>LJCY02000008.1:0-2562118 GCA_001282315.2 Chrysoporthe cubensis | reverse complement strand
GGAGGCGGCGGTGGCGGCCTCTTCTTCGGCTCCGTAAAGTTAGGCTGCTTGTTGAGTGCAGCGATCCTCTCAGCCAGGGAGTTGAAATGTTGAGGCTCCTCTGTATCGGCCATCTTTGCCTCTATAGATCAGAGCGGAGACAGCAGAGGAGCTATGTCCTGGGATTAGACGAGGCGACGGCCGGGGGAAGAAGCCCTGCAGCCAGATCTCCTGAGAGCTCCTGAAAGCTCCCTCAACTTGAGGCGCTCAGATTGCGTCGGAACAATTGGTTCATGCAGCGATGAGCAGAGGATACGAGGCTCGCGTCGTACAGGATGGCAGCCGTATTAGGCATGAAAAAGTCACGCTGTGGTCCCAGCTAATGATAAGCACATGTGGGTAAATGAAGGGACAAGCTGAGAGGAGGGATGGGCCTGGGGCCGGTTTTGCTGACCTGCGCCGATGCTGCAGTCAGGTGGCGGGGGGCCAATTGGTAGTCACCGAACGAGGCCAAGCAGCCAGCATGCCGATCAAGAGAAGGACGAGGATTTCCCAAATGACAGAATGAAGAGGGGAATGAGAGTCATGGAGGCTTAGAGGAACAGTGAGAATCATGTCGATAAAAGCAGCCTGGGAGAGCGGGGCTTAGGGCCTGGTCAGGTCAGGAACAGCATACATACAATACCATACATAGTAACAAGTTTTAGGCACCAGCCGCAGCCAGGCTTGCCACCCAGGTACAGCATCCGGGGATATCCCACAACAGTTCATCCCTAGCCAGCTTAGTTAATTACCCCATAGCAGATTAGCCAAGTAATTATTGTACTATGTATCCAACAGCAGGCTTGCCCACACGATTCTTGCAGAATTGATTTCTCGTCCACCGAATACCTTTGAACTCTGAAAGTCCATATATTTCTGTCGCTGTAGCCCGCAGACCGATATGGAACGGCCGTCAGGATGGACACCGGGAGGACCTATTGATGGTCATCTCCTCCTAGGCTATTCTGTCGCCACTGGCGGGTAGGCAAGCACCATCCAAACCCTCTCCCTCATATCCCTATATGTTCAGACCCATCCGTAAGAATCCAGGGAAGAAGCAATCTATCGCCAGAGGCACAACGTTCTCATCTCGGGAGTGGTGACTTCGAGGCACATATAGTCAACGCCAAGACCCAGCCAAGTCCAATGCAACATAGTCATGTTCTTCGTTTTTGACAGTCCGGAACGCCGTGCGGTGTCTGTGCTTCCGCCTCCGCCAGGACAAAGAGGAAAAGAAAGAAACACAAACCAAGAGCCACTGTTTCACTTGGGCTCGATCTTGTTCAGCTCAACATCACCAGCTGCACCGGCCTCTACATCCTGGCTGCCCCGGGGTTTCTGCGCCGCCGCCGCAGGTGAATTAGCAACGGCTCTAGCTGGAGTACCAGGACCGCCGGGGCCGCCAGGCTGCCCCTTCTTGATAGTCCTCCACTCCACACCGGCAGCCGACAACAACGCTGCTAGTGCCAGACCCATCGCCGCCAGGAAGATCTTCGTAAACGCGTAGTCGTACACGCCGATGACCGTGTCGATGTCCTGCGCCGGGACTATGCTCGTGAGCTCCGTGGCGCCGTTGTTCACGATCTGCTCGGGGTCGACGCCGGGGATGCCCGCCAGCCTCGAGACGAGGACGTTGCTGAGGATGGTCTGGCCCACGCTGGTGAAGATGGCGCCGCCGAGCTGCTGGGCGAAGAAGATGACCGCGATGCCGATGGGGACGTCGGGCATGGGGAGCACCGTCTGCACGACCAGGCTGCCCGTCTGCATCCCGAAGCCGAGGCCGAAACCGGAGAGGAACTGGAAGCCGACCCAGCGGGCCTGCGGAGCGGAGCGGGTCAGCGTGCTGAGGAGGCCCTCGCCGATTGCCATGACGGACGGGCAGAAGAGCATGGCGGGCACGTAGTAGCCGATCCGCTGCGTGAAGATGCCGCCCAACACACTGGAGGCCACAAGGGACAGGACCAGTGGCAGGGTGTAGATGCCCGACTTCAGAGGGTTGATCAGCTTGACCGTCTGGAACCAGATCGGCAGGTAGTAGACGAGCATGAGCATGGATCCCGCGATGAAGAAGGTAAACAGCGTGCTGAGCAAGACACTGCGCTGCGTGATGACCCGGACAGGGATCGAGGCGGTGTCCGGGGTCAGGATCTGGACGACGGCGAAGGCGATGGCCAGGACGCCGAACAGGACAAACAGCAGGATGATGCGCCAGCTGTTCCATGCGTAGGTCGAGCCGCCCCACTGCAGTGCGAGGAGCAGGCAGACGATGCTGGGGACGAAGAAGAACGTGCCCAGCGGGTCGAGACGCTTGAGGTGTGTGAAGAGAGGAGCCGGCTCTGTCTTGCGATGGGGCGGGTTCCAGAAGAAGAGCATGAAGACACTATTACGCAGGTTAGTCAGGATGCAACTGGGCGAAGTCTCCGGGACGAGAGCCTACAATGTGAAGCCTCCAATCGGCAGGTTGATGTAAAAGCACCATCTTTCCAGGTCAGTACTGATGTCCTCGAATGGCAGCAACGGCTCCTCTTACCTCCAGGTGACGCCACTCGTGAAACCACCGCCAACCAAAGGTCCCAGGACAGAAGCGATCCCGAAGACCATTCCGAACATGCTCTGAAACATGGGTCTCTTGTGCAGCGGGATCATGGGGATCATGATCATCATCGCCCCCGAAAAGATACCTGCCGACCCGAGGCCCGCGAGCGCTCGGCCGAGGATGAAGACCGGTGAGCTGGGCGCAGCGCCACAGACTGCCGAGCCAACCTCGAAGATGCCTATGGATATCAAAAAGACCCTATGCGCCCGCGTTAGCGATCCCCCAGAGTCCACACCTCTCTTGGCAGCTAAAAAAAAAAAAAAAAAAAAAAAAGGGGGCTTACCATTTCATGTTGTAGTGCCTATAGAGCCGGCCAAACACAAGTTGGCTCGCAGCTGTAGTCAACATGTATGCCGAGCCATACCAGCCAATGTCCCCAAGCGAGTGGAAATCGTCTGTGATTCTCGGGATTGCAGTCGCTACAATCGTCCGATCTAGGGCCACAAGGAACATAGCCAGGAAGTTGGATATCAGGATCAACCAGAACTTCGAGCTCTTGGGCCGATATAGATCGTTCGGGCCAGGACCCCCAGGGCCTGGCGGTCCTGCGGGTGCCGGCTTGGAGTCTGGATCTGGTGATGGTGCGGATGATGATTCTGATGATGATGGGACATCTTGGGGCGTGTCGGCCTGCTTCTCTACATCCAACTCTCTGTCATCACTGCGAGGCTGCGCCTGGACGGACGGCGCTTCTGTGTCGCTGCTAACCAGCGATACTGCTGATCGAGGCATCCTCCAGGGGTCAGGATCCACCCGGGTGACAGTGAGAGTGCAGGTAGACCACCTCGAGGCTGAGGTTTCAAGTGGCAGAAAGAGGGAACGAGGAAGTGGGTTTGGAAGCAATGCTGACAGCAGGAAGAAGAGAGAGATGCCACACGTGAGTTGAGATAGCAAAGGTTCTTGCTAGCAGAAAGGGGAATTCCGGAGACAACTCAAGCCCTCCGGGTAACTCTGTGCCGTCCAGCCACTGGGGCGTCGACCATGGCTCCGTATTTAAATGAGTTCCTCACCTCTGTAGCCTACCTTGCGTATCCCAGGTCCGCGCACGCAAAGAGGATAAGACCTCTCACGAAGAGCGGACGATTCGGACAAAATCCACAAAATCCATCAGGAAATCAAACTACGGGCGGAGATAGTAGAGACTCCAGCGGATAAATCCTGGACTTCAGCGGTGAAGGTGAAGAAGCTGATATGGGCTTCCCCAATGGCGGCTCCGTAGCGGTGGCCGCTCGGGGAATTCGGCACATTCGCAACATTCGGAATATTCAGAGAGGGAGACGTGGGTGTGGCTCGGTGATGAGAGAGGTCGTCTTCGGTCCCGAGCGCTGGTGGGCGACAGGGGTTCTCGCAGGATGATCTGGTTGATATGACATGTCGCGATCCCTCGAGCTGTTCGACGTGACTTTTCTTTCTTTGTTTCTTTCTTTCTGCCTCTCCTTTTCCACTTTTTTTTCTTTTTCTTTTTCTTTTCTCTTTTTTTTTTCTTTCTTTTTTTCTTTCTTTTTTTCTTTTTCTATTTTTCGTACCGGGGCTGCCTGCGGGACCATACATACATAGTGCACCTCCCGCGAGGCAGAGCTCCCTCCACCAGGTAGTGTGCGGCGATATCTCGAATCAAGTTCCTCTAGGTGATGACATAATACAAAGTAGGGCGCGATGTGACGCCGTCTGGCCACACCCACTCACTCGCTGCAACGCTGGCCTGGGTGCCAGGCAAGATTCAGTGCCCTCCTCCCAGCACCCTCGAGCCCCGTACTATGGACTGCAAGTACCCGGTACTCTGTGCTCCCTTGCTGGCGTGACTCGGCTGTGGTCGCACAGCATTCTCTCTGGCTGGCAGCCCGCCCAGGCTCCTGCGCGCGAATTGGTCGACGAGGTCGCAGTACAACCTTCTGCGCTCTGCCCTCTGCCAATTGCACCCAGCGTAGCACGCCTCGAAACCTCCTTATCCCGTGCGGGGCAGTCCTCAGCTTATGTCGACGCCTGGCACTGCGCCCTGAGGGGAACGCTGCCCTGCTGTGAACAGTTCCACCGACTCAAACCTCTGCCCCCTCCTGTCCCTGTGCTCTCTCTTCACGTCCAGCCTCCCATCGCCGTGCTGCCCGGCCTTCGCGAGCTCGCACGTGGACGGACCAACCGTTCGCACACAGGCCCCATCACAAGGACGCCGGCCGCTGCCCCTGTCCACAGCGCACAGCGTCGCCTGCCTTAGCGCGCTCGTCTGCTCCTCCGCCGATCCGCCCGCCCGGGACGCACCCACACGCTGCACAGACTACCACCTCCGTCGACCACCGCTCGGCTACAAAGAGACGCCTCGTGGCCGGCGACATCCCGAGACACGTCTCCCTGGTGCCCCGACCTGCGCTTGTCTGCGCCTGCCTCGCTCGACCACCGGACCGACCCCCAGCCCAGCCCAGCCCTGGGCTCTGTCGTGTCCAGTCGACGAGGCCCCCCCTTACCCACTCCTGCATGGGATACAGGGTCTGACAGGTCCCAACACCCGCCGCCTTGTGTTCGTACCGCGCCCTGTAAGAGAATCCATCATCTCATACCATGCCCCCAACACCTAGTGCTGCCGTCCACCCCTAGCCCCAGACTGCCTCCGGTGACCCGATTGCTCGGATACCCGCACGCGGGCCTCTCTGGTCCCCAAGCGCCCTGCGCCGGGGCAGCGGCTATCATGAGGCCCCTCTGTCGATGGTCCTCGCTTCTTCACCGGACCTCTAGCCTCGCCTCTCGGGCCCGGGTGGTGAGCCAGGCTAACTGGGACCTGCTCAGTGCCGAACGAGTCCGCCAGCATGGCGGCTCCGCCCCCGGGCGACCTGCCCTCATTCGTCGGCCAAGCGCAGGTCGCGGTCGCACACGAGCCTTCCGTGAAGCTGACCAGAGGCCACAGCTGTGTCCTCTGCCAGCAGAGGAAGGTCCGCTGTGACAAGAATAAGCCGTGCGCCAACTGCGTCAAGGCCGGCGTGGAGTGCAAGGTGGTCCCTCCGCAGCCACCCCGCCGCCGCAAGAAGAGGCCGCACGAGCGGGAGCTCTTTGACCGCCTCAAGAAGTACGAGACGCTGCTCAGCCAGCACGGCGTCGACTTCGAGCCGATCGGGCAGTCCTTCCGGCCCTCGGATCCCTCAGCCATCGATGAGGTCGATGAGATAGAGCACGGCAGTGAGTGCCACCCCGGGGACATCTGTATCCCTTCCGCCCAAGCCTGACACTTCCCTCCCACCCCCGCCTCGGAGCTTTCGTTTCATCTTGTTGCCAGAAATTCAGAGCCACTGACTCGTCGTTGTTCAAGTCGAGGGTTTGAAGACGTCTCCGTCGTCAACTGGTCAAGATGGCGAGAGGTAAGAGCTCAACCATGCATTCACCACTTCCGCTGCCTGACTAACAGTGCTAGGCATCCGAAATGGTTTCAGTATAGTAAAGATGTTTGTGCTGTCCTATTCTTTTTGATCTTCTGTCCGCCCTCCTTCTACCCCGTATCCGTCCCACGCCGTACTTTGGCAAAGCCTGGGGCACCGGCGATTCCCTCCCTGCCCACATTTGAGAAGCCCCGATCCCGGGCCACCACGCGCTGAGCCTCATGCGCCATCTATCCCGCCGGAGATTATGATAGGAGTATTGCTGATACAATGGCGGAATAGTACCGGAGCCAGGATTTCCCCTTCCGAGATTCCTCGGATGATGGCTCTGAAGGTCCCTTGATCCACCAAGCATTCGATAAGATGTTCGATGGGTCAGATGGGTTTCCATTTGTCATTGGCGGTTCGCTGATGTCCTTAACCGACGTGCATCCTCCTGCCGTACAGATCTTCCAGCTCTGGCAGTTCTACTTGGACAATGTCAACCCGCTCTTGAAGATAACACACACACCAACTCTGCAAGCCCAACTGATAGAGGCAGCCGCGAACCCCGCCAAGATCTCGAAACCACTCGAGGCTTTGTTGTTCAGCATCTACTACATTGCCATTCTGTCCCTGACGGATGAGGAGGTGCAGGAGACCTTCAAGGAGGACAAGACCCGGATGATGGGCAGATACCACCGTGCCACCCAGCAAGCCTTAATCAACGCTGGCTTTATGCGAAGTCCGGATCTTGTCGTCCTCCAAGCCTTCCTGATGTACCTGGTTAGTCTGTCCCCGCCCATTATTCTCCTCTGGGCGAGAGCAACTGCATCATTTGCTATCTCCAACGCCCCTCTTACCACCAAAAGCCCCACCGTCCCGCCCCGTACACCACCTCTACATAAAGGAGAGGTCTTGGTCGCGGTGGCACTCTCTATCTCCTCACTCTCTCCACCCAGTCCCTGGCGCCATGGCTTGCATACATCTTCTGACTAGATCAGATCGCCGTGCGGCAAAATGTCGACCCAAGATCGCTTTTCTGCCTCATAGGTATCGCTGTCCGGGTTGCCAACCGGATGGGACTCCACCAAGATGCCGAACAGTTTCAGTTCCAACCATTCGAGGTTGAGCTTCGACGACGGCTGTGGTGGCAGATAGTAATATTCGACAAGAGGATTGCGGAAATCACTGGGTCAGCAATCACTGCTCTGTCATCGAGTAAAGGCGACTGCAGATGGCCTCTCAATATCAACGATACCGACCTCCACGTAAACGCCAAGGATCGTATCGCGCCCTATGTCGGACCTACTGAGATGCTCTTCAGCCTCACGAGGTTCGAGTTGACGGTTGCTGCAGATCCAGAGGGTGCCCGGCCTGTATCGAATTTAGCTGGGACAGCCTCGGGCGGCAAACAAACTTGGCATTACAGCCCGTCTCCCGCCTCATCTGATATCTTTACCAACGCTGCCCGTCATAACCTGCCCCTGGCGGACCTGGACGGTTACATCAAATACCTGGAGGACAAGTATCTGAATCACTGCGACACCAAGATACCCCTACACTTTTTTACCTTCTTGATGACTCGCCAAGCTATTTGCAAGCTCCGCCTCATCGACTACTTCTCCCGCGGCTACCTGCAGCGGTTCCCCGACCCCAACACCATGTCAGCTCCCGACCGCGCAGTCCGCGACGCCATCTTCACAGAGGCCATCCAAGTCATGGAATACGATAATGTAATACAGAGCAATGAAGCCCTGCATGGCTTCAAGTGGTATACCTACATGCACTTTCCCTTGCCCCCGCTCGCCTTCTTGGCCACAGAGCTCCGGTACGTCACGACTGGCGACTTGTGCGAGCGCGCTTGGGCGGCGATCATCGATAACCACGAAAAGAGGAATATGGTGAAAAACCTGAAGAGCCCCATGTACACCGCCATAGGAGGGACGCTGCTCAGGGCGTGGGACGCCCACGAGGCCGCAGAAGCCCAGCTGGGCAGATCCCTACCGCAGCCGAAACTGGTCACCATCATAAGGGAAATGCTGAAGAAGGCGAAGCCCGGGCACAAAGAGGCATCGCCGGCCCAGCGCGAGGCGAGCAGGAAGGGCAGCGCCAACACGACCAGCGGCACGGCCAGCTCGAGCGAGAACTACGGGGCCTCGCAGCCGCCGCGGCAGCACCCGGCGTCGGAAATGGACATGCACAGCACGACCAGCTCACCCCCGATGGTCACCGGCCCCGCCGGCGGCGGCCTGGACCCGATGGTGGGCGCGCTCTTTGGCCCGGGCTTCAACGGGCTGGGCCAGCAGATGTTCGACTCGGCCATCATGCCGGACGTGGACCTCGGCGTTATGGACTGGAACAGCATGCCTTCCTGGAGCGGGGGGTATATGGGGCCCGGTGGGTACGACTTCCCGCAGCAGCACATGCCGGGCTATCCGGGGCAGGGTCCGCCCCCCCGCTGAGGGGCCGCGCTGGGGGGGACAGCGCACACACACCACGGTTGGCGATTTGAGAGGGCGTCCGGCACAGCTGTGCTGTAGATATCCTGGTTATTATTCTTAATTGCTATTTTGGAATACCACGTACGTGTACGGAGCACGTTGATATAAGACAATGAGAAGGTTTTCACCTCGATCGAGGAGGCTCTTCCGAAATCTGCAGCTGGCTTCGCTCACCACTTTTCTTGGTCTGTTTAGTAGCCCCAAGGTGTCTTGTGACACGAATCTGCCATCGTAGTCCTCGAGTTTGCGCCAGTATCAACAACATAGAAAAGACTGAGCACCTAATAACTGAGGAGCGATCCAGAAGATTTTCGCTGTTAACCCTACTCAGCCCTCACAAACGAACCACTACCAAGGGACAAAACGAGTTGACCATTGGCAGTAATGGTTTGGGTCGCCGACGACCTATACCCCTTGGGGCTTTATCTGCCTCTCTCTTCATCTTCTTCGAGAGTGCGGCCTCTTTCATAATTCGTTTCCTTCGGGACGACACCCTGAAGAATCAAGGAACTCAGTCTATGCTCTGGATACCCGAACACCATTTGGTGA
The DNA here is from genome assembly GCA_001282315.2 of Chrysoporthe cubensis. NCBI lineage: Eukaryota > Fungi > Ascomycota > Sordariomycetes > Diaporthales > Cryphonectriaceae > Chrysoporthe > Chrysoporthe cubensis. Next base: position 2,553,107 of record LJCY02000008.1, on the reverse strand, counting down.
TATTCCTCCGCCGTATTCTTCCATCCTCCCCCGGGGGGCTTTCCCCCTAGTCTTTCTCCTTTCGCCCATCTAAGCATTTTTCTGGTCAACGAATCCCATTATTCTCCGCACCGAGAACTTGTGGAAAGGCATCATCACTGCACCACGCAGTCCCTGCAATGGGAGCCAACAACCATGGCGAGTGGTGTGCTCTAAGGCTAGTGCGGCGCGGTAAGCTTATGGCAGCATCGCCGGGTGTCATCCGCTAGGCAACCCGCTCACCGGTTGGATGGCACGGGTACCGGAGGATCCCGCCCCGTCCCAATACGGCAAGACGGGGGCAAGTATCCGAAAAGCCTCCAGAGTACGAGCCGTGTGCATTGGTCTGGTCAGTGCCCTCTCGCGGTGGCGCGGGCGGCTGACTGGTCTGCGGGTCCCTCAGAGGCTTGCGAGCGCTCCGTGCAAAGATCGGCCCAGTAGAGGGTCTCATGCCCCCGGGTCCCTAGGGGTGGGTGGGTGCACGGTCCCTGGGCAGCGCGAGGCGCTATAGACCCGGTCTGGCTCGATTGTTTGGTCGAAAATGACAAGGGACGGGCCGCGTGCAGGGATTCAGGGTCTTCGAGCCGTAGATGTCGATCGTGGGGGGCGCAAGATCCGTGGGTGTGAATAACTCGACGCTGAGCATTATATCCCAGTAGTGCAAGCACGAACATCCGCGGAGGTAACGGTAAGGTTTAGGTGGCTACGCTTCGGGGGGAATTTGGGACGCTTAGAGGGAAGGGCCAGAAGATGGTCACTGGTCGCCTCATGAGATAGTCTTTCTTCCCTTGAGAACAGCCGGCGGTAAATTGTCCCACAGGAGGATTTGGCGAGGAGACGCAACCTCTGCATAGGCTCGGGAGAGGCTAATTATGCACAGAGCTCGCCTTGTTTGGGGTTGTCTACTAACTCTGTGCATAAATATCTGGTTCACAATAACCAAGATCCCCTGACAGTGCCAATAAGTCCAGCGTTTAAAGACGCCACTAGCTTGATGGACAGGCACCGACTTAGACCGCTGTCTCGCGAGGTGACTAGACACCATGGGGTTAGCATTGACACCTAATCGTCACAGCCAGCCTCGCCAGCAGCAAACTAGCTGGACTACCCTATATCTAGACCCCAATGAACTAGATCTCGGAGCCCGCAGGGCCCCTGCAGCGTTGAATCCGGTATGATCAGATAGACCAGGAGGCTCGGCGGGGCAGAACTTGTCACCAACTCGACACGGAAGGCGTAGACGGCGAGAATATTGATGTATGAGCTCGAGACAAACATATGCCGAACGCAGCTGCCGCCGTGGATCCGTCCGGCCGCTTCGCGTGCAAAAGAATTTCCTCGAATCTCTGTCTGGTCTCTGTATATGAGATAGGAGACTCAGGGCGCGAAGCCCTCCGTGGGTATATAATATACTTGGTTTTGTTCGGACGTAAACGATGTTTCAGGCCTGTCTTGTCTGGAGCCTTCGGATCCCCGTCCGAACGCTGGATGTAGGAAGAGACGTTCCAGGCTCATGGCGTTCTGTAAACTCGTAGACGTACAATGGGTGCAGACAATTGGATTGAAGGCAGGAATCGAACATTGCTGCGAGTGGTGTGATTTGTCCATTGTAGCGACCTGATTCAGCAGTCACCCGGGATAGGAGATGGATATGCCATGTTCAAATTCGGGAATTCGGAGGAAGTAGATTTGAGGGCTTGGGAGACGCAGTTAGACTTATTTACATTCAAGACGCATTCAGGCCCTCTCAACATGGGGTGAAGAGTTCCATCTGGACATGCATGAGGTGCAGTGTAGAACCCCTAATGTCAACCTCATAGGGAAGAACGTCAGAGTATGCAGCACGAGGCCAGCAAGAGTGGCATAGCAACAGATCACATCTCACCATGCACCAGATCTATAAAGCAATTGTCCGCTCTCGGGAACGACTCTGCTTCAGAGTTTCTTTGAGTAGAGATGGCCCATCAGGGCACCAACAATACAATTCCCCATACGTGTGATGGGAGATGCAGGCTCTATCGTCATCAAATATCTTATACATGCCTGGACCTTCAGGGTTTCTTGTCACTATCGGGCTCCTTTTCGCTATCGGTCGCCTTCTCGCTGTCGGATTTTGTGGAGCTGGACTGGCCTTCTGAGTCGGGCTTGCGGTGAGCCGGGTGGTTTGTGAGGTTGTGCCATATCGACTTCAGGAAGCTTTCGTTCTTGTGGTCGTCACTACTCGACGCGCTGCTGTTTCTGTAATGGGGCTCGAGTCAGTCGAGCCTCACATGAGCACGTCGGAGGTTATCACTCACGCTGATCCGGAAGAGGGCTTCAACATGACCCTCTTGGCCGTCTTGTCGCCGATCTCATCCGCAAGCATCTCGACCAGGGTCCGCTGGTTGGCCGTCAGGTACTTGGGCATGTTGACCCTAAATTCCACCTTCAGGTCTCCAGAACCTCCCCGCCTGCCGCTCAGCTTCTTCATGCCCATGCCCGTCAGTGTCATCTTGTCGCCCGTGGCTGTGCCTGTCGCCACCTTCACATTGACCTGACCGTCCAGTGTCGGCACTGTGATGTCTCCGCCCAAGAGTGCCGTCGTAAATGGTATCGTCGCCGTGTAGAGGATATCGGAGCCCGCGCGGCTGAACTTTTGGTCCGGTGCGACCCGCACAAACACGTAGAGGTCTCCGTTGATGCCCCGTGCACTCGGATCCCCCGATGCGCCGAGGGCAGGCGCGTCGCCCTGTCCGTCCACCCGTAACCTCATGCCGTCCTCGATACCTCCCGGGATGTCCACCGTCAGCGTCTTTCTCTCCCTCACCACGCCGTCGCCGTGGCACGTCTTGCACTGCGAGCTCTTCGGCACCGTCGTGCCCGAGCCGCCGCAGGTATTACACGTCGAGGCCATCTGGAAGCCCCCGGACATGAAATGCACCCTCGTCCCGCTACCCCCGCAGCTCTGGCACGTCGTGCGCTTGGCGCCTGCCTTCAGCCCGTTGCCGCTGCACGTGCCGCACGTCACCATCGGGGTGATAGTGATGGTCTTGCTCGTGCCCTTGGCCGCCTCGAGGAACGATATCGTCGTCTGCACCTGGATGTTGTCGCCCACGACAGCCGTCTCCTGCTGGAACGGGTTCCGCCCCCGGCCCTTGGCGCCGCCGCCGAAGGCCTGGTTGAAGAGGTCCTCGAAGCCGAACCCGCCGGCGCCGCCACCAAACCCGCCCCCGAAGCCCCCCTGGCCGCCGAAGCCGGCAAACGGGTTCCCGCCGCCGAAGGGGTCACCGCCGCCCGGGCTGGCGCCGGCGCCGGGGTCGAAGCCCGCGGCGCCGAACTGGTCGTACTGCTCTTTCTTTTTGGGGTCGGAGAGGATCTCGTAGGCGGATTGGATCTCGGCGAACTGGTCCTTCGCCTTGGGGTCCTTGTTCGTGTCGGGGTGGTACTTTTTCGCGAGGCCGTAGTAGGCCTTTTTTATGTCGGAGGCGGAGGCGCCCTTGCTGACGCCGAGGGCCTGGTAGGGATCCTTGATGGGTGCGCGGGCGCGCGCTGTCGCGTGGAACGCCTGGCGGGAGGGAGGGCCTGTGGTTAGCTGCTGGGCTGCGACGGGGGGGACACGGCGCTCGGAGCGGGGCTGCTGGACTCACCCTCCGCGATAATGACTGTGACTGTGCGCTACATCTCCTCGACAACTGTCTCCTCGCCGGCCTCGGCGCGGACGCGACCGTGGTGAGCTTCCGGCCCTGCGGGCGGGACGCCGAGGTCCTCAGCGCGCGGCCGCATACCTGGGCCGGCCAAGCAGGTGTCGCTACTCGCGTTATGATGCTGGGCTGCATTTCCAAGACAGGCTGCAACGTCGAAACATCTAGGTGCAGATCATCTGGCTGGCGTCACTTCGGTGTGCTGAGGGCCCTGGCAGCGAGAAGACACACAGAGGTGGAGGGGGGGATGTTCGTCGAGAGCAGAGTCTGGAAAGCTTTTTTACGTGACGACTTCGAGAATTTTCTCCCGCGGCTGATGACATCGCGACTCGGCACGTCGAATGGGCCCCACCTGGCTGACCCGGGACTCTATCAGCGGCGCCGCCATTGGCCAGCCACGCAGCTACAAGAACATGTACAGATTCAAGGTACCTCGGCGGGCTACCCTTCTGACCTTCTGAGCTGTCGGCCAGAAGACAATCTACTTAACTGTGTCACACCCCAGCATCATGGTCTTTCCCTCTAGTAAATTCTCCTTTTTTTATGACCTTAGGAGGCCCTAGATCATGGCAGATGTGAGCTGCGAAAGTGGCTGGCAAGAGTCGTGGTGGAGGTAGCCTCCCCGATAAGATAAGAACTCTGGTCGCGGGATCGGAGTCTCCTGAGGGCACCTGTGAGGGTGAATTGGCGGTATGCAGACACAGACAGTTCAGGACACTAGCAGTCGCATGTTCACAAAAAAAAAAAAAAACCTGGTTAGATGCGTGAAGCTTATGTTGCTATGGTAGAAGAGAACAGGAACCTAATCATCCCAAGACGCCTACCCCATTCCTCTGCCCATCCCATGAAAAATTCAAAGTGTGGTATCAGTGTCCAACCCGTCAGACTCAAATGCCTCTGATCAACCTCGGGGCGTCGTAGACGCCCAAACAAGAGGGCCTCTTCTCTGTTTCCATTTAAACGCCATTTATAGGATCGTACCGTCATATCCTCTCCTGATCTGTCAATTTCTTGCCCATCTTCGGCAGGTCGCTCAGCTTGGACATGCGGCCCTTCCTGACGCGGTGTAGGAAGTCCACGATGGCATCGTTCTCCTGGACGCCCTGGCTGTTGAAGTGCTTCCTCACCGCGCTCACCAGCTGGCCGCGCGTCTGGCGACGCAGCTCTTTCTTCCTGGTGGCCGTCGGAGAGTATAGGCCGATGCCCCCCGGCCGCGTCAGAACCCAGGAGCGGTAGTCGCTTGCGTAGGCGGTGGGGGCGGTGAGCTGGTGCTCGCGGCGGTACCGGTGGAGGAAGTCTCGGTCGAAGGTGGCCCATTGGATCTTGAGACAGGTGAAGTGGTTAGCCGGCGGCCATCTGATCAGTGAGTGAGGCTCCCAGGCGGGGGCTGGGTGCGCGTTGGAGAGGGGGAGGGGGCTGCTCGTGGACTCACACCGGGGTTGGCGGCTGGAGCGCTGGTCGGAGGCTCGGCGGCAGGGGCGGGGAGGTTCGCGGCGCTCATGACGTCCTTGAGGTTCGATCCGGCCGAGCTGGCGACCCGCCTCATCTTCCCGTTTGTGTGGCCGTGGCCATTCTTCTCCTTGGAGTTGGCGGGCTTCGGCTCTGGGTCTTCGTGCCCGGCTGCCGCGCGGGAGGCCTTTGGAGGCATGGGGGAAAGAGTGGTCGAGCAGTGAGTTCTAGTCGAGAGGTTGTGATACGCTGGATGGTCCTGGAGACGGGACTTCAGGGGGAATCAGCATCTTCTTCGAGTGGGACTCTCGTCGGGCGCGTGGTGCCAGAGTGGTGGGCGAGAGGAGAGAGGACTCTTCAGCAGATCAGCCCGGGGTTTTCCCAAGGCTGGCCGCTCGGGTGGGGTCAGGGCAGGTCAGGGCACGGCTCTGACGAAATGGGCAGCCGCTGGGTGACAGGGGTTTTCGTTCTGGCGCTACCCAGTAACCCCCCAGGAGCGGAGGGGGGAAGGCTTGGTACTGTACCATAGTAGGCAGTACTGGGCAGGTCGTAATCCCTAGTCCCAACTCTTTCTTGGACAGCCTGACATATCCTGAAGGTCTCGTCCTCGACTCGCTCTGCCTCGAAACCCGACCGCCGACTTCAGAAATGGCCAGCTTCAAACGTCGACGACGATGCAGTGCACACTAGTGTCTGTACATCACTGTTCCTACCTGCTGTTCGGCTAGCTGTTACAGGCTCCTCCGCTGACCCTCCTCCACTGCCACACCCCCCGCCCCCCGCCCAGGTGCCGCATCGACGAGATTCTGCCTCGGACGTCCAGCGTCAGCACGAATAACGCCCCCACCCCACTTGAGGGAGTGGAATAGGAACTCGCCGGAAGTCGTCCGGGGATGACAAGCCTCGCACAAGCGCAGCTTCATTCGATCACGTGTGCCAGATCCTCTAGCTCATCGCTGCAACTGCCCCGGAAGGATTCCAGCACCGCCATCGAGAGCAGGCCGCGAGCTTCGGTCGGCCAGCCTCTCGTGGAGGCAAAACTTAGAGTCTGCTGGCCCCCATGCTGCACTCTGGGCCTCATCGCTCCGGGGCACCCGTTCAGAAGTGAGCACGCATGCATCTCGGGCATCTCGATCGAACGTGTGGCCAGTCAGATGACTGCCCTCTTGACGTATTGCCGGCGAGAAGCAGGACGGGTGCTCTCGTCATCATGCAGTATGCATGCTCTCCATATTGCTGCTGTTTCTCTTCCCGTCCGTTATATCGATGGTCTTTTTTTGGGCAGTAGCATTGTGTCACACCTGCTCGGCGTGGGTTCCACGACACAACACCGGTCCAGCTGCCAGATTCCCGATTCGACAGCCTGCATGTCCTGAGCAGGCGTCACGCGACAGATGGAGCGCCGCTAGCTGGCTCAGGCGGATGATACTGCGCCTGGTCAGAAACTGGGGCCCATCAGCTTTGTTACTTCATCCGTCGGCATCGCACGGCGCGCTTATGCTCACGAGCGGATGGGCTCTTGCTGAATGACGAGGATGACCTCAACACACAGGAGCGGCGCGGTACGAGGAGCGGATGGTGAGCTCCACCCCGCCTTGATATTCCCAGAAGTGGCACCCGGCGGCACTCGCTCTTCGAACTACCCCCACGCCAACGACGGGTAGCAGGCTGAATCGCGTTTCCAAGGGCGCCTGTCCTGGTCTTCCCGTCATTAGCTCAGGCAGGCAGTGGCAGGCTTTGGAAGCGCGACGAGATGTCTTTCGCTCCAGCCTGTCGGGCCCGCCTCGCCAAGCGTCCCTCTCCTGCCCCTGGCCGATAGTCGTCCGTCTGTGTCCAGACTCTGCCCAGATGCATGCACAGATGACCTGATCCCCAGAAGCCCGTTGTGGTGGCTCGCCTCGGTGAGACGTAGGCCTCGGGCCTCGGATGGTCTTAATCCAATCTACTTCATGCCGCGCTGCGCTGCGGCATAGTCCCTACTTAGTGTGCCCTGCGCCGGACTACTACGGTACCCTGACGCGCTTGAGACAGGCAGCACCCTGCCTTTGATTAACACCCAGCAAAAGCCCCAGCCGATGCGCGCGGCGATCCACAGCGGAGAAGCTGGCTATCGCAGGACCAGGGCTGTCGACTCCGGTTGCTCGTGCGCTCCCGCGAGATACTTCGGTATTCATGGGCGAATGGCGGAGCTGATACCCCAGCACAGGGTGCCTCAGCTAGTACTGTATGTCAGCCCAAGCGATTCGCTGGCCGGCGATGTTACCAGACCCGTTGGGCTGAGCGTGCAGCTGCCGCCGGCACGCACGCGGCCACTGCTGGCCTCACCCACGGAAATACGCATTCCACCGGGCAGGCGATACCCGTCGACGAGGAGGGCGCGCCGGGGCGGGCCCTCTGGACGAGTCTCGTGGTACGGCCCGCCGCGAGATGGTCTCCTTGGTCCTGTGGGATGACGCTCAGTGGGACCACCTGCCGTGGAGGGACTCGGTAAAAGCCGCTGGTGGACGGGACGTGCCATGGCGTGCCACAGCAGGAGAAGATGATACCGCGAATGCTGCAGTGCTGTGTATCAGCCCGCACTAGGGGACTGTGGGACAGCACGGCAGGCAAAGCTACGTAGATCGTCCCCTCCTGCAGCCGTGTTCCAAACTGGGCCCTCGGTGGGTGCGCGCAGATCCGATGGACGGGGCCTCACGGGGCTCACTCCGGTGGGTGGCGCGGTGGTGAGGCTGCTCCGGCAAGACCCCTGCTGGTCTTAAAGCCTTCGCATCCCGACGGTACCCTGGGGCTCGATCTATCTATCTCTCACATACCTGTCGCGCCTGCTGGGCGGCCGTTCCAGACCCTCCCCACGCCGCCGTGCTAGCAAACCCTCTGCAGCGCCGGGTCGGACAGCTGGAGCCAGGAAGGAGACATGTCACCAGCGGCGTATTCATCGTGCAGGTTCGTGTGGGTCCGTACCTGCGGCTGAGTTTCGATGCCCAGCGCGCGCCCAGGAGCTCCGGAGTGACCTGCCCCATTTTAAGCCGGTGATTTCGCACAGGGGCAAGCATGGCACTGACGCCCGCGGAATTGTGGGGGGGAGGTGGAGGGGGGGTCGTGTGCTGACACTTGCCGTCCTGTGCTGGGCAGCAGCTCTGGTCAGGCTGTCCATCGCAGAGAGCAACGAGGAGTGCGGACCCGCGGCTGGCAGCGTCCGTCTCTCCAGGAAGATGCGGACCCGGCGACGCGTGGTGCACCTAATAACCCGTACGGGAGGGTCTTGATTTAGACAGACAACCAAGGGCCCCGCATGACAATCCCTCCCTGCGGCAGGGCTGGCTGGCAATAGTGTGCCATACAGGCCTCGTACAGCAGCCAGGGGTGGATCCGAGGACCTGACGTGAGATCTCTACGACCGGAACTCGGCCGCGCCGCCCGTCGCGAGCGCAGGACCCGAGTTCTCGACCAAGCCGGCCCATCTGCGCACCCAGCAGCGACCCTGCGGTTTCTCCTCGGACCTGGCAGGCGGGCGTGGCAGCGCAGCAGCCCGGCCGCTGCAGGCCTGGGACGAAGCAGGTACGGTCGGCAGCAGCGTGGAGTCCTGCTCGAACAGCGCGCGGGCTTGGATATCTGGGCATGGTAACCTGGGGCGGCTTGCCAGGAGGCGGCGGCGGGCCTGGCCGCAATCCCATAATAAGACCGGCAGAGACCCCCACACCCGCGCTGTCAGCTCCCCGACCTTTCACTCCTCCATCCCACTCGTTTCCCCAGAAAAGACGACAATCCGCAGAACGGGGAACCCCGAGGCCTCAGATCTCCTGTGCGAGTCTAAACCGGCGACAGGGCTCCGACCCACGGTCAATGCTTCTTTCTGCAAGAGAAGCTTCCACAGCGGCCGGGGTTCCGCGCAGCACACTCGCCCTCCTTCGTTGTTCCCAGACAGCCTCGTCCATCGTGCGGTCCAGACGATCCAGACGACGACAGCCCCCGACGACCAGCCCGGCGACCACAAGCCGTCGTGCCACGAGCGGCCCTCGCGGTGGCACCTGTTGGGCTCTGGATCCTCACGACGCCCTGGGGGACCCCACACCCTCTGCCAGCCCGCCGTCCACGGCCTGTGTGAGACACAGCCGCCCTCTCCCAAGGTAAGGTCAGAATTTTGTGCCTCTCCCTGTCCTGTCTCTCCTCCGCCTGCCCAGATGCATCCCTGTATTGCGTTCCTCTTGCCAGCCTCGCAGGAGCCATGCCCTGCGCCAGCCTTCTCCCCAGGTCCCCCCGTCCTGCGGCTGGATCTCGTCATGTCGATTCCCGTGGCGGGGCCGCCTGACAAGTGCATCCAGGACCAGGCTTCCCCTACTGTTTTGTTGTCGCCTCGTGGCTAGCTGGCTAGGCCGGCTGCTTCTGGCTGCTTCAGCTGAGCTGTCCCCTGTCGTGCGTGGCTTGTTCCGTGGAAGCTGCTTCGTTTCTTCACGAGTGGTGCCCAAGGCCTCATCGTCGAAGCAACTGGGTTGCGCGAGACTTCCCTCTCAGGTCATCTATTCCGTGGAAGTTCACCCCAGCATTCATCCATCCCATTGCTATCTCTACTGTCCTCTCTGGGGCATATCCTCCTTTGGGTTGCAGGGGCCGGCGCCATCGTGAAGGCCCCGATGCTGTCCCTTTCGTCGACCCCCCAGCCCCCTGTTTGTTCTACCGCTGATACCCATTGCTTACCGATCATTCATTCCTCATTTCGTCCAGCCTATCCTCCTCGCGCTCGCTATCTGGTCTGCACGACGGTCCCCTTGTCATCGGGGCCCAGCTTTCCCGATGAGACGCCGTCCTTTTCGATGCTGATTTTCTTAAAGTCCTTTCGCCAAGCTCTCATTCTCGACTTGATTCTACTCTTCCTGCCGCCAGTTTTCCTCCAGCTCTCTGAGCGCCGGGGATCTGCCTGCGCCCTCCCCCACCCCGCCGCCGCATCTCTAATCATGCCCACCTGAACGCTGGCTTGTCTCGGATGAGATTTTAGCGACAGTGAACGGCTTGAGAGCGCGCATTGGCGTCATCGCCACGAGTATTTCATAGGCCAAGTCGAGCCATCTAGTTCAGACGGGGCCACGAGTTCGCGTGTACGGCACTCCAATCTGAAGTGCGCTGGGTTGAGCCGGGCTGCAGTGGCACGTCAGCTCGACCACCTCCGATTCGCCCACAGGCCAGATTTTGTTCTCCGAGTCGCGAACTTGCTGTTTCTCGAAGCTGTCTCAGCCCCTCCCTAGCTGTGCCACGAGCGGTGTCGGGCTGTTCGACAAGTTACAGGGATATCACCTTTGCTGACTCTAGGCGACAGACGATGGCTTCAATTTTGTCAACACGGCCCAGCCACGGCGCGCCGGCCATGACAGCGTCTGGAGACATGTCTCCTATGCAGGAGCCAACTCCCCCAGACAACATGAAACACGACGACGCCCAACATCGGGCCGCCGCTAGAGCCAAGGCTGAGGGCTTCGGCCCCGATGTCGAGGACGACCACGCAGAAGACGGGGACGACAACCAAGACAATTCCTCAAATCCCGAAGAAGGCCCCCACCGAAAACGTCGACGCAGTCGCAAGGGCCTGGATAAGAAGTTCGAATGTCCGCAGGAAGGCTGTGGCAAGAGCTACTCCAGAGCCGAACACCTGTTCGCAGACCCCTTGCTCTCGACTGGACACGCTCGAGTTCTTGACTGACCGTTGTTCTTAGCTATCGCCATCAACTCAATCACAATCCCAAGCAAATTTACAAATGTGACTTCCCAGACTGCGACCGGCAATTCGTCCGACTGGACTTGTGCAACAGACACAAGGAGCGGCACACAGCAAAGGGATCGACGCTGAGCCGGAGAGATTCATTAATTGGACACCTCTCGCCTGTGACGGACGGTCGGCATGGATATCATCCTACTGGTTCGCTCTCTCCCGAGGCTAATAGGCCCGGCAGTGCCTATGCCAGACCGCCGCTCCATCCTCAATTTCAAGATGTTACGAACAGCCCTTACACGCCGATGACAAACACGCCGCCTGTCTTTCCTCATGCCGGTGGCCCACATCCGAACGGCGTCAGCTACATGCGACCTGATGGCCCTTACGGGCAGATGCCTGGTCAACAGCCACCGCACCCCTCTCCGAACGGCCCGCAACGTCCCTCGGTCCAGACCAGTGTGCCGCCCTACGGCGTCTTGTCTCCAGCATCACAGCACGGCTTCCAGGGTCACCCTAATAGCACGCCCCAGTCGGCAACTCCTTACCCCGGGCACACAAACTTTCCCGCGTTCAGTCTACCCCCTTCCAACTTTTCGCAATCAGCGCCGCCATCAGCGAGTGTACCCCGGGAAGGCGGCCAGGGCTATGGACCTCAGCATGGCATGAATGAGCACTATTCAGCGCAGCCGCAGTCCACGGGTGAAATGGTGCTGCTTGATAACATGACGGCTCAGACGACCATACCTGTGTTCGGCAGTGATAGCGTACTTAACAAGTCTCCATACGTCGGCATGCCCGAGGATTTTATGGCTTACCTATTCAACACGCAAGGGGCCGACAACGCAACGCTGAATCAAATGATGCCCCAGTATAATAAGTGAGTGGTACTATTTACTTTTTGCTCTCCAGGGTGAAGCTAACGATAGGTAGTCCTGAGCAGTCTGCTGATCAGTACAGTGTCCCATATTATGGAACGGAGCCTCACCAGATTGGCTATTTTCCGCCTGGTGGTCCGCAGCAGGTCATGGCTGTGAACAATCTTTTGGACCAGAACCTCCCCGAAACGGTAATCTCAGAAGAGAAGGCAAATGAGGTCTTCGAATTCATTAAGGAGAGGTTCCACGAGAATGGGCGCGCTCCAGTCGAGCACAGGAGGGATACTTTCATCGAGGGGGAACGCACCGATGACCACATGCTCAGTCGCAAGATGATGCAGGCCTATATCGGCTCGTACTGGGTGCACTTCAGCGATCAGATTCCGATCCTGCACAAGCCCACCTTCTCGCCTGACAGGACGCCAATCTTGTTGCTGATCTCCATCATGGCTATCGGCGCAGCTTGTCTCGACAAGGCTCACGGGCCGAAGGTGACGATGGCTGGAGCGGAGTTGTCGAACTTTTTGGCCTGGCACCTCAGGTGGGAGACGTTTATGGACAGTAACTTCCGGCCACCAGCAAAGCTGTGGTTGTTCCAGACACTCATCCTGCTCGAGCTATATGAGAAGATGTACTCGTCGAGGGAGCTACACGAACGGGCACATATCCACCACGCGACCACAATCACCCTCATGCGCCGTGGACGCTCCCTCATCGGCAAGTCAGCGCTGGACTCGCCTCCGAACCCGAGAGATGACAAGAATGGATCTCGGCATTCGTCCACTTCGGGAGTCGCTCATACCGCAGACGAATGGTGGAATCACTGGATCACCAACGAGGCTACGCGCCGCGCTGCTTTCGCCGCCTTCGTCATCGACTCCATCCATGCCACAATGTTTGGTCACTCGACGGTCATGGTAGCGCACGAGATGCGATTACCTCTGCCGTGCGACGAGAAATTGTGGAGGGCTACGAGTGGTGCGGAGGTGGGGAGGATCGAGGCAAACCTGATGTCGAACGGCCTGAAGCCTACTCCGTTCCTGGAAGGCTTGAAGCGGACACTCAGCGGCCAAGAGGTCCAGACCAATTCCTTCGGGCGGATGATCTTGATGGCTGGACTGCTGAATGTCAGCTGGTACATGAACCAACGAGACCTGCAGGTCAACTCCCTGGGGAATGGTGTCTCCTCGGCCCTAGGCGGGCGAGACAAGTGGCGTGCGACCCTCACACGGGCCTTCGACTCTTGGAAACACGACTTTGACAAATCACTCAAGAAAGGAGAGAACCCATCCGACCCGTACGGCTTCAACTCCTCCGATCGCGGCGATGCCAATATTGTCTTCGAGAGCCGTGTCGTACTGCACCACCTCGCCCACATGGCCATGCACGTCGACATCGTGGACTGCCAGATCTTCGCGCGCGCGAAGCGCCTCCTGGGCCGCGCTATCGGCGCCCAGGACCTTAGTAGCGCGCAGCGGCGCATGAAGGACATCTGGGCCCCCTCGGTGCGGGCGCGCGATGCCACGTGGTACGCGCTCAAGTTCCTGTACTCGGTGCTCGTCGAGGGCAGCGGCAACCCGAAGTACAACAGCCGCCAGCACCAGCCCCACGCGGCGGACGTGGAGTCGCCGTACGTCGCCCGCGACGACGTCCTGCTTAACAGGCCGTGGGTGCTGTACTTCTCGGCGCTGGTGGTCTGGAGCTACGGGCACGCGCTCGAGGGCGCGTGTCCGGACGCCGTGATCCCCACGAGCAGGGCCGAACAGGTCCGGCAGATGAGGGAGTACCTAATCAAGTACGGCGGGACGGACAACCCCGAGACGCTGCGGACGACCAAGGGGCTGAACAACAACAGCAGCCTGCTGCTGGTGCTCAAGGAGACGTTCCTGACGACGCGGTGGGAGCTGCTGCACGAGGGCGCGACGCTCCTGAACAACTGCGTGCAGCTGAACGCCGGGACGTCTGTCTGAGGACGGCGGTGGCGGCCTGAGAGAAGCGAGATTCGCGTCAGCAGGATCTAGGGGCGGAGGGAGGGTCTCCTCCCTGAGCAAGGGGGGTATCTTTCACGATGAGCATGCCCTTGTGTTTTCACGGGCGGATTGTGCTGTTTAACGGATGGCTTGGAGTCATTTGTGTACATCTATATACCCCCTTCTGCATTGTTTGTCTGCTTCTTGAAACCCTGTCATTATTATTGTGTTTCTTGTGGTATACGATGGAAGGAATTGAAGATTGATGAACCCTCCTTGTCGTCCCTGACAAAACTTGCTGAAACCCCCTCGTCTTTCTACGGCGCAGCAAGTCCTGTATCGCCTCAGCCGTATCACTATGCGGAATAACTGGCAATAATGTGTTACACGTATAGGCCTGGGTAGCAGGGAACGGCCGTTCCGGCTTTTGCAAGGCTAGTAATCAGTCTTGGGGTTATCATACCTGTCATGAGGCAGCACTGAACCCGCGCACAGAAAGCATGAACGAGATTTCACGTTAACTAATAGAGACATTACATTACCGGGACACATCAGCGACTGCCCCGCGCCGATGCCCCCCGTCCAGAGGACTCACCCACGCGGCCATAGGGACTACCATCGTCCTCCGCGTCGGCGTCCGAGAGGCCGCCCGCCTCCTCCTCCACGGCAGAGCTCCCGGGCTCGTCCTCGTCCTCGTCCTCGTCGTCCTCCTCCTCGTACTCACCGTCCTCGTCATCTGAAATGGCCTAGACCGGCAGGGGGCATTAGTCCGAGGCGTCGTCGCCGTGCTTTGTGCCCGCGCGGCGGGTCCGTCCGGCTTACCTGGAACACGGGCAGGGTGTGGATGTGCCCCGCGAGGCCGTCTCCGGCGTCGTGGTGGTGCTGATGGTAGCGGCGGAGCGTGGGCTCGATCTCGGCGCCGTCCATGATGAGCTCGTAGTCGCGCGGGGCGATCTCTGCACAGCGGGCGTCTGGTCAGCGACGAGGGGGCGCCTCAGGCCCCGAGCTTTTTTTGAAAGGGGAGGAGGAGGGGGGGGGGCGCCTCATCCCCTGAAGCCGCTCGGGTCCCCGGCGCCGCCGCGGACCGGAGCCTTTTTCAGCGCGGAGGCGCGCCGCGGGGTTTGTCTGAATTTACCTAGGCGGAGTACAGGATACTGAGGAAAGACGTACGGTTGTCGTTGACGTCGGGGTGTCTGTCCCCGATCTTCCAGAAGGCGGTCGGGCCGCAGGGGCCGGAGGGGTCGTAATCTCTGTCGCGGGGAGTCAGCGGTCCCGTTTCCACAGGGCGAGACGGGCGCGGGGGGAGGGGGGCAGGCCGGGCCAGCGTACTTGTCGAACCAGTTGCCGACGACCTTGTTCGACCTGGGGCCGCCGAGCTGGATGCTCTCGCTGCGCCAGCGCGACTGGCCGTGGAAGATGGAGAAGGTGGTCCAGCGGACCTCGCCCTCTCGCGTCAGCCGTACGGAGCCTGCGGAAAGAAAAAAGGGACATGGTCAGCCACACTCTGGCCCGTTCGGCGCGGGGCCAGGCGCATCGATGCGTTGAAGACAAAAAAAAAAAAAGACAAAACAGCAGCAGCAGCAGCAGCAACAACAAAAGAATACCCTTCATGGCAATACCTCTGAGGTCAGAGTTCGCGTTGTTGTCCCAGCTCGAGTCGAGGGAGCGCGAGATGCCCTCGAAGTGGACCACGGGCAGTCCCTGGCCGTCCTCGGGGCCCGGCGGCTCGATCCGGGTGGCGTGGATCTTCATGATGATCAGGCGCGTCGCCTCGGTCTCGTCGAGGTAGGGCCGCGGGACGTGGGCGGGCAGGTCGTCGTGCGGCGGGAAGTTGAAGGCGAAGAAGTCGTTGTAGTCGAGGAAGGAGACGACCTGGGCGCGGTTCATGTCAGACCGTGTTCTCTCTCTCTCGCGTAGGAAGAAACCACCCGTCGCAGGCTGGTTGTTGTTGGGGGGGGGGGGTTGGTGAGTCTCGAGCCTACCCTCAACCAGGTCCCGGAGACATCGTACGGGTCCTGCAGGTCGACGTCCCTGAGCACCCTGTTCGGCGGCCTGGGGATGTAGCTGTTCGGCCAGCAGCCCGCGAACGGGACGCCCCAGAACTCCTTGAACACGGGCAGGCGGTCCAGCTCCTTGTTCTTCATGTTGGACCAGAGCACGATCATGATGGCCTCCATCTTCTCCCAGTCGACGCGGTCCTCGGGCGGGCCCAGCTGGCCCTCCTCGTTCCCGGGGCTCCCGATCGGCCCGGGGCCCTCGTCGACGAACTATACAATACAGCTTCTTGTCAGCGGCGCCACCAGGGGGGGGGCGGAGACGCCCGCCTGGGAAGGGAAAAAGGACTCACGGGGCCCCATCTGGTCCTCCGGGTGTACTCCCTGATGTCGTACAGCTTGCTGCAGGCAAAGGGGTAGGTCCGGCTGGAGCGCGTGCGGCCGTGGTTGAGGACCATGTCGCCGTACAGGCAGTGCAGCTTGGCGGACATCTGCTGCTCGCGCGTGGGGAGGCGCTTGGGCTGGTTGAAGCTCTGGATGGGCGTGCGGGCGCGCTGGAAGAGGAACGACCGGCACAGGAAGGCCTCGACGGCGGCCGGGTGGGCGAAGCACTCGCGCAGGACGCGGGCGTTGCGGCCGGCCTCGTAGGACACGCTCGGCCGGGGGCGCTCGCCCTGGGGCGCGGACCGCGCGAGCAGGCGGGTCGTCGTGTCATAGACGAACTCGAGGTGGGACGCCTGTGTGGTATGTTAGATAGATAGAAGAAGAAAGAAGAAAAGAAAAAGAAAAGCCTCCGCCTGGTTGTGGTGATCACAGAGGCCGGGCTGGGGGCTCCGTACTCACCCGAGCGCGGGATAGGTCTCGACTCGCGCAGATGGCCTTGAGCTTCACGAGATCCTGGACCTCCTTGATCCAGTCGAGGTCTGCCGCAGCCGGGCCATCCTGTGGTGCGGATACTCTCAGTCAGCTTCTTGTCTCCCCTTCTCCGTGCTGGGCCACCCGCGGCAAGCTGTGATCGCGTGCGGCGTGCCGAGGCCAGGCTTCTCAAAGGACACTCACGAGGTTGTTGAGATAGATGGCGCGGAACAGGGCGGTGTTGTCCTTCACGATGTGGTACAGGTAGCGGCACGTCAGGTTGACGCTGGCTAGGTCCTCGGGGTCTACGAAGGACAGGACGGCGCTGACGAGCTCCGGGGGCAGCTGGGTCAGGGCGGCCATCTTCAGGCGCGCGCGCATGTGACAGACGGTCGGAGCGGCCGGTGCGGGCGAGGGCGGGCGGCGGAGGGCGAGAGAGTAGGTCCGCCCCCGAGCACCCGCTCGAGGTGCATGTATCCGGCCTTATAGTAATAAGAAAAAGTCCAGTCCTGCTTCTGCAGGCGGAGGGGAAGCCCACGCTTCCGGAGGGGAGGGGAGGGCGCAGCACGGCAGTATAGTCAGGGACGAGGATAAGGGCGCGGCGCTGAGTAACTATCTCCAGCCGACGACGGCGGGACGGGGTTCGGCCCTAAGTATGGGCTGCGCCGGCTGGGTCTGCCTGCTGGAACTGGACTGCCTGCTGTGCTGGTCTGGTCTGGTCTGGTCTGGTCTGGTTCGGGGTGGGTGAAGATTGCATGGGCTTCAGATTCCCCCGAGTGCCAGGGAGGAGCTCGCGGGCCGAGGAGGGGTACAAGTATAAGTCGCCCACGCTTAGTCTATCTAGGTCGACGAGCCCGGCGGAATGGTATCAGGGCGTTAAGCATAAGTCCGACGTGACAGACAGGCGTGCTGGCGGGGGTCGGCATAGCCGCCCGGACAAGAGCTGGGGATAAGAACGCCAGGAAGGCTAAGGGAGGAGCCTTTTACCCAGTATGTACAGCCTGGGCCGCCGGGGGACCGCTCCGACCCTAGGCGTGCCCAGACTATATGTTGATGGGTCTCTGACAGGACAGCAAGGCCCTCGCGGCGCCGGAGTTTCTTTTCGCTGGCGTGGCTGGGCGAGTATACTTCTGGCCTGCGTTCGTTTTCCCCTTCGCTTCTGGCACATGTGTGTATGCTACGGCTTGCTCGCCTGGGTTGATGGATCCTTCATTAATAATGGGCCGCTCGCTCACCAGGCAGCCAGCCCTTCTATGAGGTCAGGTCTGGGTCTATAGTCTACTCTTGCTGCCGCCGCCGCCGCCCTCGCCGCCGCCCTGGGCCTCCGGGTCCGTGTTGAACTTGCCGTGCTCGCAGGTCGCCAGCGCGACGCCGTCGCTCTGCCGCCGCATGATGCCCCGCACCGTGCACAGCGTCTTGCCGATGCTCATGATCTCGCACTCGATGAGGATCTTCTCGCCGACGGGGATCGGCCGCAGGTAGGTCACGTTGAGTGTCCGGCTCACCCCCAGGAGGAACCAGAAGCCCGGCCGGCTGATCAGGCAGAGCGGCATCGTCGTCGCCAGGTCGAAGAGCGACGCCGTGCAGCCGCCGTGCATGTTGCCCGTCCCGTTCGAGTTGTCCCGCGGCACCGCGTAGCTGAACGTCACCCGCGGGTGCTTCGGGTCGTCCGTCGACCACGACTGCAGCTCCAGGTGGGGGAGGCAGCTGGCCATCCAGTCCTGCTCGCCACGCGCGTCAGCTTCCTCGTCCGTCGCCGGCGCCGTCGGCGCGCAATGCCCCGGTGCAGCTGGTGCAGCTCACATGGTCGTCGTCGCCTGCCTCCTGCGCCCGCTGCTTGGTGTACTCCATCCACAGCTGCAGCCGCTCCCCGCCCTCGACCTGGAGCAGGTTGCGCCTCCTGTCGCTGCCCCACGTACTCTTGCCGTGGCGCTGCTGTGACATCCTGAACCGCCCTGACCGTGCAGACGTGAGCGCAGGTCTGCCAGCCCGAGAGGGACACTGCCGAGGGAGGCGATGCTGGGGGGACCAGTCGGGGAATAGTTGACGTCGTCGGGCTAAATCTGGAGGAGCAGCTGCCGATAAGCTATCTCCAGAGAATAAATATAAACCGAGATAGATATCCACAGAAGGCAGAGACAGATACGCTGGGGGATGCACGAGGAGGTACCACTATGTATAGTATGTATAGTATATACTCGGGCCAAGGTGCAGGTGCAGTGCGATCCTGTGCTGTGCTCAGTACCTCGGCAATTCGAAGCTTGGCCAGGGATGCGACCTCTCCCATCCTCGCTCGACCCTCGATCCTCGACCCTCACCTCCGACTAGACAACCTTTTAGACAAACCTTCCCCCTCCCGCCCAGCACAACTCCATCCTGCCCCGATGTCCCTGCCGGCCTTCCACCCGCCCTGACGAGAGAGAACCATGGAATTCATCACCGCCCTCCGCGGGTCCAGCTTCGACGACCAGAAGCCCTCGCTGTTCGAGCTCCTGTCCGAGCAGCAGCTCGCCGCCCTCCTGCCGCCCACCCTGCGCTACCTCCTCGTGCACGCCACCCACCGCGCCCCGCGCTACCTGCTCCGCGTCCTCAACGCCTTCGACGAGCTCTACGCCCTGCTCCAGCTCCTCGTCGAGCGCCACTACCTGCTCGCCCGCGGCGGCTCCTTCACCGAGCACTTCTACGGGCTCAAGCGCGAGCGCGCCCTCGCCGCCGAGCTGCCGCGCGCGTCCGCCCGCACCCCCGCCGCCCTCCGCGACGCCCTGCGCCTGCGCCGCGCCGACGTCTGGCGCAACCTCGGCGTCCTCGTCGGCGTGCCCTACCTCAAGCGCAAGCTCGACGACGCCTACGAGGCCGACGCCCCGCGCGCCCTGCTCGGCACCGCCTACACTGCCCTCCCCCCGCGCGCCACCTGGCGCGAGAAGCTGCTGCACGGCGCCCGCTGGTTCCTGCGCAACGTCTACCCCTCCGTCAACGCCGCCTACGGCTTCGCCCTGCTGGCCTTCAACCTCGCCTACCTGTTCGACAACTCCAGGTACCACAGCCCCTTCCTGTGGCTGATTGGCACCCGGGTGCGGCGGATGACCGCCGCCGACTACGCCGCCATCAGCGCGCGGGAGGAGAAGGCGGGCCGGGGCGCCGCGCCCGGGCCCGGGGCTGCCTCGCTGTTCTCCCCGAGGAACATTGGCGTCAAGGCCCTGGCGAGCCTGTCGGTGCTGCTGCCGACGAGCATCTTCGCCCTCAAGTTCCTGGAGTGGTGGTACGCGAGCGACTTCGCGAAGCAGCTGTCGAGGCGCGCCGCCGAGAGCCTGGACCTGCCGCCGCCGACCGTGTCGGGGATGGCGGACGCGGGCGGCACGCGGACGAAGCCGGGTCTGGCGGGCGGCAGGAGCGTTGCTGGGGACGAGAAGGACGAGGACGAGGACGAGGGTGGGGACGGGGACGGGGATGGGGACGAGGAGGACGAGACGGCCATGGCCGAGCGCGCCCCCATCGCGAAGCCCTCCCTGCTGCCCGTCTACACCGTCCGGGCTCCCGCCGACTCGGAGCTGTGCCCGATCTGCCGGGACGACATCACCACCCCCACGGCCTGCCAGACGGGCGTGGTCTACTGCTACGCGTGCATACACAAGTGGGTCAGCGGCACGCACCCGAGGCAGGAGGCGTTCATGGCCGGCAAGGTGGGCCGGTGGGAGAGCGGGGAGTCCAGGTGCGCGGTCACGGGCAGGCGGGTGCTGGGCGGCACGGAGGGCCTGCGGCGCATCATGGTATAGCGGGCAGTTTGTTCTTGTCACCTATATGGTCGGTGGCTATCCCTCATCCTACGGGCCCTCACGGGCATCTTTTGTTTACATAGCGTCGGCGTCCGGGGTTGGGAAAATGGAAGCGTGCACTTGTCTCTGCATCCCACCAGCCAGCTCATCTTGGATTTGCTCCCTTCCTTGGGTCTCCCGCCCAGCCCCTAGATCTTGTTCCTGGAATTCCGGCGCGTGCCCGGCTCGAGACGTGTCCCGCGCGATCTTTCGCGTAAAGTGGTCTCACCCCCTTGGCCGGACGGCCGGCGGAGGAATGCCATGTGTCTCTGCCAAAGAGTCAAGGCGCAGGCGACACCGTCCCTTGCTACCCGCCCGATGGGCATTTAAATCGTGGGCCTCTCGAGGGGGGAGGAGACCACCGTGCCCCGGCTGTGTGATGAATCTGTCGTGCTCGCTGCTTCGATCTTCATATATACACAGGCGGATAAAGGTCCTCTCACCCAAGTCACTCTTTGCCAAAAAGCCTTGCTTCCCGCAGCAGGAAGACGCTCGTTCTATTTCCCTATCTGGGCAGAAGCTGCTTGCCGGCACGATGACCTCGTACTCGCTGGCGGCGTCCTATTCCGGACAGTCCCTCATAAATGGTTTTAATTTCGTGAGCATCGCAGATCCCACGGACGGTTTCGTAGCGTACGTCAAATACCCCCGTCCGGTCCTCTTACAGGCCTATATCCTCGTTCACTTCAGAAGAAGACCCTGCTGACCGTGCCTCTCGCGGAACAATAGCTACCAGAACTACGATGCCGCCGTCGCAGCCGGCCTCGTCTCCGTCGACAGCACCACCCAGGCCGTCACGCTGAGCGTCGACACCACGAACACGTATGCCTCCGACGGCAGCCAGGGCGGCCGCCCGAGCGTCCGCCTCGAGAGCTTTGCGGCTTTCAACGAGGGGCTGGTCATCGGCGACTTTGCTCACATGCCGGGCTCGGTCTGCGGTGCTTGGCCCGCCTGTACGTCTCCCGGACCCCCCCCCCCTTTTTTTTTTCCGGCCTGAAGTCATGTATCCGCCGGGCGCAAGACTGATCTGGCTCTGTAGTCTGGATGTACGGACCAAACTGGCCGTACGATGGGGAAGTTGACATAATAGAGGGTGCCAATATGGCATACACCAACCTGATGTCGGCACATACGTAAGGCCCTCCTCCTCCCTCCCCCATTCTCTTCTTCTTTTCCACCTTGCTGCCAACCCGGTACCTCTCCCCTCCGATCGCTTTCAGCATGAGCCCTGACACCCGTACAGGAGCTCAGACTGCCTCCTCCCGTCCACGGGGGACTTCACCGGCACCCAGGAGATCACCGACTGCAGCAACGCCGACGGGTGCAACTACATCCCGCCAGGGGACGACACCACCAGCTACGGTGACGACTTCAACGCCGTCGGCGGCGGCGTCTACGCGCTGCAGTGGACGCCCGACGCCATCCAGATCTGGCACTTCCCGCGGGACGGGATACCGCAGGACGTCGTCGACCAGCAGCCCGACCCGAGCGGCTGGGGCGCTCCGCAGGCCCTGTTCGGGACGAGTTCCTGCGACGTGAGCTCGCACTTTGCGAACATGAGCATCGTGCTGAATATTGTAAGCGGTCCCCCCCCCGTTGTCGGCACTGTTGCATTAGCAGAACACAAGGGCTGATGGTATTCGCCCCCAGGACTTTTGCGGCAACTATGGAGATGCGCTCTGGAGCGATGGCACCTGTAGCTCCTATGCCTCCAGCTGTGAGGACTGGGTTGGAAACAATCCATCCGCATTCACGGACTTGTGGGTTCTGCCCTTCCCCAAGCCACGAGAGGCTGCCGCTTACAACTTTTTCTCGAGCAGGTACTGGGAAGTCAATTATATCGACGTCTACAGCACGTCTGTCGACCCCACACCCGCAGATTCCACGTCCGCGGCCACCGTTTCCTCTGCCATGCAGGCTCCAACCGCTGCGTACCTCAACAGCACTGGGTCTCGTAGACCTCATCACGTAGGCTCGTCTGATGCTACCGACGCTACGGCCACGGTAGGGGCAGCCATGGCTGGGGCAGGGCCGGCTGGGGCAGGGCCAGCTGGGGCAGGGCCAGCTGGGGCAGGGCCAGCTCAGGCAGGGCCAGCTCAGGCAGGGCAAGCTATGGCAGGGCCGGCCACGGCAGGGACCACCAAGACCACGATCTCGTCCTCCAGACCATCACCCGTGGACATCATAGTGCCCAAGCACAACCCGGCTACCATCGGGCCATACTCGTACCTGGGCTGCTTCACCTCCAGCACGGGCTTTAGCACTTTTCAACTGTCGGGGACCGATCCGCTGTTGACCCTGGAGGAGTGCGTGACGATTTGCGCAGGGACAAGCGGTGCGAGCAAGTACGCGGGTGCCATAGACCAGTAAGTCCTTGTCATGATGATATCCCCACGGGAGAATCGAGGTAGGACACGCAGCTGACGAGCAATTCAAGGACGTGCTACTGCGCCAACGCCCTTGATGGAGGTACTTTCGCGCTCCCGAACCGCTCGAGTTGCGACCACCCGTGCCCCGGGAACAGCGCCGAGTACTGTGGAGGGATAAGAAGCAGCTCGTCGGCCCAGTCGCGTGCTGCACTGCCGAAGAATGTCCTGCTGACGATGTATGGCAACATCTACGGTGCCAACTCCACCGCGCCAAAACCCGCTCCTCCACTCGGCAGGAAAGGCTCGACTGTCAGCTCAACTGTCACGCAGACCATCACGTCGACCCTGACCTACGTCACCGTGTGCAGCACCAATCCCGCGCAGCTGGTGACCACGACGTACTGCAGCACGATTACCGTCTGCCCAACAGCGACGGAATCCGCCATTATCCCTGTGACGACGCTCACGCAGACCTGCAATAACTGTGGATATAATGGGCAGTCGACAGTGACATTGACAGTACCAAAAGTCCTCCATGTGGCGCAGACCATAAATGTTACGGCCGTCACCGGCTCGTACAAGCTACCAGTAGCCACAGCGAGTCTGCCGGTGATGGGGGCTGCTTCCAAGGCGAACGGGTGGAGTGGTTTAGCGGTACTGATGGCTATCGCAGGGGCATTCTTCGCCTAGTTGATGTTCGTTCGTGAGGATAGATTGCATGGTTCAATGAAAATCGTTCGGGCCACTATTCCTGCGTTGCTGCCGCCACCGTGAGCTCGATGAGACGCGAAATGCCCAAGTTCCATCATATGGCTACAACTTGCGCTGCTTTCTTCTGAAGCCTGCCGGTGTTGCCTTGCATACAGCCCGCATTGACCATAAGGCTCGCGTTATTGGAGCCAGGACCCAGCATAAGATATTTGAACAGGATCGAGTTCAGGCCGTAGTAGGCAACCTTGACAGCGTTGATCCAGTCGCTGCTCGGGAAGAAATCCAAGATGGGTCCTCGAGGTGTCGTAGACATGAATGTCTCATAGGCCCTCTGACACTCGTCAAAGTAAACACTCTCCTGGCCCCGGCCCCAATGAACATGGCCGAAGACATGCAGTTTGGGTCTCACCCTCCATATCTCCTCGAGCAGTCCGGGACAGCCTAGGCCTAGATCTCGATGCCACCGTGGCGGCGTATGAGTGACGAGGACGTCGGTGTCTATTGGGATCCGGCCCGGCCAGGGATTGATATGGGGCTTGTACTGAAAGGCAAAGTCATCACCCCCACAGGCAGGAAGGTCGGCAGCACCATAGACGTTCAGCCTCCTCCCATCTTCAAAGTCCAGCGTCACGGAGCTGTTCTGCAGGTAGTGCAGCCCGTTGAAGGCCACCCGCCCCCCGTCCCTCTTGTCCTCCGGCCTACGAGACCGCA
Organism: Chrysoporthe cubensis; assembly: GCA_001282315.2. Classification (NCBI taxonomy): domain Eukaryota; kingdom Fungi; phylum Ascomycota; class Sordariomycetes; order Diaporthales; family Cryphonectriaceae; genus Chrysoporthe; species Chrysoporthe cubensis. The sequence goes on along the minus strand of LJCY02000008.1, from coordinate 2,528,959 downwards.
CATCAAACCAGCTGTCGTGGTTCCCGGCGATGACGACCTTGTGGCGATGGGGCAACGAGGCCAGCCAGTCGACCTGCCGCTGGATATCTTCAACGGTCCCGGCGTTGGTCAGGTCTCCGGCGTGGATGAGGAGGTCGCCGTCTGGCACATCGGGCACGATGAGATCGTGCGTGTCCGAGAGGCAGACAATTTTGATCGGACGTTTGTCCCTTGGTGGCCGGAAGGGCCTGCCCCGTAGGAAGACGAGAACGTGGTAGAGCTGGGCGACGAGCAAGTGCAGCGGAGAGCTCAAGAAGTGGTCGAGGAGGGTAGGTGGCTCCCACACATCGGGTCGGCGGATACCGAGCCATTGAAGGGGCCCCATGGTTATAATGGACCGTGTGTGATCCGGGACCCTCGTCCAATGCGCCGCCGCAAACAGATGCGGACGTTATCACCCTTCACGAGAAGTATGCAGGTAGCTGGGACGTGCCCAAGCAGGCTGGAAACTTGGCACCTTTGATATTGAGCAAGTAATGGTCAGGGAAGCCGCTGACTAAGCCAAACCGTCCTCCGCTCCGTTTTCGCGGGAAGTGGCCGTCTCGCGTGGACGGTGATGACGGAGCGCAACGGAGACACCTCCGTATTTCGTGACAGGCACGACAGGGAAGCGGCGTCCGGACCCGTCTTCGTACGGCTGGCTGGTGCGCAGATAAGCGTCAGCGCTGGGCACGTCTGGTTGCATCAGCTAACGCTCCTGCAGGACTCCACCCCTAGGGGCGGAGTACCCAGTACTCGATCCACGACAAATGCCTAGCGCGAACACCGGCGTCTGGGCGGGACCGGGGGTATCCTGTACCTGGACTCGGGAACACTGGGGAGGTACTTTATAAGACTCATCACTTCATCGCCGCATTTTCGCTCATGCGACGCCTGGGTCCAGGACCTAGCATGGCCACCCCTGCTCATTGTTGGCCCGTCCCCTGGGCCAAGGGCGAGAGGGCGGCACCGTCAGTTTCCAAGTTCTCTCGGCACCGGCCACCCGCCCTCGTCGCCACAGAGTCAAGGAGTCAGGCACTGCACTGACAAAATTTTATCCGCCTCCCGCCATGGACAGCCAGTGCTCCCCCCCCCCGCGACATGGCAAAACTCGATCAGCCCATGAGATCTGGATGGCAGATCTGGCATTCCCGACCCTTCCTAAGGTTTCACGGCAGCACGGTACGCCCAACGCGCTGGACACCGAGGAGGGGGCCAGGGCGCAGGGCGCACGTCACCTTGGAGTCGATCGAACCGCGTAGATCTCCGCAGGACGGCACAGGCCAACAGAGGGATGTCGCCATCGAGCTCTGGATCGTGCCAGGCTGCCAGCCAGCGCCAGCCAGCCAGTTGCCAGCCAGTGCCAGCCAAGGCTCCGCCTCTGGCCTCTGGGGGCGCCTCTTCTCTCATCAGCTATGGCTCGAGCCTGCTGTCTTCCCCTCCCGATCGTCTCCTCTGTGCCTTGATTCCGCATGATCTATCCTGGCCTAGCACCCACGTCAGGTCAGGCCACCCGCAGACAAACCTTATTCCTGCCCACTGCTCAAACCCGCCCTTCATTAAATTAAACACTCACCATCCATCACACCTGCTGGGCACATCGCCAACCTCACTCTCATATATCCAGCAATATCTCTGCCCGCTGCTATACTACGATATCCCATCTACATCCATCCATCTGCATCGTGCCGTCCAGTCCTATATCATCTCCATCTGCCGCTGCATGCTGACGATAATGAGGAGCCCAACCTGTGTATCTGGACGATACCACCGCGTCGGGCTCGACCCCAGAGCGAGGGGCCTCGGTGGGAGAAAGGGCTTCCTCCACCTCTCCCAACCTTCCCAGCTCTCTTCCCCCTCCCCGGCAGCAGTCTGAAAAGTCGCTGTTGGGCCCTGCATCCGGCGCAGGCTGCCGATATGGGACCTGATGAAGGCCCCAGAATGTGCGGGCGCCTCGACTCAAACAGCATTCTGCCCTTTGTTACCACCTGCGGTGCGGTACATGGCGGTGCACCCTGGCAGGCACCCGACCAGCAAGTCCCGGCCCAGCCCTGAAGCCCGGGAGGAGAACTAGCGCATAGGCGTCCACAGGTCTCATTGGCCTTCTGAACGGCACTGCGAGCCAGAGGAAACACCCTCCCCCCCCCAAAGCCGCACCTGCAACTCGCGCCCATGCTCCTGCGGCGCTCTTCCTAGGTTTGGTCAGGTTGGCCTGGTCTTTCTTCTCTCTCCGTCTCTCTCAATCTCCCTGTGTTGTCGCCCCCTCTCGTCCGTTCATACTCTTCTTCTTTCCCAACCTTCTCCCCTTGTCTTTCGACATTCATCCTCCCCAACGCAGTCGAGCCTCTCTCCTTCTCTCGAGTCTGCATGAATGTCTCGAGTTCATGACCTGTCAACACTCCCTCCCTTGTCCGGCGCCTTCGACTCTCTTTGTTCCTCGAGGCGCATCCCGCCTCGCTCCATCCTTTCCACCCCGATCCTCCTCCAGACCTCGAACTCGCCGTCCTCGCCTCGTGTGCCATAACCTCCTGTAGGACTTCCTCCTCAAGGGCGACCCGACTTTCGCCTCCCTCGGTCTCGACCAGGAACAGAACGCGCCCTCACCCCTCCAACAATCATTCCGTCGAGGCCATCACGTCCCAGTCGCGACGTTCTGCCCCTCCAACGCTCGACTGGTGGTACCCTCGGCGCCGCCTACACTCCTCAATCCTCGCGACTCCTCTTCGCGCAGTCTGGTTCGCGATCGTGTCGCTCGGCTTGAATCTCGTCTTGGGCGCGTCTCGTCGACCCCAGCTCCCGAAGAAGCCGTCGACGACCGTCACCTTCTCGACCTACCCACAGCACCACAGTCCTCCGCGTCGTGTCGCTCTCCGTCATGCCCTCCTCCACGACGCACAAGTAATCATTCATCCCAATCGATCTGACCTTCACGCCAATCGTGAGGCTCAAAGAGTATGACAGACAATCTGGTAACGTCGTGGACGCTACCCGCGCCTCCCTCTGTGACTGTCTATGCTCTCGACAAGCCAGCCTCCAAGGACGCGACTCTCAAGGTCAAGCCCAAGAAGGAAGAAGACTCCATCCAGTGTATCTGCAACTACTCCGGTGATGACGGAAACACAATATTCTGCGAGGAGTGCAAGACATGGCAGCACATCGCGTGCTACTATCCTGGACGGGAGAGCGAAGCGTTAGAAGAGGAATTCCGTCACTCGTGTGCTGACTGCGAGCCCCGAGAACTGGACAGGACTAAAGCCGCAGAGCGCATGCAGGTCAAGCTGGGCATTCAACCCCTCAACTGCGAGATCCACGACAAGAAGTCCAAGAAACCACCGGCGAAAACTCACAAGAAGAAGATCAAGCCAAACGATCTGCAACTGAACGGCCATCTGGGCACCGATGGTTCCAAGCACGGCAGTCCGCACGACCACCCGCCTGCGAAAAAAGCGAAGACCTCCCACAAGTCTAGCCATTCCGTCAGTGCACAAACATCCAGGCGAAGTCCTTCACACTCCGCGCCGAAAGTCAACCATCACGGCCATCCTCTGAGCCCCGCGACGACACCTCCAGATGTGCTCACGGATTTTGAAATTCCCTCCTATGCCCCTCGGTTCCTTGCTCTTCACGAAGATCCTGTCGAGATAGTCGACAGCAACACCATCGCAACCCTCAAGACTACGGATCGCATGTCATTATGGTCCAGACCAGAGGGTGCTGATATGTTTCGGCAAGACACGAGGGCCGAGTTCGACGAGGTGGTACAGAGGAAAACGCCTTCTCCGCTCTACCCACCCCTCCGCGTGGAAAGGAAGGACCTACCTGTCTCGAAAGACGCCGTGTTGTCCTTGCCGTACCTAGTCACGCCATCGCCGATTGACCAGGACGTTCCGATGATGGAGCTGAACGGTGTGGTGGGCCTGCAAAAAGACTATTGCGATGATCCGAACAATCGCTACAAGGAACTCAGCGCACCTCTACCTTTCGTCTTCTTTCCATCGAACATTCCTCTATACATTGACACCAGGAGAGAAGGTTCTAATGCTCGCTATGTCCGCCGCTCTTGCCGGCCGAACGCCCGGCTGCTCACATACTTGTCGGATGATTCCGATTGGCACTTTTGGCTGGTCAGCGAGCGGTCCATCCATGCGAACGAAGAGATCACCGTGGGCTGGGACATCTCCCTCCTGCCACCTTATCGGGCACGCTTGGAGCGTTTACTCGATCTTAGTGACGAGGAAGCCAATGAGCACTCGGTTGCGGGTCTTGTCGCGGATATGGAGCAGTCCGAGTACGATGCCCTCTCCCAGTCTATCACCTCTGTCACGAGTGAGTACGGAGGATGCGCGTGCGATCTTGACAGCAATTGTGCCTTTGCTCGCTTTCACCGACAATACCAAGAGAAATCGCAGCAACGATCCAACGCACCCAAACGAAAGCGAGCAAAGTCGAAGACGCACACCATCTCCCCGACGAGTACCGGTCAAGCGACCAATAGCCGCGCAGCCAGCGAGGGCCATCTAGACGAAGGGCCGGACCATGACAATCATTCTTCCGCGGAGTCCTCACGAAGCAAACCACCAAGTCGGGACAGAACCCCGGCACGGCTGGGATCTTTCGATACCCTGGGAATATTAACAGAACCGACGAACCGCGACAAGAGAAAGGTACAAATAGCCGAGAACTTGTTCCAAAAGTCAGCGCAAGAAGAACAGCTACCGCGAAAGAAGAAGAAGAGCGTCGATGCACCAACAGCGCATTCGAACTCGTCAAGATCGAAGAACCGCAGCGGCACCAACCACGCGTCGGAGAGGACCAATGGAACAGACGAGCGCCGCTGCGTCGATGCGGGAACCTCTGGAAGTAAAACAGTCTCACCAGCAAGCGCCGCATCGCGTGCCTTGACAGATTCGACCATCAATGCGGCGATGCGACGCCCTTCTGTTATGTCGGTCTCGCGTCTCAGCCCGTCGTCTACTTTCAGGTCCTATTGTGATGCCGCCGTACAAACAGAAGCGGTGGGCGCCAGACACCTGTTCGAGCAGGCCCCCAAGCATCGGCCGCAGAGGAGGGTTATCTCCCTCACAATGAGGCTGATGATCCAGAAGCGAAGAGATGCCATCTTCGCACAACAGAATTCAGCTAGTGCCATGGATTTGGACTCGCCAGCGACGACGAAAAGCTCCCAGGGCTCCCCAACGAGCACGCACAAACAGGTTGCACTGTCATCACCTGCCTCTGTTCGAGATGATACTCCGATGCCCGATGCAGACTCCGCCATCATTAATACCGACGACACGGGTCTATCGTCTAGCAATGAGACCGGACCAACATGCTCCATCAAGGTCAAGTCGCCAGAGCTGCGCGTTCAGATGCCACCGGTCCCGGTATTTACAAGCCCTCCTTCGGCTGCAGCAATCTCCACTCCCATCTCTGCCAATGGTTCAATAGCGCACTCACCATTCTCTGCCGCGAATCTTGCGAGTCCCTTCGCGCCCCCAGCAGTCAACGGAGTCGCCGCCAATCCAAGCCCCATCAAGAAGAAGATGAGCTTGAGTGAATACAAGAACAAGGCGAACAAGGCGGCTGCGTCTGCAAAGACACCTGCAGAGCTTCCGCACCCCTTGAAGACGGCTTCATTCTTGACGAACATATCCACGAATCACACAACCAACGGCGACCACGAATCCAAGGACACGCCAAATCCAGCAGAGGCTACAATTGCGGAAGAGGCGGCGAACACGGCCTTGCCAACGGTCTAGGCCGTCTGGAATGCGTTTCAGCTGCGGCAGAGCCCAGGCTCGACCATACTATGACCACTCCTTACTATGTTGTAATGCGGCAGCTGGGGCGATTGGCTTGGCGTCGCTTTTGCTTTGTCTTCTGTTAAGGTATCGATATCCGGCGATGAGGAAGGGGCTCAAAATGAATTCTTTTATTTCTGGGGAAGGGGACCCTCTTCTGGGCGGCTGGCACACAGGCGTTTGTTGGTACAGAACGGGTCAGGCGACGCAGTGAGCGTGGCCACGGCCGCTCGCGCAGCTTATTTCACAGTCTTTTCATGATTTGCGGCAATCGCCGACACTTTACTGGCTTGAGGTTTGTTTTTATCTTTTTGGAGGTGTTGTGTGATGGATGGGTTTTGAACGAGGGGGTTACTGGGTGGGAGTGGGCTGGGGTTTCATGGACTCTTACGCTTGACGAAGGGTGATGAAGAGATTCCCGGGCCTGCCGGTCCCATTTATGTTGCTGGGAAGACAGAAGTCAGTTGTACTGTACATGCGATTCCAGAGAACATGTGACCTCATGAAGGAGAGCAAAACAATCTAGCCTCGGTGCTTCCCACCTCCGCATCTCTCGTGTCCTTTCAGCGTGTCTTGCGCTTATGTGAGATGCTACCCACTCGAGCCCACCACCACCACATGTGTATATATAACGTTGTACACATGCTGGACTGGTGCCGAACTCATGGTGAACTGGGTTATTAGGTGTGAGATCAATACAGGCCTGAGACCCATGTATTTCCATGGCTCTTCAATGCAGAGGAAGAAAATGTCCTCAGTGCATCGCAGAACCGCCTTCTAATATGTACAGGGTATTATACAAAATCCGTCACACAGAAAACCCCACCAACGGAAGAAGGAAATCTTTTTTACAAAATGCCGCCGAGTGGTATCTTTCCCCCATTTTGCCAAGAACGCCAGTCAAACCGACAATACCAACCAAATGCAGAGATGCTAGGACTCTTTCGCCGCCTATAGATGCGTCTACGAGAAGATCCAAGAAGGGACCCCACGCTTTCTCACCGCCACCATCTTCAGATGCATACTGTCCAAGGTCCTCGGGCTTTAGAAAAGCCTTCAAACGGGAAGCCACAGGAGTCCCTAGGCCTGAGGCTCCCTCTAGCTGCGGATCAGCCGAGCCCCCTGGATGAGTTTCCCAAGAAAGAGAATGTCGAAGGCACGTATGGTCTTTCGTGTTGGCTTAGACCGTTGTGCTCCCGAGGCCCAGATTGTCTTCCTTAAAGAGAAAGAGTGCCATCTTGTGACGAACGACAAGGCCAATGAGCCCGACAACTAGCTGCATGGCGGACAGCTCCCAGGCCAGGCGGCGCTCATGCAGAGGACCTCGGGTGACCAGCCACAGGTTGATGATGGTCATGTTGCTGCTCTGGTCGAAGATCTCCCTGCCGTTCTCGTCCTCGCGATAGACAACCTTGAGGAGACGCAATTTTCCCAGCAGGCGCATGCAGGGCGCAGCATATGATCGAGGTTGCTTCTCCGGGGTCCACTGGACCATGCTCGGCTCGAGGACGTCGCGGTGGGCGTTATACCTGGGCAGTCGGTGGCGGGGACACGGGATCAGGTGGAAGAGCTGGGGTGCCGAGTAGACAAAGTTGAAGATTTGCGGGATGAGCAAGAGGATCAGGGTCTTGCTGAAATGACCCAATATGCTGACCACTATGAAGACCATGCCAGCGAAGTAACAATAGGTGTCTCCGACAAAGACCTTGGCAGGGTACTGGTTGTGCCAGAACAATGCCAGGCTCACACCCAGGAAGGGCAGCAGGAATGAAAGACTGAAGAGGTGGCTGTCGGTCGCAGGGTGCGGGTATGTTGTCATCAAGTAGAGGCTGTCGTTCAGAATGAGGAGCAGCGCGATGACGATGGACTGCATGACCTCAATCCCATTGATGCCGGCGAGGATGTTGATCGAGTTCGGACAGAAGATTGCCAGAGCTCCCATGTAGACATAGTATGCCCACCCCAGATGTACTAGTTCTGCCCCGAGGATGTTCTGTAGGAAGTTGGGGACGACGACAGAGGTGATGCCGAAATCGACATAGTAGACAGTCAGGAGAGGGATTGCTGCGATGAAGGGGATGAAGAACTTGTGTCGCCAGCGGAGATCGAAGACGTCGTCACCGATGCCGAGAATCGTGATGGACTGAAGGGAGAGAACTGCGGACAGGTACGACGCAAGCTGGTCACAGAGGCGCGACGTTAGCAGCCATAGACAACACCCTGGCAACCTCGAGCGGAAAGGACAGTTGCGCTTGCCTTATTGTGTGGAAACCAGTGCAGGAAACGCCCCTGGTTGACATGTTCGACCTCGATGACAACATCCCTGTTGCCACCACCACTCGTGGCGGCAACAATGTCCTGGTAGAAGGCGAAGGGGATGAAGATCATGACGATGAGCAGGTAGACAATGGCACAGATGGCACCGACGCACTCGGGGATCTCCTTCTTGGCCCTCTTGGACATGTCGGTGCCTTTCAGGCCCGCCTTGAGGAAGCTGGACGCAGTTCGGACGATGAGGTAGTAGGTTGCCGCAAAGGCGAGGCCTGACAGTGCCAGCGAGGTGTAGATGGGCTCCCCACCCTGAAGGGCGCGGGAGAGGAGGAGGACAGAGAAGGCGACAACCACAGCCAGGGTTGGGAGCTCCCGGCTGGAGAGCTCGCCAGCTGCCATCTTGACGACGAGGTCCTGGTGTAAGTCTTGTGTGTGTCCTCGTCGATCAGCTGGTGAGAGATGGCATAGGTTGTAGTGTCGGACTGGGTTGTGGTTGTCGCAGAGGGAGAGATAAGTAGAAATATGCTGGAACTTTGGGAGAGTTCGAGGTGAGGTGAGGTTGAGGTGGACATCACTTATCTCGGTGTCTCAGACCCAAGTGGGCAGCCTGGCCAGCGCCCTGCTCCAACCCCACTAAGCCCTCCGCGGGGAAGCAGATTCCACGAACAAGCATTTGCTATGAAAGATCATATCAACAAGTCAAGACAGATCTTGCTACTAAAAGTTTTGACTCTGGTACTAGTGTTTTCAAGACGATAAAGGTTTGTGCAGCTCGTTTCGCATGCTGCCAGCGGGCACCATGACAGATACAGAGCAGTGCCTCGGGTCGCGGGTTTATAGTTCGATTCTACAGCAACAACAAAAAGAAGAGAAAAGAAACAGAGATCGTTCTCCTTGCTCTCGACCCTTAAGGCGGACTTACATGGTGCATTATCAAAGAAAGTGTGGGTTCTGCAGTGGAAGCAGCATCGCAGCATCACGCCTGTGGCTCTGAGGGCCTGGTGTGCTGGTCTGAGATACTGAGGCAAGAGACCCGCATCCAAAATTCTGGCTACGTCGCTTCTTTAGAGGAGGTGACGAGGCTGTTTACATAGCTCCCCACGACGCCCCACACCTCCACAGGGGTACATGAAGCCGCGGCAGGGACCGGGGGCGCAGCTTTTCAGGAACACGACCTGGGCGTACTTACTATGGTAGGAATGAGTGACTGTGAGATAGTAGACCAGGGCCACCAGGGCCACAATCATGGTAAGGCCCCAGTGGTCTCCTCTGAAAGTCAAGCACCCTTCCTGAACCATGAGCCCCCAGTCTCTACCTCGCAGGTTTGTAGCCAATAACTCGGGTCTTCAGACAGGCCGGGTCTGGTTACTATATTTGTTTGATTGTCTTTCCTCGAGGTACTGTACAAGTGGAGCCGTGGGGTTCCATCAAGCCTCAGCCGTGTCTTGACGTTGACACGCGTCTTGACATGTGAGACAGCAACAGGGGCCCATGGGCACATGGCACATGCCAGGCTTCCCTCACAGTCCCATATCAGCAGTCTTCATGCATTCAATGCTATAGATATTGCATAGTATACCTCAAGAGCATCCTTCCACCCTATGAAAAGACAAGGTCCCACTCCCGGCTGCATGCCATCTGCGCAGGGAGCGATGCTCCGAACCATGGTATACTTCTGAATTCCCTCTATTTCGCTCTTCCAGTATAGGCATGATGAACCGTTCTCCATCGAGCAGTCTACGTGTAGGAGAGGCGATTCGTCACCACAAGACCTGGAACCTGGTCTGTTATATCCTGGCCACTTCCCAATGATCTACATTATCAGCCTTGCTGCTCTTAGGAATGACGCACGGACCACTGTGTCTTAGCAGCCAGCTTGAGCCCAAAAGGCATGGATGGACCTGGGCTGAAGCTGTGCCAGTGAGGCCGCAATCCAACCACACGAACTCTCGAGATTCGGATCAAGATGCCTCCACCTCTAGCACCGCCTCCCATAATGGAGGAGAGGGCTCCCTTTGGACTGGTCATGAACCATGGCCACCAGGACCTGGTCCAGGCTGTGGCATTCAACAGCTACGGCGACAGATGCGCAACCGGCTCGGTCGACGGCAAGATCAGGGTCTTCAACCGACACAAGGACGGCATGTGGAGACTGTGTGATACATGGACTGCCCACGGGGGCGAGATACTAGAGGTAGTTCGCCCTCTCCTCCGGGTGACCCCCGTCCTCTCCTCGGCGCGCCCTGCTAACCACCTTCCCAGCTCCAATGGCTGCCGCCCACGGTCTATCCCAACCTCGTCGCCTCCCTCGGCATAGAGGGCCGCTTCAGGCTCTGGGCCGAGGACCCCTCGGCGGCCCCAGGGCGCCGCTTCAGCAGCCGCTCCAAGGACAACGCGAAGGCCGCGTTCGACCACCGCTCACCGCGCGCGCCCTACCGGTCCTTCTCGCTGCGCCACAACGAGGAGACGCGCCAGACCCACCTGGCCCTACTCGCCGCCGACGGCCAGCTCACCGTGTACGAGAACGACCTGTCCGAGAACCTGGCCGACTGGAACCAGACCGACGAGTTCGCCGTGTGCGAGAAGCCGGACCGCGGCGTCGAGACGAGCTTCCGCGTGCGCTTCGACCCGAACCCGGACCCGTGCTACGCGGCGCTGCGCGCCGGCATGCCCACGGACACGCTAGGCCTCGTGGTCGCCGCGATGGACGCGATCAAGGTCTACCGCACGCGCGACGTGGTCATCCACTCGTACGGCATGCCATCGACCAAGAAGGAGTTCTACGAGGCGGCCGCCGTGCCGGGGCACCGGGGTCTGGTGAGGGACGTGGCGTGGGCACCGGGGAACATCAGGGGTTACGACATCATTGCTTCGGCGTGCATGGATGGTTATGTGCGGGTCATGAGGCTGGATACCCCGTACGACAAGGCTGACGGCAGGACGTGGTCTTCGGGTGACCTCGTTAAGGGCAGTTCTCACCTCGACGCGCCTGCGAGAGCTGGTGGCGGCGGGCCTAGGGGTCAGGCATCACACCCCTCGGGTATCAGCCAGGGTGTTCACCACCCGACGTCTGATGGCGACCGGAGGAAGAACCAGGCTGGCCACATCCCTCACGACATCTCCATCCTGTCGAACCTAGAGAACCACAGGTCGCCGATGTGGCGGGTGGGGTTCGACGACGACGGTCAGATTCTCGGATGCGTCGGAGACGATGGGAAGCTCCTGTGCTTCCGGCAGAACTCTAGTGGGCAGTGGATCAAGAGCTCAGAGATTGGTGTCACCAAGATAAAGATGCCCATCCCGTCCTGAGCCACAGGCAGTGTTAGGCACGTAGTACCATCATTTGGCAACAGCCATGCGACGCATCCGCTAGAGTCTGTCACCCAGGGTCTGTGACATCGACTCGACGATCGCGTCACCCGGCGATTGATCCACAGACAGCACCCGGTCGGGTTTTGCCAATCGCATTCGGGCGACCTTTTGCCGAGTGCCATTGCAATAGCGGCTTATCCGGAGCTCATCGGTGGTTGGCGCGGCTGGCGCACAGATGTCTCCGCTTCGCAATGGCAACGACAAAACTGCCGGCGGCGGATAAGGCGGGCTGCCTGCGAGGTCTCAGTTGGAGAAGTGGTTGTGGATGACGCTGGCTGGCTCTGGCGCTTCGTCCTGCGCCGTCGTCTTTGTTGTGAGTACCATAGTAGAGGCAGGGAGGGATGCGGGGCGCTCGATACAACGTCATTATTGTCGGATACGTGCATTTGCGCAACGAGTTACAAGCGCTCCACGGACGTATGAGAGAAATTGATGCAAGAACAGAGAGAGATGCATTGAGCCTAAATAGGTGATAGGTCACAAAAGCATGACTGGCGCAGACCAGCCAGCGGCGGCCATTCAATTGAGAACCTCGATGGCTGAAACTACCTGTGCACCTGTGTCACGCCGTGCGCAACGTTCCTCGTCGATTGCCAAGAACCTGCGAAACGTAACTCCAAGGCGCCTTCCCTTCATTCCTGAACCTCACCTGACGTGAGGGGCACCTTTCCAACCTCAATGCTTCGAAGCGTCTTTCGGCAGTTCACAAGACCGCTCACGAGATCATACACAACACCAGCCAAGATGACCAAGTCTATCAGGCTCTCCTCCGGCTACGTAAGGACCTCTCACTGTGCCTGCGCAGCCTCGCTGGAGCCCTCACGCTGACCGCGCCCCTCGCCCACAGGACATGCCCCTCGTGGGCTACGGCATCTGGAAGGTCCCCAAGGAGAATGCCGCCGACAGCGTCTACAACGCCATCAAGCTGGGCTACCGCCACATCGACGGTGCGCACGACTACCAGAACTCGGCCGAGGCCGGCGAGGGCGTGCGCAGGGCCCTGAAGGAGGGCGTCTGCAAGCGCGAGGAGCTCTTCATCGTGTCCAAGCTGTGGAACAACTACCACGCCAAGCCCCACGTCCTTGAGATGGCGGCGTTTGAGAACAACAACTGGGGTGTTGACTACCTGGACTTGGTAAGCACGACACGACCCCTTCATTTCGTCTTCTCCCGAGTGAGGGGCCGGACGGGGCTGGGAGGAGGGGAAGCTCGGAGCATGAGAAGTATTGTGACCAGGTGGTCGAGACACGAGCAGACGACGATACTCCGGTTACTGTAAAGCTACCCCGTTCTGACATCGCCCAGTATCTCATCCACTTCCCCATCGCTCAGCAGCACTACCCCATGAGCGAGCTGAAGTACCCATGGTAAGTCCATACACCCACCTCGCCTTGCGGACGCGAGCAGAGCGCTAACGCGCCCCAAAGCTTCTGGTCCGATGCCGCCCAGCAGAACGTGGCCCCGCAGGTCCCTGTGCCGATCCAGGAGACCTGGCAGGCCCTCGAGTCGCTCGTCATCACCAAGGACAACCCGAAGGGCCTCCTCCGCTCCATCGGCGTCGCCAACTTCAACGCCAGCCTGCTCTACGATGTCCTCCGCTACGCCAAGATCAAGCCCGCCGTCAACCAGGTCGAGCACCACCCGTACCTCGTGCAGCCGGGGCTAATCCAGATGTGCCAGGAGAACGGCATCGCGGTCACCGCGTACAGCTCGTTCGGTCCGCAGAGCTTCATTGAGCTCAAGAACAAGCGCGCCCTGGACGTCGGCCCGCTGTTCGAGAACGAGACCGTCGTGGGCATCGCTAAGAAGCACGGGAAGACCCCCGCGCAGGTCCTGCTCCGGTGGGCGACGCAGCGCGACATCATCGTCATCCCCAAGAGCAACAACAAGGAGAGGCTGGCGCAGAACCTCGACTCCACGGACTTCGACATGACGGCGGAGGAGCTGGCGAGCATCTCGGCGCTGGACAAGGGCCTCCGCTTCAACGATCCGGCGGACTTTGGCATCCGGATCTTTGCCTAGACGGGGACTAGGGTGCATGTGTGCTCTGCTAGAGAGCATGAGGCCTGGCTGGTGGAACGAGAAGGATCAAGGGAGTGTGGTTGGTTGGTCTGAGAACCTGTCTTAGACAGTCGCAACCACTTGAGAATTATCTCGTCCCATAGCAAACCATCCTCTACCACATGCCTACGATTAGCAGCTTCTTGAGCACTTGTAGCGAAGGTGATGTTAGCGTCTAAGTGCTATCTGTGACTTATGTGACCCTCTTCGCCTTAGCCCATCTGCTTTCCCCTAGTAAAGAAGGAAAGGGCAAAGACTAAGGGAAGACGCAAGGTAGAAGTATATGAAGCGCTGACAGAGTAGGTTAAAAAAAAGACCCAAAAACATGCAACACCGGGTATTCGCTAATGGTCACCCACTTAACTACTAATCCGGCGGTTAGTGGCTTATTTAGGGGAGAGCAGACGGGATCCCAAGTTTTCCACTACCTATGGTCGCATGTGCTAGTATTTGCAGACTGGATACTCATATAGAATAAAATGTCGGCCACAATCTGAGCGCAAGAAGCCGCGAAACACAGGTGTTCAGATTCAAACCATCTCAGTTGAGATCTAGGAACGAATAAAAGGGCAACGGGTCTCCATCTCCTATGAATAATGCTATAATACATACTTCGTACAAGCCTGTCTCACTCTGCTATAAAATACCGACGGTTCGTGTCGCGAGAAGGCGGTCGACGAGACTCAGCCAGCGCCTCTACCTCACCCTCACTCGGCCACGAGTCCATCTGACCATCAAACCTGCTGCTCTCATCCGCTTGCTGGAGAGGCACACGCTCTCGTGAGGATCGGAGCCGCGGAATGGCTTGCTGCAGCTGGTTTGTGTCGGAAATAATCCAGTAGTGGTGGTGATGGGTGTGCAGACAGACCTTGCCTTCACCGCCATTCCTAGGCCCGTGGTACTCCTTTCCGTTGAAGGTGACACTGCCGCTGTGGCCGGATCCTGGCTGAGAGGGTTTTGAGGCAGATGGGGATGGACGTGCCGAGTAAAAATCAGGATATCGGCTAGGGTGCCTACGGTCGAGTGGCCTGTTGTATGGGCTCACCGGTCCGCCTATTTTGCTATTTGGCGGAGCGCGAGGGATGCCGAGGTACGAGTCGGAATTTGTCCCTGATCTGGGGTCGAATGCAGAAGAGAGTGGCCGCGGTCGAGTATTTGACGATCCAGGCCGCGATCCGCAATGAAGTTCTTGCGCACTCTCACTTCGGCTGCCCCAACCCGAGCTTGTGTCTCGCGAAGTCGGTCTGGCCTGCGAAAGTCCAGCCACAGATATTGAATCTGAAGGCATAATGACAGTGGGTACCACTCTACCACTTTGCTTAGGCTGCTAGCCGACAGGCTTAGGACCAACCTTAGGAGGCTTGGGAGGTGGTTCGGGCGGGAAGTCAGATTCCACGGGGATGAGGTCGCTGTAGCTCTTCTGAGAGGATAAGCTGCACCTAGTCGTAGAGGGCTGCGCAATAGCCTTGCCAGAGATGTGAAGCCTCGAATCCGCAGGAAGCGGCTTCCTCCTGATGATACGGCGGATACTGGTAGCTGACGAAACAGGTTGTGTGGCCGCGGTGGTGCTATCCTCTTCCCTTACCCGGCTTTCAGACCGCTCAAGGTGATCGCTCGACCCATCATGACTCACACTGGACAACCTTGTTGGTGTCCTCATAGGCGTCCTGACAACCGTGTCCGTCGACTTCTCTCCCTCCCTCGGCGTCGTCGCCGCGCTACTCCCAGCAATAGGACTTAACTCAGGCTCGACGGCTGAGCTCCACCCTTCGCCTCCTCTGCGCCACCTCACTTTCCTCCTCCGCTCCGCCTTCAGCGCCGCCTTGTCCAGCTCCCACCTCCGCATCTTCTCGGATCTCAACGCACTCCTCGCGCGCTCGTATGCGTCCCTCTTGTGCTGGACCATCCGGGCGAGCGGGACGAATGGCGAGCTGGCGGAGCTGGTCGACGGCGTGAGCACGTCCATCTCGCCGGTCGACGGGTTGATCCCCTGCACGCCGAGGTAGTCGCCGGACTCCTTGAGGGAGCGCCGCTGGCGGCGCTTCTCGCGGCGCTCGAGATAGAGCTGCGTGGAGCGCGTGCTGGGGGACAGGGTGCTGCTGCTTGACGGAGGCGCAGCGGGGGGCGGGCTGACGGCGGTGTGCCAGCGGACGAGCTTGTCTGCTGGATTGTGCCTGCTGCTGTGGGAGATGGAGGGTCCGGACTGGCTGGTTGGGACAGGGGAGTCGTCGAGAGAGTCGGAATGATGGAAGCCATGGGTACGCAGGGTGCCGCCTCGCTCAGGTTTGTTCTTCGGGAGGAGTTTCCTGAATGTGCTGGCGAGAGAGTTGGATCGCAGACGACCTTTTGCTATGATCGATTCGGATTTGTTCCTGCTTATCGTGGAGGGAGGTTGAATTGATAGGAATTGATTCGAGGAGGGTGGCATGATTGAACATACCTTGTGTTACTCAAAGATTTGTGTAAATGATGATGGTGAGGGTTATCCCGAAAGATGAAGTAGTCGATGGACGTATTTCACTTTTTCCGGTTCCTCGAGAAGAGAGGTAGAAAGAGAAGAGAATGCAACTTACCCGAGCAGTGCTCAGATCGCAACTTCCATAGTGACACATACAACTTGAGAACACGAGACGTCGAGTCCTTCACGGAGCCCTGATCGAGCCAGTCCAACCAAAACATCTTTGATAAAATTGAGAATGTATTCCAATACGTATAATCTGAATGCCACCGGCTCAAAAAGGGTTATGCAAAGGAAATACCTAGCCTTCGGCGCCGTACCATATGCGCCTTTCCATGCCTTCCGCCGTTGACCGCTTAACGCCGCACGATGCAATATGTTCTAGCCCATTCACACACAATCCCTCTAAAATCTGGAAGGGAATCTCTCATATCGACTTCGATGTCTGCCCATGTTTGAGAAAAAGTTAGGGCTTGACTCGGGTTCCGGGGAGGCTGCGCCATCAAATTGGATGCTTGAAGATAGCCCGCTACGCCTATTCTCCTTCATAGGACTACTCTTGCGGATCATCCTCTCGGCTAGATCTCTCTGCTCCATGGCTGCCATCTCTCGGGAATTTCGCGGTGATGAGAAAGTATCTCCACGCATGTCGTTGGCACTAGCAGCCTTCTTGAGAGGCGACTTCGAGTGACTAAAAACACCAAGACTCCCACCATAAGTGGTCCCCGTGTTGTTCGATGTCTTTGACACCGTCGATTTCTCGGGGGACAGAGTACGGGTGCCTGCGGCCGGCATGCTCTGTCTCAGAGGTGATGGGCGAGGCTTGTAGATCGAGGCGAACATCTCAGACTGCCTCGGTTTGTTATTGATCGGGGTAGCCATCACCGGAGGGCTCTGTGACCGGCTGGGGGGTGTTCCAACATTGTCAGGGTCAATATGGACCAAGTAGTTCGGATTGGGGTTCGTTTGGAAGGGACGCTTGATTAAGGTGCTTGGCGTGCCGGCCTCGACAAATTCCAGGTCATAGCCGTCTTCATCCTCTCCGCACTGAGTACCAACATCTCGAACCACAGGGTGGAGGCGAGGGTGCACATATTTAATGTCGTATTCCCGCATGACCTCCCTCTGAACATACGTAGAGTCTTTGTTCTGCTGTGTGAACTTGGACTCGACGGCAAGCAGAAGAGCGGACAGCGCAACTTGCTCAACGAGGCACTTGAACACAGTCACGCTCGGGCGAGGGTCCAGCGGAGCCAGTGGGACGGCGAGCATGTAGATGAGCACATGAACAGGGCTAAACAGGCAGAGAAGCTGTAGAGAAGCCGGCAGAGGATCCCACAGATGGAGCTCCCACACATCTCGCGTCTTATCCGGGTGAGCGCGGGATTCGGCGCTCTCTGAGCTGATGATTTGGCCCAGAGCCCTCATGGGGGATGACGAGGCTGGCGAAGATTGGACTCGTACTCGCTTCGCATTCGGTGTGCCTGCTGGCTTCTCGACGTCTTGTTCGAAGAATCGGTATGCGCGGGTCCGCCAGAATGTGTAGGTTACGTTCCAAACTGAGAAGCCCGCGAGTATCCAGGCAGTCGTCCAGGCCTGAGGAGAAGAAGTCAGCGCAACGCTTTGATGAGGTAAATACAAGCTGAGAATCCTCTCGATGCTCACCAAGTATGCAATCCAACCGGCGCGATCGACGTCGCTGAACACATCATCGACACTGCCCGTCGAGTACACGCCATTAGCGCGCGCAAGCAGGAAGATGAAGTTCAGCGCAAGGCCGAGCTGGGTGCCGAGCGATTTGGATCCGATGTCTCTAATTTCGATTTCCTCTGACAACCAAAGAAAGAAGTCCCATGGGTTAAGCGCCGACAATATGCGCTCAGAAAGCGGGCGGCGACGTACGAGGCGCGGCATCTCCTGGCGTTGCGTTGCACTCGTTCGTGTTTTTGGTGTGGAGGGTTAAGTTGAGAGTTGGGCGTGTGGATGAGACGAACTGTTTACTCGCCGCTGTGGTGACGGGAAGTTTGGGTGGGGCCAAAGGTACTAATGCACCAGTAGACAAGGGAACTCCAAATTTAGGCCTTGCGGCAGGCATTGATAGATTGATAGCGGGTGAGCCCGCCCAAGCTGGCAGTGGCTGGTGGTCAGTGCTCCCCAACGAGCACCTACTATCGGTCGTCATCATCAGCATCAGCTCCTCTGGCAGCAGGATTGGTTCCAGTGAGGAACACCTCGGCACCTACCTAACTCTTCTACAGTTGCAAGCCCACCATACCAAGCAACGGCGAGACGCGGTAACCCTCTTCTCCTATCCACGCATCGGAGATCGTTCTCCGTCTTTCTGCCACCGGTCTCCTCGACGGCAAACTCCCCCGCTGAACAACGGCAGCATAGGCAAGATGACGTCGACTTCGCAACAGGAGTACAAGGACAGGCAGTTCCTCGCCGTGATTGGAGATGAGGTTCGAACGTCATGGAACGAAAACAACGAGGACATGCTGACTGGATTGCATTGCAGGACTCGGTGACCGGCTTGCTTCTCGCAGGCATCGGTGTATGTCCTATACAGAATCCAGCAAGCGGAACTCGACTGACAACTCTACAGCATGTAACCTCGGGTGCAGACTCGCAAAAGAATTTCCTGGTTGTGGACAACAAGACCGACAACGCAACGATAGAGTCGACGTTTGACAAGTTCATCGAGCGCAAGGACATTGCCATCATCCTGATCAACCAGCATGTAAGTCACTCTCACATGCTTTCGCTAGAGATGGATGGAGCTGATTTTCTTGCTCTGTTCCTCAGGTCGCCGACAAGATACGCCACCGCATCGACACCTACACCGCAGCGTTCCCTACCATCTTGGAAATACCAAGCAAAGACCATCCATACGACCCAGAGAAAGACAGTGTGCTGAGGAGGGTTCGTCGCCTGTTTGGCGAGTAGAAGAGTTGATGGATGTAGGCCCGATCATGAATATGTACAATTATAAATGAGGGACAGTCGGGCTTGACGACATTGTAATGTCAGAGCCGGACGAGGCCAGTCCGATGAAGCGAGGAAGCATTTACACGTGACAGCGCAGCGGTCTCATTGCTCTGTTTCTGCAGACCATTTGATACATACAGAGAAAAGGAAAGATTCAAGTTGCCCAAATGTTTGATGGTATTAGGAAAGGCAGAAACTCCGGCTCATGATCGTCAAATGAGCAATGCAATGCCGTTCATACAACACGGTCTCCCAACACGTCCCATCATATTTCTAAACTAGAACCATCGTACTGTAATTTGTGATAGGGCCACGAGTTCCATCTACAGCTCGATCTCAACCTTGCCACTGCTAAAGACGACGGTAGCAGTCAGGCAGGTAATGGGCTTGTCGTCCTTGGTGTAGACGTCGGCGAGGACAGTGTACTTGCCCTGTTTTCGACTGTCAGCAAATGGCCATCATTGAGAGGTTGGACGAGCGGCTCCCTCACATTTGGAATCTCCTTGGGCAGCTCGACGGTCTTGGTCAGTGTCAGGGGGCCCTTCTCGATAGGGCACTCCATATCCACGTTCTTGACCTGTTCGCAAAGGTCTGCCTTGGTGCTGATAAGGCGAATCAGGCCGTACTTGACCTGCAGCGCGACGTATGCGCCCTCCTCAATCTCATCGAAGACGATGCCGGCGGCCTGGATGACGAGGTCCTGGCCACTATGAAACGAGAGGCATTAGCATTGTGACGGAACCGAAAGATAGGAAATTATGGGTCGGACGCGGCGTTACGTACGCCTGAGGGGGGTTCGGCACCAGATCGACCCTGGCGATCTTGAGGATATCCTCCTCGTGAGCCTTGGGGCAGAGTTCGAGAGGGGAGTCGCCGGGGACTTTGAGGTCTTCGTCGACGATTGCCTGGCTGCCTCCGAAGCTGAGGCCGAAGCCCGCGTGGGCGACACCGGCCGTGAGCGCCACAAGTACTGCAGATAGCCTCATCGCGGAATCGTGCCGAGACTCGTCGTGTGTATGATGGGTGCGCGACGTGCAAGAAGACTCAGACGGTCGGAAAATCAACCAGCACAGGGAGCGAGTGTCGGTCGGTCGTTTGTTGTTGAGAAAGAGATGCTGGAGCTGGGCGATGTTGGAGAAGGGATTCCGTCGTGCTAACGGCGGCTACCTTTAGGAGGGGACGTCATATGGGGTATCCCATGATCAGTTCTGATTTGCCGTCCAGCGGCACTCTGCAGGGCAGGTGTTCGAGATTGTCCAGGGCTGACCGCGGCAGTCCTGTTGGGGACCCCCACCACCCCAGCCATCCCTCCCGACCACCATCCAATCTCTCGACGGTCACACAACGTTTCACAGCGCTGGCAGCTCGAGAGCGTGAATCGTTCATAGAAAGTGCTTCGCCGAGATACTTGGCTGTCACTGTTCTTACGTGAATTCCGTATTGGCTTCTAGGAGCCTAGAGAGCTATACTTTGTTGGTTCTTCGGATCATCCATGAACCGTGGCTTCTCGTTTCAACAAGCGAGGACACCAACTTCAACTGCGCCACGAAGTGCCTATCAAGAAGGCGGTGCGATGTGGCATCAACAGTGCATCGGTCTCCCGTGCTAATCCTTAGACTTCTCTCCCATCCGACCTCCGCGCCAGTTGCATCGTTCCTAGACTTGTTTGCGGGAACTCACCCGCCTTCCGCCTATGTGACGACCGTACCGGTCATGAGAAAGTGAGTAGAGACATATGGGAATTCTCTGTCCTGATCGCATCCCTTCTTGGTTATGAATATGTATCGACAGTCGTCCCAACTGCTTCGAGAGAGCTATTAACAGACTTAACGCTCATCCCTCCGCTTTCTCTGAAGTCTTCCCCTTTCCATTCTGATTTAGAGCTTTGGGGCCTGGAATCCGAAAAATTTAGAGGAAGATAATTTTGTATTTGTTCACGATGTGATAGATACCAGCCGCAACGTCATAAGCACGATCTAGGTACGCGATCCCTCCTTGAGTCGCTGAAGCCGACGAAGCTTGTGCAGGACGTGAAGCTCACGATGAATCTGCTCGGAGACCTGCTCAGGAGCACGAATATCACCATGCACGGAACGGCTCCAGGTGCCTGGTAGATGAATTAGAACGTCCCGGACATGATCGCTTCAGGAAAGGTCCAACCCTGCAAATTCCAGACGGTCAAATTGTCGGGCATCGAGACAGCGTGGGGCCAGAAGGGAGGTGATCATTCGACTGTCACTCCCTCCTAAGCAAGGCCGCCGTTTCCTTCGATACCCAGAAGAGGAAAAAGAAACAAGATAGCACTCTCCATCCATGATTTGACTACACTTGTATTGACTACTATATATCTATGTGGACTTTCGGTGCTAGCTTCGTTGTCCTTGAGAGCGCCTGGGAGCGGGCACAGTCTTAAACTCTCAGAGTCTGCTTCAACCAGTTGCTTCTTCCTTTCCTTAGATCCCCTTTTAATCGCGATGTAAAGCCAAAGTAGACAGGGCCAGAAGTGTAAGATAATATTAACCTCACAATCTATCTTAACAAAGAATTCGTCCACCAGAGTCGGCTTAACTTTCAGAACTTGCTGGGATACGTACAAAGAATACTACATCTACTTTATAATGGGCTGCCGTCTTGGTAGGTTTCTGCTGACATATGAACAGCATGCATAGATACTTTCTCAAGCCATGGAATTCTATTCCAGCGCCCGGGGGCTCAAGGTGATTTCTCGAGGTGAGTCTGAATCTCAGCTATAGACATACGGATACAAGTGTGGACAGGGGTCCGGCATGGTCTGTGCTTGTGGAAGAGGAGCTATTCCAGGATTCCAGGCCAGCCTCTGGACCCTTGAGAGCCAGGATCTTGGGGCTGTCAGGCATGATGACGTCGAGCTCTTCAGCATCATTCCCAGAAACACCTACAACACTACCCACTACCTACCAACCTATCTATCTCGATCCCTCTTCCCCTGCCTGGTTCCTATACTACATAGAAGTCAATCAATTCCCTTTCCAGCGATTTTGAGTCGAGTCCTCTTATCGCCTTGTCAATCTCCTCTGCGGGTGCTGAAGATCGGTGTCCCTCAGAGTTCAGTATTATCATGGCGTCCTTGAGGAGCTTCTATCGGTCTGACGATCGCCCGGAGTTAAACACCAACTTTAAGTCAGTCAAGTGCGCTTGCATTCTGCATGGCTGTCCGAGCTGACACTTTATAGCGTTGACTACGTGGTGCATTATCGAATCCCTCCTGCAGGTAATAAATCCCTCTCGAGACAGCCCTATGTGTCTCAAATTACGGACAGCCTGTTGACTTTTGACGAACAGAAACTGTCAAAGCTGAAGCAGCTTTCGTACAACTCATCGAAGCTCTCGCAAGTGTCGGTCTAGCAACAGAAGTCCGACGGGGTGACGAGGCATCCCTTTTGATATTCGTCAAGATCGCATCTGAGAACCTGCTCAAGCAGCAGATCTACAGATACAGAGTCCAGGACTGGCTGTACGGCGTTCGTACCTCGGCACCAAGCAAGGACCTCAACTCCTATTTCGAGGAGGAGCCCGTGGTCGAAGCTGAGAGGCTCAGACTAGTCTACCTCCTGATCACGAAACCGAGGGCAGAGGGTGGTGCAGGTGTCACGCCCAAGATTGGCCAATGGAAATATGTCAGCTCTGTGTTTCCTCTCCATAATCACGCTTTCAACCGGAACTGGATCAAGCAATGGAGTACGAAGTACATACTCGACGAGAATGATATCAACGAGATACGAGATCAGTTCGGCGAGAAGGTTGCCTTCTACTTCGCCTTCTTGCAGTCGTACTTCTCTTTTCTTTTCTTTCCTGCGGCATTCGGCTTCGGTGCCTGGCTCATCCTAGGCCAATTCTCTCTATTCTATGCCGTGGTGAACTGCCTCTGGTGTGTTGTCTTTTTCGAGTACTGGAAGAAGAAGGAGGTGGATCTTGCGGTCCAATGGGGCGTTCGTGGCGTCTCCAGGATCCAACATCGTCGGACGCAGTTTCAATTCGAACGCGAAACCCAGGACCCGGTCACGGGAGAAGTCATCAAGGTCTATTCGCCTTTCAAGCGGCTTCAGCGTCAGCTTCTACAGCTGCCGTTCGCAATTGCTTGTCTTCTAGTCCTTGGCGGTCTAATCATCTCTTGCTTTGCGATCGAGATCTTCATTTCAGAGGTGTATAATGGCCCCTTCAAGCAATATCTGGTGAGATTCACGATTACGACCGACACATGCCATTAGCTTAGCTAACACGGGATAGATATTCCTGCCCACTGTTCTCCTCTCGATATTTATGCCAGCGTTGACTGCAGTTCTCACAAACCTCGCTGACAAGCTCACAGGATTGGAGAATTACGAGACACAGGATTGTAAGTCCCTGGGCGACCTGTTTTACGTGCTATAATATTGACATCTTCCTCAGCGCATCAGGCTGCTTTCGTTCAGAAGATATTTGTCATCAACTTCATCGTGTCCTACCTGCCGATCTTCCTAACGGCCTTCGTATATGTTCCCTTCGCCAAAGTGCTGGTGCCGCACCTCGACGTCTTCCAAGTCACTGCCCAGAGGTTCACAAAAAACGGGAAGGTTGAGACCAAAGCCTTTCAGATCGATCCGGATCGCCTCAAGAAGCAGATTATCTACTTCACAGTAACTGCTCAAGTCGTGAACTTTCTTCTGGAGGCCATTGCACCCATCGTGAAGCGAAAGGTTTTCAAGGCTGTCAAGGAAGTGCAAGAGGAGATCACGCACAAGGACGGTCAGGAGAAGCACACAGATCTTGAAGAGGAAGCAGCATTCCTGGACCGCGTACGAAATGAGGCCGAGTTGGATGAGTATGACGTGACGGTGGATTATAGGGAGATGGTGATACAATTTGGCAAGTCGCACATTGCTTCTCCCATCGAATGCAGACTAATACCAGTGATACAGGCTACCTATCGCTATTTTCCGTGATTTGGCCCCTAACGGCTTGCTCTTTCCTCGTCAACAATTGGGTCGAGGCTCGTGCAGATGCGATGAAGATTGCTGTGAGCAGTCAGAGGCCGATTCCCTGGAGGTCCGATTCCATCGGACCATGGGTTACCTCGTTGGGCTTCCTCTCGTGGTTGGGTAGCCTGACAAGTGCTGCCGTTGTGTTCATCTTCAGCAGTGATCCGTATGGTCCTGATGGGCATCCATCCAACATCAAGGCTTGGGCTCTGCTTTTGAGCATGCTATTTGCAGAACAGCTCTACCTGGTCGTCCAACTTATCGTTCGTTACATGATTGGAAGCATGGACAGCCCTGGCTTACAAAAGGAGAGAGCCGAGCGGTTCGCCATGAGGAAGCTGCACCTGCAGGAGACTCTGGGAGAAGAACTCGCGGAGAGCGCAGCTGCGGCAGACTTTACGGGCGGCGAGAAAATCACGAGAGAAGCGCTTGAGGAGGAAGCCAGGCGAGCCTCGGTTTCTGGTCAGGCGACACCGGGTCAGGCATTTTGGCAACGACAGCGCGGAGCTGTGGAAACGATTCAAATCGGGCGAGGGCTCATCTCCGAGGCGTCTGCGGCGAATAAGACGAAATCACAGTAATGCTTCGTATGCGTCATTGTGTCTGGTTTGAAAGCAGGCTATCAGCAAATTTCATTCAGTCTGTACCAGATGCAGCTCACGAAGGAGGAACGCCAAAATGCCACTTATGGAGAGCTGAGGCTTCTTGAGAGGTATTTTTCGTACGTCTGGTCGATTGTTGCTGTCTATTAGTACAGCCCTAGCGAAAACGGACAAATCTACACACGACGATATGGACAAGTGAATTGGCTGAGATGGTTCCAAAGGGGCCAAGAAACTACGACCGAGGCCTCGATCGGGTTTTTTTTTGGGGGGGGATACGGGGTAGCCTCCCAAGGCTGTGGCAAGCTGTAAGCTAAGCTTGCCTGGACGTCAAAAAGGTGCATCACAGCCACGGGCTGAGTTGGTAGGAATCGGTTCAAGTGCGTAGGTTTGCACAACGCCATCGTGGTTAATACATCTTTACGTTTTTTTTTTTCAAATTCTCCAGCTCTCACAGAAATGGGGCGCAAATTCGGCCTGATGCCCCCAGCACAGCCCCTTCAAGGTTGACTTGACCTGCGCGTGGCTGCGCTGCCACAATTGGACGACGCCTATCACATCACCAGCATGTCAGCCCTAAGTACAATATGGCGTACTCGGTCGACATGCTCATTTTATTCTTGAGACATGCATGGTAGTGCCTTCGCTACGAAGAGCGGTGGCACGTCAATTGCATACCTCCTTGCACTAGTATTCTTGCATCCGGTGGTCCGGAGCGCTGCCTTCTTATCCCTCGCCCACAGTGATCGCGGACGGTGGAGTCTGACGCTCTCACGACTAGAATCGTATCTTCCTCAAGTTGAAAGCATCAGACTATGGATGAAGCCATCAACGACCTAGTCTTGGCTCCGTTCAAAGATATCGTGGGCCAGGGAAATGTAGCGGAAGGAAACGCCGTGGACAGTGGCAATGAGAGAATGCGCAAGGCGGCTCAGAGCCTCGTCAAGGAAGGAGAACGGGCGCTGAAGTTGATCGAGCCGCTGTGCCGGAGGAAGTGTGAAGACTTCGGCTCCGTGTTTGTGAATGCATTGAAGGATGACGGTATAAGACAACCCTAGCACACAGCGCTTTGCAGGGGCTGACAAGACCGCAGATGAGATATCTCGGTTTGTTCAGGAACTGAACGATCTGCTCTATGACTTTGACGATTTTGTCGAGGTCGACAATTTCGACATTGAGAAATTCGCGGGGCTACAAGCGCTGTCGAGAAGGGCTGCTCCCGCCATCTCTCATACGATCACTCGGATGAAACTTGAGTTGCCTCGTGCGGGAGACGGTACAGAGTCAACATATTCAGGAGTTTCCTCGGAGCCGGCGGCCACTGTCAGGCAGCCCCTGGAAAATTCCGTGTCTCGTCGCACAGCACCATTGCCATATCCAAACGATACGAACTTCGGCGAGCAGGGCACATGTACAATGCCATATCCCTCAAGTCCTGAGCACGGCCTCGAGGCGAGGGCAGCAGAGTCATCGCCAGGTCTCCCACTACCGACTGTGCAGGCAGACGAACCACCACCGCCTCCACCGCCGTTTCTGGATCCATGGTCGTATCGTTCTCGGATAAAAGGCGAGGCACTGGACATGGGAGACCCGTGGCCGGGCTCCTCCGACTTAGCTATCGGTTTAGAGGCAGATCTCGAGCACGCAAGTTCTCCCGTTGTCAACGCCCAGCATTTGCATCCTCAACAAACAACCCTGCCTCCTGACAGGCCCAACCGCATCATCACATCGAATAACTTACGTTCATCGCCTGACCAGACCGCAAGTCTTAATCCGATCTCCTTTCGTGGCAGCGTCTCGCCGGTCTCGCCTCGACACCATCAGAAAGACTCTATCCCTAGCCTGGCGAACGTGTCTGAACCAAGCTCGGTATCCGATCACCGGATTGACAGAGACTCACCTTTTGACACAGTCAGTCCTGTGTCTGCTACGCAGAACCAAACATTGGCCTTCTCACTGAATTCTCACGGTCAGCCTCACAGTCGAAGCCCGTCGCCGAACGTCGCGCCACTTGGCGTGCATCTGAGACCTTCGTCTACTCCTGCGACAGAGTACGATGAACCCCAAGCGGCGCACCGTCCCGGGCTGTGTGTGCCGGATGGATTGATACCGGTGGATGAGGAGACGACGGAGCCGACCATGACCGCCCCGGATCAGGAGGCTCATTTGGGTGGTTGTGTGATCAATTTGAACAGCTCGTACTATAAATTGAAAGGATTCTGCCCAGCGGCGATGGCTTTCATGCAAGGCGGGCTTGGGTTTAAGCATATCCAGAAACAAGTGAGTCTCTAATGCTATTCTTATAACGCGGAAGGGTGCCTGATCAGGTTCAAGGGCCTCTCTACCAGTCACGTCGAGGTAGCAAAGTGCAAGGCCTGTGCCTTTGAGCTCGAGTGGAACGCCCTACAGAGAGATGACAAAAATGAAGGCGAGTCACGAAATCCGTTCCCCTTTTCCCCAGAGGGACTTCTCTCTCCTAATTCCTACATCTAGGGACCGAGAATTTCAAATCGTCAGGTGTTGGCTTCCGTCTGCGCTTCCTTTTCAAGAGCCATATTCAAACCAAGAATGTCGGAGAACAGATCTACGGCTGCGTCTTTTGCGTGCAGCTCCGGCGGACCACACATCCCAATGATGCCACGGTCTTCTTCAGCCAGCGCCAGCTGTTCGCCCATCTTGCTCGGCATCCGCATCCACTTCCCTATGTTCCGAATCTGACGGTAGTCCAGACGGAAGATATACCTATTCATTTCGCAAACAACTACGACCTCCACTTTCCCGGCCCTCCTCGCGTGTCAAAGCTGGCGGCTGTCATGCGCGAAATCACGGCGTTACCGACAGGCACTGCCGTACAGACCTGCCGTGCCACATCGACGAGTAGTGCCAAGAGACCACCGGACGGCTCAGACGTGCTATCCTTTGCCGCTGGTGCGCGGATCTTGGGTATCGAGTTCCCTGAGAGATACCAGGGTGGTTGGTCTGTGGGCTGGGCAGATCACGAGTACGGGCTCTTCCCTGCAGACGCATTACGACTTGATTCTCCTCGAGGGAGCAACTTTCGGAACCAGGGCTTGAGTTGCATGAGAGGTGTTGCGCGCTGGAAGTTCGCTGTCAAATACTCCAAGGACAAGAGTGGAGGGGACTGGTTATCTTTCGACAAGGGCGAGGTCATTACTAATATAGGCTGTGAGTCATCTGTTCCTTCTGCGCATTTATTCAAGGCCGATCAAGGGAAGATCACGGACTAAACAAGAACATGCCATTACAGGGTCTCATCCAGAGCACTGGTGCTGGTGGGGGATGAATGCCAAGGGCAAGTTTGGCATGTTTCCACAATCGTATATTAAGCCGGATACGCTGATGGAATCAGGGGCAAAGTCGGACCACGCGAGCGCTTCGAACAGTGAGAAGAAGTTTAGCTTGTTTTCGTGGATGTCGATACGGCACGGGGGATGGGTCCCGTGACCTCGGGCGTATATCGACTGAGAAAGCATCCCAACGTCCCCAGATTCTGGATAAAATCGGAGACTGAGTTATGCTTTGGGGTCAGCTTGGAAGGAATAGGCTTAACAACACAGACAGTATGGTGAACAGTCCTCGGCGGCTCGGAATCAAGAGTCGGATCCTTCTACGCCTTTTAGTGTGAGGCTCAGGGTAGAGGCTGTGGGCTGAAAATAGAAATACTACAAGCTAGACAGGCAGAGACTGTGGGCTAGGGCTCGTCAAGTATGTCTACCGATAGTGAGAGCGCCGAGTCGACAGCAGTTGGTAGTCTGTACCAGAAAAGGGTGCCTAAGGTCCCACGGCGACCAATAAGTTGCCCGCCGTCGCTACAGATCACGAGCACGCTGATATCCATCTTAGAGCTAGGTAGATGGTCCAGACCGGTGTGGATATCGACTTCGAACTACCTATGCGGACGAAGACGACTAGGGTCCTGAACTGAGCCTCCGAGCATCAAAGCATAATGACAACTTTTCTGGCGGGTCCTACTGATGAGAATAAAGTACACACTATGATCATGAGGTAGATACTATCCAGGTAACAAGGTTAACCTCCCGATTTCGCTCGAAACAACTCTTGGCAATTACACAGGGGGAGATACAGAACTTCATTTGAAAGGATGTGCAGGAGAATCTTAGATGTTCGCGTTGAAATAGCTTCATGGTGCGCAGCAGATTTTGTGTTCCAGATGTTGAGATAAATTGCCTCCTATCCATGCACCATATAAGGAAATTCGCGCTCATTGTAAATCTGTCGGGCATCACAGTTTCACATCCACAATAAAACAACTCAGGCTGACAGGCACAGCACCAAACTACTTCTTCTTCCCTCTGGTATCCTCCTCCGTGACCCGGTGTACCATCAACCTGACCGGATACCGTGGCGAGTTCGCCGCATACCCCATACTCCAATCATAACCCACCGCATACGCAAAGAGACTCCCTTCCCTGTTGAATGCTGTTGTCGTGATCGCGCCGCCCGCCTCCGGATACCCTCTGAGCCGCTGGTGCGCTACCCGGTCCCAGAAGTGAAAGGTCCCATCAGAACCCGCCGTAGTGAAGGTCGTAGGGTGGGCCGGGTGGAAACGCACGTCGTTGACGCCGTAGACCTTGACTGTCTTGGTACTGTCGGGGAGCGAGCGATGGCACCGAAAGGTGAAATTGGTGCTATGGCGGCGGTCAGCCTCTACAACCCTTATTCCCCTTCTCTTTTCCCGTAGCCTCAGACGGGTATGAAGTACGTACCTCGATGCCTTGTCGTCCACGGAGCTGATCGCACACCGGCCCTCAATCGAGGCAGTGGCCCAGAACGCCCCGTCCGGCGCGACGGCCACTGCGCGGGTCTGGTGCCGCAGCGGCGACGTGACGGAGCGCAGGAACGCCGCCGGGTTGGCCAGGTCCACGAGATGGATTTGACGGTCCGCGGTGGCGATGATGAGGGCCCGGGACGCCGAGCCCATGGCGTAGACCCGCTCGGCGCAGTGGAGGACGCCGAGGGGCTGGCCCGCGGGCTGGCGGGCGTCCCAGAACCGGACGGTCCGGTCCCAGGACCCGGAGCAGACGATGGGGCCACTGGACCCGGGGACCGCCACGCTGCACACGCTCCGCACGGCGGCGTCGTGTGAGCCGATGACGGCCGACTGTCCCGTGGCGGCGTGCAGGAGGTGGACGTGCTTGTCGGCTCCTCCTGCGACGAGTGTGTTTCCGTCCTTGCAGCCCGGCTGTCGTCAGCAGTTTCTCTCGTGGAGGTTCAAGGGAGCGGGAATAGTGGTCCACTCACCTGGTCGTTGTATTCGTTCACTGGTCTTTCTCTCCTCGTCCTCCTCTTTCGCAGCTGCAGGGCGAGAAGAAACCTACCTTGACCCAGTCGCAGCTTAGCACCGGCCCTCCGCCGGTGTTGAACATCGCCAGTCCGCGTGCCTGTCGCCCATCCATGGCGACGTCGTAGACTCGGACGCTCCCATCCCAGGACGCAGCCGCCAGATGGTTGGCAGTCGGCGACCACGAGAGGGACGAGATGGTGTCTTGGGCATCCGCCGGGAGAGCCACGTCGTCTATTGTCGCAGTTGTTGTCGAGGTCATGTTGTCGAAATTATTGCTGAGTGCCGAGGTGGTATGGAGACGGAGGAGAATTCTCATGTATGACTGTGAGATTCCTGATGAACCTTATGTGCTTATGTAGTAGTGGGAAGCCTGGGGCGGAGGGTATCGGGCGGAACTCCGCCATACTATAGGACAGCATCATCTCCGCCTCCCCCCCCTTCCTCAAAACATCTCAGTAGCTTCTGTTGTCCGTCCCCCAGTCTGCTGCCCAACTAATTTGAATTGACGTCTGGTTCTTCGAGCCGAGTTCGAACTGACTGTGTAAAGTACAGCGTTGCTACACAACACCTTTTTCGAGATACCGCAATACGTAGCTGTGTCTCACAATCTTCTCAACCACCTTATTGGGTTGGCTCTCAGTGTTTCAGAGTGTATACCTTTTGCCATCCTGGCCGTCTATAACCCTCTTAAGCTTCTAATACAATTCCACGAAAAGAAGTCTTCTGCATGCTTCTCACGTCGAGGAGGTGTATAAGAAGACCACCGGGTCCTTGTCTGGGCTCACCAGAAGGTGCGGATGGCGAATACCGCTGCCATCGTCACTTTCAAGCAAGCTGCCTCTCGTCCAGAATGGAAGCCTTAGACATCACGATCTACATCTGCCTCCTCAACAAGGAGACAGAGAGAGAGAAAAGAAGGCCATTGTCGTCCGCCCATCACGGTCCAGACGGTCCGCTCTGAGGCAAAGACTAGACCCACCCCCTGCGCCGGCTCCCTGTCCTCACTGTGGGGTCCTCCGCGTTGCTTTCGACCGAGGCGAGGGGCAGTGGAGCTGGGTAGAGTGTTGACGGTCCAACGGCTCGGCATCGATTTATAAGGCATGCCGCACTGCAGCGGGAGCGTCATCCGGTGCCATCGCCAGGCCAGGCCACGACCGTTCTCCAAAAATTCGCCCAGCGCACCGGATGCTAGCGTGACCTGCTCAGCATCTCCGACGTTCTCGTGTGCCAGAGACTGCACCGGCCTCCGTGCGCTGGTGACGGCATCCACTTTCGGCTATTTGCTGTACTAGTGTGCTGCCCTCTGGTCCAGCTATCTTCAGGATCCCGAGGAGATTCCGAGCGTCCATCTCAGATCACGACCCTGGAGGCTCGGCGTGCATGAGCGTCTTCCCTCGCCACATCTTCGAATAGGCTCATATACAGAGTCTCGATCCCGCGCTGAGCTGCGCGGTCCTGCTCGTCGAAACCCAAAATTCCCAATCCGATAACCGCCTGATCATCTCGTTCAGGATGGTCTTGAGTGGCGCGGATGTTGCTAAGCACAGCACCGGGGAGGACTGCTGGGTGATAGTTCATGTGCGCATCTCATCCTCAGCACACCTTGACCCAACTTCGGGCGGCCGATCTGATACTGCTGCAGGGCAAAGCATACGATGTGACCGAATTCCTGCCAGAACACCCTGGTGGTATGAAGATCATCCTCAAATATGCTGTAGGTCCAGCACGCCCCTGCCATGCCTGGCCGAGCTTGGGTACCTGACTAACTCAAACGTAGGGCAAAGATGCTACCGAGGAGTTTGACCCCATACACCCTCCAGATACGCTGGACAAGTACCTGGACAAGTCAAAGCACCTCGGCGATGTGGACATGAAGACGGTCGAGAAGGAGGTGAAGGAGGTCACGCCCGAGGAGGAGGAGCGGCAGAGGCTCATCCAGCAGATGCCGCTGCTGGAACAGTGCTACAACCTCATGGACTTTGAGGCCGTGGCAAGGCGGATCATGAAGAAGACCGCGTGGGGCTATTATTCCAGCGCGGCAGATGATGAGATCGTGAGTGGACCCGACGTTTTTCCCCCCTGCTCCTTTTTTTTTTATTTTTTTTATTTTTGTTATTCTCTTTTATATATATGTATATATTTCTTCTCAAAATTCTTTTCAACCCAAAGGGCGGCAAAGACTTCTGCTGCGTATGCTGACAAGCTGCAGACCTTGCGGGAGAACCATGCCGCCTTCCACAGGATATGGTTCCGGCCCCAGATCCTCGTCGACGTCGAGAAGGTCGACTTCTCCACCACCATGCTCGGCACCAAGGTCGACGTCCCCTTCTACGTGACGGCGACGGCGCTCGGCAAGCTGGGCAACCCGGAGGGCGAGGTCCTGCTGACGCGGGCGGCCAGGAAGCACAACGTGGTGCAGATGATCCCCACGCTCGCGTCGTGCTCCTTTGACGAGATCATGGACGCGGCCGAGGGCGACCAGGTGCAGTGGATGCAGCTGTACGTGAACAAGGACCGCGAGATCACGCGCAAGATCGTCCAGCACGCCGAGGCGCGCGGGTGCCGGGCGCTGTTCATCACGGTGGACGCGCCGCAGCTGGGCCGGCGGGAGAAGGACATGCGCAGCAAGTTCGACGAGGCGGGCACCAGCGTGCAGAGCGGGCAGCAAACGGACAACTCGCAGGGGGCGGCGCGGGCCATCTCGAGCTTCATCGACCCGGCGCTGAGCTGGAAGGACATCTCGTGGTTCCAGAGCATCACCAAGATGCCCATCATCCTCAAGGGCGTGCAGCGGGTCGAGGACGTCATCCACGCGGTCGAGGCCGGCGTGCAGGGCGTGGTGCTGTCGAACCACGGCGGGCGGCAGCTGGACTTTGCGCGGTCGGGCGTCGAGGTGCTCGCCGAGACGATGCCGCGGCTGCGCGAGCTGGGGATGCAAGACAAGATTGAGGTCTTCGTGGACGGCGGCATCCGGCGGGCCACGGACATCATCAAGGCGCTGTGCCTGGGGGCCAAGGGCGTGGGCATCGGCCGGCCGTTCCTGTACGCCATGTCGGCGTACGGGTTCGACGGCGTCGACAGGGCGATGCAGCTGCTCAAGGACGAGATGGAGATGAACATGCGGCTCATCGGGTGCACGCGGATCGACCAGCTCAACCCGAGCCTGGTCGACATCCGCAGCCTGACGAACCACGGCAACGGGACGCCGCCTGACCACCTGTCGTGGTCGACGTACGACCCGCTGGTCAACCCGCCGCAGAGGTCGTCGAAGCTGTAGAGAGGATGGCGGGAGGTTGGGGAGGGGGGTGGGAGGCTTTCTGTCCTGCGCGCATCTATATACATATATACACATACAACCCTACTGAGGACTTGTACACGACATGTATAGATAACAACATCATCATCGTCATCACTATCACCGTCACCGTCACCATCGCCACCACCCATCGAGACACGAGCGCTGCTGCTGCGAGCCCCGGTACCACTCATTGCCCACAGCACGGGCGTGCTATCCACCGCGATGCAGGAACGGGTTCTTCTCGATTGGACAGCCGGCCATGTTAACTGCGGATTTACTGCTCCAGCCGAGTGGCTGCTGGAGCCAGATCCACACCCGCCTTCAGCCCCACAGATGAGATCTGCGAGCTGCAAGATGGCGTACTAAGTATCTAGAACATGTAGGGCTGTCCTGTCGGAGGATCCGGATGCTTGATGATGACGGTGGTGAGTACGATGCTGCCGCTGCTGTGCCCTGCCACTCTTAGCATGCTATAGCAGCATGCCTGCTCCTCCCCCCTGGTACCGCGGCGACCGCAGCACTGCAGATAGCGCCACAGGCACGCTGTTAGTTGGTGGGCAGACGGCGGCGCAGGACTCAGCGAGGCATGTTTGCTAACGTTATTAGGCCCGTCATGCCCAATCTCGGGGTCACCTGGTACAGCTTTCCCGACCACCACCACAGCGCGCCGCCGCCGCCGCCGTCGTGCCTTGACCTCACTTGATCAACACTGGGATGGCCCGTTGATCTCACGTTCCCATCTCTTCCTTTCCTTCTCCTCCTTTCATTCATGTTTACCTCGCCCCTGTTCGCCCTGCTTTGTTCACTGGCTCCCCCCCTTCCGTTTCACTATCCGCTCATTCATTGTTAATTCACTGCCTCTGCCTCTCGTTCACTCCGTGACGCCCGCAGAAACCCGCACCCGGGCCCACGGATTTGCAGAGCCCAAGCATAAACCATGACGTCCTGAACCTGGGATCCCTCGGCTAACATTTCGTCTCTCCTCCCCTCCGTCGCCTCGGCCGCCGAGCAATTCAGCAGCTGACCCCTCTCTCCGTGCCTGGTGCGGGCGAACTGGGTCCCCCCGAGAAAATACACACGCCTCGGGACATTGCTTTTATCGCGCCCCGTCAGGCGCCAAAGCAGACGAGCGCTGACCAGGCGGCCTTCGCGCGCGACAGACCTGTCTGGGCCTTGTGAGCTGAGGAACACACGAGAGAGGACGACAAGATGTCGTCGGCGCTCGAGGCCAAGATCGTCGTCCTGGGCTCCCAGGGCGTCGGCAAGACGTCCCTGGTGATGCGCTACTGCAAGGGCGCCTTCGAGCCCAGCCAGATCACGAGCACCGTCGGCGCGAGCTTCCTGACCAAGCGCGTGGTGGACAGCGACACGGACACCACCGTGCGGCTACAGATATGGGACACCGGTACGGCCCCTCCTCCTCCCTCCTCACCCTCCCTCCTCCCAGCGCGTTGCAGACTCCCCTCCTCCCCTCCTCCCACACACGGCCCTGAGCAGGGAGAATCCTCAGGCTGACACCCCCTCGCGCCTCTCTAGCCGGCCAAGAGCGCTTCCGCTCCATCTCGCGCCTCTACTACAGGGGCGCCAACGCCTGCATCCTCTGCTACTCCATCACGGACGCCCAGTCCTTCGCCGACATGGGCGCCTGGCTGTCCGAGCTGCGCCGCAACCTGCCCCACGACGTCGTCCTGCACATCGTCGGCACCAAGTCCGACGTCGTCGCCCGCGACCCGAGCCTGCGCGAGGTCCCCTTCGAGCGCTGCATCGCATACGTCGCCGAGAACCTCGCGCCGGGCCTGGGGTCCACCCCGCCGCCGACGGCGGGCGGGGCCGTGTCGTCGGCGTTCGGGGCCGGCAGCCTGGGGGCCGCCGGCGGGGGCGGGGGCGGGTTCTTCTCCTCGAGCGAGTCGCCGTCCGCCGAGCCGCGCAGCCCGACGTCGAAGCGCAGCTCCGGGTTCTGGGGCCAGGAGGTGGGCTGGGACGCGTGCCACGAGATCTCCGCCGAGTCCGGCGAGGGCGTGGAGGAGGTGTTCCGGGTGGTCACGCGCAAGCTGGTCGAGCAGAACCGCAAGATGCAGGCGGCCATCCTGGCCGCGACGAGCTCCACGCCGGGGATCACGCCGTACGACGGGATGAGCAGCGGCGGCGGCAGCGGGTACGACGGTGCGGGCGGCGGGCCCGGGGGCTACTTCGACTACGCGCGGCCCGGGACCGGCAGCTTCAGGGTCGGCAGGGACCGCAGGTCGTGGCTGTTCTCGCCCGGCTTCTCGCCCACCGTGACGGTCGAGAGGGGCGCCCAGGGCGTGCAGGGACAGCACCACCAGCAGACCAGCGACGACTATGAGGCGAGGCGGGGCAAGAAGTGCTGCTGAGGAGGGGGAGCAAGCCGGGGGGGGGGGCTTGCTCGCGAGGGGCGTTGCCAGCCCGAGCCCCGCGTGCTCATCCTCTACGGACGACCGACGTCGGCACGAGACAAACACGACGATCTATCTCGGAGGCTTAGAAGGACTGTGCACTCACGGCTAAAAGGCGGTGCACGCACCACCAGCCTAGCAACCAGAACGAACCCCGCCCCGTACGGACGCACAGTCCCATCTCACGATACCCGGATACGCATACTTTTTCTTCTTCCTTATGTCGATGTCTTTCCTCTTCTACCTTCGGCTTCGGTTCGGCCTCGGTCTTAATCAGGCATGGGAATGCGGACGGTGCGGTGTGATGGTAAAGCATTTGCATGAGGGCATATGGCATCATCTGCATCATCATTTCATTCGGCATGCATGGGGGTTTCCTTGGTCTTCATTTGCATTGGATGGGTTTCTTTTCTCTTGTCGGTCCATGGCGTCTAGGATTTCGTTTCGGTAGTCAGGGTCTCTACACGGTCGCGTCAGCGCTATCATTGTTGGTAGGCATCTTACATGTAATGAGAAACGGATGGTTAGATGTACTGAACGAGCTTCTCGCCACCATCACTGCTCACGGGTGTGCACTATGTAATTTGTCTAAAAATGTTAGGATTTGTTCCTGTGGCTGGCTTCTAAATGGTAGAGCTGTGGAGTGCTGTCCCATCTGGCCACCAGATCAACAGCCCGATATGTAGCTGTTTTCGCGCTAAAATAGCAGGTCTAGCTACCCGATGCAAGTTGAGGTATCATGGTTCCCCGTCTCCCTGACTCCTTTGAGCAAATGAAAAGCCATCTGACGCCTGGATTGTTTCCCTTTCGCCTCTCGAGAACTCCTCACACTGATGCAGCCCGCCTTTCCCAGGCCATCCCAAACTTTTTGAAGACTGAAATGTGAAAAAGGTAGAGGTCTCCCAAAATAAGATTAAAAGAAATCCATGTCCTCATCGTCGTCGAGCATATTCTTGCGTTGCCGTCCACGCTTCCGCGGCTGAGACGAAGATCGAGGGCGCTTCTTGCGCGGTGTAGAGTTTAACTTCCGCTTGCGACCTCGCTCCCCGATGACGACGTCCTCCTCGCTCTCATCACCACTCGGAGTGCCCAGATCTTCACCATTCATATCGTCATCCTCGTCCGCGACCTTGAATTCTCTATCCACGTTGAGGAGGTCGACAAAGGCCCGGCACTGCACTGTCATACGATCCTGGGAAGATAGAGAGGTCATAATTGAGGCAATGTCCTCCCAGAACTTATCGCCAGTCACCGTCTGGACCTTGACAGGTTTCTGGGTCTCCTTCTCCTTACTCGCTGTTTTGAACTTGCCGTCACGCCTGTTCGTTCCTAGGTTGTACTGTCGGCGGAGGTAAGTACGCGCCTCCCACACGGACTGGAGGATCATAGAGCTAGCGGTGAGTTGTCGAAGACGACGAGCGTCAAGTGAAGGTGGAGCTGGGGTGAAAACTGGACCATCTTGGCTATCCACCCCAGCTTGAGAATTCGTGACAGCATCCATTGTGACCTGGAAGATCTCTGCCTCAATAGCCTGAGCCACACTGGCCCCAGTGCTGGTGACTAGCTTCTCCATGGTGGTTACAGTGCTCAGTAACTCATTGATCGTCGCATAGTCGAAGAATGCTAGATTCTCGATGACAAACTGGGAGAATTGGACGTGCGTGGGGATTACGCCAGAGGTATCAAGCTTGCTAGGCTCGAAGTCGACCTGTGCAC
The DNA here is from genome assembly GCA_001282315.2 of Chrysoporthe cubensis. NCBI lineage: Eukaryota > Fungi > Ascomycota > Sordariomycetes > Diaporthales > Cryphonectriaceae > Chrysoporthe > Chrysoporthe cubensis. The sequence continues at coordinate 2,491,637 of LJCY02000008.1, read as the reverse complement.
ACAGTTTGTCGAGGAATTTGATGCGATTCTTCGGTTTGCTCGATTTCAACACCTCCATCATCATGTGTAGCTTGGCAGTGTACGGGTCGGTAGTCGCACCCCTGGGATCGCGGACAATATCTCGCTGATAAGCGAATGCCGATTGGACAGCCTTCACGTATTCCCTTTCTAGCACGGTCTCATGTTTGTCATGTAGAGCGCGGTGCTCGGCGAAGGCGAGCTCCGAGATCTGGACAACTGACGAAGTCTCCAGTGTGATCATAGTGACACCTGTTTCCTTCGGATGAACCAGACCCTGGCGATTAATGCTAGCCAAAACCTCGACGGCCTGGAGTGCATTTTCGTTTTGAGAAGCCAGTGCAATTCTCGTGATCTCCTTAAGAAAGCGTTGGGTTGTAGCACTGGATACGTCGTCGTAGCTAGTTCCGCCCATGACTTTTAGGTTGCGCTTCTCGTCCTGTTCTTCTGAAGCCTTGCTCTCGGAGCTCGATTCCTCAGATCGCCTCTCTTCGGTGAAGAGAAAACCCTTAAATGAATTCAAAATAATGAATTCCAAATCGGGCAATTGCTCATCGAAGACTTGTTGAAAAGTCGTGTAGACATTCGCCGAAACGAAGTTCCGCGGCCACGACTGACAGATCAACCCGACGGCATCCAGAGCGTTCTTTCTGACATCCAAAGGTTGGATGGGCTGTGCAAAGGGGATCATCAAGTCCACCATCAATTTCGATACTGAAGAACCCTTGAATCCGGGGACTTCCTTCTGGTAGACTTCGAATTTATCTTCAAAGTCGCAGTGATGACCCATCATTCCGGCTAGCAAGGAGTATGTTTTGAACATCCTTACGCCTTGGTCTCCCAGAGGATTGTTCCGAGCCATGGCCCGAACTTTCTGTAGTCCCTTTAAGACTGAGATGTGCAATTTTATCAGGTGCTCCTTGCTTCCCAGAATACCGCTGATGATCCACAAGCAGGCGAAAACATCGTCGAGGAGTGTTCTGGTAAGCTTGGCAACCACAGGCATGAGAGCGCCTCTGATTTCGGTAAGGAATTGTTCATGAACTTTGGACAATTGCGGAAGAACGCGTCGGTAAATGACCATCACAGCTCTTGATGCAGCGAGCTCGCCACTGGCAATACTAGCAACCTTGGGCTGTAGCAGTTTGATCTGCTCAAAAGTGAATAGCTTTGGTTCTGCCTTGGCAAAAATCACCAGGAGATCCAGTGCATCACGTCCGCAAGGGACGGTAGGATCTTGAGACTCAGGATTGTCGATCAAGTCGAACATGCTGGCCACAAGGACCTGGCCAACCTTGAAATTGGCTTCCTTCGATCCGAGGATGGCTTGGAAAACCTTGTCGAGGACACTCACCGCCATCCCATGTTTGATGGTCTGGATCATCAGAGCAACATGATCAGCAATGGCCGTCTTGAAAGTCGCCGAAGCATCTGACGAAGAGTACGGTGTTATCCAGATCTCCTCAATCATTTGTCGCGCGACTTCTCGAACACCTTCGTCGGGATCCTGTACGCGATGAAGGAGCCCATTCGCAATCTTGCTTCGTGCGCCTCTGTCAGAGTTGCGTAAATAAATGTCCCGCGCGAGCTTCAAAGCACGTTTCCGCACCCCGACACCAGCGTCGCTGAAACGCTCGATGACAGTCTTGATCATATCCTTCTCTAGGGCTGGCCTCATCCCAATACATTTTCCTATGAGACCGAGGGCTGAGTCTCGAACTTGAGGAGAACTATCTGTCGTGCATTGGACGATGAGTTGGATGAATGTCGAGTCACCGTCCAAAATGGTTGGATCAGTCTCCAAGACATCGTTCACACTCTTCAAGCTCTTGCTGCGCACGGTGGCCTGATCAATAGTCATAAACCGGAGAAGAATATTCAGAATGTGTCGGTAGGCTTCGCAGAATTGCGAACGAATGACGATGACGTGGTACGACAATTTCGCCAATGTGGGAGAAACCTCCGCAAAGCTGTATTCGCTAGAAAGCCAGCGTCGATCATCGATCATCATGCGCAGACGGTACGCCAGCCTGCCGAATTCCTTGTCTCGATCATCGTCTTCATCCTGGAACCCGTCAAACGTAGCCCCAACTTTGCCAGCCCAATCTGTGGTCAGAAAAGAGACAGCGCTAGAAAGATGGGGGTCTTCAGAGCATCGCTGATCAAGGTATTCTAGGCTTGCTCTGTACGGTCCGGACCAAGATACCATCTGCTCTGGACGCGACTTGAGCTCTAGCGCGGAACTTGCGAGGTCTGAGAGGTACGTTGTCAACTCAGTCGCTTCGACGGCGTCTAGAGAGTTCACGGTCCTCCGCACAAGAGACCTCAGTCTTGAGATCGCGGCTCCCATTGAACCGAGGACTTCTAGCGCCATGTTCTTCGCGGGAGCCGCAGTACGCTCACCATCAATAAGGCTCATCATTGAGCCCATGAGGAGGCGAAGCAATAGCTCGGAGGCAGGCCAGTCGGGGGACTCCAGGCACGTGGTAAGATCCTCGAGGAAGTTCTCCAATATTCGTCGAAAGGGAGACTCTCCCGTCTTGGTGGATTTGATTGCGCGTCCAACCATGAACCCAATGACATGAGCTGCATTGTCTCTGGTGGTGCTTGCCAGTGACGAGGCAGCAACTTGGAGCTCTGAGATGGCCCGTCCATTCTGCTCCGCTGCTCTTTCTTCGTCCTGAAAAGACGAGACTTTAGCCAGAGTAGCAGGCCGGTCGCTATTGTGATCCCCAGACTCGTTGTCTTCTAATGTCTTGAGCAGCTTACTTTGAGCGCTCTTTGCATCGGTTGCTTTGCCTGCGCTAGTCTGTACCAGTCGAAGAATCAAAGCTGACACCGGTTGTATGCTTCTCCCATCGCTGAGTTTGAACTGACGAGCCTTTTGCTTTGCCTGAGGGACTTTCTCCAGTTGGAGCAAGATGTCGTCTACAATGCCGAGCCGGCTCTGAGGGTTCTTCAGAAATATCTGTGAGAGCATATCCATTGCAACCAAGCGAATACCGTCAAATTTCTGAGTTCCAACAACAGAATCCCGGTCGGTAGAGGCATTTTCCACGAAGATCAGGTTTGATGATATGGTTTCCAGAGCGGTGACCACAGATTCGGACAAGTCAATGTTCGAGACCAGTGTGGTGAGAACGGAGTAGAGTCGCGTGAAGCTGGTAAAGATGGAGCTAGCCAACTTCTTGTGTGGTGCAAGTGAGTCGAAGAGGCCCTTGTTGTTGTCTTTCCGATTCTTGTCTCCATGTTTTTCGTCCTTAGAAATACCGTAGCGGCGTACCTTTTCTGTCAGAGGCACAACAATGCCATCAGCAACGTCTCTGAATAGGCGCAGACAGTCTTGTATCAGATCCTCAGAATAGAGTTGTTTGTCCTCTCTTCCAGCAGACATTATTCTTAGTGCTGTTCGTGCTGCCCTGAGAGCAGTATCCACATCTGGCAACTGCTGAGCCCAGGATTGTGCGTCAGAATCACTCCAACCCTCGTCAACCTTGATATCTTGATCTTGTACCTGCTTCAGCGCACCGTCACTGAGACGCTGGATGCGCAGAAGCTCTTCGACTGGGACATGCACGAAACATCCTAGCGCGATTGCATTCTGCAGAAGCGGCTGGACCTTCTGGTGAGCGGTTGCGGTCATGGCAGGCTCTTGCTGGGAATTCAGAGAGACGAGAGGGTTCGACCCGGTAAGCGTGGCGGCAACACTATCCTCTGCTTCGAATATTTCCACAAGGCAGCGACGAAGCGAATGGAAAGCATTATCGGCCTTCTGCTTTTGATCACGGTAGACAACCTGATCCTCGTCGTATTCATCTCGCTTCCTCTTCCGAGTCGACAAATTGGATGGCTCTTCCACGTCGGGGACAACCATGTACTGGCTCTTGTTGAAAGACGGAGCAGGAGTGAGCTCGATCGAAATGGACCGAGGCTTTCCAGCGCTTGCAGTGGTCTGTGATGGTGCTCTCGCTGGTTCTTCTGCAACAGGACGGGGCTCGATGGTCGCAGCAGGTTGTAGAGGCGGAAGCTGTTGATTGGGGGTATCTATTTGCGAGGTGTCCGGAGAGACAGTAGCAGCAGCGGAAGCAGCCTCATACTGTTTCTTAGTCGGTATGAGAACCGAGAAATTGGACTCGCTGCGCTCTAGAGCCTCATTGGTCGAGACATGGCTCTTCACAGCCTTCACCCGCTCAGTATTGGCTGCACTTGGACGTGTTTTCGCATACGCAGGGCTCTTCGTTACAGGTAAGCCATTCAAGGAGGGCGCAGCTGGTGTCCCCGGGGTGGGACAGCGGTAAGGGACCGACGTTCTATCGAGTACCATCTTGGAGAATGGTGAGAGGTGGGCGGCGAGACTGTTCGTGGGAGTATTCGATGCAGCGAGTTTCGCGCCCGTCTTGAAGTTGCTATGATAACGTCAGTAGATGCGCCAGAAGTGACACCCCGCTTGATCCTACATCTGTGTGAGCCTCGTAGGATTTAGCAGGTTCTGAACGTGCTCCAAGCTCTGTTCCAACCGCCGAGAAGTTGAGGATTGGCTCGCGGCCTCTTTATTCAGGTTCTCGAAGTCATGACGGGGAACGAAATCGGCGAGATTCGAAGAAGACGGTCCGGGCCCAAGGTCGGGCGTTGGTATTATGTCTACCGGTCGTCAGCTGGGTTTCGATACCTTATTAGCAACTTGAGAATCTCTTACCCGACTCGAACTGGATGACGGAGGTAAAGGGTGAGTACGGAAGTGCCTCGTGGAGGGTAAACGGCCGCGAGAACTTGGGTTGCTGCCCAGATGGTTGCGCAGACGGCATGAAACCGTTCTGCGCACCATTTGGATTGTCTGGCTTCTGAGACGCCATTATGGAAGTCAGGCAAGCCCAGGAGAAGCAGCCATGAAGGGTGATCAGATTGGTTTCCAGACAAGAGGCGGATCACGTCGAAATGCGACCAGAAGAGCCTGGTCGTCTCCGGTAGGGGGGAGATCCTCTTAGCTTCGATCCAAGAGTCGCATGGAAGGTGAGAACTCCCTGTGCCTCAGTGTAGAGAGATCGTTGATGATAGAACGCTCATGCAGCGGCCGTCTGCACCCAGTATTGATGTCAATCCACAGGCTCGTGACAGAAGCTTGGATGCAGGTGATGGAGGAAGGACCCCTGGCTCCTTGCCGAGTGGGTACTCAGTGTTCAGTTTGGTACCTTCCAGGTGGGTCTGTCTCTCTAAGCTTGATTTCCCCATCGGGTTTGGCTCATGTGAGAGGGACTTCCCCAGATTCAAAACCCTGGAGGAAAAGTTTTGGTGAAGTTTTCCTGGGCGCCTTTCAATCTGGGTTGAAACCACTCTTTTCTTGAGAACAGAGATAAGATCCGAGAAGATCACCAACAAACAATATGGCTGCCATCGGATCCCTCGTGTTCTGCACTGACTGCGGAAACCTGTTGCCCTCGTCGAAGGGCAGCTCAAAGAATATTCTGCAGTGCGAGTGTTGTGGTGCTGAGAATCAGGGTCAGTGAGACATTGCCAGATGATGTTGGAAGAGAACATTTTACTGACAGTGATCCTAGATACTGCTTCAAATACCATCATCACCAAGTCGAAGCCCTCTGATTTCCCCTCTTTCCTGCGTCAAAAACTGTCCACCGTTCAGACAGTTAAGCGGCATGAGTTGGACACAGAGGCAAAAACAAACCAGATCTGCCCCAAGTGTGGGCGGACAGAGGTCCGATTTTCAGCCGTGCAAATTCGAAGTGCAGATGAAGGCTCAACGATTTTTTTCACCTGTGATTGTGGCTTCAAGTATGTTGCATCGATTGAGCAATGCTTCTGATGTCATATCGCTAACGAGACTCAGATGGAGCGAGAACAACTAAGCTGTGGTGCTCGAATATGAGCATCAACAAATGTAGGCATAGAAGTGGCTAGCATCATTTTCCCACCGCGATGTCACAGTCTGAAGTGAGTGACTAATTACTTGGGATACCTCGTGGTTTTTCAATGCTGATATGAAGACAGTGGCACGTGGTTAGGACTTCCACGAGATGAACCTCTCAAATTCTGTCTAGATTGAGATTTAAGGCAGTGATACCCAGAAATAACGGAACTTTTCCCAACTCTCAACGCCGGATCTGAACTCCATCGGGTTCAAGTTACCTAAACCCAAATTAAAAGAAAAGGGAGGGTGCTCTTGACAGGAGAATCTCCTGTAGGAGAACCCAGTACTGGGACACTCTCTTGTGGGATTGTCTCTTGTGGTATCCTCTGGATAAGATTGTCGTTCCCTCACTACGCTGCAGTGGCAGTCTCAGGAATTAACGCGTATTCCGTCTGCTCTCCCTTCTCGAATTCAGCCATGTCCAGCGCGACCATTACACTCTCACGGACCACCTGATCATGATCCTTGAGGAACTTCTTCAGGATATCTTCGACCCCATCCTCCTCTCCAAGGCTACCGAGGGCCTCAGCAGCCTCATGTCTCACCATGCTGGCCTCCTTCAGGTTGCCCAGAGCAGAGGTAAGGGCGGGAATGGAGGCCGGGTGCGAGAGTTGCCCGAAGACGAAGGCGATTTCGTGACGGAAGAGGTCGGATGAGTCTTCAAAGCCACGTGCGAGAGCGTGCACTGCAGGAACGGCGGTTGGTAGGTCGGGAGGCGAGGCTAGGTCGCGCAGCGCGAACATGGCTCGGTAGCGCAGGAAGAGCGGGAGGTTTATGTCCATCAATTCGTTTCCAAGCTCTTCGACCGTCTTCTTAGATTCTGGCATCGGGGGCGCAGGGTCGATCGAGGCGAAGTCGCTAGGAATGTGTGAGTCCGAGGCTTTGTAAGGAGTGGGAGGGGTTGAAAAAGACAAAGAAAAGCTTACCTCGCACGCAACTTCTCCTGCTTCCTCTCCTCTGAGTTCTCCCACTCGATCCTATCAATAGCGATCTCGCAAGTCTCCTTAACAGCCACGTTCTCTCCCTTGCGGTCCCTGTACTCGCAGAGGATGTCCAGTTGGCTCTCGTGTCCGATCGCTCCCAGGGCCTCTGCGGCCTCGTGACGGCACATAGGATCCTCCTCTAGATCGGCCAGACATTTCCGCAGGGGTGGGACGGAGTAGAGATTGCGGGTCTGGCCGAGACAGTAGGCCAGTTCATGCTTCAACAAGGCAGAGGGAGAGGTGAAAGCTGCAGCGATCGCGTCGATAGCAGCCTCGGCGTTCGCATCCTGAGACTGGCAGGCCAGGTGCTTGAGAGAGAAGAGCGCGCGAAACCGGACGGGAAGAGGAGTGGCTTCCGAGCACAGCGACTCTCGCAGGCTCTTCATTGTGGGGTCGATATTGTCGGGTATGGGTGCCATTCTGGTGCGTGATTCTCGTGCTTGAACACAACAGAAGTCCCGGGGAAGGGGTGGGAAGGGAACAGGACTAATTGAATGTAGGCGGCCGTTTGTGGCGTTGTCGGAGTGCCGCAGAAAATCTTATCGATCAACTTGATCTTGGAGGGGCACAACTGACTGTGACAGGGGTCATGGCGGGGCCACATGCATTCACTTGAAGAGTCCAGACCCTGGTCTGGCGGCCTGGCAGCATATCTAGGTACCTACCGCTAAGAAATTTCCTCTCGGCGGCAACTGATGGACACGCGATCTCGAGGCGAAGACCGCTGTTTTTCTTGGCAAGGTGCTGGGTTTCTATAAACCTGCATCACATCCACATTCGAAGTAGTGCCCGTCGACAAGGTGTGATGAACATGCAACCCTGAGACACCGCAATACTTCCGAGGGCAAGACGGTCTGGGCTCTATAGCCCATGGGTGACGAGGAAGATCAAGTACATTACCAGGTCAGACTATGCCAATCTCCATGGCCCTTCCAGAATCGTAGTCTTGGGCGACGGGGTGCCGAGGTTCGGGGAGAACAGGTCTGGCCAGGTACAATACAACACATACCAGTGCTGCTCATGTCGCAGGCTTGGGGCTCTCGACAAAACAATGAATTGTCGGCAGTTGCATGCATATAGGTGGCAAACCCGCCACGGAACCTCAGTCTGCCTTCCAAGATTCGGGTTCTTTGTGCGACCGAGCCTGTGCTCAGGGACTGTGTACTTCATATGCCGAGCTGGACTTTCAGCACTATCTGGCGCTCTGGAGTGCCCTATCTGGCCTGGCTGCCTAGGTAGGTGCCAGTAGTGAGTGCCCAGACCGTCTGTCCGACCTAGACCTTGACCTTGACGGTACAGTGAGACCTCAGCAGGCGCGGTTCACAAGAGCTCAGGAGCTCAGGGCGCCAGGACGGCCAGGACGGCCGGGGGCCAATTAGGCGCCTGCAAATCTGTAGCCCTGCAAAACAACCCCGCCCGTGTTCGCAAATAACCACCCCAGTCTCCCCTCAAACCCACCCCGTCGAAAATTCTCTACTACAACAAACACCTTTCCGCCCAACCACAAAACTCCTGTTCCCTTCTTTTGGAGACGCTCTTTGGCACTCTCTCGCATCTCTTCCCTTCATTCCCTTCTCACGCCCGACCAGCTTTCATTCTCAACTCCTTCAAAATGGCCGAAGAGCACGTACGTACCCCTCAATCAGCCTTTCGGTCTCCTCACTTCCCTTGTTGTGGCCAGCGCAAAAATCCACCCCGCACTGCACCGTGTACACCGTACACCACAACATCAGGGCACTGCGCAGCACATCCCGTCCTCTACATCCGTTACGATGGCTCTCAATCGATACTAATTAACTCTTCTTCTCGTAGGGTGACCACGCCTTCGAGGTTGAGGCTCAGGGTGATGCCGGTGCCTCCGCCACCTACCCCATGCAGTGCTCTGCTCTGCGCAAGAACGGCTTCGTCGTCATCAAGGGCCGCCCTTGCAAGATCGTCGACATGTCCACCTCCAAGACCGGCAAGCACGGTCACGCCAAGGTTCACTTGGTCGCCCTCGACATCTTCACCGGCAAGAAGCTCGAGGATCTCTGCCCCTCCACCCACAACATGGACGTTCCTAACGTCTCCCGTCGCGAGTACCAGCTCGTAAGTTGTCCTATGACCCTTCTCTTAAGCTCATGCTCTACACATGAATGATGGCTGATAAAAAAATCCACAGCTCGACATCTCTGACGATGGCTTCCTCTCCCTCATGACCGACGATGGCGACACCAAGGACGATGTCAAGGTTCCCGATGGTGAGGTTGGCGACAAGATCACTCGTCTCTTCAAGGAGGAGGAGAAGGACACCAGTGAGTAGGCTCCGTCGCGGAACCAATCTGCACCGGTCAGGCTAACGAGATCTTGTAGACGTTGTCATCCTGACTGCTATGGGTGAGGAGGCCGCTGTTGAGGCCAAGGAGGCTGCTAAGCAATCCTGATTGCGAAAAATTCATGGGAAAGGAAGCAGCGATGCTCTGAACAATGGTGCCTTTCCGGCTGAACACTCGTCTGTGGCATACAATGTCTAGGAGATCTCATCGGAACTTATCTTGGACCTGCCGCACACAATTTTACTTACGGTTGATGGACTTCATGATCTTATCTGAACACATGGCCTACGCTGGGATGGCTTAAGCGTGCCATGCGATCCGTCGCGGCAAATGAAATATTCAGTTAACCGTCGGCGAGTGCATACTTCGACCAGGTCTCCGTCCATGATACTGTCCCTGCCAGCTAGTTAATGACATGCGCCATTATTCTGCATCCTAGGTCAAAAGTTATCCCCAGTCGTAGAAGTTGGCTGAGGTGCATCCAAATAGCCAAGACCTGAATGAACCCTTTATTTTTAAAATGTTGCACTTGGCGAGACGTAAATTTTTTTTAGGACAGCGGCAGACTGTAAATGCAATAGGCGCCTTTGTGGCAGCGGGTGCTCCCGAGTATGTCCTTGCTCTTTGTGTACAACCGGACAGTACAAATAAAAGCTCTCCTGACACAACCATAATTTTCCGTGTGTTACTCCCAGAAACCACCGCCAACATGACAGGCCGCCGAAAAAGTATGCATCGCTTCCCGTCAGGCGAGCGCTGCGATGAGTGCCGCGCAAGAAGATGGTATCTCGAGAGCGGCTTCCGCTACTGCGAGAACGGCCATCGCATCGAGGTGAGTCCTTGCTGGCCGCCACCCACGTGATTCTGACGGAGTCTGAAGTTTGATTCAGGGATTCGTCGAAATGGATATCGATGAAGAGGACAACTTTGGCCAAACAGGCCGTGTAGCCCGCAAAGAACGCGAGCTCAAGCAGAGACCAACACGCCACCTCGCTGGCAACGAGGCCCGCGAGCTCTACCTCGAGTGTCTGCAGCTCGTCCTGCGTCGCCAGATCTGGTGGCTCGTGCACGATCGCAAGCTACCCGCTGAGTTGGAGACGGTGGTGCGTGACCTGTGGGATCTACGGATCAGGAACTTTGCTGGGCTCAAGAAGGCCGCTGCTGCTGAGGAGACCGAGACGGAGGTGGATTCAGGCACGGACGGCGAATTGTTCTCTTCCCAAGCGGAGAGCGAGAGTGATGCGAGTACGGCCACGACGAGAACGACGGCGAGTAGGGCCAAGAGCTGGACGAGTGAGCCGGGACAGCACTGGAATCTGCCGGGGCTATTTCACTGTCTTGCCCTGTCTTACCTGGGCTGCTTGTCACTGAGCCTGCCTGTGAGGGTGGGGCAGATTTACGAGTGGGCGAGAAGTGACCAGCTGCCCTTTCTGGAGGCTTTTGATGCTGTACCTAAGGAAATGACGGATCGGCTACCTGGATCGTACCGTCGAGCCTTGATCATCAAGCATACGTCTTTCCAGGGAGGTGAGCTGCATCAGGCGGTATTGGAGCTGGTACTCGAATATCATCTGAACTACGATATGGTATTCCCGCCGTTGAATGCGCCCTTGTTGCTCTTTCATTATCTAAGGGAGCTCGCATTGCCGGGTAAGTCGGACACATGTAGCGCATGCTTCGCTGCGGGACCTCAGCTAACGAGAGCATGTAGCGGAGATTTATGTCCACGTGCGGGCGATGACGAGGCTTCTGAGCCTTGAGTTTGCCTTCAACATGAAGAAGAAACGTTTCAGGCTACTCGACCATCCGGATATCCTGCTCATATCCAGTATTGTATTCTCGACCAAGTTGATCTACCCATTCGACGGCGAAGAGAGGTTACCTCTCACCTACCGCGATCCGTCGTCCTTACAGATTGACTGGGACAAGTGGCGAGAACTGATGAAAGACTCTGAGAACGAGAGGCTGGAGAGGCGAGACATCACCAGGCTGCAATCCGAGGACGCCTGGACGATGAGCGATACGAAGATCGACGATTATCTGGACTGGTACGAGGAGACGCAGATCAAGGAGGGCAGAGAGACGCAAGAATTGAGAGAGCTATTCCCGCTCTCGCACAGACGAAGACAGGTGTCAAGAAGGGGACTGACAGAGGATGAGCTTGACGAGAGATTGAAGACGGCACAAAGCTACATAAAGTCAGTAGCACCCACGGCGGGTGGATGGACCTTGAGGGTTGGTGAGTATCATGCGGTCTACCGGTCTGTAGAGGATCTACCTGAAACAGCGAGGGCCTTCTATGGGAAAGCGGCAGAACTGTCTGGTCTGTCACTGCAGAAGCTCGTCAAGGCAGTGCATACGTTGGAACGGTCGGTGAGCCGGTGGTGCATACAGAGAGAAAAGGCCGCACAGGGAGTATCGGAGGGTAACCAGTCTGAGCAGGACAGCACAGAGTGATCAGCTACCCGTGTTATACCGTAAGAGCTAAGCATTGCGTCAGTACCCGAGTTCACTCCACGTAGAGGCTATCACGCGAAGAGAGCCAACAAGGCGTGGAAGTTATATTAATTGATAGGCGAATAAAGGGTACCAATGTTCAAAGGATGCTGAGATTTGTCTATTTCTTGCATAATGTTTCACCTTTTGTTGTTGGGAACATTTAGAACTTTGGGAAAGTCGGCAGCTGGCTGTACCCGCTGGTTGTCAGAGAGGCCTCACGTGACCCCACCAGAAAAATTACAGAGCCAGGGGCTCCACTCTGCAGGTCCGTCTCCAAATCAATCTTTGCCGCGATCGCCCGCCAGACTCTACCTCATCCACACCCAACGTCAAACCACTTACGAAGTGAAGCAGTCAACAGTAAGTCATCAGCCCCCATTTGGGACTCGTTCTCCCCTCTAAATAATGCTAACGATGGTTCTCTTCTACAGTGCAGATGTAAGCTCTCCCACCCGACTCGATTGCCAACCTCCTCGACCGATCGATTTCGCCGCTCGTACTGACCCGACGACCAAAAGCTTCGTGAAGACCCTGACGGGCAAGACTATCACCCTTGAGGTGGAGTCTTCCGACACCATCGACAACGTCAAGGCCAAGATCCAGGACAAGGAGGGTATCCCTCCGGATCAACAGCGATTGATCTTCGCCGGCAAGCAGCTTGAGGATGGCCGCACTCTTTCCGACTACAACATCCAGAAGGTCAGTGGAGAGAAAAATCATTAGGCACACTGAAAAAGGATAAAGAATACATAGAAAGGGGGAATGGCGATTGAACGGCACATGCCAGCCAAGTTTTTGATGGGACACGCCAGCTGACAGTTCTCTACAGGAGTCCACTCTCCACCTGGTCCTCCGTCTTCGTGGTGGTCTGATCGAGCCCTCCCTGAAGGCCCTCGCCTCCAAGTACAACTGCGAGAAGATGATCTGCCGCAAGTGCTACGTACGTACTCTTGGAATCTGCGGACCGAATCTTGGCCAAAATGGGCACTTGAGCTAACTACGAACCAAGGCCCGTCTCCCACCCCGTGCCACCAACTGCCGCAAGCGCAAGTGCGGCCACACCAACCAGCTGCGGCCGAAGAAGAAGCTCAAAGTGCGTGGCTTTCTCTTTTCCCTGTTACCGACACGGCTAACACCTCGCAGTAAACGATTCGCTCCTTGGCGTTGTGGTTTGGTGGTTTTTGCAATGGAGTATCAAGGAACACAGAAGGTCACGGACAGCAGCAAATGGGATCAGTTCAGATGCTCAAGACTACTCAGTTGCCAGCGACCCGATCCACGAAGAGAATCCATTTTGCCACGGTGCCTCCCATTGTCCCAACTAAAACTGCTGAAGTAGTGAGGGTTGGCAAGGACAGGCAGTGGTGGGAGAAGTCGCCTATCATTACGCATAGAGCAGAAAGGACTTTGAGAGCTACCGGAAATCAACTTGATGAACATACCCTTCTGTGCTTGAACGCCTAGTCTGTGAGATGATCGGAGGCTCGCCGGAATGGAGTGACGGTGGCGAGATCACAACTACTCATTGTGCTTGGAATGGAACAAGTTTCCGGTGCTAAATGTCCCAGATTCTAGTCGTTGCAACACTGATGTCTCCCTGGTGTCAAGGATGCACGTGGTCACGAGTGCGCTTCGATACTGAGGCCGAGTGTTGTATCCATACATACCGTAGCAATTTTCCGTGTTGGGTATTTGCCTGGCTTTTTGTGATTGTATTTCAGATGTTTCTCAACATTAGGATGGCTATGCTCATCTCCCAATCCGTGTGCCCGAAGCGTACCTGTTAAAGAAATCAGCTGAGTAAAGGACAGCCTTGGAACCTTTCACAGAAGCCGCAGATGCAGGTTGCATGGCGAGAGGCAGCACAGAACCTTGCAACGTTCTGAGGAATAATAACAAGAAAAAAAAAAAGGAAAGAAAAGAAAATGGAAGCTAACTGACTTTCTAAACGAGTGTTCCGAATCTAATGAAGGGTGCTGAGATTTATATAAACATATATTTTTAAATATGGTATTCGTAGAGTTCGATGTCACTTGGCGTGCTAGGATGGACGAACCAGGGTGATGGATGATACGTACGTACCTTGCGCGCCAATTGCGCGGACCCCTGCAATGTTCAACTGACAAGTTGTCGACAACCTGGGCAGCTTACAAGGGAGCTGTGCAACTTCTCCTCAGTTCTCATACGGCACTCAACCGTTTCCCAGTCCGACCCGGGCGCCGACCCTCAAAATATGATCACAAGGCCTGGTCGTCTTGTACTTTGAATTCTCAACTATTTGATTTCCTCGAAAACCACAGCACTGCGCCGCGCAAGATGTCAGGAGCGGGCTACGATGCGGTCGTAGACGTGGATGACGAGGTATTGCAGCCCTCCCAAAGTCGATCCTCCACTGTGTCATTAACACGAGTATATGCAGGGCGACCTCGGCCACACTGACCTCCAAGATGACCTCGAATTCCACCAGTCCAACTTCAACGAGAGCACGCCGTCGAACCGCAAAGCGCCCGGGTCTGCCGGACTACCGCTGCCAGCAACCGCCTCGACAGGAGGGAAGCGCTTCCTCTGGTCGATGAACTTTTATGCACAGTTCTTTGACGTGGATACGTCAGCTGTCCTACAACGCTGTTGGGCCGCGCTGTTCCCCCGGGCCAACTTCCTTGATGTGCTCGAGGGCAACCCGGATCTATATGGGCCGTTCTGGATCGCCACGACCGTGGTGTTCATCCTGTTCCTCGGCGGTACTATAAGCAAGTACCTCGCGACGACGGGACAGGAGCCATTCGTCTATGATTTCAAGCTGCTTACTGGTATGGTCCCGCAACAGTTCCCGGCCATGAACGCTACGGCACCCGGATGATTCCCTCGGCTGACAATGAATTCACACAGGCGCGGGAGGTCTCATTTACGGCTACACCCTCTTCGTACCTATGGCACTCTACGTCGCCCTGCGCTACTTCGGCTCCGAGTCCGCCAACCTCCTCGAGTGCTGGGCCCTGTACGGCTACTCGAACCTGATCTGGGTCCCCGTCGCTCTCATCAGCTGGAGCCAGATCAGCATCCTCAACTGGGTGTTCGTCGGCGTCGGATTCGGCATGTCCGTGGCGATGCTGCTTCGCAACCTGTATCCCGTGCTCAGCGCCACCGACAAGCAGACAAGCAAAGTGTTGCTGGTCCTGGTGCTCGTGTTGCACCTTGCGTTGTCCATCGCCATCAAGATGCTGTTCTTTGCGCACGGGAGTCTGATCAAGGATGACCAGCCAGACAGCGGGCCGGGAGCTGGGGGCGGCAGCGACACACCGCCGGCTCAGGATGCGCCGCAGATGTTCTAAGCTGCTTTCGTGATGCGAAGGACTTGGTGATTCGCATTCAGGGACAAGGTTAGGGGCGTCATGGGGTCAATGAGCGCATGTACACTAGGTGATTTCCAGATGGCTGTCCTTCTTCAATGGGCTAGGGAGAGTATTTTCAATAAACACCCGTTATCTTGCAGCACTCGCCGGGAGACTGCCATCCGTAGAATGACGGTGCCTCGTTATGCGCCCTTCACCTTGACCTATAAAGCGCCTCTAGGCGATCAGGCAGCGGCTGCTGCACCGATTCTTCCTATCCGCGGCCCCGTTCACCTCTCAATCTGCCCGCCCTTCCCCGCCCAGTCCACCCAGCTCCCCGGGTACTCCCCGACCTTCTTCCAGCCGGCCTCCTTCGCCAGCCCCGCGGCCGCCCGGCTCCTCACGCCGGCCTTGCAGTAGAACACGACCTCCTCCTCCTTCGCCGGGCGCGGGTACCCGAATCGGTCCTCGAACTCCTCGTCCGTGATGTGGAAGCTGTCCGGCGCGGACGTCACGGGAATGTTGATCGCGTGCGGGACGTGGCCGGTGGACTTGAGCTCGCCGGGCTCGCGGACGTCTGCGGCGGGGCACAAGGGAAGTATTAGCTGCTCCTGTTTTTTTTCTTTTCGTCTGGCCGTGTATGGAGAGAGGGGTGAGAGGCCTTAGGAAACCATGAGGGGGTATAGGGCAGGGCGTACCGATTATCACGACGTTTCTTCGGGCATCCTTTGTGAGTTTTTGCATCTGCGATAGACGTCCGTCAGCCATGAGGCTTCTCCCTCCTCAGTCTCACTTGGTAAGTCCCCCCTTCCCTCTCTGAGAGTGTGAACTTACATCCTCAAAGCTCCATATCTTGCTATCGGCCTGCTGAGAATACCTGCGGACACCAGCTGGCGCCGCCGCTGCAGTGGCTCCGGGCCGCAGCGCAGGCGCCGTCTGCCTGAGAGTTCTGGTCGCCGCGATGCCGTATGGCCTCAGCCCCGCCGCCCCGGAACGGTAGGCGACGTGTCGCAGGCCACCCAGGGTTGGACGTAGTGCTCGTCTTGATGACATCTCAGTGACTGGTGGCGGATGAGAGCTGAAGACAAGGGAGGTCGTCCTTGCAGTGAGAAGTTCAATAAAGTTCGGCGGGCCCTTGCCGGAGGATGGGGCTCGGCCCGTCCGCTGATGTCACTTCAGCCCTGGCACAGCAGCTGGACTACAGACAACGTTCAGCGTGCTGCGGAGCATGTGTAGGCTGGTCTCGCACTTTTCATCACATTCCATTCTCATGAGTCTATCATTGCGCATTTCTCTCAGCAAGAAAAGGCCACGAAGGAGAGCACCGGCGTGAGCCTGCAATCCTATGGACTACACCCTGTACGCTTCTATGCCTGCTATTCGATTGACCTGGACGAATGGCAGAACTATGTACAGATTAGGTATTAAAAGTGCGCTTAGCACGTCTATTATGCTGCCGCTGTTGCTGCCGCTGTTGGTGCCGTAATATCGTCTATCCCGCGATTCCACAACCAGACAAGTTGGAATGTGCCAAGCTCCGACAGCACTGGCGTCGACCAAGGCCCATCCCTTACCATTTCCGCTCCGTGAAGGTCAATGGGCAGTCATCCTGTTTCGAAATGATTAGTATCTAGGACAAATCCTTCAGCGTCACAATTGATGTGCATACCTTGGGGAAAATAGTTGCAAACACCTTGATCTCCTCGGAGAGGGGTGTGGCATGGTGCTTCCAGTCCAGCAGCAGCGAACCCTTGCCAACCATCAAGGCAAGGTTGAGCATGGCGTAGTGCTGCCCAATGCAGTAGTGAGGGCCCGTGCCGAAGACCAGCCAGTTCTTTGCACCCTTCTCCTCGGCATCACCAGTGTAGTACCGCTCAGGGTCAAACTCGTCTGGGTTCTCGTAAACGTCGGGGTCTCTTAATGATGGGTAGACGGTAGGGATGACCATTGAGCCTGTGTAGTTGTCAATATTTGTGGATCGCAACGCTACGTCTTCGGGAAACTCACCCTTGCGAACGGTGTAGGTGTCGGAGAGAGGGAAATCCTTCTTGACCTCGTACGGGATCATGAGGACGGGGGGTCGGTATCGCAGAAGCTCTCTGACGACCGCGCGTGTGTACTTGAGCGACTCTAGCTGATCCATGTTGACTGGCGCCCACACATCACCGTTGCGAACCTTGTAGTTCTCGTCCCTAATTCGGTCGAGTATCTCGGGTCGCTGGGCCATGATCTGGAACAGCCAAGTGGCGGCGCTGCTGGTGGCATCCTGAGACGCGAACAAGAAGGTGAAGATGGTCTGGGCAATCTCGTAATCGTTGAACGTCCGGATAAGAGGGGTTGGCTTGGCGATGCCTTCCATGCTCTCGCCTTTGGCCTCAGCCTGCCGCCACCGTTCGGAGTCGACCATGCTCTTCGTCCAACCATCCATAATACACAGGACCTCACCTCCGGCTGCCATACGAACCTTGCTCTTAGCAGCCGCCTTAGCAAATTCCATCAGGACCATATCTGCAGCCTTCTTGCCGTACCAGGTCTTGGTGAATGGCAGGATAATCGGGAAGTTAACGAGCTCCAAAGCCTCGGTGATCATATAGTAGTCGTCGGCGATCTTCTTGACGGCTTCGTCCGAGATGTAGTATCCACAGAATGTCCGCAGAGACACGGCAGTGACGATCTCGCGGAACTGGTGCATGAATGGCAAGGGCTCGCCCTTCGCGTCCTTGGTCATCTGTAGCCACTTCTTGAAGTACCGATTGTATACTTCCTCTTGGCCGGGCAGGTAGTTATCCAGGATTGAGCGCGCGAAGAGACCGTTCAGGCCCTTACGGAAATCGACGTGCGCCTTACCGTCCAGGAACACCCAGTTGTCATGGCCCAGGAGCTTGGGGGCGACATCGACGACGCAGGGTTTGACATATGTTGGCGAGTTAAGGACCTTGCGGGCCATGTCGCGGGTCGAAGCAATGACCACAAACCTGAAGCACTAGTGATCAGCAGCTGTACAGCCTGGTGAAGAGGGCATCAGGCTTCCCGTCGGGAGAGCCGCTTACTTGTGGAAAACGGAGACGCAGCTGAGCTCTCCACTGGCCCATTTTGCCTGGTACTCTTCGAACTTGGGGTTCATGGATTCGAGGAATGGTCCCATAAACGGTATCTTCCACGAGGGTCCGACAATCGTGCCCTTGTTCCTGATATAGCTGACTGTGATAGGGACCTGGTCAGCACACAACGTTACGATCTCGGCATACAGCTGGACATACGCTGGTCGTACGCCACGGCAATGGCCAGGACAGTCCAGAAGGCAGTCCAAAACGTGACGTGTGAGAGGGCATCAACGACAAATTCGACCTGAGGAGGCACATTGATGGGTCCATAGTTCACGCTCGCCAACGGCGAGGTGAAAATGGTGGTGTTGTCCATTGCAGGGCGCGGCAATGGTCGTGCGATCGGGGCGATAGGAGGAGGCTTTCTACGTCGGAAATTAGAACACTTCGGCTCGTCTTTTGCCTTGAGATGGCGGCTGCGACCCCGTGGTACACAGTCCGCAGAGGTCAGGGTGCCGACGATAGGGCTAGCAAACACGTACAATCGCAAATTGATCGACGAATCGCCGTGTCTCTCTCTGGAGATGCCGCTGAGACGGCGGGAAGCGAGTCGAGAGGGTGCGAGAGGGTGCGAGAGGGGGGGATTCGCGTTGGGGAGGGGGAAATCTTGGTGGGAGTGGAGTGGTGGGAAAAAGGTCGACAGCGGCAGCAATCGCTAGAGCTTTTAGCTGCTAAGGGAACGGAAAGATGTGCAGGGTCTAATGGAGATTGCCAATTAGCATGGCAGGAAAGCACAGGGGGGTGGCTGCCGTGCATGTGGGTGCTTTTGAGCGGATTCTGTTCTGAGCAAGACGGCTCCGGAGAGAGCCTGAGTCGGGGGGGGACTCTTTTCTTGAGCGGTAGAGCACATTGTCTCTGGGACTGAGCCCTCAACTTGTGCGCTATGCAGGTGAGTGTATTGGCATCTAGTTGAGATTGACAAATGTTCGTGACCTCTCGATACCGCCCATAACATCAACACCAACAAGAGCAAGGAGCTATGGCCAATTGGCCAATAACGATGGTGGAATAACCACCGGCCACCACACAACCACACAATCAGTGTGTGACGCATGGGCGGGTAGTCCAGCATCCGGATCAGACCACGGACCAGATCGGCCTGCCGTCCGCTGCGCCTCATGGATTTGCCTAGATAGGTATGGCATGTTTGTGTGCTGCTAGCCCAGATCGCGGGACGCAATATCACAGTAATACCGTCGCTGGCCGCCGGCCATTGGCTCGTTCCCCTGAATCCCACCCGTTCTTACGGACGGACAGTTCCGCCTCGTCGCGATCCCACAGGTGAAACTCGTCCTTGATCAGATGCAAATGCTCTACAGGGACAGCAAAGTCAACCGCAGCGCACAGCGCGAGGCACATCCGTTGCTGTCATTGTTGCTGTCGCTGTAACGGTTTCTCCTGGGGTCAGACTTATAGATAGGGGGAGCGGGAAGAGAGAGGGGAGAAGAAAAAAAAGGTTAAGACAGCAAGATAGGTAATCGACACGCGTTGCCTCTCTATCATCGTGAAGTAGTAGACCCTCAATGGCTCGATGCTGGTCTGACGCGTGGGGTGCAGGCCGCTCGTTGAGCTTCTCGAACCTTTCTCATCCTTCCAGGGATGTTGAGCGGCCCGAGGCTCTGGGAAGGGGTCCATGGATCTATCCCCCACAGCACACAACACTAGCAATGCATTGGCTCATCACTTGCACCGCATCTCGGATACGAACACGAATAAGAGCTTATGTAAGTAAAGCTTGTCTCATGTTCTTCAATAGCGTGGGTCTCTGCTCCCAATCTTGACGGGTTCAGAATGATTATCATAGAAAGTAATAGAGACGTCACAACTTCTTGCGAACGGCTGGTGAGAACAGAACAGAACACAAAGGACGCCCGACGATGTATGAACGAACTGATTCTTGCCGAGGGATTTTCCGGCCATGCCGGTGAAAGCTCGTCACCTCTTTTAGGGATGGCTTGATGATGCAAGCTGTGTATCACCTCTTCCTAAGGACTTTTATTCCCGAGCTGCTCGGGGGGATAGGCAGCGCCGAGACACAGACCGCTCATCCTGTCTGTCACTGTCGGGATTGAATGCAGCTCTCCACGCTCTCCTAACCTATGTCTATGCGCCCGCTCTGCGGATACCGCCGATCAAGTGGCCAACACATACCAGTGCAATCTGAAGCCTCAAGCGAGCGAGAAGGCAGAACAAATAGCAACGCCACCGACCAAGCTAAATAGCCCAATCTCTCCACGTAGGCGAGCGACGCCCAGCCAGGCGTCGCCTTGATGTGTTGCTTCCTACATCTACCAGGCCGATGCGAGACGTTTCTGCGTCTAATGCACCGTGGTAGGCTCCGGTTCGCATGCTATCCAGTGATCTCAAGCCAGTTTTTCCAGCGCCGGCCAGGCGCATATCCTGCTTGTGAGAGTGAAGGAATTCCATAATACATATGCGGACGAGCGATGGTGATGTCTTTTGCTAGGTCTATGCTACGCAGGAGGATAGGCAGCGACACAGCAGTATTTCAAAACGCGTAGGTAAAAGCTAAACCAAAGCATCACCGGTGGAAAATACGCAGAATGAGAGTCAGCCTTTCATTTTCCCGCTGCATGTAGTAGATGCTACATCATCTAAAATGTGTCGTCCGAAATGTTGGCGTTCATCTTCACGATAGTTGGACTGTACTCTGAGGACTCCTCCGGTTCCATACCAGCCGTAAGAAGAATGTCGTCCACGATTCGCTTGCTCGCCTCGCGTGCTGTGTGGAGTCAGTATTGCACTTGCTGACGATAGGAGACTATGGGGGCCTACCAGGAGTCTGCAGAAGCTTCGACGGCGGCAGCGCGAATTGGATCGTCTTAGGTGGGCTCATACCACCATACACGTCGTCCTCATCACTCTCCCAAGAAATCTCATCTCTCTGTCTGCCCCTCTCCTCGCCCTTGTTCGCGTACACGTCCTTCGTCTTCCTTGCCGACGCAGGCGTCTGCACACTCACACCAGGAGTACGGGGTCCGCCAGAAGCAGGGGCAGGCCCAAGGCGACCGCCACCAGAGTACTTGACAGGCGACATGAACGCCGCGCTGCGGAGTGTCGGGATCGCCATCTCGGGCGACGACATCGGCGAATCATCCTGCCACGCGGATCGCTTGCCCTTGTCCTGTGGCTTTTCCGTGACCTTCCACTTGATAGGTGACACGCCGGTCGGCTTGTGCGGCGTCGCTTGGATGCGGTAATTCTTGTCCAGGAGTCGGTGGAGGAGGGGATCCTTGTTCTTGCGTGCCGTCGAGAAGACATCATCTGTGGTGAGGTCTGCCGCGCCCAGTGAGGATCGCGGCGTCATGGACATGTCCGGCAGGCGGGTTGTATGCTGATGGGGTATGATATCAGTGTCCGAGTCGTCTCCGGATGCCTGATCGTCGCCAGCGTCGCCCTTCAGCTCCCTCTTCAGCTGCTCGTACGGAGAGCCCAGCTTCGCGAATTGTGGTCGTGACTTCTTGTGTGGTGCTGCGCGCGGTGTGCTGCCAGCAAGATCGCCCGTTCCGTCATCCAGGAGAGACTCGTCATGCTCGTGGTAGGAAGCGGTCTCGTCGACGGTAATAGAATGATCTTCTTCCTCGGGACGAGGCGTGGCATCTTCGGTGGTCTCGTCTTGCTCGGTTGTCTCTTCATCGTTCACAGTCGTATCCTCCCCGTCCGCGGCTAGCTCTTCGTATCCTGACAATGACACATTTGCCGATGCCTCGAAGAACTGCTTCCAGAACTGAGACGATGTCAGCGTCGAGCCAGGGACACGGGCGACGTCCGAGTGTACGTACCTTGGACGCCTCCCACACAGCCTTCGAATGTTCTCCATATTGCTCAACCAGCGGCAGGATGCTTGTCGTGACGATGCGATGCGCTCGGCTAAAGTTTGAATCGATCTCTGTGCCAACGGTCAGTGTGATACAGTGACATCAATTCCCGGCTTACCTTGCAGTGTGAGCGTAATGGACTGCTCGAGCTTCTCGAGCTCCTCTGTCAGCGTCAGCTGTCTCGACATTGAAGAGCCTGGCCGAGACATGTTATTTTCGTGGAGTGGAGAGTCGATACAAAGTCGATACAACGTTCCTGACCTCGGGGTCTTTTCCTGAATTCGAGGCGCGTCTATCCTTCTGATTATTGAGACGCGTTGCGGGGTCACCAAATAGTGTGGGGGTGGACATGGGGTCCCTGCGGTGTGGTCAACCCTTCTAGTATGGCAGTGTATCACAAGATTATTCGCCAGAGGCATCGCATTGCAAGGCTTTCTAGCCTAGCTTCTTTGCAACCTCACTCGCTAGTAATACAGGGTATATTCAACAAACAGGTGCTCCTCAATCTTGCCTTTGGCGCGCTCAGATGTCAACCATCTGTTCAACAAGCCGTCCAGAGGGCTACGCAATTTAGCGTCTACGTCCTCCCCTTGCGCGAGCCCTGCCTCTCCTCCAGCCCCTGCCCGGCCCTCTGGTGGTCTTCGCTGCAGGTGCCTCCTCCTCTTCCTCCTCGCTTTGCTCCTCAGACTCCTCAGACTCATCTTCCTCCTCCTCCTCTTCTTCATTTTCCTCTTCCTCCACCTTCT
Source organism: Chrysoporthe cubensis (assembly GCA_001282315.2). Classification (NCBI taxonomy): domain Eukaryota; kingdom Fungi; phylum Ascomycota; class Sordariomycetes; order Diaporthales; family Cryphonectriaceae; genus Chrysoporthe; species Chrysoporthe cubensis. The sequence continues at coordinate 2,468,878 of LJCY02000008.1, read as the reverse complement.
TCGACGCAGCGCGCTTTGCGCTTCTAGCACTACGTGCAGACTTCCGTGCTGGGCTCGTGTATGCCTCCTCTGCAGGCTCGTCATTCTCCGCCTCCGAGTCCTCAACCGTGCTAGATCTGGTCTTGGGGTGGTGGCCACCAGCAGGCTCGCCGCGCTTGCGCTTTTTGCTCGAAGCAGGGGACTTATGAAGCTGAGCCGGGGATGAGGGCGGGTCTTTAGGGTCGGCAATGGCGCGCTGCATGATCAGATCGCCGTATTCATCCCACGGAAGATCGAATGGCTTAAATTGATCGTCGTAGTTGGGGTCTTGGACGACGTCCAATGTATTCTCCCGGTCGTCTATCATCGGCATGTTGAAGAACTCGTTGAGCTTTTTCCATATTCCCGGTATACGGAGATGAGTGTAGACAGCCGGGTCATAGCCGTTTGATCGCATGTGTTCTGCTATTGCGAGCATTCTGAAGTGTTTGTGCATTCCTAGGAGGCTGGACATTAGCATGGAAGCGTGAGCAGAAATAGGAGAAAGTCAATGCGCACCTGCTGGCTTCCAGCGGATGACGGCCTTGAGCAACATGGACACCTGGTCGTCCGTCCATGGAGATGCAAGATCGACCGGAGGAGCTGAATTGGCGGGTGCAGCTGTCGGAGTGTCGGCGGCCTGCGGTGTGTCCACATCCATCGCATCGTCGTTGCTGGCCGGTGTCGCGGTGGTCGACGCGCGGCCCTTCTTCTTCGGAGGCATTGTGTTCGCCGCAGTAGTCGGAATAACAGTCAGGATAGCGAGAAATGTCAAGACAGTATAGCTGCAACGTGAACTACTATGCTTGACGTGAGGGGTGGCTTTGAAGATGCAGGAGATGACGAAGCTGAGCAGGTGGGCAGATGCCTCGGGGCACATCCCTGCCAGTACTGTTCGGACGATAAGATTTGATGCCACGATAAGGGTCAGGGTTGCCAGGCTACGCGACGCGCTTCGACGGACATCACAGTGAGAGGCCAGTAAAAGGCGGAGCCTCCCGAAGGCTCTCATCCGAGTCTCATGCTTTAATAATTCAAGGGCTGACATCGAAGTGCCCCGTCCGGTCTGAAGCTGGGGGACTCACGTTGTCCTCCCATATGGCGTCGTTCGCGACGGAGGGCGAAAGCGTTGCGGACTTATTCCATCGCCCGGACTTCTGGAGATCCTCAAAGCTGCTGGATTCGCCTCCGCCTTTGGCGAAGGATTTCTTTGAACTCGTCGTCAAAAGTGAGTGAAATCAACATGTTAGGCTCAGAGCACAGACTAATGTGCAAGTAGATGGGCCGATCAGCAACGAGGCATCAGCAAAAAGTGATGAAGGCTATTTCAAGCCTCCACCTGACCTTGGGCGTGTCGTTCAACTCGCGCACCCTTCAGTCGAGCTGTCTGGAGATGTCAGTGATGTGTCTATGATAGACTCGGCATCTGATGCCGAACAAGATCCGTGGCTATTTCATGATGAGACCACGGCGAAATCCCCGGCGTTCAAAACCTGGGATGGATTCGAGCTGCCTGAAGCAAACCTTGAGCTAGCCAAGTTCATTACGGAAGCTGGCGCTTCTGCTTATGATGCCTTTCTAGCTTCCGGAAGCAACCCTTGCGACATCGATTCTCACGACTCATACAAGACTTTGGATCCTCGTGGGTGGGCGGCTTGTCTTCTTGCAGTTTCTCTCGGCCGAGAATCCGTTATGTTTTCGTGGAATCAGGAGAGGAAGACATTTGTACCAGCACTTGAATTGACGAAGGTGCCTGGCTACTCAGGGGACTCCCTCGCTGGCATAGTGCGACTGTGTACATCCTGTGGCGAAGCATGTCATCGTCTGCGGTCCTTCGTGGAAAGGTCGTACTTTACTAACACGGGCCCGTCTCGGATCGCTCTCGTCAATGCTCTTGACAGAATACTGCTCGTCGTTCAAGACGAACTCGGGGCACGAGGCCTGAGGGTCAGGTCGGTTCTCCAACTTCAGTCTTTGGTCAGACCGGTCTTTTCCATCCTGTCGTATTTCCAGAAGCTCGCTCAGAAGGCCAAGAAATCAACGAGTGACTCGGCTTTGTTGTCAATCATCTACACCGAGGCACAATCTGCGGAGCTGGGTGAGCCATTTCTGAAAGATGCTATGGGTGAGATCCTCCAAATGGTCTCCAAGCCGTTCACGGATTTTGTCGAGGAATGGATTGGGTTGAAACCTGAGAGAGGAGTGCCCATGAACAAGAATGGCCCCGGCAAGAGCTTTGTACGCTGCGATAGCAATATGTGGGTTGATGATCAAGGCTTCGAGCTTGCAGAACCAGACTACTTTCTCGATATGGATAACATGCCATCCTTTGTACCTGACGACATGGCGCAAGCGATCTTCGAAACTGGCCGAAATCTTCGCTTCTTACAGTCATATCATCCATCGAACGCTTTGTCATCCCTCCGTGCGGTTGCTAGTGCCGAGGCACCAAGACTCGAATGGCAATACGATTGGGAGTCAATCACAAGGGTGGAACAGAAAGCTCTTGCATTTCAACACGCGGTCTCGGAGACCCTGCGAAAAGGTCGGCTTATGGCTGACAATGACCGTGATGCGAGGCGGGACGATACAACAAGCAGAGACGAACCTGTTCTCCAATTCTTCGGCAAAGATGAATTCCGTCTAGAGCAGACAGTCCTCGCCTCTATTGCGCACTTGGACCGTCCGGTTGCCAAAGTCGAGCCATGGGACAAGCTCTCCAAATTGCTCAGGGAGGAGCTCTTCAACGTTCGAGATGAGGCAGACACAATCGGTACTGATTTCAGCCCACACTGGTCGTTACTCCCGCTACTATCCTTTGGCCCAATCATCCATGCACAGGCTCGTCTCATGAACCGCGAGTGCCTGCGGTTACTATACGTTGAACATGACCTGCGAGGCCATCTCAGGCTTCAGAGAGCATTCCAGCTACTGGGCAATGGCATGTTCTCAAGTCGCATATCCAACGCCCTTTTCAACCCGGATATGGATACCACGGAAAGACAGGCAGGAGTCGCGAGGTCTGGCGGTACCATGGGACTTCGTTTAGCCAGCCGTGACAATTGGCCGCCTGCCAGTTCTGAGCTTCGCTTAGCCCTGGCAGGCGTGCTGTCCGAGAGCTATCAGCAGACCTCACCGGGCGCCGACGGGAAGAGCAGTATACCTTCCATGGCTGAACACCCTGTGCTACCTGGCGACCTCAGTTTTGCTATAAGAGATCTGTCACCGGATGAAATGGAAAAATGCATGGATCCTGATGCTCTCGAAGCCCTCGACTTTCTGCGGATGTCCTACAAACCTCCATCACCTCTCTCGCCCATCATGACGCCAGCCATACTGGCCAAGTACGACCACATATTCAAATCACTTCTTCGTGTACTGAGGATGTTGTTCGTAGTTGACCAACTCTTCCGCGACATATCGTCCGGCTTCACCCGCTGGCAGGATCCTGACGATGCTTCCCTCCGCTTCCGCATCGAGGCACATCATTTTGTCTCAAATGTGGCCCGCTACTTCTTTGACACCGGCATCGAGAGGCCATGGCGCAGCTTTGAGCGTTGGCTTGATAGGGTCGAGAAGGGATTGCAAGAAGGTAACGGCACTTACCAATCGTCCTCAGCCGTCAGTCCAGACCGACTCGGCGAGCAGCACGAGCGCACCCTGGACGAGATCATGACTGCTCTGCTCCTGAGAAAACGGCAGCGACCAGTCTTGAAGCTTCTGGAAGACATCTTCACACTCGTTTTGCGCTTCGCCAAGAAGGCCAGGGTACGAGCTGAAGGCGCTGAAGGGTCCGAGCAGGAGATGAAGGACCTGTACAGGTTGTTCAGTGAGAAGGTTGAGGTCTTCATCACCGTATGTAGGGGCATGAGTGAGAAGTCTGGATACGGACAGAAACGGGACAGTGAGAGAATGCAGGAGAACCCTGTGGTAATGCTCTTGCTGTTGCTTGACATGTCCAATTACTATGCCAAGCGCTAGACATCAATTTAGCACGAATTGAAATGTCGCCATCGCCGGCTGCACACTAGATAAGCCATGGGCTAAGCACAATAGCGGTCGGGTCAACACCATTAGACACCCGGGAGAGTTTATCGCTTTTGAACATTGTCCGCAAGACATAACCGGACAGGACGTTATCCCACAACACGCTATTTCAGGAGGCTACTATACAGTCAAGCCGCCGGGAGGGGACTATGTATCTTTGAGGTTATGAAGGGCTGTCATCTTAGTAACGTATTGTACGGTTTAAAGCACATCCTCCAGGCTCCAGCAATCGGTCCTCTTGCACTTGTAGGACCCCTCTTCGTTGGTATGCGGCGTCCTGCAAGAAATCGGTTGCCAGTGACCATGCCCACTTTCCCACGTCAAGTCCCAGTATTTCGGTTCGCCTCGTTGGACGAGTGGTGTATTGAAAGTAGCGCATTGCTCGTGAGCTGCATACCTAGGTAGGAAGATAACGAGCATCCAGTGGTCTATCCAGCCTGAAGCACACATGGCTCCCCGGCTTAACGTGCTCGTAGTCTCTCGTACTGCCCCGGTGCTGATATCCTCAGCCATCTAAGATAGTCAGGTTAACAAGATACACCAGGTATCTCTTGCGCTGCTAGTCGCGGCGGCCTCAGAAGAGTGGGACACATAGCGGGAAAGCGGCACGTCAGGAAAGAATGGCGATACTGTGAGAGATACTGGCTTGATTGTATCTTCACACTGCTGGGAATGTTCCTCACGGCTCGGAGACCCGTATCATGTATTTTAAAGGTAGTCACAATTCTATATCTTCCTCGACAATGAGCTCTAGATTTGCCTCTCTTGGGTGTCCTTCCTTGAATGCGGAATATATGGTCAAGCTGCCTTACGATTTACAAGACTCGTTCTTTATCTACATAGTCTCGGGGACTACTGTGCAAAATTGTCACAACAAAATAAGCACTATGAAATATCTTTGTGGTCACAGCCTGATACGGAATCCCCGTTTGATGAGGCGTGCTGACACTGAGACAAATCAACGGAACAAGTCCGCTGTCACCGCCCTCCCCCCCAAACCGGGCGATGCCAAGAACGTTTTGGGTGGCTTAGGCTTAGGTTTGGGTTGGCAGCCAACAGAAGGATTGCCAAGACTACCAAGAAACATAGTCGGATATACTCACGATTTCAAGCCCCAAAGACAAAGTGGCGGGCTAGGACATAGCAGGGCACGCCGATGCTCTGTCTGCGAGAGGACCCAGACAAAAATGACAAGTGGATTAGACCTCATGCAGTCCTTGAACACCACGACCACCACTAGGCGACGGTTAGCGACAATTCGCAACACCCATCCCCTATGCCCAGCCCCCTGGACGAAGCAGACCGTCTTCTCACATACAGCAAGATCTCCTGACGATCGTCAGATGCTTAGTCCACGATTACAACATAGTCCACGCGCCCAAGACACGTAGTATGTGTGACCGATACGAAACTACCAAAACACCCGCAGCGTTCTTTTCAGCGCTAAACGTGCTTCACGTTTTCATTGGCAGTTGGGTCGGGCAAGGGACACCGACACACGTACGCCTGGGTACAGTACACTATACGAGTCGCCGGGGGGAAGGGGGAATAACGAGGATTTACCGGCCGCGCGGCGTCGGGGCTTCAACGAAGGCTCGACATACGCCGATCATCGCTGGTTATTGAGGTGCGTGTGATCTGGGGACTGCGATCCCGGGTCCGCGGTAAGCCCATGCCAAGCTTTGTGAAAGGGGTAGTTTTGGATTAATGGCAGTCTGTTGAAGAACTATGCTCATTTGCGGTGTCTTCCTTGAAACACGCTCAGCCTGTATCAGCTTGACATACGTAAGTACTGTACCATAGTAGAGAACCCTGAGTCCGCCACTGCGGTGAGAGAGGACTAGGGGGCCAGCCGGGGGTGGGGAGGCCGAGGTTCTTCGAAGACAACAACAACAATAACAACAAACCTCCAACACGTGTTGCGCGTGCTGATCTCCGCGCTCGCTACGACGATAGTTAGCGTAGCGTTATATGTTTGGTACGGATCCGCATGTCCGGCCGTCGTTGCAAGCTGGGTTGACAGCTTTGATCCTTCTCGGCTTTCACCCACGAACCGGGAGCAGCGCCAGGTCACCGTGCTTGAGCACTGGGAACAGATCCGCGCCTGCCCATTCTCGCTTGCCATAGCTGCGATAAAACAATACAGTGCCGCCGTTAGCCTCGAGCGCGCCTCCCCCCCTTGCGGGTACGCATCCGTTCCAAGTGCCTAGCCCCCAAATACAACGAAAGGCGCTGTGATGGCCATCGTGGCCATGTGCTGGACTTGCAGAGGCGAAAGAGGGGGTTACCTGCTGACGATAGACCCACTGACAGGGTACGATTGCATTGTCGCGCATCGCAGGGGGCAACATAAGGACCAGGGCCCATGAAGAGTACCGCTACCAGCGAAGCCGGACTTGGGACCGTGGGATCGAGGTAGACAGTGAGCCAAGTGTGGGCCTCACCGCCCATCTCCTGGGTACCTCGTGTGGGTACCATCGTAGCAGTAGCAGGGTAGAGGGATGGGCATCCCGCGCGAGCTTGCAGACCCATGCTGCGGCCGTACTAAGATGGAAGAGCGGCGTCAAGAAACACCTGGTCATGATTCAGTAACATAAAACGAAGCTTTTGGTGGAAAGACTTGCCAGACTCTCTACAGTTCAAGAAGGAAGCCATGCTTAAGAGCAACTCGCTTTGAGTCTGGAACTGTGGACTGAGAAACCGACTCGACTGCCATCTGTGATGATCTGTGTTTAAGGGCGCTCTATTTTGGCTACAGCTCGAGACGGTTAGCACCAAAATAGCTGGAGGTCCATTGTTTCGTCGGGTCACCAGTTTTTAACCTCATGGGTCCTCCGGATCCTGCATGCTCAAGGGAGGGGGCAGGAGGGGTCAAGCAGGTGCGGTCATGTACGTACCCGGGCCGGGGCTGGCTCTCGCCTCTCCTCTTGAGAGGCTCTCTCGAGTGCGTGAGATTCGGGTGAGACGTGCGGCGTCCGAGGATCTTGCTTGATGGCCCCTCTTCGACTGCCGGGCTCCAGAATTCCTTGGCCTGCTGCGGGCGTGACCTTGAGAGCCTCATGTCAAGATGTATGTAAGATCCGGGGGGCGACTGGATCCAACAGCTGATCCAGTAGCCAACCAAGACGCTGAAACGCCTCCTCTCAGCGCTCACCGACATGTCATATGGGTTCAAAAAGGGCCACGAACCCCCGGTCAAGATCAGGCTCACACCGGACTGGAAGAAATGACAGGGCCTCACCGTACGATCATGCAAACGACTTGTGCTTTGTGAGAAGAGAGGCGACGACATTACCTCGGCTAGCTTCCAGCCTTGGCCACATTGCCGGGCGCACGCTGCTCGTTCTTGCTCGGCAATTCCACTCGGATATACGCACCAGAATACTGCAGCTGCCTCCGGCCTCGACCTGGTCACGGGATTGTAACGGTTCCGCATCGCGGAGCTTCAGAATCGCATCATCCCCTCGACTAGACGACAGCTTCGACTCACAGACCTTGTGAAGTGACGTATATAAGAGACACTGCTTGTCTGTATTCGTGCCAAGACACAATAACAAGATGAAATGAAGGCCTCTCGTCCCTGGGCCAGGCTTTGTGATTCGGGGGGAGGGGGGGCTGTGACTTGCGCCGATTCGGACATCGTCCGAGTGAAAGGATCTCGCGACTCGTTCAGCCTGCCACGTTGCCAACAACGAAGGCTGAAAGGCCGGGAATGAGTCGCTTCCAACTGCTATTAACGAGCTAGTCAATATCACTGTCCGTCATGCTACTCGATCTCATGTCACGGGCAGGTGACCAACGGCCACACGATGTTGTGTGCATAATACAAACCAGATCTTGCAAGGAGATACTTGCAAGTTCATGACTCGTAATAATTGCGAGTCCTGCGGCCATCGCAAGCCCCATCGTCACTCACGGAAAAGCCGTGTATTGCGGTACTTTGCCGAGGAGTACAAGCGGCTGTCGCCGCGGCGATGGTCTAGCATCGTAGGAGCGCGTCAGGGTGAACCCCCGCAAGTCTGAAGCATGACAGTCGTTCAGCCACGGCCCACGTCTCGGCTTGCCCTTCTGAGAGGATCCTGTGTGGCTGACAAGCTACCCAGTATATCGCAGGCGCAGGCATGCCAGCGCTGGAGAAGGCTGCTGGGTCTGTGAAATCCTCCGTAGCCTTGTGGGCCCTTCCCAGCGACATGTGTGAGGCCTTGGACGCATCAAGTCGCGTCTGCTAACGTCAGATCGCCGGAAATATGCTCAACAGCAGTCCCAAACGGATATCGAGCCCTCAAGGAGCGAGTGTGCCTGCTGGTATCGCTCTGGATGTTGGTCGCGGGCCCCTCTGCATGCCGAGAATCTGTTATCGCCCCGTATTTCCGAGCTCACGATAGCACGGACAGCATCCAGCAGCGCGTCTCGCGCCCACGGTCTCCGTAGACCATTTCCTGACGGTCCTGCTGGCGTCCCCCTGCCCATGTCCTGGGAGATGAGGATTGTCGCGTATCTCCTTGTGCAGGCTGGTATCTCACCTTCGAGTGCTCGGCATGAGGCCGTGTTCGTCGCGCGGCAGAAACTGGGCTGTGGAGGCCAGCCTGGACCGCGAAGCGGAAGCGTGTACTATGTACACAGGCGTGGTTGCTGCCGGTCCGTCGTGATAAGTTATCTCGGATCTAGACGCGCGCTGCTAGCGTTGCACAAAGGCGTTCCGTTCTCGGTGAGAGATTGCCTGAGCAGTGCTGAGGTCGGCTCAGACTTGGCCGCGCGTTTGTCAGACTGTGCCTCCTGAGTCCTGACTAGGGGCCGAATGAAAGGCCGCGGTTAAACGTCGGCGGGGAAAGGCGGTCAGCGTCCATGTCGGATGAGGTAAAAGTCGTACAACGCGGCAGCCGATACTGCGCGATATTGAGGGCACATCCGAAGGAAGAACAGACGAGTCAAGAATCCGGAAGCTGCCACCCAGCCGATGTCACATTGTTGTTATTTTGGTGTGGTAATGTCGGGCCTCTGGAATCTGACGTCTGATATGTGCCGCCCTCCTCGAGTGCCTCACTCATACTGTGTATCCCAGCCTGGGGGCGAAGCGATGCTATTTCAGGGCATGTCGGGATCCGTCAGGATTTGGAGAGCGGAGAAGCCCATCTGTCAGTGCTGTGGCATATCAGATCTAGATGTTCTCCAGATTTCAGGCTCGTGATCGCTACAGGCTGTGCTGGTGTTGCACGACGGCCCACGGCTTGCCAGCACAGGCAATGAACGGTGTACCCAACTTGGTTAGATCCGGCGTAGGTGAGATTCACGGTGGAGATCCTTTGGCACGTTGTCGCCTCCACGCTAAGTGGAAGACAGGTGAAGGATGCAACCACACGATCTGCAACCTGGCACACCTGGCCGCCGAGGACGCCACATACGAAGTGCTGCAGGGGCGCCACGAGCCAATGGAGAGATCGCAGGTATCCCTCGGTATTAATCTCGGGAATGCTTAGTGACGCCCGAGTCCCCCTCTGTGAGATTGTACGAGGCGGCGGGAACAGGAGGTCGGTCGGCACCTTCGAGTTCCTGGCGGGAACGCGGCAGACCGCAACGGGCAATTCGCGATGCTATCGTGACCGGTACTGCTGCTTCGTTCTCGGCTCAATGCAGAAGCCCCCATTAGGTTCTGACCTGATCCACATAAGCTGTTGTGCAAGTACCGTAGCTTTTGTTTTGGGGCCATTTGAAGTGGATTTTGAGAAGCCCGGTCGGTGGATCAGGGCAGACGGCAGGGGGCCGGGTGAAGCTTCACTGGGTGCCAGCCCAGTACTGTGCACGACCCCCTTGTCAAATGTCAGTCAAGTTCAGGGTACCTCGGCCAACTTCCAAAGGCCCCCTTGCGAGGTGAGCGCTGTGGTCCGTCCGTGGGCGCTTGTCGGCGCGCTCATCTCTGAGGTGAGGTGTCCAGAGGGCGCGCCCTGGTAGTCATCCGGAGCCTGGCGGTCTGGCTGGCACGCCTGCCTGCCAATCTCGCATCTGGCTCTCTCGACGGTTCGTCATGTCAAGAAGCAAGCCGCCATGACATGCAGATTTCATGTCGTACAAAGATCCCCCACCCGTGCAGCCGGAGTGGATTCGCGAACGACCCTGAAAGAACGTTCTGATGGGGCTGCAAGCCTTCTAGACGCAGTACATCAGGCTGATGTACAGGATCTATGGGTCCTCCCCAAGGTCCCCGAGGCCCGCAAGACCAGTCTTGTCCGTGCTGCCATGCTGCCGTCCTGCTGGGACCACCAGGGTCCTCCATCCCACCTGCTTCCTCGAACCGTTAGAGACGACCGCCAAGCGCAGCACTTCACCACTTTTGGCGGCAGGAGAGCCCACTTGCTGGACCCCAAATCAATGCTGGAGGGGGGAGCAACCCCAAACTTCCCCAAGTTTTGCGAGATCTGTGATGGACCATGAACTCCTCCAACACCCGCTTGCTCCATCTCAGATACGCGAGCCGTGCCGCTGGCTCCATCCCCATGAACACCTACATAGTATGGTATAAATACGAGGCGACGGATGCAAGTTCGACGTCCTGCGACTCGAGCGAACCTCGCAGTCGACACATACCGCAACCGCGGTGGACTGATCCTCGAAATCTCCGACGCTCCGAGCCTTCAAAATAGGCCCAGCTCCGAGGCCCAGCCAGGATGCTCTACTGCTACTGGCCTCTTCAACGCTAACACCGGGCGTCGTCACCAATTTCTGGTGTCCCGGATAAGTGCAGCAGGCGAGCATCGCCTCTCCCAGCCCCGGCAAATTGAGCAAAGACTGGTCCACGCTCCAATACGTCATGCACTGGGCAGCGAAAAGGTCCCTTCGCCGACCCTACCGTCGACGATGTGTGGTCAATCTCGGCCTCGATTGCTGGACTGAGCCAGAAGGCTCGAGTCAGAGCGCAGCAAGGGTGCCAGGAGGGGCTGGTCGAGCCGGTATTTTAGGCCGGTCTTGAGTGGGCCTGACTCGCCTCCAGCACTGCTCGGGCTACTCCGTACTGGTACTATGGTACCCTTTCCAGACATCCGACAGTGTTGCCTGCCTATACTGTAATGCCAAAATCCACGAGAGCTCGACCTGTCGCGAACGAGTCAGCAGCCCCTCGCGAGCATCTTGTCGAGTCTCACACGGCCGACACTGAAGCAGTGATCACAGGCCCGCGCAAGGACGGCCTCTGATCATGGCTTCAGTTTCGCTGTAGCTCCGCCGGAGAAGTCCACCAGGCCCAGCCACCTTCAGGTGCTGCAGATGTGTCTGACTGTGCGCGTAGGGGATCGCTATTATCAAACCGCTCCTCGAACCGCTGGGTTTGCATCATATCATGCGCATTGTGACGACAACCGGCAGATGATATATTTTTTACTTCAAGCGGCGCCAGGTCGGAGCCAAGGACCGAGTGATTGGATCCGATCCACGCTTTCTGGAAGCACGAGAGAATAAGGGCTAACCTTGCCATGAGAACCGCGCTTGTATTTGTTTCAAGGCGCCGGGTGCCACGCGTTCCACCGGACGTTGACACGGGAACTGAGGTCGCGTTTATGACATCGCCTTGACGAGTCATCAAAAGCTCGAGGGGAAAATAAGGACAGAAAAAAAAAAAAACGGCCCGCTTTTGTGCAGTGGCGATGGTGGTTCAAAAAGCAGGGCACGCGATTTTGACAAACACGCCGCGGACCGCGATCTTCGGCTAACCCGGGTGAGGATCTTCAACACATCCGGCTGCATCCAGGGTGCAGTTCCTCACTTAGAAGCGCGTCTTGACAGCCCAATGGCCTGTTGAATATGCAAGAATGCAATGCAAGCATCGAGATCGGGTATGGTCAAGCACCGGAGTGCAGCAAGAGCACTGAGGAACCTTGTGATCGACAAGGCCGGCCAGTGATTCCGACCTACCTTCCTCTCAGGGCACCAGCACTGCAGGACGCGCGGGGGTATTGGCCCAACAGTCGAGTTCGGCACACGGACGAAGCGTTTCTGGCGGTCAGCTCCGTCGGGCGTCAACCCATCGTCGAGTCGTGTACACGCCTGACACGCTGTTGAGACCTGTTGTTCCCTGGACCGAGCGGCTTGGAAGAGCGACGAGTGACCATGACTCGAGGCCAGACAGCTGCCACCACGAGACATAAATAATTAAAAATAAAAGAGAGGCGACTAAGTACTATGTGATGCGACAACGCTGGCGGCTCGGGAATGGGCATGCTGCACTAGTAAGCCTTGGAGATACAGAGGACTGCCCTGGCAGGGAGCGCCGAAGACCAACCACGAACCACGATACCTGCACAAAAGGTACTGCAGTACAGCCGACGGTTATGCCGAGAATATCGTGTCGAATCATGTATCTGTCGCATGGATCTGGCCGCGCGATACATTGTACATTGGGCTACGCGCGTCCTACAGGGAACCCTGACCTTGAAGCTGAGCCGGGGCCACGGTCGAGTGAGGGTTGGAGCTCGGCCGGCAGCCAGCGAGGGGTGACTGGCGCCGGAGAGAGCTTGAGACTGAAGACGTTGGCGCGCCCCCCCCTACTTAGTACGGTTTACTGCTACATAATAGCATGTACTCCGTATGCGACCGCTACTCGCTAGGCTCGGAAACCTGTCGGTTGCGTCGGTTGACGATTCGTGGCCATGAGTTTTCTATTCGCCGCCCTCGGGCTCTGGTGCAGATGCCGTGTATGCTCTACGGCCTCTTGCCGCGGCAATGATCTGCTGTCACCTGGCCCCGCATGGCACATCGACTCTGGCCTGATAACGACGGAGAGCGCGCGACTGGACCCGTTCGATAGGCCTCGGGGCGCTGAGGGTATCGTCGTCGTTCGAGGTCTCGGCTACTAGGTATGGTACATAGCATAGGAGGGAGGATAGACAGTGCCTCTGGCCGTTCGCAAGGGAAGAGGCGTGCCGGCATACCCTTGTGGGATCCATGCCAGGCTACCCTACCTGGTTAGGCCCGCCTGCGCAGAGCGGCCTGGTTTGTTCATTTTTTTTCGCCTCTACTTCTCCTCTCTCAGGGGCTTCTACAGCGCCGGAAAAAGGTTTTGCGCGGGCCTTGGCATGGACATGATTCCTCATGCGGTAGGCGTGGGCTAAGATACCAAGCAGGGGAAGATTGGCAGTGTCACAGAGACGCAACATGCTCTGTTGATACGCGTCTGGGCTCATGGTGGCATGACGTTGTGCCAGACCGGACGGATGGGTGGGCATGCTGAGCGAATGCGAAGAATAGCCTTCATCACATCGCATGGCAGAGGAACGCGGTGTGGTTGGGGGAGGGGGGGAGATTGCACCGGCAAGACTGTACTGTGGTACCGCATACTCAGTACCAGTAGGCCTGTGATGTACTGTGGTACTACCCAGTATGGGAAGTAAGCAGACTTGGCGGTAGTTTCGAATTAGCCTGGCTAGAGCGGCAACCTGAAAGGCCGGCCAAGGAAAGGATTCGCGATTTGGAGAAGGGCAGGACTGAGATAGAATTCATTAGTCTCATCAATGCGGACGGGCCTGGTCGTCCTGTGTGAGAGTATGTGAGGGTGTCAAGTCTGTGTGTGCATGTGTGTGTATGTGTGTACTATGGTACTTGCGTCCGTCTCCCGATACGGCTGATACAAGATTGGTGCTGGTCGAGATGAATAATGACGGATCAGTAAAGCAAGGCAGGGGTTCATCAGTCTCTGATTTGATGCTGCTGTTGGGGAGTTGATCTGATCAATCACTCAGTAAGTCAGTCAGTCCCGTCCGTCAGTGAAGCGCCCGCCCGCGCCCCCCTGACCCCTTCCTGACTTTTATTATACAAACAGAGGAGGCACGCACGTCCCGGACCTCCTCCCTTCGAGGCTCACCTTCCCCCCCCGCTTCAACCCAAGCGCCATAAGCACAAAGTCAAGTCGCGCTGTGGAAGTAATTCTGTCGCCCACCGTCTGTCTGCCAGAACGTCAGGTTGCCATCATTCACTCCAAGCTCCAAGCAGAGCAGCTGAATAGCCGCACAGCCTCTCCCCCAAGCCGCTCCACTCCCCGACCGGGCTTTTTTGTTTCTGCCGCTGAGCGTTTTCGGTACGACAGCTGCCTCGTTTCATCATCATCACCGTCATCCGCCTCCTCTGCTCCACATTCATCGCGACATCTCGGTTGCTATCGAGGGATTGCATAGTGCGTGAGTCGCATCGTCCCCGTCAGGTGTGTACTGTGATACCGTCTTCCTTTCATCCTGTCGAGCATCCATCCTACCTCTCCCCTCAGCTGCCCATCAGATCAACTCTGGCCTTCCTATACCGCTAGACCCCGTGCCTTCGTGCTACCTTCCTGGCGGGCCTGGGCGAACGCCCTGAGCTGCTCTGCTAGTCCGCATCAGGGTTGTGACCGTAGTGGCACGGCAGCTATCGAAGCTTCTACCGCGGCTGGGCATACCTCGGGATTTCTCGGTGGTCGCCCTCGCGCTGTTCTGTGCTGCGCTACGCTACGCTGCCCGACCTGCAAACTTTTCATTCCAACAAAAAAAAAAAAATCTCACCCTGATCATGACATCTTTAGTGGCGTGCACCTGAGCCGGGTCTGCTAGAGAATCAAGAGTCATTCCAAGAACCTCCAAGGGGCCGCCGATTGACTGAAGTCATCGTCGACCAGTCTGATTCTGGTATCGACATCAATTGCGGCTCACTTTCTTTTTCGTCACCACCGTCACCGTCAGACTGCGAGGTATCCACCTTGGGATCCACGCGTCCGCCTACTGATCCTGGTTTGGACTCGCTCCACTTTCGCGCGACCTGGTCCCTTGAATTCCACCCAGGGGGAAGGGAAAAAAAAAAAAGAAGTCGAGGCCCCCCCCTACCCTAACCGACTCTCGGTATAGGTACTTAGCGACATCGTATCCCAAGCTTCCCGCCACTGGTGGATAAGTCGAGGATCAACCCACCTGGAAATTACCCACCCTGTTCCGGTACCTGGCAGAATTTTTCCTCTGAGCTGGCGCGACGCTTTTCCGACAAGGAATCAACGGACGAACGACCCAAGAATATTTGAGGTACACCAGCCCACACCCCATTCCACCCGACCACCCCTCTTGTCCCTCATTCATCCCCATTTGACAAAGTTTAGTCCCCACTTCGACCTCTGCCGGACCCAAACAGGAGGAACCGCCTTCGTCCACTCCACCAACCAACCCGTCTTGAAAGTTGAGCCTCATCTTCCTGGTCCTATCCACATTTGACCACCACCAATTCACCCCGCGACGCTACGAACAGCATCTCCAACCACCCGCCAGCAAACTCCACCGCCGTGGAGATTCCCAGACGCGTCTCGACATCGACCGCGTCGACCTTTGATCCAGACAACTGAACGAGTCCTCAACATCGAGAGACCCGTGCAGGCCTTCTGGTGACGCGATTTGTCTCAACAAGTCGCATCGCATCCTCGCATCGCGCGTCTTGTTGACCGGCAATCCGGAGACTGTCATCCAGCTTGCACCGCGATCTGCGCGTCCTACCTCCCCCCCTCCTTCCCCGACCTCGATACAACATCCGGGTCACCGTCCAAGTCGACACCAAAGCCTGGTTCGGATGCTGCCGCTGCGTTTGTCGCAACAGGGTAGGCAACGAGTTGGATTATGGACAACAACCACCACTACTCTTCTAACGTGATCAACAACACGAGCGCGGCTTCTTATCCTTCCCCTTCGACCATCTCGCCCACCAACCACCTCCAGAACGGGCAGAACCAGACTCTGCCTTCCCTCCACCACAATCCTGCCATGTCGATGTATGCGAGCCACCCCCACACGCCTCGCACGCCTGCAACTCCCAACACCCCCAACTCCATGGGCGGTTACGCGCCCCCCCCGCCGCAGCAGACTGCCACCCGACAGCAGTACCCTATGATGCACAACCCATACCAGCAGCCCCAGCAGTCTTACCCGACTTCGTCTGCAATGATGCCTCAGAGCTCAGTTGCCTCGGCTCACCCTCAGCCAATTGCTCCGGCTCCGTCCCCGGGTGGTCGCGTCCCGCCCGTCTTGCGGCCAATGCCAGCCGGTGGTGTGATGCCTCAGAGTGGTCTGGCTTCTCCTTACGCGCAGAGCCCCATGATGGCGCAGCCCTCCCTCATGCAGGAGAGCGACCAGCCCACTCATGTCGTCGGGTCTCAGGGCCGTAGAGGTATCTTGCCCAGTGCGCCTGGCAGGCCTGCCCCTCCAGCCCCGGGATCTGCTGCGGCCAAGGCCCAGATTCCCCAGAAGGATGCAGATGGCAAATTCCCTTGCCCTCACTGCACAAAGACGTATCTGCATGCCAAGCATCTTGTTAGTACCCTCTCCATCCAGCCTTGTATTCGTCCAATTGCTAACAGAGTCGTACAGAAGCGCCATATGCTCCGCCGTATGTTGATGGTCTTCTAGTACTGGTTCATTGTTGCGCGGAAGGCTGACAACCACATTTTCCGCTACAGATACTGGAGATCGCCCTTACATGTGCGTACTCTGCAGGGACACATTCAGCCGCTCGGACATTCTCAAGCGCCACTTCCAAAAGTGCTCGATCCGCCGAGGTATGTATAGCCTATGTCTGAGGATATCTTTATGAAGGCTGACCAAGACCAGGCAATCCCACGGGTGTTTCGCACCTGAGCCACCCTGCCGCTCACGTCAAGAAGAACGCCCAAAAGACGGCGGCTCAGCTTGGGCATGGCCATGAGGGAGACATGGGTCACCTCAACGGCATGAATAATGTGCACAACCCACCAATGGTCCCTTTTGGACTCATTCCGGCGGATCAAATGCATATGTCTTCTAACCCGAATGATCAGGCCCAGCACCTCTCGCGATCCAGCAGCCACTCTGAAGAGCGGAGAAACGGGCCTGCTCCGATCCTGAACCCATCGACTCAGCAGCAGTATAATGGTGTTCCCACCTCAATGGGGCAACAGATGGCCCCTCAGATGGCCAACTACAGCATGTCGCAGAACCAGAACGGTGTGCCCATGTTTAATGGGGGTTCGAACGGCCAGCAGCAGCAGTCGGGTCTGGATTGGCAGGCCATGTTCGGTGCGCAACCTACCCAAGCAACGCATGCCAATTCGTCGTTCCCTCCTAACGTCGTGTTTACGCAGACCGCAAGGCACAATAATTTCGCACACTACCAACAGGGTGGCCCTCCCACCTCCAATCAAACCGACCCTCGTTATCTTTCACCAAGCCGACCTCAACTCCCTCGACACAATGACCTCTTGATTGCTGTCCGATAAGATCGTACAATTCTCTCGCTGGACGTTGCTTCAGATCATGTCGGCCCCAAACTATCGCCTCGTCGCACGTTGTCAACGATCCATGAACTCCATGTCCGCGTTGGGCGTGGTAGATGGCCTTTACGTCAACATCGCGGTTTTTCTGACGGGAAAAAGGCGATACTGCTTTCCCCGTAAAAGCTGCTTCCAATGTATAGGATGCTCGATCCTGAGTCCGGGGCTCCCAGTCAACTTAGGCCAAGGCCGTCCAGGGTGCGAAAACCAGATGAAACCGTCCTAGTCAATTTCGGCTCACCCGGCCGTGGACGTGTTTCGCCATGGCTTCCATCCGCCTCAGAAAAGCGCGACTAGTTCGGACGGGACCATATCGAGCAAGCGATCTCGATCGCTATTGAAGCACCAGTTTGCAGATGAGGAATTCCCTCAAGTCTGTAAAACCGTTGTGCAGACGGAGGGAGCTGAGATCAAGTAGAGGCATCGACAGAGTTGTCTGCAGCTATCAACTTGTCGGTGGCGGTGTCCGGTTTAAAGAAGAGTCGGTATAATGGTTTCGGGAGCCATCCCAAGGGGTATTTCGTTCAATGTTGATCTCGTCTGCGGTGTTGTGGCTTCTTTTTTCTCCTTTCACGCTTCATTTTCTTCCATACTCGGAGGCTTCGTCAGCATTCGTGGCGTTTTCGGAACGACTTTCTGGCCTATCTCAAAAGTTCGATTCCCGTTTTGCATGAGGCGGCGGCGGCGGTTTGGAGGGAGTGGGGGGCATTTTGCTTGCATTTTCAGGTGGTCCGCGGTGATAGACTTATGTGCCCCGTATCGTAGGGGGTTTTGCATTAGACTGATTCCCACACCCATAGGTGTCATAGATATTGCATCAGGAGCAGCCTGATTGCACAGTCGACTGAATGGAAATGGTTGTACAAAGGATTCGATATGACACGTACTTCTACAAAAGTGATCTTCAGCTCGATCAGTGGTGTTTGTGATCTACACCACCCTCATCTTAAGTTTCATGCCTCTGAAGTGGCCTGCCCTTCAGCCTCGTTTCTACTAGACATACTTCTGTGAGGCATGCTCTAGAATGGTATTCCACGGATAATAGGCTGGCTGCCCATGGGATCAAGCCCGTGGCGGATCGCCTTCATTGATACATGTTGGGAAGATAGCCTCCTCGAAAATAGCTTCGTTGATGACGAACTACTAGGGAATGAACACCTAAGGCTTGTCAGACTACCTGCACTTAAGATTGTTTGTGGATTTACTGTTGGCGGTAACGGTCCGAGAAACAGTAGGGCAATCGGTTATCATTCGCTTCATATTCCAGTCAGAGCCGCGCGGCTCGTTGCCTGTTACTCCCCAGCTGACATGTGTGATATTTCTCATCGGAGGCACCTCTTTTTCCGGTTTGTCTTAGGGCTTCTAAACATAGAGCGTGGCGATGAAGTCAACCACCAACCAAAAACCAAGGCAGAATAACCCCACTTGACATCAACGTTGTGCTAATATGAGGTCCATGGCAATCCAGAGCGCGGAAGAGGTACGCGAAAGTCGAGATCGAAGACGTCGAAAGACGTCGGATTCCAAAGAGCATGCCTAGCGATGCGTATCGTCACGGCTGAACGCACTGCTGTTGCGCCGCACAATTACCGGAGCCGAAAGGCGGCAACATTTGGTCCTCATGACCGGTCTTCCCTATCGACGAGGTGGATCTTGGGCTTCATCTTTTCGAGGGCAGCCTTCTCCTTCTCAGAGGGTGTGAAGCCGAATCTCTCCTCGGCTCGATCTGACATGTACAACCCGACTGCACCCCAGGCCAGCAGGCCGACGCCGACGCCGAGCTTTGCCCTGGAGGACAGGCCCTGGTAAGCCCTGGTAACATATATAAGTTGCTGGTCCTGTGCGAGGAGTTGTGGTGGGCAGGATCACAGACTTTAATAGCGACATGTCCAGGTAGCCTTCTACGGACTGTACTTTTGCAGGTCTTTGATTGCCAGTACATGCCCGTATCTCAGCTCAAGATGGCTGCGACTGTCAGGACACACCGTGACCTCCCGATAGGAAATTACACTCACTGATTTGGGCGAAGCCTCCAACTAGTCTCTCGAGCTCAAGTTGCGTGTTTCCGTCAGCCTTGCAAGAGTCGGCATAGAAAAACCTCCGTCGTATCGATATGGGATGCGGCTCTAGCAGCAAGTAGCTCTGATTGGCTGTCGTAGCTCACCCCGGTCCCCACGTACTGACTTGGGGGCTCGTGGGCGTGGGCGCGCTAGCTAGGCTTGAAGCCAAAATTTCTGGAAGGAAGCCATATCTGTCGGTCGACGGCGCCGCAACCCAAAGCCGGCCTCTGTTCACCGTGACCATCTTTAGTCTCCTCTACCCTAGAGACGCTGACTCCCCCTAAGTGACAGTCCAGCGCAATGGCCAGCTCCGGCGCCGCGCGGCCGTGTGTGCAGCGCGCGCTGCATACCTGCCGACAGGGCCCTATTACACCTCTCAACCGACCACCCTTTTTGCCCTTCGTCACCGCCAGCCAGGTGCAGACACGCCTCGCCTCCTCGAAGGCCCCCCTCCCCCCGGCCACCGACGGCGCCTCAGCAATCCCCACCCCGGCAGAAAAGAAGCAGACGAGGAAGAAGGAGCTGCCGGTCGTGCGCCGGCGGCCCAACCGCGACCACAACAAGCAGCGCGGGCTGTCCGTGATCCGGCGCACCGGCCCGAGGGAGGTCCTCTCCGTGTCGGGGCTCCCGCTGCCGCGCCCGGTCAGGCCCGAGGACTTCCCCGCGGTCAAGACGGACCCGAACCACGGGCTGTGGGACTTCTTCTACTCCCGGGACAAGCCGCTCAACACGCCCGCGGAGGATAGCAAGCACGGGCGGGCGTGGAACGTGGAGGAGCTGCGGCGCAAGAGCTGGGACGACCTGCACCGGCTGTGGTGGGTGTGCTGCAAGGAGAGGAACCGGATCAGCACGGGGAATGCGGAGAGGAGGAAGGGCGGGTATGGGTATGGCGATGTCGAGAGCCGGGAGCGGGAGGTAGCGGTATGTTGTGTTGTATTTCCTTCTTTCCTTATTTTGGGAAATCTACGTTGTGGGAGGGTCTCGCGGCCAGGGAGTGATGCTAATTTATCATGTCTACAGGTCCGCAAGACGCAGAACGCGATCAAGCACGCCCTGACGGAGAGGTTCTACGCGTGGGAGGACGCGGTCAAGCTGGCCGAGGAGGACCCAGAGATCAAGTTTACGGACGATGGTGTCCAGTACCTCCCCGGCGGAGAAGAGGAGGATGTAGAGCCCACCTGGGAGGATGAGGTGGACTTTGTTGACAAGGAGCGGGATTCGTTCATGGAGGAGGGGAAGGCGTCGCACGGGAACGTCGACCCTTCGATACCACCCGGGACGGGAAAGAACCAGCAGGATGCGCCCAGGGCGTGAGGCACGGGCAGCTCGCCTCATGATAACTGCCGTGAGGTCACATGAGAGCGGTACGGCCGGTGTTAGCTATCTCGAGAAGTAGCATGAAACAAGGAGAGCGCCCGGGCGGGCTTCGACCTCGCCGTGTGTGCACAGAGAATCCAGAAGCTGTTGTATAACAATGATACGGTGCTATATAGTCTGCATGCTTAACCACCACGAGAAACCGAAGAGATCGTGCCAGTTACCGAGGCCCGGTGCCGTGGCGAGGTAGTCCTGACGCCCACCAGGCAGGATGATAACGGCAGCTCTCGGGTTCGAGCTGCAGTGGTTGATGCGAACTGCCTTGTTGAAGCGAGGGGAGGGGCTGTTACGGTGAGGCCGACTCCTATTTCGCGTAGGGACAGCACTGGGAGCATGGTGGTCCAGGCTCTATCTAGAGGGACGAGACGGCCAATGGTGAGGGGCCAGTCAGGGGGCGGGGGCCCCTCCTATTCGTCACGGGGTCCCAGACACGCCCCGTTCTGCAGCAGGACAGCTGGGGCGCGCATGGAGCTCTTGGGGGGCGTGCTGGCGTGCCCAGGTGTACAATACGTCGCTAGCTTTGGAGACTATCCGACACGTCGACCTCGAACAATTCCACAACCGAACTCACCGACACTCCTAGTGCTTCTTGAACTGGTTTCATTCTCCTCTGTGACCGTCCACCTCCCCGAGCATCTTCTTTCAAACGGCATACCTCCAAGACAAGAACACCGCAACCATGGATGAGATCGCAAAGGAGTACGATGTCATTGTGCTGGGCACTGGTAAGCCTATGTCTCTCTGCGTCAACCCCGCAATGTGGGGTTGCGTCGCTGCTTGCTTGGGCTCGTCCCTGATGAAGCTATCACACCGTGCTGGGCCGATATTTCTAACTATGGTGGCTCGACGACAGGCCTGACCGAGTGCATCCTCTCCGGGTAAAGACCCTCGATAGTAGCCCTTTTTCCAGATATCGATAGAGCTCGGGACTGACGGCGCCGGTCGCACAACAGTGTGCTTAGTGTCAAGGGCAAGAAGGTCCTCCACATCGACCGCAACGACCACTACGGCGGGTGAGCTACCTCTTTTCTCTGCTCAGCGACCGAGACACGCGAGACCCGGGCTGAAGCTAATGACCGTGGATTACAGTGAGGCCGCATCCGTGAACCTCGAGACCGTATGTCTGATCGACAGCCCCGTTCCGAAACCTCCCATACCCGTTGCTAACCCGCCCACCTGCAGCTCTTCAAGAAGTACGGCAACGGCGCGGGAGACGAGCCATGGAAGAAATACGGCCGCGCCAACGACTGGAACATCGACCTGATCCCCAAGTTCCTCATGTCCTCCGGCGAGCTGACCAACATCCTCGTTTCCACCGACGTCACCAGATACCTCGAGTTCAAGCAGGTTGCAGGGAGCTACGTGCAACAGGGCTCCGGCTCCAAGGCCACCGTCGCCAAGGTCCCGTCCGATGCCGCTGAAGCACTGAAGTCGCCCCTGATGGGCATCTTCGAGAAGCGCCGCATGAAGAGCTTCATCGAGTGGGTTGGTACTTTCGATGCCAAGGATGCGTCGACGCACAAGGGTCAGTCTCGAGCGGCCAGACCGGCCCTATGACCACAACCCGAGAGCTGGGGCCAGAACGCTGACATGTTACAGGCCTGGATGTCGCAAACTGCACCATGAAGGATGTCTACGACAAGTTCGGTCTCGAGGACGGCACTCGGGACTTCATTGGCCACGCTATGGCCCTGTACCTTGACGACAACTACATCACCGCCAAGGGCGTCGCTCCCGATGCCATCGAGCGCATCCGCCTGTACGGAAACTCCGTCGCCCGTTATGGCAAGTCGCCGTACATCTACCCCCTGTACGGTCTCGGCGAGCTGCCCCAGGGTTTCGCTCGCCTGTCTGCCATCTACGGTGGTACCTACATGCTGAACACCAACGTCGATGAGGTGCTGTACGAGAACGGCGCGGCGGTCGGCATCAAGGCTACCATGACCGGCATCGAGCCCGAGATGAAGTTCGAGACCAAGGCAAAGATGATCCTCGGTGACCCAACCTACTTCCCCAACAAGGTCAAGGTCACTGGCCATGTGCTTCGCGCTATCTGCGTGCTCAAGCACCCTCTGGCCGGAACTCACGACGCCGACTCCGCTCAGCTGATCATTCCCCAGTCGCAGGTCGGCCGGAAGAACGGTAGGCTACCATTGACCTCACATGCCTCTGGGGCACATTTGCTAATCAATTTTATACAGACATTTACATTGCCTGCGTCTCTTCTGCGCACAATGTCTGCCCTAAGGGCTACTGGATTGCCATTGTCTCGACCATTGCCGAGACAACGGCCAACCACCACCTCGAGCTCCAGCCTGGTCTGGAGCGCCTTGGCCAGATCGAGGAGCAGTTCCTGGTACGTCGACCTGTACATACCAAACCAAGTCATATTGCTAACTTAGCCCACAGGGACCGCCCATCCCCCTGTATGAGCCTCTGGATGACGGTACCAAGGACAAGATCTTCGTGTCCAAGAGCTACGATGCGACCAGCCACTTTGAGACCACCACCGACGACGTCAGGGACATCTATCATCGTTGCGCGGGCGAGGAGCTGAAGGTGGAGGGTCTGAGAGAGGGTATCCAGGTCGCGGAGGAGTAAAGGGAGACACCAGGGATCTGGAAGGAATAGTGGACGAAATTGGTCATGGGCACGTACTTGGGTCGAGGTCACCTCAGATGAATACTAAATAATAGGCAGAAGCGGAGCAGAGGAGTGCCCGTCAAGACGCAAATCGAAAGCAAGAGCTTGGACATTGACGCTGCCCAGTGCTCGAAGGGGAACGCATGTCTTTCCATATGTATAGGTGCCTAGGTCTCCATTACGATGTGAATCTCATCCCCCCGCGTGATCCAGTCTCACGACAGCCCACCTCATACGCTACAGCCTCCTCCACATGCTGGTCTCCTTTCATCAACCGTGCTGACCTGACGTTTCGCGTTGCCCGGGAAAATCAGACATCGTCATCCTACACCCCGTCAGCGCCGTCCCTTCAGGATCCGGCAGTCCTGTCGCGTTCGTATACTGCCCTACTCACCAGCGGCTGTCAACATAGCTGTAGCTTAGATGGTTATTTGACGTCTGCGTCGTGAAGGTAGTTCTGAGGGAACCGAGCGTTGTGCCTTGGCCTTTATTCCTACGAGTAGAGACTGTTCGCAGACTAGCAAAACCAGCCTTCTGGATGTCTAGGCATGGACGAAAGGTCAAATTGCGTCATGAGAAAGCATAGAATTACCATTCTATCTCGAAGCCGACTTGGAGCTACATCTTTGAGCCCAATTCTTTTTTGCATAACCTTACCGAACGCCATGTCCCATGCGAAACCTCCGCATCTGCCCTTAACGACGTGAAGTCTTGCCCATACCACGCTTTCCAGCGAACTATTCGTAAAGTCAGCATCTCTGCCTGAACAGAAGGAGGGGTGGGTCAAACTTACCAAATGCTTCGGCATTGAGGCAGCAACATGTCTGTCAGCCTCACCCGCCCGGGCCATTCTGTTCATCTTCCTCTGGTTGAGCTTGGCCACCCTCTCCGCCTTGGTGCGAGCCGTCTCGTCCGTAACACCATCCTGTCGTCTATCTGTGGCGGGTGCCTGGCTGCGAGCCCGGCTCTTGGAACGCAGTCGATCCCGAGGAGAGTCAACATCCATGCTATCGACATCCTCAGTAGCAGCACGACTGAGGGACCGACCACGCGAGCTCGGTGCTGCCCTGCCACGTGCCTCGATCTCTGTCGCGTCGATGCCGAGCTGGTCGAGGTGGTCTGCGAGCTGCGACAGAGGCTTCTTGACCTTGCTTCTGGGTAGTATGGCGCGGTTCTTCAGTGACTTCCTCATTCTAGCCTCGTTGCGGATAAGTGCCTGCTTCTCGCGGATGAGCTTGGCCTTCTCCAACAGATCTTCTTCCTCGTCGTCGTCCATCTCCTCTTCCGAGTCGTAGTAGCCCTCCTTCTCCAGACGCTCCTCTTCCTCCTCAAGAGCTGCTAGCTTGGCGTCAATGTCCGGATCGACGTAGTCGAACACATTCTTGCCGTTGAGGACCTCGGGTATCTTGTCGTACTTCCAGGCAGGGTCCTTCAGGTCCCAGTCTGCCCGAAGATCAACGTTGAAGACACCAGCACCGCCATTCTCCTCCTCAATATCCCGTGCCAGCTTCCGCCTCTCTGGATCGTTCTTGTCGAACTTTTTCATCGTCTTGACACCTTCAGGAATGAAAGTCTCCAGCGGCGTCGAACCCTCCATAGGACGCGCCACGTGAATTCTGGTCATAACCTCCTGTAACCTGCTGCCAACAGCACCGCTACTTGACTGACCGGCCTTGAGCTTCGTCGCCACACGCTCTGCGATCAACTTCTCGCATGCTGCGTTCTTCACAGCCTGGACACCTTCCTGAGTATTGCAACTCGCCTGAACCATCTCGACCTCGCCAGACTTCAGCAGAGACTGCAGGTCTGCCTGTGTCTCAGCATCCAGATCTTCTGGGCGCGTGACGTCGATCTTGTTGATGACTATGAAGCAGATCTTGTTCTGGAAGAGGGGCTTGATGCTCCTGAACAGCGCACATTGGGCCTTGACCGAGTAACCGCACTGCTCAGACAGATCCATGAAGTACAGAATCGCAGCTCTTAGGTGTGCGATGGCTGTGATCGACTGCATCTCAATAGTCGTCATCTCCTCAAGTGGGTGATCCAGGACACCAGGAGTGTCCACGGCTTGGAAGCGGAGGTACTTGTAGTCGAAGTGACCAGCAAACAGAGACTTCGTCGTGAAAGCGTAGGGCTGGACGTCGACGTCGGCACGCGAGATGGAACGGAGGAAGCTGGATTTTCCAACGTTCGGGTAGCCGCAGATGACGAGGGTCCGAGTGTTGGGGTCGATCGAGGGTAGACGGCCAAGATGTTGCCGGACCTCATCCAGATACTTCAGCGGGTTGTTGAGGCGCTTTATGATCGTGGCCATGCGACCGAGGCCAGCCCTCTTCAGCTGTTTGCACTGAAAGAGGGACTGAGCATACTTGATGAGGCGCACATAGTCACGGCTGATGGTCTCGATCAAGTGCTTGGCTGTTGACAGCTGGCCGAGCGCGATTCGAAAGTGGTCGGCATCGTAAAGAGTGTGAAGGAGATCCTTGTGGAAGGGATGGATTTCGTTGATTCGGGGAAAGGCCTCGAGAATTTGCCCAATCTTTTCAGAGACTTAACAACACCGTTAGTGTCGCTCGACAGCAGTAACTATGTAGCCAACGTACACGTCTCTTGAGTGAACTTGACCTTGCGGGTATAGAACGCTCTGATGCGACTAATTTTAAAGCCAGCTCTTATTTGCGTTGGAAGACGGCGCTGCGTGCGGGCCAACACGATGTCCAGGAACTCCGTAGAGCTGGGGACGGGTGGTATGTCCTTCCATTGGGTTTGGGTTTTTGTCGGAGGCATCTTAGGAGATGAGGTCCTTGGCGAGGACGGATTCTGAGAGGGCGAGGACAATGATGGCCGTGAGGACGACGAGGTTGTTGAGCGTCGGATGGCAACAGAAAAAAAGTTAGGAAGGCGCTACTGGCGATAAGTTTTTGGCTTGAATGCTTATCGACAAGGGTCTGCTCCAAGTGGAAGAGGCAGTTGCCCCACATTGACTAGCCAAAATTTCTGGTTACACTGTGCGACGATGGGTAGGTAGGACCTATTTTGCAGTACATATTTCAGATTTCTCCCTCACCTCGTCGTCACAGAAATCACTCCTTCGTCGTCGTCATCTTATACTACTCCCTATAGCCTCCGTGAAGGAATCACCACAGAAAGCATCACAAGATGCCCAGCACTCTCGCTCCCTACAAGGCTGAGTTCCTCCAGGCTGCCCTTGATGGCGGGGTCCTCAAGTTTGGCAGCTTTGAGCTGAAGTCGAAGCGCGTTTCGCCCTACTTCTTCAACGCCGGCGACTTCTACACCGCCAAGCTCCAGAACGCTATCGGCACCGCCTTCGCCAAGGCCATCATCGAGGCGCGCACGCAGGTCGCCGGCTTCGACTTTGACGTCGTCTTCGGCCCAGCCTACAAAGGCATTCCGCTCGCGACGCTGACTAACCTCAAGCTGGGTGAGCTAGACCCGGTCTCGCACGCGAACACGCTGTGCTCGTTCGACCGCAAGGAAGCGAAGGATCACGGCGAGGGCGGAAACATTGTCGGTGCGCCGCTCAAGGGCAAGAGGGTGCTCATCATCGACGATGTCATCACTGCCGGCACTGCCAAGAGGGAAGCCATTGAGAAGATCCGCAAGGAGGGTGGGACTGTGGCTGGCATCGTGGTCGCGGTCGACCGTATGGAGAAGCTGACCTCCCCTGATGGCGACGACAGCAAGCCCATGCCCAGCGCGATGGGCGAGCTGCGGAAGGAGCTCGGCGCGCCGGTCTTCGCGATCCTAACGCTGGACGACATCATTGAGGGTGTCAAGAACAAAAGCTTGACGTCAGCAGAGACCATCAAGAGCATAGAGGAGTACCGGACCAAGTATAAGGCCAGTGACTGAATACTGGACCTCATCCACGATGGCGAGCATGTTCCTGCTAGGTAAGTCCCATTTCCTGTCTAACACTCCATGCCCGTCTATCCCTTAACTGGAAAAAGCCACCAAAGTCTCGATATGACAACATCCTTAACGCCTCGCCAGCAGCCGATGCAGATCCTCAATGGTACCGAGAGCCATGAACTCCCAAAATCCTAAGAGCGAGGCAGTCAGCAGGTCGGCTGGGGATCAAGTACTTGAGACGAGTTGTCACCCACACGAGAAGAATCGCCCTTAAATGGCGTGCAATGCAGATGCGGATCTAGGAAGATGAAGCATTCGCGGCAGGAGCAGAGACTGCTCCCAAATCAAAGACCATGTCATGCCAGCCTCCGCCACCGAACTGGGCGTTGCTCTTGCCTGCATGCTTGTACCCGAAGCGCTCATAGTAGCCCACGAGGTACTAGCCCTGGAGCGTCAGTAGAGGTTTCCCGCCCCAGCAAGCTCATAAGAGGGGCAATCGTACATCCTGGCAGATCAGAGCGACACGCTCAGACCCGATGTTCTTCATCTGCTGAAGGAACGATTTCATCACGAGCTTGCCAAGGCCACAGCCCTGCAGCTTGGGCGACACGGCCAGAGAGTGTAAACAGACAGTGCGGCCGCCCTCCAGGTGGCCCTTTCCGCCCTTGTTACCCTTGGACGTCTTCCAGTCGGCCGGCAGCTCCATGTCACTGTCCTGGACGGTCTTCGAGTTGGAGGCCGTGGCGACGATATGGGCTAGCAGGACGCTCTTGGCCTGGTCGGGGCGGTCAGTCTCCACCGGATGAGCCGTATCGAAGGTCGCGAAGATGTCGGTGTCTTCGATCTGGCCAGGGACAACCGTGAGGAAGATACCCATGCTCAGCTCGGGGCATGTGGTCAGGCGATACTCGAACTATGTGACATGTCAGACCACTCAAAGCCAGAAAGCTACCCAGTCCCTCTCCGTCCTATCCTTAACGAACCTTCTCAGGCGACGTGCGATGGTTAGCATTCGGAAATGCGGACTCTTCAAGCGCGATAACGGACTGCAGATCGGAGATGCCCAGAGGGCGGATGTTGGGCGCGAAGGGGATGCCCAAGACCTCCTGGATGCGAGACTTGTGGGACATGTCCTTGGCCTCGCGACGCTTGGCGCTCTGGATGCGCTGCAGCTCGGCGAACTCGTCATCCACGTCCTCATCATCCTCGTCAAACGCCTCGGCATTCTCGCTCTTGAGAATGTCCTTGAGCGACCGGGCGGCAGGGGACGGGCCGTCGCCCTTCGAGTCTGGGGCCATGGCTTGCTGGTGTTGCTTACTACTGCATGCGAGTCAGATATGTTGGTACGTCGAGAGAGGGACGTTTGTCTGGGATGAGACAGACAGAGGTTGTGCAACGACCTTGCTGACCTCGTCCTGGAATGACGAATTGACGAAAAGGTCGAATCGTTCCAGAGTGAGACACCAAGATTGCTAGGTTTTGGGAAGTATCTCGACCTGCGTTGACGTAGTCGCGGGGCAGCAGGGGGGAGGTATTCGAGCTTCGAGGGCCTTGTGGAACCTCAGGCGGGTTGATAGTGGGGAAGGGGGGGAAGGCAGCAGGTGGGATGACTGCCCTCGATACCCTCAAGCTGCGCTGGGAGGAAGCCGCTGCTCAGTTCCCCCAGGAAGGCCTCGCAGGAGCTGCACCGCAAGGCGACCAATTCACCGCGGCAGCTGCTGTGTCGCGTGAGCAAAAGAGGTTCACGGTGTAATCAGTCGAGTGTCTTTGGGACGGGAGGACGGGAGCCAAGATCAGAGGTGACCGGATAGCAGCAGGGGAGAGAGGCCCGTTCTGAGAGGCCCAGAAAGTTTCAATATCGCGGCGTCTTGATAGCACATCGAAGACCCCTAAGAGGAAATCACCATCGACTCTACGTATTGAAAAACACAGCTCACCAGCGTGACCCATCGGACGGATCTGCATGGCCCCTTGTGGTCAAACTCTAAGGGACGCTTCTTGATCGACCTGGGCGGCGGGGCTTAGCGCGGTCACGAGTCTCGGTACCCCCTGGAACAGCATCCAAGAGGTCGAGGGACCGTAGCCGGGACTCCATACTTATACCGTACTATGGCGGTTACATTTTCCGTCGCTACGTTCGCTGTCCTGGTCGTCGAACGGTGTGGGCAGACGGGCTCAGGAACACGAACAGGACCAGCGGCCCTGCTCTAGGACGAAATTTTCACCTTCCTCACCCGGCCTTGATTCGTCAGGGCCAGATCAGCACTGGGAAATGGGCTTCTGCTGCTCCCCACAATCCGGATTCTGATTCATCCCCCTCGTCACATCCATGGAGTTTAAACCCGCATCTGGTGCTGGCCAATCCTGATCCATTGATCGGCCCTCTGGTCGGGCTGTCCACGTTCCAACGGCTTACTGTTATCCATGTGTCTGCGCTTCTGCAAGCCGAATATGCAGGGCAGAGGCCGGCAGGCCACAAGCGAGCAGGCCAGGCTTATTTAAGGTTGCCTCTACTACAGCAGCAGCGGGTACAAGGTAGGCAGGCGTTGGCGTCCGGCCCCTAGGCCCCACGTCTTGCGTTTTCCCTACCAAGGTTGGCGGTTGGCGGAGGGAGGGCTGCAAGGCATCAACCGTCCAACGGCCGGCTCTGGGTCTGTTGTATGCAGCTGGCTTAGAATAGCAATGCTACACGGAGACTTGTACAGAGGTGTTGAGATATCTAGTGCCATGCACTCGTGCCCTTGGGCCGGTGTTGGGAATTGTCGTTGAAATAATCGGCATAGTTGAGCCGGGTCCTTATTATCTACGTACAGTAGCGTAAGAGAGAGCGAGAGAGGGAGAGAGAAAGAAAGAAAGAAAGAGAGGAGGAGCTTCCGCCTCGTGCGGTTCTGCCCTTCACCAGCGGGCAGAGAACAAGAGCAACGTGTAGATCATATCACAGACTCGCCACCACGATCCCCACCGGCCTTTGTCTCCAAATTTCGAAGCAAGATGGTACGCTGCCTGTGGTGATGCAAGAACTCAGGACAAGTAGCAGGCAGAATAGCTGCCATACAGTCCATAAGAGGTGACTTGCAGCAGCATAGAATCCACTCCGGCATTGAGATCACCTCCTGCCAAGACATAGGTGGCCTTCCCTAAGAGCAAAACCGCCTCTCGGTCGGTGTGATCGGCCTTGGAGACCTCCGTGTGTTGAGCAGTCGAGTCTCCTTCCTGCCTCCAGCTGCTGAGAAGTCCTCACGCTACTCCTACGAGAAGCATTGCTCTGAGTAGCTGCGTCTCACGGGGATATCTTCCGGAGTACGACGAGAGGGAGCTCGGAAGCTCGCATTACCTAGCCGGCACAAGCCTAGCCCGGCCGCCCCGGACCTCCCCAGCCCTTCCGTAGTACCTACTTAGTAGCTTCGACTCCAGGGGAGCACAGACATGGGAGCTATGGTGGGTCGCGTCGACCTCTGCGAGTCTGACTGACACACACGACCTTACGGATGTAGAAGGCAGCCTTTAGACCTTCTGGTGAGGCAGGCCACCTCTTTGGCTGCAGGCGACGTTGGTGTGGCGGTGAGGAATACCCTTCGGATGCCTGCATGGTTTTCGATGGGTGCCTTCTCTTCCTTTTCTTCCTCGCCTCATTCTCCGGCGGTCTTTCTGGACCCTTCCTCGCCGCCGCTCCTCTGCAGTACTAAGGTATAAGACGCGCCCCCATCCACTCCGAGCCCCACCTTCAGCTGCTCGAGGCCCAGACTCAACAAGGACAGGCGGGGCCCCGAAAGTGCCTCCACTGCTTGTTCACGCCACTACCGTCCACTGACGCTGACGTACCTGTCGGAACCAACACTTTCAACCTCGCGACCTCAAATAGAGTTGCGTGCAAGAGCCACCGACCACAACAAACCCAGCTTTCCTCCCTAGAAACCAAGGACAGCCTTGTGATCTCGACCTTGCCTCCCTTGCACATCCCACGCGAAAAGCCAGGCCTACCAAACACTTCTCCCACAACCTCCTTGAAGATGTAGGACCCACCTGCGCAATGCCCTCTCCCCCGGGGATGTTGTGGAAAGCTAACCTGTCCTCGTCCCGCAGGAGAATCACACTGAGCATCACGAACCCGGATGCGGAGGACCAAGACCTCCTCACCCTCGACATCTTTCCCGAGATGACCGTCGAGGCCCTCCGCAGCTCCATCCATGGCGAAACCCACATAGAGCCCTCTGCCCAGCACCTCTACCATAACGGCCAGCTGATTTCCGACAACGACAAGACGATGGAGCAGCTGTCAATAGGCGACGGCGAGATGCTCGCCCTCCACGTCCGCGATATGCGCGGGAGCACCGGTATTCCTGCCACTGGCGGGGGCAGTAGTCGAGCTGGGGCCGCGGCACAGCAGCAGCAGCAGGGCGCGCGCCCGGCGGGTATGGACCAGGACCCTGAGGTCATCAGGCTGCAGATCATGGGAAATCCTGCATGGAGGTCTGAGCTGCAGAGGACACAGCCGCGCCTGGCCAGCGTCGTCGACAACCCACAGCAGTTCGCCGCGGCGTTCAGAGAGGCCACGGACCGAGAGCGCAGGGAGAGGTCCGAGAGGCAGAGACAGATCGCGGCGCTGAATGCAGACCCATTTGACATCGAGGCACAGGCGAAGATCGAAGAGATCATCCGCCAGGAGCGGGTCATGGAGAACCTGCAGAACGCAATGGAGCACAATCCAGAAGGTGGGACAAGTCTCCGACAGATTTTAGGTTGTGACCAGACGCTGACCGGTCTACAGTCTTCGGCCGCGTACACCTGCTCTACGTTGACGTCGAGGTCAACGGTCACAAAGTCAAAGCCCTCGTGGACTCGGGTGCACAGACAACCATCATGTCCCCCGCGTGTGCCGAAGCTTGCAACATCATGCGCCTGGTCGACAAAAGGTTCGCCGGCATAGCAAAGGGTGTTGGTACGGCGATGATCGTGGGCCGCGTACACTCGGCGCAGATAAAGATCGGTACTCTGTTCCTGCCCTGCAGCTTCACGGTCATGGAGGGCAAGAACGTTGAGCTGCTGCTAGGGCTTGACATGCTCAAGCGACACCAGGCGACTATCGACCTCGCTAGAGACAGGCTCGTGATTCAGGGTGTTGAGGTGCCGTTTCTGGGCGAGGCAGATATCCCCAAAGACATCGAGGAGGCACTCGAAGAGGAGCCAAAGGTTGCCGGTCCAGGTGGCACGACGATTGGTGGCAAGTCAGGCACAATTTCTCAGGCTGATGTTGCTAATCAAGCTTCCGGCGCTCCTGGGCCCTCGTCGGCAGCACCACGGCCTGCAGCAGCTCCAGCCCCAGCTCGAGCGCCAGCAGCCGCACCGACACCAGCAGCACAGCCGACTTTCCCGAATGCGGCGATCGAGCAGCTTATGCAGTTAGGATTCTCAAGACAAGCGGCCATCAACGCCCTTCAGGCGACTGGCGGCAATATCGAGTACGCCGCCGGCCTGCTCTTCCAGGGTGGCGACTTGGCGTAGACGGCAGACATTAGCAAGGACTGGTTTTTTCAATGCGGGTGGGAGGATCTGGCGGCATCTGGTCATTTTGCGGGACAACGGGCATGTGCATAGCAGACGGGGTTCCATGGAGATAATGCCCAAGGAATTGGGTGCATACATTGTGAGCATACCCGGGCTGCAGATGACATACAGCGTCAAGACGGGGAAGAGGACTTGCAAAAGTCCCATCTCGATGCCATAGAAGCTCAACTCATGATCCAAAACAATATGCCGACCGTAATTTGCTCATCTCAACCCTGTGCAAGCGACGTTTGATGAGGGTGTCATTCACCTGTCTACCGGATCTTGTACACGCAGGGCTTCAACACGCTAGCCTCATCTATCATCTCTTCATCATCAATGAACTTGGGTTTTTTCGCCATTGTCGGCAGCTTTCCTCCAAGCCTGCTCCGATCATTCTCGACATCCTTCCGGACACATTTCCCCTTGACAGCCGGCGCAGCCTTCACAAATCGCATCTTGACGAACATCTTGTTGGTCAGATCAATAGCAGCCGCTCCCTGCCCCTGGTCCTGTCCGACCAGCATGAAGCCGCGCTTGTTCAACACCTCGATGAACGCCGAGACATCCGTCTGCTGCCTGTTATCCTCGACGCCGTCGACCTCGATCAGCAGCGTCTTCTCGTCGACAGCGCCATCGTCCGCGCCCTTCCCGCCCGCCTTCTTCCCAGCAGCTGGTTTGCGCCGGTGCCCAACGCTGTGCTCCACCACACCACCGCTCTTCTTGGCACCGCCCGCACTGCCGAACCGGCTCTTGATCTCCGCGACCCACAGCTCGCCCTTCCACCTGAGGACGCGGTAGGCCTCCTCGATGAAGTCGACCCAGTTCGTCCCCATGAGCGCGAGGCAGAAGATCGCGACGTCCACGGATCCGTTTGCCAGGGGGAGGTTGGCGATGTCGGCCTTGGTCACGAGCGGGGACGGGCTGTGGAGGTCGAAGCTGAGGATGTCGAGGCGGAGCTTGGACTTGTCGCGCTGCAGCTCCGTGGCGAGCCGGGCGTCGCCGCAGCCGAGGTCGGCTATGGTGCAGAGGTTCGTCGTGCGGTTGCGCGGGAGGGGCTGCACCCCGGGCCCGCTGGGTGCCCGCGGGTTGTTCTCAGACTTCCTGCTGTCCCTGGGCGGGTGCCTGGCGCGGGCTCGCGCGCGGATGTCTGAGAGGTAGCCCTCGACGGGGTTCTCGGGCCAAACCTCGACCTGCCGCCGGAAGCCCTCGTGGTACTCGGTGAACATCTCTGGGGAGCCGTTGAAGAGAGAGAGGGCCTCCGCAGAGGGCCGGGTGTAGAGCGTCTCATTGAGGTGCCGGAAGCGTGCCGAGATCAGCTTCTCGCGCATCGAAGCTTGAAGCGGGGTGAGTTTTGCTGGTGCCGGCGGTGCTGACGGCGCGAGGGCTTTCTTGGATGGCTCTGGCAACGCCGCAACATCTTTGGATCCCGAGGCGTCGCTGTTGTCCTTGAACTTCTGCTTGTCCTTCTTTGACTTCTTCTTATCCTTCTTGGGGGCCTTCTCATCCGGCTGAGAGGGCTTGTCGTCCTCCTCTGCTGCAGCGTCCCTCTCCGAGGGTACGTGATCCGAATCCAGCTTTTGCCGCTTCTTATCCTTCTTCGCCTTCTTGGTGTCCCTTGGCTGCGACTGGGACTTTCCAGTCCGGGGCTGGGTCTCTTTGTGCTCGATGACTTGCTCCCACAGATCAGCCACGTTGGAAGACGTGACGTTCTCGGACTGCCTCTTTCTCTTCTTGGACTTTTTTGGGGCAGAAGCGTTTGCAGGCGCACTCGCGACCTCCGGCTTGAGCTTTTCTGCCGAGACAGACCACCCCTTCACCGCGAACATGGTGGGCAAACAGACAGGCGAAAGAGTTTATGAAATTCGGGTGAGGTTTATGACAATACTGCCACGCAAAAATGTGATCGATGGCAAGGCTGCATTTGAGATGCGTTGATGCTCGAGGAAATTTTGGGGTGCCCCACTTCGACTTCAGAGACCGGGTCGAAGTACCTTGGTACCTGTGCTGTTCCACGGCGGCTTCTCAAGTCGCTACCATCAACAAGGAATCCCAAGTATTTCAAAAAGAGAAAATCCCTCACCGCGCGAATTTGATTTGGTGCTCGTTTCATGTTTCTAATTTGTCTTGCGAATCTAGCTCGGAACACATATATGGTTTGTCGACATTTAAAGTTGCTGGGCGCCGCAGTGAAGTGTACCGTACGTTCCCCTGGGGTCCCTCTACTTATAGCAAGTACCTGGGTACCTGGGTACACTTATACCTCGGTTGGTCTAAGCGTCCCTCCCAATCTACTAGGTACAATCCAAACAACGTCAGGTCATCGTCCCTCTTCACCAGACCTCCTCCTCAGTGCAACACAAACTATCGCTCGCCCAAAACACAATTATTTGCTACCATCCCCTGATCTAGTCCCGAATGAGCAGAAAGATTTAATATCGCCATTGCGGTTGTTATATAAACATCCTTTTGTTTGGCGTTTGCTGAATGCTCTCTGCTGGGTGGGAGTGATCCTCATGCTTCCTCAGATCTTTAGACGCGGTCTCTGCTTTGACCGGCCCTCTACACAATATCAGTGGTGATGAATCTGCTCACCGGAGCTTATTATGGCGGAGCCCGTCCATCACATCACTGACCCTGGGAACAGAAAACTGTATTTTACGGTTCGAACAAGGCCCGCCGTCAGCCTCCGGTCCCTCGTGCTCATGTTGGCCCGAGTCAGCACTATGCGTGGCCCGTTCCTCGGCCTCGATGCACCTACTCAGAGACATTGTAGCCCGTTGATGAGACGCTTTGTGACAGCACACACAACGACCTGCAGCAGCTGCTGGTGTCCGTCGAAGACCCAAATCCACGACGACATTCGGGAATCCAGGTTCTCCGGCTTGCGAGGTAGCACTCGAGGACCGACTTTATTGGTTCTCCGCACCTAATGCTCCCTTCCCCAGAGTCTGTCTCGGGCTGGAGTCCGGCTCCTGCATGCGACCCAGCAACCTAACTTGGATAACCTGCAGATCGATAGAGGCACTATACCTGGTCTGCGGACCTGGTTCTCGCATATTTCATCTTGCGAATGGCTGTCACTTGCATGACGCAGCAGCCACGCGACTCGGTAGTGCTTGCCGCCTGCATAAGAGTCCTCAATTTCCGCTTTGTCTCGCGATCCGGCACGAAGACGACATCACGAGAACCATCACCGCTCTTTAGATGACCCGAGATGGCGGCGCTCTGACGTCTCGCTCGCTGTGACATTCTCCCGGTCTCTCGTCCTCTCGGTCTGGCGCAGGCTGGCAAGTGCCTATATCATGTAGGTTTGCTCTCACTACTCCTTGCGAGGGCCAAGGAAGGTGGCTCGCATCCTCGTCCCTCTCGAGTAATCCTTATCTCGGGGACTATACCGTTGCCCGTCCTCTTCTCAACTGTGGGAACTATATCTCTTCTCGCCTCCATCCAAATTCTCAAGCTTTGTCTCCTACGCTAGCTTTAATCGTTCATATAATGTGGCTAGTCACCCTCATTTTCTCATTATTCTTAGGGGCAGCATGCTCGGTGCCCTACAGTGACTACATCTTGGCTCCTTCATCTCGGACTGTCTTTCCCGTATCCCTTTATAAAGTTAACGGCACTGTCGACAACGCCGAGGGATTGCTCAACGGTGCCAGTAGCACAGTGACGTTCACAGCATCATCCGCCGCCACGCTTGACTTTGGCAAGAACATCGCAGGCCAGGTCTCGCTCGTGGCTGGGGACTCAGCTTACTCGACGGATGCTGTGATATGGCTCACCTTCACAGAGTCCAGCGAATGGATCGGCGGGAATGCTAGTGATGCTACGGCCTCGTATGGTCTGGATGAGCCCATGTGAGCTCATCCTCTTGGATTCGTCACGCCTCCTCTACCGAGTTCCTGCTTACGCTGTGTGCAGATATTTGCCCGTTGGTCAGGGCGCTGGCACGTATACGGTAGACAGAGAGCATGCGAGAGGTGGCTATCGGTACCTGAGTCTCAAGAACAATGGGACTGGAGACATTAAGCTTACCGGACTCTCTGTGTACTTCACGGCCGCGCCCACCACAAGCCTACAGGATTATACGGGATATTTCCACAGTGACGATGAGCTTATCAACAGGATATGGTATGCGGGAGCATATACAAATCGTACGTACTCCCGGCATCCACGTAATTTCCCCATATACGGCCTCTTCTTTCCTTT
The DNA here is from genome assembly GCA_001282315.2 of Chrysoporthe cubensis. Classification (NCBI taxonomy): domain Eukaryota; kingdom Fungi; phylum Ascomycota; class Sordariomycetes; order Diaporthales; family Cryphonectriaceae; genus Chrysoporthe; species Chrysoporthe cubensis. The sequence goes on along the minus strand of LJCY02000008.1, from coordinate 2,431,810 downwards.
TCTCTTACTATCAATTTTTCTGATTGATTTCTTTATTAAATTTGTTATTTGTTCACACTTCAAGTTGACCCCTACTGTCACTGGCTGCGACGGCCGACGGTCTCAAGTACGGACTGTGAAACGGCAGATACTGACTGAAGGCGTTCTAGAACTTTGCAATATTGACCCTCATTATGGAGATGCGCTTGTTCATGAAAATGGTCAAACGAACCCGCCACTCTTCCAGACCTGGTATGTTCATACGTGATCTTCGAGCCCCTCCTGCTCGCATCTGGATCATACTTTGCCGCAATGTGACGCTGTAACGATGGCATCCTTAGCTTGCTCGAGTCCGCGTGCAGCCGGCTCAGAGAAGCTACAAATCACCCATGCTATTTGAACAGCCTCGTTCTCATTTGTGGCCACAACCGTCTTTTTTTTTTTTTTTTTTTTTTTTTTTTTTTTTTTTAACTAATCAGTCTGTGTTGCGGAGGGCTAAGAAGAATCACTCGTAGGTACTACAACTACACCATAACCAATGGTTCAATTTGCCTCGTGGACGGCGCCAAGCGCGATACCCTCGTCTGGCCAGGCGATATGTTCATCTCCGGACCCTCAATTGCCTATAGCACCTTCAACATGGACGCCATAAAGAACTCAATGGAGTCCCTCCTCCTTCTCCAGACAGCGGCAGGCCTTCTGCCATACGTCGGCGTGCCCTTTTTCAGCATCATCGATACAGTCTCCTTCACCTACCACCTCCACAACTTGATCGGGATGTATAACTACTACCATTTCACTGGAGACCAGGCCTGGATAGCTCAGTATTGGGACCAATTCAAGCGTGGAGTAGGCTGGTCTCTGAGTAATGTCGATAGCACCGGCTTGATGAACGTCACGTCTAGCGCCGACTGGTTGAGAAGCGGCATGGGTGGGCACAACATTGAGGCGAATGCGATTTTGTATTATGTGCTGAATCTGGGCATTGAGCTGGCGGGCGTATTGAGCGACACTGCAACAGCGGCAGACTGGACGGATTCAGCGGCGAGGTTGAAGGCAGGCGCGAACTCGCTGCTGTGGAGGGAAGACTTGGGGTTTTACGTGGACAACGAGACTACGAACATGGCGCCGCAGGATGGGAACAGCTTCGCCGGTAGGTTGGCCGTGCTGACAGAGAATTGGGAATGCCTTGAGCCCGTGACAGCGCTCAAATGCTGACTTTCGTCCAGTCCTTGCCAATTTGACCGCCAATTCCTCACAGATTAGTTCCATCTCAAGCAACCTGCAGTCTCGGTGGGGCCAATACGGCGCACCCGCTCCCGAGTGTGCGAGTACTCCGGCGACAATCTCACCCTTCGCCAGTGGTTTTGAGTTGGAGGCACACCTTGTTGCGGGAGAGGCCGAGGCAGCACTGGATCTCATGCGTATACAATGGGGAGATTTCATGCTAGACGACCCAAGGATGACCAACTCTTCATTCATCGAGGGCTATAGTGCTGATGGCAGTCTACATTACTCTCCTTATTCAAATGACCCAAGGTGTGTCCCAGCCACGGCAAGCCCGAGGGCACGAGGTCGCTCTTCGCTCAAACCCCGCCTTTTCACAGCGCTTCGGAGGACCATCTCAACTGACCTCAATGCACTCACAGAGTCTCCCACGCCCACGGCTGGTCCACCGGCCCGACCAACCTGCTTAGCCGCTACGTCGCCGGCATCCAGATCGTTGGCGCGGCCGGCCAGACGTGGCGAATCGCGCCTGCGCCGGGCGACCTCAGGACGATCTCATCGGGAATGTCCACGACCCTAGGGACCTTTTCTGTCAGCATCACCGCGGATGGCAACGGCGCCATCACAAGCTTCAGCCTTGAGACACCCACGGGCACCACCGGTGAAGTGATCCTGCCGAGCGATACCGAGGGATCGCTGACGAGTAGTTCAGGGCAGACGGTCGTTCTGACAAATGGCGTGGCGACCGGCTTGGGTGGCGGAAGCTGGAGCCTGGGTTCTTAACATGATAGATGGTTTGGGCACGGGTGGTGAAGCGAGGGAAACTGCCAGCAAACGAATATAGCTAGTACTATTCCGTTCACAATGAACACGAGGCCGGGAAAGGCGTCTTTATTCAAAGTGGGTCGGATGTCATCTATAATCTACTCCAAAATTTGCTGGAAGGAGGTCCCCTTCGTTGTTTCGAGGTTTTGAGCCGGCTCTCTGGCCAATGACATCGCAGCCAACTAGAGACGACTCGAGTATTCTTCGGCGGCCCTAGGGATTAAGGTCCCGAACTCGGTACTTACTCGGTCCTGCTGCCGAGGCTTGCTGCTGTCTCGGGCGAATCTATTTTGGACTCTAAGATCCGGTCTTGCGATCCTGCCTTGTGTACTTTGGGTAGGTGCGGGAAATCTCGGTGCTCCCTTGAAGCCCTTCGGTCCCGAGCAAGCAGCCAAAGTAGATAAGTATTGAGTTGAGACGGCTAAGGAGGAAGTGTCCTGTCAAAGACGAGCCTAGCAGGTGCACCTAACGGTGTAGCTCTGAGCTACTTGTTAGTTCCGGACGTAAAGTCAGGGTATGGTTTAAGGGGAGCGCAACACCAGATCGCGCCATCCTCCAGGTGCCGCTTGTGGAACTCGAGAGAGGGGGATGACCCTAGCGAGTTTGGCACCTGGCAGGGAGTTGATGAGGGCTGAGGGTTAGATGAGCTCGAAGTCTCCCGAGGAGATCAAGCCACATTTTGTCCTTGATGAGCTGGCCAGAACGCTCAAGTCGCACAAGCGCCCCGCCATCAGTTATATGTGAATTTGACCTGCCATGACATCGTTATTGAGAAAAGGGGGAAAAAAAGGACGAGAAGGCGTGCGAGGATCCGAAGAGGCGGATCGAGCTGGTGAGCAAGACCTGAACGCAAGTAGGTGTAGACTGGCGGAGCCGAGAGCCCCGGACCGCAAGACATATTGCTCATCCTCTTCGATTTGAGGTAGCATAAGACAAGCCCATCTCATCGTCTCGAGTGAGGCTGCTTACTGCAACGCTAGGAAGGAAGCCGACTGGTCTGCTCCTCAGCCTCCCCCTCGGCGTAGGATCAAGCCTCCTTGTGGGGTAATGCCGACAGGTCGACAATGTCCCTGTGGACAGGCCGGCATCGAAATGTCGCTGAGGGATCTTCCCACTTACGGAACGTACGGGCACGAGTGACTGACAGCGGACTAGTAGCCTTACCTCGGCGTCGCTCACTAGCATACCGGCCGTTGAGGAGACCAAGTTCGGTCGATGTTCTAGCGACGTCCGAACTCAGGAGGAGGGCCGTACTCCGCCGAGCCTCATGCCTGTCTAGATTCGTCGCCAGGAGTTCGGCCCTATAAGGCGAGGGGAGCCTTTGCTTCGTAATGTGGAGAGTGCCACTTTCTGCGTCTCCAGCGTAGAAAAAGAAGGCGGATTCAGCTCAGAGAGTCCTTCAAGAGCCATGATCTGCTCAAACGATAGGTTGGTTCACCGCTCTCCCTCACTTTATCCGCCCTCAATCGAAGCGGACGATATTTTTGCATAGGGCCCAGACCCGGAGAGATGGTGAAAGGTCGTTGGAGCGACGGTCCAAGACCTGCCATCGGCCGGTTCCGTCTTGCTCGCTCATCAAGCTTTGACGCTTTGCTGGGATGCTTGACGCCACGATGGGAGCCCTTGCTGTAGTGAACCCATGATCCGTGACATGTGATTTGATGTTGATGGCCCTCGGACATGCAAAACTCATCAAACCGGCGTGTGCCGGAATAGGAGGAGGATGCTACTATGGCAGATCATGATGCTCAGCAACAAGAGGTATCCTGCACCAGGGTCATCCCAGAGCCGGTCGATTACCTAATGCAGGAGGTAAATACATCCGCGTACTGACTAACGTTGCCTCCTCACTGAACCTCACTCGACTCTGTTGTAGACGGAGACCACCACACTGAGGATAACGCACTGAACCTTGTCCGCATCCAACACTCCTGCTGTTATCCTGCAGCCTAGCCCGTCTTTTCCTCCTGATGAGTTTGTGTTGCACCGCATATCGCGTCGTGCAACACCGATTTATAATGAACACAACCACGATTGGCTGTTGGGTTAAGGACCCTGACGGGGCACCGAGAATCGGTCAGCAGGGACAAGAGACAAGAAAAGACAGAGACAGGTGCACTGCTTGCCTGGTGCACAGTGCCCACGGGCAAAAGTCAGACAATCACAACACGTCGATGCTGCATCTCGCGCGCTAGCCTCGTGCGCCCGATCGTCACAATGGCCGGGGCCCGGGATCGGGGCGGCTCCTGATTCCTACTCCTATTCCTGGCCGCGCGCGCTAGACACGCCGTTGCTGCAATTTTATGGCGGCCTGCCCTGTCTAGTACTCGGGAGGAGGCATCTTCTTGCCTCTGGTCAAGGGGTACATTGAAGCAGGAAGCCGCTTCAGCGCCGCCGTCGGCCAGGATGAGTGTCGCCACGGGCCAGGAGGCAGAGGTGCTGTCGCCGTGACTGCTACGGGTCGTCGTACGCATGGAGGTACCCAATATGTCTTGTCCTCTGACCCACGAGGAGTCGAACACGGTCTGCAGGTACTCTGAGTGTACCAAGTCGACGACACTGCAGTATCGGCCTGCAGTACTCCGTATGCATTTCACGGTCACCTCGAGATGCGCTGCATTGACAGTGTCTTCGAGCCACATGCCTGCCATTTCCAGCTGAGGCCTCTCTAGGTTCTAGCAAACACTCGGGTCCCAGCCTTCCTCAGCCTCCCAGCATTGCACCGACCGAAGCCCCCGATCCTACCTCACATCTCTCTTGCGCCCTGTCTTCTATCTCGTGTCTCCCGTTGACATCCGTCTTCTTGGTGGATTATCCCGAATCCCTGGTCCTAGTCCAGCACGTCCATTGCCCCCATACATACGTCCCTTCATTGGCCACCCTCTCTAACAAAGAGTTCTACCGTGTCGATGAAATTTTCTCTGGCCTCCAGGCCGTTTCGATCCATTCAGTTGAGGAGAAGGGATCGCTTTGAGATTGGGGCCGGGGGGGCCGGGGGGGTGTCATTGCAAGATGCTTGAGCTGAACTCTCAGTATATAGATGCACCAAGCCCTGCATAGCGGCAGACCACCGTTTACTTTCTTGACCAGATATCTCTCTCGCCAAGGCTCTCATCTAGACCGCGTTTTGCATGCGTCCGGCCGGCGTATTCTCTTCGGTCCTTCCTATTGTTGTGTACCGCTATCCGCTCACCTTACTCGACTTGTGTCCCAGTCTCTACACACGAGTATCGCCTCATCCCCGACCTGTGAACACCAAGACATCACCTCCTTCATCACAATCCGGAAGTTTGGTTCCAAACCCCCTCGAGCGTCAACTTAGTTCATCCCACCTTGGCACGGTCTAGTGGATGCGGTGCGGAGACGCTGTGCCTGTGATTTCGTCCGACACGACGTTGCCATTGCGCTGTGTCCTCTCGCCCTCCTTGTCGGGCCACAGCAGAGGCGTCACAGTTCAGGGCAACGCGCACTAGAACTGGATGGCAAGGGGCGTACATGGCTGCTATTAAGGCTCTGGTACATATACAAGGCCCCGGAGTACGACCACAGCTGCGACCGGCCAGCCTCTGTTCTACCGACACGCCCAGGTAGCAATTGAGTTACACCGGCTTGTTTCAGTCGCCTCTGTTGAGGTGCTTTATAAACGGTTCTGGCCTGCTCACCCCAGTGCGGTGTTTGCCTCCTGCTCTCCTGGGCTTTTGCACGTAACTGCGCACAACGGCGGAAAATAATTGGCCTGTCTTGCTCTTCTCGAATCCACAGTATTTTCTTGTCTCGGCCAGATATCCTGCTACGACTAGGATATCTAGGATCTCCAGTGAGGCATCAAACGCTCAGATTTGGGCACGTCCGGGTCCTTTGCGTGGTCTGAGGCCGGTGTGCGCAGTCCTGGGGACACCAGCGCTCTGTGCCACCTTTCTCGGCCGACGATGTGAGGAGATCCTTCGAGTGCCGCGTTGAACGGAAGGACACACTACGGCTTCGACTTGGTGCTTTCGACACAAGCATAAGAAAACGTCCCCCGAGAGGTGTCGTCTCCGGAAACGAATGCTACCGCGATGGCTCCTGAAGGTCGGGAACCATCCCCCGCAATGGCCAACAAGGAGAATTCACCTCCGAAGAAGCCAAACACAAGGAAACGGACGAAGACAGGCTGTTTAAGTATGTGAATACCTCGAAAGTCTTCAGGGATGGGCTCAACTGTACGCAGTACATTGCTGATGCTGACTTGCAACAGCGTGCCGAAGACGTCGTATCAAATGCGACGAGGGAAAACCGATATGCAACAACTGTATCAAGTCGAAGAGACAATGTGAGGGCTACAATCAGCGAGTCGTTTTCAAGAGTCCAATGGGTGCGATAACGGGGAGCCACTTCGGGCCTTTGCAATACCATCACCATCACGATCCAACCGAAGCACTCGTCAACGCGCAGTTGTCCGCAAGTCAGGGAAAGACGTCTTCGTCGCAAGGGCCACTTCCAGCCATTGCGCCTAAACCACCGAGTCGCGAGTACGGTAATATGGCGCATTTCGCATATCTCAATGCCCATCCAGGCATACATCGTGCCAACTCCACAGCCTCTCTTGGCCTAGGAATACACCAGCCGCAGTACGTCATGGGTACTATCTCGCCCGAGTCTTACTATGCGCCGCCAGGCCTCGGAACGACAGCTTCTCCAACTCAAATCAACCAGCCCGACTTGTTTGCTTTCCAGATGGACACCTCACAGCAGCCTCCAAATGGCATTACGTTGCCTGAACGCCGACACACAGCCCACTCGATCATGGACATACCGGCTATCTCGCCCACGATGCCATTTACTCCGCTTATATCACAGCCACATCCCGCAAGGCCCGAATCATCAGAGGAAGCTGAATCTTGGGTGTTTGACGAAGGTGATTTGTCCTTCGACTCCGAGGAAGATGGGATACTGGTCAACGGGCTGTCAAGCTTGGACGCAAACAATATTGACTCGATGATGGCGGGTGATTTTCACGGACCACTGGATCCTCATGGGACACAAGTCAGATCATTTCACGCACTCGCGGATGAGAATGTGCTGGTCAACTACATGCCGTCTCTCACCGATACACCGCTGAATGATTCAAAGACGCGGGACGTGTTCTGGTATTTTGTTAACGTCACGGCTCCGGCTATCAACCCGTACGAGCGCAACCCATCACGACCGTTCTCGGGCGAACCGATTCCAAAATCTGATCAGCATATTTGGACGTGTGAGTTCTTTCCTAACGGGCCTTGTGTCCTCGAGCAGCGTCATTAAGTATCTTATAGACGTCTTTCCGCTCCAGTCCTTTCAGCATCCGGCTCTACTACAAGCCATTCTTGCCCTGGGAAGCCTGCAAATGGCAGAGCTCTCTGGCGGTGCCCCCACTGCTCCGTGGGTGCACTCTAGCCGCTGTATAAGCAGGATCTCCAAGAGCTACCAGAGCGCTGAAAAACGGGCCCAGCCTGCTACATTGGCTGCTACATTATTGCTGGCCTTCTTCGAGGTCTGGACTTCGAACCACGACAAGTGGTGTACACACATGATGGGAGCGCGGCAGATCATCAGAGAGACGCCGTTCCGGCAGATGAGCAGGCAGATCTGGACAATTCATCGGCAGCGATATCAGCAGTGGGTAGAATTAGAGGCGCATAATCCGTTTACGGCCTTCATACCGCAGACTGGGCGCCCGGGACACGAGCTTGCGGAGGTAGATTTGGACCTGGTGAGGAGCCTTACCAGCAATCCTGTCTACTTTGTGGAGCGTGCAGGCTCGTCATGGCAATCAGATCCAAGGAATTGCACCGAACGGGACCTCGAGAATTACGAACATCTCGCCGATTTATATTGGTGGTTCTGCAAGATGGATGTCTACCAGGCCACTCTTGGGGGATCCAAGTTATTGTGAGTCCTAGAATACTGTCTCCCTACAACCGTCTAATGAGGAGGCTGACACGGCCGCAGCATGGAGTATCACCTCTGGACGCAGTGTCCACCACGAGCACCAATGAACAGGATCAATCAGATGTAAGAAACCCAGGCCTTGAGACACCCCTCCACTAAACAAAGACAAACAGCTAATTTGAGTTCAGATACGGGACCTTCGACCACCTAGTACTCCTTCTAGGCCGCTTAGCCAACTTCGCCGCCAACGATCTCCCGCGCAAACACAGAGCCAGAGCCCGCGAGCGCGACGCAAGCGCCTCACCCCAAGGTCCCAACTCACCACCAATGCTCGCAGGCATGTTCCCCGGCCGCGGAAGTGTTCGGCTGCCGCGCGGGCTGAGCCCACCACGTGACGGCTTCGCCTCTGCCGAGAAGACCTGGGAAGAGATGGACTTGGAGACATCCACCCAGAAAGCCCTAGAAGAATGGACTGCGATCCTCGCGGCGTTTAACCTGTTCAAACACAGCCTGGGCCCGGACTTCCAAACCCTAGGCGAGGACGTCCACCCTGTTCGGGACTCACCTTTCGGACCCACGTGTACGTACCGCACGTACAGCATCGCGGGCATTTGGATGAATTTCTATATGGGCTTAGTGGTCCTGCACAGGTCGCACCCGAACATGCCGCCATCCGCAGTCATCGCCGCGCACACGTGCGCGAGGCAGACAGAGCCGTTCTCAAACGAGATCGGCAAGATCGTGGCAGGTATCACGGAGGACTGGACGGCGGAAACGATGGTCAGTGCACTGGTAGCGTCGGCGTATATTGAGTGCTGCTTCCCACTGTTCGTGGGTGCGGTTCAGGTAGGATTGATTCTTCCTCTTCCTCGGACACGGGACGGGACAAATTTGTTGACCTTTCCTCTGCAGTTTCGAGACAAGTTACAAAGACAGTGGGCTATCAGGCGTCTGCATGACATCACGCGCCTGACTGGATGGAAGACTGGCAATCAGATCGCGAACGGCTGCGAGGGCGCGTGGCGCAAGGCCGCTACGATGGGCATCGCGCCACCGTACGAGCCTGAGTCGGAGACTGATGCGTTGAGACATGGCTATACGACTCGCAGGATAGACGAACGCATTCAGGAAATAGATGAGGGTCAGAGCAGGCCTGTCTTGAAGAGAAAAGACCGGGCACATGTGGCTTTTGGTTTGCTGAGTGTTGACGAGGATCTTGAGAGGTTGAGCTTAGAAGACTAGGTCGGTATAGTGGATTCTGTTTCGTGATGAAACGATTTCTGAGTAGATGCGGACGTATCCCGCGGGGATGCGGTATGCCTCGATATAATTGTAGGTTTCACTCGCTTCTAATCGTCAATAGAATAATGATACAGATCGCCTTCAAGTATGTCCCTGTCCTTTTGATAAGTCTCGTTTTCACATTTGCTCTAATCGTTATGCTTTGAGAAAAGCGTGATTTTGTCCCTCTGACCAATGCTCCAGCCATCTAAGGCACTGTTCCTGGGAGAGGCGAGATCCGACGCCTTCTCCGGTCTGTCTGCGGATAGTTTCGCCACCACTGACCAGGTACTCGTATTCTTCGTCAACCCCGTGTAGATTGCCGCCACAAATGTTGGGAGGTGGGGTTCACCTAGTTTGCAGGCAGACGCTCCACAACTACAGCCATCTCCTCGTCCGTGTATATCCGGAAACCCTTCTCCTTGGTCACGCTTGCCAGTTGCACATTCTTGGAATCCAGCTTCTCCTCCATCACCTGCTTCAGAGTCTTCAGCACCAACGTCTCTGCGTCTGTCAGAGTGAGAGACTGTAGACAGATTAGCGACCACCCGGACGCCAGACGTAACTCCACGCAGTAGAAGATTGGCGGTGCGATCGACGAAGAAACTCACCTTGTGATACTCATTCTGCAACTCCGCCTGCGCGCCCTCACTACCGCTCCCAATGGCCTTGGCATCATACCGGTAGAACGTTCCCGTAGGCTCAGCATGATACAAGCTCGGACCATCCTCGTCGTACCCCGCAATCAGGAGCGCCACACCGAAGGGCCTGCTCATGATGCTCTCCTCCCCATCCGCGGACTCGCCGAAGCGCAGGGCCAGGTCGCAGATGGCCTGGGTGCAGGACTCGACGCGCAGGGCCTCGTTGTAGTTGAAGGCGTGGCTCTGGCACTCGACGCGAGCGTGCTCGACCATGCTGCGGGCGTCGGCCTGCAGCCCGCTCATGGCGCACCCGATGTGCCGGTCGATCTCGACGATCTTCTCGACGGAGGAGGTCTCGAGCAGGGTGGACGTCACGCGCTTCTCGACGCCGAGCACGACGCCCTCGTTGGTCGCGACGCCGATCGCCGTGGAGCCGAGCTTGATGGCTTCGAGGGAGTACTCGACCTGGAAGAGGCGGCCTTCGGGGGAGAAGGTGTTGATACCCCGGTCTGAAAGGGGGACAGCGGATCAGTAGGAGCCAGGTGTGAGGATGGGAGCGCGAGAGACTGCAAGGTGGGATGGGAACTGACCGTATTCTGATCTTGCCATAAACATCTTGGCGGGTCTTCTGGGGTTGTCTGGCTAGAGGATTGACGGTATGGATAACACTGGGAGGGTTCAAGAGCTGGCGTGTAAAGGTAGTTTGCGAGAATGTGAGAAAGGTGGAATGGGAAGCAGCTGTGGTCTTGAAGGGTCGTCGTTTGAAGCTGAGGTTGAGCTCCAGGCAGGAAGGTGACGCACCCCTGTCGATGGCGGCGGGAGCACTACAGCTACCCAGCACGGAGTTTAGTGGACAACTGAGCACTGACCAGGCCCGAGGCGCGCAGGGGTAAGATGCTCTTGCAGTGACGCGCCTTGGGCCCCCCAATTTATCGCGACTTTGCCCTCCAAGTAAACAGATTAAACCAGACAGCCCCGCCGTCAGCCATAGGTTCTGCCACCGTACTACATGCCACGGTCACGAGTGCATGGTCGCGACTCCAGATGTGATCCATCGCCATGTCCGCCCCAACCAGATATGGCGACAACAGGAGAAGCAACGGCTCGACGGCGGAAAAGCCGTCCTCGCGAATGCCCCGCATGAATGCCCAGGAGAGCACAACCAGGACACAGAGACCCGGCGGCAACTCACCAGCTTCGGGACCGGAAAGACCAGCGCATAAGAGGACGCTGTCAGGCAATCCGCGAACGAGCAACTTGAGGTCGACTGAGGAGAGGGAGAAACGCACCGACAAGCATACGGCGACGACGCGCGAAGCGATGGTCTCGAGGGTTAAGAGCCCTGAACGAAGGCATATGCCGTCTCTGTCGAAGGGCCAGGCGCGGATGCCGGATGGCAGGAAAAGCGCAGAGACGAGGCCCAAGGAGTCGCGGCAGGAGGTGCCCCCGCAAGGCATGAGCGACCAGAGTCCATACACGCATGCGAGATGAGGATATGTGTGCTAATGTTGCGCGGCAAACAGCTCCTTGGGAACCGGAAGCGACCCTTTTACCACATACCTCTGCGCCGTTGGCCTCTCGAATATCGATACCGCCACCAGCGTCACAAGCGCCTTCGTCGGTACAACCGAGACCGCTGTCTGAACTGTCGCTAGAGGCGCAAGAAGCCGTCATATTGGAAGATCTCTTGTACGTTTTCATGGGATATGAGGGACAGTACGTGCGCTTCGGCAAGGGATATGATCCGAACGAGGAACGAGATCGACTTGGTGGTCCTCCGTACCGCATCCTGCCAGGTTTGGACCCGAGCCTACAAGACCTCACGATGTCCATGCTGAAGATGGCTACGTACTATACGGCGCTGGAGATGTTTGTTGATGTTCAAAGCCGGGAAGAGTTTGGGTCTGTCAACCATGCGCTGTGCGCCTCAATACGGAAGTTCCTGCAGGACTACCTAGTCCTAATCGCCCAGCTAGAGACTCAGTTCCTCACGAACGACGCCTTCACATTACATGTCCTCAACATTCACGTCTTACCTACAAGCCACATGATGTTCCAGCTCTATTCCTTGGCACATGAGTTGCTGAAACGGAATGCGCTTCTGGACGATGAAACCGACGAATCTAGTGACGGCGCGGATGATTTCGATCAGATTCTAGAGCAGTTGAGGGATGGTGGAGAGCTCGTACCAGGGAACATGACCGGAAAGAAGATATGCAAGGGAGGAGTGGTGCTCGGTCTTATCACAAAGCGACTGGAAACCATGTCTGGAGACCCAGCCGCCAGGGAATTGCTCACAACGCTGCTGAGGGACTCGAGCCGACCGTATATGGTCATGCTGAACGAATGGCTCCATCATGGCAGCATCAATGATCCGCACGGCGAGTTCCTGATCAAGGAACAGAAAAGCTTGCGACGAGAGAGACTACAACAAGACTATACGGATGAGTACTGGGAGAGACGGTACACAATTCGCGACAAAGAGGTTCCGCCGCAGCTAGAGGGGGTCAAGGAGAAGTGCCTCCTCGCTGGGAAGTACCTGAACGTCGTGAGGGAATGCGGTGGCGTGGACGTCAGCAAAGATGTCAAAGACAAGCCCAAATCCTTTGACGACAACAGATTCCAGGAAAATGTCAACAATGCCTACTCTCACGCGAACGAGTCCTTGATGCAGCTGTTGCTCACGACACATGCGCTGCCCGATCGCCTACGATCTCTGAAGCACTACTTCTTCCTCGACCCCTCCGACTACTTCAACTATTTCCTAGAGCTTGGAGCCTCCGAATTGCGGAAACCTGTCCAAGTTGTCAATACCGTCAAACTGCAGTCGCTGCTCGATTTGGTCCTGAGACAACCAGGTAGCATTGTCGCTCTGGATCCTTTCAAGGAGGACGTGAAGGTTCAGATGAACGAGATCACTCTCATCAAATCTCTTCAACGCGTTGTTAACATCACTGGCATTGAAGAAGGCGGGTCGTTGCAACCTTTGAAGGATCAGCCAATCGAGAGCGACAAGAGAGCCAACGGCTTTACCTCCTTGCAGCTGGACTATGCGCTGCCGTTCCCGGTATCGCTAGTCATCAGCCGGAAGACAATCTGGAGATACCAGGCCTTGTTTCGATACCTCTTGTCTCTACGCCACGTCGAGTCACAACTAACCTTGGCTTGGCAAGTGCAGACCAGAGCTTTTGTGTGGTATCGGAAGAGCTCGAATAAGGGGCTTGAGTTGTGGAAGAGGCGCATCTGGACGCTCAGGGCTCGGATGCTGGTCTTCGTCCAGCAGCTCCTGTATTTCTGCACTGCCGAGGTTATAGAGCCGAATTGGCAGTCGCTCATGTCCCGGCTGAAGACGAAGGACAATGGAGCGTCTAAGGGTCTCGATCGAACAGTCGATGAGTTGATGCAGGATCACGTGGATTTCCTGGATACTTGCTTGAAGGAGTGTATGTTGACGAATAGCAAGCTTCTTAGGGTAAGTTTGAGCATGTGCACATAGTGACAAGATTTCGGGTGCCGTACCTAACTCAGCTGTCCTAGGTTCACTCCAAGCTAATGAACAACTGCAATACGTTCACATCAAGTATCGACTGGATGACGAGGAATCTAGAAAGGGCAGATCCAGACCTGCAGGGCCCGACGAAACCGAGGAATGTCACGGACGAGCAGTGGAAGCAAGTACAGGCCAACCGAGAGAAATGGCAGTCGGCGCATGGCGAATCCTCCAAGACACCTGACGCGCAGTTTGCTATGATCATGGACACGCTGAAAGCATGGGAGTACAACTTTGGCCGGCATCTGAAGATCCTCCTCGATGCATTGAACCACTACGCGGCGACGGAAACGGTCGTGCTGCTCAGTCTCTGCGCGAGACTAAGTGCTGCGAGCCAGGGAACGGAGCACACGGCATTGAAAAACGACGATGACTCCACTATCAGTTGAGCAACTGTGCTCATCAGGCCGTCACGCATATGGTTGAGACGATTGCATGCTGGGTGGCGTTTATTTGTTCCTCCGAGTCTTTCACACACCGTTATGAGCGTTCGAAAACGGATGATGGTCACCATGGGTACGGACAGCGCGGTTCTACGTTCAAATACTGTAGATTCAATGATACCATGTACGAGTGCAGGAGCACATTAACAACCTAACAGGTTTTGGTAGAAGCCGCCTAGATTTTAACTTTTAACGTTTCCAGTAGTCCTCAGCCGCAATAATCTGTCCGCCAGCGGGCACATGCGTTACCCCTGAGTATCGATAGGGGCGGGTATAATGGCTAATGGACAACAGGCTAGCGGCTCACATGGCTTGAGAAGCAACTGGGGGTGGAGTGCCGGCCGGCAAGGCTGAAATGGGTTGGACGGGGACAGCACGTCACAGAGCGGTAGTCAACGCTGGAGCTCTAACGCCTCAACAACACCACAATGACATACTCCAGACAATAAGCATCTCTCTCCACTACTTTCGGATTTCAAGGCTCATTTTCGAGACACTCGTTCTACTCGATATTTGATTCACTTCTGCAAGGCTTGGCATTCTTGACTAGTTTAAAACAAATTCCGAGTAATATTCCGCTTCCGTCGACACGGGGCCGACTCCTCGAAGGCCCGTGCTGTGCTGGCTTTATGTTCCACACAAACCACGACACCACTGCTTGCAAGACGATGGCATGAGATCGGAATAACAGTTCTTCAATAGACTTTCAATTCCTCAAGCTCTCACCTTTTTGTGAACCGATACTCGCCAAACCCCGACCCGCCACGATGCCTCGAAACCGCCCACCCACGACGGGCTACGAGCGCCTGGAGCAGGCCGACCACTCCAGCGACGACTCCGACGATGACATGATGGTTCACAGCTTCGCATCACTGCAACACCCCGCAGCTCCCCGAGGCAATTACACGACCCAACCACGTCCGCACTCAGGCATGACGTCTCCGCGCGGCTACGGTGGGAGAGGCGGAGGCAAGTCCCGGAGCAGCCGGCGCGGCAGGAGCAATTCGGGCATCGACATGGGGGCGCTGAACGCGAGACTGGAGCGCTGGACCGCGGAGATCAAGGGCAAGTTTAAGAGGGGGAAGAAGGGTCGTCACGGCGAGGACGACGAGAGGCTCGAGATCCACTACAGCGTGTTCCAGGCGCCCGAGGGCGTGAGGCCTGCCACAGCGCAGACCCTGGCCGTGCCTCAGGAGGGCGTCATGGCCAGAGACGAGTTTGAGGTCATTATTGAAAGCGTGCGGGTGGCTATCGAGCAGGGCGTGCACCCACGCATGATCTCTCAGGGCAGCTCGGGAAGCTACTTTGCCCGGAACCCGGATGGCAGGGTGGTAGGTGTGTTCAAGCCGAAGGACGAGGAGCCGTATGCGGCTGGAAATCCGAAATGGAACAAGTGGATTCACAGGAATCTATTTCCCTGCTGTTTCGGCAGGGCATGGTGTGTGGGACCCGTCTCTTTCTGGCCACGAGGGCATTTTGGCTGACGTGTGACAGTCTCATTCCTAACCTCTCGTACGTAAGCGAGGCGGCAGCCTACACTCTGGATTGTCAACTGCGGACACATATGGTACCATACACCGATGTCGTGTGGCTATCCTCGAAGTCATTTCACTATCCGTTCTGGGATCGCTATAACTATTCCAGGAACAGAAAGCCATTACCAGAAAAACCCGGAAGTTTCCAGGTCTTCCTCAAGGGCTTCAAAGATGCCAACATCTTTCTGCGGGAGCATCCCTGGCCAGATCAGTACCTGTCCGGATACCGAACCAATGATACCCATCGAAACAAGCGCAAGGGATGGGGAGAGAGCTGCCGCACGATAACAGGAGGCTCTCAAGATGATGGTGCTGATGAAGATGGATACGACACCCCGGATCGCATCCCCGGTCCCGGCAACTTCGTATGGACCGAGACGCTTAAGCAGGCCTTTCGAGAAGAGCTCGAAAAACTTGTTATTTTGGACTACATTATGCGGAATACTGACCGAGGCCTTGACAATTGGATGATCAAAGTGGACTGGCAGACGCAGGAAGTCTCGATAGTATCAGAACCGGTGCAACTGAACACAGATACGTCGGAGCAGGAAGAGGGTCCTAGACCCGTGGACTTGTCGCAGCGAAAACCTCAGGACCGCTCTTCGTACCCCTACAAGGTCCAGAAGCCCATGAACGCATCCAGCCCTGGCGAGCGACCCAGAGATCCGAAGATCAGCATAGGGGCCATCGACAACTCGTTGTCATGGCCCTGGAAACACCCGGATGCCTGGCGGAGGTGAGGACTGCTCAGATGATAGACAGCGGGGCATACCAGGCTGACAGTGATCACAGTTTCCCTTTTGGATGGTTGTTCTTGCCCGTGGATCTCATTGGAAGACCTTTCTCTCAGAAGACGCGGGATCATTTCCTCCCCCTGCTCACATCTACAGCATGGTGGAGCCAAACACAACACGCATTGAGGAAAATATTCCAGGTTGACCCTGATTTCCAAGAGAAGATGTTCTCGCGTCAGATCGCTGTCATGAAGGGCCAGGCATGGAACGTTGTCGAGACATTGAAGACACCAGATCACGGCCCACTAGAGCTGACCCGACGCGCAAAGGTATGTGTGTGGGACGATTTGGTGGACGTGCCTGTGGCCGTGCCGATGAGGGTAACATCTTCCGAGATGCGCCGACGCACGGAAGATGAGTTCCAGAAAGGCATCGAAGAAGAGATGGACATTGGCGCTGCGAATTCTTCATCTCCATCCGCTGCCGACCTTCTCGGTATGGCTAGCCCTGCCACCCAGATGCCGAACGCCGGCAGATTTGAGCTGTTAGGCAACGTCAATGAAACAGCACTAGACGAGACCCCGTCTGTGGAAGACTCACTGGTCCTCAACAGCGGTAACACGACAGCCTCGTCACCAACGCGGACGACTAAAGATCGTCCGAAAATGTCGCGCCCATTGGCGGGCGGAGCCAGCTTCCCCGGACCGCACCGGTCCAGCTCCATCCTCAGCGTCTCAACACCCCAGCGGGAGCGCAGATACTCGTATGCGACGGCTATCGGGCGGCGGAACAGTCACACGATCGCCCAGCAATTGCACGGGTACGGCGGCAGCCCGAGGTATGATGACGACGATGTGGAGGGTGACCTGGGCTATGCTGCCGCTGAGGGCATGGAGGGTAATCAGCGGAAGGTCATTGTTGAGAGGCTGGAGCCGGTCAAGGCGAGGAACCCTGTGTTTACGTGGTGCTGAGACGTTGTTCTTCTCGGGGATAGGGCGCAAAGTGCAATGCTGTTATGAGATGCTTTTCCCCATCATGTGTCTCTCTTCCCTCATAGCCTCGATGAATACGACAGAATCGGGACTGCCCCGTGAAATTGATATAAAGGTCTGAGAGGTGGGGCCTCTACGGCGGCTACCTCCCATCTCTATCCCGCTAGGTATGCTTCCACCGAGATCTTCCGTTCAGTATCGACTCACCCGCATCCATCAACCTACGGCATGAATGCCCTTGGTGAGCTCAATTGCGATAGGCCCCTCTATGTGGGGTTCGAGAACCGGTACATCTCAACCTACACGAGCAGGGCTGTGGGCTGCAGATCTGTGATAGGAACGGGCCACGCCCGATCAGTCTGCGATGGCCAATGCCGATATGGAGTAGCATACCTCTGCGCCGCCCACAACCTTCAGGGAGAGCTCTGATAGACAGGCCGTTCATGTTTGCTAGCATGGTCGATCACACGTCTCTGCCATCAGAATGAGATTGCATCGAGCAATATGCTCGCCCAGAAACGAGGCGTAAGGAATGTCATTAGTGCAGATCGCAGGACTTCCGGAGAGAATCTAGCGTATTTAATCCATGTCCCACATCATCTTATACTTACCAGGAGCCTTTATATTTTGTTGACAAAGGCGTGGTGAAATATTAGAGATAGGGGATGTGGTCCGGCCTTCGTAGTTGATCTTTGGAGGACAATCTTCCAGTATGTTTAATATGTATGAGATGCTGCTTGAGGGAGGAAAGCACGCAAGTCTCACCTTCCAATACACCATGCAGGCTGTTTCGAGTTCTCCAGAGAATACTGTCGAATTGTATCTTGGAAGCTCACCTGTCGATTGTCGGAAAAGCGATGAAGTTTCGTGATATAAGTCCGCCTAGACTCTCCTAAGTGCTGACTTGTTGCATCGACGACAACGATCCACTACCTGCTGCATCCGAGTGAACTGGGGAGCGGGCCACTGAAAGGACTCTCATGTCCACTATAAAATTGTTATCAAGGGATATTATATCTATACCTGTCTTTTAAGAAGGACTGTAGCTACAATAAGTCTCTAGACAGCTTTGGAAGACAAGTGAGGTTGGATGAAGCCTTGGTGGGGGCCCCCAGAAACGGGCCCCCAGGCCGCCACGTGGAGGCAGGGATAGCTCGGTCTGCCAGGGTCCATCCCCCATCTCCATCTCCACAGCGGGATCTACTGCGGTACGGTACGGAGTACCACAGTTTGGCCCAAGCTCTCGCTCCCGCCCTGCCAAAATTTTCGCCAATCAAGCTTTCGAACGGAGCTTCAAGGGCTACGACTCTCCATTGCGCAATTGTTCCAGCATTGTTGACTTTAAACTCAGCTGTGCCTGTCCCCGACCCCGGCAAGATAAGAGTACCACCCACGAGACCCGTGCTTGCAAGCTGCCACATCATCTCAATCACAATGGCCAGCAGCATCAACATGGCCATGCGCCGGCACGTATCCTCCTCAATACGCCCATCAGTCCTACAAACCTCTCCCTCCTCGTCGAGATGTCTCTGGCTGTCCCGTCCTTACTCCACAGAGACAACAGACCTACCGCCGCCACTCCTGTCCAAACTGAAGGCCGACCTCAAGACCGCCATGCGCGCCAAAGACGCCCCGCGCCTCTCCGTACTCCGCAACATCCTCGCCGCGACCACCAACGCGGCCAAGACGTCGAGCCCGATCAGGACGGACGGGCAGCTGATCGCGCTGATGCGCAAGACGGCGCGGGGCAACCAGGAGGCGAGGGAGGAGGCGCTCAAGGCGGGCCGGCAGGACCTGGTTGACAAGGAGGAGGCGCAGATCAAGGTCATCGACGAGTACGTCGCGGGCACGGGGATCCGGGTGGTCGAGGAGGCGGAGCTACGCGATATCGTGGAGAGTGTCGTGCGCGAGGCCAAGGCGGGCGGCAAGAAGCAGGGGGAGGTGATGAAGGAACTGTTGGGCAAGAATTGGGATGATGAGGGCAAGTATGTCGACAAGGCCGTGCTGTCGAAGCTTGCCAAGGAGACGTGGGAGAAGAACTAGGAGGCCGAGATGTGTCTGCCGGAGCCGGGAGCATTCTGAGATGGTGACTAGATGCTAGAGCATCGCTGGTATGTACATCCTCCTGTAACACTACCCGGACATAGGCGGCGTGTATTACTCTGCATAGGGAAGGCGAGAACCAAAGAAGGGCAACACAGAATCTCTACTCGATACCTCCGACGTCTTGTCCAATATTGATGGGGTGAAAACTTGCTTTGTGCACCAAGGCTCGACGGGCCTTCGGGGCGACCAGTACAGTTTGGCGGAGACTAGCATGGCGACGATTGTCAGCCTTCTTCTGCTATACCAAACAAGAGACCTGACACCCGAAGTTGACTCGACTACGGAAAAGCGAGATCGAGATGCCAGCGGGGAGATAATCCATACGAGGTCGCCCCACTGCCAATGAGGTAACACTCATTCCAGCTACCTACCCAGGAACGAGTCGACGTCGGAGGCCGACGCCAAGCATCACACAAGCGCCGGTCCGGCGTGTGTTGAAGCTCGAAATGATGCACTCGCGGCATCTGGCTCGTCATTCTGCAGTATCTGCGCACGTCTGACCATTCCGCTGGCACGTACGAGCCGTGTTGCACATGTATTGCACGAGTGAGGCCATCATGAAGCCACGACAGCCGACCCAGATCTCGATGTCCAGTGTCTCCCAAGCCAGGACGCACAGTCCCGCATCCCGCGCCAAGTTCCGTTCTCAGACCTTGCTTTTCCAGCGGCCTCTCCAGAGGGCCTTGCGGGCTGCGCTCTGGTCTGGGCCGCGAAGCTTTGTTTGCTTTGTCCCGTTCGCCAAGGCGTTGATTCATTTGAATGCAAGTCATGTACCGCTATGATCTGCAGCCCCAAGCCCCAATCTAGGGTGGCAATACGCTGCCGTTGAGGCCAGCATGTGCCCATCCTTGCCTGCTTACGGACCGTTGTTTCGTTTCGTGCGGAGCTACTGCACAGCAAGAGACGAAATGACTTTTACCTGCTAGCAGGAACCGTTAGGATTTCCGAGATGGTCGATCGTTCCGCCGATGCTCTCTTATAGGCGCTAATCAGCGCCCAACGCCTCTAAAAGAGCATTAAACAGTGCTCGCTCCAGTTAGTGGAGATGCAAACGGACTAGTATTTAAGGAGTGCGGAGCCCCTTCGCTCAGGGAGACGAGTCTCTTATGGGCTGATGTCGTGCCATTTCGTCGAATTGTGAAGCACACTGCACGGCACGGTGCAGAGCCCCGTGTAACGCTATTCCTTGATTGTTTCTCGATTGTCCCGGACGGTTTCCCCCGGTGCCACCCTGCAAGGTGCAAGTACAAAAAAGGGAGGCCCTGATCAAAGAGACCGCCCTCCAGACCCAGATTCAAGCATCAAATTCAACATACTACAACACTACCCAGGAGACACCTTCACCTTCAAGCCCAAGCCAGACAGCCATTATGGACCGCAGCACTCTTTCCAACAAGCTCGACCTCTTCATGGCCGACCCGAAGCCCTCCACCCGCGCGCTCGCGTCCCCCGACCCGGAGGCACGGGGCCGCAAGCGCCGCCGCGACCCGCTCAGCGCCTTCGCCCTGCCCCGGCCGCACCACAACCCGTCGGGCGAGTCGAGCACGCTGCGCGGGCGGTGCCGGCACCGCTCGCCGTCGCGGGTGACGGTGCTGTCGCCGCTCTCGACGCGCGCCAGCACCGCGACCTCGCGCGGCTCCGGCAAGGCGCGAGCCCGCGGCCCCTCCGACCCGCCGGGGACGACGCGGGTCCTCGGCATGGTGTTCGTGCGGCCCGAGAACCACCGGCGCAGCCAGAGCCCGTCGCGGTCGCGGTCGCCGCCGGGCCCCGGCGGGAGGGCCAGGGCGGAGGTGGTGCTGCCCGTCGCCGCGATGCAAGGGCGGCGGAGGCAGCGAACGCAGAGCCGGAGCCGGCGGCACGGGCCCGAGGGGGCGTTCACGTCTGGCGGAGGGGCGCCGACGTCGGCCCTGAGGCTTTCAGGGTGGGACGCCGACAGGAAAGTGATGGGCAAGGACTGAGGGTTGCCGGAGGAGACGGCATGCGCGGCTGCTCATGTCCGCCTGCTACAGCGAGGGCAGACGGCACGCCGCATCGCACCCTCGGCGCTGCAGTAGCGGTCGGCCTAAGGCAGGCTGTCATTCGGGCCTGGCGGGTTCAGGTTCAGGCCGACCAGAGCACGGTGAGATGGAGAGGCAACAAATGCAGGGTCATCTCAGCCTTGGAGGCACAAACCTGGATCGGAAGGGCTTCTCAACGCGTCCGATGTCCCAGGTGAAGGGGCTGCTGATAGCTGAGTAAACATGTGGGCGTGGACTTGGCGCCGAGGCAGGCGGTGTACATCAGACCCTCAAACCTAGGGCGGGCAGGTCCTTGGGGTTCTCGTCCCCTTTTGTCGGAACGCGATGGGCCTGCAATTTTGCTCGCAGAGATGTTGTCATGAGGGCGGCATTGTTGCTTATTGGGATATCCCGAAGGGTTCCGTGAGAGGGCGGATCTCCGAGGAGGTGAGGAGGGAGGCTGCAGAGACAAGGTACATAGGCCGCAGGCGAGGCCAAATCCAAGATGACCCTACCGGTGCCTCTCTATCGAAACCATCTCGTGCGATCTTTCTGCTACTTCTAGCAAAACATATTCCTAGCAAAATAGCAAAATAGGGACTAATTATCGGCCGGCGGATCGTCAGTCCTGGGGTGGGGGGGTGGACGGAAGGACCCCTGTGCTGTGGAGTGCAGCGACCAGCAAGCAAGCTCTGCCCAGCACTTGGGCTCTGGGACACCAGCCCCTCTGGATATCCGTCTTATACTAGCCTGAACCAAGCTGCCTGCGCCCATCTGAGCAGCGCATAGCGCATCTTCCAACTCGTCCAACTCGTGCAGGTTGGGGAAATTTGACAGCCAACATAACAGGGCAGGTCTCCACACCGGGTGAGGTCACGAGGACGAGGCGAGGGCATGTGATACTCCGCCGCTGTGGATATCTCTAGTACCCTCCCCTTCCAGCGCCGGCGAGTGCTTAGGCTCAGCGGTCCAAGGATTTTGCCTGTTGAGTCAGTCGCACATTACAGTACAACCACACGCCTGCAGTGTTGTATTGGTATGGGGGGTTGGTCTCCCAACAACCCGCTGTGATGTGTGGCCGGGAGGGAGATAAGATGGGGATGGCTTGCGCTGAGCACTCACACGGCACTGTACTATACTGTCCTGCATGTAGCTGAGGAGGCGAGCGGCTGCCAGTCTCGGTCGACACGAGTGTGTGTTGTGTCTTGGATGATGATGCATCTAATCCATCTGCCCACACGGCCAGGATGGGAGCCCCCTGCCCGGTGTGCCAGCCAGCGCTGTATGTACAACAGCATCGTACGGGCTGGCGCCTGGGGGGGGGTGCGCCGCCCGCCGCCGCCGCCGCCGCCGCCCTCACGGCTTGAGGATCACAGTAGGCACATACTAGGCAGCCTGCTTGTGCCTGCTCATGCCTGCTCGTGCCTACTGCACAATATCGCTGCGTTTCAGGGTAGGTACCCCGGCACGCCCAGCAGGTAGGTATTTAGTGCTGCTGCTGCTGCTGCCGTGTCCAGCCCCGCCCAACCGCAAGCGCAGCCGTGTCCCGGGCGTTGCATCTCAGATGGGCACGTGCAGGGGGCCCGGTTCTCCTGGGGTCTAGACATGCGCATGCGGTGGGACGTGGAAGTGGCTTCCGGTGAGCCCCGCGACAATCTTCTTGCGTCAGGTGCACCTTCGTCGATTTCTTAGCGCGTAACGCGATTTTGATAGCCGCAGTGCAGCGCAACTAAGGAGAAGGAGGGCAGCGAGGAGCAAGACGACCTCCAAGCGAGCGCCTGACCACCTCGCCGTCCAGTCAGCCAGCCAGCCAGCCAGCCAGTTACTCAGTCGTTCAGTCTCTCAGTCACTCAGTCAGCCAAGTCGGTCGGTTGCCCGCAGGCACTGTCTGCATCGATACCTGCTGGCTCGGCCTGGCTCCCCGTCCCGTCCCGCCTCGTCTCGTCTCGTCTGTTTCTTTCCGCCGTGTCACTTCTGATATCCTTGGGGTCGCTCCCAGAGCCCTGCCGGATCTTTCACTCGCTTTGCAGGTCGCGGTCGGTCCGGTTGAACTTCGGTTTCTCTCTTGGGTGAAGGGCGGCATCTGAGCCTGGAGGGGGCACGGTGGTGTTCTCGTTATTATTTTTTATTTTCTCCCCTTCGAATTCGCAGACCGGGTGGCGCCCTTCGCCTTTCACCTCTCGCGCCTTTCCTTCGATCTGGGCCCATCTAGGATCTGCCCCCTCTCCCCTTCTCAAAGCTGCGCGCCTAGAGGAGCCCCGACCTCATCTGCTCGCCTCGCCTTCCAGCTGCAACGGCACCTGCTGCCTCCCTCGAACAGCACCTCGACCCTGCTCCGACCCGACCCGACGCACGACCGTCCTGACCGGCCGTCGACAGCTTCCTTTGTCATGCTGCCTCTGCCACCAGACACCCTCTGCATTTGAACGTCTTTCATCTTGCAGCTGCGACGGCCAGCGGACCCTCGACGACCGCGTCGCCAAGGAGGGAGCCCTCTCTTGTCGCCATGGCCTCGACAAACCACCAGAATGGTACCTTTCCCCTTCCCTGTCCAGCCTCACCTTGCCCCACCTTGCCCCCCCCCAAGGCCATCTTCAAGCACCGACACCGAAGACTCGCTCCTACCCCCGCCTCGCCCTATCCCTCAAGTGTTGCCGCCTGTTGACCTCGCTAACAATGACGCTCAAGGGCGAGTCTCGAGTCCTGCGGCCGCGTTCCACCAGTCGGCCGCCCCTCCGCCATACTCTTGGGATGCTGCTGCCCTGCTGAACCCCAAGGGTGTCAAGGCAGAAGCAGCCTCACAGCGCTGCATCTCCCCGGCTGGGCTTACCTCCAACGGCGTCAATT
This sequence comes from Chrysoporthe cubensis, assembly GCA_001282315.2. Classification (NCBI taxonomy): domain Eukaryota; kingdom Fungi; phylum Ascomycota; class Sordariomycetes; order Diaporthales; family Cryphonectriaceae; genus Chrysoporthe; species Chrysoporthe cubensis. The sequence continues at coordinate 2,407,743 of LJCY02000008.1, read as the reverse complement.
CCGAACCGAACAGCGCAGCGAAGGTTGAATTCCAGTTCGCCAACTCCGACGGCTTCTCTACGATCCCCACGCACCCTCACTCCCCTGCGACGCCCCACGGCACCCCAGCCCCCGCCATGAATGGTATGAGCTCCATGATAGAGCGTATGAACCACGTGCAAGACCGCACCAGTGTACCTATGGCAAAGCGACGAAAGATCGAGGAAGATGCCGATGACGAGAAGCTGAAGAACGGCTTTCATGGAGGAAGCAGCGGCATGCTGTCTGATTACGTGAAGCAGAAACAGCTGGAGACACAGTCGGCATCCCCTGCGCCGTCGACCCAGCCCACTCTCGACTTGACTGGTGGTATTTGCTCACCTTGAAATCATGACCTCTTTTGGTGTGTTGCTAACTTTGGTCAGGTGACGACGACGACGTCGTCGAGATCAAGGACCCGAGGGATCAGGAGGTCTGCTTCGGCATGGTTGCGGGGGCATCAGTTAACTGCCACATCGTCCCCTCGCCGAAGCCTGGCTCCAGGACATTGACACCCGGCAGCTGGCCACAGGTCAAGGTCGTTCTGAGGAGGATCGAGGGCGATAAGACGCGCACCATCAACGTGTACGACCACACCAGGACTATCGTCGGCAAGCTGAACTCCAGAGTCGCCGCCGGGCTCACCCCGCTGTTTGACGCACGCCTGCTTGGCGTGCGCACCGATGCCTTCATCGGCACGCGTCGACGCCTGCCTGATGAAGAGGCTGGGAAGCCCATCTCTCGCTCATACCCCCTGCAGCTGATGCTGTACGGTAAATTCAGGTATGCGAAGACGGTTGCAAAGCATTTCCTTAGGCCGGAAGTCAATCTCAACCTTCTGAGTCCGACAAGAGTGGACAAGGGAGTTCGGGTCTTCAACCCTCTTGCCAAAGAGAACAGACCCGTTTCGGTGCCGAGGTCCTACGACCTGCCTCCAGCGCCTCCGGTTGCACGAACGGAGGAGGAGGTCCGTTCTGAGGTCCTCAACGTCTTCGACTCCTTGGCAGACAGTGAGCAGCTCCCCGAGAGCGAGCCTGACGATCGTGTCACAACACCGCTTCTACAGCACCAGAAGCAGGCACTGCACTTCATGAAGGACCGTGAGGACCCCGACGAGTTCCTCGACAAGCTGTGGAAGAAGTCGGTCGACGTCCGTGGTCAGACTACATACTACAACATCATCACCAACCAGCAGTCCCGCTCGCCCCCTGCCAAGGCCCAGGGAGGTATTCTCGCCGACATGATGGGTTTGGGCAAGACTCTGAGCATCCTATCCTTAATTGCCTCTACCGTGCCCGGGGCTTACGAGTGGGCACGTACGGACCCTGCACGCCCCAATACTGAGGGTCATTCTCAGCCTCAGGACCCCTTTGCGCCGCCCAAGCCTGAGTTCCTCGGACTGACCCAGGTGAAGAGGAACTCAAAGGGCACTCTACTTGTCTGCCCCCTGAGCACGATCACCAACTGGGAAGAGCAGATCAAGCAACATATACGACCTGGTGGTCTGACCTACCACATTTACCACGGCCCGCACCGGGTCAAGGATCTCACTCAACTGGTGACCTATGACTTGGTAATCACGACCTACGGTTCCGTCTCTAGCGAACTCAGCGCTCGTTCAGCAAATAAGCGTGGTCCCCACCCACTTGAGGAGATTGGTTGGTTCAGAATTGTCCTTGACGAGGCACACATGATTCGTGAGCAATCTACCCTGCAGTTTAAGGCTATTTGCCGCCTCAACGCCAGCCGACGTTGGGCTGTGACTGGAACTCCAGTCCAGAACAAGCTCGAAGATCTCGCCTCTCTCCTGGCGTTCCTACGGGTCAAGCCTTTCCATGACCGGGCACTGTTCAACCAGTACATCGTTGCACCTTTCAAGGTCTGCGATGAAGGCATTATTCCCAAGCTCCGACTCCTAGTCGACACCATTACCCTGCGTCGGATGAAAGACAAGATTAATTTGCCGAAGCGTCATGACAAGACCATCAAGCTTCAGTTCTCGGACGAGGAGCGACGCATGTACGAGGCCTTCCAGAAAGATGCGCAGCTTCGTGTGAGTGTCATTACTGGTCAACGTGAGCGCATGGTGGGCGGAAAGACGTACATCCACATCCTCCAGGCCATTCTTCGGCTGCGCTTGTTCTGTTCCGGCGGCAAGGATCTGATGAGCGAGGATGACTTACGCCTGCTTGAGGGCTCAAGCTCTGAGGTGCCCATCGACATTGATAGTGACGAGGACGATGAGAAGCCTGCCCTTACGGAGAGTAAGGCTTACGATATGTTCAGCCTGATGCAGGATGCCAATGGCGACAATTGCATAGTATGCAGTCAGAAGCTTGGGCCGAAGGAGGGTTCGGAGATCGAATCAGAGCGCCAGGAGGAAGTGATTGGCCACATGACGCCTTGCTTCCACTTGCTGTGCCCATCGTGCATCAAGAACTTCCAAGGTCTTTGCCCTTGTGGAGGTCCTGTCTTGTCCACCATCGCACTCCGTTCGACCAAGACCGATCAAGAGCACGAAGCCCACTCAGAGGGAAAGAATGGAAAGATCCAAGGAAAATCGATCAGGGACTATGGCGGTCCCAATACAAAGGTCAGATACCTCATTCAGGAACTCAATGACTGGAAGGCGAAGAGCGCCGCCAACCCTAGCGACCCACCCTACAAGTCTGTAATATTTTCCCAGTGGACCACCAATCTAGACCTCATCCAGATGGCACTGGAGAACGCGGGGATTTCCTACACTCGCCTCGACGGCAAGATGACTCGACTTGCCCGCACCCGCGCAATGGATAGCTTCCGTGAGGATCCAACGGTGCAGGTCATCCTGGTGTCCATCACCGCAGGAGGTCTAGGGCTCAATCTTACCGCAGGCAACTCGGTCTACATCATGGAGCCACTCTTCAACCCAGCGGCGGAGGCGCAGGCTATTGATCGTGTGCACCGCCTGGGCCAGAAGCGCGAGGTCCACTGCGTCCGCCTGTTGATGGATGACAGCTTCGAGGAGAAGATGCGCGAGCTGCAGGAGAAGAAGATGAAGCTGGCGTCCCTCAGCATGGACCGCGAGAAGGGCGAGGGCGGCGGACACCTCACCAAGGCAGAGGCGGCGAAGCAGAGGCTGATGGACTTGCGCAGCCTCTTTGACAGGGGCGCCAAGCTATGAGTCAGGAAATGCCTTTGCTCCTTCATGACATCGAACCAGCAACATTATTCAGAGATGGCTCCGATTGCCCTCGTGGGATTCCGTTCAGTGGGCCTACAGACGAGCGGTCGGGCGAAGAGTTCCTTACACGCATGGGCTGGCGATGTCTCTGGAACATTTGGCGTTTACGAAGGCGTTGGGAACAGAAGGATTTGATCGATATCTGGAGAAGGACACTGCTTTGATCCACTTCAGACGAAGGGCCCTTTGAGTCTGGCCCACAGATCTTTTGCATCTCGGTGGTTAGTTTAACGAAGCTTCCAACAATTCTGCCCATCGCGTGGACGATGGGGAGAGTGGTCTTCTATCTTGGGGGGATCTTCGTTTTTAGATTTCTCGCCTCGCAGGGGCCGGGGTGGGGCGGCTTGATTTTTGCATCAACTCATTCAAGGCGGTCGGATGGGTGGTTGGCTTGGTCTGGGCGGTTTGATTTTGATTGATACCATTCTGGGCAGACAGACGATCCTCGATCGACAGCTCTACCAGTGCTGCGGGATGTGATGCCATTTCTTTTTTTTGGTCGCCACAGGAAAGACGGATGAGATACAGGCAGGCAGTTCAAGTCTGCCGCAAGCCTCGATCAGAAGTGATAGACACAACAAACTGACATTAGACTGATTCGCTATGGTTCCTGACTGATATGCTATGCGGTATGGTGCTGTTCTTAGCTTGCACAACGCTATTGACCCGGTAGAACATCAGCAGTGCGAGGTTTGAGAGGAAACCTCTGCAGACCGACGTGCCGCTGCTATACCCCGGCCTCTTTGCTCAACACTTGCCTTACGAGCATGATGCACCATAACGCGATGGACAAGTCAATTACGGTAATAATGAGGTCTTTTCTTCATTTACAAACAAAGTAAAATTCTGTGTTTCTTATAAAACGCCGCCTACCCATTGCCCACGCAGTTTCCCTAAAACGCCTTGTGAAAGTGGACCTCTAGCCGTAGCACGCTCAGGAGATTGAATGGGCAACAACAAATTGGGTGACCCTTGATAATGCTTGTTTGCAGTGAGTGGCGCGGCGACATGCGTCCCCACACGACCTGCCTCGAGGTTGGCTAGTTAAATCAGACCCCTTGTTCCTTTCAGCCTCTAAGCGGCATCAGCGCTAGCAACAGGCGGTGGCACCCTCGTGACTTGTCCACCAGCGCGAACAATTCGCTGACCTGACGAGTCGTTGACGAACGACACGTCCTTGTTCTCCATCTGTGCCCGCTTCCAGATCTCGACCTCGCAGCCTCCACGGAGGACACCGACGCGCATGGTGCTGAGCAGGTTGTGCGCAGCGTTGGAGTGCAAGTAGACACCACCGTTGAAAATGGCCGTAGCGTCCTTGCCAATGGCCGAGGAGATGAGCGCCTTGCCACCGGGGTGGTCCTTGATGAAGTCGGCAACGTCGTGAATGACACCGGCGATGGCAACGAGAGCCTTGCCGTTCTTTGACTGCTCGACAAAGTCATCCCAGTCGATGACGGGGAGCTGCTCCAGGGGAATACCCCAGTTGAGCTTGGCACGCTTCTGGTCGAGCTTCTTCTGCTGCTGCTGCAGCCTGCCCTTCTCAATCTCGTTCTGGCGGAAAGTCTTGAGGTCAGAGGCGAGGCCGAGCTGCTTCCAGATCCAGATGCACCACTTGGTCGGGTCATACTGGTACCACTCGATGGCGTTTCGATAGTCGGAGGGGAACTCGTGGTGGAAGTTATGGTATCCCTCGCCGAGGGTGACGAGAGCAGTGATGACATGGTCGCGAGGGCTGTTCCGGTCATCGAAGGGCTGGTCGCCGAGCCAGTGGGCCAGCGAGTTGACGCAGAAAGTGGCCTGCTGGACAAAGCAGACGCGCAGAATGCCAGCGTAGATGTAGCCGCCGAACCAGTCACCCCAGCCGATCCCGGCAACCAAGGTGGGGAAGACGAGGGCCATGAAGATGACGGTCTTGACGAAGTGCTTGTGCTGCCAGACGACGACGGGATCCTCGTTCAAGTCGGTGATGTCGGTACGGCCGGCGCGCTTGGGGTTCTGCTTGATGATCATCCATCCAATATGACTGTACAGAAGACCCTTCCTAACAGAGTAGGGATCCTTCTCGGTGTCGGTGTATCTGTGGTGGGCACGGTGACTATATTTCATGGTCAGCATCTCTAGGAGGAGCCGGGGGCTGGCACAGTGTCGACATAATCAAGACGACTCACCCCTTGGACCACCAACGAGCAGAGCCCTCCATGGCACCAGCGCCGACAGCGGCAAGGTAGATGCGGAGGGGAAGGCTGGCCTTGTAGCAGCGATGGGCCCATAGACGATGGTAGCCTGCAGTAATACCGAGACCAGTGTTGAAGTAGTCTGCATGAAGGTCAGCTAGGGCGCCAGGATGTCAGGTAGACTATAGACGGCGGAATAACTCACAGACTACTGCCCAGACGGCAGTCTTGAATTGAAGAGGCACCCAGTAGGTGGAGATGAAGCCCATGATGGGTATGATGATGATGAAGGTAGTGCTGAGCCAGTCGATGTGCTTGTACCAGTTCTTCCATGTCATGGGCAGCTCTGAGATGTGTGGTTTCTTCGGGTCATAGCCGGCAGTCTTGCGGAGCGGCTTGTACTCCGTGGTGCCGTCAGGAAAGGCGGCAGCCTGCCTCGCTGGGGATGTCGAGGAGGCCATGGTGGGCAGAGGGGTGGGGGGGCTGTGGACGAGTTGTTGGCGGCCGGGACAACCAGTGCTCAGCTCTGCTCAACGGGAATGAGGTGAGGACGGACTTGAGGGGATGGTGAGGGCTCCGAGATGGACTGGAGTTGGTGAACAACTGCCAGGACTGCTGTGGGCAGAAAGACAAGAAGAATAAATGTAGAAGTGGTTGCGGGCTAGACGATTTTATTAGGAAGGTCTTCTTGTTGGGGGGGAGGCAAAACGGTGGGGGCGTATGGAGTAGTGAGAGTGGCCCGATGAATCAGGCGGAGATCCCTGGGCAGTCGCGACCGGAACTCCTCGGTTTCTTTTCCTCTCCACCGTTTGTGACTTTGGCCGGGTGGGCAGGGAAGGCAAGGGAAGGAGGGGGGCTGACGGGGCCGCTGCTGTGGGAACGGGGACGGTGCTATGTACTACCTTATGTTCCATGTAATGCGGAGGGGCGAAGACTCTGTACAGGGAGAAAGGCGAGGTGGAACTTCCGAGGTTGAAGTCCAAGCCGATCATTCCCTGGTTCCTCTCTTCACCTATTTCTGCTGTGTGGCGAGGGGGAGTACATCTGCTGCCAGTCGTGCCCTTCACCCGAGGTTGACACCAAGATTGACACAGGTTCGGTACGGAGGCTCCGTTCACAGTAGGCCTGGAAACCAGCAAGTATCAGAGTCGGACAGACGGGCCCAGTAGGCGCAGAGCCTGCCACAGGCCCTGACTAGTTTTCTGCATTTCCCCTGGCTGGCGGCTTGTGACGTTATGTTGAGCCCTCGAGCCTCGTCCTCCTGACCCGGGCGTGTGTATAAGTACAGCACACGCACGATCAGACATCACGCAACTTCCGATTTCAGCATATAATCGTATCATCGCATCATCCTCCGTCTCTACCTTATTTTCCTGCTGCCAAATTGCCTGTCTCTGATTCGGAAGGACTAGGCCCCTCCAGAAGAGAGAGGCGGCTTCCGCAGTCGAGATCCCCAACCATAAATTGTTGGGAGGGCCTTGGTTAGTCATCCTCATGCCCCGCCCGGACCCCTGTCCCTGCCGCTGGGGTACACAGTAAACGTAATCCCTGCACCTATCCACGGGCTCTGGATTTTGTCTCTCACCCAGTATCACCCTCTCGACCTCTCCGGCTACACTACTACTCTATGTATGCAGCAGAAGACATGGTGCAAAACGACCTGGTGCAATAGGACAGACCCAAGAAGGGGTGTCATAAGGACCTGCTGTCGGCAGCGAGATCAGTCCTGAGTGTCCTTCCCCGGGGCCTTCGTCTCCGAAAGATCACAGTAGCAACTGCGGTACTGTGTACCTGCATCAGCAATCCCGGGAAGGCACGCTCCATCGCACTTGCATTAGCCTGCCCACGAAGACGACCTTCTTGATGGCAGTGTCAACATTCGCCTTGTTGGCCTCTTACTACGAAGTCGAGATCGTCCGACAGGTGAAGACGTGTCATTCTGCTGTCACAATTTCTAGCCTAAGCGACCGTTGAGCACATGTGGCATGATCGCCGCGGCGCCTGTGGAATGATCCCAGGTGCTGCTCGTGCCGCACCAGGTCCGAGGCATGAGCCGCCGTCGACCCGGCATCCTCGACAGCCGTGCTCGCGATCCAGCCCTGCCACGAGGCTGGTGCCCAAGCCCGCTGACAGCCCGCCCGTGCCGCCTCTCAAAAGTCCCCTGGCGTGTCGCCACTACTCGGTGGACATCGTCTCCACGATCGCATCCACAGATGAAAGCAGGTCCGGTGGCAATGGGGACGGGGAAACGGGGCGCGAACGGGGGGGCAGACAGGCGCCACTCTGCGACGTCTGTCTCTCCGTTTGCAGTTGCTTCGGCTACAAGGCTTCCTCGGGGAGCAGCACATGAAGCTTAGGTTTCCCGAGGCCCTTGCGATCGCCGGTTCGCGATTCGCCGGTGGACCCTGAAAGTTGGGACGGGGCGCATGGCCGGGCCCCCTAGTCCTGCGGTAGTCAGCCTGCCTCTTATGTGCACTATCGCTGAGACACCCTGCGCATCCGCAAGGCCTGTTAGGTGGCCTAGCACTTACAAGACAATCCACCTCAACAAAAACAAGGGAGGAAAAATAAAAAGAATCCGAGGCTGCGGACGGAGGGATCCGTGAGGAGGATCCCGGCAGCCCGGCCAGCCGTTTCAGGCCTCTGGGGTCGCCACGAGGCTAGGGCCAAAGCAGGAAGAGAGCTCATCCTTTCACGCCGCCCCGGCTGCCGTCAGTCGAGCTCGAGCCCAACCTAAATTCCGGAGGTGCAGGCGCTTGGACCCTCGTGGGTAAGGGTTATCGACGTTACCTGCGATGAGTGAAATGAAACCGGATCTGATAAAAGCCCGTGGGGTAGAAGCAGAGCATCGGACGGATTACACATGATAGACGACCGGCCGGCCGTTCCACGTCGCTGAAGCGCTACTATGTAGAGTGATTTGCTTAGGAACAGGCGGCACGGTGGATCTCGTGGGCATCTCGTTGCCTCTTTCCATTCCCTCTTGAACCACTTGTCTGATCATCTCGCTCCCTCATCACTTCGCGCCTCCTCAGCTGCCCGCGATATCCTGCTTCTCCGCCACCTGTTCCTCCTCCCGGCAAGGCTTGGAGCCGTCACCGGTCGCCTGTGGCTGGCTCGCTGGATCTGGGCAGTCGGGTCGGCAACGTTAATGCCGTCCTTCGTACCGTCCGTGCTGGGCCCAAATAAAGAGCAATTAGCCCTGCCTAGACCTTGCGCTTACCTTGCTCTATTATGCGCTTCTGATAGTGCTAGTGTGGTGTGACAGCCAGCAGACCCCAAAAGGCTGAACCAAGTATGTCACTTGAACAGTCAACGGGAGTAAAGCGTGCCACTGCCGCCGGGTCCTCGCGGAGTCACTTCCCTGGCTCCAGGATACCAGAGGTTTAGTCAAGGGTAGCACGCCTTTGAGACGAGGTGCAAAAATTCTTGTTAAACAGACTTCACTAAGATAATACAAACCAACGCCGGTGCCTGACTCCCATAATGCTACACGCCTTCGCCAGCCCGCCTCCGCCTCTCCACCCGCCAGACAAGATCTAGCCTTTTCACTCCGTGTATCTCCTACAGCTTCCTGAGAGGCCCCGTATACAAGATGCAGTAGACTACTAGATGAGAAACAGAAACTGAGAACGAAGGGCAAAAATAAAGCAGAATGAAAACAAGATCAGAATGGAAACAAGATCAGAAGAAAAGGGGACATTGAGATCTGGTGATGTCGTAATTGTCGTCTTGTCTCGCGCCCTTCTGTCACGCACTCAGAAGTCATCATCCGCGATAGCATTAGCACTGCCGTTGCGTATCGCATCATCGTTCAGGTAGTCATGACCAGACCCCATGCAGAGGATATCATCTGCGATTTTCGACCCCGACCATAGCTCTGGAAGCGACGCTGAAGAGCTCATTGCGATCGCACTGTCGACTCTCTCAACCTCCCAACCCTCCCTCGTATCCACGATCGTGCTCGCGCTCTTTTGTTTCTGTAGTTCTGCCGCGCGAGGGACCAGAGCGATGGTCCCCGGGGCTGCGGGTTCTGTGATCCCCGCCTCTTGAAAAAGAGGATTTTGTGATGTGATTTTTGATGAAAAGAAATTCCGGACTCCATTTCCAATACTCCTTGACACGTCGTCCTGTGTGCCCGTAGTCTTCTGGTTGTCAGCCTCGAGTGGTGGAGCCACAGGTGTTTGTACTTCCTCCGCGACCATCTCACCCGGCTGTTCTGTCGGTAGTTCCGCGTCTTCTGCGTCGTTTGCAACTTCCTCTAGCGGCTTATTGCCTTCTTCAGCCAATATGCTCGGGTCCTCTTGTCTCGGCGTTCCAGAGTCATCTTCCGCCGTGCCGAGCCCCTGGATTGCTTGAACCTCCGCATGGCCATCCAAAGGAGGAGGCTCGTCTTGGGTGTGTGGGGCGAATCCAGGATCATGATTGTTCTGGATCGCCGCGTCAGGAGCCAAGTCGAAGCCTGACGACGATGTCTTCCTTTCGAGGCTCTGTTGCCTTGGATGCGCCCAAAAAATACCTTGATGGGTCCATCGAGGCTCACGATAATCCAAATTGCTCGGCAGGGGACTCGGCGGAGACCGCCCCCTTGTTGGGTAGTAGTATGGCTCGCTCAAGAATGCGTTGGGTGCGCCGACGTGAGAGTGACTGAGACTACCTCTGTAGTTCCACTCTGACGGGACCTGTACGGTCCTGATCACTGGGCCGTCGCCGGTGTCATTCTCACTAACGAGGAAATCTTGCACCGAAAAGCCATCGTCGACAGATATCGACGGTTGATTCCCATTGGAGATATCAAACTCCGCATCTGGATGGGCAGGGAAAAGCCGCAACAATTCGGTCGCGGAGAGCCGATGTTGTGGATTCTCGGCCAGGCAGAGTCTCACGACTGCTTTGTACCAATTTGGTAGTTCCACCTCCTCGCTGAGTATAAGTGGGCGGCCCTGGGCCTCAGGCTCGTCCTCCTGCTCTGCCAAGGCCCACAGTACCATGCCAAGCTGATATAGATCCGATTTGACTCCGATGTACATAGAAATGCGCTGATTGCTTTCGATCAAGGGAGTCGCTTCAGGTGGTTCCCAGCCAACGGGACATCCTCGCCGGTTGATATCTATGATCTTGGCGTTGTCGTTGTGGTCGACCACAATATTCGAAAGCGTAAAGTCGCCCTGAACAAACCCAGCCTCGTGGATCTCAGACAGTCCCTCCACAATCTGCCGTGCCCATTTCTCTCGACGAGTCCACGGCAGACCATGATTGTGGTCGTAAATGACATCGATCAAGGCGCCTTGTTCCGCATAGCTGATGAGAAGCCCCTTGACATGCTCTCCATAATCGTCCACTATGACCCCATAGAAGTGGATGACATTTCGCGAAGTGCACAGCTGGCTGAGAGCGTTGATCTCGTAGAGGAATTCGTCGACCGTGTCAGGCCCGGGAATCTCCTTCTTGATCAGCGTCTCGCCGTTGACGCTGACTTTATACACAAAGCCAGACATGTGTGCCTCGAAGTTGATGTCGCTCTCCCTGACTCGTCTGCACCTCAGATGCTGGATCATACGAGTTGTAGGATAGGCAATGATTTCCTGGTTTCTCAATATTAGCCTTGACCTTGTAGCGTAGGGTGCCAAAAACCAACATTTACGTCTTCAACTACATGCACGTGCAATCTCCCGTCTGTAGTCTGAAGCTTGAGGTTTGTGACGGTCTCGTAGAACTGGATGTCAACGAGACTCTCTCGTATCGCCTCGTAGATCTTGGCGCTTTTGTCTCGTTGAAATTTAGTATGCAGTAGGTCCATCTCCAAAGAGTTGTCCGGAGCGCCGCGATAATCCAGCGAGATCGTCACCCTCCGCCAGTGCAATTCTTTCTCACGGTATGTGACAAAGAATTTCTCTCTCTTCGATTTGTCTCTGAAATGCATCGACAGATTGAGGATCCATATCCTCTCAAGCTCCTCGTGGATCATATTGTCGTACTGAGAGGTTGTCATGGATGCCGCATCATCGAAGGTCCCTGCCTCTGGTGATTGTGGCAGCTCATCCACCACTCCTTCGCGCATGGTGAACTCGCCTATGTTGTCGAATATCTTCTCCTCATACACACTTCCCGTGGTAGAGGGCGCAGAGACGGTGGCGCTGAACAAATTGTTCCTGGCGAAATCGGGAGCGCTAGTACGCGGATTTGAGGAGAGAACGGCAGAAGCTTGTGGGCTGTGAAGTCGCCTGTCGACAGACACAGCCCGTCTCTCCGCTGGTGTCGGTTCAACAGGCTCAAGGTTGTTGCGGACCTCAGCCTGCTGCCTCTTGAAAGTCTGCGTCCTGGGCAGGCCAGGCACGACCTTCCGTGAGACCCTACGGATGAGCCCTGGTCGTTGCTCACCCTCACCTTGCCGAGTCTCCTGCCCGACAGGGCCCATCTCGCCTCCCGCCGCTCCGTTCCCTTGTCCGAACAATCTTCGCCATAGACTTTGCTGCGTGGCCTGGGGGTCGGCAACCCCAGCCGAGCGAAGCTGTCCAGACTCGGCTTGAGCCATGAGATCTGCAATGCTTGGGGGTATTGGGGATCAGGAAGCACTGCCGCGAGGCCTGGTGGCGATCGGGGAAGAAGACGGATGGAGATCTGGTGCTGGAGCGGAGTGCTGTTCATGAGCCCTCGAGCTGGCGGGTGGTACCTGTGGCACCGGGCTGGCCGGCCAGGCGGTCGCCGGCCAGGTAGACGCGACGATCAGATGGCGTAGAGGATGTCTCAAACAACACGGGGGGGCCTCCCGGTCCAGTCGGCCCGTTCAGTCGACCTGCGGCGCCAATACTGCCTCCTATTCGCCCGACCGTGAGACTCGAAGTTAAGACCACGGTGAGGTGCGAGGAGGCAGATGCGGTGGAGACCAGCTGCATTGAGAGGGCATGCGAAAGTCTCCGGCGCAGGGAAATCTCCGTTGTGGAAGGTTGATATTGTCACATCTGAAACTTCTAGGCACCTAGGACGGAGGTAGACCAGCTCAGACGTGCGAGGCAGAGCGGTGCCCAGGACGGGGGGTACAGGAGCAAAAGGACTGTATATCCGGGGGCTTTTGAGTGGACGACGATGAGGACTCTGGCGTCACCTGCGAAGTGACCGACCCATAGAAATTGACCTCCGAGAAGCCGTCTCGTCACACGGTGATGATGTTCCGAGGGACAACAACTAGCGGGCTGCCGTCATAGGGGCGTGAGGACGAGTGAATTGGGTGTTGGTAGTCGAGTGGGAGCTGTCCAGTGCTATCCGACGAGGGCGACTAGGCACAGAATGGCAGCTCACCCAGATGTGGGGAGAATTAGACGAGAAGAGGGGAGAGGAGGGGGAGGGAGCAGATCGAGTATTAGGTTCAGCACGGACGAGCAATTGGTGAGAAGAGGGTGTTTGGTTTTTTTCGGAGGTCGAAGTGAGAGAAGCTGCTGTGCTACTCTGGCGGTCAGGGCCGTGTATGTATTCGATCTGGATGGGCGACGTCGCAGCGGTGCTGGTGGTGAGAGACATGCCTCCTCATGTTCAGTGAAATTCTAAATCCTTGACCCCTGCAGGTGTCACTATCCTGGGCAAGGCAGAGACGGCAGGGGGAGGCTGGCACTAGGTGGCCCTGGTAGCCCAAGCTGCGGGTGCGATGGGCCAGTGGGCGAACGGTCCAACTTCCAACAGGCTAGCAGGGGTGGGAGGTGGAGGGGCAGCAACGTGGTGCAGCGACACTGGGGACCGATGGGGACCCATCGCGAAGCATCGACAGCCTCGGGTCATTCTTTTTTGGCACATCCACTGTCTTGGCTCTCGCACACTCTCTCCCCAATCCGCATGGCCATCCCCCTCGCCCTCGCCCTCGCCCTCGCCCTCTCTCTCCCTCCCTCGCTCGCCCTCTCTGCCCAAGCACGTCCTCTTCGCGTGACAACCAGTGATGCCCGACCTCGATCGATCCTCCGTCTCGGTGATGGTACCGAGCGAGGTACAGTCAGTACCCTACGGTACGGTACGGTATGATATGGTATGGTAGGTATGATGGTATGGTACGGTACGGTACGGTGCTCGGGCCATACTAGCGGGAGGCAGAGAGGGCAGCGGTTGTCGTGCGTCCGGAACTGACCGGCCTGTCTCTGCACGCCTCCACAGTCTCTTCCTCTCTTCCTCTCCCAGCCCAGCCCAGCGTCCGCAGCGGACTGCAGACTACAGCGTCAACGCACGACTATGCAAGGCCGCACAGCTGTCACTGGTTGACCTGTACCCCGAGAGCTGCTGTACAAGCCACGAATGCTCCAAGGTTCCTCTCATCGTCAGCAGCAGTCCCGATTAGGTAAATTAGAGCCATATGCGAGATGCTTCGGAGATCCGCGAGCGGACACACTCGCCCTTGATGCGCTGGCAAGATCACGCCGTTGTTTCTCCTCGTCATACTGGCTCTGACTACAGCGCCGATGAGGACGACGTGCCCCAAGGACCCGTGATTCTGCAAGGGGGACGACTCTACTCAGTATGTGGGATACGCCATAGGGCAGCTTATCGAGTAATGCATCTGGGAATATTCGCATTCTGATGAGATATCCCGCGCGTCTCTAATCATTTTTCATTTTCGGGTCCAGTTAATATTGGGCCCGTCGTTCAGCCTCACAAGAACTCCCCAGGCCTCACCGCCCTCTCGCCTGGTCACAAGGTCACAGGGTCGAGAGCTTGATGTCTCACCGTGTCCGACATTACGATGTCTGACAGAAACAGGGCACCGAGGGGCCCGGTGCTAAGGACTCGCTGAGGCACAATCTCGAACGACATTCTCCAGCTCGATGCCCAAAGGCCCCCAGACGACCAGAGCGTTTAGCCGGCGCCAGGACTCGAGTCTTTTTATTCCGTACATGCCTCACTCGGGCAGGTGCTCCGTGATAGGTCAATTGCCAACTCATCAGCGGCATGCAATGCGGCGCTGCCAACAACCAATGGCGACCGCAGCATGCATGATCCCACCAAGATCCAAGGTGGAGGGGCTGACTGGAGGGGCACTGCCGATTCGGAGACGCCTTCATCTACGATGCGCTTCGATACTCATCGAAACGACGGAAACGCCGAATTGTTCCACCTGCCTTGATATGACCTGGTCGGGGTGCGTTGAATCACCAGTACCATTCACACTGGTGCCTGTCCAGCAGATGAAGCCGTGGCCCAGAGGCAGAGGCAGAGGCCCAGAAAGATGCCTAGAAAGAGGCCCAGGCAGGAGCGGGACGCTCTCGAGACTGCAGACCATCTTCTCCACGATGCACCTGTCAACGCGAGGTACTCCGTAAGCAGTGACGATTTGACGTCAGCCTGGAAAGTTCATGCTGGGTCTGACCCACTTACACACATGTCTCTCGGAAGACAAGCCTCATCTGGGGAAATTGAAGCTCGGCAATCTCTCCGCTGGACGCAGGTGGCAGTCTGCGCGTGCTCCTCATCGCGACAGGCATCACATTGAGGCCGAATCGACGTCGTTAGCCCTGCCCACTGTCCTGCTCAGGCGTTCCGGATGTGTTGGAGCATATTCCGGGCATGCGAGTCATCCCAAGACATGCTCCGCGATCGCAGTGAGGGGCCAATGGTTCGACAGCCCTGCCAAAGGCTGCCGCACGCTGACAGACTCACGACGACACCCTCAGCCTTTGGGCATCAATGCAAAAAAAGCGTCGTCCTGCCCAGCAGTGCGATGAGGCTGACAAACGAGCACTGGCTCGCAGTCAATCAGGAGAGACCAGATGGTCCCGCTCCAACCCCTTCCGTCATTCCTCGCATTTATCTCTCAGATCATATGCAATGCGACAACGATTCCGGGTCCTCAAATTTTACGATATCGTCATTCCCGCCGTCGGAGGAAGTCGATGCCGTCCACCAGTCCACTGACGTTTTTTGACAGGCATTCCATGCCTCTGAAACCGGCGGTTGGGTCACGGCAACGCTAAAAAGGCACGGCCTGCGATCGGCTTCTACCCGCCCAAGGATTGCCTGCTATCGAACCCAGCTCCGACGAACGCTCTCTCCTTGAAAACGGCTAATCTTGCCAACTTTCACGATTCACAAAACACCGCATTCTATGAAACTAGCCTGTGGGAGACAGAACACGGCGCTCATAGGGATCGAGACCAGATAATCAGCCTATCTCATGCCGTGATCCCTCAAACCCCGTGAGCATCCCCCCACCAGGCCATGCGAGCACGCATGTGGGCTTCCGCTGCGCAGCGCGCTGCAGTAGACAGTGCAGCCCAGCACGCAGCCTAAAATTGCAGCCTCCCGCTGCTGCTTGGACGCCAGGCTCGTCGACATCATACTTAGAGGGACACGTCGCCTGGAATTGGGCACCCCTACTCTAGCGCACCGCGTACCTACCTAATCAACTAGGTACCAGAATACGTATGCAGTGAGATCCCCAAGGGCCTACATGCAGTAGTCGAACCACACGCTGCAGAAGCCGTGCGACCCGATTGCTGCGAACCCAACGGAGGGGTGCCGGCATATTGCTCGTCTGCTATTATTATCTGGACTGCGTCTCGGGCGAGGCGTGACGCTGGGAGCCAGTTTGGGCCAGTCGCTTTGAGGCGCCCATGCAGGCCCAGACCATTTCGGCCAAGGAGGGGGGGAACGGCGAGTTTGGTACAGGTGCTTCGTTACAACGCACACGACTTCGGAGGCACTCCGAGAGGTAAGTGATTGATTGATGATTTCTCTTGAATTTTTTTTTTTGACCCTTCCATTTTCTCATCATGTTTTTGCGGGGTTTCGGAAGTTCACCACTTGTGTGTCTCGATCACAAAGTGCTTCCAGTCCCTGATTGGGGCCCCGGCTAGGCCGAGTGCAACTGCCTGTGATAATGTACAGCATATCTAGATCGTGTGTAGAGGTGAGTTGTTCCTGCTTCATCCAACAATGCCCACCTGCCTGTCAGTCGCCCACCTAGCACCAAAGATGTGTGGACGCCCGCCCGCCAAAACGAAAATGCTTCGCCTATATGAGTCTATTCGAAATTGCATGGGTGGGTGAAGATGCCAAAACCAGCTAAGCCGGGCGTTGGAATGCGTGGCTGTCTAATACGTAGCCAGTGACAGAGAGGCCAGGCCAGTCTAGTTGCCGTCATCGCTCTTCTCACTGCTACTGTCCTTGTCCTCGACTTCCTTCTTGCCGTCGGGACCCTTGTATTGGGATGCCTTGTCTGTGTTGGCTTTTTCATGGTCTAGATTGGGGAAGATGAGATCGAAGATCTCGCCGTACCAGCTTGCTGGCCTGCCTTCGATTCCCTCCTTGATGTTCTGTGACGTTGTCAGTACTTGCTGTCACTCGTGGTCCTCCAAGTGCCGTTGTGACGTACCTCGGGGAGCTCCAGCCAGTCAGACATATTGTCCTCAGGGAAGATAACCGTCTTGCAACCAGCGCGGCGCGCGGCTACCGTTTTCTCCCTCAGCCCTCCTATCCTGAGGACCTTACCGGTAAGCGTCAACTCGCCGGTCATGGCGACCGTAGGATCGACCGGGGTATCAAAAGCAAGTGACAACAATGATGTTGCCATCGTGACACCCGCCGAGGGTCCATCCTTCTGCACCGCGCCTTCCGGAACGTGCACGTGGATTTTCGCGTGGTCGAAAAAGCGGTTGTCCGGGAATTTGTTCGCCAAAAGGCTCTTTGCAAACGAATAGGCGAGGGTCGATGACTCCTTCATCACCGTCTTCAGATTACCCGTGATCTCTAATCGCCCCGTGCTGCTGGGCTTCAGCGCGGACTGCAGAATCGACTCGACGTACATGGCCGCGCCACCCATCTGCGTCCAGGCCAGGCCCATCGTCACACCAGGTGGCGTGACGTCGTAGAGCCGGTCGGAGGTGAAGATTGGCGGGCCGACGTAGTCTTTGAGGTTGCCCTTGTCGATCTGGACGTGAACGGTATCTGGGACCTTGAGTGCCACTCGGGGCTTCTCGGTCGTCTCTTGCTCGGAGGCCGTGGCTGCTGTGGACTCCTTGGGCGCGGACTCCTTCTCCTTTTCTGACTCTTCCAGAGCCGCCTTGCCTTCGTCTGTGAGAGCCTTCTCCTCCGCCAGAACATCCTCGCCGAGCTCCTGAACGATCTTCAGGGCCGACTTTCTGTACACCTTTTCGATCTGTTTCTTCAGATTCCGAACGCCAGACTCCCGGCAGTAGGATTTGATGAGCTCCTCAATGGCTTCGTCAGACAGCTTGACATCCGCATCCTTGAGACCAGCCAGCTCCTTCGCAGCAGGTGACAGATACCTCTCTGCGATGGCCATCTTCTCATCCGATACGTAGCCCGAGAGTCTGATCACCTCCATTCTGTCCAGCAGCGGCCGCGGGATGGTGTCCGTCATGTTTGCTGTGCAGACGAACAAGACCTTGGAAAGGTCAACTGGTACATCCATGTAGTGATCCAGGAATGAGCTGTTCTGTTCTGGGTCTAGAAGCTCAAGCAGAGCCGATGATGGATCTCCTTGGTATCCGCGTCCAATCTTGTCGATCTCATCAATCAGAATTAGTGGGTTTTCAGTCTGGCATTTCTTGAGGGCTTGGATGACACGACCTGGCAGGGCGCCGACGTAAGTACGCCGGTGTCCCTTGATCTCAGCCACATCTGTAAGGCCACCGACACTGAATCTGTAATATTGGCGATTCAATGCGCGGGCGATGGACTTGCCGATACTCGTCTTGCCCACACCTGGGGGACCAACGAAGCACAAAATCTTGCCTTCCACTGTCCCACGTAGCTTTCCAACAGCGATGAACTCGAGTATCCGATCTTTAACATCCTTAAGGCCATAATGATCTTCATCTAGGACCTTCATCGCGTTTTGTATGCCGAAGTTTTCTGCGCTTCTCTGACCCCAGGGTATTTGTGTGAGCCAATCCAGATAATTCCTTGTAACATTGAACTCAGATGCTGCCGGTTCAAGGTGTGCCAGCTTGTTGATCTCGTCATCAAACACCTTGCGCACAGCCTCTGGCATGGCCAGCTTGTCAGCCTTTTCCTTGAACTTCTCTACCAGCTTGTCCTTGCCGTCGGATTCAATTCCGAGCTCCCGACGGATGCCCTTCATCTGTTCCATAAGCCAGTATTCCCGTTGCCTCTTGGTGATTTTGCTTTCGACATCCTTGGTGATTTTCGATTGCAGCTGAGCGTTCATGAGCTCCTTCTTCAAGACAACCAGGGCCTTCTGCATCCTCTCCTCGACATTCAAGCTGGATAGAACCTCCTGAAGCTCTGCAGAGTCGCCAGCACTGACGGCAGCAGCGAAGTCTGCAAGTTTCGCAGGCTCGGCTGTGACATTGCCCGTAGACTGGCTCATGGAGAATGTGGATATCTGGTCCCTGAACAGACTATTCATCTGTGCGACCTCCTTGAAGACATTGACGATCTCATTTGTAACAGCGCGAATGACAGGGCTCTTTGGGTCATATGGCTCTTCAGTCAAGTTCTCGACATTGACGAGACTGACAGGATATTTCCGCAAGAATGAGGTGGGTTCGTATTTCTCCTGGCTTCCGTCAGATTTGTTGGCGACAGCGCTTTCTTCAAAGCTTGCCACAACATCGCCCTTCTTGTCAAATGGTGAGTCCTCTGCGGATTTCAGCGGTATTGGCTCGGGTGTTGGTGACTCGGAGTCGGGCTTTTTCACATCCGTCTGGCCAGGGGGAATAAGTGTCGATAGTTTGATGCGCCGGTGGGGATAGAGGATGGCCGTCAAGCTGTTCTGCTCGCCATGAACAGGAAATGCGCTGGTGATCTGGGCAAACACACCCGTATCGTACACGTCATCTAGGTTGTGTATCACATCCTCGTCGGCGTTCTCGTCCTTGAACAGGAATGCTCCAACGTACGGCTGACCTCTCTTGATCATGTCTGTGACGGCCGCCGCAACGTTCGGGTCCTTGATCGTGATCGCCTTGTAGAAACCTGGGAACAATGGCCGCCGCGCAATGGGAATCGCCAGCACCTGTGGGTAGACCTCTGGTACGGTTGGCTTCTGCAATGCACGTTCCGACCTCCTCCCCCTTCGACCGCCGTCTCCCGTGCCATCACTGCCAGAGCCTGAGCCGCCCGCTCCAGAAGCAGCACTGCCCTTCCCATCTGCCGGGTCTGTTTTCCCTTCGCCGCCGGATGAGGCATCGGCGTTCGAGGATCTCGCCTCGCTGATCTCCTTCTCTTGGGCCTGCTTCTGCTTCTCTAAATTTGCTTTGGCCTCCTCTTCGGACAGCGGCTCGATCAGGTTGTCAAAAAACCCCTTCCCCTTCTTGTCGAAATGAACGGCAGATGTCGAGAAGGCCGGGCCCGTCACCGCACGCGAGCTCGCTCGCGGCAAGGAACGTAGTCTTGTTGGCCGGCCGGGCGCATGCCTAAAGGGAAATAGTGACGAGGTAGTAGAGAATCGGTTTGAGCCTCGGGTAAGCTGCCCTGGTGTGAAGGGTCTCGAAATGCGCTGCCGGAGAAGCATGGTGGAGGGGGGCTTCCTTGAAGCTGGCTGAAAAGCCGAACTTCTCGACAACGGATTAGACAAAATTTGCAGAGCTGTGATAATGATAAACAGGAGCCAGGGACTTGTAGAAAACAAGGGTAGTGCAGGTCAAGGGGGGAACAGACGGCGCCGACAACGGTGGCGATCGCTGTTCAGGCTCCGGTGTTGATGACAAAAGCTGCACACGATAGAAAATCCTCGGCGTCATCCATCGATATCGGCAGCGCTCCGGCCAGCATATCGTCACCGCCCTAGAAGATGCCCTCGGCACTTTGTCCTGCCTGCCCCGGCACAGGCGGCATGCTCAGGTGTGGAGGGCCTGGAACCCGCCAAAAATCTGGGGAGCGCGCAGGAGCCGCAACCCTTGGACGGTTGACTACTCCGTATGACTGCAGGGACCGGAGGACCCCTCACATAATTAAATTCACCCAGCCCCCGGGATAGCTTCCTTGATGAAACGACATCCTGACTTATTTATAATACTACATCTGGGTCTCTGGCACTCGCGACTAGACATCGGTTTCTATATATTACGATCATTAGACCTCACTTCAAGCTTCCCTTAAGCGAACGGCGTTTTCGCACCACCGCAACCTCCGCAGAGCCGCGCAGTTGACACACATCTATCTACATCTACGACGACGTTCTAGATCCCCTTACAGAACAGCTGCCAAGCATCTCTTCTTACAAAAGGTCTTATATATATATATAGCGCCATCCCGACAGGACTTCCTCAGGCTCATTCACGCGAGCGCTCATAACAATGTCTTCTACGCAAGCCTCAGCGGATCTCTCCTCAGGGGTATCGAAACTGTCTCTCACTACACCAAGCTCAAAGAAGACGACTACCGAGGTAAAGCCCAAGAACACGGAGGTAGCCGACTCCTGGGAAGATGAGGACGTCTCGTCGGGCTCAGATACCGAGACAGAATCAGAATGGCCCGCAAAACCCTCAGAAGGTCACCCTCGAGGGACGGCAGCGCCGCCGCCTACACCAATATCGCCTACTACGTATGACCAGACACCCGCGAGTATCACAGCACCAGGGGGGTACCAAACGACATCAGATCCACCCAGCGCTTCGGCGGCACGCCCGGAGAAGACCGATGCCGTTGCGAGGAGGATGATTGCCGGAGCCCTAGGCCTGAAGGCTCCCAAGATGACTGAAGAGCAGAGGGCGTATCAGAAGGCGATCCAGGAGAAGGAGCGCAAGAGGAGAGATGAGCAGAGGGCTGCTGAGAAGAGGAAGGAGGAAGAGGCCGCTAAAGCGAGGGCAGCAATGTGGGATGACTGACGGTCCAGCGTATCCTCGGAGTCCCGGATTCGTGGTGGGCATGCTGCAAGCGCTTACGCCCTGGGTGGTCTTGATGTTTCCAACCCGTTATCCTATGCTTGATTTCCTGTTCGCAGCCATGTAGGATTTGTGCCCTGCCAAGGCATTCCTGGCACTGGGGATCGTGGCATCGCGGGCTCGGAGTAGCGGGATTTTCGTCCACCTATCGTACACCTTTTGTTATTGTCACTGCGCGCAGCGTAACAATGCTAGGGTAGAAGCGAGTTGCATACAATACGAATTATTTGTTTTGCTGAAGTGAATACTCAGTGGTGTCTGTCTAGGTGCACTTCGTACTCCGTGACTGCTCGTCCTATTGTCCGCCTGACTTAAAGTCCTCACTTGCGGTGACCCCTTTAAGGGCAACATGCTGACCCTTCCACGTCAAGAGCAACTGCGGCTCTCCATCCTCACCAGCATACTGCATGCCTACGCCCAAGCCGTCGAGACCTTCTTCCTCGGCCCTTCGGTTCCACAATATCTGCTGGATCCGACCTTCCCTTGTACACGATACGAAGCCCATCGGCCAGCGACTCCGCCCGAGAGAGTCCCTCACGCCCTTTGTGGCTGGTTTCTCAGTGACAAAGAAGCCCAAAACGCCATGACCCCTCCAACCAACCGGTGCGCCGACGAATGCGCCCTCCATCTCACGTATTAGGTTGGGCGCAGACTTCCTCGCGATGGCTTTGCACTGCACCAGGACCTTGAGCGGCTCCTCTGAGGACGGCACGGTCCACGTCCCCAGAAGGTCGGTGCCGTAGTCTGAATGGCCGCCTATTCTCCGTAGGTAGAAGCCATACTTGGATAGAACCCGGGCGACTGTGTACTCATAGTGAGTGCCGACGTAGAGCGTAGACTTTGGATCCAGTCCTGACCGTTCGGCGTGGTCTAGAAATGATGGCAGGTCATGGTGATTAGTGGTTGGTGGCTCAGGGTAGATCAGGTTGGCGATTGATGAGATGAGCCTTGTGGTCCTCCATGGTGCCCGATTGAAGCTGCCAGAGAGTATGCGTCTCGTCATTGATGACATGCGCTTGTGAGCGTTCAGCCCATGATGCACAGTTGATCGCATCACCGTGTCATGCTTGAAAATGTGCGAAAGAGAAAAAGCCACGCGTGTCGTTTGGAGGGAGACGTGTATTCTGAGATCCCTGTTCTTTATGTCACTGTACCCGGTAGACCGCGTTAGGGCGCTTGGACCATCGGAGATAACAGGCAGCCTAGGTCAACGTCCAACATCTCGTCTCTCACTCCTCACTCCCGCTCTGGTCTTTTCCTTGCTTCTCGCAAGAAAAAGAAAAGAAGAAGAAAAAGGAAAAAAAAATGGGCGACCGACTAACTCAACTGCAGGACGCAGTCGACCAGGCAAGGCCCCCAGTTTCCCGCCCTTCAGAAGCCCCCGCTGACATCACCCCAGCTAGCAAAGCAATTCGTCGCCTGCATCCACTTCCTCCACCGGCACCACAATCGCGCGCTCCTCGGGCCCAACGACAAAATCCAGGATGTAAAAGCGGAACAGGATGGGAAGGAGGTCGAGCCGCTCCCCGAGGACGAGTTCAAGGCAGGGCAGCTCGAGCTCGCGCGCGACCTGATCACGAAAGTCCAGCAGATCGAGTTGATAATTTCGACCCTCCCGGGCCTCGAGAACAATGCTCAGGACCAGGAGCGGTATATCCGGGAGCTGGAGGAAGATTTAAGAGTCGCGGAGGCGCAGAGGCAGGAGGCGATCCGTGAGATGAGGGTTGTAGAGGCGAGGCTGGATCAGGTTGTGAGGGGCGCAATAAGGCCGTGAGCTTTTCGGGTATGTGATTGTTGGTATGGCTCCGAGAGGAGAAAGGAAACTGCTTTCGAACGGCGTTTGCGCATTTGGTTGAAAGGTTCATCTGGCGTTGTGTGGTGTTGATACCCTAACAGACCTTAGAGTCGCCATGACAAGAAACCTCCTTTGACGGCGACACATTGTTGCTCCCATTGCTTCGTCCCTCGTACCCACTTACGAGCACATGGTGACAACCATCGCTATGGACACCTGTGAACAAGGGAACTTGGCTGCAAAGTCAGTCCACGAGGACAGTGTATTTTATCACGAAACCTCTATCGTCCTTTTAGTGTATGGGTACTCTAATACTTCTAAGCCCTGCTATGATCTATCCCACTCTCTAGCTTGTCTTGAAGAATTGTGGAAAAATTGTTCTAAGATCTTCCAGGTGCCTGATCTGATGTTGGGAAGCTTGCTTCTTTGGTACAGGTGCGTCATCTTCCACCAAGTGAGCGGTGGTCCATCCTAGCTCTTGAGCCTTGACACAGTTGTTATAGCTGTCATCTAATTTGAAGGTCAGTGAGGGTCCAATGATGATTCAAATAACAAAGCCTGTCTGTACTCACCCACAAAGAAGCAGTCATCCCAATTCTCTACCCCCGCCTCCCTCATAGCTTTTGCATAAGCATCCTTGTGCGGCTTGCAAACAAATGGCACAGAAGAATAGTCACAGTACGTAACACCTTCGAACTTATCCGCGATCCCTAGTAGGTGCACGACTCTCTTCGCGTGATTGACATATGCGTTGGTGAATAGCCATAGTCTGACCTTACTTCTGTCTATGTCATCAAGCAACTTCTTCAACTCAGGCCTCGGCTTGATGATACCCTCTAAAGGTAGCGCATCATCGACCTTAGAGTTGTACTCGAGGGGATCAATCTCGTGGTGGCGAACGAGACCTTCGATAGCAAGACCGTACGTCTGGTAGTATTCATTGTGAAGACGTGTTGCTTCCTCTCGCGGTAGATTAAGGTGCTTCTCAAAATACTGATCTATAAGATCGGCCATGAGGTCATGAACCTTTGCGCCTGGTCCACTGTTAGTCTCATAGGTGAGAGCGTTGACGGCGAAACTTGCTCTTTGGGTATAGACAATTGTCTATGTCACTGAGCGTATTATTAGAACGGACTCCATCTGTACTACACTGTCATTGGACCTCACTCACAAAAAGAAGACTTGCTTTGGCGATGAAATGCCATTCGTCGTAGGTTCCGAAGACGTTGGCGCCATGTTGCTTGCGGTTGGAAGACTTGTCGATTCGGGCAAGACTTGAGTCACAACGTGGCTGAGGTCCCAGATGCGCAAAGATGAAGGGGATATCAAACTACTCAGGCACGGTAGTAGCAATCAATTCAAGGCTCGGAATAAAACCTATAATGACAACGACAGTAGCCGTTCCAGTGAAGTCTTTCCTTCTGGGGACGGTCCACGCGAAGCCAGATTGAAGGTTCGAGTCCGGATGCCCGGGTACGTATTCCTGGTGCTGTTGGAATGGGGTATTGGAGCTGGAGGCTCGTGATTCTGGTCGCGGCGAATAAGTGCTTCGTATTTAGTAGTGAATTAATGAGAAATTTGGAGAATAGGCAGAACTAAGAAAAGTTTTGTTTGACTAGAAAATACAAGAGGCCTGTGAAGTAGTGAGTGGAATTGATGAAGAGGCGAGGTCCACGACAGGGGTGAGGAGCGATGGGCCAGTGACTAAGCAAGGATCCCTGTGAGCAGTAAATACTTCTGCAGCGTTGGATCGACGCCACGCAGATTTATCCCTGGACTTGTACATCGTGACAAGCAGCTATCCTCTCGTTGTAGACAAGCAACGTACCGCTACCGTCTTTTTCTGTCGCATCGTGTACTAGCACGGGACTCCTGAGATCTAGTCCCACGTTACTAACGACTTTGGAAGTTCTGTGTATACCTGTGCCGTGAGGCTGAAGACGGAAGAGCGGCGAGATCCAACCCCCAGCGTCTCCTCGGTCACGATGGCACAGGGTCCGGCTGCGGCTCTGCAGTCAACGCCGGTGCCTTCCATGGCACTCGGGCTCGCAAGCTCTTTGACAGAGCACGAGAGACGACAGATCGAGGGATGCGCGATGATAATTCGATTCCGAGATGAGGTATTGTCAGGGGCGCACCCAAGGATCAAGGCGCCGGCGTATCGCCTCGCCTCGAAACAAAACAGCGAGCCTCAAAGCCCGAAGTCCACGTCTACTGCAGCTTCGTCTGGTCCGGTCGTATCGGTGCCAAACGCGCCAAAGGGCCCAAAGAAGTCGAACGCGAAGGTCAACGGTTCCCAGGTTGCAAACAACCATCGTTCCTTCAACACGAATGCGCAGCACTCTGCAGCGTCCGCAACAAAGGCGACTTCTGTACGCCTGCCAGGTCTCGAGTCACCGTCAAATATCTCGAGTAACATGCCTGGAATTCCAACGGGCCCCAGGGTTAGGACTGCAGCACGTCTCAGCGACGGCCCAGCGACTGCTCAGTTCGACCCCGTACTATTGACAAAGTCTGAAGACTTGATCAAGGCTGAGCTCCAGCTTCAGAGGCAGCGACTCGAGCGCGATCTGAGTGAGCAGGTTCGGCAGCAACGTGCCCCAGCCAAAGCATCGCATAATGACGAGGTGCTTGCTGACTTCGATCTTGCTGAGGTTTTGATGAAAGCTTTACAGCTGGTTCAATCATCTGCTCCACTCCAGACTGATGCAAATCTAACAGCTAATGCAAGTGGCGTGGATAGCGATTCTGCTGGTGACGACAGCACTTTCTACTCTAGCAAGCACGATACACCAGAGTCCCACCTTACACACCGCATACCCGAACCTGATGAGTTTGACGCAGCGCAGCAAGCGCGCGAAGAATCTCACTACGAACCTCCAATGGTCATGGAGGCCAGTCCAGTGCCTGCCCAGCCGCCTGTGGTAGCTGCGCCATCCTCTGTCGCCCCGAATGCGAATACTGCTCAACCGCAGCAGCTTCACGATCCTCGCGCGTTCGCGTCTGCCTTCGACGACCGCCTAAGGACCACAACATTTGATGGCAGAAGTCAGGCCGGTGGCGGGTTGGCACTGGCGGAAGAGGCAGCTGGCGTGCCCATGGAAATAAACTCGTCCCAGGAGAGTGGGGAGGCAAACAGTTCGCGAGATTCTGGTATGGCAGACGGAAAGCAGTCAGCCTCTCAGCATCATCTCGCGTCTGTCACTGGTCAGCTCATTGAGCAAACCTTTGGCCGCCGCCACTCTCCGATCCTTCGCGCACATAACCTATCCCCAGTGGCTCCGCAGCCTGCTCATGTCTCCCCATTGGCGAATTCTCGTCAGCCTCCAGTTCCCCCACAAGATACCCTGCCAGCTCAAGCGACTCCTGCGCAAGTTGTCGCCCTTAGAAATGACCGCTCTAACGGTTCGAGTCCCGAAAGCTCGCCACAGGGCAGGCCCAATAAGAAGGGCAAGAAGGGCAAGAAGAGGAAGGCGGATCGCATGGCCGCCAACAACGCAGTGGCGTCTCCGTTCATTAAAGCTGAGCCTCGTTCACCATCTCCTCTGACAGCCCCACAGCACCCTAGACCCGTCAAACGCGTTAGGCAGGCACCGCGACCAGGCCAAGAGCAAGGCTTTGATGAACCACGCGTCGAGGAAGTTGTGGAGAGCCCTCATCCCTCTAGCTATCCCAGGTACAGGAGCGATAGGGTATCTACCTATGATAGTCCGCTTGGGCATCGCTCGCGACAGGATGGTCTACCCTTCTCGGTGGCAGAACCGCCGAGATATGAGCAACAGTATCGCGACGATCTCCGCCCAGTTGAGACTGTGCGGTATGTACGGCATGTCTCGCCCGGCGCGCACCCTTACCATTACACATCAAGTGAGGTGAGAGCCTTCAGACCAGTCTCCCATGCCGGTGTGGACCGACCACTCGCATATCAAGATGCTCGAGATTCACCACGAACCATTATGCGGCCCGCTGCTGATCGCGATCGATCGCGCTCGCCTATTCTCATCGACGAGCGGTCACAACCTATTATGGGCCCTCCGCAGGTACCTGCTTCGAGGGTGGTGGTTGATGAATTCGGTCGTGAGTACATTGACCCGTCCTCAAGACAGGAGTCAGTCATCATTCGGCGCCCAGTCGCCCCTCGATCGGTGTACGAGGATCGGGACGACTACTACGACCCTGGTAGGGCGACGACAAGGGTCGTTCGGCGCTCTGTCGCCCCTGCGAGTGCCTACGGTGAGCCTGAGATTATCTACGAGCGAGCGCATCCAATTCGTGCAGCTTCTACCTTGCCAGGACCGAGTCGTTATGATGAAGAAGTCGTCTACCGAAGACCGACCTCGCCGGCCACGTACACCACCACACGACGGATCGTTACCCGCTCAGAATATGCACCGGAGTTCCGCTACTACCGCGAGCGTGACCATCCCACCCAGCCCGCCGGTCAACCGAGCGCTGATTACTACGAGCGGCGTGCCATGCAAGATCCTCGGCCGCCGATGGGTGAGCCCCCACGGGAGTACATAGTGCGGTCTACCACTGTACGTCCGGAGGCATCCGCCAGGCCTGAGGCGGTTCGAATGTCAAGCGTTCGACCGGAGCCCGTGCCTGGTGAGTACGGTGCACCGATTTTGTTGGACGAACGACTGCCTCCGCCCCGAGCGTATAGCGTGCGCCCGATGGCTCCCCCTCCGCCTCCACAGCAACCGCAGTATGTGCGTCAGTGGCCTGAGTTTGAGACTCGACCCGCTTACGGAGAGCAAGATGTCAGGGGTGAAGACGGTGGGGTGGCTTATGTCGACAGCGCACCAAGGGAAGTCTACAGGTGAACGGAGGGGCTCAGTGTAGACACTGTCGACTTCGCGCGACCCAACTCCGGCATTTGGATTCGGACAAACTTGAAGTTCGTTGATGAAAGAGAGTCGAGTATACACTGTGTCAAGTCTGACACAATCTGAGGCCCAACGAAGAAGCTTTAGCCAAGCCATTGAGCAGATACAGATGGGTAGAACATACTCGAGCAGAACACCGTGGCGTCCAAAAGTAGCCATTATCTATGGAGGAGTGGACGTGGTCAATAAGAACAGCGTATAGCAATGCGATGACATTTTCCTGCTGATTTTCCCCCCCTATGCTTCATTTTGAAGCATTTCAGATAGAAAGCTGGAGGCAAGCAGAGGCTCAGCCAGATGACATTGATTGATCCTCCGACGTCTCGATTTTGAATCTCGTTGTCCCCGAGATTCGGAGAACATTAAGGTTATCATAGATCTCAATAAGGTTTCGGTCGCTGCATACATAGGCCTCAGTCTACTAGCACCTCAAATCAAGTTTTGATGCCGAGCACCGAAGGCCATCCTTTCGTATCTGTTCAGTAACACTATTTAGTGACCAGCGAAGCTTAGCTGCCGGGCCTGCTGTCCTATACACAGTAGACCGCCCTTGAAGACCTCCCGGTAGCGATTTTCCTGATTTAGTATTTCAGGGGCCCGGCCTCGATGCGGGCTTGTCATGGAGGCATGCAGATGGCGTGTGGCGATGAGCTTCTTGCCGCCCCTGAATCACTTTGGAATCTTGCTGCTCACACGCCTGCGCCGCTAGGAAGGCGGACATCGGAGGATCAACTCATCGCAGGGCACTCATGCTATCTGGCAGATGAAGCTACGGAAGATTCGCCCACAGCAGACCCGTCCTATGGTCGGTTATTCCACAGGACGTTCTCAAATTAGAGGCTCCTGGTATGTGTTTTCTGAAACCGTTCTTGCATTGCCTAGTGTGGCCCGCGCTTTGAGTGGTCTAGCATACGCCAATCGAGGATGCCGTATAGAATGTCACTCCATTGATCTGAATTGGAAATTCACTTTGGTGGCTGCTTACCTCACTGAGGCTGAGGCTGAGATCGAGCCTCCTTTGTAGGCCCCTGACAGCTCCCGAAGTGCCGACTCATCAGACCAGCACGCCAAGGAGGCGTTAGCTCTGAGCTCACTTGGGTTGTGAGCTCCAGTCGACGGCCAGGGCAAGCATGCCATGGCCTGGCACACGTCAAACCAGTTTCGGGCAAAGGCGAGCGGGGTTGTTTATCATTGAGCGGTCTGAGACCAGGACGGGTATGAGTAGAAAGTGGTCAAGTCAATCTACTGAAAAACCCGAATCGAACGGCAGGAGAAGCAGAGGCCTTCCATCTTGAGTTGGCCCCTGCTCCGTGCGATCTCTCTGACTGGCGATCGAGTCGTTCGTGTCTGAGACAGGCATTCGGCAGGGCGCAAACTAGACTCGAGGATAGTCCCGTCGAGGACTGTGAGATCTTCCCTGGCAGAAACACCCTTGGGGGAAGCACTGCGACGTGACCCCTCGTGGACGACAGCGATTAGCCTCAAGAACGATGGCCCTGGGCTGGTTTGTCATGCGAGAAGTCGAGCATCCAAAGAAAAAGGTGGTCGAGCCGTCTGAGATCTAGATATGGGATGAAGGCGCAATGGCAGCCCTGGGGGACCGCCCTGGGGGACCGCCCTGGGGGACCGCCCTGGGGACAGCCATGGGCCCTCGGGCAGTGCGGGCGGTCGTGCGCGTTTGGAATGGAGACGAAATGGAAACCGCGCATTCGTCATTTCGACGTTCTGGAGCATCGCTGTCATGTCCTGCATCAATTCGACGGACGTATTGCATAGGCACGCACCGCATGGAATCGGCCCCCGGTTGTTGTCAGCGTCAGACCTCTCAGCTCTGATCCATCTGATCCATACAAACTTTGGGGATACGGTCGGCGCCGGGGATTAAAAGAGATAAGACACTTCATCTCTGCATTCTCCTTGTGAAGACAACCCAACCACGAGCCGCCTGGCCGGTGAAGAGTGCCCACAGGCTGGAGATCCACCACGAGGTGATCTAGGTCGCCTACCTACACGTCCAGCATTGTTCAGTGTTGTTCTAGGGCTGATCATCAGGATCGACGCGGCGAGGATGCTTGCGGCACTCGACGGATCTGCAAGAGGAATAGGGAACCAAGTTGGTCTGGCCTGTCTGGCCTGCTGTGATCCCATTGTTCCCGACTGGTTGACTCTATCATGGTGTGGGCCCTTTTTGGGGGCCCATGGCCCCACTCCTCTTGTGGCCTGGCGCGGCCGAATCCCCGTCCTCGCAGGCCTGAAGCCCTATGGTAGTACTCCGTGCTATGGTGCTATGGTACACTACACGCCCGAGCAGGCTTCAATGCAGCGCTACCAGGCCTGCGCGGCGTGATAGTGCCGTAGTAGGTACGGGCGCTGCGATCCGCACAGCCCCTTGCCCTCCACTCGTGTCTCGAACGCCAGCCCAGTCCAATCCAGTCCAATCCACCGCGCGGGCAGTGCACACTGCCAGCTGCCAACTCTTTGCTTTGATCGCCTCACGCAATCACACCTCTTCCTCCTCACCTTACCATCTCTCCGCCCAGCCCGACGAGATCTCAACCAACCCCCCCTTCCCCCAAGGGCTGAAGTAGAGCACACGACAGTTGTTTTCCCTTCTTTCGTTTCCTCTTTCCCTCCTCCCTTTCTTCTCTTCTGGTGTGCGCGCAGGCGGCATTTCCCCCCTCTCCCTCCACCCTCCCCTCCTCGGACTTGGACCTTGGCCTTGACACGGTCCTCGTCTACTCCGCCAACTCCGCCCGCCCGTCCTTCCCGGACCTCCTCCCCCTCCTCGTCCTCCTCTGCCCTGGTTGCATCCTTGTCCTGTCGGCCGGGCTACTGTACTGTGGCCTCCCTCGTCGTCGTCCATGAGGAGCACATCATGCACGCCATGAATAAGATAGCAAACATGAGAAACTGGTCAGAGCGGATGAGTCCCGCCTTTGGCATGTCCTCAAGGCCCAGCATGGGCATGTCGATGCAGGGTCTCCATCCACACCACAAGATTACGCCTCAGGGCGCTTCCCCCATAACGCCTCCTCAGATCGGCGACTCTGTCATCCACCATGCCTTCAACGTGCCCTTCGCCTCCGAGCTGGCTGGTCCCGACACCGAGGACATCCTCCACGCTACTACCGACGCCGTCCTCAGGTGGACACACCCTGCCGAGGCTCCCGATGACGTCCCGGTCCACGAGCTCCCCGTCCATGCCGACAATCTGGGTCGGTTGAGGAAGATGTGCAAGGACATCACCAACAGCCAGCTGCCGATCGAGGCCCATGTTATCTCGACCACGCCGAAACATATCAGGGGCCAGGTCACCACCGTCTGCCTCTCGGGTTCCCTGGACCTCGTCTGGCAGACCAGGGAGAAGCTCCTCAATGAGACCCCTCTGTCCCTGGTGTGTAGTTGGATAACCCGTCGTGTTGCGTTGTGACCTACTTGAGAGATGCAGATCCACTAACCCCTCGTGCTTGCTCCAGCGCTGTACCACCGTGGACATCGATGGAGACATGGTTGCGGACCTCAACGCCGGCTCTCTCAAACAGGCCGTGACCGAAACCCTCGACAGCATATCGGCCTTCTGCGGCGTGGACATCTTCCTCCTCGGGCCCAAGCTCACACCGCTTGTTGATGGCGTGAATGGCGACGTTGAGATCCGGAGGGACCAGCGGTGGAGAGTAGCCATCTACGGTGACATATTGTCCTCGGAACACGCCAAGACTCGTGTCTTGGTCTCTATTGACCAATGGGTATGAGATGTTACACTATCTGCTTGACGGGAGGCAGCGACTGACACTGCTTCAGCTTGGCCGGATCGTTGATGCTATGCATATGGACCTCTCGATTCAACAGCTCATCTGCGGCCGGAACCGAAAGAACATCAAGCTGATCGAATCGGCTACCGGTACTGCCATCTATTTCCCCCCGCCCTTCTCGACGTACTTCCGATACTGCCCTGGCAACGCTCAACCCCGAAACCCGAACGAGATCCTCATCACCGGCGATAAGCCCCGACAGATCGAGCTCGCCAAGCTCAAGCTGCGAGATTTGCTGAACCGCGTCCGACTTTACGTCAAGGATGTGCCCATGCCGGCGGAGAAGATCGATACCATCCTCCTGACTCGTCTCGACAAGGTTCGCAAGATCGTCGAGACCAATGGGTCCTACATCCAGTTCCCGCCCTTGGGCTCGAGGCAGAACACAGTTCGGGTCCAGGCTATCGAGAATCTGCATATCGAGCGGACGGTTCGGGAGCTCATGTCTCTTGTAAGTTCAGCAAAGGAGGTGTACCTCGACTGTTGGCTGACAAGGGTTGCAGGCCGGGCAGTTCTACAGCGGATTCTGGGCGGCTCAGCCGGATGGCAGGAGGCTGCCAGAGGACAACGACATCAGGATCATGCTCGGTGACATCTGTGCCAACTCCGACGCTGAGATCTCCTTTCAGCGACTTTCGTTCACCATCGACGGCTCTGATGATGCGGTCAAGGCAGCGCTTCACGTGATCTCCCAAATCCGATTCGTGACACAGTCGCAGTACACTATCAGGGTCAAGATTGAGCTTGCCAATGAGCACAAGGAATTCGTGAGCGGCAAGAAGAATGGCAAGATCAACAAGATCATGGGGCAGAGTACGTTCAGCATAAGGCCCTAGCTTGGTGGAAGTGTTACTGACGTCCTAGGTAGGCAACGTCCAGATCATGTTCGAGAACTTCGGCGAGTACAACTTCAACATCGACGTGAACGCCTCGTCCTACGACTCCATGAAGCAGGGCCTGGGTCTAGTGGAGCAGGAGATGCCCGCTTCCATCTCGTTCCACGTGCCTGATCAGTACCACAAGCGAATCATTGGTATTGGCGGCCAGCACATTCAGCGTATCATGAAGAAGCACTCTGTCTTCGTCAAGTTCTCTAACGCCCAGGAACGCAGTAAGTCTCTTCGGATCTCGGCAGTCGGTTCAGATGGGGTTCATCTCGCTGACCTTTCAGACGGCATGATTCGAGAGGATGACGACAACACGCTGGACAATGTAATTTGTCGGACACCCGCTCGCAATGCCCAGAGCCTCGAACTCGTGAAGTCGGAGATTCTTGAGATGGTCGATCGCGTTGTAAGCCGTACACTGCTTGCCGTGAAGAAATGAAATACTGACGTTTTACAGGACTCCGAATTCACGTCCCAGGTCGTACCTGTGGACCGTCTCTACCACCGCCAGCTGCTAGCTCGCTTGTCCGACATTGCGATCATGGAGAAGAAGTGGAACTGCAAAATCATCTTCCCCGGCACAGAACAGGCTAGCGATGAGGTAACCTTTACTGGACCTCAGTGGCAGGTGCCCCTTTGTGTTGACGAGTTCCTCGTGAGTTCAATCCTTCTCCTTTGGCTGCCTGATGCATGCTGACCTCCGCAGGGCATGGTACCTGACAACCATGAAGTGGTACTGGCTCGCACCCCAGCGCTGATCAAGTACCTCGAGTCTCCGGAGTTTGTGAACGAAGTCGTGCCAAAGCTCAAGGCTCAGCATGAGGTCGACCTCACCGTGCATGAGAATGCTTCCGAGCTGACTGACGACGGCCAGCCAACTGTCACACTCCTCTGGACCTTCACCCGCAACAATGCAGGCGGTCTGCGCGATGCTATGGAACTCCTGCATGGTCACTTCGCCACTGCCGGTGTCGAAGAGACCATCATCAAAGGATCTATCCCCCGCCCCAAGTCGGATACATTCGAGGAGTCGCTCCAGTACTTCGACTCAAAGCTGCTACAGCACGCACCCACAACAGTTGCGACTGACTCCCCGACCAAGTCCGCCTTCGGCGACGAGGTTGCCCGCGAACGCAGCACCATCTTTGACAAGCTTCGGAAGCCTGGAAGCATGTCATCGATCTCTTCTTTCTTGGACCGCCGCAAGAACAGCTCTCACTCGGCAACCGTTTCCCTGTTTAAAGGTTCGAGCAACGTGTCCAAGTCTTCGCTCATTTCGATCGAATCGACCCGCAGCTTCCACGCTGATCGAAACCCGTGGAACGACAGCGGTGTAAATTTACCCGACGACGACAGCCCCTGGCCGAGTCGTCCCTTTGGAACAAGCTCCGGTGATAAGTTGACGCCCAATGGCGTCTCTCAGCCCGGCGATGTTACGCCCCGTCACAGTACCCGGCAGTCCGCTGACAGCGGCCGTCCTTCCACCTCTCACTCTACGAATTCTGGATACCCCGGTCCGATCGGACCTTATCGTTAGATTCTTCGCTCTTAGAAACTCGACGTCAAAATACCCCGGCTGGATATACCCTGGCGCGAAAAAAATACCCAGACAGTTGTCATGCATTTGGTCGGCTCTGTTCTCTCTTCGACCGCTGTTTCCAACCATGTCGCGTTCTTGGGATCGTTGCCATCGACGGACTGCTACTTTCTCGGCTTCGACACTCGTTTACGAGCGTCGAATTGAAAGATCGGCAGGCATGTAATGGCGTTCCAAAGACGTTCCGATTTGGCTTCTCTGTTTTCTGCTTGAGTTTCCTCGGCGTTCAGTGGCTTGTTTGAAGATTTCAATCTCAGTATATTTCGTCTTTCATCGTCCATCTCCATCACATATACACGAAACCGAAGAGCAACACACCACAGTGTCAACAACAAACAAAAGGGGCTCGCATGGCCTTCGGACACAATGAATCTCATCTTGAAGACGGCATCAAGGCTGATGATACCATTTCATGATGTGGAAGAGGGACGATGTGATGAGTTGGACGGACGGATGGGTGGTAAGAAGGAATGTACGTGGCAACGGATCTTGTCGGAGCGACCGAGGTATGGACACGCTGGTAGGTGGTTGGGACCAGGTAAGGAAGTGTATTCTTTATGGCTCATTTATAGCGATGGCAGAAAAACAGATGATACCCAGCGAGTTGGTCTCACAAAGTCGCCTCCTCCGTACATCAACTGGACGAAGTGCCAGGTTTTTGATGCCCTATGTACCCACCCTATTCCTCCTGTTATGACGTCCACTACATCACTTTCTTGCTTCTTTGCTCGGTAGTCTTTCCCGCTCTCTTCTAGCCGCTGTGTCCGGATATAGGCATGGAGGAGCTTCATCATCTCAGCCAGTATTGAGTCCGCCCTCGGACTGGTGCCGCATTGATTAAGTCCCTGATGAACTCGATCGCCGTGTCGGCTTTCCAATCTCCCTCCCAAGCGCAGAGGTCTGCACCACAGCACTCTTGGCGTTCCCTGATCATCGGCAGTATGAGGCAAGTAAATGAGAGATAACGAACACTTCGCCATTAGTAAATATGCAGCGCTCAGATCCGAAGATTCCCAATGCAAAATCAATCATGCAAATGCTAGAAACAGATCAACGAACCGGCGCTTAGCTCTAAC
This sequence comes from Chrysoporthe cubensis, assembly GCA_001282315.2. NCBI lineage: Eukaryota > Fungi > Ascomycota > Sordariomycetes > Diaporthales > Cryphonectriaceae > Chrysoporthe > Chrysoporthe cubensis. The sequence continues at coordinate 2,372,424 of LJCY02000008.1, read as the reverse complement.
CCATCTTCATATCGGAGAGATCACGCTCTAGCAAGCCAACAAATGGAGACGGCGTCAAAACTTTCCAGAGACCCCGTATCCTGAAAACCCGTCACAACCCCACAAACACCATCTCAAAACCCGCGCAAGTGCACCCCTGTCCCGTACCCAACCCCGTCCCCATGCGGCATCCCATCCCTGTGCTGCTGCTCCCTCTCCCTCTGCATGGCGAGGATGATCTCCGTCAGCCTGTCGATCTTGTCGTTCAGCTCCGAGATCTTGACCTCCACCTGGCCCGGCGCATCGACATCGTCGTTCGCGGCGTCTGTCGTCGGCGTCGCGGTGCCCAGGGCCCGCGTGGGCGAGTCCCTCGGCACCTGGATCGGCTCGAACACGCTCATGCTCATGCGCGAGGGCCGGCTGAGCTTCTGCGAGGACGAGGACGCCGGGCGCATCTTGGGCCGCGAGGCCTTCTTCTGCACCGTGCTGCCCGGGCCGGCGCCGGTGTCCGCGCGCGGGCCCTTGAAGCCGGCGTACTCGTCGGCCGCCACCTTGCCGCGGATGACCTCGTAGAGCATGATGACGCCCACGATGGGGAAGTGCGTCGCCTTGAGCAGGAGGATGCGGGCGGCGCGGAACTTGTGGTCGGAGGGGAGGAAGATGCGGCAGGGGCGGAAGATGATCAGCGCCAGCAGGTTGAAGGGCGGGTAGAAGTGGGTGAGGCGGTTGGAGGTGGAGGCTTCGAGGACATAGACGCTGTAGACGTAGAGATATTCCTCGCGGGCGTGGCTGATGACGCGGGAGAAGGAGTTCGAAAGCATACCTAGGACGGTCAGGAAGCGAACGCAGGGCGAGGATGCGGAATAGTGATGATCGTGGTAGACTTACCCGTCAGACTGCCCATCAGCAGGATGCTGGACAGCGTCACAAAGATAAACATCAGAGGGGGTCCCAGTATGGGGTCGATGCGGCTCATGATTTCAAAACCGACGTAGCTCGAGCCGTAGAATATCTTGGTCAGGTCCATGGCCATCTCTTTGAGGGTCTGCGATAGCGGGTCAGCGACGAACGGGGACGAGTCTTGACTCGCAGATATGGATATATAAGGATACGTACGAATTCTTCACGGCCAATGAGCGAGAACGTAGTCAGGAAACCCATGTAAAGGATCACAACGAGGACCATGAACCTGAAGCGCTATGGTCAGGACCATATCTGGTAGGTTGATCTGGATCAAGAAGCTTACTTGATGAAGTCCTTGCCCATTTCCTTCAGACAGGGAATAAGCGTGCCCCAGTAAGGCGACAGAGACAGGACAGAGCAGACGCGAGGGACCATGAACAGAGCCTCGAGCGAGAGTATGTCAAACGACTGCTCGATGAGCGCCATGTCATGCCTCGAGAGGCCGACAATGCCTGCACTTCAAGTTAGATGACTACCAGAAGACAGGTCTGGGCCTAGATCAACGTACGCATGATGGCAAATACAAAACCAATGCATATCATGGTTATATCGAAAAGGTTCCATATCTGTAGCACCGTAAGCAACGATTCAGCGACCGCGGCTGTTGCGCGCGAGATGTTCTTACATCAGTTGCATAGAAGATCGATCCCGCGTCGCTCCATTCGCTCAGCTCGTCGTAGAAGAAGGCCGCGAACCAGATGTATAGGAGGACCTCGGGTAGGCTGATCTGGTCCGGATTCCTCTCCACGAGCACGGAGTAGTACAGGAAGAGGAAGATGAAGAAGAAGATGACTTCGAAGCTCTTCAGGTATTTGGGAACCCGAAGCCGGGAGAATGGATCGGCCGTCGCCTTGTTGTAGAACCGGGGCCGCTTAACCGAGTTAACCTCGAGTTCTAGCGAGCATGATCAGTATGTAACTCTACCATTCCCGTTCGCGAGGACACCTACTATCCCAAAACACGATGTCGCCGTTCCATATGCCCGTGACAATCTTCTGTACGACATGCTGGCTCAAGAAGCGCTTAGCGTCTGCGACAGCCGCGATCTCCAGCGCGTTGAGGGTGACAAATGGCTTAGTCGGATCCTCCTCCTCCTCATCCTCGTCGTCGCCGTGCATCGTCAGCCGGGAGATGGACTTCAACAGCTGGTACCGTTTGTTGCTGCCGGTGTTGAGGAACGCATTCTTGGCCGAGCTCACCGTCTCGGACAGCGACTGGGCGAGCAGGGCGGTATTCTCGTCGACCTCCTCGGACAGGCGGCCGGTCTCCTCATCACGGCCCCCACCCTCTTCGGCGTTGTCCTCTGTATCCGGGATCTCATAGAGACAGTAATCCACAACCTCTCTCTCTGACAGGTGTGTCAAGAAGCGCCAGGCCACAATCTCTGCTGCATTCGCCCGTGCTTCGTTGACGCTCTTCTCCTCCGTCGCGGCTCCATAGTGCCATTTTAGAGCTCTGGCTCAGCAGTCAGCAAGCTGTGTGGCATAGGTGTGCTGCAAAAGCTGGCACGCGGATGCCATTTTGTAGCGGTACTTCAGGCGGACAAATCACGCTCATCTGTGACCCGGTTGGTCGTTTAGATGAGGATATGACCGCCGGTGACAGCCCCGAGGGACACTCAACCCGCTGTGGGAGCAGCCACTGACGGGCAGCGTCGCCATACAGGGTGGTGATTGCCAAGATGTGAGAAAAGAGGTGCGTCAGACGCAGGTACCGGCATCTCCCGCGCGGCTTGGCTATTCACATGCGAAGGCGGTATTATGAATAGTGGACTTACAGCAAGGCGTTCACAATCGCAGGATTACAGCAGGATTTGCTCAGATGCTCAACTAGTTTCGTGAGGCCCGCGCCTGCAGACGTCGTCCTCAGTTGCTCGAAGGTGACCGGCAGGATCACGACCTCGTTGAAGTATCTTTTGTGGCTCGAACGTCAGTGGCGAACCCCCTCGTCATCTCACATATACCCGCCCACTCACATTGACAGCTTCTTGATCACATCCCGGAAGGAGTCATCGTCCCGCACATCTGGCAGCCCGTGGAAGAAGACCAGCCGGCCGTTCGGCGACGGCGTGCGCGGTGCGTCGTTTGCGCCGGGCTGAGGGCGGAACTTGGCGCGTACAGGCATGTCGGCGACGTCCTCGCTGCGCCAATTGGTAGACCGGCCTACGTCGCGATCCACGGAGTAGGGACGGCGAGAGGATGGAGAAAGTGGGCACGAGGTCGAGACCGCCCAGCCTCGCGGTATTATTATGTAAAACCGAGGAGCGTACTTGAGGCTATCTTTAGCCACCCCGCATAGCAAGTCTCAGGTAGGTGGTGGCGTGGGGGTTCCAAGGTTGGCCCCAGGGGGATCGACCCACCGCAACAGGCCGTATCTTGACGATTCGCCAGCTGACAGGCTCGAGCCTGGAATGCCCATGCCGCCCTACAGGCACTAAAAATGCAGTAGCCGTCCAATCTCTTCCTGGCTTGGCCTCTACGATCACTTCTCGACTGCCGCAAGACCCTCGGATCTGTCCCACCCAAAAATTCAGGGCCACCGAGTGGACAGGTCCCCGGCCTTGCTTGGTGTGGTGAACAAGTACGCTGCAGGATCTTGCAGGATGTTCTCACCTCCACGGTGCAGGTGATGCATGTGGGCCGCTTCCGATCCTCCGGGGGTTCCAACCACAGGGTAACTAACTTCCAACTTCGACTTGCAGCATGCTGACCGCATGCGCCCTACCCTTGAACGATCGGAAGACCAGCAAACACCAGACGAGAGCATTCGGCCTGTGCTAGCCTGGTGGGAGCTTGGGCCCTTGTCTCGCTCGCTGTCAGCTGGCTGAAGCTTGAAACAAATAGAAGCGGCCATGTGCAGCGGCCAACTTCTGCAGGCCTGAGACCCGGTCACGGGCCTGGCTAGACACCCGGACGCTCGGGTGATACAGCTAGAGCGAATGGACTCGCGGTGCATGACATTTGACAGCGTCGAGGAGATTGACGATCTGGCCGAGGGATTCATTCTGATCTTCTCTCTCGCCTCGCGCGGAGGCGTATAACCCGTCAGGCCTGAACAGCAGGATGCAATCTGAATGGCGCCCCAGCTTCACATGCCGGACGATGGATTGCAGGACACACTCAACTTTACCGCGCTTGTCAAGAGAGGACACTCCTGCCTGATCAACCTCCCTAGGGAACCAGACCTCTGCCAAACAACGCCAGGTCCCTGCAGACTGACTTGAGAGCCATGAGTCTGCGTCAGGGTGGCCTTCGGGAGCACAGCATTACTGAGAAAGTCAATTCTGCGTCTTCTCAGCTTGCGAATTGCGCCCTTCTCGTGATCCTATTCGTAAGGTCATCAATCTCTACGGGGCAAACCCCATCCCAGACCAGGAACCCGTCTTCGCGATCTGATCCCGGGTCTTGGATCACTGGCCGCCAACGAGCTGATCCGAAGCTTTGAGAGTCCACGGATGGGCGAGTTGGAACTAAGGAAGTCTTCATGGTGCTGAAGCCAGCAGCGGGCTGCGATACATCTGATCGAACAAGATATCTGCTTGCCGGGGCGTCGAGGCATGTCCTCATGTCTTGGAAGACGGCCCGGCCGTGTCGTCTTGTTTCACTTTGTGCTTGTTCCCATGTGTAGTCAAACACCGACCAGGAGTATCTTGTGAACAAGTCCTCCTATGTGTCGGGGTCGACAGAGCGAATGTCCATGAAGATGGAGTGGACTCTCAGTAGTATCACGGTACAGTCCATACCTGACACTTGCATGTCGGATGCATCCTTGCCAGTCATGCTGGATCATTTGCTCTAGAGTATATGCGTTGGATGCACCTCATTGTCACGGTGCTCCGTCCTGATATCAGATTTTTTTTAGTCGCATTCGATGGTTTGCTAATCCGTCTTGACAGATTTCAAGTTGTAAAATCTGGTGATATCGTGTCTTCCGGTTTGGTGACCCGTCGAGGGTAACTACTGTTTTGTCTTATTGCGAGTCTGTTCCCCTGCGCATCGATTTGGTCAGTCTGTTGAGATTGAATGTGAAGATGGACCACGTTATTGGGTTGAGAATATGCGGGCTCTTACCTTTGCGGGAGATGTATTTAGGTATACAGACCTCTTCTCAAGAGTCCGCCAACCTCTTCTGCTGCCTATCAGAACTCCCAAAGTTCGATGTATAAACTTTTTTCCCTTTCCCTTTTTTCATTTCCTCATTGAAAACGTTATCTAGATAGACATCGAGATATGATTGAGACAAATTAATGGATCGCCGAGACACCAGAGGGCCATAGCGATGAAGAACGCCGACGTCCTTCCTGCGGCTGAGATGCCGAACGATGCGTTGGCTTTCCTTGGGCCGAGCAGCAACCCAAACTCGATTATATTATACAAGCGCAAGATGTCGATACCCGAACACAAGAGAGTCTAGCGATAGAACGTCAAACTATGTTAGAAGAGGCCAGAAAATTATCATTATGCTCCATGATGGATCAATTCCAGCAAATGCGGCGATCCCGTCCTGTAACACTCCATGATACACTCACGGATAGTGATTGAATTTGTGAGGCGCTTCAGGGATGAGACACGCTCTCCTCTAGAGGTCCATTGCTTCATGAGTGAATCAAATTTCCGCGGACTACCAAGGTCAGCTTCGAAGACCATCGAGACCGCGAAGACGAGGTGGATCTCTCAGGGCCCATCGTGGCATTCGAGATATCTGGCAGTCCGGCACAAGACGATAGGGGGCAGTAATTAGCAGGCGGAGAAGCGTGTATACGAGATAGATAATACGCCTCCTAGCAGCATCGAATTTCTGGGCGATAAAGAGGGCGCGTTGACATCGTACCGTCCTGACACGGTCATATGGGATGCTAGGCTGCAGATATTTGCGAACCTATTCCAGATACCCACAGAGCTTCTCCTATTCGAAGATGCAATGGCTCTCAAGAACTTTCTCCAGGTCGAAAAGGCTCTGGTCGGTACATTCCTAGACAAGCTGGCCGGCATCCCATTCTTCCAACGCTGATCGACAGGCTTCCGTTCGCATGCATCAACTCTCAGTGCGACATGCGGCGGCCTACTCAATGGCAACAGTCGCAACTGGACTTAAAAATACTATTGCAGAACCCCGAATGCTGCACCAATGTGTATGACCTAAGTAGACCCAGGAATTACCCGCCCATGGGTACCCAATGGGTACCCATAGGTGACCTGGTCGTGGTAGTTTTAACCCATTAGATACAAACAGTAATATGAAATCAAATCAAATCAAATTAAGTCTACAAATGAATATCTTATTTACTGTCTTACATTTAGCCGCAAACATCTGCGTTATCCAAGCTAAGCGTATCACTATGGGCATATAGCTCACAGGGGGTACAAAAAAAACTCATGGGGGGTAGAAACAGCACATGGAGGGTTCAACCAGCTCACGGGTGTTACAGAAAATTGGGGCTAATAACAGGTCAGCCAGGGAACGAAAGAACTTTTTCCTTTTCAGCATATGCATAGCATATTGATGAATACCGTAGCATATTCGCTATATGCTACAGAGTACTGAAGACTTGTATGCTGGGCGTATATCAAGCATGTGCTACAGATATATATTCGATATATACTTAACATTCATATATTTTTAATATTATTAATAGCATATGTCCGGCATATGCTTGTATTCGATAAATCTTTTCAATATTAAGTAAACAAATAATGCAAATCTTTCCCGTATTGGATTCTGTACCCCCTATGAGCTGGTTGAACCCTCCAGAGCTTTTTGTACCCCCCGCGAGCTAGAACCCGTATCGCTATCCAAATCAAGAATCTCCAGTTGATCCAGGCCATTGGGTCGATTGTGGCCGAGCATTGCCATGCTATGGTCAAGGAGAAAGGAAATATCCCGAGAGCCTTCCATAGGCAAGGAATATTATCGCTTCTCACAAAAACAACAGAGTATACAAGATTACCTATGGATTGGTTTGATCTATTACCCACGAGTGGTAATTCCTGGGCCTAGCCCCGAGGGCTTGTTCTGTATCTATACGTGCCTGTAGGAAGTTGATGAGGGTTATGGAACCACTAATCTGATACACCACGATCTGTCGTTATTGTCTTAGGACTATTGGGGCCAAATTATGAATGGTAGAGGGGAAGCCATAGCAGGATGCTCTGGAGGAATTCGACACCAGCCTGGCTCTCATCCAGAGAACACGGGTCCGTCAACGCCGAAGAGCGGCCTAGAGTGTTCTGGCTTGGACTTGACTCGTCAGAGTTCGATAGCTATACAATGTGAAATTGACTCCTAAGAACTCTTTTCTCTCATAAATCTGCAAATGCGGCCCGCCCGTAGTGGGTGCAGTGACTATAAAGGTGTAAAGACGCCATAGTGTATGCGTCCAGGTCCCGGGAGTCCTCTACCGACGTTTAGCCGGTGCTCCAACGAATCATCTTACATGAAATCGTGGAACCCCGGCTCCACCCAACTTCACCGCATCATTATGACTTGTCAGTCTCGATGTATTCCTGCCGTATCGTAGCAAAAAGAAGAGGAGAAACAACAAAGGAAACGAAAGATTTTTTTTTTTTAAAAAAAAAAGGGGGGGGGGATGAATTGGTCTGATTCCAAGAGTGGTCGAGATGACATGATTCTAATTTCTTAGTGGCTAAGTAATCGGTGAAAAGTCCTTAGAGGGTCTTGCATGATTTGACGTCCGGCTGCGACATCCACCGTACAAAACTTGAAGAAAACCATTTCATCGTTCTAAGCTGAGGTATAAATTGATTGATTATATTTCACCATTTTGTTGTGCAAGTTCAAGATGGTATTTCGCTGACGCTGCGTGATACGCATCTGGACACACGACTCCTAGCGTCGGTCATTGTACGTACAGCTGCCAGCGGTACACTGACCTTGTGGGTGTCAATCCTGATAAAGCCTTCGAGACCCCGTTGCATCGGGATACAGTTAGTGGGCTTGCAAAACCGTTCTAGTGTCTCCGAGGCCTTGGATACGAACACCAGATCCTTGCGAATTGATTGTTGCAATACCTTGCTCTACAACAGGAAGCTCGAGTAAAGTGAAGGACTCCACGATGTTTTGTCCCACTAGCAATTAGGTACTCTTAGAATCCCTCGAGCCGGACTGTACCGAGTCCTCAGGAATGTCTGCAGTTACTTGGGTTGATTCTCAGGCTCGTTCTTCGCTTGTCTTTAGGACCACCACCCCAGGCGAATTAAGTAGCAAGATCATGCCAAGAATAAGACCAGGATAAGGCTCTACGCGTCCGGCGCCTCTGTGGACTCCAATAATAGCAAGTAGCTACAACCAATGAGCTGAAAGTTCTGGTGCCGAACTTCTGTCAACTATTACATCAAGAACGGCATTGCACAGCCCAGACCGCGTAAAGAGCCTGTCTGGGACACCCAGGAGCCAAGGACTGTTTGATTTCATGACCGAGATTAAGGATGTCGTAGGCGATATCCAGATTGTTCAAGTCTACGGGGAGCTATGCACAAGTTGTGAAGAAAGGTTTGCTTATGCGGGGGACCCGGCTGAATGGGCAGCATATCCAAAAGCCTCAGCAGCATGATTGAGAAGCGCGAGCAGCTTCGAGAAGACGAGCGGCGGATCCATGATCAGTGCCAGGAGATGACCAACGGTCTTAATCTTTCACACTAATGTAAAAGATGTCGACACGAAGTTCCCAATATCTAACGCTCGAAGATATAATAGCGCCAGTCCGACCCGAAAAAACGGCGAAACCCCTGTAGTTTCGGAAACCACATTATTAGAGGCGAATTCTGCCAACGGCAGCCGTTTAACCCAGTCGTCCTGCTGCGTATTGATGTAAGCTCGGAGATACTGTTCTACAATGGCATTGATACGCTCTGTCTGCCCGTCCGTCTCTATGTGAAATGCAGACGACGGCTTGAGCTGGACGGACAGGCGCGCGGACAGCTGTGACCAGATTTTGGATACGAACTGCGTGCCTCTGTCGGAAATGCCATTGTCGGGACAATCGTGAAGAGCTTAGACTCAAGAGATGATGAAGACGTCTGCTAGCTCCTCTGCGGAGAGGGACGTCATGGCAACAAAGTGACGCATCTTCGTCAGGCGGCAGACGACTGATAGTAGGTGCTTGTACGTCTTGCCGTCTACCGTATGCTCTGGCAAAGGGGTAATGTAGTTAATAGAAATCCTAGACTAAGCGCGAAAGGCTACTAGTAGAGGGTGGAGGAAACCCAGAGGGGCTGCGCGCGGGCTCTTGGTGCGGATGCAAAGCTGGCAGGCTCATATCTAAAGGAGGTAATTCCAGGGGCTCCAAGAAACTTGACGGAGCTGAGGAGACCCGTCGGAGGCTCCCGGCACGTGGCGTCAGGGATCCTGCATCTGGCAGCTTCATCGTCTCATCCTTGAACTGCTTCCACAATTTCCTCCGGTGCCACCACCCCACAGCCGTCACCCCAGACAAAGCCGCCGAGGCGAGGGCCCCCGATATGTTCCAGTTCTTCGACGCAGCGATGTCAGGCTTCGTCACGTTGCTCAGAGAGACCAGGGAGAGAGGGCTGCGGGGATCGGTCCAGGACCAGGAGGAGACCTGTCGTTGAACACGGTGATCAGTATAGTGTTGCATGGCACGCGGCCGCGAAGACACGCCCTGTGATCAAGCGGGACTGGGCGGACTGACCAGACAAGTACAGTTATCATACACCCCCGTAACCTGCATGATAGTACCGCCGATGGCCGAAAAAAGTGCTACGAGTCGTGATATTAATTTGAGAACTGTGGGCAGGTGTCCGAGAAGTATGCCCGCGGATTGAAGAAGCCACAGAGCTCCCACATACACCATTTGCATCCGGCGGTTGTTAGGACTCTGTACTCGCCATGGAGCCTGCGGGCGTGTTTCCGTCTTGAGCTTAGAGAACTCTTGGTGCGTCTCAAAGCTCCAAATAAGCACCTGGATGACCTGCGACACGAAGAAGACCGTGTGGGTCAGGCTCCGGCATGAGAGCCCCTTCAGCGGCGTGAGGTAGGACGTGGTGAACGCCAGCACGTACGGGATGGCCAGCAGCAGGACCGTGAGGGACATGGCGAAGGCCCAGTCCCCGCGGCGGAAAGTCAGGGCTCTCTCGATGTCTTCGACGGAGGCGCCCGGGCAGCCGTCCCGCTCCCGGATCGCCTTGATCGCGTGGAGCATCCAGTGCTGCTTGTTGCGCCCCCTCTTCCACAGGGCGACCGGCTCGTACGTGGAGACGTAGGCGGCCTTCGTGATGCTCTTGACCACCCCGTTCAACTTTCGCCTCGACCAGAGGGCCACCTGATCGCGCCGGGTCTTCACGGGCCGGCTGTCATCGGGTTGCTCGATCCTCGCCGATTTCTTCCCGACCAGGCCCTGCAGAGCGCTGGGGTCGTTGCTCGCAAGCAGCGTGTTCGATATCACCGCCGTGTGCGGTATGTACATCCACCACATGCCAAAGGCAAGCGTGATAGCCACGATCTCCTGGCCCGGGCTGGTATCGCTGTCTGCTATATTGTACCCGAACCCACCAACAAAGAATACAACCGGCGCGCCGATGTATCCACCAAAACTAATTCGATCCGCATCAGTTTCTGACCAGCAGCAGTCTGAAAGGGGAATCAGAAGAAGTTACCCTGGCTGGGCGTCAAGCAGAGTCTGCAGTTTCAACCTCGGCCCAACAACCCCTTGGACGTCGTAGGCGGCGCTAGGCCCGGGGCTAGGGGCAGCACCGGCACCCTGGAGCTCGCCCGGACGGGCATGGCCTTCCAGCTGTCTCACCTCCTCGGCGATGCTCATCACCCGCGCCCACGTCGACTGGGCCCGGGGCTCCAGGAGGCCGGCCATCTCTTCCTCGTCCCCCTCAGCGCCGTCCCGCAGCTTCATGTTGCCCGCGACGGTGCACAGGAGCAGCCGCGCCCTCGATACGGCGGGGATCGTCCCACCGCTGCCGGCGAGCATCTTGAGGTTGTTCCAGTCGAGGCGGTACTCGTAGGCCGCGCTGAGGATCATCGGCCCGGCCAGCGCGAAGCACATGGCCATCCACAGGAGGGTGTCGAGGGCCAGGACGAGGAGCTCGAGGCAGACGGTAGCGACGGCGAGGGCGCCGTTGGCCGCGGCCTCGGCGGCCCGGGCAACGGCCCGGGCGGTGCGCCGCGTGCCTGGCCCCACGGGCCGCGCCGGCGCCGGCAGGGAGACGGTCGGGCTCTGCCGCAGGCGGCCGACGCGGAGCTTCCACTCGCGCGGGATGTTGTAGCAGAAGGCCACGCACGGGAGGATGAACTGCACCAGCGGGCCCATGACGCCCGACCACGAGGACGCCTGCCAGCCCGGGAGGCGGTGGAGGCACCACTCGTAGGGGACGACGACCTCGGGCGCGGACCCATTCGTCGAGTGGCAGATAGTCCCGTACAGCGCCGCGCTCCTGATGTCGGCGATTGTGGTCCCCGTCTCGAAGAAGAAGTTCTCCGCCGCGGCGGGCTCGCCGTCGACGATCGTGAGGGACTCGTTCACGGCGATCAGGCAGCCCATGTGGAAGTCCTGCCCGCCCAGGTAGGGGACCTTGTTTGGTACATAGTTGCCGAGGGCTGACAGTTCTGGTATGAAGCACTCGATTGTTGAGCAGGCTCTGTCGCCCATAGCTGTCTGCTTCGAGATGCTAGAGCACTACTCTAGGAGAATGCATGCTGGTATTTACATAAGACGCGTACATCAAGGACCATCGCTGCTCGACAGCGGCACACAATCCGGGGAGCAGAGCAGGCACATCATTAATATCGGTCGAACGGGACGATCTTGCTACCTGTAGAGCAAAGTGGCTGCCTCGGCGCACGCCGCAGCCTTCAGCCGTGATAAGGAAGGGCCTTGCCCTGCCGGACCCAGGCGCGAGTGATTGGCGATGTATCAGGCGGCGCGCCAGCCCGTCAGATGATAAACGCCCCAGATTCTGCCATTGGCGAAGCGCGCCGCCGAGGGCCCTGTATTAGGAAGGCACTCAAGGGGAAAATTCCCTCATTGGCGCCTCGTTCTGTGTGCCATATCCGGCGCTGCTCGTCCAGCCTAGACGTTGTCCGAGGCTAGGTGGCTAGCGAGATCAATATGCCGCCCAACTCGGGATAGTTGCTGCAGCCAGGCCAGCTGACCGCCACAGCCTCATAGGGCTGGCACAGCCCACTGAGATATGTCTCCAGGAGTCTCACAGGTCGGGGTCGCTCCCTAGGACCGGTGGGTCAGAGGACGTGTCCCTTCGAGAGGAGGCCATGCAAGAGCCAAGAGCCTCGGCTAGGCTAGGAGACAGAGAGTGATTAGAAGAACCGTTCCGTAGTGTTTCTGCGCCAAGTCATATCCAGGTGCAAAGCAGTCAGCAAGCCGTCAGCAAAGTCTAAGTTCGACGCACCTCTACCGTTATAGAAAAAAAAATCCTCGATGCGGCCACCTGCACACTGCGAGCACGAGGAGATTGGCCAAGCAAGCCAAGAGTCCGGCTCAATCGGTTCCGTCGGCCGCCAGAGCACACTAGGCAGCTCAGCTCTCAGAACTTGACCACGCACACCTCGATCTCAAGCCGACCTATAGTCTTACGCAGAGGATTGTGTCACAGTGTTCTGCTTACGGGGGTAGGTTACACAGATTAGGGGGAGATGCGCATAATGGGAAGAGAAGACCTGCTCTGACCGGCCGGTGCGCTCTGAGATGAAAGCTGGTGAGAAGGAGAGGTGAAGCCCCCCCGGTGGAGGGGTTTAAGAGAGTTAAAGTCTTTTCGTCGAGATTGACGCGGTGGTATCTATATCCAGTCTATAATACGAACCTCGTTTTTTTTTCTCCCAATTCGTGAAACAGGCGGCGGTTTAGGGCCCCAAAAACAGCATTGCGCCTCGCTCCATCCAAGCACTAGATATTACCCGCCGCCGTTGCCAGACCTGCCCTTCCCGAGATCATGTCCACATGAGATTCCTAGACTGGCGCCTGGACTGCAGCCAGAGGGGCCTCGACTCGCCCATGTCGCCGGTGCTCTCGTGATTACCGCTCATGCCGCCGTTGTTCACCACGCCCTCGATGTCCTCCTCGTCCTCCTCCCCGATCCGGCTCAGCGCGTCGTTGAAGTTCCGTGAGAAGTCATCGATCTCGGGGTGCTGCCGCCATAGTGGAATCTGGTCCTCACCCGGACTATCGTGGGGACTCGCGTACGCGCCCCGGAACGCGCCAGCCCCGGCGCCTGCAGCCGCAGCAGTACCGAGCCCCGCGGCGCCCCAGGTCCGTGGTTCCTGCTCCAGGAACTGCGCGTCCTGGTGTCCCATGTCGCCGTACTGCCACACCGTGTTCCTCGTGGACCCCGGGACGTGCCTGATGGTCCTGCCGTTGACCATGGCGGGCGGGCTGCCCCCGCCGTCCGGGCCCTGTCCCAGCTTTGCGAACCCGCCCCCGCCGGACATGGGGCTGATGTACTGCGTGTCTCCTGGGCGTGGCCCGGGCCCCTGGCGGGAGTTGCCCGCCCGCCGGCGCAGCAGGTACGCGGCCACGGCCACGAGCCCGGCGAGGGCGGCCACGCCGCCGATGCTGCCGCCTACAATAGCGCCTGTGCGGCTGACACCACCAGAACTGCTCGTTCCCCCGCCACTGGTCGCTGGCGCCGCCGTGGGTGTGGATGTGGATGTCGACGACGATGACGCTCCTGATGATGATGACGACGATGATGAGGTAGTGGCGGTGGAGGAGGAGGAGGAGGAGGAGAGTGTCATAGAGTTCGGGTCTATGGAGGAGACCGCGATGGTGAGTGTGGTCTTCGAGCTAACTGATGAGGCATCCGACGAGGAGGCACTCGATGTAGAGGGGGGATCGCTCGCGGAAGACGACCCCGCCAAGGTCGACGCGCCCGTGCCGATCGGAGTCGGTGTATCCAACGAGGTTGCGGACTGTGTGAACGAGACGCCCTCACTCGTGAGCGACACCTCGGTCGCGATGCCTGTGGCGCCCTGGGCGACGGAGGCGGCCAGGCTGCTCGCGCTGCCGCAGCCGAACTGCGAATACCCGCCCTCAAAGACGTTCTTGTAGCAGACGCTGCTCCCCGTGCACGTGTAGACGTACGGATTCACCTCGGTCTGCGGACTGCTGTTCGAGTCCACGCACCCCGTGTAGACGCCTGCGGTGCACGTGGACTGGCCATTAGGACAGCAGCCTATGACGCCGTGGTCTGTGTCCACGACGCAGTGGGACCCGGCTGAGCATGTTGCCGGTAACGACGGGTCGCCGTTGATGTAGCCACAGACGGTGTTGGTGTCCTGCCTCCTCAACAGGTCACGAAGCGCTTGTGCGTCCAGCGGGGGGGACGTAGGCGCCGGCGGCGGCGGGTAGGCGACCACGTTCAGCGGCCGGTGGGGCACGCTTGTGGGCGTCTGGCGCGCGACGTGGGCCGATGTGAGGGACAGGATGCTGCTGAGGAGGAGAAGGGCAGTCGGCCGCGGGAGCTGGAGGAAGATGTCTCGAGGGAGCATGTTTGCGCGCCCGTTGGCCCTCGCCACCGGGGCATGGAAGTGAGTATACTCAGAGCCTTACACGCCCGAATAGGGAATATGGTGTAAGCGGCAGTCCGCGGCTTAAGCGAAGGGTGCGCGGGTGGCGACGCTGGTCCCGGAAGAGAGTGTGAGGCAGAGCAGAACGAGATAAAGATACAAAATAAATACAAGGACAAAATATGATGAGGAGAGACTCGGAAGCGAGAGGAGGGACGAGGCAGAACAGAACAGACAGACAACCCAAGGCGCTGGCGGAGGGGGGCGAGGCGAGGCAGTGAGCACGTCTAAGTACTGAGTAGCGACAAATGGATGAGAGGCGAGGAGCAAGGGTGCAGCGCATACATGCTGCTGACTGGGTGTGTTCTAGCTGGTAGGGCAAGGACAAGGGCAAGGACAAGGGGCGCAAGGATAAGGGTCTCCCGATCGCCAGTGACGATGACTGCTGGTAGGGTAGCACTGCATGGCCGGGACGGGGCAAGCTTCTTCCCCCAGGGCACTGCACTGCACTGCACTGCGCGCTGCTTACAGTTACAGCCCACACCTACTTCCTATGGTACAGATGGCAGTAAGTACCTGGGCACCCGATGTAAAGGAAAAAAAAAAAAAAAGTAGGGAGAGGGTTGGAGAGGGAGGAAGGGGGAAGAAGGAGAGGAAGGAGAGGAACCCAGCCCAGCGAACAGACCTCTCCGCCACGGGTGTGTCTGAGATGTAGTAGTCGTCGTCGTCGTCTGGACGTCTGTCTGGCTGTGCTCAGCAGGGGGGGAGGGAACCACACGAGGCCGCCACGGCATCGTTGCCGGCGCATCCAAGATCCGGCCGGGGTCGTGATGATGATCGGGTGCGTCTGCGTCGTGCTGTTCAGGCATCTGGCCAGCCGGGGCGGGTCTCCACCACACGGAGCACGGCATGTATGTATGTATGCCCGTCATCTCGTGTCTTGCTCTCCCAGATAACCGGGGCAGGGCGGTCGATGACCACGACGACGACGTCGACCACCAACACCACAGCATGACAACCCCACCACACACCACAACACGACAAGAACAGCAGCGACATGTGGGCGAGCGTCCGGGGTCGGGCATGGCAGCGGCGGGAGCTTGTGGTCGAAGCTGCATGTCTCGGCCCATGTCTTACAGCCCCAACGGCTGCAGCAGCCGCTGTGCCACTGCACAGGCTGCACAGGTGAGGCGGGGCAGGGGGACGACAACGACTTGGGCTGGCGGTGGCGGAGAGGTTTTGGGTTGACACGTTGAGTGGTGAGTGGCTCGACGGGCTGTCGACCCTTTCTCCAAAAATGGATTCTTTTTTTAGCCCAGCCACCCGCTCCAGTGGGTGGCAGCTGCTAGCTGCTGGCTGCTACACCACCATCACCGCCACTACTATGCTTACCCGGTACTGTGCAGCACACTGGCCGGCACGCTGGTGGTGCCTGGCAGGGCACACACCGAGGTGGTCAGGCCAGCCAGTGCCAGCTGCCAGCGCTCCATACTGGGCCTCGTAGATCCGCGTTCATCGCCACACCTGGACCTGCACCACCGCCGACCACCTGCTAGGTAACCACGGAGGACCTTGGTGGTGCTTCCTATCCTGGCGAGGCGGAATGCCGTCCAGGCAGTCAACAAGTCTGCCGCACTTACGACGTGCCATGGCAGGATTGAAAACTTGGCTGGCTGATGGGGCGTCCGTCTGTCTCCCCTTCGGGCTCCGGAAGGCGGCCAGGGAGCTCTACTTATTTACACACGGACCGATCGACGACCTAAGAAAAGAGACAGCAAGGAAAAAAAAAATATCGATCTCAGCTGCCCACCTTGGGCATGCGTGGCAGCGGAGACCGGAATGCCCCCCTCCCAGCCCCCTTGGTGGGTGCCCGCCCCAGATCACCCAGCTTGCTCCAGGGCTGCGAGCAGGCAACCCGTGGCCGGCGTAGGGAAGCAAGACCATCGTCATCCGCGGTGTGCAGGGCCAGGACAGGGACATGTCATCACGGCACTCGTGGCAATTCATCCGGGACCTCTGGCTCTCCTCCCTTCCTCCCCCCACCCAATAGAGTTGTGCCCGAGCACCTCCCCCCACTACCCAGGTCCCTGTTAGCGCCCCCTGCCCCCAGGATATAGAAACGCTTAACAGCCGTCAGGTTGTCGTCACTCCACCGCAGGGCCCGTCCGTCCACACAGGGACCAGATATTCTTTATTTTTTGCCACTTTTGGGATGCCTCTCCGGCTCACCAATCAACAAACACACTATGGGCGCATCGCACAAGGAACCGGCTCGCAACGACCGGAGGGTCTTGGTCTTCCCCCGTATCCGGGAGGCCGCACCCCTCCTGGCCACCGCCGTGTTCCCCCCCTCCCGCAGGGCAGATCTTTCCTCGGGATACGACCACTTGATTTTCTCGTCTTGCGTCTCACACGAGATCGTACCTTGCGACCTGCGACCCCGTGCGTGCTGTAGCGACCTGTCGTGCGCAGGAGGCCTTCAGGAGGCCTTGTCGTGCGGGCCGGCCGGCCGGGGTGCAGGGCATCTCGTAGCTTGGCCGCGGACGTCGATCAGGAGGCCAGGGCGCCGAGGGGTGCCCACCTGGGCCCCTCCGAGGTCCGTCTGATACGTTACCGTGCGCGAGTCGTCCGATGACACGAGCGTGACGAGGTGTCGGGAAATATGAAATATGTAATACTTGTTATCTGGTCTGTTCTTGGCGCGGATGATCTATATCGCCACCGTTATCTCTGTCTCTATATGGGTATCATCACCGAACTATACCGCTTCGAAAGTTATATCTCCCACCCCCTACGGCGTCCGGTGGCCGACGTCGCCTCGTGAAGGCTCATCATGGACGCAGGTACGTGCTCTTGCCTGCCGCGGCCCCCGTCTCGACATCCTCCTCCGCATACCCCCTCCTGCCCCGGCTGGAGATGTGCGACAGCGTCCTCGACATCGCGCTCACGGCCGAGGCCTTCGTGTACTCCCGGTAGATCTTGCCCGGGCTGCCGCCGTCGTCCATCTCCCCGCGCCAGACGACGGTCTCGTTGCTCCTGCCCCGGGTCAGGGGCATGGGCTCGTACGAAGGGCCCCCCTCCACGGCGCGGCAGAGGGGCTCCTTCTTCTTGCTGTAGTGCCGCTTCGTGAACGAGTACAGGGTCTCGACGGCCTTGGTGATGTCGACGACCGTGAAGGCCATCAGGATGAATAGGACCGAGATCGCCAGCCCCCCGCCGAAGGTCCAGGTGGCCACGTAGGTGGGCGACAGGCCGTCTTTCCACGTGTCGATGCTGATGCCGAAGTACGCGGCGATGAAGGACATGGGCATGAAGATGATGGTCACGATCGTGAAGACCATCACCGTCTGGCCCTCCCTAGCGGCCGACAGCGCCTGCTCGCTGGAGAAGCGCGCCTCCAGCGCGTTCGAGTGCTTCTGCTTGAGGTCGAGCAGGTCCGTCAGGCTCTTGTAGAGCCTCTCCGCCTGCTCGTCCATGGCGTCGATGTCCCGCTTGTGCACCTTGAGGCGCCGCTCCTGGTCGAGCGTGCGCTTGCGGATGTCCATGACGAAGCTGCTCGTCTTCCGGCTCGAGCCGTAGCCAGCGCTGAGCTCGTCGATCAGGCAGCTTCTGAGGTCGCCCAGCGTGAACAGCTGCGAGTTGAGCACCATGGTCAGGATGTTGAGCTCGTCGCGGATGTCCCTGACCTCGGTCAGCAGCGAGGTCTCGGTCCTGATGTCCAGCAGGGGGTCGAAAGATTCATGGTCATCGTCTTTGTGCTTCCGGAGGCTGTTGCGGAGCTTATGCCGGCGCTTGGGACGCAGCCACTGGTTCGATTGCGTCGATGCTTGTTCGAACCGGTGAAAGAGCTGCGTCAATTCTTCCGTAGCGCTGCCCACCGAGCTCTCGAACATGTCGAGAAACTGATAGTTCTGGTCGTCCGAGCGGTGGCGCGAGAACACTGATTGATGGCGTGTTAGTAAATTAAACAATCTTCTCTGCGAACCCTTCGTGACAGCTGAGTATCTGAACGACACGCCTCAGGATATTGAGACTGTCGGTAAGACAGACTGCCCTTGACACTCATGCCGAAAGAAGATGGTGAAGGGCTACCCGAGCACGCAAATCCACTTACTTCCAGAGCAGCGACTCGAGATCAGAATGGCAAGATCGTAGGCTGACCGTATCGGCGGCCGGGTCTTGGCGTTCATCTCCTCCATGATACCGTCCAACACATTCAGAGGGTCCTTGACGTGATGCTCCCAGCGGCCCGGGAAGCACGTGACGACGAGATCTGGAAGTGTCAGTCTGGGGCTGCTGCGCAGGGGATGTGAGATGAAATACCTTTGCCGAGTACGAAAAGCCATAGCTGGTCGACCATGAATATCTTGCGCTGGTGCCCCTGGCTCTCGCACCATCGGTAGACCACCTGGTCCCTATCTCTCGCGCTCGTGTCCATGCCGTGGTAGAAGAACTGATCCAGGGTCCGTCGAGGATGGATCTGCGGTTTTCCGGGTAGATAGGCCTGCAGGAGCAGCATGTTGGGCGAGGTGGTTGAGGAGGCGGCGTGGTCCGCGGCCCCGACAAGCTTCAGTGCGTCTGTCATCTTCTGCCGTCCTTCATCGGTCTCGTAGTGCAGATATGGCATCTGCATACAGAAGTCAGCGAGGTGGTCTCTCATCAGACGCTTGGCGGGTACCTACAAATAACACAATCTTTCCGTCTCCCCCGGGAATTTTGGGGGAGAGGGTCATCTGCGACAGGTTGCTTGAGCTCCGGCGGACCGGCGAGGGCCTGATGTCCAGCATGTCAGGGTCAGAGGCTGACTCCTCGCTTGGATGCAGCGACGAGATGCGTTGACAGAAAGGCCTCATGAAATTCGCGTGAGGTAGTGGACCGCGGTGTTCCTGCTCGAAGCACTTTGCCACCGCTTTGTAGCTCTCGAGGTCCCGACACCCAGACTCGGTGAAC
Organism: Chrysoporthe cubensis; assembly: GCA_001282315.2. Taxonomy (NCBI): domain Eukaryota; kingdom Fungi; phylum Ascomycota; class Sordariomycetes; order Diaporthales; family Cryphonectriaceae; genus Chrysoporthe; species Chrysoporthe cubensis. Next base: position 2,353,026 of record LJCY02000008.1, on the reverse strand, counting down.
CACTTCGTCAGTAGAGTCTCGACCCAGGCGATCTATATCGATGTTAGCAAAGGCTCTCTAGAGGATAGGAAGTCGCGCCGGAGAGGGGGAAATCGGGGTCTTACATTGTTCGTTGGAAGATGGATCCACTTGAAGTCGTTCTCGCCCCTGGCACTGTTCGTCCAGGTTGGGACCTTGGGCTTGTGGCTCTTCTGGTTCCATCCGTACAGCACGTCGTACACGGAGTGCTTGAAGATGCGCTGCTTCTCGCCGAACTGCTTGAACTCGACCACGGTGGCGTTGAACGCCTTGCAGGCGTCCTGGACGACGCGGGGCAGTCTGTCGCTGTTCCGCACCGGCGACAGGAGCTCGACCAGGTGGTAGTGGCCCTTCTCCGCGGCGCAGAGCCAAGGAGCGCGGGCGAATCCGTCCTTGAGGCTCAGGTCCGCATCATCTCGGGAGAGGATGGCGTGGACCACGTCCTCGAACCCGTTGAAGGCTGCCCAGTGTAGGGCCGTCATGCCGTTGGACAGGGTGGCGTTGACGTCGGCGCCGGCCTCCAGCAGCAGCTCGACCACGGACGGAAGGCCCTTCTGGGCGGCGTTGTGCAGCGGCGTCCAGCCTCCGTCACTAACGGCGCGCGCGTCGGCCTGGTGGCGGAGCAGGAGTCTCATGATGTCGTCCGTGCGCGTGGGGTCGCTGCTGTCGACGGCGAGGTGGAGCGCCGTACGGCCGCGGTTGTTCTCCGCCGAGACGTTGGCGCCGCTGTCCAGGAGCATCTCGGCGAGATCGTAGAAGCCGTTGGTGGCCGCCCACAGGAGCGGCGTGCGTCCGATCTGGTCTTTGAACTCGACATTCGCGCCGAGTCCTATGAGCAGCCGGACGCACTGCATGGTGCCGGAAGCCCAGGTCGCGGCGCTCGACTTGTCGGCGGCCAGGGCCAGCAGTGGGGTCCGGCCGTCTCGATCCTGGGCATCGACGTGGGCGCCTCTGGCGAGGAGGATCTCCACGATCTCATTGTGGCCCTTCCCGCTGGCTGCGAAGAGAGGGGTCTGCCCGTTCCGGTCGCTCGCCTCCAGGTCCGGGCCCTGTGACAAGAGTTCCTGCACCACAGCAGTCTGGCCGCTCTGTGCCGCACGGAACAGCGCGGGGAACTCATCGTCGGCTGATGCGTCGATTTCGGCACCATGCCTGAGCAAGAGACGGATGATCTCGAGATTGTCGCGGGCCGAGGCCTTCTGCAGGGCTTTCCGCAGGGCGGCACGGTCCTTGGACGAGGCCCATGGCGATCCCTCCTTCAGGACGGAGCGGACCTTCTCCTCGTTGCCCCGTGCAGAAGCAGCAAGAAGGTCACGGTGGCGCTGCTCCGGCTGGGTGCTGACGGTGCTGGCATTGCTGGCCTGGCTTGATTTGTTAGCCATCGGGACGAGATGCTGGGATGGAGTCCCGCTGACAGGTGAGTCCTGGACCGCAGGAGATGCCAACCATCTCGCCTCGTCTCGACGCGTCCGCGTCAGTACCGACGGGCGAGGCGTGCAGTGAAATATTGTGCATGAACGGGCAAGGCGATGGAGTCTCGCCCGCCCCACACGCGGGAGAGGGATTCAGGACCAGAGGTGGGTATCGCGAACCGGGGATCGCATGAAGAACGTTGGCGCGTGTGCGTACCAGAATCTCCACGCCGGTTATTGGGTGCAACATCGAGATGTGCCGACAGCCAAACAATTGTTCATCTAGAGAGGCCGAGGGACGCTTGGGCCATGAGAAATGGGTCGGGGCACCGCGGATGCATCCTCAATGGCGTCCGGAATGACTCCAGCTTCGGCGGCCCCTATTTATCCCTGGGCTATATCCGCCATCCCGGTCCTCGAGCACACGCGCGCGGAAAGGACAGCCCTCATCCCTCCAGGACACGTCGTCGGTCCTCTTCGCCCGCAGTCGCACATACACGCTACGGCTCCTGTTCACGTGACGACTGCACCCCGGAGGGCGAGAGGAGCTTCAGCAGGAGGAGCTGAGGCGTCTGAAACGGATCTTCCTTTGGGACCCGACGGGATGGGCCGAGGACAGGTGAAGCCGGCGGGGCACCACTGTGGGGGCAGGCTGCTTCAGGCTCCAGGCTAGTAGTACTAGTACTACCATTGCGTAGGGCCCAAAATAGGTCTGATGGGGATGGTTTCGTCGTGCAGTTCCATCTCAGCTCTCTCTGCTGGCGTGTTATGTTACGATGCGGGAGAGCGCGGCACAGCACAGCAATGCGGCACTGCGGGTAATCGAGAGCACCCGGACGGCCCGCCCCGGCTTTGTCATCAGCGGTATGATTTGGAAGCAGCGTTATTGGCTGTGACCGGCGTGCGGTAGACGCTGCTTAATGACGAACGAGTGATTATATCGCGCGCTGGAGCTCCTCCGCTGTACTACGTTCCTCCGTCCTCAGCGGGTGGGATCAACTGTGTAGCCGGCGACACATTGTACCAGCAGCTATCGGATTGTACATTTCCCTGTTTTTGCTTAGAAGCATGCCAAGTGCGTGGCGGTGCTCCGTATCATTGTGGCCCCCGGCTGACATAAGTTGGCGCGCGCCAGCGGGATACTGCAACGTCGAGGTATAGAATTTTTTGAGACATGGAGAAAATCCTGATCTCAGGTATATAGTGTATATACTTAGGTATCTATATATATGTGCCAGGTCTTCAACTTCTTTCACCCTCATCTATCTCTATTGACCATCCTCTCAACCAGCGGTTAAATAAAATACCAATTGAAGTCGAAACTGAACACCTCAAAAATCATGGCTCCCAAGAAGATCCTCATGGTCCTCTCCTCCCACAGCCAGCTTGGCACCAGCGGCAAGCTCACCGGCTGGTACCTGGTATGCATTCCTCAAACCGCCGCTCCCTGAAAGAGAGAGAAACAGTGAAATAAATCATATTTTTCTCTTCCAAAGAAGAATAGAATAAAGACAAAACCCAAGAGCCTACCAAGTAACTAACCACAACCACAGCCCGAGGTTGCCCACCCCTATGACGCCTTTGTCAGCGCCAACGTCGAGGTGACCTTCACCTCCCCGAAGGGCGGCCACGCGCCCCTCGACCCGTCCTCGGTCGAGATGTTCCGGTCCGACCCGTCCTCGGCGGCCTTCCTTGAGCACCACAAGGACCTGTGGGAGAACACGCGCCCGCTCGCCGAGCTCGCCGCCACGGCCGCCGACGAGTACGACGCCATCTTCTACCCAGGCGGCCACGGACCCATGTACGACCTCGCCGTCGATGCCACGTCGCAGGGGCTCATCGCCGCCTTCGCCGCCCGCGGCAAGGTCGTCGCCGCCGTGTGCCACGGCCCCGCGGCGCTCGTCAACGTCCCGGGCCTGCTGGACGGGAAGGAGGTCACCGGGTTCAGCAACGCCGAGGAGGACGCGGTGGGGCTGAGCAGCTTCATGCCGTTCATGCTGGAGACCAGGCTGAACGAGGCCAGCGGGGGTAAGTTCGTCAAGGCCGGCGAGCCGTGGGCGGAGAAGGTGGTCGTCAGCGGGAACGTCATCACGGGGCAGAACCCGGCCAGCTCCCATAAGATTGGGGCGGAGGTCGTGAAGGCTATCGGGGCCTAGAGAAATGGTTCGTAGGAGAATAGAACTAAGCAATCCGATGGCAAATTGATTAAACAAAGTCTCCTCTGGTTTCTGAAGTTGTGGGATCTGAGATGAAGGGTCAATCGGTCGTGGCGTAATAAGGCTACGAGGAGCGGCGCGGGGAGGTCAGATAACGCCAGAAAGAGTTCGCGTAGGTTCACTGAGTTTCTGTAAGGCAAAAATTTATAGTATATATAAGCTGCCTAGCCCAGAAGATGTGGATGGGCCTTCGAAGCTCTGCTGCAAGAGACACAAGAAAAATGCCCGGGTCTAGATGATGGTTGCCGATCTAACCTTGTGTATAAGCCTCATATGCAGGTACCTGGCGGGAGCCTAGCGTGTCTATCACCCATGTGTTAGTTTAGATGAAGAAAAATGCCCGTAAAATAGATCACTGCATCAGAGGAGCTCAGAAGAGCTCCCACAGAGGTCGAGGCAGCTCAGCACATATCTGAGGCCCCTTTCTCATATCCGCCTCTCGGATGCCGATGTAGACACATCTCCTGGCCGGACTGCCCATCGTCACGGAGCGAGAGTCCAGGCCGTAATAGTCAGATATGGAGTGCGTGAGCCAGCGCCTGCGGCAGCCTGTTAGTCTCCAAAATATCCCTCGCGAGAACACGGACGGGTATGGTTGGCGGGCATACTTGAAAGCGCCACTCTCGTCGTCCTCCAAGGAGTCAAATATCATCCCGCGGTCGATAGGCTGGTCGTGCACCTCGCGGTGCGCCTTCTTCCAGCCAGCGCCCCGCGGGGCGCTCTTCCGCCCCACAAACACGACCTCGTCGTCCGAGAAATCGCTCTCGGACTTCTCGATCTCGGCCCCTCTCGCTTCGGCGCGGTCGACGAGGAACTGCCTCACCGGCTCCTCGAGCGTGCGCACCCAGCCCTTGACGCCGGGGGCCTTCTTGACCGTGGTGCGTAGGTCCTGCGGAACCCTGCCCTTGCCGCCGCCGGCCTTCTTCTTCCTCGAGGCAGCGTTCTTCTCCTCGACCTGCTGCCGCAGACCACGGTCCCAGTACTGCGCGACGTGGTATGGGATGTGGTGTATCGGGTAGACGGGTCTGGGCTCCCAGTCGCTGGGCGTGGGCGGCTCGACGTTCGGGACGTCAGTCAGGCGCGCTGTGAGCGGGTTGACGGGTATCAGCTCTCGATACAGCGCATGTGTACACAAAACGACTTGAGGGGTGCGCAGAGAAGGGGGGCCTAACCCATATCCCAGCGACGCCTCTGGCGACTCCCCTCCTTCCCCTTAAGCAGGGCCTCCCTGCGCTTCATCGAATCGCGGCGCGAGGGTGGCCTGCGCGGGGGCGTGATGTCCGCGCCTACATGTGCTTCATTGATGGCGATGGCGACGCGTGCTGTCGCGGGCGCACCGGTAGCCCGGTGGCTGTGGTCATCGAGAGGGATGGCGAGGGGCGTTCCGCCCGTGCCGCGGGACTCGGGAGACACGCTGAGCGACTGGAGGGCCGAGACGGTCCATGCCTCGATATCGATCGTGCCAGAGGCGGAGTGAGAGTGGTGAGAGGGGCCCTGCGGTGGCGGCGGAACGGATGCGCCGGGCTGGTTGGAGGATGGTGACAATAAGTCCGGAGGAGGCGGCACGGCGCTATACCTGCCGAATGCCATAGCGAACCAAAATAGAACCTTGAGATCGTTGATGAGACTAAAGAAACCCCGCCCGTGTGTAATGCAACCGAGACCTCAATCAAGAGGTGGATGCGCGACCAAAGACGTATGAATTGACCGCGAGAGAAGGAGGGCGGCGGTGGTAGAGGGGGGTCGTTAAATGGGAATGTGGCCGAGGCTAGTAATGACACATGGATAAGTTAGGGAGATAAGCTACGTATCTAGTACGTCCGTACCGTGCTTCTGTGCAGCTGGTTGGCCGCCAATCGGAACCGCTCCCATGGGCACACTCACACTCAGTGGATGATCCCGGGTCCATTCTTTGGGTACTCATGCCTAAAGTGCATTAGAACATCAAGGACAAGCTATAGTTCTTGAAGCTAATCGTTCGCGCATCCTTGATCTTTATACAATCTCGTGAGTATCTCTGGAGAGTCCATCCTAGACTACGTAGACGGCAATGGTACGAACGGAAGCATGTGACGCTCGTGCCTCTGTAATTTACTTGGCTAGGGCCCATCTTCTCAGTCACGCTTCATCAAAGTCTATATGCTCATCTAGAAGAATCATCTCGAAGATTCCCGGATTTCTAGATTCTCGAACCCAACTACGAAATTGGCGAAGCGCAGAGCCACATTCTATTGCCGCGCATTGATCTTCGGTGCCGCTGTATACGGTATTTCGCCTGAATCCATGTAAGTTGATTGGCCGCATTTGCCTCGCGCAATCGGGAGACTATATGAGATCTGCACTGTTCTGGTATTTGGCGTTAAAAGCTGTGTTATCGATGCCTCGAACGAGTAAGCCTTAGCAATGGCCGTCGACCTCGCAAGAAGGTACAACTACATAAGATGGAGAGCATGATAAGCGTAAAATGCCTCTCAGGCGACGCCACTGTATTCCATCCACATAATCAGATACTGTCCACCGAAGAAATCCCAATACTCAGTATGCAGTCCGCCCGCAACGCGTATGTTATATGCCTCGGGAAAACGGAACTGTTGCAACCCGAGAATTCGAACACGCCAACCTCTACACGAAGCTAGTGAAAGCCCCGGCCCCCACAAAGCTGTATTCTTGTGGGCAGCTAACCTCGTTCGCGTGAGCAAACTGCGCCTCCCTATCTTCTGTCCAGCACTCATGTATCTTCTTGGAACACGCATGGCCTCTTGCCTTTTGGTGGTAATTCCGGCCTATGTGCATCGGATACCGACGAGACCGTGTGTGGCTTCTCGCGATAGCGATGACATCTCCACAGCAAGGAGGCAGTCCCCTCCTCGAGCTCTCAATTCCCATCGTACCTGTGGGTTGAGGAAGAGTTGCCGATCCCTCCAGGCCTGAGCAGTGGTTGCGTCTCAGCTGCCGCGTCGCTCTCCTGGCGGTCGAGAATGTCGCCGAGCTGGTCTTGTGTTGTCGCATAGTGCTCGGGATGGCCAGTGTACCTCGTAGGCGTGTTCTCGTCCAGGCCATTAGCGTAGACACGAGAGAGCGAGCGAGGCATCGGGGGTCTGCTAGGAGCGTCCGTCGAGCCGTTCGACGCGAACACGTAGTATAGAGCCATGCTGAGCAGGATACCCTGCATGATAGCAGTAAGGAGGAAGATCCCCCAGGTACTCCAGCCGGCCCAGCCCAGCCTGACCGCCAGACTCGCCGCAAATAGCAGGCCTCCGGGGGTCTGGATGCACATCATGGGTATGCTCAGGCTGCCGACGTGCTTGAGGTGATACGTCATCGTAATCTGCGGGATGTACTGTACGGCGGCGAGCCCCGCGGCCAGGACGCCGTTGAAGATAGCCCAGCCGTTCAGGTGGGAGGGGTAGATGAGCACAATCACGGCACTGATGATGACGGTAAGCAGGATGTGGACAAGGACGACTGTAGCGACCATGACCGCAGTCTGCCACCTAGGCTCCTCCTCGGCCTCCTCGAGCTCCTCCTCGGAGACGTTGGCGTTCGCGTAGCGGAAGAAGACTAGGAACAGGATGAATCTGCCCGGCAGTTAGTGCACACGCACAGCGGAAGCAGGATGGCCTGTGGCAACTGACATGAAGGCGAAGCAGACCCACTGCACACCGAGCTGCACGATGCCGAGCACGCCAGCCACGCACTCGAAGGTCTCCAGCTCTTTACAGCATCCGGCGTCCTGTATACTCTTGGGGAGGGTGAGGATGTTGGCGAACCCAGCGGTTGCCGAGGTGGTACCGAGTAGGACGAAGTACGGAGAAATGCCTTCAGAGGTTCCGCGGGCGATAATTCGGTAGTGTTGGGGCATGTAGGAGATCAGCATGCCAATGACGATGATGCTATTTCCGCATCAGCAAACGCGGTATGCTGGGCACAGGCATGCCCGGTTCCTGGGCCGGTGTCATGTATGAGGGGCCCCGAGAGCCATACGTACACAGAAACAACGAGATTCACGAAACCGGGTTCGCGCAGGTCGCTGCATGTGTCCTCGAAGGTATCCATCGTGACGAAAGCCCGGGGCGCGGCGCCGGCTAGGCAGCAAGCCGAAGAGCTGTAGGACCGGCGGCCGCCAGGTGCAGCAGTCTTAGCGTTGTCGCGCGCGAGATCTTGTGGCCGACGATACCGGATCGTGCGGTGGGACGGGCGACAAGAGTTGGGAGAAAGAGACAAAGGTGTTTGGTGCAATGGAGAGTTGGACGTCAAGTCGACCTGGCGAAAACCGCCCGAAGCCGACAGTGCCTCGGCGCGCTAAGGGGAATCACAAGGAGCCAAGACCCAGCTCGATGACGAAACAACCAAGAGGGAGAAACGCTGGTTGCCTGATCTTATGCCTGCACCGCGGGGGTGCCGTCGAAGGACGAGGGAGGAGGCGTCTTCAAGCTCGACGGTTGACGATAGGAGCAAGCACGGGGGGCGATGTCACGATGGAATGGCGGGTGGTGGTGGCAGGTGAGGTGGCAGTCGTACACAGTAAGTAGGTGCAGAGGGGTGCAGGTGCAGGCATGTCATTCCTGATGACGAGGGTGACAGGCTATGACAGTACCCTGCAGGTCTGGGCGTGCCGTTGACAGGGGGTGAGCTTCTACCGAAGGGGGTCGCCCCTGGCCCCTGGCCCTGCCCCTGGCCCTGGCGGGCACCCACTACGATCGTGCACAATAAGCCGATTGGTCCTCCGCCGGGGGATCTCCATCCAGTGCCAGTCCAGCCCTTCAAGGTTGAATGTTCCCCATGAAGCTTATCAAGACGGCCCGTCCAGAATCTGAACTCCCGACCGTGAGAGAGAAGATCATCCCGCAACAGTTTTATCCCAGATCGGATTCGTCTATCAGCAGGTGATTCTGCGTCGAAATCCTAGGTGTGGCTATCAAACGAGAGAGACTTTGACTTGTGTACATAACCCACTAGCGGTCTCAGTTTTGGCAAACGTCCGTGAGCTCACTTCCACATCGCGATACGCCACGCATTTTGCCAGACGTGCGAAGTCCGCGTGACCATCCGGCTTGGCCAGGTATATCCGTCGGCCGTGACGCGGCATGAGGATGGGCCAAGCCAGGCTGAAGAGACTTTGAGGCGGATTTCGAGCCGGGAGAGCAGCCACCGCTCTCCGAGCAGCATCCCAGGGGATGGCGAGCAACAGGCCTGAGCTGAGCCTCTTGGCCCTCAGCGACTGTCACGGCGCCGATGTGGACGATACCGGCTACAGCTCAGACGGATCAGTCTCCACAGACCTCTCTCTGAGCGCTTCCGGCTCAGCTTCGACTTCTACTTCTAGCTCATGTGGGAACCCGGAGACTACGGCCCCAGGACCTTCGTTCTATAAGAGCGCCCAGTGGTAAGTCGAGTCGCATGGCTTGGTCGACCCGGGCGCTAATCGAGTTTCACAGGACGCGTGATGGGACGACCGTTATCACATCCTCGTATGACCTGCAGATCTGTAGCTTTCTCGTCCCGGCAGACCTGCTCGAGCCCAGGGACCAGCCCCTCGCCCTGCGGCCTCACAGGACGCTCCGGCTCGCCGAGCCGACTAATGTCGTTGCATCAGCCCCTTACTATGACATACGCTTTCCGAACACAGATCACCTGCTGGTCGCCTGCCGCGACCATCCCCTCCAACTCTACCGAGCGCTCTCGCCTGACAGGGCTACTACGGAAGATGATGATGCCTCACAAACCGGGAGTGGGACCGGGTGGAATGTCCCCATTAGTTCTTACCGCCTCATGTCCCCTACCACGGAAGCCTACCTGCCAGTCCACTCCCTCGCCTGGCCTCACCCGGGGACGCACTTCTACGTGGGCACCAGGGACCTCATCGCCGAGTTCGACATCGCCCGCAGCGGCGACGGGCCCACCGCCCGCATCCCTACCATCCCCTCCAGGCGCCACATCCGGAAGGGCAACGGCATCGGCATGCGCGGCACCGTGTCCGCGCTGAGCGCCCAGACCACCGCGGACGACGCGCCTACGGGGCTGCTCGCCGCCGGGACCTGGACGCGGTGGCTCGGGCTGCACGACGTGCGCCGCTCGGGCGAGTGCGCCGCGACGTGGAGCATCAGGGACGCCGCCGAGGGCGCGGCCCTCACTGAGCCCCCGGCAGATTCAGGGGTCCCCTCTTCTCCCCCAACCGAGCGCAAGGTGCACAGGGAGGCCACTTATCCGGCCAGGGGTATCGGCGGTGCCGGCATACTGCAGACGGCCTGGTCACCGTGCGGGCGATACCTGGTAGTGAACGAGCGGCAGTCCACGGGTCTGCTCGTCTACGACGTGCGTGTGACCAATAGGCTTCTCGGCGTCCTCGCGGGCCGGGATGCCCGGACGCACCAGCGGCTGAGCTGCGACGTCTTCCGCGGCCTGGATAGCGTCGGGGGCTTCGAGGTCTGGGCCGGCACGAAGGACGGTGCGGTCAAGGTCTGGGAGGGCGTTGGTAATGCCGAAGGCTGCCAGTGGCCTTCGTGGGACTTCTCTGCTGCGGATGGCAGGCCTGCAGGGCCAGGAACCAGCGCGCCAGCCTTGGGGAGTGTTGGTCTACACCATAGCGGATCCGTGGTGGCGACTGCTTCGGGTTGCTGGACGATGCCTGGAGAGATACCTGACGAGGACGGCGACATGGTCTCGTTGACTTCAAGCCTCGATGATCCTAAGGGTGACAACTTAGTCTCGCCGACGGCCCGCGGTCAATTGTCTGGCAACAGGAGCATGCAGCAGTCGAGACTCAAGCTTTGGAGTATTGCAGCGGCTCCTACTTAGGCTGTATGCGACGGCTCGCTAAAATGTACGGTTTTTATTACGGTTTCGCATCTCGAAACTGCTGGGTAACCAACCGCCCGGCCTCGCAGATTTCTGCAGTCTCAAGTACCGAAAAACTTGGGGTTCTGGATTCGTAGGCGTTCCCCCTACCCCGTATCAGTGTATCGATCTATTCAGCCTTGTCAAAGTGAAGAGTGTGCTTTCAAAGAACAGTACCCCCGACCTAGTACGGAACTTGCGTAGCACACGAAGCTATAGATTATAGGAGGTGAATAGGTAAGGTCACTAAATGAAGAAGCTCCCTGTTTGCTATATTCGACCCGCGTCTGTCAAAGCTTATATATAGTAGCTTTCGCTATCCTCAGAATACAGCGTACGTGTAAAGCGAGATGTATGTGGTGCGAGATTCTTCCATCTGAAGACAAATGTCAATGTTCGTCTTAGATCTCTTTCTCCGTCGCCCATCACCTCCCTCTCATCACCGATTCCACAGCTCGTCCACGGCTTTGCTAACCCGCCCCAAGACTCTCGGACCGACCAGCTGCCCAAACCGGCGCATCCTCTCGGCCCTGGTCATCGTCACGAAGGCGCCCAAGCCATACCGAGTTAAACCTGCTGCATCCGCCTCAGGATCTTGCGGTTTCAGCTGGTTTGCCACCGTCTGAGCTGCGAAGACATTGAAGCCTGCCCTCCGTAGGAAGAGCTCCCAAAGCGTCTCGGCTTCAAGCAACCCGGTCAAGATCCCTGGCTGGGCCGCACCGTACCGGCAGATGCAAGAAGCCACCCAAGCGGCTAAAGTCTTGTCTCCTCCACCAACATGATGTATCTGGATAGTACAGTCGAGGGCGCTTGAGAATCCCTGAAGCTCTTGGAGGGCGCACAAGTCGGACGACGAGATCTCATTGAGCGTATCGTCGCCGCCTCCTTCTCCTCCCACGAGAACGACGAGCCGCTCGTATCGTACTGCGGCCTTCTCGACTCGAGCTTGGACCATGCTCCTGTTGGTTCCTGCCCTGGGCTTCTGGCGGATCCGGATCATGGACGTAATGATGAGTCCTGTGGTCGGAGATACTGAGACGTCTGCATCGTTTGCAAGATCAGGGACGACCTCGGTACGAGCAACAGAGCCCAGTCGCCAGACAAAAGTATTGTGGGCATCATAGTCTCGTTCGAATTGCGTCAGGTCTGGGACGAGGCCTTCGATAGCCCTGATCATGCGCCGGGGGAGCTTGATCGATATAAAGACCTTCAACGGAATCGATGGTGGTTTGAGAGATGGACACGGAGTATTGTGCTTCGTTGCTGACGGTTGCGAGATCTGACTGTCGAGCTTCCTCTTGAGACCCCCAGATGTGTGAGTCTCCTTGAACATTGTCTTGGGCGTTGAAACGACCGGAGCCTCGGTATTCAGAGAGGCAAAATACTTGCTGTGTGTCCATGGCACTTTCTTTGGTGCGTGAACTGCCATGAAATTGGCTAGCAGCCTGGCAGGGGCTCCCGGAGAGTCTCCCGCTAATAAGGATGGGACAGTACTTTCAGGACTTTGTACCGGTGACGACTCTGCAGCAGTGCGAAGTCTCTTCGATGCTTGTCTGGCGTTAGAGTCCATGGACCTCTTCTTTACAATATCCATCAAGTCGCTTCTTGGGCTGCTCTTGCTCGTGACCTGTGTCTCAATCTCTTCATCTGCATCCAGGTCTTCGAAAGCAATTGGCTCGTTCCGCTGTTGGACGACGTCTAGACTCGTGAGGACCTCGGTCTCTGCGAGAGGTTTGATAAAGCTTTGAATCAGAGGTTCGCCCTCGCTCATGCTCTCATTACAAGGCTCAGAACTGGCTCCAGGGCTAAGTGGGCTCCAGACCAGCTTGCTCTCCGCGGTCCTGTGTACAGGCCAGCTAGGAGGTTTGAACAGATGTTCGACTCCACCTTGCATCCATTTGAAAATGGCTCCTGCGTCGTTTCGAAGTCTTGTCCACTCAGGTTCGGGGAGCGAGAAGTCCATGATAGGGATAGGAACACGGGCGATCGCATCGACCGCCTGCAGCTGCTCTTGCTCAACGGACATCTCAGTCTTATCCGCCGCTTGTTGCAGCTGCTCTTGCAAGCCATCGTCCGAGAAGTTATGAAGACACGTTTTCCTAAATTCTGGGTCAAGGTCCATTGCTCCGTCGACAAAGTCCTTGAATGCTCCTGGCCCTGGGGGACCTGGTAGCACGGGTGCTTCATCCATCAACAGTGGCACCTCAACCTTGAAATCCTCGAGGCTCTGTCGAGGGTAGTCTAGGAGTGCCTCTTGGTCGGCCTCAGTAAAGTCGTCCTGCAGCAAATCACGAAGAGGGGAGGTGTTCTCGCTCCACACATCCTGGTGCTCTCCAAGCATGGCCTCCTCGATAGCGTGAAAGTTATCGCTAAGTAGCGAACTTGAGTCTGAAGGTATTGGGAGAGATCCAGGGTCAAACTCAGGCATGGGTGAATTGTTGCTGAGTTTAGGACTGACAGGTGGTGTGAGTTTCTCCATACCCGGGCTCTGTGATAAAGACCGTCAGACTCGCAACGGCAGGATCGACAAAAGGCGTCTCCACCATCAGAGGAACTCGCCTTCTCATATTTGACTTCTTCGATGAGAATCCTCATCTGGTTTTCCTTGGTGAAGTCGTGCTCGAGCTGGCTGACGAGATACCGAAGGCTGTCTCTAGTGACCGCGAGCCTCTCTCCCTCAGCCTTCCTCATCACGGCGGCGCACTGCGCTTGGATCGCTGGTGACAGCTCCATGCCTTCGCCGTCCTCCAGGTTCTGGGGGTCGAGTGGCAGCTTGTGGTTCTTGATGGAGTCGAGGAGGGCAGGGTGGCGGGCTGATCTCTCCCTCTCGAACGCTCTCATATCCCATTCGTTGTCGGTCCTGAGGATAGGCAGCTCTAGCTTGGCATCCGAGATGTTGGCCAAGCCACAGGCCTCCTGTGTCAGCTGTTCGACCTCCCTATCGGTGAGGGAGCGTCGGACCTCATGGATGAGTCTCAGGGCACCGTCCGTGGTGGAGGGTTTCTCCCACGGCGATGGCGTTGGGATCTCCACCTCGACGAGGTGGCTGTGGTCAGTGAAGCCGTGCTCGCCCGTGGATGGAATGGTGCTCTGGATGACGGGGCCAAGAAGGTGGCTGATAGAGAACGAGCTCAGGCGGTAGTCTGTCACAAGGTCGTTTTCGTAGGCATACCGCATGACTTCGTCGATGACAGCAGCATCCAATTTATCGATGCACGCCTCTTCCACAGGAATCTCCTGGAGGCTGTGAACTTTGCCCTCCTCCATAATAGCTGCTCGAAAGGGGACGAGAAGGTGGGAGTCGAGACAAAGTGTGGTGAATTCTGAGCTATGCTGTGTGTGGTATGAGATGGGGGTCGAGACCTGCAGAGAGATCAAGAGAGCCCCTCAAGAATATACTGTAGGAGCTGGAGGAGTTGATGAGATGCCAAGACACACAGGCACGTACACATGGCTTGTCGCCCCCGAGGTGGAAAGCGCACCACAGCAACACCTACTCCCTTCCCTCTCAGCTTTTGATCCTGGAAGCCTGCCCAGTGCGCGCCTGTCTGTATGCAATCTGAGGCACTCCAGACTTGGACGTGCCTGATGTGTAAACTGGTGAATCAGAAGAAGAAGAAAAAAAGAAAAAAAAAAAGAATGAAAATCGTAAGGATGGCAAGTCGCTAATGCTCCGAAAGACGACAACACCGACTCGTCTCGCCTAGCCCCACGCAAACTTCTCATTCGCGACCCAATCCACAGCTGCCGTCTCCTCATCGCCGTACCACATCAAGCTGGCGATGCTGCTCTCCTCCCTGTCCACCAGCGTGTACGCCAGCCCGCTCTTCGCCGCCGCGCCCAGCAGCAGCGCCGAGGGGTTCCACATCTGGATGTCGGACAACCGCCACTCGCGCGCCTCGTGCTGCGCCAGCCGGATGATCTCCCTGAGGCCCTCCGCGACATACTCCTCGGACACGTTGTCCTCGTCCTCGACCACGAATCGCAGGATGTGGAACGTGTTGCCCTCGATCTTCTCCAGGTTGCCGTAATACCCCCGCGTCCACACCGCCCAGATCCTGCGTCCGAGCTCGCCGTACAGCCCGCCCCGGACCTCGGGCGTCTTGCCGAACATGTGCTTCGTGATGAAGTCCTCCCGCATCATGTGCCACAGGAACTGATCCAGGTCCGGCATCAGCGCCGCGCAGGCCTGCTTCTTCCCGCCCGTCGATGGGAGCTGTCTCGTGCGGTGCTCCATCGCCGTGCGGAGGATCTTCTCGTCGTCGTGGCACAGCAGTGCGAGGTCGTGGTAGCCGAGCGTTTTCACCCTCGACGGTGGGGATACGCTACCGGGCTCTGAGTCGGAAACAGGCCGGAAGCTGAGGTGGGAGCTCTCGAACGCTGCCCAGCCGTGGTTTGCGTAGAACGCCTTGCCGATGTCCGAGTAGAGGACAGAGAAGAGCGAGCGGGTGACGACCGTCTCCTCCTCGTCCGCCTTGGGCTCCCTACGTCCTACGGACCAACTCTTCAGTTTCTCCCCCAGCTCGGTCATCATCCTCGAGGCGTAGCCCTTGCCCCGGTACGCGGGGTTTGTGAAGACAGACCCGACATTGTGCGCTATGCCCTCTTGCACTATCGCCTGCTCGTCAGGGCCGAGCCGGCTGGCGAGCGCCCGCTTGCGAAGCGTCTCGCAACTGGCGTAGATAGGCCTGTTATCCGGGATGCCGTTCCGGTCTGTCAGGATCCAGTGGGTGACACCTCCGTTCTTGGCCAGGGGGACGGTCATCAGGAACTCTTCCCGCTTCAGATATTCCTCAAGCGTGAGCGGGCCTCCCCACATCGGATGGTGAAGCTCCCATACGTGAAGAAGCTCTGCTTTCGTCGATTCTGCCAGCCCGAGGTCCGGCGAGTCTGCCGGTGGGAGGTCGTGCATATGGGAGCCCATGGCCACGGCTTGTTACGCGTACCGGGAAGGGAGAGGAAAAGAAAAAGTTCTGGCCTATCCTGGGACAGGAGGAAAGGCCGACAGCCAACCGTCTGAGATATGTACAAATAACAGCCTCACGCCTTGGTTCAGTTTCTCAGACCAATCCGGGTCATTCGGCCTAGTCGATATAACCTGGGTTGTGAGCAGAGGTCATGACATGCCATCTAGCCGAGACGACGAGAGCGACACCGTGATGGGACAGACGAGTAAGACGAGTGCAGTACGCACACGCAGCTATGAAACTCGTCGGTTCTTATGCTCCTACTACGTGGTTCCTTCCGGCGTAACAAGAACGGGATCCACAGCCACGACTACAAAGGATCTTTAGACTGTAATCATCATCCCTGCACTTGCCTGGCACGTCGGTAGCGCCGTATCTCCCATGATCTCCATCACGCTCCATATTTGGCTTTGCCATCTACACCGTCTCGAGGCTAGTCACGACTCCAGATGGGCCAGTGGGAACAGGGAAGGTCAGATCAGCCATGCTTCACGAGGCACCGCGCTGCCCGCTACTTGTGTTTCTAAAACGTAAATTGACGTCAAACCATCCATCCCAAGATTCAGCGGCGTCGGCCCCCCGGGCTGGGATGGAGGGGCGGCGCCGATGCATGAGTCCGCTTAAGCCGCTGGTTGCCGGCCTCCTGAAAGAGCCTCACGTCGGCGCCTGTCCACTCAAGATGGCAGGTCCGAGGACCGCAAGCGTTGATCTGCAGGGTCCTTGCTAGTGACAACCACCCCCTGCGAGGACTGATTGGCAACTCGGTATCTCGGATCATTTACACGCCTTCTGAAGTATTCGTCCGCGTCTACTGATAACCCACCAGCACTCTATGGCCCCAGACGTTCATCGCTCAGTAGCTCCGTCCCCTCAGTGACCGTGACCGTCATCCTCCTCCCCCCTCTGCTCCGGGTCCAGTTTCACAAGAGTGTCGATTCTCAATATTGCGATGCATGCTTCCACCGCGCTCTTGAGCTGTCGGACCTTGCTCATGCTCGGCTCGAGCACACCAGCCTTGATCTCGTCGACGACCTTGCCCTTCATCAGATCCAGTCCGTAGTTCTTGTAGCCCTTCTTCTTGGCCACGGTCTTCTCGTCCTCGCTGGCATCTCCCTCGGCAATCCGTTGTGACAGAGCGTGGCGTGATCGCAGCTGGGCCACCAGTTCTGAGGCGTCCTTGGCGGCGTTGATCGCGAGTGTCTTGGGGATGATCATGAGAGATTGGGCGAATTCACCAATGGCCAGCTGCTCCCTGGAGCCGACAGTACCGGCAAACTCCTCCAAGTAAATGTGCAGGGCCGTCTCGACAGCGCCGCCACCTGGCACGATGCTTCCGCTCTCCAGAGTGCGCTTGACAGCCATCAGGGAATCGTGAATGGACCGCTCCATCTCGTCAAGAGTGAACTCATTAGGGCCCCGCAGAATCAGTGATGCTGAGGAGTGGGTCTTGGTCCCCTTGACCAAGATACACTCGTCGTCCGAGATCCGCTCCTGCACAACCTCCTCAGCGTGGCCGAGGTAAGAGGGGTCGAATCGCTCGTCACCGTTCAAGTCGGACAGGGTACTCAGCAAAGTCGCTCCGGTCGCCTTGGCTATCCGCCGCAGATCCTCCTTCTTGCATCTCCGGACAGCCATGGCGCCCTTCTCAATGAATAGCTTGAGGCACAGGTCGTCAATACCCTTTGTGGTCAGGATGACATTGGCGCCCGCCTTCAGGATCATCTCCACTCGCTCGATGATCATGCCAGACTCCCTCGCGCGGATCTGCTCCAGTTGTTGGGGATCGTCCACGGTAATCTGCACACCCAGCTTCATGCGCTCCTTCTGCAAGTTCATGTCCAACACGGCAATCTTGGCATCCTTCACATGTGTCGTCATCGCCTGCGAGGCAACCGTGCAGTTCAACGCGTAGCCCTTGACCAGCACGGACTCCAATGAGCTCTTGCCATGTGCCTTGAGGATGTTGACCGCCTTCACGGGGTATTTCGTCTCGTTCCTGTTGTTTGTCGTCTTGACGGCCTGAATCGCATCAACCACCATGTTGGTGAAGAAGTCAGAGTCGGCGCCGATGATCTTGGAGGACATGGAGGTCTTGGCAATGTTGAGGAGGGACTCCCGCCCGAGCTTCTCCACCTTGATGCTGACATTCTCATTCATATACTTGATAGCTTCGCGCATGGCCAGGCGGTAGCCCGTGATGATGGTCGTGGGGTGTATCCGGTTCTTCATCAGCTCGTTCGCCCTCCGCAGCAGCTCGGCGGCGATGAGGACCACCGAAGTCGTGCCGTCACCGACCTCCTTATCCTGTTGCTGGGCAAGATCAACCAAGATCTTGCCGGCAGGGTGCTCGACATCGAGGAGGCTGAGAATCGTCGCGCCGTCGTTGGTGACCGTCACATCCCCTATGTCGTCGACCATCATCTTGTCGAGACCGCTGGGGCCGAACGAGCTCTTGACAACATTTGCGATAGCTTGTGTAGCAACCACTGCGAATATCCAGTCAGGGGAACTGCCCTCATCTGCTCTAGTGACCGTGTAGAAAGCTCACCATTCTGGTCACGGATGTCTGCTCCGGAGATCTTCTGTCCTCCCAGGAACAGCGTGCCCTCACGCGGCTGCTCAAACATAGATGCCATGGCGACAGTGGGTCTTTGGTTCAAGGAACTGAGACGTCTTCGCTGGCCTATGCGGAATGCTTGTCGAGGGTTGGGTGGGAGGGCGTCACACGTTCTGCACGTTCGCGAGGCAGGACGAGGCAGCTGCTGTTGCAACGTGAGCTCCAGTCGCGATTGCCAACTTTTCAGCCAGGGAAGGGCCTTCCCGGACCCGCGTTGCTGCAGTTGCGATTGGCTGCAGCTGGCACGGAGAGTACTGCCAGGACCCCACCTGGCCAGCCTGCCCCTCCAAAGCTTTTGATGAGGGGCACTGGCCTGGAAATTCGCCAGGCAATTTAGTAGGCCCAAATTTGTCTCTGCCCAAAGCGTATCAGTCAACTTTGCAACGTTGTTTCTGATAACTTCGCCCTTGTGTCGCAGTCCTGTGACTCAACCACTTGTTACCACGATTCTTCTAACGCAGTCCGCCAATTCCGTCCCTCCGCTTTCGAAGGTTCACTTTGAGCACTAGAGCATCCAAGATGGCGGACGCCCCTCCTGAGCAGTCGAAAAGCTCGATAAAGAAGGCTGAGAAAGCTGCCAAGATGGCCGCTGAGAAGGCGGCGAAAGCGGCTAAGCAGGCTGCTGTCGTCGTCGGCCAGGGCAAGAAGACTGATGATATTATCGGCATCACGACGAAGAAGGAGATTGACTTCCCTTCGTGGTACCAGGAGGTCGTTCTGAAGGCCGAAATGATCGAGTACTACAACGAGGTAAGCCGCAGATACCACCGTATCCATATGTACATGCTCCAACTCAAGACTGACAAAGACCCGAAGATCTCTGGCTTCTTCATCATGCGTCCTGCAAGCATGTACATCTGGAACGTCATTCGCAAGTGGTTCCAGGAGAGGATCGAGGCGATGGGTGTGGAGGAGACCAGCTTCCCCATGTTCCTCTCCTCGAAATCCCTCGAGAAGGAAAAGGGTGAGCGCCACCGCCAGAACTCACTCTGCGTGATAGGTACTTATGCTGCCGTATAGATCACGTCGAGGGGTTCGCTCCTGAGCTAGCATGGGTTACGAAAGCGTGAGTCTAGATAGTCCCGCAGTGTCGTCTCAGTCTGCTAACAGTCTTCAGGGGTGACAAGGATCTTGAGGTTTGCACGATGTCCTGCTTGAGCCCTGCTTCGGTCAGTAGGCTCACATATTCATAGGTTCCCGTCGCCGTCCGTCCAACATCTGAGGCCGTCATGTACCCCTACTACGCCAAGTGGATCCGCAGCCATCGAGATCTTCCCTTCCGCCTCAACCAGTGGAACTCCGTGGTGCGATGGGAGGCCAAGCAGACCACTCCGTTCCTCCGTGCAAGAGAGTTCATGTGGCAGGAGGGCCACACCGCGCATCTGACCGAGGAGCTGGCTGGCCAGGAGGTCCTGGAGATTCTCGAGCTGTATGCCGGCGTCTACGAGCAGCTGCTGGCGGTTCCGGTTGTTCGCGGCAGGAAGACTGAGAATGAGAAGTTCGCTGGCGGCTACTACACAACCACTGTCGAGGGCTACATCCCATCTAATGGCCGTGGCATTCAGGGCGCGACGTCCCACTGCCTGGGACAAAACTTCAGCAAGATGTCAGTGGCCAGAATTGCTTCCTCGTTTCTCAGGTAAAGATTGACACGAAGCAGGTTCGACATCACAGTAGAAGATCCTAACGAGAGAGGCAAGCACCTCAACGTGTGGCAGAACTCATGGGGTCTGTCCACTCGAGTGATTGGCGTCATGGTCATGATCCACGGTGACGACAAGGGTCTAGTCCTCCCTCCTCGCATTGCGAAGATTCAGGTCATTGTCATTCCGCTCGGTATCACTGCAAAGACCACTGAGGAGGTCAGGCAGAAGCACTCGGAGAAGGTGGAGCAGCTGGCGGTTGACCTCAAGAAGGCTGGCGTCCGCTGCGATGTTGACACTCGTGATGGCTACACTCCTCCATGGAAGTTCAACGACTGGGAGCTCAAGGGTGTTCCTCTGCGGGTCGAGTTCGGGTAAGCAGGTGGCACCCTCGAATATTGGTTGACTAGACATGCTGACTCAAGGTGTGCAGTCCTAAAGACATGGAGAAGGATGTGATTAGCTACGCACGCCGTGACACTGGTGAGAAGGGTACGATCCCCATCTCTGAGATTGCAACCAAGGTTCCGGAGCTGCTCGAGACCATCCAACAAGACCTGTACAACAAGGCCGACGCTGCATACAAGGCCCACCGGATTCAGGTCACCGAGTGGGAGAAGGTCGTTCCTGCTCTAGATGCCAAGAACGTCGTTCTCATCCCCTTCTGTCTCCAACCTGACTGCGAGGAGCAGATCAAGGATACTACCAAGAGCAAAGACGAGCAAGGCAATGAGCGTATGGGCATGAAGAGTCTGTGCATCCCCTTCGAGCAGCCGGAGGGACTGGTCAAGGGCGAGACCAAGTGCCTGAACCCTGCGTGTGGGAAGTTTGCGGAGTCCTGGGTTCAGTTCGGCAGGAGCTACTAGAAATACAAGATCCTGGAGTTGGCTGGTTACGAAAAGATTTTTTTCTGATGGAATCTTAACGGATGACACCGCACAAAAGTCGATTCTGACATAGAGGACAGCGAGAATACCATGATAGCAACGCTCAAATAAAACCCAAATGAGATGACCAGTCATTTATCACGTTCGAATCTGCCCTGCCATGTTACCCAATGAAGGGGGATCGAGTCTCTGGTACATACTTTGATAACGTACATCCACATAACACCAATTCCTCGGGAGCAAGATTCGGTCATTCACAGATCAAATCTGTCTGTGGTCCATGGACAGTCTCACCTGGCTGGCTGTGCCATACTCTGTTCTTCACTCATCCTTCACATACCACTTCAGGCCAATCTTCTTACTGCCCTGCATTTTGAGCGTGATCGAGACGGTCGGATCACTCGCAATCTCACGGGCCCTAGCTCGAGCCTGTTCGGGCGACTCGCCGTCCTCCTCGGCAATGCGGACCCGCGCACCCCCGCGGAACAACCTCAGAAGCACACTCGTGAACTCGACCTGCGAGAATTTCTTGCCCGGGCACACACGGGGCCCACCCGTCCAGGGCAGGAAGGTCCCGGCGGCGGGCGACACGAGCGACTCCGACTGCCAGTCGTAGGCGCCGACGCTCGCCCTGGATGCCTCCTGCCTGCGCTCGTCTCCTTGGGACGAGGCGCTGGGGATCCATCGGTCCGGCCGGAACTCCTCGGCGTCCTCTCCCCACGTCTCCTTGTCGTGGTGGAGCGACACGAGGTCGAGCTTGATGTCGGAATCGGGCGGCACCTCGTACTCTTTGCCGTCGATGGTCAGCGTGTGGAACTCTTGTGCTGTCCACCGGGGCGTGATGGGCGCTGGCCCGAACAATCGCAGTGTCTCGTACTGGTCTGGGTCAGCTCGGTCAAGCTCCTCAGAGAAGGGCGCCCGCATATCCGCTTTCGAAAAAGACAGCCCGGGTGGGTGGGCCGCCGAGGGGGTTATGAGAACTCACCATGATTGCCAGGCACCTGTGAAGTTTAGGAAAGACCGCCGCGTACTTCAGCGACGACTGGTCCTCCTTCACGATTGCATCGATCTCTTCAGCCAGCCACTCCTGCCACTCCGGCTCCACCGCCAGCAGCGTGATGGCGAAGTTCAGAGCATTGGCAGTAGTATCGTGACCAGCTATGTTAAGTATGAAGAGGTTTCCGGCCACCTCATCGTCGCTCAACACGGGCCCGGCCTTCGCACTAGCCTTGGAGGAGGCATCGTCGGCCCCCAGGTCGGACGCCTTGATCAGCGAGCTCATGAGGTTCACCTTCTGATCGCCGGTCGACCGCCCGCTCCGGATAGCCTCGCGCTCGTCCCGGATCATCTCATGCAGGTACGTTCCGTACTCACGCTTGGCCTCCCCGATCGCCCTGATGCCTCCCCACATGGCGAACTCGGGCCACCCCATCCGGTTGAGCAGGATCCAGGCGATCAGCGACTCCATGTCGTTGAGGAGCAGGAACAGCGCGTCTCGGTAGTGCATGTGGTGCGCGTTGCCCTTCCCCCCGGCGGCGGCGCCGCCGGACGGCGGCCCCTGTCCGACGACGTCGTCAAAGTCGAAGCTGATCCCGAAGCCCGCGGTGCTCAGCACGTTGAAGGCGATCCGTGTGGTGTCCTCCTGCGTCGTCCGCACGTCGCCGGCCGCCGACGCCTCCATCCACCTCCGGCGCGCGCCGTCGGCCTGGCGCGCGGACTCGTCCCACACGGTCTCGGACACCCTCTCGTTGAACGGCGGCGCCGTAATCCGGCGGTGCCGCTCCCATATCTTCCCGTTGGCAGTGACAACATTCAGCCCATATATATCGAGGATGTTGTACTGCCATGGATTCTTCTGGAACTCAGAGCGGCAGCGCTTGAGGATGTCCTCACAGGCTGCGGGGTCCACGACTGGAAGGCTATTTAGTCATGGGCACAATATCTACTGCCGGGGAGAGGTGATGAAGGGAGGAGGTCACAAAACTGTCAGGCTGCTCGAAGAGCCTCCAGAGTAGGCGAGGCGCCAACTGCAGAGCCAGCAGTGCTGAGAAAGGCCCCTGGCTCCAATGCGAGGCAGCGAGGAGCTCTGCTGGAGGGGACTCACCGAAAAGCTCCCTATAATCAGGAGTCACGATCCAGAAGGCCCGGGTGCCGAGCTCGTGGTAAGGCTTGAGCTTCTGGCGCTGGTTCCAACCACTGTCGATACGGTGCGCCCATCCCGACCTTGCGAAGACCCGTTTGAGGACGCCGCCGAAGAAAATCCAGGTCGGCGAGGCGACGCCGAACGGCTGGACGTGCACGGGCAAGCCGGTGCGCTTCGCAGCGGCATAGTTCCGGTAGGTGCTATAGAGGCGCTGCGCGAGGTACAGCAGCGGGAGGGAGAAGAGAACGGCTATGAGACGCGTGAAGGCCATCGTGGGTGAATGGGAGTCGGCGGAGAGGACGAAGCCTGAGGAGGGGGCCAGGCGACGAAAGGTCAGGTGTGAGGAGAACGAAACGTGATGGGATGCACAGTCCGATTCATGAAACGAGGCGATGATGCAACCCTGATCCTCTATGCTGAAGCACAATATTGCGGATTACGCCTATCGCTGTCATTAATTCCCTATGAAGGCCTGAGTTATAGACCGTTAGTGCGGAAATCCGCTCGTATATATCGTCAGCTATGTCATTGCACTTCTGCTTTATTAAAGCTTATTACTATATTCATCCGTCTGATCTCTATGCAGGGTTTAGAGAAGTGCCTACGATGGGTGTGAAGCAGTACTAGGGCCGGAACCACTGGGATCCGTAGAGCCAAAATGATGACCAGAGGCCCAATTTAGGATTATTTTTCGATCGAGATCCCGTGACATGGGCAAAATGGCATCTTCGCAGGGCAGTGAGTGGATGGCATACGGCGCAACGAGTACTACTGGGTAGGCTTAGGCCCCCCTGCCAGAGACGGCCTAGCGGTCTATGAAGTAGCATCCTGCCAGCGAGAGCCACAACCCTCGCCAATGTTCGAGGTGATATAACGTATGGCTGGGATTTTACGGCATGATTATTTGACCGTACCCTCCCCTAACTAGATCTATTGTGAAAACACCGGGGGATGGCCTATTCTATTGGAGGTAGTTGTTGTCATCTCCTACACCGCCATGATTAGTCCCAGTCTCGAGGATCTAGAGTAGATAGCAAGGTTGGGACGTGGTATAGCATGGCCTGTCTTCTATGCATTCCCAGCATTTGTTTAGTGACGGTGGATCTGTCTTATCGATGTCCCCAATATCTCAGCGACTATCTAGCCTCCTTTGCCCCAGCTCAGAGCCCGACTCGAGTCCTCTTTGGACTTGAAAGAGCCCCTGGGCACTCATCCAGCATTCTGACCAAAACTTGCCGACCTTTCCCTATCGGGCCCAAGATCCATCCCGAGAATGCCCCACATATCTAATGTCAACTCGTCTCGTATTCCCGCCATGCTCGACCAGATGGTTCAATACCCCCTATGGTCAGATCATTAAGCGTTCCAACTACCTTTAATACCTCCACTAGCCTCACCCAAATAGCTAACTGATTCGGCTTCGGGTCTCTCCTCTGCGGTCTAGATGTAAGTGACTCACTCATCACTGACGTCCTCGGTCGAGTCCACAACTTCCGCTACTATCTTTCGATGTCGAGTCCTTGGTACGCTACCCCCCTCGCCATCGTGTGACTTATCCATCGAAGTGGAACCTCTTTCCCTCCATCAGTCCCAGCCCGTCTCGAGGGGCTACGTGCCGCCGTCGATACGTATTAGTGAAGTCCTGAAGTAACACTCTGACCTGCCTCAGGCCTCCCCCGTCAGGAGTCGACAGCTTCTCCTTGATCTTGGTGATGAGGCGCGATGCCTCGACTGGTGTGACGGTGCCTGCGGGTGCCAGCTTGAGGGTGCTCTCCACCCAGGTTGTCGTTTGCGCCGGCAGCAAGGCGAAGAGCTCAAGCAGCACCCCGCTGCCATCAGCAAAGCAGTCCCGGGGAAACGTCATCATCATGCCTGCCAAGATAGCTTTCACCAGTGGTTCGCCCTCTGACAGCAACAGCTGCTTCACAGAGGCCTGGATCTGCTGCGAAACGGGGCCCAGCTGCAGGTTCGATGATGCAGGATTAGCCCCTCCGTAGCTCAGTAGGTCGCGCAGGAAGTGGAGGGTTGCTGTCAGAGGATCACGCTGCTCCAGTGAGTTCAGAGAGGAAACGGCGGCCTGGAGAATGGGGGTCAGGAGCGGCGACAAAATCAGCTTCTGGGGGTAGTAGAGAAGTGCATCCGTCAGAAGACGGTAGAAATCCTCAACTATGTCCGGCAGCTCATTTGCTGGTATATCGCTCATGAATCGGAGGACATTTGTCGCCTGGGTTTCGAAAAACTTATATATGTTCTCTGGGATGCTTTGGTCGATGTGGTCGCGATCCTCGGAGAATTCTCTCAGTATTGCGCTGGACGCCCACAGGAAGGCACCCTGTTTTGAGGCCACAAACCCATCCGCAAGCTTATTGGCTAACTGCGGCAGCAGAGGCGTGATGCCAGTCCGGTATGAGATGACCATGTGCCGCCAACATCTGCAGATTCGCTCGCAAATGGGCGGGAAACCAAGGAAGTTGTCCATGACGGTGGACAAGACAGGGAAAACCTCTTGCCAGTACTTGACAGCGGGATCTTCCTGTCCATGTTGGACAGAGGGAACAACATTTTGGACGAACAGAGTGAGCAACTGGACGTGATCTGGGAGACGTTAGAAATGAACCTCGCAGGGAAGCTTGAGGCTGCACTTACCAGCCAACGCCAACTTGAGCTTGTCATCTTTCTCGTCGGCGGAGGCTTTGTTAGCTTTGGCCATCAGCCTGTTGACCAACGGATCGCAGTACAGCTTCAGGAGCTTGTATATTTCCTCAGGCTTTTGAACGCCCACCACGCTGGCAACCCCCTCTGTGATTTCCTCTTGGCTGACCTCAGGCAGTTTGTCGAGGATCTGATCGTAGAAGGACTGCATCTGGATGACCTGGTCACTCAACAAGCTTCTGCAGTCGGTGCAGAAATACTTGATCGCCACGGCGGCAGCCCGGATGATTTCCTTGGAGTCTGCCTGAAATGACGTGACAATGTAGTTGAACTGCGGCTGCAGAAACTCAGGATGTTCTGCCGTCCACTCGGTGTATCGCCCGAAAACCATGATAGTGGCGAAACGCAACTTCTCATGGTTGGGCATCTGCACCAGCAACGGCATCAGCTGGGGCAGAATGGTGTTCTCATCCTTCTCCACCATCCGGCCTAGAGCACGCATGCCAAAGACCGGAGCTTCGAGTTCTTGCCAGTGAGGTGCCGACGTCGCTGTTGCTTGGCCGGCGTACTTGTGCATCCAGACTTTGATGGCCGCAAGTACCTTATTCAAGCAGTCTGAGATGCCCAAGACCTCGCAGCAGTCCTTCAGAGTATCACCCATCTCGTGTCTGAACTCTCGAAACTTCTCTTCCTCTTCACGATCACCATCGAACAGGTCGAGCTCGTTCCCACTCTCAGACTCAGGGTATTGCAGATGCTTGAGGATGACATCCACTAGCTTGGCGAAGACATCGTAGAGCTGCATCCTGGCCTCGACGTATTTATCCAACACGACGTACTGCTTAAGTTCGTACCAGAAGGTAAATGTGTGCCCGATGACGTCTCTGTCCTTGTCTCTTGCGCAGCACTCCAGAATGATCTCGACGAGGGGCCGGAAGTGTATCGGTTCGCGGGCGATGATCACAGCCCAAGATATGCCAGCTTCTGCGAAAAGGCGCGTCACGGCCCTGAAAGCCTCGATGTCCTCGTCATCGGCAGCCTTCTGCATCCGCGGTCTTATTTCGACTATCCGTGGCAGGAGAATCTGTATCGTCTCAACATTGTCATCGACATCCCGTGTCTCACGGCACATGGCCCCAAGACAATCAGCGGCGGCCTCCAAGCAGTCGTCGCTTGCCAAGGCGTTGATGACGATATTGAGCAGGGCCGAATTGACAACAGCGGCAATGGGCACTTCGCGCAACCATGAGGTGATGCATTCCATGAGTTGTGGATTGCGGGCAGCAGCTTCTGTCGGATTGTTAAATACTGCCGCAAGGTTTATGGCGAGGTATCACAAACCTGATGTCTGGGCGTAGTTGATGAGAATATTGACGACTTGCTCAGCATTGTCGGTTAATAATTCGGTCGTTCTCTCAGTGAGCTCGTCTTCCTATCATTCCAGCCGGATTAGAGACTGTACCGTCCTTCAGGTTACCAAGAAAGGGTCGTCGGGGCGGGTGATCGGGTCGTCGTCTGGCGATCCACATACAGAGAGGTTAATCTTGCGGCCTTCGGTCACCTCCTCGGGGAGCACTCGGAGGAAATCCAGGATGGCTGCATGGCTCTGCACGTCGTTTCCAAGTGCTGCAACAACGGTGGGTAAGACATCCTTCCAGGTCCTCATCTGTATTGCCAGAATGGCCAAGCAGACACAGAGCTGTACCCGAACTGGCCTGGGTCCCGCCGCGAACCTTTTCAGGAGCAGCAGGACCTGGTCACGGAGAGCGGGCCAGTCACCTTCGGGAACCTGGGTGGTGAGGTCATACGTGATCTGGTCCGGAATGGTCAGCCCGACTACTCTGGTGCACGTTATGAGCGGTTTCTCCGCGCAGTATGTACCTTTCCCTTCAGCGTCGTCGCAGCGAAAAGTGAGGCTTCGGCATCGGCGCTCGACTGGAGGATGGTGAGGGTGGCCGTCCAGGCACTATTCTGCGGGGCGTATTAGCGACTCGATCATGGCCAGCGTGGAGGCTACCAGCACGGGCGACCGTCCTTACCGATTTCTGGAACTTGCCCAGGTAGTCCATGGCAGCTTTCTTCTTGTCGGGCTCCCCACCGCGCATGGTCGTCATGGCCGCCAGAATGGTCTCTGGGGCGAAGGAGTCGGGGGCGCCATTCGCAGCCATCTTGATCTGCTGCGCCTGCGGCACTCGAAGCCGTCAAGGTATGGTCGATGGTGGAGGTTGGGGTTGTGACGCGGGGAGCAGCGAGGCTGCCTCAGGGAGAGAGGGGCGCAAAGCAGGGCGATAGCCGGTCGGTGCCTGATGTCGCCGCAAAATAAGGACTACGCCGAGCTGGAGTCGAGGGTGCCAGTCACGAAGGGTATTAGGTGGTGAGAGAAGGAATGGAGAAGGGCTTGTGTGCAGGTTTATCGTCAAACGGATATTTGATCTCGAGAGGAGCAAAGTGCCCCTCCAATGGAAATCAACGTCAGTTTAGAAATTCCAAGGCTCACTGACTGACCACCCGCCGCTACAGTACTACGGCGGCAGAACAGCTGCCCACTTGGGTTGCCCAAGAACCCTGTCCCCTGTCAAATAATAGGAACCTCAGTCGCTCATTCTGCACATGATGGCACCTCCACCCCCCAGCAATGATCCGAACTGCTCTACAATGGTCACATGATCTCTCATGTACGAGATTCGGCGGTATAATGTCCTGAGTCTCCATCCTGGCAGCCATTGAGTCTATTGTTTTGGACAAGCGAACAGTTCAGGTCTGGCTTAGGTGCGCCAGGGTTGTTTTTAGCGCCACCGGGTTCCGGCAGGCAACAGAGCCGCCAACCGAGAAGCTTTGGGAATTCGCGACCGCAGCGCGCGACAAGGCTCAAGATCTCTCTCGCCGTGAAGACCAGCATCCCCGATCGACCCGAACCTCCAGATACACAGCTTGACCGAGTCACAACTCCTCCTCTAACGTCTCGTATCTATCTCTGTCAGCCGTACCGCCGCGATCATGACTGGACGAGGAGGCGGTGGTGGCCGTCGCGTGCTTCTGCCTCCAATCAATTTCATCTTCAAGCTTCTTCAGCAGCACTCAACCGTTCAGATCTGGCTGTACGAGCAGGTATGTCTTGTCCAACGAATGTGCCGCTACGAGAACATCGCTGACTTGTGCCCTCCTGTTCAGCTTGCCATCCGCATCGAGGGAAAGATCCGAGGATTTGACGAATTCATGAACCTGGTGGTCAGTAGCGCTTCCAGGCTATACCGAGCTTCCGTGGCTGACATTAGCGCGTGGACAGATTGATGACGCGGTCGAGGTGCGGCAGATAACGAAAACGAACGACAAGGAGACTCGGAGAAATCTGGGCCAGATCTTGCTGAAGGGCGACAATGTATCTCTGATCCAGAGTCTGTCGGGCTGAGTCTACATAGCACGGGCCAAGATGCGAAAGCTCGGGCGTCGGAATCTGCGCAGGTGACGTCGAGAAGGACGTGGTGAAAATGGCGTTGGCAGCCGATACCATCGAGCATGTACGATTCGGAGTTTTGGAGGCAAAGGGGAAAGGGGTTTTGGAGATTGGGGATATCAGTCTATTTGATCCGGTACGACTGTTTTCCCATCCCCTAAGATCAGCCCATGGAGAGGCTGATCCAGAGGCCCTACAGGGACCTCTTCCTTCTCAGAAGATAGGAATTGCTCTTTAAGCCCTAGGCCGTAGAGTAATACTGAAGGTCTCTTCACGTCCAATTCCTCCAGCTTCTCGGCATACCGCTCGAGAAACAAGTCATAGAAACCCCTTCCGTGTCCCATCCGCCTGATCTCGTTGGAACCGGGAGCAACGTCGAAAGCCACGCCCGGCATAAGGATGAGATCCAAGATCGCCTCCTCAGAGTGGTGCTCATCAGGGCCGCCCAGTATCCTCTGCCGCTGACGGACGGTGGAAGGATCTATGCTTGGGATGCCCCATTTATCCCTCTTCAGGGACTCATAGTCCTCGACATCCCTGAGCCGTACCATATCCATGACCCTGGCAGGTATGTCTGGGTTCGATGGGAAGGGTGACTTGTGCAGGTAGGGCACGAATACGTGCTTCCCCGAGGCCAGAGCGTGCCTCACGACCTCATCCGTCTGGACCTCCGCAGAGGGCATGGATAGGAACACGCTGATGCGACCTGCGTTGACATACGGCTTGAAGTCCAGCAGCGTCTTGTGGATGGTATGACCTAGATGCCTTACTCAGCAAGCCAGCAAGATACTCTGGCTCTCTGGCCGAGCCCGGAAGAAAGACGTACTCTGCTCCTTGATCGACTCCTGCGGGATGGCAGCCAGCCTCTGCTTCATGACAGACCGTAACTGCTGCTTTGCAGCAGCCAGAGCGGCGTTCATCTCCGGTTCCCCTCCGCTCATCCGCGCGACGTGGGTGTAACAAGGAACTCGGGTAGCGGTGTGCAGGAGGGGTTGCGCCGAGATCGCAGAATCACAAGCTCCGGCTACTGCAAGACAGCAAGATCTGGAGCCGTAGGGCTGATGATAAGTTCAGGCCTTCCCAGTTCGTATGGCGACCCTACTGTGGACACCGGGTCAGGCAGGATCAGGAGGGATTTTTTCTTCTTCTTTTTTCTTTTTTCTTGATTATCGTGGCGGCAAGAGCGCAAGTTAGATTTGATGCCCTGGAAATTCTGGGTCGTCCGAACTCCACTATCTCTGCCCGTGTCTTCGTCAGCTGATGTGCAAATGACCCGGTGAGGCTTGTAGACGGCGCCCTAAGAGTGTGCGAGGCAGGGAGGGAGAGCCTACAACTACGACCATCGAGCTGGCCTAGGTAAGCAAGACGCTCGGCAGCTCTGCAGGCACGCAGCTCGTCGACCGAGAGAAGGTTGACGGCCCGGTGGGGCCAGGTTCAAGGTTCGATATCTTATCAGATCTCAATCATCCGGGTCCCAGCGTGTCCAGGCATCACCAAGCCATCCTGTGGTCTTTGCTGCATGCGCAATGACGAGCGCCGAAGCCGTGCATGCTTGGGTTCCCCTGTCGCAAGACTGCTCTGGCTCCGCCCTTCCCGCCGGCATTTTCCGGAACCGCCTAAGCCGCCCTGGACGTCAGGCGCTTCTATGGCGCGCATGACTGACTGTGTAAGGTATACCAGAGGTCTCGAAATCTCAACAGCCTGGCCCGACGACTAGTTGCGGGAGAAAAAAACATCTGGGTTTTTGGAAAAACAAGACCGTCCTCTTATCCGAAAGCATCCCACAACCCCCCACGTCTCGATAGTGACGTTAGCGATCGCCTGACCCTCATCACCCTTCGACAATACCCCACAAGAATCTGCAGCTCTTCCTCGTGTCAGCCATCCTCCTGTCGTGCCTGTGCACAACTGGCCTGCCTGCCCCCCAAGGTCGTGACGCGTTAGAGCCCAGGCGCTAGCCCTGTACGGCAGGCCTCACAGCCCATCGCCCGCCGTCATAGGACAGCTGCAACCTCTCGCCTCGTCTTGGCCCCCGGTCGCGGCCAGTACAAGTTCGACCCTGCCGTCAGCGTCGTCTTCCCGCCCACGCGGCCCTCCTGTTTTACGTCTCGCCGACCTGCTGCTGGTGCGCACCGTCTGGTCAGGCCCTGGGCTGCTGTGTGGCTGTGACCCTGTCCCTGCCTGTCCCAACTTTATCAGTTCTATCTGCAGACTCCCGAGGTCCCCCAGACCCGCCGACGCCGACACCTGACTCTGTTCTCGAGTGCCTGCGCAGGCCTCGTGCCACCTACGCCCAGCCGCGTGCCTTCAGAACTCGTCTCTTCGCCTCGCCCCTGCCTATGCATGCACCTGTCCGGTGGGGCCATGCTAGATTATCGTATCACCGGATCAGATTAGATCTTGCCCGTCGCCAGCTGCCCGGCGTGGACTGCCGCCTATGAAGCCGCATCAGAGACCAGGCCGCGCCCCTCCCTCCTCCGACCCCCCGGGGCACTTGGTGGACGACGAGGTTCACAGCCACTCAGGTCACACCCACCCTCGCCGGTCAGGAGCAGACCCCCATTCTGATCCCAGTCACGCTCGGCGTCGCCATCAGCCCGAGCGGCATTCGCCCGATCGGTCACCACCTGCCTCTGTTCCTGGCACAGGTCCCACTGCAACCCATAGTCGCCGCCCCACGCACCCTTCACCTCAGTGGGTCTCCCCGCCGCGCGCCGTTTCTCTCCCATCTCAGCCGTCCGACACTCTGCCCGATCCTCTGCCCGATCCTCTGCCCGCCCTCAAAACCGACAAGCCCTCTCTGCCTGCCCCTCCTGATGCCGCCTCTGTTCTCTCACATGGCACGGCGTTCGAGTCTTCCCATCACTCAGGACACCCAGACCCGCAGGGCTCGAATACCGCGCCCGGCACCGCCGACGACGACGTCCCTATGCAGTTGCTAAACAAGGCGCCGCCCTACCTGCGCTCCTCGCCGAGCTTCAGGCCGTCAACTTACGGTGCTGTACCCCTCGGGTTGCCGGGTACCCCCGACACACCCGAGGATGGCAACGAGGCCGGCGAGATGTCCGGCGATGGCGACAGTACCAGTACCGGTCGTAGGACCACAGGGTCGAACAGATCCTCCTCGTCGCTGAGGAAAACGAAATCAGGAAGGCTGACGGCGCGGTCAACCGAAGAGCTGGCAAACACCACAGTCGTTGGTGGCATAGAAGGGCGCTATGGCGTCACCGAATCAAGCCTGGCCAGTGATATCCTCGCGGACCCGAAGAGTGTCGACAGCGACGAGGATGAGGACGACGATGATGTCGGTGTTTCCCTCCCGCCGGACAACGACGAGGATCCGCCGGACAACTCCCCTTACCCTCAGGTCCGGGCGTCGGTCGCGCCCTTTGACAATACGACCCTGTCGATATCAACACCCCGGATGTGGACTTTGAGCGTTCTGTTCTCGATTCTCGGATCGTCAACCAATCTTTTCTTTTCCTTGAGATACCCCAGTGTGTCCATCACACCAGTCATAGCATTGTTACTCGTTCATCCTCTCGGCTTGATGTGGGACTTGCTTCTTAAGCGGCGAGACGATCCTGAAGAAGAATTCGTCGACGGTGTTCTCACCACCGGCCAGCGAGCATCGACCCCTTCCTCCGACAGCATTCCCGTCTTGCGTTCGACGCCACGGGGAAGACTCGGGCGTCTCCGGCTCTGGCTCGCGCAAGGTCGATGGAATGAGAAGGAGCATGCCTGCGTTTATGTCAGCAGCAATGTCTCCTTTGGCTTTGCCTTTGCTACCGACGTGATTGTCGAGCAGACGCAGTTCTACCACCAGGAGGCCAGCATTGTATACCAGCTGCTGCTGACGCTATCGACGCAAATCCTGGGTTACGCCTTTGCCGGCCTCACCAGGCGCTTTCTCGTGCGACCGAGCGGCATGATCTGGCCCAGCACGCTGATGTCTGCGGCAATGTTCACGACGCTCCACAAAGAGGAGAACAAACCAGCAGACGGCTGGCGGATTAGCCGGTGGAATTTCTTCTACATAGTCTGGGCGACAGCATTCATCTTCTACTTCTTCCCGGGTCTGCTGATGCCAGCTCTCAGCTACTTCAACGTCATCACCTGGTTTGCGCCGAAGAGCGTCGTGGTCGCAAATCTCTTCGGTGTCAGTTCTGGTTTGGGTCTGTTCCCGGTGACATTCGACTGGGCTCAGATTGCCTACATCGGAAGCCCCCTCCTCACACCTTTCTGGGCTGCGGTCAACGTCTTTGGCGGTTTGGTCGTTGTGATGTGGATCATTGCCCCGATTGCTTACTATAGCAATTGGCTTTACTCTTCCTACATGCCCATGGTCTCGGCGGCTGTCTTCGATAACACGGGCAAGATCTACGACGTCAGCAGAATCCTGACCAAAGACTTTGTATTCGACCGGGAGGCATATCGCAATTACAGCAGGGTCTTTCTGCCGGTGACGTATGTTCTTAGTTACGCTGTGCAGTTCGCTGGACTCGCAGCCCTGCTCACGCATACTGCATGTTGGCATGGCAAGGACATCGTAAACCAGTGGAAGCGTTCGCTGCAAGAGGCCAGAGAGGAGCCGCAAACTGCCTATCAACCACTTTCGGACGAACCCGAGGGCCTGCGCAGAAGAACGTCACAGGACCCCGGCAATAGACAACGTCAGAGCCTCTCAAGCTTCAATCCCGAGGATCTGATGATGAGGGAAGACGTGCACAACCGGCTGATGAAGAGGTACAAGGATGCGCCGATAACATGGTATCTGATTACTTTCGTCACGATGTTGATGGTGGGCATCTTCCTGGTGGAATACTACCCGGTGCACCTACCGTGGTATGGATTGTTGCTGGCCCTGGGAATCTGCACGATACTCTTCATCCCAATCGGCATTATCATGGCCGTCACGAATCAGCACAGCAGCATCTACCTCATCTGCCAGCTGGTCTGCGGTGCTGTCTTCCCAGGACGACCGGTCGCAAACATGGTGTTCGTCACATATGGATATATATCGTCTGCGCAAGGGGTCAAGTTCGCTGCAGACCTGAAGCTTGGCCATTACATGAAGATCCCACCGCGCACTCTCTTCTGGGTCCAGATGCTCGCAACGATCATCTCGTCGGTGACCCAGATCGGCGTGCTGAATTGGATGTTTGCCAACGTTCCAGGCATCTGCACCAGCGAAGCGATTAACGGCTTTACCTGCCCACTAGCACGAGTACACTTCAACGGCTCCATCCTCTGGGGCGTGGTCGGTCCAAGCGAGTTCTTCGGACCAGGCGCGACCTACCGACCCCTCGTCTGGTGCTTCCTAGTCGGCGCGCTTGCGCCAATCCCGCTGTACCTTTACGGCCGCAACAAGAAGAACAGCATCGTCCGCATGATCAACCTGCCGGTGCTATTCGGGACCTTGAGCTGGATCCCGCCAGCAACGGGGCTGAACTTCTCGGTGTGGGCGGTCGTCTGCTACATTTTCAACTACCAAATCAAGAACCGCGCGCAGGCGTGGTGGGCTAAGTACACCATGACGTTGAGCGCGGCGCTTGATTCAGGCCTGGCCTTCGGCATCGTGGTCGTCTTCTTCGGATTCGTCTACCCCGGTTTGACCAAGAACTTTAAATGGTGGGGTACAGAGGTGTATAAGCAGGGTTGTGACTGGCAGGCTTGCTCGTACAATACCGTACCTGAGGGTGGCCACTTTGGGCCTGACACGTGGTGATTCTGCATGGCACTAGGCAGTGTCGCATTTCTTTGCATAGCAGGAACGAATTAAAACATATACATGAGACATGATTAGACGGACTGGCATGATCATACGAGAGGATTGGTCGAAATCGAACAGGGGCGAAGCGGGTTGAGATCTTCTGCATTTTCCGTGGTATAGTTTCGCCACGGCCCGGATAGACACGCATGGTTACATCGAATAGAATGCCCGTCGGAGCAACATATAACACTCAGCATTTAGACGAGCACACCACCAACTTTACCGGTTCCCCTCACCCGCCCGTGACGTCTCTATGTCTACATGTCGTCGTCATGAGCCATACGTCAGCCTCGTGACGCGTATTCTCACTCCAATCGCTTCCTCAGAAACACATAATCAATATCCTCCCGCTCCCCCGTCTCCGGGTTCACCCACTTGTAGCCCGCCACCCACTTCTCGAAGACCTCGTACCCCTGGCGCTCGTACCAGTCCTGGATCGCGACCGCGGGCGCCGGCTTCCCCTGCGCGAGGTACACCCGCTCCACGAAGGCGGGGGACAGCTGCTGCTCGCGGGTCATCGTGTCCAGCACGACCCACCGGCCGCGCAGCGGTGGCCCCGCCGCGGTGGCCTCGGCGAGGCGCATCACCTCCCGGCCGAGGCCGCCGGCCTGCGCCACGTGCGACACGAATAGGCCGGCGACCCACACGACGCCGTCCCCGGCGCCGAGGCCGAGCTGCTGGTCCTGCTCCGCCCGGAGGTCCAGCGCGATGTGGCCGATAGGCGTGAAGGCCCGGCCCGTGGGGGCGCGGGGCTCCCGCCAGTGCGTCGGCGCCGTATCGCGGATCGGCGTGCCCTCCTGCTCGCCGAGGTCAGGTCAGCACCCTGCGCCAGCGGCCATCGGCTGGGGCCCGAAGGGGAAGACCTGACGGCATCAGGAGGGGGAGGGGGGGGTTCTGCTTGCCTTTGGGTTTGCGGCCACGTGCTTGGCTATGATCTCCTCACGACCCGCCAGGTCGTCCCTGAGAGCCTGGGTGTTTTTACGAGATCAGCGACAACGTCCCTCCTTCCCACCCGACCTCACAGCCGGGACAGACTCACGACCCAGTACAGTGTCTTCGTACCGTCCCGTCCAAGCTGGGTCCACTTCTCGTGGACCTCCTCACTCCTCCAGCCGCAGTCCAGCCTCTGGAGGTACATGCGCTCGACGTGCTCGTCAGAGTCGTAGTCCCAGGGGATGAGCTCGACCCTTGGCTGTCTCCCGGCCATCCTGTCTGTTTCGTAACGTTATTCTTGGTAGGGATCCTCCGTACAGATGGCGCGTGACGGTCTTGACAGGCCTAAGAATGAAGGGAGGCACGAGAGCAAGGCATGCAAGGGTGATGGTTGAAAGCTGGTTGAGTCATACCGGGACGGCCCGTTGCACGTTGCTGCCCGTGCCTCCCCCGCCTCCCCAGTGACGCGCCGGGCCTGGTATTTTCATACAAGTCAGCGTGCTTGTTATAGAACCGCAGAGACGAACATCTTTCATTAGTGATGCCATCGCCGACGAATGTCTTCAGAACGGACCCTTCATCGAGCTGAGTACTGTAACGGCATAGCACAGGGCGGCGGTATATCGGGTAACGAACCCAACCCCCTCGGCGTCTACATACGAGGTACTTCCGGTTCTCTCTTTCAGTACTACGCAAACCCCGTTCCTATCTGCATTCTAGTCTGCTGAAGTGGTATCTCGGGCCGTTTTCTCAACGTCGCCTTCGCTTCCTCCTGGTCTGGATACCGCACTTATATTAGTCGCTTTCTCTGCCCAATACAAAGCTTTTCAAAGGCTGCCAAGTTTCAACTGGCTTCGTGGTTCGTCTGCATCCGTTGTAAAGGAGGGCAGGAGAGGCCGGCGTGAGTCACAACCACCCTGCCTTAGCAGAAGCCATCCCTTTGCCCAAACAGGCAATAGTCGCATTTGCCGCATACCACCCGCAAGCACGTGTATTGTCTGCTGTTATAATTCTTGAGAATAATTTTCCGTCTTTGGAGAGACGACTGTAGATTTCTCCATTTTCGAGAATCATTCAGACTTGATCCACGGCACTGCTTCTATTCCCAAGCCCGAGACATCTTAAATCTTCCAGCCCAACATGACTTCCATGGCAGCAGAGTCCGTGGCAAACGTGCTGGTCTCGTGCAAACAGACCCGTTTCCACATCGACAGCCCCAACTACAGAGAGGTGAGCGTCTGAAGGCGTCGTGTATCCACTTGATTCGATCAAGGACCCCTTTCAAGGGGCATCGCTAAGACTACCAACAGCTGGACATCGAGGGCCTCAGTATCACGGTCACCTCTGGCTCAGGAGGACCCAAGACAGCTGGGGGTAAGGGCAAGGCGAAGGCCAGCAGCACGTCCCGGGGCACCGAGGTCCTCTCTAATGCTAAGCTCCGGCTGAAGGCCGCCCAGCGGTATGCTCTGGTCGGGCGGAACGGCTCTGGAAAGTCGACGCTCCTGAAGGCGATCGCCGAGAAGCTCATCCCTGGCATCCCTGAGCAGACTCGCATTGCAATCTTGCAGCAGACGGATGCAGAGGGTGCTAATGCAGACTTGCGCCCAGAGGGTGGTCAGACGTCCTCGGACACGGGACTGACAGTTCTCGAGGAGGTCGTGGAGAGGGCCACGTCCAAGGACGTGGTCGAGAGGGAGATCGCTATGTTGAGCGACGGAGTCAACGGCGGAGACGCAATCAAGGCTGTCAGGGCTCTGAGGCGTGTTCGGCACGAGAGAATGCAGAAACGGCTGTTCGTTCTGGACAAGATGGCGAGGCTCCGCAGTGGTGCTCGGGGGATGGCGGCACGCAAGGAGTTGATCGCCTTCGAGAAGGAGGTCGCCGACTCCGCGGTATTGTGAGCTTAGTTGTATGTACTCTAACATGAGACCGTTGGTACTGACATTGGAACAGGCAGCAACAAAAGGACGAGGATATATCCGCCGCGGCAGTGGAAGCTGAGGTTCAAGAAGCGACAGATATGCTGGCCGACCTTCAACTCCAGCTCGAGCCTTCAAAACTCTCAGATATAGAGTCACGAGCCAAGAAGATCTTGACAGGTCTCGGGTTTACGGACACCTTGATGGGCAAATGCGTCCCAGAATTGTCCGGGGGGTGGAAGATGCGGGTAGCGCTAGCTGCAGTCTTGCTCCAGGAGACAGACATCTTGATCCTCGACGAGCCGACCAACTTCTTAGACCTTCTCGGCATCATATGGCTCCAGCGCTATCTCCAGTCCCTTGAAGACAGCCCGGAGGCCCCGACTCTGATCCTCGTCTCTCATGATCGCGAGTTCATCTCACTCTGCACGGATCTGCTCATCATCAAGGACAAGGACCTGACATACTTCCACGGTGACCTGCCCACGTACGAGGCCTCCACGTCCGAGAGGAGGCAGTATCTCACCAAGATGAAGGAGGCCAAGGACAAACAAAAGGCACACATCCAGACCACAATTTCGGGAAATATCAAGGAAGGAAAGAAGAAAGGCGACGACAACAGGATTCGCCAGGCCAAGCAGCGGCAGAAGAAGCTCGATGACCGATGGGGGCTCGAGGTTAGCGCGAAGGGAGGTCGGTTCAAGCTGAATCGCGACCTTGGGGGCTATCATCTCACCAGCAGGGCGGAGATCGAGATCCCACCCGAAGACAGGCCGCTCCATATTGTCTTGCCTGAACCGCCTGACTTACGGTTTCCGGGGCCTCTGCTGTCTTTGGAGGGTGTGACATTCCGGTATCCTTCCAAGACAGCGAGTAAGAAGGCTCCGCTTGCTCCCGCTGTTCTCCAGGATGTTACACTCTCAATCAGCATGGGCGACCGCATCGGAATCCTCGGCCTGAACGGGTCAGGAAAGTCGACGCTAATTAAGCTCCTCGTTGACGACGAGAAGCCGACGCAAGGAACCCTGACAACACACCCCCGGCTCAAACTCGGCTACTATAGCCAAGCCGCGGTAGAGAATCTCCAGCTGATCGGTACCTCTGAGCCCGAGCTGACATCTCTCGCCCTGCTTACCCGCGAAGTCGAGGGAGAGCTAGACGAGGGCGAGCTGCGCGGACTCCTAGGCTCTCTGGGCCTGCCTGGCCGGCTCGCCTCGGAGGTGGCGATCCGCAAGCTCTCTGGTGGGCAGCTGGTCCGATGTGAGCTGGCGCGGATCCTCTGGCGATGTCCGCATTGTCTTGTGCTTGATGAGGTCACGACCCATCTGGACTACGAGACGACCACAGCCCTGCGGGAGGCGCTTAGGGATTGGGAGGGTGCGGTGGTGTTGGTAAGCCATGACCGATGGTTTATGAGAGGAGCAATCGAGGGTCTAGTCGATGATGTGGGGAGTGAAGACGAAGAGGATGATGAAGAGGAGACACGGAGAAGGCGGGACGTGTATAGGATCAAAGGCGGCGTGCTGTCGAAATTGGACGGTGGTGTTCAGCAGTTTGAAGACCTGATGGAGAAGAGGGTGAAGAAGTTATTCGCTGGATAGGGAGTGCAAAGGACCACAGTTGAGCTGGTTTTCTGTGCCACTACGCACCGATAGATCCTCGGACAAGAACTGGCACATCAATCAATGACAATCGGCTTGAAAACTGGGCACATTCGTAGCTGAAGTCGCTCACCAATAGAGTTTTTGAACTCAGTATGGCAATCCTCTAGAGTCAAAGTTGATGGAGGATTTGTGGAGCATCTAGCTTGACTGGGCATCCAACATAATGATGTTCAGCCTTGCCCCCGGATCCTTCTTCACCTCCATCGTCCCACCCTCAGGCAGCTCGACAATAGTCCCGTCGACACAGATCTTCCTCCACCTCGGATCCTTCTCCCTGGTCTCCAGCTTGAACTCATCCACCTGATGGTACCCAACACCGGGCATGCCCACATGCTTCCCATCACCATAAGCCGCCATCATGATGTCCATCGTCTCCTTCCCCGTCTTTCCCTCGAAGTGGACTAACCTCAGCTTGCCATCCAGCGGCCGACTGTCCGGCGAAATGGTGAACGTCTTCTCCAGATTCGACACCATCGTCGCAAGAATGTAGTTGGCTCTGTGCCCCTCCGAGCCGATCCGTCCGGACGGTGTCGTCACCGAGGCCTCGTACCCGTGCGGGTCCTTCAGCAGCTCCTGCGCGACCATCCCGAAGCGCTTGTCGCCGTACTGCCTGTACGCGGGCGTGTCGCTCTCCCAGACGAGCTGCGCGTGGAAGCCGTAGCTGGCTACGATCGCGCCCGCGAGCTGCGCCACGGGCTCGGCGGCCTCGTCGCCGCTGACCAGGTGCGACCCGGGCGAGAAGGACGCCGTGAAGGTGGGGAGCGGCGCGGCGCGGCCCCAGAGGAGGGCGCGCAGCGCGAGGACGAGCGGGGACGGCGCCTGCGGACCCTCGGGGCCCGTGGCGTAGTGCGGCTTGTGCACGGAATGGAAGAGGGCGTTGCCTGTGCCGAGCGGGATCAGAGCGATGGCGGGCAGGGAGGACTCTGCCCTGGGAGGGGCCATGCCGTTCAGGAGGTCGACCACGCCGCCGTCGCCCGAGAGGAGAATGACCGTCTTGTTGCCCTTGAGCTCCACTTCAGGCCCCCATTGCTCCCGTGCGAAGTCCCTCACGGTGTTGGCATCTTTCGTCAAAGTAACCCTGTATGAGCCCTCTCCTGCGGCAGGATCGTCACTCCTCAGCCCGAGTGTCCCGAGCACAGGTCGCAGGACCCCGTCGTAGAATTTCTGCGCGCGACCCGTCCCGGAACGTACGGAGACGATGACGTCCAGGCCCGGGGCCGATGCACCCTTGATGAAGTGCGGGAGGTCCGTGAGGGCATATTGCTCGATCAGGTCTTGCGGTAGAGTCGGAGCGAAGAAGGACAATAAGCGGAAGGGCTCCTCTTCGCCCGGCTGCCCTTCGGTCAAAGTGAGGATCACGTATCCTCCACCCTCGACTCTCGCCAGTAGAATGAGCTCTTCTGTCTTCAGAGTCCGCTTGCTTTCGTCGCTCTGGTCTTTGGCAGCGGGCAGACTGATCTGGTCTTTGTCATACCTGATGAGACTGGCTTCATCTCCTAGGGTCACCGGCTTCAGCGCCGTCAGGGCTTCCCGAGAGACCGTCAAAGCCATCGCAGATTTCGGCGCCTCACGGATCAAAATTATGCACAAGAAATTTCTCGCTGATACAGAAATGCAATGGGAATATGCTGCTTGAGTAGTTTTATTGGCAAGGGGCAGTTTAAAGTCGTGGCATGCGATTGTATGCTCAGAACCTG
Organism: Chrysoporthe cubensis; assembly: GCA_001282315.2. NCBI lineage: Eukaryota > Fungi > Ascomycota > Sordariomycetes > Diaporthales > Cryphonectriaceae > Chrysoporthe > Chrysoporthe cubensis. Next base: position 2,312,194 of record LJCY02000008.1, on the reverse strand, counting down.
CATTGCGCTGATGACAAAGTGTGGGGCACTTCGCGCTGAGGCTACGCTTAGCTCCGGTCACATCATACAAGATGCGCTAGAGCATACTGTTCTGAGCGGAGACAACCTTCCAACACGGCCGACTGTTAATATCATGTCCCAGCCGATGTACAAGGACACTAGATGATGAGCCTTTGCGGATCTATGCTGCCGCCTAGCCCCGTGCACGATTCATAGGACCCCAGTTCTCCCTCGGGTTCATCTGGTATCTGACGAGCTTCTCCTTGTTCTGCTCACGCCCGAGCTTCTCATCGAACACAACCTCCCTCGGCTTCTCCGCCTCACCATCCTTCGTCACGTCCTCAGTGACCGTGTTGGAACCATGGTCATTGCGGCTCTCCGGCTCCTTTGCCTCCTCGTCTAATTTTAGAATTCGCCAACCAGGCGAACCCGACTTGACGCCTTCGACCTTGATCGGTGCCTTCTGCCGGATCCACTCGCGCATAACGTGCCACAGCACACTGAACGGCGCGTCCGTCTTGATGCTGCCTGGCTTGCAATGGCTACGCGTGACGCGGTACCCAAGTCCCCGGAGCGCGCCGCGAATAGCGTCCTCGCTCGGCGTGGCACAATGGACCGTCTTGGCGAGCTGCGTTGGCATGACGAAGAACGGGTAGGGTTCAATCTCGGCATACTTCTCCTCTCGAGTCTTCGGCCGCAGGTTTGGATCGGCTTCTTCCAAGTGCTCTTCCAACGCAGTCGTCAGCATGCCCTTTATCCGCTCAGTCGTGCCGTAGATAGCCTTGTCGGCGTCTGGGAGCTTCTCGAGGATGCGCTTGATGAAGTCGGGGTCGTGAAGTCGGCCGGCGTACATTGGTCCGGCGAGGTGCGTCTTGAATCCGCAGTGCTCGCAGTTTTCGCCAGCCGTTGGTGCTTGGATCATTTGGTGTTTGTAGAAGGTACCTGACCCCTTTTGGTTTGGGCAAGCCTTGTTTCTCAATAGCAGTTGAGTAGACCATGCTCCACAGCCGGAGTCGCAGTTGTACACCATCATGGTCTTGCCAGCTGCAAATTTGACAGCAGCAGGTGATTTTGTCACCTTGACAAACACCCGGGCATAGAAATCGATCGACAGTGACAAGAGCGGATCGATGGTCAGCCCGTATCGAGCTGCAGAGGCAGCGATGCCGTGCAGGATCAACCGCAGACCAACTTCATGTGACTGCAACCCCTTGACGGGGATACCACCGTACAGAGCAAAACACTTCTCAGGATAACCATTAGAGGCCCAGACACCAGCATCGGTACAGGTCACACAGAGCAGGCCGCCATCATCGCGAACCGCCTGCACCGCGGCGTCAAAGAAGGTAGCAGCTGTGCCATAGGGATCCAAGTCGACAACGTCGTATTTCTCAGTCTTTCCCCGTGCCCTCTCTTTATCGCTAAGTGCCATATGCGAGGCGACCTTGTTGTACATATGCGCAACTGCATTGCCTCGAGTGACCTCAATAGACTTCTGCAGCTTGTTGTGTCGGACGTTGCGCGAAATAGCCTCTGCTGCAGAAGGGTCAAGATCGTTTGCGGTTATCTTGGAGACGAAAGGAATCTCGCGCGCGTATCTCAGCGCACGTAGACCGGTGGCAGAGAGAGCATCAAGAATGGTGAATCGCGACATGGACCGGTCCTTCTTCGGCTCACTATCCGCTCCCACATCAGCCTCGTTTTTTACGCCATTTTGAACCTCATCCATCTCAGGTTTCTTAGCTTGTGCCGCGTCGTTTGTGGTAGTTGCGCTGTTGGCAGCTTGATCCACCAGGTCATGGGTACCCACCGCACTCTCAGCTTCTGCCTGTGAATGGTCCTGTGAATGACTCCTCTCAGCTGCCTCGATGTTGGCTCGGGATTCTTGTGGTGAAGTGGCATCATCAGGCTTGGCGGCTTTTTTCGATCCCTCCTCGTCACCATTCCCGTCTCGCTTCCTCTTGTTGGGCCCGTCGCCTGCAGAGGTTGGGACGTTCTCGACTCCAGCATCATTGCCCTCATTCGCCACAGCCTTCTTCTCCTCTGCCCTCTTCTTCTTGCCAGCGGCCTTCTGAAGGTTCTTCTCCAGACGTATCCTCCTCCTCTCGACGACCTCCTCCCCGTAGGCTTTGATGGCAAGGACCGTCAGATCGCGGTTGAATTGTTGGATGGGGTTATAGAAGACCTGCTGGACGGCACCGGCGTTGTTGACCACTTGCTTCTTGTCGCCCTCTTGCTGCGCGGTATCGGGCACAAGGATGTATGCGAGACCCTCCTGAACAGTTGTGTATGTCTTGCCCTCCTGGGTGATCTTCTGACCCGCTGCGGGGGCAGCGTCGAGGTTCTTGGCTTCGTCCGCCATCGTGCGTATCTGTCGGAGGAAGTGAACGCTTGTTTTTGACAGCTGAGTGGCGCGTCCTGCCCGTAGTCTGCAGATGGACCACGTCAGGCGCAGATGCATGTGGGTGGAGGGGGATTAATACGATGTCGCAGACCAAAGATTGGCAAAAATTGGGCTCAAGTGAAAGTCGGCGGCAGAAATCCAATCATTTTTTTGAGGGGCCCTTCAATTCAGTAAATTTCTGCCGGGCGGTCAGGCATCCAGCACAGGCTCGATAGCGCCGATAAGAACCTCTGTCAAGGATTTGCTAGCGGGCTGAGCCGCTGTGGGCTGTCCGGGGAACCTGGACCCTCTTCCTGAATCGGACTTCAATGTCGTCCTCAAGAAAGCAGTCCTGAGACTCACGTCATGAGCGCAAAGACGAGGGCGAGGGCAGTAAGTATCATCTGACTTTATATTTACGATTCAGGCGTATATACAGACGTCATACTATCCACTCCCAGTCCATAGGGGAGATATTCCTCATCAAACTTGCTACAACCCCAGCTCAGCTGAGAAACAAGTCTATGCAAATGGAAAACATGGCGGTCTTTCTCACGCCTCTCGGTGCTCCGTCGTGTAGGTCACCTTCTCGCTGCTCTCAACAAGAATCTGGCCTTCCTTGCGAGCATCGTGAGATGGATCACCGATGGTGCCACCCTGCTCATCCTTGTATCCGATCTTGGACTCGCGGAACCCGTCAAGCTCCTTCTTGTACACCGTGTTGAGGAAGATGGGATACACAAATGACACGAAGAAGCCTATCAGGGGCACGCACATTCCAATGTGGTAGCCCTTGTTATCCGCCACTAGGCCTGTGAGCGAGGGGAAGAGCGCGCCGCCTGAGACGGCCGCCACGATGAACGAGCTGCCGCGCTTCGTGTGCCGTCCCAGACCGCGGATGGACAGCGTGAAGATGGTCGGGAAGACGCAAGACTCGAAGAAGAGCACGAGGCTGAGGAAGGCGATGCCGGCCTCGCCGTAGATGCCGATGGACAGGGCGATAAAGACCATGATGGCCGACATGAACACCATCAGCACGAGACGTGGCTTGACGATCATCATCAAGCCGGCCGCGGCAAATCGGCCGATAGCAAACAGGCCCTGTGCGATGGCGTATCGATCGCTAGCCTGAGCAGAAGTAAGGCCGGCCGACTCGACGCTGTAGTTGATGAAGTTGGCGGCGACTCCGACCTGCGCTCCAACGTAACAGAACTGGGCGGCCACGCCGAACCACAGCTTGTACTGCTTGCTCATGGGCCTATCGGAATATCCAGTCAGCCCGGCAGACTGCTCGGCCTGCAACTCCATGTCGGCATCCGTGACCTCCGGGATGGGCGAGAAGAAGAACACCACGGCAAGCAGGAAGACGAAAGCCGCGATGCCGAGGTAGGTCCACTGGACCTTGGAGATATCGTTGGGCTCTGTGTTGCTGAAGAAGACGCGGGAGGCCAGCAGTGGCGCCATGACTGAGCCGATGGCCTGGAAGGACTGCGACAGCTCCAAGCGGAACTCGGACAGGCGCGGCGGACCGCAGGTCGCGATGAAAGGGTTTGCAGAGGTCTCGAGGGTGCTCAAGCCACTGCCCACGATAAAGAGACTCCCACAGAACCCGCCGAATGACCTCTTGACTGCCGAGGGCCAGAACATCAGAGCACCGACACCGTAAATGCACAGCCCGGCGATGAAGGTCCATCTGTAGCCAAACTTGCGAACCAACCAGCCAGAGTATGTAGGAGGGCCGATAAGGTATGCGCCGAAGTAGGCGGCTTGTAGGCCTGTTTAAAGCAAGATCAGCCGCTGGACTTGATGATAGGGGCGGTTGAGAAGCTTACCGCCCGCCTTGGCGGCTGTGATGTTGAGTGCGGTTTGGAACTTGGCGTTCAAGACATCTAGAAGGCTGTAGCAATGAAGTCAGTATCATGCCTTGATCTGTAGCTCTAGACTTCGGAAGAAGTACGGCATAGACTTACCCGTAGGCGAAACCCCAAAGGAAAAAGAGGATTGTGACGAGGGTGATTGGAACAATGGATTGCTTGACGGTGAGGGCGGAGGCCCCTGTCAATCCGCGGTTCGAGACATTCTTGCGGTGGGTGTTGACTTCGGCGTTGGATGGCTGCCGTTGCTCATAGATCTCCTGAGGAGTTGGTTCCTCGTTCCTGCCGAACATCTTGGAAGTCCTGCTCTAGACAATGAGGCTGAGGCTTGACTTGAGAGGCAAAGGCCGAGGCCTGGGAAAAGATGAGATGACGGTGGTAAGGGCGGTGATGGTGAGGCCATGTCGATCACTTCTCGAGGGGCCCATACATGAGGTCTTATATATTCTTCCGCAGGGGCGAGCCTCTGCTATCTTCGCTTCTGTATTGCTACCTCACAGACCTTGTCGAGATCCACGATAACGTCGTCTGTGAGCGGCCATGCAGCCGTAAAACGATTATCCACCGTTCCATGTATCTTGGCAGCAGGCTACGCTCCAGCGTGGACACCGCTAGTCTAAGCCTAATTCTATCTTAACTACTCAACAGGGTATCTTACAGCGTCGAAACTAAGCTTCTTTGGGTTGCAATGACCACAGCGCACAGATGTTGCGCCCCATCGCCGTTCGCAGGGGTATGGAGGTACCGGCCCTCTGGGACCCTCCCACTACCTCAGCTCCTCTTTAGCGCATCGTCGGGCAGGGCGACAGACCTGGTCATGCGGGCTAGACGCTGCACTTGTTTCTTCGATGAAGGCTATAGGGACTGCCAACGTCCATGGGGCCCCGGGTTGTGCTGCTTGGCTAGCGCCGAGGCGGGTGTGGAGGCCCGAGATCTGGGGAAACCACCGCAGATTTGAGCGATAGATATCACGATGGCTGTTCACTATGCGACTCATGACTCCTCGGCCGGAGCCAGGCATCTCGTGAGATGAAGGGCTGAACATGGCGCGATTCAGATGCGATCTAATTGTTCAAAGTCGATGGTGTGTTATCGCAAACCGCGCCGCCCGGGGCCTCAGTGGAATCTAGTCTTTTGTTGGCTTGAGAGCATCACGTCGAATATAACACCCCTTCGTCGGGATTCTCTGTGCGGTGATCTGAGAAGGATTGGGCGGCAGGGCAAGCCCGCGGGGCCGTGGCGGGCAATCCATCACAAAGGAGATGGAGGCTCCATATACAACACTGAGAATTCGCTGACTACTGATCTAGCAATTCGTATCTTATGTAAGGGGAGAGTAGACTAGAGAGCATACAGGATCCCAAGTTTTCCACTACTCGTGGCCACATGTTTGTCTGCTACCAGCCTTAACCTATCTCTGAGCTGTGAGCTTGGGTTGGCCACGGGGCGCTATTTTGAGCGTATCCACTTCCTCGGATCACCCCAGGCGGTCCAGACTCGGGTGCCCCACGCCTGCTCTGGGGTACCCAGCAACACCCCACGGGGTAACCATCCCAATCAGTCATGGCCCAGGGACCGCCTGCAAACTCGACCCATCACCGCTAAAGTCAATTCGCTTTCGTGGTCCCACTGAGCTTGGCGACCACGGCCTCTTTTCGGGGAGACTCGAGTTATTGACTCTACTGCCAAGTCCGCCGGGCTTCGACAAGAAGATTGGGGAGAAAGCGTCGTGGCATGCGGCTCATTCAAAGAGGGGGGCGACTAGGTCCCTCGGAGTATGGTCTGCCACTGCACGAACAGGCCTACCAACCATGATATCAGTGCCGTCTTACTCCATGCCTGTGCCACGGTAGACTGAGAGGCCCAGAAACAACCCGTACCCATCTGGTTTATGCCGGGGCAAGCCTAGCCGTGGAAGGGAAAGTTGAGGCTCGGTGGCACCATCACATACAGGGATTGAACTGGCTAGGCCATCGTCGTTAGGTATACGCGTGACATCTCTGGCGCAACTTCTCGTGGGTTACTAGCAGGCACTGGGTTTCATGTTGCTTCCTCGTGGCTCGGTGGACTAATGCACAGCACAGAGGTGAAACCGACTCAGGACCTCGAACTAAAGGTGGCCGGAAAGTGGGCATCGGTGCTCTCTCGACCGGTGATCTTGAATCAAGCTCATTAGAGTCGCAGATAGGATGCCCACCTCCCTCCGAGATGGCACAGTGGTGGCAACTCATCAAGTGCGAGGCTGGGATTTATATTTCTATGCATTACGTTATTATCGGTAAGTTGGACCTCCACAGAGGATACACAATCACTGTGGACGAACAAGACCACGTCGGTGCGGCTCTGGCACTGCATCACTATCATACATGACACGCCCAATTACAAATGAAGAGAGGAACGAATTCGAAAGAACACAATCGTGTTCCTGCCAGGGCCTAGTATCACCGGGGTCCACCGCTTAAATATCAGTTCGCATCAATTCTGCATCTGCTAAGCAATGCACCTGTTGCATGCACCTTCGTCCGGTCAAGTGAACTAGATATCGTCGGACTTCCAGTCCTTCGCCAATCTGATGCGTGGCTTCAGGCCGGTGGTCTTCGCAAGACAGCGCGTCAAACGACGAGGGGTTGCCGCTCGCGAGAGGCCTCGTGGAACCTCCTCCCCCCCGGGGATTATATAGTTGTTGTCATCATCTGAGCCAGAAGGCGTGATACGAGGATCCTCCCTCTTTCCCGCGGGTGTATAGTCACTGGTGTCATCTGCTTCCGGAGGCGTGATACGTAGGTCCTCCTTGGTATCAGTGTGCCTCCGCTCGCAGCCGCCAGCTGAGTTCGGGGACATCAATCCATGTTCATCTCTATCTTCCCTGTACCTATTATCACTATACTGAAGAGCTTTTGATACCAAAGGCTGCGGGAGAATCCCCCGGGGATGCGTGGGATTGTAAGATCCTGAGTCGTCGTAGTCAAGATATCTTGAATACTAGGAGTGTGGTGAGATCTGTGCGATGTTCGTCATATGGCCTATGGAAAGCTTTGGACCTGGGTGGACAAGGTTCCTATCGCCCCGTATGGTGGGCCTCGGCTGACTGATCGCTGTGGAGGAGGGATTATCATCTGTTGTCTCACTAGGTGTAAGATGTTCAGGAGCTGGTGGTGAAAGCCCCTAATGCTCTTCACTTCCATCCATCTTTGCGAGCCATTTGTTCATCTGTGAGTATTTGTCCATGAAGGTCTTCTCGAGTTTCTCGCAGTGAGCCCAGATGGTATCGGTAGGCTTCCAGTAAGTCTTGCAATTGGTGAATATCTGGGTCATGTCGGCAAGAAATTCCTCATCGCTGTTGTACTCGTTTCGATCCATCTTCCCCTTCATGGTGGTCAGGTCCATAGGCCTCGAGATCTTCTCGAAGTAGTCGGGAACATTGTCGACAAGGGGATCCACTGGGTCTTTGAAGGGGCCGACTAGGCGGGTCCAGAATCCTAAGAGTATCTGATTAGCTCCATCCCGTTGCTGAGAACTTACAACATAAAATGCATAATGGCAGGGTGACTCACCTGGTCCTGAGAGCATGCGGGCCAGAAGATCCTGGCAGAACAGTAACTTCTGCTCAGTCGTGAACTCTTGCTGCTCGCCATTCGCACCGGGGTTGGATCGACGACGAGCAGCCTTTGCAACTGACAGTGGGGTTTTGGTCTTTCTAGCAGTAGCCTTGGAGACCGATCCGTTGGGATAGAGATCAGAGCGGCGTGGCTTCTTTGCGGACATATAAGCTAGGTCGGGCTCCTCTTCCTCTTCTTGGTCAAGGTAATGCACCACCTTCCGTTGATGCTGGGCCGGCGCGAAGGCGACAGGGCTGCCATCACCAATTTGAACGAGGGGCGACGTATCCGGCCTGCTCATGGCGAGCACCAGCTCGCTGAGGACCTCTTGGGGCAGAGACTTGGCGAATTCGGCATTGGCCTCGGATGATCGGACGTACTCGGCAGCCCACTCGAGGAGAAGCTTTCTGATAGAAGACCCCTCGGGGGTATCCTTCCACACCTGCACTAGTAGTGGAGCAGCGGGTATGCGCTCCGTTGCCTGTCGAACATCCATCATGGCCTCGAGTGTTTGGTCGCAAAGGCCCTCGATTCCTAGGTCGTAGCCTAGCTTCCAAACACCCACCAAGACTTCATACGACGGTACCGGTGCGTCGTTCGGGAATACGATACCTGTATACATGAAATGCTGGGCGAAGCCGAAGACCTCAAGAGGAGTGTCGGGGAGTTTGACGATCGATTCTATAGTATCATCTCCCAAGGTCGCAAAGTGCTTGCGGTAGTAGGCTGACTTAGCGCAGAGAAAATCCTTTTGAATGCCAAAAGGCACCTCTTCAGGACCGACCAAGACGACAACGAACATAGTGTGAGGCTCGAGCCACGAGAAGGGTACAGGGCTTGCATCCTTTGCCGTGGCTGCTACTGGCGCAGTGGTCTGAGCTGATGTCTCCTCCGCTGAAGCCGCTGAAGGCGCTGAAGGCGCTGAAGGGGCTGTAGAGTCTGCACAAACAGCCTCTTTAGGAGGCGCTAAAGCGTCTGCAACGATAGCCTCTGTAGGAGGCGCTGAAGAATCTGCATAGACAGCCTCTGCAGGAGGCGCTGAAGAATCTGCATCAACAGCCTCGGCAGGAGGCGCTGAAGAGTCTGCACAGATAGCCTCTGCAGAAGGCGCCGGGGGATCTGCACCAACAGCCTCTGCAGAAGGCACTGAGGAGTCTGCAGAAGCAGCCTCTGCATACGGTGCGATCTGGAAGGGGGGTTCAAAGCTCATTGTCGTCGAGTCCGTAATCGTATGTCTAGGCGTCATGATGCCGAGTTAGCAGCACGCTCGGCTATTCAGGGATAGAATGGATGGGTCGTGGGCCAGTTCCAAATTTGTTTGTGGAGATGGATGACAGCTTGATAGAGACAGACGGAATCCAAGTCCATGTGCGATGATAATCAAGTTGTAGCTGGCGTTGACGAGGGAAGGACCTACCGTTGGTACTGATTGATATGGCCTGAGAGTCTGGAAGGTTTCCTGTTGGATGAGAAATCTCAACAAAAGAAGGGTTGACTTTTTCGAGAACTCATTCCAACAAGCCTCCGGCTGATGATTATTTAATTGCAGAGACTGAAGGGATGATGTTTTTGGTGGATGGTTTTTGAGATTGAGAATTGTAAATGAGCGTGTGAGAGACCAGTTCTGAAGTGACTTCCGGTTGCTCTTTGAATTGCGTGAATCTTGAATGTGAGGTGCTTCTTCAGTGAACAGAACAGGTGAAGGGCCAGTGATGACTAAGCCAGATGAGCCCTTTAGCACACCACGCGCGTCGGAGGGAGTGCTGCCGCCCCACCTCCATATCTTCACCTCATTACTTATTCGCACCATTTGCTCATGATAGAGGTGACAGCCCATAGTTGTGTCTCCGTTCCATCCAAAGGCTTCGTCAATTGATCAATTATACGGCTTTATATATGCTCCCAGCTTGAACCCCGCCACTCACTCACCAGTACCGATGGAAATCAATTCTAGGGGCGCAAGCCAAAGAATTCACCAACTGCAGTCAGACCCGACGCCACCCCTGGTCTACACAATGCCTTTATCCCTGAACGAGTCCAATTGACCCTACATTGCCCTTGTCTGGTGGCTGCAGCAGCTAGCTGCAAGGCAAATCCATAGTAAGACATTGCCCAAGTGGGAAACGCAGCGGGCCGCGCATGCACCAGGCGACCTCTCAAGGCCGGCAAATTGATGCTATAGCCCTTTCATCACATCCCTCTCATGCTCTTGCTTCCTATCCTGATGTCAGGCTAAAATATATCTCTCTGCGGGTTTATCTATGCTTCTTCGGAAGGAATAGTAGTCTTAGAACAAGATGATACCCATGGGCGGTGGCAACTCTCGTCACTCTCTCCCAGCCACCACTGAAATGGCTAAGTCTCGCGGGCCTGGCGGGCCATCCGTACCCATCATGGGCATCCCACCACAATCACCTTTTGCACCTCAGCACGAAGGCCTCCTCCTCGAGCTGCTGCCTCTCGAAACTAGCGAGGACTTCCGCGCATGGATCAATGGCCCTCTCGTCCAGGGCTCGTGGCATGAGTTCCGTCAGGACTTCCTCGCGCAGAACCCGTCTGCCCCCTAAGCGGACAAAAAACTGGTCACAACGCAGGCCGAACATGCCATCGGATCTAAGAGGGCCAAGTACACCGCTAACCATCCACTCAAGAGCGAGTGGACCCCGGAGGACTACCGCATCCGGTTTATTATGACCCTTGTCAAAGACAATTGCCTGGAAGGCGGGGTCTGGTCCCAAATAACTTGGAATTTGAGAGGAGAGCATATCGCAAGGGCTGTGTATGAGGTGTTGGCCTATCTGAAGGCAATGGCAACGGCGGCAGATGCTTTGAATGCAAGCCCATCGTCGTATGATGCCTAGAGGGAGGCAGGCTAGACTATGCCGTCTGGCGTTCAAGATATCAGGGCAGATGCGGTTCTGAAGAGCTTTGATAATACGCAAGGGCGCAGTCGTACGGTCAACAAGTCGAAATCTAGTCCTTGGACTGATGGATCCCTTTTTAAACCTTGCGATACCTTCCTTTTCTGTTTGTTTTCTTGGCGGGTGCGGGGTCTGGGAGGGAAATGCATGTGGCTCACATTGTCATGAACACCCTCCTGGCGCGCTAGTCACCATCGCGAATTCACTTGGACCCCTCCCAGCGCTGAGTTGTAGCCGAACCCTCTATGCAGACATGGTTTCAACATTCCGATGATGGTTTAATGTAAAGGCTAACAGCATTGGTAACATCCTACTTCGCTCAGTATCACATACTCTATTTCGTAAATTACTGCTGATCTGCGACTCCGAAAGGATAAGATCTCTCTTTTCTTTGAGGTGCTCACTGGTGGCACTGCTGTTCGAGGGGGATACAGCCTTGTGATGACGGTCAAGCTAGCGCCGACATACGGCCTCAGACCACCATATCTACCCAAAATCCGACCAATCTTAAGCAGTCACTCAACATGACAACCCGAAAAACTACTGTGAACTGCACTCAACCATGCGCATTCGGTGAGAATAAGAGCTTCCGAGCGTGAAGCGCCAAACGAAGAGCAGACTCGTGTCCGAATAGTGAGGAGTGACTACGATCCGCAGCCCTCGGGCCAACGAGGAGACGATCCCGGATGGGACCTCGCACCACACAAGGCTAACTTCATGTTCTTGTTCGGGACGCCGATGGATTTTCCGCGTTTCTATACCATGTTATTGTACATGTACACTTTCTGGAGACATTTTAGGGGTACGTGGTCACGGGGGTTTGCCTTGTGGTTTGCCTTGACTGGGTACTGATAGTACCTAAGGTAGTCATTGGTGGAGTCCTCCCATAGTCGTGGCGGAGCGGGCGGCACGCATAAGCCCCCCTCGTAAGCCGACAGTTGCCCTCTCAAACGCCCATCAACGCTGCACCTCGCAGGCTCGACTTGCTCTTGCTTGGTCTTGTGCCTGTTCACAGTAGCCTCTGTGACGACGCCATCTGGTATGGCATGATGGACCCGTTCACAGTGATATCGCTCGTCGGCAATGTGCTGCAATTCGTCGATGTCGCGCAGAGCCTGATCTCGATAACCATCGAGGTGTATAAATCGCTCGATGGAATGCCTGTGGAAGATGCTGACGCCGAACTGGTAACGAGAGACCTGCTGAACCTGAGAGAAAGGCTTGCTGTCAATGAGGATGAACAGAGTCCCGAGCTGGTCGCGCTCTGCGGCAGATGCGGCGACGTGTGCAAGGAGCTCCTGGCCGGTATAGCCAAGGTGAAGGGCGACGGCAGGCGAGGGAAATGGTCCAGTTTCAAGCAGGCCCTGAGGCATTCTTGGAAGAAGCAGGAGATCTCGAGCATCGAGAGCAGGCTTTCGGGTATTCGAGATGAACTGAATCTTCGGATCTGTGTGGACTTGAGGTAAATGCCCTGCGTGCTCCCAGTGATTGCTCGCAGCGCTCTGTTCTAATGTCGCTGCCAAGGCTGCAACTGGAAGCTGTGTCATTCAGACACTCAGAGGCGTACAGGGGCCTCGACGATAGGCTCAAGTCGATCGCGGACGGCATCATGCAGCAGCATAATCATATCGAAGACAGCCTCGCAGCTCAGACAGCACATATTGTCGAAATACGCGCCCATGCCTCAAATATCGTCGCGGAACATGAGGGGACTCGAAGTGTCGTTGTTGCGAACCAAGAGCATCATTTCGCCCAGCTCGGCCGGCAGCAAACGGACGGAACGGCTCGGATTGTCAACACCCTCCACATGGTTCAGAACCAGGTCACAGAGATCTCTCAGCGGCAGTCGGACGGGACTAGTATGATCGTCGACTCGATTCGTGCTGTCGAGAGCCAAGTTCAGGCTGCGGATCTGGCTAGGCAACAGGAGATCCAGGAACTGAAGCACGCTATCGACCTTCTGCACGCCCAGATGCAGCGCGCAAACAAAGACCTCGCGCTCTTGTTGAGACAGTTTGCGAAGACTTGGAGTAAGAAGGTCAAAGAGAGTCTGCGGGAGCAGATCAATGCCCTGTCTGCGATCTTGTCGGCTTTAGAGATCATGCTCAGAAGTCTGAAGGTGAGTGCCACTATCGCATCCTCCGAGCCGGGAGGAGTCCTGTGAATGTAAGACAACTATAAGCTAACCGGACAAACTTAGACCGCGTTAGAAAGTATTCAGTCAAAAGCGAAAGGCACTATCAAGCAGCTGAGAGACGGAGAGGCATGGCGGGTATCTCCCTACCCCATGCCCAGCGCCGCAACGGCTACCAGGGAATTGTCTTCGGAGGCGATGACGACGACTTTTGACCACGGAGAGTACTCTTACCGACATTCGCGAGCCTCAGAACGAATGCGGAATGGAACGAGACCGACCAGAAGGAGTGGTGCTTCTAATACCGGCGTTAACGAATCAGACCGTCTTCAAGTCTTCTTACGCCGTCAAGCCAGCCCCGAAAACTCCATATGGCTGATGCCCACGGAAACTTGGCTCGCATCTCGAGAAGGCAGAAGGCCAGGTCCTTGACTTGTGTGTGAATATAAGTTGACGAGGCTAGGAGGCAGATCGAGCCACCCGTATTTCTGCGATGGTCGGCAAACGCACCGAAGTGCGAGACCTCTACTGGCACGGCCGTCTGCTGTGGTTCCTTTCTAATACCTCCAAATTGCGTCGCTCATCCTCACGACCTGCCCCATCTCCTTGACATCATGCACCCGCACCACATCCGCGCCCCCCTCGACCGCGGCGGCCACCGTGGCCGCGGTGCCCCAGATCCTCTCCGCGGGCCTCGCCACGCCCGTGACCTTGCCGATGAAGCTCTTCCGGCTCGAGCCGACCAGCCACGGCAGGTTCTGCAGGCCGGGCCACTCCCGGAGCTCGCGCAGGTGCCGTAGGATGGTGAGGTTCTGCGCGCCCACCTTGGCGAAGCCCAGGCCCGGGTCGAGGATGATGCGCCAGCGGCGGACGCCCGCGGCCTCGGCCGCCGCGACACGCTCGAGGAGCTCCTTGGCGATGATGGGGATGAGGGCTTCGTCGTCGGCCGCGGCGCCGGACTCGTCGCTGGAGCTGGCGCCGGACGGCGAGGGGCTCCTGTAGTCGTTCAGGCTGCTCATGGTCGCCGGCGTGCCGCGCATGTGCATCAGGCACACCGTCTTTCCCAGCCTCGCCATGGTGGGCAGCATCTCCGGGTCCATGACGCCGGCCGAGACGTCGTTGATGATGTCCGCGCCCGCCCGGACCGCCGCCTCCGCCACGGACGCGCGGTACGTGTCGACGCTGATGAGCACGCCCTCTGCCTCGGGCAGGGAGCGGATGAGCTCGACGGCCGGCACCACGCGGCTGAGCTCCTCGTCTGCCGACACCTCGGGCCGGCTGGGCGCCGTCGACTGGCCGCCGACGTCGATCATGGTCGCGCCGGAGGCGATGAAGGCGCGGATGGTGTCGGCAAGCGAGGGCGCGGCGTGGGTGCCGCCGTCAGAGAAGGAGTCGGGCGTCATGTTCAGGATGGCCATGACGTGGGTCTTGCGAGAGGGTTTCAGGGCCTGAAGGGGCGGCTGCGAGCCGGACAGCGGAGTCAGGGTGGTGAGCGGCGGGGTTGATGGCGGGAGCTCGTTGAGGTAGTCCTGGGTGAACTTCCAGGGGTTCTTTGGGAATATGACCCTGGTCGGGATGAGTCTGTCTCGTGTGAGCTCACTGAGCGTCTCAACCACAGAAGAGGGTGTCACTCACTCCGCGAGCGGACGAAGGACGAATTCCCTTTCTAATATGCCCGCGTGAGGGACCTTAAGCCTCTCATGGTCGACCGTCTCATCCTCGTAGAGCAGAAGATCAAGATCAATGTTCCGCGGCCCCTTGTCGATGACCTTCTTCCGGCCCATGAGATTCTCGATCTCCTGAAGCTGGTCCAATAGCGCGAGCGGCTCCAGCGTCGTCTCTACCTAGTCCGTGTAAGCCGACTGGACACTCCCACCGGACGATGGAGCCCTGAGATCTGTGACCTACCTCACAAGCCCCGTTGACGAAGCGGTCCTGGTCTGCATAGTACATGGGCTCGGTCTCCCACAGGCTGCTCGTCCGCTTCACCGTGATGCCTCTCGCGTCCATCTCACGACAGGCTCGCTCGATCTCGGCGATGCGGTCGCCGAGATTACTGCCCAGGGCGACGTACGCCGTCCTTGGCCGCTCAGGTTTCCCCATAGCCATGTCGCTGGCCCTATCGATACGGATCTGCCTGGGGAAGGTATATCGAGTAAACGACTTTGGCTCCGAAGAAAGTCGCCGATGGCCCGAGGAGAAGGATTTTCTGCTGTTGCTGACTACCGCAGTGCCTGTGAGCCGGATCCTGACCGCCACCGGCCTTGCAGCTGCATGGTGAATGGATCTGGAATTGAGAGAGCGTAACGGGAGCAGATGACTGCTCCTCATTGCCGCTTGGGGACCGGGGGTGGGAAAAAAAAAATCTCAAGCCAGAAGAACAAAGATATTGAAAATGCTTTGGTGAGGCCAGGGGTCCAGGTTGTCACAGCCCGGCCGAGTCAGTCCAGCGCCGGCTCCCCAGCATTCGGGTTCGGGTAGGCGGCTCCATTGTTTTTTTCTGTTCCCTGGGCGCCGTCGCTGTGTATACCCAGTACTGGCGACCAGCAGCGGGTATTAGCGGGCCCTCATGGCTCGAGGCTGTAGAGTAGGTCTCAGTACGTGGTAATCATGGTTATGGCCAGTGAGATAGAAGAAGGCTGACAAGAATCTAGGATCGTCCAAGGCAGATCTCGTCATCCATATGCAGTGGAACTAGCCCGGGAACCGGCATGAGCTGGGCCTTGCATACTAGTATAGTAGTATCTTCGCGCCTGCGCACACACGGGCACACATACTCACTAACACAGACGGATGACCTACACGGAGGTTCATGTTCGTGCTGGGGGAAATCGTTAAGCCTCTGCCAGCTGCTGCCCGCCCACGCCGCCGTAGCCTCGGCACGCCCCCCCCCGGTGACAATGGGCCCTGGGATGGGGAAACCTGAGGCGCGGCTCCACTAAAATACCAAAGTCGATCGACCGAGTGCCTCGTGCCTCGGCTTCTCCCGCGCGCATGTGTACTAAGGTCCCCATCCCCAGCTTCCCCGGATTCTCTACCCTCCGTCTCTCTGTCTCTGAGCGCAAGGTGGCTTCTCATACTCTTTCTTCTCCTGCATATTTACTTGGTCGTTCGTGATTGCTTTCTGTTTCTTTATCCGTTCAGTGTATAACATATCGCTCTTCCTGCGCAGCACAGCCGGCATCAACGTCACGATGGCCTCACCACGTAAGCATCCCACCCCTCCGGCCAACATGCCACCTCTTCCTACTTCAGGACACCCGCTAAGAAGCGAAAACCCCCCCCCCAACAGAGAAGATCCGCACCCCGATCACCGATCTCTTCAAGATCAACCACCCCGTCCTCCTCGCCGGCATGAACGTCGCCGCGGGCCCCAAGCTCGCCGCCGCCGTGACCAACGCCGGCGGGCTCGGCGTCATCGGCGGCGTCAACTACACCCCGGACATGCTGCGCGACCAGATCGCCGAGCTCAAGTCCTACCTGGACGACAAGTCCGCCCCCTTCGGCGTCGACCTGCTACTGCCCCAGGTCGGCGGCAGCGCCCGCAAGACCAACTACGACTACACCAAGGGCAAGCTGGACCAGCTGATCGACATCGTCATCGAGGAGAAGGCGAGCCTCTTCGTGAGCGCCGTCGGCGTGCCCCCGCGCCACGTCGTCGAGCGCCTGCACAAGAACGGCATCCTGTACATGAACATGGTCGGCCACCCCAAGCACGTCGCCAAGTGCCTCGACCTCGGCTGCGACATCATCTGCGCCCAGGGCGGCGAGGGCGGCGGCCACACCGGCGACGTGCCCACCACCATCCTGATCCCCGCCGTCGTCGACGCCGTCCGCGGCCGCACCAGCCCCCTGACCGGCCAGCCCGTCCAGGTCATCGCCGCCGGCGGCATCCACAACGGCAACCTGCTCGCCGCCAGCCTGATGATGGGCGCCTCCGCCGTCTGGGTCGGCACGCGCTTCGTCCTCAGCGACGAGGCCGGCGCCCCCGACAGCCACAAGGAGGCCGTCCGCACCGCCGGCTTCGACGATACCATCCGCACCCTCATCTTCACCGGCCGCCCGCTGCGCGTGCGCAAGAACCCCTATATCGTGAACTGGGAGACCGAGCGCCAGCAGGAGATCCGGGACCTGACCGCCAAGGGCATCCTGCCCTACGAGGCAGACCTCGACAAGGTCATGAGCGGCGAGATGACCCAGCCGCCCAAGGGGCTGGACGTCGGCGGCGCCGCCGCCAATGGCGACGTCGACATCGATGAGCTGATGGACCAGTTCCGGCCGTTCCTCATGGGCAAGGCCGCCGCGGTGTGTAACGAGAAGAAGAGCGCCAAGGCGATCGTGGACGAGTTTGTAAATGACGCCGCTGCGGCGCTGCAGAAGGGGGCCCAGCTGGTCAAGACCTCGGCGAAGCTGTGATGAGATTTCGGTGAAGCTGTGATGAGACCTCGATTACTATGCACCACATGTTTTCTATATATATATACATATATATCTCACCATACTAGGGCCTGTCGGGCTCATCGCCAAGACGCGGGGCGGTACGATACGGTGCTCTTTTGATAGAGGCACATTACGAGGCGTTACATGGGACAGTCGACATATCTTTTAGCCTTTGGATGAATATATGAATATACTGCAATTACTGATGTAAATCATAATGTACCGCGTCGATACCATTCCTTGCTCGGCGCGACTTGTCTAATAGTAGCCAATCTAACACCACGTTTCATTTTGTCCGCGCTAAGACTGCCTGTTGCTTTGTGGTGCGCGCGCCGTGCAATTGCAGGACTAACCCTCCCTTCGTCCCCGATTACACTTCGCCCCCGGGCTGCCCGCTATCATCCCCACAACCAGTGCGCCCCTCTATAGATCAAGCAAGATTTCTAGCTCGAGCTACGGCTGGGCCGCTCAGCTACCCAGGTAACTCCGGATGGCGCCTTGCAGCTTGCTAGCACCCTCGCCGAGGACCTGTTGAAGGTTCTCCAGGTCGTCGCCGGCCGTGATACCAAACTTGCGGATGAGGTCCTTGGCAGCACTCTCGAGGTCGCCGTACTCTTCAGGCTGCTCCTCCTCGGGACGGCCGAAGTAGGCGTTAGACGAGATGGCCGAGGCACCCTCGAATCCTTGCAATCGTGTCTTGGCCTCAGCCTGCGCGCTTGGGTCGTACGAGCCCTTGCCGAAGAACTCGTCAGACGAGATGCTCTTCTGGTTGCCGAACTTGTTTCTCGCATATTTCTCCTCATCTATTGTGGTGTCAGTAACCCGTGTCATTATCCAAAACAGAGCGGCCAGAACGCACCAGTCTCAGGGGCAGCCTTGATTGGCCCAACAGATCCAAAACCGCCAGTACCAGCCGGCTTCTTGGCTGCTGCAGCCTTGCTGGCTCCAATCTGGCCAAAACCCAGCCGGCCCATACCCATACCCAACCTCTCCACCTCGGAAGCAGACTTCTCCCGCGTGTGGGATGCCGAGCCATAACCTCCGCGCGGCGGGCTGACGGGAATTGGGGAGATGATGCTGCTGGACTCCGCAGCCGTCTTGTTCGCCTCAGCCTCCTCCTCGTCGGGATTGTAGCCCAGCTTCTCGATGCGCTCTGCCTCCTCCTTCGCCTTCTTCTCCGCCTCATCAAAGTCGATGTCGGCGACGGCGACGACCTTCTTCGCGCCAAGCTTGCTTCCGGCCTTCTTGGCACCCAGCACGCCGGTCTTCTTGGCTCCGGTCGCGGTCTTCTTCAGCGCGGACGAATGTGTTATGCGGCTAGTAGCCGGCTTCGGTGATTCGCCAGCTGCGGGCGAGGTAGCGCGAGGGCCGCCATTCTCACCGCCGGCCTTAAGGAAAGGAGACGCGGTGCGGCTGATTACCGGCGGGGTCGCGGTTCGAGAAATTGGCGGCGTAGGCTTCTTGATAGCGGGCTTGTCCCAAGATGAGAAGAAGTCGTCCTCGGGTTCTCCAGCGGGGGTGGATGCGCCATCGGTAATCTCGCCCTCGGTGATGACGACCTCGGTCGGGTACCTAGAACCCATTAGTACGAGGGGGTGAGTGAGACCTGTCACGGCGCACGGGCAACGTACTCCTGGGCGTCCTTAGCAGCCCGTCGTTTGAGCTCGTCCTTGTACTTAGTCGCGGCGCTGGACTGGTACTTGGTCTTCGGGTCTTTGCTGTTGAGCGCGGCGGTCCCGCCGTTGGACTGGAAGAACTTGGTAGCGGACTCGTTGCCGCCGACCTTCATGATGCGGAGCTGGTCCCATTGCCATTCTTGATGTTATGCCATCAGCGCAAGGTCGGTGCATATGCTGCGTGACAGACACTTACGGTCAAGGTTGGTCGACCGGACAAAGGAGATGTGGACACCGAGGTTTCGATGGTTGGAGGAGCAGTCGAGGCAGAGGTAGATCCCGAAGGGCACTGACGTCCATGTCGGGTTCTTCTGGCCACAATCGAAGCAGATCTGTCGGGCGAGGAGTGTCAGCGATCGGGAGCCCCGGAGAGCCATGCAGATGGACCTTGCGCGCCATGCAGCACTATACCGACCTTGTTCGCGGGCTTGGTCTTCAATTTCTCGAAGATCTTCAGCGACTGCTGCTTGGACGCAAGCGCACCACTCATCTTGACGGCGGGCCGCGAGCTTCTCGATTATTGAATTGCAGGGAGCAACGCAGGCAGCTCGCGATACGGGCTGGACCAGTCGGTTGTGTCGTGTGGGTTGTGCGGAGGCGCAGGTGTGTCCAGGAGTAAGGGGGCAACAAGTACGTGCAGTAGAAACGGACAGCGCGACGAATTAATTCCAGTCAGCGAGAGTGAGGTCCAACCGAGACCCGCCCTTGCGAGCCCGTCGCCGGGAGAGGCTCTCTCTGTGGCTGCCGTGTCCCTAAGCATTCTGACTAAGCCCAGGTGAGGCGCTACTGGGTACTGATCTCCACTACATGAATAATAGGAAGGGCGACGGCAGCAAGCTCAATTGAGTTTGGAGCCTCAACGGTCTTTTCGACGACATCTCCCAGGGTTGTTTCAAGATCACCCGCAGCCCTCTCACTTGTAGCGTCATCCTCTCTTGCCGCTGAGCAATTGAGATGTCGCAGCCGCCAGGATGAGATCAATCTTACCCGTGTCAGCCCTGCGGCCGGCCACAACCCTCACTGACTGTCGTCTGCGCCTGGCCGCTGCTCACCTCGTCCGAAGAAATTATGCGAGTGCAGGAGGCTCACGGCCGTCATCAGCCAGCTCGAAACGCCGTGCAGTGACGCCCTTCAACGATGACGGCCATGTTCCCTGGACAGACCTATCCGGGGCTGAGAAGACTGCACGGGCCGCCCAGCAGACATTCAACTTCGGGTTCATCATTATTGGTGTGGTTCTCACTGTATGCCCGCCTTCTGGATCTAGGCATAAGACTTATATGCTGCCTATGGTATGAGTGCTGATGAGTGGAAACAGGGTGGTGTGGGATACTTTCTCTGGACCGACGTGTTCAGCACCGAGAGCAAGGTGACATACTTCAACCGCGCCGTGGACCGGATCAAGAAGGACTATCGATGTCAAGAGCTCCTTGGTGACGGCAAGAAGATCACGGCTCATGGCGAAGAGACGTACAACAAGTGGAGGAGAGCCCGGCCGATTTCGTTAGTCTGGCACAAGTTCTAACTCGACGCTCCCAGTGCTGACAGGGTGTAGGTCCACAGAGAGGACGGATCAGCAAGGCAATCATCATCTCATGATGCAGTTCTATGTAAGTGCTGCTGCTCCTTGGGCTGATTGGAGCAAGAGCTGACGCTCAACAGGTCGAGGGCCCGCTCAACAGGGGATCAGTGCACATTCACCTGATCAAATACGCTGGCCGCAGCGAGTATGAGTACAAGTACTTCTACATAGATATCAGAGGCCAACAGAGGATCTATCTCGAGAACGCAGACGCTAGCTCGCAACAGGGTGGAGGAAAGGGAGGCACGAAGCTCTTTGGCATCAAGTGGAGTTGAAGTCGAGACGCATGAGTCCTGGGACGGACAAGCACCTGACGAGACAGAACGGTATTCATTAGGAAGCATGGCGTCCAACTTATGAGATATTCACATGCCCGTATGACTCTCACTGCGATCGTTAACACCTATTTCTGCCGTCTTCGTCAACTGACAATCTGAAACATGAAGTCCTCAGATACAACGTCGTCGTGAACAGTCTTAAATCACCGGGGCGGAGCGTCGCAAGGCCCATATATGTTGTTCCTAGATCGGGGCATGGCTGCTTCCCTTTCTGCACTCCTCGCCGATATATCCTACCAGGTGAGTGCAGGCGCCGAGTCGAGTGCTCGAGGCTTTTCTGGCCATGTTCCTTACAAAGGTTCACCTGCTGTCTCTCATCGACTTCTTTGTCTCTGCCCCTCAGCCTCTTGACTGGAGCTCGTGGCAGCTAGTTGCTTCGCCGCGGGCTATCTATCCAGTCCACAGGGCTTGCCACGAACCTGAAGGGCATCAGCCTACCACATACGAACTTGAACTACCGTGTTGCCCTCTCTACTTTGTCTCCCCGAGTTGGGTGATGAGACTCTAGGCATACTCACGGCGGCGCATGATATTTTCAAGTCGATGCCGCAAACTGTCTTGCCTAGGGAGGAAGACTTCATTTGGATCTTCGGCTTGTCCATCTCGACCTCTATTCGGCGAGAAGTTCCTGCCCTCGCTCGAGTGAAGACCGGGCGGTACCAAGGCCATACTTCTTCTAGCGGTTTGGAATGACTTCAAACTCACCGTCCTTCAAACAGGTCATTTTTGAAGGCACTACTTCCTTTGGCTATGAGGAGTGGGAGAACCCGCTTATCTCAGGATGACCGCTTTGTGTGGCTGATGGCACATCGTCTGTCAGATGTCCAAGGATGGCGGCCGGTATCCAAGTTCATCGCTGAGGAGCACGCTTCCGCGATCCAGAGCCTGAAAGATCTCGCCTCTCATAGCTTGTTCCAGACTAGCTCCGAGGAGAACACTTCTGAGGTCTAGAGTCTGGAGGACCTCGCCTCTCATAGCTTGTGCCAGCAGAGCTCCGAGGTCATATACCATGTCGCCTATGGCGTCCTAGGCGCTGTTCGGATCGCTCAGGAGATCGGATCCCTTGCCTTGGAGGAATTGGATGTCATCCTCCGATCCTGGCTGCATTTTTGCTAGAGGTCTTAGGCATCGCCCAGAGTCTTAAGCATAGCGAGTATGTGGCCATCAGCCCGCATCGGGTGAGCTGTACCAGTTGTGAACGGTATGCCCATCTCACCTGTCCCTCGTGCTAACAATGCAACAAAACCATGTCGGAATAGTTCAAACCTGTTACGTTAGGATTCCAAGGCATTGAACTTGTCGTCGGGTTTGTCAATATCGGAATGAAAGAGCATGGCCGCGCCCAGCAAATGCCGCAGAACTCTATCCCGCCAGCGGCGGAACATCCGGTCTTGACTTAATGCGCACCGCTACCGCGGAGGGCTAGTTTATGAGCTTCTGGACAAGGTTGAACAGTGGTTGCCCCCAAGGATCGGCATTGACGAGTATCCAAGCTGGTCGAGGCCTGGAATGCAAATCAAGAACCGCGCAAGCTTTCCGGGGCCGCAAGACGGCCAAGGACCTGCGCGGGGCTCTGTCGATGGACCGAGCGTAGGTTCTTTCATCCTGAGAGGCCAGGCCTCAACGGTTCTCGCAGGATCAGATGGTACCCCGCCGCCCACTGGGCCGGTTCGAGCCTTATTTCACCAACAAGGAACTACACGGAAGCACCGGGCTCGCAGCACGGCTCAGGAGGCGACCACAACATAAATACCAATGGGATGGAATGGAACTGATTTATGCCTTTTGCTACCAGGGGAGTACAGAGCTAGTCCCTGAGGCTCGTCCCGGGATAACTTTATGGCGCCCAAGTCTGTGCAGCGCTGCGTCGTGCTGCTAGAGAATTCCAAGAAACGTTCCAGAAGAGCCTCAAACTCTGTTGCTCCTTGTAGAAAATGGTAGGGAATTACGGTCCCCGTTATTCCAAAAACAAAACAAAGAAAGAACCCTTGCCGGGCAACTTGCTAATCCTGATTGCTGGTATCAGGAGAAATCAAGGATCGGAACAACCATGAGACTGACTTCACTCACATTATTTCCAATTTCCTGCTACAAGTGCGCTCGAGCTGTGCTACTTGACGATCTATTCCTTCATCCGTTCCTCCCGGCATGACTTGTACTTGAATGGTGACATCGTGCACCAGCTACGAACGCAAGATGGGTCCCCCCCCCAACAGTGCTGCATCTCGATTCCCCAGGTGTCAGACTATCTCGCTTAGGCGTGCTCAGGCCAGCGTCTGCCAGCTGGACATACCCAGTAGGCTGCAATAGGCTCGAATAGGACAGCCGCCGACGATGCAGGCTGCCCTTTGGACGTTCGGCAGTTACACATGCACGAGCCCTGCACCTCCTACCGGGTTTGGCAATCATCCCTTCGAAGAGTTGTACCCGGCCAGTGCCGACATCCAGTTGCCCAAAGCATGGGTCTGGCGAGGCGAGGCAGCTCAAGTTCCTGCAGTTGCTTCTTCCCTGCCCCCGCTGAGCCGGTCGGTCCCGCCCACGGCTATTGGTCATATGCGCGATTGGAGACATGCACTCAAGGACCTTGTCCTGCTATATTTACAAGCGAGGCTGCATATGTGGCGTGAGCACGTCACGCTTGAGCGTCGGATCTTCATGCATGCGGGCCCGCATTGCCGTCGCCATGTGAAGAACACCACGAACCCAGTTCATGCCTGCGAGTCAGTATGCCTTGACGGGGAACATTAAAGAGATCACGCCGTGGACGCCAAGGCGTCCTCAAATCTGCTGAATTCTGGCAGTATCATGCTCACGAGGACAAGCAGCGGAGGCAGAACGTTCCGCTCTGCCTTGACGGGACGGTTGGCGGGAGCCACGAGCAGGCGTCGGCCGCCTCGAGAACCTTCTTGGAAGATGAAAGACATGCAGGCCCCGGGCAGCCACGACACCCCGCCTCTTGACCACTCAACGCGCCCGAACACAACGCTATGGTGAAAGACTGGATAAAGACATGCAAGGGTATCATAATACTCGGACCAGAGGGGCGACAGACGCGGCCCGGGGTACGGTAACCTCCCCAATGCGAATCGATGTGCGGACGTTTTGTAAACACGCCACGGTGCCAGCGACATCACCCCACTGGCAGAGGCAGGTGGGCCGGTGATCCGAGATGATGCGCTGTATGGCTGGCTTCGCATGTAATATTCAGCTACTACACCACCATGGCGATCCTACTATGTATCCGGACAAGACAACGTCTCCACTCTGTCGAAGTAGTGGCCTAGTAGCATTTCCTACTGATACTGCTATCGTGAGGTATGATCGTTTCACAGCAGGCCATTCTTGCGCCATGATAGGTGTCGTCGACGGTAGCTAGACGTGTGCAAGACCGTCACGTCAACATGCTTAGGACCAAGAAGCCAGGAAGCCCGGCCGACATACCGGTCTGCCGTCTCCTAAACGAGGTGTGGTGTAAAGATGGCAAGTCTAGAAGATATCCAACCAGGGTGGTCCATGTGCCGGTCGGTTCTCCAAACATTGCGTCCGACAACAACGAGACCTGGAAAGAGATGGAGGGGCGGGCGGATGGCACTTCCTGCATTTCCGCTGCAAGTCATCGTTGCAGTGATTGTCGAGGGTGTTGTAAAAGTATACACCTGTTACGTCGCCGCTCCTGAGTAATTTCGCGGGGAGACGGGGGGGTAAATCACCCGCAGCACAGAGATCGTCTCAACTTCGAATCGAGGAGTGTAATGTCGAGCGTCTTGCACTTGCAAGGCTGGCAGCAGTGAAGAGGGCGTCTTGCTGATCAAAGCCACAGTTGCACCGGCATTGGAGCCCAGGGCGGGTAGATCCGCTCGGCCCCAGAAACATGCCACCAGTGAGGGGCAGGTGGTGTCAGACTTATCAGATATCAGATGGTTGTCTCCATAGCTGCGGCTCTCAGTAGGTCGGAGCATCAAGGAATAGGTGTCGCAGGGAGCAAAGAACTCGCTACCAAGTATTGTTGCCGGGAAAGTGGTGGTTGAGACACCAGTGTTGATGGAGCAGGTTCCGTTTGTCCATTGTGCTCGGGCTGTGGCCGAGGTTATCCGGGGGTGGATTGGCCCAGTATTCCCGATGTCACCGCAATTGCCATCGAGATTGCTGTGACCCCGTACTATGGTCGTGAATTTTCTGCAATGTACCTCATGGATATCATGGGTACCGGCCCATTGCGAGTAAATTTTTTGCGGTTCAGAGCCCGGGACGGAATGTGGGGTATACTTTCGTCGATGCTGCGTTGCGAGGGAGTTTGGATCGACTACATAGTACCTGGTCAGCGTCTTGGTAGGTGTTGAATAGATGGGATCAGCTCGCAGAAATAGATTGATGCTGTTCACGAGAAACCGATACTGCAACAACCGGACTGAAGGGTTTCCTAGGAACACGCCGACTGCCTACTCCTGTATGATGCAGCGCTATCTCGAGCCGGTCTCAGAGCTCTGCAAGGCTCTGAACGTGGCAATGGTCTGTGTGTCACGACCCAGAACTTGCCACAGGCCTGCCCAGGTGCCAGCTTGCACGTGGTGCAGTAATCAATTCCCGTAGCTGCAAAGAGTCTCCCGTCAATGACGACATGACATTCGAGACCCGTACAGAGACTGACATCAATTGCTAGGCTGCCCAGCCCTGCCAAGTCGATGCTGGAGCATCGGGACCTTCGTTCGCAGTTGGCATTTGGCGGTGTTACTGTGGTGGCGTCCCAGGGGAATTCGCGCCGAAGATTTCCGCGAAAAAGGCGGGATTGGCCGAGATCGAAATCAGCGAAGGGGTCCCACAAATGTCAAGCCGACGTTGGACCGATCACGACAACTTCCCCAGCAATCCAAATTACCTAGAAGCTGGGGAGGAAGATAGGCAATACTGCGGCGCTGTGTAGACCCGGAATTGTCGGAGGAGTCGAAGGATGCACTGAGACCCATTCTTCTGCAGAGCGGCTCACGTCTCCTCAGGAAGGCTCCTGCTCCGGATCCGGGTCATCGGAGCTGTCATCGTCTTCGTCGTCGTCTCTCTCAGGATGCTGTCCCAGTAAGATATCCTCGCTGCCCTGCCACTGAGGCGGTGGTCCTGGCAACGCATTGTCGTCGTCTTCCTGCCAGCCATATTCATCGTCCTCGCTGTCTGGGACCTCGAGGCCCGTCTCATCAAGCTTGCGCTTCTGGGCCGGCGTGTAGGGAATCGCACCCACTGGTTGAGTGGCATCGTAGTCCACGGGTACCAGACCTGTCTACTCTCTGTCAGTACAAGGTGAGACTGACTCAGTAGGGGCGGTGTGACCAACCGACTCAATATTAAAGGCGTATACCTTCTCTAACGCCTCCAGTGTTACCCTACCATTCACCTTCTGTACCGCGGCGAGGCGCGCACCGAACGCCTGGCCCTCGCGCCACGCCCAGTCCCGGAAAAGTGCAACCCTCGTCGCGATCCCTTGTTCCCACACGCTGGCATTAACGGCCGGGATCAGAGTTGCGGCTCTTTCCGCCTGCATTCGTGTGGCGCATTGTGTGAGAATGACTACTGCAGCATCACGAGTCGCGGCTAATTTCTGCAAAGCGTTCACAATGTAGTGAAGGAGTTGCATTCGTCTCGACGACGGGGAAGGACCTGCCGCTGTCAGCTAAGCCATCTCAGCGTGCGGCAGCCAGACATACCCTTATTGTTTCCGTTGACAGCCGCTTTCGGAGCGGGCATCCGTGGGAATGCATAATTAATTAGAGCCGAAAGCGAGTCGACAACAATGAGAGCTGTGTCCGTTGGGAGAGCCGAATGGGTCGGCCTGCAGAGCAGGGCAATGAAGTGAACCAGACTTGGGCAGCAATAGTGGATCAACTTGCTTAGAGGGTCAGATGGCGCGCCGTCCTCCTCAGCGCCTGCACCGATGCAGAACCCCGTGATCCGGTCTTGACAGACGGGGTGGAAGCAGTCGACCCAGACGACACTTCTGCCATCGCGCAAAACGTTCGTAGCTGCTTGTATCCTGCAGGCTGGTCAGAGATTAACAACTTCCACCCCCCATCGGTGGCAATTCGACGCACCCTAGGGTAGTCTTGCCCACGCCAGGCGGACCCCAAAACTCCGTGACCTGGCCCTTGGGTATGCCACCCTTCACATCTGCTGCATCTGGCGCGCATGCGGTGCCCCCTGCCAAAGCCTGATCGAGGTCAGGCAGGCTGGTCGACACGAATGGGGAAGCGTCTCCGTTCAGCTCATCCAGAGCCTGTGCAGCCGAGACAGTAGGCATCCTGTCTGCCGGGAGCGTCAGCACGTGGGATGTTTGACGCCGATATGAACGGTACTCACGCGTCGAGGGTAAGTCAAAGCTGCCGACGACATCGTGGCCGTGCCTTGCGTGGTAGTCCATGGCTCATGACCGCATCGAGAACGGCTTTGGAAAAGACTGGAAACTTGTCTGCACGGATGAGCCGGCCTAGAATTGAGAATGGACCTGCTTGCCCTGCTTTTTCCCCAGTTGTACGGTTGGAGTGCTGTCAGCTATGCAGGCGACGCGTCTGGGGAAAGCGTGACTTAGATGTGGGGTACAGTATCTGCACCTCACTAGCTACCGCCCGCCCCATCTCATATTATCATCACCAACTCGACAAATACGAACTCCAGGAGGGCGAGCAAGCCGACCCGGCCAGAACTCTGTACTACGATTCTCCTGCGATGGCTGTCTTCATCGCTCCTAATGCCGCTAGGGTGGAGGCCTAGTCTAGGATGCTTCACCTGACCGAACATAGGGCAACTGGGCAACCCGCTGGTGAGGACGTCTACTCTGTACCACAGCAAGCATCTCATGCGTCCGGAAGACGGGGTAACCCACTGATCCGACGGATTACGGGGCCATGATGGAGTAATTCCCTCGATGATTGTCATTTTTCGTATTTGCCCCCCGCGGGGACGCCTCACCGCGGGGCGGGGTGGCCCCAAGATAACGGATGGCCGCTGCGAAATTATGGTCGATAGCTGGACCAAGGGCGTGGGGGCTCGACGCCCTTCTGAGCTCGTCCCGTCACACCAGAACGTGCCTGTGTGGCCCCATGATCACCACAGGAAGCAGTCAGGTGTGTTATGGTCTGCTCAAATGACTGCCTGTCTCGCACTGGGTGTGGTGGACGCGTCGCAGCTGCGAGTCGCCGTCGAGAGCATCCATCGCGACCAGGTTAATACGAGAACGAGCGGCAGCGGCTCATGCGAGGAGAGACGAATTCTGCACTGGTCCGCGATGGAGCCCCATATCAAGTGATCCCCCGTGCAGAGTGCCAGCAAGGAGAGGATGGAGGACCTTGGGGGCGGACAGAACCCCGGTTGAGGATGTAACATTCCCACACCCCGCGGGCTGGAAACCCCTGAAGATGAACCCTGGGCAGAATCTGGGGTTCACAGGCCTCAGCCTCTCAGAGTCACCCGTCAGACCACACCACTGGCCTCTGCGGGAGTGTGAGACCTCCTTGTCCAGACCTCCGTGCGCCGTCGTACCAAGGGCAGCTGTTTCAGCGCCCGGGGTGCCAGTTCCCCTGGGCGAGCCCAGAAACACGGCGACTCGCGAGACTGCTCGACGCGCCCGGGGAGCCCTCCGCGAGGCTGGGCTGCCCTTCTGAGGCGGCCGTGCCATTCAAGGCCACAAGGTGGTACTAGGTACGTATCGCATCACCCGTCGGAAGTAATCCGAGGCTCTGCTGCAAGACTACAAGGGTCCACGGGTGGTGCGGAATGGCACCCCGGAGCCCCTCGCAGGATGCAGCCCTGATGCGAGCGAATCGAATCGGCAGCTTCGTCGACAGCCGCGAGGGATGACAGGTCAGCAGCATAGGATCTGACCCAGGTTTAATCTAGACGTCCAGACATGTCTGTCCAGACATCTGGTCGGTCCTGGTTAGATTCGGGCGGCTGCTGCCAGGTCCTTGCCGATCAGAGCATAGCAACCCTGGGGATTTGTGGAAGCCGGGAAATTTCACCGAAAACACAGAATCTGCGCCGCCTGGTCTGGGCCACGAGAGGCGTCCTGTTTCGCCCAAGTTCCGAAGACCAGCAGAAGGGGCCCCCAGAGTGGGTCGGCTTCAAGCAGCTGTGCTTGAAACGAGAAAAATCGGCAAACCCGCAAAAGCTCTGGACTCGGTCCTTACTCGATTGGGAAGCCAGAGACGAGTCAAGCCTCTCCCCAGATCCGGTGTGGAGGAGGCAAGAGTATTCGACGGGGCTGACGATGCAAGGGACGGCGATTATGCGCCCGCCATCTCAAGGTATGTACCTACAAGCGCGCCCCAGCCATCCACTCGAGAACAGCCGAGAGAGGGCATCGGGGACCCACGAACTTTGGCGTCGTTGTCAAAATCAGCGTATCGTCCATGTTGTCATATTGAGCCCGCCTCGCGATCGCGTCCCAACAGCTTATCAAAACGCCCCCCCCCTTTAAGCTGCGGAATTTTTGACATGTGAATGCGGCGTCTTTTAGAGTTTCCGCCCCTCTACCCAGAAGTCAGGCTCTCAATGGCTCATACCGACACTACAAGAAGGCGTGAACTTTCGACAGTCGTAAGAAACTTCGGATCAATGGGTCTAGGTGCTGTTGCAGAGCTGCCAGGCATGTTCTGACCCCCAGCGCATTCGGGCGGTCTCGGACGGCGAGTATCAGGGCGAGAAAACTGGAGAGGCGCTCAGGATTGCCACAGCGCCCCACGTCCACAGGTACTTGATGCTTGGCCGGACCCAGGCGAAGGGAGCACTGTGGAGCCCCGCCTGGTACAGTAAATTGCTAAACCGGGGAAATCTGTGGTCGCCGCACGCTGGCCGGGGCCGGGCGAGCTCTCCCAGCGTCTTGATGGCGGCAAGCCGCCGAAAGGGGGAGTCACATGGCCGCTCCAGACCACCTGTCTCATAGAAGATTGATCACTGCACAAGTCGATGTGATCAGGGCACGATAAGTGCCAGTGAGATCGCGGGGCGAGCGCCACATCGTGCCTAGCCAAAAATAATTTCGCCGTCACACTCGCCGGAACCATGGTTTCTGTGTGAAGAGGCGATGTGTTCGCGAAACCCGGATCCATGCAGGAGATGCTCAAAGGCCATCGGGGCGTTTCGTTGGCTCGCAGGCTCGTGATAAGTGTGCGCAACTCGTTGGAGTTGCAACACTCAAGGTCCGGGCGACCTGTCTTGATGATATCAAACCAAGGCGCAGGACGGGACCCAGCACGTTCCTTCTCAGCCTCGGCCATTCCGTTTCAGGTAGTTCCGAGCTTTGGGTCGAGGGTTTATGCGATCTCACGGACGTTCTGTAGGCGAACCAGGTGCCAGCCTCAGGGCTAGCTCCCTGCAAATGGGTTGCAAGCCCGTGGGGATATCGTTGGATGAGAGAGGACGTCCCTTCACATGTCAGCCCGTTTTATCACCAACGACTCTCTCGCAGCCCGTCCAACGCTCTCCCCCCGCTTCCCCCTCCCAAGATAACAAGAGATCAAAGATGGGGTTGAATGCCGAGCATCAAAGTTTTCACGAAGTAGTCTGATTGGGCAGGCTAAACTGCGGCACACAAACTCTTGATCAGGTAAAAGACTGGACAGACTTTGACATGTGCTCCCGGAGGGGCGACCGTTTGCAATCCAGAGGTGACGACATTTTCGCGCAACCTCTCAGTCAGACTTTGAGTCGGGAGCGTAGACCGAACTATATCTGCTCCCGCCCGGGAAGATCGAGCCTCATTTGACGGCCATAGAGCAGTGGTATGCAATAGATCGCTCCAGATTCTCTAGATCGTGGGGGTACCGCGCCGTCACGATTAGACTCGGACCGCAAGAAGTCTACGCCTCAACGCCGGGATAGAGCCGACGGTCGCTGGTGGGACTTCATCGTCAGCTTGTATCTGAGGCGGGTCGTGGAGGAATATCGGCTGACGTGATGGAGAACGAAAAACTCTGCCGTGGTCGGTGAACTACTGCGGTACGTAGTAGTTGGAAGCCCAGTTCGGATCCGCACATTCCATAGTGCATAGTGCTGCTACTGGGAAGACTCTGGGTTGACAGGCCGAGATTTCGGCGAGCGACCATCACTATCAATGGCCCCAGGCCCCTTGACCCATGTCAGCCCGGATTGGGATGAGGCGCTAAGCCCCCTCGGGTAGTACTTCTTATCTTTGTAGCTCGACGTCCTCGCACGAAGATTTTCCGGAGCGAGCATGCCTGAACAGGCCAGGAAGGCCTCCCCACGTTTTCCTCCGGACTTTGCGTCGCCCAGGCCTCTTGTTCCCGTAGCGGCGGCTGTGCTGGCTGGAGGAGCGCCCACACATTGCCAGCAAAGCTGCTGCTCGCAGCTCGGCCCTTGCCATGAGGCTTCGCGGATCAGCCCGCCGGCTGGTGATCGGAAATCCGGGCGGAGCTACAAATATGTGCGAGGAAAAGAGGACCCTTTTTATTAGAAGGGGGGATGGTATAGATGACGAAGCCGGTGAGCGAGCAGACTGCGTCACCAATCTGGGGTAGAAATCGGCCTCCCCCGACCCCGTCCTCCGGCTTCCTTGGGCTACTGGAGACCCCACACTCCGCAAACCCTCAGGCGGTTGTGGGCGTTTGATCTGATGATTGTGGTACGCAGAATGTGCAGGAACAACGTGTTTCCTGCTGCTTGTGCAGATTATGAGAGACAGGCCCGATACGTAGATGGATAAAAGGCAAGCCCCAGAACAGAAATCGCGGGCTTGGTGCGCCGTGTATTGCCAGCGCGGAGCAGAGACGTCCCCCGGAAAGTGCTCTTTTTTCTTCTTCTTTTGCTTGTTCTTTTCAGCTGGGGAACCCTCGCGGCCGGCCTTATCTCGCAATCCCGCTGAGGGCTGTCGCAATGCCCGTGCCTGGCCGCACAAAACGGGTGAAGGCAAGTCGCGTTGGCGCATGCCATCCCGCGCCGCTCAGCCGCTCCAGGCCACCTGAGGTAGACCGTAGGGACAGAGTTTGGGGGTGATCTGTCGTTGGCGGCGGCGTGGGTGGGTGGTCAACGCCCAATCAACCGGCCCTCCCTCAGCCTCTGCTCTCGTACCTGACACCGCTAGACGGACCAGGTGGTTGCCATAGCCGCGCCTGTCGTCGCCCGTCTTGTGAGGGCAAGGCTGCCTAGGCTCTGGGCGTGGCTGGCATGGCGCGCCTAGTATGGGGAAGTGGTCGCCGGTCAGGACCGTGGATACCGCCGCCCTGCCTCGCTCAGCCATATACCTAAGGCCCTGGCCGATGGGGAGTACTAAGTAGTGGTCTTCCGAGCCTCGTAGCCGTCGAGGCCCCAGCGGCAGAGGGTGTCTTTGGCCAGTGGTGTTCTCCACGGGGTACGGAATGGATACTTTGTACCCCGGATTGTGACGATCCTGGGATGATCATGGCCTGATCCGGGATGACGGGATAGGACAGGACGATACTGTCCAGGTGAGTTTTCCCGGTCGTTGTATTGAGCGTGCTGAGAGGACGAGAGCTGGGCTGTACTATTAGGTGGTTTGTCTCAAAAGTATGTAATGTGCTCGCATGCAGCTGTGAGTATGACATGTTGCCAACCTGACACGATCATTCCCGCAGGTTGTCGATACATTCCCACCCCTCTCCCCCCACAATATTCCGTTCTATGTCGTTCCATCATCTGCCATGTACGGGCCGTCCAGCAGCAGGAGGGCCTCATTTGTGGCCCTGGGGCGTAGTGTCAGCCACCTGGGCAGCTCATCTGCGGCCGTGTGCTGGGGAGAAGATCGTGACTGGCCCCAGCCCCATTTCCAGGGCGACCCCGGGTGACCGGATGGGCGCTGGGCCCTCCCTCTCGCCGTCTCGCGCCCCCTCTGCTGCTCCCTGCTGCGAGGTACTCCTGCCGCAGTCCCGACGTCCCTGTGCTTGATCCCCCACCCACCAGCCCGCACACCTCCACATGTCTCTCCCTGACCCGCCTCTGCCCTTCGCCCTTGTCAGGGGGTCCCTTCAGGGGTCCCCCCACCAGAATCTCGACTTGGGCCGCAGCAACTCTGGGCGGCCCAGGTACCCAGGTACCCAAGTACCGCCCCCAGCCTGCTAGCAGATTGCACAGCAGCGTACCCCGTCCATTACGTGCTGGAACTGGATCTGACCCGCTGGGGGGAGCTGGAGAGGGACGAGAAAAAGCCGCCTGCTGTTTTAAAAAGATCTCGGCTCCCTCCTCCCACCCGCGCAGCCCACCTCTGCGCCCTCTCCTCTGAAATTCATGACGCCCACTGCTTCCCCAGATTTTCTTCCCCAACCTGCCAGCCAACAACCCATCCTCCCCAGTGCGTGTGTGCACCCGCACTAATCCAGTCCAAGATACAAATTCTCATCTCCTTGGCCTGGGGACCGACTTCACTGAACACTCCGCCGTTATCGCTATCTCCATCTCCCGGGTCGACCCTCGAGATAAGAAGGCTCCCCGCCGTCGAACGCTCCCCAGACCAGAACCAGCACCCACACCTTCGCGATCAGCCTCCTGCCAGAAGGTGCAGACTACCTACCCGTCCCACCAGCCAACCCTACGGAGAGACAGACCTTGTTCCCGTGGTAGGCCTGGGTCACCCAGACAGGGCGGTCCTATGCAACGATCACAGTCAGCAGTAGATTTTCAAAATCTGCTGAACCCCGAGAGCACTGCTCAGAACCACCCGGAGCAGGACACCGGCAGCGGCAGCACCAGCCAGTCGCAGTCTCCTACGCAGCAGCCGAACGAGCCGAGTGACATGGCTTCTGTCTCCGTCCTGCGGCCGAACGGGCCCTTGCCCACCGGTCAGCCCACAGAGGTGGCCAACGAACTGCCACGCCCCTACAAGTGCCCACTCTGCGATAAGGCCTTCCACCGTCTCGAGCACCAGACGAGACACATCCGGACCCATACCGGGGAGAAGCCCCACGCCTGCAACTTCCCGGGCTGCAGCAAGAAATTCTCCCGCTCCGACGAGCTCACCAGGCACTCGAGGATACACAGCAACCCGAACTCGAGGCGGGGGAACAAGGGCCAGCAGTCCCACCAGATGCTCCCCGGCGGCGTCCAGCACGGTGACATGATGCCGCCGCCAGCTCCCAAGAACATTCGCTCCGCCCCTCCCTCCTCGCTGTCCTCGCCCAACGTCTCGCCGCCTCACTCCTTCTCGCAGTTCGTCCTGCCGCCCAACCACGGCTTCCCACCCCTGCCGCGAGGTCTGCCCTCGAACCCCCAGGGCGGGCCTATGGACATCTCCATGCTCGCCAAGGCTGCGAACCAGGTCGAGCGGGACAACCTGATGGCGCCTTCTCCGAGCCACCACTCGTCGCGGTTCCACCCTTACTACTCTCACAGCGCTCACGCATCCCGTGGCAACCTGCCCTCGTTGGCGGCCTACCACATGTCGAGATCCAACTCTCAGGATGAACACCACGACGACCACTACTCGCACTCGTACAGGCACGCAAAGAGGTCGAGGCCGAACTCCCCCAACTCCACCGCGCCCTCGTCGCCAACCTTCTCTCACGACTCGTTATCCCCAACGCCTGACCACACGCCTCTCGCCACCCCAGCTCACTCGCCACGCCTCCGGCCCTCTTACCAGGCAACCTACGAACTCCCCCCCTTCAGGCAGCTGTCGCTGGGCCACCACACCCCTGCGCTGGCTCCTCTCGAGCCACAGCCTGATGCGCAGTTCCCCTCTGTCCCGGCGTCTGGAAACGGCGCGAGGACCGGCATGTCCCTCACGGACATCATGAGCAGGCCGGATGGAACCCAGCGCAAGCTCCCGGTCCCTCAGATGCCCAAAGTGGCCGTACAGGATCTCCTGTCGCCCGAGGGTCTCAATGCCAGCGGTCGCAGTTCCTCATCCAACAGCATCGCGGGCGGCGATCTCATGGACCGCTCCTAGGCGAAGACAGTCCCTGGCGCCAACGGCTACAGATGCACTACGAATGATGACCGGAGCTATAGACTGGATAAATTTGCGAGGCGTTCAGGATAACGATCCTACCACTTGTCTTCTACGATAATAGAAATCTCGACTTTCCCGGCGGAAGGACGGACATCACCACAGTTGCTTTTGTCTCTGATGGATTTGCAGGCGAGACCAGCCCCTGCTTAGTGCATGAACCGAGGCTGGGAATGAGACCTCTGGAGTCGCTTTTGTTTCAATAGACCAACGTTTTTTGTTTTCTTTGCGCTTTGAAGATATCACATAGACAGGACAAATGATACAGGGCCTGGAAGGGGACCTGAGCAGGACGGCATGGACATGCGGATGGATTACCGGATGGAGTACGACTATGGTAGTCAAGACCAGTGACTTCACCTGAAGCCACCAGCAAGCAAATCTCATATCATCAACTTTTACTAAATCTGCTCTCCCAGACTCGTGCAACAAGCCCCCATAGAAAAGCAGCAATTTTTTTTTTTTTTCCGTTTTTTTTTTCCTTAACAAAAAATCTACAAGAAAAATCTACCCGCCACGGCATCCCCCAAACACGTCAGCAAGGCAAGCTGTTGAGACATGACTCGAGCCAGCGAGAAACGGCCGCTCCGACGTGTCTCGCGCCACACCATCTACTCATGTCTAGACCATCACTTGTCAGGCATATTCGCCCCTCGTGAAGGCGCTGAGGGTCGGGCGTCTGGAGCGCGCCTTGGAAGATTGTTCTTCCAGCCGTCTCATCGACGAGAGACAAGCAACGCGTTGGCGTCCTGCCGTCTGCTGTGAAGGGGGGGGGGGAGCGCGGTGCCGCGGACGACCACGCCGCGGACAACAACGGGCAGCCTCGTCTTATCCCGTCGCACGACTCTGGGGCGCCGCCGCGGGGAAATCCAGACCGGTACGCACAGCAGCCTGCAGGGAAAAACTGTGGAGGAGATGGGCTGATCTGGGCATCCAAGGTGTCACTTTGTGGGGAAAAAGACGGATACCTGCCGGTGCTACTGTACCTACTTCCAAGGCTGCCGGGAGGTTAAACAGGAACCTTGGTCGGGGCCAAGGCCCTGGAGGAGCGTGCCAGTGCATCATAGCCCTCAACAGCGACGGGGGACAGCACACGCAGCACAGACGAAGCCTTGGCCATGTCCCGGCCTCTGACTCTAGAGGTTATTTTTTATTTTATTTTATTTTTATTTTTTTAACCCTGATCGCCAGTGCCACGGCCGTGGCTGGGCAGGGGTCCCTGACAGCTACATAGTACGGCATCCGTGCCCATTTGCGGGGAGGGAAGGTGGAGGGCGAGCGAGTGGCCCAAGTGCATTTTCTTATCTCCAGTCATCTCGACGACGACGACCAACAACAGGACGTGACCGCATTAGGCTCCCGAGGCGCCTGTCTCACTCACTCACTCCGACTCCCACGCCCACACCCACCACCCACGACATCCACCCCCCAAAAAATCTACCGTGCCACGGGTGCCTAAGCATCCTGCTGACTGCAGCCAGACGCATCCCAGGGCACAGCCCTGCCCGCCTGATGCTACGTATCCTCACTCGCGCGCCGGGAGGGTGAGAAACAAGGCTGCGTGCGGCTGGGGGCCCGTGGAGGGTCAGATGGTTGGCTGGCACGCGGTATTGGGCAGCCAGGCCGCCCTCCCTCCCTCCCTCCCTCCCCTCCGGGGATGAGCGAGATGACGATGACTGTGACCCGAGTTTCTATTCCTGCGGCGGAGACGGCGGCTAACCCACGCCCACCCGTGGTGGTGTGCGCTCCCGCGGCGACGAGGCCGTCCGTCCCTTACCTAAGGGCCTTGGGGGGAGGGGAACCATCGTCCGACGGCGCCGTGAGGAGGGGGAGCATTCGGGCACCTCACCGCAACTTCAAGATCATTCTAGCATGAGGCCACAGGTCAGGCTCCGGTCTCATTTTTCTCCTGCAGGAAAAAGGCTACAGCCTGCTTGCTACACCACCCCACGCAGGCCTCATGGGGAGGAGATATCGAGGGCTGGAATAACCCAGACCGCGGCAAGGTCGCTACCTGATGGGGGCCAAGGCGCCGTGGCGTCGAGGTTCTACGAACTAGCGCGACCCCGCCGGAAGAAATCTTTTCTTGTCCCTCCCGTCGGTGTGAGAAAAGCTGAGCAGCAAGGTAGGATGCGGGTATTACATCAGTCTCGCGGTAATCAACGGGCCTGTCGAGTCTTATCCCCTGGCACGATGACGCAGGGCGTCCCTCTCCTCGCCGATGGTCCGCGGGAACGAGGAAGGGGAGCCACGGGAGGAAGAGGCCCCCGAATGCTCGCACTATGTACATTCGAGCCGACAACGGTGAAAAGATTTGAAAGACATGACCTCGGCAGTTTGAAACGCTCCCAGGGCATGGCGTCATGAGCCGTAAATAGTCGGGCGTCTGGATTCCCCCAAAGCGTCGCGGGGAACTGACCCGCAGCGACCGGCTACAACGACACCCCGGACGGGATCAGGAACTTGTTTCATCGCCCGGAACACACTGACGTGTGGGCAAGCATGATTCCGACTGGAGGAGGCCGAGACCGCTCTCGACAGTCGCGTTGGGGGGAGCGTGGGGAGGAACGCGTGAACAGCGTTACGAGGCCTTGGCTCATCGAATTGCCGATTCATCCGCGCGGGCCTTGCTTGTATGGCTTGTACCGTAGTATGTAGCTTGATCTATCCGGTTATCCCACGAGCCGGTGAAGGCACGCTGTGTAGAGTCCCGATCGACGGCCCTGGCGACGATGCTTGGAATCCCAGGCGTCGTCCTCCAGGCTAGTCGTCATCGGCCGGTCGAAAACAGGTCACGACTCGGCATGGCATAATCTAGCTTCGCCACCAATCTGGACGAGAACGGAGGAGGATGGAGCGAAGGAGTCGCTATCTGATAAGCCGCCCACGCCGCCCTCGTCTTAGGCGATCAAGATGTGCAATAGCGTCAAACCAA
This sequence comes from Chrysoporthe cubensis, assembly GCA_001282315.2. Lineage (NCBI taxonomy): Eukaryota > Fungi > Ascomycota > Sordariomycetes > Diaporthales > Cryphonectriaceae > Chrysoporthe > Chrysoporthe cubensis. Next base: position 2,274,355 of record LJCY02000008.1, on the reverse strand, counting down.
CATCTGAATTTACCATGTCGTGGTGGAGGGCATTGGCCACCACCCATCCTCCTGCCCCCACGCCCTCGCGCCCCACGGGGTAAAGAGACCGGGGGCTAGTTCTGGCGTCAACCTAAACCTAGTGGGCTCTGTGGCTCTGCAGCAGAGCAAGTCGGGGCGCGACCGCCGCCAGCTGGCCGCGGCTGACTGAGTTCTCAGCCCTGGCCGGCGCGCTGGGCCCCGGCACGGCGGCATCTCGTCTTCCCAATCGCGGAGAGGATTCAGCCTCCCCCTTTTGATCCGCAGGCCTGCCCGCCCAGAGATTGCCCTCCGCCCGCCCTTACTCGTGAGGACCTCGTCAGCTCGGGGGGGCGCAGGAGAGGAGGACCCGCCGCGCAGGGCCCGATGCGCCGAGGAGGACGCGCTGTGCCCGCGAGACGAGCGAGATTCAGGAGGCGCTGGATTCAGGGGTCCCGGCGGCGCGCGGGCGCGAACAGCTACGCCACAGCAAAAGTCAGGAGACGAGACCGAGCTTCTGAAAACCTTCCCGCCTCACCGGCGTCGTCGCCATCGGCTGCGAGGCCCGAACAGGAGCCTCTGGCCGGGGCGGCTGGGGGCGCCCGCTGGCTGCTCCTCGGAACGGTCGCGCCAGGTCGAGGTGTGGAAGTTGGCAGCCTCAGTTTTCCTGATCAGCCCTTGACATCCTGATCGCCACCGGGAACCCGCCAGAAGGACAATCGAGGAGACGGGGGTGCTGCTGTCGTCCAACGCCAAAGCCTCTGCCTATTCGTGTTTGTCAGTGGGGGTTGCGACGACCCCCGGCCCCCAGAGGCGTGCGTACGATCGCGATGCTCAGGCCATTGGCATGTGATCCTCACCCGGAGCACGCCGCCGTTATGCAACCGACGCCGGCATACTACACCACCCGCATCGGGCCCCTTCTCAACGAGGTAGGAACCGTGCCGTGGACGGACCAGGTTTTCCGAAACGAACACACCATCTCAAGCACCCGCGGTGCCGCGGCAGGGGGCCGCGTTCACATGTGTGTGTGTCCATGGCCTGTAAAGGGGACGGGAATGCTACCTTATGTTGACGCCCGATTTGATTTCTCATCTCGGCAGCGGCCGACGAGTTTATCCTATCTCCCAGAGACGAGATGAACGAATAGGGACTATTCGCTTGCGCGTGGTTCCAGATTCGCAGCGTGGGGAATATGCTCTTCCGACAGGTCCAATCTTGATCGCCAGCTGCCGGTCTCTGGGAGCGATAAACCATCACCTTGGGCCTGATACACTCCCTGATCAGCCGGTCAGCCGGTAGGCAGGATCAGGGGCTCGCGGCTGACACTCGCATCATCGCGGACGACCTTGGCGACTTGCTCCTTTGGTGCCGCGCAGGACTCGCTCGGCCTGATCCTCGGCCGAGACTATCTCGCTTGAGCAGGCGAACGGGCTGTCTTATCTTGCCCGGACCGACGCAGCGCCTCGACGCCTCCGGAAGGGGCCCAGTATCTGGAGGTTGAACCCCATGGAGAAGCCTGGCCCAGTATGATTGACGGAAATTCTTGCCCTCCCGGGCGGGTGGGGACTGCTCGCGCCATCGCGAGCCCCTGTGAAGTTGCCGCGCCCCCCCCCCTCCTTCTTCTTCCCTCCTTGCGCGGACCCTAGGCGCCTCCGTAGGGCTGGGGGCCTAGACGAAAATCAGGGACCTGCCTGCAGGGGGACGATACCTCGCCCGTGAAAAATCCCGACGCGCGCGCGGCCGTGCGGCGCAGCCGGAGGGGATATCCACCGGCGGCGCCTATCTCCCTCCAGAGGGTGGGAGGAGGCGGGATTCCCGCCGCCGGATTAGGCGCCCTCGCGATCAAGTCGCAGCCGTTCTCGTCCCGACGCTCCGGTTTGCCAAATTTAGCCGGAGGCTCGAGACAGTAGTCGGATTCGCGCCCGCAGGGCCCGAGGGGTACGGTACCAGCGCAGACCGGAGAGCCGCCTTGGCGGGTTCTCTCCCACATGGGGCGTGTGAAGGAGCTGCTGCTGGGGGCGAGAGAGGAGCGAGTCTAGGCCTCGCCGGCTCGAGGACACGCAGGCCCTCAAGCTGGCGGTCGCCCGCTGCGCCGCCGTTGATGCAACGTCACGTCGCTCTGCATCTTGGCACCCTGGGGAGCAGCTGGCGGCCTGTGTCAGTCTTGCCCATGTGGAGCGGGATACGAGGAAGACCTACCGGTGTGGGGACGGGAGGCGTGAAGGGTTCATAGTGCAACGGCGGTGATTATCTGGGCCCCTGCAGCTCAGGGTCCCATGGGGTTGAAACGATCTCGCCCTGGGATTACGAGATGTGACAGCTCTTCTAGAGCCCCTGGGGCCCATGGATCCCGTCTCATTGACGTTGTGATGTGTCATCCAGAGCCGCATAGACGACAGGTACTATCCATCGATCTGTCGACTTGACGTGGTCCGGTACTACCCTCTCCGTGGAAGTCAGCCGTCCAGACGGATCGGGGCTGGGTAATAGGCCAGAGGCATGTGTCTAGGCAGCTCAAGCCGCGAGATAATCGGGCCGTCTGAGAAGAGGACGGCGTCAACATGCCGTTGTTGCACTATGTCGTCCCTGACCTTGACACTGGACAGTGAGAACACTTCCACGGGTGCTGTACCTGTTCTGTCTCGGGAAGGCCCTTGGCAACGCTGTACTGTTATGCTATAATCCCGAGAAAGATCCACAACTCGCGTGTCTTCGGGTCACCGGCTAGCCCCTTCTGAGGAAACGTTGCGAAGTATAAACCGGATCTGGGCCGTGTCTACGGCGATATCACGGGCGGACTTACCTGCGCGATGACCCGCGACTTACCAGCGGATCAAGCAATTCGGAAGGTGCTTCTTCTTCCCGCAGCCTTGCTTGACCGAGCAATATACACCGGTCAAGCACTAGAGTTCGGACGACAACTTCGGAGCGGTCCTTGGGAGCAGAAGTGGCAGCTCGACGGCTAGAAGGTCTTGAGAGCCCAGCCCGTCGGTTCTCCAGGAGGAGCAGCTGCGTGCTTCCTGGGGCCTCTGCTGGAGCAGAACAGGAAGCTCGAGCTTCTCTGGTGCCGGCTAACCGCGAACCAGCCGGCTCGAAGTGCTACGCCAAGGTGTCAATTTCTCTGCCTTGACTACTTCTGGCAGTGGTGGTATTCGTTCATGAGCTTCCGATACGTCTCAGGTAACGGCTTCAGCAGCCGCATCCGCGCGAGTAGAATCGTCGACATCGCTCGTGTAGTTTGGGGGAATGGCACAGGCGGAACGCCCTAGGAGTGATCCTATCTGAATGCCAGAATGAGGCCGTCCAAGGTCACGAGGTCATGTCGAGCGGTTGGTACATTGCACATACCAAATTGGTCACCGCGGCCCAACATGCGGCCTCCTTCTTCTGAGGTCAGTTCGGACCCGGACCCTCGCATACAGAAGAAGAGGCCGTTAGTCCGGTGGCCCAGCAAGGATTTCTTAGTAGATGGGGGCCACGAAGCTCTGAATAGCTAAAATCGGGCCATGGAGGGAACTTAGAATATGGCCGCCTGAGGCTTCCTCGCTGCCTTGAGTTATTAGTGAGTCAGAAGGTCAGGCCAAGCGGTCCCCGACCAGGCAAGGCTGGACATCACGGCTATTTCGTGAGGAAGCCGATGGCCAAGTCACGATGGAGCCGGAACTGTCAAATGTCTTGATCGTGTAGATGACTGTCGCGGCGGTCATGGCCTACGAGGAATAGAAAGCCATGATGCTGTCAGCGCCGACGCTCTGGCAATGAGCTGGATCTTTTTACGCCCGTGAATCTATCCTTCTGTATGGGCACTGTTATCGAACGCCCTTTCAGCGTGGGTGTTAAGCCCGTCGACCTATGGTGTCTGGCCGGGAGGCCGTTCTGTAGCATCTTGAGTATCTCTGGTGTGGCCTAGGGCCGCTCGCGAACACGTTAGATCTATGGGGCGTCAACAGGCGTACGGATCGCTCCTGGAGCTCTGATCGTTGCCTTCGCAGTCATCGAGTAGAAGCTTCACTAGCCCACGCAGTGGTTAAGAGCCCACATACGTCCGGCACGGCTTGGACATGAACGGGAGTCCCTGCGTACGGGAGATCATCTTCTCCGTGGGAGCCACCTCGCGGGCTTTGTCGTCATGCGCAGGGCCACAGGCTTGTGAGCAATCTGCTAGTTAGTATCGAGATGCCTCAGACGAAGCCATAGCAGTAGGCGCTGTCCCGTCGAGATCTGTCGAGTCTAGTCCATCACTTGTCGAACGGGAAGATAGCCATAGAGAGCAAGGTGCTCGGTATTTTGGTCTTAAGGGGGGAAGAACGAGACAGAACCCAGAGTCCAGCGGGCCGACGAAAGTGTAGTCAATCCTCAGTCTTTGTGCCGCCCTCGGGTAGATTTGCTATAGCAATTCGGCCGCATTCTACTAGCAATTATTAGGATGTAGATGCGACGGTAGTTAGAGAGGACGTCTTAGCTGCGAATCTGTGCCTGGCGCCCCGTGTTTCTAATCAACATTCTCCTGAGCATTGTGATCCGAGCGTGAATCGAAGATGGCACGTTGAGACGATCATCGTCCAACTCGCCAAGGAGGTTGGAACTTGGGGAGGCCCTCGGCCAGGCGCTTGTAACCGCTACGGACGTCTGGCAGGGTGTGCTGAACAACTTGGAACCTCGGTTAGGCAGGCAGGCGAGGGTAAGGATCCGTTCCGTCTGGTGTCGATGTGGTCGTGGTCGGAGAACAGGGCTCGGTACTGCTCACTGCGAGATGGTGCGCGCTTTCCGGCAGCGCGGACGGTCCGCGGTGAAGACGCGGGAAGTTTTCAACAAGCGGAACTTGATAGTTGACCGGGAGATTATTCCAAGAGGCTATCACGGCTCGGTTCAACCGGATACATCCACTGGAGAGTCACAAAGTGGGATGGAGTCCGGTGGGAGGACGAAGCCACGGAGCACGGAGAGAAGCTAGTCGAGGAGGATGGCGAGAGGCAGGCTGAGGGAGAAACCTAACTTCTTTCACATTTGGCCTTACGATCGCAAATTTCAGCCAGACAACTGATAGGTGATGGTCTGGCAACATTGGCCGCAGCTGTGATTCGCTTCAAGCGGCAGCCTGAAGCTGCTCCTAATCGATTCCGCGGAACGCCAGCCTTTAGAAGTGTGCTGTCTGCGTCGAGGTCAAATCTTGCGGTTACGATCTGTACACTTAGCCCCTGGGAAGCGACAGTAACAGGCACACAATGCAGAGGTCAGGTAATACCTGTGGCGAGGACGATTTTGGTATCGAGCTGGTGTTCATCAGTCTGGCCGAGCAGAACTCTAGAGATTCATCGCTTGGAGGCAAAAAATAGACTGTATGACAACCATATTTATTCGGGGAGATTCGCTTTTATCTACTAGCTACAGGTGTGTCGATTAATCAGAGTCAGAGCCGTCATGAACTCGACTCGCATCCGTCTCCACATGATCCCTCTCGACGGTAAAGATCCGGCCCCTTCCCGCCCTCCGAGCCCTGATCTTCTTCTCCACACGCCGCGCCCTGTCCAACACGTGTAGATACTCATTGTAGCTGGATCCCATCTCTTCCGGCGGGGGCGCGTAGCCGGTGTTCAGGACCAGGTGCGTGACCTTGCCCCACGCGCCGACCCAGTCGACCTGGTCGCCGTCCTTGCTCGCCGTCAGCGCCTTGATCCAGGCCGAGCACCCCGTGAGGTCGAGGTACTCGAGCCCGTACATGTTCTGGCTCAGCTTGCGCAGGATGAGGATCGCCTCGGACCAGTCGTTGTCGAGCGCGTGGCTGTAGGGGTTGGTGCCGCCCGCCTGGACCGTCTGGCCCTGCGGCGTGACCACCTTGCTGTACGTCGAGTTCGGCGTCAGGCAGGGCAGCGGCCAGAAGGCGAGGCTGAGGTGCGTGAGGGTCGGGAGGTGCGCGGAGATGCCGAGCAGCTGCTTCCACGAGTTGAGAGCGCTGGTCTCCGGGGTGGCGGCGAGGGAGAGGTGTGTGAGGTTCGGGAGGAGCGGACGAGGGACTGGCGGAGACTCGGCGGCGTCCCAGGACTCCAGGACGGCTCCTTCGTCTTCAGGCGCGGAGGGAAACAAGAAGTGCGCGAGCTCACGCAGCTTGATAGACCTCCCGACTGCTGCCGACAGGTCCAGATGGGTGATATGCTCATTCAAGGAGCTCGGGCTCAGCGGGGGACCATCATCCCTGCCATCATCTCCGGAGTCCTGTGGCAGGAGGATGGTCTTCAGATCGGACAGCGACAGGCCAGGCTCGAAGGTCTCCGCTACGTAGGATATCAGAGCCATGCGAAGACGGTCTGGTAGAGAGTAGAGATAGTACACATTGTAAGACCGCTGGAACTCCCAGTCAAGCGTGATCTTCCGGAGCAGTATGTCGCTCAGACTCCCGAACTCGGGCCTGTACAGGCCGGGGAGCAGTCGATGCTCGTGATCCGCAGCGAAGGAAGCGCTAGACTCTAGGCTCGGCGCATGTCGCGACAGAGACAGCCAGCTCTGGGGAGGCGGCGGCCCCGCGGGCAGCCTGCGACCCTGGGCATCAAACCGAGGGTTGAACCGAGGCCGCCGCCTCGGGGGTGGCGCCGGGGTCTCCGGAAGACTGAGGAGCTCGCGGATCTGTGGCGGGACGCTAGGCGCAGCGATGTTTGCGCCGCGGGCTGCCGGCGGCGGGCTGTCGCCGCTCAACCTCGCGCGCCTCAGGGACGCCAGCAGCTGGTTGACGCCGGGGGGTTCGTGATCTACAAGCCATCAGCGCCAATCCAAGTGGCAGGGGTGTACAGGCCGGCGCCAGCGACGTGGTGGGGAGCAGCCGGCCATGGCCAGGCCGTGATTCACTGGGAAACATGAAAGGGTGGCGGGCAGGTGCATCAGGTTGATTGCGCGCTACAAGGGGCAGTGTGTCTGAGGCGGGCAGCCGGATGCTCTGGGTGTAGAAAACCAGAGGCTGGCAGGCCTCGCAGCAGGGAGAGGGTGCAGATGAGGGGCCAGGGACTCACCACCAGCACGGCGGCCATTGTGTGTCGCGGGCCCCGAGCTGCTCGAGAGGGATGCGGGAGCTGTAGACTGCGGTTTCGAATATCTGGCCTGGTGCCTTTTCTTGGGCATAACCACTGAGGTCGGGGCGAGTATGCGGACGGGTCTGGTTCCGTGAGAGTATGCGAGGTACCGCGAGATACCGCGAGTGTTCTCGCGATAGATATTGTCTGCCGGCCCAGCCTCCTTGCCTCGTCCTGCCTGCTGCTGTGACGAGTCCCGTAATGACGAGGGCGCCACCCAAAAGAGGGCTCGGTGACGAGGATCGCACGGCAATGGGGGATGGGGAGAGGCTGGCGTTGATCTGTGCGCGAGACAGCAGCGACAGGAACAAGGCGATGGGGCTTCCCGACGGCTACCAGCAGCTCTGAGTCAAACCTGGGCTAGTATGGTTCGACTCATCAAGTTTGCCCAGTCATAGGGCGAGGGGAGGTGGGAAATCGCCGGTCACAATGACTGAATGATTCGGCCGGATCGAGCGAAGCAGCGTCAGCCATCGAGGCTGCCGCCTAGCGATGACAACAGAGGATGACTATGGCGGCCTGCGGATGACTCCGGGCCCGTGCGCGAGAGACTTCGCCCCCCCCCGCCCCTCCCCCAAGCCGCCCTCTCCTCTGCTGTATAGGCACTGGGTACTGGGTACTGGGCGCTGGGACGGACTGCCTGTGGGCCCTGCGCCCCCGGCCCCGCAGTGGCCCCGTCGCTGTAAGCATGTCCGCTCTAGCGCCACTGGTCGCTACAAATTTAGAGCCACGGGCGCTAATCAGTACCGGTACCCTGATCGCCAGATCGCCTGCTGCCCAAGGATGGGGGTCCGCGTTCACTCGGCGCAGCCGGAGCACCTGGGCACCTTCAGGTCGACGACACCAGACCCAGCCTCCACGGGCAGAAAGGCCAGCCTCTGATGGACGAACCAGGCGCCGTCGACTGTCTGTGCGCCGGCCGTTGGGCCTGTTCGTGTATAATGGCCAGAAAGAGCTAGGGTTCCCATCGACGGGGCCGGCTTCGTGGACGGGTGCTCCCAGGACGACAACGACCTCTCCCGGGCCCCCCAGGGATAAGCTCTCGATGACAGCGGCTGGTGTGGGAGCTAGAGCTCTTGCCGAGACGGAGCTGGCGAGGCTAGGGGAGAGCGCCTGTGCCGAAACGGGGTAGGCTCGAGAGGCCACGGCCCCGAGGAGATCACCGAGGGGGCCAGCGGCATGGTTGCCTCCTCCTCCTGGCCCTGGTTGCTCATGTACTCGCGGGCCCCTGGATGGCCGAGAGAGGGACCGTTCGCCCGCCGCCCGCCGCCCCTCCCTCGATCTCGAGGTGCTGCTGCCAGGAGGTGATGTCGGGTTTGCACCGCGGCGGCTGCAATGACACACTGGAGGAGATTGGATCTCGCGTACGTAGCTTCGTCCTTGGACGCTAGCCTGATGGCCCCGGCGCCGACCGGTCACGTTTCTTGTCACGTTGATGGTCAAGTGCCCTTCAGGACGCCGCCTCCTTCCATGTAGCCACCCGTCAAGTGGGTCACACGGCCGGTCGTATGTCGTGTACTATCGGCATGGGCAGTGGAGGGCAAAACCGCTCTGTGACACTGCATCTCGTCTGCCACCACCCCCTTCATGGTCCGAGGAGAGGCAGTCTGCTCCACTGCTCTGGCTGGACGCGGGAGGGGGATGGGCCAGCAGAGCCGGTCCCGGCGCACGCCCAACCCGTTGTCGATCTCGCCTCCCCATTTGTTGGGCGTTCCCTATTTGCTGATCCGCAGGAGAGGCCAGTCGGATGCAGTGTGTAGGAAGCCGTATTGGCTGGCAGGTGTCGCCCGTTGCGGTGAGGAGCGTCGAGCAAACCAGCTCGGCAAGCGTGAGGGCGAATCACGCTGAAGATCACGCGTCTTCACACAAGGAGGCCCGCGTCGTCCGAGAGGCATACTCCCATACTAGACCGTCCCCAGCCCCTAAGACATGTCTCGCAAGGGCGTGAGATAAGTTCTGGGGGTGTCTCACCCCACCCCCCAGAGTTCCAGCGGCCTGCTGGCGAGGTTCTGATCCTTCAGCGCCCCCCCAGATCACAAGTCACAACGGCCTGGCCTGGCCGCCCTGATGGCCTAGCTGTCGAGATGGGCCCGCGGCACTAACGCCTTCACCCTGTGCCACTTAGATTGAGGGTGCTCCATTTCCCGCAGCCGTTGCCTGACCGAAGCAGTCAACGCGTTGCGGACGCCAGCGGCCTGGACCAGAATGCAGCATGCCGGCCCCGGGCTTGGGGGCCTGTAACACGCCGTAACGAACAGGTGGGAGCAGGGTCCTCTGTGAGGTGGTTCAAGCCGAAATTGATGAAGGAGCGATCGCATGATTTGAGAGAGCCCCCAACACATCATGCCTCTTTCCGCCGCCATTGTAGGGAATCCCGTCTCGTCTGAAACAGCCTGTGGCCACTGATGCCCTGTGGAAGCAAGCAAGCATCGACCACCTCGGACTGTGAGAGACTCAACAGACAAGTGCAGAGCGATCCTGCACCCGCGACCGCTCTCATGCCAGCCAAGAGACGGTACAGCCTGACGCCCACCGATCTGGTCGGACCAGCCTGCCCGAGCAGGACTTGAGGATGCATCATCTTGCGAGATCGCGCATGGTCACAGCATGAGGAAGTGCGCAGCACAGACTGGCCGGGGATTTTTTGGTGGCCAAGGTGGCCTGAGAAATTAGTGACGACTGGACTGAATTGCAGGATCAAATATTGTGCCCGATCTGGAAAGGCTTAGCGAATAAGTGCAAGAACAGGAGCCTCTATACGGGCAAGGAGGCAAGAATTCCGGCCGCTTCAGATTGGGGGCAAGAGATGTATGCCGTTCACATGGACTGAAAAGGGCCAGGCTGTACTCGGCAGATGGGCTAGGAGTTGTCGCCTCCACGCCAGGCGGCTTGTGCGGACTGAAGTAGAAACAAGACCAGTGGTTCCGGTGTGTAGCTCTTGCTGCACTGTTTACGGCATGTCGTGCTAGTCAAGGAGACGTCAGCCACTTCTTGACAACCAGACCACCTTCCTGATAGATGTGACGCTCTATGAGGGCGATTCCGCGCCCCGTGTAGATCCATTGCGGATCTGTGCAGTCCAAAGACTGATCTTGCAAACTCATTCGCCTTGAGGCGTTGTTCTGAGAGGACCAGTCACGACGGTAAAACTGAAGGCGCTGCGGGTGCTTCTCCGTCCCGCCGATTGTACTGTGTGACAGTGTCCGTGGCAAGAGGCTGCGTCACGGGCGGGTAACGCGGTCTGCAGATCGCTGTGAGAATCATTGCACAGCGATGGCGTGGAATCATCTGGTCCGCCCATTCATCACTGCCAGCGGTTTATTCCAGCTCAGGCACCGGCCGGCCTGTAATTTAACGGCAGTCTAGCTTGAAACGCATTAATATTACCGCCTCATGGAATGGGCTGCGCTGCTGGCGGCAGTCAGCCTGAACTGGATTGTATCACCGGCCTATCGCTTGTTCTCAGGAGGAGTGGACACCCAGGGCTGAGCCCAACATAACTGGTAACTGGGAGGCGTGGCCCAGCCAGTACCAGTATCAGATCCGCAGCATACTGACGTAGGAAAAAAAGGCCCAGAAGCTGCATCCTTGAACCACGGGTGACAAGGGATGCGCTCTCGCAGGAAGTCCTAATTAACCTCGCCGCGTTCTGCGATGGTGGGCTGATGCTGGATACGAAGCAGCTAGTGTGCTGCCACGATATCTTCTGCGGAACTGGCAGCCCATAAGCGCGGGTAGACCTTCCAGTCTCTGCTTCACATATCGTACGTCTCCCTTATAGCTTCCAGGTCGCCGGTAGGGAAGGAGGGAGGACCTGGACAGTGGCTTTGAACCTGATAAATGGCTGACAACACATTGCTATCCCTAAAATTATTCTTCTTTGTAACCTCGACTCATTCATGGATCTCAATGCTTGTGTAACAAGAGATTCCTCGTTACTCACTAGTGCATTGTGCGATGCCTCGACGACAGACAGCGTAGTAATGCAGCGTAGAGAACCGCAGGCCTCATCACATTCCTATGCGTGCATGTACGGACGTATAGAGCTGCAAGCCATCAAAGACACCTCGTACTTGATGAGTGGCGGCTGATAATGCAGAAGCTCCGGAATTCCCCCGTGAAGGGTGCAAGGAAGAGGCATGTTATGGGAATGCCACACTCCCGAATGACTAGGCTCGATGTCATCCCATGACGATTCTCTTGGGACAGTTTGAAAGCACAGGAGGGCCGATTCGGCAGGTAGATGAGGGAGCCTCGCAGCAGACATGCGAATGCACCTGAAGAGAGTGTCGCGAGGACAAAGAGGGAGCGCCGAGGTAAATGGCTGTGGATTCTCAGCGCATATGCAATGGCATCTCTGAGGATATTGAAGAACGAAGCTCAGTTGCCTGCTTCCCCCCACCATCGCGGCCGGGGGCGTCAACAACAGCCAGGCCCAAGAACAGGTAGTGCTTGCTGCACGGCCTGATGTTGGTTGTCTGCGGTCTGTTCCCAAAGGGGGAACATACGTCACAGTGAATGTAGGCATTACAATGGAGTAACAATGGGTTTCACCCATGGATTGGCCTCATGCTCTATTCATGGGACCCGTCTGCCGAGTCACAGCTGGCCAAGCACAATACATTTCTTGCTGCGAGTCTCGAGCCAGCATGGAGCCGGCGCAGGCCGAGACCACAGCGGCTAAGGTTGCAGCAGCAGCGGTAACAAGAAGGTGAATGCCGAGGCGAGTGATGAGATCAGCAAGTGATGGACCAATGAATACGACCTGGACTAGCGATGGCGGGAAACATTTTGACAGCTTCGGGGTGAATGATGCTGGTGGTTGCATGTTGCATGTTCGGTGGTCATGGTGAGCCATCATGTAATGTTGGGCTCGTCAAGTTGGAACCTGCAGGGGCAACCTTGAAGATCCGTCCGGGGAAGAGAAGGAGGTGGTGGGGAACCTGTTGCAGCCCGCCCAATACAAGAGCAGCCTTCTGAAGGCTACAGGGCAGGATGTACGAGGTACCTAGCACAGTAAGGGGCTCCGCACAAGGTTTGCGCATCCCTGCAGGCAAGAGACCGCTACCGCGAAGAGATACTTCTCTCCACCCTTTGGAAGTGTGGAGATGAAAGTCTCGGGTGCAGTACCATCGAGACCCACATCCGAAGGAGCGAGGCGAGTCCTATTACAGGCATTGATTGGTCCACCGCGATGCGGCCCGACAGGGTTCCCATCCAGAGCTTGATAGGCAAGTAAGTACTTTGGTACCGTACCCCGCCGTACTAAGGCCAAACCTACGAGCCACCAACTCATACTCCTGTGTATGTACTCTACCACAGTAGTACCTAGAACGCACATTCTCTCCTCCCAAAGATACTGAGTGAGGCGGTATACCACACCATCGAATCGGGCTCCATCTTCGCAGGGACCACTTCTGTATTTTCAGCTGACACCACCTCAACAGTCAGGGTGTTTGTTCATTGGCGCCGCGGAGATGCAGCACGAAAAGTGGCCCAGCACCTCGGCCTCAGCGCATCGTCGAAGGCCAAACCCGTCCAGGGCCTCGCCGACTGACCACCTCATCACCTCATGCATTCAGCTGGCTCGGGGACGCCAGCCATACGTATGCAGATGGGCATGAACGTGGACTCGGGCATGGGCGATGGCCGTGGACGAGGCATCTACGGCCAGTCTATACCCGCCCTTGACTGCTTGCCACCCATCGCATTCTACGGACGAGCCACGGCCGCACTAGTGCCATTGCCCTTCATCCAAGCCGGAGCCGGGATGCAACTTCTTTCGAAGTTTCCAGAACACGGCATTGTTTTCTTCCTGTCTCGTCTATTGCTCTTCTTGTCAACCGTCTCGTCCAGTCCCGACGGCGCTGTGTCACCAGCCCTTCCGCCTCCTGCTCCTGGCAACGTCAACGTCGAACAGGTATGGACGCGTTCATGCAAGGTTGACTTGCTTGCTGCTGGGCAACAACAGCCGTCCTAGCAGTAGCCTGATCAATCTGGCTGAGGAGTCACTATCGCTACGATCAGGACGGTAGCAGGCCCCGAAGCAGAAAGGTGCTCTTGAGCTGTCACATCGCACAAGATCTGGGACCCAGGGCGAGAAGGTGTGCAAAATCATCGGCACGCCTTCCAGAATTCTCGGGGGGGTCAAGATCGCCCTGCCATATGGATGCCCTGCTCACTCATGAGGTCGTGCTGCCTCTGGTGACAAGGCATCCAGGCTGCCAGCATGGCCTCAAGTGATACCACTGCAGTGGGTGGGATCACGGTATGCCTTGGCCGAGCATGGTCGTCAGCCATCTCTGCTTCCGCCAAACAGCTCAGAAAGCCAGTCAGGCCCCACGTTTACTCAACGAGGGGTGCTACACATACTCCAGGCCAGCTTTTAGGCTGCGTTCTCGGAAGATAGGCCGGCGAGCTGACGGCAGCAGCTCAATACGCTGGCATCTTGCTAGAGCTGATTGAATGGGAAATTGGAATACTATGGCCCGGCAGTCCTGCTTTGGCCGGACGGCTCAAGTACGACACCTCTTGCTGGGCATACTTGACAATCGATTAGCGGTGGTTGCGACGGTTGGCATGCCATGCCATCTTGATCCAACAGGTAACAGGCTGGCCCGATCAGACCATGCCAGTTGTGACTCATGACGACACAACATCAAGCATAAGGCAAACATGCTTGTGTGGATAGTGAGGTCGCCCAAGGCATTTCCTCAGCGGTCTCCTTCTACCTCTCCGGACCTCGCTCATCTTTTCGACGCAGGTGACGGGTAGCTACTTGCTATCAGCAGCGCAACCCGAGTCCCTGGCGCACTATATGCCGGCCTGCTCAGCTTTTGCAAGGTAATATGCGGAGCGGCTAGACGCGACGTTGGATCGAACAGGGGCGATTTGATTGAACAAGCGCCATGGCTTCGGCCTTTGATTGCCTAAATGGCAGGGGGGAAACGGCCGAGAGGTCCCGAATTTGAAACAACAACAAGGAGGCCCAGACTTGCCAAGTCCCGTGGACTTGCTGACGGGAGAGCTTTAGAGCTCTGGCGCGGAGCGTAGGTGGCTGGACAGATGCAGACCGAATCAAAGCAAACGGGCAACTGCGCAGACGATCCGGCTGATGATTCGACCACGCCACCCGCTAGCCTACAGAACCATCAGCGTCCATTATATTTCAGGGAGCTCGTGCATGGTCTCCGCAACACGAGTGTCGGACCATCGGCCGTTGTTGCTCTTGACAGGGACACTCGGCAGACAGAACAGGGGCGGAGGAAGCAGCACAAAAGTGAAGTCACAAAGACCAGCAGCAATCTGCCCACTCGCTCCGCGGTCACCATGCCTGGGCTGGGAGCAGAGCCTCGTACCTCCGGCACTTTGCCATCGACGCTCGCCCGAGGACCTGACCTGGTCTGTTCGGGTAATGGGTGATCTAATTGGCTGCCAGTGCCTCTTCACTGCATATCATCGCAAAACGCGACAAGGAGTATCCCTTGACACTCGTTTATTCGGACGACCCCATTTACCGTATAGATCTAATCCCGCAGGTTTTCTTTCCTAAGCAGCTGTCCAGATTCTGAAGTGCCTTCTTTCAAGTAGACGGTTGGCAGGCGGTATGGCAACGGTCCAGCTTTTCCATGACCGATCGACTCGTCCGTCTATTTTCCTTCTTCTTCTTCTTTTTATTTGTTCTATTCTTATTTTTATTTTAATTTTTTTTTAATTTCATTCTTCCTTTCCCTTCTTTTCTTATAACGTTGGTGCCAGAAATCTAAACTCGTTCGAGACATCGGTCGGGTCAAACGGTCTTCGAGGCGGGCTACTACTAGTGGCCCTGCCGGATCCGGGGGCATGCTGGACTTTATCATCTGAACGGGTTCCAGGTCTAGGGCGAATTCTATCCCAGCTGCTCACGTGCTAGGCAAATAAGTGCCCGGTTGGTTACGCAGAGACAGTGATCTTACTGAAAGTTGGACACGCACCTTGACACGACATCAAGTTTCATGATCGGCCGTTGCCGAACCTGTCAGGCCAAGAAAAGCACCGAGATGGGAGATCAATACCCCTCCGGGGCCGAGACGCAATACTCCCGGGACCATCACACGATGTCTGCTTCCAGGGGTGGAGGCCAGCTCCAGGGCCGCCATCTCGATGCCAACGAGAAGAGCGCATATGGCGGCACGGACCCCTGAGGATGTCTGCGCAGCTGCACAGCCATTCCCTGTATCGCCTCTGGCCGCCTTTCGTTGCGGCTCAGCCCTCGTCCAGAGTTACTTGTCCTGTTCAAGGCCCAGGGCGTTGGTGAGCCTGGCGGCAGCTAGGTGCGGGCTAACTGCGAAAATAACTCAGGAGTACGACGACGGGCGCCCTGACGGCCAGGCTCACGCATCTAGGTCCCAGAGACCTATCTGGATTCGCCCAAAGGCTGGCAGCTCTGCTGCAGCTACCCGCCGCTAGCACCCACCTCTTACCGGGCAGATCTTTACCCTATCAGAGTGAGTGTTTGTGGCGTATGATAGAGTCAGTGTCTCGATGGCAGGGTAGATGCATCTACTCTAGCCAGGGAAGCAGAACGTTTCGAAAATCCTAGTTGCGCGGTGCTCGCAAGGACAAGGCTGGGGAAATGTGCCTTGGCTCCGCGTTACCGATACCTCACCCGGATCTCGGAGAAGTCTCAATACTTCTCTGCGGTTGTCTACAGGCACAGGGAAGGCTGTGGGCGTAAAAGTCATTTTCGGCCCAACAAACATACCCGACCATCGTCCCTCGCAGCTGAGCAGCCTAATCTTCCGGTGAGGGCTCTCGTGCCTGTGAGCAAGGAACGGCACGGAAGGCTCACAAGGGTGATGCGCTTATCAAGATGGCGCATCCTTCGACTGGCCCCCTCCTCTCCCCGGCTGGAGTCGATATAATAATACACGGTGACAAGCAAGTCATGGTCCTCGGGGCCTGAAGCTATGTGGGAATAGCCGGTCCCCTGCTTGATTGTCAAGGACAGGACCTTGGTACGAGATCAGGCTGGGAGATGTCTGCTGAACCTGGGGGGCTTTGACCTGGACACCCGTCTTGATCAACAGTACACTGCCCAGGTGTACGTACTGTACCTGCAGACTCGGTTGGGACAGGCCGCAGAAGGGCACCCGCTCGCTTGTTTGGACCGGTACCTCGACGAATGTCACTCCCGTATATTCCTTCTCCACCCCATTTGTTTAAGCTGTCGAGTTGTATTTACCAGAATGGGCCCTGCGAGAAATAGGAATCGACCTGAAGGAGGCTCGAGCTTCCCCATCTCCACAAATTATCTCCTCGCGTGCTTTTTGGCGTTGTCTTGAAAGTCTGCGCAACCGATCGGCTCCAGGTTTAAGAAGGCCAACGATTCTCGCCTTCCCCCTCCGTCGAGCAGCAAGCACCGGGCATCTCGAGTCCTCTCAAGTCTCCACCGGCCCTACCTCGCCACTCACCCAGACTTGTCGTCCATCACATCACACTGATACACACCACAGCACGATCGACTGCATGCAAAGTCAAGTCGAGCCTCTCAATCCTGATTCTGTATCACTTGTGCACCTCTTCTCTTGAGCCTCCCACCACCAGCCTCCACGCCTGTACGAGCCTGTCAAGCCACTGTGTCAGGGTGACCATAAGCCTACGAAGACAGAAGTGGTTGACTTTGGGTCGCCATACCTCGATCGTGGCTCACCCACCACCAGGCATACGCTGCTCGGCCCAGCCCAGCCAGATCCAGACCCTGCCGGTAGAGGCAGGCTGACCACTCACTCGACACTCTCATCAAGCCATCCGGGCCTTTATGGGCAGGTTAGGTGCCTCAAATCTAAGCCGAACGCCAACTCAGATCTTGTACTCTCTTACCTGTATTTTTTTTTCGAAACCACGCACATCATCGAACACGTTTCTTCCCCGCCTAGAAGATCCTTCTCCTCTCTGCCCCCAGCAGCCTTGCGACTACGGACCTGGAAGGGTTCCTGCCACCTTCTGACGCTCGCCATCCTTGGGCCCAAGCCTCAGGAACAGATTACAGTCCACCTGCCCCATTATAATTAGCCCTGGACGCAGCCAGACTCGAACATAGAAGGTCCCAGTCTGACGTCGTCAGATTTTCAACCTCGGAAGGAACGAGGCACCAACTCACGTCGCATAGGACCCAAAAACGGGAGGGACAAAAGCTCCCGCCAAAAGAAAGGAAAGAACAGCCAGGCGACAGACTCGGGAGCTTCGGAATTTCAGTCCGCTCCGCATCGACTTGCTGACTTAACTGACGCTCACTCTCGAGTTCGTCCTCTCAGAGCATCGACTGATTCTTCGACCAGTCGGCAATTCGACTGCGATCTTGTGGCCAAAGCTTCAGCTCCCTCGAGAGTGAAAAAGCAGAAACAACCTCGACCATCGTCGAGAATATTTGGTCGTCAAATCGAGGGACGGCACAAGGTGAGCAGCTCTTCCTATATACTTTCTGCCTGTTCCTTTGCGTCCACAGACTTCATGTACCATTCTCTTGCCCTGCTCGCCCTGTGGACAAGACGGCCCTCCGAGTGTGTATTCTCAAGCATGGACCTTCGTCCGGACTCTGCTATGGCGTCAACGGGAGAAATTCCAGGTGACAGGCGACCTCGACGCTCCACACCTGCAGTCATAATGCCAGCTGCCTGTTGCGCGTTCTCGCCCAAGATTCCGCCGAGTGAAGGGTCTTCCGGTGGGGAAAACGTTGCATGAAGTGGCATGGTTCGTCCCGCTGTCTGCAGGCATTTGATTAGGTTTCGTGGTTGCTTTTTTCCATTGGCGCAGCTTTTGGAACGGGAGCCTCCGTGCTACAACGCGCGGCAGCCCTGGGCGCTCCAAAAGCAATAGATCAACGCTGACATGAAGGGAGTGGTTCATCCAATACATGTCAGTACATGCTCCCTTCTACCAGTCGGCCCCTCTGCACGTCATGATCATCTCTCCCCCGTTTCCACACCTCGGGTTCCGCTGCAGGGGAATGCCGCACCGGAGATAGCCAGCCACGGAATCGGACAGTGCCGGCGCAGCAATGACGCTGAATGGCTGATGGGGAGACCAAAGATGGGACGGTGCCTCTCTACGAGAATCGCTCTCACCTTCTCCAAGTGCCGTCTCTCCGGAGCAAAGAACAAAGCATCGAAGCGGCCAGATGTAATTCTCGGCCAACTTACCAGACTGAAATCAGTTTATCGGTGAAACGGTCCCGTCTTGCTTGGACTACTATGAGCATTCACGATGAGTGTCGAACAAGACCTAAAGTGTCCAGTGACAAATTCGACATCATTGCACACCGGTCTGATGCGGCCGTGCCGATGGCTTCCTGAGCTCGGGACTGGATGCAATATCAAATATTGGCCGAGGCGCTGACGCACTGATGCTGTTAGGAAGACGAGATTTCATCAAATTACACCAGACTGCCAATCAGGCCCTGGGAATGACAAGGGCGGAAATACCTCTCAAGGTCAGTCAGCGCACCTTTCCTAAAAGGCTGCATTCTGCAGGACCCGCCTGCTTTCTCTGGCAATCTGCATCCATGCGGCTAAAGCACGATCTGGGGGGAGACGAGTTTGACACGGCATGTGTGGAGTGCATCTCGACTGGGGATGGAGACCGTGGAGGCTCTGTCTCCTCTGGGGCTGCTCGAGCCCACCCCGGGAGATGTTTTGAGCACTAATAGGCCGCTCACCTGCAGCAGCCCCAGCAAGAATCCTAGCTGACGCTGGCCCCGCGAGACGGGGAGAAGACAGGCCCAATACCACCTGAATCTGATTGATTGCCTCCTGCGCAGCGATCCCTCCTCTCTGGATCGTGGAGAGGCGCCTCGCATGACTTCACAAATACCCAAGGTACATACCTGTCCGAAAGCCCGTCATTCTACTGCACCCGTCCCCTTCGCATAGTTCCCGCACCTTCTTCTGCCCTTATGTTGTATTGCACATACAAGAAACCTCCAGCCCGCCCGAGCCGGGAACCTCTTGAGCAGAGGGGCGCAAGAATAACGCCCCCCGCGCGATCGGGTCGTGACTCGAATGGAGATCGACTTTTGGCGAGGTGCGCACGATATCCCAAATCCGGGAATTCGAAAGGCAGCCCTCCATTTCTTCGGAACAGGGGAGGGCAAATGGCTGGGCCGGGCTCAGCAGTCGAGAAACGGTGAGTGCGGATCTTCCCTAGAGATGGCACGCATCACACAAGATTCTATCTTCTGCATCTGTCTCATTTTGGCTGTCACTTTTCTTTCCTCTTCCCGAGGGCCGGCCCTGGGCAGCCAATCATGTGGCCCCTGAGGTCGGCCGGTGAGGGACCGCCTGGGGGGGCCAGGGCTGTCCGCGAGAGTCCTGGGGCTTGACTACCCATGACAAGCCTTTCCCGAGGACACGAGCTGCGCCTGGCTGATCTCCGGCCGACTACCAGTCGAGGCGAGGGACGAGTCCAGGTCCCAGCAGAGCGAAGAACTGGTCGTGCAGTAGCGCAGCATGGGCGCCTCGTTTCCGAGGGAAAGGCATGATCTATACGTCCTACAAACCCTTGTCACTTTTACTCATGTACCCGATACCCAAAAACGTACCTAGCGGTCAGGATGTTCTCGGTTGTATCCAGCTGTAACTGTACTGCAAGACGCAGCAGCACACGCCACAGCTTATGCTCGAAACCTGGACTCTGCTCTGGTCTGCACTCCACAAAAGTCGAAGCCTTGCATTCTTCACATTGGCATTGCCCTCTGCCCGGTCCTGTTCTCTGCTGTCGTCTTGTCTCGTTCCTCCCGGCCCGCAGACTCACCACTCGAAACCGCTCCCGCGGGTGGGATTCAACAGCTGACTTGATTTCTGACGGAAGACAGGCAAACGCAGCCGACAGCATCACCACACCAGCTCGTCTCATATCCTCCGTTCCAACATGCTGAAGAGTCCGTCCTGAGATCACTGAAAATGTAGAACTGCGGTTGAGAGGCCGTCTGTCTTGTTGCTGTTGTCATTCCACCGCAACATCTCAGCAGGCAGGGCCGAGCCGACGCTGACAATTTTATGTCTCCGTAGCAGGACTTCGCGCCGTCGCCTCCTTGTCCGGGGCTGGAGTATCTTGAAATACCCAGCCAGTCTGATATGCGGTACGTCCACCAACAAATATTTCCTTGGCGAAGCGGCCGAAGGCTTCTTCACTGCGCCCTCTTATTGCGAACTTCCATCGTCTCCGCGACCGGCCGTCGCCATCTGTGGTCTGCCTACTGAGCACCGTTCTCCAAAACAACCTATCCAGAGTTCATGACGGCCCTCTAATGACCATAGAGGGGACCCCAATTTCTGCAGAGAGTCTAGACGGCCAGTGGAGCATTCTACTACCCCTGCTCTCTGCAGACACGCACTCCCACACCATACACTCACGCACACACACACACACACATTCTCGCACACACACACGCACACACACATTCTCGCGCGCATAGGCGGGAGGCAAGGGTAGTTCCCATTTGCTTGCAGCCTGCGAAATGTTACTTAGGCCGTCTCCGTCCCCTCCACTCGTTGCCGCATATAGTGTTCGCAACAGCCCTCCCGATACTGTAGCCTGTCGTTACCTGTACTACGTCTTAGCTGGCAGTGCGACAATCTGTCCTACCGGGACACTGTGATTCGCTCGCGTGGGCAACGAGTTACAACATCATCATCGGTGCCAGGCCTCATAGACGCTAGCATCGATCACTTGGCGTTGAAACGTTGGGCAGCCTTACTGATTGTGTACGCCAACAGATACGGGCAGGATTCGAGTACCTCGCCGTTGACGCTTGAGAGCTCAGCTCAACCCTCGTCGTCAGTCATAAACCTGTATGCTCCGGGCCATTCGTCAGCCTTCACTTCCGCACCAGCCTACCCACCCGACAGCGGCAGCTCCTTCTATACTCCCACCCCCACCACCTTCCTCCCTAATATAGACCAGAGGCCTCGCCTTGGCTCTAGGTACGTGATACAACCATCGGACTCTGCTGACCAGCCTCTGCCATCCTACAACTCCACCATATTGAACATTTCGACTCACCAGCTGGGTGGGAGTAGCACCTCTAACCCGGGCATGGCACATGCCCTCCGAAACACAACATTGCCGCACCCAGGTACGCAGCTAAGCACGCGAGACGTCTACTCGCCACCAACGCCCACTTACAACAGGCGAGGACCGGATCACCCGAGATCACCCCCGTATCTCACTCCAGGTGGGCTCGGACGCCATCCTATCTCGTCAGTCCCGAGTCCTAACCTTGGTTTCACCACCCATCCAGGTACGATGGCCTACCCTGCCAATCCGAAGCAGCAGCAGAACATCCCTCCCCTCCAGGGGATGACGATGCACGGGAACATGTCTTATTCTGATAACCCAAACACCCAAATCAAGCCGGAAATAACTGGCACCATCGACAAGGGTTTCTTCCTCGCAGACAATGAATGGACATGCTATCGCAGGAACTACTTCTCTTGTGTCTGCTCATTCCACCTCCCGCCACCGACTCACCCTCAAGCCCATGTGAATTTTGTGCCGAACGGATCCACCCAGACATACCAGGTTGCGGGCTGGGCAATGTGCATTTCCGCAGTGGTATCGGAGAACGACGCGCACACGATTGAGCTCGTACAGCATACACCAAAGAGGGACAAGGGACCTATTGCTCCTCCAGACAAGATACGACTCAACCCAAAGACCCCTCAGGCGGCACATCATCCACTCGGGCACTACAATGGGACGGACATGGGGATCGTGGGATCTTCGCGGGCCTACGAGTCGTCTCTGTATGGGCAGCCCATGCAGCATCCGTCGCTCCATACGTCGCTTCCCACGGAGCATACGTTCGAGCGCATCCAGTTCAAGCAAGCGACGGCGAATAACGGGAAGCGAAGAGCTGCACAGCAGTACTATCACCTCGTGGTTGAGCTCTACGCCGACGTCGGACCTCAGGGGCAGGGAAACGAGCAATATCTCAAAGTTGCCCACAGGAAGTCAGCGAAGATGATTGTTCGCGGGCGATCACCCGGACACTATCAATCCGAGAGAAGGACGAGCACAAGCAGCGGACCAGGCTCCGGGCCGTCGGGACTTGGCGGTTATCAATCAGCCGGGTCACAGAGTTTTCCCAGTGGCTACGCGAGCTTGGGAGCACAAGGCCTTGGAGGTGGCTACGGCGCTTACGATACGAGATCAACTGATCACTACCGCAGTCACTCCGATGCGATACCCATGGAGCCAATGCTCAGCCCAGAAGATTCCAAGGGGATCCACGAGCCGGAGAAGTACCAGTACTTCCCCGCAACCATCATTGAATCCCACCATGACCCTCGGCAGCCGGTTGACATGTTCCACCATCCTACGAGTCGTTCCGGAGACAACAGCCTGCGGAATTACGGACATGGGTTTGATCTTACGTCGAAACTCTACGCGGGACCTGCGTTTTCAGATAAGGCAATGGGCTCTGGACGTTTCGAGGGCAAGACGAGCTCGGGCGGCTACTATCCCACCATGATGGTACCGCCACAGGATGGCAGCATCAAACAGGAATGGAGGTCATCAATGTCACCTATGATTACATCATCAACAAGCTAAGTCAATATCCAGACGTTGGTATTGCAATCGAGAAAGATCACGATTACGCACCGCCGTCTCAACGTCACGACGACATGGACAACATATGGGGGTCAGGAAGACCCTATAGAAGCAAAGTGCGGACAAGAAGTTCGAAAGTCTGATACGGTGTCTTTGCTTTTTGAAGAATGGGAGATATGGCGGATGCGAAATGCTGGGCTAATGGCGTATGGACACATAAGGTTGGTAAATGGATTAGGCAAAGGAACGGAACAGGACGGGCATTCCACTCAGGGTGATTGGGAACCAAAATGGCATATGGGAAAAGGATCGGCTGACGGCATGGCATTTGCAAGGGATACCCGTTTGCTTTGGCTTTTTCCTCTGTTTGTTCCTATTTCGTTCTCCTCGGTAAAGGACGGCCATGTTTTGACTGCAATACTTGCACGAACGCTCGCTTTGGAGACCGGTTTTGAGACTGAGCTTTTTTGATGACGGATTTCAAGGACAGGTACTGGGTCAGAGGGAGGGGGAGGAAAGAGAGAGATAGACATGTGTTTGACGAGACTTTTCGATGTGCCGGACGGGCATTCATGTTCTGGTTGATCCAGAATATGATATTCAAGCATGTACTTCTGTGGATGGACTGGGCTCGTGCATCTCATGTTCCCGACATATTCTTGACTTCAGACCTAGCTGTTTTCCTTCTCCTATCTATCCTGCGAGCCCCAACACGCGATGAACCAGCTCTGAGATGAGCAAGCCTGTGTGGGCCGGGGGGTGTTGACCTGGCGGCAAGTCGAGACCGGTGCCGAGACAGCCACGCTCACAGCAGCCTGGGGAGGGCTAAGATGGCCCACTCGGAGTTGCTTACCGAGAGCCCATGCCCCGTGTGGCTTACGTTTCTTGCGTGGGTGCGTGGGGACGGGCGCTGTCTAGCCTCGTCACCCTGCGGCGCCTGACCTGCTGTCGTTCACCCAAGACAATCTCCCGGAATGCCTCTGGCCCCGTGGCATCATGGAACGCGCCGCATTGCCTGCCAATCTGATGTCGGGCGCAGGCAGCAGCGCAGCCCGCACGTGCGTAGATGGATACGACCTCCTCCTCCCTGCCCCCTCCCGTGCCTCCCGCTGCGGACGAGACGTGAGCTCTCGCGAACCCGTCCGCAGAGTGCTGCCAGCCCCAGCAGGGCGCTGACCCTGTGGGCCCCGAGGGCGACACCATCTTCTTGGGGGCGGGAATCTGGCGGGCGACGCGGGACGGTGCATGAGGCAGGGGGCAGGAGAGCGGGCTGGTGGTGTGTGCCGTCGCCCTGACGAGGCCCCAATGTGTCCAATACACCTGAGCAGGCCGCGTTCGCCAGGACCCCGGTCCGGAGCTTGGGGGACTCCTCTCGTCTGACTTGCAGCAAGATTAACCGACAGGCCGGTAGTCTGCTTGCTCCACGGCTGGGGTGCGGTCGCGGTGCGGGATTTTCGACGCCACAGGACGCGACGGCCTGCCGCTGGGCCCCTTCCGTCCCCCCCCTTCCCCCCTTTCAGCACCAACCCGCGCCGGCGGTCGCGAGAATAGCACGCGCGACAAGGGGCCGCGCGCGCTCCGTCGGGGCCTGCTGCGTGACGGTGTACGCGAGGCCCGGACAGGCGAGCCACGCGGCCGCCGGACGAGGTGACGTCCAAATAAGGTTGTCGCTAGCCGCTAGCCCACGGTCCATCGCGCCCACGCTTCCCGAAAGCCTAAATCGCTGGTGGGCTTTCGTTTCGAGACGGGGCGGAGCCTCTCCCCTTCCCAGGGCGAGAAGGGGCTGGGCCTGGCGGCTGGCCTTCGCCTGGGGGGGGGGGTTGCCAACGGGTGAGAACGGGGCGAGGGGCGGTCGCGGGTGGAGGCGATTAAACGGGGCCTCTCATGGGAGGACAACAGGGGCGCTCCATGACCCTGCGCGGCCTGCGAGGCCCTGCGAGGCCTGCGCTGGAGCCGAGCCCTGACCTCACCGGTGTCCGCGCCCGTGCCCGCGCCCGTGCTCGGCGAGACTGCGTGGTGCATCTGGGCGTGCCCTCTCTGCAGGCCCCCCCTCCCTTTCGCCCTCTTGCTTCTGGCGGGCTGGCTGGTGTTTCTCCTCGGAAGAAAGAGGAGGGGGGTGTGCGCGCCTCGATGTCATCGTCACGAGCCCGTTGCCCCCTCGTGTTGCGGCCGGACTATCAGGGCTCGGACGCGCGTGGCTGAGACATCATACTATGTATATCAGTTGCCGTGCGGACTGCGCCACGAGAAGCGCTCACAGCTCTTCCAGAGACGGAAGTCGGGGAGGCAGACGGTCTCCACGACAGGTGCAGGACCTAGACTCAGTACCTCGGGGTACCTCCAAGTTCATAGGGGGCGACGGTGGGGGGAGCCTCGGGAGGCGGGCAGTGGGGGGCCCACTCAGGGTCGCTAGCCTGCTGCTTATCTTTCTAGAAGGACGACAAGTCGTCATGGGCGAGATGCAAATAAGACGGCCAGGCTGCAGATTTTCGTGGGTGTGCGTGTGTGTGTATGTGTGTGTGTGGTGGTGGCCCCGCTGCCCCACCTGGGCGAGCCGGGGGGGCCCTTGTTCGAGGTCGAGCACCTCCGACCACCCTTCTACATCCCACGATCCTCCAGCGCGCTCTGGGTGCCTTCCCGCGCCTGCCAGAGCCCCCAGGGAAAGAGCGAGAAGAGGCGGGAGAGAGGGAGAGAGGGAAGGAGACGGCGAGAGAGGTGGGCGGGGCAGGGGGTCCCCCATCTCCTCATCCCCCCTTCCGTCTGACTGAGTGCGTGCTTTCTTGCCCAACCGCTCTTACGCGCATGGCTAGCCCGCTCCTCTTTCTCTCTCTTTTTTTTTTTTTACTGCCCTCCCCTTCCCTCCACACGCACACGCCCCTCCTTCTATCTGATCCGCATTGACATGTCTCGCATAGCCCACACAGCCAAGGCCGGTCAGCCTGAAGAAACGTAACCTCGGAGGGACGGAGAGGGGAGAGACAGAAGGGAAGAGGGGAGGAGAGAGCGAGAGAGACAGGGAGAGGAGGGACGGGTGTGGGGCCCAACCTGGTCGTCCTGGCCCAGAGGCCTTTTTTTCCTTCTTCCTCCCCACGCACGCTTACAACCACGACGCGCACAACCACGCACAACACACGCACACGCACACCACACACACACACACGCACGCGCTGACCTGCCCATAAGACCAGACGTGGAGGAGAGATGAGGGTGGGCAAGGGTTACACAACCTTGATCCTTCGCTCAGCCCTATCAGTCGGCCGACATTACACAGCATCGGCATATTCTCCGTCTTAACGGTTGACGTGATCACCCAAACTTCCAGCTGGGCCTCGAGAGTTCGCCGGCTCCTTTCCGTGGTTCATTCGTGATTCTGCTCGCCCCCTCCCCCCGGTACCAGTAAGCCCCTCCCTCATCCTCTGGGCCGCCCCCAGGAGCTCTCTCGACGACCGGTCCCGGCGGCTGGCCCCTCTGCTTACGCCCTGGCCCGCCTGGCTCCGAGCTTGACCGGCCCCGTCCGGGCCAATCTCCAACATGCACTGCCGATCAGGTGGTGGCTCAACGGAAATAGGCCATTACGCATCGCCTCGGGACCGGCTGAGAGGTGCAGGCGCCATGATGTCAAGGCACCGCAAATATCGCACACGATGTCTCACCAGCAGCAGGCAGGTGGTGGCGGGATGACGGCAATGGCATGATGATCATGATGCACAGCGTCGGACGGGCGGGCCCTCTCACGAAAAGGCGGGCTTGATTCGAGGTGGTCGAGCCCTGCCCGGACACCCAGACACCCAGCCCCTGCTCACCGGTCTCACTCCCTGCCGCTGAGTCAGCCCCTCTCCTTCTCTCTGTTCGAGCTTCTGATGGTGCTGCCTTGCAGCCTCACCGCTGCACCCGCCGCCGGCAGCCCGGCACGTTGCGTGGGTGGCTATCATGGTCAGAAGGCAACGGGGGCCGGCGTCACCCACGGCGCGCCTGGGCGGGAGATCTGCATTGCACAGCCTAGCCTGCCAGCCTGCCAGCTTGCCTTACCTGGCAGCCACGGAGCCGGACGCACAGCTCATCAGCACTACGCCTGCACACAATGACGCCTTTGTCCTCCCTTGTGCGAGTGATGAGACACCACCCGCCGCAGTCACCCACCTGCCGAGAGCCTGCTGCAAAGCTGCAGTAAGACCGTGCCCGTCTGGCTGTGGGTCTAGAGCTCATCAGCTCATCAGCTCGCCTGACCGCAGCCGGGCGCTCCACCACCCCAGCCTCGCTGTCTGTGTCGCTTGGGGGTGGGGGGTAGGGGGTGAGTCCGACCTCGCGTCGACTCCTTCGATACGCGTACGCACTCCTCAAGGCAGGGACGTCACGGCCTACGGCCCGCCCCTGGCAGGACGGCTCGCGTGCTGCTCCTAGGAGGAAGACGGGCCATGGGAGGGCGCGGTCCCGGGCCACCCGCCCCACGCACGCTGTCGGGATCCGACCGAATCCGAGCCAGTGGGACAGGCGTCCGATCCGCGTACGTCGGTCATGATCCTGCGATCCTCCCCCGCGGTTTGGAGACGGGGCGTGGAACCCGCGTGCTCCATGGGGAGCTGTTCGTTTACGCCCTGGGGTCGCATGGGATATGCCCCCAGCAACACCTGGAGGGCCCCGCTGGAGAATCTCCTGTGCATGTTTCGAGAGGGGCGGCCGCGTCTAATCTCCGTCTCGACCGGGGGCTCTGGTAGGGCTGAGACAGGCGAGACGTCGTGCCCACCCGGCGGCAGTTGATTCAAATCCGGGGAATGTGACTTGTCACATTACGGTCGGCGCAGCGAGAGAGCCGCATGTCCGGGGGCGCGGCGAGGCGAAGGCACTGGTATGCACGGCACGGCACGGCGTGCCGCGCTGAGGCCCCCTCGCTCCTCCCGCATGGGGTCTACGGTGTGTCGTCTCGACGTGCGTGCCGTGTCTGTGTGTGTGTGTGTGTCCGCGTGCGCTGCCTGCTCCGACTGGAGGTGGGTTCCGGCACCCGGGTTGTGTGCGTCAACTGACGTGCATGTGCTCCAGCACACGGGGCTGTGGGATCCTTGCCCCCTCCCCTCGCTCCGCCTCCTTCTCAGCTGCCTTCCTCTTCCTACAGGAGCCGGGTTGAGCTGAGCTGAGCTGAGCTGAGCTGAGCCCTGCCTCGTCGCAAGAGGCTTACCGCGGCCTGCTAAGCCAATCGCTCTGGGTCCCGCGCGCGAGGGAGCTGGTAGCTTCTACCTGTGTCCTCCTCGCGTCACCCTCCCGGGCCTCCTCAGCTCGGGCGTTGCCGTTCTGGGAACTCCTCCCTAGCGGGCCAAGTGGCCCTCCTTCTTCCCCCGAGCCCGAGGATGCTGACCTGAGGGCCCTGCCAGCGGGGATCCCTCGCAGAGTTCTGCAGCTGGATCCCGGAGCAAACGGGTAAGATAAGCCTGCAGCGGGCTTCGCTCCAACGGTGTATGTTATTATGGTCCGGCCGAGAGCCGAGCAGACCTAGCAGACTACGGGGCCAAGAGGACGAGGGCATTTGCCAGTAGTTGTTTGTTGCCCATGGTAAGATAACGGACTCCACGGCCCTTCAGTGCGCTCGTGAAAGGTAGAGCACGAATGCGTGCAGCCCTGGGTCTCAACAAACACGGGTACCACAAATATGTATGCCAGGAGGACAGGAAAGCAAAGGCACTTGAGACGGGACAGGCTGTCTGCTTATTGCTGTGGTATAATGTGTAAAAAAAACAAAAAAGCGCCTTGATCATGTAGAACCCATAGCTAATTGGTGTCAACCAGTGCCTCACAGTTTCCTAACGAGGATGAATTTGCAAAGGCACGATATTATAGTATACTCCCCCATCGGGCTTCCCCTCCGCAACGGGCCGTCCAGCTGGCCCAAGCCCCGGCCCCAGGCGGCCATCCTCGACCAGCTCAGGTCTATGAAACCCGAAGGTGGTCGGGACCGAAGTCGTGGGAGAGCAGCCTCGGCCTCCTCACGACCAGCACGTCACGCCTGGGGGCCGAGGGAGTCGGAAGGGAGGGTGGGAGGGAGGGAGGGGAGAAGGAACAGCGCTCTATCCTTCGCTTCCGAGCCTTCGGTAGACCATGAAACACGCCCCGTTGCGCCCCCAGGGGAGGGATGCCAATCCTCCTCCCTCTGGCGTCGAATCCCGTTCCTGCACTGGGTAAATGCCCCCCTCCCCCCGCCCTCGCCCCTTTTCCCAACGGACGCACGCTGCAGACTGGGCCGCAGCCCCCAGGGGAAAGGAGGAGGAGGGCATTTGCTATGTACGGACGTAGTCCTCGCCGGGTGGGGTGCGACAGGAGCGGCCTCTGGGCGGACGGCCCTCTCCCCCTCGCCCTTGTGATGGGGCCATACGCACAGCGCCATGGTCTCCCCCCTCCTCCTTTGGCTGTGGAGATCCGCCGAGCGTCACATCGCCCCTCCCCGCGCTCGCTGCGCTGACCTCATGCCGGGGGCAGTCCAGTCTCTGGGCTCGGGGCCCGTCTCCTGGAGCGGCCGAGGAACGCTTCGGCGGCCCAGCTCCGCGGACGGACGGGCGCGGGGCCGGGTCTGGCGTCCCTGCCGGTCTCGAGGGTGTCGTGACCGCGTAGACGGCGGTCTGCCAGCGAGGCTAGGCTGGTGCTCAGGTGGATGGTTGATCTCGTTGCTAGCTGAGGAGGCATTCCGGTTATGGCTCTCACATATCAACGGCATCTCCTCCTGCCGCCCGGGGGGCAAGCCGGGCGGGCTGGGCTGGGCTGGGGAATGCACGGGGGACGCACATGTTGCCGGGTCGTTGGAGAGATCTCGGGTGCCTGCTCTGGCTATATGCCATGGGATCTGGATCTAGATCTATAGGGGACGGCGGGATGAAGGCCGCACGGAATGACGAAGGAGGGTGGGTGGGAAGAGAAGAAACATGATACAACCGCACCACTCCCGCCGGGCAGGAACGCGGGAAAGAGACGGGATGAAACGAGGTCGTCGTGCCCAGGAGTTCGATCAACAGCACCGTCGCCCTATTTAGATCAGTCATGGCGACCCGCCGATACCAATCTAAGAATGCTGGCACTCGCTGGAAATCCGGGGAGACCCCAAGAGCAAAACCGTGTGTCTTGAGCGTGAAGCCCCCAAATTCACCGCGAGTTCTCTCCGGGCGCCTATACTGATCAGTGGACTTAGGGGAGCGACGACTGACTAACCAGTGCAGTGGACGAGGCCGCTCAGACGCAGGCGAAGGCCCAGCGTCACCTGCGAACCACCGTCTCCAGAGTCTCCGTTCAGCGCAGACAAATGTCTTTCCCCCTTTTGACTCGTCGTAACCCCCGAAGGAGAGGTTCGTGAGGCCACCTGCTCCACCATCCGTGGACCAGAAAGCCGGCTGCCAGCTCGCCGTGCAGGGGGCGGCCAGCTGTGTATGCGGTCTCGACGATATGGACCGGTGATAGTGAGATGAGCCGCGCCCTCAGTCCGGATGGGATGCAGTAATATTCTTCGCCTGCTTCCACCCCATCGTCGAAGTTGACAAAACGACTGCCCCGCAAGGCACATCGACCGTGGATGGCCCCGAGACTTCCAGCGTCCCGGATCAGATCCGTACGCCCCGGGGAGGCAGCACTGGCGGCCACCGCCGGGACGGCCTTGTCAGAACCATGGCATAAGGCCCGTAGACCGCAGCGCGCTATCCCCTGTCGACGCCAGGCCGTGCGGCAGGTCGGTCTCCCGCCCGCGGAAACCTGGCGCTGGCGGGAAGGAGGAGGAGGAGGAGGAGGAGAGGAAGAGGGAGTGCCGGCAGGTGTGGGTTGGAAATGTGTGCTGGTACTGGCTGGTTGAGGGAGATGATTGACTCGTGTTTCTTGTGGATTTAGGATTGATAACTATGAGTTTTATTAGAAAAGATCGGGATTATAGAAAAATCGTGGAAGGCCTGCGTGCCAGGCAACACTACCGTTACAATACCGAGATACTGGGTTGTGGTGTACAAGGGCTTTTACCAGATACGATTAAAAAGGGCACAGGGGTTTTGACTGGATACTGGATTCTGGGGGGTAGAGGGGTTTTTACTAGATATTGGATGGGTTCTAAAGAGTATAATGGCTTTACTATATACCTAAATATTGGATTCTAAAAGGCACAGGATTTTTACTAGATACCAAAGCTTTCTTACTGAGAACGACGTCCTCACGCATCGGCGTCTGCCACCTCCCCGCCGATACGCCCGTCAACAAGCAGGACAAGGCGTGCATAGCCATAGTGTGCGCCAATGCATGGCTGCTGGGTCCGCTGCCTGTGTTCTTTAGCAAGTCGAACATCCACTACGTGGGCTACTAAGTCCCGATCTATCTCATAAGCCCGGGCTGAGCTTCTGTAGCGTGATTCACAGGTCCTTCCCAACGCACTCTGTTTGGAAGATAGTCTAGATCCTCTAGATCCTCGAGGCTAGTCCAGCGATGGCGTCGGCGGTAAGGACCTTAGTGGACGGAGGCCATTCTGAGTCTGGCCAGACCTTGAGGACTAATCATAACAAATGATAAGGAGGTTCTGGACAGAGGACTGCAGTCGGTCGATAGAGGAATATTGAAAGGCATAAAAAGGTAAAACTTGTCATCTTATTCTATCCTTAGATCCGCGTAACGCCCATGACCGCCGAAACTATGTACTCAGTTGTTCTCTTAACCAAGTCCATGCCTAGATACCAGGATCGTATACTAGCCGTGCTATCTCCATAGACCTGAAGCCTCTAATGATGCTTAGATATTAGTAAAATTTTCTAGGTATATATGGAACATATGTAGGCGCCAACTAGCCTTCTCTAGCAACAGTTGGCAAGCAACTTTATTAGCGGAAGTAAATGGTCGACATCATGGACTGCGTCAGGACTTGGGGCGGCGCGGCGTGGGTACGGCTTCGTACGGTGCGAGTGCGGCGATCTTGGTATACTAAGCCCAAAATAAAAACCCGACCCTCCCTCACCCCTCTCACACATATAGATAACATCCTCCACATACACCTAAATGCGGGAAGCTGGCAAATAGATTTCGGAAGATTAGCGTTTTCATCGTCGGCGGGAGAGAGGGCTGATCACTGAAGGGGTCCACACCTCTACAGTGCACCGTCTATGATGACAAGAGACGGCCAGCAGTGGCCGTCTGCAACTGAGACGGCTTGAGATGACCACGCTCCTGAGACGAAGAAACTGGACATCAGTCAGCATGGGAACCGAACAAGCAGCCTGGAGCACGGACACGGAGGCCACTCGAGACAACTGTCGCCCTTAGTGGGAGCGACGGGGATTGTGCTGCACTTGTTGCGGCTTTGGGTGCGCACCGGAGACAGGCGAGAGCAGGCGACGACGAGTGTCTGGACGAGGCTGGGCCCTACCGACGGTATTCCCGATGACCCTCTGGGATGGAGATGCAGAATGCTCTTTGAAAACCTTGGAACACAGTTGGGCAAGTTGCCAGAGTTTTGGTGAGAGGAAGAGGAGTGGGAAGAGGAGAAGGCAGAAGACGAGGGGAGAGAACGGGAAGAAGAGCTGGACAAGAAGCAGATCCTGAATACTGTTCACAACACTGCACCTTCTTCTCCAGTTCCAGTGATGGGGCAAGTGCCTCGCAGGATCCGGACTGGGAGGAGCATCTGCCCTCTGGCGCTGCTGTTCCAGCAGAGCCACTCATGCATATCTGATTTGGACCTTCCCCCCTTATACATTTTTGGTCATAACACTCGGCTCTGGCCATTCCTACACGGCAAGACCTGCCCAGGTGGACACTGCCGGCTACAGTAGCGAAAAGGCACCTGGGCACGGCGACGCAATACATGCAGAAGGACGCATCCGCCAGGCCGTCGGGTGCGAGTTCATGTTATTTGACGTTGACCCTGCACTTCAGCATCGATGTTGCCATCTGCGACCAGACAGGAGTCGTGGCCTGCTTCCTGTTTGTCTCTTGTCACAGGCACGAGGCGAACACAACCGAATTCCCCAGCCTGACCTTCTACTTCCTCAACGCCTCCCGCATCGCCTTCCTGCTCGGGGAGCTGCGACTCCCATACACCTGTCACGGCATCAAGAGGGCTGCAGGCTCGAGGCTCTGCTAGTCGTTCTTTGATTATGTATGATATTTGCCTTAAGGAAGGAAAAGTCAAAGCAGGTATGAGAAGGCAGGAGGCTGGAAGGCTGGCTAATAAGGTGAGATATAAGGGCGGAGCGTGCAACAATTGGAGTTATCATCAGAGTTGGATTTTCATTCGGATTCAAAAGAGATGTTGTCAGATCTCAGGTCCGTAGCAATGTAATGACTAGAATTGAGGGTTTTGTGCTCCTTGAGCTGCTTAATTGATTGTATCTAATCTGATCTGTCTGGTGTGGAGGCCCCTTTTCGGGGTGGTCGGTTTTCTATCTATAAGCTAAAAATGGATGCTTTAGGCCTTCGTTTCGATATAAAAATACCATCAATATTTATAGTTAATATAAGCCGCTTTCAGTTTACAGGTGACAAGAATCCTGAAGGTATACGAGTAAGGCAACATTAGTCTACGCCAACTCTCCCACAATTGGTAACGAGTCGGGGGGGGGGGTTCTTTGCATTGGGAAATTTGGGAGACTGGCGGACAGCGGTGTCACGAGGCAGCCTGTAGGGCCCGACGCTGACTAGCTGAGCAAGTATTAGATGCCACGACCATCAGTATGGTCTCTAACCGCTGGCCTGTGGAATCGGCACCGGCGTCTGGCTCCTTTGGGTCGTTGGAGGCAGTGATGGACGTCATCGGCGGTCGAACAATGCCACAGACCACAGACCATCAGTTCTGTGCCTGCAGAGGCACTAGTATGCCTAAGAGGCCCATCGAGGGGCTGCTGAGAGACGACGACCCCTTCTCCCAGGAAAATCAAGGCTCGCGCAATGTGGTGCTTAACGCCGGTAGATGGCGGATGACGGAAGTGCTTAGTTGTGGTCGGCCCCGGAGATAGTTCTAGTGGGGGTTCCCGGAGCCTGGAGGGCGGACGTGGCCGGACGCGAGGCTGAGGGGCCGCTCCGGGGTGTGCTTTGGAATACTGTGGCCTGGCGGGCATCATTCATTGGTCGGGAGCACTTCATCGAGAGTTCAGACCGTGCCTCTGGAATTTCTATAAATTCGCGCCTGAGCTCCTTGGTCGTAATGTCTAGATATGCGTAGTATATAGCGAGGCCGCCCTCCGCGTACCTATTCGAGTCTAATCTAATCATGACCACTATTCTGGTGACAGGGGCTAACAGAGGCATCGGCTTTGCAATCGTCCAAGCCGTAGCTGCCAGGCTGCCCTCTGCGACACTCATCCTCGGGTGCCGTTCTGTCGAGGCAGGGGAGCAGGCAGTTGAACGGCTCCAGGAACTCCGGCCCGTCCTCAGGGCATCATTCGACGTCGTCCAGATCGACATAGAAAATGACGACAGCATCGCCGCGGCGGTACGGTTGATCGACCAGAAGTACGGCAGGCTTGACGGTGCGTGTCACGATCCGCCCGCATCACCCTCTAGATACCAGGATCGTGAGCTGACCCCCCTCCGAAGTCCTCATCAATAACGCCGCGAGGGTCAGCCAGCCTAGGTCTGAAGGACTCGCGGACGTCAGGGAGAACCTCAACGCCGTCTTTAACAACGCGGTCACCTCGAGTGCCATAGTCACCAGGGCGTTCCTGCCCCTGCTGCGCAGGAGTGAATACCCGCGGGTCATCATGTCCTCGAGCGCCCGGGGGAGCATGGGGAGGACAGCCGGTCGGGAGGTGCGCTCGTGTGTCCCGCGGGGGAGATGCCTCAGCTAGCTAACATGGTCACAGCTCCCACCGCCTCAGATTGTGGACTACAACATCGCCAAGGCCGGACTGAACATGTTGACACTGCTTCTCCAGCTCTCGGAAGAGGCAGGGGCCGAGGAACACAAACGGGTCTGTTTCTGGATGGTTAGTCCAGGCTTCACGAAGACCGCGTTCAACAACTTCAGAGGGACCAAGGATCCCTTGGACAGTGCGGAGGCGTATGTGCGGCTGCTGGAGGCCGAGAGGGGGGCGATTCCCCCAGGAACGTTCTGGGAATTCGAGGAGGGACAGTTCAGGACTGTGCCATGGTGAGGAAGGCCTGAGATAGCCGGTACCTTGATCCGACTTGAAGCACTATGGGCTCGGCTTTCCGACCGATATGGCGCGAGGTGAAGTTCCAGCATATCTTCAGGCAATCGGATCGATTCCTTGGACGTATTTGTTGAGGGTCGTGAGATGAAATCTAATACTGTTGTGGACTTGATTGAGATTGTTTTCAGCGGCGTGGGAATCTTCATTTGCCCTGACGTCTGTCCTGTCTATCATTGTACAGTTGGCCTCGACGATCCGGCTTCCGCGTCCCTCGATGCGCACCCGCCACCGTCTAGTGTTTCGCCTTTGACTTCTCTTCCGCCTCCGCTTCCTCCATGAATTTCCTGTTAGAACGTCAGCGGCTGCCCTCACGTGGTCTGCCACGGGGTTCAAGTACTTAATGAAATCGGCCTCGTCGGAGCTGGATGCGTTGATCGGGGGGGTCTGCGTGGCCTTCTTGTCGCCGCCGCGCAGGGCGAGGGTGGTGCCGCCGAACAGGGCACCCAGGACGCCCATGGCCAGCTAGGAATCCATCGAGAGTCAGCACCAACGGTCGCCAATTGAGGAGACCCGGGCGGACGTCTTCGCGGCGAGCCGCCGGGCCTCGCGGGCAGTTGTCGCGCAGAGGTAGGAACTAACGTAGTGGGAGCCGACTCTGGCGCCGAAGACGCTGTAGTATTGGACCATCTTGACAATTGATCTGGGCCGGCTTTCGCGGAGAGTCGGGCTGTGGAGGTTGGATGCGGTCTTGGGTGGTGGTGTTGCGGGTGGGAAAACGACGCAGGACGTCCAGTTGCCGAGCTCCCCTGCAGCTGCTGAATTTGCTGGTGCCTCAGGCCGAGCCCGGTCGTGCGCGCTCCGTGCCATGCGAGCCTGGGTCGGAATTAGCCGCCGCCGGCTCGCCAGTCTGCCCCGACTTGCCAGTGGGGCCCTCAGAGTTCCAGTCCAGGCACCGACCCACCCTATTTTCCCCTGGCTCACCTTTCGCTTTCGCGATACGACGTCATTCTGCGATCAATCCTCTAGGCTTGACGACGCTTCTTTCGGACGCTCTGAGGAGCCCCACAACAAGAAGGAAAACCAACACCTCAAAACTGGAGGCGCACTGCTCGGTTCGCACAGTTAGACCGTCTACACCCCTCACACCTTCTCGTCCGTACTGTCAAAGATGTGGTGGGGAAAGGGCTCAGACGATAAAGATCCCAAGGCCTCGTCCACCCCGGCCAAGGAGACGCCAGCCGCAGCAGCCGGTGCAGCAGACTCCCAGAGGTACGGCAAGTCGGCGCCCCGGAAAGATGCCTCAGTCCCCTTCGACCCAAAGCTGCCAGAACGCCAGAAGCTGCCCCCGGCGCTGCAAAAGATAGTCGAGAAGTCGGACAGGGAAGACAATTTCTTCGATGAGCTGGTCGACGGATAGTACGTTCCGTTTCGCGCCGCTGCGATCACTTCTCCTCATCCCCAACATTCCAGAGCGGTGGCACCAGGACGGCAGCATAGCCTCCTGCAAACTGCATTTTGAGCCTTGCGGGGGGTTCTGGCAATTAGATGTCCCCCTGCCGGCCCTTCCGAGTTTGATATTCATGCACTGGCGTTCATCCACCCATTACTGACCCGCGCCGTTCTCCTACAGCGCCCCAGAGTCCACCGAATCCAATGTCCGTTTCGCTGCATACGCCGCTCGCGTCCGCACCATCCTCCTCTCCGCGCACCGCTATGTAGCCTACACGTCCGATATAGGCGAGTCCTTCCGCCCGGTCGCCCACCCCTGGCTAGTACGCGGCGCGTACGGCGTCTCGTGGGTCTACATCCTCGGGGACGTCTCCTACGAGGGCTACAAGGCCTACCTGCACAACCAGCGCACCCTCAATCCGCAGCTGCAGCTCTCCGCGCGGCAGCAGCAGATCACGGGCCTCGAGCCCGCCGACGGGGTCCCCACGGCCGTCCAGCCGGGCACCGTGCCGCCGCTGGAGAACTGGAAGACGGTTATGGCGCAGCGGGCTATCTTCCAGTCCGTGGCGAGCATGGGACTGCCGGCGTTCACGATCCACAGCGTCGTGCGGTACAGTGGGAGGGCCATGAAGGATGTGAAGAACAAGACGATACGGACGTGGGGCCCGATCGGGCTCGGGCTTGCCGTCGTCCCGTTCTTGCCGAGGCTCTTCGATGAGCCTGTGGAGAGCGCGACGGAGTGGATCTTCCACAAGGGCTTCGAGGCGTTCGGTGGCAAGACGTATGTCGGTGACGCGCCGACGACGGGGAGGGAGAAGGCGATGGTTCAGAAGCCATCAAAGGAGAAAGAGCTGTGAGAAGCATGGCGCAGGGTCTGCCGGAAACACGTTGTTTTCTTTTGTAGATGGTCTAGGTGTACCGGTCAGTACATTTCACGCTCCTCTGGCGTTGGTTCGGATTACATATTCTTGAGCCCAAAACAGCAACATGCTCATACCATTATTGCGTCTAAATTTGAAAGCAATGAGTTCCCCTCTATCCGAGTCTTCACATCAGCGCTCTCGGAATGGTATCTCTGACGATGTCCCTGCCATCCCGTTGACGCCTAGAACTCCCATGATGATGCTATGCATGATGATGATGCTATGCAAATTGTGCCTCGACATGCGCTTCATGCCTCGATCAAATCAGGGGTGGAAGGGCCAACACCCCTCAAGAGCACGATCGTATTGCCCGAGGTCAGGGCGGTGCCGACCTTTTCATTGAATTCCAGCACCCTCCCGCCCTCCACGTGGAATACCCTGAGCTTGTCCTCCTCCTTGCTTGACTGATTATTGATGTTTTCAATCTGCAGGCTCTTCGCGGCAGCATCCAACACCCTGCCGATGACCCAGTCCTTTGAGTAGAAGAACTTCCCCTTGGGCATCTTCGCCGTCGTCGTCGCAGCCTCGGCCTCCACGTATAGGTACACCCTCTTCTCGGACGCTAGCTTGTCGTCGCCCTTCGCCGTCTTCTTCAGGTCGTTCACGGCGATGATACGCTGCGACGCGGACGTGGGCTTCGCCTTGGGGAGCGCGCGGCCGGCGGCGGCGGCGGCCTTCTCCCGGTTCGTCTTGGTCCACGCCTTGAAGTTGCTGAAGGCGGTGTTGAACGCCTTGTTCACCGCGGCCGTGGGCCGCGCGCCGATGGGCTCGAGGTTGCTGCAGTCGTGGTCGTCCTCGAAGCGGTGCTTGAGGCAGTAGTCCCGGTTGCAGCGGTCGCAGTGGACGCCCTGCACCAGGCTCGTCCCGATGCGCGTCCGGCAGTCGGGCGACGCGCAGTCCTTCTCCGCGACCAGGCTGCGCATCTGCTTGCCGGCGCCATAGCTGGGCTTCGCGAGCTGTGCCTGGCGCCGGCGCTCGGCCCAGGCGCCCGCGTTGGCGCACTTGTGCGCCGACTCCGTCCGGTGGTCGAGGCAGAAGGTCTTGTTGCACGACTGGCAGAGGAAGGGCAGGAAGTCGAGCAGGTTGCAGTAGTCGGCCTCGCAGTGGCTGCCGACGAGCGCGGCGTCGTACTGCGAGCGGTCCGCGAGCTGGGTCATGTTGACGTAGGAGGTTTCTTCCGG
Organism: Chrysoporthe cubensis; assembly: GCA_001282315.2. Classification (NCBI taxonomy): domain Eukaryota; kingdom Fungi; phylum Ascomycota; class Sordariomycetes; order Diaporthales; family Cryphonectriaceae; genus Chrysoporthe; species Chrysoporthe cubensis. The sequence goes on along the minus strand of LJCY02000008.1, from coordinate 2,236,058 downwards.
GGGCGGGGTGCTTGAGGCCATCTTGGGCGAGGCGGCGGGCGGCGAGGGGCGAGATGGGTCTATTATATGTAACGCCGGCGGGTGGGTGTAGGTGGGAGGCAGAGGCGCGCCGCGCAAGCGAGATGCGCGGATTAGCAATATGACTGCTTAGGGGCCCAAGTGTCCGGCCGAGGCTGAGACTGGAGGTGTCGAAGGGGAGGACGGGCGAGCAGGCAAGGCTGCTGACCAACACGTCAGTTGGACCCTGATGAGATACCCCTGGAAGCGCCTGGAAGGTGTGGAGCTCTGCGCTGGGATAGCCCCTGTCGCTCTAAAGGCAAGGCTGAAAGACGGCTTACGTGCACCTCAGCAGAAGTGGATGAAGGAGCATTGTAAAGAAGCCTTTTCGCACGCGAATTCATATCTACTTTCGTTACAAACAGAAACAGTTTCGTCTTCCTTGAGCGGATCTGAGGAATAATGAAAGCATAGTCATCAATAAATATAGGAAGATAGGAGGAGGAGGACCCTAACCCTGACAGATAGAAGGTTTAAGTCTTCACGTGCCTGCGTGTCGCGCTACTTCCCGCCGGTGACTCGATGACGTCCTGCAACGCGCACAATTGATCGACAGGGGCGCTTCACATCAATGCTGCATTACGCGGTAACAGAGAGGTCTGAGGATGATGTCTTCTTCTTCGTGATTCCTTCGCTATACCACAATGCCACCCCACGTCCCTCGCAAGAGGCTACGGGAGGACTCCCCAGACGGGGTTGAGGTCATTTCCAGCCGGAAGGGCAAGACGCCTGCGGTCGCGCCGCCGAGGAAAGCGACCCTCTTCGACGACCTCGATGCGACTGCTTCGCCAAAGTCCAAGAGCAACGTACGCAAAAGTCTGGTGGAGAGCAGTGATGACAGCAGCTCTTTGACATCCCTGTCAGACGCCGACTTTGAGGACCTGCCAGCAGCGAAATCCACGAAGCGGCAGAAGGTCGAGGAGGACCTGGCCGACGAAGATGAGGACGGGGATATCGAGTTCGAGGATGTCTCGTACTCGACGACTTTGGCGCCTAGAGAGGCGACGGGCCTGAAGGACGGGGCGCTCGAGCTGACCTTGTCTCACATTCCAACTGCCTCCTACACGGACTTTGGTGGAAAGCGAGGCCCATCGAAGAATGAACGGCGAATTCGTGCTGCGACGCACTGTATGCATGTTCAGTTCCTGATGTGGCATAACGCTATTCGGAACACGTGGCTCTGCGACCCCGTCGTGCAAGGCATTATGTTATCACACCTGCCGCCAGGCATGTGGGACGAGATTGAGCGATTCAGACGAAATAGTGGGCTCAAGGCACCTGATGATACCCCGAGAAGACCTACGAAGGGAAGCTCGAAGGGGAAGGGAAAGGGCAAGGCCGCGGCTGCAAAGGCGTCGAGAAGAGACTGGAGCGACGCGGCGGAGAGACTCGAGGCGGGCGCGGTCGACCTGAGCTTCGGAGACCCCCTCTTTCGCCTCCTCAAAGCCCTCTCGTCTTGGTGGCGGAAGAGGTTCCGGATCACGGCTCCTGGCGTCCGCAAAATCGGCTATATGCAGACTAGGCGTAGCACGAATCTGATCAAGGGCTTCAGAGCGGGCGGCACGAATCCAAAACGATACGGCGAGCGCATATCAAATCTCGAGTGGTTCCAGTTGCGGGCACAGGAGTGCACTGGGAGTCGCGATGTTGGTGCGCAGCTGTTCACGGCTCTTCTCAGAGCCATCGGCCTGGAGGCGCGAATGGTTGCGAACTTGCAGCCAGCTGGCTTCGGATTCAACAAGCTCGAGGATGCCGACCCAGAGAAGCAGGACGAAGACAGCGAGGCTGATACGCCAGTCAAGACGAATGGTATTGCCGAAACTACGGGCAAAAAGGTGAAAGAGCCAATCAAACCACTGGGAAAGAAGGCCACGGGACCCAGACAGCAGCCTCGTCAGTCTGGCCGCTCACTTCGTCGAAAGGATCGGAAGAGTCTCAAAGATAACTCTGATGATCTGCAGGATGACGATCTCGACTTGTCGGAAAGTGATGATGAGTCCGTCATCGAGATACCACCACTGGAGCCACCCAAGAACACGAAGACAACCAAGTTTGACAAGGACCTGGAATATCCTCACTACTGGACCGAGGTGCTTTCTCCCGCAACACAGAAGTACGTACCGGTGGACGCCATCGTGAAAAATGTCGTCGGCACAAACAGGGAGCTCACCGAGTCTCTTGAGCCACGAGGAGCTAAGGCTGATAAGGCCAAGCAAGTCATGGCCTATGTCGTAGGCTTCTCGGACGATGGTACGGCGAAAGATGTTACGGTGAGATATCTCAAGCAACAGATCTTTCCCGGGAGGACCAAGGGCATCAGATTGCCCATCGAGAAGATACCGGTGTACAATAAGAACGGCAAAGTTAAGCGGTATGACCAATTCGACTGGTTCAAGTCGGTCATGCGCGGCTACGTTAGAGGCGGCGAGAATCATCCTCTTACCGACATTGATTGGGATGAGGAAGTTACAGATCTCAAGCCTGCGCAGCCTCAGCGGAAGGAGGTGAAAGAGGGCGAGGAGACTCTGCAGTACTACAAGCAGTCTAAGGAATTTGTTCTGGCACGTCATCTGAAGCGTGAGGAAGCCCTCCTGCCTACTGCGAAGCCGGTAAAGGTTTTCAAGAACAAGGGCAAGAAGGGCAACGGTGACGAAGAGCCGGTGTACCTTCGCAAAGATGTTGTGCAGGTCAAGAGCGAAGAGACATGGCACAAGCAAGGGCGTGCGCCTCTACCAGGTGTTGAGCCGCTCAAGATGGCTCCGTATAGAGTCGCCACGACGAACAGACGGCGAGAGCTAGCGGAGGCGGAGGCTTTGGCTGGGCACAAAGTCTTGCAGCCGCTCTACAGCTACGACCAGACGGACTGGATCATCCCGCCGCCGATCGAGAATGGTGTGATCCCGAAGAATCAATACGGCAACATTGATCTTTTCGCTGAGCACATGTTGCCGGAGGGAGCCGCGCATGTTCCCTACCGAGGCGCAGTGCGTGTATGTAAACGCCTGGGGATTGATTTCGCCGAAGCAGTCGTCGATTTCGAATTTGGCCACCGCATGGCCGTACCCGTCATCCATGGCGTCGTTATTCCTGAAGAGCACTACGACGGTGTTATGGAGGAGCTGGCCAAAGACGAGGCTGAGAAGAAACGCAAGGAGGACGAGAAGCGCAGAAAAATTGTGCTCACCACGTGGAAGCGACTTCTCATGGGCCTGCGCATCCGAGAAAGGATCCGGCGGGAGTACGGAGACGCCGATGGGTCCTACAACGTCTTCGGCCACAGTCGAGACCAGCCTGAAGCACAACCAGAGATACACAACGACGAGGAGATGGCGGGGGGTTTTTTGCCAGAAGGTTTCGAGGAGCGGGACGAGGGAGGCCACGGTGCCGTGCAGCAGTCCAGCTTCTTCTTCCCGGCCAACGATGACGAAGAGGAGGATGAAGCGGACGACGGTGGTTTGATTGTCGATCATGGAGGTGGTAGCGAGCCTGCCACATCGACTCTGCAGACACGGATGTCGGGCGGGGCGTCGGGGCCAAGTACGACTCCTGATGCCGGGGAGAGCTCCTCCAGGCGGCGAAGTACTCGGGGTAGAGCTGCGGCGCTGTCTTCTGATGAGGAAGATGAGGACGAGGACATGGAGCCTGACGATGAGTATGAGGAATGACACTACTGCGCACGTAGCGAGCTGTCGGTTTCATGAGCTATGACCCTGGCCCTGAGGAAGCGGGCACGAGTCCAGGATAGAGCGCGGCCCCGTCGTGCCCCGTCGTCTTGAGCGGGGTGCCCGTGCAAGCGGATAGTTGATGATCTACTTGCTTAGTACGTGGGCTTACGATCCAATGCAGGGATCCAGTTCTGTAGCCGATAAGCGTCGAGACCCTCCCACCACCGCGGTGCCCAGTATTCCACCACGGTCATGCTGCCCTGATTGAGAGGGCGCTCTGGGCGGAAGGACAAGCCGCCCTCCCGGTAGGCAGAACGACCGGTCTCGGCACCATCCTGGCGGCGCTATGGACCGCTCTGCTACATAAGTACAGGTCCCTCACTTTGTTCCACCTGGGCCATCCAGGACCGTCGACCCCGGCACAGATTCGCGATGTGCCTTGTGAGGCGCAGTGGTTCGATTGCCGCCAACCAGGACAGGGATATCGGTAGCGCGGTTCGCCTTCTGGCCCTGCAGGCGGGAGCAGGGGTGCGGCCGGAGCGCTCGCCTACTCAGCAGCACTCAGTAGGTGGTCATCCAGTCACCATAGTGCCATAGTACTACTATGGTATGGTACTAGCACGTTCGTACAGTGGTGGTGGTGGTGGTATTGGAGGTGGGACGGATCAGGTGGTGTGCAAACACTTCAGTCCAAACGACGCAGTGGAGGGGCACATTGTAGCCAAATCAGGAGTGACCGTCTGGGTTGGAACTGACGTATTACTTTTTGCCCTCCAGTCCCCTCCTCGTGCCCTGCTGTATCCCTCCCTTCGCGGCTCACAGACGACCAGGCGGCAGTCTAACCGCGAGGCAAGCAGTCTGCCTCTGTCCTGCTATTGGCACGAGCTGGAGCGCGTTCCCCGCAGAGGAGAGAGAGAGACAGGGCCTCAGGGCTCGCCGTGCTGCGTGCCATCCCAGCCTGGGTCCTTTTTGTTGCTGTTGTTGTTGTCATTGTTGCTGCTATTGTTTTACTTGGGAGGCAGTCAGTCCCGCCCGCAACACTCACCCGACTACAGAAGCCGACCGTGCCCCTCCGCGCCGTCGTCCCGTCACGGAGCCGTCTCGGGGCCGTCACGAAGCTGCCAGTCTGCGGTCTAGAGGCAGACCTAGCCCCGACCCCGTCTACATTCGTTCTATTGGGAGCTGGGCCGCGCCAGGGGAGGGAGGGGAAGGATATCCTCAGCTTGGTTCAGGATGTATGACACCTCACATCTCAACATCCTCAGCTCTCCCTTCTCTGGTGTCCTGTCAGGACTCGCACCAAGCCTTCGAGGTGAGCCGCCGACTCTCGTTGTTCAGCAGCAGCCTTGCCCCCCGGAGCTGTTTGCAGCCTCCAGGCCCCCGAACCCTCCGGTCGCACACTACGGCTGCCTCTGTGGTACTTCCTGCATGAGCTGGCGGTTGCCTCGACCTCGAGTCCCACGCGAGCGAAGCTCACGAGGCATCCTCAGGCGGCCGAACGCTTCCCACCTCGCCCTGGGATGAGGCCAAGGTCCTCGATACTGCCCCGACCTGATCTCTGTGCGAGGGCTGTGAGCCGGCTGCGGAGGAGGCTGTTCCCTTCTTATACATCGCCTTCTTATCTCCCCTGACTGCTTCTCGGCTTGTGACTGGGAGCACGACGCTCACTGCACGCTCGTCCGTCCTGTATCCGAGACTTATGTTGGATCTGGGCTGTCTCTCCTTCATTACATATTCACTCTACCCCCTCCCCCCGTCCACCCCCCAACCTGAGGGCCGGCTCCAACCTGTCCATCCTCCTTCACTCTTAAGTCACTAGTGCCTAGCTCACACTGACCATGCAATCAAATGGAAGGCTCGACTGGCCGCCCTCCCCCAACCCGTGGCAGGATAAGACTCTGCGATTGAATTTATCCAGCTGGAGCGGGGATCGCGAGGCGGCAGGGGACCAAGAGCTTGCCGACCACCTCGGACTGCTGTCGCTGCAGCCACCGCACCTCAACCCGACTCCACCTCCAGCTGCAGACCAGCGACGTCGGGCCGTACTGTTTCCCTTCCGACAGCGCTCTGGCAAGATGGATGACCTCGCGCACCTGCAAGGCCTGCCTGAACAGGCCAACATGGACGACGTCCTGGCGCCCCCCCTGGGCGCCATCCCGATGTGTGACGAGGCGAAATCTGAGTGCCGAGCTACGGTCCTTTCGATCTTTCCTGATATCGACCCTGACCACCTCACTGGCCTCTGCGAGGAGCGGCTCTGGTCCGCAGATGGCGTCATCGAGTGCATCCTCAACCAGCAGGAGAACGGCGTCCAGTATCCCAAGGCCTCCAAGACGAACCTCAAGAGGAAGCGCCAGGACGAGGACGACGTGATGACGTTGGAGAACGCCGCGAAGAAGTGGGACAATGAGGAGCGCAGGCAGCAGCGCAGGGAATCCTCGTACCTCAAGACAAGGTGTGTTTCGATCCTGTCTCGGCTCGCCTCCAAGACCTGACAGCCCGAGCCCGTAGCTGGCGTGTTCGTACTGACGCTTGCGCAGCTACGCCATCTTGCAACAGTTCTTTCCACAGTTGTACATGGAAGACGTGCGGAAGTACATGGAGCTACACGGCAAGCTTCTCTACCCCACGTACCTCGGCCTGTCCAGAGCCGTGGCCCAGTGGGACGACCGAAACCCGCCTTTTAGGAAGAAGACCAGGGTCTGCAAATCTGGTGTTGCCATCACCGACGAGCAGATCGAATACCGCCTCCGAGGCTTTCTTCATGGGGGCGAACGGGAGGCGCTGGAGGAGTTTCGTGCCGCCCGCGCCGTGCTGGCGACGGAGGCCGCCGAGGCGGAAGAGAAGAGGCGGAAGGAGCAGGAGGAGAAAGACAACTTCGAGATGGCAGCGATCGAAGGAAACATCGCCGACTGTGGGTGCTGCTACGTCGAGCACGCGCTGAACAGGATGGTGCACTGCGACGGCGAAGAGCTACACGTGAGTGGTCCCTCCGCCTCTATGTAGGTGCCAACCTCTGGTGCATCCCGCTAATCATCCGAACTTCGCAACAGTGGTTCTGTCGCGACTGCGCCCGAATGATGGCCGAGACGCAGATAGGCCTCGCCAAGCACAGATTGGAATGCATGTCCACCGATGGCTGCACAGGCCAGTTCCCGCTTCATCAACGGGAGATCTTTCTCGACGCACCTTCCCTAACGGCGTTGGACCGCATCGAACAGGAGGCTGCTCTACGAGAGGCCGGTATAGAGAACCTCGAGACCTGTCCATTTTGTCCGTTCGCGATGGTTCGTCGCCTCCTGCGGGGTAGACCGCACCCGCCGAGTGTCCCCCTGGCTGACCCGAAGACTGTACAGGAATACCCACCCCTGGAGGAGGACAAGGAGTTCCGCTGCCTGATGCCCGACTGTAAGATGGTGAGCTGCCGAGCCTGTCGGCAGGAGACCCACATCCCAAAGTCTTGTGAAGAAGCAGCGGTCGATCGAGGCTATTCCGCCCGCCACACGATAGAAGAGGCCATGTCGAGAGCGTTGATACGGATGTGCAACAAGTGCGCCACTCCTTTCATCAAGGAAAACGGATGCAACAAGGTTGGTACAGAAAATGAACACGGACGACGGTGGTACTGACAGCTGCCAGATGACTTGCACGAAGTGCCGCAACATTCAATGCTACACTTGTTCCAAGTCCTGCGACTACACACATTTCAATGATACCGCGAGAGGAGGCAAAGCTGGCCAATGTCCACTGTTTGACAACGAGGGGACCGATGCCCGTCACGCCGAGGAAGTGAAACTTGCAGAGGAGGAAGCCCGCAGCAAGGTTCTCGAGGAGAACACGGACGTAGACGTCGCATTCTTGGAGATCAAGACATCTGAGAGTGTGAAGAAGGCCGAGGAGCAGCGACTAAAGCAAAGTACGTCTAAGTAGCTGGGAGACTCGCCTCGTTAGCTGCTACTGTACTAACGGTGTCTAAGACGGCCATAGGGGGCATCGTATTGCTCCTGGTGCTGAACGAGTGGGCGTCCGGCGCATGCAGGAGATGATACATGAGCGTGGGCGGATGTTTTGGGCTCCCCGAGCAGCCCCCGAGTACCCGAGAGGCCCAGATGCGCCAGACCTACCGCTGCCGGCTCAGGCACCGCTTCCAGTCCAGGCGGACCTACCTTTTCCTATACAACAGAACCCGGCAGCACCGCTCCGCCCATTCTACGAACAGCCGTATCCTAACCTGGAGCCCGCCCCTCAAGCCCTCCCGGCTGCACCTCACCCGGCTCCACGTCCGGCTGACCGCCTGGTTCCCCGTGCAGTTGACCACCTAGCTCCTCGTCCGGCTGACCGTCCGGCTCCTCATCCGGCCCCTGGTCCGGCTCCCCGTCTGGCTCGTCGACCCGAATGGGCAGCCTGGGGGGCCGTGATGCCAAAGCTGGACCAAGCCATGAGCAGCGCCGTCCCTGGCATTCAACATAGTATGCCACCTGGCGCGTTACCTGCCGGTCAATTTCCGCACGGAGTCGCTAATGAGAACCCTTATAGGGCTAGAAATGCTGCGCCGCAGGATGAGCCGCTGAACAATTTCCTCTGGGCAGACAACGACCCGTTCGGACTGCCACCGCTTCCCTTGGGGCTGTCGTTCGACCGAGGTGATCTCCCGGATCATCCGGCCACCCCTCTTGGTGCTCGTGCCCCTATGAGTTTTCCCGATATGCCACCCCTGTCAGCGCTACCAGCCATGCCAGCCATGCCAGCCATGCCAGCCATGCAAAGGCTGCCAATGATGCCAGTGCTGCCAGCCATGTCAGCCCTGCCAGATCTACCATATATATCGCCAGCGGGAAGCCCGCCTCCACTAGCACGTCTGCGGACCCCACCATACCATCTAGAACCGGTGGCCGAGCCCACGGTCCAGCAGGGAGCGCAGCAGGGCGAGCTTGCGAGGCCGCCATCTCCTCTGCTGAGCAACCTCGCTGGCAACGAAGAAGGCGACGACGCCGCGGGAAAGAGGCTCCGGGGTGGCGATCTGCAGGAACTGGACTTTGGTGCATTTTGGCCGCTCGGTGATAACCCAGACCTGGCCGTAGCGGACCTCGGGGATGGACAGCTCCTATGATCCGCATGATTCTTCAGCATGCACGGAAATGAGTCGGGGTCTCTTTGGATTCTTCGCAACATACGAACGGCCGAGATCGGCGGGACGGCCCAGCACTACCTGGCCCGGCGAGGCTTGGAAGGAGGCATCGAGGCGCTGACATGACGTGTAACGAATTATGACAAGCGGATACCCAGCATTGCTCCCTTATTTTTTTATCTATTACTACCCGCATGCTACAGAATATATGGCGGATTGCATCGCGGTCTCTGAGATCGCTAGAGATCTGATTATGAAAAGTTCTCGTGGATGCAGCCAAGGCGTTATGGGGGAGGGAGAAAGATGCATGGGACACGGCGTGGGGGGCGTCGACAAGGCGTACGGTAGCATCCATACTTTATTATGAATTTTCCCTTAGTGGAGCATCAGCTCATCACGGTGTTGATGTCTTCCCGTGCGCATTGGCCGTGCCCGAGGAGCGCGACGAGGCTCTCTGCGTCTGGGCCCCGTTGCCGGTCTTGTTCGATCTGCCATTCAATGTTGCTCTCCAGCCTGGCTGGCTATCCACGGCCGCGTAGACGCGGCGATGAGTAGCGAATGCTCTAGCCATGCAAGGTGCCCAGGCCGCGGGCTAGGCCGGCGGCGCCACCGGGCCTAGAGGTGCGACCCCGTCCGTGGCCGCGACGGGGCATCCACCGACTGGTCTCAGCTAGACAGCCGCGCGCCCCCCCACCGTCACCTGGTCCTGCCGAACCGCTCGTGCCACTTGCCCCGCGCGGCGGCGGCGGGGGCACCGGCGCTCTCGGCCTCGGGGACGAGCTCGACCACCTCGTGGAGGGTGGCGACGGCGTCCAGGGCGGGGGCGCCGCCGCCGCCGGCGGTGGCCTGCAGCAGGATGAGGGCGTTGGAGGTGTTCTTCTGGCGGAGCGACCAGGTCCGGCCGTCGGGAGCGCGGAGGAGGCCGGCGGCGGCGGCGGCGGCTTCGAGGCGGAGGGCGGGCGGTGGGCCGTCGGACTCGAGGAGGGCGAGCAGCTCCGGGGGTAGCTCGAGGAGCCTGTAGCCGGCGGCCGAGGGGTTGTGGTTGAGGGGGATGCCGGCGGGCTGGGCGGAGGACATCGCGGCTGGGTGGATGGTTGGCTGGCTGGCTGGTGGGTGTGTGCGTGTGCGCGTGTGTGCGTTTTGTGTGGTGTCTTGAGAGCGAGGCTCCAGCGCGAGAGAGGTTTGAGTAAATACTACTACAACTATTACTATGTATGTATGTAGCATAGTATGTTATTATTGTATTCCCTGCGCCGGGCCGCGGGGGGAGCTCGGCAGGCTCCGATCCACGTCCGGTGGGGGGGAGAGGAGATCCGCGCTAAGCAGCCACAGCCGCGGTGGTCCCTGCTGGCAGGGATCTACGCGCCTGGGGTGGTGGGGTCTTGTTTACTTCGCGGGCACCTACGCAGTGCTGCAGCGCTGGGGAGAGCAGCAAGTTTAGTGGGTGAGGGAGCGAGCGAGCGCTGGCCCTGGGGTTGATTGCTACCCACTGCGCATACTCAGTACCCACTGCCCACTGCCCAGTGCCCAGCCCACTTACTATGCTGTGCTGCTGCGTCCTGTGTGATATTGATTGTCGAGGCCCCGATCCACACCGCCTCTCCCCCGGGCATGGTCCTGACACTTCCAAGGTTTCCAGCCAGGCCCAGGTTCAGGTTCAGGGTCTCCACGAGACGATACGGCACGGTACAGCGCTGTCGCAGTCCGGTGCAGCGAGCAGCCAAGTACACAAACGACCCGGAGGTCCCACCCGCGTCGAGATCCGAAATCTGACAAGCCTCGCTGACTGGCATTGTTGTGGTTTCGACCCGCCCTTGCCCGCCCGCCAGCCCGCCTAATCGCCTGCCAGCCCACTTTGATTTTCATGCGCCAAAACATTCAGCAGCCCACCACATCACATCATCGAGCCGTCCTCTCTGCTCGGCAGCCCACCGCTGTTGGTCCGGCCTGCTCTCTCCTGGTCTGGCTCTGGCCTTGTGGTCTGCTCTCACAACTCGCACCTGCGCGGCGCTCACCTTGCCTCTTCACTCCCTCCGCTGCAGACGGACGACCTCGACGAGACTGGACTGCTCCCTCCGCCTCAGCCCGGCGGCACCTCGCTCTCCACGTCGACACCCTTCCCACGTTTCGCCGTTTCTGTTTCTTGTACAATCTTTTTGCCCCGCCTCCGAACCCTTGCTCGCGGCCGCCTCGCCGGCCGGTTCCCTCTTTTTTTTTCTTTTCTCTTCGCGAGGTGTATCATCATTATCGTCACACGCACGCGACCTCGTCACGGCCGCACGTCGTCGCATCCCGTCGCAGCGCAGAGGATCCTGTGTGTTTGTGTCTGTGTGTCTGTCTGTGTGTGCGTGTGTGCGTGTGTACGTGCGTCTTGTCTCTTCAGGTCCTGGCGCCCACCGCCGCCGGGTGCTTGACAGGTCGGCCGACTGCAGCTTGACCTGACCCGTCCTGCCACAGCGCAGGCCTGGCATGCACCGTTAGTCGAACACCACGACCACAGTCTGTCGCGCATCGGCCGGACCACACGACCTTGCTGCACCTCAGGTGTCCCTGCAGGTTCCCGCAGCACAGGACTCCCCGCCATTGGAGCGTCCGGCCTGGGTCTTGTTTTCGTCCCAAGTCGCGCTGTTCTGTTCTGTTCTCAACACAAAACGTTTCCGCGCCCTCGAGTCGCCCGCCCGCCCGTCACACGGCCCTCGAACCGACTCATCTGAAGCTCCCTCGGCGTCCTCGACCACCCTCTGCGGCCCTCGAGAGAGTCGGCCCGCTCCCTGCCCGCCAGGCCCACCGCTGTTCTCACCCCGCCCGGCAAGCCATGCTCCAGGCCCGCTGAGCAGCCATGGTTCGAGTTACCGAGGAGCTGGCACTGGCGCCCGAGAGCGTCACCCTCTACTACACCAACGACCCTCTGCTGGGCCACCTCCCGATCCTGGTCTTCCACGGCGCATCCACCACCGCCAACTACACCCAGAACAGCTCGCGCATACAGGTCCACGTCTTCACCCCGGCCGGCCTCCAGTCCTTCCCGCGACTCACCGTCTCCCCGAACTCCCCCATCTACTCCGTCGTCGGCCACCTGCCGCGCGAGTTCCAGGGAGATGAGGTCTACAGGGGGCTCGCCTTCGGCCTCTTCAAGTACTTCAGCGAGCTCCCCGACGCCGTCAAGAACCTGCTGAGGAAACAGTACCCCAGCGCCGCCGCCGGCCGCCGCCCGGCCTCGGCGCCGGCCCTGTTCGGCGAGCAGCATGCAGCCGACCTCGCCAAGTTCATGGTCCGGTCCGAGAACACCGCCGAGATCATCCACATATTATCGGGCGCCCTGCAGACCCAGCACATCAGCAATGTCGACATCGACCTGGTCCTGCCCCCGGGCTCTGTGATACCGCTCAACGACGCCGAGCTCGAGGAGGTGCCCGACGACGAGGACGACATACTCGACCCGACGCTAAGGCAATATGGCATGTACACATCACTGGTGAGGCTGTGGGGCGAGCCCGTGTTCCTGCCGACGTCGAAACTGCGGAGGGCACCCTCGAAACCGACCTCGCTGAACCGGGGCAAGTCGTTCTCGAAAGACCAGAGGGAGGAGCTCCGGGTGAAGCTGGTGGAGCTCGTCGAGACGGAGGAGCGCTACGTCGCCAAGGTGGAAGAGCTGGTCAAGGTCATCGCGGAGGAGTTCCGGCAGTGTGCCAAGAACCGCCCGCCCGAGAGCATCAGCCCGACCGAGGAGGAGGTGGACAAGCTGTTCCCCAGGTCGGCCGACAGCATCCTGGAGCTCAACTCGGCCTTCATGCACGAACTCCGCAGGGCTATGGACGAGACGGAAGGAGGTGCGGTGAACCACGCTGATGGCTCCCAAGGAAGCGTCACCCGGGTAGGGGGCTCTGCGAAAGCCAAGGATCCAAGCGGCGCCCTCTCCGTGGCGAGGCTCTTCTTGGAGTGGTTCCCGAAGTTCACGGACAGCTACCAGGACTATATCCGCGCGAGCCAGAACTTCCCTCACCTGCTGAACGGCTTTCTCGACAAGCAGTCCAGCTTCCGGCAGAGGGTGGCGCAGAAGGGCGACCAGACGATCCGGTCGATATTGATCGAGCCCGTCCAGCGGTTACCCCGATACAGCCTGCTCATCGACCAGATCGTGGGGTGCCTGCCGATCACGCACCCGGCCTTGCAGCTGATGCTCAGGGCGAGGGATATCATCACCAACATCTGTTCCATGGACGAGCCGCTGGTGGACAAGCCTCACGTGACACACCGCCTCCGGAACATGGTCGAGTCCTGGCCTCTTGACCTCGAGCCACAGGGCCGCCTGGTCCTGGCCGTCGATTTTGTCGAGCTTGCGCCGCCGTTCAGCCCCGACGTGCCCCAGCTGGGCGGCCAGGATGCGAACGGCATACTCCTGCTCTTCTCCGACTGTGTGGTACTGGTTAGGAAGAAGTCGACTTCGAGCCCGACCGGTAAGGAGCTGATTCGAGAGATCGACAAGCCGTCTCCCGCCGGGCTTCTCGCATCAATGACCAACGCAGCGGGTGGACCGGGGTCGTATGACCTTGCCTTTACGGGATGGCATTTTCTTGCCGACGTCCGGTTCACCGAGTCAGAAGATGGTCGCCTGCTGTGGATGACGTCCACGAAGGAGATGAAGGCCTCACATACGAGTGACTTCGGGATCGGCAGAGCCGTCACCACCCTTTGCTTTGTCCTGCAGGAGGCCTTTGAGGGAAGAGCTGGCAAGCTGAGCGAGGACATCATCAAAACCCGCGTCGAAGGCCGTTTTGCGGAGTCAGAGCGCGAGACCCCCACGTGGACGCTCAGATCCGTCAAGATGCCGGACAGCAACCTGGGCATGCACGCTGCGGTGTTCCAGGAGGCGGCAGAACAGCTCGTTAGCGGCCGCAGAGAACCTGCGCCGATCCGCATTGTGGTTGACAATGAGAAGGGCACTAAGGGGCACCCGGTCGGACACTATGGTGTTGAGATCGTGACGGAGGTTAGGAGTGGCGACCTGAAACGCGTGCGGATGACCACGCTGGGTCTGCACGGCAAGCAGTACACGGATGATGTTGCTCTGGAAGACTTCATACCCACACTCGCCAGACGAGGTAAGGTGTTCCCTGTGCCTCTTTACTTAGACGGGCGCTGACCAGCAAAACAGTCCATCAACTGCTTAGCACCCAATTTAACGTTGCCAATCTCGATCTCGCCCCGGCATTGGTATCCTACTATACCAAGATCGCTCGAAATCTCACTTTCAGCGTATCCAGGGCGGAGAAGACGAGATCGTTATTCAGCACGTCGCCCGTCAAGATGCTGTCGAGCTTCCTCGGCGGCAGCACACCTGATGTTACCTCAACAAGTCCTGGGCCCAAGCAGAAGGAGGTTCTGCTCGGCCCGCCCCCGTTCATAAGTCGAGCAGCGGTCTCCAAAGAGTCCCTGGTGAGCTCGATCAGGAGCCGTACCAGCCAAGACACTGCGCCGATCGGCCTGGACGAAGAAAGACCAGAGAACCCGCTGGTCCGCCTTGAGCAGACCTTCACCGGATATGTCGCGTGCCTGCAGTCTCGTAAGGGCCAGTTCACCGCGCGTTTGTTGATGAACAGGTCCACGGTCGACGAGCTCGTGGTCAACGACCTGTACAACCGGCTCATGGAGAGTCCTTACGATCTGGAAGCCTCTTCCGATGTCACCTCGGAGACCATATTCGTGGCTTTCGAGAAATTCGTGCGCATTGCATGGCAAGAACAGATGGGGGATGTCATGTCGCCGAGGCACCTCAACCTTCTGTTAGAGCGAGCAGGCCGCAGGGTTCCGGGTGAATTTGGCGACTTTGTGCGGTTCCTGTTCAACGAGATGGCACCTCAAAACCGCAGGGCATTCACGGCCCTCATCAAGCTGCTTGCGAGCTTACTGGAGGGATGCGGCAATGACGGTGACCGCGGGGCGCTGACCCTCGCCTTCGCCGAGCTTCTGGTCGACGACGGAAGCGCCCACAACTATATCAATCTCCTCGACAGACTTGTTGAAGACTGTGACCGCATCTTTGAGGATCCGCTCGCCATGCTCACCAGCTTCTCCGACCGCAGCTCGGCCCACGGGTCCTGGAACTCGAGGACGCGGGAGTACAAGTCGGGGAGCGGATCTCTCAACTCCAACACTTCGTCGCTGCGAAGGAAATTTGGCTTCGACAACCTCCTGCGCTCGAATAGCAAAAATGACGGGGACCGCTCATCGGTGTGGCGCACCTTGAGCAAACACGGGCGGAGTGCAGCTA
The DNA here is from genome assembly GCA_001282315.2 of Chrysoporthe cubensis. Lineage (NCBI taxonomy): Eukaryota > Fungi > Ascomycota > Sordariomycetes > Diaporthales > Cryphonectriaceae > Chrysoporthe > Chrysoporthe cubensis. Next base: position 2,220,937 of record LJCY02000008.1, on the reverse strand, counting down.
ACGGAGAAAGCTCAAGTCTGGGAAGATCTGGGGTCCACCGATCTCAGTCGACCGACAGAGGGCCGTCCACAGTGCCTAACAAGCTGCGACGGCCAGGCTCACGCGATAGGCCGCGTGTTGCTGGCGCGTTTGATGACTTGAACACACGCCCTCAGAGTGTACACCGGCCCTGCAGCTCGCATCGGCTTGAGACGATCGGCGAACCAGAAGTGGAGGTGATCGAACCGGCAAAGCCGGGCCTCAAAAAGAAGCGGCGCAGCTCTCTGTCCGACCTCAAGAGCCTCATGCAGACGGTCACCCTGGAAGACGACCTGCCGTCGCCGCCTCCTGACGAGCCCGTGCCTCTCAATATCACAAAGACATCTGCGCAGGTATCGGAAAAGGTGGTCACCCCAGAGGAAGATCCACCTCTGCCTTTGAATATCGCTAAACAAACATCGGAGAAGTTCAACTCCTCCCCGCGTATCCCTGTGCCTTCCAAGATCCCCAAGACCTCGCCGAAGGGGGCCACGACCCCGCCGCCAACAACCAGACTCCCGATGACGCCTCAAACGTCGCGGAGCCTGCGGTCTCCCCGACCGAAGATCACCGCTGCGGGCGAGCCCCTGCAAAATATCTTTTCTACTCCTCAAGCCCCATCTCCCGGTGGCTCATTAAAAGTCCGGAAGCACGCAAAGACGGTGTCGACGTCAAGTATACCGTCGATAAAGCCCACCCGACTGCCACTGGCTGGTGCATTTACGCCCACGTCCGTCGACTTCAACAAGTCCGCCGGAAGGTCGCCGACCGGGAAACTGCGGCTGCAGTCGCCGCAGAAGCTCAGGGAGCGGCTGCAGACGGAGAAGAAAGCGGTGGAGGACGTCGACTCGAACCTCAAGTCGGAGCTCTCGCGCATCTCGGCCGACATGGCCCGCGTGAACACCATGATGCCCCGCTCCAACACCCAGGACATCCGCAAGCTCTCGGCGTCGGTCAAGGCGCTGGAGGACCGGATCCCGGAGGTGCTGCGGGAGCTGGACGAGCGGCAGAAGACGATCCAGGAGGACGCGGAGGCGACGGTGCGGGCGAGCGAGGCCAAGGTCAAGGCGATCGACCAGCTGTACAAGGAGGCGACGGCGGAGAACGAGCTGCTGTACGAGAAGTTCAACACGGAGCTGGGCAAGATCGTCAAGGCGATCCGCGGCAAGGGCCGCGAGGACCGGGAGGAGCTCGTCGCGAAGCTCAAGGACGCGAGCGAGGAGACGGCGTACGTCAAGAAGGAGAACGCGAGGCTCCGGCGGGAGATCGTGAGCCTCCGGGCGCTGCTGAAGGGCAGCGGGAGCAGGCGGGAGTCGACGGACTGAAAAAAAGAGAGAAAAGAATTAAAAGAGGAGGGGGGGGGCGAACCGGCTGCCTTGCGCCCATGGGAACCTTCACTAGCCGGCGTTTCTGAGCATTATCTTTTTTTTTTCTACTTCTTCAGGGTTACAGAGAGGGTTGCACACACGATATCACGGGAGTTTTTCTGCCGCTACCCATCCGGTTGGCTCTGAGAGCGAATAGGGTCGGCCCAGAGGGTTTTTTTCTTCTTCTTTTCCTCCTTCCTTTTCTGGGCCCATTTTTCTGTACATATAATGTCTACCTGGGTCGGGACGGCGGCGGGTTGAGATGCGGAGCTGAAAAGGACGCGCGCCCGGCCGCAGACGAGTGAATGATGTTTGTACTGTATGTACATGTAGAGCATGAGAAAAATGTGGAATCGGAAATGCGGATCATGAACTCTTCTATTTTTGTTTGTTTCGAAAAATGCAGTAGTCTACGGGAAACCTCAAACTCCTGTTCGCTATGCTTCGATGATGATGTGGAAGGGAAAACAAAAAGAACCAGTCTTTTTTATTCCCCCAGCCCTGGGATGCACACAGCACGGCGCCGTCGTCCCTCTCCCCCCTATTTACGTCCGTCACTGCGAGATAGGTTGGACGTACATGCGGTTCTCGCGGATCTCGCGTTCCTCGCGCCCGTCGAGCCAGCTGGTACAGTTCACGCAGCGCTTGGCCTGGCCAGGTCTCTCCGGTCAGCAGCAGCAAACACACAACACAAACGCAGAGAGGGAAGAGGGAGAAAAAAAAGAAAGAAAAGCAAAAAGGGAAGCCGGCCTCGACCCTCCCTCACCTTCTCGTTGATGTGCTTCCTGCAGTAGCGGCACTTGACGGTGCGCTTGACGATGGGGTCGCTGCTGAGGTACTCGTAGAGGCTCGCGAGGCTGTACAGGGCCAGGCCGAGGCCGATGAAGTTCAGCGTCTTGTTGAGGAAGACGCCGTCTGCGACGAGGACACGCGCGCTCACAAGTTAGCCAGCCAGCCAGCCTGTCAAGCGATGGTCCGCTGAAACTCAAACTCAAACTTACAGGCCATGATCACGGCGCCGTCGTCCTGGGCCTGGTCGATCGTCCTGTAGCCGCCCCAGCTGATGTAGTTCGGGCCGGCCTGCAGCACGGCGAACTTCAGGTCCAGGTTGGCGTTCAGCGGGAGGATGACGGAGAGCGGCGGCAGGATGATGTCGCTGACGAAGGAGGTCACGACCGTGGTGAAGGCCTGGGCGAGGCTGTGGGCGGGGGGAGGGAGAGAGAGCGCGAAGGTTAGTCTGGGTCCGGAGTTCACGACGTGCTGTCCATGAGGGAGGAGGAGCGGGAAAAAAAGAGTCCACATTCCCGCCGCAACAGGACGGCTCAACACGACTGACTGGTTGGTTTCTTCCTCTCTGTCTTCCCGTCGATGTACCACGGATGCCTTCTTCCCAGAGCTGCCCGTACCCATCCCTTCACCGCCCCGAGAAGAGAGAGAAAGAGAGAGAGAGAGGGATGGGAGCGGCGCGCGGCCCTGCGACTTACATCAGGCCGAAGGCGATCTCGATGATGTTCCCCTGGGTCGCAAAGTCCATGAAGCCATCGATGATGCGTCGCGTCTTCCGGGTGCCGTAGCCGAGAAGAGACTCCTCTTCCTGGACGTCAATGAGCCGCCGAGGCATTGTCTATTTTTAATTTTAATTTTTTTTTTCCTTTCCTTTTCTTTTCGTTCTTTCTTTTCTGCTGCGGTAGGAGGGGAAAGTGAACGGGGGAAAAGAGGAACGAGAAAGAAGATGAAAACAACGCTGAGAGGTTGAGTGAGGCCCACGGGGAAGAGGTGGACCTTGGCTATATGATGTGGGGAGGAGACCAGAAAATCTCGCGGATGTGAGGAGATCGATCGTGATCAGTCCCACGGGCGCGCAAGGAAGGTATTCCAGTCGTCACGAAGATTAAGAGATGATCGGCGGGGAGAGCCGCTGTGGCCGCGGTGGCCGCGATACGATACGATGGGCTCATGCTCACCCACACCCGCGCGTTCAAGGGTGGTCCTGTTTGGGAGGGGGATCGATGTTCGCGTGGGCAGGCGACGGTCCGCTTCAGGAAAGCCCCCCTCGGACAACTCAGCCTTGCATCGGTACATCGTCAGGCGGACAGGCGCTGCCGCGAGATTGACGATAAGAAGGGAAGAGAAGGGGGAAGAAAAGGAAGAAAAAAAAAAGGAAGAAGAAGAAGACGACTCCTCCAGACCTTGATCATGAAGACAGCGATCACTCTGATCAGACACGGTACACCCTCTGCCCTTCAGCTCGACAGATCCTCAAGTGGCTGGGTGCCTCGAGCCCGCACATTGTGGAGACGGTGTAGGAGCAACTCGTTCGTCCTCGTCGCCCCCAGCGGATCCCAGGCGAGGACGCAAGCGCTGCCGTTGAGGATATCCCCGGTTTCCAGGGTCTGTGCGTGCCGGTGAGGCGCGTCGGTGTCGAGCCGCCCGCTGGGCGTGCAGGTACAGTGCTATGTACACGCACCAGTATACATAACTTACAGGGCGCCCACCGCCTTAGTTCTCTAGTTCTCTGTAGGCCCGTCCGTCCGCCTGGCTGCTGTCGAATGGACGAGGGCCTGAAGGCGATGACGGCCCACCCCTGAAGATCCCCCGGAGTCTGGGCGGGTGAGCGCCCCCACGGGCGATCCCGGCGCGCCCTATCGTGGACCTGACAGCGCCTGCGCGCCGCTGCGCCAGGCGGTCTATCTCCGACTTCGGGTGGGACCATAGCGCCCTCGTACCGGGGCAATGTACGCCGCTCTCTCTCTCGAAAATTCACTGGCGCCGGCTACAAATTTACCCAGCTGCGCTCTCACCCTCACCCTGCGATGACAGCTTGCAGACCTCGACCTGCCATCTGAGGTTGTTGTTGTTGTTGTTTCTGGGCACCTGTATCCTGGACGGCAGAGAGAGGCGTTCGTTCGTTCAATTCCCCTAGGGTTGGCACACAGCATGGACAAGACGTGAAGTAGGGTCTCGTTGCTTCTTCGTCGTCCCGGCTCGACCGTCGCCCCGTCCTCCTCGCCTCCCACGCTCACATCCTCGTGTGTCTGAGGTGTTTCCGCCTCCCTCCCTCCTCGCCGGCGTCTGCGCGCAGCCTCTCAACAGCCTGTCGACCGCAGGCCAGCCGAACATGCGGGACCAAGGCGGCGGCAAGCCGGGGGATCCGGTCTCCCAGTTGGAGCTGGCGCCCAAGGCCGCCCTCCCGGTCCCCAAGCCCTCCTCGCTCGAGAGGAGGAAAGAAGCCGCATCGGGGCCCAAGCCCAAGCGGAACACCGAGAACCTCTTCCTGCGCCTCGCGGCAGACGTCGCGAGCGCCTCCGCGGCGGCCTCGCTGGTTGCGCCCCTGATCTCCATCATCGACCGGTGAGCAGCCTTGTCCCTCCCACCCCCCTCTTCCCAAAAGCCCAGGACCCATCTTCCGTGTGGATATGTTGCTGACAACACCCTCCCAGCTCCATCATGGAGAACGCCTCCGGCCGGGCGCCGCTCTCCACCTCCGTCCGCAACTCGCTCCGCGCCCTCCTCCTGCGCCCGCACACGGTGCTCTTCTCCAAGCCCGTCGCGCTCATCTTCATGGCCTACGGCGGGACGTACCTGACGGCCAACGCGCTCGACACGGTGACCTCAACCGCGGCGGGGCGCCCCGCGGCGCACGTCACGTCGGGCACGGCCAAGTTCGCCGCCTCGTCCACCGCCAACATCGTCCTGGGCATCTACAAGGACCAGGTGTACGCGCGCCTGTTCGGCCCCGTCGGCCAGGCCGCGCGCCGCGTCCCCGCCGCCAGCTACGCCCTCTTCACCGCCCGCGACTGCATGACCATCTTCGCGAGCTTCAACGTCCCCGTGCTGCTCGGCCCCGCCGTCGGCGCCTACCTCGGCGACGAGGTCCGCCGCCGCGTCTCCGGCCAGACCGTCGTCCAGTTCGCCGCCCCCGCCCTCGTCCAGGTCTTCTCCACCCCCGTCCACCTCCTCGGCCTCGACCTGTACAACCGGCCCCGCTGCGAGCGCACCGGCCTGCCGGCGTGGAGCGAGCGCTGGGCCCAGGTCAGGAAGAACTGGTCCATCTCCGTCCTCGCCCGGCTGTGCAGGATCATCCCCGCCTACGGCGTCGGCGGCGTCGTGAACGTCAAGGTGCGGCGCAGCCTGATGGAGAACCTGTAGGTGCCCGGGGGGGCAGGGGGACGGGCTTCTTCTCCTAGTCTCCTACTGGTCCGCGCGCGGGTACATAGACATAAGGGTAGGGCGTATGGTTTGTCTGGTTTGATTTGTTTGTTTTTTCCGGGTGACGGCGTTCCGGCATGGCATTTCTGTCGATACCCACGGACATCTCCCAATCTGCATGATCTGTACGAATATAGAGCATTTAGAATATAGACGTCACGAACGACATGTAATGGACTCTAATGGGCATTAGATAGCTTGGCCGGCCCCCTCTGCTATGTTAGCGTATATGTGTGCGAGCGTTGCCGTGGCTGGGCGGGAAAACCCGGTTCTCAGATGAAGCCGCTCTCCTTCAGGGCCTTGTAAATCTGCCTCTCCGCCTCCTGCGCCTCCGTCTTCTTGCGCCGCCGCCCCTCGCCCGTGTCGATGAAGTTCTCCCAGAACTTGAGGCCCTCGATGCCCTCCTCGCGGCACAGCACGCCGCGCTCCTCGGCCATCTCCAGCTCCTCCTCGGCGACGCCGATGCTCCAGCCGAACCGCTCCGCGGCGTCCCGCGCCGTGACGCCCCGCCCGAACGCCTGCCAGTCCCACGGCACCTCGCGGTCGGGCGGCGCGTGGTGCAGGTCCTGCAGCCAGCCCAGCAGCGCCTTGATGGTCGTCTCGTCCGTCCGGTCCTTGCTCTGCACCACCATGACGCCACTCTTGAACGTGCGCAGCCGCACCGGCAGCTTGAGCTCCCCCCACAGCCGCGCCGCCTTCTCGAAGTCCATGGGGCTGACGAGCTCGACGCCGCCCCGCGCCCGGTTGAACACGGCCCACAGGTCGACCAGGCTGATGATCCCGCCGGCCTTGCGCAGCACGCCCCTCGCGTCGTCCGTGAGGAACTCGGCCAGGTTGCGCGACAGCTCCGACAGGTAGAGCGACTCGTTGCTGCTGCCGGCGATGTCCTTGGTCGTGACCAGGCCCAGCTGGCTCGCCGACTCCGCCAGCAGCGCGTTCGCCTCGGACGAGGCGCCGCCGCCCGCCTGCCGCGAGAAGCTCTCCGCCAGCGCGACGATCTCCTTGGCGGACGCCATCAGCGCCTCGAGGTCCTCGAACGCCGAGCCGATGACCAGCTCGTTGTTCTTGCGCATCTCGAGGCCGCGCTGCTCCAGGCCCGCGATGCCCACCGTCTTCTTCCTCGGCTGCGGGGAGGCGCTGCCCCCCGAGGTCGCGTCCACGGCCAGCGGGTTGGAGCTGGGCATGGGCGGCGCGCCTTGCAGCAGCCACTTGCGCTGGGTGATGGCGCCCTTGAGGCGCTCGTAGAGGATCTTCTCGCCGCCGCCCCGGAAGGAGATCTTGACGCTCTCGGGGTTCTCCGAGGCGGACAGGGCGCCATAACTCATGACGGGACCGGGGGAGTCGGTCCGGTCCTGGGTCGGCGTCGACTGCGCCGGACGGCTCAGCTCGGGCGGAACATCGTGGGAGATCAACGGGGCGCCGCACATCTCGCACGACAGCAGGGAGGGATGGTTCAGGAATGTGCACCGGGGGCACTGAAACGAGGCGTCCGGGTCCGATGATGTCGCAGGGGGGCTGTCTCTGGCTCCCGGGGGCTCACTACCTCCGACCAGCCCGTTGTTCCCAGACAACCCCCTGGGCCGCAGCGGCAGCGGAGCCACGACCGCCTGCCTGCTCGTGGCATTACTGATGGCCGCCTTCAGCACGTGCGTGAGAGCTGGTTTGATGCCGCAGGCCAGGCATGGGGGTAGGGGTGTGTGTGCGCTCGCTGTGGCCGGGTCGAAGTTGGACGGGACCGGGTTCGAGAAGCTACATATCGTGCAGACCCAGGTCGCCGTGCTCGCGGGCGACGGGTCGGCGGCTGCCGGCCTCAGGGGGCTATCCGACCGCGGGGCGGGCGACGCAGAACTATTCCTCGGCGAGCCATTGGGAGCGGCTGGCGATCTCGACTGGAAGGACGCGCGTTTGGTCGGCTTGGGGATCAGGGTGACCTTGGCTGAGGACTTGAGGAAACCAGCCTGTAATGCAGGTTCTCAGCAGAGCGCTCCCGAGGGCGCGCAGGCACAGGGTCAGATCTTACATAGAATTCATATCGTTCTACGTCCTTCAAGTCCAGGGCCAGCGAGTGCTTTCTGGGGTCGGCCTTGTCCACATAGCAGATGCGATGGGAAGTCAGGTAGACCTGTCCATTCTGCTGGTTGGGCAGCTTGTACTTCCTGCAATAGTCACGCTTGATCAGCAGCCGCACCACCTTTGTGCTCGAGGTCGAAAACGGAAGCTCTTCAACATCAAACAACGCAGCGCGGTCCGTAGAGAGACGATAACTAACCCCTCGTAGAGCCCCACATTATCTTGAACAAAGAGGAGGACCTCGTCAGGGAGATAAGCTGGCCGGAGGGCAGTGGTGAGGTCGAGCTGCTTTAGAAACATCCGTCATATCTGTCCGAGGAACGAATTTCCCGCCGTGACGAGTAGATGGCGGGGAGAGGGGAGTGGAAAGGCTATCTGTCGGGTCAGTTACCTCGCAGGTGAAGGAGAGTCCGGGTTACGAAGCCGCGAGTGATGTCAGGGTCGGTGCGTATATAGCAATTTATGCAATTTATGCATCAACCGGGGGCCAAGATTCACACCCAGGGAGTGAAGCGCACGCTAGCTCAGAAAGGGGAAGGTGCCGCGCCAACAGCGGCCCAGGGGAAACCAGAGCCAGCCACGCCAGCCAAAAGGACCGACAACCCGCCGCTGCCAACCCAGACCTGTCAACGTTTTCTTTCCCGACACCGCCCACAAAGAATCACCTGCCCACCTGCCCTCCCCACCATCGCCGTCGAGCACGACGGCTCGCATTGAAAAGGCCCGCACATCCTCATAGTCCCTCTCTATCTTTGTCCAGACCTTTTCTCTCCCATTACCGCCTCGCCGCGCCGTTAGAGATGTCGGCCAACATGATGGGCTGGGCTGCTGCGCCTGGCACCCAACCGCCTCCGCCCCCTCCTGGGACCAACGCCTACCCTTATTCCAACCGTACGCCCCCTCGTCCATCCAGCCGTCATCGCGAGAGATTGCTGACACCCTCTGCAGCCGCTTACACTCAGGTTCAAGTCCGCCAAAGTTTCGGCCAAAGCTTCCCCGTTCCTCCTCCACCCATCGTCTTTCCAGCCGTCCCTGTTCCACCACCATCGTATGGTGCCTCTCAAGCGTCCATGTCGCCCCCAGCTAATCCGCCCGGAGCGCCCAACAAGAGTCGCATCGAGTGGCCTGACTCTGTTCGCGACTATGTCCGACGATCCTTCATGCCCAGCAACCTAGACCCCTCCGTTGCCCGGGCCGAGATGGAGACCCAGCTCAAGGCGACCATCTCCGCTGCTACTGACTCTGGTCAACTCCACACGATCTCCTGGGAGACGTACCCGCTCCCCCAGGAGCTGATCAAGACGGCGCGAGCGAAACAACTCGACGACCAGAAGACGCGTGATGCCCCCCGAAGCGGCAAGAAGCGCAAGTCTCTTGATATGGAGGACCCCGGCGATGATAGTAGATCTGCCACCGCGGCGCCCTGGAACCGTAACCCCCTGGAGAGCCGTATCAGCTTCGCCACAACAAACGACAAGCCCCAGCTGCCCGATGAGCCGTTGGCCAAGAGTAAGTACCAGAAGGCCAGCGAGAAGCGACAGAAACGCCAGGAGCGCTTCAACACGGGCGCAAACAAGTCTCCTGTCCAGAGGTCTCCTACACCTCCGCCCCCCGCCGGCCCAGTAGTTGGAACGTGCGAGGCCCTGGAGAAGTCGTACCTGCGGCTAACCGCGCCGCCGAAACCCGAGACCGTCCGCCCGGAGCGCGTGCTGCGCAAGACCCTGGAGCTCCTCAAGAAGCAGTGGCGGAAGGAGAGTAACTACTCTTATATATGCGATCAGTTCAAGTCCATGCGCCAAGATCTTACCGTACAGCGCATCAAGAACGAATTCACAGTCCGCGTCTACGAGAACCACGCCCGGATTGCCATGGAGAAGGGGGACCTCGGTGAGTATAATCAGTGTCAGACCCAGCTGATGGCCCTATACAAGCTGGGTCTGAAGGGGAACCCCAACGAGTTCAAGGCATACCGTATCTTGTATTTCATCCACACCGCCAACCGCCTGGCTTTGAATGACGCCCTGGCGGATCTAACCACAGCAGAGAAATCGGAGCCGTCGATCAAGCACGCTCTTGACGTCCGTTCGGCTTTAGCCATGGGCAACTACCACCGCTTCTTCCAGCTTTACCAGGACCCGCCCGTCCTGGGCGGGTACCTGATGGATATGTTTGTCGGCCGCGAGCGACTCGCTGCTCTGTGCAACATCTGCAAAGCGTAAGCGCTCCCCCGTCCCCCACCCCCACCCGTCGGGTATCGTATCTTGAGATGGTGCTAACTCTGTCGCGCAGATACAAACCTGAAGTCAGACTCCGATTCATTACCGAGGAACTCGGATTCATGTCGGATGAAGATGCGGCCCAGTTCATCGTGAACCACAATGCGGCTCATCTGCTCGTCTCCAAGGAGCAAGAGAACCACGAAATGTATTTTCTGGCCGGCAAAGGCCTCGGCTTCTTCGAGGCTGCAAAGGCTGCGGCATTCGGCCGAGTGGACATTAAGGGGCAGATTTGATTCCTGACCCCCTCCTCCTTCTTCATTTCTTCATTTCATATACCACTGGCCCTCATCATCCGGCATGGCATACGTATTTTTCATTCCTGCCTCGTCGACGACTTGGGCGTTTCCCGTCCCGAACCTTGCCACCTGCTTGTCTATGACCGATTTTCAGTCGAAAATCACGCCCACCTCCATTTTTCTGAGGCGACTTCTGAGACCAATTGCGCACGCTCGGCTTCGACGAGTACGAGCGTCAACGTGAATCTGCAGACGCCTTCAGCGAGCGGCCGAGAGAAAGACCACGTCCCCTTCTTCTGACAACGATGTCCAGCTAACCTTTATTGCGATCAACTGCTCCGCGGTGGGCGTTCGGAGGGACCAGCGTTTTTTCTTTACTCCCGGCCCTTGGTGGTCAGGTGTACCTTTTTCCTATGGTGCCGGCTTGAGTTTCCAGAGCATCCCTAGTCTGGGCACTTTTTGTGTCACATCGTGGCTGGGCGTTTTGTATAGCTTTGCAGGCTGCCGGGTAGCGGGTCTGGTTGTTGAAGATACCATCTGCTGTTGGCAATCTGGAAGGGATAAATCTCATGCTTATGAAGTACCCAGAGGCATCGATAGTCAGGCGTTGGGGAACATTGTGTATAGTTGTCTGGTAGTTAGACACATCGAAGGCTCCCTGAGCACCATGGAATAAGCATATCGTCAGCTCTGCCATCTGGACTCGCTGCCAGTCTCCCACTCCTAGCACACCGGAGCGCTCTCAGCAACGGGACGTTGACAGAGTGCAGCGGGTCAACCCAGACGGAAGAGGGCTAGTAAGAAGGCAGCGACGGGATGAACCAGTCAAGATTCACAGACAGGAACAATGAATGATCTTGTGAAATGATCTTGTGACTCACTATTCTTTTATTCACTATTGTCATACGAGAGGCGGTGCCGTAAGAGCCGTGTTGGAGTGGGGAGACGGCAATCTGCCCCTTTAGAAGGTTATCAGGGCTGGTGGGACGCTACCCGATTAGGGGGCACAAGCTGTGTTATGTAATACGCGTGACCAGCTGACGGGTCGTTTCTTTTTGAAGGCTAACCCCGCATGCCTAACGCCCGACGTGGTCTTAGCCAGGCTTTCCACCTCTTTTAAGCAATCATCCTTCACCTCCACTCCCGTGGAATTGCATCCATCCATTGCATCCCGCAGCCCGCCGACCTCGAGGCCCAGATAAAAACTGGGCCCCCGACTTCGACTTCGACCCGACCGCCCACGCCCGCGCGCAACCTCATGTCCGTCGTGGCAGTCGCCCCCAAGGCTGGGGACGACGCGCCGGGCGTCAGCCCAGACGCCTCGCCCTCCGTGGCCGAGGACGCGCCCAGGGAGCGCCACTCGCTCTCGCTCGACCAGCGCCGCGCCCTCCGCCGCTGGGCCAACTCGCAGACCGTCCGGCCCTCCCACAAGGCCTGCATCGAGTGGTTCGCCATGCAGTACGGCCAGACCATCAGCCAGTCCACCGTGTCCCACTCGCTGTCGCCCAAATACGTCCGCCTCGACGGCGACCCCCAGCTGTCCGGGTCCCGCCTGCGCTTCGGCAACTGGCCCGACGTCGAGAAGCTCGTGCTCATGTGGCACCACAGCATGGTCAACGCCGGCCGCCAGCCCACCAACGAGGAGCTCGCCGAGAAGGCCAAGAACATCTTCCAGCAGCTGCCCCGCTACAAGGACGAGCAGCCGCCCGAGTTCTCCCCGGGCTGGATCCACCGCTTCAAGCGGCGCTACGGCCTGCTGATCCGCCGCCAGCGCAGGCACGGCACCGCGCCCCCGCCCCAGGACGACCTCCCCTACCTCGTCGACACCGTTCCGCGCTTCGTGTCCATCACCCCGGACACGAGCCCCACCGCCATCCGCGAGGCCGTCAACCGCATGATCGGCGTCGAGCCGTCCCTCACCACGTGTGCGCGCGTGCGCGACGAGATCGTCCGCCGCACCGAGAATGCCCCGGGCGCCGGCCAGGGCCTCATGCTCCTGCGCACCGAACCCCACCACGTGCCCGATGGCGGCGGCGGCACGGGCGGCGGCCCCGGAAGCGGCGGCGACACCACCACCACCTACGCCGAGGAGGACCCCGAGATCATGCTGCAGAACGCCCTGCACGCCCTGCAGCAGGAGGAGGCGGACGCCGAGGCCCAGGCCGCCGTGGAGCGCGACGCCCGCGACAGGGTTGAGAGGGGCCTGCCGCCGCTGGGGCCCCTGGGCCTCTCGTACGCGCAGCAGGCCGCGGGGGCCGCGCTGGCCACGCCCGTCAGGAACGGCGTCGCCGGCGCGGTCCAGACGCCCAGCGCTAGCGGTAGCGTCTCGGGCCAATCGTCGCAGCACCAGCACCAGCAGCACCAGCAGCACCAGCCGCAGCAGCACCAGCAGCAACAGCAACAGCAACAGCAGCAACCGCAGCAGCCGCCCCCGACGCCGCAGTCGCAGCAGCAGCAGGGGCGGTTCACGCCCGTGCCTGGCGGCGCCGACGACCTGACCCTGACGCCGATCCCGGCCAACGGGCCCGTCTCCAGCACGGACCGGCCCCAGCGCTGCCCGTTCTGCATCAACCACCGGATGCTGCGGACGATCAAGGAGGCGATCGAGCACCTGTCCACGCACGTGGTGGTGTGAGAAACACCACCACCACCACCCACGCGCGCCAGGTCTTTCTCACGGTCTGGGAGTTTTCGGGGGGGGGGTGTTATTACTACTAGTCTGGACGTCGGGATGCTAGCGCTGACGAGGCAGGCTTGCTTTTTCTTTGTGCAAGAATCTGGGCGGGCGTTGGATCGGGTCGAGGGGCAGGGAGGGAAAAAAAGGAAAGTTGTAATTCGGGACATCTGGCACGGCGAGGAAGGGCAAAGCGCTGGGAGGCACACACCGATGGCGGCCTGTGGCGATTCTTTTCCCGCCTTTCTTTGTTTTTTTTTTCCTTCCATTCACGGAAGTCCCCTCCGGGTGACCCAAATCGTCGATATTTCGAGAGGGAGAGGGAGAGGGAGATAGATGAGGCACCTCTTACGGATCTTTATAATTCATGAGACACGACGTCCTGAGAAGGAAACCCTGTCTCCTGCGTGTCTCGCTCTCGCGTGCTGAACGCGCCGGGACGAGCCCTGTCCTTCAGCAGGTACTATGTGCTCCAGGACACGATGTCTACCGCCCTCACCCATTGCAACTCCTCTCTCCTCTCTGCAGTCGACACGACCGACCTCGGGGGTTGGGCGGCTGCTAGCCCGCCTACAAGTACACCAGAGACAAGGAGGGGGATTGTGATGGTTGCCAGGGAGGGTGGGTGGTCACCAGCCACATTCGCCCGTCGTCTCGCTCTGGGCCCGGCGGCAAAAATCTAGCTAGCCCTCTGCCCTCTTCTCGGCGCGGATGGCTCCGGAAGCCAGCCACGTACGCACACAGTACTCACCGGCCTTTCACTCTCCGCGGCATCCAGAACCGGCGGTGACAGGGCCTATGGCGCTAGCTGTGGAGGAAACCTGGAAAGGAACGTAAAGTGGGTGCATATTAAGTGTATGTCTCAATGGTTGATAAATGCTGTGAAGGTGGGTTGAATATACATGGACCTTTCTTTTTCCGCTCTTGTGTTGGGGGGGGGGACAACTAGATGATTTGATGATCTACTGGGGCAAGTCAAGCCAGTGAGTGCATTGAAGTTGTTGCTCGGTTTATCAGTTGCATAGCTGGCGTCTTGTTGAACACAGCATAGTGATCATAATGCCAGCACCAGCGGGAGGGAGGGGAAGAAGCTCGACGGGGATAGGTAGCTCATAGGACAAGACCTAGACCCCCCATCCTGCTCAGCTCGACATCAGATCACAAAATGGTGAGACAGCACGAGCACATTCACAGGTCGACGACATTTTTGTTTTCAGAACCTTTTCAAATTCCCATCTCGCGTCGTCAATGCAAAAGCCTTGCTTCCAAACGAGGACTTCCACGGCTTAGATACTAGCACCCCCCACCCCCCGGGCCTACAACCCCTACGGGGGATCGTACAGGCACAGGGTTGGTTGGTTGTCCTACACGGAGCAGCTCTCTCCTTCAAAAAACAAAAAAACAAAAACAAAAACAAAAAAACACAGGCATCAATCAATCCTTCACTTCACTTCTTATCCTAGCCACCAGGTATACCAACTCTTCCAATCTCACACACTCGCGAATGTTTCTTTTCCCTCCCCCGGCGATTTCAAGAATTGAAAGGTGGGTGGGTAATGATAAAGACAGAAAGCCGAGAAACCTCCCTAGATATCCATCAAGAAAATGATGAAAGCAAAAGAAAAAATATAAAAAAGAACCGCAGACGCCATGACCTTTCCACCAGAAAGAAAGGCCCCCCGTATAGACATTTCCCATCATCATAAGTTGCTTGCTTGCTTTCTTGTGCTTCTTCCCTGCGGCGTGGCTCTTTTTTGTATGACGGCGGTGGGGTGTGGAGAAGCCCAAGCCCCAGGACAACTCCAAACTCCCCAAGTCCGGCACTGTCTGGAGTGAGAGTGGGGTGTGCATCAGGACGACGCTGCTCTCCCAGCTACGCGGGACTGGGGGCCGCAGAACAAAGATGTGCAAGAGAAGGCGTGGGCAGCCTCGGGGTATGCTTTTTGTTGAGAGGGGGTATAAGAGTCGACACACGGAACGCGCCTTTGGTGAATGCAGAACGAAAAAATTGCCAATGCAGTAACAATAGTATGGGGGTATCCAACAGGGCAAAAAGGACTTGGACAACAAGGTCGCTCAAACTGGCTCCACGTACAGCAGCAGCTTCTCGTTGCGCTCCAGGGCCGTGTCGAGGTCGTTGTTGCTGATCATGGGCAGCTTGTCCCCAGTCCTCTCGTCCTTGTAGGAGATATCCACCGAGTCGCCCGCGGGGATCTTGAGCCTGTCGCGGATCTTCTCGTACAGGTCCCGGAACTGGATGTCGGTCGGCACGCGGATGGCAATCAGGTCCCCGTTGAAGTTCAGCTTGATCTTCATCGCCGCCGCCTGCTGGTTCAGCCCAGGAGACAGCGAGGTCTGCGACGGCTGCGAGATGGACGAGTTCTGGCGCGGCATGCCGTTGGGCCCGCGCGGGGCAGGCGCTGCCGACAGTCCCGCATACCCGTTCCCATTCAGGCTGTTTTTCGACGTCTGCTGGGACATGCCGTCCGGTGGCGTGTCCTGGGAAGACTGCTGGGAGCCTCCAGACAGCCGGTATTCCTCTCCAGCCCCATTCGGTTCGATTTCGTAGTCCCCTTCCCTCGGCGCGAAGAACTGCTTCACCAGGTTGCACCGCGCGATGTACGGTGGTTGGTTCAGCAGGTTCTTGACGTAGGCATCCAGGTTGTGCAGCCGCCCCTCCGTGATCGCATCCGTCACGTAGTTAACAGGACCGGGCATGTACGGCAGCGTTCGCTTCTGTGTGCCCGTGTTCCCAGCCTCGGCGGGGAACTCGGTCAGGAGCGCAATCTGGAAGTCGTAAAAGTCTTCGTAGTATCGTGAGAGCTCCCAATGCCGCCCGTCCTCCAGCGCGGCCTCAATGACAAACCAGTACTTGTCTTCCGCGAAGCAGTATCGCGGTATCCGTGCAGAGAGAGGGGCGTACAGCGGCGAGGCGGGCGCGCCGGCCTGTGGACTCGCGAACTGCTGTTGGCTCTGTGTGTTTCGTTGTGAGTTGAGACCAGCCTGCTGCTGCCGGCTCGTTAGCTCCGCGTTGCCATGCGCAAGAGAGAGAATTTTGGGAGCGGGATCGGAACTCACGCTGTTCGGCTGTCCATTCCCTTGGCTCGCCCGGCTGTTCCCCTGGAGGCTCATGCGCTCCATGCCCTGCTCGACGCTCTGCTGCGACTGCGGTGCCCCGCTGTCGAACTTGCCGAGGGTGATGCTGCTGTTCTTGTAGTCCGCGGCCATCTTCTTCCACTCTTCGACCCTCGGTATCCCGGCCCTCTTTATGGCGCCCCCGGGGTCTGCCACCGGCGTGTTCGACGCCATGTCGCGGATCTCGATGAAGGAAACCGGGATCAGCCCCGGGCCGCCCAACCTCCCTATTGGCTTCGCCACGAACCACTCGGGATTCGACTGTGCGATGACGATGATCGCCTCGCCCGCCTTCGCCTCGAGCTCGTCGGCCCTCTCGGCCTGGAAGTCGTACATGACGATCCCGTACACCATGGCGCCGTTCTTGACCGACATCTTGGAGATGCGCTGGCTGGGCGCGGCGGAGGGGGTGGCCGTGACGCTCGACGCGGAGGTCTCTGCGTAGCCCGAGTCGTGGTCGGGGTTGTTGGTGGCGCCGGGCGATGGGCGGCTCGAGTCGGAGTTGGTGCTGTCGCGCTCTGTGCGGCCGAGGGCTTTGAAATAGGAGACGGGCACGAGGCCTCTGGCGTCAGGCAGGGCAGGATTGCATGCCTCGTACCAGTCGCTGTCGTTTTCGCGGCCAATGACGTGGAAGAAGTCGCCGCGGGAGAAGCTGAGCTCCTGACTCGACCGGGCCTCGTAGTCGTAGAGGGCCCGAATCACCTGTGGACGTGTGTCTCGCATGTCAGTAGCCGTCGGGGTTGCAAGGCCTGGATTGCACCGCGCATGGGTCTGGGCCGAGGGCGAGAGGGCCAGGGCGGGGTTCTTTTGGTGGGGACCGATTGACTCGGGTGCCTCGCCGGGGCCCGGTACCCTCGCTTTCTCGTCGCCAATGCGCAGCGCAGAGGCCAGCATGCGGGCCTTGGGACGAGAGGACGGAGATGACCACCTGACCTGTGGGTATCAGGAGCAAATTGCAGGATGACGTACCTTCTTTGGAGGAACTATGGCAATGGCGGACTTGGGCGCGATAGAAACGTGAGGCTTGCCATCCTTCTCCCCCTTGATCGATCTCCGTAGAGCCTTCAGGACGCGTATGGGGTCAGCCTGCCTGCCTCTCGACACGTGTAGCGGCATGTTGACTGCGCGGTCGTGCGAGCAGAAGATAGAAGAATTTGTGGGGGGTTTGGGGGCTGGGGGTCGGGGGGGTTGGTGGCTGTCGCGTGACGGGCTGGCAGGAGAGGCGGGAAGAGGCGCGGATGCATCGCCAGCCCCGGGGCAGCAGCACGCAGGGCTGGCAGCGAAGGAGCGCGAGGTGGGAAGACAAAGGGAACGGGCGTTATCGCATAGTGCAGTGCTGGGGGCGGCAGGGCGGGCGGAGGACGAACCTTCATCTTTGCTGCAGAAGCTCTTTCCTCGTGCGAGGGATCTCCTCCTCTTCCTCCTGGCTAAGACGTGAACAAGTGCCGGTCGCGCGGGCTAGGCCTCGTCGCCCCTCTTTCTTCTCCCTCGGCCCTCTCTCCTCTTTTTTTCTCTCTCTCTCGCGTCTTCCCCCTCCCTCAAAACGTTGAATGCCAACTGGCCAGCGGAACCAGGCAGACAGGGCCAAGGGCTGGCGTTCAACCCCGGTCTGTTTCTGTTGTTGAGATAGGTACACCTGCCGTGGGGAAGCCCAGAGCGAGCCGGTGCAACGGTAACGCCACACAAGACCGCCAGCTGCGGGTGCGGATGCGAGCGGCAGGTGGGCGTGCTGGGATCCTCGCAGGCGACAGGCGGTGGCAGAAGCGTCGCTTCGCAGCAGGTGCAGGTGCGTGTGAGCCGGGGTTCGAGTTCTCGTCTGCTCGACCACCAGGCGCGCCGGGTCTGCGGGCGGATATGGCGCTGAGGAGACGAGATGATTCTCTCTCTTTCGGTCGGGCAGCCGGGCTATGGGATGTCGAGGTGAGGACTGGTGATGTCGTCACCTCGGGCACGGGGTCATGCAGTGGGAGAGAGCAGCGCCGGGTGGTGGGGGGGTGCGTCTACGTCTGCACGTCCTGCGCCTTGTCTCCTGCTCGGCACTCGAGGACAGGCGTGCGTGGGTGC
The DNA here is from genome assembly GCA_001282315.2 of Chrysoporthe cubensis. Lineage (NCBI taxonomy): Eukaryota > Fungi > Ascomycota > Sordariomycetes > Diaporthales > Cryphonectriaceae > Chrysoporthe > Chrysoporthe cubensis. The sequence continues at coordinate 2,202,885 of LJCY02000008.1, read as the reverse complement.
GGGCGTGGGTGCGTGGGGTGGAGCTGTGTGTCCTGCGCGCCCGCTCCGGAATTCCAGGTCGTTTCCCGCGTTGTTGTGATTGTGCCGTCTTTATCTGGTATGGCGAGGAGGGGTGACGGGGCGGGCGTGGCGTGCGACGGGGCGCGTCTGCGGTCTTTGTGCCCGACTTTCTTGCCGGTTAGTCACAGAAGTACCCTCGCCGGTTGCCAGTGAGTCGGGCGGAGTGGATTCGACAAGCAGGGCCGGTCGGTCGCAGCAAGTCGGGTCCAGATCCAGCGCAGCGCAGCGGTGCGGGATGTGCAGCGCGGTGCGGTGCGGTGCAGTGCGGTGCAGCGCAGTCAAGTCCAGTCAAGTCCAAGTCGAGTTCAGTTCAGTTCAGTTCCGGTCCGGCAGCGGCCCAGTCGAACGGGGCCAGCGAGTCGAACCTAACTGACGTCTTTGTTGGTCCGTGCTATCAGCCACTCGCTCGGGTTGGGTCGGTCTCTTGCGTCCGTGCCCCGGGGTCGGGTTGGGCTCGTCGGGCGCTGGAGCGGCGAGGCGAGGAGACAAGTTAATGTGTCGCGTCGCCCAGCGGTGTCGGCGGCGGGCGGGAATGTGCAGACAGCGCACGCAGGTCGGGCGGGGCGGAGGGCGGGGGGGGGGAGGTTGCGAGTGGGTTGGCTGTCGGGGTTCTCGACGGTGAGGGTGACGATGTCCCAGAGTTGCAAGGCAGACAGAGGTTCGGGGTCGGGAGGAGCAGGTTCAGGCAGGAAAAAGGTCGAGGATTTTGGGGTAGGGCAGGTCAGGTCAGGCACCGTATGGGGAGGACAGGAACGGGCTTGGAAAAGGGGCTGAATGCAAGGTTGACAGGAACAAATGTCCAGTGCGGGCGGAACCTCGAAGACGAGAAGAGACGCAGAGTAGGAAGAAAAAGGCAGAGATTAGCGCCCAGTTTTGTGCATGCAGGCGATGGCATGGATCAGGATGATGGGATGGGCTACGGCGCATAGCTGCCGTATAGCTGCTACGGCCATGGCCCGAGTGTGTGGTGTGTGGTGTGTGTGGCAGTGGCAGTAAGTAGCTGTGGCAGTAGCAGTACCAGTGCGAGTACTTACGGGGTGCCAGTGCCAGTGGTCAGCGCCGGCGCCAGCGCCAGCACCAGCGCCAGCGTCAGTGCCAGTGCCAGTGCCAGTGCCATGCCAGCGGCCATGCCAGCGCCAGCGCCAGTGCCAGTCCCTTGCCCGTCCAACCCAACCCAACCCGGGGGCCCGTCATGATGCTAACCCACCCCTCCATCATCATCATCCATCCCTCTTCCACCATCATCCATTCCCTCCGTCCATCCCTCCACCCATCAGTCGCCCACCTCGTACGCCCTCGCCTCTCCTCCCGGACCCCCGGCACCCATGCGAGCGCGACCCACACCCCGTCGAGCCTCTCCTCTGCCTGTGCGTGCCCTCTCCCCTCCTCCTGCCCCCCAGAGATGCCGCACGATGGGACCGCAGCCCGCCCGGCTCCAGGGAGGGCCGCGTCGTGGGACAGGTACCGACCTACCTACCCAGCAGCAGAGCACGCAGGTGTGGATGGGACATGGCGCGAGTGGCCGGCGTAGACGAGGCCTGCGCCAAGGTCGGCGCCATGCACCGCACCGTCGAGTGGCCGCAGCAGGGCGAGGGCGGGACCGACCAGGGGACGAGGGCAGGGTGGGGGTTGGTAGGAAGGCCACAGGGCAGGCCAGGGCAGGCCAGGGCAGGCCAGGCCAGGACAGGCCACGCAGGGGGGCAGACCAGGATAGCAGGGGCCCAGAGGAGGTGGAGGAGGAGGAGGAGCAAGAGGAGGGGTGGTGGTGGTTGTGGTGGTGGTGGTGGTGGTGCTCTTCTCATCGATGGGATGAAAATCTGCGGGTGGTGAGTGGTGAAGGGAGCAGGGGCCGGCGGCGGGCAGGGGCCGCCTGTCATCGTCTTTTTTTCCCTCCGGCCCACCGCGATGGGTCCTTGGGCATCATCACCCCTCCAGGCTCTCCACCGCGTCGGTAACAGCTACCAGAGCACCACAGCGCCGAGCACCCAGCAGGGTGCGGCCAGGCACGGCGAGCCGGGGTACTGGTACGGGTGCTGTAAGCGGTAATAGCAGCAGAGCAGGGCAGAGCAGGGCAGAGCAGAGCTCCTCCTGCTATGGTACGTACTATGGTACATACATAACACCACCACCCAGTAGGAATCCACCCGCCTCTCTGCCGCTGCCGCCACCACTACCACCTCCACCTCCTCCTCCACCACCACCACGACGAGGAGCAGGACGGACATACAGACAGACAGATAGACAAGACAGGCACACACCATCGCGGTAGATAGAAGATCCCCTGCCGCGCCTCCAGACTACCGTGCCGTGTCCAGCCGTGGTAGAGGAGGGAGCGGCCCTGCATGGTGCATGGCGGGCTTGACTCGCTCGCCCATTCATCCAATGTCCACGAGGCCAAAGTTTATGCACCCGGCCGCAGCAAGGGACGTCGACCGCCGAGTGGCCCGTCACGATGGCCCCCGGCCCTGCCCGCCGACCTCAGTCCAGACAGCTCGTGATGCTATTCCGGGACAGCGGGCCCCAACAGACGGTGACCGTCTTGGCGGCCGGCCACACACGCACACACTCACTCACACACACACACACACTTACACACAAGGTGAGGCGCCGCAGCGCCTCCCCGAGGCTGTGACCCTCTCTCTGCTGAGTATGGGGACGTACAGTACATACCTCGTCGAGAGCCGAGCCTCAACAGGCTGCAGGCCCCCAAACTCTGGGCTGCAGATCGCGTCATCAGATCGATCGCTCGTCAACTCTGCCCAGAGCCCAGAGGAGAGACGGGGAGGGACGACGAAGGACGAGGAGACACTGAGAGGCGAGACGAGGGCCTGGGAGGCTTCCGTCCTGCATCCTTCTTCGCGCCGGACTGCTCGTCCATCCCGAGGCGCCTTGGCTGGCTCGCGCTCGTTATCCGGCCATAATCTACCGTCCGCTATAGGCACACACATCCAGAACCCGGGCTGTCTCAGATCTAGAAACGCCCCCGCGACAACACACGCTCGCGCCCTGCTCCCCTCCCCCCCGTCGTCGAAACAAACTCTGGCCCTCGCCTCCTGCGCCGCCCCCCGGTCCCCTTCGCCCCTCTTCCCACCCTGCCTCGCCTCGCCTCGATAAGCTCCTGGGATCCCTGAGCCCTGAGCCGGTCCAGGGAGACAGACACACACGCGCGCCCTCGGGCGGATCTTATCGATTACGATCCCGTCCGTCGCGCCGTGCTCGCAGGTTCCAGACCACCACCAGGCGGGTCTCGCCCAGGAGCTCGCCTTGCCAGGATATGCTGCCGAGGGTCGCATCGCCCACCACCACGAGCTCGTCTACGATCCGCGTGGTTCTACCTGCCAGGCCCGGGCAGGCTCCGTCGGGCCTGGGGCCTCGGAGCGAGCTCGCCAGCCCGCCCCGGCCGCGAGCCCACGCGGCGACAGGGGCCGTCGCAGGACTCGCCGCCCCGTCGAAGCTCTCGCGTGTCGAGACAGGCCTCAGCCTTCAGCCTCAAGGCTGCCGAGAGCGAGCATCTCGGGACGCCCACGGCGCCCGCGCGCGCGATCCTCCTCGTCCTCCTCCTCCCGCCGCCGCCGCAGCAACAGCAGCAGCAGCCACAGCCAGGGGCTCGTGCGACCACGACGGGCGTGGCGATCTGATCCAGCCGCGCTGATCGACCTGATGGCCCGCGGCTGTGTCGCGCCGGATCGCCGTTCGTGGTCACCCCCCCCCGCCAGAGCGTCTGTGCTATCAATCACGTACGTCGTGCGCACGCCGACGATACTCTGTCCATGTGTTTCGTGTGTTTCCCTTAAGGTTACTGGTATACAGGGCCGCGCCCCCCTCCCTCTCCCCTCTCCGGCTCTCAGCAAGAGAGTTCCGCCATGCTCGGGGCACCTGCGCTCCCCACGAGACCTCGTCCCCCCCGCCATCGCCGCCGGGCTCACCCCTCCTCCTCCTCCTCCCCGTGGCAGCAGCTGCTGGCGGGCGAATCAGACAGCTCGGCCGTGCAGAGAACCCGACGTGCCGGCATGCTGATGCCCCGTCAGCGCAGACGCCACACGCGGTGCCTTGTTCCTTCGTCCCAAGCCCAGCGCAGCCCGAGCCCGGCGTGCATGCGTGCGTGCCGGAGCGCGAGGGACTGCTCGGTATGTTTCCGCCCACACGCGCAGGTAAGCTGCAGGTCCCGACCAGACAAAACCGCCCCTCCTCCTCTAACCTTCCCCCCCCCTCCCTTCCACCCACGGCTACACGGCAGCAGCCTAGGAAGCAGCAGCAGCCTGCATGCGCCGTGTAACGGTGTCATGCTGGATACGAAGCCGGGCGGGCACACGACAAGAGAAAATCCCACGAGGGGGCGAGGGGCAACACAGGCAGCAAGGGCCCGGTTGGGAGGTTCCGGCGCAGGAACGCCCAATAATCCATCCCCACGGACCACGGATGGGGCGTCTGTCTGTCTCTGTTGCTCCACACGCTGCTAGCCTTGATGCCCTATCCGCTGCCCCCTCGCTCGATTTACGACTGCCGAAATTTTAAAATCAGAGAGAGGAGCCCCTCTGCGCCGGGCGCGTGAGGGGGGTCGTGCAGAGAGAGAGGCCACCCTATGGTTCCGGGCCGGTCATTCGCAGGTGCAGACGTTACCTTTACGCGCCCGGCGCGCCGGGAGCCGCGCGGCGCGCGCGCCCCACGCCTTTGGTGGTCCTGTCTGCGCTCGCAAATCACCTCTCGCGGGCTGCTGCTGGAGGCTGTTCGGCTGCTGCGTCGTCTCGGACCACGCCAAGGGGGAAGGGGGGGGGGCGAACAGACAGCGATCGCGATTCCCGAACAGCCAAGCTGCTGTCGGCGAGGGCATCACCAGCTAGCCAGGTAGGTAGGTAGGTGGTGGGCTCGGCGGCAGCCGGAGGAGAGAGCTCCACCCCAGGCTCAGATCGCAGGGCACACAATCCTGCAGGAACACACGCACACACGACGCTTCTCTTGCTTCTTTTTCTTTCTCTCCCCTGGCCCCCTCCCCCCCCGGCCCGCAGGCTTCGAGAGAGAGAGAGCTTGTCCGCCCGTTCCGTATGCAAGGCACCAGGAGAAGAAGGGCATGCATGCCCAGCGGGTTGTTCCCCATCGGATCCCCGTCTGCCATGCATCGCCATGCATGGGACCGCTCCGTCCGTCTCCCTCGCGCGCAGGAACTTCTCGGGCCCCCAGGTCTCGAATAAATTGCACATCGCCCGGCCTGGCCCCAGGGGGTCCCAGCTGGGATGCGACGCTCGCGCTGCCGACGGCGGGGCACAGCTCCCGGGCCCTGGGCTGGGGACCCCACCCAGCGTGTGGCGGACGGGCACGCCCGCCGGAGATGGGAGGTATCCACTGTGACATCTTCTCTCTCTTTTTCTTCTTCTTCCTCCCTGTGTGCTCCCGAGCGAGCGCGGCCGCCCCTCCTCACCGCGCATTGCCTCCCCTGGCCTATATCGTCTATATCTCGCCATCGGTCATCTCCTCCCCCCAGGCACACCCATCCATCCGATCGAACGTCCTACGCGAGATCTCACCCCGGGGTGGCCAGCCGTGCCCGGGTCAGGCAAGAGAGTCCTGCTGCTGCCGCGGCCTTCGCTGGCCCTCGCCCTACCTATCTTACCTGCTTATCTACCTACCTACGTAATCTCGTTCGAGGTCGGGCTCGAAGGAGTCGACCCGCGAACCGGGGGAGCGTGATCGCCGCCGAGTCATAAGGTGGCATCCTGGCCGTCTCGGGATGCAGGGCACAAGTAGTACGAACACCACAGGGACGGGCGAAGCGGATAGAGAACGCGTTCCGGAGGGCGCCCCCCTTCCCCCGGTCCCCGTGTGTGGGCCCCGATATTAATATTCTCCTACGAGCGAGCTGGCCGCCGCCTCGTTCTCGCTCATCACCCTGCTGCTGCTGCTGCAAGCGCACGAGTCGGGCCACCCGGGGGCGCCGCGGCGGCTGCGCTTGCGGCTCAAAGCTGCAGGTCATCTCGTCACGCGGTCTGGACATGTGCCCTGCCCCGGGCCGCATAAAACCCAGAAAGCTTGCTTGCTTGCTTGCTTGCTGGCGATAACGGGTTGGGTTACGGACGGATGAGGTGGCGTGCGCAGCGCAGGGCGGGCGCGGCGCCGGCGCCTTGCATTGCATGCAAGCATGCATGTATGCATGCAATGCAGGGTGACAGCAACAACTTCTCGCGACGATGGGCCACCTCTTCTTCTTGCGGGCAAGCCCTGCCTGCATCCATTCAACATCCCCCGGGCGCGGACCCCCCTGCGCGGTCACGAGCCCCGCGGCCGTCAGGGTCCTCGGTGCCGGGAGATAACGTTCACCTGCGAGACCGCCCCGCGTCTGATGGCGACGCCTCGTCGCGATGTGTTGTGTGTGCATGACACACGGCTCGTCCACCTGCGCCTGGGGCTGGCTTCTATTGGCCGTGACGGACGGTGAGTAGACTAGATAGGCATCGATAAGACAAGATGAAAAAAAGCAAAAAAAAAAAAAAAAAAAAAAAAAGAAAAAAAAAGAAATAGTCAGGCCTATAATCCACCAGCCCAGCAACAACGCCAACGGCATAATAACTACCAGCAAAGCCACCAGGCGATCAGGCGTAGGCCCTACCGCCTCTGCAGCCCCTCGGCATGGTCCTCGGCCACCACAATCGGCCCGTCGACCGCGCAGAGAGACTGACAGAGGCCAGGGCGTCGTGAGGAAAAGAACCAAAAAACCACTCCTCCTCCTCCTCCTCCTCCTCCCCGTCCACCCAGGGCGGGGACACAAGCCCGATCCAGCACAGAGCGCCGCAGCAGGACCCCCCAGTACCAGCGTTTCTCAACGTTCATGCCCGCGCCGTCCCTTTCCCGATCGGGCCAGCCCCACGAGGCGCGGGCCCCAAGTGCCGAGCGGATCGAGGCCGTCCCGGCGGCCAGCGTGAAACTGCAACCTTTTCATGTATGTGCATGGAGGGGGGGAGGAGGAGGGGGAGGAGGGGGAGAAAGGAAGGCAAAAAAGGGCAACGTGCTCGCCCGCCCGCTCGGGGCGTCTGCCGACCGGCGTGCCAGCCTGCGCAGGTGGTCCTAACCCAGGGGGGTGGCGGGTTGGGTAGGGTGGGTGGGCGACCCGGCCTCGTCCTGAAACAGGCCTGGAGGGGGAGGGCAGAGCCACAGCCTCGCAGCCCAACACGCACCGGCGGGCCAGACCACACTCCCATCTATCCCCCCCAGAGGTGGCAAGGGTGGAACCAAGGGTGGAGCGGGCGGGTGCGTCGCCCAGAGGTCACGGTCGTCGCGAGATGAGTAAACGAGTCTGTGTTGGGGCAGGGCTGTGGGGATTACATACACTGCTGAGGTGAGTGAAGTCACACTTTATTTTTTTTTTCCTTTTTCTTTCTTCTTACTGCCGGATGACGTCGTGTGATCTCACCGCGCCGCGGGTATGCGCCTCCGTCTCACCACCTACTTACTACAGCCGCGCTAGGTGAGGCTCACGCACGGCTGTTGAGCCCGGCCGGCCGTCTGGGCCGGCCTGTGACGGACGGTGAGATTTTCGTGCCGCACGGCTTGGGGGTTTTATGGTGCGGCAGACTAGGTGCTGATGACAGGCCGGGCGGGCACCAAGAATAAAAGTAAAGACGTGGACCCCAACGCCGCCGTCGGGTGGTGATCGTCAGACTACCGGCCTTCCCTTGGGGGCACTGTACACGATACTTCTGGAGGACGGTAACCCCGTCGTGGTGGGCATCACGCGGTTGCAAGCCCCAGCCTCGGCTGGCCTCGTCTCTCCCGCACGTGTATCCTGCTGGGTTTTTCTCGCATCTGCCCGCCCATCCTCCCTCCAGGTCGAGGGAGGGAACGGACCTGCGGTGGGCCTGATAGTAAGTAGTATCGATAGTGGCAGGCCGTATCGTCCCCAAATCGCGATAGAAACCGGGGGAAAGGTCTCACAAGCAACAAGCAAAACTGCTGCAGTTCAAAGTTGATGTCAAGCGTCATTCGACCCGTATGTCTAAAGTTTTGCCCAGCACACAATAGCTTTTCCCTCGCTGCGGGAGCCTGAACTCGTAGTAGAGGAGCAGGAAGCTGGCAAATCCCACCTGTATGTATGTAGTATGAGGCGAGCCAGCAACCCCAAGTCTAGCAGGATGGATGATGCCTGGGACTCCTCGTGCCGAGGAACTCACCTGTCTGCAAATGCCATCGGGCCCGGATGACATCCCACTACACCGCGTGTCACGTTGACCGTCTCATCACCATCGTCTTTCCCTCCTGTCCGCCACCGCATCGCCTGTATCACGATGCCGCCTCGCCGCCCTACCAAGCGCGCCCACAAGGCCGCCAGCAAGCGTGATGAGCCCCATCCTCATCACTAATTTGGTGTGCACCAAGTGTGCTACCGTAACCGAGTGGGACTTCGTGCCCACTGCAGAGGAGTCTCTAGTGCGTGCTCGTCTGTAAACATTCAAATGCAGCTTCGGCTGCTTGCGACGGGTGCGTCGCCAATAACAAAGTGTGCCAGCAAGTAGGTGGCGATCCTCGAGCGTTACCCTAGTGACCCTATGTTGACAAGCTGTCCAGCACCCAGCTGGTATAATTGCGGTTCAACATCTCGAGAATATAGCTTGGATCGCAAGGGAACGGTCACCAAGGCATCAATCACGTCACCGAGCAAGCATTCACCAAGCAAGCATAGACTTAAAACAAAACGACAACTTTTCATTCCGCCCCGCAGGGCCGGCACACCCCTATTTCCCCCCCTCCCTTCTCTTTTTTTTTTTTTTTCTTTTTCTTTTTCTTTTCCGTCTTCAAAAGAAGACTTCCCTCCCGCCCCGAAGGGCACCACCCCCTCCATCCTCGTCCTCATCCTCATCCTCATCCTCATCCTCGTCCTCGCCTCCCCCCTCCCCCTAAAGCCTCCCCCCGCCCAGCACGAACCGCGCCGACGCCGCCTCGTTCCGCGTCCCCTCGTGGACGTCGCCCCACCGCGCCTCGAGCGCCGCGCGGTGCAGGTCCTCGAGCACCGGCCGGACCTCGTCGGCCCAGGCGTCCCCGCACTGGGTGCGGAAGTCCAGCGCCAGCAGCTGGGATGGGAGCGGCCGCTCGGCGGAGGAGGAGGCGAAGGGGTCGGCGGGGGCGGCGGGGGCGCGCGGCACGAAGTCCGGGAAAAGGGTCTCGAGGTGGGCGGTGGGGTCGCAGGCAGCCTGTTGTGGGAGGTCTCTCGGTTAGCAAGTATTCTCTTGAATAAGGATGGGGTGGACCATCCTAAGAAGGGGGGAGGGAAGAAGTATTATTATAAGTAGAGCAAGTAAACGTGGTGACGGAAAAAGAGAAGGAGAGAAAGGGGAAAGAGAAAAGAAAGAATCGTCCGAGTAAAGATGAAGAGACGTGGAGAGAAGGGGAAAGAAACAAGTTTGTCTTACAGCTGAATGGGCGTCAAAGTTCCACTAAGGTGATTCGGTGCGTTCGAGGGTGTGACCAGGAGGTATAGGAAGGGAGAAGGGGAGATTCAGTCGTGGAGGTGAGAGTATGAACAGAGAGGCTATTTTAAGCAGAGGAGAACTGGGAGGATATATATCACGGCAGCCGTGGTACTGCGCGGGGGGAGGGGAGGGGGATGTGTATGTATCATTAGTGCCAGGTCCTTGGATACACATATACGTACGAGGTCCAGCTTCCCGTAGTCCTCGCCCCAGCGCGGCACCGCCCCCTGCGCGACGGCCTTGCCCTGCGCGAACATGAGCCCCATGAGCATGAACACGTCGAACAGCCCGGCGTTGGCCGCGTCCACCCGCCCGCAGAGCTCGTCCTCGACCTCCTCGTACCGCCGCCCGGACATGCGGCCGCGCCGCATCTCGTGGTGCGCGCGGTAGACCGCCTCGGCGTGCGCGGCGCGCTCGGCGCCCAACGTCCGCGCCCGCGCCGCGAGCGCCCGCTGCAGCCTGTGCCACCCGTCCTGCCACGCCTCGTAGTCGGCGCGGTCGGACCGCTTCATCTCCTTGAGCCAGTCCAGCTCGATCCAGAACCCGCCCGGCCGCTCCAGCTGCGGGCGCGCGACCGCCGCCGCCGCCTCGCCCGCACGCCGCGCCTCCACCGCGCCGCGGACGTCGGGCGGGAACCGGGTCCACCGCGCGGCGTTCTGGGAGGGGAGGGGGTGGTCATCTAGGTTCTCCTCCCACAGGCGCGGGCCCCCTGCGGGACCGCGGGCGCCGTTCGCTGGGTTGGGGTCGCCCTCGGCCGGCTTGCCTGGGAAGTCGTTGCGGTGGGGGGCAGACTGGGGGGCCAGGACCGGGTCGTTGCGGTTGTCGTGTCGATGGCGCGCAGGCCAGAGCTCCTGGTTGTGGATGGGGCCGCGGCGCATTGGGCGACGGCCTTCTGTGAGGACTGAGTCGCGGGGGATGCCATGACTGGGACGTGGGGGCGCGGCTGAGGCGTTGCGATGATTGTTCTCAGATCGAGGGCCGCCGTAGAGCAGGTCATTGGCTGCGTTCAGGTAGGTAGGGACGTAACGAGGTGTATTTTGAGGCTGGCGAGCAGGCGTGTGATGGCTGTTCTGAGGCTGAGGGACATCCTGGGATGAATTGTCGGCTTGGTCGACGGACGCGGACTGAGAGTGAATCTCAGAGCCGCTGGAGGACCCGTCGTCGGCCTCGTTCAAGGTGGGCAGGGTGTAAGGACGAGGCTGAGGAGGAATCTCACGAGGATTGTGGTTCTCAGGTCGAGGTCCGCCTTGGAGCAGGTCATTGGCGTGATTGAGGAGCGCAAACGCGCGCTGCGGTCGAGGTTGGGCGATGTGAGAAGAGATAGTGTAAGATCCTGAGGGACCGCCAGGAGGCTGAGGGGCTGCCATATTCTTGGATTTCGTTCTGGTCGGGGAATATGTGCGGTGATGGTCGTCGGTGATCGCTTTGTAACCGTGGCTGTGCGACGTGGCTACTGACGACGACTGGTTGACTGATGACGACGAGGTTGGTGATGCTTAGTCGGCAAAGAGTTGGAAGGCCAGCATCGAAGGTGGGGAGGGGGCTGGGCAGGAGGTGGACAGCGTCAACAGTGACCCCAATAACAGCACTTTCTGAGTCACTCCACGTGCTCTCCTGTAGGCATCACAAACATTTTCTCCAAGGACGTGTTCAGTGATATGGACGAGACCATGACTGCACCTGTACCAGGTCCATCACAATGACCCTCGGTGATGGTCTCGAGTTGTCTGACCCAACTCGGGCTGGCGCCTCTTGCGGACTGAGACTGAAACTCAAGCTTACTTTTTGTGAAGTTAATATGACAAAGTAACCTTGATGCATTGATACAAGAACCAACGAAATCCTTCTCTTCATGTGAGACCAACAGAGCCCCAATCATCATGGCTCAAATAGTCAAAGCCAGAGAAGCAACAGTCTTAGGAGTAGCGACAGTTGTCATGACTTACCAACAACAAGCCGTTGACCGTTCACCTCTCAAGCGGGCCGACGGTGACCTTCTCCCTCAGCTTCCTCTGCGCCTCCTGCTCCCACATGGCCTTCTGCCGGTCCTGCTTCCGCTTGGTGGCCTGCAGATCCGAGAAGCGGCCCCGGGCACCGTGCTTGATCTTGGTGATCATGTCCGCGGCCCTGCCCTTGGTGAGGTCGTCCGCCGTGAGCGGGTCGTCCGCCGGCCGCAGCTTGTTCAGGAACCTGAGCTGCCCATCCGTCGGCGGCGCCCGCCGCCACGCCTGCCGCCGCGAGATGATGAAGTGCGGGAAGGTCTCCACGGCGTACTTGTCCGCGCCGTGGACGGCGTCGGTGAAGGTCGTCGCCTTGAGGAGCTCCCTGGGCGTGGCGTACGGCGACTTGGACTTCGTGCCCGCGGGCAGCCTTCGCATCAGGATGACGCGCCAGAAGGCCGGGGCCGCGTCGTCGGTGGCGTCCTTCTCGAGCCGCAGGTATGACCCACTGTCGCTGGACAGGATGTACTTGTTGTGGCTGATCTGGACCCAGGCGTGGTGGCTGATGGTATAAATATGCCTCTCGCCTGAGGTGTCCGAGATCAGGTCAAAGACGGAGTCGTATTCTGTGAAGGTGACCTTCTGAGGTAGGCCTTTCGGGATCGGTATAGGTGCACCGTCGTATGCCTGCCCATGACGGACGTTCTCGGCTTCCTTGCGTTCTCTGGTGTCCTTCATATCATCAACGGTGGCGTTGCTGACCAGCTCGCCGGGGTCGAGGCCGAAAAGCGTGGGGACGGTCACGATCCCGGTCTCGAGACTCGAGACCATGTCGATGATATGACAGTCCTTCTTTCCCTTGTGCAACCGCATACCCCGGCCGATCATCTGGACGAGCAGGTTTCGAGACCGCGTGGGCCGAGCAAGGACAACGCAGTCGATGTTGGGAATGTCGGTGCCCTCGGTGAAGACGCCGCAGTTCAGCAGGACGGGGAACTCGCCGCGCTTGAAGGCGTCCAGGATCTCGCCCCGCTCGATCTTGTGCGTGTCGCCGGTGACGAACCGGGCGTCGAGGCCGTAGTGGCGGAACTTGGCCGTGAGGCCGGCGACGTGGCTCAGGTCGACGCAGAACACCAGCGTCGACTTGCGCTCGGGGGCCTTGGCCAGCCACGAGCGCACCGTGACGTCGTTGACCTGGTCCGTGTTGACGGCCCGGGACAGCTCCGAGGCGACGAAGTCGCCGCCGCCGCCCTGCATCTTCCGGACCGCGGAGATATCCGCCGTGGACCTGACGGTGGTGAAGATGACGCCGGAGAGCCACTTCTCGTCAATCATGTCGACGTAGTCCTTGTGGTAGACGATCTCGTCGATCGCCGCGCCGAGCTTGACGCCGTCGAACCGCGAGAACGTGGCCGACACGCCGACCAGGTTCGGGGTGTCGGCGCTCTTCTTGTCGAGCCCGAAGTGCCGGAGGACCCTCATGTAGCCCGGCGCGACGATGTGGTGGGCCTCGTCGACGAGGACGAGCTTGAAGTTGGCCGGGTTGTACTTCTGGAGCCTCTCCTCCCTCTGGAGGCTTGCGACGCTGGCGACGGTGATGTCTGCGAGGCCGCTGGCCTTGGCCGAGGCCATGTCTATCTCGACCGTCTGGTCCGGGTACGCATTGATGCAGTGTCTTGCTGCCTGCTCCACGAGTTCCCGGCGGTGAGCCAGGATCAGAGTCTGGGTGGCTCGTTCCGCGGGAGGCTCGATGTGTGAGATGAGCTGGGTGAAGATAACCTTTGAACGTTGTGAGTCGGGCCCACCCGGAGAACAGAGAGGATTCAGAGGAGGGAAGGAAAATTCAACCCACAGTTTTACCCCCTCCAGTAGCCAGTGATATGCCGACCCTCTTGTGCCCGTTCTTCAGCGCAGACACCACAGACTGGATGCATTCTCGCTGATAGTCCCGCAGCTGCACCGGCTGCAGCGACGACTGCGTCGCATAGGCCCTCCCCAGGCAGCCCGCGGGGGCCGCAGGGCCACGCCAGGAGAACTCCTGCCGAGCCCGCACGAGCGCCCTCCGCGGCGCCGGGCCCCCGAGTGCTCGAGAGGCGGGCCTCCAGCACCTCGAGACTGGTCGCAGCATGTCGGTGCTCTCAGCCTTGTGGTTTGGTCGACGTCAGGCGGGCTGCGGGCCGGGCGTGAGGCTGAAGGAGCTCCCGCCGCGCCACACCCCCCTTCGCTCCACAGCGGGAAACCCCCCCCCCCGCGCCTTGCCCTGTCACGGTTGCATTGGGTGCTGCGGGTGCCGCTAAGTTTTTCTTCTCGAACCCCTGCGCGCCAGAGATCCCTGCACAGTAGTAACTCGCCTTCAAGATTCCTTCCTCTGGTCTGGACGACTTTGAACCCCTCAACGCCATGACCGCAGACGTCGCGATGTTCAGCGACAGCAGAGAAATCGCGCGCGTCCAAGTACGAGAATCGCCAATCTAGGGTGTCGCCGGACCAGTCCTTCCACATGAGGCCATTTGTGGCGTCACGCCCGCGAAAATGTCCTCCTCATCCTCGGACGGCCATGTGAGCGACCATGGTCGCCAGGTGGTCGAATCAATCGAAGATTCTGATGACATGTGGATGGGAGGACTCGAAGGCTCAGAGGATGGGGAGGCGGGAGGCGACCGATACGGCGCGGCGTCGCCTCAGACGCGGGCTGGCAGGTACGAAGAAGGTTCGCGTTCGGATGGGGATGACGACGCTGCCGAGGCAAGCGACTCTGCCGAGGATGCTGCTGCATCCGAGGGTGGCGCGTCACTGGGAGACGGCGATGTCGAAGTTGATGGGGAAACTTCTGCGGATGATGATGTTCTGTCTGAGTCACGGGCGCCGCCGTCTGCCCAGGTCACGTCGAGAGCCAGCTACTACTCATCGGACGACACAGACGGCGCCGCATCAGCAGCTGTTCAAGCGGAGGACGAAAGTCTGGGCGGGGACGAGCCGGCGAAGAAGGGGGGGAAGTCGCGCAAGAGAAAATCACCAACGGAAGAAGGCCCAGGCTCCGCATCCATGAGCGGGCTCACAGACTTCCGGCCCGTGAAGAGGGCCAAGGGATCATACATCCGCGAATACCTGGACTTGTTGAATGAGGACATTGAGCATGCAGCCTCTCAATATGATCCCACGGCTCACGAACAGTTCGATGAGAGGATTGCCCTACCGGCGTCACAGATCGGCATGACAGTCTGGACGTCGATGGAAAAGGAACGGTTCTTCGAGTCGCTCGGCCGCCTCGGTCGAGATAACGCAGCTGCGATCGCCCAGAGGATCCGGAGCAAGGGCGAGATGGAGGTGAGGCAGTACATGAAGCTGCTCCAGGACGGCCTCGCCGCCCGGCAGCAGCAGCACGAGCTCGATCCGCTCAAGCTGGCCGACTTCCCCGCGGCCCTCGAGCTGAGCCACGAGTGCTGTGAGGCGCTGGAAGAGGCGGCGGACAGCATCGCCATGCGGCAGGGCAACTCGGAGGACGCGGCCGAGGAGCGCAAGCACGGAGCAGGATGGCTCGTCCATCAGGGAAGCTACAAAGATCTCACAGGGGACGAGACGGACGCGGATGTCACAAAGGCGGCACACGTCTTTAGGGTGCCCGAGTGGCTCGCACTGTCAGAGCGCTTCTTCATGAACGCGCCGACGAAGGAGGGAAACTGGCAGTCTGTGGACGGAGACCCGCCCTCCCTCCGCCTCACGGCCCTGGGAGACTTCCACTCGCTCGCCCTCACGCTCACCAAGCGCCTGGTGGCGGCATCGCTCTACATGGCATCGTCACGCGTGCGGTCCCAGCGCGGATACAGGCCCGAGGTCCGGGACTTCGTCCGGAGCAAAGACGTCCACGCCGCGGCCCTGTCGCTGGGGCTCGCCACGCAGAAACCGCCCCTGACGGGCTGCGTGAGGCGCCTGGGGCTCGCCGTCTACGAGGACCCGCCGAGGCCGAACGAGGACGACCGGAGGGCGCCCATCCCCCACGATGATGTCGAGGATGCCCTTGAGATCGGAGGACAGCGGGGCGTGGGCCGGATGAGGCGTCACATGGAGCGCATGGCGCTGTCCTCGGGTGAGAGCTCGGCGTCGATGGACTCGTCGGTGGAGAGCAGCTCTGAGGAGGAAGGGGACGTGGACGACATGTCGCAGGGCGAGGCAGACAGCGAGGAGGAGGAGGAAGAGATCCGGGGTGAGGCGGAAGAAGCCATGCTCTACTCGGCCGTCGACCCACCGCAGACCAAGAGGGCCGGCGAGGCGCTGCTTCGCCGGATCAGGGCAGAGAGGGGGGCGGAGAGGTATGCGGACGCCGTGGACGCCCAGGCCAGCTACCGAGAGGAGAGGAGGATGTGGAGGGTCCTGGGCCAGCAGCCGCCGGAAATGATGATCGACCCTGGGCCCCCTCCCTCTGGCCGCAGGCAGAAGATTTCGGTGGATGCGGGCTATTCGGTAGGCAAGGACAAGGACTGGAGGGCGAAGACGAAGGTGATTAGCGAGTGGGAGGCCGCGTATGGAGGTCCCTGAAGGGGCCACGGAGACGCAGGACCCGGCCCAGCACGCGGTCATCATCGCCGAGGGCAACGAAACATATAAAAAAAATAAAAAGTCATAAAGACGAGCGAGGCCTGTTGGTGATAGCCCGGGAATAAAAGAGGAACCGCCAAGTAAAGTGCTTACATGAACCTGTGGAGACCTCGGCAGGGCGACCCCGATGCAATGGCACATGGGTGCCCAGGGTGCCCAGTACCAGCGCCCAGGGTGGTGGTAGTGGGTGGCTGTGCCTGTTTTACAGTGATCGAGTCGACACGCGCTGCGGTCGCCCTTTCGCCTGCCGTGCGTCCCGCACGCAGAGGAGCGCCTCCTCAGCGGCAGGGAGATGGGTTGAGACACCTTCGCGTTTGAGGGACACGTTCTCCCGCTTCGTTCCCTTCGTCGACCTACCCTGCCTCGTGGCCATTCTTTCTTTCTTCTTCCCCCCGTCGTCGTCCTCCTTACTCTCCTTGTTCTCTCTGCCCGCGCCTGATCGATCCGAATACGCACGCACACCCTGACTTCCCCTTGGCCCTGGTGGTGGCTTGTTCTATTTCCCCTTGTCGTCGCCTTATAAACCTCCCGGCTGGGCCGCGCGCGCTAAGCCGAGAACAAAAGTGACTTAGTTGCTCACCATACCTCGCCTTGCCACGCCACCACCACCACCACCGAATCACCCCGCGGTGCCGCGCAATCCAAACTCTCTCTTTCTTTCTCTCTCTGTCTCACACACGTATCGCACCGAAAAAAAGAATCCACTGAGTACTTCACCACAACAAACCTCCGAGGAGACCTCGCCGGCGATCATCATCCAAAACAAAAAGAGAAAAGTCGCAATAACCCCCTTCTGCGCCATCCTCAATCGCAAACCGACCAGTAATCGTCAGCCCAACCCCTCCAAGGACGAAAGCGCCCTTCCCAACCACCTCCCCCCACCCCCCATAAACAACAACAACAACAAAACCCCCCGTCAGTATGTCCAGCAAGCCAACCGAAGCGCCGCCGTCCTACTACGCCGGCGGCCCGCAGGCCCCCAAGCCGGCCTACAACGGCCAGCAGCAGTACCCACCACAACAACAACAGGGCCAATACGGCGGCGGCTACCCGCCCCAGGGCGGCGACCCGGGGTACTACCAGCAGCAGCCACAGATGGGCTACTACGGCCCCGGCCAGCAGGGCCCCTACGGCCCGCAGCAGGGCGGGTACTACCAGCAGCAGCCAGGCGGGTACTACCAGCAGCAGGGCCCGTACGGGCCCCAGGGGGGCTACTACCAGCAGGACCCGCGGGGCCACGGCGCCGGCACCGGCCTGCTCGAGGGCTTGATGGCTGCGGCGTGCTGCTGCTGCTGTCTGGACCTGCTCTTCTGAGGCGGGCGCCGCGGTGGCGGGGGAATGAGGAGGAGGAACAACTGCGTAGCAGCGGGCGGACCAAGGCCGCACGGTAGGCGGCGGCAGCGGCGGCAGCGGCGGAGGAGGGAATATGCCACATCGCGGCCGGCCTGTCCTTAGGGACGTGAGCCGTTGGGAGGGTGAATAAACCTCCCCGATACCCGCAAGACGATGTGGAGGAGATAAAGCCTGCGGACCAGGCCTCGGTGTATCACACGGATCTACATTCTTACACGGCGTTACGGATAGGCAGGCAGGCAGGCAGGCAGGCAGGCAAAGGGGGTTTGCCTATGAGATGGATGCGGGATATGAGACAGAGGCGTCTGGCCTCTCTAATCACCAAGCGACCGTCTGGGACGTCATTATGTTCTCTGTTGTCTTTTAGTCGAAATTGGAAGTCATTCCACACTGCATGGCTGACATGCGCTCAGAGTGACTTGTCCACTGCATCTTCCACCGTATTCCAACGTCATCGGTCACTTTTTGTGGCGTATGGCTTGGTTCTACAATGACAGTCATCATCACCTCTGCTCTTCTCCTTCGTCTCGTCATTGCCCTATCAAGGTCTGTTCGCCATCATATACATCGGCATCACTTTCGTATCAAAATCAAAGATGTGGAATAAAATTCTAGGATTCATATCAATACTTCTAGAATGCTGTCTGTGACATGCTGACTCCACAATGCCATGCGACCAATGCTTCGCTCGCCATGCCCTGGAACCTGCCGGAAAACCAAAACTCCGAACCGCCCCTTCTCTCTTCTGGATGGGTATTAATGCCAACGCCGATCGTGTTACTCGAAAACGAAAATCTAAGGACGCTGCTGCTGAGGACTGCCGGCAGATCAGAGCTGGATGAGGTCCTCCTCCGAGAAGTCCGGCGGCGCCTGCCCGTACAGGACACGGCTCTTCGAGTCCAGCGCCGTGCCCTCGTTGCTGATGCGGATGTGAACGCTGTAGTCGTTCGTGCGCCGGACCTCGTCGTCCGACACGCCGATGTCGTCGCGCGGGATCCAGACCACGGGCCGCCGGGCGCGCAGGGCCGAGTGCGTGAACGCCTTGCGGATCTTCTCGTCGCGGTCTTCGGGGTTCAGGTCCTCGATCTCGTCGGCGTAGTTGCCGAACAGGGCATCGCCTATGGCGCGCTGGTTCTCGAGGTCGCGCACAAACTTCTTGTGGCGGCTCTGTGCGATCTCCTTGACTTTGCGCTCGGCAGTGCCGTAGGTATTGTCGAGGACCGCATTGCCGGTGCCTGCGACCCACGTCTTGGAATGCTTGATGATGCTCATCCCGCCCGATGATATTTTCTTGTGGTGTTTCTTCACCGGGCTCTGCTTTTCTTTTGCATCAAGATCATCCAGCTCGTACTGGTCGTCGTCCTTGCTCATGGCGCTGTGCGACCTGCTTGGAGTTCCATCGTCCTTTTCTTTGGCGGACTCTTCGTCCTCATCGTCGTCATCGTCATGTAGTCGTCTTTCCAGCTCGATTTTCCTGCGCGTCAACTCGTCTTGCCTGTGCTCGAGGGCCCGTCTCGTATCGCCGTGATAGAGACCCTGAGCCTCCAGCTCCTCCTTTTCGCTTTGCAGCTGTTCCTGCTCGCGATCTACCTCTTTGATCTGCCGTTCAACCTCAAAGACCACGTCCCGAAGGACAGCCTCGTCCTCGAAGGTGATTGGTAGGTAGCTCAGAAGCGGACCAAACTCCCTGTTCAACATGATCTGGTACAAGGCGGTGAGGATCATTGCGACAATCATGATGATACCCTGTTTGTAGCAAAGGACCGTCCCGTCCGAGGACTGGACCAAGAAGAACAGTCCGATTAGACACAGCTCCATGACGTATAGTCCAGTGAACATCTGGTTCAGGGCTCTGGGGTACAGCTTGCCCCCAGTGTCCGTCTTGAACCGCGTCACATAGAGCATATTATATCGGTGCGCACACCAGAGCAGGCTGAAGTTGATGACGGCGAAGATACTCATGATAGGAGCGATGACGGAAAATACGAGGGCTATGCAGGCGAAATTCGTATAGACTGGAAAGAATGAGCCCCACTTGACTTGAGGAAGCGAGGTCTGGCGAATGAATTTCGCCCTTGCGGTGCTGTCGAGGATCCTCGACAACACATACCACATTGCCTGGTTGTAGTTAGCAAATTGTTCCACAGCTCTCACGAGGCAGATATAGACCACGGAAATGCCGTTGAAGGAAAAAGCCCACATACCAAAGCCGAGACTTGCAACAGTGTTCCGGAGCTGACAGATGCACCCTGCAGCAACAAGTAGGAGAAGAAATAATTTGAAGCGTCGGGTAGATTTTCAGCCAGAAGGGTCGGCAGGCTCTCTATGTCTGACGCAACGTTCGCGATGGTCTGAAGTGCTCCAGAGGTGATGGAGACGACCAGAAAGACTTCAACGAAGAGGACTGCCGGGGGGTCAGTCATGAGCTGCACCAAAGAACACCGGAGGGCGACCATCACTTACAGAAGAAGTAATATATCTGGACCCATTCTGACCTGGAAGCTCCGGTTTTCACACCCTGGAACTCGGCGATCAGGTTCAAGACGATCGGGACCAGGGCGAGGATGATGGCGAGGAATGCTTGAGGCAGGACAGCCGCAGCCAGCTTGACGAATTTGTAGACAGAAGCATTCTCCTTCAAAAACCCGAGCCACGAGTATTTCTGGATCATAGAGTCGATCTCGGAGAGAGAGGCAGAGAACGCCACGGGAATACCCCAGAGGACGACCATTCCAAAGACGAAACCACAGGCTAGCATGACCCGACTCCACTGCATCCACCAGCTCTACAATATCGATTAATACTCAACAGTCTAAAAGGAGGCGAGGGGCCTGAAATACGCACCATTGCCATGTTGTCCCATATGACGTCCTCGGGACTGACCTCCACCACCCGAGGAGCCATGTGTTTGGGGACATGATGTATGACGCTTTGACAGGCCATGTGCGCTGCCGACTGGTTGTTGAACTGAATGAACGCAGACGTCATCTTGGGAAAACGCTCGGGGTTCTTCTGGTCCTCTTCGATTTCCACATTCAGCCGGGCGAGCTCCTGCCGGCACCAGTAAATGGTATCGACCTTCTTGTGGATGAGTGGAAGACCGGGAAGCCAGGAGGGGGTAAAGTCGAAGAGAGGAAGGCGATGGTGTGGGCGATCCTTAGCCTTGATCCACTTCTCCCATTCGGGGGCAGACTGCTCTTGGTACACCTCGGTCTGGCCAGGGTTGACGTACATAGGATACTCAACGAGATCCTCGTCCCCGCCCAGGAATGGTATGTACTGCTTGATCTGCGTCCACAGTGATTCCTCCTGGTCGAATGGATTCTTGCCGTCCTTGGTGCCCTGGGGAACAGGCGAGGTATAACCTCCGGAAGGAGGCTTCCAGAACTGGTACCACTTCGTGGATTCCTTGACGTACATATCATCGATATTGTCGATATGGCGCGTCGTGTTGATGTGATGGTGGCCAGTCAGCTCCTGCAGATCGGAACTCTTCTTTGACGGTTGGTATTCCGATTGCTCTCGCGTGTACTCCGAGGCAAAAGACACCTTCGGCCTCTCACCATTGGCGGCTGCAAAGCGGCGGTCGGAGGTGCTCGTCGACGGACGTCCGGTGGTTGGAATAAACCCACCGCTCCTCCCTATCTCATTATCGATGCCATGGGTCACGGTAGACAAGCCACCGCGGACCCCATGCCCAGCTCGCTCGACCGCGTTCGCGCTGCTCTTGAAGACCTTGCCGACCGCGTTGAAAGGCTTGAATGGGTCTGGCTGGCCGTGGGGGCGGTCCTCAGGGTGGGCGATGGCGTTGGCGGCTTGTGCATCGGCCAGCTCTACGCCGTGCTCACCCATGGTAAGCCCCTCCTCGGCCTGCGCCCGGTGTCGGGCTTCCTGGTCTTCGTCCTTCTGCCTCTGAGCGCGCTCCTTCTTGGTTGGTTTGTTGGTGCGCAGCTGCTTGCGCTGCGCCTTCTCGTCCTTCTCGCGCTGCTGCAGCTGTCGCTTCTTGCAGTCCCGGATCAGATCGCTCTCGGCAGCTTCTAGCTGCTTATGGATCTCGTCCCTCTTCTTGATCTTGTCGAGGAGCGGGGTAAAGTCTTGCGTGAGCCAGATGTTCTTAATACCTCCGGGGAACACGTCAAACAGTCCGCGCAAAGCCTCTTCGCTGAGCCATTTCTTCGGGATGGAGGAAACCAGGACGGTGGTGGCCGAGGCCCTGAGCCGGTGCTCAGCACTGGTAAGCCAGTCCTGACGCACGCGCACAAACACCTTCATCTCCGCGAAGACCACGTAGCAGACCCATATGATGACGGTGAGGGCGAGGATGAGGTGTGCCCAGTAGCGCTCATAGTTCTCGGTCTTGACATTGCCCCACGCGAGCACGCTAAGCCCGACAACAGCGTTAGCATCGTCGCTCGTCGTGGTGTTGGTCCAGAGATTCGAGCCCCTGCCATCAACGTAGTTGATGGGGAGGAGGATGGGCAAGATGACGCATGTCAGAGGGATGAATATAACAAGAAGCGTCTTCAGATATCTCAAGAAAAAATACGCGTCTAAGCCGCACTTGTTGATGACCTCCCGGTCCGGGACCTTCATCAGGCCGGTGATCAGTGCCCATGGCGATGCGGGCGGTGGTTCACTACAGTCATGTCAGCGGTCTAGCTCGAACCGACACAGCAAGCGGCGCGAGGGCCGAGGGACGAGAGGCTGGACATCTGGACTGAGGGGAAAGCAGGCAGGGATATAACAGATTGGCAAAAGACCTGGGTGGCGGGTGGCTGGGACGGACTCACGTTCTCTCTCGTTCTGGCACCAAGAAGGTTTTGGGCTTGTAGATTCTCGCGATCTTGTTCCTCAGGAGGAGGAACAGGCCGATCTGGACGCCGGCCACAGCAACGGAGACGGCGAGGGAGGCGAGAAAGGATTCCAGGCCATAGCCAGAGTAGGCCTGGGCAGTGCCAGACCCGGCGCTGGTGTCGGTGCTGTTGACCATGCTGGATGGGATGGAGAGGGCGTGAACCCTTCCAGTCTCTGGGCGCGCGTGCGCAGCTAGCTCAGGTATGTGCGGTATGCCAGGTCGAGACGGCGCGTACGGTGTCTGGGGAGGAGAGCGGGCGGTGGGTTGTCGAAGCTGGCGGGTTTAGTATGCAGTTGAGGTTGCGTCGAGGTCTCGTGGTGTGGTTCAGGGTAAGTAAGACGTTACGCGAAGTGAACGGGGTCGGATCGGACTAGGCGAGGGGCAACATTGTCAACGGTGCCGGGTTGATGATGATCGACCGCTTCAATTGGACGATCAATTATCAGCGACAGTGTTCGTTCTTGGCCCCGCGAAGGAACAAAGGAACGGCGCTGGGTACCGTGAGGACGTCGAGCCGGCGAGCCTGCGGTGATGGGCTGTCGTCTTTCGAGACAGGCGACAGGAATAGATGCAACGAGGACAATGGAGCCTTTGTCTGGTAGCGTCCGAGGGATTGTTTCGACGACGGGAAGATGTTTCTAGGTCGGGAGGGTTGTCGCCCGAGCTGGCCTGGCTGGTCGGTCTGGTTATGGAGAGAGTCTGAGTCTGCGTCTTGCGTCTGGGGAGCAGGACCAAGATCTGGGCCGCCAGGGTGCCGGGCCGCGCTCCCTTCCCAGGTCGATATAATCGTGAAGGGTGAAACAGGGAATCGTGGAAAGCTTGGCCCGCGCCTTGCCCAACTCGACTCGGCCGACGATTGGCTCTGGGCTCACCGCAATCAATGTGACGTCGGCGGCTGCACGGGGGCGGTCCAGGGCGCCACGGCACTAGGGCGCCAGGGCGCCAGGGCAAGCACCAGGGGTACAGTACAGCGACAGTGGTGGGCGGTGCAGGCGGTGCGGCCTCCAGGCCTGCCGGGCCCTTGTACTGTACCGCTGCAGGGCCTGTCGCGCCTGTTCCAGCTGCGCCCCTGGTGCGCTGGTGCGCCGGCAGTGATTGGCCCTGACGTAAGAGCGCATGCCGGAGACCCTGAACCAAGATCTCCAGACCAGCGGTCTCCGCCGTCAGATCCAACCTGTGACACTGTGGCATTACATTGGCAGGCTGGCCGCCCAGTCATGTACCTGTAACCACCGAGGCTGACGCCCCACCCGTCGTTCTCGCGTGCGGGAGCCGTCCACGATCTCAGCCCCAAAAGTGGACAAGGGAAACCCTAATTGCATGTGCCTATGTTGCAAAGTAAGTAAACACAAGGGGAACAAAGGACAAAGCGACGCATGTGAGCCGGGATGGACCGAGCACAAAGACGAACATGCGCCGCGCCGTGCCGCTGTCAGCTGAGGCATAAGTGACCCCCTGTCGCCAACTGCTGGCCAACTGCTGGCCAACTGCTACTACTTAGCCGCTGCTAGAACGGATTACTTGCCTGAGGCTGAGTGAGAGTCGGATCTTAGGTCCCGTCTCGACCGCGCCAGGCCAGTTGCAGCACTGCCCGCCCTTGAGATAACCAACCAACCAACCAAACCCCCGCCCAGGAAAGCCCCTTGTCACCACCAGCGCGTCGATAATAACATAGTACGTCCGTACAATGTAGTGCTGTATCACCAGATCTCGATGCGCACTTACGACACCGTTGGCGACCAACACGACATCGCACCTTATCTGGACCTGGCAGCACAGAACTATGACAGCCCCTCGCTAGAAACCCCGCAATCATTTCACCCTGTGGGCCCTTGCAGAGGCAGCAGCACAGGGAGGATCGGTCGCCTTCATATCCTCTCTTCGTCGTCTCCCGAGGTCTCATCCGTCGCGATTCATCCAGTCGGCTCTCGACGTCGAACAGCCTCGCTTGTGATCATGATGCCCAGCCTGCGCGACGACTCACGGGCGCGGCACAGGGCCTCGTTTCTCTGCTGCCATCGTCCCACGATAAGCCGGCGGCCCGTTTGAGGCCTGAGCGACGGGTCGTCGCCCTGTGCGGTCTGTCGGCCTGGGTCTCCACCACTCCCCGGGGGGGTTGGCCTGCTATGGCCGACACTGCTGCTGCTGGCCCCGCGGTTTTCCTTCGAAAAGCGTATTTGGGGGGAATATCTTGCTGCCGTGCCCTGCCCGCCCGCGGGTCATCTACTTCCCCCCCCACACCCGCCCCGGCAGAACCGGTGCGCGCCGTCGGCGTCGATTTTTGGGCGCCGAGGATTTCCCCGGCGCGAGGCTCGACATACGACATCTTCTCGCGGCGGGCTTTCTATCGTGCCCGGCTCCGGCGCCTGGTCTCCGGCTGGCCTGCTCGTAATATATCTTCACGATGTCGACGCCGTGGTGATCTGCCCGTCCGCGACGGGGTTGTGTAGTAGCAGTAGTAACAGCGGACTGGACCAACATCCGCCGGTCGCCTCCCTCTCCACAGGCCTGCTTCCTGTTGCGCTGCCCACCTGCCTGGCCCATCCCATCCCGAAGTGGGCCAGTCCCGCCAGCTTGATCTTTTCCCACCTGCCCGATCGGCGCCCTACAGACCTGGGCTTCCTCCTGTCCTCCCTCCTGTACAGCAGCGAGCACGGACAGACAGGATGGGCGACCAGTTCGACCTCGATATCGCCGTCATCGGCGCGGGTAAGCATCCGCCCCCGGAGGGTGTTCTGCGCGGTGCACACGGCTGACCTCTGGCGGCGCACAGGCATGGGCGGCCTGGGGTGCGCCCTCGCGCTGGCCAAGAAGGGCTTCAAGAAGGTGACGGTCTACGAGCACGCGCCCGGCCTCGGCTTCGTCGGCGCCGGGATCCAGATGGCCCCCAACATGGCGAGGATCCTCGACAGGCTGGGGTGCTGGAAGGAGATCTACGCCGCGGCCACGAACGTGCAGGAGACGAGTATAAGACGTGAGTAGTAGCCCTCCGCTCTGTAGCGTGGTGTCTGGAGAGGAGGAGGGAGGAAGAGGAGCCGTCCGCCCCGCGGCGCGCGCTGGCGGTTCCGGGCTTGGCAGCAGGGCTGACGTTGATGTAATCTTCCCCCGGCGGCAGAGGGCAGCACGAACGAGGAGCTGGCGCACGTCGACATGCCCGACATCGAGGCCAAGTACGGCTACCCGCACTGCACCGGCCACCGGGCCGACCTGGCCGGCGGCATGTACGAGGGGTGCCTGCGGGAGCCCGCCGTGCGGTTCCGGCTCGGCAACCCCGTCGTCAGCATCGAGGCCTTCGCGCCGCGCGCGCGGTTCACCGTGCAGCCGCACGACGGCGAGCCCTACCAGGCCGAGGCGGACGTCCTCCTCGCGGCCGACGGCATCAAGTCGCTGACGCGCGGCGCCATCCTCGCCCACGTCGGCGAGGCGTCCCGCGAGGCCGACACAGGGCAGGCCTCGTACCGGATCATGCTGCGGCGCGAGGACATGGCGCACGACCCGGAGATGGTGGCGCTCCTCGACAGCGACTGCGTGGTGCGGTGGATCGGCGAGCGCCGCCACATCATCGCGTACCCCGTCGCGGGCAAGACCATCTACAACCTCTCGTCGGCGCAGCCCGACGTCAACTTCGCCGGCGCCGTGAGCGCCACCTACACCACCAAGGGCTCCAAGGCCGAGATGATGCGCGTGTACGGCGACTTCTGCCCGCTGGTGCGCCGCATGCTTGACCTCGTCCCGGACGGCGAGGTCATCGAGTGGAAGCTGCGCCAGTACCACCCGCTGTCCACGTGGAGCGTCGGGTCCGTCGCGCTGCTGGGCGACGCGTGCCACCCCACGCTGCCGCACCTGTCGCAGGGCGCCGCGATGGCCATCGAGGACGGCGCCGTCATCGCCGAGGTGCTGAGCCGGATCCCGGACGCCCGGCCGCAGACCGTCGCCCGCGCGCTCAAGGCCTACGAGGCCATGCGCAAGGACCGCACCACCGCGCTCGTCGACATGGCCGCCTACTCGGGCCGGCAGCTCCACCTGGGCGAGGGCAAGGCGCGCGAGGAGAGGGACCGGCAGTTCCGGGAGCACCGGGAGAAGAAGGGCGCGATCCCCGACAAGTGGGCGAGCCCGGACGTGCAGAAGATGATTTACGAGCACGACTGTGTGAGGGATGCCGCCGAGAGGTTCGACGAGGTGTTTGGGAGGCTGGCCTCAGACGACGCGACGACGACGAATGGGACGAATGGGGTGAACGGGAACCATTGATCGCACTTTAACCTGTGATGATGTTCGGGTGCCGTCAAGGCGTTCGCCGGGCCATATACTATAGGTACTTCTGATGTATTCGGTTGGGCCAAGGATCAGAACTCGACTTTTAGTACCAAGACAGACGAATGTTTGTAGGATTGGTTGGTATATCTAAGAAGCTCTTATAAACAGGTAGTCACTCGAAAGCTTTTGATAGATTGAAAGTCTCTTCTTCGAAGATTGCTTTCTCGCACAGACCGGAAAAGTTTCCAAAGACTTGCTGACCAGGTTTCCTCATCAACCTAAAGGACAATCTTGAAACTCGACCTCAGTTCAACAGCCACTAGACAAACGCCACAGGGTGATAGCATGCTGAGGTGCGAAGCCATCGCACAGACGTTCCGGGGGGCAGCATTGACCAAACCCGTCCTGAAACGGGGGATGAAGCTTACGAGAAAGGCAAAAGTCTCGAGAACCCGGAAAACCTTTGGGACCAAGTCACGTCTGCAGCCGGCTCTTGATACCCGCGCAGTAGGATACAGAAGAGAAAATTGGCGACTACGTCGTCTCGCATTCTATTACATGCTGTATAACCATCACAAAAGGGAGGGTATATATAATCCATCGAAACTAACACACTGTGCAGAGAGAGAGCCTCCAACATGCAGTGCTGAACCTGCGCCCGCGGCCGGGCGGCCACGACCGCGGCAGCACAAAGATAAACTTTTCCGGACAGGCCCCGCGGCGGCGCTCCGCTTAGGGCTCAGGGGTGTTGGCCCCTTCGTCGATCCGGTCCTTCTCAATCACGCCGCCCTCCACGCTGGAGGGCAAGTCGTGGTGGTGCGTAGTGTAGTCGTCGTCCTCGGCGAGCTCCTCGAGCGTCTTCCTCTTGGTCTCCTTGATGAGCAGGGTCGAGAAGCAGCCCATGAGCATGAAGAGAGAGTAGATCTCCAGCACGTGGTTGAGCCAGGGGCTGGCGCTGGAGCCGCTGGGGGCGCCGCGGGTGCGGAGGGGAGCGATAGCACCTTGACCTACGAGTAGACACGAGTTAGCATGAATGTATTTCAATTGTTAGATGGCAGGCGGGGGCAGCTCTTACCGATGATGGAGCCGATCTTGCCGGACGCGGCCGAGATACCGTGCGACGTCGAACGGTAGCGAGTCGGGAAGCACTCGCCGGGCACGATGAACGTCGTCGAGTTGGGGCCGAAGTTGAAGAAGAATTGCGCCAGAACGTAGACGGCCAGCAGGCCCTTCTCGCCCAGCTTGTCATAGCCGAAGCCCATGATGATGAAGAGGACGGTCAAGATCGCGAAGCCGCCAAACTGGATCGGCTTGCGGCCCACGGTGTCAACCGTGGCGACGGTGAACCAGTACCCGGGCACGGCACCGGCGAGGACGATGATCAGGTTGCCGATGGCGGTGTTGTACAGGTACTCGTACGTCGTCTTGGCGCCGCTGGTGGAGTACCCGATGGCCTGGAGGATGGTGGCGTTGTTCAGCGAGAGACCGTAGTAGGCGACATCGAGGAAGAACCACGACAGCGCGGTGCCGGCGAGCAGCATGCCGTTCTTGGGCTTGGCGTAGTGGCGCATGAAGTCGCCGAAGCTGGCCTTGGGGACGTGCATGGCCTCGTTGGCGTTCTTGGCCGCGGCGATGCGGGCGGTCTCGTCGACGCTGGCCTCGCCGCGCTTGCCGCTGACGTAGTACTTGGCGTCCTGGTCAGCCTTCTCGACGTCCCTGGCGACGTCGAACGTGTAGCGGGGCGTCTCGGGGATGGTCAGGCGGAAGTAGAGGGCGATGCAGCCGGGGACGGCGCCGAAGCCGATGAGCGTCCGCCACATCTTGTCGACGGCGATGGCGCACTCGCCCGTGCAGTTGGCCGGCTTGGTCGAGGTCGAGAGGGCGTCCTTGAAGCCCAGGGTCACGAAGAGCATGATGAAGGCGGCACAGAGCTGGCCGATGCCCTGCATGGCGAAGACGGAGCCCATCATAGCGCCTCGCCACTTGGTGGTCGCGAACTCGGAGGTGATGATGGAGGAGAGAGGGTAGTCACCGCCGATACCGATACCCATCACCACACGCCAGAAGATGATAACGCCGATGATGTTGATGGAGGGGGAGCCGCTGGTGAGGGCGTGGGCGAGGGTGGCGAAGATGATGACCATGAGCTCCAGCCCATACATCCGCTTACGACCGACCTGGAGAGCAATGGTCAGCAACTACTTCCCACTCTGCCTCTCAAGGCCGCCCCCAG
This sequence comes from Chrysoporthe cubensis, assembly GCA_001282315.2. NCBI lineage: Eukaryota > Fungi > Ascomycota > Sordariomycetes > Diaporthales > Cryphonectriaceae > Chrysoporthe > Chrysoporthe cubensis. The sequence goes on along the minus strand of LJCY02000008.1, from coordinate 2,174,136 downwards.
GCGCCCAAGAAGCTCATACTGGTCCGCGGTGGGTGAAGCACGTACAATATCTGCGAGAGCACCGAAGCCAAACTGACCAACAACAGTACCAGCGCTGGTGGCCAGCTTGATGGCGGTGTCGCTGCTGACGGGCATCTTGCCCTCACCGGGATAGTAGACAATGCCAAGCATGGTCGTAAGGAGAGACACGGCGAAGATATCGTAAGAGTCCGTGAAGAAACCGACGCCGGCAACCAAGATGGCCCTCACATGGTACCAGCCGAAGGGAGCCTTGTCGATCTCGGCGAGGGCAAGACGACGCCGCTCATTGGGGTCTTGAACGTGGACCTACGCATTGGTCAGGGTAAGCAACGCTCAGCAGGCGGGCGTATCGAAGGCGGAACGGAACATACGAAGTCATTATGGAAATTATAGAAGGCCGCGTTGCCGCCGCTCGTCTTGGAGACGGCAGCGGCGGATGACTCCTTGGGAGCGGACATCGTGGTGGTTGAGACTATGGTCCCGCCGGCACGTATAGGTTGGGTTCGAGTGAGCACCAACGAGGCGTCGAAGAGATGAGGGTCAAACCACCCGGACGACCTCAGGAGATCGAGGAGAGTGCAACCTTTAAGAGAAGGAGGAGAGGGACCGCAGCAACGTGCTGACCACTGCTCGCCGAGGAGACGCTCCGTAATTTAATATTCGAGATGGCAGCCAACACGGATGGGTACACAGCCCAGTAGCCCATGTGGGAGGTGGGCGAGGCCTTCCATTCCGGACATACACCCACATCCACCCTGCATCTGCGTCAGATTCACAGGGTAACCCTCCCGGGCGATCACGTACCGGCCCACTTGGGAACGTCTCCCAACATCGCTGCACCATCTCGTAGGCTTCTAGCGCAGGATCCGCACGCAGGCTCAACAAGCTTAGGCCCAGCTCGAAGGACCCACGACCCACCCGGACCGAGGCGGATGAGGCGATGATGATGCCTCTCGAGTCGGGCGCTCCTGGAGGCCACGGACGTGAACGACAGGTTCTGGCCTCACTCGGCGCCGTGGCAATCGTCCTCGAACCCGCCCATCGGTAAGTGGCCGCGGGAAGCCTGAGGCTTTGCTAGGCCGCCGGACCCACCTGGAAGGCTAAAAGGTGTCATGCCGCCCTTGTCCTCGGTCAAGCTTCGGGACGCCCAGAACGACATAGGGACGCCGTCTCAGACGCAGCGGACGCCAGCGGGGCTCTGGAAGCTTATGTCGGTGCTTGAAAGGGGCAAAGCCAGGTTCTAGAGCGAGCCACTACCCGTCAGCCGGTATCAGTGACCCCTGACCGGCCGCCCGCGATGCTAGCTCCCTCGGTGTATGTGATAGGTACTGGCAGTCCCTGTGGCTGCTGATTGGGCCGCCGCCCGAGGTAGCATGCATCAGGCGAGCCCTGTCGAGGCAGACGATCTCAAGCTCCCGTCCGGCGACTCACGGCCTGCAAGCCTGCGAACTGCGCCGACAGTCACACAAGTAGGGCCGACGCTGTGTTACAGATATGTGAAGGGATTCAGCGGCTAGGCCAATGGCTGGCGTGCAGCCGTCAGCGCAGGTCGCGCAACGCCAGAGTACGTAACATGAAGAGCACGGTACCGTCAAATCTGTTGAGGATCACGGCACGATGCCCACAAGGCCTCGCCGGTGCCATGGCCAGAGGAGGTTCCTGACAGCTAGCCCGAGACGACGGCTTCCAATCCAATCATCTGTGCCATGTGCCCGCCCACGAGAGGCACTGCCCGGGCAGTCGGTTGTCCACTGGGCCCTTAGGGCCACGCTGGCGACGAAAAGTCTGATCCTGCCCGTCAGCCACGACCCGTAGAGCGGGAGGAGAGTCTGGGAATAGGAGTTTTGCCAAGAGCAATTGATGCGCCAAGGCGGCCCTTTATCAAATCGTTCAATGGCGGCGGCGCTGGCGACGTCGACGTCGAAGCAGGCGAGGCTCAAACGGGGAGCGGACCGTTAAACCCATGCAAGCCACGCACGCCAAGGCGACCGGGGTCCCCGTCTTTCCCCGCGAATCGACACGTCTTGCGGGACCACGTTCCTGAGCCGAGCGCTGTCATTGGCCCAGTGCCTGTGGTCGTTGCGGCTCTGTGATAGGCGGGCTCGGGCTCCATACTATTTGCAGAGCAGTAGTATCGCCTAGTAAACTCCTCGGACGACACGACATGCCTACGCACTACGCAGGCCTTCAGCTTCTACGCCAGCCACTAGAAGCTGCACCATCCTGTCTGACCTCGATATCCCAACCTGGCACTGCCCGCCCACGTGCTGCCCTCGGGACCCAATGGACCGGTCGGAAGTTCTCTCTCAATCTAGACCAGAAAAATCTGAACAGCGGCACAACCGAAGCATCGGCAAGCAGCCGAACAAGAAGAAAGAAAAAAAGATTCAGTTAGCCTTGAGACGTTGACAACGAGGGGACGTGGAGGCCCGATATGGATACGCCCAATACGAGGTACATACCGAGTACTCCCTCCCCAGCACTAGCAGCGCTATTTCAGAGAGTCGGGAGGACCCCCACATTCATTTACTAGGCGGGCATCATGCAAGCTGCACAGCACACGCGACAGGTGCAGTTGCCCCCCATGTGCCTGCGCTCAAAGCTGGATCATACAGTCGACATTTGACATGGTTGGGGCCCTCGGTCCCGTCGCCAGCGGCTCTCTGACCAACTGCAGTGAGGCAAGGATCCACGTTCCCCTGTCTGACCCAAGCTGCCGGATCTGACCAGGCCCTAAATCAGCTGCTAATGCGCCGCGGATAAAGCCTCCCCCGGGGGCGATCAGCGGTCGCCTGTCACTCGTGCCGCCCTCAAGCCCAGTCATAATATCGCCTGCCAATCCCACAGATGTCTCTGATGCAACCGAGCCGCTGAGGAAGGTAACACAATCGCCACGAGGTCGCCACCTTTGTGAAGTTCTCCAGTCGCGTGTCCCCTCCCACCTTGCGCTGTGTGCAGTGTCTGACATCGCCTGGGGCAGGCGTCATGGCCAGAGGGACTACCCAGGCAGTACACACACCTGATCTTGCCCTCGTGATATGTCTGCTAAAGGGCTTGGCTTCCGAGGGCAAGCTTTTCTGGGCGGCGCGGCATCGGAGTATCCTTGAGTCCATCGCGGCAGTCTTAGCGGTCTGGCCAAGGCGGCCCCCAAGGAGGGTGGTGGACGGACAGGATCAGACTTCAACCACCTTATCGTCATCGTCCTCCTCATCATCGTCCAGTTCCTGCACACGTGGCCCACTCCCTTCCTCGACCTCGTCATCCAGCATCAGCACCTGAACCAGCCGCTCGCAAGCCACTCGGACGCCCTCGTCCTTGACACGGAGATGTGTCTCCCGAACAACAGGATACACCTTGATATCCCGCATGTGATCACGGCCTTTTCTAGTCGTCGTAAAAATCATCAACGTCTCCACGTGTGTCTGGATGATCGTTGGATCGGTCTCCCGCTCCTTGTCTGGTGGTAACAGCTGCAGCTCCGGCAGCATCTCCATCATCTCTTCCGGGTCGTAGTCTTCGCTTCCCATGATCGGCAGCAGGATGTACGGGAGGATGTGTATCTCGTCCTCGGAGAGGAAAGCAGGATGCGACGGCACATCAAAGGCGACATTCTTGATGGCGCTCGCCACTCCCTTCCGTCGAATATCAGATTTGTGCTCTGTGAAGACTTTCAACTTGGTCAACGGGATCACATCGTCGTACTCTTGCCTCGTGACGAAGTACTGCCTGACTTCGGCGTGCTTGGCCAGGTCGGCAAAAAGATAGGCCAGGTAGTCGTAGTCTGCATCCTTGTTGTAGGTTCCCTCCGCGCCCTTGACGAAGAGATCGACGAGCTGGTTCATCACGACATCATTCGATCCGAGCGCCTCTGGTGCCTTCTGTTTCCGATCCAATATGTTCTTAAGTCCATCCCATTTTGCCAAATTTGCTAACAGCATGGCAAAAAGATTCCCATTGGGCTCAGAGGGGTTCTGCAGACATAACCTTGCATCAGTCGAGCTGTTCGGCCTTCAGCCGCCATCAAGCCCGCGCGGTCTTGCGCATTGGTATACATATTTTGAAGGGGCGTACCATTATGCGTGCAAATATCACGTCAAGAAATTTGGCATCTGAGGCCAGAGTTTTGAGAACCTCGTCGTCTGCGGCCAGGTTCACCAGTATGGTCAGGGCATGATGGGCGATTTGCTGGCAGCTCGTTAGCGTCTGGGTTCTGAAGGCCGTTGGACCACAGCACGTACTGGCCTGTCCTGTACCAGGACTTTGAGATTCCGAATCGGTAACAACTCATTGATCTTGAAGATTGAGGGTTGTGATACTGAATACGGGACTAGGTTCTCAATAGCGACTGCACGGATTCGAGGGTCTGGGCTGGCGATGAAGCCCACGAGCTGGTATTTCGTCAGACACTGCAATCTCGATAGCTTATATAGATTCACGAACCTCTTCAAGCTCTGTCGACATGATGCAGATCTGAGAAGACAGAAAGAGGGTAAAAAGAACAAGACGAGACTGGAGTGTCGAATACCCAATGAGGAAGACCTGAGCTGCTATGTAAGTTTTGATGACTTTCTGGGGTCTGCATGTGATTAGTGGGGCACTTTCTTGGACGACGCTTCAATTGAGGTCAAAATTTCACCACTGCGGCGGGGCTTATCGATAAGCCCAGAGCCAAATTATTTCCAGCGGCAGAACTCTAGTCGGTCAGCAGAAAAGTCGTGGAATTCGGGACAAGATCCAACTCCCCCCGTACCTCCATCAGACAGCCTTTCTCCACTGCGCTCCTAGAATTCACATCGACTCAGCTATTGCAGAGCGTGCGTGCGCACAGGAATCATGCCGAAGGCCAGCACTCCGACATCGCGGGACGGTCGGCGCCACAACCCTCTCGAGTCCGACATCCTCGGTGGCAGCGGCATCCTGCGGTCAGGCAAGCTGGGAAAAAAATCCAAGTCGAAGGTCGAGAAAGACGAGGAGCACTATGTCAACTCGAAGCAGTCGGCAGCCATCCTGCAGCTCGGCCGAGAGCTTGCTGACGAGGACGAGGAGAGCAAGGCCGTCGCAGAACCACAGAAGAGCGCATTCGACATTGACTCGAGGTTTGCGCCGGGTGAGCAAGAGCAGGGCGGAGATGTAGATGATGATGACGAGGCATGGGGCGATGAGGAGGAGGAGGAGATCGAACTAGACGAGGCCGATATAGCACCCGAGGACCTGGCGACATTCAATAAGTTCTGGTCCGCCGACGACGAGGAGGACCCGTTGTTGAAGCATGGCTTCTGGGATAGGAAACCTGACGCCAGCGAAGGACAGCAGCAAGGAGGCACCAACCTGGCCGATCTGATAATGGAGAGAATCCAGGCCTTCGAATCAAGTGGAGGGCAGCGGCAAGAAATGGGTGGTATGGACGACTTCCCCGAGGAAGATTTGCCTCCGAAGGTCATTGAGGTCTATGCAAAGTACGTCGCCTTCATTGTCCTTCTGTGCTCTCATGTGAGATAGGTACTGACAACTTTCACAGGTGCGGCATGATTCTGAGTAGATGGAAGAGCGGGCCCCTACCGAAACCAATCAAGATCCTGCCCACAGTACCTAACTGGGAGAGAATCATCGAAGTCGCTCAGCCTGAGAACTGGACACCCAATGCCATTTTCGCCGTCACCAGAATCTTCACATCCTCAAAACCCGCGGTGGTCCAGCGGTGGCTCGAGATGGTCGTGCTGCCTCGGGTCCGGGACGACATCTACGAGAACAAGAAGCTCAACGTCCACCTGTACAATTCCCTCAAGAAGAGTCTGTACAAGCCTTCTGCTTTCTTCAAGGGCGTCCTGTTCGCAATGATCGAGTCCGGCACATGTACGCTGCGCGAGGCCCACATTGTGTCCTCCGTTATGGCGCGCGTGTCGATACCTGTCCTGCACTCCGCAGCCGGGCTGAAGGGTCTATGCGATCTGGCTGCCCAGCAGGCTTCAAATGGCGAGTCCGCTGCCAGTACGAACGTGTTTATCAAGACGCTGCTCGACAAGGGCCTAGCGCTGCCGTACCAAGTCATCGATGCCTTGGTGTTCTTCTTTCTGCGCTTCCGATCGGTTGACCCTGCCGCCGTCAAGGAGGCCGAGGCAATGGACCGGCCTTCTTGGGATAAGATCGGGCGACAGCTGCCGGTCCTATGGCACCAGTGTCTGCTGAGCTTCGCGCAAAGATATCGAAATGACATCAACGAGGACCAGCGAGAGGTAGGTCATCTTGATGATTGTACCCATGCTCATTTGGCTACATGCTAACTGTCTCAAAGGCTTTGCTGGACTTGCTGCTCACACATGGTCACTCAGCTATCGGCCCAGAGATCAGGAGGGAACTGATTGCAGGTCGTGGCAGAGGTGTGCCTGTTGAGCCGCAGGGTCAAGCATTCGATGGTGACGATACGATGCAGGTGGATTGAACTTGATGCAAGTGGAATGATGGTCCTTTAAGAGATACCCGCATCAAACGTGGAAATCCCTCATCATCGCCAGGTCCTGAAGGGGTCAAGAGAAGGGGTGTTGCAGTGTGTATAGCGGCATGAGAGCGGCGTTAGAGGATATTTGCTGTCTGCCAGGCTGTTAAACTTGCGCTTCCTCTTTGGGGAGGCACAGAATTTCTAGTAGTCCTTCAGTAAGGAACGGCGCCCTGCTCCTCACTGGACAGTAGAGGCACATCATTTGATCAATCTCTGCCAGAAGGGAGTGACCGAGGCATCATAGGAGGGGGTTATATCTTGCAGAATGATGCCGAGGTATGAGGCTTCAATGTAGCGGGTTGGCAAGCAGAGAGCAAGGCGATGCTATTTTCACTGCAATTTCTAGTTGTACACTAGCTCAAGAACATCCAAGGTTTATTCCTTCCAAGTCCAGAAAAACCTAATATTGGTGACTTTCTATATTCTGTAAGCATTCACTCTTGCCTCTTTTAACTGCCAAGTTTGGGGGGGGGGGGCTTTAAGGATACTTCCTGCGCCACAATGAATGTGGCTCAACTCAATTAAAACCTCGTGTCAGGTTCCCGACGCGCCTTGCTAGCTAAGGCGCGTCAACCTCCCGACTCCCAACCTCACACCATGCCTCGACGTCACATTAGATTCACCCTTTGCTGTTGCATATACCCTTCTGTTCGTCAGCGTTCTAGCTCTGTCTCACTTCACTAATCGGAACTTTCGCCTCGAGCAATGGCCCCTAATGCGACTCCAGGCAGCAGAAAGCGCGGCCGCCCTCGCAAAGACGAAGCAGGCCGGAGCCCATCCTCCAAGAAGGCCCGACTAGGCCCCTCCGCTGCGACCAAGCGCACGACTACTAGCTCCTTGAGATCTCCGCCTTCCGTTGAGTCAAATGTGTTTGGCTCCACTACTCGCGCCACTACCAAGTCCAGGCGTCCTGCCGACCAGACAATACCTGATTCGGATGAGGAAAGGCAGGCGGCGCAGGCAAAGATAGGAACACGCAAATCGTCTGCAACTTCCGCAAAACGATCGAATGGCGATAGCGGCGGCATCTATGATTTTCCTGGCTCGGACGGGGAGGACAGCCCCGCGCAGACTCCGTCTAGGAAAACACGAGGTGGCCGCTTGGCTGATAAAACATATTCGACAAACCCGAGGTCTGCATTGAGCTCAGCGAAGAAAAATGTCACAAAGAGGAAGCCAGAGCCTTCTGCACTTGGGGATACAGCCGCTGGGCGAGTGACGTCCAGGCGGAGAGGCCACCTTGACGACGAAACGACTGAGGGCACCGTTTCAGAGACCGAGCGGGGTGAAGGCGGAGAGTCCTCAGACGCTGAAGACGTGCTCACACCGACCGCTGCGAAGTCAGGCAAAGGGGAACCACTCGCCGCGACAAACGGCGCTATACCCAAGATCAAGGGCATCCTCACTCCTAGCAGGAGACTTAGCGAGCGAAATGCCAAGAGTGTGGCTTTCGACGAGCCTACGACCAATAGCAATGCCGACGAAATCTACTTCTCTGATCTGCCGAACAAGCCAGTCAAATCGAAACCATCGCCGAAGACGCGGCCATCAGGCAAAGAAAACAAGCCCCTCGAGAACGCAGAAGAGACCGAGGAGGATGAAGAGGATGATGAGCTCTGCATGATATGCTCTAAGCCGGACTCGAAGCCGCCCAATGAGATATTGTTTTGCGACAGCTGCGATATGGCCGTGCACCAGAAGTGTTACGGTGTTGTCAAAATCCCGAAGGGTGACTGGCTGTGCAAGGCCTGTTCTCAAGACACATCTGGTGGCGCTGTTGTGTTGGACAAAAGGGCATCGATCACGGCAGTCGAGGATGTGCCTGATATTGACAACTTTGAGCAACACTTACGTTCCTTGCAACGAGTCCTGCTGGACCGATGTACTGGCAGGCGCCGGATCAAATTGCTTGGCCAGGACGAAGCCTACGATAAAACGCTCCAGCTTGTGGAGCAGACCATCCTAGCCGGCGAAGGAAATTCTATGCTCGTCATTGGCGCCCGGGGCTGCGGAAAGACGACTATGGTGGACTCGGTGCTCGCCGACCTTAGTCTGGAGCACAGGAATGAGTTTCATGTTGTCCGGCTCAACGGCTTCATACACACTGACGACAAACTGGCGCTGAAAGACATCTGGCGACAGCTGGGCAAGGAGATGGAAGTCGACGATGATCTAATCGGCAAGACCAACAACTACGCCGATACACTAGCATCGCTCCTTGCGCTCTTGTCTCATCCATCAGAGATCGCAGAGGCTCAAGAAGGTGTTACCTCCAGATCAGTGGTTTTTATCATCGACGAGTTTGACCTGTTTGCGACTCATGCCAGGCAGACCCTGTTGTACAACCTGTTCGATATTGCGCAAGCAAGGAAGGCGCCCATCGCCGTGTTGGGTCTCACCAACAGGATCGATGTGGTGGAGAGCCTTGAGAAGCGGGTGAAAAGTCGCTTCAGTCATCGCTATGTGTACATGTCCCTCCCCAAGACATTCTCCGCCTATTGGAGTGTATGCAAGCAGGGTCTTGTGGTTGATGACGAGGACGCTAAATCGGAGGGCCTTGATGTATCTGTCAAGGGTTTCACCAAGTTCCATAACTACTGGACCACGAAGATCGATGCACTCTACAAGGAAGAGGCATTCAAGGACCACATCGAGTACTACTATTACAGCAGCAAATCCGTGCCGGCGTTTCTGGGAAGCTGTGTGCTGCCACTAGCGAGTCTCTCACCCACGAACCTATCCTTGCGATTCACTCCGGCTCTTGGCAACGATCCGCCGGACTCGAAGCTTCATCTGCTCGAGTCCCTGTCGGATCTAGATCTGTCGCTTCTCATCTCCGCAGCGCGCCTCGATATCGTGGCTCACATGGACACTGTGAACTTCGCCATGGCCTACGATGAGTACACGACACTGATCGGGAGGCAGCGTGTGCAGTCGTCTGCGGCAGGCATGCTTGCTCTGGGTGGAGGTGTACGAGTCTGGGGCCGGGGCGTCGCCGAGATGTCGTGGGAGCGACTCGTCTCACTAGGGCTGCTTCTTCCCACCGGAATGGGCGGCCGGCATGGGGGCATCGAGGGAAGGATGTGGAGGGTCGACGTGACTCTGGAGGAGATCCCGGCCGCGGTCAAGTTGAATGCGATCCTTGCTAGGTGGTGCAAGGAGATATGATGGGATACCGCATTGAACCCTATCAGATTGAATCTCTGTCTTGCATATTCTAGGCCGCCGACTCGAGAGCGAGTCTCCTGCGTATCCGCATAATCCTCTGGTCAATCACAAGAGGCTCTCCCGTCCAACGAAAGTGACCCGCAGTGCTCGTGGTGAAGCTCGACCTCCTCTGTATTATAAGTAGCGCCCTCCGATGAGTCTTGCACGTTGTCGCTCTCAATACCGCTATTTCTGTCTGGCTTTCTGCTACTTCAAGACCGCGCAGTGCTCGTGCGGCGACTGACCCGACCTGGCACCTGACGGGCGAGTCTCAGCCTCGATCGTGTACAGCCGTCCCCTCGCCGGGTCGTAATGTTGCGATAATAGACTTCTTATACATCTGAGCAGCTTCCCAGGTCGCCCAGCACCTAATGAAGCGGATTGCTACCAGCTGCATGGGGATAGCGTCAGGCGTGACCTGCTGCCAACAGAACGTGCGGCAAAGATAAGCACGGGACCGGGCTCGCGCTCAAGGTCGCGCCAGCAGAGCGCCCGAGAGCCTTCTCGGCCTGGGGCAGAGGATATCTAGTAGGCGGTGGTTCGCAGTCCAGAATTCCGTTCTAGGACTGGGGCCTTTGCTGTCTTTTTTCCTTCTTTTCTCCTCCTTTTTTTCTTTTTTTCTTATTTTTTTTTGGCTTGGGGGGGGGGGGCGGCTGGGGTTCATTGTACTAAGTACAGTAGTCAGTAGTTCATGGGCCAGCTAGCACGGCCCCTGTCGCAACTTGACCTCCAACCTTGATCCGCCTTCCCTAAACTCAACCCTCCATCCAGCCCTGCAAGAACCTGAAGCCGCGATCCGGTCTCCCCACCGTCACAACAGACCCGACAGCGTGCTGAGATAAAAGCTGGTTCGGTCGACCGATCGCGACCATGTCGGCGGCCGAGCAAGATGCCCTGCTGCTCCTGCGGCAGTCAATCGCCGCAGAGCAGCCCATGGTCCCCGTCGCATCGCCAGACTCGACCGAGGAGACATCCCTCTCGACCGCAACACAGCTGCGCCTCGTCCACCCGCAACCCACCGTCCTCCCCCTCGAGACGCCGACACGCTTCACCGTCAACGAGTTCAAGGTCCCCGTCGACCTGCGCTCCATCTACTTCGCCTGGGTGAACCGCGACCTGCTCATTCCCGAGTACAATGCGGCGGCCACGCAGCTCAACGAGCAGCTGGCCGCGTCCGGGTCCGGCGCCACCGTCCACAAGCTGACGTTCGTCGAGCGCGTCAACCTGATCACGTGGATCGAGGGCGGCGGCGAGAGCGAGTACATCAAGCCGCTGCCCGGTGAGAAGGAGGTCGGGTCGGCCGCGGCCGAGGCGCTGAAGAGCTCGTCCGCGCCTGCTGCCGCCGCGGCGAGGTCAGGGAGGGGCCCGCTCGACCCGCGGCTGCAGGTCATCTACGCTGGAGAGCGGAAGATGGGCGACCGCAACTCCATACTCAGGGGGACCAAGCTTGTTGTGAGTGTACCTGCGCGCTCCCCCCCCCCCGACCCGACTGGCGTCTCGCTTCGTGGACCTTCATGCTGACAGGTACCCCCCACAGGACTTCTCAGGAGTGCGCAAGAACGCCATCATCTTCATGAGCAGGAAGGCCGCGCACCCGACAGGTGCACCCACCAACAACCCGCAGCTCTCTCTCAACCAGAAGCCGTCCCGCGCCGTCCACCCCATCATCCTCCTCTCGCCCTCCGCCTCGTCCCTGATCCGCCTCTCGAACGCCCGCTCGTTCCTCGAGGAGTCGAGGTACGAGCCGTTCAAGGCCGACTACGACTCGTCCATGATCCACATCACGCACCTGATGCGCGAGATCGACCCCAGCCGGCCGATGCGGTTCATCCTGGTCGAGAGCGTGGAGCAGTTCAAGCCCGAGTACTGGAACCGCGTGGTGGCCGTCTTCACGACGGGCCAGGCCTGGCAGTTCAAGAACTACAAGTGGCCGCGCCCCGAGGAGCTGTTCCGGCACGTGCTGGGCATCCACGTCGGCTGGCGCGGCGAGCAGCCCCCGGACAACGTGCGCAACTGGGGCCACCGCGTGCAGTCGTTCGCGGTGGACAAGTGGCGGGAGCCAGGCGCGCCCGGGGCGGACGCCAGCCGCTTCCGGGACCGGGAGGTGGTCGAGGCGATCTGGAAGAAGATCGAGGGGGGCATGAGGGCGAAGGGGTGGAAGAGGGACATGGCGCCGGCCTCGATCTGAGCCTGGGCCCGGGGGCGAGCACGCGCTGGGGAGGAGGTGTGGTTGTTGGTTGCTTTTGAGGGGGCTTTGGTCCCCAGAATAGACGGCGTCTCGACACGTGATTACCGCAGAGTCCAGATTGTATAGTAAGGCCGCATTTTGTGAAGGTTAAGGCAGGCAAAGGCACGGCGTTCTTCGAGGATCAAAAAGGGGTGTGCTATCTGAAATCACACGCTCATGGGTATGCGACACAATGATACCATCTATTTCTATTTGATGCCGTCCTCGGAAGGTGTGTGGGGGTAGAGGCTGATGATGCTGGCTCGGTGCGCATGTGCAGTTTGCCCCAGGAGCGCTCTGTCGTCCTGTGATATCTCGTGATGCGCCGTATATATACATGTGGAGGAATTCTATGCGGTAGATCCCCCTCGATCTCGTTCCTGTGCTCTAACATTTACTTCTTCTGATCCTACTAGTGACAGCCTGTCTCGCGACAGAGCTATTGATGCTCTGGTGTGTTCGAAGGAAATGGTCCTCAGCTCGACCAGTGAGACTAGACCTTCAGCATGGAATGCGGAGGACAGTAACTCTCACAGTCATTCCTCAGCCCAGGCAGTGATCACCGGTGCCAACCAATCGATCACCCAGTCCGCTGTTGGTATTGCCCTACACGCTGGGGCGCACGACATCTGTACACTGCGCAAAGCACTGATCCCTCCTCGAGCCTCGCGCTCTGGTCGCTCGCTCGCTCGCCAACATTGTCCGTCTTCTCATCACTCATCCGCCTCCGCACAGCAGACGACGAGGCCCACCATCACCATGACCGCGGCCATGAGGACCCCCTGCTCCGCGCTGCCCCCATCCCCCCGACCCCGCCGCACCGGGTCCCGGCGCCGCTCGGCGTGCCGCTGTGGATGGTGCCGGGACAGAGGCCGCGGCCGCAGGTCATACACCTCCTCGGCCTCCTCGTCCGACGGCTCCCGGCGGTCTGCGCGCGGGGCCGCCTGCACGGCATAGTCCCCGCGAACGGTCACGGCCATGTGGTGCTCGCCCGGCTTCTCGCACTCATCCTCCTCATCCGGGGCCGGGAGGGCGCGCCGCTGCCGGCACTGCTCCCGCCGACGGCTGCCGCTGCTGCTGCTACGGTCGCGGTCGCCGTGGGCATGCCGCCTGCTGCCCTGCGGGACGCCGCGGCGTGCATGGTGCTCACGGCGGTGCCGCGCGGAGGCGGCGCTGCCGATGCTGCCCTCTGTGTCGCTATCCCTCTCGGAGAGGGACCCAGACGCCCGGGAGTGTCGACGGCGGGGCGTCTTCTTCCTGGAGCCATGCCTGGCGCTTCTTGGAGGGCTGGAGTGGTCGCTCATGCTGGGCCACGCCTTGTAACCCCCCCACCACGGCCAGAAGACAGGATGTAGGGCAGAGTTCAGACCGGCGCCGTGCTCAGCTCGTCAAGGTCCCCGCGCCTGCTTTCGTTTGGCCTCATTTAGCCAGACTCTCCGAGGGTGGTAGGGAGGGGTGTAGAAGCCCTGCTCAGCTGGGGGTGCCCGTATGTACACGCTGACGAGGAGATCACTGGAGAACGCTCCCTGAAGACAGCCTCTGACCTTACCCTAAGCTGGAAGTATTCCGATTCCCGGTCAGGCTCTGTAGGGCTTGGGACCGGTAGCTCAGTGTGGCGACACTGGATGTCTATGCGGGCGGCTTGCCATCAGGCTCCAGAAGGCCCCCAAAGGCTTCGTACGTCCCTGCTCAAGTCGAGCTCAAAGTATCTTAGAATCCGGATTCAGCACTTGATGAATGAGTCGAGAACTTCATGCGTGATGAAGACTCAAACAACCGGTCTGCATCTCCCTCACCGTCGAGTCGGTCATCACGAACAGAGGAGCCGAGGAGGTTGGGCCCGGCGACCAAGCTGAGACGCGGACATCTGCCAGATCCCGAAGCCCCAGACCATGCTTGCTCCCCGTCCCCAAGACCTGCCCACGAGGTCCCGAAGCGACGAGCAAGGTTTTGGTCCCCCTCGGGACCGCGTAAGCCACTTGGCCTACCCAGACAACAGCCGCCCGCCAGAAACTCTGCCGCCCTCCAGGATCGACCAGCGCACCGCGCTGACGTCCTGACCGGTGTATCACGCCCAGGACCAGAGCCCCAGGGCCTCCACGGCTGTCTAGAGCCCGCCCCCAGACCGGAGGCCGGTCCTGGGGCGCGCGTCGTCCAGTCAGTCCAGCCCCGGCTGGCCCTCGTGACTCGCGTGGGGGAGGCGAGGGGAAGGGAGGGGGGGCGTTCACCGTCCCAGCCAAGTGCCAGCCTGATCCTGATCGCCGTCCCGCGGGAAAGCTTGACTCTGTCTTGCAATCCCTAGGCCGGTCCTTGCAGATCGCATGCGGGCGCGCTGAAGAAGCCTCCTCCACCTCCTCGTCCTCCCCAGCACAGCACAGCCGGACCCACAACGGCGCTGGGCCAGCCTCCTGTCGTCCGGAACAGTGCAGTGGCGAGCCCACGGGGACAGGGTCTCGCTGCCATGTGGCAGCGAGAATGACGTGCGAAGGGGGAAACCCTTCTCTCCGCCTGCAGGGCGGCGATCAAACAGCGCACTATTGGCGCGGCAGTGCCCACACTGGCCGGCCCTCCTGCTGCTTGCTGGGCCAGCGCTCAGCCCGCTCCCTGCTGCCAGAAAGAAGCTCAGCGTTCATTGGGGAAAAAGGATACAAGAAAAGTAAAATTCGGGCGGCTTAAATTATCAGGCCCACTTGAGATGTTCCCGCTCGTTTGCATGGGGACGGAGTCAGGGCCCTGCATGGCCTGATGATACGGAAGATGCCCGACGGCGTCGCCCCTCCCTGTCGCCCGCTCGCGCCCGGGGCCGTGGCACGTTTTTCTGATGAAGATCTCCGGCGTCATTTCACGAGACACCGCCACTGTCGCCGCGCCGGGCGGCCGGGCCCTTCGCCGACGGCCCTTCGCCCAGCGTTCGGTGGAGGAGGAGGAGGAGGGATGGGGAGGCGCCCCATCGTGTGTTCGCCAGCCCCCCCCTCTGCCCGCGCGCGCGTGTCTCTGGCTTCCCCCCCTCCACCCTCCGGGACAGCGCAGCGGCGAGAGAGGACAGGATGAGGCAGGCTGAGGGGGACACACACACCGGGGGGCCCCCAGAGCCCAGACCCTCCCTCTGCCTGCAGGTGCTGGGCTGGGCTGGAGGTCCCCCAAGTGGGTACGGTTTCAAGCCAAGGCGCGTTCTCTGTCACCGTGTCTTTCCCGTGATATTACCGTCTGCCGTCTCGCCCTCAAGTCGAAACAGAGCAGCCTGCTTACTGGGCCGCCTGACTCGCGAGCTCTGCCATCGCATGACCGCTTCGTGACGAGAGCCGACCCCCCATCCCGCGCCCATGACATAAGGTGGCGCCCTGGAGGGGACGTCCCAAGGGGATGTGATTCCACAGGCCATGGGGGCACCGCTGTCGTCCACCGCAGCCGGAACACTACACACACTCCAGGGGAAAAGGCGGTGCTTGCTTGCCAGCCCTCTCGATACTGAACAAACCGGCTGCGACGCGAGCAGTCGCCTGTCACCGACGCCCACCCGGTCCCAGCTGTGCGGTCGCCCAACTAACCAACCACCAGCCACCGGGGTGGGTTCTGGCTGGCTGAGGAAGCGAGGCGTCCGCCCGTCACGCCTGGCTGCTGCTGCTGCTGCCGTGATACCTACCACAAGACGGAGCGCCGAGCACGTTTTTTATATTGCCCTGCGCGACTCACACCCTGTCGTCTCACGACCGATCGCAGCCAGCCGAGAGACCGTGTTCTGTGTGTGTTCTGTGTTCTGTGTGTGTTCTGTGTGTATGTGTGTGTGTGTGTGTGCGTGTGTTCGTGCGTGTGTGCGTGCCCGTTCCTGTCGTGCGCCTGGGCCGCGCGCCGTCGACTCGCGAAGGGGAGGCGAGCCGGGAGGGGATCTCGGAGGCGCAACGGTCTTTATACCGCACTGCGTGTTACCTCCCTCCTCCCAGGGGATCCACAAGGTTTCGGAAGGGCTCGCCTACGGTGGCTCGATGGGGAGAAAGAGAGAGAGAGAGAGAAGGGCTCTCGCTGGCCCGGCGCCCGGCGGTCAGGGACGCGCGCACATACACACACACACACACACAATATCACATCGACGTTGCGGCGGCGCTGTCGTGTACTGAAGACATGTCAGCTGTACTACGCAACCGCCCGCGGGAATGGGAGTCCAGATCTGGGCCCTCTTGTCCCTCTCTCTCGCGCGCGCGCGCGCGCACGCTCGGATGCAGACTGCGGACGCGGCCCCGCCGACGAGGAGGCAGCAGGAGGAGGAGGAGGGCCTGGCACGCACGGCGGCGCCCTCGCGGAGGCAGAGTGGTATTGGAGCCGGAGTCCAAGCCCGCAACCTCCGCAGCACACCGCAGCAGCAGCAGCAGCAGTAGCACGCCATGCTCTCTCTCTACCTGGCCGCTAATGATGCACCGCTTAGCGTTGCTGACAGTGAGTGACATCGTGTGCGGCAGCCAGCAGAATTTCCCCATGCTTGCTGCTGCCGAACACACACACACATGGACAGACACATGGGTAAGTACATACATACAAACTATGCCCAGGACGACCCTGGGCGTTGCGAACACGCAGACTCGGCATATGGCTGGCCCCCCCGTGCTACGCCAGGCTGACAGGATTGGGAAAGGGGGGGAGGGGGAGATCTGTGTGTCTCTTGCGCATATGCTGTGAAACCATACCAACACGCATCGCGCCCCCTTCCGGCCACCGGGCCTGCCCGTGATGGGATCAGACTCAGCTGGAAGGATGTGTCACGCGCCCCGTCGTGAGGACTATGAACAGCAAATCCTTGAAGGGGGTTAAACCCTTGGGCCTCACGCGCCCGCCGGTTTCCCCTGTCAGACACCCAGACGGCCTGTGAACCTGCTTGTTCGCCTTACCGAGGCGCGCAAGGCTGTCGCCGACCCGAGGCGGCTCGCGGAGGGCTGCTTGCGGCGTTGGCCTCCTGCAGCAACGCAGGCACGTGTTCTTCCGCTCCCAGCCAAAGGGCGCCGCCGTTCGCGAATCTCCCTCCTCCTCCTCCTCCTCCTCCTACGTAATGGGCCGGCTCGCGCTTCCGGGATCAGAGACATGCTCCTTACTCAAGTAGGCTACCGGGTGGTGCCACTACATAACATCTGCACTTTTATTTTTTATTTTTTTTTACGCTTGTCTCACATGCAAACAAGCGCACGTATCGCAGGGCCCCGTTTCTTCGCCGGCGCGCGGCCTGTTCCGGATGCAGCAGCGCTGTGCTCGGCTGGCCGGACTGGGCAATCCGGCGAGGCGTTCTGGCTTCTGGCTTCTGGGTTCATGCAGCCAACTGCGCAAGGCACCGCGCACCCGTGTTGGGGAGGAAAAAAGTGAGCGCTGTGTGCTGAACCCAAGACGGGCTCCTGCCGGGAAGAAGCCCGTGGGCGGAATGGACGCCGCAGGAGGGCTCTGCTGCGCGGCCCACCTCATCACTTCCTCCCCCCCCCCGGTCGGGCTGGGCGTGGGCTATTTTCATCTCACTTTCCGGGCCCCGTCCGCGCCGCCACCGTGTGAATCAATGAAGATCCAGGCGAGAGAGAGGCCGAGGCAGGCAAGCAGGCCCGAGGAGGCGAGCGGCGGTCCGGGATGCCCTCACGGCGCGCGCCCCATGTCACAACACACATACGAGAAGCACGAGCACGCCCCCCTTCGGGGCATATAGCTTAACTAGCTGGAGCCTCCTCTTCTCCTGCCTCGGCTCTTCGCGGTCGCGACCAAGAAAACGCAAACGACCATGGCTAGCCCGGCACGGCATAGGGAAGGGCGGGCGTGGTACCGTCCACGGGGCGGCGCAGGTAAGCCTCTGGGCTAGCCTCAGCTCTAGTGCTCACTCGTCGATCCACGCCAGCGACACCCGGGGCTCCGTTCGATGATTTTCTCTCTAGTATCGCCAGCTAATAAGGCCCCCGGAGCTGAAACAGCGGAAAAAACGTGTGGCTTGGGGGCACCACGTGGCCGGCCCCGCAGTCGCCTGCGGTGCATGCTACTTGCTGCTACTACTACTACTAATCATCAGCAGTATGTACTACGGGATGGTACATGCTGTTGGTTGGTACTATAGGCATGGCTGTGTGTGTCCGTGTGTGTGCGCGCGCGTCTGTAGCATGCCCTGTTTGATGAGAGTGTCGCTCCGGTGCTGCCCCTTCCCCTGCCAGCAGCAGAACCACCCTGCCTCTGCGCTCCTCCCCACTACCCTTCCACTCTGTTTGACACCTCGCCGCCCGGCCAGCTAGTAGTGGTTCCCTCCGAGGGGGCGCGATGACTATACGGACGTATATCCCATCAGTCAGCCACCCGGGCCCGGGGGTGGGGTTGGGGGGGGCGCGCCTCAATATTATTCCTCGGGGCTAGAGCGAAGGGGAGGGGGGGTCCTTTTGCGCGCGCAAAGCCCGCCCGGCGCCAAGATCTGTGGTCGTCGATCTTCGTCAGCACTAATGTCCTGCTGGGAGGGCGTCGTGTTGTTTGTGTCGTCCCGGGCCCCGCTCGATCCCTTGCGAAGGATGCCCCGGAGGAATCGACGAGAGAACCCCGTGACACGTACGCCCTGTGACGGTGAGGTGAGCATCCGGCGCTAGGCAGATCGGCCGTCTCTCTCTGCTGCTGCTGGCCATGGCCGTCATGCAAGCCTCCGTACTCCCGGGAAGGGGGGTGGCGGTCCAGAACCTTGAAGGATGCTGTGTGTGTGTGTACTAAGTATTTGCCTGCCGTCGTTGGTGTGTCTTGTGTGTGTGTGTGTAAGAAGAGCCGCCTCATCCTCCTCCTCCTCCTCGGGAGAATACCACTGGCCTTCCACGCCCTTCCGTACCATCCCATCGGGAGATGACCCCCCCCTTCGGATTCTGGTCTAGCACCTTCGCCTCCAGCCTCCTCGCTTATCTGCCCGAGCAAGCCACACAGGCCGTTCCCGAGGGTCTGGTCTGGTAATTCTCGCTGCGTGTCATCAGGGACGGAGAGGGAGTGGATGGGCAATTCCGGCCATCGCCACAAACGGTACTAAGGGAAGAATATAAACACGAAAATTCGTGATCGTGTCCCTTTGCCCGCCCCTCTCGCGCCCCACCCCCACTGCCGCGGCCCAGCCTCCTGGTACCATTAGTCTAGTACTTAGAAGAGACGGAGAGGAAGAGAGGGAGGAAGACAGAGGGAGAGAGCGAGAGCGCGAGAGAGAAAGAGAGAAAGAGAGAGAGACAGAGGAGGGGGGTCTGCTGGGCGCACCAGCCCCGATGGTCTCAGCTGGACTCCTGCCATTTCACCTTGTTTGTTCTCTCCGTCTCGGCGCCAGCGGACGGATGGGACAGAGTGTCTCTCTCTCTCTCTCTCCCCTTGCGGTGGTCTCTCTCTCCCCTGGCCCCGAAAGGCGGTAAGGCGGCGAAATTCCACGTGAGCACAGGGCAAGAATGGAGCCCCGGTATCACAAGTACGGGGCGGCGGAGGGGAGGAGACAGATCAGAGGGCCGTATGAAAGGCCCCCCGGCGCCCTCGTTCATGCACCGTGTTTGTTAGATTGACGGGGCCCCGTCGTAGGAGGCACCGGTCCCTCTCTCGCTCTCTCTCCGTGTCCCTGCCTCTGCCTCCCACTCGCTCTCTCTCGCTCTCTCTCTCTCTATCTCTCTCGTTGCGTGCTGGGCGGGACCGTGGTGCTAGCGCAGCTTCGTGATCCTTCGACGGGGCCCCGGGTGCAAGACGAGGCCAGGGCTGGCTGGGCCCCCGGACGGGCAGCTGGGCAGCAAAGATAAGTAGTACCACAGCAGGATCCCAGGTCCGCCGGGGGGAGGGGGGTGAGCGAAGCGCTTCGGGATTTGATGGGCCATCCATCCCTCGTCGTCGTGGTCCTCCTCCTGCCTGATCCTACTATAGTCCCCTGGGGGGAGGGGGGAGGGTAACCTCCTAATGTGCTGGGGATCGATCGTGTTGTACCAACCGGCCGAGCCCACGGCCCTCGTCGTCGGGGGATTTTTTTCCTCCTGGGCTTCCCAGCTCTCCCTCCTCATGCCACGTGGGAAACAAAGCTGTAGGCGAGAGACCGGCGCGGCGCCCTGCCGATCCCCTTTCATCATGCAAGGCGGGCCCCGTCGTCTGCTTCTGGTCTGTCTCACATCTCACATTTTCCCAAGAGGTGCATTGACGGGGGCCGCGTGAGCGGTGAGGCAGGGAGCCCGGGTGGCCGCTGTCAAACAGCACCCTGACGCAACCTTCTCGTTTCGCTACCTTTTTTTTTTCTTTTTTCTGTTGGTTTTGCTTCTGCCTAGCTGGGGGGAGGGGGTATCCCCGCGGAAATGCAGCTGTGCGCTATCGTGACCTGCTCCATGCCGTGGCGAAAAAAAGACCCCAAAAACAGAAGGAAATAAAAAACAAAACAAGAAAAAAAAAAAAGCCCAATTCGAGAACGGGGTCGCCGAGGTGGGGATTCTTTTTTTCCTCCCTTCGCAAACCCGCACGCAGGCAGCAGGGCGGCGCGCTCTGGAGGCTGATCGATCTCACCACAATAGTACGAACTTACTATAGCAGGCAGGACGGGGGGAGTCCTGGGCCGATGGTGCGCTTGGCGACGATGACGTCCCGGCGCGCTGACAGGTTTTTTTTCTTTTTTTTTTTTTCTCCACGATGCAGATTTCTCGCCCCTCCCTCCTCCCCATCTTTTTCAGCCCTGCCGAACCAGATTGCGATCTGGGCGGTCCGGTGTCAAATCTCGGCAAGGCCCAACACACCACATACACTATCCGATATACTCCGTATACACACATCCGACATGCTATTATAGTCGTACTATGTATCTATGTATGTATGTACTTACCGTGGCCCTGGGTCCGGCCTCGCCTCCAGCGCTCGAACGAGGAAGGGGGCCCTGTCATGCAGTAGTGATGATGATGACAGCTCCGGTTTCCGATCTGGCCACCACCCACACGCCCCCCCCTCCCCTTCCCCTTCCCGGCTCGTCGCTGTCTCCGGCGGCCAAACGCCAAAACGACGGACCCTTGGCGCGGCCGGGGGGAGGGGGGTCATTCTGGTTCGAGCTCTGTAGGGCTGGCGACCGGACCTCACGCGAGAAGTGGGCGGCCGCGGGCTCGTGTAGAAGTTTTGATACCGACTACATAATACATGTCCCCCTTCGGTCATCTACTGAGTATCTCATCCTGCCCCCGTCAACTGGGCCCCGTCGTACTCGCACGGTACTTTTCTATTCTAATTTTACAATCTGGGCCTTGCCGTTGCTTAGTCCCGGCGCTGCTGAGCGCGCGTACGGGGTCTCCCGCCGGCATGGAACAGCTCCTCCCCATCTCGGCGCGCCTCCTCCCCTTTGGGATGCCCGACCCACGCGCTGGGCTCGGTAAGCCCTACCACAGGGACGACGACAGCCGACTTCACGAGGGCCTCGCTCGGTTCAGTCCTCTGCCCCCTCTCTCCTCCCCCCCGGCTCCCTGGACCCAAGCTACCGGAAATCATGATGCCTCGCGAGAAAGAGAGCAGGCGGGCGGGCGTCGACTTCACGAAAGGGACAAGACTCGGAGGGGCCTGATCGCCGTCCGGGGTTCGGACGTCTCACCCAGCCGCATGAACGCCCCCTCCGCCCGCTCGCGTGTCGGGTTCGTCCCACGCTCAACTCATCGCCTTGCGTCAGGATTCCAAAGGCATGACATGCATGCCTCCTCCTGGTCCTCCCCCCTCCCCTGCCCTCCTCTCTCGCTCGCGTTCTCGTGTTCTGTGAGCGGAAACACGCCCTGGCGGCCTTGATCCATCCTTCATCTCGACGGCGCATGGAAACCTGGCTGGGCTGGCTGACTGGCCGGCCGGCCCGGCCGGTCTCCCCCCCTCAGCCAGCCTCCTCCTCGTTTTCCGCGCCCTTCTAGAACAAGATGGTGGAATGTTTCGAAACACCCTTGATCCCGGCCACCGTAAGCATCATCACGTCAGAAGAACTCAGAGGGAAGGAAAGAAGGAAGAAAATAAAAAATAAAAACGTGGCCGGCCGCTCTCGTGGCGGCAAGGGCCGTCGTCAGGCAAGGTCCCTGGAGGGCGACCGCGTGGGAGACCACGCGCACGGTGGCCGTGCCGCTGTCGCAAATCTATCATGTACCTAGCCGTGCCATGACGGCGGTAACGACAGCGGAGACCCCTCGGCGAGGCCTTCCTTGCCTCATCGCCAGCCGTGTCGGCGCCCCGGGGGAGGGGGGCGAGACGAACCTCTTGGCCGCCAGGGATCCCCCTTCGGTGAACTCCAGCGCTCGTATCTCACCAGCCCCGCAGGAGAGGCGGGCAGGGCTTGCCTGGGTATGCGTGAGTGTGTATGTAGTGTGTGTAAGTAAGTACTATGTAGGTCCAGTAAATAGGCCAGGCGCCGGCGCGGACGAGCATATGAGCGCGGAACCCTGTCCTGCGTCAGGTCTGGGAGATCCCGGCCCCCCCAGGGCGAGGGAGATTGCCCCCGTTTTTCCCGTTCTGGTAATTCTTGCGTTATGTTCGTCCCGGGATGGGATTTGTGCAGGCCCGCGAGGGATTTGTGTGTATGTATGTGTGTGTGTGTATATTGAGTTATGTGGGGGATCCGTGGGAAGGAAGAGGAGCCCACGGACGGACAGGCCAGGCCAGGCCAGGACAGGCGAGTTCTCGCCTTGCCTCATGCAGCACGCGCCAGGCATTCCTGACGGCATCTCCCGCCCCAACGGCATCTCCCAGCCGCGCGCGAGACGACACAGACACGGACACGGACACACACAGACACGCACTAAGAGGGAGCAAGCAGACGCGGAGCAACCGAGCGAGGGCGAGGGGGGAGGGGGATGCAGAGTAAAAGGGAGAGGACGACGGCCTGGTGCGCATCCGCATCCCCCCATACACACCGCTTTTGCGGCTCTTGCTGGGCCTGGGGGGTGGTCCTGGGGGGGCCTGGGCCCTTGCTGGGCCTCTCTCACTCTCTCTCTGCTTGGGCCTCGCCTCTCTCTGCTTGCTGGGTTGGGTTTGGGGCCGCCGGGTCCCCCAGTAAGGAAAGGGTGTGCGCACACCTGTTCGCGGGAAGCTGCTGCATGTCCAACACGTGGTTGTTCCCGCCCAACGGTCAGCGCGCACGAGACGGGCTCCTACGCACATGCCTGTCCCACGTTCCACCCCAGCTTTTTGCCACCTCAGCCCAGCCCCCGGGGAGGGGGGCGAACGAGGAGGAGGACGAACAGGAGGAAGAGGAGGAGGAGGAAGAAAGGACGTAGGTGCCGATCGTAACCCCCCCAGGAACCCAACGGCACTGCGTTGCCGCCTGCTACTGTGCAGTTCTCCCCCAGTTCTGCCGTGCAACGCATCACACCGCTCCCAGCGCGGAGGAGGGGAGGAGGCGCTGAGGTCTTGTCTGCCTGGGCGCTCTCGTCCCCAGCGCAGCAGCAGCAGCAGCAGCAGAGCTGTGCCTTGCCTCGCCTCGTGTCGTGTCGTCTCGTGTGTCTTGTCGTGTCGTGTCTGTCGGGACCGAACGGGATCGCCCACGCTGCTGATCACACAAGGGTCCTTTTGCTTCTTCCTTGCCGCCCTGGCCCTACGCCGCACCGGGAACATGGCTTCACGAGACGAAATTAAAATAAAATATAAAAAAAAACAAATAAACAGACAACAACAAAAATTAGCGGCGCCCGGGGGGAGGAAGGGAAGGCAGGCGGTCGCGCCTCCTGACATGTCATTCAAAATAGAATCCTCTGAACCGAACCTTCGGTACGCTGGCACTTGTGGGGTCTGTCTTGTCTTGTCTTGTCTGGGCTGGCTCGTCCAAGGACTGGACGTACTGTGGAGCAGGGGGCCCCTACTCGCTCACTTTACGTCCGGCCACCAACCCTCATCCTGCAATCAAGCCACGCTGACCTCTCTCTTTTTTTTTTTTTTTTTTCTTCTCCTGTCCTCTGGCTCGCTCGCTCGGGACCAGCTAGCCCGGGCCCAGCCACGGGCGTCATCACCACCGGGCGGTGGGGCGCCCTGCGAGCGGGGACCTGTTCACCTGTTGGGCCTATCAAGTACCGCCGCAGCAGCATGAGGCGGAGTACGGGAATAGCGGCCGGGCGAGGGCGCGGTATGTCCGGGGCTGGGAAGCTTGAGTCAGAAGGGGAGAGTAGCAGTAGGAGGCGGCGGTAGTGTGGGCTGGCCTGCTTGGACGCGACCTTGGGGGGTGTGAGTGAGTGCCGGCAAGGGCCCCATATCACGAATGCGAGGTGAGCGAAGTGAGCTATCACCACCCGGGGGCCCGGCCTGCCTGCGCTCGAGAAGATCCCGCCGTGCTTGTGTGTGCTGTGTAGTTTGCCATCCATGGTACGGTATGACGATGGGGTGGGCCCAGCGTGTTCTTCTTTGTGGGTTTTGGGTGGCGGCCCCCGCCAGAGAAGACCAGGGCCCATGTGTGTGTGTGTGCGCCGCAGATGGAAAGTGAGAAGTTAAATAAGTAGAAAAAAAAAGAAAGGGAAGGGGTAAAAAGGAAAAAATGAAGATGCCCAAACCGGTACGGCCAGGTGCCGATCCGCAGCGGCGAACGGCCGCAGGGGACGGATCTTGACCGCGGCGCTCGTCGCATGGGAAGAGGATGAGACGAGACGCACACACACACACACGCACGCACATGTGTACACACACACACATACATACACACTCAAACAAGAGTCAAAGTCAGGATCGCGAGTCGCTGGTCCACCCCCCGCCCAGCGAGCGAACCAGCGAGCGTCAGCCCGGCGTGACGAGATGCCACCCGGCAGAAGCAGCGTGCCCGCCACGCCTCGTGCCTCGTGTGCTGCCTCATGCCTGCCTCTCTCCTGCGCAGGTCGTGCTGCTGCAGGGCCAGGGGCCCCAAACCACGGGTCCCCGAAAAGAGGGCAGCAGAGGGGAGAGGGAGGGAGGTTGGGCCGGGACCCCAAACCTGCACCACACACTGCACTGCATTGCACTGCACGGCGAAGCTGACCCTGCCATGTGCTGTGCTGCGCTACGCTGCGCTGCTGTGCTGCGGTTGGGAGGGGCGCAACGTGATGCGTGTCGCGGGCTTTTGCCTCGTGGGCGGCGTGGGAGGGAAGCAACACCACAGGCAGAAAGCACAGCACACCTGTAGCTCATCCCTGAAAGCCATGTGCAGATCCTGCCCGGCCATGTTGTGCCTCCCTCCACATCCTCTCTGGCCCCCCTTCCCACCGCCGACCAACCACGACGGCGGCCCCCCTGCCCGGTGCAAAAGTTCGCTCTTATAGCCCACGCCCCCCCCCTTCCCTCGTCCTGTCGCGCGACTGGCTGGGCCGACGAGGAGAGGAGAGAGGAGAGCAGAGAGAGGGGGCGGGCGACAAGGTGCAGGATGGGCCGCTACTGCGTACGGACGTACTATGTATGGGTCTCTTGCAGATGTGTATCGGCGGGGCCCCACCCACACAGTGTTCCTGCTGGCTGCCGCCCTCTCTGCCCAGGCACACTGTCTCGTCATAGTACGCACGCAGCGCAGCGCAACGCACGCACCGAGGGGGGGTAGAGGGGGGCGGCGGCGGCGGCGGCGGCGAGACCAAGATGGCAGGGCGGCGTGTGGCCCTTCGCGTCACCCTCAGCACACGAGACACGAGACGGCGGCGCCGCGGTTGTTTGGAAGGCAGAGCAAGCAAGCAAGTAGCAGAGAGGGGATCCTGAAGGCCGGCGGAATCCGACCCTACCCTCCCCCCGAGAGGAGAGGGAGGGCGACAGCACAGGAGACAGGCAGGGAAAGGGCGGGATCTGGTGCATGCAGCCGCCGCCGGGTTTCAAGTCTCGATCCATTGGTTCTATTTTCGGGGGGGGGGTGAAGGGAGCGGGAGGAGGAGGAGAAGGGATCGGTCACATGTTCTCTCGCTGCTCCGCACCTCTTTTCTTGTATGAGGCCTGGCGGCCGTGGCTGAAAAGGTTCTTGCCGGCATATCATACCTACTTACAGCAGCAGAGGGTGCGGGCGCGGGCGGCGTGGTCCTGGGGCCGGCCGGTGCGTGCTTTTGCCCCCTTTTCTGCAGGCGTCTGGGGATGCTACCATAGCATAGTAGTAGCACATACATACATACATAGATAGTATGGGATGTGTGTGTGGTATGCAACACCACGTGGCAGCCAGAAAGACCTCACACGGTAGGACGTCATGAGGGCGCGTTAAGCTCTGGGAGCTTATTCATGGGCGGCGAGGGGGAGGAGGAGGAGGAGGAGAGGGAGAAGAGAGACAACGGCTTGTGTGCGTGCGTGTCTGATGCCGGATCGATAATCCGTACCTGAACGTGACCCTGGCCTTGGCCCGGCGTGGCATTGGCCTTTCCCCCTTCTTTCGGTTCTAGAAGGCGACCAGAAGCCAAAACGCGCTGGCTCTGCATGCTATACCCAGTACCGAGTTATGGGTAGCATGGGCAACGTCGGTGTGCTCTTTCGCTGAAAGCAGCCGCCCGCGCGCTCGTCGTCGCCCTCCGGATCCCACGCGGATCTGGCTCGAAAAACCTCACCCCTCCCCTCCCTCCATCCTCCGCCTTCCTCCTCCTCCTCCGCTACGCAGGCGAGGCACGGCAAGGCACGGCACGGCACGGCATTTCTACTTGCGTGTCCCAGGAGGATCGTGTTTCTGGTACCGGTGACATCACCTGGGCCGGGCGCGGCAGGTCCCTCTCTGTCGTCACGGGCCTCCCCTTCGCCGCGCCACCCCCCCACCCGGGCGGCCCGTCACTATCGACAGCCTACTTAAACGCCCGCGCGAGGGAGACGGGCAGTAACGGGTCACCGAGAGAGAGAGATTGAGAGACGGAAATGCTTCCAGAATGCGTTTCGATGTTTCCGTCGCCCGCTGGTGGGCCGCCCTTGTCTCAGAGTCAGGCGATGATGGCGCCTCTTCCCCCCCTCCCCCCGTTCTGCCCTCCCATCAGTGCCATCCTCGCCCATCCTCCCCGATCCCGTCTTCTGTCATAACCGACGGGGGAGGACGCTGTTCGGAGGGATGATCGTGTGTCTTATTTATACATGACACATCCTGACGGCGAGTGGGAGGGGGGCTGCTTACGGGCCTGACGGGGTGCAGGTGCAGTATGAGATGTGGCGGCGGGCTATAGAAGCTGTTTAGGATTCAAGGATTACTAAGGCAAAACAACAACAAAATAATAAAAAAAAAAAAGGAAAAGAAAAAGACACACAAACACAGCCATACTACTATCACTGAATTACTGAATACCACTGCCGGGCAGCCAATTTACTTACCTCGGCGGGGTCGCTCGCAGCAGGTACCTGGTATGGTAGCGATGTGAGGCTGCGGCGTCACCGGCCACTTATTGACCAGGAGGAGCCTGACGGACTGGGACTGGGACAGGACGGGACTTGCATAGCAGCATCTCAACCTCATCGCCTGCTTGCTGCCCAGCGCAGGACGGACGCACGCACGCACGCACGCAACGCAACGACGTACTGTACGACGGGACCGGCGGGCTGGTCACATACTGGCCAGTGCAGCTGGGTACCGTACTGTGGTACCATGTATCATGCGGTGCTGCGGCGGGCTGGGCCAGGCAGGCCATGCGTGCCGTCACCTTTGTTCGGTGCTTGCCACCCAGCTCATGCACCCAGGCCCCCCTGTCCCTGGTCTCGTGCTATGCCCCGTCCAGGACCCCCAAGATGCTACTTACCTGTTGGGGGGGGGGTGTGTGTGCGCTCTGGGGGGTCTTACTGGGGGGTTTTACTGGGGGGTGGTGTAGCCACCGGTGCCCAGAAGGCCGTCCCCCAGCACGCACACCCGTCAGTGACTGTACCGTACAGTGTGCGTGCAGCAGCGGGCTTGCTCTCTCTGCACACCCCCCCAGTGCCCCCCATGGCCTCTGGGGCGCCAGGCCCACACCCTGACAGCAACCCATGCAACTCACATCATGCCCCTGCACCCTGGCCCTGGCCCTGGCCCTGGCACGCCTGGGAGCAAAAAGTCGACCCCTCCTTTACCCACCACACTCCACGTCTCTAGCACATGGCTCACGGGGGTCTGCCCTGGTTCCTCGCCCTGTCCTGCAAATCTCTCCCTTCTGATGACTGAGCCCCCGGTCCATAGCACGAGGGGAGATATCGGCTGTATGGGACGTACTGGGCTGGGCTGGGCTGGGCTGGACGAGGAGGCGGTAGGTACCTCTTCCTGGGGCCGCCGCCAGAGCAGTACCTCGTCCTCTCGCAGCGAGCGAGCAAGCAAGCAGGACGGACTGGGCTGGACGGACGGGACTGAACTAAACTAAAAACTAAACTGCCAGTCTGGCAAACCCTCAAACCTCCTTGGCCACCTCCCGAGAGAAGAAGAAGAGCCGAGCAGAGAACAGAACCAGACAACCTCTTACTACCACTACCTCTCCGCGCTCACATCCTGCTGCGCGCGGCCGTCAGATCAGAACAGAACAGAACAAGCCCTTGCTGCTGGATCTGGTGTAGTGTCACCCAGTCGCCCCGTCACTTTTTTAATCTGTATTATTTTATCTTATTTTTTTACTGTTTCTCGTGGTCAGGTCAGGTCAGGTCAGGCCACGCCAGGCCCGCTGCTCCTCCCATCCGTCAGCCAGCCCAGCCAGCTCGCCTGTCACCCAGATCTCGCCCTGTCGCATCCGGCAGTGCGTTGTGTGTGTATGTGTGCGCGTGGTTGAGCATCTGTCTGGAACCTGCCGCAAGCCGCCACAAGCCATAGAGAGACCACCACCACCACCTCCCTCCTCCTCCACCAACAACCGACGGGGGCGAGAAGTAGTCAGTGAGCCGTTGTGTGCGTATTCTTGTGTCTCTTCTCTCTCTCTTTTTCTCTCTCTCTTCCCTCCTCTACCCGCTCGCTTCGCTCATTTCCATATTTCCTCTTCCCCGGTCTCGAGCTTCTTTTCTCACGCCCGACCCTCCCCTCCCCTACCCTCGCTCGCCGGCCACCTCACACCTCGCTCTTGCACGGCCCATTCCGCCTCGCTTAGTGTCATCTCGTCACATCGCACGTTGCCCTGCACGCCCGCGCCCGCGCCCACGCCTCCTTTTCCACGCTCGTTTCTGGCCATCGTCCGCCGCTCGACACGGTCAGTGACTGTACCTTGCATCGGCTGGGCTTTCTTGTTACATGTCACGGATCGCTGCGCACACAAGCACGGGCGGGACATTACGACAGCGGCAGCAGCAACAAAAATAACAACAACAAAAAAAACACCCACGAGAAACGAGAGCAGCGAGAAGGGCCCCCTCTGCCCAATGCTTCCTCATCTCCCGCCCGGCAGCGCCCAGCATCACAACCCACCTCGCGTCCAGCAGGCAAGCCCTCCTCCTCCTCCTCCCTCCTCTCCCTGTCCTCTCCCCCCTCCGGTCAAATCAGTCAGATCAGATCAGATCAGATCACAGGCCGCCGCCGCCGCCGCCGCCTCCTCGTCCTCCTTCTCCTTGAGGCCTGGCGGTCCGGCGTGCCCAGATGAGATGATGCCCTTGGGTCGACCTGGTCCCGCCGGAATCGACAAACTCAATTGCCCTAGTCCATGTCACGTCGCTGGTGTCCACAATCCACCGCCGCCGCTGCCCTGCGCTTGGCCTTGGCCCTGATGGACCTTGACCTTGACCTTGACCATGACCCCGATCTGATCCCCATTTATCCTCCCATTTCCTTCTGCACACCGCACACGCAGGACCCAGGCTGCACAGGCCCAGGTACAGGCAGCGGGCAGGGTCCTTGGAAACTTGAACCGAGACCACCCACTCCCGCGTCCTCCACCCTATCCTCGACTCTTATTCCAGCCCAGCCCAGCCCCAGCAGCTCGCTCGCACACACTCTCGCACACAACACTCTTCACACTCACTTTACCCACGCCCCGACCTGCTGTCTTCTGCTACTAACATAAACCCTCTTCGGCCTCCGTTAGATGGCTGCCGGCGTCCCGTCTTCTCCTCGCCCAGCCTATCTCCACAGTACCACCGGCAGCGACAGCTCCTCAGCACTCAAATCCTCCGCCTCAGTCTCGTCCCTACCCTCCACGCCCAGCTCCGTCTCAGACCCGGAGCCCGATCCCTCGCCCAGCTCTAGTGCTGCCACCTCCTCGACGCTCTCGCTCTCCTCCTCCTCCTCCTCCTCCTCCAGCGCCACCGGCCAGGACCGCTCCCGCCAGCGCCCCAGCCCCAGGAACGCCAGCAGCCCCTTCTCCGCGCCGGCCACCTCTCCCGTGCCGCCGCACCCTTCCCTTGAGCCCGTCGCAGAACTCGCGACCCCCTCTCGACCCGCCGCCGTCCACAATCGGCACAAGTCGTCACAGCAGCAGCCGCAACCGCAGCAGCAGCTAGCAGGAGCCAGCTTCGTGCGCGGCGACCCGAGAAGTCAGAGGTCCGGCGGCTTCTTTGCCTTCGCCGCGTCCGCGCTCGACCGCACCCAGACTGCGATTGCGACCATCTCCGACCCCAGCGTGCGCCACAAGCGATCCCTGAGCCGCCTGTCCATCACTGGGGACATCGCTGCCCTCTCGCGCGGTGCCGATCCCTCCCCGGACAAGACCCTGCGACACCGGCCCACCTCGGTCCTGCCGCCGACAGCGTCGACCACGAACCTGCCCGGCCCTTCACAGCAGAGCCCCAAGTTCGCAGGCAGCCAGCCCAACCTGGCCCGGGAAGCCCCGTACTCCCAGCCCTACTCTAGAACAGACGCCTCCCACCCTCCTCCCGTCCTCCTCCCAAAAATCGACAACAAGATGCATCAGACATCCTCGAGGCTGCTGCGCATGACGGATGACGACAGGCCGTTCACGAAGGTAAGCCTAGCCTCGAGGCTGCCCGCCTGCCTCCCTCTCATTTGCTCCACCCGGCTTGGGGGGGCCTAGGTGCGCGGGGTGGTGTGGCGCCAGCTCCCCCCATTCGCGGCCTGGCAGCACGCAAGCAAGTACTGACGCCGCCTGCAGGACTTCAAGGACCTCTTCGCGACGCTCATCGTCAGCCTGTTGCCGCTCTCCGCCCACCGCGTAAGGTTAACAAAGGTCGAGCACACCTTCCTCTCCGAAGATGCCATCAACAACCTGGGCTCGTTGAAATTCTCGCAGTCCAATCGCATGCCTGACCCGAAAGACCCCTCCCGCATCGTCACAACCACGACGACCACTACCTTCTCGATGGCCAAGGACATGGCGCGCTCCATATGTCAGCGCTTCCTCGAGGCCCGCCTGATCGAGTCTGCCGACGGCAAGCTGCAGCAGGTCTACACCATGAAGGGTTCGGTCTGGCAGCTTACGCCCAAGGGGATCGCCATCCTCGACCAGTTCTGCTCCAAGAACGGCATCCAGCAGAAGCAGGTGGCGGAGCTGATCGGCCCCGCGCTGACGCAGCTGGTCTCCCTGGAGAGGGACAGCTCGACGGACAAGCTGCAGACGGACCGGGCGACCATGGAGGTCGTCTTCAGGAGGTTCACCGGCCTGAAGGGCCTGAACATCAAGAGCAACGTGAATGCGGCCGACTCGGAGTCTCTGTCCGACTATAGCGACGGCCTCACCGGCGTTAAGATGGCTGCTGAGCGCAAAATAGGAGGCAAGACTTATAAGGAGACGTTCACTGGCAAGTCCGCCACGGATTGGCTGATGGACTGCTCTACCACCGTCGACCGGCGGGAGACTGTAGAGATTGCGAGCTACTTCGTCGAGTACGGCCTCATGGAGTGCATCCAGCAGGACCGGGCGTACATGGCGCAGTACCCTGGCAGCCAGCTCTTCCAGCCCACAAAACACTCCATCTACGGGATCACGCCCACCGGTAAGGACCTGATCAACGGCATGCACACCCGGGGCCGGTCGTCGGACGCCGAGGCGGCGCCCCGCGACCACAAGACAAACGAGAAGCTCCCCCGGGACTCAAATACGCAGAGGCTGGAGAAGATCCTCGGCGACCCGGCGCTCCGCCTGCTCTTCCGCGAGAACCTGAGGGAAACGCACTGCGAGGAGAACCTGTCCTTCTACCTCGACGTGGACGAGTTCGTGAAGCAGTGCAGGTCGGCGATCCGGAACGCGCAGAAGAACCCGTCGACGACGTCGATGGACGGCATCAAGGAGATCATGGCACAGGCGTACGGCATCTACAACGCATTCCTCGCCCCGGGCTCGCCTTGCGAGCTCAACATCGACCACCAGCTCCGCAGCAACCTCGCTACTCGTATGACGAAGGCGGTGGGACAGGATGTTGCTATGATCGATACCCTGCACGAGGTGACCACCCTCTTCGAGGATGCCCAGAACGCGGTGTTCAAGCTTATGGCCAGCGTAAGTCCGCCCCGCCCTGTATATCCGTCCCAGGATGACCGGGCTGACACTGACTGCTCAATAGGACTCGGTGCCCAAGTTCCTGCGTACCCCGAAGTATGAGTCCGTCCTGAAGAACTACGACTTCGACTCGGTCGCGTATCCCGCTGGAAAGGTCCTGGATCGGAGTCAGAGCCGCTCGAACCGCAAGTAGGACTTGCGGGAACTAGCAGCGCTTGTGTTTTCTTCGAGAGAGGTTCCATGACTCAATGGAGGATGGCTGCTTCCTGGACGTGACGGCCACAGAAGGCCACCTCCCGGCCTCTGGGTGTTCGCAAGAATATATGAGCCGTAACAGGAAGCACTGTCCCGGACGGGGTCTCAGGGCCAAGCGGCATGAGGGTCCTCTCGTCTGGTCCGGCACTACCAACTTCGACACATCGCCATGTCGCCAGCACCACCTTATGGCCTCCTCGCCCGGTCCGGCTCTCGACCGCGGGCACCACCACCCGCTGCGGCGACGGGCACTGGCACATTCGAGACAGCGACTCGGTGCGGGCAATATGAATTTGGGCCGGGACCGCCGGCGGGTCGCGCCACTTACGAGCCTCGTATCTGGCGCAAGGATCTGCGCCTCTATTTTTTTTTTTTTCTTCCTCGTTTTATTATTTTCCAATGGGTCTGGGTGTGATGGCGTTGGACGGTCTGGCATAGATGTCGCCTAGGAGAGGCGAGCACGAGGGGGAGGTTCATCGTTGCATATCTGCGTGGTCACTTTTTTTTTTTTTCTTGACCTCTCGTCTCCGCGCAGTCGACCAAGCAACGCTGATGCACGGTGTCAACGGAGTCTTTGCATGTTGGCGGTAAAAAGGGGAGGGTCTGGGGGGAGGAAAGATATCATTACCGTGGTTTGGGGGGGATCCTTAGAGTGCTCGAAGTCCCGGGGTCGACGAAACCATTAATTCTTTTGGACAAGAATTTCGATGACGAAAAAGACGGGCGGCTTCTCTTCGAGACCAGGCCGGGGGAGGACATCTGGATGGATGGCCCAAGTCCGAAAGCCGTGAAGAAAAGATGGGAGAGGGGATCGTCACAAACCTCGCCACGGGCGGGCATCGACAGACAGACAAGGCTGGCTTCAGCATCAGAGAGTGTACATATCGATGAATCAGTTGCGGGCAAACGATACCAAATCCAATGGGGTGATATCACCTCCTCCCAGCATTGACGGGTGAGAAATGGCCAGGCCCCTCGTGACAATCAATGTTTCCACACACCACACACACACCGCGACGCCCGTTAATCTGGTCACGTCGTCGAACACACACCGCGCCGCCCGCCAGCGCGTCCTGGACCGTAAGTAGAATTCCTGCGGGACCGGCTGGCTGGTGGTGTGGACGGGCGCAGGCCGCTGCATTCCGTCCGGCCGCCTTGGCGAGACACGCACGCGACCCGGAGCAATCAAACGCGTAAACGATGCTGGAATCTAATCTGTCAAGGTTAAGAAGGAAATAAAAAAGAGAAAAAGAAGAGAAAAATGTGGCGAGAGAGCGCGGCCGATCCAGCCTTGTCCGTGCCTTGTGTGTGTCCAGCACCACTAACTACATGGCTCATCATCATCACACCCTTTTTCCTCCCGCCCCTCGCCACCCCGAACAGGTTTCATTGCCCAGATTCTCCGGACGGGCTCACGCGAATGTTGTTTCCGCGGGACAAGGAGGCGGACGGGGGCTCGATCGCCGCCCCTCGTCCTCTTGTTCGCGTCTGAGGCAGTTGACACGGCGCGTTGCGCGATGGCCGTCCTGCGCCTATAAGAAGAGGAGGCTGGGCTCGCCGAGGGAGGGCATCTGTCCTGTCTGTTCGTTCTCATCGACAGCTCTCGTTCTTCTCTCAATCTGCTCCCTGAGTTCACTCATTTCTCAAGGAGAAGCTCGCACATCCTGCCTCTTTTACCGTGCCCACCTACCAGCCGGAACACACTTCCACTTAACCCAAGCCTCGTCTATAAAAATAGAAAATGCAGATCAAGACCGCCCTCGCCTCTCTCGCGGCCGCGGCCGTCGTCTCGGCCGGCGGCGCCGGCGACGTGATGCCCCCGCCCGTCACGCCCATCGTCCCCAGCTCCGCGCCGCCGCCTCCTCCCCCGCCGCCGGCCAGCACCACGGCCGGCTCCGGCACCTACGTCACCGTCGTCAACTGGTTCACGACCGTCTGCCCCACGCCGACGACCATCACCTACAGCGACGTGTGCTACACGGCCACCACGGCGTACCAGACTCTTACTATTACGAACTGCCCCTGCACTGTGACGTCGACCTATGTATGTGCTGCCCCCTCTCTCCCTCTCCCTCTTCCTCTCTCCTGCCCCCCCCCCAACCCAAGATAGATTGGGGGAAGTATGTATATATATACGCGCAGACCAGACCAGCCCCCCCCGACTGACACGCAACCTGTAGGGTGTCGGCGCCGTGGGCGTCGCCGCAGCCGCCGCCACCGCCAACGGCAACGCCGCCGCCGCGGGCAACGCCGCGGGCAACGCCAACGGCAACACCTACGTCCAGGGCACCGCGGCGGTCGCCGCGCCCATCGCCTACGTGACCGGCGCTGCGGACAAGCAGCAGCACGCCATAGCCGGCGTCCTCGGCATGGCCGGCCTCGCCGCCATGGTCCTGTAAGGGGGGCCCAGCCGGAGGGATATATATATATATATATACATGGCTCGTGGATTTTGTAGCAGGCCGGTTTAGGGTAATGGGAGAGAAGATGAAGATATATGGGACTGAGGGACGACCGGCAGAATGTTGTGTGTGGTTTTTTAGGAAGGGGGAAGGGAGAAAAGTCAACGGCACCCTCGCACATGGGTGTGGTGATGTTGGGAATTGTTTTAGCTTCTTTTCGATGTAGATATGCTCAGGGCCACAATATACCCTGACGTCGGTGCTTCTTTGTTTATTTTGAAATTGATTCATTTCATGCTACGGATCTTCTGAGTCCCAAGTACCCGTTTTTTTTGATATGAGCGCCAGAACCACGGACGCTCCTGCGTCGACGTGGTGAATGCAACGAACGGCCAATAAACGAATGGGGTATCCAAACTTAAAAATCCAAAAAACAACGAGTAAAAACGCCGCTCCATGCTACGCTCAAGATGTATCTCTCTCTCCGCGTCCACGACCGTCATCACTCCAGCTCCGCGACAAACGGCCCGTTCAGCCTCCCGCTGAAGCCCATGCCGCCGGGCCGGAGCACCGCAGGGCAGTCGAAGTCATCCTTGGCAACCCCACCCGACACGCCCAGCCCGGCGGCGAACAGCGGCGCGGGCGGCGTCGGCGGGAGGGCCTCGTCGGGCGAGCTGCTGCCGTCCGTGGCGCAGTACGGGCTCAGGTGCGGGTAGTCCGGGTGCTGGTAGCCGGCGCCGACGAGGCCGGGCGCGCAGTTGGACCCGACCGAGGAGCCGCGGACGCGCAGCGGCGACGGGACGTCCGACGACGCGTGCGACGCGCTGCGGTGGCGGCCGTGCCCTGCCGCTGCTGGCGCTGGCGCCGGCGCCGGCGAGTACGGGGGCGTCAGGTGGCCGGCCGGGTGCGGCGGGCGGAGGGCCGCCGGGCACTGCGCGTAGAGCTGCGCGTGGACCTGGGCCTGCACGTCGTCCCGCGGCGGTGTCTGTGGCGACGGCTGTCTGTAGACCGCCGCCGAGCTCCCGGGCGGGCTGCCGCCCTGGCTCGGCGGCGGCGTTGTCGTCCCCTGCACGGGCTTCCGCGGGAGGACATGTGGGGTGAGCAAGGGGCGCGGCGCGGCAGCGGCGTGGGGTGGCGGTGTGAAGGGCGGTGCGATGGGCAGTATGAAGGTTGGGGACGCCCGCCCGTCCTCCCGCGGCGGGGGCGCCGCCGCCGCCGCCACGGACGCCGCGCGCGCGCGCTCCACGAGGCGGTCGACGAGGGCGGCGTGAGACTTCTTGAGGTTCTTCTTGACGAAGCCGGCCATGAGGATGTTGCAGCGCAGGTCGACGTCCTCGCGCAGGTACAGGCCGCTGGCGGGGGCGCCGAGGCCGAGCTCGGGGCGCTCGGGGGGCTCGCCGGGCAGGGCGCCGGCGAGGGCCCAGCGGCTGCGGATGTCGACGCCGAGGGGCGCGCGGCAGCGGGTCTGGATGCCGTCCGCGAGGTCGCGGAAGGCGCAGGTGTAGCTGACGTCGCCGGAGACGCGGCCGCCCGGCAGGTAGTCGATGCGGTCCGTGAGCGAGTACCAGGCGCAGGCGGCCTCGTCCGGGGCGACGCCTTCGGGGGCGGCGATGGGGTGGCGCTCCACGACGAGCGGGTTCAGGTCGATCATGTCGACGTGGCTGTGGAGGAAGTCCAGCACGACCTCGCGCGAGACGCCCGCCGGCAGCGGGCTGATGGTCGTGAACACCGTCCTCTTGGACATGGTTGTGGGGCGGGCTGCTTTAAGCTTTTTTTCGCTGTTTTGTTTGTTTCTTGTTTACCCGCAGCAGGTTGTTTGTAGGTGTGACTAAGAGAGAAGGGGGGGAGAGAGAGGAAGAGAGAGAGAGAGAGGCAGAAGAGATATTATAAAGTGTCAGCTGGGGAGAGTGACGACAGAGAAGTGATATATGGCCTGCAGGGCCACACAGCTGTACGGTCTGTCTGTACAGCCTTGCCCCAGAGCGATCCTGGCGGCGGACGACGGTTGTCGACGGGTCCCCTCCTCGTGGCGCAGCGCAGCGCAGTCCAGCAGAGCTCGCTGGACAGGACGAGATCCACTCTGGGGCGAACAAGAACCAAGTCACCCGACCAGGCAACAGGCAGAGACCCTCGAACGGCTTCTAGGGTCCATCATCTCGCTACCGGCACTGGTCGGGCGGGAGAGGCGCGGTAGATCTCAGCGTGCCATGGGGAGGCGGGGCGTCGCCACGGCTCGTGAGCGCTCCGGATGGAAAATACACCAGACAGCGTCGCAGCGGGCCGGCGCAGGTCGCCCATGCAGGTTGGGCCAAAGCGGCCAGAGTGAGATGCAACCAGTGCAGCCCAGCGCGGTGTGCTCAGGTCGGCCGGGTCGCCAGAGAGGGTCTGCTGTCTCGGGTTGTGTGTGTGTGTGTGTCTCTCTCTCTCTCACCCTCTCCCCTCCCCCCTTTCCCCATAGCACCTGTTGACAGAGACAGCGCGGTCGTCGAGGTGAGATGAGGAGCACGTCAGGCTGTGTGGGCGGCCGTGCGGGAGGACAGGGCCAGTTGGCGACAGGGCCAATGGCGATAGGCAAGGCGGGCTGGGCTGTGCAAGGGTCCTGCTGCTCAGCCCCCCAAAAATAGCGCTCTCGTCCTTGGCCTAACTAACCCTTTGCCGCACGCACAGAGCTGAGCCCGCGCCCTGTCTGTCTGGCTAGGCGCTTACGGCGGCAGCGAGAGCCGTTGGGAAGAAGCGTGGAAGGGTGGACCGCTTTTAGGTTCAGCCGCAGTTGGGAACCGCGCCGGCAGGGAGACGAGCCGGATCCTCCGGCCCCGGGTGGGTCTGTTCCGAGGGCCCCAGGCCGACGCGCTGACCGCATCTTTCTTTCTTCCATGCCAGCGTACTTAGTGCCGCGCTTTGTCCTGGAGGAGCGGACGGACCCGGCTAGGTTGCATGTAAACGAGATGATGCTGTGATCTTAGTCTTTCAGCCGGAGGAGGAGATGGAGGAGTATACTAACGATGAAGGCGGTATAGTACTTCGCGATCCTTGACGGGTCGGGGCGATGCACTGGGAGAGTGTCAGCCAGCCAGACGTGGAGGATGAATTATGGCAGATAATTGTGTATGTGTCTGCCAAATACTCTCTGTCTCTCTGGCAGTGTAGTGCCAACTGCTACCGCAGTCTGGCCGGTGAGATACCCTATCCTCGTATCCATATAGATGATACGTTTCGCTTACCGATAATTATATACAGCTCTGTTCCATATACATGACTAGTTTCTGCGTTTACAGTCCAGCCGCTCAGGACTCGTCCTTGAGCACAAAGTCCACGACCGCCCCGTTCGGGCCCTCCCACCGCGCCCTCGCCCGGACCACCCACAGCGACACGGCGAACAGCAGGACCGCCCCCAGCACCGGCCCGCTGTAGTTCATGTTCGCCGCCGTGACGGGCAGGTCGTTGGGGAACGGCAGCCAGACGATGGCGTACGCCGTGTACGCCAGGCCGGCCGCGTTGACCGCCGCCCCGGCCCTCCTTCCGAGGCTCCACCGCCCGGGCTCGACGTCCCCCGCGAGCCGCGCGCGCAGCATGCAGGCCAGCACGACCGCGTAGCTCAGGTAGATCGACATGGACGACAGCGAGGTGATGGCGCCGAAGGCGATGTACGTGCCGCTCCCGATGTTGAGGAGGGAGAGCAGCGCGACGAGGGCCGAGACCAGCGCGATCGCCCGCACCGGGACGCGGAGGCCAGCGTCGACGTGCGCAAAGTACCGTGGGAGGCCTAGCAGATTATCCCGTTAGCCAGCGCCGGGAACGGCGCACCCACGCCCGCCGTCCGTGGGTGCGAGCCGTGTGCCGAGGGCGGTCCAAAAAACGGGCGGCGGGTCCGGCAGGATTGTCTGGGAAACAAAAAGTGGGAACGAGGAGGAAACGCCGGGGCTGCTCACCTCCGTCTCGTGCCCACGCCCACGTCAGCCGGGATACGGACGATACGATCCCCATAATCCCCGAGACGGACAGCACGGCCAGCCCGGCCACCATCGCGGTGGTGGCCGCGTGCGACCCTGTCGTGTTGAGGAGGATCGTGACCAGGGGGCTGGAAGAGGCCAGGAGGACATCGAGAGAGGGCATGCAGATCTGTGAGGACCCCCAAGGTCAGCGGGCACCAGCAGGTGGCATGCTAACTGTCTCCGGGGGCATGCATACCCCGAAGGTGATGATCATGATGAGGCCGAGCAGGACGTTGACGACCATCGACCAGAACATGGCTTTAGGGACGACCGTCTTTGCGTTCCGGGTTTCCTCGCCCAGGTGAATAATCCCTTCAAAGCCTGTAGTCATCCTGAGTGTCAGTTCCAACACCTCTAGGATATATCTCTCGTCCCGGGATAGATGGGGCAGGAAGTAAGCAAGCAGGTTTGGTCTACGGACGCACAGAGAAACACAAAAATATTTGATAAAGATCCAATGTTCGCAGAAACGAAGTAGTCGTTCCAGCCCGAGGCGACCTCGCTCAAAAAGAAGATACTCGGGCTGTTCCTCGGGGACAGGGTCCAAAGGACCACCAGGAAGATGACCAGCAGGCAGACGTTCAGGACCCCCGACAGGAGCTCGAACCAGGGCACCAGCCGGAACGCGAACACGTTCACGCCGGCACACAGCAGGACCACCGCGAGGTTGATGAGGGCGGTGTGCCACCCTTCTGCCGTGTAGTCGTCGTGCGTCAGCTCGACCATGCCCTCGAGCATCACGGTGAGGCCGTTGATGCAGCTCGCGAGCAGGGAGACGTAGCCGGCCCAGGTCGCCCAGCCCTGGAGCCAGGTGAGGAACCGGCGCGAGCGCCGCGGGGCGAGGTGCCAGGTCCAGGAGTACTGGGCGCCGGCGATGGGCTGGATCGACGCCAGCTCGCCGAACGTCGCGGCCTGGCAGAGCACGCCGCTGCTCGAAGGCTACGAGTCAGCAAGCGTCAGGTCTAGAAGCGGACGAGTATTGACCGTGGAGGTGCTCCGCCAGCTGGAGACCACGCCGGCTCTGAGTCAACGAAAGCATCTGCGCAAGAGGCAACTGATATCATAGGAGCGACTAACAAGGAGACGACGAGATAGCTCCAGAACCAGGCCGCGGGACCACCATTCGCGAGAGCGAAGTACATATTCCTTTTCACAGGTCAGTTTCACGACGATACTTCAGAAAGTGTACCCGCTGGACTTCCATACATAGCAACGGAGTACCATGTTCCCAAGTAGACAATCGAGAACGCGAAGAGCTGCGGCATCGAGAACAGCCGTCTCGTTCGAGTCTGCCTCTCGATGACGGAGGCTTGATAGCTCGACTTGCCGGGAGAAGGAGAACTTTCCTCCATGATTGAGATCGAAGCCGTCTCTGGCTTGTCGTGGCTAGCCATGCTGAGGGAGAGCGATGGGCGGAATCCGATGGTCTTGAGATCAAGATGCCGCCAAAGTATGAGAGGGAGCGAAGTTGAGACTGTGAAGAGGCTCGGAGCAGCGTTGCCCATAGATAATGAACGGAAGACACGGCGATCGCCTGCCAAACGTGCAGAGTTCCCGGTGAAGAACCACTTTTCGTAGAGTGAGGGGTCTCGACCGCAGGTGATGTGACCTCTCTGCATGTCCATACATGGCAGCTTGCTGCAAGATCTCGCAGGGGATCAGATAGATGATGTGTCTCCCAATTGGTGGATGATGAGATCCCTCTGCCAGCGTGACCGGGAAGGGAACTAATTGTGCTTGTTGGATCCTATCGTGCCAGAGCCATATCTCAGACATGTGAGCTGTGGAACTGCCTTGTGCCTGCACGAGACTTAGCAATGGTCGACCGTGGTGTTGAAACTATTTTGGGATCTGATATCACACGTAGTCCGATCACAGGCAAGTAACAATATGCAGTTGAGGCTTGCGTGGACCTGATGCCAATTCGAGCCCACAGGTGCTGCAACTGTGTGTCCTGTTCGGGATACCCTCGCATTATCAGTACCAACAACGCCCCTCAGGGGAGGACCATGCATGCTCTGGCCGACTTCTGAAAAGACCCCAGATCAAAATACTAACAATAATTCAAAACCAGCGGATTTGGAACCCCAAGGCTCCATGATATTTAATTCTCAGTATTCATCTATTTCTATCTGGTTTCGTTGGCGGTCTCAGCCTTCCATCAAGCTGTCAACTCACACCACAGCCCTCTACGAACTTTCTGAGTTCTCATCATCCTCCTCGATTTCGACGCCCTCGTCCACCGACGCCTGCTTGCCTCTCCCGTGAAACTTGAACGTCGAAGCTTGTCAGCTTTTTTTTCCCCCCTTGCTGGAGGTAGAAGGAAGGGTCTGTATCCAAAACTCACCACGCAGACCAGTTTGCCCTTGCCCTTATGCTTTGGGTTCGCTGGGCACATCGGGCTGCTGGGAAGATGTTCGGGCAGATTAAACTCGAAGAGGGAAATATCCCGAAACTTCTCCCTTCTCACTGTGACTTCGGGTGCGTCCCACCACTTCCTTTCATCGGGTGATTGCTCGTTGCGGTAAGGAAATAGCCTCGGCGTCGCCCTTGCTGAGTCGGAAGAGTTGCTGGACTCGTCCACGAGAGAGATGGAGCGCTTGATGCCCACACAGAGACTCCGTGGGTTCCTGCTCGCAGTCTGCGGCGGCGTTTCTACATGCATGGCCTTCCACGATCTTCAGTCTCTACTATTCCACTTGACTGGGAAAAGGCCTTGAGCACTTACACCTGCAGGGTACGACCCAGCTGAGCCTGGCACATATACTGAGGATAGTAAGCTTCAGTCCCGAGCCTGTGAGATAGGACCCGGAAGTCTACCTGGACGGTTGAACGCCACAACGCTTTCATTTATGCTCTCCGTCCGCGGGGTGTTCGGCGACTTCTCTCGGCCAACGGGGCTCGTGCTGCTTTCCATTCCTGGCGACGCGGAGCCCTTGTGGCCCCGTGAGATTTTCATGAGCCACTTACGCAGCCCTCTCGGTGTGTATATGGCCGGCGCTGGGGTTAGTGCCGGTGCCATTTCGTGTGTGGCCTTGCCTTCATCCTCTTCTGTT
This sequence comes from Chrysoporthe cubensis, assembly GCA_001282315.2. Classification (NCBI taxonomy): domain Eukaryota; kingdom Fungi; phylum Ascomycota; class Sordariomycetes; order Diaporthales; family Cryphonectriaceae; genus Chrysoporthe; species Chrysoporthe cubensis. The sequence continues at coordinate 2,132,255 of LJCY02000008.1, read as the reverse complement.
TGTGACACATGGTCCGAGAGAGATGATATTGGCTTGTGGGTGAAATAGCACGGAATATCTTCAACAATCGGCTCCGTACGCGGTTGTTCTTTCAGGCTCTCAGTCGACTCTTCCAACTGCTCCATATCAGATCACGTGTCCCAGGTTTGATCGATAGAGGACGGGCTTGCCTTGTGTCTGTGGAGGGCCCTCCATGCAGCCCTGGGAGCTGAAGCAGATACGTCGGTGACAGACTTCGCGCCCCGTGATGACAACTCGGCGATAGATCCACCAGATGGGCTAAAGCTAGTCCAAGTGTCACGGCTGCTGCGCAGTCCTGGCGGGGTTGTCGGCTCTGACGGATGCTGGAGCGCAGCAACCTGTTCGGACTCTGAGAGATACGGATTGTGGGGGAAGCTCTTTGACGGCGTGACGGGCGAGAACTTAGGTTTGCTCATCGGTGAGACCTGGTGGCTCTGGTCCTGCCCCGGCTCCGGGGGCTTTGGGAGGGCTTTCGGGCTCAGCCTTGCTCTCGGGGACCACCTGAAGAACTTGCCAACGGGGAACGTCTGGCTCTGGCTATGATAATAACCCTGCTCCTTGGAGCTTGGACGGTGCTCGAGCGGCCTCTCGGCCCAGTATCCCTCTGGGAACCAGACCCACTCGAAGCCATCCTTGGCCGGCCGTGGCGGGTCGATGCTCTTGGTCCCAGAGCTGCGAGCGCTCCGAGCACCCGAGGGGGAGCTAGAAGGCGAGGTGATACTCATGGGATGCAGTCGACGGCAAGGAGCCAGTCAGAGATAGGCTGTCTATATTTCCGGGTAGAGCCCATGAAGGCATTGGACTATAGCGCCGGAGTCTGATGCAAAGAAGATGGGGGCGGGAGCATAGGAACTTTTATAGGTCGGGTAGATGTCAACCTCACGAGCAGGATCAGGAAACAATGATCGCAAATATGTTGTAAGACCGTAAAATGAGGATGCAGAGGCTGTAGGGTCAGAGGACGTGAGTCTCGTTTCTGTGGCAGGTGTGAAGACCATCCGAAATGGCTCCGGGGATCTGGGAATTGGTCGGAATCGCGCCTGTGCCGCCAGCTCAGGTCAGCACCGATCGAGCAGGACGGAGACTCACATCGCGATTGCCGCATAAGGCCCACGAGTCGCGGAAAGTGTAACCGACGGACATCTCTACGGAGCTGTTCTTCCGGTCTCGCAGGCGAGGATGAGACGGGTCGAGGCCCGGCCTGCGTCGAACGATCACCGATCACGATGCTCTCGGCCGTAAGGAGATCGGGTCGAACAGAGACACACAGGGCCGAAGGCTTGAGGGGAACACTTGGCATTGGAATGCGGACGTTCTGCTCCAGGGCAGGCTGGACCGTCGCAGGTCCTCTCGCCGCGTTTATATGTATGCTTTCCCACTCCTGCTCTGGTATGCGGTGTTGTGCTCCTAACCCACATCGAAACATTGCTTTGCCACCCATCCCAGTGCGCCAAACGCCGAGTATCCTCTCCCGAAGGCCCCGTTCTAGATGCCAAACACCGTCTTGACTCTCTCGTAAGTGAAGAATGCGACAGCCGCCATGGGCACCACCTTGACGTACCCAATCGTCAGCCCGACAAAGAAGCCCGAGAACCCCCGCTCCTTGACGATCAGCGCCGCCGTCTCGGCGATGCGCAGCCGGCGGCCGTCGCCCACGGCGCCGGCCACCTGCATCCGCCGCCGGATCACCTCCAGCGGGTACGAGGACGTCTGGGAGACCAGGCCGGCCACGCCGCCGGCGAACAGCTCCGCCCAGAACTGCAGCGGCGCAGCCTTGCCCTCCGGCGCGTTCTTGGGCTGCGGCAGCGTCGTCCACTCCGCGATGAGGGGGTGCCGCAGCAGGTCGCCCATCGTGTCGTGGGTCAGGAAGGAGATGCCCGCGTACGGGAGCATGCCGAGCATCGTGGGCGAGAAGCCGCGGTAGAAATTGATGAGCCCGAACCGGGGCGCGACGGCCTCAGCGGCCGAGGCTGTAGCCGCACTGGCGACCCTCACGGCCGCGGGCCCCTGGGTCCCGGCTGCCGGGGTCGTCGGGTGCTCGTAGTAGATCTGCCTGCATATAGAAGACAGCGAGGATCGACTGTCCCGCTTCGTCTCGAAAGCCAACCGGACCCGTATCACCTCCAGCGGGTATGTGAAGAACACGGAGGTGGCCCCGGCCAGAGAACCGCTCACCACCCGTCTGACGGGCGTCTCGTGCTTCTTGTCTGGAATGACATACGAGCGTATCTGTTCGTACGCCAGGAACTTGATTCCAGCGTAGGGGAACACGCGCAGGAGGGTTGCTGAATGGCCCCGAAACAGCCCTACTACGCCTTCATGGCGGTAGATCTCGCTCATAGCGGTGACCGTACCCACCCATGATCCCGAGTATTTTATGAACTGTGGGTTTCTCGCCTGGAAGAGGATCTTGACGCGGTCGAGCGGTGCGACTACGGTTTTTCCCTATGAGCAAAACACAGTCAATTAGCACAAGGTGCCGGTCCGGCGCAGAGGGGGATCCAGGCAGACTCACAGCACACCCGGCAATACCGCCGGCCGTCCCAGAGCGCCAGAGGTAGTCCAGGCTCTGCTTGTCGACCTTCTTCCCCGGTGCTACCGCCTCGTCGCCTGCAGGGCGCCCCCGCGCGACATGGTCCTCGGGGAGGCGGCCGACACGCGCACCGGTATCCTCTCGTGGTTGGTGTTGTGAAAGCGCCGACATCGAGGCATTCTCCTCCACCAGGGCTGTCGGCATTCCCTCGCTCGCCCGGTCGCTGGGCCCCCGGTTGCGCCGCTTCTTTGCTGCTGTGGCCCTTGGCTTGGGGGAGACGGCTTGGGATCCGAATCAGTGTCTAGGACATTCCGAGGTCGAGAGCGAGCAGACGGGTCGGCGATCGGCGATCAGCAGGCTACTTATGGCAGAGCAAGAGGTGCCGGGTAATGGCTTAAGCCGGGGCTGCGAAACGGTGAATGGAAGTGTGCATACGCACGAGACAGTCTTCAGCCAGCGGGGACGTCATTGCGTTTTTGCTCCGCGCCCCCGGGCAGCCCCAGCGGTCCCCTCCCACCGTGCCACCGAGGCCAGGGCCTAGTGCGGTCTACAGGCCACTCAGGGGCCCTGTAATGTTCAGCGGCCCGCGTGTAGCCGGCCACGCCGGGGACCCCTTTAGCAGCCTCGGGCCTGGATCTAGGCCCGACAGGCCCTGTCACACGCCTACTGCGTACTACCATAGTACTTAGTGCGCACCATAGTGCGCAGGGCGCCTTTTCAGTGCCTCTCCATATAACCGAGTGCCGAAGTTGCCTTCCGTCCAGCCCCGCCACCGGCGCGGAACATTCTGGTAAGCACCAATTCCAAATACACCTACATACATGTCTGGCACTCTGTGCCACCGAGACTGCGTATCCTGCCTAGTGGAGATGTTGACTGTCTCACCAGACGAGCGAGAGAGAAGGGGGCTGCCGCACCGCAGATGAATGGCGCAGTCCGTCCTCTTCCAGAACGAAGACCGCAGCGTCGTCCTCGTCGACGTGCCCGCGTCCATCGAGGAGGCCCAGGTATCGTGCTCAGAGCTCAGGGCCGGCGCTGGCCGTCGGAAGAGGCTCATCTCGTCGGAGGCGCCCCGCCAGCCCTTCAAGACGCCCGAGCCTAGGGATGGCGCAGGCGGCGTCACGGAGTCGGTGTCGGACCTCATGACTGCCGCCGGCGCGGCCGGAGCTCTTGAGGCCCTGCGGAAGTCATACAAGGGGCCCTTATGTCTGCCCCGTGTCGTGAGCCCGGCTGGAGGCGAGGGCACCGCAGAAGACGGGGGTGGCGGGCCTGGTAAGCGGAAGAGGAGGGCGCCGTCACCCGCTGGCGACTCTCTTCCGGCCGAGGACTCGGTGCCAGGGACGATGCGAGGCGCCGAGGCTGTTCTTATTCCTGAGGACGCCTTCGCCCTCAACAGCACGATCTCGTCCGGCCGAGGCCGCTTCCTCGCCGGGGCCCCCAAATTTGACCTCGTCGTCCTCGACCCTCCCTGGCCCAACCGCTCGGCACGCCGGAAGAAGGGCGGCTACAGCGTAGCAGACAGCCTCGGGTCGATCCGAGAGACGCTGTCGCTTATCCCTATTGCAGCCCACCTCGCACCGGACGGGCTGCTTGCGGTGTGGATCACCAACAGGGCGAGCGTCGCCGAGCTGCTGACCGGGCCGAGGGGGCTGTTCGTCGAGTGGGGCCTCGAGCAGGTGGACGAGTGGACGTGGCTGAAGGTCACTACGTCCGGAGAGCCGATCGTGGACCTCAGTTCACGCTGGCGAAAACCCTGGGAGCGGATCCTGATCGCCCGGAGGCGTGGGAGCGAGAGAAAGCTGGCCTGTCGAGGAAGGGTCATCCTCTCTGTGCCGGACCTTCACTCACGTAAGCCCAATCTGCGGCATCTATTCGAGGACGTGCTTGCCCCGGGCTACAAGGGGCTTGAGGTATTCGCTAGAAACCTCACGGCGGGCTGGTGGGGTTGGGGAGACGAGGTTCTCAAGTTCCAGCAGCCCGAGCACTGGGTAGATTCATAGCCGAATGAATTCCGGCTTCCAGCCGTAGGCACCATTTTTTTTTTTTCAGGCGACCCTCTAGAACCGTGATACTCTCCTGTTTGTACAAGTTTTGCGACCAGAATCTCGCCATCCAATGCATCATGACCTCCGCTCGCCCTTCGCATCCGTCGTCCTCACGGCCTCCAGCTCCGCCTCCGGTGCCGCCGGTGCCTGCAGGGCCTCCTCCTCCTCCGTTTCCACCTCCACCCACTCCGCGCTGGGCGTCCATTTCCTCTTCCCCTCCAGCAGCTCCTTGGCCCTCTTGGCCAGCCTGGCCCGGTCCATGTCCTTCTCGGCGTACTGCCTTAGCACCGGCGTGCCCCGCACCCGGCGCTCCGCCTCGGCGACCTCCTTGTCGTGGCCGCCCTCGACGCTCTTGAACAGCGCGTGGTCCCAGGGGGCCATGTCCTCCTCGGCGGGCCGCTCCGGCCACACGAAGGGCTTCTTCAGGTCCACGATCATCAGCTTCTGGGACCGCGGCCGGAACCAGCGCCCGCCCATGCCGCCGAGGGACCGCTGCTGCGGCCGCTTCTGGTTGATGAAGGACCGCACCGAGTTCACCTCCACGTCGTACACGTTGAACAGGTAGTCGCGGAAGTCGAGCTTGTTGAAGGTGAGGGGCACCTGGAAGGTGGCGGTCGTGGGGGACTGGCCCTCCTTGGGGCGGAGGAAGGTCACGACGTGGTTCGGCCTGTGCGTCGACAGCAGGGTCGGTGGTCAGCTCCGCCAGTTCCATGAGGCCGTCGTCCAGAGGCGGAAGCACGGCCGCGCGACTGATCGGGTTCGACGATGCGCTGCATGGTCTCTTTGCTTACAGGTACACCTTTTTCTGGCCCACTCTGAAGGGCGCCTTGCGCGCGACGCCCCCGACGGCGCTGTCCGCCGCGTTTGCTACTGCTCTGGTTGCCATTGGTGTGTGTGCGGACGATCCTCAGAGTCGTCAGAAGAGCCGCCGGTTCAGCGGCGGTCGAGCACAGTCGCGATCAAGCTCGCCGTTGCACTTGCAGAATTTCGAGCCCTCGGGATGCGCTAAGCCTAGTCGGGCCGAGCGAAAGCGGCCCGCAGCATGCTGGTGGGGCGAGACGGCCAAACACCCCACGAGAGCATCCACCTCCGACGTTGATGTCACGCGAGGATCACGAGGCGTATACATGGAGAGTGGTTTACGAGGATTTCTTTTTTGTTATTTTCCAGCTTGCTTCTATGTGGAACCAACGAAGCTATTTCCCAGCCGCTCATATCATCTCCACGGTGATTGAGACTTGAGAAAGGGTGCAGACCGTTCCAGATCCACACCTGAAGTCGATGAGACCTTCAGCCTTGCGAACACGGGGCCGCAGGAGACGAAGACCTTTTCGGGTCTTCATCTAGACGTCAAGGCCATCCACGACTGTGCCACGCGTCCAGTTCCAGCACAGGATGCGGGCGACCTCGTTGGCGGACTCCTCAGAGACCAGGGCGCTGACAAGATACAAGGCGGCATCAATGCCAGCGCTGACACCCCCAGACGTGATGACGCGGAGCCCACCAAGACGCATCGCGGCACGGCGAGTAATCGACTCGCGACGAGAGTTGGAGCTCTTGAAGGACATGCTGCCCTTTCTGTAGGACTAGTCAGCAAGCATCCACCACAATCATGCGTCCGCGGGTGCATACCGGCCGTTGGAGGGGCGGCGCCCGTCGGGCTTCTCGTGGCGGACGTAGGGGTTCTCATCCTCGTCACCCAGCTCGAAGCGCAGGTTGTTGACGATGTAGCGGGAGGTGTCGTCGACGTCGGTGCGCTCAGTCAGGTCGCGCTGGGCAGCCTGGCTGCAGATGTTCTCGAATCGGATGATGGCGTCAGGGTGGGTAGTAGCGGAGAGACCGGACAGGATGCCCTGCTGAGCGAGGAACAGGGAGCCGGTACAGACGGACATGAGGGTGCGCCTGGAACGGCGGGGCGGCGTCAGCATGTATGTTTCCAAATGTCTACGGCATGGATATCCGAGGGTGTGCTCACTCTCGGGTGGGGTCCTTCTTCTGGACCTCGCTGTAGGCGGTGATGAGGTCAAGGGGCTCAGCCTTGGCCTTGAGGATGGCATCAGTGTTGCCGCCCAGGACAACGACAACGTCGAAGTCCTCGAGACGCTCGTGGGCCTCCTTGAAGGAGATCTGGGAGCCAATGATGATACCAGCATCAGAAAGAACCTTAGGCTCGGCAGCGGCGATGGTGATATCGAAGGCCTTGGATGCTGCACAGACAACAACAGCCCGTCAGTAAGCAGCGCAGGATGTAGCTGAGAGGACAAAGCAAGGCTGCGCCTGCAAGGATCATACCAGGGTTGTTGATGTCGTGGAGGGACGTGGTCAGGACCTCGAGGGGGCCAGCCAGGTCCATGATGTTGAACTTGTCGTGCAGGGCGAAGAGCACATCAACAGGCTCCTCATTCGCCGCTGCACCCGTCTTCGAGGCCATCTTGGGCAACTGTTTGGTCTGGAGGGGGGACGAAAGAAGCGGGGGAAGGGGTGCTCTGTGCGTGGGTGTGTGTCAATTGGGCAGTGTGAGACAGTCGTCAGATAGTCCCGTCGCGATCAATCGGCTGAAGGGTCTCCAGAAGCTGTGCGAGACAGAAGATGGAGGACAGAGGGAGATTGGTGTTGTTGATTGTTGTTCAGGCCAGCGTCGTTGTTTTGGAGAAAAAGAGGTCGCCAGGTTGGTGCGCAGGAAACAGGTGTCAAGTGTCAGGTGGTCGTGGCCCCCCTCCTGCTTGGAGCTCCCTCTTATGCTGCCACGCTGCGGGGTTCCAGGCTTGCTCCCGTCCAGTCCACGACGGGTCCCATCTCTGCATGCAGGTATCCATCTGGCCTGGCACGCCTGGTCACTGCCTGGTGAGGTCAGCACATCAGCTGGAACGCACATACTGAGTATCCCCCCAGTATGCCCCATCCCCACATAGCTTGTCCTACTGGGTATGGTAAGTCGTTCCACCGAGGATCACTGAGTGCTTCACCCCCCCACCCCAACAGTGAATAATTACACAGGTCCCTCGTATTGTCTTGTCATCAATTTGCACCGCCCGCCTTTGCAGAGCTCACTTCTGTGGACCTCAGGGCGTGACCTGACTTCTCAGCACCTAACACCATCCCATCAGGCCACCATCCAAGGCCGACGGGCCCTGGCGTGAAGCGTCGGGATCGCTGTGGGGACTGCAGGTAGGATATCGCGGGGAAATCGCACTAAAGTTGCAGGGAGAGAAACCCACTCAGAGGCGTGCTGCAGAGGGTGGATCCCCCCAGCCCCAGGCTCGCGGCCGCTTCCCAGCCGGCCCCGGCCGGCCTGGCTGCCTATCTCCCAATCATCCGATCTTCGGTGGTGCCATCTCCGGAGCAGCCAGGCACCTTCTGTCACCACCACCGCCACCTGCTGCCCTGGGCGTCCTAGTCCCCGGTGCTTGACCGCGACAATCTTGCAGCTGTCTCACCTGCATACGCGAGATCCATTTGTCACCTCACCGGAGCCCAGTAAAACCTGGTCTGACTCGTCACTTGATGAGGCTCTTGCCGGGCTGCACCACCGCAAGCCTCGAACGCCGCCTCAAACATGTCTTCTTCCGGGTATGCCGACCTTCCCTGGTTCGTGTCTGACCTTGAGTGCGAGCCTGGGCTTGCCTGGGCTTGCCGAGGAATTTTGACCCGTAGCTTTCGTGGGCGTCTCTTGTGTTCGGTGCCACGACGCCTCGACGTTCTTGATAAGCATCTTCGCTTGGAAAATGACCCTGACCATCTCACAGCTCCACAAAGGACTTGGTCAAGGCCATCAACGCCTTCGTGCCTAATGCGAGCCTGCCCTTGCCGGACGAGCTCGTCCAGGTGATCGAGGCCTATCTGGAGAAGCACGGCGACGAAGGGCCCTCGGAGCGCCTGCAAGAGGAGCTGCTATCGATTTGGGAAAAGTCCGTCAAGGACAGCCCGGCATCCCAGGCTTCCTGGCTCGCTATCCTGCGCCAACTACTGCCAGCTCTAAAGAACCCGGCGTACATCATCGACTGGTGGGATCGTGTGCAGGAGCCCGTCTTGAACCACCTGACAGAGGACAAGACCCTTAGATCGGAGGCCTGGGCTAACACTCTCGCCGTCCTCACCTGCGACGATGCCGCAGACGGCGACGGCTCGCAGCAGCTTGCCACTCGGCTGCTGAACATATGGATGCAGAATGCCCAGCTCCCCAGCCAGGGGGACCATTCCTCGGTGTCGCTCAGGGCGAACCTGATACGCGGAGGGCTGTTGAGCTATGGCCGGAAGAGGCCCAAGGTGAGCGAATACCGCCCAGGTGAGTAACGAGTGAGCATTTGCTGACGCCTCGCAGGGTCTACTAGTCGCTTTGGACGCATTCGTGGTACAGAAGGATTATCGGGCTCAGGCTTTAACGCTCCTCTGTGAGTTTGTACAGAGCCAGCCCCCACATCTTCATGTCGTCTTGGAGACACCACTATTCAACAACATCGTGCGCTGCCTCCAGCATGACACCTCGACAACGGTGGTCACAATCGCAGTCACCGCCTTGACCATGCTGCTGCCAAACGTGCCAAGTTCGTTGGTGCCGTTTCTCCCAAAGTGAGTGGACTTCTGTTTAATGCCTCCCTCCATCTGAAGATTCCCTCGTTGGGAGGCGACGGGCTGGTGGAGGGCGCAAACTCCGCTCGATAAGGCTCTTCACTCGCCCAAAGTGTCGTTGGACTCCGAAATGATGCATTGGCAGACTTGCCCGCTGACAATGGTAAAGATTATTCAATATCTACGCAAGATTACTTTTTTGGGATCGTGAGAGGTCGCTGGCTACAGAACTTCCAGGGGTGGAACCCGAGGGCGATCAAGCCCAGCCACCTGCGGACTGGGAGCAATGCGTGTTCTCGCCCGATATTGACCATACATCGATACCCAATCTCCTCAGCTACTTCACCATATTATATGGACTGTTTCCCCTCAACTTTCTAGACTACATCAGAAAGCCGCAGCGCTACTTGCGTCACGCTGAAGATCCCAACGCGGACAACATCGAGGTACAACCTTCGGAAATCCGGCAAAAGTCTGAACGATTCAGGCAGTATCATATACTGCATCCGAACTTCTACTCCCTCACTGTGGACAGCGAAAAGCATGATCTCAGCCGGTGGATCAAGAGCGAGGCGTCTGAAGTGGTTGCGGAGTGCACGGCGCTCTGTCTGGCCACAGACTTTGGGTCCGTGCTTGAAACCGGAGCGCAGCATGATATTGGGCTGTCCGAGATTGAGGAAAGCATGAGAAGCAGGGCAGACCGGCCATTCCTCACAGGCCAGGCCATTCTGGACCGCTCGTCATCCCGCGATCAAAGCTGGAGGGCAATGGCGATCGCAGGATCGGACGACGCGCGGACACAGATATCAGTCTTCCGACGTCCGTCCCAGTCGAGCCACGCTCCCTCTACACGCAATCGTGAGACACTAGGCGACAGCCCGACGTTGCCGCCGTCATTGACTCTGTCAACTTCGCACACCAATCTGCAGGACATGATCAACTCCAACAAGGTCATAAAGTCCGGGCTGCACCAGTCTATGGCTAATGACAGTGTCCCTTCCTTGGATTTGAGTCACCAGGGCTCTACTCACGAGAGGACGTCAAGCAAGCTTTCTACGGCATTGCCTCCTCTGGAAGCCTCCCCAACGGCAGCCGGCAATGGCAGCGACCAGATCTCGCAACTTCGCAAGGAGATTCTGCTGCTCAGCAACGATCTGGCCTTTGAGCGCTACATGAAGCAGCAGCACATGGCTCACATTGGCGAACTGAAGAGGAGGCAGCTGAAGGAAGCGGCAACAGAGGCGGAGACGCAAAATCTGATCTTGATCAACCGTAACCTGCGCAATCGCTTGGAGGAGGCCAAGCGATCCGAACTCCGCGCGAAAAAGGAGTCCGACAACCGCCGGAACCTGTCTAAGAAGTGGGAAACCGACCTGTCGGCCAAGCTGAAGCTGCTTCGTGAGGAGCAGAAGAAGTGGAGCTGTGAAGGAGCTGCCCTCAAGCGCGAACTCGAGGTCAAAACCCAGGAGTCTGAAAAACTGACCAAGATGCTCTGTGAATATGAGACGACAGAACTGAACTCGAAGCAGAACCAGCAGGCGGTCGACGACCATGCCCAAGAGATCTCCAGGCTCAAGTCTGAAGTCAACCGCTTCATCGAGTTGGAACGGACATACCAGGCGAAGGAGCAGGAGGCAGAAGCTCAGCTGGCCGAGGCCGCTGATTCGATCAGCCGGGCAGAGATCCTAGGCATGAAGCTGGATGCGCGCGACGCGGAGACACAGGAGACGAGGAGGCTATACGAGTCACAGATTGCAGAGCTCAACACGAAACTCCAGGACGCGCTGCAAGGTGGCACTATGCGGCCGAGGCGAGAGCGTGACCCCAGCCAGGCTATCGAGAGCTCTCTGGCGGCCAGCCGGGCCAAGATGGCAGACCTGCAGAGGCAGCATAGCCTGCTGGTCAGGAAGTACACCAACCTCCAGTCGTCCCTCCTTGAAATGAATGCCGCCAGAGCACAGTCTCTCTCAATAAGACCCGGCATCGCCCTGGACTCCTCAGACGCCGAGGCCTCGGCGATCGTGCAGGGTGGCGATCCGGCAAGCCCGGTGCGCAAGAGGTCGCTCCGCGGACGAGGCTTCTCGGACCCTGAGGTCTTCGTCGAGGGCGCACAGTACAACGTCACGCCACCCCTCGACGCGCCGGTGAGCTCGTCCGTCAAGACGGTCATGCACCGGCCCTCGACACCGGTGTCTGCAACCGCGAGTTCATCTTCAACAGCAACGGCTGAGCCAGAGATACGGCATTATGGACGAGGTAAGCAAGCCCCCGCCACTACCTGGCGTCGTGAGACTTGGAACAGTCGGCTGACATCGTTGTAGGCGGCGTGCAGAACCACCGGAAGGAGAAAAAGGAGAAGGAGAAGAAGTCTTCGGGCATCCGAGGCATTCGAGGCTTCGTATGAGGAGCCGTCTCGGTTGACAGCGAGATTGGGGAGCTTGTCTGCAGATACTAGATGCCGGCGGCACGCGGCGTATTGCAGACGGGCAGCAGGAGACCCGACTACCTGAGAGAAATATCTCGTGCACAGATCATAGTTCATGGCAAGCCAAAAGAAAATGCCTTGTCGAGAGTGAATAGCAAATAACAGCGCGACCTTGAATGCCAGTCGATGGCCATCTTGCATGCTTGTGCAGTCCTCAACTGGTGCCACTGTCTTGTGCAAGCTGCACTGCCAGGTGGTCCCTAATTAAAAGAAAGAAGAAAAAATAAAACGCCCTCGGCAAAGCTTGTTGTGGGTCGGATCTCGTCGTTGTCGATATGCTTAGCAGCCGATCTAATGCGAAGGATGGCACAGCAGCAAGAAAGTTGGTGCTAGAGGAGCCGCGTGGCAGGATATCATAATCGCGGTGGTTGGTGAGCATGAGTGACCCTGTTTAGCAGGAGCCGGCAGCAAAGATGGGAGGATCCAATCCCCGGGCGCGACCCCAACCCCACCTGCGCTGCCTGCGCTGCCTGCGCTGCCGGGTGGTGAGCTTCACTGTCGCTGCGCCCTGCCTTTTTCCCACACCCTGCCTTCACCTTCGACTCGCACCTCCTGCTGAGGCGAGGCGCATTGCTGATCATCCCCCCCGTCGCTTTCTCGTCTCTATTCTTGGCCTGCTGCGGATTCTTCCCTCGGCCTGCCTGCATATCCCATCCGCGTCGTGCGCCCTTCCCACTTTATCCTGCTGCGATCTCCCGACCCCGTCTCTTGACTGGCCCACGACTTTCTGCCGCGGACGTCACTCACACTTTAAACTACTGCGCGTCATTTGCAGGTGGACTGACTCGACGTCCTCGACACCTGCTGGCCCTCGCGTCCTTTACCGCGCGTCTACAGCATCGTCGCACCAGCGTTGTACCAGTAGGATCGCCTCGCCCAGTTCACGGTGGCGTCCTCGCGCCGGCCCCTTCGCGACGACGTCCCGACGGCTTCCTCCGACCTCACAGCGCACAGCGCCAGGACCAGCGGGCGGTTCACATCACAACAACCCCACCCGCCACGGCATCTGAAGACAAGACGTGGCTACCCGACCTGATCGGCCTGCTGCGCCCAACGGCCTGCAGCCCTTCAAGCCCCCCGAGGCGCCGCCGCGTGTCGCACAGATAGGCGCTAGGCAATGCTCGACAGCCCGGCCAGACAACCTGCCCTGATCTACCCGGCGACTTGGCCTGCCTCGCAGACCTGCGATACAGACGTCCCGGCTCCCTGCGACTAAACCCCACGCAAAGCACACTGCCCGAGACCGTCGGGCTCCCTGCGCACCCGCGATGGCCCCGATTGCACTGTCGGCGCGGCTGCCCGCCGCCGCCGCCGCCGTCGAACGCCCTGCACCGCGCGACGCACCCCCCTCGAACCCGGCCGCCATCGCCAGACGCTTCCACGCCGCCCCGATACCACCATTCGCCTCCAGGACTCTGGAGACCGCCACCGCCCTCGACGCGCCGAGCCGTGTCGCCCTGCACGCGCGGCAGGAGACCGACACCGTCCCCGGCAACTACCCCGGCCTCAACGCGGGGCCCGACCCGGGCACGGTCGTGGGCATCGTGCTCGGCTCGGTGGGCGGGTTCCTGCTCCTCCTGTGGCTGATCTACACGTGCTTCCAGATCGGCGGCCGCGGCGAGACCGTCAGCTCGTACGGCACGGCCAGCGTGGTGACGCGCAAGTCGCGGCGGCGGCACTCGCGGCAGCAGCACCACCACCGGTCGCCGCGCCGCGAGACGGTCGAGATCCGCACCAGCCGGGTGGCGGTGCCGCCGCCCGAGCGGGTCGTCGTCGAGGAGCAGATCCGCCGGACGAGCTCGCAGGCCCCGCCGCCGGGCCCCGTGCCGATGCCCCCGCCGGGCCCGCGGATCGTGGACGACGACGACGACGAGGTGGTCGTGATCGAGGAGCACAGCCCGCCCAGGCGACACAAGAGCAGGAGCCACCGACGACGCAGCTCTAGCGCGAGGCGGGAGTCCGGGTTCCGCGAGGTGGACCCTGACCGGTTTGCCGGGGGCGATGCGTCCTTCCGGGACGTGAGGAGGTCGAGCCGGCACGGGCGGTGATTTAATGTGGTAATGGCATGACACGAGGGATGAGACAAGGGGCTCTAGAGCCGTGATGGCACGTACGATTGGAATGCGCTCGGATATTACGCTGGCTTCGGCGAAAATGAGCTGGTGGCACGGGTTGGCATTCTGTCGCTGTGGGCTCGAGGACTTCATCACTCACCACTCACAACTCACGGGGAAGGGGGAGGTCCGGGTCGGCTTCTACGGGCTATGTGGTTTTTGTCCGACATGACTTTGATATCCTTTGGTGTTTTGTTTTTCTTCTGCTTTTTCGTCTTCTTCTTTCTTGGTCAATTGCAGCGCCAGATTTGCTGTTTTACCGATGGGGTTGAGGACAAGTCACAGCTCTGTACAATCATCTGCGCAAATACCACGTTCGACTTTTGCTCCTAGCAATTCAAGAGACCGATTGTATATGCTAGACATTGGTTCATCTCCTGACTTTTGCAGCCAACTTTTATGACAGCAGGAATAATAAGGACGCTGGCCGGGGCGGGTAATACCAGCCGGGACGATCCTGAGCACAGCATCTAGTGCCCAGAAAGAATCCTGGGAAGAAGGGAGGAAGGGGAAAGGGGGGAAAAAATAAAAACAAAACTTATATAATTGTCCTCATCGAAGGCTGGCCAGCTTCTCAGTCACCTGTCTAAGAGAGGGGCTCGATCTCGGATGCTCCCATCTTGGCACTGCAGGTCACCCACTCCCCCTGGCGTGCGTGCCTGGTTGTGGCTTTCACATGCCGCAAACATGACATCACCCTTCCCTCCCACTCGTGCTCGTGCTAATTATTGACCGCAAGCCAACAGCCTCGCGCTCGTACGCCCAAGCGTCCTCAGCAGGGAAGGCTGCGTCTCTCGAGATCTCGCCCGGACGAGAAGCAAATTGGTTTTCCTTCTTTTTTTTTTGGCCTCCCCCTCTTTTTTTCATCCTGGGCTGAAACCGTTTGGCCTCTGCAGCCAACAATCCAAGCCCACCTGTCTTTACACTTGTCGTGCTGACAGAGCATCCGAGGAGATGGAGAACCCAGGTACGTCGCGCCCGCCCCAACCCGGGCGTCCCTCGCGGGCCCCCAGCCCTCCCGTCCCATGATATGCTTCTGACGGCGTGGCCCCCCGCGGGGTGGGCAACTCTCCAGGCGAGGAAATTCGGCAGGTCGTCCGGTCGCTGTGCCAGGGGACGGCGGACGAGCAGCGGCGGACGCTCGACCGGTACTTCACGCGGGATGCGGCCTTTGTGCACCCGTTCTGCGCCGTGCCGCGCTTCGGCCCCGTCCGCGTGCCGCTGCTGGGCCCCGTGAGCTCCCGCGACGTCGTCGGCGCCATCTTCCGGTGGTACCGGATGCTCTCGCCGCGGATCGACATCGAGATCGACTCAGCGTGTAAGTAGCAGGCCAGGCCGAGGGGGGAGGAGAGAGAGAGAGAGACACACAACCCGGCAGGCCCCGTCCGGGCGGCCACGCAGTGCTGACACGTGCCCCCCCGCCCCGGGTGCAGTGTACGACGAGGCCCGCGAGAAGCTATTCCTCGACATCCGGCAGACCTTCTCCGTCTGGTTCGTCCCCATGTACCACGCCCGCGTGCGCCTCGTCACGGTCCTCGACCTCGTGGCCAGTAGCGACGACGACGACAACGACGCCAACCACCACGCGCCGCCGGAGCGGCGCACCGAACGCGGCGAGAAGGGCGAGGAGGGGCCGGCGGCCCGCCGCTGGAAGATCGCCCGCCAGGAGGACTTGTACCAGGTCAACGAGTTCCTCCGGTTCGCCGGCCCGACGCCCCTGCCGCTGCTCTGGCTCCTCTTCCAGCTCGGCGCGTCCGCCGTGTGCGTGCTCATGGCCCTGTTCGTGCGCCTGTCGCCGTGGGCGCGCCAGAGGGAGCCCGCGCGGGGGGGCGTCGAGGCCGTGATTCGGTGCTACGACGCGGACGACGGCGCCGCGGAGGCATCTGGCGGCGGCGGCGGCGACTCCTCACGGGGGGAGAGGGTGGTCTTCAGGGACTCCCCCGCCCCGCCCGAGAAGCCGTGGAAGAACGGCGGGGGCGGCGAGAGGCGCTAGGTGCGGCGGCACCAGGGGGAGGAGGCGGCGGTAGCAGCATGTGTTTCGAGCTTGTGGGCGCGACGTTGGGCCTGGCTGTTGTGGTGGATCTGAAATGGTGAAACTGGCATTTGCTTTCGTATACACTGTCTTTTTGGGGTTGAAGCAACCAGAATGCACAGGGCGTTGGGATGAAATTTCAGGAGCGACGAGATTGTTGTTGCCGATAGCAAAAAAAGTACGCCAGGCGCCGTTTCGTAAATCATTGGTCTCCAGGCTGCTAGTCATGTATCTGTACAACAAATGCAACCAATTCTCACCTGTTCATTCTTCCTGGGTATCGATATATAGCCACCAAACCAGCCGGGGTTCGCCCGTTGCTTCCACCACCAGGACGGCACCACACACGCCGCCTTAGCCCTCCTCCAATACCAGCTCCCGCCTCTACCGTCTCAGCAACGCGTTCGCATCCCACAGGAGCACCCTCTCGTCCCAGCCCGCGCTCGCCACCCAGCCGCCCGCCCCGAACAGGCACCAGTCCACGCCCATCGCGAACTCGGTGTGCCGGTTCATCAGCCCGAGCTGCCGGCCCGGCCTGACCGGCGCGTTCGGGTCGCCCGGCGGCGGGCCCGCACCCGGCCCCACGCCCGGCCCCGCGGCCGACCCGTCCGCCCACACGCGGACCGTCATGTCGTAGCTCGCGCTGACGAGCACGTCGCTCGCGTGCGGGCTCCACGCGAGCCGCCGCACGGCGTACTCGTGGCCGGCCAGGAGCGCGAGCGGGCCGCCGTACGGCATGCGCAGGTCGAACGTCCGGATGACCCTGTCGACGCCCGCCGTCGCGATCACGCCCGTGTCGCTGTACTTGTTCCAGTCGTGCGTCAGGATCTCGGCGGGCTGCCCGGGGGGCAGCGGCATGGCACCGGCGCCGGCGGCGTCCGGGGAGGCGGCGATGCGGTTCCGGTTCGCGGGGGTCTGGTGCACGGGGATGTCGGAGACGAGGTGGTACTTTGCGGAGGCGGGCACGCGCAGGTCGAACACGCGCAGGCGGGAGTCGGAGGAGACGGCGGAGAGGATGGACGGGTTGTGAGGCGAGAAGGCGGTGCTATAGGTGCAGGAGCCGATGGGGAGGGTCTTGAGGGAGTGTTGGCGGGTGGGAGACCACTAGGAGAGGGGCAAGCAGTAAGCAAGACTACGCTCGATGACGGAAGACATATGGCATGAACCAGGGCGGGGGCTTCATGACGGGGTGCGAGGGGGCGCTGTCTGTGAGGGGCATACTATCTTGACGGTCCCGTCCCAGGAACTTGACGCGAACGTGTCTTTGGAGGTCTGATTCCAGAAGACCGAGAAGGTCTCCCTCTTGTGCTCGTGGTAGTTCATCACAGGGTAGGTGTCGACGCCGAGGTCGAACAGCTTGATGGAGCCATCGCCGCAGGCCGTGAGAAGCTGGTTCTCGTTGATCTCGGACCATGCCAGATCGTACAGAGCGTCGTTCGTGTCGAAGCTGCCAGGGGACCGTGTCAATACCGAGCCGGAGCAGACTGAAGAGGCTGAAACTGCTTCGAGATTCTTCTTATGGGAGAGATAACAGAGAATATTCCATACGCTTTCTCCACCTGGATGCCGGCAGCCGTGAGGCCCAGCGCGAACAGACGGCCGTTGCCCACGATGCCGAAGTTGGCGGCCGAAGCCACGGCGACCCTATTGTCATAGTAGGGCGAGTATTTCACGGCATAAGGATTGAAGCCCCTGGTGCGGAATTCAAGCATCGGCGCAGCCATCGTGGAGGGACTGGATGGGCCGAGTCCTGGCCATGCGAACGCTTTGTCGTGGGAAAGGTGCAGCAAAATGGTCCGAGTGAGGCTGATGGGTCGCCGAGAAGGTGATGTCAATTCATTCACAAGCCTCGGCTGTTGAATCTCTAGCAAGGGTCCCTGATCAAAGCTTGCCGAGGCCGGCCCGAGGGTCCACTCACTAGATGCTAGGGTGCATGGTACGTACTACGTACTTAGTGCAGTGGTGCAGTATGGGCTGATCCGTCAGCACGTGCCATCGTGGCGAGTTCGTGTTCTGCCTTCATGTGCTCACCCAGGTCAATCGCGCCCTCCAGTCGACACCCGTATACTAATCAGCCTTGGGCATCATTGGATGCTATAGGGTTGACCATGACCAAGAATATATTACTAGGTGCTGAAACGTTCTATCTGTCTGAGCCTGGCTAGGCGTCCCTGGCACGCAGGACGTTCGTCAGAGACTGCAGCGATGGACGCCTTCGTCACGAGGGGCAAGCGGAAGGCGAGTCCAGCGCAGGACGAGTCCCGAGACCGCGCACAAGACGCTGCAGACGAGGAGACCACTGAAGTCAAACTTGCCGTCCTGTCCTCTCTGCATCCCGACTTCTCTCAAGAGGCCCTCCTCGATGTTCTTCTCGCCCACGATGGCTCCGTCACAGAGGCCAGCGCCTCTCTTTCAGCGCCCAGCCCCGAGAGGGCCTCGGTGCCCGCAAAAAAACCCTCTTCATCGGCCGTTGGCTACCAGGCGTCTCTCCGGGCCTTTGCTGCTTCTTCGGAAGGGGACCGAGGATCATCACCGAAGAAGACCAGGCTATTATCACGCAAAGGCGCAACATTACACCTTTTCGACCCTGTTGATATAGCTGAGCACACACCCTGCTCTATCATCCATAACTTCCTTCCGTCTGATGTTGCCAACGACCTTCTCGAGGAGATGCTCGAGGAATCGAAAAGCTTCGAGAAGATTACCTTCAAGCTCTTCGACAATGTCGTCTCGAGCCCCCACACTTCCTCCTTCTACGTGAGCACCTATAGCGAAATGCAGGAGCAGAAGTTTGAGGTAGGCCAAATTAGGCCACACTGAACCTCCCTCAATCCCTAGCTCACCTTATCCACCAATATCCTCCTTCTCTTCTCTTCTCGTCCCCGCCATGCAGCTCTCGTACATCACTCTGCCTCTCCGGGACTATAGCATCCCACTCCTTCGGATACGATAGTGCATGCTAACTTCATACGCAGTACTTGTACAATGGAGCTCGCCTTGACGATGTTCGGAGAATCACACCGCAGCTCGACAGAGTGAAGCCCCTCGTGCAGGAGGCCGTGAACCGCGAGATCCAAGAGCGGATCCGCACCCGGTATCCCGGCGGCAAGAAACTCAGACACCAGTCCCCTCCTCCCTGGGTCCCCAACGCCGCCTTTGTAAATTGCTACAACGGCCCGGGCGAGTCGGTGGGCTGGCACTCGGACCAGCTCACGTATCTTGGCCCCCGGGCGGTGATCGGGTCGCTGTCTCTCGGCGTGGCGCGAGAGTTCCGGGTCCGCAGAATCGGTATGTTCTTCTAACTTCCCGAGCTTGCTCCTGCAGTCCGTCGGGCTGATGGTGCGAGATCGCAGTGCCCAAGGATGACGACAGCGATCCGAAGACAGACGGCGACGCCGAGGGGCAGATCGCCATCCATCTCCCTCACAACTCGCTGCTCGTGATGCACGCCGAGATGCAGGAGGAGTGGAAGCACAGCATCGCGCCGGCGCAGGCAATCGACCCGCACCCGGTCGCGGGGAACCGGCGCATCAACGTCACCTATCGCGACTACAAGGCCCACCTGCACCCCAGCCACACGCCGAGGTGCAAGTGTGGTGTCCCAACCGTGCTCAGGGTGGTCCAGAGGAAGAAGGAGAACTGGGGTAGGTATTTCTGGATGTGCTATACGAGCTACGTCCCTGGCAAGGAAGGGTGCACGTTCTTCCAATGGGCAGAGTTCGACGACGACGGGGTTCCGATCTGGAGCCACAGCAAGCAGCAAACAGATCTGCCAGCTTGACGGAAAGCCCTCAAGAGGGCGGCATTGCGCGTCCTCGCATTCTATCGTCAATATAAAGGTCCTAAAACGGGTCGTGCGATGCCTAAAACTTACCGGATTACCGGTGCTCGTATTGTCTATTCAATGTGAATTCGCACCCCGGTCATCTTGGGACTTGCATATATCTTGGTTTTCGCAGACTCGACCTCCTTGAGTTCCTGGTTTGGACCACCTTCTGTCCCGGATGTCTCCTAAGCGGGTTCACTCGGCTGACTGAGATCGGAGCTGCCTGTTGATCATACCTGTTGGCACTCACTCGTTTGTGACTCCATGGAAGCAGGTGAGAAGCAGCTCATGCTCGCTATACACCTCGGAATAGTGTGTGTCTGGTCAGACCAAGCAGACCGATCACCTGAATCTGGTTCTTACTCCCTGCACTAAAACAAGTAGCTATACCTAACACTTTCAATCTTTCATATAGTTATCTCGTATGTGCATCATTGCTTAATGCGTTCAGCCAATTCCACGGGCCAAGTCGTATGCATCCTCCGGGCGGTGGATTCCTGGGCACAATTCCCCTGAGCGCGTGTGCCTTACCCGACACTCATAACCTCTGACCAACCACTCATCACAATCGCGAGACCTCACCCATTTAACCACCAGTTCGTGAAACCCCACTTGCCAGAGCCCTTTCGGCCCCCACCGCTCCCCTTGGGACTTCTGTGCTTGCCAGCAGCCACTGCATCCTCCGTCATACTCAGATTTGTCCGGTCGACCAGGCTTGTTTTGGAGCCCATGGCTGCCAGCCGCTGCTCTTGCATCATCAGCGCCCGGTTGCTATAAGCACCAGCCTTCTTGCGCCGCATGGCCCTGCTGTCCGCGCTGCAGGCCGCAGAGAAGGGCAGAGACACGGAGGCCGCGACGGATGCGGCCGTAGAGGAGGATACCTTGCGCCGATGGTGATTCATACTGAGCCCGGAACAGCGCCTGATCTTCTCCCAGATCTTAGAAGCTGCATCTTGAGACCCGTCATCGGCGTCACCCGCAACCTCATTCGCTCTCACATTCTCATCCCGAGTATCTCGCTGTCTGCGAGAAAGGCTTTGTGTAGGTGGCAGCGGAGCCGGCCGTGAAGGCGACGCCATGTGCACCGCTATTACAGGCTCAGGGGCTCTCTCTGCAGCATCCCGACCGCGGCCTCGTGAATTGCTTGGGCAGGCAAGGTACGTCGTCTTGCGAGGAGTGATCTTTTGAGGCACCAGTCTGTTTTGGAGGAGATTATCCGCCGCAGCCATACCCTAGTGAGCCGCAATGATCCCTAAGAGACGGTTTGGCGTGGGTGCTGGAGGGGGAGACCACGGGGACGCAGCGTTATATCGAGTGATAGCGGCGGTGAACGTCGTGCGAATCTCGGTCTGAGAGTCGACGATGCCACTATTCGACCCAGAAAGGCTTCTGGGATTCATGATCGACGAGAAAACCGAATGCCGATAGATGATGTTCACTTTGAGATACTCGCATTGCGCGCTACCAAGCTGATTCTCGAGATCTTCCATCAGCTCGTCAGACTGGGACCGAATATGGCCCCTGAGCCGGGAGAAGTTGGATACGTTCAACTCGACATTCACAAGGACAAGAGCCTTGCTCCCAGATACAAGTGTTCTGTTGCAAATCTGTCAGTGCCGGGGCTCCAATTTCTGTTGATAGTCTGTGGAAATACCTCGGAGATGCTTCATGCTCTATGACCTCAAGCACCCGGCTGCTGGGAGTGGGTTCGATATTAACCTGAATGTCGTGCAGAAATTCATGGCTCCTTATATCTATCCCATGTCAACAGAATGCAAAATCACTTGTAGATATCTGATACACTTACCTAGAGGGCGTGAAGTTCTTTGAGACCGAGGAGTGACGTCTTCTGATGAGTCTCCCCGATCATGATCAGGTTGACGCAGGCGTGCTGAGATCTCAACCGCCACCCAAAATCTCTGACACCCACTGTCCACCACACGAGTCTCTGGGGTTAGGCTTGCTACCGGGACAAGTAAGGCTCCTGGTATCATGTCATAGTCGTTTTGGCTCACTGGGGTTGTGAACACGTCATCAGATGACCCATCATCGTTGCACAGAATCAGCGGCGAAGGCTCGCGACATGCTGGGCTGTTGGCAGTCCTCGCCCTCTGGATGATATCGATGAGTCCTGGAAATGGACGGTATGCACTTGGAATTGCCTGTTGCGCATTCAGTAAGGTGAACTGATCTCTGAACCCGACCGCGGATTTTACAAGGCCCTTGCCTCTCAAGCTGGGCGCATGGCGAGACCGGAATGAGTCCATAGCTTGAGAGTCCCGAATGACTTGGCCGTGGTGCAAATTTGAAGGTAAAGCTCGACTCCTATGCATATCGTCATCACCACGGTATTCTTCGAAGCCTAGCACGAGGAGTCAGTGGAGGTTCGTCCAGGGACAGACTGAGTCCCAGACCTTTTTGCAGATACGGATCCCGACCAAGAGGTACCGGTGTCTCATCCACATCATCCGAGCTCCCGAATAGTCGACTATTTCTATGACCCCTGATCTTGGGTACTGTTAGCGGCCTATCGCCACCAGGAGGCTCGGGGGCGCTGCCGCGACTCTCGTTTGTTTTCTGGCTGGACTTCCTCGAGGCATGTCCGTCGATATTGCTGACTGGTCTGCTGCAACTGCTGTCTGAACGCTTCATGATGCGGAGGGGCGAAATATGCTTCATTGCTGGCGGTGTTGAGGGCCGAGGCCTGTGGAAAAACTCCAATCGAGGCGATTCCGGCGGGGAGGTTTCCATACTGCCGAAGGGCTGTCGATGAGATTCTCGTCGTCCGTGCCGTTTGTTCTCTCGGATCTTACAAGGGGCGAGACTTTCGTATCCGGAGTGAGGCGCTCAAGATCTGGCCAGGAGTCTGCAAAGGGGGTTGAGGTAGCCTGTGGGGCAGGAAGCCTGGTGTGGTTTTCCCGTCTGACTGGCGGACTGTCTTCTGAAGGTTTCCACGGGGCAGGGATAAGCAGTTTGAGCAGGACAAAAGAAACACCAGCCACTAGAGCAATCGGTCCCAAAATCCAAAGCACGGTAATGCCGATACGGTCACTCATAGTCAAAAGTGATGCTGTAATGCAGATGGCTGTTGGGATGGGTAGATGGATTAGAAAAGTGAAGTGGTCATGGGTATCAATCTAAACACAATCGTACTTGAGTCGTAGTATGGGAGAAAACATGACGTTGACGACACCAAGATAGTCGTGGCTTCTCTGAACCACCGCTGTGTGGTCTCATGAATTGACAGAAGGAACAGCCAATGGGTCGGCTCTTGCCGACTCGCCCAGCGTTTTGTAGAGGTTGTCCTTGACCGTCTCGATTTCAGTGTCATCCATGCTCAGGAAACGAATCTAAGAGACGGTGAGTATGCGAAGAATAAGCCTGGGTAAGAGGTGAGGTATCTTACCGTATCATCACCTCCACCGACGCCCCCGTACAGCACTGGCTCTGATAGCGACGCCGCGATGCCCTTCTTCACCCTCTCCTCCCACACGCCCTCCCAGTTCCACTCTCCAGGTTTTCGAACAGAAGGATCACCTTCGGGCAAGGCCTGATAACCTCGGTGAGTTCTCCAAGCATGCCAAGCCCCCGGGTTCCCAGCGGCCTCCAGCGGGACCTGGTCCAACACGTTTTCGTCGTCGAGGGTGCTGAGAATGTAGCTCAAGACCTCATAAGTCGAGATCTCCCTCTTGTGCACATCCATGTGTGGCTTGGAAGCTGCAGTCCCCGTGCTGCCACCCGTGTCCCCTGTATGTCCACGGCCGGCGCTAGAGGGAGATGCGTCCGACACTGCGATCTTGGAGTTGGGGGTGCTAGAGTTGCTACCTCTGTCGCCGCCAACCGTGGCCCTCGAGGACCTGGGGGGTGTCTGGAGAACTGAGGAGTGTTTTGACGCCGCGTGTCTGCTCCTACTCCCGCGGCCGAACCAGCCTGGGAAGCCGTGCTTCAGGCTGAAGCCGCCTGGTGGCAGACGCTCTTCGTCGGTTGCGCTGACTGTTCCGCCTTCTTGAATATCCGTCGTGTACATATACGTCGTCAGAGGTGTTATAAGGGGATGGAAGATATCGGTGGAGAAGGTGACGAGCGGCGGCAGCGCGGGATACGTGTCTGGGAAGGAGATGTAGAAACGAAGGATGGCGGTGGCATAGGGACCTGGCACCCACACTGTCAGTGGTTTTCTCCTCGCGAGCTGCTAGACTGTGTCCGCTGACCTTTCCGCACAAAGATGACACCTGACCATAGTGAAGGGTCACCGGGCGTTAGACTGACGAATATGCCGGGGGGGCAGGACTGCTTGAGCCCAGCACTGCGGGCATGTTAGCTACCTAGATACTAGTGAGTATCGCAGTGCGTTGGCGACAAATACGCACAATTCAGCGAGCAGATTCTGCCGCCGTAGGGACGGCAGCATGGTCATCTTTTCTGTGGCCATATTGACAATGCTAGCATACCAATGGCGAGCATGAAAGCAAAAAGTCGTGAAACGAGAAGACCATGCGACAGACTCAACTAAACATGCGGTGACGCGGGTTGACGTTGACAGGGTTAGGGTTTCACTACCGCCGCTCTTGAGCCTCCTGAGCCACCGGGAGCGAACCAATTTATACGAACGCGTCCGCGAAACACCCTCCGGTCCAGCGATGTTTGCACACCAGAACCTTTGAACCATTCCCCTATGCCAAGCCTCTTGATACACAGGAGATAATGCAGCGCACCTCGCAAGAGAAAGCGACCTGAAGAAGTTCCAGGGCTTGGTCGAGGGGAACTAGAGACCATGAACGAAGATATTGGTGGCAGCCGGCTCCACCGGCCTCCTCGTCACAATCCCAATTTATCTGCCCATCGCCAAAGCGTAGCCAAACAGACCCAAAAGCAAGGAAACTATTTACGAATATTGGCCTTCCGGACGGCCGTGAGGATACTGCTGCTGGTCACGACATTGGTGGCCGAGAAACACTATGCCCCAGCGATCTCACGGTGGCAGGCGAGCTGCTCTGCACGAATATGCTTAAGATTATATTACTGACAATGAAAGAGGACTAATGGGCAGATGACCGGTAGAATGCAGACTCATGAGTTATGAAATGTTATGGAAGGTATTGCATTTTGATCACAAGAATGCTCGATGCAATAGTAGCGTCTATCGTTGCCATTGCACTGAGAAAAAAAATCAATTTCTAGCTTCTCCTGCCTCTTACGAATCAACTCATCCCAAAATCCAAGACATGCGAAGAATGCATACCTGCACACTTTCGATCGACTGCCTCAGGATCAGAGGCGTACTGTAACGAAAGCGTCGGTGGGCACCATTCGCTCATAACTTCTGCAAACGTTTTCATCTCCTTTGCACATAATTCGTCGAACTCCTTATTCCAGACATCCGTCATACTGCCCGCGATCTGCTCTTTGTCCTTGCTATAGGATCGACGCCGACGTTTTCTGTATAATGATTCAGTCCAACTGCGTTCGAAGTCGATCAGCATCACATCCAGATGCCACTCTGCCCCATCCCCTGTCCGAGCGAATTTCTTCACCAGCACGTTCCGCAGCGCTACGTCTCGATGCAGAACGCCGGCCTTATGGAGTTCGACCAGCGCCTCGAGGGCGGCTGTTTCAAGAGCTCGTGCAAACGCAAGATCCCTCTTTGGCCACATGTCTTGTCCGGCACCAGCCCACCCCAGCAGCAATAGCCCTGTGAAGTCAAAGTCACATCTCAGCCTGCTCTCGAACGGGAGCTCGATGGTGCCAAGGCAGACCGGTATATACTTGCCCTGAAGGCGTCGGAGGCGGCTGTAAATGCGTGCTTCTTGGTACATGGAAGAAAAGCTGTGAGACTGAAAGGCCTTGGCAACCAGAACGTGCCCGGATGAGTTCAGCCGTAGCTTAACGATCTGCGTAAGCCCTGGCATGAGAGCAGGGCGGATGAATTGATAAGCCCATGTATAGTTCGATGGCGCTGCTTCACGTTTCATGACGAGTTGGGCCCTCAGGTCCTCGCACAGCTGCGCTCCGGTCAGCCGAGGGGCGTATCGTGCGTGCCATGCAAAGTTCGGGCATTCAGGATCTGCTAGCGCTGGTGATTGTTCATTCTCGTCGGTCCTAAGCGCCTGGAGACATTTCTGCGTACAAAATGGACGGTGACGGACGCTGATGCGTGGAGATGGTGCTAGTGTTGAGCATGCGACGGTGGACGTCGTTTTGTTGTCGTTATCGTTTTTTCTCCGTTTGGATCTCAGTCGAAATACTTCTGGCTCGTCCTCGGCCACCAGCCCAGAAATACCCTTACTCGACGATCCCTCATCTCGGGCACGCTTTCCGAGGAACGTGACATCGGTCTGAGGCGGTGGCGCAGGATAAACAGACGGTCCCGCATCCTTCAGATTCACATCTGGACTTGGGACCTGATGTCTAGAGACGGAGCCCTGAGCCCGGTCCTCGTGGCAGTTCTGTCCCACGTCCGCGGAGCTTAACGTCCCGTAGCTTAGCGTTCCTGGTACCCGGGCCATTGCGGGCAGCGGTTTAGGGTCGCCGGGGGCGTCAAGCGAGGTGTAGGCCAAGGCGTGATTGCGAGGCTGACCAGAGGGCGACGAGGGAGGCTCTTCGCTAACAAGAGCCGAGGATGGACTGTAGCTCTTGTTTTCCGACCCTCTATATGGATCTCCTGGTGAACTGGGGGTGAAACTCGCACTGGCGGTCGCCCATAGGAGAATGTATCGTCGTCACGCGCGCCTTCGCGCAGGATAATGTCGATAATACTGCGCTCTTGGGCCACATCGGCTTCGGTCCAAAGTTCGAGGCGCTGTGGAACGGTAATGCGCCCTTAGTGCCTGTTTCCCACGCGGGTGACCGATCCGAAGTGCTGCTGTGCGATATGACCGTACTATTGAATGTAATCGGACAGATTTTTGGGCCCGAAAGGGCTCTCGAGCGACATCTGCCATCTCGGGATGTAGAAAAGCATGGGATAGGTAGCTAGTCCTGATGCATCGGGAAGGAGATGACTCAGCGAAGACAGTCCAGCGGTTTTCGTACTGTTTCTCTGTCACGTTGTCTTCCTTCGCTTCTCGTCATGACAGGAAGAAATCAACTGCCTTCACTATCAAGATTCATAGCGCACTCCGACGAGTCAAATAACGTCTCTTGTTATCCTTATTCCTATCAGTCAAGCTCGATCAGGCACGCTGCTGCCTTAACTTCCGTTGACAGTCAACCAGTGTCTTCAACCAGCAGTTTCTTCCTGGTCACATACCAGTGGTGGCTCCGTCCTTACTGCCTAGTTAAATTTGCATTCATCTTGCTACGTTGTCCTTGTGTCAGAGATCTCATTGATCCGGTGTACATTAGCGGCTAGTATTCAGCAAATTTCAAAACTGTATGTCCTCCGATGAACTCGAAGCAGGTGCCTTTCCCGTGGAAAATGCCTGCAATTTGTTGCGAGAGAAGTGGCGACGCCGCTGAAGGGGAAGGGGTGATGTTGCTTGTTGGTATTCTCTAGAGGAGGAATACCCTTTAGATCCATATTCGTTCAAAGGCTTGAACATTCCATGACAGGGTCCATCACCAACCGACAACAGCAGGATCAGATCATTCTTGACGATCGTTAAATACAGTTTACTACGCCTCTCAAAATCGTCATAGTCGAGAAGTATCAATCCTGTCGCGATGGCGACGCATGCGAGTGTCAGGACTCCGGATCGATAGGATGAACGGCGTCTCGATATGTAAGCCACCCAACCATCGACCCTGCCTTTCGTGGGGCTCTCCTTTCTGACGGTAGGAGAACAGCGGTCTGGATGAGGAAGAGATTCGAGGAATTATCCTTCCATGCTATGGCGTTCCCCCAAATACGCCAACAACGCCTCCATGCGAGAAGGGACTCAAGCGCCGCCGAGTGGTGTCTCTCCAGGAGGACTCTTCACCGTCCAAAGTCTCAAGATCCAAGAACTGGGATGCGTAAGCCGAAAGCATCACCCGCATGTTGTCACCGTTGGCAAGGGTACTGATTCACGGGCTAAGCAGCATTGACCTTGATTCTGAGGGATTTGAGATTTACGAGCATCCCAACGTTGATGCGCCGACCACAGTCGAGATTTTCAAGTAAGTCTGCACGAGCTGTGCCATTCCATGATAAAGAGACACTGACAACGAGCAGCACCAGCGACACCGAGAAGCCTCCTACTCCCAACACTGCACGACTCCAGATCCAACCGGACCCTCAGGAGCGGGTCGGCGGTTTCCCAACACCCACAGGGCCTTGCTCCGGATTGCGAATGGTCACTTTAGGCTCATCAAGCACTCGTGGGTATGATCCCGTCATTAAGGTCTCAGAGTTTGAGAAGCCCAATGATTTTACCGATCACACACAGGCACCACAAATCCGAATCGGCGATACACAACAATACGCAGCTCACAAAGCCGCCCTTAACACAGATCCTGACGATTTAGCCAAACGGACCTTTCTTGGTGAAATTAGCCCCAAGATCCCGCATGAGATCTTCGATTACTTCCGCGGCCTCGGTGAGATATCTGCCGACGAAAGCTCTCGCGAGACCTGGGCCGAACTTTGGGCGTGGGAGCGGTCGCGGCAAGTAGCGGTTTTGAGAAAAGATGAGGCCGTTTTTGTTAGGCCAGCGGCAGCTGGAATCGACTTGTATCTGCCTAGGGTGAGGCCTCATGATAAGAACGAAGAATGCGAGGTGACTGGTAACTCGGAGTCTCATCTTCGAGGGAACCGGTTTCAACGGCTAAGGGATAATCGATTTCTTCGGCCTAAAGAGACATCTGTCATGCATCTGAAGGAAGTGGTTCGATCGCCGCCGAAGAAACAAAGAAAGAAGCCTCTGCAGATATGTGAGGGCAATTCCACCGAGACGACCAGGGAGGCCTTTAAGGGTCGGCTGGAGGAGTCAGACAAGGAGAATTGGGATCCGGCCGAGGGCATGGAGATCGACTGAAGACTGGTGCTGCGATCTTGCAGTTTCGCGATTGGTGACGACTATTTGTCTTTTTTTGGGATGTCAGGCATGAACGATAGGAGAGAAAGCGTTATTGGTATGCCATGTTATGGCAATTCTGTGGTTCTTCAGGGGTTTCGTACCCGGATCCATTTTCAGAGTCGCGAAGTTCGCTGAACGTACTCGTCTAGGATAGCATGCGACAATAGATATTACCAGACTGTGTGAGGCCTTCTCGACCATCTTACCGCTTCCCCTTCTTTGTAGGCCGAGCATTCTTCTCCCTCTTCCTCTGCTCGATCTTCCTCGCCTTGCGAATATCATCCGCACCTTTGATCTCCTTCCGACCGCCCTCTCCATCTTTGAACTTCCCAATCCGCTTCTCCTTGGCCTCGGCCACCCGCTTCTTGCGCACATGGTAATCATCCCGAAACTTGTCGGCCTCCTTGGGTGCCCTCTCTTGCTTATGCTTGAAATGCCGCCACCCACCATCGCCACCACCACCGCCCGGCCTCCCAGTTGCAAGTCTCGCCATTCCAGGCTTCTCCGTCTCACCCACGTGCGGCAGCTTGCCCAAGCGGTGCGCGCGGCGCCACCTGTCAAACCGCCCACTCTGGAAACTCGCCGCGATCTTGACGCCGCTCTCGCCCTTGATCATGCGGCTCTTGGCACCCTTCGAGCCGTCTGCGTCGTTGGCCGTGTTCACGTACTTGTTCTGCTTCTTGTCCCAGCGCATCTTGGCGCGGGTGGGCGCACCGAAGGCCTTGGCACCGTCGTCGTTCGTCAGGTCCATGGTGACGTCGCGGGTCGCCTCCACGAAGGAGGATCCGCCACCGCCGGCGCCGTTGATGCTGTAGCCCTTGTCTTCCTCGACGTTGGTCGTGCGGGGCGTGTAGGACATGAAGAATTCAGGGTCCTTCCAGGGCGTAGAGGCTTGCTTTTTGTCGGGTTTGGAGTCGGTGTGCTTTGAAACGGTAACTTCGAGTTCGGATTCTGAGTCTTCGCCGTCTTCGTCGTCAGAATCAAAGGCGGAAGGGCCATTTTCGGCGTGCGACAGTTCCTCGTCGCTACTGCCATCATCGGAGTCCGAAAGGCCGCCATGACCAGCCCCTGGAGCATCGCCCATATCTACGTCTTGGTTTTCCTCAGACTTCTTTTCGATGCGATTCTTTGGTGTGATCTTTTTCCTTATCTCTCTCATGACTTCTGCTCCGGAGTTCGACACAAGCTTCTTACCCATGTTGATTTCGAATATGGTCTCCTTGGGTTTCCAGTTGCTGATCCGGGCCAGCATATCGTTTCTAGCCTGCTCCGCCGCATCGTCGATCTCTCCGAATAGTGTATGCAACTGACTCCACCCTGTGGACGTAACGACCTCTTTCGCTCTTTTCGCGCTCTGACTGGACGCAGAGGTTCTGGTTCTCATATACAGCTTCTCAGCCTTAGCAGCAACCGAGCGCAAAGCGTTGATGTCCTCGTTTTCTTTAAATAGCTTGTTTAACCACTCAACGTGCATCTCAACCTCCGATCGCTGAAGAGCGCCAACGACCATGTCCGTCGAGTATGACGGCGAGTCGCCTCCTTGACGGCCAAGCACCAGCTTTCTGTCGAGAAAAAGCTGGAGATCGAGCAAGTATGGCGCATCTGAGTCTTGCAAGATGCTGTAGCTCCAACCCTTCTTCCCGGCTCGCGCAGTTCGACCGACACGGTGGACGAAGACCTTGGGCTGGGGAGGAAAGTCGTAGTTGATGACATTCGCAAGAATCGGGATATCGATACCTCTAGCCGCCACGTCTGTGACCACCAGAATGTTTGTCCTCCCTTTTCGGAAATTGTCAACCTGGATCTTACGTGCTGTCTGATCCAAGGAACCGTAGACATAGGACACTGCGAAGCCCTGCTCGCGAAGAACAGCCCCCAAGTATTCAACATGATGCTTCGTGGCGGCAAACACTATCGTCGAGTGTTCTGTGGGTTTGTCGACCGGGTTCGGATTGTCTTGTCCTCGTTTCCTCTTTTTCGAGAATCTGTCCGGCTCTTGCATTGCTCCTTCTGGTTCGCCCACTGGCACCTTAATCACATCATGCAAGACATGTAGAAGACCGGCTTCTTTCTCTGCAGCCTTGACAGTGAAGAACGCACTCTCCAGGTCAGGAGAGACCTTCGTCTCGGCATCCAATCTCACCAGGCTCGGATCCTGCAGACCTGCTCTTGCGAACTCCACCAAAGATTTTGGCAGCGTGGCCGAGAACAGCAGTGTCTGCCTCGAGGCTGGCAAGGAATGCAGAATCTCTGTGAGCTGAGCCGCGAAACCCATTTCAAACAACCGGTCTGCTTCATCGAACACGACGTATTGTATTGAAGCCAGGCTCAGCGACATCTCCACCTTGAGATGCAGAAATCGTCCGGGTGTCGCGATGATGATGTCCGGGTTCGTCGTCATGAAGCCAAACTGCTCCTCCAGGCTGTCACCACCGACGAGCAAGACGCACTTCAAGTCTGTGCCCTTCCCAAACTCCTTGACAACCTTCAACGTCTGCAGTGCCAGTTCTCGAGACGGCGACATGATTAAGGCCCGGGCCCCGACCTTGGCACTGTGCGCCTTCAGCCTTTCTATCATGGGTATGACGAACGCCGCGGTCTTGCCGGATCCCGTCCTGGCCATTCCGACGACGTCTCTCCGTTCGAGAACGAGGGGGATCGTTTTGCGCTGGATAGGTGTTGGCTGCTTGAAGCCCTTGCGGAGGATCGCCCTGAGAAGGTTCTCGTTCAATCCTAGAAGCCAGTCAGCGCATGGCACCCTACAGGGCTCAACACAAAGTGTCTTATTCTCGTACCCATGGTCTGAAAGCCACGGCCGCTCTTTTTGGCGGATTTCGAGCTCATCTGCGAGGTTTTCCGATAGGAGGCGGCCTGTTTGAGGGCAATGAAAGCCTCATCGTCATCCTCCTCGCCAGCGCCATCTTGGCCGTCGTCCAAGAAATCGAAGCCCTCTTCTGCTGCCCCCTGATTGGGCTTATTGCTTTCGATGTCCTCGGTGTATAACGAGTCGAATATGTCGGCCTCAGCGTCAGAAGGCGCCGGCGAAACAGCGCGGCGACCCATCCTGGATATAAAAAAGTGCTTGTTGGCGTTGCAGAATCCAAGAGCGCATCAAGCCTGGAGCGGACTCGCTGCATAAAATGCATGCAACTTTTCGACGGGTCCTTATCGATAAGAAAGGGTGAGGGACCCCTGCGCAGCACCGGCGCCACTACTGTACCCCCGTACTAGGTAGTACTCAGTAGGTGCCATTGCTTGGAGCTTTGAACATCTTCGCGCTCCAGCTTGCAACCGCCAGCCGTGG
This sequence comes from Chrysoporthe cubensis, assembly GCA_001282315.2. Classification (NCBI taxonomy): domain Eukaryota; kingdom Fungi; phylum Ascomycota; class Sordariomycetes; order Diaporthales; family Cryphonectriaceae; genus Chrysoporthe; species Chrysoporthe cubensis. The sequence continues at coordinate 2,100,330 of LJCY02000008.1, read as the reverse complement.
AAGTTCGTGCCTGGCGTTTGTTGTCCGTCAACAATACAATCTTGCTTGAGCCTCGGACACTCCATACTGCGAATGGCCCGCTAGGGTTGATCCAACACCTGCAGCGCAACGTCAGCACCCAGCCTCCCCCCTGTTCTGTTCGCAATCACTGCCATTGGCATTGTCTGGTCGTCAAGATGGCTGCGATGTCTCCCCGCCTCCCGAGTCCGCCTCCGCCAGCCGAGATCCAGATCGGACCCAAGTCGCCTGGCCTGGGCTCGATGGCGGACCAGGAGTCGCAGCAGATGGAGCAGACGCTCCTCAACGCGAATGCGAAGAGGCGTATTCACCCTGGTACCAAGAACTGCGACATGGCTGCTGGGCCACCACTGATACCATTGAGCGAGGTGGGTGCTGTGCTGACCTCGTCGCATCCGGTCTCGTGCCGTTAACAGTATCCGACTGACCGTTGCCCTCTCTGTGTAGCTTGACTCGGCCTTCCAGCTTCAGGAACACCTCGCCGCACTCCACTACCACCACACCGCGCACAACACACAGCCCATCACCCGCGAGACAGCCCAACTCCTCGCCACGCCTCCGCCGTCCATCGACCGGAACCTCTGGCTCTACGAGCTTTGTCGCTTTCTCATCGCACAATGCAATACCCTGATTGTGGGCTTTCTCTTCGACACGCCTCCGTGCAGTGCCCAGACCTGCCCGGAGATGCGCGCGTCCGAGTGGCAGTTTCTCTGCTCCGTGCATGAGCAACCTAAGTCATGCTGTGCCATCGACTACTGCTGCCACACCCTCGACTGGGCTGCGAATGTCGTGACGAACCCCAAGCTCTTCCCGTCGCGGTTCGTGGCCCCCTCTGGCGGCGAAGGCACTGGTCATGATAAGAACGCCGCGATCAAGAATCTCGTCAACGTCTTCCGCCGACTCCACCGCATCTTCGCCCACGCCTGGTTCCAGCACAGAGGTGTGTTCTGGTCTGCCGAGGGCCAGACGGGCCTGTACGTCTTCTTCAAGACGGTGTGCGACACCTACGACACATTGCCAGCTGAGAACTACAAGCTGCCGCCCGAGGCCGAGGGACTGGAGAGTGCCGCAGCGGCGGCCGAGAGCATGGACCGGGGAACTAAGAAAGAGGCGACGCTGATGCCAGCACCCATCCTGCTGCAGCGCTCTGAAGATGATAACTACCTTCCCCCGGGAAGGACCAACACGCGACGGCACATAAGGGGTAGCCCGTCGACGGGGAGCGCTGTGACGACGGTGATGGAGGCAGACGAGGATGAGAGCTCGGACGTTACCAACCAGCTCGGCGATCTGCATATATCGGCTCCCGAGACTGTTGATGAGGAGCCTGAGATGGCCGACGTGCCTGTCATTGTTGAGCATGGCATGATGGAGGAAGCACATACGGGCTCCGATGCTCAATATGAGGAGGACGCAGCGCCCCAATCAGAACCTCACACTCATGAGGAGCCGATAGTGACTGGGCCTGAAACCGTGCCTGAGGATCACTCAGAACCGGAGCCATCGCCAAGCGAAGAGGAGCCGAGCCAGGCTGAAGAGCCTGAAACGACTGCCGAGGCAAAAGACGACAGCCATGACGAGGCGCCAAAAGAGGAAGTTGCCGAGGGCGTCGACGAATCGAAGCCAGACGACACAGCGGCGGGTGAGACGGATGGCGTGGCAGACCCCGAGGCGACAAGTGCTGAAGGCGAACCTGCCTCCGAGGCTGCAGAGGAGGCGCATGAAGCATCGACGGACGGTACGCAAGAGAGCGAGAAAGTCGAGGAGCCAGAGGACCAGGACTCATAGGATGTTGTTCCTGCGCCACGGGTCACCGACGTGAGCGACCCGCCGGAGTGCGAGCACGTTGAATTCGTCGAGCAAGCCAGCGATTGATGAGTTGTTCTGGCTGCGCGCGGCGTCGAAAGCATAGCATTATGACGCTTATGACACGAAAGATACAGGGGCATCAAAGAGAGACCCACTGAGTGCATGGCGGACAACTCATGCCGTTACGGCTACTAATACCATCTTTACTGTACAAAGTCCATTTTTCAGCCGAGAAGGAATTGTCGGTGACATCATTAAAAACATGGTTCAGCTTGTATTGTGAAAAGTATTGGTTATAAGTGGCAATATTTACAGATACTAGATGTCCCATCAACCCACCTATCCAACTATGCCAAGTCCACCTTTCCAGGTATTTATCTACCCTCAGCGCAGGCTCGCCGTGTCCAGGACAACCCCTCTAGAACAAAATCCAGCCTAAATTCTCTCAGAGGCCTAAGACTGGGAGGGTACCTCTGAAGTAATCCCGCGTGGCATTATGGCTGCCAAGAGGCCATGCGTCTCGCTCTCTCGCGGTAGCAAGGCGGTGGCTGATCCAATCAAAGTTTGCCCGCCTAGACGTCTCTAAGTCAGTGATCCAAAAACAACCCAATAGGCTCCATCTGAATTGTAGCCTCCCAAACGCCTCATCACCATCTATGCTGTCTACCCCGTCTTCAAAGATAAAAGAAGTCACACCGTCCACTCTAGAATCGCACTCATGCATCTGAACTCTCAGTCTTCTAGGTGGCCATCTTTGCTCTTGGCATCCTTCTGCCTCTGCACCCACTGGTGCCGAATCACCCACAACGTCAGCGCAAAGCCCAACGCGCAGGCAGCCACCGTGACCAGGTAGGCAGAACGGTAGCACTCCAGGCCCTCGACACACGAGCGTTCGCCGTTAGGGCCGATGACACTGTGCTGATCAAATACCACACCGTAGAAAAGGTTGAAGACGTTGCCTGAAAGAACGGGAGACATCGTCATCAGTCCCCAATTCTGACTCAGCCCGTGGATACCAAAGCTCTCGGCTACAATCGACGGGAAAACGCCGAACAGGAAGCCGTAGCCCAGGCCGGACAGGCCGGAAACGAAGCCCAGCAGATGCGGGTTGATAATGTTCATGGCACAGAACTGTGCAACAAAGAAAATAGAGCCGGCGATGACAAGACACCAGACCCGGCTCGCATGAAGTATTTTGACAAGGAAATCGGACCCGACTCCTGTTGCACGCTTAGTCACTTGTAAAAATACAGTGGTTTAGGGGATGAGGAAGACGCACCGCTCAGAAGTCGCCCCGAGAAGCTGCACACGGACAGGATAGACACGTGTAGGTTTTGGAGCTTGAGAAGACTGTCGTTGCTTATGCTGTCGTCGAAATGCTGCCAGAGTGCTTGCACGGAGTGTCCGATATTGCTGGTTCAAACATCAGTTCATACTCGTCTCGAAGGATGCCTAAGCGCCTCGAACAAAACTTACTTAATCGTCATCAAACCAATACCGGCTAGAATGCCCATGATAGCAAATAGCTGCCAAAATTCGAGATTACGCAGTAACGCCCAGCCGCGAACATCTACAAGGTGGGAACGATCCATATCAACATTCTGCACATATACCTCGCCTGCCACTGAGGATGCCTTGGAAAGAAGGGAAGATGCCTCGTCGTCGTCGGTCTCAGCGACAATGGTAGATGACGCCGCCGTCGTCAGGTTGGACGTGTTTCCATCCGAGGTCCGACCACTGGTCGTATCGTAGGGATACCGGGCTGATAGGGCCCCTATACCGGATTCCGGATCCGCTTGGACTGGGTGTAAGGCTTCCGTCTTTGAGGGATGACTGGTGATCAACCTACCCGGTTCGAACAAGCTCCCGCGCCGGGGTTGTTCCTCTGGCTTATCTTCCTCGCTGGTTGCGACAGATTGGTAGTTGCCGTGCGGAATGACGCGCAAGAACCAGAAGCCCAAAAACGTCATCCCCGAGGTCCCACACGACAGGAGGAGCAAGAAATCGCTGGTATCACCAGGGAAGAGAAACCCTCCTATTAAAGAAAAGAAGAAGGCACTCAGGCCGAACGCAGCCAGAGGAAAAGCAGTCGCAGTCCCTCTGTGGTGTGGCCTTTTCTCAGTGTCAGTCATGCGGTACGAATCCCGGATCGCAGCGGAGACACCGACCAGTTCAGCGCGGAGGTCTTGATCGCAGCCGCGAATGCTGTGCATCCTCCCAGGCCGCTCAAGAACGAATATAGGCACATCAGAGCTACTGAGCCCGAGCCGCTGTTGTAGGCCTGGTATAAGGGGAAATAGCCCAGGCCTAACATGATCGACCCGATGAACACGGCGGGTCTTGGACCCTTCTTGTCGACGAAGATGCCGATGGGCAGCCCGCACGCGTACATGCCGAGATTACCTGCAAGGCCGACGAGGTTGCTCTGGGTGGTCGAGTACTTGAGGCGTTCGGCAAACTGCGGAGCCCACGCGGAGTAGACATACTGTAGCCAGGAGAGTCTCCGTCAGCCCATCGATTGTTCCTTGACAAGACGCAGGAATAGGATGCAGGAATCGATCGCGCATACATTGCTTCCACACGCCAAGGATATCATGGTCGCTGCAACGCTGGATATAATCCGCGCGCGCTGTAATTGCCGGTCCTGCATCTCTGCGACAGATATCACAATGCACGAGGTATCGAGGAAAGCGGGCTTGAGGGTCGGTCTCGTCGCAGGCTCAGCTGCGCGGTCAACGGGGATGCTTCGAGCAGCTTGGTCAAGGAATGAGCGAAAATATGGACATGAAAAGGGAAATCTAGAATCGTGACATGGCTACTCCACAGATACCATAGCAGCCAACGTGGTTGCGGGTCGAAGAGGAGAGTCGTACGTATGCGCTGCTGTAAGCTTTCCGGAAAGGGGTCCTAATTGCTGCACTGTATCTGCAGGTGGTGTTTGATAAGGCCAGCATGCGACAGCACTGTGATTGGCGCCTGGAAGCTCCGATTTCTGGAGCAGGGGGGTGCGGCACAGTGGGTGGGTGGCAGTCTCCCGGTGACCGGCAGCCGATCAAGCGACGGCCCCACGGGGGCCGCCTCCTGCTATTTTGGGCAGATGACGATAATCTGGTTTCGTACTATGGCGGACGCGGCCCCGTCTCCCAACAGCAGATTCTACGTACGCAGTAAGTATGTGCTGCTGCCGCGGCCGGTAATCGCTTCTGGCTATGTCGAGCTCCTGGAGTCCACCGAATCTACATGTGTAGGAATCTTATATCAGGTATGTAGGTCGTATCAAAAATACCGGGAGCCAGGCACTGACTGCATGGCGCTGGGGTGGTCAAGGGTCAGCCTCGGGCACGCCAGGGCCCGGGACGTGCCAAGTGTGGCGCAGGGATCTGGCTGAGGCTTGCAGGGCTACGTAATCACGCAGGTTGGACTGGGGGGCAACGCATGCAACGACGACCAGCCTTGGAATTACCTAAGAGTCAACATCCATCATCGACGACATCTTCAACCACGACGGCGGTGCGACCCTGACGACGCACCGTGTCCTGCCGAGAGCTATCTGAAGCATTAATCTCTTCGAACTATCTTCTCCCCACGACAGAGGCTGGTCTCTCCTGAAGGTGGCCAACTCCCAAGATGGGTGCCTTGCTTTCCATCCCGCTCATGGCGCTGCCCAGCGCCGGCACCGTGAGTTGCTTCCCGGTTGTCATCCTGCCCGGGCATGACCTGTCGAATGGTACTCGCTGACCCCTCCTCTTCCAGCTCATCTCCTTCGCTGCCAGCTGCTGCGGCGCGGCAACCTGCTCCATGGTGTGTAGTGCATGCGGCAAGTGCGGAAACAGGTGAGCCTCTGGATCCCGCCGCCTGCTTGGCTCTGATGTGTGACAGCTCGGCTAACCCATGTTGATAGTGTGGCCACTCGTATCGCATATGCGCTCATCCTGCTCGTCAACTCGATATTATCCTGGATCATGCTCACCCCGTGGGCCATCACCAAGCTCCAGTCCCTCATGCTCGACTACGTCAAGATCGAGTGCCCTACCGGAGAATGCTATGGCTGGCTGGCGGTACATCGCATAAACTTCGCCCTGGGTCTGTTCCACCTGATCTTCGCCGGTCTATTGGTCGGTGTCACCTCGTCTAAAAACCCTCGGGCTGCCTTGCAGAATGGTTTCTGGGGCCCCAAGGTCATCGCCTGGGTGGCCTTCATCGTCCTATCGTTCCTCATCCCGGACGGCTTCTTCATGTTCTGGGGCAACTATATCGCCCTCTTCGCCGCGATGCTGTTCCTCATCCTCGGCTTGATCCTGCTTGTCGACCTTGCGCACACATGGGCCGAGTACTGTCTGAGGCAGATTGAGGAGTCGGATTCGGGCCTCTGGCGCTTCGTCCTGATTGGCTCCACCCTCGGCATGTATGTGGGATCTCTCGCCATGACGATCATCCAATACATCTTCTTCGCCAGCAGCGGCTGCTCGATGAACCAGGCTGTCATCACCATCAATTTTTTGCTGTGGCTGGCGATCTCAGTCATATCCGTCCACCCAGCCGTGCAGGAGGTCAACCCCAAGGCCGGTCTCGCTCAGTCGGCTATGGTCGCCATCTACTGCTCCTACCTGACAATGTCAGCGGTTTCTATGGAGCCTGACGATGACGGGTCCAAGCACTGCAATCCGCTGGCCTTCTCTCAAGGCACGCGAACCACGACGGTGGTTCTCGGTGCCATCGTCACCATGCTTACGGTTGCCTACACGACGACAAGAGCTGCGACTCAGAGTCTCGGCTTGGGCAACAACCGGGGCGCCATCCGCCTGCCCGATGAGGACGAACATGATCTCGTGACAACCCAGCCGAGCGGACGCAGAGAGATGCGTGCTGAGGCCCTACGGAGGGCAGTGGAGGAAGGCAGTCTACCGGCCGACGCGCTCCTGTCAGATGACGAAGATGACGAGCCGAGCGGTGGCAACACGGCACATGATGACGAGCGTAGCAGCACCCAGTACAACTATGCCGTGTTTCACATCATCTTCTTCCTTGCGACGGCGTGGGTGGCAACCCTGATCACGCAGGGCTACGATACAGACAGCCAAGACGGCGACTTCGCCACGGTCGGACGCACGTTGTGGGCTAGCTGGGTCAAGATTGTCAGCTCCTGGATCTGCTACGGCCTGTACACCTGGACCCTGATCGCGCCCATCGTCTTGCCTGACCGCTTTGAGTGAGTTCTGAGAGGTTCTGGGGGAGGACACATCCTGCATTCACCGTACGTCTTTCGTCCGTTCAAGAGATCGGTTCTGCTAGGTGTTTCAGGAATTAAGGGAGGCCCAATCGGGCAACACATAGTTTGTACTACCATGCCATTAGATAATTCTGCTATCATCAGACAAGTCATTCACACTAAGATTAAGTCATTGCAAACGGCAGCTGATTGTCGCATTCTTACCGAGACGCAACTTGCCGTATTCTGTCACCACTCACCTGCAGTCTCCAGGTGGCTATCCGTCGCGTCCAAACATAGGCAACCTCCAACTGTGTAGAGTGGAGAGCGAAGCGAGGCGCGCCTTTGGAAGACGTAAAACAAGATCACGCACTCGTGCGTGCATGTTTCAAGGACATTCCAATTCCAACTGGTGGAGGCCCTCCGGGCGACCACTTTCAAATCAGATGCTTCCTACCTCGAGAACGTTAGGATCGCATAGAAGAAGTAATAACTCATAGCGTACAGTACCCACATGGCAGTTGTACCTGCCGATGTAGGTCGGCGTGCCCGCGACAAATACTGGAATCCCCACGGGCTCAGTGTCGATCATCGGCCATGTAAATCCAACACGCCTATAGATCTGCTCCAGGCTCCTCCAGCTCTCGCCTCCCACTCACGCAACAACATGCTGTGTGTTTGCTTACCGTGTCTTGCCTCAGCGCTTTGCATCGGTGAAAACAAAGGTAGAGAGAAGGAATGTCTCCCACACCCGCCCGCGGGGTGCTCAGGGATGCCACCGAGGCCGCAGCTGCTCCTGTGCGACGTGACGATTCACTTCGAGAAGCAAATGAGCCTGGATTTGGTTGGATGGATGCGCAATCAAGCGGTGAAGGCCCCTCCCTTACGTCTCGCTTCAGCTTCCCTTTCCCACCTCTCCTCCCCCCTGGCCGAGGGGTTTTGGTGCTCTCGACCTCCGGTGGTGATCCGACACGCCCATCCAGTGAACTGTCGGGGCCGGCCCGCGGCTCGGGAGCGAGGCGGTACGATTTGGTACGAGTGAAAGTAGCAAGCGAGGGAGCCTCGAACGGCGGCGGGTACAGGAGGCAGCGTGCGTGGCTGTCGTCCGGGGCCGTCTTGGGACTTATCTTGTCATGTGCGCCGACCGGTATCTATCGTTGTCGTCTCTCCTCGTTCCCACGCGGCACGACTTGCTTTTTCAATGAACACAGTCGTCGACATTTGGTCTAGACCGCTCTCGGATGGGCCTGCCATAAGGATGCAGTGGATAAAGTATGCCGTTCCGCGCCGCCATCCTGTTTCTGCTGCGAGACATCGTAAGGCTGTCCCTAGTCCGTGTCTCACCTCCTGAGAAAACTCGTCTATTCTTTCAACAGGTCTGAACCCCGTCCAGCCGAGATATTCCACGTCGTCGAGCCTGCGATGTGTTTAGCCATGAGGGAACCACGCCTCCGCGCGTGGTAGTTTATCTCACCGACGGCGTACATGGCATCCCTAAGTCACATCGCCGTGATCCAGACACCGGTGCCCCGGCTGCAGAGGGGAGGCTGCCGAGGCCACGTCGACGGATAGCCACAGGTCGAGCCATCCCGGATCCGACTCCTGGCCCAAGATTCGGATCTTTCCCCACGGTAGCCGAGTGGAGGATCTCGGCTAGACACCGCAATCTCTCGGTGTGAGTGCAGATATACAGCGATTCCTCACGCCCCGGACAGGGATGGGCGCCTCTGGCACGGGAACCACACCCGTGGAGGTGCACCCTCGTTCGAACCGAGAGCGCCATTTCGAGCTCCTTACATGAGGTTTTCAGCTGCGACCTCGGCGGGTGGTCCAAATACGGCAGAGTGCCGTCGGAGCCAACAACTGTCCGAATCGCGAGTGGGCAGGCGAGTCTCGGGGAAGATTAGAAGGAGTGGAGGCTGCAGACGACAAACGGGCCTGTTTCTAGTGGTACAGTGCTAGATTCACTCTATTTCGAGCAGTATGAAAGGGCGCCTTGCCTGATTTACTTTGTGTCACCGTCAGGACAACGCTATCTCGCGGCGGCGTCACCGGCATTGACAGCATGCGGCGTGGCTCTCGCGACTCTTGCCTCAAGCGACTCTTGCCTCAAGAGCACCCATCACCCTTCGAGTCTCAGAGCGAGAGGAAAGAATGCCAGGCTCGGACTATGTCACCGGTTAGCCACCGGTGTGGATGCTCAACTGGAAACAATCACCACGGTTCGTCGTATGGTAGGTGTGGATTCTCCCTTTGTATTCATGTAACTCACCAGTATACCTCGTTCGCAGACATGGAGAGCCATAGAACGACTTGTTACTTTTTTGGGTTAAGATGTTGTTCCTTCTGGCATTGCCTGGATCACACGTGTGTTACACGACAAAAGCAAGTCACGGCCATATCACGCCGCATTTCGACAGATACAGACTGGGATCGGTGCCATGCACGTAGTCGAGACTACTTGCTTAGGACCCTGTGACGATGACTGGTATGCGATGAGCCTATCCTGAGGCCAATTCGGAGTCGCGCCGCTTGACCGAGGCCCAAAGCGTCGTGGAGGATATGCAAGGGCTAGTGGAGATGGGGATGTCGTGGTGTAGAGGTCTGGCATTTGGTCTTTACAGCGTGGGGATGGTTGTCTATAAGAAGGAGTGACGGGACGACGATGTGGGAATATTGTTTCCTCTCCTTCTCTAGGCTTTTCACTCTGTTCGTTCCCCGTGTCTTCTAGGACTCTACCACCTCAGTATTCCACGTCGAGTTTCCGCAAGGGACTCTTGCTTCCAAAGACACTCTGAATCTGACTTCCATCCTGTCCGACACCTGCAACAACACTCGAGGTTTTATCCACCATGTCGTCACCGAATATGTCTCACACCACCAAGACAGACTTGGTCCTATCCCAACAGAGCACTTCCAGGTTGGGAGCACTTGTTTCTGTCCCCTGGTGATGTAGACACTGACATTTCTTCAGTGGCAAGCCCAAAAACACTCTCTCTTCCCAGTCCCAGAAGCAGCCATCTGAGATGCTCCAGCGCTGGCAGGGTGAGTCCCAGAAAGACAACATGACCTATACCGAGTATTTGTATTGGAGGCAGACGTGTCAGGTATGGCAGCCCGTTGCCACTCTCCCATCATTAGGTCGGGCATTGACTTGCATCAAGAACAAGGAGCAGGGAGGCTTCGTCTCGAAGCAGTAAAGATTGGCTCGCCCGCAAAATACGGCTTGTATATGAATTATCAGGAACGGCGCTGAAATGAAGCCAGTTGAACATGTCTCGATAATCTTTATGTTAATTTAGGAATATGCTCTTTTTTGTTTTGAATTCGCCCTTAGAAGCCTGCCCGGTGTGGGTTTGTTTAAGCTCATTGATGATATGTGACAATAAACCAGAACGCCTTTTTCGATTCCCATTCATGCTTGACCTTCTGCCTTTTAACCTCATGAAGAAGCCGTAGCAGCCGTCTCTCCAGCTGCGGTATCGGCAGCATGGAAGCCATCCACCGTAATGTTCACCGCTCCTGCTTGAACGAGCTGCGAGATGTCAGGCATCATAACGGTGACGGAAACCTTGAATGTAGACTTACAGCTCTAGAAAGATCATCGATCAAGTCGCTAACATCCTCAATACCCACGCAGAGCCGTATTATATCCTCTGGCATCTGCCTCTCTGCTCTGGTCTTAGGGTCGATGCTTGCGTGGCTCATCCGGCACGGCATGCTGATAAGACTGTTCACACAACCAAAGCTGACACTGATCCCCCACAGCCTGGCAGCCTCCACGATCCTCTCAGAGATGGTAACGTCACCAGTCTCGAATGACAAGACGGCGCCAGCGCCGCGGGACATGGTCCAGTGAAGGTCGTACTGCGGGTGGGACTTCAGGCCAGGGTATCTGACCCGGAAGCCGTGGTTCTCGAGGAACTCAGCAATCGCCTGTGCATTGGCTTGCTGCTTCTCCATGCGGATGGCCAGGGTTTTGATACCTCTCATCAGAAGCGACGAGTCGTCGGGTGACAAACCGCAGCCAGTCGAGTTGATCATGAAGTACATCTTGTCTCCCAGCGACGTGTCATTGCACGCAATGACACCGGCCATGATGTCGTGGTGACCGGACAGGTACTTGGTGCCAGACTCGTAGCTGATGTCCACGCCAAGCTCCAACGGGTTGCAGAGCATGGGAGACATCATGGTGTTGTCGGCCACCACCAGGGCCTTGCCGTTGAGATCGTGCGCCATCTTGGCGATGGTCGGTATGTCAACAATCTTGATCAGCGGGTTGGTGGGCGTTTCCAGCAGAACCATGGCCGTCTTCGCCGACAAGACTTCCTTAACCTTGTCGACATTAGTAGTGTCCACGTGGTGGACGATGATACCCTGGTTCGTGGACAGGTATGTGAGTAGCCGGTTGGTTCCGCCGTACAGGTCGTCACCAGTAATGACCTCGTCGCCCGGCCGCAGCAGTCGTGTGATGACGTCCAGCGCGCCCATTCCAGAGCCCACAGCAAGGGCCCGCGTAGCATTCATGATCTTGGCCAAGTGGCGCTCCAGGTGCGTCCGGGTAGGGTTGCCAGAGCGGGTGTAGTCGTACTCGCCGTTCGGATTGGCACCCGACTGCTTGAAGGTAGCAGATCGGTAGATGGGGAAGCTGGATGAGCCATACTGATCCTTGCTGTCGGTATAGACGAGCTCCGTGGCGAGAGCGTAGCGGCGCCGGCCGTTGGCAGGGCTCGAGGGGGCAGGTGAAGGAGGCAGGTTGTGGCCGTCGAGGTCGACCTTGGAGAAAGCCTTCTTGGCGGCGGCGCCGTTCGCAGATGGCGCTGGGCTGGTCATCTTGGAGGAGTCGCTTCGGCGGTCGAAGTCGGTGGGTGAGGGAAGCGAGTGACTCAATGCACCACGGCAACGAGTCCTGTTGATTTCCACCGCTCGGTGGACGAGACGACGTGGGCTGGACTGCCAATCAATTGGTAGCTGCTAGAGAGGTGGAACGTCTGAGATCTCGCACTGGAGCTGTAGTGAGGCTGCCAACCTGTGCAGCTTACCATTCGACGAGCTGGTGGAAGAGGATACGATTGGTAATGGTTGGAGGGATGTGTGGACGTTGAGAGTCGTGCAACTTTTCTGGAATACAGAACGAAATCTGGGGTAATATCACATCAGCGACTGGGCATGTACCGATACTTTGCTGCCGGACAGCCCGGTACGCTGTAAAGCTGCTGTGGCTGCGGCGGGCACCAAGCCGATAGCGGAGTGACTCTGACACAAGGCGCTAACCAGATACTGAGTTTCCAGCAGTCCTTGCGCAGTATGTTCAGGTAACTTGCTATCTGCGGAGGTACAATGACGTGCTCGCAGCTATCTCGAACGGGAAACAGATTCACTCGTCCGTCTCGTACCTTGACATTCGCTCGCTACTGTGTACTTGCTTGCTCAGTAGTGGTGCGCCCTGAACCGGTGAGATGGGCCCTCAAGAAGCGTCAACGTCAATATCAAACTCCGCTGCCAACGGACACTTGTTTCAACAGCCACCTACCCACGATCCCTCTCCGTCTACAGCCAGAGACTATTAGGACTAAGACGGCGTGCCGTGTATTGGCATACATTTGAGTATACCAGTCAAGAAGCTAATCATCTTGACTATCAGCACATACTCCTCCAGTTGGGCTTTTCTGACATTTGTTACATCCACTCGGACTTTGCGGAGTATTTGTACCTCGTCACCTGGGCGTCAACCTCCAACGAGAACTCCTCAGAGAGGTCAACGATGAGGCGTTTTTACTGTACATCGCCATGAAGCCGCAAATCTCGTTTCTCAACTTTGCCGGAGTCATTTCCCACCCATAACACCTTGCTATAGAGCGCGCTCGTGCTCGCCCTGAGATCGTATAACCCTACATATCCTTGAACAGACCAGACTGTGCTGGAGCATATCCTGATCGACAGTCCTCTTTCCTTTATCTGATGATGTTGTTGGAACCTTGCGGTCCTCGCTAGGGCCACTATGGGCACTATGGGCACGGAGTCCGCTCCTCATCTCGCACTATGGTGCCGACTTTTGGGACCATTCTTGAGAGAGCACCAACGTCTTCGTCTTCTACTTGCATAACTTTTTGGATATCCCAGACTGTCGGCCTTCGTTTCTGGTCGGATTCCACTAATTTGGCTCCTGGCATATGGCGCCCTCCGATCGTCCACTGCGCGATCTGAGGGTCACCCTTACCCCGGGCGGGTGTCGTCCAGCGACCAACATACCGCTGGTACCAAGCACGGTACACCGGCAGCGAGGCTGGTATACCCACCCCGATCAGGGTGAGTGACTGCTCGATCGCGGACGCGATGATCACCTCAGGACTCGGCTCCTCAACACGCAGCAGAACGACTAGCCGCCAAACGCCCGCCGCGGCGGCACTTCCGTTGCCCGTAGTCAGCCTCGATGGACACAGCCCGGCCAGCAACGTACATGGGGATGGTGCGGGAACGACTCACAATATGCCCAGACTCAAGCTCCCGGCGATAGTAGCCTTCTCCCGCCGTGGCTTGCGCATGTTCCAGACCAGGATCCAAGGCAACAACGCAAAACATATGTCCGCGAGAATCGTCGATACTAAGAAATCGAGTCAGTCAGTCGAGCTGTGTCAGAGCCCCGGAAGTGGAGTACATATTTGGCCCAGGACATTATTGCTTACTGCAGTATAAAACAAACAATGGTTCGGTATTCACACAACCTCCGGGAATATTATGGTCCCATCCTGCAACGACAGGCCTACACCTAAACGTATGAATGAACGCCAGCACTATGTATTCGACATCAGCTCTGACAACGCACCACGGATTTCCAGGAAGCCTGTGGGTCCTTCGAACTCACGGATACTTGCTATGCCACAGAGGATAATGCAACACCACGTCAGAATTCTGTGCCACGGCTCTAGCGAGAGCCGGAGCAGAAAGAGGCCAACAGAGGCTTTAGCGAACGCTGTGCCAACTCCGAAGCAACATATCGAGATAGTGATCCTGAGATTGTTATGTACTACTACTTCGGTTGGGACATCGAGCTTAGACAGCCCGTCCAGCACCGCGGCTTGCCAGTTGGCGAGTGATATCACATCCAGGATCTTGTCACCAGCTGTGTTAGTATGAAAATGGCCCAACGGGCAATGGGGCTACAGCGGACTTACAAGGGCAACCACAAAGCAGACATCATCAGGCCCATGGCTCGAGACGAAGCAGATCCGGGTGTAAATACGTAACAGGAAGAGGACGAAGACGAACGCTGTCAGAGACCAACAGATGGCCATCGCCTGAAATACCTTGATCTGCAGGCTCCCATCCATTCTTGTTGTCGACGGTAACCACAATCACGGCTTGTGAATAACTGAAGATACCAGAACCGTCTTGAGGTAGGCATATAGGGCAAACCCTTAGAGTGTGAGAGGAGGTAGTGAATAGTCTAGAACGATCACACATGGAACTTCATTGCCGTTGAAGGCGGGCAGGTCTGCATGGAAAAAGTTGAGACCGTGATCTCCGATCCCCCGAATCAGTGCCGCAAACGTCGATAGCGGTAGTAGCTCAGTCACTCTCTGTCGTGGTATGAGTTTGCGGCTACTGATCGGACCGCAGGCCAAGAAACTGCCGCAAATACGATGTCTCAGCCTGGGCCCCATCTATATCCCGACAGCATCCGCCATGAGACTAGCGCGGCCATGAATCGTTCGGGGATTTTGCCTATTCCTCTGTAGATATAGAGTCGGGATGCGCTTTTTGTCTTCTGGAGGTACGGAAGGGTGCACGAGTCGATCAAACGGTCGAGCATCGAGCCTCAGGCGCAGATCTCTCCGGAGCTCTATTTCCATGCTAGATAGGAATCAGGCTCAGTGGCAACTTGGTAGACCGCAGTCAAATGCAGTTTGAAATAAGGCAATTGCTCGTATGGACCCGAAGCCTTAGGCCCGTACCGCCGTCCTCCTTAGATTCTCGCATTCGGTCCAGAACTCGTTCCGGGAGGCCCGACGGCGGGAATTAGTGTTTCACTTCATTCATAAGAACGTCCGAGACTCGTGGCTAAGCGACCTCTACGTCGACATCAAGCTCTTTCCTCAGACAATTTGGACTACGGTCGCGCGGCAGTCATGTGCTCGGGTTTTGAGGACAAAATAGGCCTACATATCTAGGTAATTAAGCACGTAGGCAACGTTGATCTGCGGAGCTGAAATAAACTCCACAGTCCCGCATCTTAGAGGGAATTGGGAATAATACGTCGACGAACTTGGAAATTTCATTCAAATCCATGGCAGGCTATCTCGCGAGAAGATATCCCAGGATACCGATCGACGGGACAATTGTAAAGGAGAGAGTACTGAAGGGAGCAACACAAGTCTTGCCCCGACCTCTGGCAACAGGCCGGTCACTTGTAGTGTTTTTATGGACTCCGGCCTGCAGAATCAAGCGACAAAAATCTTGACGTCGACGACTGAAACTCAGAGGCGCTCAACGTATTAAAGGAGTGAACATCGAGTATAGAGCTCCTGGTGTGAGGGGCACGCAATAAGGTACAAACAGGCCGGAGTAGTCAGGTAGTGTGGCCCGGCGAGTCCTAGTACTGCTTTCGTGAGTCTGTATAACCCATTGTGATGCAGAAGTTGCAACATCCGATCAATACATCGGGGCTATATTGCCGTCTAGCTACCGAATTACTGACCCAAAGACCTTGCGTCCAACACGCTTCTAAACAGAAACATCCAGAAGGTATCACCGATCACATATCCATAATCCTATCCTGACCAGCCAATGCCACCAGGCTCCTATTTTTCTATCAGGCCCAACCTCTAACGAACATTTTCCGCAGATATCAAAACATCTTTTTGGTCTTGCGGCCAACTCCCAATCACTCATTAGAAGACACAGCAAATTTGCTCAACGCCCTCAGCCTCGCGCCATAGATGTACAGCAAGAAGATGCCGATGATTCCAATGGTGCTCAGGCCGCCGAGCAGGCTCGTCCCCCTCGCCACGCCCAGGTTGCCGTACAGCGGGCCGGCGAACAGGATACTGCCGCAGGCCATGGCGCTGCGGAAGAAGTCGTTGCCGGCGAAGAGGGATGCCGCGTACTGCGGGTAGCTGATGGGGATGTAGACGAAGAGGCACTGCATCACCACGAAGACGGTCGCGCCGTACACCGTGATGCCGATGGTGGGCGCGATCCACGGGAACTGCGGCGCCGCCGTCCACGCGAAGATGAACAGGCCGATAGTCGGGCCGAAGGACGCGAAGAGCGCTGGGATGAGGCGGTTCTCCTGGACGGGCCAGCCCTTGGCGCGGATGCGGGGGTTTATGTAGAAGTAGATGTAGCTGACGTAGGTCGCGATGCCGATGATACAGGCCACCAGGACGCACAGGAAGACGAGCCCGATCTGGCCAGGTGACATACCGTAGTACACAGGGTAGACGAGTGGGAAGACCTCGAAGAAGCTGTAGTAAATACCGTAGATGATGGCCGTATAGACTTGCACAAATAGGATTGCGGGGTCCTTAATGGTGATCTCAAGCGGCTTGATGAGCGCATCGACGAGGACGGCCGAGGCCTTCATGTTCCGCTGGTCGATCTCACTCTGCGACATGAAGCGCGCGTCACCCGTCAGCTTGCGCAGTCGCTGGGCGCGGCGGAGCAGGATGGTGGGCGCGCTGGTCTCCGGCAGCAGGAAGAACATGACCAGGAAGATCGGGCTCGCGGCCCAGATGATTTCGAGCAGGGACCAGCGCCACCCCATTACCGGGACACTGAACCCACTAAGCAGAGGTCCTAAGGCCGGGCCCATGTATGCTGAGCTGACCCAAGCTACCATAGCGTAGGGGAGGCTCAACATGCTATACATATCGCCGACGGAGGCGCCGCCTGAGGCGAGACAGGGCGAACCGAAGAAGCCCTGGAGAAAACGCAGGACCATGAGACCTGGGTAGTTGCCCACCAGTGCTGTCGGGATCGACACAATGGTGTACAGGAACATAGTGACCACATAGACAGGGTTCCTGCCGACGGCCGGGACCTCGGAAAGCGGGCTGAAGACGAGAGGTCCAGTCCCGTAGCCCAGCACGAACAATGCCAGCCCAAGTGCAGCCTTAGTCTTGCCGACGCCGAATTCTTCCATAACGCCTTCCTCGGAAGTGGTATATATGGCCGAAGACGTGTATACGACGAAAGTGTAAAGGCAGATGATGGTGGTGACCAGAGCACGGTGCAGGTTGGACCAGTTCTGTGGGTTCTCAGGGTCGTCGGAATAGTACCAGTCCACCAGGATCGCACCGTCTTTTGTCCTCCGCGGCACAATGGGTATTGACTTTGTCTTGTCCAGCTCATGCATCTCATCAACCTCGAGGCGGTCCCGGGTGTATGGCACCGTTTCTTCCCTGCTCTTGGTCCGGTGAAGGCCCAAATCCGCCCGCTCACCAGCCCTCTCATAGAGCTGTGCATCCCTCTGCTCCCCTTGCTTTTCTTCATCGTCCGACGCTGGTGATTCGGAGGACGAACTAGGGACGCTGCCGAGCGCGGGCGGTTGACCCGGTGTCTCGCCGTTCATGAGTTGGACCCATGTTTCTGGCAGCTTGAAATCTGGTCTCTCTTCTGGATACTTCAGGGTTTTGTTCCTGGTAATCAGGCGGATAATCCCGCCAAATGCGGTATCCCGAAAGGTACTTGACATTATGTATGAGGTTGGAGGGCTTAGATATGTGTAGCAAGCCTGGGGTATGTAGGGTATCTAGGATAGGTGATGTCGACGGGTAACGAAGATAGTGCTATCCTTCGAGGCTTCAAAGAAGCCGAGGACGTGAAGGTTTGACAAGACACTTGCGGGTGCTATCGATGCACTCATAGCCCACATTGAAAGGGAAAGAGACAGAATACTTATATGTCGTCCCAGCAATAGTATCACACTATGATTTCCCGGCGACGGGGATTGCATATGTGGGCGGCCGCGCTCTCTGGGCCTTTGTTTACTAACGGTGCTGGCGGAATTAACGTAGCTTACGACCATCTTTGATATTCGACGGATGAACTTTTGCAGCGAGCATTACCAAGCGAGTACAGTCAGTCCGAGATGCGAGTCGTGGAGATGGCTTTGGAAGACGTCGTAGACAAAGCAGTGTCAGTATAAAAGAGGGCTTGTCCTTGCTGAGGATCGAGAACCTAGCATGGGATGTGCTATTGAAGGATCCCAGAGACACTAGCCTCGCCAAGTCACTGACAATGAGATCTGGTTATCGGCAGCCAGACTTTCACTCATATTTTTGCTGACAGACGCGGTGACGATCTAACAGACCTGGGCCTCAGGGAACGCCGATGGCGATTAGTGAACCTTCGATCGGATTTGCTTGGCGTTGACTGTTTTGAGGTGCCTTCATCAGCAACCTGCTAAGAGGTACCATAGTAGTAGCTCAGACCCCAAGGGCGTTAGGTGCTCGGTAGCTTATCCCATTGGACGATATCCAAAATGCGTCATCGCGCAGCTTAGAAATTGATCTTGATTTGTGAGATGCGATGGCACTAAGTAGTCAGCGACGCATACAAAATTTAGTTTTGTGCTAGAATGATGGCCGAATGCGACAGGATGCAACTGCAGGATTCGTTACGCCTTGCGTGTGTGTGTGAAGAGAGGATGAGTCCTCTCGCCGAGATTGCAGGATTGACAAGCTAAGCCTTATCATCGTCAGCCTTGCTAGCGCAGCCTTGTCCCTCTCCCCCGATGGCTTAACGCCGATGATAAGGTGGCATTGCGTCAACCAGTCGCGGGCGTGTCCTCCGCGGTCTGTTTGTCAGCGTCCTGCGTCTCTATCTCTGTCTCGGTCTCAGTATGCGTCGCAGCATCGCGTACTTGAATCTTGCCAGCCTCGACCTCCTCGCGCAATGCTCTGATTGTGTCCTCCTCAAGACCATATTTCTTGCAGATATCCAAGATCCGCCAGGCCTCGGGATCTCTCTCCGCGATCAGCCTCTTGACGAGCTGGACTGACAGGTCCATCATAGCCTGCCGTTTCCGGCTTTCCGGCAAGTAGCTCTTCCTAAAGTGCTGCGCGATACTGAAGAAGTATTCCTTGATCCTGTGCGTTGGCCCGTGATGCTCGACATGGATCTTGAACATCAGCTCCCAGATGGACAGGTTCTTGCGGACCTTGAAATGGACCATTTCGCCAGCTAAGAACTGGGCGATGTCCGGGTTGGTGCACTTCCAGAGCAGGTTTCTGAACGTCTCCATGTTGGGGTTAGACGGCACGAATTCGCGTATGCGGCGATATAAATCGAGGGCCTTATCGAAGGCCTCTTCGGGGGTCTCCGCCTCCGACCTGGCCATCTCGTTCAGCACTGCGTTAAAGATCCCGATCGGCACGTTGTATTTTAACTTCAGCTCGGTCATGGCCTGGACGGCCTGGTCGATTAAGGCTGGATTGCGTCGGAGTGCTTGACGTAACGAGCCGGTCGTAGACTGATTGACTTCTGCGCCGGCGCCATCCATTATGCAGTAAGTCTCGATAGCCCTCTCCATGTTTCCTTGAACATTGTACGCATCGGCAAGAGCTTCGTAATGTGGTCGACCCAGCCTTGTTCCGCGTGACGCTAGATACTGGATGACTCGAGTAGCAAGCTCCGTGTCACCGTACGCTGCAGCCATATTCAGGACATTGAGTGCGATTCCGTCCGACGGGTTGACAAGCCCAGGTTGAACTGCGCGGTTCCAGATATATGTAGTTGCCTCGTGGTTCTGGCTCTTGCTGCATACGTCGAGCAGGAAGTACCAGACGTTGACGGGCACGTGAAGGTTCCGGTCGAGTCTGTACCGCACGATCTGCAGAGCATCGTCGGTGAATCCAAGTTTAGCGAAGACGTAGGTGAAGATGTCGAGCACCCACGGCTCTACTATTATGCCGTTACGAATCATATCCTGCAGCTTTTCCAGTGCGAGCTCATACTGCTCATCTCGAAGCAGCCCCAGCGCGATGTATCGGTGGCCTTTCGGGAGTATTTCTATCCACCTTTCCTTCATCTCTCGTATCACATCGTTTCGAAGGAGGTAGTCAGGGTGGATCGCTAATGCCTAGAAATCCCAATGAATGCTCTGGTCAGTGACTTGACGATCCGATAAGAGGTAGGGCAGACATACACGAATAGCGCTGTGGTATGCAGTCGACGACCACGGGATCTTCTTTTCCCGCATCTCCTTGAGCAGTTTCCGGACCACATCTGCAGAGCCGTCGGTCAAGGCATGTTGGATGAGCATCGTCTCGTAGAGAAAGGTGTTTGGCGCGACACCGTCGGCCAGCAGGTGCTTGATCAGGGCTGCGGTGACGCGCCTCATCCCCGGCCGCGGGAGCTGTCGCGTGGCCCGAAGTGCTTCGTATATGTTCTCATGGGTGACTTTGGGCGGGAAATCCGTGTAGGGCGGCTTCATGTATATGAGCTTCTCGACGATCGTACCGCGCATGCGCTTCGGGATACGATCACGACGGATCGTAGCTGACAAAGTCCCTTCAGGCACCCTCTCAACCCGCGAATTCGGTAGTCCTTTTGGCTCACGCCGCCGTGGCAGCGATCCTGGGCGCTTCGGTGAAGTCGGATCATTCTTGGTCGGGCCCGCCTGGGTAGGGCTCTCTCGCTTGGTTCCAGCCTCTGTATCGTCGCTCCACGCTGCAGACTCGTCCGCGGCACCACCCGTCCCGGATGTTTTGCTTTGCCGTCTCTGTGCTTCTGCATCTACAATAGCAGAGAATGGATCCTTCTCAGGCTGTGCGCCATCCTGACATCGCCGAACCGTCGTGTGTAGTGGTCGAGTTCGTGCTCGGCTTTGGGCGTGATTCCTGTCCTTCGAGGGGCATGTGCGCGCCAGTCCAGGCGAACATGGCGCAGAAACTGCTCTCCTGAATGTCACGGCATCGATTGAAGGACATAGGCAACGCCATAGCCCATCGATGGTAATGCGCGCGCCAGACATGGATTTGCCGTCGCGTAGGGGAAAAGTCGTCGAAAGTTTTCAGGACGAGCAGTTTGAAGCTCTTTAGCTACTCAGGCTAAGTACGGCTCAAATCCCTGTCTGCGAACCACACCTCCCACCCCCCCCCACCAACCCAAAGACTCGCAATAATGGGGACGATGTCGCCGTTCAATATGATCAATTTTAAATTATGTTTCTGGAGCCGTCCCTTATAAGGTCAGAGGAAAGTGAAAGGTGACTAGTCAAGGGAAACTACGACGAAGTGGCATGTGCGAGATTCAGAGTGAGAAGAATTCTTCTCGATTTGAGGGCGGTATGCTGGTGATATGCCTTGAAGACTGGCTGCAATACCATGCCCGCGCCCGTATCATATGAGCAGCATTTGTATGGGACGAACAAGAGCCACCCGGTCCTAATATCCCGGCCAGCCGCATAGCCAAATTCCTGCTCTCGACGCCCTGGCCTATGCTGTTAAGGCCTTGACTTCTTCATGGAGGCCCTCTTGCGGCGTCCTCGCCGAGAGCGCGCCGCTCCGTCTTCTCCTCCGGCATTAGGACCCCGGGTATCATTGTGGTACTCGCCTTATTCCTTTCAGATCCAGCCGCATGACGTCCGCGGCAGCTCAGGCGCCTCTTCCACGGCCCCGTCCACCTCTCTGCCCTCTGCCCCTTCCGCCCCGGTCACCGCCCCTTCCACTGTGTTCGCCCCTCTGTCCACCGCCCCGGCCACCCCGGAAGCCGCCCTGCTGGTGGTTCTGCTGCTGCTCCTTGACGATGTCGATGATCTCGTCCGGGACTCGTAGGTATTTGATCTGCCAGCAACCCCCAGTCAGCAAACCCACAACCACCCTCGCGCCTCCCGACCAGGAAAAATACATACGTTGTTCCCCTTGACATAAGCCTCCGTCAACCGCACGAACTTGTCGCCTTCCTGTCCAGCAGTCCACCGTCAGCCATCCCGCTCGTTTGTGGGGCCAAAGAACAGCGTCGCGCAGCGAGGTCGGCGACATACAGCGCTCGTTTGTATGACCTCCTTGAGGGTCAGGTTCATCCACGTGTCGCAGTTGACCAGGTGGCCGTTGAGGGTCTCGCCATTCTTGAGCTCGACGAGCATCGGGTGCCCTTGGGCGGCGTTGAGGAGGCCCAGCGGTAACTGCGATTGCGAAAGGTATTAGTTCGTGTGCGGCGCGAATCTGGACGGAACGTGACCCACCATATTTCCGGCGTTGTGCGTGTAGGAGAGAAGGAGGAGGGATCGTCGTGCTACTGCATTGGAAGAGGGTTGTTTGGTCGAGAGCTTGAAGCTGCAGCCATACTTGCGCCTGATTGCAGGTCCCGCGTCACTGGTACAAGTGCAAAACGCACGGACCACCCTAGGTTCTCGCTGCGCAACGGCCGAGAACGCCTCAGCCCTCACCCAGGATGCATGCGATTCAGGAAGACGTCTATCATTTCAAGTCAAGGAAAGAAAAGTAGAGACGATATCGAAGAATGATCATCCTAAGAAAACCCCTCGAGAAAATGACGTCAAGTACTGCCCGAGACTTCGTGCATAGCAGGTGTTCAAAGTGTTAGGGAATAGAATCAAGCGTCCTGCCATTTCACCCCTTGGCTGCCGACCCTCGCTTCGTACACGTCAAAGCTCCTCCTGATCGAGCTGTTTTCGAGTTCTATCATTACCCCCCACTACTGCTGAAGACTTCCAACACCCCCCATCACTCATGATCTTCCGCGTGGTCCATCTAGGAAGTGGTCTCACGGCTCTTTCGGTAGCTGGCCTATTTCATGACAATCGAATGTCAGTCTTGTCGAACAGCTTTCAGGGCAACGAATACGCCGATGCGCGACTTGCCTCCTGCTCCACCTGCAGACCCTCGATGGTAGGTGCAAGCTCGCTGAGGATCTCGTAGGCCTTCTTGTGGTACTCCATCTGGGCCGAGATGAGCTCAGCAAGGTTGCGGAGCGGCTCGGGGGTGTCGAGAACCTGTGCCCGTGGTCAGCAAGGCGGTCATCATCAGGTGTACTGCGGCGCAGGGGACGGCTCACGTTCTTCATCACACCAACGGCCTCTTCGGTCTGCGTCACGAACTCGTCCTCGGCCTTCTCGATCTCCTCCTGCGCCTCAGGGCTGATCTCCTCCTCGTGCGCACCCTCCCGGGGGCTCTGCGCGGCCGCGACCGCCGGCACGGGGAGCTTCCACGTGGCGCCCTTCGCCCTGGTCTTGGCGGCGTCCAACGTCAGGCGCGCCTTCTCGACGCCCTTGCGCGCACGCGTGGCGAACATGATGTTCGTGTTCAGGGTGGTGTTCCACCCGGCCAGGTACCGGCTCTGGATCTGCGCATCCTGCGCCAGCCGGGCCTCGCCGACGCGCTCCTCCGCCAGGGCGAACTTCTCGAGCGCGGTGGCCAGGGGGTCCTCGCCGGCCCCGGTGTGCTGCTGGTGCAGGAGCTGGCTGCTAGCCAGGGAGGCACGGGCGATGGCATGGGCGAAGGTCTTGGGCTGGGGCTTCGCGGAGGGAGGGGCGGTCAGGGCGGCCTGAGCCTCGGCCGGGGACGTGGCGGTGGAGAGCAGCTGGACCTTCTCGCTCACCGTGCGGCCGAGGTCCTGGAACGTCTCGTTGATGTTGCGTGGGTAGTCGTAGGCCTCGGAAGAGTACTGGTTGCTGATAAGAGAGGATAATGTCAGCGGCATGTCGCCTGACCCTGGATGCGGTACGGCACTCACGTCACAGCCAGCATCTTCTGGTGGACCTGCTTGAGGGCATCGACGCGCTTCTCCAGGTCGATGTAGTCGGGAGGGAGCTGTGTCTGTTTTCGGAGTGCGGATTAGCACGTGCGTTCTTTTGAATCCCATCTTCCCATTGACACTCACCTTGTCCTCAGCCTGGCCCAGCTGCTCCTTGGTGTACTGGAAAGTACGGGAGGCGAATGGGGTGATCTGTGCCCCGAAGCCGCTGGCAGGGCAGTCGTCGTCAGCTATCCAGTTCTGTGTCGCATGGCCCTCTCAGGCCGGCGGACGACTCGAGTTGTATCTGTTTCTGCGCTTACCTGAGGCGATTACCGAAATTCTTGAAGTTATCCATCGTGATTTCGGCCTGATGCTCAATGAATTCTTCCAGCTTGGCGGTGTGGTGGGATTGTTCTGGGAAATTGGAATGAGCGACGAGTGCCTTGCTGTCTCGACAACAAGAATGCAATGCAGATGCAGACACGGTAGACCTGGACGGCGCTGGAAAAGAGGCGTCGGAAGGGGGAGCAGCTCCTGGAGCAGCAGCCTAACAGGAGCTTGTTCGGCCTGTGACAGCACTGCGGGGCAGGGGGCCACTTTAGGTAAGCGGGGGGATTGTTAGCCCTTGGGGCTTCACCCTGAACGCATCTCGCCTATCTTCCAAGTTGCACAGCTAAGTGCTACGACAAACGACACCTATTGTGCAGCAGTCGAGGTACTTCTTGGATGAGGTTTCAGATCACTCTTACAATGTACTTGTCACTCATTCTGTAAACGAATACCAAAGGGTCTCGGTAGCTGCTTACTTTACTCGTGCACTTATCTCGCCTAAGGACTGACTGTAACTATAGTACATTTGGGGGTCTAGGACGGGACTTGAGAGGTTGTTTCTCACGGGCAATGACATCAGCATGGCAGTATCAATGGTATGGACTCGAGGTAATGCGTTCAACAAGTATTCATCCCTCAGTAGCTGTGGTGCAGGTGGTGGTCCTAGTGGACATGGCCACTGCACAAATGTGTGCAATTTTCCATCCTCGCTAGCAAGCAATTATTATAGGAGCAAGCCTGGCTGTTGTGTCCACATTGACCAGGGCAAAGCAGATATCAACTGCATAAACAAAACAGGCCTTAACCGGAGAGACGAGTTGGGGAGGGGGCTGGTGTTGAAGATGTATATGGATTTCAAGTAACGCCTGATTCCTATCGAAACAAGAGATGGCAATGCCCATCTACAAATGCCCGGGTATTCCTAATACTCCCGAGCCCCTTCTTGTGACACCGCGTATAGCAGAACGTCCTCCCAGGCCGATATATTTCGACGTCTTGTACGTATGCCTGCTGGCCCCAGTGTCCGCGGGCGAGTATCCTATGCTCCATAAAACTACTTATGCCGCATGCAGAGGACCCAGGCGCAAATCCCGATGTAAGCGCGCCTCCGGAGTACCATCTCACCACGAGCGCTCCGGGGTCAGCCTGTCCTTGGTCGGGCTGTTGCTCCTGCTCCGCTGCTCGAAGCTCTCGACCAGGTCCAGGACCCTGGTGCGCCTCCTCTCGAACCGGACCTCCTCGGCCTGCATCGGCACGCCCGGCGAGAAGCTCCTCCTGGGCGAGTAAGAGTCCTCGCTGGTGCGCGGCTGCGGCACCTCGAGCAGCCGGGCCTTGCGCTCGTCCTGCCTCACCTTCTCGTTGGTCGCGCTCTCGAAGCTCGTCTGCTCGTGCAGCCGCGCCCCGGTCTCGACTTGTGCTGCCTTCTCGTTGCTCGCGCTCTCGAAGCTTCTCTGCTCGCGCAGCAGTGGTGCCGCTTCTTCGAGCTGCTTTCCCTTGTCTTCCTTCTCGGCCTCGTCCCTGCTCTCAGGGAGACCATCATCTGCTATATCAACCGGCTTCGACCCCGCTCTCTCCTTTCCCTTGTCGAAAATAGATGAGGGCTCATCTTCTCTTTCCCCATCGTTATCGTCTTCCTCGTCCTGTTCTGGGTTCACTATGACAGCGGACTCTCCGATAGAAATGACGTCGGGCTCGCCGTTAACGATCCGTAGCCTCTCCTTCGGTACGCTGAACATGACCTGCACGAGCCTCTGCTCCACCGCCCGCTCGACATCCCAGTCCTCCTCGTCCCAGCCCTCGCCCGTGCCGGGGCCGCGGCCGGTGGCAGAGACGCCGACCCCGCCGTACTCCCACGCCGACCGCCCCTGCTTCCGCTTCTGCAGCCCGAGGCCCAGGCTGCCGAGGCCGAAGCGGTCGTAGTCGCTGCTGTCCCCGTGCGTGGGGCTCTCGGTGCGGGTCGACCCTGTGGCGGAGCTGCTGCTGCTGGGCCCGCTGAACACCCGGCGCAGGCTGCCGAAGAAGCTCCTCCGCTGCGGCTTGCTCTTGCTCGGGCTTCCCGGCGCGTCGTCGTCCGAGGCGTTGGCTAGGTCCTCAATGTCCGAGATCGGCCGCGGCCGGCCGAGGAGCAGGGCCGGCCCTTCGTACTGCAGGGTCGGGATGGACTTGGCGGTGATGAAGCTGCTGTTGCTGTGGCTGCTGCTGCTGTGGTCCGAGTGCGACGTGCCACCCCTCTTCTCGGCCCCGGCCGCGGCCCCGGCCCGCAGCGAGTCGGAGCGGTTGGGCATGAAGCTGAAGGCGCTACGGTTCGACTCGGACAGGCCGCTCTCGGTGCGGGCGCCGGGCGTCGTCGGGGTCAGCTCGCCGTCGGCGAAGCGGACGGACGACCGGCGGGTGGGCGAGATGCGCCCGACGCGCCCCGACGCGCCGTGGGCCTGGAGGCGCCTCGTGATGAGCGCGTCTGAGGCGTCCACGTCCGTCACCCAGTCCGTCACCTCGGGGTGCTGCGGGCGGACCTGTGGCGGCGTCTGCGTCGGCGTGCGGTCGTCCGTCGGGCTGGGCGGCCCCGGGCTCGACGGGGTGGGGGCAAACAGCACAGTGCTGTGCTCATTCCCGCTAGGGAATTGGCTCCTCGTGGGAGTCGGCGTGTCGTTGACGGGCGTGACGAACGGGTCGTCTTCGCCCTCGATCTCTTTGTCCGGGCTGATGGCCCCGTGCATGGACATCTCGTCCTCCTCGTCCTCCATGATCGGCGAGATGGCCGCGAAGGTCCTGCTCTCGTCGACCCCGGTAGGCTGGTATAGTCCCTGCGCGACTCGAGGATTGGGCTTCCTCCGGACAGCACCCCGGTACCCATAGGGCGGCTCGACGGCCGCAGGGTCGCTAAAGTCGTGATGCTGGGCGCCTTGCTGGCCGCGGAGGCTCTCGTAGCCCAACGACTTGTCGCCGCGGAGGTACGGATCATGCCCACCAGTATACGAGTACCACCGCGCCGCGGCCTTGGGGACCCAGGGGTACGGCTGGTCGTGCTCGGCCTCGTACATCTCCTCGGGGGTGATGAAGGCCGCGCCGGTGGTAAGACCGCGGATGTGCTCGTCGCGATTGGCATGCCGGCGGCGCTGGCGGCGGCGGATGCAGAAAACGGCCACGCAGAGAATAATCAGGAGGAGAGGGATGCCGGCGCCCAAGCCGACTTCGAGGCCCAATCTCGTGGCCTCCGTAGGACCTGCGTCGTGGCTATCGGCTGCCGAGGACGTGGTGCTCGATGGGTTCGTGTACGAGTCGGACCAGGCGAGGGAGGTGAGGTTCAGGAACATCTGGAGCTGTCCGCCGGCCACGCCGATGCTGTCTCGCGCGCGCAGCCTGGACGCAGAGGAGGAGCCAGACGACGATGACGAGATGGAGTACCCACCCGCCACCATCATCACATTGCCTGGCAGCAGCGCCGCGCCGTGGCCGTAGATCCCCTCGCCGCCGGTCAGAGGCTGGTCAGCGGGGACGACCCAGGTCCACTCGCCGAACGCGCTCCCGCTCAGGTCCAGCACCACGAGCTGAGGCTCGGCGGGCTGGCTCGTGTTGCCGACCCACCCGCCGAGGATGACCAGCGCCGTGCCGGCCTCGTTGAGCACGGCGGTGTGCCCCGAGCGGGACTGCACCTGGACGGTCGCGTCGGCGTTCTTGGCGAGCTCGCTCGTGGCGGACGAGGACGCGGCGGACGGGCCGGAGATGGCGACGTAGCTCCAGGACTCCTCGGGCAGGGACCAGATGGCGGCGGTCGAGATGTTCACGAAGGCGTTGCGGGTGTGGCCGCCCAGCACGATGCTGTTGACGGTCTGCGTCACCGTGCCCGAGATGTTGGACGTGGACGGGAGCAGCTGGGTGAAGGTGAAGCCGGCCTCGGCGACGGGCTGGGACCCCGGCGACAGGACCTCGGCCTCGTAGCCGTCGGAGGAAGACGTGAGCCTCACCATGGCGTTGGAGTAGTCCGCCGCGTTGACCCAGGTTGTCCCGTTCAGGGTCGCGTTGGGGCACTGGCCCCCGTAGGAGTAGAACTGTGGCGGTGACACGAACGGTGCGATGACCTCGGAGTAGGCCACGCCACCGCCTAGGAAATACGGGCCTGTGGTGGCATCAGCGGAGGCATCCTGCTGCTGGTCCCATGATGCGTGGCCGGAGGAGGTGGTGGTGTTGTAGACCCATATTGATGAGCCGTTGTCTGCTGTGCAGTCACCCGCGTAGACGATGATGGAGCCATCTGACGCCAGCGCGGGCGAGAATGTCGTGGTGTTGCTGCTGCTGCTGCTTGATGAGAAGAAGGGGAGTCCGGATGTCAGCGTCGTGGCGGCGCTGGCGACGGACGAGGCGGCCAGCGCCGACGAGATGTCGATGGACAAGAGGTCGACAGAGTCACCGGCACCGTTGGGAGCCAGCACGTACGCGGTGCTGCCGTTGCCGGCCTCTGCAGCCGTGGGGATCAGAATCGTTGTTGGTATGTACGGCCGCAGTGTCTCGGCCGCAGCGGCGGCGGGGACGGCAAGCGAGGCCAGGATGGCACTGGCGATCGCCGCAGCGGGCCATCTCCGGATCGACAGCGCCGCCCCGCGCGCTCTAGTGTCGACGGTGCTGGGGGACAGCATTCCTGCTGTGTCTGCCTCGGGCTCGGGCAGCTCAACAGTGGTGGTTCTCTGGCCTGCGCAGCGAGGGCCCGTCTCAAGTCATGTTTGCCCGCGCCAGAGAGAACCGACTGCGACTAGGCCTGGCCGCGTTCCTGCTCGGGCTGTGGGCGGCTGCAGATCCGTGACAGCCTTGTCCGACCCCAGCGTCCGCGGCGAGGCGAGCAGGCAAGAGACGAGCAGATAAAAAGGACAGACACCGCTCGGGAGGAGAGGAAGAGGCGCGCACCCCTGGCTTGTGCTGCACGACCACCGCGAGTGCGTCTCGAAACAATGGCATTCACGATGCGCGATGAGCTGTCACGAGAGGAACTGGACACTCGGTGCGCCTGGCGAGGAGCACAATGGATCCGAAAGGGAAACTGGCCGTCAGGGCCCTGGCGACTGGGGCGGAAATCGGTGGCTGGTTGTGTCCAATACGACCAAGGTCAACACCGGGAATCCGGCCTGCACGTACAAGGGCAGCAGGGACAGGGCTGCAGATACTGTGGCACTGTGGCCCCCAATATCACCAGAGATCTGATAGTCGACCACGCCGGCCAATCGTAGGTTTTGCGCCCGCCCCCTCGAGGTTGCGCGTTACACATAGTCGGGAGGCTGGTATTGACTTGGCATTGGCGTGCGCGAGGCTGTTGCTGTGGCGACGACTTACACGGACGGCGACCCTGTCACATCTCATCTCGGCATATGTACATAATACTATGGTAGTAGTAAGCGACCACGCAACACACGACGCTATCACACCTCAGCAGTACCCAGCAGCAAGAGTCGGTATGAATAGACGTTTGAAACAGTGATTGCCTTAATTGATGACTTTATTGACAGGGGGAAAAAAAGAAAAGAAGTTTTTTTTTTTTTTTTAAAAAAAAAAAAAAAAAAAAAAAAAAGAGGAGAGAAAAACACCGAGAGTGCCACTCTACACCAAGAATTGACCCACGACACTCCTCATGAGTCCTCATCATTCCCCCGCCAAAAACCCCACCCTGGCCATGCAACCACCCTGCTAACCACGACAGCCCACACCGGTTTGATTCATCTATCTATTTTTTTTTCCTTTCTCGACCGGCCTTGACCACTAGGCATCTCCAGAATAGATGTCCTCGACGTCCACACCGGCGCCGCCCGCCGCCTGCGCGGCCGCCGCTCGCGTCCTCGCCACCGTATCGCGCGCCGTCATCGACACGGCGAGCTGCGAGCGCACGGCATCGGCCGAGAGCCTGCCGTCCGCCACCAGGCTCCGGACGGCCCGCAGCTGGTCCTGGAGCTCCTGCGCGCGGGCCTGTGCCTCGCGGAGGTCGGCGTCGGTGGGCCGGCGCGCCAGCTGCTCGAGCACCCGGTCGCGCTCCGCGGCGGCGGCGTCCTCGCCCGCGCGCGCGGCCCCGATCTGCCGCGCCATGCTCGCCCACGTCTGGGCGGCCGCCGCGCGCTGGCCCTCCGCGTCGCCGCCGCCGCCGGCCCGCACGGCCTGCAGCGCGTCCGTGGCCGCCGCCGTCGCGCGCCGCTGCGCCTCCAGCGCGTGCCTGAGCGCCTCGATCTGCGCCGCGTGGTTGGCCTTGTCGCGCTGCAGCTGGGCCCGGTCGCGCTGCGCCGCCGTCGCCGCCGCGATCCGGCCCTCGTACCGCGTCTGCCATGCGCTGACCCGCTCCGGCCACCGCGGCTGCACGAGCCCCAGCACCCCCGGCTGCGCCTCGACCTCCGCCGTCCTCTCCTGGAAGTTGGGGCTGATGAAGATGGTCGAGTGGCCGCTCCCGCGCAGCCGGTAGACGCGCGACCGGATGTTCAGCGCCGTGACCCCCGCCGCGTAGATCGCGCCGCCGGGCGTCTGCGCGAACGCCCGCTCGCCCGCCAGGCCCGCCTCGCGGTACGTGTCCGCCACCTGCCCGTCGACGCCCTCCTGGCCGTCGAGCAGGCGCTGGAGCGCCTGCCACGTCTCGTCGCTTGCGTTGACGAGCACATAGCGGTCCTGGTCGACGACGAGCTCGCGCCCGGACCGGCCCGTCGGCCCGCTCTCGCTGAGCGACTGCATCGGCACCACGGCGTCCTTGGCCAGCGCGTCGCGCATGTTGGTCAGGTCGAGCTCGATCTCGTGCATGCGGATGGTCATGCCCTGCGCGTGCATCAGCAGCTGGCCCAGCAGCGAGTTCTTGGCCCCGCGGAGCTCGTCCGAGTTGTTGCCCTCGCCGTCCGGCGGGACCAGCGCCAGGATCCCGCCCATGGGGCTGTACTCGTGGTCGAGGCGCTCCAGGCACTCGTTGGCGTGCATCACGAGGTTGTGGTGGCTTGCGTACGGCTGCTTCGACACCTGCGCCTCGTAGTACTGGCTTTTGGTGGCCTCCCCGAGCGCCCGCGCCGGGACGTCCGTCAGCGGGCAGTAGAAGGCCGTGTCGTCGGCGTCGCGGCGCGACTTGACCTCGTTCATGAGCGCGTTGAGTGGCTTCCAGTGGTCCGGGTCGTCGTTGTGGTAGGGCACCCCGAGGTTGGCCAGCCAGTCGAAGGATGAGCCCATCTCGAGCCGCCGTCTGGGGGATCGGATGTGTGTCTTGCGGGTGGCGGCACTGTCCCCGTCGCGCTCAAAGCTCTTGGGCCAGTCGCCGAGGCGTTTTCCGTCTATGCGGCCGTTGTTGAAGCTTGGCTCCAGGTAAGAGATGAGTAGCGCGAGGGACTGGGCGTGCTGTTTCAGTGCGTGGAGCGTGGGCGGGTGGCCCGGCGAGCCCAGGTAGCAGCAGTTCATGTGGGCGAGCATCTGGGCGTTCACGTCGTCGTCGACGACTCGCGACCACGGCGAGACGTATGGCAGTGCGTAGTCGGTGCCGTGGTAGTAGCCCGCCTGGCCATCCTGCCCGTGGTTGTTGTCCCCGTGTTCGTGCTCTACGTCGTGAGACATCTTGACGTCGTAGTGTCGCTGTCGGGTTTGCGCCTGCAAAAGAAATTTGATGGCTACGGATCAACACTGTGTAAGGCCAGAAGCAGCAGCAACAACGAGACCTGCGAATATCGACGAGCCCGCGCAATGATAGCTGAACATGGGGACAGGACGGATTGGATAAATGAATCCGGACGCCTTTTGTTGTGAGCAGCTCTCCAGAAATCCAGCGCCGGTGAGCTCCGTTCATTGTTTCCTTGTTGCACTCCAACGCCGGAACGGGTCTTGTCATTTCTTTGACGATAGGCCGCAGCAAAGGATGCACAGCACACCCGCGCTTCACTTCCCCTTTCCGTTCTGGCGCGCCGGCTCGAAACAATGCTCGACTATATAGTCCTATGCCAACTAGTTGATACTTTGGTTGCTAGTGCAGCTTATCCAATCTGACGATACTGACAAGCCTGCCTGTACCAAGGCTATATTCGTTGTCAGAATATCTGCTTAGTCAAAAAGTACCCAGCAAGCACTGTCGCTGTCCTCCCGGAGCCATAAAGAAAACGCACAACAAAGGAGGGAGGGCCGTAGACACACGCAGAGAGAGAGATATTTCGCCAATCAATGATTTTTTTCCCTTATTTCCTGTTTATCATTGTCGGAGGGAGTTGCAACACGCTTCAAGAAAGTGCACCTTCATCCGTCTTATGCACGATCTGTGGGGCAAAATTGTGTAAGATGATTCGCCGTGAGCGCTAAGGCTGAAAGTAGAAGTTGTAAGACTGCCTTCGATTGGTGAAACTTACATGAAGGCTGTCATATGAATCTTACGGTGCAAATGATCGGTCTTGAAGGAGTCCCTTCTAAGTCTGTCTGTGAAGCGTGGCTAGTATAAATAGACCCTTAACACGCCTTCTCACGACCTCGCCACAGATGGCACCATCAGTCCTTAACCCATCCGTCCTCTAGTTCATAAGCGTCGAGCCGACAACACCGTGAACTTTCAGATATGGCCCCCCTCGGCGTCAACTTCAACCCAGCCAGGGACATCCCGTCCCTCGCCGGCAAGACGATCCTCATCACCGGTGCGAACACGGGGCTGGGCAAGGCCAGCGCCCTGGAACTCGCGAGACGCGGCCCCTCCCACGTCTGGATGGCCGCGCGCGACGCGACCAAGGGTCGCGCCGCCGCCGCGGACGTGCAGAGGCACGCGGCCGCCGGCACGGCCGTCTCCTTCCTGGAGCTGAACCTCGCGAGCTTCGCCTCCGTCCGGTCCGCGGCGCGGGCGTTCCTCGCGTCCGCCGCCCGGCTGGACATCCTGCTGCTCAACGCCGGCGTCATGGGCTGCCCGCCGGCGCTCTCGGCGGACGGCTACGAGGTGCAGTTCGCGACGAACCACCTCGGCCACGCGCTGCTGCTGCGGCTCCTCACGCCGCTGCTCCTCCGGACCGCGGCGGCAGCGGCGGCGGCGGCCGACGTGCGGGTCGTCAGCCTCGCGTCCGTGGGCTACAAGCACGTCACCGCAGGCACCATCCAGTTCGAGACGCTCGCGGGCAGGGCGCAGGTCCTGGACGCCAGCGCCGTGAGCCCCGTCCAGCGGTACACGCAGTCCAAACTGGCCAACGTGCTCTACGCGCAGGAGGTGGCGCGGCGGTTCCCGCAGTTCACGACGGTGTCTGTGGACCCGGGCGCCGTGACGACGGAGCTGTTCACGCGGGAGCCCGGTGACGAGCAGATGAAGATGCTGCAGACCGTGATCGCGCCGCAGCGCAGCGGACCGGTGGAAGAAGGGGTGAAGAACCAGCTGTGGGCGGCCACGGCGCGGGAGGGCGTCGATAGTGGGAAGTTCTAT
Source organism: Chrysoporthe cubensis (assembly GCA_001282315.2). Classification (NCBI taxonomy): domain Eukaryota; kingdom Fungi; phylum Ascomycota; class Sordariomycetes; order Diaporthales; family Cryphonectriaceae; genus Chrysoporthe; species Chrysoporthe cubensis. The sequence continues at coordinate 2,066,881 of LJCY02000008.1, read as the reverse complement.
GAGCCGGTTGGGAAGGGGGGGTTGGAGGAGGGTCTGGCGCTGGACGGGGAGCTGGCGGATAGGCTGTGGGAGTGGACGGAGAAGGCACTGGAGGGACAGGAGATCTGAGCCTGTACGCGGCATGCCTGGTGGCTCACCTCAAGCTATTGAGGCCTCTGGCGTGCACGGGGACACTGTGACTCGACGGGTACAAATGTAGTCAGGCCAAAAGCCCGCTATCTACTGCGAAGATATGCATTGCGGACACTAGTGATGAGACCGCAATTGTCAGTCTCGTGACCTATTTGAAGTCTTCTCTGAGAGGTGTAATCGAAGGCCTCCGAGCCCTCGCGCGCTGTGAAACGCTTCAATACTCGGTGTCTCCGAGCTTGCGAGCCGACATCGACGTCGTGTGCGCCCGGCGCAGCTGGCATGCGGCTTAGCACGTGTGCTCACCGCCACACAAAGCGCACAGGAACGTACTGGTGCGGTTTGGCATGCCAGCGACGAAGACAGCTGAAAACAACATGTTTACGGGCGCGCCGCCCGTGCCTCGCGGCCTCAAGAGTGCGAGAGTGGGACTGATGACGGGTCAACGGGCGCTTCCATAGCAGGGCCATACATACACAGTAGTACGGACTAGATCTGGTGGCTGAGACTTGCTGCCCCATCCACCAAGACGCACCTGGCGCTGTCCGTCCCATTGGGTCCTTACTCCTCGGAGGCGAGAGGCGCCCTGTGCAATAAGATGACGGTGTTGTTCTCGACTAGTGATTGTCGTAGTTCTTGCAGTCGTGACGGCTACTGTGCGACTACGACATGAGTCCAGGATGTTGTGACGATAAGCAGATCTTGTAGAATCGATGTCGATCTCGCAGGCGCAAGACCTTGTGGGAGGTGCATCGGCGACCTGATCTGACTGCCAGACCGGGGCCCACTTGTATACAGTAGTTTACATTAGTAGTGGCAGACGCAGACCGCAGTCTGAAGCCGGAGGCATCCCGTCCCGCCATCCGGACTGGGTCATCACAGCTCAGCTTCGTGCCGTGCTTCCAACCCTCGTGGCATCAGGGTCCACAGCAACAGAGCAGCATGACACAGGCGACAAGGCGCTGGCCTCCACTTGGCGCAATTGACATCTGGAGATCCCATCTCATTGTGACGGCGCGTGACCGGAAATGTAGACCTAATAGCCACAGGCCGACCGGATTCGGCATAGGACAGCGGTCGTTGAAGTCATTACCAATATCGAAGACGTTCAGGGGGCGAAGGACGAAAAAGCCAATTGGGGCGTGGGCGTTGAGGGGAGAGAGCGTGAGAGGGAGGTGAGGGATGTCGGGCCCTGCAAGGTTGTCTCTGCTAAACTACATACTATAGTAGCACTTAGCCACGGCTGGCTCCTGGGTACCCACGCGTTCGGAGGTGGCTTCGAGGTGCAGGATAGACTGAAGGTGCTCTTGGGTGGCCAGCGACCCCCGATCGCAACGGCGACAAGACGGAGTCGGTGGTAGCCGTTGACCGGAACGGGACAAGTCCTGGGCATGTCGTGGCACGCATGGTACGACAGGTGCCCGTCAGATAGATAACAGGCCAGCCTGCCTCCTGCAAAGAAGCAAGTTGCGGTCAAAACGACGGCATGTGAGAGCGCAGTCTGCCACCACGGCAGGTGTCCCCCACGGCGGCCTGACGTATTGCTCGTCCGATGTGCAGCTGGTGGTTGTTTTTCCTGTCCCAGACTGCAGGTTTGCCGGGGTCGGGTCCTGAGTACCGCGGTTCCTTGCTGCTACTAATAGTACGTGCTGGGGTCAATACCTGAGTGAGACCCTTGAGATTGCGGGTCACAGGCGGCTCGAGGGGGAAGGGCCGCATGCATGAATATGCACGATTCTTGGACACAACACGAGGGACCCGTCCGACCCTGATCTCAGATTGGCCCAGCGCCTACTGGGCCGCACGCACGCCTGGTGGCCGGTTGTGGTATCATGTTGATGAAGGGAGAGAGGGAGCAGAAGCAACAGGAGAAGGGGAACACACACACACACGCTATGTACATGCTGTGTAGTCGATACTGTGGTAGCTCTGCACTGACTGTGGTAGTTGCCCGCTTGCAAAACCCCTCCACCCCGATCTGGGAAGGCTGGCTCCGTCTCTAGAGCTGGCACCAGCTGGGCCCAGCAGGGGAACATCCGAACGGGTCCAGCGCGCCCAGTCTTCGCAGGGATATGCCTTCCAGTTCATGCCCCTCAAGACGTCATCGCCAATTGGCCAACCACGCTGTTTTCCCAAGCCCAGCAGGACCCAGCAGGCAGGAAGGGCGGCAGGAGGGGACTGGCGTCGAGGTCGGCCCAGAGCCCACGCAAGGACCAGGGCCAGCTGCAGCTCTGCCCGGGAGATTGCTGTCGATACAGTGCCCATACGTATGCGGCAGTAGGGTGGCTGTTGCTGCAGGTCTTGTTTTCGATTTTTCGATCTGGATCTGGATTTTTATTTATTAGTGCAAGGGCCTCCCTCGCCCGCCCGTCTCGTGTGCCGGACGAGGTTCTCTCCAGCCTCTGGTGCGACCCTTTCCAAGACAGGTCCCCTCTGCCGCTGAGCCACTGTCTGTCCTGGGCGACGACTCGCGACAAGGTCGCCCCGATCACGAAAGGCGGCCTCCCACCCTCCCTTCCTGCCTCTGCCACGAGGAAGCAGGCTCCTCATCTGGTCCTCATCCGGACGCGTGCTATCAGACCTTCAGGCTTCTGGGCTGCTTGACCTGGCCAGACACTCTAGTCAAAGGTGAGCTCATTACCACCCTCACACAGGGTGCTGGCCTAGTAGGTGACGACAATTGCTCCCCGAGACCTTTTCCTGCCTGCTTTGCTGCACTATACTGACAGGACCGCAGAATCTCCTACGCAGGGCGCTCCCTCCCCCGTCGACAGTCACTATGAGCTCCAATACCGGGTCCAATCGGGACACGACGCCGGTGTCTCTGTCTGGCCTAGTCTCGACACTCGCGCCGACCGCCGTCATTGCTGCGATCTACTTTGTGATCTTCCTGATCCTGCGCCGCAGCCAGAGGCGTTTCTATGCGCCGCGTTCCTACATCGGGAGCTTGCGAGAAACCGAGAGGACGCCTGCACTGCCGGGTGGCCTCCTGAACTGGTTTAGCCGCTTCTGGAAGATACCCGACAGCTGGGCGCTCCAGACCCAATCTCTCGATGCCTTCCTCTATCTTCGTTTCATTCGTCTAACCGTCATCATCTCCTTCGTGGGATGCTGCATCACCTGGCCCATTCTGTTCCCGGTCAATGCTACTGGCGGTGCTGGTCAGTCACAACTCGACATACTGTCCTACTCCAACATCGACCAGTCGACCCAGAAGAACCGCTACTTTGCCCACGCTCTCGTCGCCTGGGTGTTCCTGGGCTTCGTGATGTACATGATCTTCAGAGAATGCATCTACTACGTCAACCTGCGCCAGGCTTTCCTTATCAGCCCCATGTACTCTGATCGGGTATCCTCTAGGACGGTCCTCTTCACCTCGGTCCCTGAGGCTTTTTTGGACGAGAGGAAGCTGCGCAAGATCTTCGGAAACTCAGTGCATCATATCTGGATCACTGGTGATATCAAGAAGATTGACGAGCTGGTTGAGAAGCGCGACAAGGCAGCTTTCAGGCTGGAAAAGGCCGAGGTCAAGCTTATTAAGCTCGGTGAGTGGCTCTTCGCCCTTCCACCACTGCCCTTTCTCGCCCTTTAGGCGAAGACGAGATAGCAAAGTGTTGTCCTGAGTCTCGAGGATCTGTTGTTGAAGAGACTTCGAGTGTTTCGGGGCCCCGAACCTTGGGACGAGTCTCAGGAATTTCGCAGAGAAAATCGCGTGCTGACAGTTACCAGCCAACAAGAATCGCCTCAAGGCTGCTAAGGCTACCAAGGCCGCTCCCGCTGATGGTCATGAGCAACAGCCTGCGCTGGATGCTGAGTCTGGAAGTATTGCTGCTCGATGGGTTCCTGCTAAGAAGCGGCCTACTCACAGGACCGGACCACTGGGCCTCGTCGGGAAGAAGGTTGATTCGATCGACTGGTGTCGTTCTGAGCTCGCCAGACTGATCCCTGAGACGGAAGCCGCCCAGGCTGAATACCGCACTGGCTCTTACAAGAAGGTCCCTGCCGTCTTCATCACATTCAAGAGTCAGGCCGAGGCCGAGACGGCGTACCAGGTTCTTGCGCATCACCAGGCGCTGCAGATGTCTCCTCGATATATCGGCATCACTCCCCAAGACGTCGTCTGGAAATCTCTGTCGATATCTTGGTGGCAGAAGGTGATTCGCCGATATGCTGTTCTCGCCTTCATCACCGCACTCATCATTTTCTGGGCCATACCAGTCGCTGTCGTCGGTGCGATCAGTAACATAAGTTACCTTGAGCAGAGATTCTCATGGCTGAGCTTCCTCAACAACGTCCCATCTGTGATCATGGGCGTCATCACAGCTCTTCTGCCCTCTGTCGCACTGTCGATTCTGATGTCCTTGGTGCCTGTCATCATGCGGCTTTGTGCGAAGCTCTCTGGCGAGCCGTCGTACTCGCGGGTTGAGCTGTTCACTCAGAACGCATACTTCGTGTTTCAGGTCGTCCAGGTCTTTCTGGTTACGACATTCACATCTTCAGCATCTGCCGTTGTCAGCGAGATTATCAACAAGCCGCAAGATGCTACATCGATCCTCGCCAGCAACCTGCCGAAGGCGTCGAACTTCTACATTTCGTACTTCATCGTGCAAGGGCTGACAGTCGCGTCAAGCGTCGTCTCCCAAGCGGTTGGCTTCCTTGTCTTCACCTTGTTGTACAAGTACCTCACCGGCACGCCTCGTGGGCTCTACAAAAAATGGGCCGCACTCAGCGCCATCTCGTGGGGAAGCACGCTGCCCGTCTACACATGCATCACGGTCATTGCGATCGTGTACGCTGTGATTGCCCCCCTCTGCTTGGGATTCTCTACGATCGGCATGGCTCTCTTCTACTTTGCATGGCGGTACAACGTCCTGTTTGTGACGGACACGAGCGTCGACACTAGGGGCCTGATCTACCCCCGCGCCATCAAGCAGCTCTTCACCGGCATCTACCTGAGCGAGCTCTGCCTCATCGGCCTCTTTGGTGCCTCCGTGGCTATTGGCCCTCTAGTTCTCATGATCGCTTTCACCGTATTTACGGCCCTCTTTCACATCAGCCTCAACAGCGCTCTAGACCCTCTACTCTACAACCTTCCCCAGAGCCTCATGGCTGAGGAGGAATCCCGTCGCGTGGATCTGGAGGCGCCAGCCAGTAATGAAAAAGACAAAGTTGCAACGAACGGCTCGACCGCTAATTCGGTAAGTGAAAGCATCCATCCTCGCAGAGCCTTTACGTCTGAGACGCATGCACTGACGACTGGACAGCACTATTCTGCGCCCAAAAAGGGTAATCTGTTCGTCAAATTCCTCAAGCCTTGGGTTTACGCCGACTATTACACAATGCGAGAGCTCGTACCCCGGCAGGAGTTCAACTTCGGCTATACGGACCAGATCGAGGCAGACGCATACTACCCGCCCGCTATCACTTCGTCAGCTCCGCTGCTGTGGATTCCTCGCGACCAGGCTGGCGTGTCGGCGCAAGAGGTTGCTCACACCAGCAAGGTGATCCCGATCACAGATGAAGGCTGCGAGTTGAACGAAAAGAACAAGCTCGTGTGGGACCAGGATGGCGCAAGACCCCCCGTGTGGGAAGAGAAGATCTACTACTAAAGTAGTCTGTGGGCAGTCTCAGTGTAGTCTGGGAGATGCGAGTCGACCCATAGTGGCCTGAGACCGAGAAATTTCAACAACACTGGTAATAGGAGGGGTTGGCAAGTTCGGTACTAAGTTTTTTCTTCTATCTGTTACTGCTTACGACGTTCACGTTGGGGGCTTCTGGCCGCTTCTGGATTGCCTTTGGGATGAATACACTCAGGCGTGGAAGGATGACTTTTCCAGAAGCCATCATATCATAGACGGAACGGCGACCACGATACCACCTTTAATGCGACAATCAAATGCAATATGACCAAGTTGCCTAGTCCAAGTGACATCCGATTGCTCTGCTCGTAAGAATATACCCATAGAAGAGAGGCTTTACTGTAATTACCGTAATGCAAATTTCCTAGCAACCAGGCTGGTCGCTATGTCTTCCCCTCCACATTGTCCCTTCCCGAGCGAGGCCGGGCCCCGAGGCAGGAAACCTCCCAAGATGAGACCAGCTATTGCTTTTGCGGATCACATTGCATCTCTGCGGATGTCCGTCATCTTACTAGAGCATAGGTAGACTCTGATTCGACTGTAATAGAATGGCTGACTCTAGAATGGATATCCTTCACATAATTTCTGATTCCTCACTTCCCGCCCCCCTGCCCTCGGAGGGGGGGGCAATCCCTGTCTGGCGATCCGCTCGTGCGCTTACTTAATAATCACTTCGAAATACGACGACATCTGACCGTTTCAACCATACACAATACACACGCCGCACTTGTCATCCGTTGTTAAGAGCTCGAATGATAGACCAGACCGGATAGACCAGACCGGAAGATAGGACGTTTTGGAGGCGTCCGTCCTCTCAACTTTGACGAAAACCCAATGGCTGGCTGAGCGGACCATTCTATTTCTGCGGCCACTCGCTCACCGACCCCCTAATGTGCCAGCAGCGGCTGACGCTCATGAACCGGATGAGCTTGCTATAACTCATCGCGACCATCGCTCCGCGGAAGGCTTAGACATATAACTTCTCGATGGGCCTACCGCGCCCCGCTTCAATCACGATGCCCCTCCACCACCACCACAGCCGGCGCAGCCGGACCAGCCTCGTCATGTTCACCTTGGTGGCCATCTTTGGCGGCTACTCCCTCCTGCACCTCCTCGTCTCGCCACTTCAGCCCTTCCTACCTTCATATGACCACCTCTCGCCCAAGCCTCTCCCGCCAGCCACCTATCACAATTACACCTCATCCTTCTCCTTCGACCTCGACCAGGCGGTGAACCCAGACTGGATGTCCAAGGTCCCGGATGGCGTCTCGCTCTCCAGCCTGTCTATACCTGGGACGCACGACACGCTCACCTTCGACCTGGTGGACAACGATGTGTTCCAGTGCCAGAACCACGACCTGAAGACCCAGCTTCGCGCCGGGCTGCGCTACTTCGACGTCCGAGGGAGGCTGCTCTACAACGCCACGTCGGACGCGCCCAACCAGGAGCCGGCGAACATCGGCATCTTTCACGGGCACGTGTACACGGGGTACACGTTCGAGGATGTGCTGCTGACCGTCTTCGATTTCCTGGAGGAGCACTCCTCGGAGGGCGTTGTGATGAGGGTGAAGGAGGAGGGCACGCCGCTGCCGGTCGGCGACGCTGACAAGCCCTGGAAGACGGGACTCTACAATACAACCTTTGAACAGGCCTTTAACCAATACCGCCTGAATAACAGTGCTACTGCTCAGGGCTGCGAGGAGCACCTCCTCTTCCCGTGGCCGTCAAACCCCCGCACCATCCCTACGATGGGAGAGTTGCGCAGCAAAATCATCATTCTGTACGAATTCGACGCTGTTGCCAGCGATTACGGCATCCCCTGGGTGTCAGAGCATGTTCATCTCGAGGACGTGTGGATTATTTCGGATCCGCAGCACCTTGACAATAAGTGGGATGCTGTCAGGCAGAACCTGCAGCTGGCGGCTGCAAGCGCCGAGGGCGCTGACGCGCTCTTTCTAAGCCATCTCAGTGCCAGCGTAGGTGTCTTGCCTATTGAGGCAGCGGCGGGTCCGCTGGAGGACAGGACCAATGGCACGATCATCATGGGGATCAACGAGCGTACTGGCTTGTGGCTTGAGGAGGGGCAGAACCTGGGCGAGAAAGGCAAGACAGGAGTCATTATGGGAGACTTCCCCGGGAAGAGACTCGTGGAAGATATCCTGAGGAGGAACGAGTGGTTGGGTGTTTGATGCATGATCGCGTTGCCTGGCTTTCCGCCGTCAAGACGGTTATTTACTGCCGCCATCCGGAACAGCTCCTACGGGAGGAACCTCACCGGTTGACCTGGACATTCCTCACGGGTGTCATGAACCGTCCTCTGGGTCCGCTGGACTGAAGCATTCACAAAGGTCTGCACATGCAACGGGCAAATGCTTTTGAGAATTTGGACCCAAGAGAGGCAGGCTGAACTAGGTGGCTTAAGCACGAGGTGCAGAATCCTACGGCAAAACTCGGAAGCTCGAGTTACTGCTCTGCTGTGAACGACAAGCTGTTCGATGATTGTCGGTCCCGCGCGCCCTGCCGGTTTAATGAAGGAGGAAGAGCATCGTAGAGATGTACGGCCTAGAAACAGCAGTTGAACGTCTGGGGAATGCATCGTCCGGACAGGAGTGGCTCGAAAAGGGCGAGTAGGGAGGACGCATTCAGCTTATTGTATCAGCACATGCATCGCCCGACGAAATATCCACTCTGGGCACAAGAACCTAGAGAGGGCCTTGAGCGATATGACCGCTTCTCACCCACAAACATCCACCATCATCGGAGTTGGCGAGCTGTCCTTAATATTATAGGCCGGCCGCTGAACCTAGGCTAAGTAGCTGCGACAGAGCTGTTGATGGCATACGAGCGGCCTCAAGGACCTACTGCGTTTTCCTCATCTCTTTTATTACGCTTCCAAGGCAGCATAGGCACGGTCTGTGCAGGCCAACAGCTCCGAGAGCTACTGATATGTACCGGTCTGTCGCCCTGTAATCCCCAACAGAGCGCAGCAACGTTCTACGGCGGCTCTGATTTGATCGATCGATGGGGTCTAGACAGGGAGCCATGGGATTAAGGCGACGGAAGCACGTGTATTCTTAGTCTCGTCACAGGGGACATGGTGATATATAAGGTATTTCGCATGCTGACACCCGAGATCTTAGCGGCGTGTTTCTGTTTCACGTACAAAGCCTACGAGCCGGCGCCGAAGACGCCTCCTTCGTCATCCTGCGCAAAAAGTCTACCGTAAGCGACGCGTCGACCGCGCAGCCCAAGAAAAACTCAGCGCCGTCTTACAGTACCGAGATCAAAGCCGTTGTGATCCCAACGAACCGATCTACTGCAGCACTATAGTAGTTCTTGCGCGAGCCATGTTAAGTAGCCTCGTCGTCAAGGCCAGCCAGGGTTGCCCCCTGCGGCCGTCTGACAGCTCTGCGTCCCGTCCCGGCTGACCGGCTGCGCGGCCTATTGGGTGCCCTGCAATACCAAGAGTTCCCGGCGGGTCGCCGGATCGATAAGGTTCACGCTGCGTATTTCTGTCCACAAGATTGATTAATCACGCAAGGTGCTATCCTGGCGAGGCCAGGTCTCGGAGGCAGTACGGCCGAGAGAGAGCCACAAACACCATGGTAGTGCCGATGGGGTTCTTGCATCTCCGCTACGCCGTGAGCTGGCGCGGCTGCTACTAAGTAAAATGTCATTTGCTGTGGAGCAGGCACCATCATAGATCTTGAGGATCTCGACAATCGAAATTTGGCGAAGTCGACCCAGAACCCACCCAGCAACCGGGACGCACCCACACGACAACCGTGGCAGGGGTCCCGGGGGGTGGGTTTGTTTTCTGGCCCAAGATTGCCAGGCGGTGATCAGCATTCCCACTACTCCCGCCCAATCAACCCCCCCGGCGACGCGCGAGATCCACACAGGGATTTCCTCGCGCGCGCGACCCTGATACGCTGCGGCCTGTCCAGATCCTGAAACACCGAAACTTCTCGCTGCTGAGTAGCGACGAAAGGGAGATAGATGGGAGTGGGGAGCAACTGAATACGGCACAAACCGAGATGATCACAAGCCGTCAGGGAGCTGAACAAACCTCGCGTAAACCTTACTGACAAGACATGTGGCCCAACGGACATCCCCGCTGTGGCCTCTCAGAATTCCAACACACACACATACACACACGGCCTCGCTCGGCTCCGAATAGATGACATCACGGGCGGGACCATCCTCATCAGATGAGAGGAGGGGGGGTGACACTTCCGGACCAGACCAGCCCGCCCTCGAAACCGCCCACGAAGGTAGACAAGAGTGGGATCTACATCGGAGCAAAAGGAAGACGGGGTGGTTGGGTGTTATTGTTTGTGCTACCGGCGAAGCCTGAGACGGCGCCGGTGGGCCCCCTTACTTGGAAATGGCAGCAGGAAATCAAACAATTGGCCACAGATTATGAACCTTATTGCTTATTTCTTTTTTCTTCTTTCTTTTTCCTTCTTTTCTTTTCGGCCCCTCTCCTGATGTGACAGTTGTACAGTATGTACTCCACCCATGAGCGCTTGCAAAGCCGCGGAAAACTGGGCAGACAGGCATCACATGCTCGCGGCGTGCAGTGGAGACAACGACCGGTGTGGATGGGCCGAGTACTCCGAACCAGCCCGGATCCGTGATCGCGCATCACGTAGATGCGCTGTTGTGGGCTGTTCCCACTTGTGTGGCTGGAATGTGAACAGATCGCGATCGATGGCAAACCTACCGAGAACGGACGACTCCTCTTGTGTAACCCATGCTTGCTTGTTATCGCTCTTCGGTTTATTCGCTGTTTGCTGTGAATACCACAACGTACTCTATATCGACCCAACACGCCTCATCTTTTGTACATGTTTCCTGATTAGAAGACCCTTGACCAGCCCGGACCTCGACATTACGAGGGAACCGGACAAAGGTCCTTTCCCCCTCCCGTCGCCGCAGCCGGTAAATCGGAATGGTCGGAGGTGGGCGGCGCTCGAGTGGCGCGCTGTGTTTGTACAACTCGTGTTCTCTCCCGTCGTCTGATAGCGGCAGGAGTTGTAGACACTAGAAATATTTCGAAGAGCAGCTGTGGTTCAGTCGCCCACGGTCAAACCTCGTGGACAGACGAGCAGCCGACTGCGTGTGATGCGTTCCCCTGTAATGCTGTAATCATCCTATCCAACACCATCCTGACCCACCCCATCCGTGACCTGTTCTTTTTTCTCTCGACTTGCTGAAAGAAAACCCCGAAACAAAAACGCCGTCCTGGTATCTCAGAGTGCAACGCCAGTATGCAGACCAAAAAAGTGGAGCCGAACGCGCGGCGGAAATTCGTTTGCGTCGTCAGATGACATCGCGATTATCCAAAGAGTGTTTGATCCGCAACCAAACTTCACGATGAATCCCCATATTAATTATCGTCGGTCGGATCGGGGTTGAACACGCGCAGCGCTCGAGGAGGCTCATGCACTCTCCGTGAATAGTCCTGGTCGTCACGGATTGTGTTGAGACTGTCGTGGCTTGCAGCGCGGTACAGGCCAAACGTTTGTTTTGGGTCGAGCCGAGGGTCCATAGGCTTCATGCTCATCCTCCTGCTCGGGGATCCGTAACTGTTATCCTCCTCCATAGGCAAGCCATATCCGTGGCTAGAGATCGTGCCTGTCTTAGACATGATGCCGGCCGAGCTCCCGCGCCTGTGTGACCCAGCCATTGCGGCGGCAAGCGGTGCTTGATCCATTTGCTCCCGGGCCTTTCTGTGGCGACGATAAAGGATAGCGCCGGCGACGAAGGCCCCGAGGATGGCCAAGATGCCGATGACGAGACCCGCGATCGCCCCTTTGGAGAGACTACCGCCGCCCGAGGAGCTCACTTTCGCTATAGACGTCACGGTCTGGAATATGATAGTGCCGTCGCTGGTTACCGTTTGTATGCTTGTCACGACGCTCGGCGCATCACTGGTGGTGGTAGTTTTGGCAGACGACTGACGAATGCGTTAGTAAGAGTTTGGCAGAATAGATTTTATTGAGTAAGGCGGGAAAGGTTGCTAGGAGATAGACAAAAGGATGCGTGAGAGAAATAAATAGAACAAATGGCCTACCGTAGTCTCGGTGGATGTGGCCGAGGTCTCGGAAGAGGACTTGCTACTGGTAAGCAATGTAGAAGAAGAAGTGGTGGAGGAAGAAGAGGTGGAGGAAGAAGAGGTGGAGGTGGTGGTAGTAACTGAGGCCTGGACGGTCTCAGTTGTTGTTGTTGTTATCGACGAGGTTTCCCCCGTTGTCTGCATCCCATAGTCGTTAAGCGACCGTTCGACCACACCCGACGACATTGTTTTAAGACAATATTGAAACGCGGATGTGGCGGGGAGCGAGACAAGCAAGTGGGTTGGCACTGAATGCAGCAAATACAGGAAGAGTGACTTACAGAAGTAGAAGAGGTGGCCGTGGATGACGCCGTCGAAGAGGTACCTCCAGTAGTGCCCGAGACAGCAGCAGAGAGGGCGAGATAACCGTACAAATTATCGCCTCCACAGTAGTCGGAAGGATAGCCCGGGCAGGCAGTATCGCTGGACTCGAGGTTAGCAAGCTTGCTCGAAACCACTGCGGCGGAGGATGTGGAAATTTACCATTTATCTGTATCCACCTGGTCGCCCGAGTCGGGGACGTAGTCGGAACACCAGCAATCCTCGTCCTGTAGAACAGCGAGTGCGTAGCCTTGGTCGTTGCACCAGTTGAAACACCGGCCTTCGGACATGTATATGGAGGTGTTTGTCGCGGTGGTGCCGGTATTGATACTGGCGCAATAGGCGATTGCTACTGACGGAGTTGCCACGGCATGATGGATGCATATCGAGGCCAGAGCAACGAGGGCGCCTAGACAGGCGGCTGATCTCGAGACGGGCGACATCTCGTGTTCTTAGCAGTGAACTTGTCCAGAAGGTCTGCGGCAGTACAGTCAGCCTTATGGTCGTAAAATGTGCGGCGTGTTGTAAACAACATCTGGAATGAGGGTTGCCCCGGCGGGCACGAGACCCCCACGCGTGTTGGGATGCCCTGAGGGGCAGAGCGGCGAGGGTGTGAGTCTTGACCAACCTTTTTGCGACCGGCGATGTTGTTACAATATCGAGTCCGAATTCTTATCGCTGAAGCCCTTCAAACCCAACACACAAGTGATCTCAGGAGCGGTTGGGAAATGGTCCCAGCAAGTCCATCACAACGAACAGTCCAAATATAATGGGTAATGTGGCCGTAGTGATGGTACAAGTGAGTCGGATCGATGCAATTCGAATCCAATGCTGCCACACGCCTCGAGCAAACACCGACAGACTTGGTGCTGTCACACCCAGGGCCGAGAGTTGGCCGGTTGACCAGGAGTGACCTCGATCGTGGCGCAAGAGATAAATGAGGTGCTGGCCTCGTACGGCGTCTCCAGGTGAGCTCGAGACGAAGATAAGCCGGTGTAGATCTGCCGGGACGACCTGCGTAAGCCTACGCCGTGGAGCTCTCGTGAGGGACAAAGACCGGTGTCTCTGCTCCGCACGCTGTAGGGCAAGGCGGCCGCGGCCAGTCGAGCAGCTTTTGAGTCACCCGGACGTTGTCGAGCAGGAGGGAGCGAGCAAGCGAGCAAACAAGCAAGCAGCCGCGTCAGGACCGGGCTGAGGGCTGGCGTGCAGTGAGGAGCCCGTGGAAGCAGCGCTGCGGCAGAGGTGAGGAGCGAGGGTGAGGTGAGGTTAGACTGAGGTGCGCTGCGTGGAACAGGAGGGAAGACCAAGGCAAGAATCCAAGACGCAGAGAGTGCAAGACGCAGCAGCGATGCATCGATGGGACCCAGCGAGAAACTTGAAAAAGAACCGGGAAGGGCCAGGAGCCCGCTGCCAGATTGGGGCCAGGGTTGCCCCGGCACAGAAAGAGGGTCTCACGCTGGAACCTACAGCCGAGAGACAGGCTCGGCCCAGGACCAGCAAAGTGGGGAACGAGGGTGTTACTGTGTACGTGGAGCGAACGCGGCTGGTGAGGAGGTCAGGAACCTGGCAGCACCTGTGGAGGAGGGAGGGGGAGCAGGAGGCGGAGGAGGAGGAGACGAGAGCGAAACGGAGAGTAAGAGAAGGCAAAAAAAAAAAGAGGATTCCAATTATCAAACCAAGCAATTGGAGAGCGGACGTGTTTGTGCTAGCGCCGACGCGCACGGTATCAGCAGCAGCGGTAGCGGCAGCAGTAGCGCTAGCGATAGCGCTACGAGACTACCTGCTGTACGGACGTACAGCTTGCTATCTTGCCGTACTACTGGGTAGTAGTACCACAGTAGCTGCAGTGCCCTGTAGCAGCAGTACTCTGCACGGAGTGGCAGGAGTGGCAGCAGTGGTGAATTGCGATGGCGGTGAGGACTGCACACGACCAGCTAAGTGCCATGAGCTGGCCAGACACTGGAGACTGCCGTGGTACGCAGAGGCGGCGAGCGGGAGCAGCAGCAACAGCGAGGAAGCAGACACGCAGGGCAGCAGGACGGTAGACAGTACCGCCTGAGACGCACTGCTGTGGTACCTAGAGCCAGGCCGCCGCGGGGCGGACAGGGCGGGCAGGGGATGCGGTAACCTACAGCAGCCAGGATCATCAGGTACGCGGTACTAGGACCAGAGGGCCTAAGGGCCTGCCTCTGAAAAACAAGCCCCCAAGACATTCTCTCCTGTGCACTAGTGCCATGGTATCACTGCACGGCATCGGGCCCGGATTGCACGAACACACAGAGCGCAAGCCATGCCACGGTAGGGCACAGGAACCAGAGGCCCGGTACTTGCAGGCTCTTAGTCTCTGCAGGTGTACTGAGTAGGCAAGCAGGCAAGCATGGCAAGTTTAATCGATCTGCCCAGCCTGGGCCCGGCGTGCGTGGTAGTGTCTTCTCTGGTCGGCTCGCCGGCACCACAAGCAAGGGCTGCCCCTCTGCAGGCTGCCCCCAGTGCCGAGCTATTATGTACTATGTATGCTCCCCTTCGAAGCGTGAGGAGAACATGCAGCCGTCGGCACTACTTAAGAGCGAACAGCTGCGGCCCTCTAGCCGGCACACGGAGAGAGAGGAGGGGGAGTGGCGGGAAGCACTGTAATTGGAAGGTTTCTTCCCGTCGACGACGACGGCCTATCTGGCTGGGCTTCGTGTTGGGTTATCTGCGCGAGTGAGAGTCTCCCCCAAAAAAGACCTGCTAGACAGTTTATTTTCGGCCTCTCCTACTGTTGCTCCTCATCCTCCGGGCCTTGGCCTTTTTCCTTCCTTCACCTCCTTCTGGGCCCCTGGGCCAGGCCAGGCCAGGCCGCCTGCTATGCTTGAGGCTCAGCTGCCGTGCGAAACAAACACACATAATGCGTCCTGCGGCGACTCCTCAGAACTGCAACGAGCCCGCTTTGGCGAGAGCGAAGGGGACACGAACGAGGTTGCAATCTGCAGAGCCCGGCACCACCCCTGCCCTCCCTGCCCCCCTGCCCTGGCTGATGTCGTCACCACCTGCGTCCGAGAAAGATCCTCAAGGTTCCCTTCCCGCCCTCTGCATGTGGGCGTGGTGGGTTGCTCGGATGGAAAGGCACAGGAGGTGGGCCCGCTGCGACCAAGGACGCGTCGCCTCGGCACCCGCCATGGCACCATGCTGCATGCTCTGCTAGGCACTTAATAGCCCACACACCCACGACACCGTCCTCCCGTGCACCCCACGCCCGGCCTTCGTGCCACCTGTACGGGTGATATGACCAGGGCCTGTCAGGCCCTGCCAGGCCCTGTGGGTTCCCAATCTCGTCCGCCGGGCTTGGTGGCGTCCCAGGCAAGGCAGGCCCCGGGGCCACACAGCCACTCCTCCCAGCACTGCCAGCGCTGCCAGCTCATCTGCGATCGACAGTCCTCCCTCCCTGTGGGCATCTCGGTAAGTAAGATGAAGGGGCTTCGCTGGTTCTTCACAGGCGCGCCGGGCTCGGCGGAGGGCATTCGCCTCGAGCCTTCTTTCCGTGCACCGGGGCGGCATCACGTTACCTGCGTGTGGTTCGGGCTCGACGTCGTGACCCCCTCGCACGCGCTCGCACCGCCTCATGTATTTTTGCTGGCTGGCCGTGTGGCCCCGGCGATAAGCCGGACTAGGTCCTTGTCGCGAGTCGCCACCACCATGTGCAAGTGCAGCACGCAGCAGGTCACGCTTTGCTCCGTACAGGCGCGCGAGTGCCCACTCCCCCAGCGCCTCGCCTCGTATCGGCGACTCGAGCTGCTGCCAATGCCGGCCCCGGGAACGTGTCTTAACCCGTAACTCGTCCCACACCACCGCCCGGGACAGCCTGACAGTTTTTCGCTACCGTACAAAACCTCACCCTCGCTCGATCGTCGATCTCACCAGCCGCGAGGCCCCCCCCCCCGGAGGCGGTTCCAGGGGCTGGCCGAACTTACCAGCAGCACGGGCAGCCGAGGCGCCACGGCGGCCTGCAGCTGGCAAGGCTGGCACGCCGGCCGCGACATCGTCACATCGGCCTTGCCGCAGCTGCCGGGCGGCCCGTATGCCTCCCTCTGTGCGGAGCTCCCTACAGCCAAGGTTGGCTTGCTGGTTGCTTAGTTTAGCACACGAATTTCCGAGGGCAGGGCACCGGGCACAGGCCGGCCACAGGCTTGCCAAACCCCACCTCCTCTCTCGAATGGGTCCCCGGCACGAGGCTGTACCGAGACGACGCCAAGCCTGCAAATTGGCTGCAATCTCGAGGGATACACCACCGCCAAAAACCTCGTTGATTTCTGGAGGCTCGAGGGCCACATGGGGGCTGCACAAAGTCAATTCCTATACTATGCAACCCGGACACCGCTTTCAGTAATCTCGACGGGGCTCGAGTACCCGGAGAAGCCACCCACCCCCCACGCCAGCGAGCTGCAGCAAGGGATAACCTTGTGACAAGCTCGTGAAGCTCCTCGTTATCGCGTCTACCTGGGCCCCGGCGAACTCAATTGGTCCCGTATCCCTGGAGAAGACGTGCTGATCCAGAAACGCCTCCATAAGTAGTAATTGGGGATGAGGATGCTGACGATAGTAAGCCCAACGTCCGGACTGCATTGCCAGGACACCGCGTGCTTAGACTGCCAACATCCGCAGCAGCGATGGCGTTCGACACTCGCTACTACGCCCGCATCGTTGCGCAGTGACGACACGATGTTCTGACATGGAGTGCCGAGGAATCAGAAGGCGCTCTCGGGTGGAACGGGAGGGCGTCCCCCCGTCATCCTGACCATCGTTCTGCTCTATCGTAAATTCGACTCGATAGCACCAGCGGCGTCCCAACCATACGTCATGTTCGCTCACTGGCGCCGAGGATGTTGAGCCGTCCCACGGGGTTTCTCAGCCTCTCGTTGCACCATACTCCCTTGATCAGAGACTATGATGTGCGCCACGGGCGATCTTTCTTGGGCTGACCGCTGAGCGGTACTACTTTCCACAAACCGACGCCGGCTACGTGGTATGGAACCGGACCAGGCCCTCAGCAGCATTGCTTTTGGCACACGACACCTCCAGGTTTGATACTACAGCAGCTACTATATGGTGCTCCCTATGGGCTGCATACCGCGGTGCGGAGCCCTATCGGATAGCAAGAAGAGCCCCGGTTCAACAGAGACAGCTCAACCTGACTGTTTAGGCAAGTCATTACGCGTGGTTCGTCAGCGACCAATATATCGGCGACACAACCTTATAAGCCGTGGCGGTCAACAAGTGCCACAATTGGCTGTGTGCTCCGGCACGGATCGATCAGACTTGTTCGCCGGCGAGTGGTCGCCGTGGGAGACGCCGGAAAGATGTCCCCGGGGTGGGTGCGGCAAGTCGCCACATAATTAGTAGTGATCCTCGATCGCCCAGTCTCCCTCGTGCAGAGAAGCCTCCCGAAAGCCTGTGAAGTTGTTGATTGCTTCTCCAGGCAGGTTCAACCGGGTCAACATCGGCTGCGGCACACATCATCACTACCTGCTGCTGCTCAGAGGAGCCGGTGAAGCCGGTGCGGGTGACTGAGCAGCGGGCTCACTCATCTTCGTGCGCGCAGGTTGCTGATAACACCAGCATGAGACATGCATGCAGCGCTCAGAAGAGAAAAAGACGAGCACGGTTCAGGCCCGAGGACACATCGTGCAAACCTTGCCGACCTCACCTGCAGCATTGCCATGCGAGAAGCAGATGCACAGAGATCCCGGCGGCATTAGCGCGCCTGGTTACGAGGACCACCCAGCCAGTCTCGTATGAGGCTCGCCGCCGCCTCTCCACATCCCAAGGTCAACACGAAATAAAACGTGCGGCTCTCCCTCGCCAATCCCACTGTAGATCTGACGGTCCCAGACCACCGTGACCACCCAACATCAGGCGCCGGGGCCCACGCGACCGCAACCCACCTCCCGCCACACATACCTACCTACCTTCAGTGACTTGCTTATACGGGTGCAGATGAGCTCGGCGCCCGGGCGCCCGGGCGGGCGGCAAGCTCGTCAGCGCCCAACGTTATGATCGACACGACAAGGGGTGGTTTTTTCATAATCCCCCTGCGAGCCCACAAAACACTCGACAAGGTTGCCGCTGGGCTCCCCCAAGGCCCCGTCTGATCTATCAGAAAGAAAGGCCTGGCTGCCATCGACCCCGCTCGCTCGCAAAGAAATCTGCAAGTCTAGGCGAGGCGCCGGCTCGAAGCATATCCGGGCCTGCTCGGGCGACCCATCCCACTCTACCGCGGCCGGGGCCCACCTCGCGCGGGCACCCGGATGAGGCGGATGACCGCTGGCCCGGGGGTCCGTCTCCCGGCATGGGGGAAGCGCCCACCGTCCCCTCGGAGTTTTTTTTTTGAAATCCCTTGAGATGTGAAGACTTCCCTTCCCGCCGTCCAGGTATTAGACACCACAACACTGACATAATCGATCGGCTAGGCGGCCAATGACTTTCCGCCAGCTCAACACACAAGAGACCTCGGGTGGAGGGAGTGGAGAGGGGCCCAAACAAAGAAGCGCTTGCGGTGTTTGTCGAGACCGCCTTCGAATCCCCCCATTGGGTGGGGCCACGACCAAGGCGTCGCGCCGGCTGTAGCTACCGGCTGAAGTCTCCCAATGAGCATCACATCTTCGGAACCCAGCTGCCGAACTATCACTCATTTGTCTCTACAAGTGGACCGCCTCGCTATGCCGTGTCTTTCTCCCGTGTCCAGCACGGCATGCCTGCCTCATCGATGATCTCGAGCCTCCCGGGCTCGGGAGAATGCAGAATCGTAGATGAAATGTCCAAGGAGATTCGCTGGGCTTTGTGTGCCTGGTGAATACACGGCGCGCTAGTTGACCGAAATGGGACAGGAGACTCGTGGCTCTGCGCCGCGGCTGGATCCTTCGCACCGGGACCGAGCTAGGTGTGCAATATCTACGAATCTGGACATGACCTCATCTTGGCGGCGAGCGGGTGAATACCTACCTGGAGCTGAACCTTTCGAGGATCTCATGCGTAAGTTGCACCGCGAGCCTGTCCTGCCTTACCTTAGCTTAGCCTCTTGCTGGTCCTAATGGCAGCCATATGAGATAGCTCGTCGCTAAGAAGGAATCTTGGTAATGGGAACTTTTCGGCCTTGGCGACTTCATCTAGGCAGTACCTAGACAGGCAACTCGGCATAAAATGGCTGCTGGCCAAGAGGTGTAGACTATGGCTGTCTCGTAGGATGGGGTTCAAGTGTTATCCCGCTGGCGCTTTTCCGCCACCCCCATTCCATCCCATCCCATTCCATCCCATCCCATCCCATCCCATTGTCTCCTAAGAGGTATGAATACCTCGTAATTGTTGTATGTAAAAAAACGGCACCAGGGCTGGAGCCCCGTGAAAGATATCATTTTCTCCTGCCGCCCGTGGCAGACCGAACGCCGGCTGACAATTCTCGAGGTCTGCCAGCATCGCCACTGGCCAAAGACCCAACATATAAAAGAGGTTCTAAATCAAATCTGTCCAAGGATGGTTTTCTCACGGGCCCCCAGAGAATGTTCCTAGTGTCCCGGGTTGCTTCTCAGCATATCATACAGCTGCTGATCATTTATGCTTTGGTAGTTGTTGCCTGGGACGCCCATAGTCCTATGCTGGCCGTAAGATGCATCGCCTGAGCCAGACTGCCCATGATCGGTGGTACCTCGCGAGCCAGATCCATAGCCAGAGCTCGCGTTGTCAGTGGGTCCGAACCCGTACCAATCTTGCCGTTGTTGCTGGCTCGGGGCGCTTTGGGACTGAGATTGGTTGTGATCATAGGACTGCTGCTGCTGCCGAGGCTGCCGGGTTCGCTGCCGAGCACCGTACGAGGAAGGGGTCTTAGCCCTGGAGGCGTGAGCAGTCGATTGCGGCCGCGCATCGAACGAGTGTATCGTCGAAGGCTGCTGTGTTGTGGCTGCGGGCATATTGTACGTTGGATTCGTAGACGTTGCAGCACTGTTACTGTCGTAGGAGTTGTGATTGTGGCTGCTCGCGCCCTTGGGCCAACTGGTATGGCTTGGGCCGGCGGCCGTCCTAGAGGACGACGAAGCTATAGCTTGAGTCATAGGGGCTACCAGGCCAGAAGTGGACGGTGCCCGAGACCGCGGGATGTAGGCATCATACCTCGGATACGACGTGGACGAGCTACCAGGGGCATTATGTTGAGCATAAAGGTCATAAGCCACGCCCGAGTGTGCCTGGTCCCCTTGGTTCGCCGCCACGTTATAGCGAGAGAACTTATCGTAGTCTGGCCCATTATTGGCGTCTGTGGCATTGGATGAATTGTAGACAGCAGTCGTATTCACAGGGGGGGGCTGAGCCATAGGAGTCTGCTGCAACGGCGATGATCTTGTGAGACTCTGAGACCTCTGACTTTGTCTCGACTTGGCCCTGGCCACCTGCGCAGCTTGCGTTGGGGTCTGAAAGGGAGACACGGTGCGTGCGGCCGGCGAAGGCTGAGCCTTTCGCAGGGCTGCCTGAGACAATATCATAGCAGCCTGGAGCCCGTCATGCTGCGATGGCTCATAAGCAGGACCAGTCACGGCGTTTCCAGGCCCAGCTTTTTTTGACAGAGAGCCTGGAAAGATCCGGGAGGGACTTGCTGAGACCTCTGCCGTCTGCCAACCGGAGCCATTACTCATAATTGAAGAGTTGGGATAGCCATTTCGGGCTTGACTTGATGGGGACGGTAGACTGCCGTGGGGA
The DNA here is from genome assembly GCA_001282315.2 of Chrysoporthe cubensis. NCBI lineage: Eukaryota > Fungi > Ascomycota > Sordariomycetes > Diaporthales > Cryphonectriaceae > Chrysoporthe > Chrysoporthe cubensis. The sequence continues at coordinate 2,045,950 of LJCY02000008.1, read as the reverse complement.
CCAGATTCGGAGGATGTTGGAGGAGCCGGTTGAGCTGGAGCCTGTACAGATTGGACAGGTTCCGGTGCTGGAGAGTGGGCAGAAGGTGCGTTGAGAAGGCCAGGGTAGTTTGTTTGCGATGCCTGCTGCGACTGGTGGGAGTAGGCCATGCCGTTCGGTGCAGCTTGCGGATGGAGAGAACGTGCAGAGTAAGCCGAGTAATCCATTCCGGTCGACATCTCCTCTGGCACGTCTTGCGGATATGACAGGCCGGTTGTCCCAGGCTGATACAAATCATGTGAGACCTCTTGGAAGGCAGATGAAGTATCGGCTGAATGTGGCATTATATTCGGCGCCGGAGGATAGGAGCTATTAAAGCCAGGCGAGCCCAGATCTGACACATCGTCTTCCGGCGCTGGTTCGACGGTAGGTCCTGCCACTGTTGCTGGTGCTGATGCAGGGACCTCCGCGTTAGGCTCTTCCAGCTCACTATCCTCGGCCGCTTCGGCGGACTTGCTTAGTTTTCGTTTCTGCTCTGGTGGATAGTAACAAGCAAGACCTGCATCAACACATTGCGAACATTCCGGCTTCGCTTTGGAGCACTGCGAAGAGTCAGCTTAGCCATACATGGCGAACCCGAAATCCGACTTGCCTTCATCTTCTGGGCTCTGCAAGACTGACAGCTGCCTCGGGTCTTCTTGACTTTCGGCGTGCCATCCGCGTTCAAAGCCTTCTTCTTGGACTTTTTCTTCTCATGGCCATCAGGAGTTGTGCCGTTTGCCGAACCGGGGGCCGGCGTTGAGACATTGTCCTTGTTAGGGTGTACAATCCTCAGTCGTTCGGCACCGTACTTGATCAGCATGCCTAGAGATTCGGTCTGCAGCTCAGGTGCCTGATTTGCGAAGATATCAAACTGCTCAGCTGAAAGTGTGCTGGGATCAACGCCGTTGTCACTGAGTTTTCGCGTAGCCTCGTTACGACGCCGAGCCGACTCGCTTGGGGACAGATTAAGTAGCGGATTCTGCTGGTAGTCTCTCTCAGCCTGCCCAGCAACTGTCTCCTTGGGTCTCGGCGACTGTGGATTCTGAGATATTGGTGGTTGGCCACCTTCAGCATTCGGATCGTTTGGGTTCACGTTCTTTGCCTTTCGTTTCTTTGCGGACTCTTCATTCGCAGCGCCATCGATAGCCTGGCTCTTTCTCTTCTTACTCCTCCCGTCCCTGCGCCTTGGATCCGTACTCTCTGGTGGTAGGGGAGGCTTGTACAGCCCCAAAAGGTCCGCTACGGTCTTGTGGAGTGGCGTATGCTCGAACTTGATCATTATGAGGCGATTGTTCTTAACAAAAGCTATGGTGACCGAGCCACGGCAGTCAAATGCAGGGCGGGCTGAAGTTTATGCTTAGCAATTGCACAATCAAGTTTAAATTCACATGGCAAGGCCTCACCCAAGTTCACAGGATCCTGACTGTCCCTCCCACTGGATTCTCCCACAGGTACCTTAGCAGCATGCTTGGAGTTCTGGCGCTGCCATGCCTGGGTGGAATTTTTGCAGAGATACTGGAAGCTCCAGCCTATGGCACTCCTGGAGACCGAGCGCACTGCCCAAGAGCTATTGTCCACGCTTCCCAGCAATGTGATGATGTGCCTGGCGACAGCCTTTTGAAGCACAGGGTTGTCGGCGGGCTGGTTCATAAGGGTATCGTGGGCTCTGATCTCGCGCATTGTAAGGTTCGCTTTGCCATTGGCGACGGGGTCGGGCGCAGCGGCAAGAGCTCCGCTCAGCGCAGGGTCGAGGTCCTGGTTCGGACTCGTGCCATCGCCCTCGTTTTCAGGTACGTTGAAGACCGCCGTTGGGGGGAACTCGAAGGTCGCAGAGATGTGCTCGGCCCTGGTCTCAGTGACTTTTGCCTCGAGCAGGCCCGTGAACTGAGATTTGAGGTCCTCGACCGAGTTGCAGGCGAAGCTCGACTTGGGCGCGTCGAGGAAGTCGTCCATTGCTGCGACTCAAACCGAGGTTGTGCCTCTCACGGCCACCTCTCCTCACCACGCGGTGTTTCTCGATGTCGTGTGCATGGATCGCGTTTTGACGCGCCGTCAATTGTTAGAGCTAGTCAGCAGCTCTGACCGACGCGCAGGGCAGCGGGGTTGGCAACTTGACCGATCAGGTTATCAAATGTTCTAGAGGTGGTGGATGTTGGGTGCACACGAACTATACAGGCACCAGGGTAGTAATTAATTCACGACATGCCGACCTTGACAAGTGGAGTACCATGGTAGACCCGTCTGACCTTTGCCCCCACCAACACACTCTCAAGCCCCACCTTAACAGTGCATTCCCACACATCCTCGACTTCACTCAGTATGCCTCTGATTCTTGGATTCAAAGTCGCGATTGGGCATCATGTGTCGTCGTATGTTATCATAGTGTGTAAAGGCCTCATTTCATTACGGTTGACATCAATTGAGGTTCAGACTGCAGAAATACCTACTGCCCGTCTCGGTTAAGGGATGAGTATTGTGCTCTTCAGCCTAGATGCCATGATGAAATATAGAACCCTCTCGCACATTTACAAGTATATTGCTACAGAGCAGCTATATACAACTTCATACTCTCCTCACTGCTCTATGTACCTCTTATAAACATCCACATACTGGAAGAAGCTCGCCTTATAGCTCCTCTCCAGGCCAGGGCTATCAAAGTCCACCCTCTGCATGCCGAACTTCACCATAAACCCATCCGCCCACTCCAGATTATCAATGAAGGACCACGCGACGCAGCCCATGACGTTCAGTCCCTCGCTCAGAGCTATCAGTATCCCCTCCAGATATCCCCTGTAGTAATCCGACCGAATCTGATCGGTCAAGATATCTGCCGCGATCGTCTTGTAGACCTCACTGCTCAATGTTAGAACCAACTGCAGATAAGGTGTTTATGCCAGCAGCTGTTACCGCATGATGGAGAGAGGATTGAACTTACAATGGTTCCGCGAAACCAAACTCACTAATGAGTATCCGCCCCGCGGGCGGCGCCCACGTCTCGTTTATGTAATGCAGTAGCGCAGGAACCCAGTCAGTTGCCTTATGCAACCACGACGCGAGGGGATCAGCCGCCGCACCGACGAGCCACCCACCATCGACAGAGGAATACGTGTAACTTGTATTGAAACAGCCCGGGTATAGCGAGTTCGAAGGATCATTCAGACACGCCTCAATTCCGACATCGGGGGCGTAGTAAAATTGAGACGTATAGGCGTCGTGAGCGAAGAAGTCGGCCGATCCCTTGATCATCTCCTGCTGGTCATCCGAGAAGGGTTCGAGGAAGGTAGACAGATAGTCATTCAGCGAGTCGGGCCAGTTCCCTGTCAGGAAAATCGGATCGGCAAACCAACCCTCGTTGAAGTCATACGCGCGCTGCACGGCCTGTGCGTCTCCAGTGCTGTTGGTCAGCGGGATCTTATAGCCGCCGTTGTTCTTGTAGGAGATGAGCGTGTCGTTGCTGAGGATGGACTTTCCGAGGCGGTAGGTCTGCGCGTGCGCGAGGACCACATTACGCCCGCAGTAGTACTGTTGCTGCTTGTAAGGGATGCTGAGGTTCTTGAAGTATTGGGCCGGTAGCGGGTACTGCTCGCAGAAGACGATCGGCTCGTTGACTGTGAACCACGTCTTCACTCGATCACCAAAGGCTTGGAAGGATGTGTTGGCATAGGCGACAAAGTCTGCGACGATGTCTTCCGAAAGCCACCCGCCGTACTTCTCCTGCAGGAAGAGAGGCGTGTCCCAGTGGTAAAGAGTCGCAACGGGTGTGACATTGTACTGTAGACAAGTGTTGATCACATCATTATAGTGGTCTATGCCCGCCTGATTGATTGGACCGCTGCCGAACGGATAGATGCGACTCCACGAGATCGAGAAGGAGTAGGTGTTGATCCCCATCGCAGCAATGCGAGCAATATCTGGCCTTCCGATTAGCACGGCCACTTCCTTGGTGCGATTTTCGACCCGAACTCACCTTGCTTATATAGATAGTAGTGATTATCTGTGATGTCACCTGTCTGATTTGCGACGGTATAGCCAGGCTATATAATAGCATGTCAATATCATTCCCAGATTCCTTGAGATGGAAGACTGTGTGGGATAGCTTACCACGCGAACAAGCTTATCCCACACACTCGGCCCCCTCCCCTCATCCTTCGCCGCGCCCTCAATCTGGAAGGCAGCGCCGGCAACGCCCAGCATGAAGTCCTTGGGGAAGCTCCATGAGCTGTTGGCTGCGACCTCGGGCATTTGTCTTCCAGTGGGGAAACTGTAGGACGCGAGGTTGGGAGGCGGAACTAGGGAGCTCGCAGGGACCGGAGTGGCTGCCACGGTCGTAGTAGTATTGGCAAAGGACACAGGACCTATGGCGATGTCCCAGAGATCTACTTGGGTCAGTATCAGGTCCTTCTAGACATATGATCTGCTATGAACTTACCATCAACCGACAGCTCTAGCGAGGTCGTTATGGAGAGCGCCGAACTCGCAGTGACAGTTCCAGTCGCATTCTGAGCAGCGACATAGCTGCCCAGCAACGCTGGTAGAAGCAGCCGACTCATCGTGACCACAGTTGGCAGAGGGATGGTCAGTGATCAACAGGGACGAGGCGAACAGCTTAGCAGTCCAAGGTCGAGAGGAGAAATAAGACGAGACGCGAGAGAAGGGAGAGGACAAAAGGAGGCGGCGGTCGCCAACGCGGTGCCACTCCCCCTCATATTCACTTAGTCTATCTTCTGTTCCCAAAGTTGGGAAGGTATCAAGAAAACGGCCGCATACCCCACAATAGAACATCGTCACTCCACTTGGTAATGTGCGGAGTGCAGACGCCATTGAACCCAGCTCCATACAGAGTGAGGGACAGCGTCCCACTCACGTACATATCGAGCGAAGATCATGAGGAGCAATTTTTTGGAGAAGTAGGCGGTCACCGTTAGTTAGAACGAGAAGGGTAGGGTGAGCGGTGTGCCGCCGGGGTCGCGAGCCGAAAAGGCGGTTAGGACGGGTGAAGTTCGGATGGTATTTGCCCGGATCTCACATCACGAACGGCACGCGCTAGACCAGATTGGTGATATTCTTGGATATGATGCAGCCAGACATATCCATGTGATGAGTTCTTCCTGAGACCTAATAACTGTGTGAACACTTTTCCGTGTGATGCAAAACGCCAATACCATCACTCAAAAGCCCCCGAGTATCACCTCAAACGCCAGAATTGTTGTGCAAAGTGCAACCCACACTGGGTTGCTTTCGTGAAGACTCAAATGTTGCTCTCGACCCACTGCTCGATCCTCTCCAGCAGATCGGCCTTCTTACCGCTAGTGCCCAGGCCCTTTTCGGTGCATATAGCCTTCAACTCCACGACCGTCTTCTTGGCGAGTGATCCGTCCATCAGAGCCTCGTTCAAGTCCGTCAGAGTCATACCGCCAGCTGCAGCCGCCTTCTTCGGAGCGGTCTTGGTCCTCTTTTTTGGTCGATTGTCTGCATCCTCCTCTGCCTCTCGTTTGATGGCCATGTCTTGCTTCACGATCGCTGCCTCCTCGTCCAGCTTCTCCTTGAACTCGGCCTGATAGGCTCCGACTCTCTTGTTGATCTGTTTGTACCGGGGAAGTGTATGATCCTCCTTCTTCAGCCCAGGAATATCCTCATCTAGGGCCAGTGCCTGGAGGACCTTGTAGTGATACTGCAAAGCTGGATTTGGATATTTGCTTGGATCATACTTGTCCTTGGGCAACTTCAAGTTCTGGACGATGGTTCGCATCTGGGTGATCAGCTCATCCGAAGCACGGATTACAGGATGCTGCTTAATGGGCTCAAGATCCCGTCTGTCGTCGACGAATGGCAGTGGGTAGAGCCACAGGCCTGCAGGAAGGTAGTTTGTACCGGAGTCCTCGTCTGATGGCTTGCGGGATGGCAGAATTGCGACAATCTGAGGAACTGCATTCTTTCGCGCAATGTACCATGCGACAGCCATCTTCTTACTGTCGAGGAGCTTCTGCCACAGCGCAGAGAACACTCGAGTTGAGCCTACAAAGCCTGCCTCGGTAGGGAAGATGAACACCGACTTCTTGATGGCCGACCAAGGAGGGAGCATTGACCGCGGCTTAAACCCAATGATGCGTAGGCACTTGGGCTCGAATTCCTTGATCTGCTCGAGCTCATGGGGCGTGAAATAGATAAGGTCGCCCCCAGCACCGAATTTGTAAGCCTTTTTGAGTTCGGTCTTCTCCACGACCCGCATCGAGCCCTCCTCCATTTTAGTCGTCTCACTCTTGACAAGCTGCGTTGGGGCGTTTTCATCCTCGATGTAGACGTAACAGTTCCTCTGGGCGACTTGGCGGTGCATGATGAGATAACCGTTGACCGAAATGGTCATACCCGGGGCCAGTTGAAAGGGCATGTTGGAGAAGTAGGCACGCTTCGGCGTCTGCTTGGCAATTATGCTCGAGGTAAGGGATTGTAGAAGTGAGATGCCGTCCTCGGATTTGATGGTCTTGATCTCGTCTGCTGCGTCCGGATCTGCAACTTGAAGAGGATCGAGGTAAATGATGTCCTGACGGTGTCAGTTCGAGCCTGTCGAGACGAAGACGTTGGTAGGGCGCTACTTACGGTGTAGAATTTCTCTAGATCAAACTTGCGCTCACCGCGGCTGATGGGAAAGAGCTCGATGGTAACCCCGAGATCGAACAAGTCCTTGGCACGCACGGCTGCCAGCTCCCGCATCTTCTTGTCCCCAGTGAAAGGATCATCGTTGTCCGTGACGACGAACAGCCTGCGGGATCCGAAGTTGGGAGCGTCTGTGGTGAAGATCTGATTTGCGCAGAAAAGCATGTTCTTTATCGGAGGGTCGCCTCCTGAAGGCTTTAGAACGCCATCTGGATCATCCCCGTTCTCTGCCATGTCCTTCAGGGTCCTGACGACTTCTGCTGAGGGAATGTCGAGGTCTGTATGAACATAGCAGTGGGGAGTCTGTGACGTGGAGCTGGCGCTTCCACGAAACTTGGTCTTTTCTGTCCCGTAGAAAATGATGCCCATCATGTCCTTGGGCTGAGAAATGATTCGTTGCTGCATCATCAGACTTGCGCTCTTCAGCGCTGCCGTGACGGCGCTGTCCTTGTCCTTGGACTCTTCATTGGATGGGGCTTCCAACATGGACTCGCTGATCTCGATGGCGAACAAGACTGCATCTTTTTGGGTCTTGTAGTCCTATATAATTGTCAGGACGAGGATCAAGTAAAGATAGTTGAGGGCGTGAAACTTACATTCTCACCAATCTCCTCGTCCCCGTCGTCCTCATCACGGCGGTCATCTTCGTCCCGATTGTAGGCCATCCTGACTGCGCCTGACAAGATGTGCTTGAGTTCTTGGGCCGCTTCACAAGCATATGAGATGGAAACCCGGTCGTATGCGCAAATATTTCGTTGGACAGTTAGACGTCGACTCACTCCAGGCACCCGCCGCGTCCGTGGGACGGTTGACGCGCTCCTAGGCAGACGCCTCTAGCTTGGGGCGTGTACAGTGCACAAAGTGCCCCGCGCTTACTGGATTAGGTGTGCTACATAGCACTGATGGGTACTTAAGTTTACTAAGTAGGTGGATTTCCGGGAGGCCCTGTCGCCTCCACAGTGGGGTCTCGTTGATGACAACCCGTCATCAACTGCTGGCTCGCTGCGGTTTGGGGGATCTGCAGGTTCTCCCGCCGACTTGACGATCGGGAAGTTCTCCCCAGCAAGCACATATTTCCCACTCGACCTCTCCCCCCTTCCCTAATTGAACCCATCCGATGTGATACGTTGGAAGCAGTCTTCGTAATTCAGAAGAAGAGATCCGAAAGAATCGCCGCCATGGCTTTGCGGCAGTCTGCGACGAAGCTCTCGAGGAGCATTTCGCGACCCGCGCCGTCCGCGTCGTCACTTCTTCTACCCAAGAGCGCCAGCCGCGCAGCAAGATGCCTGGCCACGGTGCACACGCCTCCAGTGACGCAGAACTCTGCTGGATCGAAGGGACCAACAGCAATGGTCTTTCTGAACATGGGCGGTCCCTCCACCACAGATGAGGTTGGAGATTTCCTCAGTCGCCTTTTTGTACGTCGCCCCCCCGGAGCGCATGCTAACCTCCTACCGTACCGCTCCTAACAAGCCCACCGTGACAGGCCGACGGTGATCTGATCCCCCTAGGGAGACTACAAAACTACCTAGGGCCCCTCATATCCAAACGCCGAACGCCCAAGATCCAGCAGCAGTACGCTGACATTGGCGGCGGCTCTCCTATCCGGAAGTGGTCCGAATATCAGAACGCCGAGATGTGCAAGATCCTCGATGAGATACACCCCGAGACAGCACCACATAAGCCCTACGTCGCCTTTCGCTATGCGGATCCCCTGACCGAGGAGATGTACAACAAGCTGTTCGAAGACGGTTTCGGTAATGGGAGGGGCGGGCGCGCGGTGGCCTTCACACAATATCCACAGTACTCATGCTCGACAACTGGCAGCTCGCTGAACGAACTCTGGAAGTGGCGGCAGAGGCTGGAGAAGCAAGACGACAAGGGCGCAATACAATGGAGTGTCATTGACAGATGGCCGGTACATCCGGGTCTGGTGGAGGCCTTTGCGCAGAACATCAGGGACAAGTTGATGGAGTATCCACCGGAAAGGCGGGATAAGGTTGTGCTTCTGTATTCGGCGCACAGTTTGCCCATGTCGGTTGTGAACAGAGGTATGCTGCTTTACCGGGGTCTGCGAGAATGCACGTACTGACAGCGGTCTCTAGGTGATCCGTATCCCGCCGAAGTGGCAGCGACTGTCTACGCTGTTCAACAGCGTCTGGGATTCTCTAATCAGTACCGGTTATGCTGGCAGTCACAGGTTGGCCCACAGCCCTGGCTGGGACCACAGACCGCCAGCTCGGTCGAGGAATTCGTCCACAAGGGTCAGAAGGACCTGATCCTGATCCCGATCGCATTCACGTCTGATCACATCGAGACGCTCTACGAGTTGGACAAGGAAGTCATTGGTGACTCGGGCTCCCCAGAGACGGTCAAGCGAGCAGAGAGTCTGAATGGTAGCCCTATCTTCATCAAGGCACTGGCAGACATTGCCAAAACGCATCTGGACAGCGGAACCACCTGTTCGAAACAGATGGGGTTGAGATGCCCGGGCTGCAAGAGTGAGAGATGTCTCGAGTCAAAGAAGTTCTTCGCTGGAGAAGGCGCTGTCCCAGCATAATCTCATTCGTCTGTATGTATTATATATCACGTACTGTTGAACGCGGAGGTGGGTAATGGACTTTTGGGGGACTTGGGGGCGCGGATCAGGGGATAAAAAAACGAAGGGATAACAAAATCAGAGACTGGGTCTACGACTATAGACAGCGTTGCGAATTCCACCTCCCTAATCTCCAGGCTCGAGAGATCCGCGAAGCAGCTTGTGCCGCCTGTGCAGTATACTGGAATACCGTGTCGCAGTTTGGGCTGCCAAACATGTTGATCCAGGGATCACCATGACCGGGTGCTGGGCTAACAAGCATCGTCTAGAGACGCCGGCCCGGCCGGTCTAAGCATGCCCAGTGATCTTCGCGGCTTGGTGGCGGTCAGAGCCCTATACGCTGAGTCTGTTATGAACCTAATTGCAGCGGGTCCGGCTCATGAGCGCCCTGGGCAATTCGACGCATTCGACATCTGCCGCATACAAGTCGATGGGTCCATATGCGACTGCACAGCCCCCACCTGGTTTACTTCACCCTCACCAACGGAAGGCCAGACTGACAAGGTAGACTACACGTATCGCTCGACCCTCTTGCGTTTTGATGGCCGTTACATGGTCTGAAGCTGCGGGCGAACAGGCTCTCGCCACGTCGAAACAAGTGTGTTAGCTTTTGCACAGGCGTGGGTGAAACGGGCCAGGAAAGGATGGCAGATGGACCATGCAGCTAACGTGGGAAGTCTATGCCGGTAGAGGGCAGTGGACTGCCTAACGAGACGGTGCTGTGGACGGGGAGGCTCCCGCGGTCTGGGGAAAGCCAGAAACAGAAGGTTTGCGCTTGGTGCTGCTCTATTGCTGATCATGATGGGATGGCAGGATGCGTGAGGTCCTAGGTGTGCGAGTTGCTCTTGCTATGCAGCTACTCCTGTAAGATAACTGTGCCTATTACTTCCACCATGTATGGACGTACCATAGTATAGGACAAGGCATTGGTCCTGATAAATCACAGCCAGGCGCGGACATCCCTACCTCGAATGGTGGCACTGGTGGGAATCCCTAGTCGCGCATGCAGAGGGCCGGAACGGACGGGGGCCATCGCTGGTGCAACGGGCGTGCGTTGGCTTACACCGGCGCGCGGGGATCTTCAGGTTGCATACTCAGTATGGTGTGCGTGGTGGGGGGAACGGGGGGCGGTTGTGAAGGGCGCATCTTGATAGGGACACGGGGGCTTGGTTGTGCCTGTGAGGTTGCGTGGGACTGCATGGCACACGCATGGCACTCGAACGCCGGGGCTGAACCGAGACCGAAGTCCGTACCCGTCCTTACACGTTGCTTTGAAATACCACAAGCGACGCATGTGCGTCATCATTGCATCCCTTCCCTTCCCTTGTACCACTTGTACCAGTCACCCAGTGTAAGACAAGCTGAAGCTGACATTGTTGTGTGTGAGAAGGGTCTTGCACCGAGCCGAGGACTCGGAAGCAAGGGCTCTCTCTCCTGTTCTCGCGAGGGACAGACGGAGATGGACAGACTCATCCTGCCGAGGCTTGATATCTCTCCAATAGAGTTCTGAGAGTCCCGAGAGGGATAGACAGCGTCGCCTGTGCGCGCAAGTTGAAGCTCAGGCTAGTGAGACCCGGCGCGCACGGGGGTGCGCCTCATGCCTCCCATGGCTGCTGGCGCATCGGATTTCGAACCCTGCTTGCATGGAAAGTTGGCATTGCGTGCAGACAGATCGTGGCGTGCCCCCAGGAATGGATTGTCCACCTGCCAGCAATGTGTGCCCCACGGCTTATCTGATAGAGCCCGGCTGCCCGGCCATCTGAATCGCGAAACTGCTCGTGCCCCTGTCCATGCCTTGGAACCTCAAAAGGACCTGGTACAGTACATGGCGCTGGCTTGTCCGTCAGCTCTGTTTCTTCCCTTAAGCCTCCTCCCTGACTTCGTTTACTTTAAGTGCCCCTCCAGCTCACGCTCGGGTCGCCTCCTGTCCCTTTCTGTTCTGCAGGGAGCCGCAGAAATCATGTCGGTAGTCGTCGTCGCATCAGCCAGCCCTCGAGAGTGAATCCCGTGTCTTCCACGTCATCGTGACCTCTGCACCCCCTGCGGATATCCGGTAACACGCTTTTCCGGTCCAGACAGAGGACAATTCGACGCGACGAGGACAGCCTCGTTGTAGAAGAAGCCTGGCCTGGCCATCGAGACCAGCACTATTGGAAGGGATCCAGCTGCGCGCCATTGCTTTCGGACGCTGCGTGTCCGCGGTACGACGCCACGATGTCAGGGGCGGACGACTACGATAAGAGGGCCGACGCGCCCAAAAGCTCCGAGGCGGACCTGTACTCCCTCTCCACCACGCACGAGGGCGAGATTGAGATTTCAGGCACGCCGGACGAAACTACTGGCCTACTGGGTGCGGGCACCCGGACTCAGTATGACACGACAGACGCAGAACAGCAGGCTGGTGCGCAACCCCGGAAGGACTCCTGGGCCGGTCACAAGGAGTACGAGCACTTGCCGTGGCACAAGAGGCCCTCTGTATGTCACAAACCACCGAGCCTCCTGAGGCATCTTGCTTCCCAGGGCCCTCATCCGCTGACGCTGAGCTCGCCAAGGTCTATTGGTTGATATCGCCATATCTGCTCTTCACTCTGGCATTTGGCGGTTCTATAGTGCCAAAGCTCAACCTGTATGTTGGCGGCGCTGCCGATGGCCCGTGAGACGCAGATTACATGTGGCTGATATGTCGCTCTTTGCAGCATCATCGACTTGGTTTGTACGCGCTATTTTGCTGAGCAGACCATACACGACGGGCACTTTATGGCCTCCCCTGTCGTGTTAGGTGGTGATAACCCGCAGTGCAAAATCCCCGAGGTTCAGAAAAATGTCGCCGAATTCACCCTGGTGCTCAATGTTATCGTTGGCATTCTGAGTGCTTACACCGCGCCCAAGATCGGTTCTCTGTCGGACCGCTACGGCCGCAAGAGGCTGCTGGCTCTCGCCTCTTTCGGGGGCGTTTTGTCAGAGATCGTCACCATCTGCACCGCCAGATTCCCTGATGTGGTCCATTACAGATGGCTGATACTAGGCAATGTCTTTGACGGCCTGGCTGGCTCCTTTACCGCCGGCTCCGTGCTCACTCACTCCTACACCAGCGACTGCACAGCTCCGTCGAAGCGGGGTGTGGCCATCGGCTTCCTGCACTCGTGCATGTTCACCGGTCTGGCGTTCGGTCCCCTGATCGCCGGCTATTTCGTGAAGTGGACTGGCTCGCTCCTGTCTCTCTTCTATGTCACCCTGGGCTGCCACCTCTTTTTCATCTTCTGTGTCCTCTTCGTCATCCCCGAGTCCGTCTCCAAGAGGCGGCAGCTCCTCGCCCGGGAGAAGCACTCCATGGACACGGAGAAGCGCGACCGGCGCACCCGCGAGTGGGCGTCCGCCTACCTCGCCGCCGCCGACAACACGAGCAGCTGGTTTTGGTCTATCTTCGCGACGCCCAAGTCCGCCAACCTCCTCGCCTCTCTGCGCTCCGCGAACCCCTTCGAGCCGCTCAAGGTCCTCGTGCCCAAGGGGCCGGAGAACGCCCGCGTGCGCCGGAACCTGGTCCTGCTGGCGCTGACGGACATGGTGATCCTCGGCGCGGCCATGAGCTCGGGCCAGGTGACGCTCCTGTACAGCGAGTACATCTTCGGGTGGGGCAACTTCGAGACGTCGCGGTTCATGTCCGTCATCTCGATGGTGCGCGTGTTCGTGCTCCTCGCCATCTTCCCCGTCATCAACTACTTTTTCCGGATCCGGCCCGCGCGGCACCGCAGGCGCACGTCCGGGGCGATCGCCGAGAGCAACGCCGGCGCGGACGTCCTGGACGTGTGGCTCCTGCGCGTCGCCATTCTGTCGGACGTGGTCGGCCTTGCTGGGTACATCTTTGCGCGCACCGAGGCGCTGTTCGTGCTGAGCGGCATCATCACCGCCTTCGGCGGGCTGGGCTCGGCCACCATCCAGAGCATGGTCTCCAAGCACGTGCCGGCCGAGAGGACGGGGTCGCTGCTGGGCGCCATCGGCCTGCTGCATGCGCTCGCGAGGGTCATCGCCCCGGTGGTCTTCAACGGCCTGTATGCAGCGACGGTCAAGACATTCCCGCAAGCTGTATTTGTAGGCCTTACCGGCCTGTTCTGTGTGATCCTGGTCATGTCGACGATGGTGCGGCCACATAGTGAGTACCTCTTCTCCCGTAGCAGACGTCGTCTCGGAACGGATCATTACTGACCAGCATAACAGTATTCATGAAGGAGACCGAGGAATCAGAGGAGACACCCGCACAGCCCAACCCTCACCAGGCGGACACGCTGTCCGATGACGAGGTCCTGCCGCAGATCTGACTGAGGGCATAGCGCTCGATATATGCAATCGAGCCGCTGTCTCGTTTTTTTTTTTTATGTTTTATTTTTCTGACCTCTACGTACACTGTACCACACTACCGGCATGATCTTCTGGATACACAAACAATGTGGGCTCGTTAGGAATAGAGGTAGACGATGATTACGAATGACAGACGGCCGCGACTTGCATGTTGTACGATTAGCGGACAACCGCAGAGTTGAGTTATATAACAAGACCCAGATTTTGACTACACAAATTAAGTTGTCTACAAGAGTATATGAATTTCCTGAGCGGCAGCGTAAACTCTCACCACTCGCCACTCTCAGCCATGAGCTATTCTTTCTTCTCCCCCCCCTCTAGGGAGGAGAGATGTATAATAAAAGAGAGGGGAGAAATTAAAAAGAAAAAGAAAAAGAAATGAAGGCGAACCCTGACCACTGGTACGATTCTGAGAGCAAGTTTCTGTCATGGCTGGAACGCGGCTCTGATATTGGTGGCCTCTAGCGGGCGTCGGGAGCTGTCGCACTTAGCTGCAGCTATTGTAGACCCACAGCCAACGACCACTCACTCACTCAGCCGCCTAACAGGGACACTCACGCCAGTCGATTCCAACATGAGAGAGTCGACATTTTAATTATGCTCAGGTACCACTGTGTAAGGTTACTAAGGCCATCGTTGAAGGAACTCCTCGGATCCAGAATGAGCACAGAACACGGAGAGAAGAAGGTCATGTTCGGGCCTTTCGAGGTGACTTCTCAGGTACGAGGCAGAACTGAGCCATCACGACCAGCCAGCCATCTGAGCACAGCCCTTGCCCCCCCCCCCCAAATTCACCCCACGACGTGAAGGCTGACGCACCTGCCAGGTCTTCCTCACAACCCCCCACTCCTTCGCCCTCGTGAACCTCAAGCCCCTCCTGCCAGGCCACGTCCTCGTCTGCCCCTTGCGGCCGCACAGGCGCCTGACGGACCTCTCGGCGCCGGAGGTGACCGACCTTTTCGGCACCGTGCAGCGCGTGCAGCGGATGCTGGCGCGGCACTACTTCGGCGCCGTTAGCGGCGGCGGCAGCGGCGGCAGTGGGGAGGGGCGCGCTCCCGGCGGCTCCTTCAACATCGCCCTCCAGGACGGGCCCGAGGCGGGGCAGACCGTGCCGCACGTGCACGTGCACGTCATCCCGCGGGCGGCGGGCGCGGGCGCCAAGCCCGACGACGGCACCGACGGCGACGAGTTGTACGACCGGATGGCGGGCGAGGAGGGGAACGTCGGGGGCGCGCTGTGGGACCGGGCGCGGCGGCCGAAGCCCGGCGGGGCGTTCGACAGGATCGAGGACGCCGCGCGGGCGGCGCGGACGATGGCCGAGATGGAAGCCGAGGCCGAGGTCTTCCGTGGGGTGCTGCGGGAGCTGGAAGGAGGGGAGCATGCGGGCTGAGGGCCCCCGTCGCGTTCTTGTGATGGGCGGGCGAGGGAGGAGGGCTATGGCGTGGGCTGCGGCGCATGAGTTCTCGGCGTAGGAGTTGAGCAAGGCGCGTGAGACTACGAGCAGTTTCGCATTGTACGGTATTAAGCGCATCAATGTATGGGTGTACATGCTCTAGAACATCCGATACTACGCTTTAAGAAAAGACAGATAGACCAACGCCAGACCTTGCCCTCGGACCCACCGATATAACCAAAAAGAAAATGAGGAAGTTCCTCTGCAGCCCGAGCATCACTCCAGTCCATGTATCATGTCCAGGTTCTTCATCGAGCTGTCAAAGTCCCAGCCATCTGACGGTTCCAGCTCCGGGTCCTGTAGACCCCTAAACATGAACATATCGCCCCCAGCCAGGCCGCCGGCCCCGGTATTGCTACCGTTGCTGTTAGTTATGGGGCTTGCACCGAGGCCCCAGCTCTCGAAGTTCTGCTGCCAGTTCAAGCCATCCTTCAGAAACCAGTCCTTTCCGTCCACCGTGTACGTGGCGTTAGGGTCCCTCTGGGGAGAGTTCATCGCCGACGGGTCACCGCTCGTAGACGGCTGGACGGTTGCATAGGCCTGGTAATAGCGCGGCAGAGGGGGCTGGCTCATACCGCTCATGGGCCAGGCATTGTTGGGGGCGAAAGACGAGGTCGTGCTGACCGGGTCAGACGCCGTGGTATTAGGTACGCCCATCGATCGGACGCTAGCGGGTGCTACCGAGCCCATACTTAATAATAGATCAGACGACAGGGTGACGGGTATCTCTTGGTTGATCCCGCCTGCCATTTGTTGGTCCATGTGACCTGCAAGACCCTTTTGCTCGCGCCCTTGCGGCTGGCTTGGCGACTGAGGAAGTGACGGGGGCGAGGAGGCGAGGTAAGGCGGCCTAAACGTGGTCGGTGAGGGCACATCCGCCATGACCAGGTGGCCGTACTTTTCATCTGTTCGCTTGAGAACGGCGGCTGCGTCCTCTGGGAGTTCGCAGTTCCATTTTCTGGCCAGAACACTGAGGATGCTGAGAGTCCGTCTGGCGCAGAGCCAGTCCTCCGCTATCTCCTCGAGGTGCTTGACGCCGTGGATGATGTCTCGCCTCGCGGTCTTCTCCGGCAGGTTGAGAAGATGTATGGTGCAAGCCGAGTGCAGCATGTACACGGCTATGTTACAGATCTGCCGCAGGTTATACTGCTTCTTGTACAACCTCATCAATTTCGATATGAACCCTGCATTAGCCGTGCAGATGCGTCGCGGTGACACGTGCGGAGGCAGTGGCGACGCGGAAGGGCTGTACTTGAGGAACGGGCGAAACAGATGAATATACTGTAGGTGATAAAACATACTGAGACCTCGAGTTAATACGAACATCAAGCAGTATTGGGGCAAAAAAACGTACTGCATAAGGATCACATTCGGCAGCTGGCCCTCCCTGGGCTCAAACTCCACCGGGAGCTCCTTGCGCCAGTTCTCGAGCTGTCTGTGCAGCTCGCTAAGCTTCTTGAGCTCGACAGCTTTCCCACTCGACCTGCCAATGTGCTTCGGATGGTAGAAGAACAGAAGCAAGTCACTGCTGATCTCGCAGAGTTTGGAGAGCTGGAGCCCAATGGCGCGGGTGCGGGCAGGCTGCCTCTGGGACTGGTCAAAGCCGTTGTCCGTATAAGGAGCCCAGGAATCCCCGTCCTCGTCGGGGTAGACCTCATATTTCGACACGTTGTATGAGTTCTTGGGCAGCTGGGGCAGACGCCCCAAGTAATTCGACCAAGTCTTGTCGAAGAGGAAGCAGCCCCAGAACGTGATCTTCCTGGCGTCGATTTCCTCCTCGTTCATCTGCTCCTTGTCCCCCGCGATGGCTTCCGAGTCCAGGTTGAGGCCGACGTCCTGGGCCATCCGGAAGCTCATGCCGCTATAGACCCAGCCTCTTGCCTCCCGCCCGCAGCCGGCCTCGCGGACGGACATCAGGGCAAGGGCCTGCGTGGTAGTGAGAGAGGGCATCGTGTACTCGTCATTATCGAAGACCAGCCTCTTCGCCTCTGCAAAGAAGTGGTCGCCCTTTGTGCGACCATCCCCAGGAACAGCGCATGCTCCCGGCAGGTCGGTGAAATGGCAGCCGAGGGCGAGCATAGCGTTTACCAGGGGAGACGAGCAGTACACGGACACCCTCGGAGCCTTTGCCGGCCTACCTTTGAGGAAGTCTTGCCAGAACAGCTTCTTGGACAGCGTAGTGAAGAAAGGATAGTGCCAGTTCCAATACATATTGAGGAGGTGTGTCACCAGCTGCCTGTCCTTGGTGACTTCCGACCAGCTGGTAACAGGGTCTTCGTCCCGCCGGGGGTCCGGCGAATCCGGCTCCGCTGCGGCTTCATTTTCGTCGCCCTGGTAAATGAGATGGGAGGTGCCACCGATATACCGTATCATGCCATTCCTGACCCGCAGCTCCCCCATCTTCCTCGCTAGGTCCCTCTCCCCCTCCACAGGCTGGTCGGTGGGGTCCGCTTCGGCGAGATTCTCGTCGCCGTCACCATCGCCATTCGCGCTCAGGTCCTCCTTCATGATGGCCTCGGCGACGGTGTCGAGGCTGTCACAGGTGCGGATCCTCCGCACAATCTCGGGTACGTCATCCTCGGCCGCGTTGAGGATGGCCTCGATGAGGATCTGCAGGGTCGAGCTCCTGGCCTTGGTGCTATCGACCTTCTCACGGTAGACACCCTTCCGGCGGTGGTCCGAGTTCGGGTCGTAGATGCAGTCGGTATTATAGACGGATTTACAGGCGGCACAGCTCGGCAGGGCCCCGTCGCACTTCGACTTCCTCTTGCGACAGGCAATACACGCCGTGCTGACGCAGCGCCGTTTCTGGTTCACAGGATCGGCGCGGGTCCTCGACTTCTTCTTCGCCAGCGGCTGCTGGGGTGCGCGCGAGCCCGCCAAGTGATCGCCAGCGCCCTGAGGCTGCGAGACCGGCGCCGAACCCGACGGGTCCATGCTGGTCTAGGGCTCACAACGGGATAGATCTGTCTGGAGGTAAAAAACCGCAGGCCGCTGGTGAGCCAATAGAAGAGAAAGACGCGGTGTCAGCGCCGCGGAGAAACGCAAGACACGGCGAGGACGAGGATCCCGCGGAACTGTTGGTGGCACCCTGCCGGCAGGGGACAACTGTGCGACTTAGCTCGAGCAACAGAATATATAAAGCAGGCCTCCGCGCACGCACAGAGAGACGCCTGGTTCTCGCACGGGTCTGGTCTGGGGAGAGTCCGGCGCCCTTTGGTTCAGACCCGACGGCGTGGACGCCGGTTTTCGCGCGAGCCCGGCGGGGTTGTCGAGGGGGGCCCCCCAAGATTGGCCAGGCGAGGTCGGGACGGGAATGGGCGTCGCTCGAGGACGGTGATCCGATCGAACTAGACCTCGGCGGCGTCGGAAGGGACCGCTAGCAGCTTAGTGCACGGCATGTGGCAGACAGGCAGACGGGCTGGTCCTGTCTGGAGAAGACGTTGCAGGACCAGACTCGAGGACTCTGAGGCTCGCTCGGGCTTGGGGGACGTGGCGCTGCGCGGCGGGCGCATCCAGGACCACCTGACGACAGGGCCACCCGCGATCGAGGAGGGGGCCGCCGGGTGGAGGGACGATCTAGTGGCTGTCGAGATGGGAGGCACCGAACCTTAGCAATCAGCCTCGCCCCGCCAGATTACAGACAAACGTCAAGTGGTTCCTGGGCCGTTGGAACTGCCACTGAGCACTGAGTCAAGCGTGCCCTCGACTCAGAGGACCGCGCTGCGGTCCGGGCCTTACCCTGCCACTCACCCACTGCCTGCGACAAGGGAGACGTCGCCCACACCAGACCTCAGACAAGGCTGTTGAGCTTAGGGTTAGGGTCCCACAGGCCTATGCCAATGCCCATGCCCCTGCCCGCGCCCCCACGGCGATGAGGCCGTCGTCCGTCATCCGCCACCCGCCCTCTTCGTGTCCTCGAGCCCTCGCGAAGCTGTGCGCAGCCGAGACCAGGAGCTTCCGGCGCGTGCCCAGCCCGGCGTCCCCAGGCTCGCGCTGCCAGGCTGGGTGGCCCGGCACGGGCAAGAGAAAGCAAGAGTCTGCGGACAACGAGAGCCCACGAACCCCACGGACGACAAGGTCCTGTCAGGTCGATCATACCCCTCCCGTTATGCATGTCCAGAGGGCCGGCGGCTGAGGCGGCCCCAATCACCTAGCCTCTGTGTGTCTGCAGGTGTTTCTCACATGGCATGAAACATCTGGCATATTACTGCGGGGATTGAGTATGACCAGAGTCTTAAGAACCAGCCCGAGCTGACCCACTTCGAGGAAGAACACAGAGGGTCTGGCTCGCTCAGATGATGCGTCCCATTCAGGCCTTAAGTAATACTCAAACAAGCACACGACCCGCATCCAGAATGGCCGGTTTTCCGATAATTCTCAGTTGTGTAAGAGCTGTCAGGCAGAAAATGTTGAAGTCTGCACCGCTCGGCCGTGGATATAAGACAGCCGAGTGTCGTCCTTGGGTATTTATGTGTTCATGTGTTCAACACCTAGTAGAGGTCCGCGGTATCTTTGTATTCCTACGTTACACAGCATCTCTTATCACTTACCGAGCGACCCTGAGTATGACCGAATGCATATGCACCTAGCTTCTGGAGCAGGTCAGAACACAACCAGCCAGCTTCAGCTCGATGCCAGCTGCATCTTCGAACCACCGCTGCGCATCAGTCTTCCATCTCGAATGCCCTTAACGAGAAACTGATCCACCTAGGTGCGAATGCACACACCGAATGCACACACGAGGCAGTGCCACTGAAGACGCCGACGGAAATGGATCCCCTCTCTGCTTTTGGGCTTGCTGTGAACATCTTAGCCGTCGCCCATAGCGCCAAAGACCTGCTGTCCGCTGCCCGGCAACTTGCACACTCGGGTGCTCAGCAGGAACATGCCGAGATCGAAAGCCTGTCCAGGAAATTGGAAGACTGGGTAGCACGTGTCACGCCTCCTGCTCATACAGGCGGTGAAGAGAAGAGTGACGAGGAAGAGGCCATACATGAGCTTGGCCTACAGTGCGGGAAGATCATCGAAGAACTCCTCGGCGTACTCGAAACTCTCAAAGTGAGGAGCAACGATGGAAGCCTGAGGCATTTTGAGAGTTTCTACAAGGCGCTACTGGGGCTTTGGAAGGAAGAGGACGTCAAGCGCCTGACACAACGACTGGATGCCATCACGAACAGCATTCAAAGACAGCTCAGTTCCTTCAATTCGCAAAGAATCTTGCACGGGATTGACCACCTCGAGGAACACCGCTCAGCTGAGTTGCGAGATCTCGGCCGCTGCTTTGACGAGCTTGTCGCTCAGCTCAAGGGGAAAGGGTCAGAGGAGCAGACAATGGCTCGTCTTGTCCAAGCGGCAGCGGATGGCTCTCGCTACTCCGCTGAGCAAATGATACTCGAGAAACTGCGGTTCGATGCCATAAATAATCGCCAAAGAGCGATCATACCGGCCCATAAGAGCACTCTTGCTTGGCTGTTTGGTACCGGTGACGATCAAAGTCCTGCAGACTTTATTGACTGGCTTATATCTGCTGAAAATCTTTATTGGATCTCCGGGAAGCCAGGCTCTGGGAAGTCGACGTTCATGGTACGTGATATCCTGTCGTGGCATTGCCTAGAACGTTGCCGCCCTTTTGAGCATCCGTCAAATCTTTTCGAAGGACTACTAACAGCGAAAGCTGACTAGAAATTCCTCTGTGATCACGAACAGACGAAGGAGAAACAGAAAGAGTGGGCTGATCAAAAAGGTGCTCAACTCCAGAGAAACTTTTGGCTGGCCGATGGAAAAGTCAACAAAACTCGCCAAAATGTTTCACGAAACAACAAGCCCATATGCCAGAGACAGTACGATACAGATACCCATGGGCATCATGAGACCGTCATAGCTATGACAGTCGATAATGGGCAGAAAATGCTAGATCGACCCAATTCAAAGGGAGACCCCTTTGAAACCCGCCGTAGGCCCCGAATTCGCCCTATCAGACCGGTCTCACGACATGAGGTCGAAGCTTGGTTTGAGGCCTCTGGCATTATACTGGGAGATATAGCCGATACAGACGAGAGAAGGTATCAGGTCAGATTGCTGGCATATACATACCGAGATTGTTTCATTTCAAACCTCGAGGACATTATCATTACGGATATCTGCGATCATGCCATTGAGCTCAACCCAAATATCCGACTTTACCGATACCGTTAGTTCAGGTATATGCCCTAATATATCGAATACTCTAAAGTGCTCTTTCTTTCGATAGAGAATGCTAGGATCTGTTGCTATATTATAGATAAGGGAGAGTAGGCAGCCAATACTATCTTCAGACTCAAACCTAGTAGCAAACTGAAAACCATTTACGACTTTCGACTTGTCAATAATGCCTCAATCAGAAATCAATATCCAATATATTCGATAGACGAAAATTTCGATAGGATTATATGCGGAAACCCGAAAGTATGCTCAAAAACCGATACCGCTAATAGATATTGAGGTCTGCCTATCCGTTCAGATTATAAGGAAAGGACTGGCTTCATGACTGAGCCTCGCCTTTCGACACCCCATGCAAAGGACAGGACATCAAACCGGCAAGATGCCGAACTCGTGCTCAGTTCGTGAGTATGGAGCGCGATTCGTATTGGTTCTTCAAGCCCTCCCTCGCTAGGAAGGAGTTCGGCCGAATGTATGCATCTCGATGGGTCCGGAAGAGGAGAATACCGATACTCACTGTATTTGGTAGCCATCACGAAAAGAGGACTTGCCCAACTGAATTTTTAGGTTGGTGTTTGGTAGTCATCGAATGAATGCAGTAGCACGCCTACACCTGAGAGGACTTTTGCAGTTCGAGTTGGAAATGAAGGTCATGATGAAGCAAGGAGCAGGCAGGTCTGTTTGAGGGCGCTACGGGGATATGCTGTGTAACACATACTATTAGGCTTCACGAAACACCTTGTGCTGCTGTAGGCCCAGAAACCGTGAGTCAGAGTGCATTACCGGCGATATGAGCGGAGGACAATCTCCAGATGGATCTCAAACCACTCTCTGGAACCAATGTGACGAGAGTCTACGTTATGTCACTAGAGGTGACCGACAACAATTTGCTGATCTAACGAGACGGCCGATATGTACTGCAAGCGTAGCCATATCAGCCTAAAAATGTCGTTGACACCTTGGTGGCGGTTCGATCCTGGCCCCCTGGGAAAGGTGGACCATTTGTACAAGAGCAAGTATACATAGCAGATATAGTGGACTGCGTGTAAGTGGATCGTGTTCGTTCCCTGATATCCGGTATGCTAGTTTCCAGTCCTGTCAACTTAAATCCAGGCATCCCAATGGGGTCGGTAGTGCCTATGCAAATATACGTACGTCTGTACTTGGTGAAGTGCAAAGTTCGGCTAGGACTGTACCGAACGGTGAACCGGCGCCTCGAGGCTCGTCCAGGCCCTGCATGCTGCCCCGCATGCAACTGTGCCGTAATCTTGGGTAGCGACCCCTGGAGGTGGACGATTCTATCGACATTCTCACGCGCCGCTTCCTGGACCCTCGCTAATTTGCCTCCAATCAACATGATTCCAGCTCCTCACCGATGATTGAGCACGGTCAAGTCGTATCCAGAATGCGCCTGATTCCGCATCGGGAGAACGCGCTGGAGCAGCTTCCGCCCTGGCATCCTCACCTCGCCATGTATTCCGGGTTCCGGGATGCCGTCATGATGCAGTAGATATATATGTATATATTCGAACGAGCGCGCCCTTGAGGGGGACAGCCCTTGCTGGTGGAGGAGGCTCCCGTTCCGTACTTGCAAAGGCAGTCTATTCTTTCGACATACGGCAGTATGGCTGCTCCGCTGAGAAGTGTCCTGTTGGGCCTCGCCGGCCTGAGCCCCCTCGTCTCCGGGGCTGCTCTCATGCCCGTGGTCGCGCCCCGGAGCCCAGCCAGCACCGGCAAGACCTGCACGCTCACCCCGCTGGGTGGCTACCAGGACGATGTCCCCCAGATCCTCGAGGCCTTCGACGAGTGCAACAACGGCGGCACTGTCGTCTTCCCGGAGAACGCGACCTTCTATATCGCGACCCGCCTGAACCCCGTCATCTACGATGTCACGATCGACTGGAGGGGGGAGTGGCTCTTCTCGGACAACCTGACCTACTGGCGGAACAACTCGTACCCCATTGCCTTCCAGAACCACCATGCCGGCTTCGTCATCTCCGGGGAGAGGATACACCTCAACGGCTACGGCACGGGCAAGATCAACGGGTCTGGCAATACATGGTACACCGCCGAGGCCGGCGACACGCAGCCAGGCCGACCGATGCCTTTTGTCTGGTGGAACGTCTCCGATGTTCTGGTAGAGCACTGTGAGCTGAACAGGTGCTTTCACTGTGGCCGTTGTCCCTGCTGACTTATTATTGCGCGTAGTCACCGTGACACAGAGCCCATTGTGGTCTATCAACATCATGAACGGCACGGAGATGTGGTTTGACGACATCTATGTCAACAACACTGCTCTGCAGGCGCCGTATGGGTCCAACTGGGTGCAGAACACAGACGGCTTCGACACTATGGACGCCTACAACATCAGGCTCACCAACTTCGTGTATCAAGGGTGAGTCTTGAGAGAGGGACCCGCTGGGCCGCGGAGGGGTCTGGTTGCTGAGCGCGATATGTCTACAGGGGAGACGACGCGATTGCCATCAAGCCTCGTTCGTACAACATATACGTGCAAAATGTGCGTGCTCGTGGAACCCTCGCTGCAGGGCCTCATGACTGATTGGCCTTGTTCTAGATCACCATCCACGGCGGCAACGGCGTCGCCATCGGCAGTCTGGGCCAGTACCTGGAGGACTCGTCGGTCCAGAACGTCATAGTCAAAGATGCCAACATACTCATCAACAACGATGATCTGGAGACGGGCGCGTACATAAAGACCTGGGTCGGCGAGCTGGTCCCACAGAGTAGCTACGAGAGCGATTATGAGCCGCGAGGCGGAGGATGGTGAGTCCACCACGAAGGGAATGCATCCTGTTGCTTTTATGCTTCAGATCGCTCATGACGATTCCAAATCTAGGGGCGTCGTCACGAACATCCTTTTCGAGAACTTCTTCCTTCAAGGACCCTCCGTCGGTATAGCGATCACCCAGGACTCTGGTGACAATGGTAAGCAGCCGCCCCATCGCCCGTACATTCTTCCGGTCAATGCTCAACAACACCATGAAAAATCTGACCATTGACGTCTGGGGCAGGTTCCTATCCCGGCACCTCCAACATGTTGATCTCGAACGTGGCGTTCGTGAACTTCACAGGCTACGTCAACTCGGACACCCGCACAGCCTTGGTGTCCTGTTCCACGAGAAATCCATGCTACAACATCGCCATGAGAAACATCAGTCTCGATTTGACGCAGAATGGCACTGCTGAAGGAGCCGTGGGGACTTGCGTTTATACAGCGGAAGACGGTGTGTACGGTATGACGGGGAGCGGTTGTTGAGGACTATTTACTACAAAGTAGCGGGCTTGAAAGCCGCTTTTGATTCTTCAAGCGAGCTTTGAAAGACAATGCTCCTCCCTAACTCACACGGCTATTTCGTTCGCTAGTGATAGAAGGCTCTGATTGAAACACTTGCTTGGAAGTAACACTGACTGCGAACGCCCTCTTGTTTTCGCTTTGAGGGTCGAGGCAATAGACTAATCTAGACTACGGCCAATTCCTCCTATAGATCGTTATATCGTCATGCTTAATCCGAATATACTTTCATATATCTTTCCTCCGGGGTGGGCGTGAATGCTCATCTCGCCCTAGTAGTCTGTTCGACGTTTGACGGATATTGATGATGAGCTGCAGGAGAAGGGGTTGTTGCCTCTTGGTTTAAATTTCTCAATCTCAAGTTTGCTCACGGACTTGGTTAGGCATGGAGCTTGGTTTCTCGACATTGTTGATGGCTATGACAGCTGAAGAGCGCGGATATCTATAAATAAGGTATCATGATGCCCGTCGCGCTGCTGAGTACCGCGTTGCTTGTCCCTAGAAGCTCTCCGCCCCGACGGTGAGCTTTTCGAGGTGTGAATCCTCTCCCATTCCGTGCACTAGCATTTCAAACCACACATCCAAGCACGCGCGTGCGCCATTGCCATATCATAGCACATGGGTTCTTACTGTGACCAGCAAGTCGGCATTTTGCCAAGCGCAGAGACAGAAGACCACAAGCTGGACATGGTGGCCGGGCTACATGAGCCCTTTCGTTTCATACATGTGGAGACCAGTCTGGGAAAGATCATTATCAAAGAAATGTTTATTTCAGTCTGCTGAATGACTGAGAAAGCCTTGTACCCAGAGAGCTCGAATGCTTTTGCACATGACATGCTTGCAACAGCAGCTCCAACGTGTGGCCGCCAGACTTTGCTCCATCCCTTTGGAGCCATCCGGATTCGCGGATGACCGTTGTTGTACAGGAGCTGGCGTGCCCCACGAAACAGGAAGCCGCCCATTTCCTTCCTCACAAATGATCTATCAGCCGTCCGTATAACGCCGGTACCCCTCCCACCAATTTGCCTTCGAAGTTTGAAGAAAGGTGAACGCCAATGGCGATGCCAACAGACCAGAATCGGGTATCAATCAGGATTTGACTTTTCCATCACCTCCTCCCCACGGCAACACGCTCACTCGGTCGCCTCGACAGCAGCCTCGGTCTTGGTGTCGACCTTCTTGGCAGGCGGCTGCTCGGCACTGGCATCATCATCACGACCACGCTTCGCGTTGTCGTTACGATCCTCCTGCTTGTCATCGCGATCACGACGATCACGACCACCACGGCCGCGGCCACGGCCGCGACCGCGACCGGGCTTTCCGTGCTTCCTGTCGTCGGCCTTGCGAGCCTTCCAGTCATCAGGGTCGGAGTTGCGGTTGTGGAAGTGCTTGCCACCACGACCGCCACGGCCACCACGGCCGTTGAAGCTGCCACGACCCTCAAAGAAGGTGCGGCGCTCGGTAGGCTGGAGCTTGCCCTCCGCGATGAGCTTGCTCTTCTCGTCGACGTAGTCCTTCTTAGACATGATCATCAGGTCGTGACCCTTCCACTTGGGCGGAGGGTCCAGAGCCAAGAAGGCCTTGGCCTGTTCCTCGGTCTCGAACTCGACGAAGACGGAGCCCTTGAAGAGGTTCTCGTGGGTGCGGCGGAGACGGATGGCATTGACGGTGTCAAACTTGGCGAAGAAAGCCTCGATGTCGAACTGGGTGGACGGCTGCTCATCGCCGAAGCCCTTGACGTAGACGGAGCATGGCATAAGCTTGCGGGCCTTGGAAGGGTCGTAGGGATGCTTGCGGGAGACCATCTCGTGGCCCTCCTCGCCGGTGATGTTCAAAGAGCTGCTGTCGCGAAGGGCCTTGACAACCGCGGTGTAGGGTTGAAAACGGCGCATGCGGCCGAAAGTGTGAATCTTAGACAACTCGACTGGCTTGTTCTCGGTACCGCCGGTGAGATTCCAGAGGAATTCGTCTTTGGGCAGATTGTTGTCGGAAAAGTAGAACTCGACCTAGAGGAAGTATTAGCGTAATTGCGTAGGTCACACACAGCCTTGGGTGCAATCGTACCTGGGCACGGATCTCAGACGGATTGTCAGACTCTGGCAGGACGGAGGGGTCGAATTTCTTGTTCTTGCGGTGGTTGGTGTAGGCGCGGGCCTTGGTCTTCAGCATGCTGGTGTCCTTATCCTCGCCGTCCTCAGCGGGCTCGTCCTTCTTGCCATCGTCTTGGGCCTCCTCAGTCTTTGGCTCGTCGCTCTTGACTTCCTCCTTCTCCACAACATCCTTGGGAGGTTCGTCGTTGGTGGGAGCAGCCCCCGAAACAGTAGTAGACTCAGTGGGGACAGCCTCAACGGGTGGCTGGGTAGCCTCGACGTTAACAGACTCGTCGGCCATTGTGGTGATGTGAAGGGTAGTATGTGTGGTGATTGATTGTAGTCGTCCGCAATCAAGTAAGTGACTCCTTAGGAGATAGAGGTTGCTATTTCACCAGCTGGTTGCGTAGCGTTGTCTCTTTTGCCGTAGGATGGGAGAGTTGAGTCAATGTAGGAACAGTCAGGCTGGTGGTGGTGGTGGTGGTGGGGTAGTTTGCAGTTCACGTCAACTGGGGTGACTCCTGACGGATGGGATCACACAGCTGCGACCGATAAGTAGGTTTGGAGGTGGACCTCTGGTCCGTCCAGGGCAAAAGTTCGGGGACAAGCCGAAAAGCGCGATCTATTGTAATCAATGGTGCAAAAATGGCTGAAGTATTGTCGTGGTGAGGGAGGTGAAGAGAGAAAAAGAAAAAAAAAAAAGGATTGAGGGATGGCAGGTCGCCGACCGACGCAATGGACTTTTTTTTCTGGACAATGGTATCGATTGTAATGATAGGCTGATACCCCACAGCCCCCAACTTTCACAGAGCTCCAGGGTGCAGGTGGCCCGTGCATGCTTCCATTCTAAATTTTGGGATTGCGACAGGACAAAATCGCGACCAGCAGGTTGGATGTTGCGCTGTACTGGCTGGTATCACTACTGGAGGCCCAATTTCGACCTGGAGCCAATTGAACCTGTCCCACAACACTCAAGATGAGGTTAAGGAGGACTTTCAATTATCACCACCTAAAGAAGGGAGTAAGCAGCACCCAAAAGTTTTTGTTCACGTCCTTATACTGCTCTCGTGACATCCTCGACTGACGCGTTGCCTTCCTTTCCCGCAGAGAGTCCGAGCGACCTGGAACAAGTACAACCTCTACAACCTCTCCAAAGTCGAACGGACCATCCCCAACTTCATCCGACGGACCTTCTTCCAGCAGAAATGGACCGCAAAGGCCCTGACCCGCGCCTACCACGGCGAGCACATCCGAGAGTCCAAGTGGAACCGCATGTTCAGCCGCCGCCTGCAGTCCGTCGTTAACATGGACCCCACCTATATGGCGCTCAACGACGGCTCCGAGCAGGCCACCGGTCGGGGGTCGGGCCGCGACAGGACCCGGAAGGAGGACGAGACGCCCTGGCACGAGAGGGGCCAGAAGCGCAAGCATATGGTCAAGGGCCGCCTGCTGCCGGTCCAGGCCGACATGACGGAGGTCGAGGTCGGCAGCGACTGGAAGGGTGCGAGGAGCGGGATGAACGCGCAGCAGTACAACAAGCAGACGCCTTACATGAACATGACATTTGCGCCGCTGGAGAGGAGGATTGATATCGCCATATTCAGGGCGCTGTTCGCGAGCAGTGCTCGGCAGGCGAGGCAGTTTGTGATCCACGGCGCGGTGAAGGTCAATGGGCAGGTGGTAGGTGGCCTCAGGATCTCTCGACCTGCGACGGTAGAAGATTGAAACGGCTGACTTGTATCTGCGCAGATGACACATCCAAGTTACCTTCTTAACCCCGGCGACATGTTCCAGGTGGACCCGGACATGGTCATGTACGCAACAGGCAGGAAGAAGCACACACACGTAGAGCAAAAGGCGAGCAAGCCACGAGGCACCGATGAAGAGCCAGAGGAGGCCGAGGCTACAGCTGAAAGCTCAGAAGAAGCCGCCGCTGAGGACTCGGCAGAATCAGCAGCGGATGAGGCAGCACCAGAGACCGACAAGGAGCAAGTGGCGAAACAACTCAAAGTCCTCTCTAGAATGGCAAAAAATGTCCTTCAAGCAGAGAAGGGTGATCTCTCCGTCAAGAAAAAGCAGCAGATGCGATCCTTTGTCAAGGAGGCCCGCAACATCTCTTCGCAAATCGGCCGCAAGGACGGCCAGGACGCCGTCACCAAAGACCTCGTCGGCACCATCAACTCGATGCTCAAAGAGCTCGTCCTCAACGACTCCAATGCTGCCGACCGCGCCAAAGCATCTGGTGCGTTCTCCGCCGAGGAGACCGCACAGGCAGTTGCAGCTGCGAACGCCTCCAAGCCGGCACCACCGCCGCCGCCACCAGTGAAGCCCGTGCGCTACGAAATGTCGGACGCGGAGGCGGAGCGGCTCGCGGAGATGGTGCGGGAGTACGAGGAGAATCCAGTCGACGAGAGCAAGCCATATCTGACGCCGTGGCAGCCGAGGCGGTACATGAGCCCCTTTGCGTTCATCCCGCGATACCTGGAGGTGAACCAGAACATATGCGCGGCTGTGTACCTGCGGCATCCGGTGGCGAGGCAGGGATACGCTGAAGTGCCGAGTCCGTTCCCGCCCAACGTGATGCAGCTGGCGTTCAACTGGTATCTGCGCAGAAGGTAACGGCTAGGTTGGCGCTTAGGAACTCACAGTAAATGAGAGGACTTGTTGGGGAGGTCGGGCACAGCGGGGGATTCTGCGCGAGATTGGAGTCGAATAGGCACGACAGCCAGCCGACCATGCTGGGTGCGGTAGATGAATCTGAGCTGCTACCCTGTATATACTCGCCCAGTCTCAGTTTCCTGTGGAGAAGCATTTGCAGGACCAGGATCTTAGGCATAGATGGGATGTCAGTGTAAGCAGAAGGGCAAATGTAACAACACTTGAAGAATTTGACTTTCCTGTCAGCACTCTGTCTCCGTTACCCTCTGCGTTGGTGTTCAAACTCTTTGTGTTGGAGACTCGAACATGATCCCAGGAAGGCGCACGTGAGCACGCGACCAGCCGAACGCGCTGCTGCTACTGATGGGGTCCCGGTCAGCTTACCCTCAACATTGAAATCAGGTGAGATGCTGCCACGTGAGAACCAGCGGCACGATGGACGGCCCGGCGCCGCGGCTGACGCCTGAGCCAGGTTTCTTAGAACTTTATCGCGAGGATACTTTCTACGGGTGGCACAGCACCGATCGTTTCACCAGATATGATGGGCACGCGAGATTGTGATGGATGTCCATCATTTTCTGACTCTGAACCACTAGACTGAAAGAAGAGCTGCATGTTGACAACAAGGAAAGTACTGTAGCAGTCGACACTGAACGGGCCGGGAAAGAAAGACGTGCTTGAGAGGCAGGGGTATGTAAGTAGAGTCTTCAAATGTGATCCCAGCTCCCCAACGAAAAATCGACTTCGAGAATCCGGACGTATCCACAGACCTGCCACGCTCGTGGGCCATCCGTCCGACCACCGGGTCACATCCTCCCGTCTCATCTCCCCAGTCACCAGGTATTCGCAACCGTTGCTCTCCCACCACACACCACATCCCGACCTCACGCCCATAGAATCCTCTGGGGATTCATTCAACGCCCCCCAGAGAAGTGAGAAAGGATTCCCCCGAATAGTTGGTCGTGGGGCACCATCGAAAGTGGACCAGGTCCTTCCAGTGAGGAGGGGTGCCATTGTCCGTCGTAAATTATAAGAAGTCGTATTCTCAAGTGTCGACTCGACAGATGTCTCTGAAGAAGTAATGAAAAGAAAACAGGCCAGCGTCGTCCGTACGCGTGCGCCAGGAAAACCGTGAATGCCGATTCGACTCCGGATCAAATGTGAGGAAGGGTATTCTAGGCGGTCTTCGAAGGATGCAGGGAACCTTTGCTTGAAGAGCTCGAAACCAAATTGTATATCGCAGAAGGTGTTCAAGAACCCTGATCTGAGTTGCAGTGACAGTCAAATCACTGACAACAAGGCCATTCTCGGTATATTTCGACGGTGCCGTATCGTCCGACGCGCCTGGTTGCCATATTCCACCCAGAGACCGGTCCGATTGAATCGAGCTATGTGGGACTTTTCGACGATTAAGTAGTTTGAGATTAAACTGGAGGAAATGAAGACAGTTGAAAACCGGCGGGCTGGTGTTTTGCGAGGGCATGAGGCGTGCGCGGGCATAATCGTCGAGAAAAGGAGGAAAAGCGCCGTTTATCGGAGGGAGAATCCCTTCTTCTTGCCTTCCTTCTCGAGTGGCCGCCCGCTCTCGACTCTCGACTTCTTCTCCTCGAGTTCCAGCCGCTGGCGGTCGAGCTGCTCCTTCATCTCGCGGTGTCGTGCGTACAGCTCTTCTTCGCTCTGCTTCAGCTTGGATTCCTTCTCGGCCACCTTCTGCTGGAAGACCATCTTCATCTCTGCCTCCATCTTGGCGAGCTTCTGCTCGTGGAGGGCACGCTCCTCCTCCTGCTTGACGGCGGGGTTGACCTCCTTGAAGACGCTGGGGTCCTGGGAAACGCCCATCTGGATGAGCTTGTCCGTTCGGTAGTTCTCGTAGAGAATGTTGTTAGTGTGCTCCTTGAGCTCCTCCATGTGCGTCCGGATCAACATCTGGCGGAGCTTGACGAAGTCGCAGTGCTCCTCGTTGTCGACCTCAATGACACCCCAAGGGTATTGACGACCGCGCACCTTGCGCCCGTCGGCGTTGGTGATCTCGTTGGTCGCACCGACAACGGCGAAGGGGACCTTGGACATTATCTCGTTGTTCTCGGCGATCGTCTCCTCATCATCGAGCTCGTAGCGAGGACCCTCGAAGATCTGGACGTTGTGGTGCTTGATATCTGCCAGAATCTGTTGATTTGGTTAGCACTGTTGGTCTCGGCAATGACAAGATGCACTTACTCTGGCCTTGAAGGCAGTCACCTCCTCGTCCGTCAGGGTGTCGGACTTGGCGATGACGGGGATGAGGTTGACCTTTGTGTGGAGGCGCTTCATGACCTCGATATCCAGAGGCTTCAGGGAGTGACCCGTGGGCTGGATGAAGAAGACACAGGCGTGGATGCGGTTGTCAACGATGTTCATGCGGTTGACCTTGTTCTCGGCGTCCAGGTAAGCATCGAAACGCTGTTCGATGTTGTCCGTGATGGGTCGCCAAGACTCGTCGTTGTTGACAAAATCACCGAAGCCAGGCGTGTCAACGACAGTCAGTCGGAGACGGACGCCGGCCTCCTCAATGTCTGCGCTGATAGACTGGATGGTCACAGTCTTTGGGAGGATGTCGAGGCTAGGCCCCTTGCGCTCCTTGGGTGGGTAGAGGGAGGTGTTGAAAAGCGTGTTCACCAGGGTGGACTTTCCGAGACCCGACTCGCCTGAAACGAGTGTTAGAAGAGGCGTACACGCAGACGACGATTCGTCGAGTACTCACCAACAACCATGACGTTGAAGTTGAAGCCCTTTCGGACACTCTTGCGGTGCCATTGGTTCGGCAGGTTGGCAAAGCCAACGTAACCCGTCAGCTTCCTGCGAACAATGTTCTTGTTCTCAGTCACGCCGCCAGAAGTGGCTGTAGCCGGGACGTTAGAATGCTGCTCTGGCTCAGAAGCAACCTGATCCACGGGAGAGGAGGGCTTGCCAGTGGGAGGCTCTGGAGGAGTGGAGACAGGGGCACCGTTGGAAGCTATAAAACAACGGTCGGGTTAGCTCAATTTCTCTCAAATGCAGCAGCAGCATAGGTATTCAGTCAGTTTCAGGAAGCAATGCAGATTCAAGGAGCCTGACACTCAGAAGGCGGCGGCATGACTTCGCGGTGGAGCCTGTCCAGGTCCAGGGCCTTCAGGGGAGCGATACTGGGGGCCGGTGCGACGTCCAGCATGCTGCGGTAGAGGGGCTTCCTATCTTCACGGTACGCGAGGCTGCTGGATCTCGTGGCTATAGCGGGCGGAGCCGAGTTCGGGGTGACGGAGGCGCCGGCAGCTGCCCTGTCCAGCTGGACACTGCGGGAACGGCTTTTGTTCGCATGGATCAAGTCGAACGGCATATTGCGCTGTGGTGAATGCCGCTACGCGAAGCCTCGCCGCCTTTCTGTAGCCAGTGTATTCTCCCACGACGTCCAATACTGAGGCTAGCACCTCAGCGCAGGATTACAGATGATAGACAACAGATTCTCATGGCGAGGCTCAAAGAAGGGTCCGTCGGAGGGCGCTGCCGAGGCGAGGTGGATGCAGTCGGCGGTAGGAAGCTAGAGGCGGATCGTTTGGTCGAGTAATTGGTGGGTGGATTGGGCTGGTCGGGTTGTAGATGCCATTCGGTCGAGTCCGGGTGTGGTTATGGTCGGTCGACTTGTTTCTTGCATTGCCCCCCTCCAACTTGACCGTCAACGGCAGGAGAGCGGCAGTTCTTACCCATTGTGTATGTGAAATCGATTCAGATCGGAAAATCAGGACAGAACGAGTGACTGTAGAGGGTAGCGACAAGACGCGTTAGCAACCGCGCCATTCAGGGGAAGTACAGCAGTAGCAGCAGCAGGAGCGGCGGCGGCGGCAGCGGTAGCAGCACACTAAGCTCCGGGTACCAAGACGTCCAGCCTTAACCCAGACCAGGTGCATGGGCTAGACGCCAATTCTCGCGAGCGGCAAGGCTCCGAGGGGGATGGACCGCCGCCGGCACAGCTGCCAGGCGAAGGTGGTCTCCATGCCTGGCTGGCGACGAGGGAGCGGCGACTGAGGGCTGCCGCGGGCCCTTGGGAAATCCACAGGCTTGGGATATACGTACCAGGAAGGGACACGCAGCTCGGGCCAAGGCGCGTGAGGAGATGGAGGTCGAGACAGAGACGTCTGGTCTTGTCGTGTGGGAGGCTGCAGAAGGAGACGAAAAAATAGGGACACAAAAAAAGATAAGAACGAAGATGGACGGACGGGTTGGTCTGGTCGTGGAAATTTTGCACGGGAAGGAAGAACCGTGGAGATGAAGTGTGTAATGTGAAGATGGGCGGCGAGCAGAGGGTTTGCAAAGGGGGAAATTTGGCACCCACGGGTAGGACGACATGGTCACTTCGCTTGCTGCGAGCTTGGTCCCTGAGCCAGTGAGCCCTGGTCGTCCCAATTCCCCGTGGACCCACCACAGGGGCCGTAGGGAGAGCCGTGCACCCCCGGCTGCCCCCCGGCTCCCAGAGGACAGGCGTGGACAGGCGTGGCCAGGACGGGCCAAGACCAGACCAGGCCAGATGAGAGGCAGAGGCAGATCAGAGCACGGCCGGCCACCCGTCGCCCGCTGCCCACTCCGTGCCACTCCCCAGCTGCCTGGCGCGCTGCCTGGCCCGCCGCGCTACAGGCGCTGCACCGGTACTGAGTACCGAGTACGCAGTACCTGCTATGTAGTACCCAGCACGCTGCCCAGCACGCTTGGGTAGCAGGAACTAGAATAGGGGGTCCGTCCCATCGCGCCTCATCACCAACGGTGGAGAAACCAGAATGCTGCAGGGGTCGTCATACTGCGTGCATGTACGAGGTTCAAGTGCCAAGCCCTCTCTGTCCCCAGCGCTCAATTGGCTGCACGCCCACCTCTCTCTTCCTCGCTGTTGCATATTGACTACCTCCATCAGGCGTGGCCGCTGGTTCATACTGCCACACGGCCAGCCAGTGGCACCAACCCTGCACCGTTCGTCCTGATCAATTCATCCATCCGCCCCTGGCTGGCGGCTATCCCTGCACGCCCTCGATACTGGCTGGGAGATATGGCATTGTCCACACGCTGAGACACTTATCTGCAGGATCCTCGGTGGTGATCGCCGAGGCTCATAGGACCATTCACAACCATCCCTGCATGCCTCTACTATTATGCCATGAGCACCTCGACCATATACCCACCCCCTGCGCTGCCGGAGATAGGCCAACACACACATTCGTATCTGTTCAAAAAAGCAACGAGTCGGCTGAGACCGCCATAGCACGGCAATGTCCAGAACCATCCACGCTCCTTGGGAACACACGCGTACATTCGTCTGGTCCATCTGCATTGCCACCTTCGGGACACCTTGCCGGTGGTGGGTGATTCTGGAAGAGGGCCGAAAACCCACGCAACGGGACTGGCATCGATAACTGGGTGGCAGCGTTACTCTGTAGGGCTGACGCTCCTCATGATGCATCCATTGGATGAGACGGCGCAAGGGCCCTCGACATCAGTCAGCACCGGCAGGGACTCGAAAACGTTTCTCGGCCCCTCCATTAAACAGCTCACCCGGGCTCGAGGTAAACGATGACGGGGTGCAAAGTTGCAATATCCGAGCGTTTAGCACGCCCTATTCTTAGTGCCCACGCGAGTGTTTGTTGGGGACGGGAGCCGAGGCCGCCAGTACTACTTACTTAGCACAGTACTGTCTGTACCTGCATTCGCTGTGTCAGTCGGCACGGGCTCCACTCGGTAGTCCGTAGGTATGATATCACACTCGCCTCACACCCGCGGCAGTATAAAAAGCTTGAGAAGCATGCGTCAAGCTCATTCAACTCCCAACACTCCAGTCGGGGCTGCCTCGAACGTCGGTTGGTCTTGGAAAAAAAGAAAATGAACTGACTCTGCTTGTTCCCATAAGAAGACGTGTGGTGCTCAGAGATGTTCTGCCGGCTTGCGAACCATGGATTTGATATTCAACGTTTCCCCCTGACCAACAAATTGATCAGACCCCGAGACATTGTGGCTTGTACTCGATGCCTCATGCAACGATGAGATTTCCTCGGTACCCACACCTGCGAGGGAGAACAGCACCACAGACCAGGCTGGATAGGCACCCGGGCTGGCTGCGGCATCAATGGACCTTCAGGAGGACCACTCCAGCGCGTCAAGCAACGCGCCTGTTTCTACCCGCCCAACAGATCCGCCACAGCTTCTTCTCCTCCAAGACCGAGCAGCGCAGCCCAAAACGTACGCTTCCCACCGCGATACTGATCGGCACCCTGCTGATATGGTCATTGTACCCGTCAGATGTCATCCGGGAGCTCCAGCCCTGCCCACAGCAGGCTCTGAGAAGCGAGGAGGGCAATGCCAGAGAGGACTCGACTTCGGTGGAGAACAAGGGTGACGCCAAGGACCATGAGGACCAGGCGACAAAGAGCCAGGGCGGCGGCGCCTGGTTTAACTTCGCCACGACCTTCGAGAACCTCCGCATCATCACGGACAGCGAGTGGCGCAATATCCCCGACAGGGTGCTCGGTTTCATCCTGCCGGAGTGGTCCAAGCTGCTCCCCGGCTTCATCCGCAAGCTGCAGCGGGAGCTCTCCATGGCGCCCGGCTCACTGGCAGATGAGATATGGCAGGAGGCGCACGACCCTGAGATCAACCCTGAGATCCGCCACTCGGCTAGCGTCCGGGTGTCCCATGAGCTATGCGACGATGAGAAACAGTACCTGGCGCGGAGGAAGAGGATGACCGCGGTCGCGCTGGCGAGGTATCTTGGACTCGAGGAGGACGACGTTCATGAGGATGACGTACCCACAGTCGCGATCTGCGGCTCAGGCGGCGGGCTGCGGGCGCTTGTCGCAGGCACTGGCTCGATGCTCGCTACCGAGGAGGACGGCCTCTTCGACTGTGTCACATATACCTCTGGGGTGAGCGGCTCATGCT
The DNA here is from genome assembly GCA_001282315.2 of Chrysoporthe cubensis. Taxonomy (NCBI): domain Eukaryota; kingdom Fungi; phylum Ascomycota; class Sordariomycetes; order Diaporthales; family Cryphonectriaceae; genus Chrysoporthe; species Chrysoporthe cubensis. Next base: position 2,009,675 of record LJCY02000008.1, on the reverse strand, counting down.
GGCTCCAGGCGCTGTACCACTCCTCCTTGGCAGCGGGCAGCCTGAGCCGCGTTCTTGACCACCTCAAGTCAAGGATCGGTGTCCACATTGCGTACCCGCCCGTGGCGTTCTCGTCTCTTTCTTCGGCTCCTACAAATAAGTACCTACTGAGCGGCCTGGTCGAGAAACTCAAGGGCGATCCGGGCGCCGACGTCGGCCTCGTCGATGTCTACGGGCTGCTCCTGGCCGCGCGACTCCTAGTGCCCAGGGGCGAGCTGGGCGTGAATGGTCGGGACTTCAAGCTCTCGAACCAGCGGCAGAACATCAAGTACGGGCAGCACCCGCTGCCTATCTACACAGCGGTTCGGCATGAGATCCCAGGCGTCGAAGTTGTGACCGGCAGCTCAACCGGCAATGCATCAGAAGCGGCGAAGGAGGAAGCTGTGAGGGAAGCGTGGTTTCAATGGTTCGAGCTCACACCTTACGAAGTCTTCTGTGAAGAGTTCGCCGCCGGCATCCCGACCTGGGCCCTGGGCCGCAAGTTCAAAAACGGTCGCGATGTCCCTCCCGAGGACGGCTTCCATCTACCAGAGGTCCGCATGCCGCTGCTTATGGGCATCTTTGGCAGCGCGTTCTGCGCAACCCTGTCCCACTACTACCGTGAGGTGCGGCCTCTTGTGCAGAGCCTGACGGGCTTTGCGACCATCGACGAGATGATCTCGGGGCACAACGAGGACTTGAGCAAGGTGCACCCGATCGATCCCGCCACGATCCCGAATTTCACCTACGGCATGGAAGGAAAACTCCGACGGACCACACCCACAAGCGTCTACAACAATGAGTACCTGCAGCTCATGGATGCGGGTATGTCCAACAACCTTCCGATTTACCCTCTCCTGCGTCCAGGCCGCAACGTCGAAGTCATTATTGCCTTCGATGCCTCCGCCGATGTGAAAACGGATAATTGGCTGTCCGTTGCGGACGGATACGCCCGACAGAGAGGTATCAAAGGCTGGCCCGTGGGCGTAGGGTGGCCGAGACCAGACGAGAGCGACGCGCAGATCGCCAAGGAACTCGACGAGTCCGAGTCCGTCTCGGCAGCGGAGGCAGAACGCAGGCTCACCGAGGCGAAGATCGACCAGGCTGCCCGGCGGCTCGAGGCCGGCGTTCAGGAGAGAGACGTCGAGGGCACGCACAAGTTCGAAAAAGGCGAGGAGACCTCCGGTGAGCTGGGGTACTGCACGGTATGGGTCGGCACCACGCAGGAGCGTAGCAGCGAGCCGCCGCCGCCCTCGAAGGCGCTGGATGACACCACGGCATGGCAGCTGATGGAGCCCAACGCGGGCATCGCGGTCGTGTACATGCCATTCCTCAAGAATGATAAGGTGGGGGGAGTGGACCCTGGGAAAAGCGAGTATATGAGCACGTGGAACTTTGTGTATACCCCCGAAGAGGTGGACAAGGTGGTGGCACTGGCGAAGGCGAATTATGACGAGGGACGGGACAAGATCCGCAAGACGATCAGGGCGGTATACGAGAGGAAGAGAAAGACGAGATTGGAGAGGGAAGACGCGTTGAAGGCGGAGAGGAGAAGGAGGGAGGTCAGGCGGGGAACCAGCGGGAAGTTGGGCGAGGGTGATCACTTCAGCTGAGGGCATTTCGCAAGGCGTTGGATGCGAGCAGCGGAGAGCTGCTTCTCAAGTGAGGTTCGGATGGCAAGTAGATACCCCAATAGAGACCGACACTAATCTCATGCGAAAGATCGACGCCTCGTCGTAAGCTATAAGCTAGGCAATCCGCTCCACCGCCGTTCCTGCATTAGTGGATAGCATAGCGAGCCTGTGCTGAGGAGCGTCGTCCACCCTAGCCTTGCGACTACTTGAACGGCATCGCTCCCGTTCACTGAGTCTCGTGAACCTGCTTTGTGTTGCCGCGTTTTTGTAGTGCCTCGTGCGATGTCTCTGGCTTCTCTTCCTTGCAACCCTGCGTACCGCGCAGCATTCTCTACTGCGGGCTTTAGACACCCTGCATCGTGGCTTTTGTCCTTTTTCGAGAATTCAGCATCCAAGACATCCTATGCGGCTACTGACTTTGGACGCCTTCACTACTGCTCATCTTTATATTTGAATTTATTCTTTTCAACAAAATGTACAACTCCCGAAGGAGTGAGCAGCAAGCCGGCTGAGCCCATCGTCACCTCACCCCATCTCCCAAAGGCGAGCCTCCTCGCTGTGCCGACTCACTTGCCTCTGGTCATCGCAATCGATGGTTTTTGCTAATTCCCTGCACAGCCTAAGTTCTATATTGCGCCACTGATGCCAGCCGCCTACCCACCCAGCCATCCCTTCCATCCTCCCACTCCGCATGATGAGTAGAGATGCACGTATGCACGCACCGCCAGCCTTACATACCAGAGGTGATGACCTCGCCGATATCCACATACACGGGCTCCCACGGCTTGGCGCCCTCCAACATCATATCGCTTGGCACGCGCACGTCCTCGCCGGGGCTGTACAGGTACCAGGCCTTGAGCGCGTTCATAGCGGCCTTCTTGCGCGCGTGGTCCAGGCTCGCTGCTGTGCCCTCGCCTAGCTTGTCGTTGCCGCTGAAGATGCCCACCACAAACACGGGCGTCCTCGACAGTCTACCCGTCTCGGACAGTAGCCTCGCGACCGGCTGCTCGAACTCCTCCCGCATGCAGAGCCTGGCGAGCTCACGCAGTGGCAGCTTGAAGGTGAATAGCTTTTCGAGGTCGAGCTGCCGCGACAGGATGTGTGACTTGACGAAGGACCGCGCTGCCTCCCGTCCGGAATGTGTGTAGATGGCGCCCACGACGGCTCGCACAAACTGTCCGTGGGTGTTGTGCGACCTGGCTTTCTTCTCATCCGGATCGCCCAGGCTGAATTCCCTCTCGAGAGGCAGCTTTGATCCCTCTTCCTCATTCATAGCCTTGATCACGTCCTCGACGTCTGGGGCGCTAGCATCTTCTTCCATCGGACGTGGAATCACCTCGCCGAAGTCGTCATCCATGACCACCCTACTCGAGATACCCCGCCTATACCTGTATTTGTGCTGGTACTCTGAACGCACGAAGCCCCACTTCGTGTTGGTGGCCCGCGGTGCGTCGAGCGAGAACTGCAGTAGTCCCGGATCGACCTCCACCCCCGGCGCGGCTGCATTCTCAACACCCCAGGACCGCGACACGTAGAACAGCGTCTTGTCGCCGCCGTAGGCCTTCATAGCCGCGTGCATGATCTCCATGGGCAGCCGAGGGTACCGGCACATGAGCATCTCGGATGTGTAGTAGCTGATCAGTGTCTGACCAAGGAATGCGAGGTTGGAATTGTTGAAGAGAGGAGCCGGGTCGGCCGAGGGATCCACGAGGGTCCTCGCCAGCGTCTGCAGGGGGATCTTGTCGGATAGGGCAAGTCGTGCATGTAGGGCGGCGAGCTTGGCTGAGCGGAGTGCCTTATTGGGTGGTGGCGACGGGGCCTCCCCTACATATTGATCGGGGTCTATCGACGGCCATTGTGGTGTTTCAGCAGTTGAGCTCGTGGTAGCGGAGGAGTTATGTTGTTCTTGTTCAGAAGATAGAGGGGTGCTGGCTGGCTCGTCTGCACCCTGCCTGATCTCTGCCTCAATCTCTCTTGTGTTCGCTATCGTCAACTGACAGCGCCTTAATGAAGGGGCGTTGTATCGGTCTTGCCTTCTCCTAAGTCCTTGGTCTTGTACTCGAAGGCATGACGCCGAGAGACTTGATCTCGCAGAAGTTGCTGCAGCTCCAAGCCGAGCTGAGAGCAGGTGCCCTGACCATTTTTCCAGCCTTAACCTCTTCATGGAGACAAAATTGTGCAGAGCGCAGTCCCAAGTACAAATTGAGACACAGCACCTTTTATGGGGACGCGGATGGGCGAGAGGTCGTCGTCATGGAGGTCGTCAACTCGTGGTCGTGGGCCGTGCTCGATGGCTCGTCTCGTCGCGCAAAGTCTGGGAAAAAAATGGTGAGCTCAAGAACGCACGCTAACACTGTCGGTGCCGGGGTCGCTCGCGTGAGCTCTGCGGCACCCCAAGCCCTTGTTAGCGGACGCTCGCGCTGACATAATGCAGTGAATCCGGCAGGCACATCTCGAGGTTCCACATGCTTCTGTTTAGCCAATCCTCGATGGGCAATTCGACGTCAACTCAAGCTTCCCGTTGACGAACACAACTCCCCTCCTCAACCATCAGTCCCCATCTACGAACCCGCTAGGTCAAAATGGTGAGCCTGATTGATGCGTGACTTCTCTGTGTTTATTTCGCTAACAATCGCGCAGGGTGGTGGTCCCAGAGTCCCGTCCGTCTCCCCAATTCCTGGTCGTCTCGAAGCCATTCGTTGGACCCTTCAGCGAGTCTGACAACCTCGATTTAGGTATCCCAAGCACGTCTGGTCACCTGCCGGTGGCTGGTACGCACAACCCTCGAACTGGAAAAAGAACACAGCGATCTTCGGCGGTGTCATATTGGGACTCACTGCCCTCGTGTGGAACCTGAGTGCCGAGCGCGAGTTCAGGCACAAGATGCCCGAGCCAGGCCGGTTTTACCCAAGTCGAAAGTACGTACTCAATCGACTCGAAATGCTGAATCGGAGGGAAATGCATGGGCTAATTTGAGCATAGCTGGACGAGACAAATAAAAGAGCACGAGAAAGCGCAGAAAGAAGCATCGGGAAGCAGCTCATCATAGTAGTGACATCGAGGCTAGGGAGAGCTGTACATACACTGGAATAAAGAGGAAAATCTTAAAACCACCACCGAGCAGTTGATCTGAGAATTTTGCCTTCATTTGATAAAAGAGTGAACCTGTCAAAGTCGACTTGTTACATCCGCCATAGGCGTCTGACAAGGTGGTGCAACTCCAAGAGAGTCCAGTTATCGGTCATGAAAGTCGTCTAGCAGTTCGGTCTGTGTGTGGCCTTTTCGATATTTTTTGCACATTCAGCATTTCCATAATCCGGAGGATGACCCCAATTCTTTTGTTTTCTTTTTTTCCTTTTTTTTTTTTTTTCAATGCCAGTTCATGAGAGTGCGACTATGGCCCGGTTGAGGTCATCATCACCTGGGATCGACGCAATAGCCAGGATGCATGGTAGATCTCTTAGACCTCTGAGAAAGGAAGAAGTATGATATTTCCCGAGGAGTTGGCCCCCTCCCCTGACAGTTACACACATACACAAACAAAACGTCCTCCGCTTCAAGTAAGAGGCGGAACCTGTTACATAAAATGAGGCTTACGTCTAAGTCTCCCCCACGGTCCTTGCCGCAATTGACGACGGGCAGACAGTCCACCGGCGACCCACGACAACACCATGCTGACACGATCAGAAGCTCAAGATTATCTGCTATGTCTTGATGCAATTAGTTTATCTTGGCTGCACTTATAAGGACTCCGTCTTCTGGCCATAGGCTGCTATGCGAGAGTATCTCAAATAAACACTTTGCAAAGGTGTTGGCAGGCGATGACGACGGATCAGATATGCACGACACGTCTTCCAGCGTCTCTTTATCGACGGCTATGGGAACGAACCGCGATCAGCTGGATATTGGGGTACCTGCAGGGTATAGGCCGTAAATCTGCCAAATACAATAGAGAAGAATGGCAATAGTGAGTGTAATCAAGCAGACAGACTCCTTACGTATAGAGATCCTCAGATCATGAACCAATGAAATAGCCGAAGCTTTGAGCGAAGACCCAGAGAATGCTCCCACCTTTGGGACCATGACCTCAGTCGAACTGGCAACCAAACATCAACTGAGCGAGTACGACTAGCGCAGTCCTACCGTAAAGATCAACAGTACTGGCCATAATCGTGTTTTATAGCACTCATGCGTCAGATGACCGTCTGGCCGGACTCGGGAGGCGGCATCGCAGCAACACTTGCATATATATTACCTTGTTCATGAAAGAATCTATATCTGATCTGTCGGGGCGTCCGGCGGGTCCTCATGACGTCGCCGATGTCAAGACCATCGCAGGCAAGAAGCCGGGCGTCCGCGCATGCTCAAAGAAGACTACTCTGCTTCTCACTGTGCACGTGAGAATTTGTAACAGAAACTGCCGAGCTCAGGATAAGGATCCAGGATTCAGTCTGGCAATGGTTACTATTGTGGACAAGGAGTGCTCAGGTTTTAATTGTGAACAGTGGGAGGCCGGACACAACAGATGGAATTGCAGCCAGTGGCATTTACTCATGTACAGAAAGGCTCCTTTTGGGATCTTTAATTCACAGGAGATTATTTATTTATTGCCTCGCCTTGGAATTGGGCGTTGTTGGCGTCTGAGTGCAACATGGCTATAATATTCTTTTCATTCAAATCAGAACAAGCGGTCCTTTGGCGCAATGGTAGCGCGTCACTTTCCGGTACTTTCTGGTTAGTTGGTGAAGGTTCACGGTTCGAGTCCGTGGAGGATCGTTTACGTTTTGCAATTTTCACCACTAATTGAAGATTTGCCTTGGTGCTTTCTTTTTTCCCTTTTTGAATCCCTTTCTTACTCGTGTGGAACCGAAGGTTTTAGGTATCGAGGGAAGGGCGTGGGACGGCCTAGTCCTAGCTAGCGCTTGTGAGCATGGCTCACGGGATCTCCGACTACAGGTCGCTATGCCGGCAGAATTGTGAGGTTTCTCTGGCCACTGACACACAAAGTGTCGTCAACTATTTATGTTTTTTCTGTAACCTCGTCCGTGTCGATACTTGACCCAATGTTTGACAACATGCCCTTCCCGTCTCGGCGGATACTGCTCGTGCTCGCCATAGCCGCGCCTGTTGCATCTGCGCTACTTACGCGAGCCTATATCATGCGCGACGTGTCCAGCTGCTCGTCTGGTCAGCGGCGGAACAAGACCGGGGCAAAGAAGACAGATAGTGTGGTCTCGCCTTCAGGCTCAGCTTCCGGCTCAGAGCCTCTCCTCCCACAATCCTTCCCATCATCCGTGGCAGCCAATGACTTCGCCGACCATATTCTCTGGCACGAGCGAGTCGTCTCGAAGCCCGTATTCCTGTCTGCTCTGGGATGGGATAGGCAGGCGGTGGACGAGATGCTCACCCGGTACATTGGCGCGACGATGTACGCCTTCACGCGAACGCCACAGTCTGGCCTCATCCAGAACATGGTCCCCGCAGATGTTCAGGATACCTTCAAGGACCGGTACATTTACACGATGGATTTTCAGCGCATAGGCCAGCGTGTAAATGGCGTATATACCCTTCAGTACCGTGGTGCTGGGCCTGTGGGCGTGAGCGGGCAGCGGGTGGAGCTGAGGTTGGACGCCCCCGAGGGATACACGGGACCTAAGTCCGACGGTATTATTGTTGCATCTATTGAGAATGTTGGGGAAGATGCAGACGCGGTAGTGTTTGCGAATGAGACGTGGCTCTGGCGAAGGAAAGAGGGTGAGAAGCCGACGATTCTGGAGAATGCTGTTGGCTGCTGGCTCCATTCACTTATGGCGGCGTGGCTTATTGGGAAGGGGATTTCTGCTCTTCAGGCGACCCCAATCAAATAGATGTTTGGATGTCTTCTCCGATACGGTTGCATCGTCTGGGTGATTTATGGTACTTGAGCACTTGAGGATGAAAAGGAACTGGAGCTGCTGGGTGGGTGGCTAATACTAAATTCGGCGCTGGCTGGACTGTGCTTTCGGGGCAATAGAGCACAAAAAAATTGTCGCATTGTGGTCCGAGTTATTTTTCGCTTTTCTAATTCTCAGTCTGAGGTATACCGCTGTAATTCAGTGATGAGGCTGAGCCACGGTCAAATCATGGAATCTCACAGGTCGAAGGGTGCATCTAAATACTTGATGGCCTCCCTCATTCCTCACTACGCCTTTGCCACACACTCGGCGACAAAGTCCGCGATCTCCTTGTTGAACTTCTCCGGCTCCTCGTAAAACATCCAATGCCCACTCTCAAACACGGACCACCTCGCCAGATCCTGCACGCCACTGCCCTTAGCCACCCTCGTCACAGTCTCCCTCATTCCCTCCAGTGGGAAGCACCCTGTCCTCCGTCCGGCAAGCACAAGCGACGGCTTCCTGATCTCCTCGATAGCCTCCCTGTGATCATACCGCGTATGATCTGCGAGCAGCCTCGCGAGCCAGGACCCATCGCACAGGCGGCTGATGCGCATGAAGAACTCCTCGTCCCGCGCCGCCTGCTCCTCGCTGACACCATCCCCCTCCTCCGGCGCGAACCGGTACCCCAGACACTCCCGCACGAGCCCCCGGTACGCCTCCTCGGGTGTCTCGGTCCAGGCCTTCTGCGCAGCGAGCATCGTCGCCTCGTCGTAGCAGCCCCTGTTGCTCTTGCTCGCGTCCCAGTCGCCGAAGGTGGACCGGTCCTGCAGCGGCGCCTGGTCCGCGAAGGCGAAGCCCGCGAAGTCGCCGTCGCCGAACAGCTCGACGTAGGTCCACAGCACCGCGGCGCCGATCGAACAGCCCACCGGCACGATCTTGACGTCGGGGCAGGCCTGCCGCAGGCGCTCGAGGATGCCGCGTAGGTCGGCCGCGAGGCGCGCAACGTGGTAGCCGCCCCTGCACCTGCCGGATGCACCGTGGCCGCGCATGTCGGGGGCGACGACCCAGTGCCCCTCTGAGAGGGAGGCAAAGTTCCGTGTGAAGTAGGCTGAGCTGCCACTAAAGCCGTGCATGAGGAGAACGCATGCCTTTCGCCGGGGATCGGCCAGGGAACCAGGCCCCGAGGCGGGGATGTCTTCTAGTGGGAGGGAGGTCTGCAGAGCGAGGGACAGGCCATCATTTGTGCTAACATAGGCATATTGCATGTCTGGTTCGGCTTGAAATTTCATATTTTGATAAGTGCGAGGGTGGAAATGGAAAGGTGTCGGAAGTGAGGGAAAATTGAGAATATGATAGGTCTGCGTTCTGGAGCTGGGGCGAGTTTATGGTTCAAGGAGGCTTTCCTAGGTCAATGTGCCGCAGAGCATCTAGGCAAGATTAGCTCAACGCTTCAAGTTTTGGAAGATTGAGAGAATCCTCAGCAATATAATACATGAAAGAACCTCAAGACAAGACAGGAACAAAACGTGTCTGTTTCATCCAGAGCGACTGCCCTAGAACATCTCCACTTTCTACGGGGTTGGGGTTTCGAGAGATACGGCCTCCCCCCTTTCAGAGATTGCCTTTCCACATGAGCATGCAACATAGACAGTGCATAAAACAGACGTCTATGAAGCAGCTGCACCGTTTTTATACCAAATACGACGCCCCCAGACGCTCCCTCTATTCATGATGACATCAACGGAACTGCGTGGTACCCGCTCCCCGTCATTGCTTCCCTAAACACCCCCCCCCATTCGTGCCCCATGTGTGTACTTCCATACGGAGTGACGAAAGTCCTTATGAGGCCCGCATATGATGCCAGGAACTCTCAAGACGATAGGCTGATTCTGCGGACACTCAAGGCGTAGTCGCGCCGCCGAAGCTTCCAAGAAAGTCATTACCCCTCTTCGTTGGGGTGGCCAGGTAGCTTGAATCACCTGCCTTCGCAGTCCGAGGGAAGGTGTTGGGCGTACTCGGGAAACGACTCTTTAGAGTCATCGTCTTCCGCTTCTTAGATCCGCCCCGAGCCTTGGAAGTGGGAGAAGCGAACTCGTTGAGAAGGGCATCCTTTTCATCCAACTCGGCCTGGATCTTCTCGAGCCGTGACTGGTAGCTCTCGATCTCTGCCTTGAGGGCAACCCTCTCCTGGAGAAGCTTCTCGTTGGAATCCTTTACAGTCTTCATCTCGATGCTCTTGAAGGCCATATCACCTTTGATTCGAAGCAGGGCGCTATCTCTCAGGACAAGCTGATTCTTGACCCAGGCGATGTCATCCTGGGCGATGATAAGTTGAGCTCGCTCAAGCTCGGTCAGAGGAGAGGCGGAAAGGAAGTCCTTCCAGGCATCGCAGCAGATCTTGACTTTCACCAGGCTTTGCACAGCACTGATGTCTTGCTTCAGTGCGCGTCGAGGAAGCTCGAACCAGAGGCAACAGGTGGTGCTCTCCTGGACGTGCAGAATAGACGTCTGAGTGATGATAAAGTGTTTCTTGGAGGGCATCTCGCGGAATCGGATGCACGAGATGAGGTTGGGGTTCTCCGGAGAGAAGTCAATCTCGAAGCTCACCTTGTCAACGCCTTCCTTGATTCCATTCGGTGCGTGGTACTCCTGGGTGGTAATGCAAAAGGGGGTAGATCCACTGGTGATAGCGTACTTCTCGTACTGCCAAGCAAGCCACGAGCCGTCGATGCCGTAGTTGTCCATAATCTCGCGGAAAATGGCCACGTTTGTCTCGCAGAGACTGAATTGGGCTTTGGTGGGAGGCATGTTGCACTCTGAACGATTTAGCATGAGTTCAGAACGGAATGGAGGATCTAGACACCTACTTGACTGCGTGAAACACGTTAAACCAGAGGAGTATGATTCTTGGCCCAAAGGCGCGTGGCAGGGCAGGAACGGAGGGTGTGATCACGGCAGTGAGCTTTTCGCTAATTGGTAGAACAAGAGGTCAGCAAAGAGGCTCGGAGCGGAGTGTAACAAGTACAGGAGCCGTGAGAGCGTAGCGCATGTCTCTGCGCTCACGGAATGCAAAGGCCGGTAATGCTGGAGGAGGAGAGCGTACGCGTAGCCAGCAACAACACCAGAACGCGAGGGAGCTCCTTGACACTGTAGTCAAACAACGGATGGAGGGACGATACCGAGGGAAGTGAAGTTGGAACGGGGTCATTATGAAAGGAATGTAGTCATCAACTTACCAGGCTTGTCCTCTCTGATGGATGAGAGTGTGTGGTTGATGAAGGAAGCTCGACAATGGGTGATGCGTGTCAAGGAGAGCTCAGGTCAATAAAAGATCGTGCCCGGTGGGGAGACGAGATCATGCTGCGAGACGAGGGGTTTGTGGCTGCATCGTCACGCCGACATAAGAAGTTCAAAGACTTCTGACGATAGTCGATGATAGTCGATAGTCGGAGAGTCTTTCCGAGGGGCCCGCTGCGGATTTGTGAGCACCTTGAGGAATAGTGTTCTTTGAACACTAAGTGCGATAGAGACATTCATCACCGAGTCCAATATCCTAAGAGGCATCTTGGATGCACCCTATACCCCTAGTTGTTGTCTTTGACAGAGCAATCTTGATGATAATGGAGTGTTGTTGAAAAAGAGACAAATGGCCCCTTGATCTCTAGGGGTCCCAGGCCAAGAACGCAGCCATAAGTGCTCTCATATTGTAGTGAAACCGGGCACTGAAACGTACGAGAATGCGTTGTCGAGAATTACCCTGGACCCCTCAAGGCGAACCTTTAGGGGACCACCTTAGACCCTTTCTCGGCGATGAGGCGATCTCCAGCAGACTTAATATTCGACCTCAACTCTCGAAGAGCGTCTGGACTGAGATGAGTTTTCATGACGATCGTTGAAGAGAGCCTCGTCGAAAGCATCTTGGCCTCCACGCCCAGGTTGGCCTGGCTGATCACCTTGCCATCGCAGAGTTCTCGCACGAGCTGTTCTGCCAGATGCTGGCAGTTGTTCGAGAACAGGTTGTACCGAGGGTGCTCGGATATGAACCTCGCGGCTGTACGAAACTATCAGTTTCTGTCCCTCTTCCCGTGCCCCGTTCATGATTCTACTTTGAAGTGTGGGTGCTCACCCAGGTCCAGGATCTGGTCATGTGTTCGGGTCGTTTCCCCGATGTACGAGCAGCCGGTCCAGGACTCCACCATTTGCTCCGTAACAGGGAAGCAGCGCGGATAGTTCTTCATGACTTTGGTTGCCGGCAGCATTTCTGATATCTTGTGAGTCAGCAATTATGAGGTGGGAGGAGAGATGTTTGGGTTGCGCTGGGAGGCACCAGTTTCTCACGATCACTCATCAGGTCGTACAAGTAGCACACACCGTTGCCCCTGTCAACAACCACCAAGGCCCAATGACTCAGAGATTCAAGCGACAAGCCGGCATGCTTGGCGAGGATCTTTGAAGCCAGCTTGGTGACCTGGATGCCATTGATGTCGATGTCGGAGGTGGCAACTAGTACTGCCGATGTCTTGCACCGAGTAGTGTACTCCAGGGGCTCCTCAAGTTCAGCAGCCGTTGCAGCGCCGTCGAGCTTGGCGCGAAGGAGCTGGAGGAGAGCCTTCTTCCCAACTTTGGCCTCGCTATGCTTCCTGCAGGTGGAGTTAGTGAAGAATGTCCTGGAGGCGGCGCCAGATCGCCAGGGGGCATTTGGCGGTGAGGCTGCTGATCTCCCGCAAGTTGCGAGCTTACTTGATCTTATCGAAATACTCTTTTCCGGCAGCGACGAGTTGATTCGCGCTGATTCCGTGCAAGGGCATCTTGATCAGCCAGATCTAGAGTCGATGGGGAGGTGGGCAGGTGAGGAAAGCGCAATTGCGGTACGGGGAGGGAGGAGGGAGGAGACCCAGGCTTTTTGACTCGTTGAGGCGATTTGCGTGTTGAAGAGTCGCCGGTCAAGATATGGGCCTCCAAAGCTGGAGCTGGAGTCCTGCAAGACCCCTGTCACCACAACCACCCTGGCTGAGCCAGGGACTCAGCCACGACACCGTGGGATGTTGCCCAATAAACTGTGAGATTGTGGTGGCGTACTAATCATTCACCGCCGAGTCTGTTGCGAACCAGCTTTATATTACTTCATCAGTCTCCAGCGCTGATCGTCGCTACGGGAAAGCCGCGGTCCCGGCAGCGTCAACGGCGTTGGCCCGGCTTTTGTGGGGACTCTCGGAGGCGTCCGGCCCTACACCCTCGGCGATCAAATCCGGACGTGCTCAACCTGCGGAAGTACTGTTGCGCCTCCTGCGCCGGGGCGACTTACTCCTCGTCCGCGGAGCAGTATCAAGTCCCACCTCTGGCCCGGTACGAGACGCCGTCTTCTCCCTCGCTCTCTCCAGGTGTCCTAGATCCATCTCCTCCCTCCAAGAGCAAATCTCCGCGAACTCGCAGTACGAGCACTTATACGCCTCCTCCACGTCCGCCCCACTTGCAGGTCGCTCGCCCCTCCACCATTCCATATACCCTTCGAGGTACTGGTCGAGGACCTCGCTATCCACGGCGAGGACATTCGTTCCAATCAAGGCGCCTTCTTCATCTCGCAGGCGATATTCCACTGATACGACACTACCTATGCTATCCGCGCCTGCAGGAAACGTCAAGCTCAGCTCATTTCGGAGCAGAGGGACTAGCTCCTGCAGTGTGCGGTATCTGAGGAGGTCATGAGTATCGGAGTCCGGCGATGGTGGCGAGCTGGAAGAAATCACTGAACTGGAGTCGTGGAATATGTCGTCATGTAGCTCGCCGATCTGTGCAAGAAAGGCATCAGAGAACGGCGCATCGACGTCCAGTCCGTATCTCCTGAATACTTGCAAGAAGTTGAGCTTGTCCGAGGCCATGTCGGATAGAAAGCGATGGTATAAGTAGAGCTGCACCTTGGTTGGGCGTATCGCAGCCCCTTTGGGCAGGTTCTTGGCTCCTCTCGTTTTGACGTCGGTCAGGTAGACCTTACGAGGGTCCTTCGGCTTCGGTTCCTCTGCCCGATCCGACGGGAAGAAGTTTGTAATCTTCTTCTGGGAGTCATCTCCGGCTCCAGACTGGCTCTCCTGGCTACTCAGCCATTCCTCCTCGAACTCTGGACTGGGGTTCTCATAGCTCAGGAAGTCGATGAGCCCATTGACAACGTTCCCGTCGACTAGGCCCCATACTTCTAGCTCCCTGGTCAAGCCCGTGTCCCGAAGTGTTCTCAAGCCCTGTACGATGTTCCAGATCTTTAAGCCAAACGCGTCCTCCTTCGTAGCAATCTCGACCTGGACCGTGGTGTGGACTTGGTCCTCCAATTTCTGATGCACCTTGCTGCCCTCCTTCATCGCCGTCGTCCGTGTTCTCTTGCCGCCGGGCAGTCGGGTCAAGGTATATTCATACTGCAGCTCACACCATGCGCCGGCTGTCAGGTCTGACACTGACAGCGGCTTCTTTGGGAAGGTTCGAAATCGGAGCAAAGGTGATCTCAAGTCGTCTTCCGGCTGCTGATCTAGAGGAGAGCCTGGCTGCTGCGTTGTCTCCAACACCCGGTCCAAGCTGGTCAGTTCCCTGCTGACTGGGACCTTCAGAGTCAGTCAGGATTGCTCCTGCCATGCAATCGGCAAAGAAAAGCACTTACGATCTGGATACTGGACATCATCCGCGGGGATGACCGAGGGCGTAGACTGCGGCTGTGTCTTGCGCACGAAAGCATCGATGCTGTCGGTCCTCGCGACGCCAACGAGGGCCGTCTTGCCCCCGGGGCTGCTGCGCGGAGCACCATCCGCATTTTGATTATTGTTCCCTCCAGCCGGCGCAGGGTGAGAAGCAGGCGAGGTGGCTTGGGCAGGGCCGGCGCGGTCGGCGAGACAGGCCAGCAGCTTCTCGTCCTCGAGGGACAGGTCGTAGCCGAAGTCGTCGTCGCTGTCACAATCCGGAACGGACGCCATGGCCACAGCGGTGGCTTGGCCGCAGAATCATTCCGCTGCTTGTATGCGAGCGCGTCATCGGACCATGCCCGGCTGCGTCATGACTTTCTGGCTAGGTGCTAGGGTCTAGATATACTGCTCGTTGGAAATGGTCGTGGGGTGAGTGGTCACCTCGTCCCGCCTGAACGGACCATGCTAACGGTGCCGCGTGTTCTAGCGCGGGAAGCTTTACAGGGGGTTGGCCATGAGAGCAGCATCCACCGTCTTATGAGGAACTCAGTCCAGACCTGCACAATATACATCCCAAACCTTGTATGTAAGACAGAGCATTGCCTGATGAACTCTGATTGCTCATATGCTCATGACTATCACTGCTTCGTGCCTCCTTTCTTGTGCTGCCCCTCGAGAACTGAGATCTTGAGATGGAGCTACTTCACAAGTGCCTACTGGAACTCACTCTTGAACTCATTCTGCTTCCAGAGTTCCGAATTATGGACTTTTCCTTTCTTGGAAATTCTTGTATCGTCTTCTTTCTCAATTGTAGCAGATCACGAGGACTCATATCATGAGCTGACACTCTGCTATACCAGACCAAGATCTAACGAAATGGGCTTAGATCCTTCATATAAACAAACCTTACCCCGGAAAAGGGTCCTCATATCCGGGCGCGGCATTCCTTCTATCCAATCTGTCCTTTCGCAAGGCAGCAGCATTTCATACATGTCATTTATCAACCCCCTCCCCATAATCACGTTCACTTAGTCATTTGAGGTTGGTTCGTCGCTGCTGAAGTCCAACTTGGATCCGCTTCATATCTCGGCAAGTCTAGAGCCAGCCCTCTCAGGATGACTTCACTCTTCCGACATCGTCAGCCCACCCCTGTGAACAAGGAGTCGGCTTCGGCGGCCCCAATCCCTGCGTCGGTAGAGAACGCCACAGCCATATCGACGGCCCACCCGAGGATATCCTTCATGAACCTGCCGCCGGAGATCCACGTCCTGATCAGCAAGGAGCTCATCTATCCTGACGCGCTGTCCCTCAAGCACACCAGCCGGTACTTCTACAGTCTCGTCGACACCGGCGTCAGGCTGAAAGTAGCCTGGCTCATGGAGCGGCGCATGCTGCACCTGGACTGCCCAAATGACAGGAAATGCATACTACGGACGGACCTTGAGTTCTGTAGGGGTAGTGTCATGTATGTTAGGCCATGCGCCTCTGAAGCCGACGCCACCTGTTGCTGACACCCTGACAGGCTGCTGATGCAGAGACGGCGGGAACATGTCGAGTGTGAATCACGGCCGGGCCTTGGCTGTCTTGTCTACGGCACGCCGCGGTGCGCTCATCGGAGAGACTGGAGGAGGAAATGGGGACGCAGGATGCGGCGGCAGGTCACGATCGAGATCTGGTGGATCCTGCTGGCAGCTGTTCCGCTCATCATGGGCTGGCTCTGGATGGCTGAGCTTGTCAGATGGACGATGGCCTAGTGGGCACGCGAGAATATCTGGGACACAGCACCGGGAAACCACCAGGTGGGGGTTTTTGGCAAGAAGTGCACAGGGAGTGTTGTCTTTGCAGTTCGCAAACGTGCACGAAGCCATCGTCCTTGCTTGCTTACTTTCTCTGTCGTCTTTCTAACCCTTCAGCCCCTAGCTATCGCCATGATGTCTGTACCAAATGATACGCGACAAGCAAAAAGACCTGGCAAAAAATCATGGCCCTACTGGGCCTCTCATCTCTATGGTGTGCGGCCCCCCCCCCAAAAAAAAAAAAAAAAAAACTCCATCAGATCGCCACCAGTGACAGCAGAGCTCTTCCCAGGATCAGGGCCCACGCCGCCCACGATAGCTCCCCCACTAGGCGGGATGCACCCGAGGTATCGTTCTTCGGAGCACCCTGGGCCGTCGTGCTCGAGGCAGTCGCAGATGCGCCCTCCTCGGTTGAGGTTTTTGTAGTGGAGGTGGAGCAGGCAGGAGATGACTCGGTGCAGGTAGTCTTAGCCGATGAGTCCGCATCCGTTGTGCTGGTGCCCGAGGTAGTCGAGGTCGGAGTTGTCGACGCTATGGAGGTCGAGGTGAGGGTGGTCGTGGCGGCAGAGATGCCAAAGGCGGTCTGGAAGTCGTTGGTGAGACCCTCGGGCTCGCAGATGGTGCCGTCGGCGCAGTCGAACACGGTGCTCCACTGGCCGGACGCGCACCGCTGGAAGGTATCAGACATGCAGTACCACGCGCCCTCGAAGCCAGCGCAGGAGGAGCCGACGCCCATAGCGTCGACGTGGCGAGGGCGGGGTGGGCCCTCGAAGCTGGTGATGTCGCCGATGATCGGGGACTCGGAGGAGGGGGTCAGGGACGTCGCCTGTGTCACACCCACCATGGCGAGCAGGAGCGTAGCTGCTGAGATGGTCTTCATGTTGAAGTGTGACGTGCCCTGTGAGACGTCCGTCGCGTGCGAGGTAGTGGGCAGGTTACGGTCAGTTTTAGGCGAATGTGGCTTTTCTTGCAGACGCCAATAGTGATGGGTGTTGATGGCTTCAGTAGATCAGACCTGAACAATGAGTTCAAGGAGCTTTCTGGTGTGGTTGAGAATGTTGAGATACGTACAGGTGTAACGGAACCTCGCATGGGTATGGAGACTTGAGAATTCGTGCCAGTGCTCTATCCTGCCGTGAGGGAAGGTTCTTTCCTCCATGACTGACTGACCTTGGTCTTCGAAAATCTCAACTTTTGTCACAGAATACACTACACCAATGAGCTGCCTGCATCACTTGAGCAAGTGAATAAGTAGCACCACAGAGCTTCTGTATCCTACACTAGAGGCTCTTATCAGACTTTGGGTTGCCCCCTTTCACAAAGCATCAGAACACTGGTTCAGAGGTTATCTAGAGTGCTCGATTGTTTTTGAATGGTGAGTAGAAAAGCTTATAAGTCAAGCAAAAGACTTATTTCAATCGTACAGTGTGTTTTAAGATATCTCCATATTGGCTCTCATACCCTGAGAATGCAAGTTTCCAAATTTCTCGGTAAGAAGTATCCTCGTGATCCTCTTCTCTCCTGTGCCATCATCGCTGATTCCCAGCCCTCTTCGAGTGTCTACTGGCCAAAGGTGCCAGCGCACGGCTTGGGCGGACATGACCTAGCCCCGAAGGAGGTTGCCAAACTGCTTATAATTTATGTCATTGACTGGGAATCAAGCATGTGGTCGTCCATGTCTATATAGATGCAGGCTGTCTACATGAGACAGGATTTCCAGGACCCTGCTAAAGCAGACTTGTGTGTATCGTTGAATTGATCTCGTGGTTTGAAGCAGATTATCTGTCAGCGGAGCCTTTGGGGAGAAGCACTCGGATTGTCACTCATAAGACGTTCGCCATGCTCTAAATGCAAGTTTCTTCCTGAACCTCACAGCCGCCGCAGCCATCTCGTCTGTCAGCTGTCAGACCAAGACCACGTCGACACACCCGACCCAACGCTCAATATCACCCAAGCAGCGCAATACTAGATTCACGAAGCCGAATCGTACAGCTTCTACAAACACCTGCAGTCCATACCAGTCAGCCCGCCTGGGACGGCGATCCTCAACATCGATCACGAGCAGCTAGTGAGATACGCTAGCGCTAACACGAGGCCTCTATTTCTATAGATGTCACGAAGGCAGCCAGTGTATTGAATTCGCCCAGGTTCCTGGCGACAAGACTCGACACGATGAAGGATAACTGAGAAACGTGAAAACCGGGGTTCTTGCTGCGATACGGTTTGCATTCGATTTTTAGAGGTAGAATTCCACGCCCAGTTGGTGTGCTTGAAGTCTTTCTTGCGCTGCCGAGGGAGAAGCGATCATCAGCGCGGAACTCTGGTAGAAGTTGAAAGTTAGCATCAACGAACTCTGGAGGAATTCGGACATCGCCTTGCATATAATCACATAGGAATCTAAATCCAGATTCACATAGCTGAAGCCGGATGATTGTAAGGGGGGGGGGAACATGCACAAACCTCGTGGGTGTTTTAAGCACCACGCGTACTCCCCAGATACGGTTTGCCGCTCTGTCATATTAGTTTTCATTTCTCTACCAATCGTCACTTGGCCTATTACCAATGACGCCTTCATAATTAACTGGTCGCAGAAGCCCGAGCTTCTCGTAGGCGGCACGACCATGCAGTTTCTGCTAAGCTCACGCAGCGCTAGCAGAGACAGCAGGCGTTCTGCGCTGGAGCAGGCAATGCTGTCCCCACTTCCGCTGAAACTTTTCAGGTATGAAGCTCCAGGCAGGGACATATATCATCCTAGGAATGAGACCTGTGTTCCCTGCGTCAAGAAAGGGAAAGCACTTAACCACCTCCCAATTTTCGGTGTCGGCCACATAGTCGGGCTCATTGGGAGGTAGGGCCAGCCCCTTCTCCACGTTGAGGGGGTATTGAGTGTCCACAAGAAAATCGCAATGGCTGATCTCCGTGTACTTCCCCGTGTCCTCCTCATTGCGGTCATTCATCCCTTCGGGTATCACCGACGTGCCAGAGAAGAATCCGTATCCATCCGAACGGTGCTGAAACTCGCCAGGAAGAAGACCACGGAACTCCGAGCGGATGAATTTAGCCTGCATCCCGCGAGGGAGGAAGTAAGACGTAGGGAACCGATACCATTCCTTTCCATAACAGACGAAATCACCACGCTCGCCAACTTCACCGATCTCCCCGCTACGGACTCCGGCGCCGAGGGGCTCATACAGAGACAACGGTGCGCCATAAGCCGTATAAACTCCGATGATGCGGAGCAACGTCACAGAGACGATGAGGAGGAATGGTACCACCACAACCCCGAGAAGCCTGATCTTGGCGGGAATCTTGCCAATTATGGTTCTCCGACTCACATGCCCGAAAAATGTAAGGATGATATGAGCGGAGACCGCAGCATTCAGAGCCAGGAAGGGATATGCTGGATACATGAAACGTTCCTCTTTATGCGGCTGCAAAGTGAAAAGGCCGAACCAGATGTAGAATGGCGAAAGGAAAACAACCGTCCGCAAGCCAGACGAGAACCCGCGGCCGGAGGGAGCGAAGATCTTTTGTAGGGAGAACAGCGGTAGGGCCCCGAGAGCCAGGAAGAACCAGAGGTTGAAGTTGAGTGTCAAATTCTTGAAGTAAAACGTCCATGGCTCGGTGCCGTACAGGTTTGGCCCGCCGCCTTTGGAAAGTATGTTATAGTCGATGATGTTCCATGCCACTATGATGCCGAGCTTCTTGTAGAAGTAGGAATTGACGAGTGAATCGGCGACCTATCTCGGTCAGCATTCATCCATTCCTGCGTGAGCGGTCTAAGACTGACGAGTATGAGTAACGAGATACCAAGGCCCTGGAAGACTCGCTTGAGTGCGAAGAGGAAGCGGTCAGAATCCCGTAGGCTCATAGCCATGAATAGAGCCTCCTCTAATAGGAACGGAGCACACAAAAACATGGCGAAAGGCCACCCGATGATACCACCAGCAGCGAACCACGCAATCCCGGCCGCTGTCCGGGGGGCTCCATTCCAAGTCATAAAGGCTGCTGCCCCAAGCATGCCGGTGTACATGGTGAAACTTGAGGGAAGATAGGCAGTGCTGGCATGGAAGTTTCCAGGGCTCAGAACAGTGGCCAAGACGAAGAAGACACCGATGCGGGGGTGAATGGTAAGGGTGATGACGCGGTACAATATCGTCTGACACAGAGCACAGATGGCAGCCAGAACATATCGGACGAAGTAAAATTCCCCAAGCTATTTCACTCATTAGTGTTGTGCTATGAGCACCAGGCTGAGTCACAAGTGATCATACCTTCGTAGACTGTGGTGATATGCGGCGAAGTATACATAGCATTGCATGAGGAAGGACATATAGCCAGTCTCTGATGCCATAGTCGGGTGACCACTCCCATGTCTGTAGGCCATAGCTGTTGGAGAGGTAGTGTGTTGGCTCCCAGAAATTAAAGGTCTCATCGCAGTCCTGGATAGGGTTGAACAAGGCAGCAAGTAAGGCCGTGGCGAGGAAGATGCCGAGCACGTAGATGGGCTCTATAATGAATAGGCTTGGGGCCCTAAGCGAACCGTCAGCTCACATGGTGTCCCACCTCGATGCTTGTGAATAGACTAACTTCTTCATTGCATGAGCAGCCTCGGGATGGACATATTGATGCTCTTGGCCTGGAGGAGCCATGGTGGCATATGAACCCAACGCGTCGTCAGGGACGTCGTTGCAGATGATTATGGGGGGGAATTGTCGGCGGGCATAAGCTCAATGACAGTGTCACAATGCACATTGAGATATCTTTGTTGAACAGTAGAAGGGGGCTTGGCCCCAGGTTAGGTGCTGTCAATTTGGCTGTGGAGGTTTTGACTACCAGCTCACAGCAGTGACGGAGGCAAAGGTGTCCACTGAAAACAACCCCTGTCAGTCAACGTCACTCGTCCCCTGCCACTGCAACCGAGATCTTATCGATACCACAACCGCCGATGGGCCCAGAAAAAAGTTCGGTAAAACTAAACTCTTCCACTCACCCATCTTCCACTTTTTGGCATCTTGACAATGCGACTTGGAAACAAGCCATTGCAATTGCAGTCTTTTGTTCTAGCATCTTTTGAGGAAGAGTAATATTCTAGGATTATATTTCCTCGGACTGGATAGGCACGTCCCACCTCAACACAGCATCTCGGTATCTCGACATCCACATCTTCCAACCTCTTGCGAAGGACGGATCCGAAGGGGTGGTTTCTCGGTCGTTGGGCGCTCTCCTCAACTGCAGAACTCAGAGGTTTACCTTCGTTAAGCTCACGCGAAGGCTTTAAAGCGATCGACCTTATCTGCCATGAACTCGAACCTCTCCATTCCTGGCCTCGGCCAACTGGAAGCCAACGATGCTCCTTCGACCTCCAATTCCGTAATCGAGAGCAACAGTGCACCCGCCAACGCAGATACTATGCCGGATCCTAAAGTGGCAGAAGTTCATCATGAACAACGCGGTGTCCACGTGGAAATAGACGACAAGATAGGGGTCACTGGGCAGTTTGCGACGGCCGACACAGAGACACGAGTGCACGACCCGACCGAAGTGCAACATGGCGATGTGGTCGCCAACCGAGATGGCCCCGAGGACGTGAAAATGCAAGATCAGCAGAGTCATGAGATTGATGCGCCAGAGACCAACACCGCCACGGCTGTATCGGGGCTGAAAGACCATGAGATGGTCTGCTTCGAGGGGGCTAAGGCACAGCAAGCCATTGAAGGAGAGTTGCTGCCTGCGTCACCGCGCATCACAGATGCGCTGGAGGCTGCGCTTGATGGTCTTCTTGGGCCCGCAGAAGAAGCCGATGCAGAGAACCCAGTGATTTCAAACGGCGATCAAGCTCGCGAGCAGTTTCCAGACGGCCCTAATAATGAGGACCGAGTCCACACGTCCAACCTCGGGCCTATATCCGGTCTCCCACCGGCTGATGGCGAGCCCGACGGCAACCCTGAGTGGGAGGTCGACTCCTCGCCGTACGAATCCTCAAGCTCCGATAGCTCTGACAGCTCCGATGACGACGAGTCAGATGTGGAGGAGTCAAAGATGGGTATTGAGGAGACGGCACGGCTGCTGATGGAAGCTGACGGAGCCAGTGACGACGAGATGGATGGTGTGCGAGCGGCGAAACAGGCCGCTGGTGTGCGCACTAAGAACGAGCAACCTGACGAGCCCGAGCCAAAGCCCGACATCAGAATCGGACCTGACGAGGTCATCATACCACTTGGAATCGTGCAACACGTCGTCGAGGGCACCCAAATCGTCATTGAAGCTCTTCGAGACGGTACTGCTGTCACCGTCCTTGACCGTGGCACTCCGTTGTGCAAAGAGGATCGAACAGTTCTGGGCACTGTTCACGACACCATTGCAACTGTCCACAAACCCATGTACGTCCTCAAGTTTAGGAGCGAAGACGAGGCTAGGGCCGCTGGGCTGGAGAGGGGCACACAGATCTGGTACCCAAAGTCCCTCGCAAACGTCGTGTTCCCTTCGCAGCTCAGACAGGAGAAAGGTTCCGATGCCAGTAACTTGCACGACGAAGAAGTTGGGCCGGACGAGATGGAGTACTCTGATGACGAGCAGGAGCAAGCTCACAAGCGGGAGAAAAAGAACCGCAAACGAGGCAAGGGCAAGTTCAACAAGGGCGACGACAACGACGGACGCACTCTCAATCCCAACGGTGATGCCAACCTGAAGTACGACGAGGATGACGATGGTCCCTATAAGCCTCTGTCACGGCCAGCCAACTTCGGGATGGGACTGCCGCCTCCGCCACCCCCGGGAGTATCGGCTTTCCAGTCCGCAAACAGCAGCCGCAGTGGCCAGCATCAGGGCCGGCGTGGGGAGTTCCGCGGCCGTGGCGGCCGGGGGAGGGGATTCAATGGGCGAGGCCGAGGATCCCTGGGGCATAACAGTCACCAGTCGGCCGCGCAGCCTCAGAATAACCACCAACCACCTCCTCCCTTCGCGACAAACCCACCTCCTGTGCCAGGCCAGTGGCCTTTCCCAATGCCGCCTCTACCCCAATTTGGCGGACCTGCACCTTCAAACTCAAGCACACCTAGCGCAAGCTATGCGATGCCAAATTGGGGTGCTAATCAGTCTGTACCGTTCCCATTCCCACCAGCCCCCCCGGTGCCAAATTGGCCCAACACAGCACAGCGGCCGCCACAGCAGGCAAGCTACTCGCCGCCGACTGGAGGATACAGCATGCCTGTGCCATACCCTCCAAATGGGGCCGCGAATGCTTCTACGCCGGCACCAAATAGCTTCCAGTATCCCAACTACTATGGTGGCGGACAAGCTCAGAACGGTCAGCCGCAGCAGCGTTGGGGATAGGATGCCCAAGCAGCTCTCATGACCATGGTGCTTGCCGCACAGAAGGCCAATGCGCACGAGTCAATTTGATCAGCAT
The DNA here is from genome assembly GCA_001282315.2 of Chrysoporthe cubensis. Lineage (NCBI taxonomy): Eukaryota > Fungi > Ascomycota > Sordariomycetes > Diaporthales > Cryphonectriaceae > Chrysoporthe > Chrysoporthe cubensis. The sequence goes on along the minus strand of LJCY02000008.1, from coordinate 1,986,278 downwards.
GATGGCATTGAACAAGATCCACAAGCTTATTAGGTGATGAGGTGCCGATCTCCCTCTCCCGCGCGGACCATGGGATGTGTATTGCACAACTAGCTCGGGTTGAGCGTGATGGACAGCCACTCGATGCCTTGAAAGGGGTTAGCAAAGCCAGTCACATTGGACAAACAGCATTAGCTATGCTGGATCACAGTGATCGGGAAATCTGTTCCCGCCGCACGCACGACACGTAGGATCGTTGTCAATGTCACATGAATAGAACACACAGCATCGGCATGATTACTTTCGTGATATTTACACAACCTCGTCCTCTATCAAACGCAGTGAGTGACTGGCCACTAATGCACTAACAAGGCTTGTAGGATCCTGAAACATTTAGCTGGGCGGCGCACAGGCAAGATCGACTAGAAACCGCCACGAGGGCACAAGGGATTAGTTCCGGGCAGAGTACCGAGCTTCGGGCGAGGAATCGGGGCTTGAGCACGTCTTTCTCATCCTCACGCGCCCGGCCAATCGCTGCATGTCATCGCGTCATAATCGGATGCCAAATGCTCCGTCAAGGTGCTTGAAAATATCGCATCGCAATTTTATTCCTCAGCAACGACGCTCATCCCCGCTACTCAGAGATGATGATCTGAGCCTGATGAGGTCGTCGGTCTAGGGGCCACGATGCAATGCTAAATAAGCTTGACTACTTATAGGCCCCACCGACTTGGCGGCCTTTTGTTGGTGCTCTTCCATCAGCTACTCCCGGCCATGCAGCTGCCAGCTGATAAGGATCGTCGGTCGTGCTGTGGGGGCCGGGACGCCGGAACCCGAACGTGCCCTTGCTGAGCGGAGTGGATTAATTTGAGAGAGCACAGGGCAGGCTGTGCGCACTGCACCGGACGCTGTCGGGAGAGCGTTTGCTTGAAGCTGAGCGGAGCAATGAGACGAGGCTGTTGTCCTCTCTGACCGCTTGTTGCCCTGTTCCAGAGCCATGCGGACGACTGAGACCGACGACCTATCGCAGATACGACTGCGACCGACTGAGACCGACCGAGGCCGACGCTGGGCCTTACAGCATATCCTGGCGTGCCTAGCTGAAGGCAGCCCGGGTGAGCCGTGAGGGGGGAGGAGGAGACAGACCATCATGCCATCCGCATGAATGTTAAGCACCGGGAAGAGGGTCTTGTCATCTCAAACCTCCGAAAGGAAATGACCTCGACGATCCTTGGCCGCCAACGAGACCAGACGAACACGGCAGGGATCAGCCTCGAAAAGTTGCCAAAAATGATCCCCGGCTTGTCCCATCTCGCTTAGCTCGCACGCGCGATGGAGCTGCCCGTCGCCTGGCCAATGGTGGAGGACCTGTGCCTGACATAGAGACATGGGCCGTGGGTTGTTTCATGGGGGGGAGCGGGAGCTGGAGCTCGGACCAAATTTGGGAAACAGGTCGGTGCAACCTCACGGGTTGGTTCTCGTCGATTATTTTTTTCTGAATTTTTTTTCTCCGGCTGTCCCACCTGGTAGACCACGAGGTGGCCATGCCGCCACCCGCCGCCCCGTCACTATCGCTATCTCACCGGCATGGCACGGCGTGCTGGGCTCCTGATGAGCTCGGTGGAGAGAATCTGGCCGCATGGGGTGGTCGCCCCCCTCTCCATGCCTTTGTGTCCCGAGGCTGTGGGCAGCTTTGTACTACTATGATGTACTGATGCGACCGAGTAGCTCGACAATCCCGTCCGTGAGAGGCACCCTTGACGATGCATCCATCGTTGCTGGCAGCCAACGTCCGTACATAGTACACAGTAAGAACACCCTGGCAGCTGGGCCTCGACCCTAGTCTATTGATCCAGTCTTCCTCCCAATGGTTCCCGCTCTGGTGAGGTGAAGAGTCAGCGCTGGTGGAGCAGAGCAGAGCAGAGCACCACACCACCTCATCTCACTGCTTGATCTCACTGCAGCACACTTACATTCTGCACGCTGCGTTCTGCAAGGCCCCCGCCCAACCAACAGCGGGCTGGGGTCTGTCAGCCAGGTGGGTGCGACGTTGGTCCCTCGGCGGGTCTGCTCTACCCAAACCCAGGTGCAGGAGCACTACTAGTGTGACTCCATCCCAGGCATACAACGGCACATACACTCAGACACCCAGACACAGCCTCTCGAGTGCTGATCTGCCAAATCCTCCCAGCGCCATCTCCTGTGGTCCATGCTGTCCTCTTGCTTCCTTCCCGTCCCTTCTTTTGGAATCACACCCCCCCCTCGTTCTTCCGCCTTATTGTCCGACTGCGCCGTCGTGCACACCGGTTCTTGTGCAGCTCCTTTCACCCAAAGGTCTCCCGCAGATCGCCGTGGCAGCCTTTCTTTCTCTGTTGCGCACGTGTGAGAGGGTCGTCCATTCCTCTCCATTGGGAGAAACGTCCTTCGTGCCTCGCCTTTGAGCTATTTTGTATTATCGATAATACCACTTCGCGTCACACACACGCGGCCACCCCAGCCGGCCCCGGCCTTTCCTTTCCTTTCTTCTCCTTTATTTCCTTTGCGGCTTCTATCTGCGTCGGCGCGCCTGCCAGACGAGATAATCGTAATCGATCCTTCTGCGGCCCCCAAACACTGCTCGACGTGCCGATCGAGTCTGACTCTTTCGTCCGCTTCTTTCACCTCGGCCTGCCCCCATACCAAGGGCCTCTCCTGATCACGCGCCGTCTCTGTCTTCCGAACCAACAAGCAACCGCCCGGCTTTGACGGTACTACCCGATTAAGCGAAGACAACAGGGACCAATGCGTTGTCGCCAGGCTCTGGTCCGATTCTTGTGTTCGAGATAGATCTCGCTACCCGGCCCATTCTATCAATTGGCTTTGCCGTCATTTGTTCGGCGACCTGCGGACGAGCCGAGTCCTATAGGCATCGAGGATCTGGAGGACGGGCAAGATGCCTCAAAGACGCGGCCATGGCCACGCGAGGCCGCGGATTGACATATGGGATCGTCCTGAGGAACAGCCCATCATAATACCCACTACGGTTGAGAAGAGGGGAATTGTCACTGTCTACACGACTCTCACCTCGTCCGGCTGGACGGGTGATCTGACCACACTGCCTCAGGGGGACGCCAGCGCGAAGGACAGCAAGACTACGACGACAACCGAAAACGCTAAGGAGACCACAGATCCTAAGGGGATTGCAAAGGGCGTCGTCAGTAGTTCGACTTCAGTACTTCCGTCAGCCATCAGCTCAGTGTCGGGATCAGCGGACATGACGACCGGTGCGCTCCTCCTAACTACTAGTTCTGCAGCGAGCACGAGCACGACACCTTCATCAACAATAGCGAGCTCAACCTCGGCCACGGCCGTCGCAGCGTCCTCGACAACTACTGCGTCGTCCAGCAAGGGGTCGAGCTCCAACGATGTGGCGACCAAGGCCGGCATTGCGCTCGGGGTCTTGGGCGGGCTTTTTGTGGTCCTTGCCTTCGTATACTGGATGATCGTGCGGCGACGGAAGCAGCTCGAGGAGCAGCAGCGCATGGCGGCTGATGACGAGAAGCTCAACGGATCAGTCGCTGACAGCCCTGTCATCGCGACTCCAGCAAAAGCACCTCGCCTCAGTTTGCGAATGACTGGGTTGTTCACTGGCATGAACGCGCCAGGTCAGGCCAACCAGCAGGCTAACAGGTCAATCGCCGCGACAACCGGCCCCACGACGAAGCGTGCTCCTGGCACTAGCGCGTGGGAGCGTCCGATGACGAGCGACAGCTCGAGCGACCACAACCCTTTCGGCAACGGTGCGCAGATACTGGAGGACCCTGGTACGCCCAAGGACATGATGAGTCCCATTAGCGAAGCGAGCACGCACGCGGCTTCACCAGAGCAAAGGGTCGGCCTTACCCCGGCGCCACGGGTCTCTGCGCTCACCGCGAACACAGCGACCACTGGCAGGGTTTCCGCCATCACGATGGATAGCGCTACTCTTCCACATCCACTTAAGACGAGCACTTTACCTCGCTCGCCGCCGCACTCTGCCGACGTCTCTCCCATCGAGTCTGCAGACGACGTACCCGTGGGACAGGCGATCACTTCCTCTGAGCCAACCCCGTTCTCGGAAGACGATGGTGCTATGTTGTCTGTCGTGGAGCGTCAACCTTCCGAGCGCAGACAGTCCGTGCGGAAGGAGAATATCCCGGCGCCTCTCGACCTGACCCTGCCTCCCAAGCTGTCGGCTGTGCCACCGAGCCCTGCAGGCACCGAATTCAGCTTGCAGGAACTTGAACCTGGCCAGTCTCCTATAGCGTCTGCCAGTGCGGCCGCGATTGCTGCAGCGGGAGGACCTGCCAACTCGACAGTTCACCGCGTCCAGCTCGACTTCAAGCCTACTCTGGACGATGAGATGGGTTTGCAAGCTGGCCAGCTCGTCAGATTGCTTCATGAGTACGACGATGGATGGGTAAGTACATTCTGCATCTGCTTCTGTATAATCTTAACTAACCCTGTCAGGCTCTTTGCATCCGCCTCGACCGATCTGAACAAGGCGTCGTACCGCGAACCTGCCTGTCGGCGCGCCCTGTCAAGCCTCGAACACCACCTTCAGGAAGCGCTCCAAGAGGACCACCCATCAACTCTCAAGGGAGACCCCGAGGCCCGTCTGTAAGCAGCCAGCGTGGTCCTGGCCCAAACTATGCTTCCGGAAGCAGACCCATGGGACCCTCTGGCGGTCAGCCTTACCCTCCCGGTCCTGCTGGACAGCGCGGTCCAGGATTTATGCGGCCGATGGGTCCGGGTTCCCGGCCACAGTCCCCAGGCGGATCAAGTCAACGAACGCAGTCCCCAAACGGCGCGGGCAGGAAATACGGCCCTCCAGGGCCTAGCAACATGCAACAGGAATACCGGCCCAGCCTTGATGGCCAGTACCGGGGTCCTGCTTCTACGAAACCAGCGCCCGGACAGGCCTATTGAGTGCCCAGAGCTCTCCAGCAAGATCTGCACGCTCAGAACGATTAATCCAAGCAGACGATTGGCGCAAGTCAGGTCGATGGCGTTACGTTGTTGAAATTATATGGACGATATACCATACTGCCAGCCCTGTTTTTTCTTTCTTTTTGGAACCAGAATGGAGATTAATGCGCCTATGAGTTGAGACTTCTACGGATGAGACTCATTCCCATTTCCCCACCTTTTTTGTCACATTCGCTTCGAACCAGGTGCCTCGTTTTACTCACCGAAATACCCCTTTATATACTCTTGCAGCATCCTTGGGGATTTGCAATACGCCGATATCAAGAGATGGTCGGCTTCATTATGGGGGGATGGATGGATGTGCGTGCACACAAAGGCTGAGCACATGGGCATTCTGTTAATCTTCCTGTCCATGGCTTTTATTCACTTATTTTCGACGGAGCTCAGGCTAGAATTAAAATCTTTGGCGGGCAGATACAGTTACTACAGACGTCTGGACAGGCTCGAAGCCCTGTACCATCAAATACCAAATTTCATTGCACGGTCGATAAGCCCTTCCAGGTCGGAAAACGTGATATTCCTTGATCTCATCAGCGGAACAGGTGATGCACGTCACGGAGACGGCCCTCACCCTCGCCCGTACCTGCTCAGGCAGCCTAATCTAATTATCGTTGCCAGAAGGTGGGATGTCGTCGACCTTCCCGACACCAGTCTCCTTCATGCGCTCCTCACCGATGAACAGCGGCTTTATGTCCTGAAGGCAGAAGATAATCCGCGCCCACTCGGTCTTGCTGGGGTTTCTCCACGAGTGCATGGTCGCGCGCTGGACGCACACGTCCCCGGCGTGCATGAGGTGCTCCTCCCCGGAGTCGAACCCGGCGATGATGCTCCCCTGTAGGTGTCAGAACCCTCATTCTTCAGGGCCTGCAACTGCGACAATCTGGACGCCTCTCGGAGGAGACCGGAAGGGGCGCCCTCGAGAAGGCGAGGTGAGAGGGCCGGGGAGGGAGGGGGCAACTTACCTCCGTCACGATGCCATAGTCTACGGACTGGGTGCGGTGCATCATTGCCTGTGCGCGCAGGGTGTGAGTATCGTCTACGTGACTGCGAGGGAGCGGGCTCCGGAGACGAGGCCCCGTGCAGCGGACACCAAGGAGGGGTTCCTCCCGCCCCTTCCGGGCCGCAAGAAGATGAAGTCGGGTGTGTGCATTCCGGCGGCGCTCACCTCGTGGCCGGGCGCAACTTCCACGTAGCGCAGGACGGTACCGCCGCCCAGCGCGAGGCCGGTGCCGCCCCGGGCCATGCGGTCCCTGTGCAGCTTGATGTCGGCCTCGTCGTTCAGGTCCGCCGGGAACTGCGTCGTCCAGAGGATGGACATGGCGAGGCGGTCCTCGTCGTAACGGACCCACTGCGGGTGGTTTCGGCCGTGTCAGCAAGTCTTGCGTGATATCAAGAGGGCGTGGGCCCCGCCCCCCCCCCGTGCGCAGCAGGTGTTAGTAGTAATAGGAGTGGCAGTACCTTGACGGGCTCGGTGTCCTTGACCACGGACTTGCCCTCATCATTGTGTGAGGTGATCAGGACCTTGACGCCGGGAAGGGCGGAGACCTGGTTCTCGGTCGGGGGGCGCTTCGTGGAGGATGAGGCCATTGCGAGAGAGTCAGCGGATAGGCGCGCTTCAAGCGTAGTTCGAGGCAGAAGAATCCGTCAGGAGAGACGAGATGACCTTTGGAAGCGGATGGAGGTCGATTTCATCTTGGCGGTACATGTCTCAGAAACTCCGCTTTGGGACGCCGCATAGCAAGCATGTTAGTGTGACCGCATGGCCATGGCACTCGGAGCCCGAAAGCTGCACCCTCCTGGGCCGCCTCTTTTTCCCCTCCGCCCTACCTGCCTAGGTAGTAACGGCTCTTGTGACCATCATGACATAATACCCCGCTGCCCCAAAACAAACCCCAGATCGGGGATGTCGGACGGCCCGCGCGGTGCATTTCCTGGGTCGGGGCAAAAGTCAGGTCGGAGCATTTGGGCAGCACATAGTCTCCGCCCCGAAACCGGAAACTCGATCATTGCCACAGCTAGGGCCCTTTTTCGACTCGGGGGGTACGGGTTGTGGCTAGCATAGCGCGCCATCGATCCAGCCTGACTGCTACCGTCTGTAGATGTCTGAGCACGCGTCGAAGTCCGTCACTTCACGACGGCGGGCCCCGGGCCGGAGCGGGCCGGACCTCAGCCCGGCGGGGCGGCGGCTGGGGAACGGGGCCGAGATAGTACTCCTGCTCGCCTAGGCACCGAGGCAAAGTTCCCACGGGGACAAGTCGGCGGCAGGTGATCTCCCTACGGTGGTAGGGGAGCCTGAAATACTTGACCCTTCCTAATGACATATTTGCCTCTTGTCGAGAGGCAATGGTCAAGCCGAAGTGATAATTAATTATTCCAAATCGGTCTAGTCACTTTTCGGGTTCGAGACAGCGCAGTGATGTTTCTCGGTCGGGAAACATTGACTCTCTCCGGTTTACTTCCATTGTGCAAGGGAGTCATTGTAGCAAACACTACCTAATTATCGCTCAGACTACGTTGGAGTAATTAGCGCAGCGCCGCTCTATTCATATACCTAGAGTAGAGGACCCGGCTATGAACCTGTTCAGTGTTATCCCAGTGGGTCCGTCCTATTAATTCTTATAGAAGAATGTTAGCCATGCTCGGCGTATCGAAACCCAGGAGACGAGGGAGGGACGGGGCTCTCAGAAGTTGCCTCCTTCTACGGTACGGTTGCTCACCACAAATGACGAGCCCGCAAAGCAAGACTTTGTCAACACTTTTGAGGAAACTTCCTTCAGGAATCTTCTATTCACTGTTGCTTCCTAGGCAGGTTTGCTATTTTTGGCAGCCTCGAGGGGGCGTTCGCGTCTCAATTTATTAGCAAGTGTACGGCCTCTCCTCCATGTCCCTTTACTATAATGTACTAGGCTTGTGGCTCTATCCCTATGCGCCGGCGGTGTAGAAGAGGACGGTATAAGTGAGACCAGCTGTCCATGGTGTGGACATCTAGGCATCAAGACTGAGGAGGAGCGATTATCTCAGGGAGAACTGCCACCGAAATACCTAACTGAGGAGGAAGGAGGCGATCGCACCCACGCTCGACGACTTTGGGTCCCCCAGCCGCTGCTATCAACAACGTATGTTTTTCCGCCTTCAACCATTCATCAGCATTCCTCTTCAGTACCCATTATTAACTACCATCACTACCTTGACATTACTCACGATGGCATCTAGGGTCGTTTTCGTCATCAGCTCTCTCGTCACCCTAGCCTCCGCGTTGTTGCCTCCCTGTCTGCCGGAGTTAGGCCCCCAGTTCTGCCCACCTTCTCAGCCTGTCCAGCAACGTCGCGAACTGGCTGTCTTCCCCGATGTGATGCGACAAGAGACCGTTCTCAAGGAAGACGTCTTCCCCCGCCTGAACGCAACCCGGATGAAGCAGGACCTTCTCCGCTTCACCGATGACAACGTATTCCCAAATCGGCACTGCAAGTCGCAACGTGGTGTGGACTTCAAGCTGCTGTTATCGAACACCATAATGAACGACCTGAAGGATCCCACCGGCTTACTCAACGAGCCGACATTCCCGTCCAGCATCAGGACTGTGTGGAACGACACCCCTCAGCAGAGCCTCATCCTCAGAATCCTTGCCCAGCAGCCCGACGGGTGGTACGCACCCAAAGATACCATAGTTGTCGGGTATTGAACGAGCCCCCCCCCCCGAAATACATTTGGACGCACAGTTCTGCTGACGAAGCTTCGACTAAGGGCACACATGGACTCAATCAGCCCCTCGCACTCCGGTAACAATACTGATGACATGCTTGCCCCCGGGGCTGATGACAATGGTTCGGGCGTAGTTGTCCTGCTGGAGGTCCTTCGGGCCATGGCTCCTCTCTTCGTGGAGAAGCATGTGGTGAATGAGGTTCAGTTTCACTGGCAAGTCGCTCTGCGACCCTGCCCTCGTCTATGATGCTCGCTAACAATCCCTTCAAAGGTATGCCGCTGAAGAGATCGGTCTCCATGGCTCAGATTCTATCTTCAAGCAATTTAAGAACCAATCCTGGCCGGTCAAGGCCATGCTGAACCTCGATATGGTAGGCTACAGGGGCGGTTCTGAGGAAGGCTCGCCAATCATTGCGGTACAAGGGGACCATATCGACGAAAACCTGAAGGCCTTCACGAAGAAGCTGATCGAGATATACCCTAATGCTACAGCAGGTGACATGACCTGTGGGTATGCGTGTTCTGACCATGCCAGCGCCTACAAGTACGGCTTCCCCTCTGCGATGATCGGCGAGTCGTCTTACATGAAGGGAAAAGCTGGTTCGCCGAATGGGTACCCCTGGATACACTCAGCGAATGACACGATCGATCATGTTGACTTCGAATACATGCTGGAGTTTGCAAAGGTCACTGCGGGATTCATTGCGGAGCTTGCCTACACAAATTTTTCGACGGTCAGCTAAGATGGTGCTTCGCTGCGGATTGGCTCTGTCTATATCCTAGAGTAGTTCCCTCCCTTGATGCCTGAGTATATGTCAATACGTAGTCTCAATTGGATGGTAGAATTCCTGCCCCAAACTATGTCAGTACTGGCTGGCAGAAAGGAACTCCTGAAAATGCTCATCTCAGATGGTTCCCCTGACATGTCGGCCATGTATATGACACAAAACCTGACACCTCGTAACAGGCTTGAGGGACAACCCATTTCCAAGAAACATGAAGACACTGAAATTCAAGTCAGAGTCTGGATTTGTGGCGGGGGGGGGTGAGGGGGTTGGAGGGTGTGGAAATTCAAAAGCCTAGTCTAGCATGAGCGCGGACGAGGATCTCGACGAAGGGAACCACAAGCACCGTTTATATACGCTGCTGGTGATCCAGGGCTATACAAGGACATTACGATGAAAATCGTTGACCGCCTGCAGGCGCAGCAGGATCGCTGGGCGCACTGAAGTCTTTAGTGTAATAACATAGGGAGAAAGGAACTCACCCACTGCATCAGCTGAGATCGAAGACTCCACTGCGTTCATGGAGCTGAAAAGAAAGATGACCAATTATGCAACGCTCAAGTAGATATGCGTGTCGGGTCGACCTATGCTGTGAGCAAAGACTAAAAATTCTAGAGCCTAACTTTCTTTTCGTTTTTTTTTTTTTTCCTTTTTTCTTTCCCACTCACGGTGTGATTTTGAGTCAGTATGGATCGAGCAATATATTGGCTAGTTCAGGGCAGAACCGTTGCAAGTGTTCTGGTAGTCGAGGATGCTAGAGAGCGCGTAACATAGGATAGACACTCAATGAAACAGACTTCAGCACGTTCTCAATTTCCTATATCCATGACCCCGTAATTTCACGACAGCAGAGGAGCTCGTCTAGGTATCAGCATGAATACTTTAGGCTACGCCGCTAACTCCTCTAACGCCTCAAATGCAAGTAGAGATAACAAGAGGGCGCGCTCAGTCGTCCAGGGCCGACTTCGCCTTGGCCTTTGCGCCGCGCAACTTCGACTTTCGCTCGGCGATCTGCTTGTCAAGCTTGTCGTCGTTGCTCTCCGGGAGGTCCGCGTTCTTGACCTTCTTCGCCTTGGGCTCCTCCTCATCAGCGGACTCGAGTGTCTTGCGCTTCTTGCCAACGTTGGCCTGCTCCTTCTTCGCCTCAATGGCCTTTGCGAGTTCCGAGCCGTTCGCAATGATATCGGCCTCGGCGTCCAGCCACAGCTCGGTGGTCTGCCAGATGGGCAGCGCCACGGTCTGGGGGCCCTTGATAAATATGCCCTTGATGCCATTCTTCTTCTTGGGCACGTACTTATTCGCTATGTCATTGGCTACCTTGACGATGTTCTCAGACAGCGCCTCAGCCTCCCAGCCAGCGAGACCAACCTTGACAGCCGTGTTAGTGGAGGGCGACAGGTGCACGAGCGCACAGCCAATAGCCTTCTCGATCTCGGCAGCGACCTCTGGGATCGGTCGGCAGTTCATCTCCTTCGAGGGTATCCTCCTCCTGTAGCCCCGGTCGCCTTCTGTCCGGAGCTTCTTCTTCTGCAAGACGATGGGTATGGGCCGTTTCGCTGTGGTCTTGTAGAAGCTCTTGCCCAGGGCCTTGGGCAGCCGGTTGATGATGCGGTCGTCGCCGAGGAAGATATCGTGCTCGGAAGCCAGCTTGCGCTGGGCCTCGTACTGCTTGAACTTGGCGGTCAGGTGCTTGAAGTCGATGATGCGGGTGATGCGCTTGCGCAGGTGCTCGGGAAAGCTGTCGGAGGCGACAACATTCTTGTAGTGGCGCTGGGGATCGGCCACGAGCAGGCAGATAGTGGCCTCAGGGTCGTCGTGGAGGGGGTGGGGGAGGTAGATCTTGGCGGGCTGCAGCTTCTTGGAGTCGTGGATATGGCGCTTGGTGGTTACGGTCATCCAGATGGGCGTCTCGGCGACGGAGAGCGGCTCCTCGTCGTCGGCCACGTCGAGGATATTCTTCTTGGTCGCATTGGCGGCGGTCTCGGCGGCGGTCTTCTTGATGTGCGCCAGGAGCGCCTTGGAGGCCTTCAGCGCCTGTGATGATGAGTTTGTTAGTCAACACACGGCAAGATGCACAATTAAAGGTGCTTGGTACCTGATCAGGATCGACCTCGAAGAGAGGCGTCTTTTCCTGCTTCGCCTTCACGACAGTTTTCGAGGGAGCCATGTTTGAATTCTGCTTGTAGAGAATGGAAAGAGACTTCTCGGGTCCGCTACGAAGCGATTTGCAGCTTAGGTTTGGAATCGGATTCGGTCGGGAGCAGGGGTGGTCTCGAAATTTTTGTTATCTTATCGCTAGACCATCCGTCGTTGCAGCGGCAGGCTGTCGCACCCCACCTTGCCATCTCACAGAGCTTTGCCGCTGAGCTTCCCTCAATTGTGTATGCCACTTCTTTCTATAGTTGGTTTCCACAGAATCCGGATTTCCTCTAGTCTACCATGTGCTCCGAGTCTAAATCTGCGTCCATCTATCTCTATCCGGATAATCTAAAAGGGAAACCAAGGACCCCGTCACCTAACTTGGCCTGTCAGTTTGCGGCCTCCTTGACGCTGATCTTTCCGGAGACGACGTCCTTGACAACAGATAGGATGCCTGAGAAGTCCTCGAACGTCGTAAATGGCACATTCTCCTTCTCGCAGTACGTGACGAGGTCTCTGCCTGCCTTGGCGAACATTAGATCCGTCTCTTTTGCCGCCGACAGATCCGACACTCCATCGCCAGCGTAGAACAGATACGGTCTCTGGTCCTCGGGCAATTTCGAGTATTTTCGGATCTCGAGGGACTTGTCATGCCCGAAACCGCTGTCCTAGTCATCAGCACGGGTGTTCTCTGGTCAGGTTCCAGGACACAGAGGGAGACTCACCTGTCATCATGGAACACGATCTGCCACCCCTTCTCCTCATTGATGCTCTTCCCCGGCCGGGCCTCCACGTTGTTGCTTACGATCTGCAACTCCTTGGCGTCCTCCTCACCCAGCAGGTGGCCCAGCAGCGCCCGGATGATGGGTTCCATGCCGCCACTCAGGACAACGATGGGGATGTTGTTCTCCTTGGCGTATGCGTGGAACTCCTTGAAGTAAGGATCTAGCTGGATGTTCTTGAGGAGCAGCTCGATGCACTGGTCGTAAGGGGTGCTTATGCTCTCCATCATCTCCAAGAACGAGTCCCGAAAGTCCCTCTTCCCGAACAAGACATCCTCGTTGCCCTTCTTCCTCAGCTCGGTCCCGAACCCGATGTTGTCTGTCATGAAGTCATTGCTGTCCTGGAGGGTGATGGTGCCATCAAAATCGGTGAAGAAGATGTGTTGGGGGTTGGTCTTCAGCGCTGGGAGCGCAGTTGGCGTTACGGCACCCATCCTGCTGCTGTGCTGTGATCCGTAATGAGAACAATGTTGTAAGGGGCAGACTCGGCGCCGACTTAGGCCTTGAGGAAGATGACGATAGAAGTTGGACGAGGAGTAGGAGTAAGAGTGCTCCGGCCGTGCCCCGGAAACCCGGGCAAACTCCTGGTCACCCCCGACCCAACCCAACCAAGATGCGCTCCACAACACGTTTCGGCTGCTGGCCCGGCGGTTGGAACTGCGTCATTTCAGCGGTCGAACTTCGCAGAATTCCTCGGCGCTAACAGGGGAACTCTGGTGGGAAATCAGGGTCCTCCAGCGGGCGAAATGCCGACCAACCGCCATCGGAGGGCAGTGAATGCGCTGCCGCCAAGAAACTGGTATGTCATCCTGGACCCTGAGCCCCTAAGCCGCTGAGCCTCCCACACCCCCCCTCAAGGAGAGTAATTGGATATAGAAAAAGGGAAACAAAAAATTCGCTTATTATACCAAATAGCTCCTTCCAGGTTGTTCATATTGAATAAACGTATCAAAGGACCGACCGACGACGGGCTCCTCGCTTTCATTTTATAAGGCGTGGTAGGGAAGTAATATGAACAAAATCAGGTATTGTCATGCATTACTTGAGCCAGCATGAGAGACTATTCGTGCACTGGTCCATTCTAGTTCCCCGCTCTATTCTACTGGAGATGGGTATCTATAGGTATGAGGCTTGATAAGTGATATTATTTTCTTTCTTTGGTTTGCCTCTACAGTTCTTTCATATGTCTTCAAAGCAGGCAATCGCAATGTAGATAGCTAATCTGAGTCTAAGGTTGTTATTTGTTATATACTGCCGCAATGAGCATCACGACCTCCTCGCTCGCATCGATAGGAAACGCAGCTTTCGGATCTTGCCGCGCCCTCTCAAATCTTTCTTCACACCATGTGCCAAGCTAGCCACCAAATGTACCACACGAGACTTGTGGCCGGTCGTTCGTGCCTGAGTTGCAGCAGATGCTTCCATCGGTCCAGTTGACCCCAATGAAGTCGTCTACATATCACCATCGTCAGAAGACTTTTATGAAAATTCCACCAGTATGCCTTTTACCTACTCAAGATTGCCACAGCGCTGACGCCTTCACATGTACAAGCAAAGTAGTACGCGTCCGTACCTGTACAGCCGCTGCAGTTGGACCTATATCCACCGCTAATCATCGGCGCTCTCGCGTCAGCCAAGCCAGGTCTGCAGGGCTTATGGGGATCTCTGTGGCTTACCCTTGGTTTCCCACGAGGCTCTGACCGTCGAATGACAGGCAGTTGTTCAGATTAAGGAATGACTCTGGCGGGAACGGCCTCTTGGTGACATTGAAAGCGCAGTCCGAACCGGTCACCGAGGTGCAGTCTCCGTTATACCCAGTCTCGGCACAGTCGTGGGCGTAGTTCGAAAAATTTCGGGCGGTGGCTGCTGCCGCAGTGATGCTCAGAAGAGCTGCTAGGACGGTAAAGAGTAGTCTCATTGTGGGCCTGGTGGTGAATGTGAACAGTTGTGTTGCTTGCTTTTCAGCTAAGTGTTTTGTGCGACGAGCAGTAGGACTCGACCCTGAAATTTGGCCTCCAAATTAGCACGTATTTAAGACACGATGAGCTTCGCGGCACTCGCGAGCAGATCGTGCCTCCTGCGTCCCTCACACATGTGATTGTGCTGCGAAGTGGCTGGCGGTCCACCGAGTTCTGCTTGAGTCACCAATACGCTGTGATACTGGGTTGAGGATGTGAAGACAAGTCGTAGTTTGGACGACGCTGCCGCTGTGTTTAAAGCCACGTGGTGGAGAGAGTACCTCCGCAGCTAGATGCCCAATGCTGTTGTCCTGTTGCTTAATATTCGCTTCCTTCCGCACGAGATTCACTAGAATCGTACATCAACATGCTGTTCTTCGTGGCTGCTACGGCGTTGGACTTGAAATTTTACATACGGAGTGGGTGCCTGCATTGTGCTGGTACTTACCACCACTCGGCTTATACTTTTTCACCCTTCATGTGCCACCTTCTTCAACTCCTCATCTTGTCTATCGCTATATTGAAACTTACGAGCCTGGTGTATCCCTACGTGTGTATACATATTCACACTGCTGCGTCACCACCCCCCTGGGGCGAGAATATTTATGCTTTGCCTCCTAAAGTTGAGTACCTAGGCACGACCGATGTGATTCTATGCGATTTCGGTGAAGGATCGTCACTGGAACCGCAGTTGTTTTCTTATAGATTTAGCAGTGGCAATGTGATGTTCGAATCTTGAGTATTTTATAACACATCTTCCTGCGAAGGCGAAGAATAGAATCTCTTTAATCACAAACTCCCCGGGTATCCGGCAAACACTTTACCAAACACCATTTCCCTAGTCTACACCGCGAGGGCAAGGAGTGACAAGAAGAAGATAACGTAATCATACAATCATAACAACCTGCTTAATCAGTGCAGTCCGTGGAGCAAGCCGTATCAGGGCAGTATCCGAGCTGGCACGTATAAGCACACAGGGTATCGTAAATAGCGTCCTCACCCGATATCGCGCATCCGGTGGTGGCGATGCCCGCATTGTACGCCACTGCAGTACCAGTTGATGTACATGTGCAAGCATCTGTAGGACAGAAGCCAGTACTACAGGCAAAGGTGCAGAGGCCAAGCAGGTTGGCTGACACCCCATCAGCGACGGTCCCGGCGTTGCAGTCAGACGTGCCGGACGCAGTCGAGGAGGCCGAAGATTGGACCTGCGATGCTGCCGAGGTAGAGGCTTGTGTCTGCGAGGGGGACGCCGCGCCAGTGGTGATCTGCGAGCTTGAAGCTGCCGCCGTCGCTCGCGTGGTAGCTGTGGCGGTTGGTTGACTCCCGCCGGTGGCACTCGCAACTACGCTTCCAGCGCCAGTCGTCGTTCCTGCAACGGCGCTGGCAGTTCCCAAGGATGGAGTAGCCAGGCAGGTAGTCACGGACAATCCAGTCAGGAACGAGACCAGGCCGTCAGCACCCAGAGGATCCGCCTCTCCAGCAGGCAAAGTGCCAACATACGTATTGAAGTTATAAATACCGCAAACGCCTGTTCACCCAAAATCAGCCATTAGAAAGGTCATGGTAAGGGCCATTGAAGAAGCTATATGCCGCTACGAGGCAGAGGCTAGGAGATGGATAGGCTGGGATGGAGCGAATCAGAGGGCATAGCCACTTACAAGAGTCCTGGATGTCTTTCAAGCTTGTGCCGCTCAAGACTGTCTCGGAGTTTCGGGTCAGGGAGAAGCTCTGCTGTCCGACCCCCATAGCCACTTGGAACGCATTTGCTCCAGCTTTAGCATCGAACGTTTGTGTGGTATCTCCAGATGTGACGCTCAGGGTACCATCGGCAGTGAGAAGTGTGACGACAAAGACAGCGTCCTCGAGATCCTCGTAGCCATTCGGCTTGCCGTTGAAGTAGTTGCCGCTGCTGTTGTCCGCAGTCCCCATAGTATTGTCGGTCGAGTCGCAGCTGACAGTGCTCGGAGTCGGCCGATACCAGTAGATAATTTGGTCATCTGTGATATAAGAGTCCACCGATGTAGCGCCCGCCTTGAAGGCCGCGATGAAGGGCCTGGCAAGTTCTCGAAAGCCATCATGAGGCATGTCATTAACCCACTTGGACGCTCCGTCGTCATAATGCATTGACGAGAGAGGTCCAATATAATGGCTCTCGCCGTAGTCATTCCATGTGATCATCTCCACGTATTGGGGGCTGAGGGTCAGAATCTCGTTCCAACGATTGAACCAGAGCAGGTCACTAGGGAATACGAAGTTCTTAGAATAGGAAACTTCCGGGCCGTAGTGCGTGCTGAACCACGGCGAGACAGGAGCAATGTATGACAATGTCGACAACCAGGTCGCGTAATCGTCGTCGCCGTCGACGACTGTGATGTTAGTTCCGCCCGGCACCGGTGCCTTGTTGTCTCCGTTATTGTCCCAGCCCATCCAGTTCAGTGCACCGTCGATGCTGGCACTGGGGTCGGACGTCTCGGTTGGGTGGAAGTTAGGGACGAAGAAGATGTCGGTACCCGCAGCACTCCGGACGGCCGCAACGTCGAGACCGTCCCCCGCGAAGGAAGAAGCAAAGATTTTGCCATCCACCATGAGCTGTGCTGACTCCGAGCCATACTTCGCAATCATCTCTCCGATCTCGGTTGCGTCGGTAGACGGGTCCCACCAGTTGAAGTCGAAGGAAATAAACACAGACATGTCGTTGTTCGCTGCGGATTCATACGCATACCCAAGCTGCGTATCCGTGAAAGAGTCCGTGCCGATATTCAGCGCGAAAGCATCTATGCCTAGGTCTTTGGCTATCTGCATATCGGAGTCCCAGTCCGCTGAGCTAGTCCGGTCGGATATAATCCCGACCATGAAGTGGCAGAAGACGAGCTTGCCCGACGTTGTCTCATTCTGCCGCTTATCAAGTGAAAGAGACGATCCGGCGTCTGACATCTGGGAAGGGGCGGCGCGAGTGAGCGAGGCTGCCAGCAGACATCGTATAAAGGAACGGAAGCCAAACATGTTGGCGGTGTTAAGCTAAGGAATGACTTGGAAGCTTGGAGTGCTTGGAGTGCTTGGACTCATCATCACAAACGATGCGCGGAGCACATTGCAGTTTAATATACTCATTGGAGCTCCTGTCTCTATCTATCTGCCTCAGCGCGGCAAACAATCCGTCTTGCCTGGCGCCTACGTTCCGCTGTGAAGGAGGCTAAAAGGTGTTGGCTTGAGGGTGTACAACCCCCAGATCCACCCGGCCCCCGACCAATGGCCTTGTTCGACACCCAACCGATACCCGGACTTGAAACGCAAAATTCACAATGTGGACCACGAGCTTGCGCCATGGCGCCAACTATGGGATTCGTGGATTTCATTTAGTGAGTCGAAACTGAGTAAATTACATTCCTCGAAAGACTTTGCCTTTGATCCTCTATGCCCGTCGGTTCCGGTGCGCATGATCTTGGTGAAGGTCTTGCAGATCTACTATGTATAATGGATTTTTCCCACGCTCGTAACACATTCCTACCGGCCTCCTCAGAGACATGATGGCTCCATACATACAGGAATATTGACCAAAACTCATAGGATGGTTCTCAGGTCGTTGGAGCGTGTGCAGTGGGTGCGGTGGAGAGATCAGCTGGACTTAGACACTGGGCGGCATCGTTTGAGACCCACGACGGGTAGTGTTGATCATCCGGGATCTACTGCACGTCAGATCCCCATGCAAGGGGCGAGCTGTCAGGAGGGGTCGGTGGCTGCAGTTGGGGGATCGTGGAGGCAATCAAAGCGCACAGAACGATTGGAAGTTTGCACTTTCTCCTTGCACCCACCCTGACCAACTCGCGCCGCCGTGGACATTGAGGTTGTTTCAAAGAGGCCACGCGTAGCGACCCAGAGGTAACCTTAATCTAGCCCTTCCTGGCCCACTCTCCGCGGGTATGATCTGATGTCAGCATTCTTAAAAGTGGGCTGGTGCTACCTAGGTTGACTATGATAACAGGGTAAATGTGGAAATTCGCACACGGTTTCTACGCAGTGTGGCGTGGGTGGCAGGCCTGAGCGGGTAAATTCTCGCGAGCCAAAAAAAAAAAAAAAAAAAAAAAGGATCGAGCAAATAACTACCAGATGACATTGATCGAGATCAAAATGCTTGTTTGTACCAGTATAGGATTGTCCGAATGGAATATTAACTTCAATTCCAGTGCAACCGCATAAAACATGCAGACGCCAGTGCGGCTGAGATCCTACTTCGGTGCCGGTGCTTTGCGATAAGGTTCTTAGGCCTTGGTATCTTGCGGGCAAAAAGCCCCCAGGAATTGAAGGACCTCGCATATTGAGGGGACATCCATTTGCAGCAAGCCGCAGTGCGGTCCTTCTGGACATATCTGCCTGGGCCGGGTTTCCAGGCAAACAACGACCCCGTAACACATATAAATGGACATAGGCTGAAGTGTTTTGTTGATAGATCAAGGATAAGATGCGCGGGCAACTATATATGCCATGTGGGGCGGTCTTTGTCTTTGCCCAAATAATTGCCGTCAACGATGCAAGGTCGCCGGCAATGCCGCGTCCCTCGCCATGGACAGTGTTCCTCCTGAGAAGAAAATAAATCGGCCCGAATAAGAATCAAAATTGCCATGGGCATATTGGACTTGTGCAATCTGTAATTCGGTACTTCGGTTCTCATGGGATGCAAGGTGTGGAAAAGGTAGAAGTTTATATCGGAGATTTAACTAATACTCTGCCGAGCGCCACCCCCCTCGCCATAATCCGCCCCCCGAAATCCCCGAAAGGAGTTGCTAGGCTATGGCCTCAAGCCTTTTCTCCGTTGTGTGAGTTGAGGAGTTTTAATCACCCACGTCAACCCTCCGCAATGAGGCGTGAGATGGTACAAATGCCACTTGCCGTAGTGTCATCAGCTTTTGATTCCTGCGAGCATAAAAATAACATCTTCTCTTGAGTTTCCATCGACCGCCCCTCCATTGCATTGGCACTTTGCAAGTGTACCATGCCGCTGCACACCACACAGCGACTACCTTCGTGAGACCAGAGCTTCAGATGAGACAAAATTGTAACAGCCTAAAAGGTCTGTGTCACACCGCCATTATTTGGTGATTGATCGGGTGTCACCGATCACATTCCCGGGGTACGGTTGGGATTAGCAACCGCATCATGGAGCAGGTCGTAGCCTCTCTAGACCAGTGTAATACTGCATAGCAACAAAATAGCTGGTCCAAGAGAGAGATCCCCGTTGAATCTTCAAACCATGCGTCATACGAAATGTGCTTGCTACGCTCGTGACCGCCGATGGCGATGAGGTCCTACGCCTCCTGGCCTTCGTCTAGGACCTGACGCGCTGGGTGATCAGTCATTTTCAGCCAATGACTCCAGCCAGCCACTTACAAATTATATCCAGAAATCTTAACGAGATTTTACAAATATCTGCATAAAAAACCGGTCTTCAGTCTCTCGAATGAGTCAAAGTTGCAGGTGCAGGGAACCTCTGTCTCGGTTCAGCTTGCCTCCAGGTGGAAGCATCCTGATATTCTTGTTTTTCTAATACACGACTGCAGTAGGCCCAGCTTGATGCTCAGAAAGGTGATTCTCCAAGGCCAGAAGGGAGCCCGAAAATTTCTATAAATTGGGTGATGCCTCTCTTGAGTTCCTCAGGAGTATGTCAGTGCCTTTCAACAGCCATTTCACAGACGTCCCAACATATCAAACATCTACTCTCCAAGCTCAAACTTTCAACCATGTCTGATTTCGACCCCACCAACGCTACAGCCTGGGCTGGAACCCCTGGCCTCTATGCGGTCTTCAACGTCGACGGACAGACCGCTCTTGATGAGGATCGCGATGCGAAGCCTCAAGTCATCCACGGCTGGTACGTGTGGTTCATTTTTCGTGGCACCCGAGACTCCCCTTGAAAACTATCTCACACAGTATTCAGGGAGTATGGAGACTCCTTCAGCATCACCAACCCGAACCAGCTCTGGCAATTCGCGGAAATTGGTGACAAGAAGTGGCTCATCATCAACAAGAAGACTGGCCAGTATGTTGGCGCCAAAGGTTAGTTAGCCCTTTCAAACCATCTTCGTTCCTCACGGACCTCTCAAGAAACTGACATGACAAAAAAGAGGATGGCGGCGTCGTTGTTCCGCAGACTGGTGATGCGGACGCGAACTCTGCTCACTGGCGCATCGCCCTCGCCGAAGCCGGTGATCTTTACAAGCTGTAGTGAGTGGAACCTGCACTTTCGAGAGGCTTGTCTTGTTCCCTTGGCATAAGACTGACTTGGGTTCTAGTATCTACAGCGTCAAGTTCAACGGCAGCTGCCTGACCCTCGAGAATGGCAATGGCGCTAATGGCACCAAGATCAAGTGTGCCACCCAGAACAAGGTCAAGAAGGGACAGGTCTGGGTTGTCAAGAAGCAGAATTAGGCTGGCATGTGATCTTCATACCTTGAATCTAAGATGGAATATTCTGAAATAGACAGTATCACCTAGAGTAGCACATAAAATTGTAGTATCATTATCCGGTATTCCTCCACATCGTCAACGTCGCTAAGGCGAGCCTCACATCCTTGACTTGCTCGAAGGCGATGATTGTGTTCGAGAATAATATCTAGAGGCGATGCGATGCGGGTTGCTTGAGTATAGGAAACATGCCTGACATCTTTAGTAGTGCCACGCAACGGGAGGAATATTATCCCCGTACAAAATGCTTGCCATTCCACAACAACAGCTCGCGAGGAAGTTGTCAAGAGCACTTGGATAGATCTGATCGTACTGTTTTTTAAGTTTTGGTACATGTGAATGCAAATAGAAACTATGTATAAGCGGATTGCTCAGGGAATCAGGCCGTCTTACCATGTTACTCAGCTTGTAATACAAGACGACTTTCCTCCCGTTTGGGCCAGGTGTATAAATGACACTTGTATCAATTCACTGCAAGTAGAAAATAGGTCAGATTTACTTTGGCAGAGCTTATACACAACACCAATTCACATTTTTCTCATATGTACTCTTGAACTTTATGGCATTCGAGGCTTAGAATACCGCACGCGCTTGTGGGTAGTCTAGCGAGCATGTTATTAGTCTACCTAGTCAGTTTGAGAGGCTCAGCAGTTCATGAGGCTGGGCTTTGCGACAAGACAGCCGCAAATGATTCCGGTATATCAAAGCCCACACGTTTCTCACATCATCAAAGAGCGGTGAGTCAAGCATGTGAAGGCGTAGCCGTCAGTTCTGCTGACAGTAATGGTAGCCTAACCTCCGCAGTAAAATCTTTCGCCACTATTCAGCGGCTTGTCCCCGGCCTTGGATGGGGGCTGCGGGTGAGATATTGATCCCACTGGCGCCCCCAACAGACTTGGATCCATCCGAGCCCTGTGTGGAAATCAGAGTTAGCATGGTGTCTATATGGCTGACACCCTTGATACAGGTGTCTGCTGTGTTATTCAACTGTTTACCTGCGTGATGCCTAGGTCTCCTCCCAAGTTCTGGGCATTACCATTAGAATCCAGGGTGATGCCCGCGTTCTCAGAGAACTGCTCGGATTCCACCACGGCCTTAGGCTGGCCCTGCTCGGTCGATCCCTCAACTGCAGTAGCTGGTGGAGTGGCCTCGTCTTGTCCCTCGCCTGTCTGTGCAGTACCAGTACCCGTGAAACCGTCGTTGCCGGTCTGGTTCTTGGAGGCCCCCTGGGCCGCCGCGAGAAAGCCATCCAGGGCTGAGGACTGGGTGTCGCTGTTGCCATTGCTGTTACCCCCTCCTCCACCGAGAGTCAGCCCATTAGGCAGTCTTAGGCTAGAACCTCCTCCCTCTGCGTTCGTGCTATTAGATTGGCCAGCAGCTGTGGCGGCTGCCCCTGTCTGGCCGACCTTGTCTCCGCTACCCAGCGTCAGCCCTCCGATGCTGAGGCCCCCGCGTTCTTTGAGAGTGACAGGTCGCCATTTGACGTGGGTTGCTACCTGACCGGTGAAGCCACCCTAGAGAAGAGAAGTCAGAAATGATATGCCGAGCGCAGAAAAAGAGATGCCGCGAATGGTTCGTACGGAGAAGGCAAGGCCCGCCTCACTGCAAGCCACTATGGCAAGAAAGGCCGAAAATAAGTGCATCGCGATCGAATTTTAGGAGGAGAGAAAGAGAAGTCCGCTCAACGGACGATATTAGAAAGATTGCCGACGATCAGAGCGCAGCTTGACCAGGAGGGATATCATGAGACAAGTTCACATCGAAAAGGAAAAGGGGAAAGGGAAGAGAAACAGAGACGGACAGCAATCAGTCAGTCTCGGTGAGTCAATTCACTTTCATAGCCGTATCTAAAGTGCATAGTCCTGCCTATCCTTGTCAACTCTCAAGAAAGTACAAGTTGTAACCACCTAGGTACTGCATAATAAACTGAAGTTCCGCCACCCGGTCTCTGACTGCATTCGAGACAGTTGAGGGTGCAAGAGCTTAGAGTAGTAAACGATCCACGAGCCTAATGTGTCTACCTCCCACGCTGCGTTATCATGGGATGATATCCCGAAAGGGCGGACTGGACATTCAGAAGCATGCCCAGTATCTTGGCATCAGTGTCATGTTACCTCCAGCCTCGTTAGGTAGTCTCAGATGCACTTGGCGTGTCTGAGCACTTGGACTGGGAATGTACCTGTAGATCTCGTTCAATTAATTATAGCACCAAAACATTGCTCCTTGCAAGACTAAGTTGTTTTGTTGATAAGTACTTCATGGAGCGTTGGCTTGCCATCTCAATACTACGCCAGCTTGGTGACATTCATCGCAGCCACCCAGGGCTTCCAATAGCCCTCAATACCCGCTGGAAAATGCCAACCAGACCAGTTATAGCTCGTCAAACCCCAAGTGTCCTCCAGTCCCTGCTGCCCAGAGCGAATCCGATAGCTGCCGGCGAGACTCCACATTGCCCAGCTGACGCCATTCTTCTCGGTATAGTTCCTGAGACAGCTTTGCAGAGTGTCGTTGTACATTGTTGGGTCTTGGCTGTGACCGAATTCTGTCAAGATAATAGGCGTGATCCGTTGCGCGGGTGGACAATCGTTTGTGATGTTGCAAGCGGAAGGGGGGTCGATGCCGAGAGCATTGAATCCGTTCCTATACAACCCAGCCTCGATTATCGGGCAGGTACCGGTGTCTACGTCCTCGCTGGATGAATACAGATGCAGCTCCCAGACTAGCCTGTCCGCCCAGGCGTAGCTATCCAGGTCAAAGTAGACGGGGTCTCGTCTGTAGGCGTCCACAATCGCCGTGCATTTATAACAAGGCGCTGTTAGGATATTCTTTTTGGTTGTTAGGGCTGAGAGATCCTCATCATACTGCATGCCCGACCAGGTAATCAGAATATCAGGATTGGCCTGGTGAATGGCATCACAGCCCGCCGTCATGTTGCCGACCAGTGTCTGCCAGTTGTAGTAGAGATCCGTATTGTTCCAGGATTCACGTAACTCATTTCGGAGAGACATCGAAACGATGTTCGGATGCTGTTCTGCCCAAGTCGCAACATAAGAAAGGCCCCTCAGCCAGTTTGTAGTATTGAAAGTTAAGTCGTCGAACCATGCATTGCCGTCGATATGCGAGCAACACCACTGTGCTTTGCCGACGTGGACGTCTGGATGGACGAAGATGCCCTTCTTTGCAGCGATCCTTGCAATATCGGACCAGATCTCGAATCGCGTTGTCTCCCGCGTCCAGCCGGGGTTGTTAGCCACTATTTCATTCGTGACCTTCGTGCCGTTGATGTATCCCAGTGCCTGGATCATGGCTACCTCCAAGGGTACGTCTTCACCGTCCCGTTCGTATATCTGGTCAACCATCTCGATGGCATAGCCCCTTAAGTAACGTCAGTCTCTCTTCACGATGACGACGATAGGGACAGGCTAACATTCTCATGAAGTTGAATCCGACGCTAGACACACTGTCGATAATTTGCTCGACGGAAACCCATTCAAGACCCTCTGGAATCATCGTCTCGAGGTTTAGAGGCCAATTGACCCCAGCCCAGGTAATTCTATCGCCCCGGCTATTGACAATGTCTCTCCCCTTGGTGCTGAAAGGGCCGTACGGCCAGACTGAGGAGTTGCCAGTTCTGGGCTCTACATGTCTGTTGTCGGTGGACCATCGTGCTTCTAAAGGTGCGTGTGGCACTCTGAGAAACTGAGCTGAAGCAGCTGCTGCCAGAAGTACTGGCTGTAGCAGCGTTATTCTTGCCGGCCTCATGTTGAACGAGGCGGGCTGCCGGCCAAGGAGTGTGAAATGGAGAGGAGATGTCGAGGCGGGACGACTGAGGGGTACTGCATGCTATGGCATGCGGTGCCCTTTTATATTAACGCCTAACACCATCAGGGTTCGTGAGCCTCGATATCCCATGTGGTGATCGGCACCGACGGTCCAGGGTCGCGCTCTCGAGCTGCCGCGAATGGTGCAAAGTCCTATTGGCTAGTCATTACATTAACTACTGGGTAGAACGGTCAAGCAACCAACCTATACCGCACCACTCACGTAAATCCACGCTGGGTTGAGATTTACCGAAGAAGTGGATATCACTGCACGCCAAGAGTTCCGGAAATCCAGGCCAGCAATTGAAGTCGAGCAAAAGTCCATGGATGACGACCTTCGCCCTGATGGGTAGTGGGGACATCTTTGACCGTTCGATTACAGCATTAAAAGATACGACATTGCTCGTGAATTTATAACTGGATCAGGGCGATATTCAGAGGAATATCTCAAAAGCTAGGATTAATTGTATGTCAGTATTACATCAAAACCTATTAATTTACCCTTGTATAATATAGCAGCAAATCACCACCTGTCTTCTATTGACCTCGGTGTCAATATGCTGTGTACTGAATCTTGTTCTAAGCTCTGAGCTAGCTGAACAGACGAGATCGCAGAAGTTCGTCCCCCATTTACATATTTCCAGCCACCTCAAGCAAGGCCTGTATCCCTGTAGCTCTCTACTAGGGTGACTTGTCCGCCGTCATATGACCAAAGCAGTTGCTACACAACGAAGCGATAAGTTGTTGTGTGAGAGAAGATGTCCTCTCTCCTGCCTCTACCTCTACCTCTGATACAGCGGCTTCAAATGGTGGCAATCCTACTTCTTCTCGGCTGCTTAGTCCCGAAAGTCTGGTCATCGTTACTTACGCAGAAATCGAGCAGTTTTTCCCGCGAGGTCTGGGCCATTGGCCATTTTGTCTGACTGGTTAGCCATCAACACCTGCCTCCATGTGCTATGCGACATGGCAGTGCGTGATCTGGCCTCCCGGGACGTCATTCTTCTGGCGCCGTGAACGTGTCGCGACGCGTCGAATTCTGCATGCTCCACATCGTCTGGCCCTTTGTGCCGTAGTATCCATCAACCAGTCGACGACCTGCGCGTCGTGGCCGTGTAGATGACATGGCGCTCCCTGGTGGAACGCGATTTGATCAGAAAGTGCGCGCTGCCCGAGGCGTTCGGTGACAGGGAGACCTGCTGGTCTAGCCTGGGTCTGCGACTTCAAACTTTGTTTCAGGAGTCGTCGACGGTGCTGAAAAAGGCCGGCAACCTATGTGAAACTCTTCCTCGGGAATATTCCACATTGCATGATGGCAACTACACCATCCATCTCTGCTGAATTTCTGGGATTAATACCATATCATTGCAGTGAGGTCCTCCAGTTCGCCATCTAGTGTAGTATTGCGTGAACTAGCTTTCCTAACAGGGTCTGGAAACTGATTAAGAACACGGGTTCTCTTGAGCCCATGGGGTCAAGGCAAGAACTGCTTAATGTCGAGAGGAGAGTCGCAGGCTCGGTGACGTGCTAGTGATAAGGACTGTCTCCAGATTCAATTCGGTGGTGATGAGCTGAAACTTAGAGAGATTTACATACATCTCTTCAGCGATGCCGTAAAAGCTGCGGTCATCTGTTGAAGTTGGGGTTCGTATTCTGTAGAGAAGCGTTGCTGCAACTCAAACTAAGGCCAAGGCGTAAGCTAAGCATGAGCGCGAGTGCGAGCAACAAATGCGATTACGAGGAAGGTTCTCAGTCTGATTTGATTGTGCGATGAATGCGGGGGCTTACGGAGAAGTTTGTTTCCTCCACGATCCGGCTTAGCGGCTCTGGATGGAATACATATTCTGTCAGATCGGCATGAACATCACACCACATCTTGAGTTTGCTATAGTATTGAGATATGAGCATAAAGGTACCGTGTCCCTCGTGATTGACTTCGATCTATTATTATCCTCATCTCTTCATCTCTTGCATTTGCAACTGAACGGAGTGTCACTATGGCTACAACGCCCTCAATCTTGAACATCACGGACCCTCACATCCGGCAGCCCCCTCCGGGCCAGATCCGGCCGTATCCCTCACCCACCAGGACCGGCAAAGTCCTCTTCACCATTCCTGGCCATGATATTCCAAGCGAGACCTGGTACGCCCTCTATGGCGTCATCACGCCAGAATCCATCCCCCTCATTGTCCTCCACGGCGGGCCAGGCATCCCACACAACTACCTCAAGCCCCTCTCCCTGCTGTCAGTAGGTCGTCATGCTCGGCCTGTGATCCTATACGATCAGGTCGGCTGTGGAAACAGCACGCGCTTCCGCGAGCGCCGGGGAGACGATGGCTTCTGGAAGCCGCAGCTCTTCATCGACGAGCTGAACAACCTCGTGTCGCGCCTAGAGATCGCGCGCTTCGACGTCCTTGGCCAGAGCTGGGGCGGCATGCTCGCGGCGCAGTACGCAACCACACAGCCTGCGGGTCTGAGGAAGCTAGTGATCTGTGATAGCCCTGCGGACATGATGACGTGGGTGAAGGTGGCGAACGAGATGCGCGCGCTCATGCCGGAGGCTGTCCAGGAGACGCTGCGACGCTGTGAAGAGGAAGGCAAGACGGAAACGAAGGAGTATGTGTGGGCGGTGCTGGAGTTTTACAAGTGGTTCGTGTGTAGGGTCGATCCAATGCCGCTGGAGTTTAAGGAGTCGATGGATAACCTGATTGAGGATGATACGGTTTACAATACTATGGTGAGTGATTCCGCCGAACGGCGGATCAAGAGTCTATCGCGGCTAACGCTCCGCGCAGAACGGCCCGTCAGAATTCCACGTCATTGGAAGTCTGAAGGATTGGGATATAAGGCCCGAGCTGGGCAAAATTCAGGTGCCAACTCTGTTGGTCAATGGCAAGTTTGACGAGGCGCAGGACGTCACTGTGGCACCATACTTCACGGGCATCAAGAGCCCTGTGAAATGGGTAAGATTTGCGGAGAGCAGCCATCTACCACAACTGGAAGAGACCGAAGACTTCATGCTCACGGTGGGCGGGTTTCTGGCGGAGGAATAGAGGACAGGCGGAGTCATCGTGGATATGAATATAGCGTCAAGCTAGTAACGAGGCTGGTCAGCCAATATAGCTGAGACCAAGAAGGCCCTTAAGTGATGGAGTCGCATCGGGCCACACGCAGTTTGCTTCCTCGATTCGCCGGTCCAACAACGGATCCAAGTTCCTATCAAAGATCCACACTCACCCGTTCGACCCACACATACACTCCTGAATGGCAGCATTGCCCAAGAAGGTCACAATGTCTTGCTCCTGGCTTGCGGTGACATTGATCCTCATGACGCCGCTGACAACGCGGATCAGCCCGGTGGAGAGAAATAGATCCGTAGACCAAGCGCCTGTGTGGAGAGGATCAGAGCTGAAGAGCCGAATCGACGGCGGCTGTTTCGATGAGCTGACGGACGACCCGTGCATGCCCACCGATGCACCGGAGACCTCGCCCGAGGGGCGAGCGAACATCCGAGAGTTGTCCATAAGGGCGTGAGGTTGAATCGGTCCTGAGGGTCCTAATCAATGGTAGAAGATCCAATGGCCTCGGTGGGGCTTCATTCACGACCCCCTGCCGGAAAATCGCTCGTTACAGAGTGGTGGAATAATTGTGAGCGCGACAATACAATTGATGCTAATGCTGTCGCTCACTGGTAGTCCCGATATGCCAACGGGTCTATAGTGCCACGACGGCGGACTCTAGAGGTTCCCGTTGTGCCTCCCACGCCAGCCAATCTGACCGGGCTGTTGGTAATAGTCCCATTGAATTGACTTTCCATACTCCCACCGCCAGGGCAACAAACTGCATGACGACGTACGCCAGCTTGACCTGCAGCATCTTCCCCTTGTTCGTGTCCGTCTCGAAGCGCTCAAACGCCTGGTTGGTTCCTAGCAGTCCGGCAATCGGGTTCTTGAAGGCCATGAAGACCATCATGATGCTGAAGATCTGTAGCGAATTGCCGGTCATGTACATCATGATGGCGGTCATGGGTAAGCTCTTGATCGGGGCTAGGGCCACCTCCCAGGCCTTCTTCAGCTTCAGGGTGTCCATCTCTTCGGGCGTTGCTTGCTTCCGCGGCTTGGTCTTTGCGTCTTTCGAAGCATCCCGCTTCTGTGCACGATCGTCAGCCTGGTCTGTTAAGGGCCGTAGGGGTGGGTGCGCGGACCTTTGAGCCTGGGGCTTGAGATGGAAAGCCCGGAGGATCTGGAATGCCGCCTGCCTTTGACCGGTATGGAGGGGGCGAGGCGAGGTCAGAGGCCCATTTTGGAGTCTCCGAGTGTGATTTAAGCTCCGACATGCTGCCGTAGTACGGGCGGGATAGGGAGGTCGGGTTGTGCGTCTGGGGAGTTTGTCTTGGAGGGTTGACGTTGGGGCTCAGAAGCTATCCACAGCACATACGGGCGAGCTGACAGCAGTAATCCGCACTTGGGCAGGCTCAAGTGGGCCGTGCACGCCTGCTACTGCCTACCATAGTGTGCATACACTGGCATAGTGAGTACATCGTACCTTACCTCGCACGCTTAGTAACGTCGATCGCCCCGAGGGCCCCACTAACCCGGGGAGCATGCTCAGGGGCTTGGCCGACTTTAGTGATGAGATGCGAGATTGACGTCCAAACCACCACCTCTTCGGCCGGTTCGGTACTTTTTGGACTGCTCCTGTTGTTTCCTCGAATCTTGACGTCGACGGCCACGACACTGTCGACAAGCAGACAGATACCGAATACTGGGCAGTCAGACTGGCAGCTCGAGACCGGCACAAACACGCACGAAGCTGGCGACATTGTCTGCCCCGTTCATCATATGCACACGAGCCGAGACATCCATTTCAGGGCCCTTCTTCGAGACACGCATCGTCGAGCATCCATCTAGCATACAGCGACCACTGTCGTATTGCATCGCACCACCTCACATCACATCACCCCACATCGCTAGCCTCTCGGCTGGTGACTCGGCTCCAGCCTCGAGACGCAGGGCCCGATCGAAGATTTCCCCTCGACGTGTGCTACTGCAGCCACAAACCATCACCTCTATAAACAGCCAGGACGGGCACGAGGCTCAGGCGCGGCTCCGAATATATCCGCGAAGCAGGTCGAAGGAGGAGTGAGGGGTCTGGCCAGCCCTTGTCGCATTGGACGGTGAACTGCGCCTAGTCGGTCGCTGCGCATTATCTATCTATCGGTGTGTCGCCCGTCACCAATTAAAGGGCAGCACCAAGTCTCGGGTGGTGTTTCCGTCGTAGAAGCCATATCCTGTGCAGAGGGGGGCCTGCTGGCCCTTTAGGGTTCACGCGACATCAGCCGTAACAGCGGCGCAACCTGCAGCCACAGCTCCCGAGCCCATCCTATAACCGCATCCACATCTCGATCATGGCGAGCGCCCAAGGAGGAGGCGATTCGAAGCTGTTCGCTCGGGTAAGCTATCCCTTCCTTGGTCCCTTGTCATCTCGATAGGCTCTTCCCTCCGGCTTTCCTCTCTGTGCCGTTGCCCATGGTCTTTCCCGGCCCGCCACCTTTCTTGATCACGTCTCGGCTATGAAGGGGGTGTCTTAGACTCCCATTTCGCCGCCCGCTTATCTCCTGAGCGCAGACCTGTCTGCAATCCTCCCCCCTCGCTGCCCTCACGCCTGCTCCGGCCTCTCGAGGCCCTTGCGAGTCTTCCAGCGCCTCTCGAGCATGGGAGGGGACCAGCTCAAACCTCCCAACATCATGTATCTCGCATACCTCCCTCCGGGGGGCTTGGCACACAACAGTAGCTCACGCATCAGACAACAGGGCAAGGTGGCAGAACTGCGCCTCGAGCTGAACTTCGGCGGGAAGAAGGACAAGAACCACTCTATCAAGAAGGTCGCCCTCAAGAAGATTGTCGCCAACATGACCATGAGCAATAACGACATGGTCGCCCTCTTCCCGGACATCATCGGCTGCATGAACATACCCAGCCTGGAGATCAAGAAGATGTAAGAGCTTGGGAGATTGTGGCCCAGCAGGCGAGGCAGGGAGGCTGACCATAGTCATGATAGGTGCTTCTTGTTCCTGGTGAACTACGCAAGGATGAGGACAGAGATCGCCGTCAAGGCGATACCCGTGCTTGAGCATGTGCGTACAAGTCCGATGGACGACTAGGGATGGCACGTACCGGCTGACGCTGTTGCAGGATATGGAGGATGCCAATCCACTCGTTCGAGCGCTCGCCTTACGTACAATGTCATACATTCACGTTCGGGAGTTCGTCGCGGCAACGGTCCCACTTGTGAAGCGGCTTTTGCAAGACCTGGACCCATATGTGCGCAAGACGGCAGCATTCTGCGTCGCGAAGCTCTACGACCACGATAGGCACATGGTGGAGCGGTCCGATCTCATCGATAGGCTCAACTCGCTGTTGAGGGACGACAACCCAACGGTTGTCGCAAGTGCCCTGGCGAGCCTGATGGATATATGGGAGAGGAGTGACGCTATCAAACTCACCATCGACTATTCCAATGCGTCGAAGATGGTGGCCATTCTCCCCGATTGTTCGGAGTGCGTCCATGTCCCATTTCCCGATGAGTATTGACGTTTTGTCGCTGACCGTGTAACAGATGGGGCCAAACATACATATTAGAGGCCCTCATGTCCTACGTGCCTCAGGAGTCAGGAGAGGCACACCTGCTGGCCGAGCGCATCTCACCACGGCTTTCTCACTCCAACTCCGCAGTAGTCTTAACCTGCATCCGCGTCATTCTTTACCTAATGAACTATATGGCCGACGAGAAACAGATATCAGCACTTTGCCGGAAGCTGTCTCCGCCTCTGGTAACTCTGCTGGCCAAGGGACCGGAGGTACAGTACCTCACCCTGCGGAATGCGTTGCTAATGCTCCAGCGCCGCCCCGACGTGCTGAGAAACGACATCCGCGTATTCTTCTGCAAATACAACGACCCTATTTACGTCAAGGTCACCAAGCTGGAGTTAATATTTATGCTCGCAAATGAGAACAACATCGACGAGGTGTTGACGGAATTGCGGGAATATGCGACGGAAATCGACGTGCACTTCGTGCGCAAAGCTGTCCGCGCCATCGGCAAGCTTGCCATCAAGATTGAGCCGGCTGCGAGGAGATGTATCAACCTCCTCCTAGAACTTGTCGCCACGAAGGTGACCTACATCGTACAGGAGGCGACGGTCGTTATTCGCAACATTTTCAGAAAATATCCCAACCAGTACGAATCTATCATCGGAACCCTGTGTGAGCATTTGGACAGTCTGGATGAGCCCGAGGCCAAGGCTGCCATGGTCTGGGTCATTGGACAGTACGCAAGCCGCATCGAGAACAGTGATGTCTTACTGGAAGACTTCTTGTTCTCCTTCTCAGAAGAGCCGGTAGAAGTGCAGCTTGCCCTGCTTACCGCTACCGTCAAGCTGTTCATCCAGAGACCGACGAAGGGGCAGGAGCTGGTCCCCAAGGTCCTGAAGTGGGCAACTGAAGAGACCGATAATCCCGACCTTCGCGACCGCGCTTACATGTACTGGCGCCTCCTGTCCACCGACATGAACACAGCCAAGCAGGTTGTCATGGGCGAGAAACCCCCGATCACCGCCGAGTCCGAACGTCTCGATCCGCAGACCCTCGAAGAGATGTGCCTCAACGTGGGCACGCTCGCGACTGTTTACCTCAAGCCCGTGCAGACCGTCTTCCGCAATGCCCGGCCCCGGCGCCTGGTGGATTCGCCCGCGCTACAGAAGCACTACCTAGCCGACGGCCCGAGCCCCATGGCTGGCTTCGATACTAATAAGTCACTGAGCCAGTTCGGCCAGGGAGGGCAACCTGCTGATCTGGACCCGCGCATGCTTGCGGCTGGTGCGGCATCGAATGGCAATGGTAACCTTGCGCAGGCAGTCAGTGATGCTGATGCATATTTTGCGGGTATTGGCAGCCAGCAGATGCAGGCGATGCGGATCCAGGATGCCGATGGTGATGCTTTCGGCGGAGGTTCGGGTCACGAGGCCGGGTATGTGGTTAATCAGTATGCGCCGCAGCAGGTGTTCCAGCCTGCGCAGGGTGTCGGCTCTAACGGGGATCTATTGATGTTCTGAGAGGGCGGGCGAGGCCTCGACACCGAGTGACGCCTGTCTACGTGGTCGATAGGTTATAATGTTCAGGCTAATGTGTAGACAGAGTCGACAATGAATTATA
Source organism: Chrysoporthe cubensis (assembly GCA_001282315.2). Classification (NCBI taxonomy): domain Eukaryota; kingdom Fungi; phylum Ascomycota; class Sordariomycetes; order Diaporthales; family Cryphonectriaceae; genus Chrysoporthe; species Chrysoporthe cubensis. The sequence continues at coordinate 1,953,432 of LJCY02000008.1, read as the reverse complement.
AATTGTATCGGGCCCATTACGTGAGTCGTGGTATCGACCGGTCTGCCATCCATTGAATCGCATTGATTGCATACATGGCGTGATGTGCTGAAGCTTGACGCTACCCGCCTTCGCATGGCTCTCTTCACCAAATCGTAAAGAGTACAGATGACAAGATCAAGATAGGACGCGTTCACTCACTTTATATCTACAACCGACACCCCATACAATCCCGTCTAAGCTGTGGTATAGAGCGACCCAAGCATTCTACTCTTGGCGAAGTTTGCTCTCCCAACAGGCTATCGGGAAACGGCATCATTTTGAAAAGTCCCCACCATCAAGTCTACAAAGCTGTAGGCGTTGTGCCAGGGGCTCGAAGGGGGGATCCTAGCCGAGCATGTCACCTACGTCTCAGGCGACACAGTTCATGATACATCCAGCCGCACAGCCTCCTCCTATCTTGGAAGGATGCCTGCAAATAGTGTAGGCCGGGTTGCATCACCAGGTGGATGAAAGTCTCGAATGCCAGGCTCGCAAATCCTCTTGTCGCCAGCCCCCGAACGATAGGCTCGAACGCTAGGCTCGCAAGCCTTCTTATCGCCAGCCCTTTATATTAATTGCCTCTAGGTCGTTAATATCTCAAGCTCGAATCGTTCGAAAAGCTATTATTGCATTTCGTCAAAATACAAATCGATTTTGTAAGCTAGAAAACCGAAAAGCTCTTATTACCCAGAATAGTCAGACAATTAGCTTCAAAAAGGCAAACGGGCAAAGTAAGGTTCGGAAGGTTCTGAACAGACCGCCAGATAGATTGGCAACAGCTTGGTTGCGCCGCTAGAGTCCTGGTCTATAACAATAGAGGCTATTATAATCTATCACCTTCTCAGCCTCTATGCATGATCTGGATGGAATTCAATGCTGGCTACGATATCCTTATTGCTAAAGCCGCTTTCAAGAAGGCTTAAGATGAGAGAACGGTCCCTATCGCTCAAGCGTAGGCCAGGTATTACTACTAGCAATCCGAAAATACCAAAAATCGATTCACGATAGTCGATTTAAGGGGGCACGAAGACTTCAAAAAGCTCTGGCAGAAAGGGTAGGTAGCAACAAGAGGGTGGTGGTGGTACCAGGTAAGATTAAAACGTTCCCGAAGTTTGTGTGGAGATGAGGTGGCAGGTTCGGGAATTGACGAAAATAGGGTGGGGACAACCACTTGAATGCAAGTGGGAGTAGTACTTGCATATACGCACAACGGATCGAGCCGTGCAAGTGGATTCTGAACGCGGGAAAGGGTCCCACTTCAGGCCCCCTGGTTTTAGTACTGCATACGCTGGAGAAATCTGTAGCGTATACTTGGGAACCGTCATCAACAAGACCACATGTCCTACCGGCAAGAAACTTCGGCTTTTTGTAATTACGAGATCATCTCTTGGGCCTGGAATTTTCTTCCGAAGTTTAAATGAGTCAAGAAGCAGTAATTACAACTTGTACATGGGAGCTCGCTGGAACATAAAGGACCAGGGATCGATCTTCTAATGCAGATGGATAGCTATATAACAAGAGGATGAAAGATGCTCTACCCAAATTATTGTACTGTGTGTTTTGCTGAGCTTTGGGAACCCAAGTGTCTGAAGATTGAACGTGGAAGACAGCATCAATAACTCAACTCTGAACGGGCTCCGCACTGCACAAAGTGACGAACATGAAAAGGATATGGAGTCCATTGTAGACCATCAATGGATCCCCAGGTTTGTTTTCCTCTTTTCATCTTTCTCACAGGGGCTAAACTATATTCCTTATACGTCCTTGTTATGGCCCACAGCGATATCCTGCTTCCAGCACACTCCCTTAGATGCATAGTGTTTATATCGTTTAGGCAATTAAATGGAATCCAACCTTTATTCTTTCGTCCCATCTTCCAGTGATGTCTGTTTAGTCAGAAAAATATTTGGGCTGGAGCTCTGCTGATTCCTAGTGGCTTAAAAGACTGCGCGTCACGGTCCTGGAGTCAGCCTACTTCGACGCGACCTTTCGCGACTTTTGTCAACAACTTCTTGCACCCTTCACCCCACTTCCCATTTCTTTCTTGGACGGCAACAGTTCTGAACCGTCTTGTCCCTTGCAGACCATCTCGAAATTTTCATCGCCACCCCAAGACAAACGTCAATTAACATATTGATCAGATCACCAACCCTTCATTCTGAAGCCAACGCACCCTGAACCCCATCACGACATCAATTCAAAGACCATGATGATCATGCACTTCATTGCCAGCCTCGCGCTGGCTATCTCTGGAGTTTTCGGCCAGGCTATCGCGGACATCATCGGCGAGAGCGTCACTAACCTGGGTACTTCTGATGATGGATGTGAGTGAATCCCTTACTGATGCACAGGACTACTGGGTCACAGTGGTCAGGCTGACGCTACTGAACAGATGCCTTGTCTACTGGTTCCCTCTCCAAAGTTATCGGCGATGGCACTGCTATCACCATGTCCAACTTCACTGGCTGTATGTATACCAATCTTGCGAAAAGTCTTACGCTGTACTTGTTTAACGTGCTTGTATAGACCCCTCCCTGGTTCCTACTCAGGCTCAGCCTATCTCTGTGAACTTCAATGCGACGACTGCCGATGGTGGACTCACGTCTTCTGTGATCACCACCTCTTGGACTCCTGTTACCATGGTCTGTAAGTATTTCATCAACCAGGTCCTTCCTGGGACCGAATGGTTCCTTCCCTGTTCTATTTATTGTTGAGGGGTCCTTGTCGATGCCCTCCATCACATTGATAGTTAATTGACATGGCTGGTCAGACACTACCGTCAAGATATCCACCTTCAAGCCTATCACTCGCAGCGGTAAGTATTCCTTGTCTACTGAGGCCATTGTCGTCGATACTAATGCTGTTTTATAGAGGTTGTAACCATGCTTTCCACTGTCGAGAGCACAGTGACAACCACCGAGGCCTTTCCCTCTTACACTACGACATTCAGTTATGTTGCCATAGTTTCGTATTCCACCGAGACTATGTACACGACAACCTGGCTTGCACCCCCCACCGAGATCGACGTAACACGCACCTTCACCCGTACCACGACCTCAGAGGAGATTGTAGCGCCTACCGACGTGACATACTTTGTCACTTCGATCCCGCCCTCTCCACCTGCCATCACCAGTTATCCTGTTGTCAAGCGATATCCTACTTGGCGATTCGTCGGTGGGAACACTACCAGCTTCGTCTCTCTTAACGGCACTTCAGTCTCCAACACTTTCACCCCTAACAGCACGGCCAGTCTCGGCGAGACCGTGACCATCGATGAGATTCTCCCCACTCAGACTGTCTTTGTTTCTGGCAACGGCATGGCAACGAGCCTGGCCTCCATGAACGGCTCTGCTAATGTGACAACCGTGATGTCCTCGGGCATGCTGACCCCTCCCTACCCCAACACTACCTCATCCCTCAATGTCATCTCGGGCGGTGGATTCTCAGTTCAGGCAGTCAGTAGCGGCCCCGACGTCACGGTGAGCTCCTCCGGGGACTGCGCCCAGACGACTACAACTACAGTCTTTGTCGTCATGCCGACCCGTACTCCCACCACCTTCACTATGACTGGTGCCAGCATCTTCAATACCCGCACTAGTCACGTCTACAACGCGACGGTCACCTTCACTGCCGGCCCTCCCAAGCCCATGTCCTCAGATGACATGAACGGCAGTGGTGGCGCTGTCGGCCCGCACAAGGGCCCAAGCAAGAGCGGCGCTGCTGGCCTGTCCTTGCACCTTCTCGCGGCCTTCCTGGCCGTCTTCATCTCTGTTGCCATCGTCTAGGCCAGACTTTTTGTTCGGGTCGTCTCTCTTGCATCATGCATTTTCGGTGTTTGGCATGGTCGGAGTTTCAAGGCATCAGGGGGTAGTGTTTCGATAGCTGGAGTTCGGATCAGGGGACTTGGTTTACTGAACACCTAGGAAGGGTTCACGGGCTTCGTTTGAGGCATTGGCACATGCCTATCTTGTGTGTCTGGTTGCAGGCAGTAGTTCTCGCGGCTGCAGCAGTTATTTTACTGGACAATGCAGAAAATTGCACTCCAATATGGACTCGCATTGTGAAGTGATTGTGAGGTGCTTCTGAGGGCTGGCGACAAGAGGGTTTGCGAACTTGGCATTCGAATGCCAGACCCTCGAATGCCAGGCCCTCGACTGCCAGGCCCTCGAATGCCAGGCCCGCAAGCCCTCTTGTCGCCAGCCCTCGAGCGCCAGGCTCGCGAACCCTCTTATCGCTAGCCATACTTCTGCACCTGCTATACTGCCGGACGGAAGCTTAGAGCCTGGAAATAACGGTTCTGGTATAATTTCCATCCAATTCAGTATATACAGCTGGTTTTATCGCAAATTTCTGAATAGCTTCAGTCGTAGTAAAGGAAGGAAGGTGGGTGGTAGTGGCACCAGGTAAGATTAAAACGTTCCCGAAGTTTGTATGGAAATAAGGTGGCAGGTTCGGGAATTGTCGAAAATAGAGTGGGGACGACCAGGTGGGAGTAGTACTTGTACACACTACTAGAGCACATGACAAGTACGGAATGCTACGTAGATCTAGCCGAGATCAATTTCTCCTTGGGGAACCTTGTGCTGCCTTCCAGCCTTCGCCTCCGACTCTCCTCTCCAGTGCTTGCTTCTCCGTGTTTGTCTGCCCCGCCGATACATCCGTAGAGGCTGCTATGCACATATCGTGTGACGGCCATCTCAGCCCTGCAAAGGGGGGAGGGAGGCGCCTAACAGCAGTGACGAGGCCAACTCTACGGAATACTCCGTACCATGGAGTTTCCCCGGATTGAGCCTAGCAGCCCTTCCGTTACCAGAGTACCGGATAGGACGCTGGAGCGGCAGCATTTTAAACGGCCACACTAGGAATGACTAAACTTGGGCCAGACCGTACCATACTGTGGTAGTATCACGGTTCGCGCATTGGGGCTGAGTACTGAGGAGACGGAAAACGGGATAGTCGTCACTGCTCTCTCCTCGGCCTGCCCGCCGCTCTCGCTCACTTGTGCAAGCTGCTGTATGCTCAGAAAAGGAAAGGCAGCCCAGCCAAGTTCAGTGTCCGTTTCGGTCATTTTTTTTTCTCTTTCTTTCTCATCTTCCTCCCTCCTGTTGTTTCTGAACGGTATTCATCCGCTGGTTGAGGTTGTCTCTTATCCTCCCCTACATCATTGACCCACTGTCCGCACGAGTCGTGGGCCAGGCTCTACTTGGTTTGACCGTACTCAGTAGAGAATAGTGCTTCACAAGGGCCCCCCTCCCTCCTCCCATCCCCCGGTCCCACCTGGGGTCGCTATTTGCCGGATACTCCTGTCACCACTCCCCATTCTGGGGCTTGTATCCGTCCTGGCGACTCCAATCTCAATTACACCAACACCCGTCCCGTCCGTCCATCCATTCATTCACTCAGGATCCCGCCGCTCAATCACAACCATCCATCAACAACCTCGACCAAATCCATTTTGACCCGACTTGCGCGGCGAACCACCCCGTCCCGGCGACGATCCTTTCAGCCTCTCGAGCCTCAAACGGACTCTCTCACTTGTTTGAGGTCTGTCTTGCCTGGTCTGGTTTGGTCTGGTCTGGTCTCTCTCCTCTCCTCTCTTCAGGCGGCGGCGCGCGCGTGTGTGGAGTGGTGTTACCTGCATCATCCATCCCTGTTTCGAATCCCTCCCGCCAACTCCGACGAGACTACATCTCATCCGTCACGACGTTCGCGATTCCCACCGGGGTTATCTCTTGAATCATCTGCCAATTTTTGAGCCTTCGCATATGACATAGTTCGGCGTCCAGTAGGGTCCTCTTATTTCCGCCAATCCCGCCCGTCTGCCTCCCGGGTCGCAACCCCCTTCGACACCCTCCAGCCATGGCCGATACCGAGCCTACCATGATGAGCGGCGGCCAGGGCGGCCAGGAGGGTCAGGAGAGCTCGGCGGGAAACAAGGAAGCCGTTGAGATGAAGAAGATAGACCCTGCGCAGCCCTCCGTCCCAGCCAAGGACGACGCGCCCGACGCACACGACACCGCAACGTCCGCCTCCAAAGGCAAGGAGGTTGCGCCATCATCCAGCCGCCAGGAGCAGACAGACTCGCTCTCGATAGGTGCTGCCGATTCTCCAGCACCCGTTGCGGCTTTGAATCCTGCCGATGGGCCCGCCTGCAACATCACTCTGCTCTTGCCCACCGGAGCGAGGCATCCGTACAAGATCGACGACCGATACCTGACGAAACGTAACGTCGATGTCCCCGACATCACAGAGAACGGGAAGAAGGATCCGTTCAGCATCAGCGTGTACAAACTCAAGGAGCTCATATTGCGGGAGTGGCGCGAGGAGTGGGACGGCAAACCGGCCAGCCCAAGTAGCATACGACTGATCCACTTTGGAAAACTGCTTGACGATAAGGAGCAGTTGAAGAGTGAGCGATCACCCCCACGACTTGGTCACACCAGACTCATGAAGATGACGAAGAGGCTAACTAATTGTCGTTCTACAACAGAGTACCGCTTCAGCGCCGAAGCGCCCAACGTCGTTCACATGTCTGTCAAGCCGGCCGAGCTGCTGGAGGACGACGAGGCCGGCAAGGGCAAAAGTAGCAGCGGAGGTGGTAGAAACAACGATGGTGGATCAGGGTGCTGCGTTATATTATAAGACCAGCAGCACCCAGGCTACGCACCTGTTAGTCCCCGAGAGATGTATGACGCCGGGGCTCTCATATCCTCAACCCATCCGCGGACGGGTGCGAGCGTCGTGGGAGGCATGAAAAGTACCGCGCCGGCTACGTAGAAGTCTGGAGTCCGGACGGACACCACTGGCAGAAGAAGTCTGATCCGACTTGCCTGGAACTGTGCGGCGGTTGACTAGCGGCCTTATCGACATCAACGCATCCGCGGGCCCGACGTTTCTATGCCTTCGCGGATTGCATTTGTCTACCGATTCTTAACTTGTCGGAGGCACCATCAGGGGGAAATGGTTATCCTCCGCGGTGTTCGGGGCTCAATCTATGCTATTTTGTTGTTGCCAGGAGGCAGGTATGGGTCTTGTTGTTGGCGCAATACATTGGTAATCTCGGGGTTTTACTGGGCTCATTAATGTTTCCTCCCGAAGTTCAAATACGCAGATGAGTGGAACACACATGTCCATATTCTGGGTAGAAATTCAGTCCTTAAAGGTACAATTCTCGGTTGTGTGGATTTGTGATCATTTGTTGTTTGCAGTAGCGGCCACAAATAATGCAAAACGGAGACTGGGGCTCACCATGGCCCCAGCCTGCAGTGTCTATGACGGTGTCCATCTATGCGTCGTAGTCGTACAGAGCCTCACCGTCGTCAGACGAAGAGGCTCGCTTCCGTGATCTCCCCGTGATCTTAAAAGACCCCTTCCTCAACCCTCGTAGTATCGCAATCGCCTCAACTACCACGCCCTCACGCCTCAGATCTTCAGTTTCCTCTCCATCTCCTCGTGCACGCCAACAACACCCCTCTGCTCCTCACCGGTGAACACGTCCTCCCAATCGATAGTCGCCTCCCGCCCCTTGAGAATGTCCTCGTGCACGCTCGCGGTGGCACCCCCGCCCAGCGCCATCGGCCGCCACTGCCCCTCCCGCGTGATCTTGAGCTCCATGCCGCGGCGGATCGGCTCCGCGACGCCGAACGTCCGCCGGAGGGACTCCATGCGCAGGTTCTCCTGGGTGGTCTCCCACTGCTTGAGGCGCGCCTCGAGGGGGTGCGCCGAGCTGGGGGTGGTGGAGGTGCTGGTCTGCGCGAACGGGTCGGGCCCCACGCCCGCGCGCAGGGTGTCGTGCAAGCCGGGGGCCGAGGGCGCGCCGTGGGCCGAGGGCCGGATGTGGGAGTAGGTGGACGGGTGGGCGTCAGAGGGGACGATGCGGAGCGACTGGGCGGTGGTCAGCTGGGCGATGGCTGGCGGACGAGTTGGTAGGTGAGGGTACGGCTTACCATCTTTAGTGCTTTATGAGGGACGTCGCCTGGGAAAGCAGTCTTGTGGGTATTGTGGGTTCTTCGGGAGAATCGCTGCTCTCTGGAGGCGAAGCGAAGGGTAGATTCGTCTATGTGGTGGTTGTAGGGTTGGGAAGCTGGGCGTCTGTCTGATGGAAGCTTAGCAACAAGGCGAGCCGCAGGCTGCCGGGAGCTGCGTGTAGTGCAACCAGGAAGTGAGCACAGACCAGGTCCTGCCTGCCCATTTAACGCGTACGGGTTGTCTTTATTTCCGATGCTACGACCGGCTTATTAAGTTACGTACTGGGTAGTATCAACCTCGCGTCTCCCTTCAATACCCAGAACCAATAGTTCTCGACAACCGAACCATGGCTTTTGACTTTCGGGGCCCTCAGCTACCATGAAACCAATTCCAGTGCGGCCGCCAATATTGCGCATCAGCAATGGCACGTTCTACCGTCACCACCCCTCCGCACAGGTAGCGCACCCCAACCCGCCCTTCTTCTCAGATCTCACCTTCGAGCTCCCGTCAGACACTAAGTCTAGGGACCGCTGGTGTGTGGTCGGGCCGTCCCTCTCAGGAAAGACCACCTTTCTTCAAGTCTTGAGGGGCCAGCACCTCTGCATCCCACCTACAGCACGGACATACCCTTACCTGGCCACCGACGACGTCCCGCACCGTCTCAAGGCCGCCAACAAGGCGATTCAGTATGTAGGCTTCGACGCTGAGCGCTCCGGCGGCGGACTCGGGCCGGCGACGTCCGCATACCTGTCCGCAAGATATGAGTCCCGGCGTGAGAGCACGGACTTCTCTCTGCGAGACTTCCTCCTCGGCAATACCCAGCTGAACCCGTTCTCCCTCCCCGGCGAGGACGACAGCATCAGCTCAGACTTGATGGACCGCGTCGTGACAGACCTGAGGCTGCAGCCCTTACTCGATCTCCCGGTGGCCTTCCTCTCCAACGGACAAGGCCGTCGTGCTCGCATCGCGCGGGCCCTGCTGACGAGCCCCGAGGTGCTCCTCCTCGATGAGCCCTTCATGGGGCTCGATCCGCCCACCGTGGCATCTCTGAGCCCGCTGCTGCGAGGCATGGCTGAGAAGGCCGCGCCGAGGCTAGTGCTCAGCGCGAGGCCTCAGGATCCGCTCCCGGAGTGGGTCACGCATCTGGTGTATCTGCGGAGTGATTGCCAGGTCGGGGTGATGGGGGAGAGAGACATTGTTATTGAGGGGTTGAGAAAGTATTTGCGTGGTGTGGGGAAAGGCGGCTTGACGGAAGATGAACAGATGCCCGTGAGAGCTTTAAGGGAGATGGGGAGAGTTTTGACGGAGGGTGGGATCAGAGGAGCCGGCCTAGGCGAAGAAGGGGAGTCATTTATTGGTGCGGCTGTGCCCACGTCAGAGCACAAGGAGAAATTCAAGTCGCTGGGAGAGCCACTGGTCGAGATGGAGGGCTGCCAGGTGAAATATGGCAGCAAGGTTGCCCTTGGCAACTGGACAGAAGAGAAGAACGGACAGTCTGTCAAAGGACTATCGTGGACGGTGAGGAGAGGAGAGCGGTGGGGAGTCTTCGGGGCCAATGGCTCGGGAAAGACGACCATCGTGTCGCTGCTCTGCTCAGACCATCCTCAAACATACTCTTTGCCGATCAAGCTATTCGGCCGCAGTCGGTTGCCAGAGCCCGGTTCTGGACAGCTGCCACTCACTTTCTGGGATATCCAGTCTCGCATTGGCCACTCCAGCCCGGAGGTACACCAGCACATGCCCCGAGGCTTGACAATTCGACAGGTCATTGAGAATGCCTGGGCCGACACGTTCTTGCTGAAGCCCAAACTGAGCGACGAGGCCCGCGCCAAGGTTGAAGCGTGTCTGCATTGGTTTGAACCAGAGTTGAATCCATCACACAACAGCGAGGTGTCATCCGACTTATCCTGGGCGAGCAGTTACATCTTCGGCGAGCTCTCCTTCAGTGCACAGCGGGTTTTGTTGTTTATCCGATCCATGATCAAGAACCCGGACGTCGTGGTTCTCGACGAGGCCTTCAGCGGCATGGACGAGAGTGTCAGGGATAAGTGCATGCTTTTCCTCGCTGAAGGCGAGGCGAAGACCTATGCACCGAGCACAGTGGAAGTCGTCAGCCGCGAGGGCTCAAACACCGCCATGAATGCTGTGGTGGTTGATAGCGAGCAGGCCAAAGCAGGCAAGGTCAAGGTGACTGGATTGTCAGACCAGCAGGCCTTGATTTGTATCAGTCATATCAAGGAGGAAGTGCCTGATGCCGTGCGGGAGTGGATGTGTCTGCCTGAGGCCAACTCCGAGATGCCTGCGAGATTTGGCCGCCTTGATGGCCCATTGAGGACAGATTCTAGGAGATGGAATGAGATCTGGGCTGTCTAATCAAGCGAATCACTGTCCCCTGGCAGGTCTCAAAATAATCACATTCCAACGGCTCAAGGCATTTGCAGACCGCCATCTTATACCTCGTTACTTTGAGTGCTTCCCGACACTATAAGGGTTTTCGAACTCATAACCCAGGAGGAAGCCTATGGCGCCTTTCTGTCTACCTCCGCTTCTGGGCTTCCTGACCAACCGCTAGACATTGTGAGCAGCTGTTGTGCGAGAATTATTAAGTGTCTGGAACCCTGACTAGCTTAAGAGCCCGCAGCCTGGTCTAATGAAGGTAATAGGCTTTGGACTTAATGCAGCATCACGGGCGGCATCGAGATGATCATCTATTCTATACTGCGCGGTCGGGCTCGCGAACTTGGCTCTCCTCGTCCTTCCGCCCCCCGTTGAAACATCATGAGCCCTCTACTTCTGATTCCTGCTTGGGCGGAGCAACTCTGGTCAAAAGGTAGAGGATGCGGCTATAATGTACAGAAAGGGTGGATTGAACTGCTGGGAGCCAGGGCGAGCCTAGGGGCGTGGATGACCTGCTTATTATGCCATGTCTCTGCCGCATGGATGTGATTTCCATCATGGCTTGATGACACACAAGACACCGTCTGAGTTGCAGCTAGCATTGAGCGACTGTTCAGAGCATTGTGGACTCTCAACTGTCCTGTAGCCATGTCAACTCCAGTGACCCCATCTCCACAACTCGTCCGTGCACCGACAGGCTTTCTTACGAGGGGAGGCGGGCGACCTGTCCCGAGTCCACGCCACAAATGCAGGTCGAGGCCAGGCCGCAGCCATTTCTGATTTGAAGACAGCACGGCTGCGTACACGGACGGAGTAAGCGATCGGACCAATGTCTCGGAAGTAACAGGGATTGGTTTCTCCTACTTTATCTCAGGCTCATAAGGCGCGGACAAGTCGCCTGATTGCGGGTGCCTGCCTCTGCAGAGCCCGTCCTACTGGTGACAACTGCACCCAAGCCCAACGCCCATGATACTGCCTGAGACCTGCACACAGAGCAATTCAACATGTGGCAGTGGGGAGGGCGGTGATATAAATCTCGAGTACGGGATAGAGCGCGTGCTGAAGTCTCGTGTGACCTATGGCGTGTCCGCGCGGCGCTCACGCTGTGCTGTGTGGACGATTGGATCCTCCGGGGAGTTGTTGATGTCCCTCCAGCCTCCCATTTTCCAATTTGGGCGCACAGGGTGGATGAAGCGCCTGCAGGCCCCATAGTATAAGGCCGTCGGCTGAGGGAGGACCCACTGTGACAGAGGCGATCATTGGAGGTAGGCGGCGGAGGTGTTCGGGAGATGGATTGAGGTGGGCTGGGCTGCGTCATTCCAGCCACCGAAAAGTCTTATCTTATCGGCGCGTTGCTGTGGATACCCGTACCGCCCTAAACACGGACTCCTCGACGGCCCTCGCTGCGCCAGCGCTGCACATCGAAGCACTACTAGTATGCTATCCCACTTGGGTCCGTCTTCGACCCTGCATCTTTCACAGGCACAGGCACAGTCTATGCGCTGCCGCCGTCGTCCTTGTTGTCGTCGTTCCTGTTCCTGGTGCTGATCCGTTCCTGATCTCGATCTGGAATGCCCATACACCCTTTCCCTCCATTGTGGTAGGCCGGGCCAATTAGGAGCTTCACTACCAACCTCTCAATTATTACCAGGAACCCATCACGTCAAGCAGCAACACCAAGCAGAGCTACACTCGTTCGTCCATCTTGCTTGCTTACGTTGCAAATACCCAGCCAGGTCGTGGTCCAGCCTCGTAACCTCGGAAACCTTTCTTTCATCCGCCAGACATTCCAGAGCCAGACCTCAGCTCCAACAACAGGCCAACATGGACCGTCCGACCACCCCGTCCCGACCGCCAGACTACGGTCGCCCTTATTACGGCGACGACGATCAGGACGACCTCCCTCTCGGTCAGGGTAATACCGCAGCCGCTGTGAGATTGCTAACGTCAATGGAGGAGGATATGTCACCAGGTCGGCCGTATGTATCGCAACAGCTCCTTCGTCCAGCCCCTCTTTCTTTACTAGCAGCCGGGGTCGAGAGCTCTGCCCAAGCCAGCAGTTGTACTCCAGAGCATCTCGCCTCCCTCAAGAAGCAGGAGGAGGCTATCAGCCCCGGTTCCTCCAAGAAAACTGCCGGCCCCACTGTCAGATTTGCACCTGACATCCGCGTCGTGGAGTCACCACCGCGGCGCAAGCCAGTCTCTGCCGCTGGGAGCGGCGGAGGGAGCGAGCCACTCGTGAGGACCTCGACTGTCAGACTGCAGAAGAAGGCCAATCCTGCCCACCCTTTGGAGGCAGAGATCGCATCGACACTGCCGACCCTTCCAGAGGGGATCTCCCCTCGCAGAGAATCGCTGAGGAAGTCCAACAGCGAGCCTCCTGCCCTTCCGCGATCTTTACCAGCAACCTATAGCAGAAGCTCACCCACACATGTTTCTAGTAGCCACCACACACGAGGTTCTTACCAGCCTTCGGTCTTTTCTACGCACTCTCGTCACGCCTCGATTGTTGATCCGCCCAGCATGCCACCACCGGACTCTACTTACGTGCCATTTCGACGCACCGATGACGACGCCCATCAGGGATCTTACAGCCCTACGCGGGGGCCCAACTACCACAGGATGTCACCAGTCTCCCCTACATACGAGCCGGCTGATCTTAATGGCAGCCCCCGCCCTGGAAGCCCGTCATCCAGATATGGAGGCAGCCCTAGGCGTCCCCTTCCTCCTAAGCCGCTGTTCTCTGATTCGGCTCGGCCAACGTCTTTCGCAGACGACGCGACGGTTTCCATCCCACTTGGTTTTGAGGTTGATCAGGACTTCTTTAACAGCGGTCCTGAATCTCCTGGCTTCGCCGAGAAGATGAGGCGCGAGTCTTATTTGTCTCAGTCCCAGGAGACACTGAACGACGATGAGCTCGAGACACCGTTTTCTGAGAAGTATGCGCACTACGGCCCAGCCCCTGAGGGTCGACAAGAGCGGAGAGGCGCGCGGGCACCGCAGATGAGCAGGAAGGAAGTCCAGCTCATCAATGGTGAGCTTGTGCTGGAATGCAAGATCCCCACCATTCTTTACAGCTTCTTGCCGAGGAGAGATGAGGTGGAGTTCACGCATATGCGGTATACGGCCGTCACCTGCGACCCGGACGACTTTGTCGACAAGGGATACAAGCTCCGCCAGAACATCGGAAGGACTGCACGAGAGACCGAGCTGTTCATCTGTGTCACCATGTACAACGAGGATGAGATCGGCTTCACGAGAACGATGCACGCGGTCATGAAGAACATCGCACATTTCTGCAGTCGCAGCAAGTCGAGGACCTGGGGTGAGCACGGCTGGCAAAAGATTGTCGTCTGTATTATTTCCGATGGACGCGAAAGGATTCACCCTCGGACGCTCGATGCCTTATCCGCCATGGGCGTCTACCAACACGGCATCGCCAAGAACTACGTGAACCAGAGGGCCGTCCAGGCACACGTGTACGAGTACACCACCCAAGTTTCTCTCGACTCAGACCTGAAGTTCAAGGGGGCGGAGAAGGGCATCGTTCCCTGTCAGATGATCTTCTGTCTCAAGGAGAAGAACCAAAAGAAGCTGAACTCGCATCGTTGGTGCTTCAATGCCTTCGGAAAGGCCTTGAACCCGAACGTGTGTATCCTTCTTGATGTTGGCACTAAGCCCGGCAGCAACTCTCTGTATCATCTTTGGAAGGCCTTTGATACCGATTCCAACGTTGCTGGAGCTTGCGGCGAGATCAAAGCGATGAAGGGCAAGTGGGGATCCAGTCTCTTGAATCCCCTCGTGGCCTCGCAAAACTTCGAATACAAGATGTCCAACATCTTGGACAAGCCTCTGGAGAGTGTTTTTGGATACATCACCGTCTTGCCGGGCGCTCTCAGTGCATATCGGTATCATGCGCTGCTCAACGATGAGACTGGCCACGGACCTCTCAGCCAGTACTTCAAGGGAGAGGTCCTACATGGACAATATGCCGATGTCTTTACTGCAAACATGTATTTGGCCGAAGATCGGATTCTTTGCTGGGAATTGGTGGCCAAACGGAACGAGAGTTGGGTCTTAAAATACGTGAAGAACTGCACTGGTGAAACTGATGTGCCTGGTGAGTTCTATTATCACTCCCTAACTGGCTATATGTGTGAGACTTGAATCTAACAGAGTTGGCAGATACTGTACCAGAGTTCGTCTCGCAGCGTCGCAGATGGTTGAATGGTGCATTTTTCGCAGCAGTGTACTCGCTGGTACACTTCAAACAACTTTTGGCAACAGACCATACCGTTGCACGCAAGGCGCTGCTGCTCATCGAATCGTTCTACCAGTTCATCCAGCTCCTCTTCACATATTTCTCACTCGCCAATTTCTTTCTGACGTTCTACTTCGTGGCCGGCGGCATTGCTGATCCCACAGTGGACCCTTTCCCACACAATCTGGCCAAATACATCTTCTACCTCCTCAAGTACACGCTGGTGCTCCTCATTTGCACCCAATTCATCATATCGCTAGGCAACCGACCTCAGGGTGCCAGAAAACTGTATCTGGGATCTATGATCACCTACGCGATCATCATGATTTACACGATGTTCGCAAGCGTCTATATCGTTGTCTATGAGATACGCAAGAGCAACGGCATTGATTTCGACAATTCGATCATGACTAATATGATCCTCTCGGTACTTTCAACATTCGGCCTCTACTTCTTCATGTCGTTTCTGTACTTCGAGCCATGGCACATGTTCACCTCCCTTCTGCAGTACTTCATCATGCTGCCATCATACATTTGCACGCTACAAGTTTACGCATTCTGCAATACGCACGATGTCACTTGGGGAACGAAAGGAGACAATGTCATGAAGACCGATCTGGGAGGTGCTGTGGGCAAGGGATCCACCGTTGAGCTCGATATGCCTTCCGAACAGCTCGACATTGACTCCGGGTATGACGAGGCTCTGCGTAACTTACGCGACCGTGTCGAGGTCCCCAGCTCGCCTACATCCGAGAATCAGCTACAGGAGGACTATTACAAGTCTGTGAGGACGTGGATGGCTAGCACCTGGATGATCGCCAACGGCGTTCTGGCCATGGCGATTAGTGAGATCTATGGCACCGGAGACGTCGGCAACAACATCTACCTCGCGTTCATCCTCTGGAGTGTTGCTGTCTTGGCAGCCTTCCGTGCCCTCGGCTCAAGCATCTTTGCCATCATTAACATGATCAACATGATCGTCGAGGGTCGCGTCCGTCTTAGCTTGAAGATCCCGAAGTGGTTGGGTGGTGTTGGCAGTCGAATTTCTGAAACGCTCAGCAGCGTTGGGAGCAGTGTCAGGCGATAAAGAGTTGAGGCCAAGATACGCTGCATTTTCTTCTTCTGGCCTGTCCAAGGACAGGTCTTTTCCTCAAAACATTTTTATGATACCGGGAGTGTGCCGATGGGACGGCATACACTTTGTGCATTTGGATGGGTCAGGGTTGGATTGGGTCGAAGGCGTGATGAATGTTATGATTGTCAGGAAAGGGGCTCTGTTACATCAAGGAAAACGAACGGAAACACGAAGGCTATGGGAAACACCTCTGGGAACGAACGACTTCGATGCACAAGGGTTGTGATGGCATAGGGATCTCGCACCCAGATAGAATCATGTGTACTAATTGATGTCGATTCTTTGCACTCGATTCCTACTGGACCAAGTATTATCGTCGATTGCTATCTATGTTCAAGCGGCCTCTATCCTTCAGTGCTTCTAAAATGTCTATTATGAGCACAAGCTTTCCCAATTCTTTGGTACATTTTCTGAGGTGAAGACCTGACAGAAACACTCAACTTCGGTTGTCACCATTGCTGCTACCCACTTAGAATCTTATTGGCCGTGTTTGAATGAGTGATTCGATAGTCTGCAGACAAGGAAATGCCAGGAAGCGATCCATTTCTGCGCGCCATATATACATTTTTTGTAACAAAATAAAAACCAGAGGGACAAAAATACTGGTCCAGCAAAACGCCAGAGATGCGGACCAACATAGTGGGAATCACGGTTTCCTTTTCCTTTTTCAATTTTATTTGCCCGAAACAACACCTTCGCGTTAAATGAACCAACCGCTCGTGCGTTACAAGCAGCTTTTTCTTCGAGACCTAAACCTTACTCCTCCTCGGCATCTTCCTCAGCAACCTGTTGCACGCAGTCAGCATTCCGTTCGGCATTTGATGTGGAGTAGGAAGACGGATTGAGTAGATGTATGTACTCACATCAGCATGGAAGTTCGTTCCGTCGGTCGTCGCCTTAATGTAGCCGGTTCTGATACAGAAGTCTCCAAACCTCTCGCCCTCCTGTCTCTCCAGGGCATACTGCTTCAGGAGGGGCTTCATGATACTCAAGATCTCCTCCTCTTTGATGCTAGACCGGTACAGCTTGTTCAGCCGCTGGCCGTGGTACCCACCGCCCAGGTACATGTTGTATGCGCCGTAGGCCTTTCCGACGAATGCCACTTCAGCCAGCCAAGGTCGCGCGCAGCCGTTGGGGCAGCCTGTCATGCGCATGACGATGGAGTCCTGTCGCAGGCCGTTCTCTTCAAGGCAATCCTCAAGCTTGGATATCAATACGGGAAGGTACCGCTCTGACTCCGCCATGGCGAGGCCGCAGGTCGGGAATGCAACGCAGGCAGAGGAGCTGAGACGCAGGCCCGAGAACTTGATGTTGTCGAGCTTGTACTTCTTCAGCAGGGCCTTCATGTTGTCAAGGTCCTCATCGGCAACATTGCTCAGGATAACGTGCTGGTTACCCGTCAGGCGGAACTCTCCTTTATGCACCTTGGCGATCTCTCGCATGCCCGTCTTCATCTGGAAGTTGGGGGTATCTTCGATACGACCGTTCTCGATGAACAGGGTGAAGTGATTCATACCAAGCTCGTCGCGCTGCCATCCGAAAGTGTCGACGTTGGACTCGAACTTGAACGGCTTAGGCTTATCGAATTTCTGACCCCACAGCTCCTCGACCTTGGACTTGAATACGTCTACGCCCATGTCGTCGATCGTGTACTTGAGCCGAGCGTGCTTGCGGTTTTTACGGTCACCGTGGTCTCGCTGCACCAGCATGACCTTCTCGCAGGCAATGTGCACTTCCGCACGGCTGACGAAGCCCAGCATGCGGCCAGTCTGTGGGTAGGTCTTCTTGTTGTTGTGCGTCGTACCCATACCACCACCGGCCATCAAGTTGAAGCCGAGAAGGTACCCGTCATCGCCCTTGATGGCAATCAATCCAATGTCGTGGGCGTAGACGTCGGTGTCGTTGTGAGGAGGAACGGCGATAGTGATCTTGAATTTTCGGGGCAGGTAAGTTGGACCATACAGGGGCTCAAAGTCTTGCACGGCGTCACCAGCAATCTGCGTCTTCTTGTTGTCGTCATCCGTCAACCAGATCTCGTGGTAGGCGGTCGTCGAGGGCAAAAGGTGGTCACTGATTCGCTTCGAGCACTCGTGCACCTCGCGGTGGAACTTCGATTGTGTAGGCAAGGAGCTGCACATGACGTTCCGGTTCACATCACCGCAGGCGGCGATGGTCGTCATGAGGGCTCGGTTGATGGCTTGCATTGCGGGCTTGAGCTTGCCCTTCACGACGCCGTGGAACTGGAAAGTCTGCCGTGTCGTCAACTTCATGGTTTCGTTTCCGAGCTGATTGCTGATATCGTCCATCTGGATCCACTGCTGTGGCGTGGAGACACCACTCGGTAACCGACAACGAATCATGAAAGAATATGCCGGCTCCAAGCCTTGTGCCTTCCTCTCGTCCCGGACATCTCTATCATCCTGCATGTAGGTGCCGTGGAACTTAGTCAGCTGCTGATCCGCAGCTGAGATGGCTCCGGTAGTAGTGTCATTGAGTCCTTCCACGATCGTGCCACGGAGGTAGTTGGACGCAATCTTAATATCCTCGTTAGTCAATGGCGGAGGTTCCTCGGGAAGACCCTCGACATTCGCCACGCCAAGAGCTTGCCAGACCTTTGGCTCCCACTCAGTGTAGCCGGTCTGGTAGCCATCCGGGTCCTGGTCATCACCGAGGCCAATCTCAGCCAAACGTTTACCACCGAAGTCAGCAAGTTTCCTGTCGAGATCCTTGCCAGGCTTGTTGTAGTAAATTTTGTCCTCCTTCCTCGGCCAGTAATGGCTGTCACCGAGGGCAAAGACTGAATAGTTCACTGTAGCCAGATCGAGTTCGGTGCTATCCTTGATGGCGTTCCAGAACGCGTGTCCGTTCTGCGGGAATTCTCCTTGACCAGCAGTAGAAGTGATGAAGACAATGTTCTCCTCGGTTGAGAGATCCTCTACTGGGTAGTCCTCCATTGCTATGACAGTCGTCTTCAGCCCTCTCGCCTTGCCTCGGTTGCCGAGACGCTTTGCGAGTGACTGAGCATTGCCGCCATCCGAGGCGAATAGGATCATGAGAGGCGCACCTTGGAGGCCTTCTAAGAGCTGAGCGTATGCATCCTTGGCCTTCCGCTTCTGTTGTTTGCGAATTTCGGTACCGTAGTCTTCTGACAAGACTGGAGCGTATTTAGGCTCCTTTGCCATGAGCTGGGTCATGTGGTTGTCCCTGTCCAAGAACTGCTTCAACTCCTTCTTGATTCGCTCCGAATCCAGAGAAAAGGCTGGCTCGCCCTTTTTCTCATTGCTCGGGTTCCAGCGGTACAGAGGCCAGTAGCCGATATCGACTGCTTGCTTCGTCTCCTGAAGAACTGTCAGAGGAGAGTCGTGCTCACCATTGTACGGCAGGTACGCCAAAACAATCGACGGTCCGTCAAACTTGTCGGCCTCGTCCATCGCCTGCAACACCTGCGTGTATGAGCTGTACACAGCTACGGATGCGACAAAGGCATTGCCGAAGTTCATGGCATACAGACCAATGTCCTTCTTCCTCCGTGCAGCATCAGCTGCTGCCCGTTCAGAGTATGGTGTCGAGTCGATGATGAGCATGTTGACGTTTTCACCAGAAGCCAAGACGTGATGGACACCAGAATTGCCGAGATCGTATGACCAGGCATCTGAGCCAACTAGCCACAAAGACTCCTTGCGGAAGAAGGCCTTTTCGGTGAGGATCTTGCGGGATGTGGAGGAGTTGTCCGTCTCGAGTGCAGAGATGACGTCCTCCGCGGCCTGTTCGATCTTGGCCGCGTTTTCCGCCTGCGAGGACCATTGCGCAAGTGCTCGCTTGGGGTTCTCGGTCAGGAAAGTACCCGAAACGGCAGTCTCCTTCACATCAGCAATAAACTTCCGCCTCCTCTCCTTGCGTGCCAACAGAGAACCAAAACCGTACTCGGGACTTGCCGAGATCGTGGCGGAAACCCCGGCGTTATCGAATTGCAGTGAGTTCGCTAGGAAGACTCTTGATCCGAAGAGCTGATCCAGAATCTTAGTGTAGGCGGTCTCGAGCTTGGGCGCCTGAAGCTCGTACTCGGAGATTTCCTCCGGGCCTTGTCGGGAACCAACTTCGAGATTCTGAATGGGCTTATCTGAGACCAAGTTCTGGTAGATGCCACGCAGAGCTTGCGTGGCCGTCTCATGAGTGAGATATCCAAGCTGATAACCCACAATGGTCTCCACGCCTCCCATGCCGCTCTTCAGAGACGTCAGGACATCAATCAGCAATGGCCCCCACTTGGTTGTCTTCTTCGAGACTTGCTCCAAGACCGCAACCTTTTTTATCGTTCTTGGCAGAATATCGATCAGCTTGACGCCCAGCCACGGCCTATACAGCCGTGGTGTGAGGATGGCGCAGTTCGCAAAGCTCTCTGTAGGGGGTGCCTGGTCGATCGCGTCGCCAAATAGGCCTGCATCGGATCCAAAGATGAAGAGGCAAGCCTCGGCGGTCGCAGAACCTGAGTACTCAAAAACGTGGTATTCCCGCCCCGAGAGCTTCTTGATCTGCGCCCAAATCAAGTTGACATAGTTGTAGATATGCTCGGAAGTAACAGCCGGAGGTTGGGCCTCGATCGTCGTCGCAGAAGACACGCTAGGAGGACTACTAGTGACACTCTGCTGGCTCGATTTCTCGGACGCCTGCGAAGAGACTTTGTCGTCGACCTCGGCCGCATGCAAGCCATTTAGCTTGGGGGACTTGGGCGACGTCGCCTCGGGACCCAGATCGATCAGGTCCTCAGCCCGCGCCACCCTTCCGCCATCAGCATAGATGCCAGACTCTGAAATATTCGAGTTTTGCAGCCGCCGCACGAGGTCCAAGTTCAGCACCTCACGCAGGGTACTTGGCACCTCGTAGTCAACGGGCCTATCATCTTTGCAAGCAGCAGAGCTGAAGAAATGTATGACACCCTTTCCTGACCGGATTGCCAGCGCGTGCGCGGTCAGGGCCATATCTTGTGCCTCCTGGACGGATTCGGATTGTAAGAATGACCATCCCGAGTTCCTGATCGAGGTTATGGCGGAGTAGTCTGGGAACTGGTCAGGGTGGAGAGCAACGTGGATGACGACCGGGTAGTTGGCTAGCTTATAGAGGTGGCCAACTGAGGGAAGTAATATCCTGGAGGAGGTGGTGACGGAGACCAGGAGGCCATTTCGGGCAGGCTCGAAGACAGACAACAATGGGTCGGCATTGTGTCTTATGGAGAGGAGCTGCGACCAGGTCAAATTAGAAAATCGAGGCCTAGCAAAGTGAAGAATCTCTGAAAGGAAGAGGGGGGGCGGGTGGATGGCGCACCTCCGGTACGGACTCAACGTTTTTCGCGACCAGACTTCTCTCCTTTCTGCCATGGTATCTCTTCAGATGGCTCGAGAACTCGGAGTCAACGGCCAGAGAGGGCTGTACGCTAACAATCACATCACTAGCCTGGTATGCGACCCGAGCAACTGTGGTAACACATAAATTAGCATCCCTATACCTACCAGCTCTGCGATGCACCTAGTAGCTATTGGGTTCGTAGCCTGGGCATTGCCAGAGCGCACCACAAAGCGACTTGAGGACGGGTTTGACGATCAAGCAAAGCTCATCACGTACCAGCCTCAGCAGGCGTCCGGATGCCAGGGGAGGGAGAGGATGCCATATGGTCTGGATTATTGTGGACGGAGGCCTTCGGCCGGAGAGAGGTCGAGGTGTCAAGGGCCTTGAAGAGGAAGGACATCGTGAGAAGAGCTCCAGGTCCGCCACATGGGCCCGGGCCGGGGATATATCTATCGTGACTCGACTGACTTGCGAGGGCGCGCTCCTGTCCGATCCGGAGGTGGATATTCTCTGCCGTCAACGCCGCAGTTGATTACAGCATCAGATGTGCTCAGTAATTCTGTAAATGTGCTAGACGCGAGGTGCCCCGCCAGTTGGGCCAGGGTCTGCTGCAGGTGGCATGGAGTTTGCTCGGCGTCCAGCATATTTTTTCTCGCCTCGAGGCTAGCTGGCTAGCAAAACCTACTACCTCATGTCCAGGCGCGATGGCGTGATTGCTCTTAGCGTCCCAGCCGCGCAGTGGTTGGTCCTCTGGGGCCCAAGATCCCGCTCTGGTTCCTCATGATTCAACAGCAGCGATCTGGGGAGAGCATGCCAGATGCCTGTCTGACCAATCGCGTATACTGCATTAACACGGAAAAACGGGCCACCCTCACCCAAGATGCTGCAAGACGCTGCTCGACTGCCAGCTGCCGCATGGCGGGGTCCCATTTCCGTTGACAAACGGGGCCCGAGAGCCGCCGCAGCGGTTCCTCGGTCTTTAGAGTTGCCGCTAAACCGTCGCTTATGAAGAGCCGCAGCCGCTCCTCACAAGGGTCACCGACAACCTCTCGTCACCTCGTCCGCCCTCCGCCGTGGCCCGCCATGTCGTCTCGACATGCAGCTCTTTCCGAGGCTTCGCGATGTGCTGTCGCAGAGCAGAGCCGGCCCTGTCGTTCCGGTGGATGCTCCTGGCCATTTTGTGGACGCCTTGCTGCTGTATAAGCCTCGCCAAGGCCACAGCCGAGATAGACTTCAAACGAATCGACAGGTTGCACGGTCCCAGCAGCTTTCAAAGGCCGAGAGTGGCCCCCGGGTTTTCATTGCTTTGGTCCCGCGGTCAGATCCCGTGTTTGAGAGTGATGATGGTTGTAGATTTCTTGCTGGAGTCTTGCAAGGCTACAGGTTTCCTTGCATCTTCCTCAGTCCTCTGGGGACGGGTAAGGCAGCCGACGTCTGTCTGGCATCTCATACGGAAACAAGCCGAGGACGTCCAGCAGAGGTCACACCTGAGCTATGCGTGGTCAGACTGTGACTAATCAGACAGCGGGACCCGTCACTATGCAGTATACCATCGAAAGATAGACCCCCCTCCCTGTCTCTTGATCGTCATCGAGACGAGTCGCTCGTTTAGGACCAGCACAAGAGTGAATGCAGAATAGCGGTACGTTCCAAGAACAGAGTAATGAGACCAAATGGTCTCAGGTACAATGGTAAGGCCTCAAGAAGGGGCTCATCTGTGAACAAGAGGGCAAGAGAGCCAGCAGTGGTAGGGGACGCGTTTCTTCTTTCTAATAAGAACGAGGAAGGAGAATTCGAGATCTCTGTGCTCTGTTT
Organism: Chrysoporthe cubensis; assembly: GCA_001282315.2. Lineage (NCBI taxonomy): Eukaryota > Fungi > Ascomycota > Sordariomycetes > Diaporthales > Cryphonectriaceae > Chrysoporthe > Chrysoporthe cubensis. Next base: position 1,930,492 of record LJCY02000008.1, on the reverse strand, counting down.
TCCTGCTGATCTGGTTCTGCGTCATGCTCTACTGAATCCCAGCAGCGGCAGCTGCAGCTGCAGCATGGCCAGAGCCACAGCTGGGGCACACAAAAGGACAGGACAGACTCGTGCAGCTGGCCGCAGCCATCTTGCCCAGTTTCCTTCCCTTCATGTTTACCCAATCTTAGTTCTTTCCGGACCAGTAGCCCTAATATCTAGCATAAGACCTATGATATCCTTCCCTCACGTCTTGCGCAAATGCATATTTGCCTGGCTGGTAGACAGACGCATGGTCGACAGCAGTGTTGGTATAGCGACTTGTCTACATGTCCTCGGCACATAACCCATAATTAACAGAAGAAAATACATAATTGTTATAAAGCTGATATCTTGGAATAGGCTACTTGATTCAGCAGTAACTCCAGCCAGTTCTCAGCAAAGCCATTTTTTGAGTGTTCTACACATTACTGTTGCTCTACCAGAACGCCACACCCAAGTCTACATATGCTAAATCAAAGCTCAACACCCGTTGCTCACGGTGTATGCACTATATCATGACAGACGCCCTCTAGATGCGCTGAAGCCATCACAGCCTACTCATCCTCCTCATCCATATCCGCGGCAAGCGGCACCCTCGCCCCATCACTATTCGCCCACTCTTCGTCCTCCCTGCCCCCAAGCCAGTACTCCTGGCCCACAAACACCATCGCCCGTCCCATCTGTCCCTTCCAGCCCTCGCCCTCCGGTGTGTCAACTGCAAACAATCCGCCGATGGCCCCCTTCTCCCGAGCCGCGCCAGCCACGTACCGGCGCAGGGCCTGCCGTGTGAAAGACATGACCACCAGCATCAGGTATAGCCTCACCAGCGTGAAAGCCGCGATGAGGATCATGCTGGCCGCCGTATCCGTAGCCTGCTCGACCGCATCCCCTGCAGGGTTCCCCTCGCTGGCAATGTACCACTCGACCGCGAAAAAGGCTGTGTAGGCAGCGTTCAGGGCGGTGTCCACGATATAGACCCAGGCCAGCAGGAGGATTTGAAAGGGGCTCTGTTTTCGGATGTGCGGAAGCAGGAACGCGAGAGTAACAAGTATGGCCGTCGAGTAGATGTACATGGAGAGTTGCACCGCATCGAGAGAGAAGCCTGTCAGGATGGCAAGGAGTCCATAGAGGCCCGTGACTTTGTTGATGAGGAGGGTGATGGTGATGATTTCGGTGCCTGTCTGGAGGGACATGAGGCCAAGGAAGGTCTGCAGGGTGCTAACAATCAGTCTTGGACGGTTCCAAGGTTGTCAATGCCTGGTGTGGTGGGCTGGTGGGCTGTTTGTGATCGCATGAACACTTGCCTTGGGCTTGGGAAGCCGTAGCCATGAGCCTATTGAAGTCGCCATACTGTCCGGTGATTCTAGCGGCCTCAAGATCTAAAATTCAAGCGACTGTAGAGGATTGAGCGTGCAAGGCGAAGTAGGCGGTGGTCGAGGTGAAAGTTAGGGGTGGTTCGAGAAGCTGCAGGTTGACCGAGGACCAGAATTGGGGACGGATCACCCGGGATGTCAGCGGGCCTAACCTCACCTCCCCGTATCTTTAATAAGTGACAGAAATATTACGAAGTTCGCGCCCCCAACCAAAGCACAATTGAAGAGGTTCGCACAGAACAATAGACACACAGTATGCTTCCGGCTAGAGACAGCTAGGTCCCAAACATACAATTTTATATCTATGCCATACTTTGACGAGCTGAGCCATGACGTACTCAGGTGCGTGATGAGTCAGCCTACGTGTATTCATCGTGAGTGATTTCGAGGTCCCAAGAAGCCGGAGACTACTTATAAGTCGGGCTGGGATGATGTCAAGGTCACCTTTTTTTTTTTACCCTTGCCTACGGTATCACAATCGATAGAACGTGATCTCTCCTCCATCTCGTGACGGACTCGTTTTCACCCAGGCTGTCTCTCACCTTAAAAGATCCGCGACGTCTTTCATGTGGTCACGACTCATCAAGCCTTGCAACATCCTGGCCTTGAAACCCGAGAGAGCGCATATAGCCCGCGGACTCATCACGACCATCTGCCTCGCGGCTCGACTTCTACCAGCAGGCAGACCGATAAACTTGAATTGTATCCATACTTCAAGGAGATTGTATCGTTCCCAAATCAGGACCATGGCAACCACGTCCCCCTCCGCCCTCTCCGCGGCCGAGCAAGCCGCGCTGATCGAGTCCTCCAAGCGCGCCGCTGCGTACCAGGCTGTCAAGGAGCACATGGATTTCAGCTACACACACATCGGCATCGGCTCCGGCAGCACGGTGATCTACGTCGTCGAGGCCATCGCCTCCCTTGGGAAGGAGGTCACAGACAAGATGAGCTTCTTCTCCACGGGCGACCAGAGCCGCGACCTCATCAAGGGCGCAGGGTTCCGGCTGCAGTACATCCAAGACCTGCCTGACGCCGCGCAGCTGGATGTGGTTTTTGATGGGGCGGATGAGGTTGATGAAGACCTGAATCTGATCAAGGGTGGTGGGGCGTGTTTGTTCCAGGAGAAGTTGGTTGCGACGAAAGCGAAGAAGTTTGTGTGTGTTGCCGGTGAGATCTGCTTACCCTATCGTCAAAGACGGGCCTGTGATGCCACTCGCGGACTTTACTAACTATGCTACAGACTTCAGAAAGCTCTCGGCGCGACTAGGGACTAACTGGAAGAAGGGCATCCCCATAGAGGTCGTCACCCAAGCCACAGGCCACGTATTGTCGGAGCTCAGGAAGCTGGGGTCGTTGAACCCGCAGGCGAGGTCCGGCCTCCCCAGCAAGGCCGGGTCGGTGGTGACGGACAACGGAAACTCGCTTATCGACGCGCCGTTCCCCCCTTTGGGTTTGGCGAAGGATCTCAAGGGCGAAGACGGGGTGAATGGTGTGTGGACGGTTGATGGGTTGGCGGACAAGATCATCAAGATTGTGGGTGTGGTGGAAATGGGCATATTCTATGGGCACAATGGTCTGGAGGCAAGTGGTGGCCAGAAGCCGGTTGCTGCGTATTTCGGGATGGCGGATGGGTCCGTAGAGGTGAGGAAAGCCTTGTAGGCTTGGTCTGTTTGTTCGTGGTCGTCTCGATACCCGGCCGTCGATGCTATTCAGGTGACGATCATCATGGTTCGGGCGTATAGACATCTCAACAGTACAAACCCAGGCACTCCGGCATATGACTAGAAACTCGAGAGGATATCAATAGACACTGTTCCGGTAGATCGCAGCCTGACCCGCAGCCCGTTCAAGTCTGATGCGCGCATCTCATGGAACTAATGAAGTGAAGAAATGTTCCCTACCGAACCAGAGCATGTGACCTTGAGGTAGATTCTCCTCGAAGATGAATTAGATATAGTACTAAAAGGTCTTATCAGTGCAAGGGTCATCACTCATGACCCGTCAATCGTTGTTTTATTATACAATCGCTCATGCTGTGAAAATCTGGCCAATGCTATGCCAGCCTCGCTGGTTGCAGTTCTTGTTTTCTACAAGACGTATTTCACGGGATGGGCGTTCCACTGCGAACGTGGTCCGGATCCATGGTTTTGCACTGCCTTTTGGTCTCCATCTGCTCAGCAAGCGCATCCCTCTTGAGCTGCTGGTGTGTTGGTTGTCTTGACGTCGATCACTGAATATGTGTCAGTATGGCAAGCCTTGGTGACCTTGCATACGGCTCAAACTCACTCTGGCTGGACGCTTGTGCGGCAGCATCGGTTCCCTCCATACCAGGCAAGGCCTGTGCTATTCTCTTGAAAAGCGTCTTCACGTTGTGGCCTAGCTTGGCACTCGTCTCAACGAACATCAAGTTGTTCTTCTTGGCCTCCTCCTCGCCCTGTTGCGTGGTGACTTCCCGCTTGTCGTTCAAGTCGGTCTTGTTGCCCACGAGCACGATGATGACATCGTTCCCACGCTCGGCCCGGACGTCATCGATCCATTTCCTTGTGTTCTGGAACGATTTCGCATCTGAGAGTCCGCAGCATTAGCACAAGCTCTTATCTGACCAGTTCCAAAGCTTCCGCAGAATGGTGTCCGGCTCACTGGAAATATCGTAAACAACCACGGCGACGCTCGAGTCTCGGATATAGGATGGGATAAGGGATCGGAATCGCTCCTGGCCAGCTGTGTCCCACAATTGCAGCCGGACCGTTCTGTCTTCCAGGTACATGGTCTAGAGTCTGGATCAGTCTCCGATATAAGCGGTTCGATGTTCAGGTCGCAAGTCACCTTCGAAAGGAAGTCGATACCGATGGTAGCCTGATACATGTTGTCGAACGAGTCGTACATGAATCGTGTGATGAGGGACGTCTTGCCCACTGTCGCGCTTTATTAGCGGAAGCTCTTGCCGCACCCCGAGGCTGTGGCTTGAGAATTGCACTTACCACTTTGCTCCCCCAAGAAGACCAACCTGTCGACGAGCAGATCAGGTAAGCTCCCATTCCCCCTGCTTTGCGCCTCAGTGCTGAGCAACTTACTTGAACTTCTTGAGAGGGTTGTTGTACGATCCCCCTGCTTGCGCCATGGTGTTGAGTTGCGGAGGGAGCAGTGACTTCGGAAGGGACTGGCTGTCGCTTGTGACGTCGGACAGGCCCAGGAACAGGAACCTTGGAGGTGAGAGCTGGTTCAAGGTTGTGCTCGAGATAGGCACTTGCAACTGGATCTCAATACCTCGAGGCTAGGATCACAATTGCTTGTTCTGAGGAGGGCCGGTATCGAGTAATAAAAATTCCGCTTCGGTTTTGGACAGATTCAAAAGAGTGCAGAAGGCGGAGGGCCGGAACTGACGGTGTAGAGTTAGTTGTCTTTGAAGGTCTGTCTACATGGGCGCGAATGGGCCTGGTACCCACGATCCCCTTTCGTAGCCCACCACGTCTTCGGAGGCCCCCAGTGTGGGGGGGCCGCCAGACGCTAGGGATTGGCTGGGGATGCGCTGTCAGAGCCTGCCGCCGCTCGCGGCCACCACTATCGATAAGCTTTCCCGTCAGAAATTTAATCGTTTCTTCATCCTCGCCAGGCCGGTTAGAGCAGGCCGGGTCTACAAGTTTGCGACCTACCTATACGACCGATTCGAATTGATGAAACATTGTCTCTTTGCGACACTTCTCCTCAGCACGGCCACACGTAAGCCAACCAGTTCCGAGACGATTTGTCAATATGCCCGTCCTCAGAGGCCGGGCGGGCAATCCCAACGCCCCTCAACAGCATAGTCAGCCTTCCAGGAAGGGCAAGAAGGCGTGGAGGAAGAATGTCGATGTGACTGAGGTCCAGAAGGGTCTCGAGGACCTGAATGAAGAGATCCTACAGGGGTAAGGGCGAATTTCGCAGGTGCCTGCAACATCAATCATCAGCTGACTCTGGGCCCCTAGTGGTGTCATCGCCGAGAAGAACTCCGCCGACCTGTTCATCGTCGACACCAGCGGCGATGCGGCCAACACGAAGAGGGTCCCCAAAGTCAAGAACCTCAAGTCTGATGAGATCATCTCCGCCCGATCTGTCGTACCAGCCGTCTCGACCAAGAAGCGACCAAACGATAAGACCACTGATGGCATCCTGCCCACCAAGCGCCAGAAGACGGGAACGTACGTTACGCACAAGGAGCTTGCCCGGATCAAGAAAGTCGCAGATGGACATCACGAGTCTACTGTGACCGTAGCTGATGCAAACTATGATCCCTGGGCCGTTGGTCCCTCTGCTCCAAATGCAGTAGGAGCGAAGGATCAGAAGAACGAATGGTTATTCGAACCACCCAGAGCGAAAACTCCAGTAACCCTCGCCAAGCAGCCCATCTCACTCGCCGCCAACGGCAAGCACGTACCCGCAGTCCCCAAACCGGCCGGCGGATACAGCTACAACCCGGTGGTAACAGACTACATGGCCCGCCTCGAGGAAGAAGGTGAGAAGGCTCTCGAGGCAGAGCGCAAGCGACACGAAGCTGCTGAGGCCGACAAGCGCAAACAAGAGGCGGCAGCACGATCCGCCGCTGAGGCAGAGGCCGCCGAGGCACGCGCGGAATTGTCAGAGTGGGACGAGGACTCCGCGTGGGAGGGGTTCGAGAGCGAGGCGGAGGGTGTGTCGACAAAACGGCCGAAGAGGAAGACGCCTGCGCAGCGGAACAAGGTCAAGCGTAGGAAGGCGGAGGAGGGAAGGATGAAGCATGAGGCGGCGATGAGGAGAAAGGAGCAGCAGGCGCGGCACATCAAGGAGATTGCGGAGGCGGTGGAAGCGAGGCAGATAGAATTGGCGGTGCAGAAGATGGAGATGAGTGACGGGGAGAGCGAGGGCAATGATGTGGAGCTGAGGAGGAGACAATTGGGCAAGTTCAAATTGCCGGAGAAGGATCTTGAGCTCGTCCTGCCCGATGAGCTGCAGGAGTCTTTGAGGTTGTTGAAGCCTGAGGGAAATCTTCTGAAGGACCGGTACAGGAGTATGCTGGTTAGGGGCAAGATGGAGGCTAGAAGGAGGATCCCTTTCAGGAAGCAGGCCAAGGTCAAGTTCACGGAGAAGTGGACGCATAAAGATTTCGATATTTCGAGGCTATAGGTGATTCGTCCCCGTCCGGCTCAACAACTTGGGCTCTGATAGCAATTTAATAACATTTAGGGGGGAAATGACCTCGTAGACACAAGGGTAATTTTGCTATCATACGTGCCCTTTTGGGAATATCTGGTTGATTTCTCATAAGATGACCTATAAAGGAGCCTCTCGACGATCGCCGGGGGTCCTTACATCCGATTTATATTCTTCCGACATCTTCCTCCTTTCAGTGTTCCACAGGCGTGGCTCTGTATAGTTCATTTTCACTTCTGTTCATATCTGTATTTACGAAAACACCAATAACAAGGTCGCGAGAAGATAGTCCACTCAGGAGCAGTGGTATCATATGTTTGTCTATATACCAAATGACAAGATCGATATACGTATATCCACAGCGGGAACGCCGCCGACAGTCCGACGGATCAGACGCTTCCAGTGTCGAAGTAGACATTATCTCTACTTGTGCCCACTTCCAATACGCCGTGCTCTACACGCTAGGGAACGGTCATATAACATCATCTTGTCTATAGGCTTATTAAGTCTGCAACAATATTAGTGGCCATTTTGAGAACAAGTCGGGGAGTAAACATCAACTCACCTCGTCCGAAGAGCCCACGCTTTGTCCAATCCATCATCATCAGCATCCTCGTCCTGAAACTCACACTCTGCGCGAAGTACGCACTTCGCCAGGTGTACACTGCCCAGAGCCCTCCACTGAGGTTCCACCCTCCGCCGAGATCGAATACGGCTGAGTTGCCGATGTACGCCAGGCTTCCTAGGTGGTGGTACTCAAAAGCTTTATACACGGCGTCGTCTAGGTCCCCATCGCGGATGTCATTTGCCTGTAGTCCAGGTGCAGCGTGCGCCATCTTGTTGAATTTGTGCGCGAGATATTGTCCCTGCTGATGAGCGCGCTGTGCTGTAGCAGGCAGGGAGGTGAGTTTGCTGTCGATCTGCTTGAGCAGCTCGCGCAGCTCACCGAAGTCAAGAGTACCGGACTGATCCTTGTCGAACTCCTCGAATAGCTTATCGAGCCGCTTTAGGTGGCCAACCGCCTGTGGAAATTTGCGCTTGACGGTGGCAGCCACGTCGCGCCACTCTGAGAAATGCAGCTCGAGTTTCTCGGGGTCTTTACCGTGCTTCCAAGCCATGCCGCGGAGGAAAGTCACGATGTTGTCCGTAACGTTGTTCTGAACGGTCGAACTGTCGCCGATGGCATAAACATCGCCCAGTGGTGCGCCGATAAGGCGGAGATGAGTATCTGTCTCAAGCGCATGTCGGTTGTTCTGGTAGTCACCGAGCTTTTTCGCCAGCTTTTGGCAGAAGTCGGTCTGGGAGACGCCGGTCGACCATAGACAGAAGCCCATAGGGAGCTCCTTGGTAATAGTTTCTCCATCTTTGCCTTTCTGGGTGAAGATGATACTGTCCTTCCGCACCTCGCTTACTCTGGAGTTCGTGAGTACGTCAATGTTGTCTCGCGCAAAGCGCTCCTCAGCGTATTTTGAGACAGCTTCGTCGTACGTATTCAGGATGTGTCCACGGCTCTGGATCACATGTACCGAAATCTCATTGCGCAGCAGCTTTGGGAAATGCTTCGTGAGGTCCTCGTTCAGGAGATCGTACAGCTCTGCAGCGAACTCAACACCCGTTGGACCTCCGCCGCTGACCACGAAGGATAGCAAACGTCGCCGCTCCTCATCTGAGGTGGTGGGCAGACAGGCCACCTCAAGGTTTGCTATCACTTGGTTTCGGATTTTCCGCGCGTCATTGATGTCTTTCAAGAAGAAGCAATTTTCCAAACCCTTCACGCCGTGAGGATTCGTCTGTGAACCGACCGCAATGACCAGCTTGTCGTAGGGAACGTAGAAACTGATCTCTTTCCCCGATGCATCAGTCTGAGAAACTTCGACTAGCCTCTCGGAAAAGCATACGTCTTCAGCCCTGCCCCTAATGAAATGACCCTGCACTCTGTGTAGTATCCTCCTGATCGGCTCCACGAGTGACCTCAACTCAAGCGTCCCCACCGTCGCAGACGGTAGCATTGGGGTGAAAAGAAAGTAATTTGCTGGAGAGATGACGGTGACATGATAGTCGTCTGGGTTCAATTCCTTCAACAAGGCCACACTTCCCCAGCCGCCACCGAGGATGACGAGCTTTGGCTTCTCTTTCTTCTTTTTGTTCTCTTCGGTGTCATCATCGTCTATAAGGACGTCGGCAATTGGCAGGTTCTTTGGACCACCTTTCCGGGGATTGAGCGCCATTTCGGACACTTGGCAATCTGTCGCGACGGCATTTTCGCTGTATGTACTCGCATCCTATTTCTTATCAGCTCTTGTGAGCGCCATCCGCCAGGGCGACCTTGTAACCCACGTAGATGAAAAAGGCGCCAACAGCCAAGCCCACGAATACGATACCGCTGCCCACCAGCGCTGCCGTCCGATACGCGAAGTTGAGGACCCACGAGGTTCTTTGTGGTAATGGCTTTCCATGTAGAAATCGGACGGCGAGCTTGTTCGGTGTGAAGAGCGAGGAGGGTTGCTGCCGCAGGTGTTGAGAGAGGGATTTCAGCGGGGTGGACTGAGTAGCTTCGGGTCGTGATGTTCTGCTCAGGTTCCGAGCTTGTGTTATCCGAGGCTGTATTCTAGGTAGGAACAAACTCTGGCGAGGGGTTACCAAACCTCGTTGGCGCCCCGCGCGGGCGGCCGCAGCACCAAGTGAGGACTGCGATGGCATCGCGCTACGTCACCGAGATGAACGACGCAATCTGAATAAAGAGGCTCGAAAGACAATGGGTAGCGCTGAATGAATGCCAAGTTCCGCAGGCTAGCAGATAAGTAGACCGTAATGATATATACTGGCGGTCTCAAGAAAAATATGAAAGAAGGAAGTCTTGCGAAAAGGAAAGAAGAAAAGTATCGTCGGCGAGGCAGAAGACCACTGCTCATTTGGTGGCCGTATGAGGGTCTAACTGACTTGGAAGTTCAAGGCTCGCGCTTTACAGCAGCTCGACCCCTGCCCCCTGAGCTTCCCTGCCGTCAGTACGTCGTCATACCTAGTGTAGATGTCAACACAACACAAAACTGCTGGCGCTGGTTTCATATGAATACATGCATTATCCACGAATCTTCTGCCTGATTGACTTCCTTGATGCTTACGCCGTGTGAACAATTGCGAATAATCAATTTCAAGGGCGTGGCCTCGAGCCCCGTCATACATTGCATGGCCGAACTCGTATCTGCAGCCGCGACTATGTCATCTCGGGAGCAAGAAGAAAATCTCGCAACAAGTATCCTCTTTCTTCCGGCATGGCCGATATCGCTTGAGCGACCGTAAGTAAAGCTGCCTCGCGCGTTCGGCTCGGTCGGCTGCGTCTTGTGATGATCTTCGCTTGGTGTGCCAGCGGGCTGATTGACAAGTGTCTCAGCAGGTTGTCGCACAGCAGATTACGCCGAAGCCACGGATTAATTGCACAGCCGCAGCTGTTCTGTATGGTATCTCCTTGGCGTCCGCAAGAGAACCAAATATGGTTTTCTATGTAGGCCGTTGGCTTCAAAAGGAATCAGACGCTCCGAGAACTTCTCTCACCCAGTGTGTGCACACCCTTCAACATCTGAAGTACCTCCTCTCGATCCACCTATCCTCTACATCAGGTACAATATTGCCGACCACGACCGTGATGTCCGGAAATACAGCCGTAAGGCGATGGAGCCCCATGCGCCCAGCAGAATACGTCGCAAACACAATCCGATCCTGCGCCACCCCATGGTCGACAAGAACTTGAACCGCCATGAGAGCAGATCCGCCACTTGACATCTGTGCATCGAGGACCAGCACACTCTCGTGCGTCTCGATATCCTTCGAAAGCCGACTGTAGTGAAGCTCAGGCTCCCCTGTCCTTATACTGGATTGGATCAGAATCCGGCTAGAACGACAGTCTGGTATGACGCGCTTGAGGCCCGTTTCCAGTGCAGCCCCACCGCGGAGTAAGAGGACGGCCGATACTTCACCTTTAGATTTGAGGCCTACATATTGGTACCCCGCAGGCGTGGCCACCGTTGTAGATTCGAAGCGCACATTGTTCATTGCTCTGCAAAAACGTCAGCAACAAATGTCTTCAGCGGGACCCGCAGACTCACTGCTCGACGATCAATGCAGCCAGCCTGTCGAAGTAGAAAATAAAATCCTCGGAGGTCGTATCGATGTCCTTGATGATGGTGTTCATAGCCCTGAGTTGTGGCGTGGGCTTCAGTACGACCACCTTCTTGCTAAGCGGTTCTGACTGCGCCTGCAGCTCCAACTGCAACAGCGCTGCTCGGTGGTGCCTAGACTTTTCGAGAAGCTTTTGCTCGATGAACTGGACGACCATATCTACCACACCTGTCAGCTTCAGCCCTCTTCGAGTTATCGAGTTCACGCACTTATCGCAACCAAGTTCTCAACACCTCGCGGCACTATGATATCTGCTCTCGTTTAGTTAGGACCCAACCGTAATTCACGATAGTTACTGACCTCCGTTCTTTCGCTGTGGATCAACAAACTGCCAGCAGAGGTTAGCAAGACCCCGGGTGCTATTCGAAGTATCTACTCACCTTCTCAAAATTCGGCTTCACCCACATGAACCATTGCTTGATCACGCCCTCCACGCTCCTACCTCGACACTCGACATCCCTTAATATCCGTCTTGACAGGCAGGTATCTGCATCTGCCTCGCAAAAGATCTGACTTCACATCAGTTGTAACCCGGGATGTTCAGACATGACGTCAATCTACCTTCATGTCCAGTAACTCCAGAACTCTCGGGTCGTACAGAGCGAAGATACCCTCTACGATAAGGACGTGAGGCGAATATATTGCCGTCGTCTTGTCCAAGCGTGCATGTTTCTCGAACGAGTAGATGGGGATCTCGGCTCGCTTTCTGCAGTACCACACAATAAGCCACTCAAGGCTCTTGGACCTCTGTCGCTCGCAGACTTACCCAGCTTTCAGATCCCGGAGACATTCCACGAGCTTATCGAAGTCGATTGCTTCCGGGGAGTCAAAGTCGTACTCGTTGAGAAACGCCTTCCTGGAAGCTTCTGCATCCAAGCTTTTATAGAATGAGTCCTAAGGACAGGCGATCAGCCTATGCTAAATTTACACCAACACTATCACTTGGCACACACCATAGACAGGATAACGACCCATGGAAGGTTCAGCTTGTTGACAATGGCTCTGGACAGTGTCGATTTTCCAGAACCAGAGCTCCCTGCTATTCCGATGAGGCTGACATCGGCCCACGGTGGTGAGTAGTGAGCCCTCTTGGCTATGGCGTTGGCTGTGCATTCGTGGTCCATAGTGATTTGTGGTGCTTCTAACTGAAAAACCGGAATCTGACAAGCGAACGGAATTGCTGGACCAGAAATGGGTTACTGCATAGCCCCTTAGTCTGTCGTTCGAAAGTTGTGACTGGAAAAAAGCAAGTTCTCTCACCTCTGGCATGTGATGGTACTCGGCCCAGTGAGTCTAGGTGGCCAGGTCTAAGAGCAGTCAGGCCAGGATATGGACCATACCGACAGGTTGAGAACAGACGAAAAGAGCGAAAGCATATATATATGTAGATGAAATAATGGAAAAGTGTGGAAAAGAAGTGATTTTAAAGATGCTTCCCTCCGCGAAAAAGTTACCTGCAAGCAGCAACTGGGCCCCAAAGTGCTGGTTGTTGTCAAGAATTCCTCGCAAGGGTTCCGATGTCTGATAAGTTCAGGGTCAAGCCGCCTGTGGCTGGTGCCTCGAGTATGTGGCTGTGGTTCAGGGGTACGGTAGTGGGGTTCCCGGTGGCAGTTGCAGTTTTCTGCAGCTCCAACGCAAATTCGGTCATTTGTCGTTTTGACCCTACCACTTCAAACACCCGCGACTCACCACACCGTTACTTCTTCTCATCACGACAGCTCCCGCCGGTGCTGTTCGGAATCATCTCAGCTAGTATCAATGTCACCAGCCAGCTAGTCGTATGACTTCTGCTGGCCCTCCCGCGATCGACTTCCAACCTCCCGGCTCCGATGACGTGACGTTCTGGGCGAATTTCGCTGCAGAATTTCGACTCAAATTCGGCGACATGGTACGAGTCCATCGCTGTCTACAACGCGGCTATCAAGATCTCGAATACTGACACTCCACGCGCTAGACGTCGACCACCTCTACCGCCACGCCGGGCCGGCATGCCTTCGAATCCAGGGTCATGGAGACCAAGGCGCCCAAGAGGTTAGTTGTTTTCCTTTTCTGCGTTGCGCGACTGCCCTCAGCCATGACGGGTAGCTCTCAGCTGGGTCATATGATGCTATCAAGATATCAATGGGAATCTCTCCGAGACAAGTATGCGGAGAAATTATCTATAACTACTACTGATCGAATCCCCTCCATTCTTAACACTACGGCTGTCAGCTCTTAGCATTCGTGTCCATCACACAGCTTACTGACAGAGACCAACAGCGATATCAACCTATTGATCCTGGATTACTTAACAATGGAGGGTTACCCTCTGGCAGCCGCCAAGTTCTCGAAAGAGGCAAATCTTCAGCCACGGCAAGAGGACCCCGCCATCAAAGCCCGGCAGCAGATCAAGAACTCGATCCACCAAGGGCACATTATGGAGGCTATCGAAGCCCTGAATGAACTAGATCCTGAGGTATGTCAAACCTTTACATTCTCGACTCAACCCCGGCAATATGATTAGAACACGAGTTTACATGCACCACGCATATGGCCATCTGGCCGTTGATGATAAACAACCACTTTTTTTTATGAACATTACGTCATCCATATCGGCCTCTTGAAGCAACTGCGTCGCGAGTTTTTTTGGCTGACTGAATATCAGATCCTGGACAAGGATGCTCGTCTCCATTTTGCATTGCTCCGGCTCCAGCTCATTGAGTTGATTCGCAATTCTGAAGACGGTGACAAGAGTATGCTCCACGCCATTCGCTTCGCTTCACAGCAGCTTGGTCCCCGTGCCCCTAAGCACCCTGAGTTCCTGGAGCAACTTGAGCAGACAATGGCCCTTTTTCTCTACCCGAGGAACGAGTTGAGGCCGGAGCAGCAAGCACTCTTGCACCCCGATCTCCGGAGAGAGGTTGCAGACAAGGTAAATTTGGCGATCATCCTTCGCCAGACTAACCGCCGCGAGGCAGCGATCCGGCAGCTTGTCAAGGTGCGCACCTGGGCCGAGGATTCTGCTCGCAGCGCAAGGAAGGACTTGCCCGACCGATTGGAGCTCGGCCTAAATGGTGACGATGCCGACGGTGGCTCTCGCGAGAATGGCTCCGAGGCTATGATTACTGCTTAAAACGCCACCATTCCTTGGGATCTCACGACGTAACAAGAGTCCTGTTACATGGCCGATCATGTTTTCTTCTTCCTAGTGGTTTCGTTTGCTATGGCGTTGGGATGGATTGCCCTTGGTGGGAAGCAAGAGTGTCTGGCGTTCAGGTCCGACGGAGCGATTTGACTGTGAGGCAGAAGCGATACAGGGGATACCCTCGGCGTTCTTTGGAGAGGTACCAGGCGGTATTGGAATGGCAATTCAAAACAGAATTGGTGTACGAGATATGATTCAATGCTATTACGCTACTGTGGCTTGCACTCAACGGCAACATAAAGTTTTCGTCTCAAGTATTTGCTTGATTACATTATGATATTAACGTGCAAAGTCATCGTCTGCTCTTTCTGCCAGTCGCCCGAGACTCTTGTTGTCTCGTGCAGAACGCGGCATGGCGCGTAGATAGTCAGGCAGAAGCTGCGCATCTTGCTTCCCGACTCATTTTCATATAAAGGTATCTTGAAGCTTCAGCATACACGGCAGTAGATGATCTTTCCATGCTCATTTTCTCCTCCAACCCATAGGCCCTAGCCTCTGTATATGTCGATCAGGCTGCATCGTAATCTAGGGGCCGAACTGGAAACTGTTCTTCGCATAAGCGACCCTGGATTGTCGCATGACCGCTCGGTCATGACTGTCCATTCATGAGATCCAAAGTTCGCAGGACGGTACCTATGATGCTATCGGTCTCGCGATCATCACTAACTTTGCGGATGTCTGCATGGTCGGACTTGGTCCTACTTCTGTCCTTGAAGCTGGAGATCAACGTTGAGTATGAGCTTGGCAATCGGTAGGTGGAACCCTCTAGGTACTTTTTTTTCTGCAGTGGTTCTCCTCTCTGTGCCATTTACAATCATCGTACGATATGTATCTGAACGGTGTGATTCTTAAAATCTCGATTCAGAACCTTGTCGACTTATCATATATGTACAGCCTTCCACCTCCCCTTGTGCCTTTACCCTGTCCAAGCCTGTGGATGAGCCATCTACTTCGTCCTAATGTGCTTCAACTTGCCGGGCGAGTACAAGAAATTATTCGCGTACGCCTTAGGCGTGAACTTCCTCTCGTTGGGCTCCTGGACAAAGTACTCGTACCCCTGCTTCTCAGCAAAGTTGATAGCGTCCTCCTTGGTCCTGAAGTTGAGGTGCGTGCCCTGCATATAATCGCCCGACGACTGCCACCCCATCAGCGGGTTTTCCCACCTGTTGCCCTTGGGCAGCACGTCCCAATCCATCCGCCACTTCTTAGACTGCCAATCGCCCGACTGCGTGGCGGGCTTGGCCTTCTTGTAGATGCGTACCGTACGCGCCTGCAGTTCAATCGGCGCACCCGAGAGCACGGCGGCCGGGAGGCTCACACCCGGCTCGGAGCCATCGAGGAGGCGTTTGGGGACGGGAGTGAAGGTACTGGGACAGATTTAGCTCGGGCTGGGAGAAGGGCGGGCTGGAGAGGGTTTTAGATAGATCTGGGGACGTACGATGTAGCCTTGTCGATATGAGCGCCGTAGTCAGGCTGGTTGCGTCCCACAGGGCCCTGCGAGGGCTCCGGAGGGGCGGGCGGCTCGTTCTGAGGCTGCTTCGCCTTGACGATGGAGGAGCTCTCGTACCGACGGCCAGCGAGCTGTAGAGGCCGTGACGTGGCCGCTCGCAGCAGACGAGCTACCTGTGGTGTTCTCAGAGACGTCATGGCGGATTGATCTGTTTGCGATCCACCAGACCGATTTAATGTGCGTCGAGAAAGATGGCGGCGAGTCGAGGTGGGAGAGACGTTGGAGGTCGCTGACGTTTGGCCGGCCGAGAGTCAGGGGCGTCCTGATTGGCTGTCGGAAAATCAGCGCACCTGGGTCCCGTCCCTGCAGAGCTCGTGGCCCGGCTCCGGCTTCAACCGCCAAACTTCCAACGTCAACGACCACACCTCCGAGACGGGTTCAATTGAAGCCACCCCAGCCGCGCTCAATTGATTGCCGACAATCTCTCCTCCTTCGAAACGATCTTTCAATTCTACGGGCGATCCGGCACACAATTCAAGATGAGCTACGTCACACGCCGAGCGCTCTCGACGCTCATTCCTCCCAAGGTAGGGTCGCGCCTACCCACTGCACGGGCTGCAGGATTGCTAACAATATGTCTCAAAGGTCGCCTCGCCTAAGGTACGTGAATCGCAATCGAATGGTCCCCGATCAGCGCCCTAGATGATGTGTAGGAAGAGAGATAGAGCATGGAGGAGGACAGCCGCAGCAGGCGTCCGCACGGAGGAAGGCAGAGAGTCAATTTGAGGACTGCGGGACTGATGTTGCGATACTTAGGCGATCGGCTCTGACCCCAACGCCATCGCGATGAAGCGCGTTGTCAACTTCTACGAGAAGCTGCCCCGGGGTCCCGCCCCCGAAGTCAAGGCCACTGGCATCCTCGGCAGATACCAGGCCAAGCACTTTGGCAAGAACCCAACTGCGAAGCGTACGTGAGCGAGACGAGAGCCACTGTCCACCCTACCCTCCCTCTAGACACTTCTCTCTATCTTTGTACTGACCCTTTGTCTCTCCAGCCATCATCCACGCCATTGTCTTCCTGGTTGCTGTTGGATACGCTCAGAACTACTACTTCCACCTGCGTAAGTTTCGTGACTTTCGGAATGGTATGCTAGAGCGTTATTATTGACATTATTTCCCAGGTCACCACAAGAACAACGCCCACTAGAGCGCCTGGGAGGGAGGAGTGGCATCAGGTGTGACATGTAGATACCAGCCATAGAGGAAGTGAGCACGAATCACACTACAAAGATTTCTTTTGGTTGCAGCAGTCTCTTCTCTGATCCTCAAGAAGGTTGAAGATGAGTGAATAAGAGAAGATTCTATGAGCATGGACTTGACATGCCTGTAGGTGCTTCTATTTCTCTACTGACGACCAAACCCACAGCGAGGGGAGGAGGATGATGTGAAGAATACTGCCAATGTCATCGATCCCTCAACCATGTTTGAAAAGGATGAATGCAGAGGTGTGAAGACGTAGGCAGCTTGTGGAAGGGGAAATGGTGAGCGGGAAAGATGTGGTTTGCCTGTCCACAGCAGGGGAACTTTTGGAGCATGTTCTAGATGGCAGCAAGAGATCAGGGGTTGTTGTATAAGCCTTTTGAAATCTGGGTTGGCCAAGGGGATGTGCGCGAGGGGGCACACGGGAGTACAGTCAGTATTCTTGCACTGAGAAAGCTACAGCAGTTTCGGGCACACTCAGGGATGGCGGGACGAGCAGTCTCGCGAGATACCAGCGCAGCAGATGCATGCCTGCATGTAGCTGACGTCCTTCATTCCTGGCCGCACATCTGGAAGCTGCATCTCATATCTCAACCCCTCCGAGGCCGAGCCTCGAGCGTAGGGTTGGTCTGTGCGTCAGCGCTAGCCAGGCTCAGGAGTGGATCCCCATCGGAAACTCAGGCCCCAGCGTGCCCAGCCCAGCATCCCATATTCGAGCAACGGTACAAGCCGTTGCGACAACGACCTCGACAAACGGCCGACCTTCGTCTACGAGGCGACTTTCCTTTTTCTCCCCAGGGAAAGGCAATCGCATCTCTTTTGTCCATACCTGTTG
This sequence comes from Chrysoporthe cubensis, assembly GCA_001282315.2. Taxonomy (NCBI): domain Eukaryota; kingdom Fungi; phylum Ascomycota; class Sordariomycetes; order Diaporthales; family Cryphonectriaceae; genus Chrysoporthe; species Chrysoporthe cubensis. Next base: position 1,913,027 of record LJCY02000008.1, on the reverse strand, counting down.
GTCACTCCATAGCGAGCCCACTCCCTCTCTCTACCGCAGAGATTACTCCCTGACACTGCCCCCGTCGCGCCAACCTTTTTGGCTGCGTCACTCAACCCGATTTCGATTTCTCGGCTCCAGCCACTTTCGAACTCGACACTCGGCGACGACCACGACCGCGACCGCCCCTCGTGACTCGTCCTGAAACTACGCAGGTCTCTCGACAGTCATCTCGGCTCCTCCCGACCTCTTCTAGTGGCAGCATCATAGAAGCAGGCCATTGACAGAGCACCTGTTTGTCGGACGATGGCGGCGGAACCTACGCCACAACAGTCCGTCGAAGAAACTGCGACTCCTGCTGTTTTGCGCGTGAGTCGCATCTCGCTGCCCCGCGCACCGTCGCAGGCCCTCCAGATGACTAACTGTTTGCCAAATTCAGACACAGACAGACGATGGCAGTCACGACACTGTTGAGAGATCCTCCACGGATACCCCCGCCGGGTCCAATGTGCACGGCGAGTCTTCTGCGGCCGCCGTCGACAAGCTGGTCCACGACATCGTCGACGAGGTAGTCAACTCTGCCGAAGTCAGCATCAGCGGAGGCTCCGACACCGAGGCTTCCAGGACGGACCAGCTCAAGAAGGACGACAAGGGCCACTCTAGAACCTCGTCCGTCAAGAAACCCGCTACCTTCAAACCTGTCTCCGTGAACAAGACCTTCTTGGCCTCCAAGGCCACTTCGAGTACCAGCGTGCCCAAGGTCGGCGAGAAGCCTTCAACTCCCGTGCCTTCTGCCGCGACGCCTTCGAGTACATCCAGTACTCCTAAGCCCAGACTCGTCGCCAAGACCGCAGGGGGGCTGCGCGATGCCTCCAAGTCCTCTTTGTCTCAGAATGGACGGCCCGTGCCTGATGGAAATGCTGTTTGGAACAAAAATCGACGTACGTCTGCTTCCTTCGCCTGATCTGCATTCGCCGTTGGGTGGGGTTCCCCGCGCGTAAGGTACTGACAAGAACTTCACATGCAAGCCGTCCCAGTCCCCGATCCCAAGAAGTTCACGGACGAGGAACTCGCCAAGATTGGCATCCACATGGCCCATCGAATCCAATCAGACGACTCGAAAGGTCAATCCAATGCGTGGGCCGACATAGATGATGATGATGAGGATTGGGCCGCACCTGAAGCAATTACCTGGACTGACGGCACCAAGACAACCATCCCGCACGTTGACGAGACAACAGTCACACTCGAGCAGCCTGTAATCAAGGAGACCAAGCCCATCGACAAACCCCGCTCGCCAGCACCTCCCCCCGCAGCACCGCCCTCTGGCTCGCCCTCTGTGAAGCCGGGTCTTTTGGCTTCTGGCAAGGGTCTTGTCCTGACGAAGGGAGCATCGTCAGAGAAGCCAACCCTCGTCGCAAAACCTCCTGCGCCGCCGACGCCTGTCAAGTCGCCCTGGGCGCCACTTCCACCCATCTCCAAGGTTTCGCCCATGGATGTCCCCAACGAACAACCGCAGCGAGGCTTTGCGCCGCCAGGTCAGGCCTACGGTCCGAGAGGCGGTCCACCACCAGCAGCTAGGGAAATTGCTGCTGATGACTTCAGTCGATCACCGCGTCGAGACAATCAACAGCTATACAATTCTCACTCGGGCCGCTACGAGCCTGTCCCTGATCGGCGTGGGATGTCACGGACTGACTTCCCCCAAAGACAGCCTGCTGTACTTCAGCGTCCTGCTCATTTCGAAAACCAGGGGCCTGCAGAGCCATCAGCTGCATTCCAAACCTCTCATACCAGCGGTGGTTTCGGTAGACGGCGCAATTCGTCCAACGTCAGTGGTGGTAGTGGGAGCTTCCAGAGAATGGGCAGGCCTTATGACCACTCTGTGCCCCCTGCTGAGATGCTCAACGCAAGGCGAAGCTCGTTTGCTAGCGCCAGTGACCACCCGCTCTCTCCGCACCACTTCGCAATGTCTGGTCCCCAGGCCGGGGCCCAGGGAGGTCCACGTCCAAATGTCTCACCTTATCAGCCTCATGTCTCTCCTGCCATGTCATCTGCCGCCCCCGTCGTTCCTGACAGTCAAGATGCAGCAGTGCCGCAACCAACGATTGAGAACACTGTGGAGTTCCAGAAGCGGCTGATGCAGGAGCGCCGCGCAGAGGCCATCAAGCGGCGACAGGAAGAAGAGGCTCAGGAAGAAGCAGCGAGAAAAGAGAGATTGGCAAAGAAACTGGCGGCACTAGGACCACCTCCTGAGCGGAAGAGTACGAAAAAGGAAGACTCACAGGAAGCACCGAAAGCCCCAGTTGCGCAGTCCAGTGAGATCACTGAGACTACTCAGGCACAGGGACCGAAGGGGGCACAGCCATCCAATGCAGTGGTCGACAACAAGTCCGGCTCGCTTCCAAACGGTGTACATCCCGAGCCTCACGCGCGATCCAGACCGCCGACCGGGTCCGATGAGCCACTGGCCGCAGAGAATAAGCATGCCCACCCATGGCAACCTCGCATGCCAAATCAGCCAGAACGTATCTGGGGATCCGGCAGTCAGGGCCCTCGAAACGTCTGGGGCGCTCCTAATAACGATCGGACGCTTGGAAACGGTACATTCAGCTCCAACACGGGTTTCGATGCTCAGCCACCTCAGGCCACTCCGATGCACGGCAACCGTCCTCTCCCCGGACCTATCGCACCACCCAGGAGCGCTGCTCCATCTGGCCCGTCGTCTCGACTTGGTCCCATCGGCCCGCCTCAGCGTAGTGAGCCACGTTCTGCAGATGAAAAAGATAGGAACAGGAGTCGTTGGGCTCAGGCAGTAGTCGCGGGAGATCAAGAGCTTCGGGCCGAACGGCGAGAACGGCGTGTTGAAATGGAACGAGACATGAGGGCTCGAGGATTGAACTACTCAGATATCGACGCGCCAATCCAGGATTCGTGGACCGAAACCAACGAGGAAGGCAAAGTTGTCAAGAAGCGTGGGGAGACAACTTATGGCAACGCTCCCGCATCATGGTCTGTCGCGCCTGGAGGTGGACAGGATGGTCAGCGACGTGTCGCAGCTCCCCCCGCTGCGGGCCAAAATGGCAATGCTGCCGCCACCTCGCAATCTAGATTCTTCCCGTCTAGTCGGGACGCGCAGCAACTGGATGCGCTGCAACCAGAGCCTCTGGCCCCGGACACAGGCCGACCATTTGAAGAGGACGCTTTTGGCGGCGATGTTCTACACTCGCATGTGTCTCCACCAATCAGAGTGAAGCTACCTCCAGCTCCGGCGGCTATTGCGCCATCTACATCACAACGACCCAGCCAGCCAGGTCCCAGCTGGGGTCAAGGGCCCTCGCTTAGGGATGATGGCTCAGGACGCGGGCAGCCTCCCCGGTCAAACTTTGGTGCCTCAAACACAGGATTCAGCCAAGATGCGAACGCCCAAATCGTGGATCGCATCAAGAACCTCTTTGTAGATAAGCCGTCAACTGTCAACTCGTCGAGTAGGACCGCTTTGGCACAGCCAGCTCCTGCTACGCCAGCTACTGTGTCTTTACCTTTCATCTACGCACCAAGTACCATCGTGGATGAGCGCTCATTCATCACCAAGATGATGGACGAGGACTGTTTTGAGGAGCAAGAGATGGGATCACTTCCACCGGTCCACCTTCCAGCAGACATCCCTGATGCAGCTTATAACCTCGCAAAAGCACCCCCACGGCAGGATAGGAGATTGCTCCCAGTGACGGCTACTACTGCTGAGGCGTTGCCATTCTTCGCCGATAGCAGAAACATTTTCATTCAGCTTCCAAACGGCCCAGACCGAAAGAGTGTCTCCCGAACTACACTCAGAAGCCCTAATCCTCGGCGGGGTAGCCGTGGCCCCCCGCGGTACGGCTCTTCCTACCGCGGTGGCAACCGTGGCCGAGACTCTTCCACACCGTATTCGCCTGAGCAATCGTCAGCCTCGGGATCGAACAGTGGTAGCGGAAATGGCCGCGGTGGCCGAGGCTACCGTGGAAGATCTGACAACTGGGGTCGTACCTCAGCACCGGCTATCCAAACCCAGTAAGCCTGGTTATTTGGGATGTCCCTTCCCGCGGCAATCGCCGACTTTTGACACTTCACGATTTCGTCACCCTACGACTTGGTTGCACTGGTATCTTTCTCCGTTTAATCCAGAGTTGCTCTGTAATGGAACTGTCTAGCGGAAATCCTTGTTCATCTTCGGCCGACTCAAAGAAATGGTCTGATTCCCCACTGTGATCAGCTGGACGGACAGTTTATGTACACTTTGTACAACTTCATCCACAGAAGAACATCATCCCCGAGTTGCTAGGCATGCCACTTGGGGGTGGCCAGTCGCGCTGGGAGCAGCGGATATGACACAAGCATCGAATTTGAAAGGGAGTGGTTCAGAGGGCGGGCACCGACTGGATTCTGTCGCTAGCCACGAGATCATACGATCAAGGGAGGAAGACGCTTTGAACGTCTCGAATTGGATGATTCATCTGTCGCCGTGTCGACTCTTGTTTCTTTATTTCAGTCGTGGCAATCCCTGTCCGACACTGCTCGACACCGCAATGGGTGCCGTAGAACAAGCAGATATCGCTATCTCCGCATTAAGGAGCACAGCAAACTTCGTGTTGCGATGAAGGAAGAGGAAAGAAAACGGGTTTTCGTGAGAACTTCGAGAGGTAATTGAGATAGATGGAACCCTTCGCCGTCTTCGCTGATTCTACAAGTGGTCTCAAGAAAGGTGTCTGCCGGGGCCAAGCATTTCCTGCTCAGCGAGGAGCAGGACGTCTATCAGATCGACCCGAAAACAAAAGAAAACCTTACTCGGGCGGTTCAGCTAGAGTGATCGCTCCTGGCAGACCAGAGCATCTTAAGATAAGCAGAATACAACACAAATGACCGAAACCTCCGTGTGTCTCGTTCCTGACTGTGACATGTGGACGAAAACTCGGCCTCTTAACTAGGGCTTGGTCCATGGTGACTCTTAATATCTTGTTTCCCGTCATCCTTCCTGTCTCCTGTCACCCACCCATGCGCTCTTTCGCCAGTGTTCCATTCTGCTCTCCAGATCGCTATGATGAATACCTCTGGCTGCCTCTACCATTGCCAAGGCTTCATATCACCGCATTCATTGAGCACTGCTCGTGCCGAGTGGTTGGCACAGCACATGACGGATACGATACGTGACAACAGAGATTCGCATTTCTACCTGATATTCATCCATCCTGAAACACATTATAATGAGCCGGCCTCCCCGTGCGTCGTGACCGTGCTGAACTCCGTGAACTCCGCAGGCGATACTACATGGAACAGAGAAAATTCTACCCCAAGGTGGACGACTCAGAACTCTTCAATCGCACAATTCGGGTGCAAGACGTAGACAATGTTCTGTGGCTGTTGCGACGCGGATCGCTCGTCTGCATCGGCGTCATTCGTGGCCATGCCTTCGCCCCGGATAGCCATGAGAATATTTTCCTGCAGGACCCAAATGTGAATAAATTGTAATTCGAAGCAGACATATGCATGACGAGGAGGGGGTAAATTACCTTGACCATCTTCTTCAGCACCATCTTCGCCAGCGCGTGTTCTTTGTGGTAATCGTCCTCGCCCTGAAGCTCGTCCTCTTTCTGCTCCAGGTACCACTGAATCAGCGCCTCACCGTCAATACCTTCGCCGCTCCCAGCCTCGTCATTCGCGACGCGCGTCACGATCGTGTTAACCATGCTGATATATTTGTCGTACGAGATCGTCTGTCTCGGCCTGTGGCTTGCGCCGGCATCAGCCATCTCCGCGTCCTCGCGGTCTTCGTCCATCTGCGCATCCCCGTCCTGGTCTGCGCTCACGCCCGCCGCCTCGGACGCCGCATGCCGGAGCATCTCGCCGTCCTCAGCCGGTGGCTCGTCGTCCTCGTCCACCTCGACGTCATCGTGCTCCACAGAGATGATACTTTGCCGCAGCAGGTTGAACGCCTCATTGACCATGTCTGGCGTGATCTCCTCTACACAATTAGCCTTTGCGATAGCCTCGCTCAGACGGATCATGCTCTCCAGCTGACGCACTGTAATGCGATAGCTGTTCTTGCCGGCGCCTCCCTGCGAGTCATCAGCCCGCAGCTCCCGGTACCTCTCGACGAGGACCTCCTTGGCCTCATCGGTGAACTCGGGGCGGAAAGTCCGCGCGAAGCGGATGTACCGCTGAAGCTGCTCTGTGCTGAACTCGGGCTCGACAGCGGCGTCGCGGAGCTGGTGAATGCCAACGATGTGCTCAGCGAGGTGGCGGTCGACCTGCTCATTGCACTCGTCGAGGATGACGAAGAAGAGGTCGAAACGCGACATGATGGGCGCCGACATGTTAATGTTGGCGCGCAGCGTTGTCTTGCGATTGTAACGGCCGCCGACAGGATTGGCGGCCGCGAGGATCGAGGTGCGCGCGTTCAGGGTCGCCTGGATGCCAGCTTTCGCGATGGAGATGGTCTGCTGTTCCATGGCTTCGTGGATAGCGACTTGGTCCGCGATGTCCATCTTGTCGAACTCGTCGATGGCGCAGATGCCGTTGTCTGCCAGCATGAGCGCACCGGCCTCGATTGTGAATTCGCCAGTCTCTTCGTCCTTGACCACAGCGGCTGTCAAACCAGCAGCGGAAGAGGCTTTTCCGCTGGTGTAGACAGCGCGAGGCGCGAAGGAGCAGACATACTTCAAGAACTGGGACTTGGAAGTTGACGGGTCTCCAACAATGCAGATGTTGATGTCACCTCTCAGCTGCATGCCCTCGGGCGTGGACTTGTGCACACCAGACATGAGCTGCAATAGAAGTCCCTTCTTGACTACCTCATGACCGTATACCATCGGCGCCAGGGAGTTCACCAAACGCGAGTAGATGTGGTCACTGTGCACCATCTTCCTGAGGTCCTCAATCTCTGAGGGTCCAAAGGAAGCAAGAACGGCTTCTTGTGCCTGTTGCGCATTCTCATTATTGACAGAGTTGAGAGACGCCATGATGTCTCCCGTGCCAATGCCCAGGTTTGTCGTGTCTGGCGCCACCATACAGGCCAAGAAGGCCAGCCGGTAGGTCAGATCACGCACACCCAGAGACTTCAGACCACTGACCCCGGTACCGCCAGCATCACCGCCGCGAGGGGTATTGCGGTCGTCTCGAGCAGCCTGGGCGTGTTGACCTGGAAGGCCCAGCTGGCTCACATCCGGCACAACGATCAAAGCGCCTGTGAAAATGCACTTCTCGCCAGCCTTGGCTCGGTCGACAATCTCGCCGCGCAGGATCACATCCATGGTGCGAGGCATGCTGCCCGTTGGGATCTCGGAGCTGTTTTCCTGAATCCGGACTTTCTGCCAGTCGATGAAGGTGCTCTGGCGGATGTCAAGTTGCCATGCCTGGCGATTGTTGCAGGTCTGGTTGGGACACTGTGTAGGCTCTGTATAGCGGAAGGTCTGTTCTACGTTGGGCACCACAGCACGGCAGGCCTCACACACGAAGGTAGCCACGGACAGCTCGGGGCGCACTTCGGATGTCCTCGTGACTGTTCCAGAAATGGCGAGGAGCTGGCCAATGTTTCTAGCTCGAAGGCTTCGCACCCTGGAGACTAGAGACATGTTATAGAAAGCAATAGCGAAGACCTTGTCCGTCTGCTGGTTTACGGTCTTGCTTCCGGGCCCGGACTGGCTCGCTGAGCCGGCATTGCTCGCTCCAGACGTCGTCATGGTGCTCGAGGCCGTGGGCTGTCTGTGCTCACGGAAGTATGCTGGTTCGTACTTCGCGATCATGTTGTGGAGGGCGGCGGTCAGGTAAGGCAAAAACCGATAGTACTGATCCATGATACCGTCGGCAAGAGTGCCATCGGTCCATGATTGAAGATGTTTGAAGTCGACGTAGAAGGTTGACAAAGAATATTGGGGCATGCCATGGATCTGGGCGACGTAGACCTTATCTGTGGTGATGGCACTCGATGTCGGGGCGCCAGAAGAGGTCGGATCCTCTATGTATCTGCAAGGGGGTCAACATCAGCGCATAGAGGGCCAGGAGGCAAAGCTGATTGCAGTCATACCCTTCGATGAAGTCCTCAAAGTGCTTCTGGACGAGGACACCTAGCTTGTCCTCGACCTTTGGGATATTTTGCGCGTCTGCTGGTCGTCTATTTGGAATCTGGTCGTCCTCGAAACCCTCATTGCCCTCATCATCACTCGGCGCTCCGAGACTCTCTGAAGGAGGTCCACGAGGTCTGCCGGCGGCTGAAGAACTGGGCGCATTTGCGCGTCGTTGCCTGGGAGTCCTCGAGAGGCCGTCTGACATTGGGAAGCCAGCATCGCTGGACATTGTCGCTGCTGCCGCCATTTTCGGAGTGAAAATCTCGTTTCACGAATGTGATGGAAGGAAGAAGGAGAGGGGAGATCGACCACCAAGCTTGACAATGTCAATGTAGGCGCGAAGTGGGATGCGCATGGTCGATCACGGACTGGGGAACCATTTAATTTTGGCTACTGAAATGAGACGCGAATTTTCGCGTCACCCGTTGAATGCTTGCATGACACTAAACTGAACAGGGAAGTTTGTTTACTCGGTAGACGGGCGCCAGACAGTCAAGTCGTTCCCATCTAACATTGGACAAGGGCATCATACAAATGCGCGTCGTTCCTACCACGGCGTGGATTTTTGTTCTTTTTGAGAATGTTTCTTAAAGTCCTCTATCTCTCTCTCTCTCTCTCTTTTTTTTTTTTTTTTCTTAAAAAAATACCTTTTCGAGCGCCGTCACCGAGTAACTCTGGGCGCTTAGGGAGCTATATAGGTGATACCGTCTTAATCTCCAACCCCGCTGCTTCACTACACCTTTTCATCGTACGAATGTATCTGCAAATACCAATGTCAACATGAGAAATGATCAGTCCGCATTTCACAATGGCATACGCACCTGTTCAGATAATTTCATCCACTCCTCAATACCCCTGACGTAAGGATCTGAAGACGCGTCTGCCACAGACTCATGTCCCCAGATGACCAGCTCGTCCAACTCGGCCTTCGTCTCCAGCGCGCCAAGCGGCAGATCCTCCTCCGCTTCGAGATCGATGGTCTCCGGCTCACCTGGCCTCGGGGGCTGAGGCTCTGGAGCATCCTCCTTCTCCATAACGACGCCGTGGTACCCCTCGGGGATCTTCAGAGCCTTGCCGTGAAGCTCCCGTCCTCTGAAGTGTGCTGTCATTTTTCCTTCTGCAAAACGAGTAAGCCAGTCATCCACCCTGGTGAGCCCTGCAGGACTTGCCTTGGTCTGTCCGTGGCGCCCAGTACGATTTTGCTGAGCCCACGGGACCATTGTGGTGGATCCGGCAGGGCAGGAGATTCGCCGTCACCTTTACGGTAGTAGCTGTCCTTTGGCCAACTGACAGAATTGATTGCTCCATGTTGCTATTCGCGTAAAGGGTCCTCAAATTGTGTACCGATCATCACTTCGTCCCAAGGGCGTGGTGAAGACGCGTGGGGATCTGGCGCATCCAGGACGCGTAAATTGAGTCCCCGATAAGAACCCTTATCTTCAGCCCTACCTAGACGTGCGGACGTACCCAAAGCCAGGGTTACGTCCGGACGTACAGATCTCCAGTCGCCGCCCTCGCCTACGTCAGAGCAGCGACCTGCCAGCCAGGAAACGTCTACATATAAACAAAGTGAACGATCGACCGGCGTGGTTGCCAGGTAAAGCACGAACAGTGGGCGAGCGGGCAGGGTCGTGTGAAGGTATTCCGCAGCCAATCACCCAGTCTACCCATTCGAAACCATCCCTCAGGTGTTGGGGGAGGGGGTGTCGACCACTGTTGGGAGGCTACCTAGACGCTGCTGCACGGCAGTCAAGGCCAAGGGTGAAGGGGCACACTTTATCAAGTAGCAATAGCTGACCATCTGGTCGTGGGTACACTGCCAGTCTACCAGACACACCTCACGCGCAAGACTGGTCGCTGGACTGGGCTTCACATTTGCATAAATTTCTTCCGGTATGGATCGCGTACAACGACAAACCCGTGTGTTTGCAACGTGGCGCGGAAGCTGGATAATAACTACGGATCAATTAGATGCCTGGTGGGAAAAGGGTGTCGAGTCATTGACGTCATGGGTGGAATCCAAAGTGCTGTGTGCATGGAGGATTCGACAATCGGGACAAAGACGGTCGCCTTTTCGTGCAACATCGCAGATGGACATCCCACGTATGGCAAAAGGAATGGTAGCAATGATGAGCAGAGATGTATTGTACAGTTGCAGTGGAGGGATAAGGGGCTCCAATCGTTACACAAGCCTGCCGCAGATATCCCAGGTGCGTAGTCACCCATCTGGCTTGGATGGCTTGCGTATGAAGTTGTTATTACTAAGGGCACTGGGTTTGAGATGATTCCGTGCTCTGAGAATTAGCTCAGGGAGGAATTGAGTCCCGATCCGATCGAGAGTTCCGAGTCTCCCGCCATCAGCGGATTGAAAGAACCCGATGCGAGGCTCAAGCCTCGATGAGACAGTCCCATGCCATGAGCCAACGCTGGTCTGTCCTTGGGCAACCTCCTCTGAGCCCCACCACAGCGTTCACATCGAAGCCTGGATCATCGGGTTCATGGGTCCACCAGGGAAGGTTGCGGTTACGGCAGCGCCCCTGATCTTCTTCTTCAGGCGTCTCTCGTCGAACAATGCTGGCAAATTTCGGTCTGGCATGGAGTAGCTTTCTGGCGGCCAGGAGAAACGCCAAGCTTCTCTGCGCAAGGGTAGCTCCCTTCAGTCCCGCTGCCGATCGTGAGCTCGGACTCCCAGACACGCCAGGCCTGCTGCGGACCTGGGCTACCCGGGCCCCCGAGCCATGAAGTCGGGAAGCCTCAGTGCTAAGGCGAATCGCACCAGCCGCCTGCAGAATGCTTGTGCGTTTCCGAAAGTAGAATCGCCCGCCGTTCCTGACGTACCTGGATCCATGCAGTGCGGCAAAGCCCTGGAGGGGTAGAGGGGCCGTCCTCTCGCCATAGATGGGAGTCGTTGAAGTCAATGACGAACCCGAGGGGCCCTTCCTTGTCCATCCGAGGATTGTGTTGCGACGGAAAGGATGTTATGGCTGGTCGCTATCATGTCGTGGTCTCCGCCACCTCCGCTGCACGCTCGTGCACCTGGACTGAGTGGCTTTGTGTTCCTCCAGCGTTCGTGGTCGTGTGTTTCCGAGAAACACCTTGAATCTTCTTAAATCTGAGCTTATCTTTCCGATTCTGGCACAAGGTCTTCCGGCTCATTGCCTCCGTTTTTGTCCTCACATCCATGTCGTTCCTACCAGACTTCGTTAGGCGACCAGCCGGTCAATGGGTCGAGTCGGCCCGCGGCACCGTTGGAGGCATCACCTGGGGGCCCAGCCTGAAGGTTGCCAAGTGGGCTGTCCATTCATTATTCAGTAACGTCGAGACTGGTACCCTAATACTTCTGGATGAAATTGATGGAACCAGCCAGGTATACGGTGGGAAATTGGGAGGCCCCAGGGTGCCCGGCAAGCTGGTCAATGGCGAAGACAAACTGGCTACCGCTCCTCGGGTAGAGCTGGTCGTGAAGAGGAGCGCCTTCTGGATGCGCCTTGTCTTGTTCGCGGATATGGGCTTCGCGGAGTCGTACATGTTGGGCGAGGTGGAGTGCAACGACCTGACAGCCTTCTTCCAGGTACGACTTTGCGCGTCAGAGTGATACCTCACCTTTCGCTAACGGATTGCAACCTTCAGCTCTTCATCGCAAACCGAGAACAACTCGGCAATGGTACAACGATCCTGTCCACCTTCTCGAGCTTAGCTTCAACATTGGCGCGGAGGACCAACACCATGTCCAATGCCCTGCTCAACATACAGGCCCACTATGATATCAGCAACGAGATGTTCGCGGCGTTTCTCTCTCCAGACATGACATATTCCTGTCCCGTCTGGAAGCGCAGTCATCCAGGAGCGCCGGAAGAGACGCTAGAAGAGGCACAGATGAGAAAGTTGCAGAGGTTCATCGACGGGGCGCATATCAAGTCGACCGATCACGTGTTGGAGATCGGAACCGGCTGGGGCTCTTTCGCGATATTGGCTGTCCAGAAGACAGGCTGCCGAGTCACCAGCCTGACGCTGTCGAAGGAGCAAAAACTACTTGCAGAAGGCAGAATCGCCCAGGCCGGGCTGACCAATCGCATTGAGGTGCTATTGATGGATTATCGAGCTTTGCCTGTGCCTCAACGACCGTACGACAAGATCGTCTCCATCGAGATGCTGGAGGCAGTCGGAAAGGAGTTCTTGAGCACGTATTTCGCGTGTATTCACCGGCTGCTGAAGAAAGACGGCGGTATCGCAGTCTTCCAGTGTATCACAATGCCTGAAGGACGCTATGAGGCGTACTCCAAGAGCGAAGAGTGAGCTGTGGTCCATTGGCGTGGAAATACCGATGCTGACACTGGCACAGTTTCATCAACCATTACATCTTTCCGGGCGGCCATTTGCCGTCTATCACGCAGCTGATAAATCACATCAGCACCGAATCAAAAGGATCCCTTATTGTTGAGTGCGTGGAAAATATCGGCGGTCATTACGCCAAGACCCTGAGATTGTGGCGGGAGAACTTCATGACAAGTTTTGAGGAGAAGATCAAGCCCGCGCTCATCGAGAAGCGTGGCCATATGACAGATGAGGAGATCGCAGTCTTCAGGAAGAAGTGGGAGGTAAGTATCTCACAATCGATAGCGTGGACCCGTCCTCCGCTAACTCTGGCCGAAGTACTATTTCGCATACTGTGAAGCCGGCTTCCTTAGCAAAACCCTGGGGGACGTTATCATCACGGTTGGTCGAGAAGGTGCCGTAGAATTGATGGAAGGCATTCCTACGTGATAGTGCATATGCATCGCGCATTTCAGTCAAGCTGTCGAGCCTGAGCAATCCACATTCATGGCTGTTTCGTTTGTCCGAGCAGACGCATTTCACTAGGGCGATAGAGAAGACCACATCTTAGAGTAGACCGAACCAAACTCCTCAAAACGAAATTCTTAATTCCGTCGCTTCTTTTTTGTCTTTTTTTGCTTCGGCTTGACTTTGGGTTGCGAAGTCCTTGGGACAGGATCAGGGTACCGGTTCGCGTGCTCAACGTCGAATGCTGGCTTGTGTTTCCTGAAGAGCAGCATTGCGACTCTGGCGTCCTCCAAACTAGAATGCTGACCTGTTTGGATTTCGACACCCAAGATCTCTCTAGCGAGGACCCTTAAAGCAGGCTTTGGACCGTGGCCGTACTTTTTGAATCCAGAAAACTTGGCTGTATCGCGAATGTCCTTTCTTGGGTGATCCAGCATTAGGACTTCCAAGTCATGGCGGATATCATGGCCAACAACTACCCGCCCGTGCATAATTTTTGCAACCTGCGCCTGAACCTCTTCGAAATCCCTCGCTGTCGCCATGTGCTTGGGTGCAATGCCGCTGATTTTCGTCCTCCAGTCGGTCACACGCTCCTTAGGCCGAACGTAAGAGTCATAGACTTGACGTCCATGAAAGTCGGAAATGCTCACTCTCGCCAAGGCGTGCTCGTAGCCTCCTTCTCCAACACCGACCATCTCACAATCGATAGCGATGTACTTGCCAAGTTGCACGTCGTTGGCAAGACCTTCGTTAGGTCTCACCGCTGTGGCTGTAAGTACCGAGTTGTCCTTGACACCCAACCCATAAGCATCCGAGAGGGTCTCCGGCGAAATGTCGTTGTCTTCTGCCCACAGCACAAGTGATGCGGATGTGCCAGGCTTGCTGGTCTGAGACTGCACGGCGCCCATGGATGACTTCTGGACCACCTTTGGTTTGCTCGCTTTGGCAAGCTGGACAGCTGATTTCCGCGAAGGATTCTTGGGGTTGAACTTTGCTTTCTTCCTGGGATCAGAGGTTGTTTGAGCTGGGCCGTCGTTGTCTGGCTTTCTCTTCTGCCCTTGAGTCTTGCTCGATTCCTGCTTGATTTTTATCTGCAGCCTTTTCCAATTTGAAGAGAGTTCGGGAGCCATGGCAGCTTTTACTGAAAATGAGATGAATCCAAATGCAGGTATCTCAAATCATAGCGGGCTCTAGAGTAACACTTGTACAAAGCTCAGGTACCATCCAGCGCCGAATATGTTCAAAGGAGGCGCGTGCCCGGATGAAGAAGGGAGGGTTGAACACTGGAGGATATAACGTCGGTCCAACAAAGCACAGCCAGGCTGAGGACTACCCGACCAAAAAGTTGGAAGAGAAATAAAACCCGAGGCTTCGAGAGGGAGGTTGAAGTAGAAGAATTGGGGAACGAGAAAGTTCAGCGCCGGGTCTAGATGCGCGGTATTCGGGGCAGGCAACAACTTAACGCTGAGTAAGATAAGATAAGAAGAGATCTTCGGGACTAGCCGAGCATCTTTCTACATGGTAACGCTTTTCACCGGCTTACAAGCGCACCTACGGTTGCCAACACTGTTCGCATTCATTTCATCAAACCACCAACGCCGCGTCGATTATTCCATCATGACTCCAGGCGCTACCGGCGGCGAGCCATCCGTAGGCAGTGATGGCTCACGCAAAAAGGGCAAGGCGACGCCCGACACGATAATCATAGGGTGCATCGCCATGGTCGAGAAGGAAGGTCAGCCCCGACGAGCAGAGATCTTAGGCATCAAAGACACCAAGAGCGGGCGACAATACTACTGCAACTTCGACAACTTCAACAAGCGATTGGACGAGTGGGTTCCCGTCTCGAGAATCGACTTCGAACATGATGTGGAATGGCCAAATCCCGACAAGGACAAGCCAAAGGATGGGAAGACGAAGAAGGGAGCCACAGTTCCAGCGAAAAAGAGCGTACCTGGCAAGAAAACACAGAAGCGGCCCCCGGCAAAGCGAGAACAATCGATCACGTCCGAGGCGCAGACACCGCACCCTTGGACAGAGTTTGTCGAGTCGCAGACACAGAAGGGTACGCCTGGCGCAGAGGATGTCGCCACGCCCGGTCAAGAGGGTGCGCCCACACCCGCGGCCGGAGACGAAATGGACGTGGATGGCGACGAGACGCCCAAAGCGGGCACTTTCAGCAGGGAACAAGAGATCGAGAAACTGCGCACGTCAGGCTCCATGACCCAGAACCCCGCCGAAATCGCCCGAATCAGGAATATCTCCACGGTCCAGTTCGGCAGATACGACCTCTTCCCCTGGTATTTCTCGCCATACCCGGAAGAGTTCAGTCAGGAAGATGTTGTCTACATCTGTGAATTCTGTCTGAGCTACTACGGCAACCTGAAGAGCTTCACGCGACATCGCCAAAAGTGCACGCTGCAACACCCCCCGGGCAACGAGATCTACCGTGACGACCACATATCATTCTACGAAATCGATGGGCGGAGGCAGCGGACTTGGTGCAGAAACCTCTGTCTGATCTCGAAGATGTTTCTTGATCACAAGACCCTCTATTACGACGTCGACCCCTTCCTGTTCTATGTCATGACATGCCGCGATGACAAGGGATGTCACCTTCTGGGATACTTCTCGAAGGAGAAAGAGAGTGCAGATAATTACAACGTCGCTTGTATTTTGACGCTCCCTCAATACCAGCGAAAGGGCTACGGTCGCCTGCTGATCCAGTTCTCCTACGAACTGTCCAAGATCGAGGGCAAGCTAGGATCGCCCGAGAAGCCCTTGTCTGATCTGGGTCTCCTCAGTTACCGGCAGTACTGGATCGAGAACATCGTGGACATGCTCTTGGAATACCAAGAAAAGGATGAGAGATGCAGCCTCGACCAGATTGCTTCAGCCCTAGCAATGACGACTCAGGACGTCGAGCACACCCTCCAGGCGTACAAGATGCAAATCTACCACAGGTCTGAACACAAGATTATCATCCCGAACAGTCAGATCGAGGCTCACGAGAAGCGGAAGAAGAAACTCACAAGAAGCATCGACCCAGAGCGAATTCAGTGGAAGCCGCCTGTGTTCACTGCTTCAAATAGAACATGGGGGTGGTAGAGCCCAGGTTCGGTGTACAGTACGGGGCTCGTCATTGATGGGTCGAACCGGGACTGTCAGTGTAATTTAGCAGAGATACCCATTTTTATGAGCAATGATACGTGCACGAGCTATCTGACTTCCTCCAATGGCCTGATCGTCTTTCATGAGCATGTTGAAAGGGACAGACGGGTCGACATCGATAGACTGGGCAGCTGCATGCTGGCAAGAAGCCGAGGGCTTCGGGCCCAAGAAAGCTGCCCGCGTCGGTCGAGTTCCGGTGCCCCACTACCGGCAGCGTTGACCTCTGCCGCCTCGCCGGGGTTATCACCGGAGCTCTCAAATGCGCTCATTAGGTATTCCATCAGCGCACTATGCCTACCAAAGCACAAATTAAGCACAGATCCATCTATCGATGATCTTCCCCCGAAAATATCACAGACGTCTTCCCAACCCAAGAATTGCCACCGTCCCAAAAGACTTTTGGTCTTGGCCCTCGAGCTTTCTCCAGCCCCGCGATGACGCCCCTGGAGCCTCTGCCGAGCAAGGAGAAGAAGCTCATCAACCTACTTCGTGGCTGGCCGTCCCCTCACGTGCTACCGGCAGAGTCGCTCAAGACCGCTTCCAGCAAGGTCCTGTCCAATCCAGACATCTTCGTGCCTGGTCTCCAATATGGTCCGGACCCGGGATATCAGCCGCTCAGGGAGGAGCTGTCCAGCTTTTTAAGCGGTTATTATGACACAAAGCCGGATGCAGAGAGGATTTGCATAACGGGCGGCGCAAGCCAGAGCATGGCGTGTCTACTTCAGTCTTACACAGAGCCTGTCTACACCAAAGCTGTCTGGGCTATCGCGCCGTGTTATTATCTGGCGTGTCCGATCTTTGAGGACTCAGGCTTCAAGGGGCGACTGAGGGCGGTCCCGGAGGACGGTGAGGGTGTGGACCTCGACTTTCTGGAGGACGGTCTCAGGGCATTCGAGGATGAGATGGACCCGCACGAGAGGCCTGTCTACAAGGACCCGAACCTGAGGAAGGTCTACCGACACATCATTTACATTGTCCCCTCCTCTGCCAACCCAAGCGGGAAGACGATGAGTCTCGCGCGGAGGGAGGGCCTGGTGCGGCTTGCTCGCAAGTACGACTGCCTTGTCATCTGCGACGACGTGTACGACTTCCTACAATGGCCCGTCCTCAGCGCGGCATCCGCCTCATCCACACCCCTCCCGAAGACCAAGCCCCTCCCTCGCCTCTCAGACATCGACCACGCCCTCGGCCCCAGCGCGCACGATGCTGCCCGCACCGACGGGAAGTGGTTCGGCCACGCCATCAGCAACGGCTCGTTTTCCAAGATCGTCGCGCCGGGGGTCCGGACCGGTTGGGTGGAGGGGACGCGGGACTTCGCCTTCGGGGTCGCGCAGACGGGCTCCACGAAGTCCGGCGGCGCCCCGTCGCAGCTCTCCGCGACGCTGATCTGCGAGATGATGCGCAGCAGGGACCTGGCCCGGCACATCGACGGGACCTGCAGGCCGGGGCTACAACGGCGGCACGCGCTCATGATGCGCGCGGTGCACGAGCGGTTAGATCAATTCGGTATCGAAGTTCTGGATGGGAATGTGGGGGAGGGGGGTGAAGGGCTCACGTACGGCGGATATTTCGTCTGGATCACTTTTCCTCAGGGCCCCGCGGCTAGGGACATTGCAGAGCGGGCAATGCAGGATGAGAACCTGATTGTGCCGGCAGGGAGTATGTTCGAGGTGAAGGGCGACGAGGAGACAGTGGGGTTCGACAATAGTATAAGGCTGTGTTTTTCGTGGGAGGAGGAAAACGATCTCGTAGAGGGTATTGACCGGCTTGGACGAGTCGTCGAGTCACTGTGGATTGGAAGACGAGATGTGTCACAAGAGAAGGGTTCCGGCGGGAAGAAATTGGATGCCTTCTTCTGATGCGCAAAATATTGAGTACACGGATATATATATATATGCTTACACATTATACAATCTATGAGGACGCCATGATAACAGAAATGGAAACAAATAAAGGAGTGCTGAAAACAATACTGCCCACATCTCCACTCTTGACCATCCCACTTTACAGCTCCATCAGCAACTCATCAAAACTATCAAGATACCCGATGCTCTCGATATAACCGTCAGGCCGGACATAAACATAGCCAGACTTCTCAGCAAAGCCATAGTGCTTGTGCGGTGAAGCGTCGACATCCGCATTCATGTCAATAACATGGACCTCAACTTTGTCCTTCTTGGCGCTGAGGAACTTCGCCTTGGCCTTTTCCACCGCCTTTCCATCTTCAACCGAGAAGAGCAGTAAGTGGTGTCCGGGGCCCCTAAGCAGGTCCTGCAGGTATGACTCCGCCCCATCAGCCGTCAGAATCCGGCCATCCGGTGCACGATATCCACCCTCTACAGGCCCCTCGAACCCGGCGGCAGTGTGCACGATCGAGCTCCTGCGGTACATGACCCTAAGCTGTGAGAGATAACTCAGCAGCTTCAGGCCGGCGTCGGGGGTGCCCACGAGAGACGGCAACGCGTGGGGCAAGAGAAAGTCGCGCATGGACTTCATATTGGGGTCTAGGGTAGCCATGAAATTGAAGAGCTGGTCGGTCTCCCTGAGGAGGTGTTGGCCGACCGGCCAGCGCTCCTCGTTGTACGAATCCAGGAAGGCGTCTGGCTTTTCACCCCTGAGGACGGCCGCCAGCTTCCAACCGAGGTTTACACTATCTTGAATACCGGTGTTCATTCCCTGGCCACCAACGGGACTACAGAAGCGTCAGTAAATATAATATAGTGGACTTAGGCTGAAGGGGCTTAGAGGTCTCACTCACCTGTGGATGTGCGCGGCGTCGCCAGCGACGAAGAGCTTGCCATCACGATAGCTCGTCACGCAACGGTGGTGTAGGTGAAAGCGAGCTAGCCAGGAGGGGCTATAGAGCCGTGGCTTGGGAGTGTTGTCTGAGATCAGTCTATCTATTGCGTCTCGGAAGTCTTTCAGCGTCGGATCCGCGTCTGAGGCCAAGTCTCTCGGGCGCGAGGTGACAAGGCGAGCCCTGCCATCCTTCATTGGCAACATCATCAGCATGCCGTCGCCGATGAAGATGTGGACTCTGCCTTGGGCTTCGGACCAGTCGTACAACGTGTCGGTCAGTATGAAGTCTTGTGCATAGGCATCTCCTTCGAATTCCACGTTCATACTATGCCGAACGATGCTATGAGCGCCGTCGCATCCAACCTGAAGAAAATTATCAGTTCACATTTTCTGTAGGACTTGCGTGGGATCAGGGTAGGCACGAACGACATATTTGGCACGAACAGACTCCTCAGACCCATCCTGCTTGACAAGAACAACGGTGGCCCGTTCGTTATCCTGCACAACACTCTTCACAGTGACCGGACGCTCGATGGCGACGCCCCTCTCCGCCAGACGCCTCTCGAGCCAAGCCTCCGTTTCCACCTGAGAGACGGTGAAAACGCCCGCATATCTAGTATCGGATCGCGACTTAAGGAGAGCCGCGATACTGCTGTCGAAGCCCTCGAAGCGCTTCTTGCCGATCCAGAAGGCATTTCCGTTGACGCGATACGACACGTCTCGCAGCTCCTTGATGGAGTCGCCGTACCTGTTTAGCACCTCGAGTGTGCGAGAGTGCACGCCGAGGGCTCGTGTGTTGTCGGAGCGCACTGCCTCCTTGTCGACAATCCGGAAGCTTACGCCCTGGATGGCCAGCTCCATGGCAAGGGTCATGCCCACTGGCCCAGCGCCAACGATGATAACATCAGTAGTCGACATAGTGGTTTTTGGTGGTTATAATATATCTCTTGAGATTCGAGTGCAGACTTCTCTGCTGAGGGACTGCCTGGTTTGAGTGATTACCAGGTAGACATCTAGCTTCTTTTATAATTGTGATTCTAGCCAGACATGCTTCGCCCATCCAGCGAGGATGCCTCCTCTGTTACATAATAGACACATCGCCATCTCATTATCAAGCACTATACTGTCCCGAGAGTCCTGCGCGGTCGGCGACGGCGACACGCGCGCCGAAATGAAGATCGCGAGGCGAGCCTTTCGGGTCTGCTGCATAGGAGCGGGGGGGACTTGTAAGCACGGCAAAGACGGGTGTTACTGTGTAAGTGTTAGCAGGGTGGTAAGGCTCTGGCACAACGGGAAACATTATTCGAGCCTGGCATGCGGATAGGTTGGCGGGCGTGGAATGGGACGGTGACACAGCCGGATACTCCACGGGGGAAAGCACAACGACAGATCATTCATGCGTCCCGCGATTCCCCGCCAGACTGCCGATTCTGCCGACGACGCATAGTGACTGACGGCACGCGAACCGCCGACTCGGGGTCTCGGGCGGATTATAGCAATCTTTCTGCTGACAATTACCACACGGTCGACTTGATTATTCTGCCGTGCCGTACGTGCCTACCTGAGCATCTGCCCATGCCTGCATCATCGTATGCATCTGATGTCTCGGATTGACGTCTGCTGTCTTGAAAAGTCGGGCAGATGACGTTAGCTGGCGAAATGTGTATCGGGCCGCGGTTGTCCAGCTCGTTGTTGCTTCCGGGGAAGCTGGATATTCATGCCACGTGAGAAAAGTAATAGTCTGGATCCCGGGAGAGCTGTCGACCGCGCCAGGACTATCCACTAACGCGTCGTTAAGCCCGACAACTGGTAGCGTCAGATGTGGGCACTCGCCCTTATTATTACTCTGGGCAGGTAGTGTTGAGGAATTGGAGACACTCTTTTATTTGTTGCTGAGACCTTGTCTGTTGGCATGATGGGCATCTTGGTCCTTCGAGGCTATTCCTACGGAGACTGCCTAGTGTTTGGTATGTGGTGGTAATCCAACCCATCCATATATCAAGAAGGCCGCTCAAAAGGATGTAATTGCATGGTGAACGTCTTCGAATCTGATATCTGTATGCTTCTGTGGATACCTTTCAGCGTGTCGCCTCTCACGCAGCGTAATAATATGTAGGTAAGAGGATTGACAGTTTCCATCTAAAAGGGGAAACAGCCAAATAAGGCGCGAGAGGCTGGTTTTGTGTGCACTGCCGGGACAAATTTTATATTCGATGATATTCGATGAGGTTATCTCATTTGAGCACGTCCGCACGTATCTCAGCGTATGACGTCCTGTTCTAGCCAAGCGAGGCCGGAGACTGGTGGTGTTCCTATTCACCGCAATAAATCCAGCCAAGACTGACTGGCGAATCCCATAAGCCCGCGTCTTACGTCTCGCCCCCGTGGGCATCAAGCCGTCCATTTCGGCAGTCCATCAACGACTTCTCATTCGAGCATCGCATGTCGTGAGTCGTTTAATATCCCGGCGGCGGGCCACCCGGTCCTCCAGGACCTCCAGGACCACCGGGACCACCGGGGCCGCCTGGACCTCCAGGACCACCCCATCCACCTGGACCCTCAGGGCCGCCGGGCCCGCCGGGCCCGCCAAAGCCTCCGCCAGGACCCTCCGGTGGCCTGTCATCACCACAACTGAAGTCACAGCACAGGCAGCAGCAGTCACATTCCTCGCCCTCACCGCCACGAATGCTCATCATCATGGGAGCCTCGGCTGTCTGTTCACGAACACCCGTCAGTCAACATGGTCCCGGAGAGCCACTGGAATACGGGTCGCTTACAGGTTGTCTGTTGATGATGGGCCCGGAAGCTGGGGCCTCCATGGGCTGCTGTTGTTGGGGAGGGGCGACTTCGGGCATCTTGAGCTGGTCGGCCGAAGTACTGAGACACCTGAATCTTGACACGATGGACGAACGGGCCGCAGAAGCAGCCACCAAAGTGGACGATGCTCGTTCCCCCTTTATATCGCCCTCGATGAACCTCGTTGATGGTTGCGCGGCAGGGGCACACGCGTACAAATATCAGCTGTGTGGGTCCGCCGGACCCCTGATTTCGATAGGTGGAGCACCCATGAGGATTCAAGCACCGGCTCGCAGTCCTTATGCAAGATTTCCATCGTGACAGCGGGAATAAACATGTTGTGTTGGCGGAAGGGATGAGTCGTGGCGGAGCAGGGTCTCTCTCCAGCTGAGGTTTAGGACGCGTCCGCGCAGCCAGGGGGTCGTCCCGTCGTTGCTAGATGCGGTGCTTCTGGCGGGCACTCTGTCCTTGAAGGCTTGTGGATCGTGACTCTTCTTCTCATCATGGCTCCATTGATTGCTGGCTGCATCGACTCATCAGCCCAGGGACTGGCCCATGCGAGATTTGGCTGGATCCCAGAGGTCTTGGCTCATTCGATCCCTCATTTGACTGCAGGATGTTGCACATTGTGAGGACCAGACAACTCCGAGGCCGAGATCTCCGGAAGCAAGCATAAACGTAAGGTCGAAAGGGAACTTGACATGTCCATTTAAGTCATGCCATCGTCCTGGTGAAAGTGAGTCTCTCATCTGGGCTTCCATGTCGTTGGCGGCAGAGTTGATCCACTTCCTCGGCCTGGCTTAGATCCTTGGCTCGCCTTATTCAAACTTCATAAAAACTCAATGTATATTCTTATCTGTATTGCGTACCCCTGACAAGTCCAAATGGTCGCGCTGAATTGCTAGTGGTAACTCCCATCCTCCTGAAGGCGTGCCATGGTCTTAGATACCTCCTCATCAGTAGGTCTGTTGGCGATCATGAGGTACAGGACGTTCTGCGAAGATGTTAGCTCACACTCATGTGATTAAATTTTACGAATGGAGAACATGTTGGTACTTGACTTACGCTCTGCAACAGCTTTTTGACGCCTAGCGAGAGCGGCCCAAGACCGGTGCCCGCTGTTCCTCCCATTCCTGCGCCACGTCGCCGGACCATCTGCTGTTCGTAATACCTCGCATCCTCGTGCACCTCTTGGTATGAATGATTTTGGCCATAATAGCGCTCATCGTACGGACCATACAGCGACGGCCGGGACGAGAATCTCCCTATCCCCCCATACGGCGCATATGGGTAGCGCCCACCCCGAGCTTGTAGCGCTGCCATTCTGCTTTCCAGAATCGATCCACGATCGAAACCCCGAAGACCAAGCCCTCTGGCCTCCGAAAGCTCCATGCGGTCAACCATCGGATACCCACGCCGGAATCCGCCGCGTTTGTAAAGCCTAAGGCCGAAGCCGCCGCGGATCCAGTCGCTCGTGACCTTACCCCCGGTGACGAAAGCAAGCGGGTCGCCGCTGCTCGCAGGATGATTGGGATCCGCATATCTCGAGCGGAACTTCGGCTTGGGCTGTGCGTTGGCCATCTTGCTGTCTGGATTGTCACCTGCCCACTTGGCCACAGCGCGTCGGTCCATATAGTCGTTAATGAAGACGCCGCCGCGCTTGACGGCGTTCTGCTTCTTGGTCTCGGTATCCGGGTTTTCCGACGTCGAGGCGGCAAGCTCGTCCAGGGCGGGAAAGATGAGAGGTGCCGTCTCGGGGAACTCGAAGCTGCTGGAGCCGGAAGATGATTGCATGCGGCGCTTGAGCTTGCCTAGGGAGCTCTGGGCCTCTGGTGACGAGGCGCTAGTGATTTTTGAGTCGAGGTTGAAGTCGATGTCCGTTATCATGAACGGGTCACTTGGCTTCCAGGTCATGAGCATGGCGACTAGTCCTCGAGGTTTGAAGAAGTCCTCGTTGACCTTGTCCAGGAACTTGTTCGTCTTCGTTCGGCTGTGCGCCTCGGAAGCGGCGTCTGCTACCATCATGCACGCTATGGACACGGCTATGGTAACAGGCTCAGGCACGTTCTGGACGGCAAAGGAGGCGAGGTTAATCGCCTGAATCCACGGGTTGGGCTCCACGGCTTTGTTCAGCTTGTCGATGAAGTCCAAAAAGGCCGGCTGATCGATCCCAACGTCTTCTAGGATCGGGGCGTATGCACGGATAAAACCCCTTGCCCGAGTCTTAGGGCGGCGCTGGGTGAGGATGACCGGCAGCTCGAGACGCCTAGTGACTGGCATGGCCGAAGGTGACGGCAGAGGGTGCTCGCCGATGAAGTCGGCGGCGAGTGCCGGCGCGTCCACTGGACTATTTGAGGTTTCAGTCGACTGATCAGCCTGGTCGGTCTGTCGATGTGATGGATGAGCCTCGCCGGTAAGTTCCGCCTGCACGTCGTCGAGCTGCCATGCTGCTTCATCTAGAGCTCGGGGAGACTGCACGTCCTCGTCCTTATTCTCCCGGCTCTCCTGGGTAATGTCATGCTGTGTCGATTCGCTCTCCTTCGTTCTTTTGTTTTCGAGCTTCTTCTGTCGCTTTTTTTCTTTGTGATGCTGAATGCTCTCCGAGGCCAGTCCGACTCCAGCTGCCAAACCCTGGAAAACCTTGCCGACCAGACCGAATTGTTGCTGCCGTTCATTACGAAAGGCCATGCTGAGGGGTGCTGCGATTCCTAGCGTTTGAGAAGTGACAGTATGAATTTCGCGACACAATGTAGCTTGACGATGGCAACAGGCTCAGACCCCCAAGCTGGGGACGTTGCTCTCTTTTAAGTGCCATTGTTTCGACAGGCACAAGAAGGCGACCACGTTTGACCTTCAGCCTTGGGAACCGGACGAGAACGATGTGGGTCTCATCTAGGATTTCGTCAGCCCAATGTTGGATGCGGTGCCGGTCGCCAATGAAATGATCTCGCGAGGCTAGAAGTCGCGGCATAGAACCATAGCCGTACGAACAAGCGGCATATCTGTTATACGGACACCATAGGGTGACCCAGTCTTGGGAAGGAGAACTCGCATCACGCATCGTTGTGGAGACGACCACCCTCCTGACGTGTCGAGAAGGAATCAACTGCAGAAGGAAGGGGGCTGAGCAATGAGGACCCGAGGCATCAACGTCGTCCCGGCGTGCTATAAAGAAGCCGAGACGTCACGACGGGATTCAGGTCCTTAGACCTCCATAGCAATTACCGTTAGATTGAAGCATCAAGCCGTTAATACACACAAGCCCTTGTAAAAATATCGGCAAGCCTGAGAATCGTGGAGTTTAAGCCTCTTAGCAGTAGTCTGCCGATGACCCGACCTCATCACCGAATTTCTAGGCAGAACAAAATATAATTACTTTGCTTACAAGAAGCAGTTTGCTCGTACAACACTACTTACGACCCGCCTTGAATGGTAAAAGACATGTCCAACTGAGCTGTTCGCACTACTGGACTTGGTCGATTGCGAATGGAAGATTCGCACTCGGTGCAGATAGTTTCAGCGAATGATGCTGCCAGTCAGGGTATCTGATTGCGTACTGAAAACAGATGCTTTATTGGGTATCCAGATGGGTTAGAGTCTCAAAGCTTGTCATGACAGATGCCAGAACTAAAAGCCTCGCCCTCCTCTCTCGCCCTCTCCCACTCTATAATTCATACGGCGTCGAGTCTGTGAGTATTAGATGTGGTTTCCGTTTAGCAAGGTCTAAGATAGTCTCGGCGAAAACACCATTCGCCCAGGCAAACCAACTTCCTGCAAAACGTGAGATTAGTTACCGGTGTGTGACTCAATATCCGGAGATTGAACAGTATCACTCACTGGTATATGAGGCACGCAAGTTCACATCAATACTCTCGTGTATCAGGCCAAGTTTAGCAGATTTGAGGACGATGTCAAGACAGCCTGCAATCTCATGGTCATCATCGCTTGTTTGTGCTTGAATGAGCAAGCTCATGGGCCATGCGTTGGAAAGGCCAATGTGTGGACCTGTCTCAAGTCAGCATTTCAGTGCGCGGAATTGAAAAATGTTTGCTATCTTACCACCGATGCCTTGGAATTCCTTTCCCACCAGATAGTATGGATTCGATGTCCGACTCAGCAACATCTTGCGTGTGTTTTGATAAACCTCGTCATTCGATGGCAGAAATCCCATGAGCGGCAAGGCGAGCAGACTTGGGTAGTTGGCATCATCCATCAAGATTGACGAGCCATAACCATCTACTTCGTACGCAAAGACCCGTCCAAACTTTGCGTGTTGAATCACTCCGTGCTCCCAAATTCCATCTGTGATCGTCTTGCTCCACCGCTCAAGCGTCTGTGCCCGGTCATCCTGGTTGACGGCCTTGAGAGCAGCAGCCGCTCTCCTGAGTTCTACTGCCATCATAGCATTCGCTGGTATGAAGAAGCCTAGGATGGTCGCATCATCACTAGGCCTGAACGCGCTGCGTATAAGGCCCGTTCCATTGTTCAGAGGGTTTCCAACCCCGTCCAGATTCAGAGTCTCAGTCCCCGTCCAGGCCTGGCGCTTGAACGTGTACTGGTTCCTCTGGAACTGTCCAGTCTCAGGGTTGAAGGTGGACATGCTCTGTTGCTCCAAAACCTTCAGCAGCGTGTCCAAAGCTAGAAGCCAGCGCGGATTCACGAAGTCGAGCGACCCGGTAGCCTCGTGGAAGTCGTTTGAAAGGGCTAGAAAATGACCGAGAGAGTCGAGCTCGTATTTGCACTCGAAAACGACAGACGGCTCATAAGTCGGATGGACGATATCATCTTGACCGTTGTACGAGACCTTGAGTCCGGAGATAGGAGGCGGCTGAAAAGCGTTACAATACGGCGACTGGATAACGTATTCCGCCTGAGTATTGACGGCGCCAAGTATCAAGTCGAATATTGTCTTGTCCTTCTTCGCGAGCGGCATGTAAGGCGATAATTGGTTGCAGCTGTCTCTTAGCCATTCTGCTGTGATATCCCCGGTCACGATAAAGGACTGTGGCCCCTCCCATGCGCCATTGTCTAGTACACTTTGTCCGGAGCCTTTCTTCTTAAACTTCTTGGATCCATCGGTATGGAACTTGACGGTTGTGTCTGTCGTTGAAGGGAAGGCGTTCTCGAAGAGGCGTGCGAGGTCAGGGTCCTTCATGCGCGAAGTGACATCGCGGATGACCTGTTCGACCGCGTCGGAGTGGAATGTTCGACACTTCGGATGGGGCCGCTGGAAGGGCAATGCCAACGGCCCTTCGCTGTTAGGGCCATGTGGGTGCTTCGAGTACCGCGAGTAGTCAGGACACGCCGAGGCCCAGTCTATCTTGTCGTCGTCGATCAACGGCTTCTCCTGTATGCTCCCGAGCTGGCCGGCGCACAAGCCAGAGCGCAGCAAAAGGAGAGCTCCTAGCGCTAAATGTAGCCGGCCCATATTTAGAAATGCGCGTGCGGTTTATAGCCGAGACAGAGGGAGTGCGACAGATGGCGTTGCCTTTGCGAGGGAGTCGTATCGGGCGACCAGAGAGAAACTATAAGCAGCGAGGCGCAAACCTGACCCTCCTGTAGACAGTAAGGCGAGTTACTCCTTTTGTCCTCCGCTCCAGTCAATCGTCAAATATGGAATCCGTGACTACTTCATTATGGTGAGATGTAAACACAAAAAGAACCTGTGGACTCGGCGTGGGAGCAGTGGAGAGATGCAAAAGTTCATGTGATAACAGATGGGGAGTTGGAGATCCAAGCAAGTCGCGTGTCCGTATACCCCAGATTCCCGGAGACGCTAAACCCGCGGACCCAGCTGACAGGCGCGACAGAGTGACAGGCACTACAGGGTGCCAAGTCCAGGGCCCCCTGCACTAGCTTAGCTCTAGACACACGGCGGCGTCGCAGCGTTAGAGATAGATCTCCAGCACCACGATTATCTGCTAAACAATATTGAGTGAGAGATTACGCTTCATTAATTCCCGCTGGGACCCTATTATGGTAGCTCAATGATCTCCAACCACTACTGAGGGCCTTGGTCACCTCGCTCTTATTTCTTGCTGAAGAAAGACATGATATTGCCCTGCCCCTTTGGCGCGGGCTTCTTTGACTTTGCAGGTTGTGCCGAAGTCTCGATCTTCTTCTTGGGAGGCGCCGCTGGCTCATCCTCCGAAAACGATTCCCAGCCGGGCTCTTGTACGGTGACTGACATATGTTAGCGGGTAGAATCTTACTTAGATGTGACTGACTTACCCAGATAGCCTTGGTCATCCATGACGGTCTTCTTCTTCATCACACGCCTCTTTCCGCGCCGTCTCCCGTCGCCGGTGCTCGATATGACCTCGGCAGGCTCGTTGTCTTCCTTCTCCGCGAGGTCCGGCGCTGATGCTTCTTCCTCAGGCTCCTCCATAGGGGTGTCCTCCTTCTCCGGCTCTTCATCTTCACTACTCTCCTCCATCATCCGCTTCAGCTCTTCCTGACGATCCCTTCTGCTCTTTCGGCCCACGTCACTCCCCTTCTTTGGTTCGGGCATTGCCATGGAGTCATCCTCTCCATCGTCTGAGAGCGCCGGCATGCTTGAATCGTCGGCTGTATTGGACGCTGTTGGCTGGGAAGTATCTGCCTTCTTTGGCTTCGATGCAGCTTTGGCAAAGGACTGCATAATACCACCGGAAGCACCGCGCTGCGGGGCAGGCTTCTTGGCTCCCGACGGCACCGGCGTTGACTCCTTAGATGAGGGCTTCTGTTCTGTTTTGGGCTCCTCCTTGGCTCTCGGGGTCGGTATAGGCTTCGTGAGCGCTGGTTTCGTCTCGACAGGCTTTGTGGCAGGCACGGCTACCCTCTGTGCTGCTCCACGGCGCTCCCTTCGTCGGACATAAGGATTGTGAATGGGTCCAAGGGTCTTCGACTGGTCCGCAGAAATGTCTTCAGTTTCCACGTCGGAAATTGGTTTTGAAACGTCCGAGAGGAGTTGTAGATCCTGGAGCTCTGGTCAGCGATTGTAACGCTTTGACAGGAGGGAGAACACGAACCTTGACCGGATGTGAGCCAATGCTGTACACATGGATGGATGCGACTTGCTCGTATTCCGGGAGGACCTCTGAGAACAAGTTAGCTCAAGGAAACTGGGCCCTACATGGGACAGCATGGTTTACTCTTGAGGTTTTCTTCAGCGACGAGAGACAGGGTAACCACAGGCACTTCTTCAACAGTTGGCATGGGCTCAGGGGGAGAGCTGGTCATCTCCACGTCCTCCTCGTGCTTCGAATGGCCATTGGTATGGACAGGCTTCTTGGTCCCATATATCATGTAAGATGCATGAACAGTGCCTGGGCGTTTCTCATTTTGCCAGCCATGGAAGTCGTAGAGCATTCTGGAGTCGAGTGAGCAGCAGTCCCAATGCCTTCACTCCACATGCACTTACTGCTTGGCGACATTGACGTTGACCTTCAGTGCCCGGCTCAAAGCTCGATAGGTGATCTGAGAATGTCAGCTAGGACCTGAAGCTCAGGTCGAGAATTGCACCAGGGTCTTTCTTACAATCTTGTCCTCCGAGATTACCTGCTCAGCGAGGTACTTCCTAGAATCCTCCATGTCGAGGCTGGGAGCGAACTATGGCTGGATTTCTGTGGCCCGAGACTTCAAAAGCGCACTCACAAGAACTCAACTTGGCAAAGAACTGTGCATGCTAAATGTTGAAGGGGAGGAAGAAGGCAGGGCTGATAGTGTGGTTAGGTATCTGTCCAGGCATGTGGCTTGGAGAACGCGTAGTGGGGCCGACTTTTAAAGTAGTAAAACGCGACTTCCCCAAAAACCATGTCCTAATGACGCGCCTCGCGCCTTCCTCTCCCGCCCCCATTCTTTCATCAACGTCTTCGATCCTTGAACAGCGGTCGGCGAGGCTCTTCAGCCACCCGCCAGCCTTTTCACCTCTGGGGGGCGCGTACTTCACCTGTCGCATGGTTTAGTTCCTTCTTACCATTTTTACCCTTCCTTCCTTTCTTTCTCAAGCAAGTCTCGGAACTTACAACAACGAGGATGGACGCTCGACTTACGGGCCCCATCACCAAGGACGATGTCTACAATGTCTCGGATCCAACAGACTGGCTGGGGACACCTCTGTCAAGCCTCATGACGGTCGAGCAGTCACTGAGATGTCACGTCTGTAAAGACTTCTTCGACTCGCCCGTAATCACGTCCTGCTCCCACACCTTCTGCTCCCTCTGCATACGGAGGGCCCTTAACACCGACGGAAAATGCCCACTCTGCCGTGCGACTGACCAGGAATCGAAGCTGAGGGGCAACTTGGCCATTAGGGAGGCCGTTGACGCTTTTGTGGCCTCGAGGAGTGTGATGCTCGACCTCGCACGCCATCCGCCCGCTACGGAGACTGCAACTCCGCCTGCGAAAACCAAGAGGAAAGACCGCGAAGAGCTCATCAACGGCGAATCCACGAGCAAGAGGACGAGAATGTCTACTCGATCGAGCAGCGCGAGGGCAGCAGCCACTACGGCAGCTATGATGGAACAAGAGACAGACATGCTCGAGGTGGAGGAGGCAGAGGAATACATTCCGGGTATGTTTTCGCAAAGTCTGCGGCAAGAGGCTCTCGAAGCTTGTCTGATGGCATTCATTACAGATGACGGTTTAGTTGCATGTCCGATCTGCCAATGGCGGATGAAACCTGAGAGAGTCGATAGGCATCTCGACACCGATTGTCCCGGAGAGCCACAGCCCCAGCCGACTCCTTCAAAGCTCAAGACATTTGGATTGTCGTCAGCAAGGTCTTCTGGGACACCACCAGCCGCAGTGTTCGAACGACTTCCATCAACAAACTACTCACTCCTGAACGAGACGAAGCTGAGAAAGAAACTCGCAGATCTCGGGATACCAACCTGGGGCTCTCGATTACTCATGGAAAGAAGGCACAGAGAATGGGTG
This sequence comes from Chrysoporthe cubensis, assembly GCA_001282315.2. Taxonomy (NCBI): domain Eukaryota; kingdom Fungi; phylum Ascomycota; class Sordariomycetes; order Diaporthales; family Cryphonectriaceae; genus Chrysoporthe; species Chrysoporthe cubensis. Next base: position 1,882,479 of record LJCY02000008.1, on the reverse strand, counting down.
ATGATATGGAATGCAAACTGCGACTCGGTACGGCCGAAGACGAAGCGAGAATTGTTACAAGATCTGGAAATATGGGAGCGCACGCAAGGTGGCCACGCCTCAACGATGTCCATGTCAGCGAATTTGGGTGCCCAGATCAAGGACAAGGACTTTGACGGTGCAGGCTGGTCTGCTAAGCACAGCAACTCTTTCAACGACCTCATCTCTCAGGCGCGCAAGTCGCACAAAGAAGCTGGAGACAGAATCCGGGATATAAGCTCATCGTGCGGTGATAGGAATGACTCAGAACAGCCACGGGTCAACGGCACAAATGATGAGCAAACCACCGAAGTTGATGATGTAGATGCGGTGCATGATGAAGACGAACCGGTCAGGAGCTCGGGAACCATTGATCTGACATCGCCAAGGAAACTCGAGGGCGACAGAGGTGGTAACATCTTACCAAGTAGTGACCATTCGAATCCCGAAGTCAATGCAGTCACCAGTTCTGCGTTCGCAGGAACGCCAACATAATATAGCATTAGCAACAACTTTAGAACACTACTACCAGTTCAATCACCGTGATTGCTGCGATTACCATCTTCAGGTCGTTTCTACACGCACTGCAGAATGGCATCATGCATGCTAGACAGTTGTTTCATCTGACCTTTTACCTCGTTTGAACCCAAGTATCATTATCACCTAAGTCGGGTCGAGAATGAACGTAAGTTGCGATGTTGCGATGTGTATGATTATACTGTACTTGTTTAAGTGTTCGGACCGTGAACAAGTTGATAGACATCGATGTTTTCGTAGCTTGCATATGGGTTATGGCGTCCACGTTTGCAAGCCCAATGTACAATTTCCACATTATATAACACTACGATGCTAGCTTTTGTGGAGTGGCCGTCTTCTATCTTGTTCGGCATGTGGAAATATGACTTGACCTTTCGAGTATGTCCCGTCCATATTGCTACTCTGAATCAGGAATTAGTCTCGATCTAGATACACCAGGGAAAGGCGATCTACTAAACGAAAGTCGAGAAGTGAGCGAAAGGATGCGGCGGCCGAGAATCATTGAATCGTTCGAAAGATTCTAAATTGTAGGTGCCAGCACGGAGATACTCCGGACGACTGATCGAGGCCCGTAGTCCTTTGAGAATAGCCATGAATTTCCACCTTGATGTGTTGGGCTTTACTTGATGTTCGAACTTACTGTCTGTGTGCCATTATAGAACAGTTTGATCGGAATGACCTCATTTACTCAATGCGTACCCAACTGCCTGGTACCCGGGTCGGCCAGGATATGGCTCACAAATAAACTGAGGGCCCTCACATACCGTAACTCATCATAAGGGGATGCCGTGGTACAACTATACTACTGCCGAGGGGGATGGGACATGCATATACTTCTGGTTGACGTTTGATCGATTCCGGAATCCCTAAGTTAAGCGAACCTAATAGGGGAGATGTAGGGATCTTATGTACGGAGTGATGAACCAAAGCAAATTATGTACACGCTCTGGAAAGTCTTGCACAAAACACCAGCGTTCTGACGCCGTATTGCGTTTCAGATCAGCTTTCTGTCTGTTTCTAGTGTACCTTCTCCAATGACATTTGACTCAGCTCCTCTGAAGGGTCTTCTTCCGCGTTCTGTAAATCATCCGTGACTGGTTTGAGAGCATCCAGTTCTGCCAGTCTCCTTGCCGTATCCTCCGCCTGCTTCCTCTCCTCGGCCTCCTTCTTTGCGCGCTCGAGTTCTTCCTCCTTTCTCTTCTCTTCCTGCAGCATGATCTCAAGCTCGTCGTCGATCTCGCTCTCGTCGACGACTGGGCCTTGTTCCGCGAGAATGCTGGACACTTCGTCGGCCTGGCTCATCTGCTCCCGCAGGTGGTCCACCACCTCTTCAACGCCTTCCACGCCGCCAACTTGTGCATTGAGGCTCTTGAGCATGTTTGTGCTGGAGCCCATGACCTTGACCAGCTGAACATTGTCCGACGCCTGTTCAATCTTGGCCGATACCTCCTCAAGCTGGCTGAGCGTAGCAAACCGCTTCTGTAGGGATGACTCAGCCAGCTTCTTCGATTTCAGAGCCGCGAGGGCGGAGACACGGTTCTTCTTCGCAACCGCCTCCTTAGCAGTGGCGGTAAGCTCTTCAATTTTCTTCTCCAGCACTGCCGTCTGATGCTCCAAGTACTCGGTCAACTCCTTAAGCGATGCGATCGTCTCGTCCTCAGTCGTAATCGTTGTCTCGTTGGCACCGGGATTCTTGAGCTTGATTGTCTTGCCATCGTAGAGTAGCAAACCCTGGTCTCGCGACATGAACCTCAGTAACACCTTCAAATCCGTCTCCGACAACCTCTGACCCTTTAGTATTGTGTCTCTGAACTCCGTTTGAAATTGCACCATCGAGAACGTCCTCTCGAAGCGTGAGCTCAAAGCCGTGGTCTGCTCGACCACTGATTTGGACGCGGCCTCTAGGTTGGCTATCACCACGAACTGTCCGCCTGGTAGTCGATCACCACTGCCAAACGTGAAGGCGCCTGTCAAGCCCAGTTGCCTGAAACCCCACGAGGCGATGCTCCATGGTATTGAGCCCCAAGATTTGTAGTATATGTTCTGCTGTGAACTTAGGAACTCTTGTAGTGGTATAAGATCCTTGTGTTGTGCAGCTTCGCGTATGACCGCGCCGAGAGCGAGGGGTCTACCATACTGTTTGCTCTCGAGGGCTCGGAGGAGGGACTCGTCGACGTTCAAGATGACATGGTCCGGACTGGCTGATGAACCTGACTCTGCGAACCCTGCACGCACGAGGCTGGCTAGGCCGCGTCGCCAGGCTGATATGTTGGCTTGGAAGCCATCTGGGTTCGTGGTACGCTGGCCGCGAAAGTCGGAGTAGAGCGCCGGAAGTCGAGATCTATCTCTTTTGTCAGCTCATCATGATGAGATTATGGTGTGTTGTTGTCTTGGGAGGAGAGGGGAGATACATGAACGAGGGCTCTTACTTCCTGAAGCTCGGTTCATGTTCGACAAGCCATTCTAGGGCGTTGCTCATCTTGTGATGTGATGTCGTATTTCGGCGACGACGGAGGTAGATGACGTCGTTGCTGCTGAGACACGGAGGGGCACTGCAGTCGCGGGCGCGTCCTCTCCTCGCAGGTAGACTCAAGACATGAGAAGCAAGTCACCTGAAAAACATCTAGAGGTTAAAAGACGTCAAAGCGAAAAGTTCCCTTGAATGAGGTCGAAGGGCAAAAAGACGGTCTGCAGAAACAGCTCCAGCGTAATGTCTGTTTACTCTTGCAGTGTTATCACCGGGCAGGCAACTGCTACACGTATCGTTATCAGGCCTAGGCCCGCAGGCCTGCAGGTGTCTGCTTATAGAACTATCGACCCGCTGAGTTGTCCGTACATGGCCAACACGTAGAAATCCTAGCCCCCTCCCCCGGTCCCCGAAAGGAAAAGAAGAAAAAGAAAAAAAAAAGAGGAAAAACAAAGAAGGAAAAATTGGGAAGGTCGGTGTTATTGACACTGATTATCTGTAGTGCCTATACCTATCAACAGGACTTGGACGTGTCCTTCATATGGTGGCACTCTCGTACTCTGGAAGTCTGTACTGCGCTTCAACCGTTCTCATCTTAGCATCTCGATTCTTCTCCTCGTGTTGTCTGTATGGCTTTCTAAACCCCAACTTTCCTCATTGCTTCCTCCGCCATCTTTCTCCATCCCCTTGCGGCATCCTCCTTCTCACCCTTTGGACATACTTCCACGATAGCCCGCAAGTAGTTCACTGCCATCTGCATGGCCTCCTGATACTCATTAGCCCTAGCATCGTCTAGGACCGTGAGGCCTCTCTCTTCACAAATTCTCTCGAACACCCTCATCAAATCTTCCTTCTCCACCCTGGACTCATCGCCCTCCCTCATGTTCCATAGAAAAGCCCTAACAGGATTCCACCTGGACGCGGGCACCACGCCCGCAAATTCCCAATCCAATATGCTCGTGATCTTGCCCGTGAGAGGATCGAACATGATGTTTGCGAAATGCAGGTCCTTGTGGGCAAGAACGAGCTTCATGTCGTTCAGCCGGAGCTCCTCCGCCCTGCCATGACCATCCCTGAGGAGACCCGCGAATGCCTTCAGCCGGGGAACAAGATCCCTCATCCAGGCGAGGCGGTCGTGCCTCTCGATAGCGTAGACGAATTTGTCCACGCTCGCGGCACAGAAGGCAGTGTAGCTCTCGTAGGGACCCCCAACGTTCAGGCTCGAGACGGTCTCTTCTCCGGGCCAGTACTTCTCGATATCCGGCGCCTGCCAGAACGTCTCGTCCAGCACCTGCCCTGGGACGATCTGCCCGTCCTCCGAAAACTCCAGACCTCCGATCGCCTTCCACTCGTGCGAGTGCAGCTGGCTCAGAATGTCCGCAAGCTGGGAGATCAGATCACGCCTTGCCGCCCCGTCGAGCTCGTCAAAGACCTTGTCGACGCTGATACCCGGCGCCCGCTCCAAAATCGCGTACTCGTGCTCGAGCGGGTTGTCCTCACCCGCATCGAATCTCACCACGGCCGGGACGGGGATCGACGTGTTCGCCTTCACCCAGTTCATGACGGCGACCTCGTTGATCGTCTTGATACGGGGCAGGTGCCGCCCTGAGACGCGGAGCACGAGGGTAGTGGAGCCATCTGGTTCGAGGGCCTGCGCGGGCGCCAGTCCGCCGTGGGAGTTGGCCTCCGGAGGGAAGGATATGAGATAGAGCGAGTGGTAGGCTGCGGCAACGGTGAGTGGGGTGATGAGTTTCGCTGGTGGGAGGGATAGGGACGCGAGGAGGGCCTGGATGGTGGCATCTGAGAGAACGGCCGGGAGGTATTGTGCCGGCGTCCCCATGTTGGTAATTGCCTGAGTGATCGGTAGGATGGGATGGGTTCGGATGTTCATCTACTGGGGGTCCGAGACCTTTACTATCTATGTATATGCTAAGCCCGCGACCCTCAAAATACGTGAGCACTTATACACATAACTTCAGACTGGTGTGCTTCAGAAGTGACCACATTACGATCATTTCGACTCATTTTCTGACATGATGATTCACATTTGGGTGAGCATTCATTCTTCGCACAGTGCTGCCAACAACATTGGTCCGGATACCCGCCTCGTGAAACATCATCGCCTGGCCTCTACGTCGCCCCAACCCCTAGCTGAAGCTCTAACTAGCAGCCTAGCATGACCAACGGGATGGGGCTACGAACGTGAAGACGGGAGAGAGTGATCTGAACGCTGTAAATTCTGTATTCTAGTAGAAGCAAAGCCAACAGAGTACCGGATTCGACCGTAACCCGGTCCAGACAAAAGGCACACCACTCTGGAAGATCCAGCCTAAGCAGCCTGCGCGATCTCCACCGGACCCTCGGGCAGGTGACTCGCAGCGATATTGCACTGGCGGAACAGTCGAACCTCGTCCTCGGCAAACGCCCCAACCACGCTGTGGATCAGACCGCGGTTGTGGAAAAGCACTAGGTCGCCCTCCTGCCAGTCGTGGGCGTAGACCTTGTTCGGCGCGATCCCCTGCCTCTGCAGGCGGTAAACCGTGTTCCGGACCTCGGCCAGGTCCTCCACGACGGAGCCGTCCTTGAGATGGAGCTTGCGCACCGCGGACGGGTGCACCTGCAGCGCCAGCTTGCCCGTGACGGGATTCCGCCAGCACATGGGCAGGACCTGGATCTTGTCCTCTTCGATCTCGGGGAGCTGGTCTAGCGGGATCTCCATGCCCTCACTCTCTAGCCCGAGGCCGGTGGGCCGCGACTTGGCGCCGCTCATCCAGATGTACGGGTGCGGGGCGTACTCGGCCCTGGTGGTGCGCGCGAACTCCTGGTCCTCGGGCGATAGCGCGTCGAACATCTCGTAGCCGCTCGCAAAGGCCGTGGTGCCGAGGGGCACGTCCATCTCGTCGCCCGTGCCGTCGTCGTAGCGACAGGTCTGCCGCCTGCCGCCAGGGACCTTGACGGCGAGCAGGGTGGTCACGATGGGCGGGGCGAGGCCGTACAGCGCAGCGTCGATGTGCCACCTGTAGAAGCGTGTGAAGTCAAGGTCCTCCTCGGGCGGGATGGATGTGGCATGGAAGGTCTTGTGGTGCGGGTGGCGCAGTCTGATGTCCTTCAGACCTTCGTACTCTGGGACGAAGCCATTGCCGATCACCTGAACTTGAGGCTGGTGGGCTGCGCAGAGTTAGCAGGAAGCCGTGCAATGATGGGCTGAAGAGCACATACGGATAGTCTTCAAATCCGGGTGCAGGATGGAGCGCTTTGCGTCGATGGTCTTCCCGTGACCGTATGATGTACCAGCAGGGTCGAACCGGCGGGTGAGCTCGAACTGGGCCCTGGGGGTGACATGGCTCTGGTTCTTGAAGACCAGGACCTGGTTCTTGAAGAGGGCATCACGGATTACATCAAAATCAGCATCTGCGAATGCATTAGCGACCTCTTCGTGAAGAAGATCCAGCTGGGGAATACTCACCGACGAGGTTACCGATTCAGCCTGGGGAAGGGCATTACGGGTATAGATCTCGCCATACAGAATGATGCTCTGTTCTACATATGCATGTCACGATGCAAGTGCACGATGTGTCTCATCGTATCTTACCAGTGAGGTTCTCGATATCAACATTGTCAACGACGGCGCCAAATTTGATGCCGGAGCCTTCTGGGAAGGACAGCGGCTGAACTGTGATGGCAGGCATGATGGTGTGTTCTTTCTGTCTCTCTTGTTCTTGGAAAGTCTTTTTTCTTTCTTTTTTTGCTGTGGCAATTTAATGATGAGACGAGGGAACAGATCGCAGGGTCGACTTGAGTACGATAGAGTGGAGGCTGACGTCTAGGACAACCTGGGGGAAACGCGGAGTGCCTCCACATTATTTATACTGAAGGAAAGCGGATCGCCTTCGCGCGTCTCGTTTCGGAAGCGCCCGAGGGCGAAGGACTGCGCCGCTTCTGCGCCGCTGAGTGCTCAAAGCTTCGGCCGCTACCGGTGTCAGCGCTGGCCTAACCCGGCAGCTATTGTTCACGCCAGAGATAAGCCAACGTTGAGTGATAGGCGGTTGATACGGACAATACGAATACAGTGGATGAGCTATCAAGATCCGTGACTGACTAATGGCTCTGATTATTTTTCGCACGTAAAGAACGCCATGCAGCCTTGTGGATCGAGGCTCCTTTCGTTCATGCATGATACCGTATCACCCACACACCCAGCTGTGGCGGCTGCAGGTCCCGCCCTCACCTGCCTGCGTGCTCGCTTGCACGGGTCGGTGCCTCACGAGGCTGAGCGAGCTGCCCCTCATCTTCACTAGTATGGAATCCCTTGCCGAGTAAACTCCAGGCTCCGGCCTAGTTGAAGACCATCAGCACCTTGTGGGACTTTCTATCAAGCCGGCACAGCCGAGATGGCCTCCCCAGACCCCTCGCCACCGATCCAGATCATCAACCCGAACACTCCCTCCCAGACACCCCTCCATGCCACCACCGTCTTCCTCGCCGGGCCCACCGAGATCCCATGGCGTCAGGAATTCCTCGCCCTGCTCCAGCCTCATCTCAATGATCTCCCCGGGCCTGTGACCATCTACGACCCCTTTCAGGAGAAGTGGGACAGCACCTGGAAGGAGGACTACGCACTCGACCCGCGGTTCAGGGCGCAGACGGACTGGGAGATGGACCGCATGGAGTCCTCCACTCTGGTCGCCGTGTTCTTTGATGCGAGGAGCAAGGCGCCCGTGAGTCTGCTCGAGCTCGGGCTCTGTGCGCGGTCCGGGAGGGCTGTGGTTGGGTGTCAGGGGGGTTTCTGGAAGAGGGGCAACGTGCAGGCCGCGTGTGTGAGGTTCGGCGTGCCGCTGGAGGAGAGACTGGAGGGTCTAGTAAACCAAGTGGTGTTAGAATTGAGGAAATAGGAAGATAGCCCCCCACCCTCCCCTGTGGGAATCGCAGACTATCTACGGTGACACAGGGCAAAAAGAGTGATGCGTAGCGCCTGCAAGAAGATCAATGTCCAACGCTGAGCGGATAGCGCTGTCCATATCGGATTAAATCTAAGATCTATCATAAGGTTACATATCGTCATTGCGCGGTGCACATCCTCCGATCCTAGCCTAGCTGAAGCCATCATCAGCTGCAGCCTTCTCGTCTCCTTGACCATCCGCTGGCTTGAGCGGCGCAGTCTCCAGGGTTCCGCCTGGGCCACCGGGGGGGTTCACCAGGCTCATCCGTCTAGACGCGCGCTTGTTGGCCCGGTTCAGCGTCACAGGCTCCTCATGTTCCAGGACATCGACCTCCTCAGCTCCGTTCTCAGCGGTAGCGCTGTCTGCCAGGCCGTCCTGCGCGAGGCCGTCCTTCAGCTGCAGGTGCAGCTTGGCCATGTACTCGCTAGCCACGGACCAGGCACCGATGCCGTCCTCGCTCTGCAGCGAGCTGTACATCTTCCTCGCCTCGTTGAGACACCTCTGCGCCTGGATGTACTTGGCCTGGTCCATCCACGCTTGAGCACCCAGGACACTCCAGAAGGCAGATTTGCGCCGCCGGCTTCCCCAGGTCATGGACCCCACGCCCTGCTTCGTCGCACAACACACTGCCATGCGCTCCTTGAACAGTGCGTCTCCAATAGTACCCACGATGCGGCTCTCCATGATCCGCATTCCCCACTTGACGGCCTCATCAACCGCCGGCCCACCACGCATACGCAGGAGCTCAAGGCCAAGTGCCATGCACCGGAGGGTTCCGTACGGCGAGCTGCAGCGAGTGAGATATGAGTAGGAGGCCTGCTCGAGCATGGAGACAATGTTGTCGAGGCGTGTCTTGGAGGACATGTTAGGTGGCATGATGAGCAGCGATAGTGCGGCCATCTCGTTGGCAGCCGCGTGGTACTTCCAGGCTTTATCATTGCCGAAGTCCGATCGGATGAGCTCGTACGTCGACATGGCTAACTTCCAGTCGCGAAGCATGAAGGCGTAGTCGGCCAGTTTGCGCATGATTGCCTCGGGGGCATCGGCAGTGTAGTAGCCTCCCGCGTGGAAGTTATTCGAAGACGAGCTCCCCGTTGAGTTCCTTGATCCACCGCCGAAGGTTGTGAACCTCTTTGATAGACTCATGAACCTCCCACTGAAGCCCTTCCGCTTTGATGCGACCTGGTCGTTCCATACCGAGATGTTGCGCTCCATCGTTGGTATTACTGACTGTGTCACCATCTCACGGATGAAAGTCCGTATTGCTGTTGCGTCTGACTCGAATATGTACCTTGTTGGATCTTCGAACTCCTCCTGGCCCTCGTGCCTCTCTATGTCGGCGAGCTCCTCCTGAGCGGCCATCCAGTCGCTCCGGGGCAGAGGTATGCTGTCGTCATCTGTCTCCGCGCTCTGACTACTCCGTATCCTCAACAGGTGGCAGTGCAGGCCGAGATGTCTTTTCATCTGGTCGAACAGTGCCATGGTCTTTGAAATGTCGCTGTTCTCTTCGTCGTGAACAAGTACGTAGTACCGCAGATACTCCCCGTCGATCCAGGGTGGCAGCCTTCTATCACCATTCGTCGATTCATGATAGAGTCTCCTAAACGTCTCGATAGGCGCCGGCTCGCGGGAACTCGCGGCTATCACACATGCCACAGGGTGTGACCAGGACTCGTGCGCAGACATCGGTATGCCCGAGAGCAGCCGTCGAAGGTAGAGCGCATAGTATGGGGATGTCACCTCCATGTCCAATCCATGCGTCGTGGGTGTGCTCGGTTGTATGAGGTTCGAGAACGACTGCTCGGCGTATTTCAGGTGCCGGCTCACCACCGCCTCCACATCCGATATCCTTCTCCCCGAGCTCGTCTGTCCTGGGGGTTGCCCGTTCGTCGCCTTTAACAAGCCATCTGGCGGCTCGATGTTGTCTCCAAACTGCGTGAACCGCACCGAAAAGTCCTCCCATGACCTGCTCGACCCGTTGCTGTCTCTTATCGTCACTTTCCCTGACACGCGCTCGCCAAACGGCCGCAGCAGCTCCCATAGACCCCGCTCGAAGCCCTTCTCCTTGACCAGACCGTCCGTCTCCGGCGAGGCATATATGGCGACGTGTGGTACAAACGCCTTCAGTGTTAGATTCAGCGGGTCGCCGGGGGTCGTAGCAGCGTCGGTGTCCACAAGGGCCTGTGTCAACGTCACCGACCCTGAACGTCCTCTGGAGAACGGCCGCCCAGGAGAGCCCCTGCCGACTGGGGACATGGATCGAGAGCCAGGAGGTGTGAGGGTCGAGGCATAGAGACTGGCGGCGGACGGGTGGGAGCGTCGCTGGGGGAGGCTGATTTCGGACTGGGAGAGAGACATGCTGTCGATGGTATTCTTCCTTACGGAGGCCGCCATGGGCGGGGAGCTGATGGGTTCGCCGGAGCCGGAGTCATTGTCGACAGACATAGGCAAGAATGGGTCCGAAGCGGTCGATAGAGAGGCAGTAGTGGATTACGAAGAAGAGGCCGGCAGCTTTCCGTGTTGCTCTTCAGAAAGCCGTTTGCTCCCTGCGTTATGTTGAGCGTCGGGCCACAGTGGTCGGGTTCGGAGGGGCGATGCTTGGGTGGCTCTGTCACGTCTGGACTGCTTAACTTTGGCGAGCATGGGGAGGCAGAGCTTTTGTTGGGGCTGGCATGAGACAAACTGTTTCTCTCATGAGCCTTCCTTTGCTGCTGCAGTGTCAGGTTGTTACGCAGCTGCAAACAAGGTCCCTGGCTGAGTTGACGATTAACGAGCGAGGTACAACGCCATTCGGAACTTTTGGGGCTTATCATCACTGGGGTAGTTAAAATACACGTGCCAAATACACTGGCTGACCCCCAGACCACCAGGGCAGATTAAGAATTGAAATCGAGAACCCAAGAATGATTTCATTTTTATTTCCTCTGTTTTTTCTTAAAAAAGTATGTCAAAGAGAAAGGTAGGGTCAAGAGGGAATAAGGAAGAAAAAAGAAAGACAAGAACGAAGGCTATATTGCCTAGCTTCCTCCTCTCTCCACCATGAAGGCATATGTTGGGGTCGGTTGCAAGAGAGGCAATTTCGATATTGTATATAGACACTTGATTCTCAAGCCAACTTTATTTGAGAGACCTTCCTCTGTTACCGACCTTACGTGTCTTCCTTTGCCAACAACTGTAATACTTCTTTCGTGGTAAGGACATCCCCAAAAGCGAACCCAAACCCCCGAAGTCCACTCTGGTGCTGCGTCTTATTTGCAGATGCGCAAGCATCACTAACAAGCAATGTCTCGTACCCACGATTGAACGCACTCCTCGCCGTAGTGTCACTACACATATATCTCAAGGGTCAACAAGACACTCCCCAGGGCGGGAACCCGAATGGAATTATCAGGCGGAATGCTTACCAGCAGCAATCTGTCATGACACCACAGACTACTGCCCTCTCGATCTCCGCTTCCTCCAGGATCTGCGCAAGATTTGTGTTGATAAAAGCGTCGTAGGTATTCTTGTGTACGAGCGTAGGCCGGCCCTTCGGATCGCTCGGAACCAAATACTCCTTCATCTCATCCTGCAGCTCCCAGTCCCCAGATCCATACGCGATCGAGCCATCGGGACCCCACTTCCGTACGAGCTGATTAGGGGAGGGTACGGTGGTGAGCTCCTCTCTGGTGTGGCCGTGCTGAGTGAATACAACGAGCGCAGAAGAGGACTGGAAATATGAGATAAGCTTCGTGATATTGGGGAGGGCGCTGATGGACATCGGGGCAAAGAACCTCTGCATGTCGATAACGAGCAGAGCCGTCTTAGGTGCCATGCTGGAGACTTCGTGGGCCTGGGCTAGGAAAGAACAGAGCCTGTCAATGACGTGGAGGCACTGGTCGGACTTTTGGACGATGTGTAAAGAGACGTTGGAGGTGTATGCTTGGAATGTTGCGTGTGTTGTGCTTTGTGACGTCAATCGAGACGAGTTGGATGTTTGGGGAAGACTCATTCTCCTGCAGGCCGCTTCAAGATTTTTGTAACACAATACCAGGGTCTGTTCAGCGGCCCAACTTCCCATATATTTAGACGCGCGAGGTGGTCATCAACGTTCATATGCCGCATGTGTTGCAACTATAGCCAACGATGTCTTCTTACACCCTACAACGAAGGTATTCCTACTCAGCAAAAAGCAGCCAAAAGTCTCGATTTTGCCCTCGTCGTTTGAAGGACAAGATGCGCTCAGAGTGCGACTTATAAGGCAATGTAGCATCTCAACTAAAAGAACACCAATATTGAGACACACTCGTTACCACGCGAATCAGCTTGAGTGCTTGCACCCAAAGGCGCTGACACCCACTGACGGAGATACAGTGGGCTCGGATCAGGTCAGCCAGAGGTGAAAACACCGGCAATGACATGCTAGTATGAACATGCAACATAGGCAAATCAAATGAGAACTCACAAGCACGGTCAAAGGCGGGAGTATTTTTCAAGAGTGATCTCCGCGTGCAGTTTTATCCCTGCCCAGCAAGCCTTGTCGACTTTCCATGAGCTGAAATTATGAGGGCAGTAACTTGAAGTTCCGAATGCTGAGATCGTCATCTAGCATATTCTAGACTTGTGTCGGTACATCTCACTGGAGCACATTGTTGCGTTCCAGCAGAGCGTTCCAATAATCCCAATCCACAGGCGCCCATCCATTGATGTCGACGTCTGCTGTGAAGTTGCTGAACATGCTATCAAACTGCAGGTCCAAGTCTGGCCGGAACGAGCTCATCGTGTCGGCGCCCAGACCGCCGAAGGTAAAGTTTTGGTTGATATCGTTGTACCTTGTATCAACCTGTGTCGCAACCCCGGCGAGCTGGTGGAGCGCGGAAGCTTCGGGGGGTATCGAGATCGATGCCATAGATGCAGTCCTCGCTTTTCTCGATTTCCGTTCCCGGAGTTCGATGATGATATTGGGCACCGCTAAAGGCTCAAGGTCCTTGCGTGCAATATCTGCCTCTCGAGCTTCCCATGCACGCAGCGTAAGCGCTCTCACGGCGGCGTAAAGCTCGTTCCTTCCATCCTCCAATAGCGCAGGTCTGTACTTGTACATATCCGAGACAAGACGCCAGGCCTTCTCGGTCAGAGGCGCATCTGCGGCTTGAGTTCGGGATGCGATCAGCATGAAAACGAAGGCATCGATCTGGAATGCCACGTCGAGATGCCACGAGAATGTGTCGAGGGCTTTGGTGGATTTCCCAAGCACATCGTACTCGACCATCTGGACACTGATCGAGAACAACATATCCCTCTCGGTTCGAGGCATTGATTTGCCTTTGTACTGCGAAGGGTGATGGGCCATGAGCCTCATCTTGCACACCGCTGACCGCACACCTCCATCGGCCATTAGATGGAGCGGGATAGCGGAGTCCAGATATTTCAAATAAGTGTCCTGCATGTGAGCCTCGAACTGGTCGATGAGTTGGTCTTTCGTTCGAACGGGAACGTCAGGATCATGCAACTTCCTGGCATGGAGCGTCATGAACTCGCCAACCTCGTAGCGACACAGACAGACTGTTACCCGGAGTCAGTAATAAAATCCAGCATCATATAGACATTAGGAGGTCCAGAGCGAAATCGGCTCACATGTCATCTCCGTTGGGCCTTTGTGGACCATGGGCATCTCAGCCATGTCAGGGTTGATGTCCGCGTCGTTGAGGTTGGCAGGCAAGGGAGAGATGCGGATCTCCTGAAGAGAAGGCCTGACCCCAACCTGCGAATGGCTCCGCCCATCTATCCAGACAATCTGCCGCCAAAGCCGCCTTCGCAACTGTGAGTTGTAGACTGAATCGTTAGAGAGACCGCGACCACCTTGGCCGACCATCCTCAGCCCCAAGCGGACGGCAATACCGGCAAGAAGCCAGAACGTTTGGGCATCGTATATCTGCCGAGCGGGAAGCTGTAGATGATTGTAAGCATGACTGTCTGGTCCTGCAGGAACAAGGATAGCGCCAATACCAGAAATACGACGAATGCCTGGAGCGTGACGATGCTCCGAGATTTCATGAAGGACGCGGCGGCGAGCGCCTGTTGACAAGCCGAGAAGTATCGGCTCAGGAGTACTGTCTTCGGCCCGTTCAACTGGCTTTGGCAGTCTTCCTCCTTCAATGACATCACAGCTGCCGCATAGATAGCGAAGAGCAAGGCTATGGACGGCTTGGGCACAGAGTCGAAGTCCTTGCTGGCCTCGATGACCTGAGGCTGGACGAGAGGCGCGTGTATGACCTTGGAGAGAGGGTTGACATTCTGCAGGAAGGTCTGCCATAACATGAACGCGTGCATAGGCGGAGGATGAAAGTCGCGAAGGTTGACGACATCGCGGACGGATGAGAAAAGCAAGGTGGATGGATCTAGGAGAGTGTTTGGCTCTGCTTCTAGAGCCACATCCTCTTCACTCGAGGACTTGTTCGCGCCCGGTTCTTGGAACTAGGGGTCAAGCTTCAGTCGAGTCCTTGCAGCACACGGGAACGGGATTCGAACCTCTTCATACAATCCGGTCCATAGATTCCTAGAAGGTTGTCAACGCATACCAAATGTTGTGAGGGGACAACAGCTCGTGACCCGCTGCACAGGAGGGCGTGAAGGTTTTGGCCCCCGGGGGGGGGATATAGGGCGGAAGGCGGGCTGTGACAAGGGGAAATTGGATCTTTATCTTACTGTCCAAAGGTCGGAACCTGGGGCCTCTCAGGCCGCGGCTCTTCCTGTACAACTATCGGTCTGGTGCCTGGACCTCTCGAGGAGATCGAACCCGAACGAGGCCTCTCCTCTCTGGATGAAGAATCATTCCGCTTGCGACGCTTGTACGGCTGTCTAACGCCAGGGACGCAGTCCACGCCGGCCCGGACGCATCCACTGCAAGGGTTGCCTCTATCACAGCGGACCTTGCGCTGCTTGCAAAGGAGGCAAGAGTACTCCTGCTGCTGGCCTGAGGCTCGGAACTGCGGTGTCGGGGCAGCGGGCGAGGATGAAGAGGCCGAGATCTGCGCTTTGGGAGACGGCTCTGGCGCAATCATGTTGGCCCGAGAGGTTGTCATTGGAAAGGACTTATGGGCCGCTGACATTCATGACAGGGTCGGTTGTAGAACTACATTTTGTCAGACGGTGGTCTAACGAGAGATGAGTCCTGGACACCCGGGATACCAAGGGCTGGCTCCTCTGGCTCTGCGCAGACGTACACGAGCCGCCGCCGGGACTTGGTCGAGAGGAGTTCCGGTGCTGTCGGGCGCTATGGAGACCGCTTCTGGCGGTTTCGCAGGCGAGCCCCAGTCGCCAACGCCGACATCCGGTGGGCGACCCGAGCAGCTTCAGCGCAGTGGGCCCGAGGTGCCCTTCAGGACGCGCACTCACCTACCTCTTTGCGAAGCCATCAACCCGGCCGATCTTGGAAGGAGAATGGCCTACAGCACGCGCGATCGCCGCATCCACATGAAACTCGCGAGCGGCAGAGCGGCAGCGTTCCAGGGTCTTCCAGAAGCATGCCAAACATGTGGGCCAGGCCCAGCAGCACATCCGCGGCGGGGGTTCCAGCAGCGGTGTTCCCCAGATGTCTTTCGGACCCCGATGCGAATGCGTTAGTACCAGCCTCTGGGCCGGCCCAAATGCCATACATCTAAGTTTACGTATCACAAGCTGTACGCACAGGCGGCCGTTCTTCCCTCGGACTTTCGAGACAAGCCCTGCCTGGCCACCTCATACGCCCTGGATCTGTCTTTCGGACTCTCTTCAGCTTGAGCTAAACCCGCCGTCCTGACTCTCAGTATGAAGATCCTCTGTCTCCACGGACAAGGCACGAGTGGTGCGATCTTCAAGTCTCAGTCGGGTCTGTCACGCCCTACAGATAAAACCTTCATGAGCTGTTCCCCGTGACTGACCCGATCACTGCTCAGCCTCCTTTCGGGGCAAATTACCTTCGGACTGGGAATGGGACTTCCCTGATGCGCCGTTCTCGGCCAGCCCACACCCAGGCATCGACCTGCTCTTCAACAGCCCGACCTATACGTGGTGGCCGCAAAACACAACCAACGCAGTGCGCGCCGCACACCTCTGGGTCGAAGAGTACATCGATGAGCATGGCCCTTACGACGCCGTCTGCTGCTTTTCCCAGGGCTGTTCTCTCATCGGGAGCTACCTCCTGTACCACGCAAAGGAGAACCCCGAGAAGCCCCTGCCGTTCCGCTCGGCTGTGTTCATCTGCGGCGGCCTGCCGTTACCGGTCCTGGAGGACCTGGGGCTCGAGGTACCGCAGCGCGCGCATGAACTGAATGAGAGGACTTCGATTCTCATGAGAGCGAAGAGCGCTATGCTTTACGATATCGACAAGCTGCCTAAAGGCCAGGGGCTGTGGGACAACACCGCGGATCTTGAGCACGACTTCGACGAGCTGCCGGAGGAGACGGACTGCTTCGGCCTGGACTTCACAAAGTTCCCAGAGAACATTAGGATAAAGATACCTACAGCACATATCTACGGCGCAAAGGACCCGAGGTGGCCTGCGGGCATTCAGCTGGCGTATTTTTGTGACGACCGGAGAATGTATGATCACCTTGGCGGGCATGACATACCCCGAACTACACCGGTGTCGGAAAAAATCGCCGAACTGGTCAAGGATGTCAATGGTCTCTAAAAGGAAGTGGTGGATAGGGGCTTGAGACGCACGAGTAACTGGATCATCCACTGTCTCACCAGCACGGAGGCAAATTGCTCTGCATGATAGATGGCGCTGACGGTACCTACCAATGAAATAGATTCGCATAGATGCATGTTCATTCTACCAGTTCTTGGTCTCCCGTTGCCATCCACATGTCACTCGACTTTCTTGTCCACCGCCGGTCTCTCACAACGCCATGGATCACAATGCCGATATGGTACGCAGCTTTCTCATGACACACAGGGCGAACAGTCCTTCTTTCATGCAGGCTTTGACCTGCTCATGATGAACCTCCACTGTTGAGGCGACGAGCACAGACCCAGGCCCTGGTTCTGCGAGAATTCAAGGAGTGCATCATTGGACTTGACGATTCACAGCAACATCGACTTTGTATGCGGGTATTGTACCCTACTTCTCACATGCGCTGGTCGGAGCAATGGTCATGAAGCCAGAGAAATCTTGGAAACCGGGGGATGCCATTTCTACGGTACCTCGTTTTTCAGCCCTACGTGCCCGAGAGCTCTAATCTGGATGGTGACGAGCACTTGGAACGAGCGTGTGCAAAAAAACATCCCAACCTCGTACGTACAGGACAAGGCAGAGACCAAAGGCTTATAAGGCAGTCGAACTGTCGGCCTCCAAGTGGTATGAGTGTCAAAATTGCTTGTCAGAAGAAAAAATCTGACGCCCTGGCGACTGCACCAGAGGCTGCTTAAGGCATCAACTTCTGGACGCGGTGGAGACCTTCCGGCACAGTCTGGGCGGATTCAGCTTGAGATGGCTAGGATGCAGCAGCAAAAGCGAAGTGTAGTATTCCTTATAAGAACACTGCCGGCCAGTTAGGCGTGCTCCGAAGATTCCACTCGATGAGTGGGTGTTTTGCTACTTCGCTGGTACAGTATTCATAAAAATTGTTGATAAGGCTTGAGTGTGCAGTCTAAGCGCGCTGTCCGACATGACTGCCTGCTCTGGCCGACTAGGGGGTGGCTCTTCCAGCATTTAATCTCGAGACTAGCCCCTCCCCCCAAAAAAGAAATCCTTCTCGGTTGTTGAAGGCTTCACATGTTGTGAAACTCGGCGTCTCGTTTGCGTGTAATTATAGATCTAATCATGGAAATGCTTTTATCATCGAATTTCGGGCAAATACTAAAGTAGTTCTTGGCTTGGGCCATCAGTCTGTCAGAGAAGTTGTATTAGAATTTGAACTATCAGTCTTGATATGAAAAAATGGATTGTTTTCATCGGAATGGGTTCAAGCCGTACCAGGTGCACCAGGGCGCAAACACATAACGAAGAATTAACGCAGAAGCGACCGTGGTCACAATACCGCGAACGGCTCGACCAAGATTGTAGAGTCCATGGGATTTCCAAGGTTGAGAGTCAGCGTCGGAGCGAAAGCGAGAGCGAAGTGCAGCACACCCATCGGAATGCTGTTAGAATATTTTGCGAGTTCCGCTCATAATGGTATAGTCTGAAAACGTCTCACAAACGATACGAGGCTACAAGTGATGTATTTAGACATATTCACGTCTTATACTCGTGGTCAGCTTGTGGTGGGCCCAGAGCCCGGGGGCATAGCATTTACGCATCTTCTGCAGGTGCTGATGTTAACATATACTATTGTATTGAAGTGAACTCGTAGTACTGAGCGCCAGGTTTCTGGGTATCCACAACACACTGCGATGATTCTTCAACCCGCCTCAGTAATACAGAGACTGGTTTCCCAATTTCAAGTTGCAGGTAGATCGATCATACAGCCCAATAGTGGAATGGCAACGGAGGATTCAAAGCGTCTCCTATCTCCTCCCTCTCGCTCGGCCGCCTGCTCTCCTACTTGCCTTCCCCATAGCTGGCCCAACAACTAGATTGCCAACAGCCGCCTCCGCAAGGTGCCGCATGGCGACATACTTGATGCCCCCCTTCTTCTTCGGCTTGAAGACGTGGTCCACCACAGCGGCACCGAGCGCAGCCGACGCTATCTTGGTGCCCTTGACGGGCCAGGGGATCGAGTCCGTGCCGACCTTGATGGCAGCGACCGTGCCGGCCTGCATGGCCACCTTTGCAGCGTCCTGCCAGGGGAAGTTGTCCCAGAATCTGGATATCTCTGCAATGGACTTTGGGTCCAGACGCTTCACCATGTCCTGGATGTGCTTGGGCATGGTCCGGATGGATTTATCGGAAAGACCCCGTCGTGGTCGTGGGCGTGTCGAGCGGGAACCGGCGTAGGATGAGCTTGCTCGGGTGGCGCGCGGGCGAGAGGCGTGATGGTATGACGAGGCAGCCCTCGAGGGTTGTGGCCGGTGGTGTAGGTGGGATGATGATGACGATGACTTATGTCTGCGTGCATCGTCGCCTTTGTCGTCTCGTGGGCGGCGGCGTGAGGGCGAGGGGGAGCGGCGTCGAGAATGACCGTGTGAATGTGTCCCTGACTCCGCGGTTTTCCTTCGAGACGAAGCGCCGTCGTCTGAGCCGCTCCTCCTCGAGGGGCTCCGCCGCTGCCTGCTATGCTCGTCTCTGGCAGGTCTGTTTGTTTCCCTGGGCGCGAAGTACGAGTCGAAGGGGTCATCCTCGTCCGAGAGATAGTATTTGTCCCTAGGGTCGTAGTCGGTATCCCAGCCGCTATGGTACTTCTCTTGGGCCTCTGGCTGTGTTGTTACAAGAGAATCCTCCCTCTGGATTCCCGGCCGGTACCCGCGGGGTCGATTCGAATTCCGTCGGCGGGAGCCATCCTCACTGCTAGAGGCGTCTTTGTAGTCGGCGCTCTTCCTGTGTCGGCTAGACGAGGGCATCACGCTATCTTTCCAGGAATAGGGTCCTCGTTAAAACAAGAATAAAACAGGGACGACGTCGAAGCAGGGCGTTCGAAACAACACAATGGTCAAGGGGTGGCAATAACCGAAAGACCAGCCTTGAAGCTCGTCTGGGACACTCGTCGGAATATTTGATATTGGAACGTAGTTACCCACCCTCACGATGCCCAGATCTCGTCCCTTTTTGTACAAAGTAGGGTCAGCAAGAGGAGACTGCGCATGACATGGGCAGTGTAATGCAACGCCTACAGGGCCAATAAGTCGATATAGAGGGGCTAGAGGGTCTCACGACTTCACCCCAGTAAAGGGTACCAGCCACTTCCCCGGGATCAAGGACCTGGGGATCGAAGGAGGGAGCTCCAGTGGTGGGGTGAGGTGAGGAATGTCGCGCGGTTGGTTGACGGGGGCCGGTTTTCTCACCCCTGACATCTCTGATGTCATGCCGCGTCCTCCCCAGTACTCGCCTCCGACCTCGATAGTCTTGCGATATGCCATGACATATGGAGTGCCTTTATTTTTTTTTTTTCTTTCTCCCCTTTGGACCTCTCTAAGACGTTTTGCTCGTGCTGTCTTCCCAGACCTGCCATTCCTGAAATTTTGATGCGAATAAGTGCCGACAGTTCACTCTGTAGCTGATGGGCACTGCGTTTTCGTGAGCCCAAGGATGCCATGTACGACCCGAGATAGTCTGAGGATCGGTCGTCCGCAGGTGGTTGGGTAGAGTTCCAGACAATTCTCTGCGTGAACGAATGCCGACTGACATCATTGTCCCACCGCACGGATATATGGGCTGCCCACCTTGTTGGGTGGTATCGCAGCCGCTGACCCGTCTCCACGGTCCCCCACGAGGATAAGGGTCCTTAGCCTCTCAGAGTCCCACCGCTTCTTCGACGTCAAGCTGCATAGGCAAAGATGGCCATGATCAGCACGATCCTCGAACTGACTGGCGTTCCTGCATGGGGCGGCCGCTGGACGGATAGGATAGATCACGTGGTGATCGAGAGATGACGACCATTTCACAAACGCCCGGACAACCAGGACAACCTGACGGCATTCTCTGAGGTCGAACACGTACTAGCATGTTCCGGATTCTTTTCCACTCCCATGGGACGCAGGAAGAAATTAGCAGGTGCCTCGTGTCGTAGTCGCCCATTGTATGCGTCAGGTGCTCTAGCTCGAGTTGAGGCCAATCAGGCCTCTACATTGAATTACTGAAATATTGCTGTGCTGCAATGAGGACACGCGTATCGACTGGTACTTGAATATGTCCAGTCCAAAACCCCCAGAAATCGTAGTGAATAACTCCCGGCCGTGGGTTCGGTCGGCCGCACCACGGGCACGCCGGTGTGGACTGCCGTGACCGGCTCCACAACGGGCCGCCGTGACGGCGGGAGCGGCCCGAGACGTCTTGGGATCCGGGGCCGTGGAGACGGTGGTCGGGGCCGGACGTTATCACGATACAACTTTGGCGTCCTGCCAACCTGCTACGAAGCAAGCGCTGAATTGATGGCGGGGCCTGTTTCTCCGTGCAGACGGTAGACTACAATTCCCTATACTGACTGCAATCCTCCTAGCAACAAATAGGAGCACGACGCTCTCGCCCGCTGTATACGGCAGCCCTTACATCGAGTAAGGGGTCGGCTGAAGGCTCAACTTCGGGGACATCTCTCGGAATAGGATGGAAGATGCTTCTGCTTCGCAACGTTGTCCTCGGCTAGATTTTCGAGGCTGATAGTCCCAAGGTCCACGACCCTCCTCTCCTCCGGCCAATGGACACAGCAGTCATCGGTCACATCGCCGTCCTCCGTAACCTTCGCCGCCAGTTGCAAGTTGCGATGACAACCAGTTGCTTACCTTTAATTCTCGCGGGTGCTTTCCTAGGTACATATCATGGAGGTGTTAGTGAAGACAGCAGGACGCACCATTCTTTGCTCTGACAAAGAACAGATCCCAAGCCTTCATGTCAAGGGAAGCCATAGGAATTCATCCATCTTTCCCAGTTCTCAGTCTAGAGTCGAGTCAAATATTGTGTAGACGGTAATTGCGACTGCCTATATTTTGCTCTCTCCTCTCCATAAAAGATGCTTCGTCTCCTCCATCCATCTGCTTCTCCGCTCTGATCGAATGTCCCTAGAGCATAACTCAATTGAGCTGCTGATCATTAGAATGGCGTGTTGTAATCGTCTCAGACATCTTTGCTTGCCACCAGTGTTTTCCACCAGATCCCGGGATCAGAACTCAAGAGCTGTGGCATAACGGAGTGATTTCATCACTGACGATTGACAAAAGGCTGGGACCTCACTGACGATGTCATCCATCTGCAGGAGGATGGTGGTGAGAGGCCGGGTACTTTTTTTCCCTTCGGAAATATTTGGCACCGCACTCCATCCAGCCGATGCGTGAGCTTCCACGTGGGCTGACAAAAGGACACATTTCTTCTAGGTCCGACCAATGTGTATCGACCGACCGATTGGAAATGAAGGGCGCTTGCGATTAGTTGAGCGGTGCAGGTTGGGGGATGAGGCGGGAAGATCTCGGGCGGTCTGGGAAATGATAGCTGGCTGGGTGGCAGCGCCGTGAAAGTGTAGCCTGTAATATAATTGTCTGGAATTGTTTAGTCGAATGGCGAATTGATCAAGACTTTTCTGAAATGTTTTGTGTCGCCTGTCGTTCGTCGTACGTAAAACATTGCATCGCATCGTGGAGCGTATCAACTAGCTCTTTGCTAGTCTCTACAACGTGCTCGTCTGCTGGGAGAGGAATGTCTATTTTGCGAGGCCAGAATTTGCAACTTGATCTGAGCGACCGCAACAACTTGCCCACGGATAGAATATTGGCATAGCTTGTAGAAACGAGGAACAATTCTGTCCCCACCAGTTCACGAGATGGTCATCCGAGGACCTAAACACAGATCAGATATCTGTTCACCCCGCATAACTCTATATATCTTGTTCGGCTCTAGTGATATCAACCGGCCAACCGTCCTGAGATAACGTGCGGTCCAAAATCACGAATGCTGTTCGTGTAATTGGGCGGCGGAAATTCTCCCGCTTTCCGCCTGTGCTGGCTGCATGAGCCGAAGAGGAACAGACGACCACGCTTGCCATTCAAGCCACACTGGTCAGTTGTCAGCGCATCATGGCTCCGGCCAGTTGGAACAAGGGACCTGATCCCGAAGTTGATGTAGCGTGATGGAATCCAATCCGGAGAAACGTACTTCTTAGGAATATCAAGCCTTTCCCTTTAGACGCACAGATATGACCCGCGCTGTAAGAGGAAACTAGCTCATTCCCTCTAGAGAACAGAGAGGGCGAGAAGAAGGTAGCCGAGTTGGGATGGCCATTTGGAGCAGAGGTGGAAAAGGGGAGAAAGTGCTCAGAAAGTAGACTGGAAGACACCAGGAATTTTTTTTCTGTCGGCTGTAAAGTAATTATAACTATGAAGGGCAGAAAGAATACTCGTCAAGATGTAATTCTTGGAATGCTCCTCTGTATTCTTCCTTCTACTATTGTATGTTGCCCTGAGTCTGGTGTGGGAAGCTTCGCGCCAGTCGGTGGGTGTTCTTTTTTTTTTTTTTTCTTTTTTTCCTTTTTTTTTTCTTTTTTTCCTTTTTTCCTTTTTTTTTTTTTTTTTTTTTTTTTCTTTTTTTCCTTTTTTTTTTTTTTTTTTTTTTTTCCTTTTTTTTTTTTCTTTTTTTCCTTTTTTTTTTTTTTTTTTTTCTTTTTTTTTTTTTTTTTTTCCTTTTTTTTTTTCTTTTTTTCCTTTTTTTTTTTTCTTTTTTCTTTTTTTTTTTTTTTCTTTTTTTTTTTTGGGACATCGGGGGGGGGGTCCATCCCCGCTGGCCAGTGATGATAACCATGGTTGCCGCAGCGGGAACCCTGCAAGACCGCATTACTTACATCACTCTTCCACTGCCGGCGGCATTCGAGTACTACGACAATACCTGACTGACTTCACAACCGTCCTCGACTTGAAACCTCTGATAACACGGTACCGAATTACCGAACGCCGAGTAGCTCAGACGGCCTCCGGGCCGGAGCGCATATCCTCGCAATGGACAACACGATTGGTGACGAAGGCCCCGACTCGGTGCCTGGCCCGGCCGCTCCAGGCGCTGGCGGTTCTGGCATTAGCATTGGCATGGGCATGGGCACTCCCTCGAGCTCGGATCCGCCCACTCCAGTCAACGTCGGCTCTCAGGCGCCCTTCCCTCAACTGCGGAACGACCCAGAGGGGGATGACAGTGCGGTGCCGCCCAAGTCTGCCTCTCACGCATCACCGACTGCAGAGGTCCACGACGACGACGACCCAACTGTCGCGGAGCCCTTCCACCGCACGTCGAGTCCAGATCCGGCGAGTCGAGGTGGGACACACGGGCTCGCGTCCGAGGAAGAGTACGATGGTACCACGGGAACGGAGGACGCTGGTGAGGAAGGCAGGCCGAGGAAAAGGCTCGTCCACAAGATGCACAAGTTCAGCTTGTACGAGACGGCGAGCAGGTACTATATCGTGGGCGGGGATGTGACAGAAAAACGGTATCGCATCCTCAAGATTGACAGGATGGTAGACGACAGCGACTTGAGCATCACGGACGACAAGATTGTGTACACGCAGAAGCAGATGAACCAGCTTCTTGACACCATCGACGATGGGAATAAGGGCACGGGAGGCATCAGGCTGAAGTGCACAACTTGGGGCCTGCTGGGCTTCGTCAAATTCACTGGACCATACTACATGCTGCTCATTACGAAGAGGAGCATCGTAGCAATGCTTGGTGGTCACTATATATACCAGATTGAAGGCACGGAGCTGATTCCCCTCACACCGGCCAAGTACAAGACTGACCAGCGGAATACTGAGGAGTCTCGATTCCTATCCATCCTCAACAACCTCGACCTCACCAGGTCCTTCTATTACAGTTATTCATATGATATCACGCGGACATTACAGCACAACATCACCAAGGAGCGAATAGCGTTGAATAGTGGCTTGCCTTGCTCTGTGGATGATGATCTGAACACAATGTTCGTCTGGAATAGTCATCTTCTTCGGCCTGCCGTGGATGCTCTCAAAGACCCCTTTGATTGGTGTCGTCCTATCATACATGGCTATGTGGATCAGGCTTCGGTGTCTATCTATGGTCGAACTGCGTTCATCGCCATCATAGCCCGTCGGTCTCGGTATTTTGCAGGAGCTCGTTTCCTGAAGCGCGGAGCCAATGACCTTGGTTATGTGGCAAACGACGTGGAGACTGAACAGATTGTGTCTGAAGCGCTCACAACATCTTTCCATGCGCCCGGTGGCAAGCTCTTTGCCAGCCCGGAGTATACGTCCTATGTCCAGCACCGTGGATCTATCCCGCTCTACTGGACACAGGACAATACAGGTGTCACTCCGAAGCCACCTATCGAGCTGAATCTGGTCGATCCTTTCTACAGCGCTGCTGCCTTGCATTTTGACAATTTGTTCGAGCGGTATGGCTCGCCGATTTATGTACTCAACCTCGTGAAGGCGAAGGAACGGACTCCGCGTGAGTCGAAATTGCTGGAGGAGTACCGCAAGGCCATCACATACCTCAACCAATTTCTACCTGAAAAGAACAAGATCATCCAGCGCCACTGGGACATGTCGCGCGCCGCCAAAGACCCCGCCCAGGACGTCATCCAAACTCTGGAGGACATCGCCGAAGATGTCGTCGTGACGACCGGCTTCTTCCAGAATGGCGACGGGGTGATCAACCCCAAACGAGTGCAGAATGGCGTCGCACGCACCAATTGCATCGATTGCCTGGACCGGACCAACGCCGCGCAATTTGTGATCGGCAAGCGCGCGCTTGGCCACCAGCTGCACGCCCTGGGGATCCTGGGCGACACGGCGATCGAGTACGACACGGACGCGGTAAACCTGTTCACGCACATGTATCATGATCACGGGGACACGATCGCCGTGCAGTACGGCGGGTCGCAGCTCGTCAACACCATGGAGACGTACCGCAAGATCAACCAGTGGACGAGCCACAGCCGCGACATGATCGAGAGCTTCAAGCGGTACTACAACAATTCGTTCATGGATGGGCAGCGGCAGGAGGCGTACAACCTGTTCCTGGGGAACTACATCTTTGCGCAGGGACAACCAATGCTTTGGGACCTGGCAACAGATTATTACCTGCATCATGCGGATCCGAGGACGTGGGCGAACAAGAGGAAGAGAAGCTATATCAAATGGTACACGCCAGATTTTCTCAAGGAGCATACATTGCCAGACTATTCACCGCCCAAGGGCACCGAGTCGAAGCTGCCAGTCTCTTATTTCGATGACTACTGGCTCGAGTACTATCGCCCGTTGACCTTGTCATCCTTGCAGAAGATGTTCCCGTACAAGATGAACTCAACGATCAAGTACATCCCATTCAAGTCCACACAAGACGGCCGCTACGACCTTAGCCCGTTCCATGTGCGCGCCCGCCCCGAGACAGACGGCGATGGCCACGATAAGCGCAAACAGAAAAAGGGGGTGACGATATTGGACCCGAACGAGATCGCCAAGGCCGATGGCGACGACGACACGGCATCCATTGCGTCTGGGAAGGCGGGCCACCCGAACAAGGTCATCTCGCTGCAACGCTGGCTCCACCAGTCGCCTGTCCAGGACAAGGCTGGCTTGAACGGCAGCCCGCACGGCATTATGAAGGAGCCTGCGACGCCTATTGTGAATGGCAATGTCGAGAAGCCTGTCGAAGCGAACCAGCAGAAGGTTAAGGCGACTCCGCTGGAGAAGTCCCGCCAGGCGCAGTGGACCTTCACAAAGGTCGTTCATGAGTCGCTCAACCCGTCTGTCAGCGCGCAAGAGGCTGAAGATTATGTTCGATACGTCAGCCATCCGCAGAATCTCCCATTGGTTGTGTCATCCGACACGCCGGCCGACATGGCTGACAGTGAGTACCAGGAGTACGTCAACGGGAGCTGGCAGAGCGACGGTCTGTTGCTCGTACCGCCAGGAGCATCATCAGGTGGCGCAAGTCTCACTGGGAGCGCGGCAATGGATGACTATTGGCACATGTATTCTGACCTGCTGAAGGTTGGAGAAGACCCGCTCACAGTGAAAGACGAGGATGCGCAGAAAAAGCGCTATAAGGCTTATGGCAAATGGCTTCGTGGCAAGAGCCTGTTCAAGCAGCAACCCGTTGACTAGGAGTCGTCCATGCCTGATAAATGGCAGGAAGCGATGCGGGATAGGTGGGACAGCACCATTTTGACGTATCCTGTCACGTCTAAGGACTGGTGATGCTCGTTTCAAAGACCTATGTTTCAAAGATCCTTAAAGAGGTCTGCAAGAAGAGGCTCTTGTGCGATCAGTGGTGCTACTTTTCCCTTCAGACTGTCTCCTCCATTGTCACCCCTCTGGGTCGCGATGGAGAGCATGGCTGCTGCTTTGATGAGTGAGGTTTTGACCAACACGAGGTCACTGTTGAGCTCGTCGTTCTCGTCGTGCACGTTTAGAAAGCAGACGACGAGAGCCCTCACCAGTTCCTCCTGGTAGGCGGGCGTTGAAAGGCGCGGCCAACAATTCAAGATTACCGTTTCGAGAGAGCGTAGAGCGGAGTGCAGCGTGTCTGGCGCCAAGGGTGCGAAGGGATTTGTCATGACTTTGGAATGCATGGGGATCAGATCCTGTACACGTATTATCAGCATTGTTTAGATACCCTCATGAGCAAGCAATTGCAACGGCGTTGACGAGGAACTCGCCTTCAAATGCTTGACAGCATGAATGCCCATCTCCCTAACAATGTCGGTCGTTTGCGAAAATAATAACTTGACGATTCGCACGTGCTCTTTGGCGTGAAAATAAGATGAGAAAACGCCGTCACGCAGTATCTTGTCCAAGAGGCTGGCTCTCGATGAGCGACTGTTCTCAGACCCAGTCTGGGCCTTTACATATGCTTTCCTTGCAAGCGTCAGAAGTGTTGTGTATGCTGGTCCAAGAAGCTGGATCGATTCTTCCTCCGGAGTGATGCTCGGCAGGAAGTGCAGCGTCGGGAAGACGGCGTCTTGAAATACGCTGGCGAGGCCGGTGTCGCGAAGGATGTTATCAGGGAATTTCACCAGGAAGACATTCAGAATGGCAAGACCGCGAGCTCGAATCCTCGTGGCCCCATCGTCTACCAGTGTCAGGAGCACTGGGATGAACAACGGCCACTGCTTGCTGATGAGATCCTCCTATTGACATAAGAGTCAGTCGTGGCCGCGCTGCTAGGTGTCTGGAGGTGTTATAGCTGCAAAAAGAAAAGACGCTTACATTCGCCTCTTGAACTGTCCATTCAAAGATGGCTATTGCTCTATAATCCGCATACTTCCACGGTTTGACCTCCTTGTTTTCGTCTGATAATCCGCGGTGAGGATCGTCTTCGTCCGGGAACTCGGCCTTCCTCCCCGATGCTGTGACAGCTTTGGGTCTGGATCGGGAAAACATGGGGCGTAGATAACCCTTGAGAATGGTCTCAACAATCAGGCTGTCTTTCTTGAAGTGGCTTGAGAGCTGCAAGTGCACCAGATCCCCGGGGAGCCGACCCGCGTCTTGGGTCGTCCATGGATATGGATCCGACGTTCTGTCTGAGGCGTCGGACGTCAGTGCCATCTCGGTGAAGGAAATGACAGTGAGAAGCGTGTCCTCGCTGAACCTGGCTGCGTAATCATTGCCGCATATCCACAGTATTTCGATGCCGTAGGGTTCTAGCTCGCGACTATGTTGCACGACTCGTTCGTAGTCGGAGTGCTCATCGTCTCCTGTTCTTCTGTGAGTCACAGCTCTTCACAGGGTCTCTCTGGCCAGAGTCTCTACACACCCGCACTCTTACCTTCCTCGGAAGTCACGCGTGGAGCAATGGCTTCAGCGATCCAGTCACAGAGACTCTGCAAGGCCGCATCATCATTTGGCCCGCGTTCAAGTCTGTCCTTGTTCTTGAGACAGGCAAGGATGGCAACAAGACCGGTCCGAGGATCCTGCAAACTCACGGTCAGCATATGCACGGAAATGGCACAAAGAGGCTGGCTACAATACCGTCTGTCTCAAGCACGATGATTCATCGGCAAGTGCTGCGAAGGTGACGTGCTCTGGCACGTCTGAGCCCGGTGTGTCAGCTCAGGTGTCTACGATGAACGGAGGAGACGAGGCAAGACTCACAATCACCCAATGATTGCCAGACGTCGTCCGTGAAGCCCGTGGACGTCGAAAGTGTGCGGACGGCTTTCACAAGCTCCTCAAGGGCCGGCATGATCACGATATTGTGATCAAGTCATGAGGCTAAAGGCTACGCGCAGCCCAATGCACCACATCGAGGTTTGTTTGGTGTGAGCGGTTGTTTTCTGCAGCAATTCAGAGCCTGAAGTCCAGGTGGGTTCTTTAGCAGCCGCCTGTCACCCGGACCCTAAAGATGGTAAGCGGCGGGGCAACGGCCGCTGGCACGGCCCGCTACTACGGGCGGTCACCATTGTCAATTTAGGATTCCAACCGCTACACAATCAGGCGGTCTCGCAACCTCAGCCTCCCGTGGTTGACACATACTGTACCTAGATGTACGGTAGCAGACAAATAACTGAGAGGTGTGATATATTATCGCCGAAATATTTCCCTTTCATCCATTTCTGGCCATCTCAACCCATCAGAATATTTCGCGAAGAGAATTTGAACAGTTGCATGAGGTACCGAAACCACTCCGAGGAGTGCTCATTTTTCGAAGTCTATGAGGTATCTATTTTGTGGCCATCCTCCCCGTCATTTCCTGAACATCCAGAGCACTTTACGCAAGTACTGAAGTAGGCATATGGTGCTAACTATCACTTTAGTAGTCCTGCGATCCCAAGCTCATCCTTGCGCTGCCGGACTTCCTCAACCGCTCCAGCTGGGTCCGTCTCCTGAGGATTTCGCAGCTGCCATGCCATGCAAACATCCAACGCGGATGACATCCACCTACCGGGCTTGATGCCCAGTGCTTGTGAAAGCTGACGTCCATCTACCAATGGTTTGATGGAAGGCGCGTCCACCAGGTCTAGACTCTGAAGGTGTTCCATGAAGATCCGCCAGCTCTCCCGGACAGCATCGAGTGCAGAAGCGAGGTCGTCCTGAGACGTCTTCTGCGCTCGAGTCATCACTTCATCGAGGGCGGCAAAAAGGACCTGTAGACGCCAGTGCTTTCCATGAGCCTCCCACGCGCGAATTGACATGCCAAAGTAGTCCCTCTCGTTCATACGCTCATTTCCGAGAACGACGACGTCCTTGAGTTCGACAATCTCCTCGCGATGCCGGACTGCGGCTGTGATCAGTTCCGTGACTTTGTTCGGGGCCCTGATGCCCTCGCGAGCCGCCAGCGTTGCAGCGGGTGGGTTTTTCTTAAGGTTTGAGACGGAGTTGTGTAAAGGAATCCGACTGAATGGGACCACGCAGGCGAGGACCCAGGCAAGGTATCGTTCTTCGTCTGACGTGACGAGGACATCATACAAGGGGTGTGTCGCGAGGCTGTGAAGAAATTCATAGGCGACGCTCCACCCCTCTAAGCTAGGTTTGGGCATATCGGCCTTGCTGGGATCGGTGAAGACTGTGTGATACAACCCGAGCTCTTGGATGTAGCGAATTGCGTCTCGAGGGTGCTCTCCTAATGTGCCAAAATGTCAGCCAGCTGCAATGTCTTCGGGTCAAAGGGAGGGTGGGTTTCAAGTATCAAGTCAGGAGCTGATCATGTTTCGGGAGCCTTCTCACCCTTCAACATCTTCTCGACCTCCACACCAACTCTCTCACGGCTTATTTTGGCCCGCAGAGCGCCGAGAACCTTCTCGTTGCTCATAGACTGCTTCACAGGAGGCTCAATAGTGAAGCCAAGACGACTGGCAAATCGGACGAGTCTGAGCACGCGTAGAGGATCATCCATGAATGTTTGAAAGGGTTCCATAGGCGTGCGGATGACCTTCCTTTGCATATCCTCCAGGCCACCAACAAAGTCTTCCACTTCGTCAGTATGTATGTTGTAGAAGAGCGCGTTCACTGTCGCATCGCGTCTGCTGGCGTCCTCCTCTGCCGTTCCGAAGTCCATTTGAGGGTTTCGACTATCTTCGGCGTATGTCTCTGTACGTAGATTCACAAAGTCGACATCAAGGCCAAATATCTTGACCGTGGCCGTCTCCAGATTCTTGGACTTATCTGGGTTCTTAGCAATCTTGTGCAAATTGCCCAGGTCCTCCTTACGAAGGTTGTGTTTCTCCTTGTTCTGGGGTACATCGCAGAAGTCGCGAAGCTTGTTGCCAAAGATCTCGCCTGTCATGCAGTTGATGGCGACATCAATGTCGTGGCTCTGCTGGCCCAGAAGCTTGTCGCGAACCCAGCCGCCTGCCCATCTCAATACAAGTTCCTGATCTGAAGTCTTGGTATCTGTTCTGTCGATGTAGGCAGCTGCGTCGATGAGTAGTCTCTTGAGCTGTCTCTCGCGGGGATCCAGCTGCAGTGTGGTCGTCATATTGGCACTGGCTGGACTGAGTTTTCTCTTCATCTGCCAAGAAGGGAGAATTCCGAACTGACTCGTTTTCGAGAGTGAGATCCTGAAGGCGATTCGATACATAAGTCATCTGATGTGACTCCTTTGGCGGCAGTCGCCTGGTCAAAGTTTGGACACCGTTGACTGTGAGAGTGTAGCATCTGCTGTCATCGGCGTACGTGCTAAGCCTGGACGACCTGCACTGACTCACAGAAACTCTAGCCGAGAAGCCTGATTGCAGCAGCGGAGAACACAGCTGTGAGACCTCACAGAAATATATTGCAAAAATGAGGCTTAGCACTTTTGTTCTGTTTCGTCCAGAATGTGCTACTAAATTGAATTGTTGAGAAGTTGCCAGTGACTGCCAGCTGATGGGTGCAACAGACGACGTTGATGGGTTGACTAAGCATGCATTTCAAGCTGAGGCCAATGAGAGAAGATTGTGAAAAAGTGGATCTCAAGATCATGTCGTCTTCAAGTCCATCCTCTTCACAACATGGACTCAATCACCATATAGTACAGACTGTGAGTCTGATATGGTCTTACGGAGAACATCGCTGCCCCCCCCGGATATAGGACCTAGCTCTGGTCTCGAGGTTCGTATCAAGTTCTCGAAGCCAAGGTTCGCTCTCTGACTTCGTCTTGCCAACATCTTTAGAGCACGCCATGGTGTGCAAGCTCAGCCTCGCAGGGTGCCCATGTGATTGATTAATTGCTTGGCTTCCAGCTTGAAAACGGGTTTCAGGGGTACTTCTGAACACCGCTGACTTTGGACGATTTTCATCACGACCTTAGTCGATGCCCCTCTCTGCCGTTGTCCAAGAATCCACAGTTGTTTCGCGGCTATGTCTCATCTGGAGTGCTACCAGCGTGCCAGCCAACTTGCAATCGGCTCAGTGAGACAGCATCTTTACGGAGCTAGTGCTGCCGTATATCATTGCATATTCAAGGGCAGCCTTTTGGCCACCTGGGTCGTTGATCTCGTTGCTGCGTCTCATCTTAACGTCCATCACCTGCGCACAGAAACAAAGCAACTCTCACTTCCAGACGGCACTTCATCAGCTAAACACGACGGCAACACGTGAGACGAAAGCGGTTGTCTGTACGGCGCGCCGGCTGCGCTACTCGATTCCGCCCCTTCAGATCGATGGTTGACAGGCAGAGAACGAGAGACGAAACTAAGCAGCTAGGGGATGAACC
This sequence comes from Chrysoporthe cubensis, assembly GCA_001282315.2. Taxonomy (NCBI): domain Eukaryota; kingdom Fungi; phylum Ascomycota; class Sordariomycetes; order Diaporthales; family Cryphonectriaceae; genus Chrysoporthe; species Chrysoporthe cubensis. The sequence goes on along the minus strand of LJCY02000008.1, from coordinate 1,850,312 downwards.
AATCCTCAATTTAACAAAGTTGGTGAATCCTGAGGCATTTTCCTTGATTCGTCGAACATTTCTCATATTCCGGGAAATGTTTACGTGTGCGAACACTTCAACATTGAGGCCAGGCCATGATCGACCGTGACTGAACCAAGCATGGATCAGGCTGAGGCTGCAACCAATTCGACAGGCGTCACCGGGCAGCCAAACATGATCTCCAGCTTTGCGTGCTTGAAATTAACCTTTATGAAATTTCGAAGGCAAATTCATCAGGTAAACGGTTAAGATATCGTTCAATGTGTGTCGGGAGGCTGAGTGCGACACTTGATCCCGAATTTGGTTGTCTTGTTTGCTTAGACATTGCTGTGTTTCAACCTTCCAGCCTTCCTCGGCTCCGGTTCGCACAGCCCCATGGCCAAGACTACAATACTTACAGTAGCCAACCTTGGCGCTGCTTTAGGTGGGCAATCTTATAAGGCAGCATCCCCATTCCCTCGGAGCCAAGACGGATCCAAGATATCTACTCGAGGATCGCCCTCCTTGCATCACATAGAGCACAATCGCGATAGGTTCACGGGAAAAGCCAAGACAAACACAACCGGCTAGATTCATTAGCATGATCACCACGATGTTTGTGATCTCCGAAGATTCTCAAAGCCAAGCTTCGCTGATAGTCCGAGTAGGGAGTCCATTGCGGATGCTTCGTTAGTCAAGACTCCGTTGATGAACGGCACAACGTAGCCCTGCATGGCGTTTTCTGTCTCCATGAACACTGTCGAGACTATGAGATTGCGCTCAGCCACTATCAATCGTGCGCGGTGCGGAAGTTGTGGGATCCGCGCCGTAGTCATTTCTAGGCGCGGTCCGTGATGCGACGCCTTGCGGTGGCATACCGCAATCGTCGCCGTTTGCCTCCGCATGAGATCACCTTTCAGTCTCGGTACCGCTTGGCAGTTTGGCCCAATAATTGTGAAAATGTTTGGGACAGCTTCAACCCTTAGTCGCTTTGACGAAAACCGCTGGTGATCATCTCAAGAAGGGCGGAGTGAGGTGACGAGATGTCACCACAACATGTTCCATCCCCGAATGAACATGTGCTGGCTGCCTGTTCAAGACCTATATAATGGCCCTCCTCCTGCCTCTTGAATGCGAATGCTGAACGATATTCCATCTCGATAGTTACTTTAGTCGACAGCGACCGTTTGCTTCACTTTAATTTCATTCTCTACACAGTGCAATTATCCTGCTGCGCGGGCAACAATTATAATTTTTTTTCAAAATGAAGTTTACAGCCATCCTAGCTCTCATCCCCTTCGTCTATGGCCACGGTGCCATCATCAAGGCCACGGCTCCTGGTGGCGGGTCGGGCATGGCCATCGGCATCGATCCTAGCACACCTCGTGATGGAACCCGCCGCGATCCCTTCCAGCAGGACAGCACGCGCTTCAAGGGCCAAAACGCCGATACTGTCGGTCAGACCCTCGGCGGCGGCGAGAACGACCTGGAGGCCGGCACGCAGGCCCTGATGGCCATGACCGGCGACATGCTCCCACAGGTCACCCCCGGCGGTGCGGTCAACATGGTCGTCCACCAGGTCAACGGTGACGGCGCTGGCCCATATTCGTGTATGGTCAACGCCGACGGTACTGCCCAGCGGTGGACCAATATCCAAGTAACCACCAACGTCCCCGGTGATAATGGTCGCAATAGGGTAAGTGTGCCATCCGACAGTGCCTTCCCATTAGGCAAGCAGCTAACGAGCGGAATTCCAGGACGGTGCTACCACCGACTTCCCTCTGGATGTGGAGCTTCCTGCCGACCAGGCCTGCACTGGTAACGTCGCGGGCCAAGACAACGTCTGCCTCGTCCGGTGCCAGAACCCGGCCCGCGCTGGTCCCTTTGGCGGCGTCGTTCCCGTCCAGATGGCTGGTGTTGCCAACAACACCGCCGCGGCCGCCCGCCGCAATCTGGGTATGGCTGTCAAGCGCGCTATGCTGGAGGCACAAAAAGCGAAAAAGAGGAATTCTCTCGAGGAGGAGGCCGCCGCCCTGGGAATGAGCGCCCAGGACCTCGAGGAACTCCGAGAAGACGGCGAGGAAATTTGAGGAAGTTGATGCGAGGGCGCGAGCACGCTCGTGGGCGAAAGGATTGGGGGGGGGGGTAAATTAGGAAAGGGGATTTACTGAAGTTTGATGCTGATGCTGCACGACGGATGCTCACTTTCGTAGTTTGTTAATGATATCCAACCTCAAGGGCTAGATGTCCTGTCAACATACACTTCTTAGCCAACGTTTCCTCTGCGCACTCAACATGTGAACCGACTTCCCAACAATTTCGCGAAACGCGTTTTCATTACTTGGGCCTCAAACAACGACATTGAAATCTTGAGCATTCACGTACAAGCAGGAGTATTCTCTTGCCGTATGTCTCGCAGGCACTTCAGAGAATGCACGGTACGTACCGCCTGCAAACGTTGCTAAGCCACGTACTAGTCTAGAACTTGGGAAACTTAAGAAATTCAACTAAGATAGTCTCGACCTGCCTTATGTTTTCAGCGAGATAACGTTGCTTTCGAAGAGGGCCCGCGGTGGCATATCTGACGGGATACCCAGGCCTGCGCACAAGTCGGCCATCTCGGCGCCTCAGGGTCCAGGGACTGACAAGATGGCGGAGCGTTGCACGGGACGGCGAGGAGTTAGGCCACGTGAGCAGCGTTCGAAGCAACAACGGACTCTTTGATCTACGAGAACAGTCTAGACTCGAGGAGATCCGATTACTCGGTGCGAAAGGCCAACTAGGATTGACGATGCACCATTCGTGGGTCATGTCTTGCATAGAGCGGCCGGGGGGCGGGGTTTGGCGCCTGGCCTGTACTATAACTACATTATCTTCACCTCACGATTGCCGACTAGTGGCCATTGCCACTTCCTGGCTGGTCAGGCGACGCAACTTTGAGCCACTTTCTCTCCTCTAGTTGACGAGAGGACGAGAATCACTGGCGAGAGGTAGGCTTGAGGGCTGTGCGATGTAACTCCAAGCCAAGACCGAAGGGGAAGAGCGGCGAGACGGCTTGGCTGTCGAGGTGGTAGATGTCGAGACCACTACACCCACTCAGCCTCGACACTACTGTGCGCCGGGCAAGCTAATCCTACCGGCGTGTCCAGTCCGATCTTGGAGCTCGAGCCTCTGGGGACGTCACTCGCAACACAACGTTGAGGTCCGGCGCCGCGGGCTATCAACAAGAGAACAACCGGGCCAGTGACGTAATGACGGCACAGCCACCTCTCCAAGACCTCATCATCCGTTCCCTTTCGAGCAGCTGCTTGCCAATCCCCCACGATCCTGGCTGCTTGGTCGGCAATCTGAGCCGTATTGGCGGAACCCCTCTGTGACGGGCACGAAACACCCTCGTCAGGGCGTATGTGAGATGTTCGCGGACCCCCCTTATATCAGAGTGCGGACGGCGAATCAAGTCTCCCAAGAGGTACAGGAGTAGAACGAGGGACAGATCTGATCACTCGCCCAGCCGCTCTAGGTGTCGATCGTCCAAGCGTAGCCATCGACAAAGTAAACCCGTACCTTCCTCAACAGTTGCGCTACGCAATTAGGCGCTTCGTACTATCATGCATACATACTTCCTAGCAGTCTTGGCCATGGCCCGTCCATCCATCTCGAAGTCTATGGTATAAGCTGCATCCTTGCCGATCCCTCGAACTCGTCCACGAGTACAAAGACAACGCCTTTCCCCTCCTAGGAACTAGCCTTGTGACCTATGTTCACCTAAGCCGCTCGAGTCGAGTCGAGACAACTACAAAGACCGTAACCACCACCACCAGAATCTTGAGAAGTAAACCAGAGAGACCCTCAGAGGCTCGATACCAGATTGTGACCAGACCACCACCATGGCCGGTTCGTACATCCACCAACCCCGCGTCACATACGTCTCCCCTGCAAGCACCGTGCTAACGTCGAGCTCTCGACCCACCCAGATCGAGAACAACAACCCCAGACCACAGGCATCCAGGAGGCGCCGGGCCTGGCCAGCTTCGGCACCTCGCCAACCTACGCCGCCGGTGACAGGCGCTTGAGCGCAGAGTGGGACGCCTCCAAGACGCCGCCCAGCAGGTTCCAGCGGCGCAAGGGCTCCATCTACTCGACGCCCGCGTCGAGGGACGGACACATTGATAAGAACTACGCCGAGAAATACCACGACAAGCTCGCCGAGAAGGGCTGGGCCAAGAAATAGGCAAAGGAGCAGCGGCCCGGGTGACGAGACTGCTCGTCGCAAGAGTGGGCGCCAGTGTTCAGGTCCCTTGATTTCGAGAAGGAAGGGGGCGTTGGCAGCACAAGAAGAGGCGCGATAGGATGGGCTGGCATACACAGCTGAGTCTGACGCGCTTGGCTGACGATGGCATTGCACGACGTTGTTGGTGTTCGTTCTGGGAGTTAGTATTCGTTTTAGCTGAATAAATTGACCGCAATGGGAAGGAAAATACTAGGCCACTCCGGCGCTGGTGTCATAACCTGTGAGAAGAAGTGACCACGAACCAACCGAAACTGGTGTCCTCATGCTGCCATGTCTACCGTCCAAGTTGTAAGCCCACTGTCGCTCTATGTGCCCGCCGTCCATCACCATCAGTCATCCATGTCATCAAGATCAATCGCATCCGGATTTGCGGCCACGGGCTGGGGGACTGGCGCGCCTCTGGGATTGTCTTCTGCAGCAACGAAGCCGACAGGCGCCCGAGCCTGCCTCTCCAGCGCTGCCATGGCGTCCACGACCTCCTGATCGGCCTCGCCGCCACCTTCTCCCTGAGCCTGTGCTGCTGCCTGACTCCTTGCGATGGCCTGTGACGCGATAAAGTTGACGTCGGTATTATACTGCGCCTGGACGCTGCGCTTGATCCGACGCATCTCCTTGAAGGTGTCCTCGTTGCCGTGCTGCACCTCGAATTGCTCCCACTTGGTCCAGAAGTCGGGATTGGTGCGCGGATCGCAGAACTGCGAGGCATGTCCGTAGATGGCGCGGGCACGATCAATTTCGCCAAGCCGCTTCTCCATGTCTGCGAACTTGAGGCACATATCGCGTGCCTCGCTGTCAGGTAGAGCGGCAATAGCTCGCTCGTAGATTGGCCTTGTCGACGGCAGGCCGAAATTGGACGCGGATTTGGTGATGTAGAAGTTGAACATGTCGGCGCGATCCTCGTCTGCTACTGCTCTTGTTGCTCTCTCATAGATACGCATTGCATGCCGAGCCAGGCCTCGCTCCTCTTCCAAGTTGCCATACATCAGGTACAGGACCTTCGCGAATTTTGGTGGGCAGTCCTCAATGGCCTGCTCGAATAGATCTCGCAGTCTTTCGATGCCAATTTGTCGATCCACGGCTTTGGTGAGATATAGGTTCCACAGCTCGAAAGCAACCGGATAGCTGAAGAGATCCAGGCCACGCTCGTATATCTTGAATGATTCCTCGTAGTAGTTGTTCTCTTCTAATAAGTTGGCGTAGTTGACCACGGTCTGTGGCGTGGCGATCCGAAGCTCAAATATCCTCTCATAAACTTTCTTCGTTTCTTCCAACGAGCTGACGCTTTCTACTAAGTCGACGTAGAAACTCCATAATTTCCAGCTCTTGTGAACTCTTTGCTGGGGTGACAGCGTTTCGTCGAAATAGTCCACCGTTGAGCGTTTAGGCGACTGCACCGCCTTGGCCATGATCTTGACAGCCTCGTCGAAATTCTCGTTCCGCAACTCCATCTCTGCCCATTCAATCCACATGTCGGCCAGCTCAGCCACGGACTTGAATGGCACCTTGACGGCCTTCTCCATGATGATCCGTGCGTTTCTGAGGTCGCCTCCCTTTTCGTAGAATTTGGCATAGTTAGCCCATAGTTGGTGGAAGGCCCCGACGGCCTTTTTAGGTTGTATCGCCGCGATGGCATCGGTGTATGTCTGAACAACTTGCACCTTGTTGTCACCCCACAACACCACGCGTTTCTCCCACTCGTTGACATTGTTTGGGTTCTGACGCAGCAACACATCATTCAAGAGGAATGGCCGGCGGTCCATGAGATGCTCGAATCTCATCATTCGAATGTCCAGATCGAAGTCCGCATTCTCGTCGACGATTCCTTTCTCGCCGCGAGTCTGTGCCACCTCCATCAGCGCGCCGATGATGGACTCTTCAAACTCGGCGTATGAGTCAAACACAAGCGTGAAGTCGCGGACGGTCATGACGGTCGTGATGCCCTCCTCGAATGTGTCCCGTGCTCGCTCGAAGCTCCCTCTCCTCATCCAGTACGAGGCGAGCCCAACCCACAATTTGCCTCTCTGGTCCGCAAATCGCTCGATCCCGCTCCGTATGATCTTTTCGACATCGATCCCTGTCTCGTGCCCTGTTTCGACTATGGCCGCGTGCTCCACGATGAGGTCGACCATCTCGCTCCACAGCTCGTAATGGCCTTTGCCGTTTTTGCTCTGGAACCGTGTATTGTTGAGTATAGATATGTACTTGTGGACGGCCTCCGTATAAAGCCCCTCCTGGACGAGCAGCTCGATGAAGTCCTCGGCGTCCTCAGGATGGACCTGCATGTACCGCCTCCAAATCTTGACCGCCGTGATGCCACCGGCTGAGTTCGCAAACGGCCGATAGAGCGCCCATATCTTGTTGTGCTGCGTTATAGGCAGCGCTCTCAGGGCGCGGTTGAAGGTGTGTCGCGTCAAGGTGACGAGAGGCTGGAGCATCAGGAACTTGAGATACATCTCCCATATTCTCGGCATCTTGTTGAGCAAGATCAGCGCCCGTTCAAAAAGCGCATTGACCTTGCGGTACTCGGAGGCAAATACGGCCGCGTTGAGCTTCGAGACATGCTTGGTCCGAAAGGTGAGGTAGGCCTTCCACAGCTTGTAGGATCGCGGCAGCTGTACGCAGGCGCGCTCGAGGACGTAGGCCTGGTCCTGAATGGTGCCATGCTGGAACTTGAACTCGATATACGCCAGCCACGGCTTGGTGCTACCGGGACTGCGCTGTATGTCCTGCTCGTAGACAAAGTCGTCGTCGGACACGAGGGACAGGTCGGGCTTGCGCGCGACGCCGTTGTTCACGAGCGCGGTCGTCGGCATGGCGGCCATTGTGCTGGCGGCTGCGGGAGACAGCCGCGCGGCGCGAGCGGAATTCAGCTTTGAGGCTGTCGTCCTGGCCTAGGGCATTGCTGTCCGGGGTTCGAGGTGAGAAGAGGATGGGTTGCTGGGTGCTGGCGGACAACGCGGAGAGACGTTGCAAGTGCGAGGCTGGCCGATTTTTCGAGAGCGCGGTGGCGCTGGTCTGGTTCATGCAGGCGCTGCCGAAAAGTCCACCCACCCACACACTGAGCATGGTTTAGCGCTCACACGCTGTGTGCTTTCGCCAGTGCTACTAAGTGCTACCAGTATGGGACAGCACGTTACTGGGTACAGGCCCCCCGGGTACGCTCTCATTGTTCCCCACCTTTGGAGCTATGAAGTGCACGCCTGCCAGTCTTACTGACGACACCAAGCTCCAGAAATAGCCTCTCCTGCACCAACTCACGACACAAGATAATGACGACCTGCTGGACACTCTCCAGAACCACCCGCAGCCGCTGACTCTTCACCCCACACCACTACCCATTTGTTAGAGATCGAAGGCCATACAATCGCCCATTGCAATCCACACGGCCTCCTAAGCTGTCAATATGTCGGGAGCAGGAGTAAGACGCCATGATCCGTCAGACAAGACACACTGCGACCAAATGCTCATACACTGCAATAGGACAGAGAGGCGGTCTTCCCGACTCGGCAGAGTCTGGGTATAATGAAGGCGAAGCTCAAGGGTGCCGAGCAGGGTCACAGTCTACTCAAGCGAAAGAGCGAAGCTCTCACTAAGTGAGCATCACCGCTTCATCCCCATCTCCACGGCATCTGCTAATGCGCTGCGTGACAGGCGTTTCCGAGGTACCTGAGATTCGAGGTCCCCGGGCATCCTGAACCGCTCATCTGACATACCACGCGTAGAAATCACACGCCGGATCGACGAAGCCAAGCGCAAGATGGGTCGGGTAATGCAGATCGCCTCCTTCTCCCTCGCCGAGGTCACATACGCCGTAGGCGGCGACATTGGCTACCAGGTGCAGGAGTCGGTCAAGCAGGCACGCTTCCGCGTCCGTTCGAAGCAGGAGAACGTCTCTGGTGTGCTGCTGCCCGCGTTCGAGAGCTACACGGAGGAGGGCATCAACGACTTTGCCATGACGGGTCTCGGAAAGGGTGGCCAGCAGGTGCAGAGATGCCGTGAAACGTATGCGAGAGCAGTTGAGGCGCTGGTGGAGCTTGCGAGCCTGCAGACTGCTTTCGTAATTCTGGATGAGGTTATCAAGGTTGTGAACCGGAGAGGTGAGCTGGCCCTGTCGATCCGGGTACTGGAGCCCTGCTAACTTGCTTATAGTGAACGCTATGTACATGGTCCCCTAAGACTTGTCGTCTATAGATGGAGATGCTGACCTAACACAGTGAACACGTCATCATTCCTCGAACCGAGAACACAATCAAATGTGCGTTCCATCTGAGACATCGTGGAGGACTGTGGCTGACACGCAACACAGATATCAACTCCGAGCTCGATGAAGTGGACAGAGAGGAGTTCTACCGCTTGAAGAAGGTTGCCAACAAGAAACAGCGGGACAACGCTGCAGCGGATGCCGAGATGAAGGCTAGGAAGGAAGCGCAGGGATATAAGGAAAACAATGGTGATCAGGACTCCGCCCCGGCAGACATTCTCGGGGCTGAAGAGGAGGAGGACGTCATCTTCTAAGTCGACCGCATGCTAAGGGTCGTAATTGGAATACGCCTAACTACGTACGAACTGAAAGGCGGCCGACGCAATTCATATGGAGTTGGTATCATGATGTCTGCCTCACGCGAGCGCCTGTCGACCTGCCTGTATTATAGCCATAGCATCCATCCTGAGCATTTTGCATTTGACAAATCTTCCGCGAAAACCTGCCCTTACTGCCTCTGGTACGTGACCTTGATGTTCTTGCCACCTTCCAGTTGCATGCCCGCAGTGTTCTCCTTAGCACTGATGGCACCCGCCTCGTTCTCGTACTCCACGAACGCGATACCCCGCCGTCCGGGGACCAGGCGGACCTCGCGGAAGCCCTCGAAGCGCCCGAAGATGCCGGTAAGAGCCTCGACGTCGCAGTCGTCGGGGAGGTTCTGGACGAAGAGGATCTTGTTCGGGGGCAGGTACTCGTCGGGCACGACGGCAGCGGCGGCTGGGCCAGTAGCCTTGAGGCCAGCGCCTCGGCTCGTCTTCGGTGGGCGTCCACCCTGGTCTGTCGCGGGCCGCTTGAGGCGTTGCTGTTCGGCTTCCAGTGCCTTCTTCCGCTCTGTAGGTGAGAGAAGGAGAATACGTTAGCAAACTGCGTGATCCCTTGGGTGGCCCACTCTGCCCTCGTCGACGCAAACGCACCTTTCTCCGCCGTCCTCCTCCTCCTGTGCAGCTCAAGGGCCTCCTCGCTCTCAAACGCCTGCACCGAGGCGTCGCTCTTCGTCCTCGCCAGCGCAACCTGCATCGGCTTTTCGAACAGGTCGAATCCGTCCGTCTCCTCGATGGCCTGGCGCGCAGACTCCGGGTTGTCGTAGACGATAAAAGCCTGGCCCTTTGCTTTGAGGTTCGTCTTAGCCACGATGTCGATAATGTTGCCGAACTCGGAGAAGATGACGCGGAGGGCCTCCTTGAGGGGGTCGGGCTTGACGCGCTCCTCGAGGTTCCGCACGTACACGCTGTGACCGACGGGAGGGTTAGCCTAAGACCATCTTCTACCTACGCAGTGTCGGGGTGCAATGACACGTACGTGGTGACTGGTGCTCCTTGGGTTGCCATCTTGCTTTGTTCCCAGCTCTTGAAATTTAGGAGAGGCTGTGGCAAGTGGACGTGGTGGTCTTCAGAATTCAATGCTGCTGTGTCGTGAGATAAACTTAGAGTTGTGCTGAGAAGTCGAGCTTGGTTCCCCAACTCCAAATGTACAGTTTGCAATCCAACACGCACTGTATATTCGCACTGACTTCTTAATTCACCCGAAGTTGATTGTTCGTCGCCGTTAGGAATCGTATGAAGAAACCTTCACGGGCATGCAACTGTTCATGGCGTCTCAGTGGCCATTGCTTGCTGAAGATTATCAGAAAATGGCATGAAGGCTGGAGTCCATGAAATTGTTTCGTTTATCTCATGCAGACCATCTAGATGCTTTGGGGTCGTCTATAAAGTAGTTTATGCATATCAGTGGCCCAAGACATCCAGGTCCTCATTCCTATTATCATGCTGTCTTGCCCTCCGCCTTCTCTTCTTCCGCTGCGGGAGGAGGTGGAGCTTCCACGTCGGCCGCCACCTTGACCTGCTGCTCTTCTTCTACATCAAGAGCAAGGTCTTTCCTCAAGTCTGGTAGAAACCGGTCTATACGTTTCCAAGACTCCGACCACAATTTCTCCTTTGATGGATCTTTGCTCGGTGGCACTAGATATCCATTGCTCGACATGAACAGGAGCACATTCTTCAAGTTCTCCGGCACCGCTTCCTCCTGCAGTCAGACGGCGTTAGCGGATGGATCTTGCAGGTATAAGGGTCGTGAAAGTCACTCACAAGGCTGTCTCCTTGTCCACTGTTCATGAGACGATCCATTATGTCAATAATCTTCAGCCAAAGATCCAACATGCCGTCCCATTCAGAAAGGAGCACCAAGTATTGAAGGAAGACCTTGCAAAGAAGAGAGGCTGCCTGCACTCTCGTCTCGCTCATGCCGTCCCGGTCAGTAGAGAAGACCTCAGGCTTTAGCAGCTTCAGAATCAACGGGAACAAGACTTCGCCAAAGATTGCCGTCCATTCACGATGGTCACTGGACGTCAACTCGGGCGAGAACAGTGCACGTTGCAGAGAGTTGAACGCCAGCTGGCGTACCTCTCGGCGTGGGTTGGTGCATTGCGTTGTGAGCGCTTCAAAGATGGGCAACCAATACGCAGACCACGCTGATGGAATGTCAGTCACTACAGGACCTAAAAGAATCGATAGCTTTGCTTACCCGCATGTGTCTCCAGGTGAGACTGTTCAATCAGTTGTGGGATGCGCGAGGTCATACTGTAGATGATGTTGACAGCCTTGATGCCCCGCTGGACGACAGGGCTTTCGCTATTTCAGGTCAGTGTGTGTTGCTCATCTTTGGAGGATAAGAACGTACTTAGCAGCCTCCGGCTTCGCGGAAGCGGGGCGGCTAACTGGTTTCCGCGGCTGTCTGCGATCTGGCTTGGGCTCCTTGGTCACGGTCGCGCTCGCAGCAGAGGCGAATTCGTTCAGCAGAGTGATGGCTGCCTCGTAGTTGTCTGCCATGATGGCCGTGGAAGGCGGCATCACACCGGTCTCAAGTATGTCGAAAACGACGGGTGCGACCTGCTGAACAGTTGAAAGGTTGCGGAGAATGGCCCAGAAGTCCGGCGAGGTCATCATCTCGTTTCTCAACGGGCCGGGCTCATCAACACAAAGCTTGATGCCTTGGAGGATAAGCTTGGAAGTCTTCCTGAGGAGCTCAGGAGGAAAGCTAGAGACAGTGTGGAGCATGATGGGCACGCGGACGAAATCGTACTCCTGGACATCGAGTTGAGCCTTCTCTTCACTTCGGTGATACTTCGTGGAACTTACATAGCTAGCCTGAAGTAGCCTGAAGAGGTAGAATGTCGTCCGCGCTACAGTGATGGGATGGTGGTGGCTCAGGTCGCGTAATATGGCTTGAAGCGCATCGACCACGCGCTTGCCAAGTAGCTGCACGGTATGACCGTCCCGGAGAGCCTGTACTGTGCTGAGTTCGAGGATGTACACTAGGCCCGCATCATAAGCCACAGCGTTACTTGGCTTTTGAGCAAGAGCAGGAGATGATGGAGGAACATTGTCGGCCTTGACAGTGATGACGGCTTCTGATCCGCTGTCTTCTGGTATCTGGTCTAGCAAGGCATCGACCAGAGCCTCAAGACTCTCGTCCGGGAGATTACTAGCAGGGTTAGAACCGCCAAAAAGCACTAGCTTATACGCAGACTCACGAGATATTCGCAAAAATGTCATCCATCTGGCACTGGTTGATACAGTCCACTGTACTGAGCGTGCTATCAAGCTCCTCTTGAGAGGGCTCTGGAGGATCATCGGCCGCGTAGCTGCTGATGAAATTCGAGAAAGCCGAGAAGAGTCCGGTATCGTTCTGCTTGTTGGCACGATTTATGACTTGCTGCGGGGTTCGCAAAGGTATGCCTGACAGCGGCAATTTACTCCGATCACTTGAGAAGGTGATGAGGGAGTTCACAAACAAATTCAACCAAATGCGAATGATCTACGAATTGTGTCAGGAATAAACCGATGCCAAGATTTATGGGATGACAACTTACGTCTTTCCAACCCTTCCGGATGATGTGCTCCTTAGACGTCACGACCCGAAACAGGACAAGGATTGCAAGCTGTGCTCTGAAATTGCGTCCCAGCTTGACAGCAAGCTCGCTCACCATCACGCTCCTCTCATCAACCTGGACCTCAGTGTTCAGGCTTGTGTTGGAGACCATCTCGGTGGATAGGGTCGTCATGACGCTCAAAGTATAGATAATCTGATCCAAGGCCTCGGTGATGTTGTACTTCGCGGCAATTCGAGCGCACTCGTCGAAGCCAGAAACGATCCGCATGAAAACTGTGTCATCAGTCGCAGACATGAAAACATATGATAATGTCGAGACAATAGGCCTCCACGTTGCAGCAAACATGTCCGCGTCATATATGTTCGTATCACATATTATGAGAGGACCTGCAGCCTCTGTCTTCGATAGCAGCTCTTTCCATGCGTAGTCCAGTGCATGCTTGTTATCATGCTCCTCAGGCAAGATAATTTCGTTCGTTCGGATGGCATCGAATACTGCCTGGAGATACTCGGGGGCGAAGTCTTTTCCATCGTTCACTCCACGCAAATTTCTCGCGAAGTCCTCTACTTTCATTCGAGCCTGGGCTTTGAGATTAGGGTTATGTTGGTCGGTGTTGAGCATGATGGTGGCGTATGTGAGGACGTAGGCGGCGTCGGGATTCGCGATTGCACCAGGTATCTCGGTGGCCAGGAACTTCTTCGAGAATGATGTCACAATTCTCTCAATGAGCGCAGACTCGCCTGGAAGACGGAAAGTCTCAAGAAGGGATCTCAATGCTTCATCGACACGCTTGCCGGTGAAGTCGAAAGAATCTAGAAAAGCGTCTAAAATCGCCTCATTCCCTTTCTTCGATATGAATTCTCCCAAAACACTCTTTGAGGTCAGAGAGGTGCTCTTCAGGAAGGCGGCAACGCATTCGGGGTCTGTTGCGGACTCAATGATGCCCTTTTCTTGCAAGAAGGCGAGACCACCGCGCGGGCTCTCATTGAATTTGTTCATGCCTTTGATAATGAGTTTCTTCTTCCGCCGCTGTTCTCGGAGAGCTGCTGGGTCCGGATAACCCTCAGCCCGCGGCGATTGATCCAGTCTTTCCGCAATGGACTGAATATATCGCAGTAATGCATCGAGGCATAAGGGAGGTACACTGGTAGTGCTCCAAGTGGCCGAGTCGGGCAAAGCATTTCTCGAAAGCATGCCAACCATATCTTCGCACAAATCCGCGAGGTTTGGGTCGCAGTCATAGTTGACAAACAGCTCAACCAGGAAGGTAGGCATCCTGGCCAGAACGCAGATATTCTCAACCATTGCCTGTCTTGCGTCCGGCTTTCGCGCACCGCCTTCCAACCCTAACTTCTGCCGCTCCTTGACCTGCACGGGAGTCGTACGACCACTACCCATCTGTGATGGAGGCGGCTTGACAAGTTTCGGTGTTTGAGGGATATCGGCATAAAGAGACGGGTCGATTCCAGGTTCCCGAGGAATCTCCAAGGACACATGAAGGCACGCGACCAAGTAGGACAGGAATTTCTCCTGCTGCAGCTTTAGAACGCCTCTGCAAGTTGACAGAAGAGTCCCCGCCACCAGTAATGACTCTTGCAAAATTGCGGTGTGATCAGACCTTATCAGTTGGAAGAGGTAGAAACACAATCGATCTTCTGCAATCGTTGCCAGAGCCGGATGTCTCGCAATCGATGGACCAGCAACCTCAAGCGCGACGTGTATTATCCGCAGCGCCATTACTCTCATGGTGTCCGGATGCTTGCGATCATGTGGGTCGAGAAAGTTGACAAGCACTCTGAACAGTTCTCGGACAGATGGTAGCGAATACGGCCTTAGGTCGAGGGACTCAGCCGTTGCTGTTTCCGACGCAATGGTAGCTTGGTCCGCCTCTCCTGTTCCAGACGACTCCGTACTCGCCGACTCGGAAGTCCGTGGCGGATCAGGGGTCGCTTCCGCAGCCACCGAGATTTCTGTGCCATTCGCGGATGGATCCATGTTGACAGTGTCCATATCCCCGTTGGTCTTCTTGTCAAGCGCGTCGCTTTCTTCGCCGGCCTCTTCCTCAAGATGCTTCAAGTCCTCGAAGATGATTTGACACATCCGCACCATCGAGGCCTCTGCGGTCTGCCTGAGAACCTCAGAGAATCTAGGCCGCGAACATATCGTCAGGCCACGTCCCATCATATCACAGACACTTTCGTCGCTTAAGATGTCCCCACCCGGGCCCGAAAGCATGTCCTCCATCAGATGCAGAATCATCAAGAGGACCACCTCTTCCTGCGCGGAATCGCTTATATCGAACTGACAGTGTGTGATGGCGGCGGAGAGCGACTGCATCGCGACGGCGAACCGGGGGGACTCGGGAGAGATAAAACCGTAGGCGAGGAATTTCCGTATGGCTCTCAGGGCTAGAACCGTCACCGGAGCGGCGGTGCCTTTTGCTTGCACGATTTGTAGGAAGGGATAGAGCATCGTCAACGCATCGAACTTATGTATGTCTGTGTCATTGTCAGCCTGACCGCCCTCGCGCATGCATTCCTCCCTCAAGGCTGAGAGCGCACCTTTGACACCCGTTAACTCGTGCCTCAGCCTCCCAAAGCCTGATATTAACGGATTGTCCTGCATGCTCTTTCCTTTCTTCCCCCTCAAGCCCCAGCGCACCAGGTCAGCCGTGCCGTCGCCCGTGATGTTGGCTGCTGCGCTCCTGCTCCTCCCCTTGCCAAGGGACACGGAGTTCGAGGGTCCCAGCTGGACCGGGCTGGGCCCACCACCGAGAATGGCTGCCACGGAGGAATGAGGAGATCGGGCATGTTTTTGACATGCTGAGGTGATCGCTATGCATTCCGCTATCACGAGGGAGACCGGATCTACCGCGACGGCCACCGGGCGACTTCGGTACTGCATCCGAGGGGAATAGTGTTGCGCCCGGCGAGGTAGCGGCGTCGTGGGCCGCGAGGGCAGAGGAGAAACCGGGGGCTCCATTATCTGAGGGATAGGCGCATCTTGGCTCATTCTTGCAAAGGAATGCCGGTGAGGATAGACGGTGAAATGTGTAGATCAGAGGCAGAGACTCGCTTTCACCAGGGCTGGGTCAATTCCAGAGCTTCTCCCGATGCGCTGGCTTCGGTTATCCGTAGGTGCAGCAGCGAGTGCCTGCTGTTGTATTATGAAAAAATCAAACATAAAATACCAGGGCTCCATTCACTGCCAACTTCAGAAACAAAGTATGGAAGGATTTGGACAGATGCCGTCGTGTTAGCTGTCCCCGAGTTTCCAGTTTTGGGTCATCGAAGCGAACACCTGGAGCTTTGAACTCCAGCCAGAAAGTGACATCCAATCGGCAGGCAAGCTCCAGCGTGCGGCCGGCAAATTGTGTCAGCCCCGAGATCCCTCATCAGCAGCGGCCTTTTTATCCCACAATAACACTTTTGAAAGATTGACACCTCTTAAGTGAGATTTTGAAGAGCTTCGTATTTCAGTCTACAAATCTCGTAGTAGACATATGAGTACGAGCCTGGGGTGATCACCCAGTCATATCGACAAAATGGGAATTCAAGGGGGCGTTGCAGGATAGTCTCCAATGCGCTAAAAGGCTAAAAGAGGACTTGTCGAATAGCCTCTCATGGGAAGATCAGCAAGTTCATGATGGTGCAGGATACTGGCATGCAAGGACCTTGTTTGAGTCAGACCAAGACAGGCGCAAGCCTTAGTCTCATCGTCAACTTGTCGTCGGCTTGGTCAGCAGTTGTCACTTGGGAAGTAGTCTGGTGGTCATGACAGGTCATCATTGTGAGGTCCCAGCTCCCAGAACGCGGCTATGCTGAGCCATCCTCTGTCCATTGGACACTCCGTGATCCTGCACAGCACATAAAAATATTATGTTTGTTCGCCAGTTTTGTCTTCCAAAACAATTACTCTCCTTGAACGCCATCATTCGTGTGTGCCAGAGGTATATCCCTTGCCCACCTCGTCCGCTCCTCGACCAGTGTATGCTGTTCAAAATAGTTTGAGTCGTGATCACCTAAGAGGGATGACACTATGCATCCGAGCCCATTGCTGGCGGACCAGTCAACCTGGCAATGCATCCCGAACGTCTATGGCTGTTTCTTCCTCAGGTCATCCTCGTTGCTTGCGGGTTCTGCCTTGCCGGACTGCTCAGGTTTCTGGGCAGAGTCGGAACCAATGTTTTTTCTCTCTTCCATGGTATTGGCCATGTTCGACACGGCGTTCTTGTCCTTCTCCCACTGCTGGCTTGCATCATCAAAGCTGTACCCTTCTTTCAGCTTCTTTTCCTTCTCGGCCTTCTCCTTTTCTTCTGCCTCGCGGGCGAGCTTCTCTTGTTCCATCTCCTGTGCGACGTGTTAGCAGAGATCATCAGCTTGGCCAGATCTGTCAGACGTACCTCCATGTGCTTGATATCGTCAACACTCGGCTCGTAGAGATGCCATATAGTGTAGTGAGGTAGACCGACGACGGAAAAGTCCATTTTCCTCGCCATCTGCACATCGTTAGTTCGTGATTCGCTGTCGAGTTGGAAGTTGGGCCGCTGACCTTTCCGAATCCTTCAGTCTCCGCGTGCTTTTCAAAGCTGAAGGCCGGGAAATGTACGCCATACCGGAACACGCGAGCCTTGGCCAAGATACTAACGCCTCCGACACCGTCGATCTCCATTTCCATATCTGGGTCGCCGTAAGGGTCTCGTAAGTAGGCCAAGTGCGGTCTCCATGTTGCATACTCGGCGTATCCTTCGACAATCACAGCGTCCTCATCCAGAGTGTCTGCCAGTGCCAGGGCAGTCTCGGACTCTTGCCAGGAGTTAAGATCATATGGTTGTTCTCCGCCAAGCCAGTCTGGAAGAGGCCGCCACACATCTGTATTATGTCAATATCTCATGCCTGTTGGGTTGTCTCTCTTGTACTCACTCGGCACTATGACGTCCTTGTTATGGCGCATCAAGTCCTCTAGAATAGTAAACGGCGCAGTTTCCACGTCGACGTCCCTCCAGTAGACCCACGAGTGGTAAGGGCGAAGAGCAGCGGTAAGGAGCCAGTTCCTGGCCTGGGCCATGAGCTTTCTCCTGCTCGCCTGCGCAGCAAACCCGTGTCGACTCTCAGCATCCTGTTCAACTTTCTGACCGAAGTCCTTCTCGATGATAGATATCTCTCCATAGTGCATATTGTAATTTTCTGAGGCCTGCAGAGCTTCCAACCCGTCCGTCAACACCTCCAGTGTTCGGTCCTTCGAGTCCGAGACGAGGAATGCCAGGTCGATAAGATGGTGCGGATAGGTAAAGTTGTTGAGGTGGGAGAAGAACATCGGCAGGTGGGCTTCAGCTTCGCGGAGGGGCACGCAGAGGAGGATGCGCTCCTCGCGCTCCCAGCCCCGCGCGGTGCCCTGGACATTAGACAGGTCGTAGTATCGCACGGTCTCAAGCTGGAAGTCTTCTGTGGATATCAGGCCGAGGGAGAACAGTGACGCGAACGATCCGCCACCGCCCCCCGGCCATACGAATATTCCAAAGAGGAATGCCACCGCTAGTATTATGCCGATCCTCACGAATAAGCGCCGGCGCCGTCGAAAAGCTGGTGTCGCACCTCGAGGTTGGAATCTGTCAGGAAGGCACGAAGAGATTAGCGAAACTCTGTACGACGGTGTCGATGAAGCCACTGGGGCAGGGAGTGCGGCCGCATGCGACGAGGGCAGCAGCATACCGATGTGGTGATATGTCGAAGTTCAGGTCCTTATTTCTAGGGTAGCCATTTGCAAATCCGCCAGCATGATGCCTTGGCACCACCTTGGAGCCGGAAGACGAGTACGTGGGCAGCATTGGGCCGATCGGTCGAGGACAGCGTGGAATGTAAAGATGATGCTGCTGAGGTCGGTCGCAGTCGCTCGCGGGCCTGTGCTGAAAGTCCAGGGGAAGGGCAGTGACAGGAATGCCCCGTCCAGGCACGCAAACAGGCTGATCGAGAGCTCAGCGGTGATTGCGAGACGACGTGGTCAGACGCGCACGGGTCGATTCCACCTCATGGTGGCAGAAGGTCAGACGCTGTCGTGGGAAAAGAAAGTACTGGGTTCGTATTGCCTCAGAGAAGTAGCAGGTGTCCTGCAAGGCATCAATCAGCCTCGCAGTGCTAATGCCAGCACAGGGGTCTGCTGTGGTGCGTGCGGCTTGAGATGCCAAGATGTCAAGACCCACGCACCCAAACAGTTACTTTCCACCAGTGCGGGACAGGTAGCTGCAAGCGGAGTAGCACAGCTCAGCGCCGGAAATATACATTGCAGGGGCTTAAAGTTTGAACCCCCGAGGTCACCTGCGGCAGCTCATTCCTATCTACTGTGGCCACTGTCGTCCAAGCTTCACGACTGTCTCAGAGATGGGGTGCAAGCGACATCTCTGCAATTATACGTGGTATTATTTTTTCCCCTAGCTTCACAAGAGGTAACCTCAAGGTTCACGAGATAATTGGCACTTGAAACCCGTTTTTATTTTATTTTATTTTATTTTGTTTTGACTTGATTTGATTTTGTCGTTTCTCGTAGCAGTCACTACGCAAGGGATGAGTATTCAGGAATATCACAGCCTCAGCCACAGCGGCGCACTATTCAAATGCTGTGGACCACTGCTCATCTCCACGTAACAAACCTGCCTCCTACAGCGAATACTTCGACAAACGGAGGAAAAGAATCAAAGAAGCCTATAGGATGGTTGATTAGCAAGGAACTATGAGTCTAGCCTCCTGGAAACATCGCCTCCCAAACACCTCTCAGAAAGCCGGTTAACTCAGCTGTACTGGCCGGCCCAAGAACACTCACATCCCAAAACGGGCCATGAATGCCAAAGGCACAAAAGCCAAATGACATTCCCGGAGGAAAGACTCCACTACTGGTCATCACCACACAAGGCGGCTCCAGTGCGGGAGGATGGCTCGGCTCGTACATATCGTTGAATGGATAAGCTATTATCATCATAAAAGATGATGCAGGCAGATTTTTGAGCAGAGGGTAAGCTGACCTTCGAATCAGGAGGGAAGGGGATGGCTCGGGAATGTACTCGGAGCCATCCAGTTTGAAGATCTCGACCAGTGTTTGTATCTGTCTTGGACGCGTCAGCTAGTTCAGCATATAAGCTGATAGTGAACGGTGGGATGTAAGGATTGAGGCTATTATCAGAGTTTGTTTTTGGTATATGGGTATCTTCAAGTATTCTCAGAAGCAGAACTGAATTGAAAGATTTTCATCATGAAAGCCACCGGGAGGAAAAGTGAAGAGGCAATGCTTACATAGCAGGAGTGACGGCAATATGATGGCCATACTGTACCTGTGTGGTCACATCGCCTGGGAGACTGTCAGTATCCATGGTACGCATCTTGGAAGAGGGGGTAGCATGGACAGGCAGCCTGATGCTTCAGATGGTAGTGCATGTTTGTTCGTCTTCGCTCACAGAAGGTCGCGATGAACAGTGGATATGATTTCATCACCAGCGGCGTCAAGTCCAGCTTCGTAAGGAGGGGTGCATTCAAGCAACGAGACTGAGGTACATACCGTGATATAATTGCTGGGTGCTTAAGCAGGTAAGTAGTCGACTGACGCGACCCTGACACGCAACACCAGCACGGCTTGTCTCAATCCAGAGCTACGACAGCACTTGCTGGTCGAATGTGGAGGACTTAGATGCGCGAGTATATATCACGCGGCTGAGACACTTGATATAGCGCTCACACTATGGTGAGCGTCTTAAACCCATCTGGGCGAAGTGATGCGCGATGTTGGCATCTAGTGTTGGAAGGTGTTGATGAAAGAAGAAAACCGAAGTCCTGTGTGCTCGCAGAAATTTTGTAGCTGGTGTTCTGAAGTGGGGCACCCGTGGGCGCTAAGAAAGACCCCGGGCCTACTAACCCGCAGCTGGCTGCAACTGGGGTCTTTCAAACGGCTGCAGGGCTCTCATCGCCTGCAACACACATCCCAATCTTCCCAACAAGAGGTCTTTTGGGTGTCTACATCGATTGCAGACACGCGAAGACGCACATCTCAAAATGACGGATAGAAGGCGCATAAATGGTCCTGTCGGCGGTACTCTGCCACCGGTGTTTGCGGGCGAGGATGCGGAAAATCTCACTGAGGAAGTGAAGGGCAGGACAAGGTCGTCAAATACTGCGAGGCCGATATGTGAGTTTTCCCATCCTCCAAGATTGGTTGTTGAATTCTTCTAAGCCGCGTCCGTAGACCTCAAGACTGGTGTCACGCCTTCGGCATCCGGTTCCGCATATCTCGAAGTCCAGGCATCAGCAAAACCGGGTGTGTCTGGTCTCAAACTCAGCTGCACGGTCCACGGACCGAGAGCACTACCGAGATCAACACCATTCTCACCACACATCATCCTCACTACCCACGTCAAGTATGCGCCATTCGCGACGAAGCAAAGACGAGGCTACATCAGGGACTCGACAGAACGGGATCTCAGCATCCACCTCGAGACAGCAATGCGAGGCGCCATCATCGCGGACAGGTGGCCGAAGAGTGGCGTGGACATCATCGTCTCAGTGATCGAGGGAGACCAGGACCGGAGTCTCAGCCACGGCGAGTACGACGAGGCTTGGGATACGATGAACGTGCTGGCGGGATGTATCACAGTAGCCTCGGCAGCGCTGGTAGACGCGGGGATCGACTGCGTGGATACGGTGGCAGGAGGCGTGGCAGCTCTCGTCACCGCCGCTGACGGTGGACCAAAACCAGAACTGGTGGTCGACCCTCTGGCATCTCAACATGACAAGGTTCTGGCAGCATGTTGCGTTGCATACCTGCCCGAGCGAGAAGAGATCACGAATCTCTGGTTCAAGGGCGACCTGCCGGCAACGGACCCGAGACTTTACACGGAGATGGTCGGGAAGGCTGTGCTGGCGTCTCAGAGCGCAAACCGCGTGCTAGTCGAATCGTTGAAGGAGACTGTGGGTCAGAACAGCTGAAGCTTTCGGGCTTTGAAGACGATCTGAATTCACAGGTTACGAGGCTGCCAATTACAAAGGCTGGATTGCAGTGAGACAAGCCTCATTGTTTCTGGGACACCTATCGTATGCACAAGCACATGCACCACGGATTGAGGAAACGTCTGAATTCTGGAAACGAGAGCATGACTGAGGATGTCCGCAACCTTGGACTAGGCCAGGGAAATGGATAGATGTTCTACAGGACAGACGACCCTGAATGGGAGGCATCTGGCGGAGGACTTCAGTCATCGTGTACCCAGTAAAGTCTGCTCATCTGGAAGATGTGGTCGCGGCTCTCAAATCTGTGAGGCAGCCATTCTGTGCCGGATCTGAGAGTGTTCGCGCAAAAGCTTATGTGAATCTAATGTAGGAGTGAAGGAGGTACAGGTGTATTCACCGCAGTTCTAAGGCAGCTGGGGTCCGCTTATCTGATCCCCCCTCCAGGGCCTAGCAATGCGACTTCGGCCTCGGCGAATCGACGCTGCGTCCCTCGCTCGGGGCTATTCCAGCATCCCGCTCAGCTTTACCTAAGTCCGTTCCTTCTACACAGTTAACACCACGCACATGCACTCAGCATCGATTCTCACCCCCCCGTGCCTCCCAGGTGGTTGGATGACGAGTTCTTCCTACCCGCTCTCACCATGCATCTAGCACCGAGCTCTTGAAACCATGGCCCTTTTCTGATTCTTTTGTCGATTCTAGCTGCCAAATATTCGCTCTCTTTCGACCGTATTGAGCGTCTGACATCACCGCGCAGACCGAGCAGCCGCGGGCCAAGCCCGACCGGTCATACAACCGACACACGCAAGAACAAAGCAGCGATCGAGCTCTTGTTGCTTTGAAGACAAGATGGAGCACACTATCGAATCTCTCGGCCACCACCAATCTGGCGTGGTATTCGACAACGCGAGTCTGTGGCATAATTTCCTCAACCTGACATCAACTCACCTCGGGGTCAACGTCTCCAGATACACCCCGTCTTTGGAAGATCTTGTGTGGGCTGGCCCAAGGATGGTCATGAGGCTCGGTAGACTCGGCTCTTTCATTTCAGTCCCTGATGCGATCGACGGTTTTGGCCAACGAGTAATACCTGACGCGACTGGTTCCGATCTCTTCTCCTCGACATCGGCCCTGTACGATTCCAACGCCCTCACTACCCGCATCCCCGCCTCCGCCAAGCCCTCCAACCTCGCCGACCAAGATCCCGTTGTATACCGTTTTTCGATGGAGGGCGCCAAGGGGCTGGGCAGCGTTTTCAGCTATGCCACCAGCAAGTGGGCGCTGTGCTGTATCGCTATGGCAGTTGTCCTAAACCGGACCCATATCTTCGCGGCGACAAGACGGCGACTACGGCTGCGATGGCACGTACGACTTCTGATCCGGATCACGCCTCTCATTCTCTTCTACATACAAGCCCGGAGTCTACTTCAGTCCATACAATGTCAGACAACGCCCGATTTCGCCGAGTTGCGGTGGGGCAATGCCAGTAAGAGCTCGGATCTGATGTTCTCTCAACATAATACCCTGCTTCATGGGATGAGCTCGACACTCCTGTTCGGTGCGACAGACAAAGAGTCTTGTTCGGCTGTGCACATGATCCCGGTGGGAGATGAGGAGTCATCGGATCTGAAGGGTTCTCTGTCGCTCCTGTGGCCTTTGTTCGGCACTTTTTGTCTGAGCCAGTTCCTCGAGACGATCTCTTGTGCGGTCCAGGGCAGACCAGTCTCTGCAGAAACGGGCATGACACTTTTCGAGCATTCCCTCGCATTTGCTGAGGCCGATGCTGCGATTAGCAACCAGCTTGGCTGGGGGATCTTCAGCTCTGCAGCGGCCAATGCAACGGCTAAATCAGACGTTGGTACGAGTGCGATCAGCCGAGCTATGATCATGAAGCGAGTCAATACGCCTCCCGAGGTGCTCCTTATCGCCTTCTTTTCAACAATGAGCCATATCACAAGCCACATTTTGGGAATCTTCGGTAAACAGGCGAAGTTCCGCCTGATCAGCACAGGCTTCTGGGCGCTGTGCTTTATGAGCAGTATTGTCTGGAGTGCAGTCACATTCTCGCTGGAAGACTCATCTCGTCAGGGGCTGCTCAGGTATCCCACGGTCTGTATCATTGGGTTCATACCTCATGTTATGGTCTTGATAGGGATCATTGTCTGCTTTTCGATCTACTCCGTCGCGCTGGTACTTTCTGCACTAGCCACCTCTCCTAGTTCAGCGCAAGCCGAGCGACTAACGTTCAAAGAACGCATTGCACTCGCGCACTCTAACATGCAAGCGAATCTATCATTTTCTGATCTCAGAATCACGATGGAGATGGACTTTTATTCGGCACTCCTACGAGCTGGATTCGGTGCGATTACCATGGCCACCGAGGCTGTTTACTTGAACGAAGACCGAGGAGTGAACCTCAAGCGCACAACTTGGCTGGAAGAAGAACGGTATCGTGAGATCGAGGAGCTGAAGATGAATTGGATCAGCTCTGGCATACCTGGGTCACGTTATGATACATCCGGTGTCATCGGTCTAGTGCCGGTCAAGGACGGTCAGCTTAGAGCTACCAGTGGATATGCACGCGAAAGAGCCGCACAAAAGCTCTCAAGTTCTATCACTGGCGAGCGCCGCAAAATACGAGACGGGATTGGCGCGGCAGAACGAAGCGGCCGCTGGCTGCTGGCGCTGGACTACCTGATGCACATCAACAAGCTGGTATTTACGACCTGGGCCATGGCACTCTGCCGGATCTTGGCAAAGGTCGGCGTGCAGAATCCACCGAGATGGCTCAAGAATTGGTCTAAGCTGCCAAAGTCTGGAAGGCCTGAGGAGAGACAGTCAAGGAGAGGTCGATCGTACGAATCTGTGGTTCAGGGGGCCGGCACCATAGGATTGGCAGAGATACAGCGATCTGACAGGGTGGATGTGGAGCGAGAAGTGCGCCAACGATACAACGAGCAAGACCCTCTTGAGGACGAAGGCACCCGCGAACAGTGGATCGACAGAAAGCTCTACCAGTGGTGGCTTCATGGTGGCTGGTGGGGTAAAACAGACACAAGTGGCGACTATGCTCCGGCTGCAGAGGAGGAAGACCCGGATTATGACGCGACGAGTGTCATCTCGACTACAGAGTCCATGTCTTCAATAAGCGACGAAGGGGACGGGCGGGACTGGGAGGACGTCGATAGCAATGACGATGGTCAGCGGACACCAACCCAGCGATCGCCATTCACCTCGAGGGAGGCCTCGCCGGCCATCGACACCCCTATGCAGGCAGCCGATTTGGCCGCTCTACTCCACCCACGCAGCGCCGAGGAGCGCGGACAGGCACGCGCCCTCGCGGCTCACCTTGGCTCAGACCGTGTCATGACACGGTCCGCCTACAAACGCTACGAGCAGGCGCAGCGCTCACAAGTTCTCTTCCCCAGTCGTCACATACGAGCCATAGCCAAGATGACACCCGATGAGGAGGTTCAAGTGCTCGAGCACATCCTACTCGAGCGGCGCGCCGCCACCGCACCTGCGGATGACGATGTGGACCCTTCTGGTGCCGTGGGCGCTACCTCATCTAGCTGGGCCGCTGGCGCGGCTGGGATGGGTTCGGACGGTCCACAGTGTGTGGTGTGCCAGAGCTCTCCGCGGACGATCATCGTCTGGCCGTGTCGGTGCCTTAGCCTCTGTGACGACTGTCGGGTATCGCTCGCTCTTAATAACTACGACAAATGTGTCTGCTGTAGGCGGGAGGTAATCAGCTTTAGTCGTATCTACGTGCCTTGATCAGGTCCTGTTGAGAAGCAGCGTTCTCACTTGTTCTTTCATTACTGTATTGTACATAAACAACGGGAAGGGATACTATTATGAATGGCACGGCGTGGGGGCGTTTTCTTACTCTTACTTGCAGCAATTATGAGCCAGTACATTATGTAGTCTCATTGACGGACGAGCGTAGAGACAATAGAACATGGACCTAGACCTGTGAGGTCTCCTTTTTCTTTTTCTTTTTCTTTTTCTTTTTTCCGCCTTCGTTCTTGTTTATCCTGTGTTCACTTTCTAATACTACATAGCCGCCCACTCGATAGTGAAGGCTCTGACTCTGTCTTCACCAGCATTTTGTGCTGCGTCCTTCGGCGGAGCCTCGCCACCGATCAAGAAGCCCTTCTTGACGCCGGTGCCTAACCGACCCCCGGTAACGAGATCCAACATGGTGATCTCCTCATCCCATTCAAAACTTGTAGCCATGAAGTGCGCATGGTACCGAAATGGGTCACCAGGATATACACTGTAGTCAGCACCAAACCGGATACCTGGCGTGATGTAATAGCCCCCGGAATTGAGATGCTTGTACAGCGGATAAGCACGAGGTGTCTCGATAGAAACGAGCTGGACTTTGGGGTCTGCGAGTATATCAATGCTGGTTGTGGGTGTGATGTGGCGGCCAGGTGTGTCCACGCCCGGCAGGGCCGGGCCTGATTTCTTGGGGAGGGAGGATGAAAAGAGGGAGTTTTCGACGACGGATGACGACTCTTCGCCATTAGCTGACGTTGATCTTGGGCCGCGCTTTTCTTCAGCTTCTGCTTCTGTGTTGTCGTCTGGGGTCGGCCT
Organism: Chrysoporthe cubensis; assembly: GCA_001282315.2. Lineage (NCBI taxonomy): Eukaryota > Fungi > Ascomycota > Sordariomycetes > Diaporthales > Cryphonectriaceae > Chrysoporthe > Chrysoporthe cubensis. The sequence continues at coordinate 1,824,282 of LJCY02000008.1, read as the reverse complement.
AGAAACCTCCCGATTCCTAGTAGCAGCTGAGGCGGCCTTTTTCGCCAAGCTCTCCGCTTTCAGCCTCTCCCCTATCTTTTGCAAGTCTGCTTTCTCTTCATCTGCAACTCTCTGGAATATCCTCCGTCTCGTCTTCAGCGACTGCAAGTATGCCTGCCTGGTAGATGGATCCATGGTCGACAGCTGGGTCAGGTGAGAGGTGGCGTCGTCTACGATGAACGCAACACCCTTGTCCACGAGCAGTTTCGCTTCCTCGGCAAGTAGCTCTATTGGCAGCCCTGAGAAGACGTTCTGATTAGGGTTTTGCGGCGTGGTTCCCACGAACACAGCGCAGATGCAGTGTTCGCGGCGTAGGGCGGCAACGTCCTTCACCTCGAAGACGAGGTACCGGCCGCCCACCTTGGAGATGCGGATAAGTTCCGCCATTTTAAGCGGGTTCAGTCAACGACAGTATGTCTATTTCGTGTCGTCAGCCCAGTGCTCACTCAGAATGTATTGCATTTTGATGAGCTGAATGGTGCGATAAGAGTCATAAAATTTTGACACAAATTATTTCGTCACTGATGATCTCAGGGGATTGACAGATTGTAAGATGTTGTTTGAATCATTCGAAAGCGCCATATTGCGACCTTTAGAAGAGGAAACTGGATTGACTTACTTGCACTGCTGAGATGGTTGTGGTTGAGAGGGGAGAAAGGTGAAAAATTTCCTTGAGCGTGATGGCAGCCGGTGAATATGCGGGTACTAGAGGGTTAGGGCTAGCATCTCTTAGCTGGTGCTCCCTGCAGCGTCGCCCACTGCATAACGAAGGTGAGCAGAGAAATATTAAAATTCCAATAAAATGCAGTGAGAAATCTCAAATAGAACCTCTTCGTTGGCCTTGTGCTCCAAATGAGCACCAGAATAATCGGGTTTGGGGTCAAAACTCGATTCCATCCTTGATAGTACTTGCAGGTGATTTCTCCCCGTGGTCTTCCTCCTCCATTGGAGGCAATACGTATGGTTGGATCACGAGGCCCTTCGTGCTGCTCAAGTGAAATGAAAGATCCTCTCGGAAGTGGTTGTTTTCTGCACCACCACCTCCTCTCTCGTGAAACACAGGCAGGCTGTGTACCCTCAAGATGCCTTGACTCTGGTCCTGGACTTTCGAAGCACTTGTGGACGATGGTGGAACAGCACCGAGTTTCGGTGGTAGAGGGACCATTTCAAGAACACCATCCGACAAGAGTTCGATCCATCTTGTCAACCCATTGGTCCGTGGAAACAGTGAGAGGGGTAGTGTGATGAGAGCCGTCAACTGTCCAGGATACCGACGCAATAAGGACCTGAGGGCGTGCAAGAACTGCAGAACATTGGCCGGTTGACACGCGCCTGGTGCGTATAACGTCGGCATCAAAAGACTAGGGATAATCACTCTATGGACCGTTGAAGGAGATGACATGTGAAGTCTGTTCTGTAAGTTCTGGATGAACATCTGGAACGCAGACGGTGTTGCTCTAGCCTCAATAGCAAGGCTCGTGGGATTGGAAGCCGGAGTTGCAAATATCGCGCCTGTGATAGATGATGACGCCAACTTCTTGGTCAAGTCAAAGGCATGGCAAAAGACAGCCTTCGTACCATCATCTACGTCTATCTACCAGTCAGAAGAACCATTCTTTATGATGTCGCAAACGAGGTCTTTGCACGCACCCTTTGGCCCACTGCTAGGTGCATTCCTGCTGGCAAGGCTCTCATATCTCCAAGCAATCTTCATCTTCTCATCTGTATGGGTCGATGATTTGCTGGAGTTTATTTCCTGCTTCGCAGACATGGCCGGTAGCTCGTGTTTCCATGCGTCGGGATAACCTAAGACATGTACTTGATGCCCTTGTACAAGACCCTCGGCCGCGTAGTACTTGAGCAAAGTCCCTGAGAAATCTGTAGTTCCATGCTCCTCAATGAGAAGAGACGATCCAAGGGGCAGGCCAGCGTGGCCAGCAAGAATGCCGTCCAGCGATGCAGTTCCCGTTGAGGTGGTGACTCGACCATCAAGGGGTGAGGGCCGCAGACCTGGCGCGAGCTGCGCCTCTGATCGAGCCTGAGCAGCCTGTGATGAAGGAGATGCAGATATTACTGCATTTCTCTTTCGAAAAGACATAGCGAGTTTCTTTCATAGCCGGCAAATGCTGAGGAACGAACTTCGGCTCAGCCTCCAAGGTCGAAGAAGCTTGCCTAGGCGTCGAACTTAAGTTCCCTCCAACCAAAACTTTAGGCGGTCTAGCTTAAGTATTCTGCCGGCACTAACTGAAGTACCTTGTACCGCCTGCCTGCCGGGTTCAGAAGCCCCAGGCGACCCCCAAGGAAGTTTTCGACCTCCCGTCAGCTTTTCGCCTTTTCCCGAAACCAAACATCAAGCCAGACCCGACACGATACCTGCCCGTACATCTTCCCAGACGAGTCATCCCACCGTTGAGCTACATCATAATGGCCGACTCTACCAACGATGCCGTTCTATTCGAGGAGCCTTTCGTCATCACGGCTAAGGACCACAAGAAGTACGATCGTGCCGCGCGCCTCAGCGCGGTCTCTCACGACGGTTTAACCACACTTCAGCTCGACATTAACACCGAGCTACTGCCTATCTCGTCTGATGACAACATCGAAGTCTGTGTGGCATCAACCTTGAGCCTGGACGGTTCCGCCGACGAAGAGAGAGGCTGGCGCGACGTTGGCAAGGGGGGTGTGCAGACTCTCGCTGACGGCTACGATTACGTCTGCCATGGCAAAATCTACAAGTTCGAGGACAGCAAAGAGAGCAAGAAGACTCTGTGCGTTGTGTTCTAAATACCCTATCACCAGAGTCTTTACCAGCTAACAGGATGTGACAATAGCAAAGTCTATGCCTCGTTCGGTGGCCTGCTTATGTTACTGGAAGGCCCTGACGCAAAACTCACCCCACTGCGTGTGGACAGCGTCTACCTTCTGATCAAGACCTAGAAAGCCTCGATCCAGGTAGGCGCAACTTCACCACGCCGCTTGCAGCGTCACAAGACTGAACACTAAGTACGCAAATCGAGACATGTCCCCTATAAGAGTCTCACTAATGTCTAAGACCAGGGGCCTCTCTAGACGCCCTGCCACGCCCGATATCATCCAAAAGGAAAACTACTGCCGCCCATTCGGTGCCCTCTGTTCGTCATTTCAATGTCAGTGACTTTTAATCGCCCTCTTCGAAGATTCCAGGGAAAGGCATCTTTCTACGAAGCCGTGTTTCGATCTCAACGAAGTCAGGCTCGTTGTCGGGGGTGAGAATGTTCATGCGAACGAAGAAGTCGAGAATGATGACGGCACAATTTGGCTTCCAACGGCCTGCCGCGAGCTGTTCTCTGACCTCGTTCACTGTGCAGAGACTGAATGATTCAACTTCCCCGTCGTTCGGGGCCGGGACCACATCGTCAGGTAGCTCCACATCATATACCCATTGACATTCAGGGTAGATATACCCGCCCTCAATACCAGATCGTTGTTCGGTCATGTATATGTACCTGATGGTACCAGCCAGCTTTGCGTGCTCGCGAATTATATACTCCGGCAGACTGGCTTCTTCGTCGGCTTCGCGAATGACGCATTCGAAGGGCTCTTCACCCGTTGTCAGGCCACCTGCTACCGTGTTGTCGAACAAACCAGGCCACGCATTCTTGAGCTTTGATCGTTTCGGTACCCAGAGCTTGATTCCGTGGGGTGCCGTCGGGCAGCGCACGTACGCGATGAGGTGAATTCCATATCGCGTACATCCAAAGAGGCCCATCGACGCCCGTTCCATACTAAAAAGGAGCTCCCCATTGCGACCATATATGGGCCACAGCTCATTCCTCCAGTTCCTGAGAATTTTGAAGGTTCGGTGCATCCGCAAATAATGGGTGGTCGCGGCCACGAGCTCTGTGCGCATTCGTTCCGTCGGTGGCCTGTGGAACATCTTGACAGTCCTGTCATATGGGTTGAAGACGACCTCACCCCTGATACTTGCTGGCACCTTCTTAATCTCTTCGAACACGCTGCTCAACATATAGCCGATCGGAAACGTCCCTGCTTGGTCCTCCCAGATGAGGGTGTACAGCTCGCTCATCTTGTTGGCGTATCTCTCGGGTTCTCTGTCAGCCAACGGAAACCTACAAAGTCTGATCAGTTCTGTGAGCGACCTGCGCTAGTAATGCGGCTTGGGACGCAGTGTGGATGTAGCAGGACGCCAGGCCTCTCCGACCGACCCCTTGCTTCCGAGGTCGCACAAGAATGCTGGTCGACCCGAGCCCAACCTGATGCTGCTGGCCGGCTCCCCCCGGAGGACAAGCATGTTGACAGCAGCACGTCCCAGAGCAGTTGGGTACCGGGCCTGACCGAGATCTGGAGAGACTTACCCGTCACAACGATCCAGCAGATCCTTACTTGTCAGGCGGCTCTGTGTCATTGTTCCTCCCGCCCCAGCCATGACCTGTCTTGGTGGTGATTCGAATTCGGGGTTCTCCGCGCTAAAATACAGTTTGACATCGAAGCTGTGATGGCTTGTGCGGTGTCGACTACACAACCTTATTGTGAGGAAGGGAGGGCGGGAGGGGCGGTAGGGACCACAGGAGATGAAGAATGGATTATTACGGCAGGGGCAGAGCATCTTTATAGACGGAAGCCAAGACAGGCATGTATCAAGAACAACCTCAATGTTTTTTTTTTAATGCGACGGTATTACGGCCACCAGTTGGCGCAGGACGTCCCTCTCCTTACGTTCGACCGACCGACCATACAGAGCCTCTGAGCTCACCCGCCTAACCCCATGCATTGGCCTCCCTCCCAATCTCTCAACCCACCTGTGCGCATTCGCACGTGTCAAATCTCGAGACGTGGGCCCGGTGCTGAGGGACGAATGGGTCACAAATCTGTGGCCTTTCCTAAAGCGCCGGCGCGATCACCTGCTTCTCACTTGCGGTGGCAGGGGGCGGATCAGATCTTGGCCTACATTTGGCTACCTCCAGGATCTCATTTGACATCCTGCATATCCCCACCATACCATGCCTATAATACATGCACATGCTCACTTGCCCATGTGGACTCCGGGGTTTTACGTGGACAGGGCGGGGGATCCTATCCTCTCTGGGATTCTCATGACTTACCCGAATCAATGGCCCACTGCGATGGTTCTACAGGGGCTCTCGAGCCACGTGCAAGCTTATTCCGCTGTCCGTTCCATGTATGGCCAGGCCGGTGTTCTGGGCGCGAAGCTGTGGCTCGTCAACAGGGCTCGCAAGAAGCGGTGGAACGACCTCTGTTGACTTAGGTCAGCCGTCCCCGGTGCGGATGCAATTGCACCACGACCAGCGCGCAAGACATACATTGTGCTGTAGTCAGGCTACATGCATTGCAACACCACCTGCTTCCGCCTCGGCCTCGTCCCCTTTGCACCCCTGCTCGCCCCGGGAGCATTGCCAGCTCACGGGCGTTGGTGAGCCCCAATCCGAGGCGAGGGTGGGATACACAGAGGCCTCGTTGGTAGCCTGGTATCCCGTCATATCTCGACTGCCGCCGTGACGTGACGAGCCTCCGTACAGCGCACCCGCTGCACCTGAAACTCTGGGCTGGGAGACCGAGGTTGCGCGCTCTTCGTTTCCGAGCGCGGCCCGGACGGGCGACTCGGCTGGCGTTGCAGATGCGCCATGACTCGTGCTCTGTCTGTTGCTGATGCTGCATAGGATAGGTAGGTACGGAGTGCGGTTACGAGGTCTTATACGGACGTGCAGCTGTCATCCCTCGTACAGACGGGCGGATGTCGAGGCCTTGTGCAGCTGTGCAGGCGACGCACAGCTCCTCAGGCCGCCGGGGACCCTCTGCCTGCCGCTGTTGGCCCGGGCGCAGACCGGCTGGCCTCACGCCATCCTGCCTTACTGGCGCTGTCCATGCATGTTCTTCTGTGAATGGGCCGCAGAGTCAGATGCAGTCGCATCCGATTGCGTACTCCGCAGTGAGAGCTCACATGCCAGGCAGAGATTCCAGCGAGAAAAGAAGCTTCAGAGCGGCTGGCGCATGCTACGTCGCACGCAATCTCGCAGCCTCCCTGGAAGCGGGGCTCTCTCACGCTGCCATTGCCAGCTTGGCGACGGTCGATGGAATGGGAGTAAGCACGCTTACGGTCTGGCGGTTGGCAGCCCCCGCGCGCCGGCGTGCCGGGATACGGGGGATCCCGGGCGGTTTGGCGTCGCCTCCAACGTTCTGGCGTCTTCTAGAAGCGGACTAGCTCCTGGCGGCCACCCCACGATAGCGACATGGGGACGTGAGCTGGAGGACGAGGCATGCGTCTGCCCTCGTGCGTTTGATGCCATCTTCACAGCAACAAGATCACAGCGCAGGCACCCTTGAGACTAAGAAGGCACCGCGCGCACAGAGGCTCCTCTGACGCGCGCATTGACTCTGGACCAGGTCACCGACAAGGCTCCGACGGTCGCACAGTCCTAACGCGGTGTCACATTCCACAAGCCGGCGACAAGGATCGTGACTCCTCCAGGACACCAGCAGCAGCAGCGCGGCATAGGCTGAGGGTCACGAGCTTCGCACAGAACTCGCCATCCTCCATCCTCACCGAGCGACATCTTGCCTGGTTGGGACATCTTCCCGACAGAGTTACTCAACCTATTGGCCCCGGCGGAGATACGACACACAAACTTCCCATCTCCACGCGCACCTCGCTCTCGAGCAGTCCGCACGCAACCATGTCCCAGCCTCTCTTCGGCCTCGTCCCGGCCGGGCTCCCGGTGATCACGCAGCCCAGCGAGACGCCGACGCCCACCTCCTTCGTCTACTCGATCCCGACCAGCCAGAAGCCCTTCTCGCACGTGGTGATCTTCCTGCTCCCAGGCATCGTCCTCCCGGAGAACACCGCCGCGGCGATCTACCTCGTGACGCCACCCAACCCGGCCCAGGGCCAGACCACGCCCGGCTCCAAGTTCCTCGGCGGCGTGGGGCCCGGCAAGGAGTCCGCCATCTTCAAGCTCAACGAGTCGTCCTCCTCGGCGGGCCAGATCATCCTGGGCATCAGCATCGAGGACGGCGCCTCGGTGGGGGCCCGCATCGCGGGGCTGAACGCCGCCAAGGCCCCCGCGGGGGGCTCGCTCGCGCTCGTGCCGGCGGGCGCCGCGCAGCAGCCGAGCACGCTCGTGCTCGCGCAGCGCATCATCAAGAACGCCTTCAACTTCCTGTCCAGCTTCTCCGGGCAGGCGGGCCAGGTTGAGGTCGTGCCCCTGCGCGCCTTCGAGGACTGGTGGCGCAAGTTCGAGAGCAGGGTCCGGACGGACCCGGGGTTCCTGGAGAGGGACGATTAGTCCGCGCCCTGGCCCGCTTTCCAGGACTTGCTGGCGACCTGCGATCGCGGAAGAGGTGAGGCTCCGGGGAGAAAGGGGGGAGGGCCATGCGTGACAGGCGAGAAGTGACTGCATGCCTCATACGTACGCTGACACGTCGTTGTCTCCTCTGTGTCTCGGTCGGTACGACAGGCTCGTCGGTTATCCGTCCGGCGTCGTGTACCGAACAACCGAGGGGTCAGCGTCAGGCCGAGCCGTGTCCAGAGGGCTTTCCGGGTCTATGCAGTGAGATGTGACTGATATGCCCCGTGACAGCATTGTGCTGTGGGCGCTTATGTGGATGTGGATACTGGTTCGCGGTTTCGCGGACCCCAGTGGGAGGGGGGGGATGTAAGCTGCGTCTCTAGCTCCGTTCCGAACAGCAAGGGATCTGGCATATCCACAATGCCACTGTCATTGTGGGTGGACATGGGCCGAGTCTGACCTCCCACGGGTGAATGGGCGGTGAGCCAGCGAAAAGAACGGGAGTTCTCTGCGCGGCCGGGCGAAGAAACGGGCAGAAACGGCGGCATGCAGATCACGAGGCAAGTAAGATAGGACGGGAGCACGGGGATGATCACATGGCAAGCCAGGAAATACCAGCTAGCATATTCCGTACTTAAATTGCGAAATGTAGGCGCAATAGAAGGCAACCTATCGTAGCACTTGTCTGTGCTCATCGAACGCTCGGATCCCAAGACCTACTGATACTCCATGTCGCCATGCTCCTCGGGCGAGTCCAACCCCTTGAAAACTCTGGAGCCCGTTGCCCATTATGGTCAGACGAATGCAAATCATCCAGACCTGCCTCAATCGGAGCATTAAAATCGTATATTCTCAGCAAAGGATGGTCCTGTATGCGGTACATTAAAAATCGTATAGTGGTATCTCTCGGTCATTCCTCCAGGGGTATCTCGTGCCGCAGATCAGTCTCCTTATCAGGCTGTCGCCAGCGGGCTTTTCCTAGTGGGGCTACCAGTCCGGGACCGTCTTCCCGCATTCGACATGCTTGGTGGAAGCCGCAGGGAGTCCCGGCTCTCTGTGCGGACAAACAGCCCCTCTCGGTCCAGCGCAGAGCCGGTATCGAAGCGGTCGTTAAGCTTGGGAGTGGCCAGTCCTGAAGTGCGGCCGAATCTCGATCCCTCGGACCCGTCCGAGTGCTCGTTCTCGTCTGAGTCGACATCGTCCAGTTCGAACTGGCTCGCCTCGCCCTCTTCAACAATACGTTCGTAATGAGGCGGTGATCTGCCGAAGAGCTTGTTGGTGAGCCCGGCCAGCCCACGTGCCGGTCTTCTTGGGCTGCCAGGTTTCTTGGAGCGCCCGGTGAAGCTGTCAATCTTGCTGAAGAGCCGTATGCGGCGTTCCTTTTTCCGGAAAAAGTAGGCCAAAAACAACAGAACCAACACGAAGAGCAAGAAGGTCGAAAACTTGCCCGGCTTCGCATGATCGACAAGGTCTTCCAGTGTGTCATCCCAATCGTCATCATCGTCCTCCTCCCACTTGGACCCTGCGTAATTAAAATCAGGCGGCACCTCCAGTGTATTGCTGCCGAATCCAACAGGAAGGTAGTCGCTGGACTTGGGCGGAATTTGACCTGCGGCATACAGGACCATCGGACCCAGCGTCCAGCTAACCTCAATACCGTCAATCTTATCCACCGGCTGGAAGGGATCCAAGAAACCCTTCTCTTTCGCGTCTTCCAGCGCACCCTTTGATGCGTTCACACTCGGTGGATGTTCCAGCCCCAACCGCGGAATGCCAATGCCGTCGTGCATGACGTTGATCAACCAAGAGGCCTTGAAGCACGCCTCCTGGGCTTCCTTGGCATTGTCCTTGTTCTTTCGAGCGTCTACCTTGCTGATAATCGAATCCCAATTCTTCGTGCAGAATTCTTCGACTTTGCTCTGATATGTCTTCAAGTCGTACGCCATATCGCCCTTCCCAAAGACGCCGTGTGTCGTGTGCCAATACTCGGACACGCCGATGAAATGGTTGACATCAAAATCGATGGCGGGAACATGTTGACCGTTCAACAAACAAGGCTCATCCAAGCAAGGCGCGTCCTTTCCAAGCAGAGGATATGTCTGCTTCAAGCAACTGGTGAAGTCTCCAGTACCGAGTAGTGTCAAGCCAGTCGAATGGCCAGCATCTACCGGCTCGCCTGAAATCGTGGCACGCAGTCCCTTCGGTAAACACGGATCCGGGATCTCTTTGGCATCAGGATCGTACGTATCAACCAATTTCTTGACATACGACTCGCGAGCCTGGTTGACGCCGAAGCCGAGCCAAGTCGCCGTGAAGACTTTGTATTCTGACCGTTGCCCGTCCAAGGTCCGCATGCGCAGCAACTTTAGGTCGTTGGCATGTTTCGCAGCCTCCGTCGCGTTCGGCGCGAATGCAATCTGTGCCGACGCGCCACCCATGTCCAGAAATCCGTACGTGTTGTGGCCCTTTCCATGGTTATGCTCCTCCGGATGGTCGAAGCCGCCTAGCAAGTAGTTTGTCGCTATCCAGCCATACAGTCCCTCTGTCTCGCCCGGGATGATCTGGATGTGCAAGTCACAGTCAGGTAGCGAGAAGTCGGTGTTGCTTCGGAGGTAGGAACAGATCTCGCGCGTTAGATCCGATTGTTGCACCTTGGGGAGCAGTCGCATGCCGGCGGTGGCCATCAAGAAGATAGGGGTATCCTCGATTTGATCCTTGGGGATAATGCTGAGGGCATGGTCGACGAGGCCCTTGAGATGGTCGGAGCCGACGGCCGCTGGGTTCTCGCCAAATGTCGACACGCCCGGTTTTATCTTCTTGGTCCATTTCTTCTCCGTGACGAGCTTCGGTAGACTATGCAGCTCTGCCTTCGAGGCATGTTTGCGCGCTTTCGCAGGATCCTTCCACCTGTATATATGCAGTCGAGTACCCGAAGACCCGGCATCGAGAACGACTCCCCACCTCCCTGTATGGATAGAAGATCAGCAAATATCGTCGTCAGAAGAGTCGGGTGTCATGGAATGCGCACATTTCTTGCCCATTGGGACGTCGCGGCGGTCGCTTCCGTCAGAAATGCCTCGAGGTCGGAACCACTACCGATCGTGTCGTTCGATTGAATCTCTGTGCCGTCGTCGGGCAGCGCGACCAGCCTCGCGGGGAACGATTGAGGGGTCCTGGGGGATGAGTGTTGTGGACAATAGGCAGGAATGTGTGTGACGTCGCCGGGGGATCACGAAACGTTGTGGTCGAGGGGGGAAGCGAGATGGGGAGAACGGCAGATCGCTGTCCAGAAATGGGAACGGGTGATCGCCGTGCAGAACGAGGGACGCGCCGCCGACCCAGAGCAGACTCGAGAGAGATGGATTAGGTGATGATAAAAATATATCGCAGCGAGTGATAAGAAGAATTGGAATGTTTGAGGTGATACTGGGTACGTTTGCATCGATCAACGAGGGAAGGGGTCAAATGAATCGGGGATGGTCTTGCTGGGGGTCAGGTTGGATGCAGGATCCAAGGTCTGGTTCCAGGAATTGGCACATGAAAATGTTGGTTGGTCTAGCTGACCCTAGCCTTGGCACGGGAGTGGGGCTTCCAGGTGCTTCTCGGGGCTTGTTGATAGCAGTGCCTCCCTTGCGTGCTTGCTTACACGAGGTCTGGCCATAGGACGTCTTCCCTGAGAAGTGCCTGGCACGCCTGGAAACGGCCCAGACAAGCTGGGGCCGCCCCTGATTCTCCGCTGCTATTCTTGGGTCCACGCCACTGTGCTCGCGTCCACAGCACCAAGTACGGACAGCACCGTCAGGTGCAGCAGAAGCTCCCCGCGACCCGATTCCAACTAGACGCATCCGACAGACCGAATTAGCCACACACACGGTGTGATCTGCGACCAAGAAGATACCATGCCACGCATGGTATGGTACATAGCTTCTTCCAGTCGCAGCATTTGTGGCATTGTGGCAGTTCGTGATTAGGCTTCGGCCGGCTCTGCACAGCACCTCAATCTGCGACGAGGTCCACGTAAGCCCCCTACACACAGTACTCCCGAATTTTCCGCACCTCTCATCAGAGCACCTCACATGTCGACATGGCGTGTTTCGACTTGATGGCATGGTGACCACCTTGAGGACCGCTGGCTGGCCCGTCATGCAACAGCAAATGATGATATTTGCCCATGTCGGAGAGCGCGTCATGTCACAGGTTCAGGAGACAATCTCTTTGCTTGCAAGTGGCAACATACAGACGAGAAACAACATTGGATTGATTTTGGAATCTGTCTAGAGGAAATTCTTTCTACTCGGCATGACCAACAGCCCTTCCAAGGAAACGCTGGCGCTATATACTATGTAGTCCAGGAGATGTGCTCGATGGTATCGAGACTCGAAATCTGAACCCCACACCGCAATTTGATCCGCAGATGCAACAGGAAACTGCATTTCGACATTCGACTGAGTTGCCCATGCATCATCATCATCATCATCAATCATCAATCATCAATCATCAATCATATAGAGGAAACTTGTTCGAGAGTAGTGGCATCGAGGCCGGAAACTTCAGGAGCCTACGACCCTGGGAATCCGATACCCTACGATGCTACTGCTATCGCTCAAGCAGAATGCCCGGCGTCTGGGCTCGCCTGTCCGCGAAGAGATGCTGCTTTGGCACGAGCAAACCTCTTCTCGGTTATGCTCAGACTCGCCTGCAGGCGCTTACACTCGACTTCGACCTCGTCGAGCTGATCTCTAAGCTGCTGGTTCTGCGCGGTCATCCTTTCAGCATTGCGACGCGAGAGAGCTTCCATCCGCATGGAGTGCGCGAGGAACATATCTTGCTGTGCAAGTTTTCGCTCAAACGAGGTGGGCCTCTCGCTGCGGGTAGTGCCTGGGTCATGTCCCTCGCCGCCTTGACGAACCGTACTTCGGGCTGGAAGGCGCGAGAGTCTCCGGACTTGGTTCCGGATGTCTGCCGTATTGGAGATGTTTTGGAACTCCGGGCTTTCGGCCTTGACCAATGCCCATAGAGCCTTCAGCGTCTCCTCCACAGCTGCTTGTTCGTTCTGCGAGCTCTTTAGCTCGTCGCTCGCAATGATGCGCTGCGAGACCGCGTTGTGGAGAGCCGAGTTCAGCTGGGCTATCTCTGTCTGCAGGCGGCGGTTAGCCTCTGCGAGCTGCTTGATTTCTCCCAGCTGCTGGCTGCATTTCCTTTTGAGGTACAGGATATCAGTCGATTGGTTCGGCCTATGATTTCTGGTGTGAATAGGCTTCCGACCAGCCAAGGCGTTCTCGAGGACGGTAGGCAGGGTTGGCATGTACTTCCTGTCCATCGTCCCGGGGCGCCTCCCTTTCCCGGGACGCATGATCAATAAATGCTGCGACAGGTCCGAGGGCTCTTTTTGAGACATTCCCAGCGAAAGCTTCGAACGAAGAGGGTCAGGATGAGGTCCAGGCTTAGAGAGACCCGGTCTCGTCAAGGTGTTGCTTGCGAGAGGCAGGCGAAAGCTGCAGATAGGTCTCTCAGCAGCAAAGAGAGAGAGATTGTGAGGGAACAGAGCGAGTGAGTATTCAGTACACACCTCAAAGGTCCTCTCCTGGGGCTGAGGAGGCGAGGCGCGGGTCACATTCACATCCAGACACATAAAATCGGTGATGTAAGCCCTGAGGTTTCTGACGGCTTGCTTCTTCTTCAGCTTAATGGCAGGAGTAGTCTCCATTCTCTCGAATAGCCGTGCCATCGCAAAAGGCAGTCTTCCGCGAGTTAGAACCGTAGGCACGGCATTCGATGTCGAAACATTAATAACACCAGAAGCCGACCAGCGCGTAGGTTGAGCAAGATACCTAGGAGCATTGACATGGTCAGAGAACTGCCGTCGACTTGCGGCGGCCGGAGAGCCTGGCATGAAATAGATGGGCTCTCGAAGACCGAACCCAGTCTTGCACGCAAGCATAGCAGCCGTTTCTAGCTCTTATAGCCTTCAACCTTCCGAGAGACGTATGATATTGAGGTTAACCTTCCGATAGACGTATAATACAGAGGCTGACCTTCCGAGAGGCGTATGGCTTTATTAGGAGAAACCCAACCGTGTGGGAACTTGTCGGAGCGGTTGGTGACCATGTTCCATGAAGGGGGCTTTAAGAGTCCGGAGGTCTTATAACGCGGCTCAATTAGGCAACAAACGATCTGTTCTAGTACAACGCCGCTACAATGCCTTTTACTAGCTCCATACGAATATAACGACCATTGTTCTGCATTTAGTTTGTTGCATAGATAGCAGGTTTGCATGCAAGACAAAGGCGTCTTCGATTTCAACGAAGCACGGCAATCACGTAGCATTGTTTGATTGGCTTCTAGCGGGAAGCATTCGATTCGAGGCTATGTTGGGAGCAATTAGGGTGGTCGTACCCTCAACTTAGAGGCGTAGTCTCTGCAGTGGGAGAAGATGGGCTAAGGTCCAGCGCAAATGAGCCCTGCGGCGTATAGACGTACAGGGACATGCGTTCGGGGAACCTGAAATTTAGGTAACAGACAAGATATCACACTTCGGGTCACAAGACTCGTAGATCTACCTATATCTGCAATAATAGAGGAGCGATTTACGGCCGAGGATGATTTAGATCGCGACTTGGCCACTAATATAGCTCTCGAGATAATTATATATTAGGGGACATGTATTCGCATAGACCACACAGTAGTTTGTAAAGCCTATTGTTGCTTGAAAAGAACTCCACAACATAAGCCGAAGCTACACGGTGGGCTATCGCTGCTCTCCTCCGACCTTGACGAACTCTCTTTGGAATGGTTCCTGACCATAGACGAAGCCCCTTTGTAGAGGACTCTAGCCACTCTGGAAAGCCGTCGCTAGACGCGAAGTATTACCTTCGGGGGGGGGGGGGGCGGAACGAGTGGATCGAGATGTTCTGATATCCGCCTCCGCCCGCTCTGCGAGTGCTTCGGTATCTTCCGGCGCCATTTCCAGGCTCCCGGGCAACCTGCGCCCTGAAAGCCTCATGGCGGACTTACATTTGCTACTGTTTCACGTCCTAAGCTACAGATCACAGGGTCAGCTGATCACTACCATCTGACAGATGAAGTGAGGCCTAAACATTGTTCCTCCGCTTGGTATGAATAAAAAAGAGTTACTCGGCAAGGAATGAGATTTTTGACGACATCCATAGACCCAACGCTCGACAACCACTGTTATACTTCTCTGGCAGGCGGGGATCTTGCCTGAATTTTGGTGTTGTCTGTGCAATGAGCTGCTGGCTTCGCATTGTGTGAGCTGTTCCATCCCCTAACCTATGTGTGCTTGGATGCCCGAGGGGCCAGCCATGCACTCAATTCATTCCGCAGGGTTTAGAATATCAGAGGCCTTTTGATATCTACATAATGCTCATCAAGCCAGAAAAATACAGCCCACAAGAAGAGGAATTACAGGAAGACCTACTCATATTTATATAAAGCCCCCTCGACGAAAGCAGCACTGGCGAAGGCCGCACCCTCGATGTCTTTCATATGCTTCCAGGGTGCTTATATCATTCAGAGAGTAATAGTGATAACTTCGCCTGGTTGCTTATCGTGGACAGATCCTGGCTCTGGGACTCAAGTCACCAGTAGTGCTCCTCTACAACAGTCTTCTTACACGCGTAGAGCATATAGCGGCGACTGGTGAGCAATCATATCTAACAGATCTTTGAAAGACATGTGGCAATCGAGGACTTATTGTATTAGATTTAGAGTATGACAGCCCAAGACATGTCTTTCAGCGAGTCACGCTCCAGTTTTACTGAATTGCGGTCCGGTATCGGAATGTACGTCGAAGGGAAAGGGTATGAGGCTGACTGCGGGTATGGTGCCTCGTTACGTGAGCATAGGAACATCATGAATCTCGGTCACGGAATTCGTCGAACCTTCGTGAGAAGAGGGTGTCATCTCGGCTGTGAGCTTAGCGTCCGTTGTTGGCAGCCTCGCTTCATAACGGATGGCCCAGGCCATCATATTGAATTTATCGCTAGGAAGCGTCGCTCGGAAAGCTATACGTAGCTATCACGCCTCTCCGGGTAAGACAGAGCTCTTGCTGTGGCCTTTGCTTAACTAGCGGATTCAGCACTAGGAGCAATGGTCTTTCAGCGGTACGATGTGCTAACAAGTGTGGCATTGTGTCTTTCAGAATTCTAGATCTGGAACGCAAGGTTACGGCTGATTCGTTCGGTCAGGAGACGTGATCTTTGTGCCTGAGAAAGCATGTGTGGATGGCAGTGGAGCCGAGCCCGATGTCTCCATGCCCGTGCCGAGACGGCCCCCCTAGTTGCGAGGTGTGGCCACGAAATGACTTGCTCAAATCGTAGATCTGAACCTCAGGAGAAAGTTTGACTCCACGGACCCAGAACAACGATCATTGTTCGACCTTCGCTACCTTGTATGTGCATTGGTGAACTGACTGCAGTAAGACGAAGGCGTCCCGCGACTGAATATATGCGACACAAAGTAATTACATATTGGAGAATGCCATGTCCTTCAATGCAGTATACATTGGCTATTGATCCCACCGAATAGACGAGTTGAGCAAAAAAGCTAGTAATCCGAAGCAGGAGAACTTTCCTACTATTCATACTGTTGAATGGATGTCATCTCCCATGCCGTGGGAAATACTCGTCACGGCACCAAAACTTGGTGCACCTGGACGCTGTGCTACTGGACTCACAGTTAGCAAATCCCCAACAATAAGTCAGCAAAGGCGAACCCTACCTCGTGGTCGAACAGGAGGAACAAAAGTACCAACCGTCACAGGTCCTTGGCTAGTCTTTAGGTGAGAGCTCAACCCAACTTTATTGAAGTTGTCCACGTTGCTGCGCTGATTATGCTGTATCTCTCGCATGGGCTGTCGGGTTCGTCCTGAGCCGTGTAGTGCCACTGGAGCTCCAACGACAAGTCCTGGCGTTGCGGAAAGACCAATACCATCTGCACCTGGTCGCTGTCGATGGGTCGAGGGTGTCGAGGGTACATCAACTATCAATATTCAGCAAGTTGGATGCTTCAGGCATCTATACTGCCTTTCCATACCTTGTGGGGGTGCTGGCCTTGCCCAGGCGACATTCTGGGTATCTGGAGGACCCATTCGAGGTGGAGCAGGCACTGCAGCTTGCTGATTCAGCCTATCGCCATATCGCTTGGCCCCATAAGGTGTTCCCAGCTGCTGCTCGTAGGATTCTCGACATTCGCCACGATCCATTTGATGAGTCTCAAAACTTATTCCGCCATGAAGTGTCGTATCAACCGCGTCAGATGCAGCATCTTGTATGTGGCCGAGCATTGCCCTGCGCTTGAGCTTATCATAGAGCTCCTGGGTTTGCAACAGCTTGCGGGTCTTTTCTCTATATGCCAGAGACAATTCTTCGTTCTTTCTTCGGAGTGTCTCCTGGTCTAGAGCCATGCCTGGGTCGGATCAGCATATGTTGCCGGTGTTGTTGTGAGTGAGCAAAGACGTACTGGCAATTTTGCTGTGGAGGCCCGTGAGTTGGGTATTGGCATCATTGACAATATTATCAAGGGTAACATTCAACTCGTTGTATCGATTTGTCAGGGTCTTGGATCGGTGGCTTTCCCAGATCCTGGAACGTCATGCTTGTCAGCATGGTCCCAGGACAGATGAGCCAGCAAGGTCACGAACAGATCCTGCGTCATCTGGTATGACCAGAAGCTCAACGCACGTCCTGCACACTCCATGATAGCCTCTGGACTAAGTCCACTGAGAATACTCGTCTTGTAGTCATCGCTGGGGTTCAAGTTGGTGACCATGGCATCGTCGGGTTTAGGTAAGTGTGTCTGACAGGCCGGACAAGTGCGATGGTCTGGCGAGGCATCACTGATACCAGTACGGTTGCCGCAGTCAAGACAGAATATATGACTAAACAGGTGTCCTCAGTTAGAAAAAAAGGTCCTGAGTCTCGAAAATCATAATGTAACAATGCTGTACTGTACCTGCAGGTGGTCACCAAGGCTCGCTCGCTCAGCTCCGCCCGGCATTTCATCTCATTGCACCTAAGTGCGTGGTCCATGTTCAGAGGTGCTTGCCAAATATTCGACAGAATCTCTCACAGGCACATTATGTGTTTGAACAAAAGAAGAACAATGTCCATTTGAGAGGCAAAGGAAAGAAGTCGACTTCACAGAAAGGGATTACATAATCTGTGTCTGTGGAGGGGAAGTGGGGGCGCCTTCCACTCAGGCAGTGGATGGAGCTTCCTCCACCTGCACGGGATCTCAATTGTTGACTTCATCTCATCCAGGCATCGCTCGAAGCTGCTTGGAAGCCCTTGACGAACGGAGGTGCGGGAAGGGAGAACCTGGGATCTAGAACAGTTCCCATCTATCCGCGACACTTTTTGGCAACTAATTATAAACACTTCGTCTCAACATCCTCGCCACCTCTCAAAATGACGGAAGTCGTGGCGACTCAAACACCGCCCATACTCCATGCACCCTCAGACAAGGAGAAGAAGTATGATCGGCAGCTTCGTTTGTGGGCTGCAAGCGGCCAAGCAGCACTCGAGTCCGCAAACATCCTCCTCTTCAACACAGGCTCAGGCACTGTAGGAGTCGAGACCCTCAAAAACCTGGTCCTGCCCGGTATAGTACCTGCCAGCGCCTCAAGCTGGACAGCTACTAACACATCGCAGGCATCGGACGCTTTACGATCATTGATGACGCCCGCATCACAGAAGCCGATCTGGGCGTCAACTTCTTCCTCGATGAGGCTTCTCTGGGCAAGTCAAGAGCAGAGTCTTGTGCAGAGCTCCTTCTCGAGTTGAATCCGGAAGTCCAGGGTGACTGGTTTCCTAAGAATGAAGTCAGTCTAATATCCTGCCTCGAGGCAAGACACGTTGATGACGAATCTAGCTGACCAAGACATGGGACAGGAGCCTTTGAACCTGGACAAGGTGCTCTCGGAGGTACCCACTTTCACCATGATTGTCTACACTTTCCCCATCCATCCAGACGATTTGAAGGTGCTGCAAGACTACGGTAACAAACATCTCACGCCTCTGGTTGCCGTCCACTCGGCAGGTCTTTACTCGTACTTTCAAGTGCGTCTACCTGGCAGTTTTCCCATCGTTGACACACACCCGGACGAGACCGCCATAACTGATCTGCGACTGCTATCACCATGGCCCGAGCTGCAGGCTTTCGCCACGGATATGACGAAGGACATTGACAATATGGACAACCATGAGCATGGGCACCTACCCTACGTTGTCATCTTGCTGTACTTTTTGGGAAAGTGGAAGGACGCTCACGGAGACTACCCAAAGAAATATGCCGAGAAGACGGCATTCAGGAAGATGGTTGCGGCCGGGGCGAGAACTAACAATCCAGAGGGTGGCGAGGAGAACTTTGACGAGGCGGTGGCTGCCGTAGTCAAGACGTTAGTGCCGCCCAACGTACCATCGAGCTTGAGAGAGGTCTTTGAATACACTCACACCGATCCGGTGGGTCCTTGCCCCATTTGTCGGCCACAAAGTGCTCCAGCAGTCGATCTTCAGACGCTAATGTGAGATTGTCCAGATTGAGCAACAATCGAGCTTCTGGATCATTGCCGACGCTGTCAAGAGATTCTATGAGAAGCACGGTAGTTTGCCACTGCCAGGGAATGTACCGGACATGAAAGCACAGTCCAAAGTCTACATCCAACTCCAAAATATCTACAAGAACCGGGCTCGGCAGGACGTTGCCGAGATACTCGAAATAGTCAGGCAGTCACCAGGTGGCGAGAACGTCGATCCTGATGAGGTGGAGCTCTTTTGCAAGAACGCTGCTTTCGTCAAGCTCGTCAACACTGGAGGTGCGGACGCTGATCGTCTGGCAAGGGTCACAGGTAAGTGTCACCATCCTGCCGGGCATCACTCTCCGCTTTTCAGGATGCTCGAATGGTGATGTAGGCATGAGTTGACTTGCAATGCAGGAGAGCAACTGGCTCAGGACGCTAATGCTGAGATGATGATGACACCTCTCTCGCTGATCCCCATCTATCTTGCTCTCTTCGCGACGTCACACAATTCTCAAGCCTCTACGGATGAAATCCTGAAGACTATCGGGAATCTCGTCCCAGATGCCGCCAAGAATGAGCGAGTGGTCAAGGTTTCTGAGGAGGTCGCTCGCGCTGGCGGCGGGGAACTGCACAACACATCCGCCTTGACTGGTGGCATGGTGGCCCAGGAAATAATCAAGATCATCACAAAGCAGTACATACCCGTCGACAATACCTGTATCTTCGATGGCATAAGCAGTAGGTGCCAGGTACTTCGCTTGTGAGCCGCGACGAAGAGCCAACGCTGCTCGCCTGTCGTTTCTCACATCACATGGCCCACTGTTGGAGGAATGCGATACTACATCGAGGCAGAATAAGGCCGAGACAGCTGAATACTTCTCGTTGTCGGCCTTGCAGCTCCGGCTGAATCGGGGCTCAGCCAGTAAGGGCTGAGAACTGTAAAGGATTGGTGGATGTCACAGCTGGGCAATTCCCTGACCATGCTCATCGTACCCAAGCACGGATATATCTGGCCACTAGGCGATCCACACTGCGTCTTCATCGCACTCTTCGGGCCGCTGATAGCTCGAGACTGGGCCACACCCAAGGGAGGGGGATCTTGTCGGACCGCAGGTCCTAGCAGTACTGCAACCCTGAGATCGCTGTATGCACAGGTACGGCGCTTACTCCGAGATAGTGGGGCCACGAAAGTCGGGGAATCAAGACAGAATTCAAGCTCACGCCGTTTCCCGCTTATATAATTCTGGTTGCGTTGGTTATGCGGCTGCGGAAAGCCGCACAAGGCTCTCTGCCACCAATGCGAGGCTTATATGCGCGCATCATATTACGCTTCTTTTCAGTCCATCCAACGTCGGTCCCTCGTGTACTAGTGAGCCGGCTAAGCTAGAGGTACGGAAACACAGCTAGGAGAACATCATGGTGAGTTGAGTGAGCTTAAGCCCATCATGTCACCTACATCAAGTCTGTCACACGATCCGTGAAGGACTAAAAGGATTTAGATGCAGATTTCGAAAAATGCCAACCAGTTTTCTAGTAGCCTGAAGACAATGACCAGGGCCCAAGGTAATGCCGACGCGAACCTCGCGAACCAGGTCAACTGTGTCTGCAAAGGTGGTCTGAAGATAGGTAATGTTGGAAACTGATCCTTAGAGTAGCGATATAGCAAGCCCTTAGTGATACTTGTGCTGACGGGCATCGGTGGCCCTGCCAGTGACCTGCATAGCTGCCCAGGCCCACTTTGGGTGCTGGCTGGGTTACCCCAAACATCAGATTCCTCAAGGGAGTGTAAAATCAAGGCTAGTTGTGAAGATGAAGCCTGAATCCTTTGGCTCGCCGTTAGAAGGCCACACTCGAGCCTCGGGGCCCGGCAGCTTCTCCAAGGAGCATGGGCGGCTGTCGTCTCAGCGGATAATTGGGTTCGGCTAGACTTCAGACCAATCTGGGCAGATGCGGGAACGATCTTTACCATATTGAAAACCTTTCAGAAAGGGTGATGACGTGGTAAGCTATCTGCACCACTACTGGACTTATATCGACTATGAAGGACGTCAGGCAGGTGCGACAGTACTCAAGCGAGGCGTGTGTTGACCATCTGCAAGCACTCCATGTTACTATCCCAAAGTTCGCCTAGCAGAGGGTCGCGATTCGTCAGATGCGGCCACCTGCATCTCATGAACATGTGGACATGCAAAGTCTTCACGCAGGCGCTGGCGAGGCTGCATCAGGAAGCTCTGCCGGTCTGCCGAGCCATGGGGCTCTGGAGTGGTCCAAGGTCCCACTCCTCCGATTACCGTCACACCAGCAGCTGAGGTCGGAAAGCCGGCGGCGATTCCCTCGCTTTGCGACTGCATGCCTGCAAGTAGGCGCGCTGTAAACCTTGACTGTGCGCAAAGGTGGAGAATACGAGTATCCTCGAGAGAGCGGTGCCACATCCCTTGAATAATGTCTGTCAAGTGAAAAAAAGGCTGACTCGACGGGCAATTGGAATGGATAATCCATCAAATTACCAAACTACCGACTCCAGAAGGCTCCTGGCTCTTCCTCGACTTCTGTATGCTCGACTCCGTGCAACAATGGCTGACAGGTTGATTACCCAGTCAGGTACGCGTCCTACGTGCTAACACGCGGCTGTATGCATGGAGAAGCGCGATTGTATGAGCCGCGTGCTTCGTACCTGCTTGCTTTGGCAGGTCAGTTCACATCTGATGCATCTACACCCAGCATGGGCACTGATTTGGACGTGGGGGAAAGTCTCAGACTATGAGATCTTCAGAACATTACGGGGATGTCCATGCCCACTCTGCTTGCTCAGATGATGGACAGCCGGACGATTGATCAGTTGGAAAATCGACCTGATCCGGCCAGCACATGGAGCATCTGACCTGCAGGACCTCGACCTCCTACTCTCACATGCGAGCCCAGAACACCTTGACATGATTCCAGCTTTACTGTGCACAACACGTGGGGGAAATGACCACAGACGCAACTGGCAGACCGGCTATGCATACCTGCATAAGTGGTGTCCCTTCAGTCTGCGGTGGTGCGACGATGGAGACGCAGTGGCGCTGTGGCACTTGATATTTCCCCCCTGGACTTCTGCAGGTCCATAGAGTCATCCAAAACTTTGGTACCGGCCGAGCGGACATCAGCTTGCCAAGCCGCTACCATCATCAGTCCGTCCTCTGCAGGCAAACACGTGAGACAACGATATCCATACTTACTGCACCGCCTGATGGGATTGTGGGGAATGTGGCGCCAGTGATGCGCCAGCCACTGGCGGGAGACACGCATGTAGCAAAAGGCGAATACTACGCTCCACGACCCACACAGGGCCATACCTGAAAGGACGGAGTCGTTGCTCAGAAATCCATGGTGCAAAATTAGCCAGATGGGTCTTCGCTTAAATGTATGTCGATCCAGCTGCCTTGCCCAGCCTATCAATGACAGCTTTACCACCACCGTCGTCAGCGGGGCGACATCGATCGTCGACACCACACTGGCGACGGGAAGTGGAGGCCATCGAATTGCTCGCTAGCGAACATGTTCAACAATACTTGGCTGCCTATCCCCTTACGCGTCTCCTGACTACTGATTGGATCTCAGGCTGACATTGAGCCAGCTCGATGGAGTGGGTGGGAAGCATGCACGTATATCGGCTTGGCTCAAGTCAGACTTGCGCACTGAGACACCAATCTTTGACCTAATCCAGACGAGGCTTATGGCCACAGAGCTGAACCTTGCATGCCTCAATTCGAGATTCCAGCCAAGGGAGCGCAGGTGTGCGGCTCACCGGCAAGGAGCTGGAAGTGAGCTCATCACAAACCTCGAGGGGCCGAACTGCCAGCTGGCCCCGTCTTGAAACCGAGACGCTAGCGGCAAACCTACATGTTAAGCTCTGGGTCATGAGACAGAGCCTCAGGGCCGAGATGCCACTGCACTACGAGGGCTATACAGTGGGCACCCGTGGGAGTGCCGCTAGGCGACTCGGCCGAGCCGTTGACATACCGCGCATAGGTCGAAACCTGCTCCAGGCGCGGCCAGTGACAGCAAACAAAGTAGATATCCTGCATGGGCACGAAGTGTGCCACTTAATATCAAATGGTCCACTCCCAAGCCGTCACCGGAAATTAACACTGGCTTTCACTGCCATCAGCAAATCAGCTCAATGGTCATGACACTTCCTAACCGGCAAAAAGCACAAAGACCTGGTGTTTGGAGGGGGGGCGGTTTTGCCATGTCTTATTGCCTCTCGCGCCTCACACGGACCACATCTCTGAAAGCGTGCCACCGATCAGCGCAGAACAACGATGCGTTAGTTGATCTTGCTTTTTCTGGAACTTTTTGCCCTTGGGGCGGCGGAAGCACAGGCGTCACGCCTCCCAGCCCTCTCGCCCCTCGGCCAGGAGACGCAAGCACATATGGCCGCGATTCGTCATGGCCCCAACATGGGCCCAGCACGGGTCGAGTGATCCTCGACGCGGTCAGTCGTGGTGGCGTGAGGCCTCAGCTGTCTATTGCTGATATGTTCGCAAGAGGCACAGCAATTCAGGGACTGCCGGATCCACGAGGTGCAATATCCGACTTGCAAGCGAGATGCTCTTCGAGGAGCCCATTCCCCACCACCACGGCGGGAGGGCTAGCAGGGGAACCCACGACAGCCCCATCGACGGCCCCATCGACGGCCCACACCCTCACATCGTATGAATAAAGTTAAGGTTACTCGTCACATAATGTGGGACGGACAGCCGAGCAACCCTTGGCCCCTGCCGCCAGGATTGGCACATCCGATGCAGCCCGCCCTTGTCACAGGCCGTGTGTCCCTGGGCACGCCGGGTCCAGGGCCCCCTCGTCGATCCCCCTCACTGATCCGCTGTTGGGCAAGATCAGGATCTCGCTCTGCCGGCCGACACATCACCAGGCCCTGGCATGCCTGGCTGGCTGGCCGGCGGGCTTAGGCCCCGGCCCCCTAGGCTATCTGGACCTGCAATCCGATACATCTCAGGTACTATGCAGTACAATCGGTTGGCTACAGGGCTTTGTCTCTATCCTGGCCTGCCCGCTGGCGTGCATGGAGTGCCTGACGATCGCCACGGCCCTCCGGAACCTGCCAGGTACACCAGATGTGTCTTCTCCCTGCGGGCTGCTTTTGCCCTCTTGACCCACGCGCTACGAGGTCATGTAGTATGTCTTGTGGATGCCATCCTCTTTCTTCTCCCTCCTGCTTCGGCGGCTGTTGTTCCAGTCTTCCCATCCTCCCTTCCGCTGTGGGCTCAGCCCTTCCTGTCTCCCTACAGAGTACACCATGGGAACAGCTCCGGGTCCACCAGAGGCTGGCAGAGGCTGGTCTTCATGACTCGGCGAAGCTGTCAAACCGTCCCGCTCGCTGGCAATCTCGGAATCGTCCCGGGTGATGTCGGCCTGCCTGGTCATCTGGTCGAGTTCTCTGGGCGGCCTGTCTATTCCAGACGGCTGCTGAGCCGTGTCATGGACCCAGGCCCTGTGGTTCCTGGTTCCTTTCCCGCGAACCCTTGTGGGTGTGTGTCTTGCCCGCAAAAGGGTCTCGACGCGGCATTGGCCAGGGGCGCGTACGATGTTCTTGCCCATCCCCCTCCCCTTCGAGCCTACACCACACCCATCTATCGCCGGCGGCCCACCAATAGGCGCGCTCTGCCTGTCGTACCCACGTCACCTACCTTGGGGTCCCGTCCATGCAGCGAGGAGGCATCAGTTTTGTCCACCTGCCACTCGTATATCCCCAGCAGGCTACCCGTCTACCATAGTATGAAGTGAAGCTGCTTCACAAGCTCGAGCATTGCCGGCGGTACGGTGTGCCAGTGGTCACATTCACTCCTACCCTGGATCCCATACCCCACAATCCGACCTCCCCAGGTGGGCCATCAACACCTACATGCGGTGGCCATATATATATATCTATTCACCCCCATCCTGTTTCCTCTCGGTCTGCACTGAGGACGATCGCTCCTTGATGAGACTCTCTTCATCTGAAGCTTGGATACTCCGGCCCATCTCGGCGAACATTCTTGTACATACTGTTCTCATTACAACTGTATATGTGCTGTGCTATAATCACCACTGCTCCCACTATCCTTCTTTACTTTCTCTTCTGCTTCTCCCCGCCCCTCGTCTCGAGAGCTCGCCATGGCACCAGCTATCACGATAGCCTCCCAGGGTGGCATGTTCCATACATTCCAGGGGGTCACCCCCAGGAAGCCGGCCGCCGAACCGCAGGAGAACCCGAAAGCCACGACTAGTGCGACTGCGAAGAGGATAACAACACCACATGCATGTGCTGAGTGCAAGCGCCGCAAGATGTAGGTTCTGATCTGGAATCCGACCGTCTTAGCTGCCAGCTGACCGTGTCTCTCCAGCCGATGCGATGGACAGCAGCCCTGCGGCCAATGTCTCTCGAGTCGTGCTCCTAAGCGGTGCTTCTACGATAAGCATCGTCAAAGGGTAATCCCTTCAAGGAAGTAAGTTGCCTATTCGCCTGTGTCGGCCGCGGCCGAACTGATGCTGACCGTGACAGGACCCTGGAGGCTCTGTCCCAGTCTTTGGAGGAGTGCCGATCAGTCCTGAAGCGGCTATACCCCAACCACGAGGTCCAAACACTTCTATCACTCTCTCGACACGACCTTTTAAACCTTTTGGACCGGTCGGGGGCCGAGGCCTCCGGGGGTCTGCCGTCACCCCCACTCACATCACCACTCCCCGGCGATTTGGAGTCACCCATTTGTCCGTCCTCCACAGAGAGCCTCTGCGGCCTAGAACAGCTTCCTGCGAGGAATACCGAGTGGGACGAGGAGAGAAGAGGCAGAGACCCAATCCCGGCAGAGGCAGACGATGTTAATGCACTGTCTCTCTCTGTTGACCGCCAGACTTCTTACCTGGGAGCCTCGTCGATCAAGGCCGCCTTGATGGTCATGCTCAAGGTCCAGCCACAACTGAGGAGCGCCCTGAGTGCACCGCTGAGCACTTCCGAGGTTCCACACAGCTTTCCCGCGGCTCGTACTAAGTCAGCAGCTCAGAAGGACCCACAGCGGATCCCATGGTCCTGGAAGGGACAGACATTGATTGATGCGTACTTCAAGAGGATCCACGTCTTCATCCCGATGCTGGACGAGACATCCTTCAGGGCCGACTACTTGGAGGGACAGCGATTTGACGCTCCCTGGCTTGCGCTTCTCAACATGGTTTTTGCGATGGGCAGCATCGTAGCCATGAAATCCGATGACTACAACCACATCAACTACTACAACCGGGCAATGGAGCATCTGCCACTAGACGCTTTTGGCAGCAGTCACATTGAGACTGTTCAGGCCCTCGCAATTATCGGTGGTTATTACTTGCACTACATTAATAGGCCGAATATGGCAAACGCGGTTCTAGGAGGAACTATCAGAATGGCGAGCGCTCTCGGTCTTCACAGAGAGAGCTTGGCTCACAGCACAAACGACGTTGCCGCTGCTGAGACCCGAAGACGCACATGGTGGAGCCTGTTCTGCTTGGATACCTGGGCCACCACAACTATGGGTCGTCCATCCTTCGGCCGCTGGGGACCGGCTGTGAATATCCGCGCGCCTGAGTTCGGTGTCAACACCTCGCGGGACTCATCCCAACATGCGGGTATCCTGCCATTGGTCGAGAACATCAAGTTCTGCAAGATTGCTACTTCTATCCAGGATATGCTTGCGGTTGCACCTCTCCTGACCACTGACGATCGTCACAACCTAGACGGCCAGCTCGTCAACTGGTACAGCAACCTACCCTGGCTACTACGAACTACAGACCCATGCGCAGAACCTCTCTACATTGCTCGATGCATCATAAAATGGCGCTACCAGAACCTGCGCATGCTCATCCACCGCCCGGTGCTTCTCAGCCTCGCCAGCAGCAACGCCACATCTGCAACGGAAGCAGACATCGCCGCCGTGGAGATGTGCCGCGAGCTGGCTAAGCACACCGTGGACGACATCGCGCGCGAGTGGAGCCGCAACCAGATGTCTGGATGGAATGCAGCATGGTTCCTATACCAAGCAGCCATGGTTCCACTCGTGTCCATCTTCTGGCAGTGGAACAGCCCGCGCGTCCCGGACTGGCACAAGCAGATCGACACCATCATTGAGCTGCTCGAGGCTATGGAGGACTGGTCACTGGCGGCGCGGCGCAGCCGTGAGGTCGTCACGCGCATGTACGAGGCAAGCCGGACCATCGCGCAGACGCGCGGACGGGCCGAGACACCCCTCAGCCCAAGCTCGCTGCAAGGCTTCATGTCGCACCAAGACATGTGCGGCCTCTTCGCAACGTCTCCCGCCGGCGAGCAGCTGATGTCACCCATCGGGCTGGACGGCCCTGAGGGCGTGTCGATGATGGGCATGCTGGACCAGCAAGGCATGCTGCTGGACCCGGAGGGGGTGTACTGGGCATCCCAGGCGGAGGAGCTGGGCCTTGACCCGTATCCGGCCGTCCAGGACGGCGGGATGGGCATACCCCTGGACTACAACTTACTGACCACGGCCGGGCATCCCGGCGCGTTGGAGGCTGGCTATGGATTTGTACACTGAGAAGAAGGGTTGAAACGATGACACGCAGCGTTGTATTTTTCCGGTTCTGTATGCCTCTTGGCCTATGCTTGTTCTTTGGTACTAACGGGAGCTACGGGACTGCCTTATTTTCTGGTGGTGTAGCCACGTGCTTTGACCTATACCTCTCTGTTCTACGGGGCGAGACGGCTGACAGGGCGGATGGGCGGCAATGTTCATGATCTGACGAGTTACAAACAAAAATTGAAAATCTGGCTGGAAAATTGACTTTCTCAGGTTGTATAGCAGCGGGACAAGTCCGGGCAGGGGGTGGGATACACACAGCTGTCATCCACACACACACACACATGGGTTTCGGTCTTCGTATAGGGCTACGGTAGCGAATATTATCCGGAACAAGCCATCATGCTCTCGGCGAGTCAGGCCTTGGACAAGAGACACATGACACGAGTGGAGCTGACGTTCGAAGGTGGGGTGAACACTCGACCGTGTCCCGCCACGTCACATTCACTGCACCATCTTCGCGAGAGGCCCTGCATCGTCGCACAAGACTCCGATCGATCTGCGCCGCGCTTTACTCTAAAACACCATGGCAGGGAGATGCAGGTCCGACAGCGCGACAACACCGGCTCGCCCAGCACAGCAGCACTATAATAGTGCCCCATGGGGTAACCCAGCGTATTCCGGTCGGGGACAGGGCCCAGCTAGGCAGTCCCGGACGAGCGGCCTTGCGACGAGATGTGCTATGTACATAGTAACAGCGACGCACATGCCAGGCCTCGCTGCAGGCCATGCTCCGCCAAGCGAGGCAGGGATGCTGCTGCACGTCGACGGTCCCCTTTACCCTGCGTGGAGGGGGGCCTGGCATGCCAACGAACCCCCCCGCTGCTGCATACAGAACCCGCAGCCTCGCCGTTGATCTGTGATCTGTGCATCTTGTCTCGTCGCATGTCGCCGCGGTGCGGCGCTGCCTCGGAGGACCCCGTCGGGGTGTATCAGAGCTCCCTCCCCGGCGGAACGGCCATTATAGTACAACCCAAGAGCTCGATCTCGTCGGCAGCTTCGGCGGGCCAGTTCGGCCGATCATTGGCCGGCGGGAAGCATACAGAGTTTGATGAGAGGGGCCGTGGAATACTCCGGCGCTGCGCGGGTTTGGCGGTAGGCGGTAGGCGGTAGGCTCCCAAGCGTTGTCATGCCCTCTCCTATTCCCTCGTGTGTCCCTCTCCCTGCTAGGCTTGCTCTAGTCCGCCTGCAGGCGGCCCCGGCTGGGCTCGACAGAGCAGGTCGCCGTGAAGATGACGACCGTCTCTCCCCCGAGACCAGCGTTCGAGATGTTTCTCGCCACCCTTCTAGACCAGCTGCCTATGCCGGGAGGGTGTGATCTACGCAGATCAGCATCCAGGGCCCTACACTGGACGTCGTCGTCTCACAGGCGTCACCAAGTAGTGTAGCCTCCCACGCCTCCTGGATAGTGGGTAGGACGGCAGCGGCTGAGGTGTACTTCCCAGAGACCAGCTGATGCCTTTGGCCCCCCCCCCTCGGTGCCTGTGCTTGGCGAGGGGGGCGCTTGTGGGCTCGAGGTGCGATCTCCTCCCGGGGGGAGGCCGTCCGGGCTAGACGGTATTCTCCGCCAGGGATTGCGGCGCCCCGACCACCATCGCAAGGCGTCTTCGGGCCGTATCGATGGAACGTGAAGGTGGTGTGAAGTGGTAGGGCCAGGCCAGAGCACCAAGGGTCCCTCAGGGTCCCCACCGGCCGGAAAGGAGCAGGGCACGCAGGGGCACCACCGACGCCCAGCTGCCAGCCAGCCACAGCAAGCCCACGGTGGCCCGTCGGGGCAGGTACGGGACCGGCGGCAGCAGAGGAGGTGATAGTCGCGTGCGGAATGTCGCCGTGCTAATCGTCGCAGCTCAGAAAGGGAGCGACCACTCCCGGCCGCCTGGAAGTGGCCTTTTGCCTATGCGCTGCGTGGTCTCGTACAGCTATCAGTGGTGGACCATCGCAAAGCTTACTCCAGGACGGTAGCAATGCGATTGGTCTGGGAGAAGGCGCACCATGATCCATAATGGAGTGGCAGCTGTTCTCCACAGGCGTAATCTGGAGACACGGCCCGTCGCGAGACGTCAGGTAGAGGTCTCAGTACTTCCAGGACAGGGAGATAAGGCCCTGTTCATCTCCCTGTCAAAAGTCTCTGGGACTTTCCTCATGAGGCTCCACTACGGGTGCATCCCTAACGGTGGGTCCCGGGTATAAGGATCTGTTGTAGTCAGTCCTCACGTCCTCGAGTGCGCCAGGGGAGGAGAGGGGAGGGGAAGGGGGGCCGATTCCTCTTGAGAAGTTTTACCCATCAAGGCTGCCAAGCCGGTATGCCTACCCAGAAGAGTTGGCGTCGTCTCTCCCCTTGGTGTCAAGTCCCGCCGGTGGGACCGCGTCGTTCACGATCGAGGGTAGCCGGGCGGGCGGAGACCACGGCAGAGTTGTGAGAGGAGCGCCTAACCCGGAGTCGAGGGGCTCAAGGCCCTTCGGCCCTGAAGCCTTGAGCGCCCGGGCCTGGCGAATCGGTTCGATGGAGGACCGTCATATGATTTCTCTGGTAGCCGTACCATGCCTGCTGCTGCGGAAATATCGCGGGCGCGCACTCGACATCGACAGGTCGTCGGAAGCCAGAGCTTTTTTTCCGCCGGAGAAAGAGGCTGGAGGGGCGGGGAAGGGGCTCTCCCCAGGAAAAAGACGAGGCTGCAGATGTCATCACATGGCAGCGTCGTTTTTTCTGGGGTGCAGAGTAGGACAAGTGTCGAGAGGCTTGCAGAGCGGGTGAGGAGATGGCTGGTCATTGGCGCTCCCCGGCAGCGGCTCGACGAAACAAGCGGAGGTAATCTCCCTGGGGGCATGTTCTACGCAGCACGTGTGTGAGGTTACGCAACGTCTGCAGAGAGAGAGTGAGATCGGCCGGGCTCTGTTGTACTGCGAGACGCCACAGCCTCTTCCCGCTCTGCATTTCAAGCGAGGCTGTAGGGCCCCGAGCCTGCTTACCAAGAGTCAGCCCGTGATGCCGGCACTCAAACTGGGCTGCAGTCGGTAGCCGCGGCCGGCGAGCCTGCGGGCCTTGTCTCTGCATTCTGGATGGAGTCATCGCGCAGTGCTGGTCTGTCAGCGGGTCGTCATCTTCTGCCGGGAGGGCTAAGAGATCTAGATACATCTCGCCTCGCGTCAGAGGGGACAGATGACGTGCTTGACCTCCTTAATAACTGAGCTTATATAGCCTTGTGGTCCTTGTCTGCCGCGTCGACCAGGCTTGAAGTTCAACCTCCCGGTCTCGGCAACTCATCACGGGCTTTCCGGAAACCCAGTCTGGGGCCTTCTGGGGTCTTGCCTGTGCTGCAGCCGGCCAGGGGGGCAGGTTAGATTATATCCGGCCTCGAGACGGCCCTTTTAAAACCTCATTCGACGGAGGGTCGACTTCACACCGGATCACTGCATGCGAACCAAGTTTCTGGGAGGCTTCTCGCCATGGAGATTCCACGAATTAAACGTGCCCCGTCGGTAGTAATCGGCTATAGTTGGCATGACTTCGGCGTTGTCGTCTATGACATTAGGACAGGCCTTAGCACGTAGCCCAGATATCACAGGGCGATCTCAAGGCGATCAACATCAGCCGGCAGCGGTTTGCTCGGTGCTCACTATTGCGTTTGCTATAGTATCGGATTTCGGGTATGCTAGTCTACAAGCTCTGTATACGAGATCCAGGCTCAGAAGCGTATGCTCTCAGGTTCGAAAATGGAAGAGCTCCGGTGGAAGTTGAAGTAAGTACTGGGGTCATATATGCGTGATTGTCATTCAGTTACGCACCAACGATTAGTTTTGGTCATGTTTCCAAAGGAGGACTCGTTGCTAGGCAATGAAGCCGAGCGAGAGAGGACAGCTCTTCAGTAGAACTTGTTCACAACCGCTTTGGCTTAGCTCATACTAACTTGTAAAGCATGGGCACTCCAGAGCTCCTTATAGCGTCATATGTCATTGCGTTGAGGCCAAAAGTTGAAACAGTGCATAGACTGGCAGCGTCTGAGCACGCTGATGCGCTCGACATGTACAACAATTACCAGGTGAGTCCCCAGACCGAGTAATTCGGCCAGATACCCGCCCAGCGTAGAGGAACGGGTGGTTCGCTCAGGAATGTTGTGTAGAACTGAGTTGAGAGGATGAGCCAGTGACTCCATAGTAGTAAATAGCTGGCGAGACACGATCCAGTGCTTATTTCTTTTGAAAGCTGGCGTTAAAGTGCTCTGAGGATCCGTCGACCCTACTGCTCTCTCAAACTAGATTTTGTTTCGTGATGGGGTATCTACAACTGACGAGCTTCGATGGCGTTATCGAAAAGCATGGAATTTTCAGAATTGTATTTTCAGTGAAGCATCATTTGCTACAGTCGTCACTCCTGCTCGGGGGATGCTGTACGGAATACCTGTGATCGTCTTGAGGACTGTTCAGAAGCCCAACCCATGTTGCGATTAGACCCACAACGAGTAGCAGATCGTAGAAATCACACAAGAACAGAAGCTCGTGACCCTTGAAAAAAATCACTACACTCGGAGACCTGCTCCAAGGGCCCGAAAGTAGAAACCAACCTTGCTGGTAGCTATGGCAGCAACGAAGGGTCTGTTGGCATGGAGTCAAGCCTGATCACCGCAATGAAAGCCCGTATGCGAACGATGTATGAGGTAACCTTCGTTTTGATCGTGTCACAGGCTCAATGGATCGACGTTGCTGTATGCCTGAATGGGGCATCTTTAGCTGGTTTGGAACGGCGGGTGTTGACTATGTTTAGTAAAAGCCTCATCTAAGATTCCAAATATTACGTTTCAAGTGGCACAGAGCGAAATTCTGGAGTACTTCATTCGTACGCAAAGTGGCGGAAAAAGCTCTGGTCAAGAGATGCGTGGTCGTCTGGTCAGTGATGCCGAGTTCCATCTGGCAACTCGAAATTGGTGTTGTGATCATTTCACAAGGCGGTACTTTTGGTGTCACACACATGGATAGTCAGCTGAGCTGCTGTCTGCACATCCTTGATTCTCTTTGGACATCTTTTGTGTACCTTGGCAGATAATTGCGGCAGGATCGCAGCCAACCGCGACAAAGGCCGTCAAAGGCCGTCTCGCAAACCATTGAACCTGCCAAATTGAAAATTGCAAGAAATGACACGTAGTATGACGTCTAAAATGGTCTGATTCAACGAGTGATCGGAGTTCCACATATCCAAAGTGTCATTCCGGGATCCCTAGAAACGACGGGCCTTTAGAGAGGCAAAGTCTTAGTATGACAGAGTAATTCTTAGAACAAGGCCAACGCAGAAATATACTCCAAAATCAATACTTTTGATATAGATAATTATCACAGTATCGTGGTATATATTTAGATCAGCCCAATATAGATACAATCGCAACAATCGCTATGCGTCCGTGCAGTCCGTGGACTGATGAGCAACCATGGCGGAGCGCAGAAGACCGTCATGCTTACTAGCGTGAATCTACATGGGAATTAGAACAATAATTTTTGAACATCAATTTATTCTCTATCTCGTGGCTCATTCCCTGCGCCTTTCCAGTAGGTTACGAAGCACTCAAGGCCTCCCCTACCCCGGGACGAAGAGGTTGCTGGAATAAGCGTAATTGTTGATTGGATGACGACGTCTACCTAACGCCATAGGACATGACAAGAGGCCGCCACTGAGGAAAGTTATCTATGAGTATCCAATATTGCTAAGAGATTGCAGCAGACTACGTATTGCGAGCAAACGGGCGGCATGCCCGCGGACAACCTGCATGGCCGCTCAGACCTATGACTCTCCAGCCTATGCAGTGTGACATCTCACACCTACAATGTGGAGGGGTCTCTGCCAGGATCATTGGACGTGTCTGTTCAGCTGCCCTCCGGTGCCGCGCGCGGCAAGTTTGTTCTAGGGGGGAGGTGGTTACGGCCGTTTGGGCGAGCAGTCACTACGTTTCTGGTATAGTGGCCCGCAAAGCAGCGCCTACTATAGTATATACATAGCAAGTATACGTCTAGCACGCGGGAAATCGCAGCACAGGAGTAGCACGCGATGCCACAAGTGCCGGGCCCATCCTCTTGGGTCCGCAGAGGCAAGGCGGTGGTGC
Organism: Chrysoporthe cubensis; assembly: GCA_001282315.2. Taxonomy (NCBI): domain Eukaryota; kingdom Fungi; phylum Ascomycota; class Sordariomycetes; order Diaporthales; family Cryphonectriaceae; genus Chrysoporthe; species Chrysoporthe cubensis. The sequence goes on along the minus strand of LJCY02000008.1, from coordinate 1,790,687 downwards.
GGTGGTATACGAAGTTCTACTGGGCAACCCAACCCACGCAAGCCACCCGAAGTGGCGGCACTTCCGGGGCTGTCCTTTCTTTTTCTCCCTCTCCCCCCGCCCTGTCCAAACAAGCGAGACTCTTTGATGCAATCCTCACGCGATACCGCTGACATGGGCGTTCATCTTTGTTAATTCTTTTTTCTTGTAAAACGAGAAGGGAGACGGGCCACTTTTCACTGGCCCATCGGCGCTTACTGTGGGTGGGCCCGGCCGCGTGAAGCGAGTGCGAGAATGCGAGTGCGGTAGCCACGGTGAGCCGCTAATGAGTACCAGAGCAGTTAGTTCATCATCCCCACGCCATTTTAGGAGCCGGCTCGGGCGAATGATTCTCGGGCTGAACTCTGAACTCGGCCTGCCTGGGTGGGAGTGATTGGTTTAGGTGTAGGATATTGATGCGAGGTGTTGAAGTCGTACGAACGTGTACGTATCACCTCCGGGCTCTCACCACGCCCACTTCCCTAGCCTCGTCTCTCATCAGCTTCCTGCCCTCCCCGGGCCCCCTCCGCCCTCGTGCTTGCCAGACCTCGCTAATAACAATGAGGTCTAGTTTTGGAAATGACGATGTGTTTGGCAGGTGGCAACAAGAAGGGGTTTGTTGGCCAGAGGCGGGCTGGGCCGGGCAAACGCACCCTCATTCGCCCTCGCATCCTCCAAAGCGAGAACGACGCAATCCTGCCTCTTATCACGCCCACACCCTTTGGATCAGCCAGAGCAGCCCATCTCCTGATCCTCGTCTGAGTCAAGGAGAGATTTATCAGCCCGACTCCCGACCTGATTCAGATTCAGAAGCCCTGTGCTGCGCCGGCAGGGCCGTTAAAATCGTCGATGAGCCCGCGCACGGCTGCAGGAATCCTCGATGCGCGTCTGAGAAGGTCTCACCTACACAGGAGAACTGAGACACTCACTCGCACCGCACCGCACCTCGAACGCGCCCCGGCTGTTCCACAGTGCGACGCCCTCCCATATAATCCGGAACCTTTGACGATCTCTCAGCCGTCCTCCGTCTTATCACCCCTCCGAATGCCAGCATGTCTGGCGACGAAGATGCTGGGCCTGCCAGCATGGTAGACCTCAAGGACACGCCCACCGCCCACGGCAGACAGCTCGAACCCCAGCACACATCCGATGATACGGCAAACCAGATCTCTCAGCTCGAGTCAGAACTGCTGTTTCGAGAGTCTGCCATCCCACCATGGCGGTTCGCCTTCCTCTGCGTTGGGTGAGCTACGTCACATCGAGGCCCCCCGACGGCCGTGTTGACCTTGATGGACTGACCCTCCCCTCTCCTAGCCTCTGCCTCGGCCTCCTCATGGCCATGATGGATGCCTCAATCGTTGCCACCAGCCTCTACACCATTGGTACGGACTTCAACGACCTCGAGCACGTGAACTGGATCGCGCTGGCGTATACACTAGCCTTTCTTGGGTGTTCCGTCCTCTTCGCCAGCATGGCCGATGTCGTTGGTAGGCGCAATGCCTTCGTTGCGGCCTTCATCCTCTTCTTCTCGTTCTCCCTCGGTTGCGGCTTTTCGCAGGATATGAGCTCCATAATCGCCTGCCGAGCCCTTCAGGGCATCGGCGGTGCCGGCCTGTGAGCACACATACGGCACCACCTCCTAGGCTGATACGGACTGACTTTGTGCTAGGTTCTCAGTGACAATGATCATATTTCCTGAGTTGACCCCCCTGAAGTACAGAAATGGCATCGCACCTCTGATTGGAATGGTTATTTCTACGGGAGGTGTGCTTGGTCCCATCCTCGGCGGTGTATTTACGAAATACGCGTCATGGCGATGGGTGTTCTGGATCAAGTTAGTCTCATTACCCTCCCTTCTGGATGGCCTTGCGGCCATTTCTGTGCTCGTACTAACTGAGGCTCAGTGGCCCGCTTGGTTTTGTGTCGATGGTCCTCTTCTACGTCGCTTGGCCCAAAGCCGAGCACCTCCCCACCATTAACAGGCGGTCTTGGAAAGACATGGACTTCCTCGGATCTTTTCTAGTCATAGCAGCCGCCGTCCTCGTCACCTTCGCGTTCCAAAATGCCGGCACGAATGTGGAGGAGACGGATCCGTGGGCAAGGGGCATGTTCATCGGCCCGCTCGTGGCCGGCATCATCTGTTGGTTCGGTTTGTTTGTGTGGGAACTGGTGTTCGAACGCGCTTGGCCCCGCAAGATGGCAGCGGTCCCTCTGGTTCTGTTCCGGAACCACGTCTTTACGGCGTCGACGCTGAACACCATGTTTACCGCGTTTGCCTACTTCGCCACTCTCTACGCCGTGCCTCTGCGCCTGCAGGTCGTCAACGACAAGAGTCCCATCTTGGCCGGTGTCATGATGCTCCCTATGCTTGGCGGGACTGGCATCGGGAGCGCGCTTACGGGGATGTTCAGCAGCAAGAAGAACCGACTGAGCGAGACGATGACCGCCGCGACAGCCATGGTTACACTGGGCCTCGCCTTAGAGACGACGGTATCGGACTCTCCAGAGGTGGAGCCGAAATTCCTGGGTTTCCTGGTCTTCATTGGTCTGGGCATTGGGATGATCAACTCCTCGGCGACGATGTTCACGGCGATGGAGTCGCCGATTCCTGAGCATGGTAAGTGTTTGGCCCCAGTTCTCAACCAGTCCAGGACCTGGCACGGGCTGACGAGCTCCTTGATAGCTCCCGCACAGGGCATCATCTCCCAATCCCGCATGCTTGGAGGAAGCATCGGGATCGCCATGTCGTCGGCGGTCCTTGCGGCCCAACAGCGGGCGTACCTGGTCGGGGTTGTCTCGCCTTCTGACCTATCGAACCTGAAGGGTGCAGAGAAGACGTTGACCGGAGCCCAGCTTGCGGTCATCCGCAAGACGTACAACGACTCCTTTACCGAGACGATGAAGGTGTGCGCGATAGTCGCGGGCATCGGCGTCGTCATCACCATGGGTACCTACCGCCGCGGCAGGGTGTCGATACTGGAGCAGAGACAGCAGCAGGTCCAGAAAGAGGTCGAGCGCCGGCGCGCCGAGAAGGGGATGACGACCTCAAAGGCGTCCGACCGGTCTGCCTGACTGCGACGGTTTTGGACCGAGACAGCTGTGAATTCTTCCACTGTCTGATGAAAAAAAGAACCAAAATTATTGTATCCAACAAGGGTCGTCAGATTTTTGCTAGGCGTCTGGAAGGAAAAGTCGCTAGACTGCATGCATTCCCGGCGTCGAGGACTTGCATATCATGTATGAGCAGCAGCACTGACTAGGCAATGAATGGCCTGTCCACTGGTCTGCATGTAGCTCATCTTTACAGCATAGCACCCCGCCGCCGCCGAGGCGTATACGGACTACATAGGGGTTTGTCGCAGAATAAAAAAGGCGTGCACATAATCTCATACACGTGAACTTCAGGCGGCCAGGCGGGTGCCACAGCGGACCGGGTGACCGGGTAGACCAAAACCCCCCTGTACCGGAGGTTCTGTGTTCTCAATGCCGGCTCCGGTGGGGGTGAGGGGTAGCTCCGGTGCCCCTCAGAGCCACGATGCCAGCTCTTATCAAATGACGCTGGGCACGGCGGGGCGTGTGTTGAATTGCGTGCTATGAGCAATATCTCCGATGGTGGCAGCAGCCCGTCCTCGCCAGCCCTACACGCTCCTTAATAAATTTTCGACCGTCCAGCACATACATACATGTTCCTCCAGGCGAGAACAGCATCCCGAACTGTCCAGCGCCTCCTCTCATCCCATCACCACCCACTTGATCTTACTGCTAGAGCGACCGCCGTCCTGAGAAGAAGCATGGCCTCCTCCGCCGCTGCCAGGCGCCTCCAGGACAAGATCGTCCTCATCACCGGCGCGTCGTCGGGCATCGGCAAGAGCTGCGCCTTCGAGTTCGCGCGGACGGCGCCCAAGAATGGACTCCGGATCATCCTGACCGCCCGCCGGGTCGAGTCGCTGCAGCAGGTCGCCGCCGACATCGAGAAGGAGACGGACGGCGGCGTCAAGGTGCTGCCGGTCAAGCTGGACGTGAGCGACCCGGAGCAGGTGAGGGGCCTGCTGCCGGGGCTGCCGGAAGAGTGGAGAGCGGTCGACGTGCTGGTGAATAACGCGTAGGTCCCCACGGAAGCTTTTACCCCCCCCCTTCTTCCCGAGCCCCCACCCAGGCCGGTCGTGACGAGAGGTGGTCACTGACCTTGGTGCGCGTTGTCTTCTCTGAAGAGGCCTGGTCAAGGGCGTCGCCAGGGCCCCCGAGATCGCCGAGGCGGACATCAAGGTCATGTTCGACACGAACGTGACGGGGCTCATCAACATGACGCAGGCGGTCCTGCCCACCTTCAAGACGCGGCCCGACGGCGGCGCCGGCGACATCATCATGATCGGCTCCATCGCCGGCCGCGAGCCGTACGCCGGCGGCAGCATCTACTGCGCCACCAAGGCCGCCGTGCGCAGCTTCACCGACGCGCTAAGGAAGGAGCTGATCGCCACGAGGATCCGGGTCATCGAGATCGACCCCGGCCAGGTCGAGACGGTATGTCTGATCCGAGACGCCCCCGCCCCCATTTTCCCCGGATGAGGTTGTCAAGGTTAGGATCCGGTGTGTGCTGACGAGAGTTGGCAGGAGTTCTCAGTCGTTCGGTTCTACGGGGACAAGGCCAAGGCCGACAAGGTCTACGAGTGAGTTGTCGTGCTGTCCGATGTGGACGATCTGATGGGGCTGACGATAGGACAGGGGCATGGAGCCGCTGACTCCTGACGACATCGCGGAGGTCGTTGTTTTCACGGCGACTCGGAGAGAAAATGTCGTGGTCGCCGACACGCTGATCTTCCCGCAGCACCAGGTAAGCCTCGCGGTATCTGCTGAGTTCTCGTTCCCCCTCGTGTCTGACCGTCTGTCGATAGGCTTCGCCCGGACAACTGTACAAGAAGTCGTCTTGAAAGGGCGCGAGAGACGTGCCACGGTGCAAGAGAGGCTTGAGGGCGCGCTGGTGTGCGTCTTCGAGTGCGCCTCGGAGTAGCCGTTGAGGATCGTGGGAGGCATCACAGGACCAACATAAACCGAATCAACATCAAATATAGAGAATAGAACGAAACCGCCCCATGCCGGGCAAATGCTTCGGATATCGCACTCAGACCGAGCCCTAGATTTTCCTCCTCCGCCGCCGCCTAGTGGTTGAGGTTGTTCCCCTTGTGGGCTATATCAACTACCAGCAAGATCAGTTGCTCTATAGGTTGACTGAGTAAAACCCCTGGGGAAGAGGGTGTTGTTATGGGCGCTTGGCGGCTTTTGAAGCAAGTCTGCTTTTGCTTGTGATGTGAACTCTTCAACAAGGGAATACTTCCGAGACGGTGGTGGCTCGCGATGGTCGCTGCCAGGGACTTTTCCCGTGCGATATAATATCGTACCTGGCTGTGGCTTGTGATTGGCCAATTCGCCAAATGCATCTTCCCAGGTCTTGTAGTGTAGCGGTTATCACCCTGGATTTTGACGTGATGGCCTCAAAATTTCCAGTAACCGCGGTTCGATTCCGCGCTAGACCTTTTTGTCAGATTTGACTGTGCTGCTGGATCTTCGTATGGGCAGGTGGTCGGTCTTGGGCCGGTGAGAACAGTCGGCAGCTCGTTACTGTGAAAGCTAACCGACGTCAAAGTCTGCCCTGTCCTCCGTGCATCTCGCCTCGCAGCCGTCCCGGCAGCGCCCACGTACACCTTGGCGCGATGGGTATTCGAGGCCTGACGTCCGCGCTGCGGCCGTTCGTCCCGCGAGCGGAATTGCGCGGCCGGGTTGTCATTGACGGGCCCGGGCTGGCACACCACATCCTGAGGGCCGCTCGAGCCCAGGCCGGCGTCTCGACGGTGCTCGACGAGCCGACGTATGCTGAGCTCGGCCACGCGGCCGTGCGGTGGCTTGACGACCTGCAGTCCTACGGTGTGGAAATGTGAGGATCTTCCTGGCTCCCTTAAAATGCTATCTTGGTGTCCTCGCACTGACCGTCGGCAGCGCGGCGATCTACTTCGACGGCTACCTGCCGTCCTCCAAGGTGCCGGAGCGCCTGCGGAGGACGTGCAACAACTCGAGAGCGTCGAATCAGTACTTCCTGGCCACGAGCCATGGGGTGGCCAGGAGCCCCTCAACGAAGTCGGCGAGGGTGTCTGTGCCCCTGCCCTCCTTCGTCGTCCCGGCCGTCCTCGAGGCCCTGCAATCGCTGGAAAGGTACGCGCCGATCACGCACCTCGTCCCGGGGGAGGCAGACCCGTACTGCGCCAGCGACGTGTGTCGGCATGGCGGCACGCTGCTGACTGGGGACTCTGACCTCCTCCTGTACGATCTCGGCGAGACGGGCAGCGTGGTCTTCTTCCAGGACGTCCAGGCCGAGACGCCCGCAGCGGCCGCCGGAGGAACCGTGGGCATCTCCGCCTTGACGTACAGCCCGGCTGAGATCTTTCAGAGGCTGGCGCTGGAACCCGGACAGCCGGGAATGCTGGCCCTGGCGTACGAGATGAGCCTGGCTCAGGACCGGACCCTCCAGGCACTGGCGTCGAAGCCCCGGCCGCAGTGGGCATACCTGGCAGCGTCCCACGCTTCCCAGTATGCCGCGTTCGCATCTCAGTACCGGGTAGCTATGGCCGACCTTGTCGTCATGCCTAGCCACATGAGGCTTGTCGACCCCAGGGTATCCGAATTCGTCTTGGACTGGGCGGCTCTCTCAGGACGTGGGCCCTCGTCACCGGCTATCGAGCCGGCGCGGAACCCCGTGGTCTACCTCCCCTCACTGCTTGACCGGTGGGACCGAGCAAGCGCGTGGAACCCGTGCACCTCTATACGGCAGCTGGCGTATAGCCTCTGCCGAGGCAGTCAGGTCACGGTCTCGACGGTGACAGAGTACCGGCGAACGCTGTCTGAGCAGTCTACAGGACAACAGGTAGGGCTGCTAGAACCCTCGGAAGTGGCCGGTGCCCTCCGCGAGATCCTGAACTACATCACCAAATTCCTCGGGGGCCCCGCGGCGGCGCGGAGGCTACAGTGGATCGCCGCATGCCTGGGCCTCGAGGCCGGGCATGCCGTGGCGGAGGGGAGGGAGTCCGCGGCGCTGAGGCTCCTGCGGAGGGCCTGCGCGTCGGGCGGACGACTCGACCCGGGCGACTGGGACTGTGTCCACCTGGCCGCCCTGGTCCAGGGGGCGCTGTACTCGTTCCGGATGCTACGGCAGGTCCTCGCGTGCCGGGTCGGGGCCGCGTTTACGAGCCCGGGCCTCGGCCCCCAGCTGCGCGAGGCCGAGGAGCGTCTCGCCTCGGTGCCGCCCATCGCGGAGTTCCCTTCTGCCGCAGACATGGCGGGCCTGTTCGCGCAGCTGCACCAGGCCGGCGCGGTGGGGACGTTGTCAGATGTCGCTGGCATCCCGGAGCCGGCGCTTAGCAAGGGACCGGCGACCTCAGGAAGGAGGTTGAAGGACGAGAAGAAGCTGGTGCAAGGGCGGTCGACGTCGCTGCGCTCGTCATCGAACCCATACGATGCCCTGAGCATGGACGACTAGAGGCTAGCACACAATGATACCCCCAGATCTCGCAGTCCACCAAGGCGTTCTCTCCTTAATAGGTTGAAATTCTGGGTTCCTGATTTCTATTCGCCGTCCAGGCCCCAGAACGAGCCATTCTTGCTAAAGTCTATTCCGTCCTGGATAAATTTTCTCTTTTTTGGGGGGAGGGGGGTGGAGAGGTTTATAGGACGTATGTAGTAGATGGCTGCTAGCCTTCCTGGGAGCTGGTGGATTTTAGCGCGTGCAGTGCCCCCTGTGTGCGTGCCACCAGGGCCCCCATCTTCTGAGCTGACCATAAGAAGCTCCACCCAAAATTTCGAGCTTAAAAAACATCTGCTCTTCCCCCCCTCCTTTCCTCCGCAGCCAAAGCCTGACACGATGCGAAACACTCTGATCTTTGGGGGCTCATCTTGCCCGGCTCTCACGAACAAGATATGTGAGAACCTCGGCATGCCGCCTGCTGAGGCGGAGCTGTCCCAATTCTCCAATGTGGGTGCCTTTTGGCCCTGCGCTTGCCCTGCCTTGTCCTGCCTCTGTCTACCCTTCGTTGCCACCACGTCTTGTCGCGAGGATCGGCTGTGCTCACAATACCTCTTCTTTCTAGGGCGAGACCAGTGTCAAGATCTCTAAGAGTGTCCGGGAGAAGGACGTCTTCATCGTCCAGTCCGGCAGCCCCAAGATCAACGATACTATCATGGAACTGCTGATCATGATCTCTGCCTGCAAAGGAGGCTCTGCCACCAAGATTACGGGTCAGTCGCAGTCCTGCAAGCCCGCGCTCTGTCTGCTCTGCCTGTCGGCCCCTGACGAGATCCTGCAGCCGTCCTCCCGTACTTTCCATACAGTCGACAGTCCAAGAAGAAGTCACATAGGGGTGCCATCACTGCGAGGCTGCTGTCGAACCTGCTAGGGATTGCTGGCGTGAAGCACGTTATCACGGTTGACCTGCACGCCTCCCAGATGCAGGGCTTCTTCAAGTGCCCAGTCGACAACCTCCACGCCGAACCGCTCATCGCCCGCTGGATCCGCCACAACGTGCCCAACTGGCGAGAGGCGGTGGTGGTGTCCAAGAATGCCGGTGGCACGAAGCGCGTCACGTCTCTAGCCGACGCCCTGAAGCTCAACTTCGGCATGGTCACGACGGACCGGAAGAGAGGGGGCGGCATGACACACAGTATGCTCCTGAACCAGCTGGAAGGCCTGGAGCCGCTCGAGCCGGCTGCAAACCGTATCGCGAGGAACAGCTTCGTCGAGTCGTCCACACCGACCCCGCGTGCTCTCATCGTGCAGCCCGCCATCGCCACTGTTGCCGCCGCCGAGAGGCAGAACTCCACCCCGCAGCCTGATAGCTTGCGGGCACGGACTAACCCCTCAAGCGTGAACGGAGGCTCCCCGCGGCCAGCTTCAGCACAGGACAGGACGGCCAGCCAGGCAGACGGCGATGTACATGACTACAACGACCAGAGAGCCTCAGAGGTAACACATGGCCGACTCGTTCAGGGTCACATTGTGCCGGATGACTTCCCCTCTCCGGCCACGTCAGCTGCGGACACAACCATCCTCGAGGACGACCCTATGCTTCAGTCGCAGATGCTGCAGTCAGAATCGTCCTTCTTCGCACCAGATGGCCATGCCCTGGGCGGGTCCGGCGACGCGGAGGCAAGCTCCGACGAGGAGGAGGAAAAGCTGAGGGACCCCAAGATCGAGCACATGATCACCCTTGTTGGCGATGTGAAGAATCGCACAGTCTTGATCATCGACGACATGATCGATAAGGCCGGTTCCTGGGTCGCAGCTGCCGAGACTGTGGTGAAGAGGGGCTTCGCCAAGAAGGTTTATTGCATTGCCACACACGGCGTCTTCGGTGGTGACGCTCTCGAGCAAATGCAGAAGTGCGAATGCATTGATGCCATTGTGGTTACGAACAGCTATCCCATCAGTGAGGACCGGGCGAGGAATGCCTCCAAGCTCACCGTCCTCGATCTGTCTTACCTCCTCTCCGAGGCTATCCGGCGCAACCACTATGGCGAATCAATCAGCCCACTCTTTCAGCACATACAGGACTAGTGCGCTCACTTCAATCGGCAGAGCGTCACGTATCCTACGCGGCAAGTGCGGCCATGACTTTTCACTTCTGTTCGGTGGGTAAGGCATGGGACTTACGGAAAATCGAAGCGCGGCGTCAAGGTATTTGATATATATGCTCTGGGCCCAGGCGCCCAGGGCAGGCTAGGGCACTTTCTTATCTATTGACTGCTTCAACTACCAGACCAGAAATCAATTCAAGCTTATTTTACATCAAAGCGTGGCACCTGCGCTATCAGATCTGCACGCGCGACAATTACAAGGGATTTTCCCTTCCCAGCGTTGCTACCCTTTGGTAGCAGGGACTCAATCCGCTTCTCCATGGATGAGTTCTTAACGGACCGTTGGTAGATTGAATCGAGACAAGAAGGCCTGCTGTCATGACCTCGTCACTTCTTCGGAATGGTGGGCAGCGGGCAAGATAACACCTCGAGACACATGCGCGCAACATCTAAACTGTCACCGCTGACACTGTCAAGCCTGACTCCCCCACCTAAGCCCATGTTAACAGAATTAAGCCAAAATACAACGATCTGCTTGCAAATTTCTTTTTTTAAAGTTCAGTGCAAACAAGGCGGGGTCATATTAATACAAGGACTGGCAAACACAGTCTGGTCCATACAGTCCGGGCACCTAGTCCAATCCGTGGCGGCTACTGCTGTGCTGAAGAGCAGCGATAGGCAGCACAGATTAACTGTGATCTTAATAGTTTCCCCAACCCATTAAGTAGCTTGGCGCCTTATGTGAACCTCGTAGCCGAACTTGTCGTTCCAGAATCATGCTACATTCGATTTCCATTGAGCACATGCGCGGCCCATGGTACGTGCACTGATAGTGAAGTATTCGCCGGGTTACGTTTCGAAGAGGAGTCACATTAAGTACTACCTACACGTACGTGTACGCTTCCCATAAGGCTCAACACCAATACAGAGGCTAGAGCAATGCCCATGGTCCAAGTAACCCTTGAATACGTCCAATGCCAGTAAGTCCGTGACGCGCCTGGTCCTACTCACTACCTTCCTCAGGACGCCCTCCTCATAATCATACATGAAGCACACCACAAAAGGCTAAGCCGTCACATCGGGAGATGGCTTGCCGTGGATCTCGTCCAGCAGCTCCGAGAATGACGACTTGTCGTTCTTCTTCTCCTCTAGGGAAGCATCCCGCAACAGGTCCTCCTGCTGCTGGCCCTTTCCAGCATTCTTGATGATCCTCCAGGCTCGACGGAACTCGTCACGGATGGAGACGATGCCATTGTGAGTGACCGTTCGGGCAACGTTGTGATCCCACTCGAAAGGATCCTCAATGGCAAACAAGAAACGGTGGCGCACCTCTTTGACCTCGGGTTTACCGCGGTCTTGAAGTGACGCTGGGGTGGTAGTAGTGCCCGGCAGAGGCATTGGCTGGGATGTTGTATCTGCTGAGTCGTTGCTCTGGTTTTCGGAGGGTATAAGATTTGAGGCCTGCGCCGCTGGTTCCGCGGCAGGAGGCTTGTCCGGCCGCTGAACCTCGAGCACTGTCTTCGCGCCTGTCCAGCCCTTCTCCTGCTTGCTCAAGAGACCCCCAGGAGAACGGATGCTGATGACTTCTCTGCCCCAGTCGAAGCCTCGCATGTGGCCAGCGCTCATCATATTGTTCTGAGCGTAGTATTCAAAGAAGCCACGCAGAAGCAGGCCGATGGTGTCATTGTTCTGGGTCAATGCACCTCGCTGGGCAGCGTCGGCTATCTGGTCCGCATCTCTCCAGAAGCGAATGTCTCTGCCCTCGCACTGGACGGTATTCTCGATCTGTTCTGGCGTCAGATTGGGAGGCACTGGCGGCGCCAGCACCTGGAGGTTGGGGCAGACGAATGGCCGCGCAACGTTGATCAGGTAATGCAATACCATGAGCACGTATCCGTAGCTGCACAGTGTCCCACGGTATGCGGTATTGATGCCTCGAACTTTGGCCCACTGTTTGACGAACAAGACAATGGGCCTGACGCGAGGGTCCGTGAGTGAATAACATCTCAACAAATATGTATTCTGAAGGGCGAGCTGCGCCGAGAAGTTAATATCGCACTGGACGCCGATGCCGTTTTTGGGATACTCCAGCCGGTCGTGATAGCGATCTCGAGGCTGGTTCGGGGACATGCGAGATGGATCTTGGAGATCACGTATCCTGGCTACCAGTGCCCAGTCTTCCCGTGTCATGGGCAGCATATAATCGAAATGTGCTTCACGACCCTCGCCGCAGTCCATTGGCTTGCGGAGCAGCCCAATGTATCGTTGAATGTCATCGACATCAGCGAGTGAGTAAAGGTCCTTGTCCAGGGCTTTCTCAAGTTCCCGGGCGAGCTGCAAGGACTTGTGTTGTCTCGCTACCGCTCTAAGGCTGGGTGCGGCCATGGACCGCGAGAATTCTATAACTTGAGATCGGATCTCGGAATTATATATGCCGAGTTCGTAGCGTTGTACTATGGCAACCAGAAGCGGTGTTTGAGCGGCCTGGAGGTCGTGACCTCCCAGTTCGATCATCAGCCTGATGGCTCGGCTGTGATAAGATGAGGCTGACTCGTATTGGCTCTGCTCTAGAAGCAAGAGCCCAATTGAGGGAATCTTCTTGAGGGTCTCGTTCGCTAGCTGGAGCTCTTTGTTGTAAGTGAGAGGGTCCAAGCCAAAATTTGCCTTGTTCTGAAGATCAACCCATTGGTCGATGCGAGTTCTCGCCATCTTCTCGGAGTGATCATCTTTTTCATGAATCGAGCGTGATTCCCAGGCCATGACCATCTTTTCGCCCTCGATCTGTGCCATGACTCCATAAATAGAACGATTTGTGGGCATAGGAGCTGTGGAATCGAAAGAAAGAGACAGATACTTCTGCAGTCGTGTCCTCAAAGCACCATCGGCAAGGCCACGGACGAAGGCGGAGGACACGTCGTTGAGGATACGGAAATCGTCCTTGCTGAAGCTTGCTATTGTGGAGTTCGTGATGTCTCGGCCGCCCAATTCTCGGAGCAGCTTCTTCGCCGCCCCGTAATAGTTTGACAAGGACTTCGACCCCTGCTTCAACCCATCGAGGCGGGTCTGGTAGTGATCCTCGCCCTGATTGTCTTCACCGACAGGGATTGTAGGGTGAGAGGAGTGTGCATCGCCACCTGTAGCAGACTCGTCATGTACTCCAACCTTCGAAGCTGGAGGGTCGCTGTCGATTGGGCTAGTGGCACGCCCGACTGCAGTCTCTTCTTCCTCAAGGTCTTGGTCCTGCCCCCCTCCTTTCTCCCACTTCTCTCGCTCCTCCAAGAGGTCTGCATAGAGCTTCTGCGGAGGCTTCTGACAGACCTTGATAATGGCCACTCTGGTCTTGCTTAGCAGGCGGGCACCGAAGCCCATATTCAAGAAGGTCTTCTCCACAATTCGAGGAATCGGCGAGCCAGGAGCATTAGGCTGTGGATGAGAGAGTGGAGAAAGAAGTCCAAGGTCCATGTCAGAAGATTTGGTGGCAAATCCGGACGCCAAACTACCGAAACATCGCAGCTGGACAGACATGGGTGGGAAGTCGGACCGGCCGCTGGTTGCGTTGTGGTGCTCAGTGATCGCAACTCGGCATGCATTCTCTATAAGCAGCCGAAAGTTCTCCTTTTCCTGAATCTGGCTAATGTCGATCTCGGCGTTGGCGAGGATTGTCGCCGTCAGCTGCTCCAGCAGGGCAACCTGAGCTTCGAGGTGTTCCGTTCGAGGGGCGTAACTCTGTGGGCTGTACAAAGAGCGACCTTGGCCCATGGAGTTTCTCCCAAACTGGTCCGAGCGTGCTGGACCGGTCTGGTTTCCCTGAAACCCAATCTGCCCTCCGCCTGGACGTCTCCAGTCAGAGAGAGCAGGCGAGGGCGCGAAGCTAGGATAAGACGGCGATGGATGGTGGCGGTTCTGAGCTTGAGGGCCACCTCTCGCGAAGCTGTCGTTCATATTGGCTGGAGGAAAGGCGTTGGGCTGGGAGCGTTGGTTTCGGTGCTGGTGATTCTGGCGGTGATTCTGGCTGTAGAAGTCTCCGTGGAGTCGGTTGTCCTGGGATCGGACAGAGCGGTGATCGATAGGGACGGTCAATTGAGAAGACATTTGGCGACGCTGTGCCTGATTTGGTCGCTTCTGTCGCGATTTTTGAGGCGAATTCTGGGGGATGGACGAGTCCGCATCCTGTGCTGGAGCACTTGCTGAAGGCAGCTGCTGCGAGCCGGTGAAAACACCCTCTCTTTGAGCCTTTTCCGCGTTCTTCAATATAAGATTCCGCATCCGCACGTCGAGCGGCTCCTCGGCTTGTTGGTTGCCGTCCTGCATAGTGTCCTCTAGGCCGACGCCGGCTAGTCTGGTCTTTCGATGGATAGAGACTGAAGGGCAGACAAATTTTGAAGGGACTATATGTTAACTGGGCGCGGCAGGAGACCAAGAGATAACAACTTGGTCGGTGGCAGCTGAAGAATGGACGAGTTTGGAAGTTTTGGGTTTTCCCCCCTAAGGTACGAAGGGAGAGAGGGTCTGGGTTGAAGTGTTGTAGTGGTGTGACAGGACTGACTACCAGTTGGAGGTCATATTTGTGGCCGAGTCAAGAGAAAACGCAAGGAGATTTGGTCGCCTGAGTACGTGCAGGGTAGAGAGCAACCTGAGGTTGGCATAAATGCTGGCTGCAAGAGGCGTCGAGTTTTGGAGGGAACCGATGGCTCCAGGGACCACGATTGCTTTTGCCTGCTTGGACGCTGCACGGTGCCGTTGTGTGCCTTGAACTGTAGGCCCTGATCCTGTTGGCTGACTCACCCTACCAGACCTGTGAATATCTCGGGTTCATATGGGGATGAGATGTACAGGTTCGGTTGTTGATATTCGGGTCGTCGAAAGATCCCAGCACCACTTTTCGCACAGGAGACCTGACCTGCAAATGTCCCTTGATGACCTGTCCGGCTTGTTCTAGAGCTGGGTCTGGGGACAGTGCCTCGACATGTTGTCCGAGATCCAACAGGCGAGCTAGGGTGCGGAGGCGCCTCGATGCTGTCTGAGGTTGAGATCGTATGCAGACTAGTGGACTTATGAGCAGTGAAGCTGGAATAAAAGCAACTGTGACGAAGTATGAAGTACAGAGCACGTAGTGGGGGCCAGTGATTTTAAGGTCAGCAACGAGTTCTGAACGGTACGAGCCAACTGGAGCTCTGCTAGCCCTGGTACGCTCAAGGTGCCACTGGCTTGTAACGACAGGAGTCACTGGTCTCTTTATATACTGGATAGTCTCTTATCAGTTGAGGAAGATGTCCTCACGAGATGTCTGTTGTGGACACCATTAAATTCACCCTATCGTCTCTTATGCATACAGGGTGCCTAGGTAGTACTCTGGTAGGCGCTTGTGCAAGCTGTGGCCCGTGCTGTCCAGACCCCTGTCCTGGGGCTCAACCTTGGAAGCGAGCCTGGGCCCGCTTTCCACTGGGCAGGCTGGTGCCGCGCTGCACCGCACTTGTGTACCTCGCCGTCAACCACAAGGTCTTTGTGTCTTGCTCAGACTTAAACGCCTTTTCTTTCCTCAACCACCACCATCCAGACAAAGCTGAACTTTCGTAGACTTTGGCTTGCAGAGGTCTGCCTCCCGACCCTCAATTTTGTCCTACCGTCCGCGCCATACGCGGAACGTCTGCCGTGCTGTCAGACGCACCCTCCGACCGCCACAGTCAGCTTCCTCGAGGTTGCGCCCTGCTCAGCTTCGCGAGCCCGCTTCCCTTCTACATGTCGCGTCACCTGTTGTAGAGGCTTCGTCTCTGATTCTTGCCCCAACCGACGGCTCGACACGACCTTCTCCTGCCCCGCTGCGGCGTCGGCAGCTGACAGCCCGACAGACGCACCGTCTGCCTCGTCATCATGAGCGCCCCGCCTCCAAACGGCCTGCCTAACGGCGGCAGTCGTCCTCCAGGTGCACCACCTTTGCGCCGTAGGAGGCCTGCTTCGTCTAACCCGCTAGTCGCGCGTAAGAAGGCCGCCCCGCCTCCGCCGCCGCAGTCCAAGCCGTCGAGCAGCTCGAGCAAGGCCAAGACGAACGCCTCCAAGAACACAAACAACAACACCTCGAACTTTTACGGCGTGACGGCGCCCAAGGTGGATCTGAAGACACAGGAAGAATGGAAGCAGCGTCGCCGACAGAACGGCGGATGGTGGGATCCCCCGCCTGCAGCCGAGGACTTTCGCGAGGTGTCAGTCTACATGACCAAGGCTGATATTAAGGAGGGCTTGCGAGCTCATGTCATGCGCTTTGCCAAGACGCGGACTAGCGGCGTCATCGACATCATGGACGACACGCAGTTCCCGCGGCCGGTCACGCTCCATCGAAAGGATGCGCGAGATGTGAACAACGCGCAGGAGGACAAGGAGGCAAGCGCCAGCCCGGCACCTGTCGACCCGGTCGAGGCCGAGCGGCTCGCCAAGATCAAGGCCGACAAGGAAGCCCAGCGCGCTTTGGACCAGGCCCAGATCGCCCCCGTCTCCAGAGATGCTATAGCGGCGAAGAAGCCCGCCCAGAAGCCGGAGAGGCTTGAGACGAAGGCATTCTACGCCAAACGGACTGTCGAACGCAAGAAGGAGAACAACCTCCGCTATGAGGAGTCCCTTCCCTGGGTTGTCGAAGATGCCGACGGGAAGAGTGCTTTCGTGAGCCAGTACATGGGTCCTCTATCTGAGTCTATGGTGGCATTGCAGTTCGAGGGCACGCAGGTCCGCGCCGTTCCTTTGGAGAAGTTCTACAAGTTCACTCATAAGCCGCCGTTCAAGGCGTACAGCATTGAGGAGGCCGAGGCATTGATGAAGAAGCAAACGGTGCCAAGCCGCTGGCACATGAGGCAAGACGAAAAGGACAAGGACCGGGAAGAGATGAATGCCACAAGACAGGCCCTGTACGGACGATCTATGGTCAAGATGGAGAGCACCACTTTCAAGTCAGCCGCGCGGTCTGAGAAGCAGGAGCATGACGATATTGACTTCTCGGGAGATGAGTTCCAGGACGATGACGAGAATCCCACTTTTGAACGCGACAATGATGAGGAGGTCAAAGACTCTAAGGACCGCGTCCGTCGCGAGCAGCTAGGTGCTAATCTCTTCGGCGAGGCTGATGAGAAGGAGATCGAAGAGGAGCTGAAGCGCGAGGAGGCTGAGGAAGAGGCCAGAAAGCGCCTCGGAAGGGGCCTTGCGAAGCATCTGGTCAAGTATGAGAAGCATCTTGAATACAAGGAGGATCCCGATGACTCCTCCGACCTGGGCTTGGATTCTTCGGTAAGTATAGGTGCAGATCCTCATCGTATGACATGCCTGGGCTGATCAAGACCTAGTCCGACGAAGAGTCCGACGCCGAGAAGCAAGATGTCAAGCAGGAAGACGAGCAGAAGAATGCGCTGGACCAGAAGACGGGGGCGACCGCTAAGGGCACGAGTGCCGTGCCTTCGGGTAGCAAGCTGAAAACTGCCCCTGACTCTAAGAAAGTCAACAACCTCAAGCGACCTGGCTCTCCCAATCTCTCTGAGATGGAGTCTAGTGGAAATGAGTCATCGCGGAAGAGGCCCAAGAAGACTGCCACTGGTTCTGTTCGAGACAGCCGCGCATCTACCCCTGTGCCCCAGCGGCCCAAGAAGGCTCCGGGCGCCGCCAGCGACGGCGAAGCCACAGCCACAGAGATGTCAGACAGCGGCCGGCCCAAGATTCCTAAGAAAAAGTCCAAGCTGGTCGTTGGATCTCACGGCAAGGGTACCCCCACAGGCTCAAGAGCTGGCAGCCCTGTTCCGGGATCTTCGCAGCTGCCTTCAGGTAAGCTTCCTGTGTTGTTGCATGTTCGAACTTTTACGCCACGCACTTTTTGTTTCTTGTCTTCGCCGCAGTGCTGTGGTTTGCGCATACTAATTTTTGACTACAGGCTCGCAATCTCCGAGTCGTGCTGGCAGCCCCTCGACATCCAGCTCTGCCTCGCCGCTCACCGCGGAAGATATTATCGCTTGTTTGAATGCTCATCCTGAGGGCATGAACATCAGCCAGATGGCGCAATACTTCAAAGGCCCGCGGATGAGTGATAGGAAGCTCTTCATCTCGCTCGTCAAGAACAACGCCAAATGGGGACCAGACAAGCTTCTGCGTCCCAAGGGCTCGTGAGCGGCATGATCGCTCCTGGAAACCCCCGTGGGTCAGCATTTGGCGACAAATATGATCGCCAGGACATGGAAATCCCAACACGGTTCGTTTCGGTAATTAGTAGCAGACCAGGTAAGGTCGAGCTGCGCTATTGCCTTGTTAGGGGGGATGGGGAATATAGTCTTTGACGGCTCGGGACTGCGCCCTGTGGAAGCTTGCCACCAAGTGGGACGGCTGCCCTGCCGACCTCATGGCCCTCCACATACATTCATAGACCATTTGTGGCCAAGCCATAGGCAATGTCCACCACAGTGATTGGGCACCATAGTCCATAGTCACGGTTAATGCAATGAATCATAGCAAATTGTCTGGCGGTCTTGGAGATTGTATTTGGTTTGCATCTTTGCAATCCGGCTACGTCTGACAGGACTGGTCCTGAGATGCCGCTGTTTGTGATATGCTGGTATCGATTGTTACCTTCCCTTATCATTCGTCCATCTGCCAGGCGTAGCTCAAGCCCTTATTCCTCTCTCGCCGGTTGATGGCCTTGAACCGTTCCGCCTCGAATCCATTACTCCTGTCGACACCATCCCACCGATACCCTGGGCGTATGCCATATCGATTTGGCGGTGCAGGACCATTATACAAAGGCCTCCTGCTTGCCTTCTTGCCCGCCTTCTCACCACTACTACCACCACCGCCCGCGCCGGCCTTCGAGCCTGACCTCTCGTCCTCCGCGTCCAAGAACCGCGCCATAGGATCATTCCACCGCCTCTGCTCTTTCAGCTCCCTGTTCATCTCCTCGTCGTCCGCCGTCCTGGCAACCGCCATCCCTTTGGCCTCCTCCAACACCTCCTTCCTCCTCCTAGCCTCCTCGAGCTGCACCTCACCCTTGAGCATCTCTTCCTTCGCGCGCTCCTTCTCCTCCGCCTCTAGCGCCGCCCGCCGCGCCTCCGCGCGCTTCATGCTCACGTCGATCCTCCGCCCCGTCGCGTCGCGGTAGTACGTCTCCTCCTCGCCGTGCTTGACCAATCCCGACCGCCTCTCCGCCTCGAACTGCTCGCGCTCCTCCCTCTGCCGCCGCTCCAGCTGCGCGGTGACCGCGGCCGCGGACTGCAGGCCCGCGTGCGTGCCGTCCGCCATCCGCGCCGCGGGCTCCTCAACCACCGTCGGGTCATCGTCGTCCGCCCTGCGAGCGGCCTCATTCTCGGCCGCCGCCGAGGCGAGGATCGCGTCCGCTGCGGCTGCCTCATCGTCGGCACTGCCCCCCACGGTCTTCCAGTTCGCCTTTGTGGTCTTGCGGAACTCCCTGACCTTGCCGACCGTCACAGGCCTGTCGTCGTCATCGTCTCCGCCGTCGCCGTCGAAGCCGGTGCGGGATCTGGACTTGCGGTTGGAGCCGCTGCTGCCCCACTCGTCGTCGTCCTGGATGAGGAGACCGCCGCCGGAGGACTTGTCGTGCTTGCGCTTGCGCTTCTTGGTGGGTTTTGTGTCGGCGGTGAGGTAGTGTGTTGCGAGATAGGAGGAGAGGTCGGAGGGCATGGTGGGAGGCTGTGGACGGGATGGGCGGATGTGTCTATGTGACCAGCAGCAGACAGGTATGTGTGGATATGGAGTGTTTGTTGCTGTTGTTGATGCTCGTCCTGGAAATTTGTCCCAAGTCGTCGCTCAGCCTTACGACAGACCTACCAATCAGTCCCACCCCCGTAGGAGGCGGCTCACTAGCCGAGCATTGGTCTGTGCAGGGGAGCCCCTGCCTAGGAGGATCTAGGCCCGAGGATGACGTCATGCTCAGGCAGTTGAAAGGAGGCTCTGCCGCGTTTTCACCTGTCTGCAATTCGTATACAACTTCATGATGATGTTCACTATTACTATACTGTGGTACGAATGCACAGGTTATCTAAGTATGTTTGGTACCCAGCAGTCCCAAGCTAGCCTCGATCGCCTGCGAACGACAGCCGGTCTGGTCAGCCTGTTCGCTCTTGGTTCTTGACTAGCACAGCCTCGGGCCTATAGTGGCGATCGAGGGTATGTGGATAGGGAACGGCATCACAGAGACATGGCTTCGCGACGGTCCAGTACTGATTCCCATACGTTATGAATAGCTGCTCGCCCTCGGCAACGTCACGTTTTGTTATATATCCCAGCACCTTGCGGCGGCCGTACATGACCTCAACTACGTCCACGTTGTACTCCTTGCAGTGGTGGTTGACAAACCTGGAGATGTTCCCATACTCGATCGAGTCGCAGCGGGCTGTGCTTCTCATTAGGAACACGTAGCTGTTGTTATCCACGAATGTCTGCGCGTCGAGGGGCGTGAGCCGGCCGCTGTACTCGCAGAGCAGCGTGTCCCGCGGGATGGCACGCTTCGCGAAGACGCCGAAGCCGATCGCGCCGGCCCTGCGGATCTCCATGCACCGGGCCTCGGTGCGGGCCAGGAGGGAGTGGAAGCGGGCGATACAGGGCTCGCCGGCGCACTGCGCACCTACCTCGTCGCAGATCTCGCACGCATGGCCTTCTATGTCGGCGCCCAGGATCTCGGCGACGGTGACGCTGCCGAGAGGGGGGCCAGTATCGTCTACGCGCCGGCCACGTTTGTGGTCGGCCCCTGGACGGGGGCGTTAGTGGTGGGGATCTGAGCTACGTGGGCTCTGAGGAGCGGTAGGTCTACTTACAATCTGCTGGATCGACGACATAGTCACAATTCCTTGGTGTCTCACGAGAACCAGCGTAGATGATGTTGACTAGCTTGTTGCCATAATTTGGCCCGGCATTATACTGGTGGACTGGGAGTATAGCAGGATCTGGGAGACCAACCTGGACGGAGCTCAGGGCAGGGTTCGCCTTTCGACTTGCTTGCCGGACGTTGCGTTTTATTCTGAACTTCAGCGTCATCGTTACTTGTAAGTCGTTACTTGTAAGTCGTGAAGCTACCCACAATTCAATCGCTTCCTGGGAGTTTCTTGAAGAGTAGAAAAATTCTTGTACTGAATACTTGAGAGTACAGACTGCCATCTCATGGATGACCATGGCCTGTCTCTGTTAATATTCAGACGGGAGTTGTGCCTTCAAGAGCATGCTTTGTGGAGGCCTTTGTGACAAGGCTCTTGTTCTCAGCACAGATGCTTGGTGGTTCAATTGTAATCATCTGCTATTTTGGAAGACAATCACAGTGTCTGCTGTCTTTGTTCGGGGCGATCGTACACGCCAGGGTCATGTTGCTGCAGCCAGAGACGAAATTGCTGGCATCGAGACCACTCAGCAAGACCAACCAAGCCGAGATCCTCTGGCTCTCAGAGACCTCAAACCCAAGAAGCCACTCCTTAGTAGTCAAATCTCTCCTCGTCCCGTCCCCGGTCGTAGCTCGCCTCCATGTTGTCGCCGAAGTCCTGGACCTCGTCGCCGAACCGCTCGACCTTGTCCACCTCCTTGCCTACCCACCCAGCCACGTCCTCGGGTGCATCCTCCACGGCGTCGACGGTATTGTCCCACCCGCGCTCGACCTTGTCCTCCATGCGATCGACACCGTACTCGACCCTATCCTCCGCGCGGTCGACGTCGTACTCGACCCTGTCGGGAATGGACTCGACCGCACCGACGGCCTCACCAGTCCAGCGGGCCGCGTCCTCGGGCAGGTCCTCGACGCGCTCGACACCGTCGTCCCACTTGCGCTCGACACGCTCCTCCGCGCGCCCGAAGCTCTCGGCTGTCTCACGCGTCAGCTGACGGTATCACAATGCGTGTGTTGGGTGGCGAGCAGGTGCAGCCCAGCTTACCGGCCTCCTCGAGCACGGGCTTCTCGAAGCTGCGCTCGCCGGTCTCCTCGTTGATGAAGAGCCAGCGGCCGGCCTCGTCGTCCCATCGGGCCACCCAGGGAGGCTGCACGTATGGCGGGTCCGCGGGTGTCTCGTCGCGGCGGTCGATGCTGTTGCCGACGACCTCCTCAAGGATCTCGCCGATGAGACCCATGGTTGCTGCTGCTGCGGGTGCGGCTGCTGCTGTTTTCCAAGCTGTGGTCCTTTCTTTTTCTTGTGTGTATTTGTGTGGGCGGTGACAGGTCCAGCTGGGAGCAGCAGGTGAGAGTCGAACTGCACGCCAAGTATTTATACCCTAAAACAGTCAGTTCACGCGCCCGTGGCGCCGAAGGCCAGCGCAGCAGCACCGTTGTCGCCTTCCCCCGCCAGTCACTGCCACCGCGCCAAACCCCGGCGCCACGGGCGCGGATCGCCATTGAAGCGATTCAGCTACCCGGCAAAGCAGGCTCGCTTGCTCGATCCATTGGGCCTTGAAACGCAGGCGACAGAAACGAGGGTGAGAAGCGGAGCGAGAGGCACTGCGTCTTCGGAATACCTGCAGCGCTTGCCGCGAGGAGCACCAGCGGCTCGCCCTGCTGTACGGACGTACACGAGCCTGGAATGACTTTCCTGTGATGGGCGGCGATGCAGTAGTAATGCAAGCACAGCACGACTCGACTACCACACTTCGAACCTTCTTTCGCTTCACCTACCTCTCTGGACGTATTCTGGCTGCAAAGGACTTCCGGCTCAGGATCATGCGCCCCATCCAGCAAAGACCCGGTGGCTGTCTGTCTGTGTGTGGCGCTTCCTCAGAAGTCCGTCCTAAGCGCCTAGTCTGATACGGCCAGCCATACGCCGCAGCGGCAGACAACTGATGACCGACAACCTCCCATAGTGCGCCAGGACTACAAGGTACATCGGTACAGAGCAATGGCGTGCTGGCACTATGTCGTTAGTGCTCCTATCCTTAGCGAGCGCCTTCTCTCTGGCGTTCTTCTATCTTCCAGCGCTCCGGGCCACCTTGAGAGCGAGCGCTTAACCCAAGAGAGGCCGTGCAGTTGGACAGCACCTCGGATCCCACCGATACCCGGGAAGGACGGCCCTCCAGGCTGAGGCCTACTACAGTACACCCGGCCAGAGTCATCGCTCTCGGCTAGAGTCATCGCTCTCGGCTAAACAGCCAGCGTCCGGTGGATGAGCCACATGCCGCCTATCCTCCTGACGACTTCTTGTTCTCAAGTTGGAGAGGGGGCCCCTCGCTGCCGAGCAACTGTTTAGCAGCAGGTGCTTGATAGTGAGATGTCTCTGACCGGCGAGGTGAGGCACAGGATCCCACAGCCGTGTAGAGATGGCCGGTTTCACATGCATTGGCTGGTTAGGTGCATGCTGGGGAACCAACCGCCCGCCCCCGGACGACCAAGCACTACGACACGGTTCTCAACGTCTGCCCTGATTTGCAGAGGCTCTACTCCGGATGTCTGGGCAGGCTCTGGGGCAGGGCGTGGCAGGGCTGATGTCTCAGATGTAGCCTATGCAGCCTGTGCAGCCTGGACGCATCATTGATTGCATGAATGGCGTCTGCGCGGACAAGTCTTGTTAACAGGACCCCGACGAACGGTAGGCTGGTACCCCGGAAATTGCCTCGAAAAGGAACCGGGAATCAGGGGATGCCCATTCACGCATTGCAGATACCAGAGAGGAGGCATGGCAGAGAGGCGCTGCTGGCCCCGCCGCCAGGGCCGAGGGACCACTAGTAAGTAGTTGGCCCCAGGGGGTCGGGGCCGCGTGACAGGTCCCCGTGTGGCTCTATTTCATCATCCTAGAAGGGGTGTTCGTCACTGCCAGCACCAGCCATGCTTCCCCTGCTGCCAGTTCTGGAAGCCCGTCGGCAGGAACAGGCTGCTGACAGGAGCCCTTGCTGCGGCATCGTGGTGCAGCGACAGGCTCACAGCTGGCCACGGCCTCGGCCACAGGTCAGAGGGGGCGTGGGCGGAACCAGGGAGAACGAGAGGCTGACCGACGAGGGCCTGGCATGGATCAGTTACAGCGCCTCGAATCTTCCAGGGGCGTGGCGAGCCAGTGCGCGCAGTGGCAGCATCGAGATGCCATCCCGGGCAGCGCCAGCCATCCTCACCGGCTGGGCCACATGTCACCGTCGGGCGGACTCCTAGCGCAGAGTGACTTGTTTCACTGTCTCGTCCTCCCGGCGAGAGACGAGGTCATCCATCCTGTCTCACGCGGCCGATCCGGGCAGTAGGACGCCAAGATGACCCCTGCTCAGCCTGATCCATCAGCGACTTGATAAGCTCGACTCCGTCATCCCGACCCGGCCGATAAGACACCAGACACCAGACAGGCACGCCAACATCCGACGCTCGGTGGCGCGGCCACTCCTGGATGTGTGTATACATAGAGAGAGAGATACGCGCTTGCTCCCATGACCTTGGACTCTCTCCGTCCACGTAGCCTGTTATCCAAGCAACAAACTGCAACCGCCGCAAACTTGAGAACAAACATCATCATCATCATTCTTATCTCGCGTTGGGGGCCTGTCTCGGTATCGCCTAGACCCATCCCCACTGTCATCGCTAACTGCCCTTTGTACCCTTTGTTCGTGACTCCTTTGTCTGAGTCACTCGGCAAACCCTCAGCCTCACTTGCCTCACGCCGTTGTTGTCTTTCGGACCCAGCGCGGCCCTTTCGACCCCAGCCGCCCACGCTTGCTTGCGGGATAAGAGATCACGCCGGGAACCTCTGCAAGAGCCACTGAGCGGCCCTTGCCTCCTCTGCCTCCTCGGGATCAGCAACCCAGTTGACATCCCGCTCGTGTCATCATCACCTGCGCTCTCCACCAAGAGTCCCCCTTTTCTCCAAAGGTTCCAGGCTGTCCTTCTCGGCATTTTACTTCCATCCCATATCACCCTCCTAAGGAATCGCTATCCCTCCTCTGTATTCCTACAGACAACACCCGACCCACCTGCACGCATCGGCATACCGTGTTCGTCAACTCTCAACAACCATTCAACTCAACCATCCCTCTCCTTGAGTCATCAAGTATTCAGGAATCCAACATGGCTGCTTCCATCACTGAGTCTCCTGCCCAGTTCGAGCGCGACCTCCGCAGCGCGAACAAGGAGTGGAAGCGTGGCAAGGACGCCAATGTCAAGTGGTCGTACGGTGCAACCAGCCCACACTCGTGGTGGTCGACTCCGGCACTTGACGCGGAGGAGGACCCGAACTTCAAGGCTCGGCCCCTAGGAAAGCCAAGCAACGTGTGAGTCTCCACTGTGTTCCTAAGATCCGTGGATGGGCAACATATTCTGATGCGAACCACTGCAGCTGGGGCCCGGTAGACAAGGATAAGGGAAACATCAACAAGTACGCTCGTACAACTGGTCGGATAAGAGATATCGGGAACCGGCGCGTCCGCTCCAAGGTGTCTGCTCAAGAGGAGATCGAGGAGGCCGCCAGCGTGTCCCGTTCCATCCTCGACTACCTCCCCACCAGCCCGCAGCGGCAGAGGTCGAACCCTATGGACCAGGTCCTGTACAGTTTCGACCGCACCGACTCGCCAGGCCGGCCCCTGACGCTGGAGGTGTTCGTCAAGACGACGGGCCGCGAGACGGAGAAGTTCGTCGAGAAGGAGTATGAGGTCATCGATGCCAACGGTGACGCGCTCAGGGGCCGCAAGGCGCGTCGCAACCTGCGTCGGGGCACGGCGGCCGACGCCAAGTCGGCGGGCGAGACGGAGGAGATCGATGACGACGGGTTCGAGCTGGTTTGAGGTGCCGGGCCGGAGACGATGAACATTGACGTGACGAGCAACAAAGGCCTGTCAAGCGACGCGCGCGTGTGTTCCGATTGATCCGTCTCTTAACCGTCTGTTCAAGACCTTCTGCTTCGCCTTGCTCTTCCTACTTCATTTCGCTCATCTGCCTCTTTTCGAGTCTTTTACTCGTCATCTTTCTAATGGACATTCGATGTCTGTCGTTTCTTCGTTTTCGGCCACTCGGTCGACAGGAGTTCGGGTAGCAAGGGATGGTCGGAGCATTTGTCCTGTCGTACAATTCCACAGAGACACCGGTGTTTGGGTGATGGGAGACGACTGCATGTTTAGGAGACGGTCGAGAGATCCTGCTCAGCCTTTGATGATCTTGACTGCATGCTTCACTCACCCTGTTGAGGAGCGTTCGAGCTTTTGGGGGCGCCTCTAGTTAGTTTCGAGGCATGCACGGTTGAATACCTTCTTGCCACAGCGTCAGCACTCGACTGTCGCGTGGACGACCTTTTGAACACTCATGTATGCCTGAATGGGATCGGAACATGATCAGATAGCACATTTAGCATGCGGCTTAGCACAATCAAAGCGCTTGTCGCTGGTTGTCAAATCGTTTCTGGATCGACTGTGCAGTGTTGCGGAGGTTGGGTTCAGCACGATTTTGTGGGAAGAGGATCTGCTTGAAATTGGGTGTGCACTGCACTGGCCTTGCACGTGCCGCGCCCCTTGTCTTTATCCCCTGTGAGAGGAGCGGCCTCACCGCTAACACAGGACGCTGCGAACTACACCTACACAGGATTGCGAAGGTTTTCTCATGCCTCACATGGAGCAGACAGCCAGATTTCCTTGCGACCGTGCGCTCGCCTTCTGATGAGCTGCAGCCAGAACAACAAAAATTCCTGAGCCAGGCAGGCAGTGCAATCTCGCGCTATTCGACTGCCCAACCCCTGTCATGCTGATCTCACGATGTATACAAGTTGACTCACCGGCGATGGCTGCTGCGCCATAGGCCTCCTTTGACAATATGGCAAGGAAATTAACATAGTATTGGGCTATATACTGAGGCGTTGGCCGCCTAGCATGTCCATAAGTAAGTGAGGTAGGTAGTATGCGATTGCAAGATCAAGCCGCTTTCCTGCTGTGTTCAGTCTTCCGAAATTATTAAAGTCTCTCCGTTTGTGGCAATTGCTTCACCTGCAAATCAGACATTTCACCAGGTTTCCTTCTGCCAGTGTAATTCTCATTGGGAAGGAAGATACTCACTGCTACATTCCCCTCTACAAGGAAGCATCTCAAAATACAACATCACCATAACACAGTTGAGCGCCTGCAGGGGAGCAAGACTACCATGGCGAGTCCGGAGCAGACAACCGCAGCACTCGCTACTGGCTCCCACGACACCGCCTTGTGTGTTATACCGCCGAGAAATCTGTGGTCCAGGATCGAACTGCTGAGGTCACGTTATGACAAGGCCTATGGGAAGTGGCCACCGCATGTCAATCTCGTCTACCCGTTCGTTCAGGTCGACGCCCTGCCCAGGGCAGCAGAGGCGATCCAGTCAGCTGTCCAGGGCAAGGCGCCGTTTCGAATACGACTCGGTGCGGCCGATGTGTTCAAGCACCGGCACTACAATACCATCTTCATGTACGACGACAATGAGGAGCGGAGAGATCAGCTGAGGAGCCTGCGCCAGGCCGTCCTCTCTGCGCTGGGGCATGAGGACGCTGATAACTATCGAATGCATATGAGCGTCGGGCAGAGCGAAGATATGAACGAGTCCTGGCACCACTTCCTCCTTCAAAAGGCAAGGCTCCTTCCTGGAGTCGAGTGGGAAATTGACCAGCTCCACCTCCTCGTGAGAGAGCGGGCCGAGGTGGGAGATTCATTGTCAACCCAGATGAAGACGTGGGCGACGATATCCTTGAAGGACGGCAGTATCTGCCAGCCCGCGGCGCCGCAGGCATTCAACGACGAAGCCCCATCACCAGCGCCGGAGGGGGGCGCACCATACATTTGCTATGGAGGACAGGCATGGGAACCGGTCTCGCCGGACCGACATCTCCCCGAGGCGGGGCGGGGGAATGCTTCTCTCTTGGCTGTTGCAACATACAACGTGCTGGCCGAATTCCAATACCCACCTTCGCAGAAGCGATACCCGTTGCTCATCAAAAACATCCTCTCTAGCCAGGCCAAGGCCGATGTGCTAGTCCTGCAGGAAGTCACTGACGACTTCCTGTCTTATTTACTCGAGGATCAAGATATCCGAAATGCCTTCCCCTTGTGCAGCCATGGCCCTCCGGCCCAAGAGGACGTCGAGCCGCTTCCAAGCCACAATAATATTGTGGTGCTCAGCAAGCACGCTTTTGAATGGGAGAGCGCGCCATTCAATCGTGAGCACAAGAACGCGCTTGTTGTCAAGTTCCGGAACCTCGGAATATGGGATGATGCCGACTTCACGCCTCTAATACTCGCTACCGTACACCTTACGCACGGTCTAAAAGACGGATCCATTGCCGCCAAGAAATTGGAGGCAGACAGGATTCTGAAGCACTTGGCCCAAAATTACCCAGACAACCCGGTTATTTTGGCGGGCGACTTCAATATCACCACATCGGCCTATACAATCAGCCAGGCCCTCGAGAAGAATGTTGTCTCTACACAGGCTGTCACACATCTTCGCAACCTCGATGCTACCTTCGTTCAAAACGGCTTCGTCGATGCCTGGACAGTCTTCCAATTGGAAAGAGGGGCGGTATCAGACGAAGAAGTCGAGCCCGCCTTTGAAGGCGAGCAAGGTGCCACTTATGATCCGACCGTCAATACGCTGGCCGCAGAGATCGTAGGCAGTGGGTTTGGCATGCGACCTCAGCGGATCGATAGGATATTGGTCAAGGAGGCCGGATTCTTGAAGGTCCTACATTTCAACAAATTCGGTGATATTACGGAGGCTGATGCAGAGGAAACGCCCAAGACCTCGTACGCCAGTGATCACTGGGGCATTCGGACTGTCTTGAAGCTGGGGCTTGAGACGGAGAGTCCACGGTCAACGCGTTCTCAAGTTGTACCTGTTCAACCGAAAATGACGCAGGCTTCCCTAGCAGAGTCAACAGCTTTGGTAAAGGCTCTGCAAGATGCTGGGGCTATCCCCTCCGATGAGGACATCAAGACTCGCGCCGCTGCGTTACAATTACTCAAGGACGTCATTCTCGACACCTCGCCTTCAGAACCGGGGCAGTCAGGCACACCTCTCATATTTGTGTCCGTGGGATCATATGGATTGGGCGTCTGGACGCCTTCCTCAGATATCGACTGCCTGTGTATCGGGCCCTTCAGCTCCGCTACCTTCTTCTCGCTCGCGACTGAGAGACTGCGAAAAGCCGCCGACAGAGATGTCAAGATCATACGTCGAGTAAAGGCAAATACGGGCACGATGCTGGAGCTGGATCTGCAGGGCGTTAAGTTTGACCTCCAATACGCGTCTGCTCACGCAGTCGCAGAGCTTTGGCCCACGGTCCTCAAGCTCCCAGCTTCGCATGCTGTCTGGAACCTCTCAAGCAATACGCTGTCGAAACTCAAAGCTATTCGCGACATCGACTATGTCCGGCATTCCGTCCCTGATATGGCCAGGTTTGTTTGTGCACATCGCCTGATCAAGGCTTGGGCGAAAAGTCGCGGCATTTACACTGCAAGGTTTGGATATTTGGGTGGCATCCAGATCACCATCCTTCTGGCCCGAGTATACAAGCTTCTGGTGCGTGATGCAGCTTTATTGCCCATTGCCGATGTACTAGCGACATTCTTCAATCACTATGCCAACTTTGATTGGAAGCACAACCTGGTTTTTGACCCTTTCTTCCATAAAGAACTGAATTACAGGAGGACTGAACGCGAGCCTCTCGCCATCCTGGGATACTTCCCGCCTGCACTAAACACGAGCCTCGCTGCATCTGTTCCATCAGCTCGAACACTCACTGCGGAATTCAAGCGAGCAGACAGTATGCTTTCTGAGAAGAGCATGACCTGGTCGAGATTCATCGACACTGACGGCACAGCTGACTTCCTGCGGGTGTTTAAGAGCTACATCAAGATCGACGTTCAGTTCTGGGGAGGTTCTCTCACCAAGGGCCGGGGGTTCGTTGGCTGGGTGGAGTCGCGATGCGTCTCACTCCTTGTGGATCTGAGCAAGCGCGCGCCAACTCTGCATGCAAGGTTCTGGCCAGCTCGCTGGGCTGAGAAGAGCACGGGCATGTCTGATTCTGGAGACTACCAAGGCTGCTACCTCATTGGTCTGGACAAGCTGAACAATGACATGACGACTGAAGACGAGAAGGTCATGTATGGTACGCTGGTCTCGGTCCTGGGCCGGTTTGCAGAACAGATTCGCGGTGACAACAAATACTTTGACGCCCAGTCCTCGTGGATGGACGCCAGCGTCGTCAAAGCCGCTGACGTCCAGTGTCTAGAAGTCGACAACCGTGAGTGGGGCGAATATGCTATCGGGGATGACGAGTCTGACGACGAAGACGGGGAGGAAGAAGCAACAGCGCAGAACCATACCCTTGGAGATGAGTATGACGGGCAATATTACGCGCAAAAGAAGAAAGCCAAGCCTGCCACGAACCAGCCCCGCGCTGCAGTCGTGCCCAAGCCCGAAGGGGCGGGCAGGTTTCGGACGGCGGCAGACGTGCTAAACCGGCTGCGCTGGGACCCGTCGCTGGACAGCGCAGACTATGTGGTTGGCTATGAGGACAGGTTCCTGGGCGCTATGGAGAAAGGGCTGGATGCATGGAAGCTGGAGCAGACGCACGAGGAGTTCATCCCGCAGCACCGGATCCTGTACTTCAAGCGCAAGAGTGACGCGGTCGTGGTCTGGGAGAGGAGGACGAGGAAGGATTTACTTTTCGGAAGTGGATAAAGAACTAGTCTAGCCGGGAGCGTTGTCTTCGATGGGAGGGTGAAAATGCACACTGGTCACCCACGACGTGGCCGCGCATCAGTGGCTGCAGTTGAGGCATGTGGCTGAGCGCAGCCCGGCGGTCCCTTTATGAATTGTCCCGTCGCGAGCATGAGCTCGGCGATAACTGGCATACCCAACTTATCCGCTGCTCTCTCGAGTGAAATTGTGCTATGGCTCGCCACCCTGTCGACAAAGCGAGCAGCCTGAGAGGCGGTCCCAATCAACAGCTCTGCGAGCGATGTCGGCCATGGGACGATCTGGTATCCATCTCGTCCGGGAATAATCCACTGCGGCTTGGCTACCCAATCGCCGGCTCCGTGGACGCAGCTCTGCAGTCGATGCTCAGCAACACCCACTGCCTGATCTGCCAAGCGCTGTCAGCGGCCATCAGGACCAGGCTCGCCCACGAGAAGCGCACCAACCCGCGCCTCGACACGCAGGATGTCCTCGTCCGCAACTACGGGCCATTCTTCCTGCACTCGGGCTACCATGAGCCCTCGTCGCCCGAGAACGGCTCCGGGAGCTGGATGATCGACTGGTCCGACCCGACCTGCACGAGGCTGCGGGTCATCATCAAGCTGGACATCTTCTGCTCGACGGGCGACCTGCTCATGCCCTTCTTCATGACGCCGCAGTTCTGCCTGCGCCATGCGAGGACGAAGCCTACGACGCTGGTGGGTGTCGACCCCTGGGAGGTGCCGTATTTCGACTCTGCACTGCTGAGGGCCTGGATCGACACCTGCGATGGGATTCACGGCCACGAACAGGCTTCGCATGACGCTGGCATAGGTGAGTCGTCTCTCCTCCCATCCCCCCTATCCGTGTAACGAAATAGGCCTGCTGACAAAAATCCGCCGAAGGGCCGCTACCTCCGGATTTCAGGGTCATCGACGTGGAGCGCATGAAGGTGACGCGGCCCGTCAATGCCCGGGGGTTCGTCGCCCTCAGCTACATGTGGCAGGACAGCGGGGCCGGCGACGCGCACGAGCAGCTGACCAAGGCCAACCGCGCGCGGCTGGAGAGCGAGGGCGGGCTGGGCAGCGTGCGCATCCCGGCCATCATCGCGGACGCCATCGCGCTCTGCCGGGGCCTCGGCGAGCGCTACCTGTGGGTCGACCGGTTCTGCATCGTCCAGGACGACGCGGGCTCCAAGCACGGGCAGATCGGCGCCATGGACGTCATCTTCAGCTCCGCCTCGTTCACCATCATGGCGGCGCTGGACGCCCGCGACGGCAGCTCGGGCCTCCCCGGCTGCCCTGGGCGGCCGCGCGTGTCGTCGGCCCTGCTGCCGCCCCGCCTGTGCGAGGGCAACAGGCGCGGGATCGTGCCCGTGGCGCTGCGCCAGGTCGTGGACGTCTGCGAGTGGAACCGGCGCGGCTGGACGTTCCAGGAGCGGCTCCTCTCGAGGCGCCGGCTTTTCATCACCGAGTTCCAGGTCATCTTCCAGTGCTCGTGCGGCACGGCGTATGAAGAGCTTGCGTATCTGCCCCGCCACCCCGATGTCCGTACCCTCGGCGACGTCCAGGGTACGTATCCCGAGGACGTGCAGACGGTCGAGGTCAGGGAGATGATGGAGAAGCGCCGCCAGCACCGCTTCCAGCTGCCTGGGTTCGAAGACCTTTTCAATCTTGATAGCCGTGCCGTAGGCGAACGACATTCCGTCAATCTACGCGAGTTTATAGGGCCTTCCGATCTCGAGTCCTACTTTGAGAATGTCAAGAAATACACAGCACGGCATCTGACCTTCGCCTCCGATATACTGAACGCGTATGCCGGCGTAGCTAATGCTATCGGGAGGGGCCTCCGCACCCGCATGCTCTTTGGCCTCCCGGAGAGGCACCTAACCCAGTCCCTGATGTGGAGCCGCGCTCAGGCCGGCTCCAGACCACACCAAGATGACAACGTAGCGGACATGCCCTATATCCCAAGCTGGAGCTGGGCCTCCTCCGCCGGGTGCCCGGCGGACTACCTCTGGTCCGACGACCAGCGCCCCTCGATGAAGCTGGAATTCGTCGTCAGCCTGGTCTACCTCTACATCCACGACCCCGACGTCGGCCTGCGCATGCTGGAGCAGGAGGAGCGCTGGTGCGCGCACGAGCGCCTGCCCATCGAGGAGGTCGCGCGGCGCGAGACCGTGCCCCCGGCCACGCTGGGCCACGAGCCGGATACCCTGGTGTCGACGGAGATCTGGAGCGCCTGCCCGCACAACCCGCGCCAGGCGGTGGCGCACCGCGCGCTCGACCCCGGGGCGTGCGCCGCGGCGGCGCGGTTCCCCGGCGCGCTGGTGTTCAACACGACGGTCGCGGACCTGTGGGTCGAGGCGCCGCGGCCGGGCGACGCGATGGGCAGCATCGTGGCCCCGGGCGCCGGCGAGGTAGTCGGGCGGCTGAGCAGCGGCAGCGCCGGCTGGATGGCTGCTCGTAACGGGCGG
The DNA here is from genome assembly GCA_001282315.2 of Chrysoporthe cubensis. Taxonomy (NCBI): domain Eukaryota; kingdom Fungi; phylum Ascomycota; class Sordariomycetes; order Diaporthales; family Cryphonectriaceae; genus Chrysoporthe; species Chrysoporthe cubensis. The sequence continues at coordinate 1,757,973 of LJCY02000008.1, read as the reverse complement.
CAGCGGGCCGCGTGCAGGTTCGTCGTGCTGAGCGGGGGGCTGTCGGACTACGAGCTGTCGAGCAAGAGCTCGCGGGTCCGGCGGCAGTGCAAGTGGCGCCTTCACGTCATGCTTGTTGAGCCTGTCCCTGGCGAGCCGCACGTCGTGCGCAGGGTGGAGGTTGGGTATATCTATACCAAGCTGTGGAAGATTTGTGAGCCGAGGTGGGAGACCGTTGTTTTGTTTTGATAGGGGTGCTTTTTCATTAGTAGTGAGTGACAAAACCTACCTTCTCTGTATTTCTGGGAACTTGTTTTATACAACTTTTCCAAAGCCCCGGTTTATCCTTCCACTACGTTGACGCCTTGCGAGAAATTTTTCTATGCTTCAGGAGCTTGCTTTCCTCTACTTGTATCCGTTCTCAAGTACAGTGTATATATAGCCGAGCAAGATCTGCCGCGGTCCATACATTAGGGACATACCGTGGGGAGAAATCCAATTTCAAACAACGCGACGAGCACTTCATCATGCATCACATAGAGCCCGGTCCAAGACGACGGTTCTGCAATATTCACGATTTATATATTCCTCCTGCCCACTGGCTACAAACCGCCCTTACTCGATCCCACGCGACACAGCCGCCGTCACAAATCTAAAACTACCCCAACAGAACAGAAAATCGATAGATGGTATCCTTTTTCAAAAAGAACCTTGCGAAGGAGGAACGCGTCTCCCGTTTCGAGCCATCTGCAGTGAAGAACGCCAATAGTGATTTGTCCAAAAAAAGCCAGCCCCAGGGTTGAAAAGAACCATCGTCATCAATACGTTTGAACAGGGGGAAAAAAGAAAAAGAAAAAGCAAAGCGCCGCTCGACTGAGACAAGTCCCTATCTTCTCTTTTGTGCAGTGCCGTGCTGATATAATGCCGTGAATATGAGCCCAACGCCTATACTTTGAAATGCAACCAAGATCCTGAGATGGATAGGGACCGCCTATATCATTGGTCCGTCAGGGTGTTGATGCGGGTTTTGGCCCCACAACACCGCGCCTACCGTCGCCTGCGCCGGATCGCGAGGCTGTGAACCGGTCCGCTGAGGATGGGTAGCCTCGTCCGCATAGGCCGTCATGATCCCTTGTCTCGGCGGGCTGGGGCTCTGGTAATAATCATCCGTCGAGAGGGCGTGGGTTTGCTCTTCGTAATATCTCTGCTGGGTACGGCCCCGGTGTTCGTCCTCGTCGCTGCTGCTCATCGACTGCGGCTCGTAAGCCATCGGCGGTGGCGGCTGGTGGAACTGGCGGCCTGCGCCTCGGTATCCTAGATCCGAGTCGTAAGGCTGACCGTCCTGATCGTATTCGTGGAATGGAGTTAGTCCCCTACTGGACGGGTTTGCCTGGGCATTGGCAATCAGGCCGGCTCCCTCTTCGTTGCCCCCGTTCGCTCGCCCGCCGTGATGATTCATCGCGTAAGTGCTTTGCCCTATAACTACAGTCAGTTTTGCTTGCTGCGTAGGGATGATCAAGAGATAGTGCTAATGAGATGTAGCGGTACAGTGAGCTTTCGCACACAAGCAGGCCCCACGACTGTGCCTCCAATGGTGCGAAGCTAATCAATACTGTCGGCGCCAGGGTGGTGGTGCTTACGGAACTGGGTCGCGATGGGTAGGTGATCGGTGCTCTTGCCGGTTCGTGGCTGGTAAGGGTATAAAGCATGAGAATGATTGTCGTCCTTACCATCCATGTCGATATCCGCGGCCATGTTCTTCTGGTAGCTGACGTCCTCGTGACGGCGCTTGACCCCCACGAAGAGCCAGCGCACCCCACGACCGAACGCCTTCGCAACATCCCAGAAGTTGAATGCATCCACCAAGGCCCTGACAACACCGAGAGGTGGTTGGGGTACATTCTCCTGCGGTTCCGGTGCGTCCGGGTTCGGCTTGGGATAGAACACGATCGGCGCGTTGGGGCGGTAAGGCTGCCAGGGATACGCAAATATGTGCAAGATGGCGAAGATGAACATCTCGACAGAGAGCATTAGTGCGGGTATGCCGGTTGAGATGTCGGGGTACTGGAGCTTGGCGGTAGAGTGGATGATGGTGAGCCACGATGAGGCTATGGAGATCATCACGGACTGCCAGAAGCTGAGGAAGATGACCAGCTTGATGGAGAGCACCTTGAGGAAGGGCTTATGGTATGCCAGCTGCTGCTTGAACTGAACGTAATACTGGATGATGCAGTACATAGCTATGGCGACTGCAACACACTCGACAGCCAGGACCTGTTGCGGCATTGTCAGTATCGCCGGAGGAGGAGCTCTGATGACCACCGAGCTTTCTTACTTACCCAGACGTGAGAGAACAGGGGACTGAGCGAGCTTTCGCAATACTTCTTGAAATGCTGCGTCACAACAGCGACGATCGTCATGATCACGCGGATGAAGCAGTAGTGGTACACTCCGATCCAGATGATGTTGAACCACGTCAAGCCGCTCTTGGGTGTGCGCCATGGGCCCCTTTCCCCTCCGCACATCGCCTTGAACCAGTTCAATGGCAGGACCCAGGGCTGTATGGGCGAGAGTTGTCTGAAAAACTGCTTCTGCTCGTGCAGGTTTGGTGCCATATACTGGACCATCAAACTGAAGAAGGCCGCGATGGCGAAGGCCTCATAACAGTCTGAAATCACGGCATAGTAGACGGAATGATGATAGAAGACGAGCTGGAGAAAGTTTGAGGCTGAGTATATGGGGATCATGAACAGGATACGGATGATGCTGTCACGTGCATTAGTATAGAGAAGACACACAAGGCAGCTAGTCCCGCCAGGTCGTTCGTCCAGGCACTCACTTTCTCTGCTCTGCTGGCTTGGTATAATTCGCAGCATGCATGTACATCAAGAAGAAGCTGAGCATGAAGGACCCCAGCCCCGCGGAGGCAGAGATGAGAATCGCCAATTGGTGGAACGTTAACGTGTTGCCCTCAAACAATGGCAGCTCCGAGACTGCCAGGACGCGAATCAGCTGTGAACGATGAATAGGACCTCAGGGACCTCCACGGTCGCCGCTCGCGAACTGCGCCGCCGCAATTTGCTTACTGTTCTGCGTCTCCGCCGTCGTATTGCAAACCTTCCATTGCATCCTGGGCAGATGTGACTGCGCAGGCAGTCGGTCTCCGCGTGGTTTGCTCTCAGTGGTGCGTGCCTAGCCAGAGATCCGCGGGCGCAGGTCTGGATCGCGCGTGGTGATTCGGTCGCCTGAACGTCGCCGCCTTCGTGCCCGTCTGCGGCGTTCCGGTGGCCTCACTTTCGATTGTCTCCTTGCTTCCAAAAATAGAACCCAAGCTCTTGAGATCCGGCAGTCACCCTAGTGATCGCGTGCTGGTTCCCTCTTTGGCTAGCAAATATTCGAGATGCTTCTTTCGACCTTTTCGATAGCAGGCGAGCGCGCTCGGCCCATCGAATGCAAGACAGCTGTCACGTCGGTAGTCGTCGGATCGGGCTGGGTCGAGTTGAGCCGTCGAGGCGGTCGAGCCAGGTGTTGAGAGACTGTGTAGGAGATACGCGCGACGGGTCGTCTGCACGTGTAAGTGTACGGATTGGAGCTTGACAGACGCAAGACTAGATGCTGCGGTCTGGGAGGGTGGAGGGGGGGTGCGCTCGGTTTTGCCCATGCGATGGGGGCTGGCCAGTGGTGGTGATGTGTATGTTGGTTCCAGTAAGCGGAGCCGCGAAATCGAGACGTATTAGGGTCGGCCTTGTTTCGACCGCGGCGGCCGGTATGTCAGCACTATTTCGTCGGCGGCTGGCGACACGACCCGCTCGAGTGGTTGGACAAAGAGGAGGAGGAGGGCGGCGGAGTAGGCAGGTTGGGCAGCTGTGTCGTGGTGAAGGAAAAAGTGCACCGTCCCACAGCATAGCAGCGTGCGGTGCAGTGCAGTGCAGCGCAGCACAGCGCGGCACAGCGCGGTGGTACGTAGGCACGTAGGCACGCGCACGGTGGTACCGTAGCAGTGAGTAGGTAAGGGGTGTGGTTGCGCAGACGGGGCAGGGATGGGTCGGGACGAAAGGCATAGCGCATTGACTACCACTAGCCCAGCACGCCTTGGGAGGCACTGGGGGGGCCAAGGGTCCTGTGGTACCTAGTACAGATGCAGAGAGGAGGGCCTCGGATCTAAAGCAGGCCCCTCGGGAGGCCTGGCGGGCTCGCAGTGGCTCGCATGCTCGGTTGGCGCCATACTCTTACGCCAAGACAATGCCCCTTGTCTTGCCCGTCGGTCGCAGAGTTCTGCCCAGGTGTCAGGCACGTCAGGGTCCTTGAGGATCACCGTCCCCTCCAATGTTGGACCACCGCCGCTAAGTATGGCAGCAGGCGCCCGACGTGAGGTGACCCCAGTAGAGGGCTCCCGGGGCTCGGTCCACCCCCAAGTCCACAGCGTTTGAGGCTGAGCTGCGCGCCTCGTCTCGTCTCAAGAGATGAGGAATCTCTCCGCTCCCCCTCCCTGCCACGCCTGCAGTGGCCAACCGCTTTTAATTCCGGTTGGGGCTGTGTGATCGACCTGGCCAATTTCCACAGCTCGGGACCCGTCACCGTTGTGCCGAGCTCGGCATTGGGCATAAAATATATTTGTCTTCTCATCCGACGTATTTCCCACGACATCTGGGTATCAGGTGAATCTTGCGCGAGGGGACAGCGAGAATTGCAACCACACACCTCGCCCTTTCTTAACGCCCTGCTTGCCACGCGCACCTTTCCAGCCGGAAGCGCCCAAGGGAAAAATTGCTTACTCTGCCTTCCAACTGCATGCCGCCATCATATCACGCGCCAACCGCCGATCCTAACGGCACATTCGTGGATCCTTCGGTCCACGCACCTGCTGCTCCCTTCAAGGCTGATGCTGTCCGAGGCGGCCGCCTGGGTCGGTCTTGCCTGGACAAAGGGAACGTACATAATATGCGCTGCGCCGAATTTGCAAGAACAAACCTGAGCGATGAGGTGCGATCGGCGTATGTTGCAGTGTGCGGAGTGACTGATATAATTAAGAACCGGCCCCCTGGTGGGCCGCCCGTCCGCCGGCTGGTCGGGCGCACCAGACTGCACTTTAGTATCCACGTGCGCATGAAACCTCGTCTTCTTACTGTGTAGGCAGCCGGCAAGAATGATACGTTGGGAGGCCTGGCGTCACGTCACGGCCCCGTCAGCGTTGCCACGGCGTCAGGAGGGTGAGGGCTTGGGCTCGCAGCTCGTCCCTCCGTCGAAAATCTCGCGGCACGGCCAGTGTCAATATCCAGCATCTGGCCTACCGCCATGCGATGCGCAAATCGTCTGTAGAGAAGAGAGCTGAAGACATGCTGCTACCACAGTCTCGCTAGACCATGCAATGATGCGAAGAACCCCATATTGCCCATGCTAGCCGGCTTGAGTTCGTATCGATCGCAATGCAAATGCTGATGCATGCTCGACTCATACCCTAGAACAGGCCGGAACTCGTTCTTCAGGCTCCTACGGGGGCCCTGCCGATTTGCACGAGCATCGCACAGACAGACACGATTGCCCTTGTCGATCGTTGGCCGGCAGGTGAGCCTAAGCAGACTGTAGCCAAGCTGTTGGGGGCTCACAGAGTCATGGCTCAAGTATGGAAACGGGCCGGCTTCCGGTCTCGCGAGTTCGACTTTGCGACGGCCTCAGCCGAAGCGCCTGCCCATAAGCAGCTCGTAGTAGGCCTGCTGGTCCTGTTCGCTCCCAAGCAGGGGATCTTGTTGCACCGAGGCCTGTTCTATTGGTTCCGGGTTGAAGCTCATGTCCAGGAAGTCCTCCAGTGTCTCATTGGGCGCGAAACCCAGTGAGCCGAGGGTTTGAGAGAAGCCCAGAGACCTTCGCATCCCGTCAGTCCTGTGGCGGGCGAAGAGAGGGAGGGGAGGGGGCGGGAAGGACGAGAAGGAGAGGTTCCACATACGATCTTGCCGCATCTTTGGCTAAAATATCGGAGAACGATATGGACTCCTGCCTGGGCTTGCTTCGAGTGGACATGCTGGACTGCCTAGGCCTGCCGCCGCCATCCTGCGAGGAGGGAGACGGGGTCGGCACGTAGCCAAAGGCGCTGTTGTCAGGCTTGGACATGGGCAGGCCATCGGATGGCGGCGGCTGGGCGAGTTGTGGCACAGGCGGCCGGGGAGGGGATATGATGGCGCCGTGTGCGGGGGCGAGGGGGTTCGGATCCGGTGCGATGGGCTGCTGCTGCAGCGACACGGAGGGGGACGCCTGGGGGATAGATGCAGGAGCCGGCGCATCCGGGGTGACACTCGGCTTGTCGGCTGGCGACGCCTCGTCGGGGAAGAAGGTCTTAAACACACCACTCTGCTGCCAGGCCTGGATGAAGAACTCCTGCTGGGCAGGGTCCTTGATGGCCTTGACGAGCCGCCGCCCCTCGGGCTGCCGCAGGTAGCCCTCGACGACAGGGCCCAGGCTGGGGATGAGATTGAGGGCCGCGCCCCACGCGGCTGCACTCTCCCTCAGGGTATGCAGGGCACTGCGGTAGCCCTGGGCGGGGCCGCGCTTCTTCTGGGGTCTCAGGTAGAGACACGACTTGTTGTGCCTCTCACAGTAGCCGCAGCGTGGCTTCGCGTTGTCGCAGGGCTGGTGGTTGACATGACAGAAATCGCAGCTGAGGCACGAGGTCAGCGAGGTGGTCTCGCCCGGGGGGGCTCGCGTGTGAGGGTGAGGGTGAGGGTGAAGGGTGAAGGGTGTGAGCATGGGGGGGAGGAGGGTAGCACAGGAGGGCTGGCTATGCCCGGCGAGGGCTGCTGCGGCCGTAATCAACGAGACGCAGCATCTCATCGCAGGATGCCGTGAGCCGTGGGCGAGGTGGACAAAATTAGACGATTGGGATCACACTGACGCGCGAGAGCTCTTCTTCCTCTTGCGAGGGTTGGCGGGGGCGGAGGCAGCAGTGCCAGCGACTGAGTCTCCGGCGACCGAGGCGGCCGTGTCCAGATCTGGCTCCCGGTCGGCGGGCTGCGCGTGGATGGAGGAGCTGTCGACGTTGCCGGCGGCGGCGTCCTTCAGGTCGTCCAGGTCGGACATGATGGCCGTGTGTGGTGGTGCTTGTGTCGAGGTGTGAGCGTCAGCATCTGCACCAGCATAATGCCGGCCCTGGGCTCGCGTGCGCGTGGCGTGTGGTTGTGAGAGCGAGGGCGACGGCGAGGGATCAGCCTCATCTTAGCCACGAGGGCTCGACGTCTCTCGGTGAGGTCGGGGCTAACGAGGTGATGACCTCGGGGAACACGTTTGGAGGAGCCACTGGCGATGCGGAGATGAACAATCCTGAACCGGTGAACCGACGGGCTGGACCCTGGCAGCTACTTAGGCTGGTGAGGTCGAGGCCAATGGGAGGCTGGGCGGGGGGGTTGGGTGATGCTTCTCCAGGTCGCCAGAGCCCTGTTCGTCCCTGAGTCTCGGGAAGCTGGAGGGCCCCGCGCGCTGCCTGAAGGGGGTTCGCCGGGTGGCGGCTGGCCCCTGTGGCTGGTGGCTGGCCCCCTCTGGGCCGTTATCAGTAGGCGTGCTCGATAATTATGTTTTTTTTTTTTTTACTACTACTTTTTGTCATCTTGCTTTTTCCGGGGGAGGGGAGGGGTGGGTCTGCTGAGTTTGGGGTTCGAGGCCTGAGGGGGGCACGGCGGGGGCCACGGGAGGGTGGGCGGTGGTGGGGTAGCACGCTAGAGCAGCAGGCTACTGGGTACCCCTGTGTGCCCCGTGCGCCCCGTGCGCCCCGTGCGTGCCCGCCCTGCCGCCTCCAGCGCTCCGAGCTACTGGGCGTGCTGGGTGCTGGGTAGCAGTCGTGCTAGGGTAGCTACAGTACTGGGTCGAGGGGCCGATGCAGGTGCCGAGGTTCTCCTTGCACAGCGCTCACAGGTGCTGCCCGCTCGGCGCTGTATGTGGTCTACTTAGTGCTGTTTTGCTGCTGCACGTCATGAGCGCTCCCTCACCTCAATCTGATTATGTTCGCTATCGCCCCTCGGCGCCGTCGACTCGTCGAATCCATCGCATCGCAGCCCTGGCCGCGAGCCCGGCCTCTCGTCGTCTCTACGAGGATATGAGCGCCCCTACCTAGGCTATGCGCCTCACAGTCTCGAGGCCCCGCCTATAACGCCCGCCGTCGCTCCCCAGCCCTGGCCAGGCCCTGCGCGCCCGCCCAGCACGACTGACACAGAGGGAAGATATCTTTTCCGCCGTCTTGTCTACTTAGCGAGCCCAAGTACCGGCCGCAGCGCACCACACCAGCACCTTGCCGCCCGTCTCCCTCTCTGTCTGTCTGTCAGCCAGCGAAAGAAGGGACTCGGGGCTCGAACAAGCTCTCGTTTCTGAGGAGAACCGGAACCCGTGTGGGATCAGCAACCTCATGCGACACGACAGCCCAGGCAAGGCCTCGCTCAGCCCTACCTCACACCCGGAACCTAAACACGTCATCGCAGTCCGAGGCCGGCGGCTCTTCGACCCGCGGCATGTCCCAGGGACGACGACATGGCCGTCGAAGATGCCAAGATCACCACCCCGCTAAATGAGCGCCTCTTTAACCCCGACGCCTCCATCGTCCTCGTCGGCTGTCGCGGCGCCGGGAAGCGCTCCTTGGGGTTTATAGGCGCCCTGCACCTGCGCCGCCGCCTCATCACCGAGGACTACTACTTCCAGCAGGCCACCGGCTACACCCGCCTGGGCTTCCTCAGCAAGCACGGCAAGCACGAGTTCAACCGCCGGAACGATGAGGTCTTCAAGCGCATGCTCGACGAGCACCGCTACCGGTGCATCATCGAGTGCGGCATGAGCAGCTTCTCCGAGGACGCCCAGCACGCCCTGCGCCAGTTCTGCGACACCAACCCCGTCATCTACGTCCATCGTGAGCGGGAGGAGGTCCTGCGCCTCCTCGAGTCGGCCGACGGGGAGCGCATTCTCCGCGCCGACCAGAAGCACAGGTCGTGCTCCAACCTAGAGTACTACAACCTCTACGATTCGTCCAAATCCACCGCCGCCTTGTCACATGACGGCTCCACCACCGGCGAATGGGACTCCCAGATGGTGGCCCCGTCCAGCCTCCTATACGCCAAACAGGACTTCACGCGGTTCATCGATTTCGTTACCGGCCAGGGGCTCGCGAAATTGTTCCGCGAGAGCCCCTTCGCCGTGAGGGCCATCCCGCCCGAGTTCAGGCAGTACTCGTATGCCCTGCGCTTGCGGCTGTCGTATCTTGTCCACATGGACCTGGAGTGGGAAGACTTCGAGGCGAGGGGTGACTGCGTCGAGCTCATCATCGACCACTGGCCGGCGGACATGGTAGACCAGATTGCTAGGTTTGTAGCACTGATCCGGAGGAAGATGGATGTTCCTATCATCTACCATGTCGAGGAGAACCCGAGGGAGGAACGGCGCCGCGGCGCAGACGAGAAGAAGAGGATGGACACAGAGCTCCTCGAGCTTGGTCTCCGGCTGGGCGTGGACTATCTGAGTCTGGACATGCAGCGGACAGACATCCCTATATCAAGGATTATCGGCCACAAGGGCCGGTCCAAGATCATGGGTAACTACTGGAATGTCGGCCTGAATACCACGCCCTGGTCAGACGACAGTCATATTCGAGACTACGAGCAGGCAAAGGCTCTCGGCTGCGACCTCGTCCGCATGGTCCGCTTCTGCTCGGGCGACAGCACGCTGGAGATGCTCACGGATTTTCGAGACCGGATAGCCGCGACAGTGCCGAGTCCGAAGCCTCCACTTGTGGCGTACGACTTCTCTGTCCTGGGAGTCAGAAACCCCTTCCAGTCCCGGATCCTCAACCCTGTCAAGCATCCGAACATGGAGAATGAGCGGGACCACCTGGCAACCGTTAGCACGGCGGCGAGTTGCTTCGATGCGCTCTTTCGCAACTATGAACTCGAGCCTCTGCGGTTCTACACGCTAGGCGCGGACGTTTCCTACTCACTTTCCCCCTGTATACACCACACTGCCTACGAATACACTGGCATGCCACACACCTTTACCGCCGAGCCATGCTCCACGCTGGAGAACTTGAATACGATATGCAACGAGGCCTCGTTTGGTGGAGCGTCACTGACAGCTCCCTTCAAGGTGGCCATCGTGCCATACCTGAAGCAAAAGAGCTACCATGCAACAGTCATCGGCGCCGTCAATGTCCTACTTCCATTACGCGGCAAGTCGAATTTTATCCTCGATCACGCCCTCTCGCGCAACAAAGCCGGTCCCACGAAAGAGTTCTATGGCGACAATACGGACTGGTCATCCATCTTCACCTGTCTACAGAGAAGTATAAGCCCGCGAAATTTCGTGCGAGCTTCGAAGACGACGGGACTCGTCATTGGTGCCGGAGGACAGGCAAGAGCGGCCATTTACGCCCTGATCCAGCTTGGCTGCCGCAACATTTTCATCTTCAACCGCACTATTTCCAACGCGCAGGTCGTGGCTGACCATTTCAACGACTGGGCGCACAAGCACGGGATGACTCCTGGCAAAGGCGGGATCTCGCGGATCTGCCATGTTTTGACATCCATATCGGAGCCGTGGCCACAGGGATATGAGCAGCCGACCATAATCGTCTCCTGTGTGCCGGCCACAGGTATGGAAGGGAAACCACCAGCGGATTTTGAGATGCCTATGCAGTGGCTCGGTAGCCCAACTGGAGGGGTGGTGCTCGAGGTCAGTCACCAGCGTCATCCTTTGCCGGGCGCTCTCCGGTCATTTCCTCCCCTTCAGATTTCCAAGAGCAACACTAACCTCGATTGCAGCTGGCCTACGAACCTCTCATCACACCCCTCGTTGCCCAGATGCAGGTTTATAGGGACACGCGGAACCCGGCCTGGACCGTGGTCGACGGGCTCGAGAACGTGAGCGAGATGGCTATCGAGGCGTTCGAGCTCATGACAGGACGGCTGGCGCCGAAGAAGCTCATGAAGGAGGTGTGCAGGAAGACATGGGAGCAGCAGAGGAGAGAGCTGTCGTCCATCCCCGAAGTGGCATAGAAACGATCATGCCTGAAATATATACACGCCGGGCAAGGAGATGACGATTCAGAGATCATTCGGCCCCTGTCTAAAGTTCATAATGCGACATATTTTCACCTGAGGTGAACAAATAGAATTTTGGGACTTCTGTGGAGTTTGGGTCTCAAACGCTGGCCTGGCCTGACTCTGGATCGACCAGAGGGCCATATTCGGGTCCCAATACAAGCTTCACTTCTAGGTTGCTCCGCTTGACAACAAAGCGCAGCGTTCTACCTTGAGTGTCCATGTGCCGCCTAAAATCGCTAGGAGCAATAAGGCTGCACTGCCATCATCCGCCGATAGGTGGTGTCACATCAGGCCAATCCCGCCTGTCAGAGCCTCTAGCATCCAGATAGGCACGGCTTTAGGTGCTGACGGCCTGGGCTGCGCCACTTTGAACATGCGTTCATACATCTGAGGCAACCAAGTCTCTCCAGCCGCCTTGGACAGTTCAGCTGACCATAACAATGAACTAAGGCTACCTCCGTCTCAAAGTATCGTGGGCTCAGTTTCACTTGCGCTGTCTTAGAAGCCAGGCTATAGATCAATTCCCCGACCACGGCGGAGTATGCTACGACTCTAGTTTCGTGAGATACCCACGACTATTTTGATACTAAACTTTCGCCTCTTGGCCTTCGCATCCTCTGCGGCCGTGAGCTTCTGAAGGATCAAAGATTAGTGCAAGTGCGTGTGCCCATAAGGATCGGTCGCCCAGCTCCTCTGCCCAGCTCAGCAAGCCTCCAAGCCAGTTCCTTGCTCCAAGGACCGCCGAGGAGCATCCGTCGAACAGAGCAGAGTCGTTCTTCCGGCGCACAACATGGCTGGCGATGAAGCCGTTGAAGCCCAGCAGTCCGAAAAGGACCGGCTGCAAGTCCACTACAATCAACTCGACCGAGACCTACCGCCAACGCCAACCTCCATCACTCTCGGGAGTCCCATCTCACCACTCAGCTCCAGCGCCGCTGGGAGCATGAACATACTGAGCAGCCCGGCCAGCACACAGAACAACAACAGCAGCACCACCACCACCACCGAGGACCACCCAGCAACACCACCACCCTACTCCGGGCCCGCAAGCACATCACAGCTCACCCTCTCCTCACCCACCCAGCAGCCGTCCTCCTCTCAGACTCCCACAAGGCATCCGGGCCTCCCGCCCCTGAACTACCACCTCTACGCCCCGCCGCTCTTCGAGCTCTCCTCGGACTGCACTACCCTCAAGTCCACCGCTCCGTACCTCTCCAGCTCGGCGTCCGCCCTCGTCAATCTCATCCGCGCCCAGGCCAGCGTCCCGCCCAAGCCGCAGATCCACATCACTGGCAACCACAGCGGCGACCCGCACGGCCGGCCCGACTTCGCGCTGAAGCTCAACCTCATGCACCTGCTCGTTCCAGACGCGCCGCAGCGGCGCATGGACTACATCCGGACGGTGGCGCCGGGCGAGGCGGCGCTGCGGGGCGGGACGCGGCCGTCGCTCGAGCCGGACCTCGGGGGCCACGCGGGCCTGGAGGCGTGGGCGCGCCGCTTCGTCGAGGACACGGCGCCCGTCAAGGCGTTCGTGCTGGAGCGCACGGTGGCGAACCTGGACACGGCCTGGCTCGAGGGGCAGGTGCGGAGCCTGGTCGCCGCGACGGGCTACAAGGGCATCGTGAGCGTGACGTTCCCCGTGACGCACGCCAAGGTGGTCGTGCAGAACCCGGACCGGGTGAACAAGTTCTTCACGGGCTTGACGACGCTGTTCGCCGGCAAGAGGACGTACGAGGTCGTCAAGGCCGTGTGGCCCTTCGCATCGTGCAGGAAGGAGGACCAGGCGGAGTCTGGGAAGAGGGTGTGTGTGGTGCAGAGCGAGGAGCAGTGGTGGAGGGAATGGGCGCAGCCGATCAGGTACGCGATCACGACGAGGAGGAAGGGGTGGGTCACAGTGGAGGATAAGCTGGAGGCCATCATGGAGGGGAGGGGAAAGGGGCTCTCGACGGTTGATTGGAATGATGGCGGGCAAAATTATGGGAATTGGTGAGGCCAGTAATGAATTCTGGAAGAAAGGCGGGGGCGCGGTCTATCACGCCTCATTGCACCGACTTCTTTGCAAGAGTAGAACAGCCAGAAGCTTGCGTTAATACTCCTCCATCAGCCATCCTACTCCGGGTTTCCGCGATATAAGACGCCTCATCCGTGGAGGAGGAAAAGTAGCTGGGTTCGACTCCCTACAGTGGCCTTGTATGCTTCACCGACATGCTGCCTCGCACCAACGGGCAATGCCCACACTTTCCACATGTGGTGGTTCCGGGAATCGACCCTTCTCGCAACCGTCAGCCTCACTGGCCCTGACCGTGAATAGGCTGCCCGAGCGCATGTTCTCAGGCCGATGCGCGAGTCAGAGAGTGAGATCAGGCAGGAGTCGTGTGCATACAAGGACAACAGGTAGAGTTGAGACTACAACCTAGAAGGAGTGGGCACCTCGTAGGCCCGCACATTAGAAAGACGCCGTTAATACATCTTCGATTCTTCATGAAAACACTCCCTATCCTACGGTGTCAAATATGGGTTGTCTACCTTTTATCTCGCGTAAAACACCGTGCTGAAATAGACACCTTCCCCCGCTCACCGGGGATAAATCCGTTATCCGTCCAAACGCCACGCAAACGATGCTCATAATGCAGTAAACTCCCCTTCCAGACCGCGAGACCATTGAACGCTTTCATGGGTATCTTAAATGTAAGGCCGTGATGTATATACAAGGTTTACAGAAGTCTTGAACTGACAATTTCGAGTTGTCACTCAAGTTAAACGAAGGCATATCGTAGATGCTGCGAACTACAAACTCGAGCACGCTTTGGAGGGCTGAGTTTGGTGTTCCGAGGGGGGAAAGACGAGCCACAGGAGTCTCAGAGTCTTTGCATATCTTGTTGTATGGGAGAGTTGTCTTGATTTGTTTTGTGCCATATTTGGTGTAGTGCTTCGAGTCTTGCCCAGTTTTGAAAGGCCAACGCTTTCGGGTTTTGTCCAGGAGAGCAACCACTCTTCTGTCGTGAAAAAGTTTCCCACCCAATGCATGTGAAATAGAGATTTTCTTGCAAGTGATGCGTGCAATTTTTTCGTCGCTAAAGATCCTGACCTGATCGATGCCAAATTGGTGAACTCCGGACCACAGTCTGAGCGCAACTCTCTTGAACCTCTCTGCATTCTTTCGCCTTGTTTTGTCTTCATTCCCGCACCTGATTGTATATCGTTGCCAGTGTACCTAGCGAAGGGCCGGGTCAGAGCTACTAACGTCTCGGCCTCTTGTCCCTGTCGTTGGGCGGCATCTCTGAGACGTCACTCCTCCGCTTTCTCCCAGACGTTCGTTCGTCGCCGCGAGGATCTCGTCGCTCATCGCCTGCTCGTCCGGATCCGCCGTCCCGAAGACCGTCCCTAGGGCCATAATCCCTCGGCCCTCCGCGCATCGATCCTCCTCGGCTGTTGCCACCCCAGTCATCTCCAGGTCTACCACTGTTTCCTCCATCCCCTCTGCCCATCTCTCCCCTGATGTTGTCACCCCTATCCACGCGATGTCGCGAGTCGCGACCAGAGCCTGACGGATCCCTACCAACAGCAGGTAAAGATTCTCGGATGCTGCTGTTGGCAGTTAGGTCCCGTGCAGACCGCCTTGGCTGGATAGGTTCGTGGTTGGGATCCCGATCACGGTTTAAGTCCATTCCCGGGGGCACAACAGTCCGTCGATCGTGTCGCTCGTAGTTCTCATTGCCACGGGTCTCTCTCGGATCGCGCTCTCCGCGAGGGCTACGCTCTCGACCACCATGTCGACTAGGCCGGTCCGGTCGCTCACGATGGTCCCTCCGCCCATTGCGATCATGTTCACCTCTGCTGTTTGGTACGTCATCTAGAAGGGCCCCAGATCTTGACATCTCCCGAGCCGGTGGTCCGTTGTTGTCAAATCCAACATCAGGGCGCTCGGGGATGTTGTTGCGTCTCATGGGATCCGGCCGTTCTTGGACCGGAGTTGAGACTGGTGAAGCACCCGTCAGAATCTGCGCGTCAGAATCAGGCATACTCGCTCTCTGTTTCCGATAGTCGCCATCTCGCCTGTTAGGCGTAATACTATTTTGGAGATCCTGGAGCTGTCTTCTCGCGCTACCTCTCTGGCGGTCGTGAGTTGCTGCAGGACCAGTCGGCACAGAATAAGGCGCGTTGTGCTCTGCGACTGTAGTATTCGGCAAACTGATCTGGCCATGACGTGGGCCGGATGGGCCTGTCGGAGCCGGTAGCCGGTCGTTCGTGTGAATTGGTGGCATACTGGGTCGTGACCGGGACGGAGGCCCTGGGGGTAGAGGTACCGGCGGCGTTTGGGCAATGTGATTCATACGATCCGGATGTATTGGCACTTGATTCGGATTGGGCTCGAAGTGCTTCACACGATCGGGGTGCATGGCAGTATTTGGCACATGCAGAGCAGGACTTCCAGCCGCCTGAGCCGAGTCAGCTTGATTTGATTGTGGTCTTCGGGATCTTGATGATGCGGGCCCGGTCGGAGGTTGGCGATCTGGTGAAGGTGCTCTGGGAGCCTCAGGAGGTAGCATCCGCCCTTCCGATCGAGGCGCTGAGGGCATCGAAGAGCCCCTGACAGAGCTTCTGGCCCCGCGACCACGAGGGCCCTGTGGGACATTGTCCGTTACTGAAGCCACTGAGGCGATTGGATTCAATCGTCCGTAGTTTGGGTCCTGCTGATTCGGCCTGCTTCGATCGGAATCGTGGGTACGCTGGACCGATCCTGCATGGGATGCATCGCGGCCGCGGTCGCTCGGTGGAAAGTCCTGGTCCCGAGGCAGTTCATTGTCCCTGGTGGAAGGCTGAAGTGGCTCCGCTGCGCCCCCATTTCTACGGCTATGCCGATCATCACGACTGGGTCTGTCATCTCTCCTTGGAGACGACGCACGTGATGAAACGCGCTCCCGCCCACCTTCTCTTGGAGACCGCGTCGATGGGGTGCCTTGTGAGTTTTGCATAAGCGCAGCGCGTTGGGGATTGATCATGTCGGCTCGATCATCCACCTGAATCAGAGCAGCTCTCTGAGGGTTCATTTGTGGTTCTTCCGGTCCCTCTTGAGGAGCTGTCGTTTGAGACTGGGGAGGCGGAACAGGCTGCTCTCGCAAGCCACGGCTATCACGAGTCTGTGTGCGATCTCGGGTCGGTCGAGCATCTCGATCACTGGATGGTTCAACTCGACGGGGTAGAGTTTCTGGCCGAGTTGACCAATCGCGTTCCGAGAGCCGTCCAGGCTCGCGAACAAGGCTTTCGTTTCCTCGACGGTCCGAATCGTGGTGATCACGCCTGTCTCCACGACCGCTGTCTTGCTGACGATGATCTCGCAAGTCCCGTGCATCACGAGAAAGGTCCCTAGGGTCTCGTTGACGCTCTCTTGAGTCCCGCGGCTCTCTCGTATCACGAGGTTGTTTCGGATCCCGGCTGTCTCTAGTAGGCAGATCGCGGCGTTCAGGAGCAAGGTGTTGTGGGTGATAGGGGCCAGGAATCGGCACATTGGGGCGACTGGGCAAGCCGTGGGGCAATCTATCCGGCCTCGACGTAGAGGGCGGCCGAGAGTTGTCACTGCGCCCATTCGACGTGGAAGCTGCCACAGGAACCACCGGTTTCGGTGTCGCTGGTCTGCTACCTTGTGCAGGAGGCTGATCCCTATTCGCAGACTCCCGCGTATCGTTGTCTTGAACAGCAGGTCTGCTGGTTGCGGATTCGGTTTTCACTTGTTCGTTCTGGGTGGAAGCTGCGGAGATTTTCGAGTCTTTACCATCTTTCACCTCACCGTCTTCCACTTCCGTGGGCTGAGCAGAAGCAGCAGCTCTATCTTGCGTCAGTAATTCCTTACGTACGGATTGTTTAGAAGCTGTCGATGGTACTGACGTGGCGCTCTGCTGAGGTTTGAATTCTGCTGCAGTCGGGCGTAGAGTGGAATTTGCCGCTGGGGTAGTCATCTCAACATCCTTTGGTCCATCCTGCGGCATTACAGACTAGATTGTTGTGTTAGCTATTGCTGAACCTTTCTTGAAGTTTCTGTACTACTCACCATGTTGGGTCGGAATGCTTGCACCGCAACCCATTTGGAATCTTGCCTCTTCAACATGGCATAGACCGTCTGAGCAGCGACTGAAAGATCGACTCGGTGTTCTTCTTCTGATGCACCCTTTGAACCTTCTTCACGAATTTTGATATCGTCGAGAACTTTCAACAGCTGGGCCCCCATAAAGTTGACAGCGGGAAAGAATTCAGCGACCCATTTCAGGACCGTCAAAGCATTCCTGATGTGCATCCACTCCTTAGTTCCCTGTAGGCAGGCTTTCAACGCAATGTTGAGGTTCTTGTGCCATTCATAATGAGAATCTCGGAAGAACGGATGCTCAACGAAACTCGTCGGGTTGCCTTCCTGGTCAAAAGCCGTAGCGAAGCCTAGATACTTCCGCTTGGGGCCAAAAGCTTCCTTCTCGTATATGGCCTTGTCAGCGTGCCACCTTGCTAGATCCTCAAGTATGCATCTGAGGAAACGCCCCAAATGCTCTGCTTCGCGGACTGTGGCAGAAAAGATTATCGCACGGAGTCGGTTGGCATTGAATAGCTGCTCATAAAGCGTGAACAGCTTGAAGTTCGGTGTCTGGTTCTCGTGTAGGCATTTCATTAACCTGAAGCAGTACTCCGTGTCAGAAGCAGACATGAAGAGTCTAGGCAGTATGCAATGCTCCAACAGAGCATCAGCAACTACTGCCGCTTCTGCAATCGATCCAGAGAACCAATATTTGGCTTGCCTGGCCAATCTGAATTTGGTCTTTTGGTACCGTTCGATGTGGCTTCCCAATTCTTCCCTGATGGACTGCGCAAGTGCTTGGAGTGACTTCTTCTTCTCTTCTTTCTTGTTCATCCCGTGCCGCGTCATGTCGGAGCGGTCCTTCATGACGTCGTTTGATTCCTTGTTGAGCCGATCGTTCTCGGCTTCGTAGCTCATTTGTGGGACATGCAAGTCGCCGAGAGAGAGAGACCAGAAGGTGACATAGAACTCTGGACTGAGGTTCTGCCAGGTCGACGAAGGCAGAAAGTCCTGAATGCTGTCGACAATAGGCTGTAGAACATCAGCGATCGGGTCAAGCTTTCGTGTCTCAGACGCCGAAGGTACGCTGGTGTCCACAGGAATTTCTGAGGCAGGCTTGTCGTCCAAGACCATCTTGTCCTCCGCCTGATTCTTGCCAGCATTCTGTTTATCAGCCGGGCCCTCCGCGCTGGTCCCATTCATCGCTAGGTCGCCGTCGATATCAGCAACCTCTTGCGCCGCCTGAAGATTCGAAGGACCATCCTTAGCAGGTGAGACTACCGGTGCTTTGGTATTGGCCATGCGATATGCCAGGCTAGCCCTTCCAATCATGAAAGCTAGATTGACATCGAGACCGTAGACTGTCATCAGCTCAATGATCCCTGGAATGAGCTTGTCGAATTCATCCGGAGTCAGGTTGCTTCGGAGGAGGTCAAGATACTGGGCTAAGGCTTGTTGAACCTCGTCCATGATTGTGGCGAGGTACTTGACATGAGCGTCGTCCTGATACAGTGCTGACTGGCGGTATTGAGCTAAGTTGATCAGGAGCTTTCCAGCCAGCTTCGCATCAACCAAGGATTGCATGAGGCGCTTTGCACCGTTAATGTATTCAAATCGCCGATCACCGAGTTTCGTCAGAGTTTGCCGACGCAACACCTCGCCGCCCGTCATTGCCCGCAATTGAGCATCCGTGAAATCTACGTCGGATACCACGCCAGCCATGCTCAAAATGAGCTCTCGCAGTATCACCAGATCTGTAGAGTTCCCTTTCGATAGCTGGCTGTTGACATATTGAAGGACCGGAGATGGCGTCATGTTCTGATATCGCTTGAAAACCCTGCCGGAAAATTTAGACAGGGCTTGCAGCCACTTGCTTGTGAGTAGCACAGATGCTTCTTGTGTTCGGCTTCGAGATTTGCCTCCCAAAGCACTCATCAAAGACCAAGTCAAAACATCATAACCCAAGTCCGTGAAGTATCTCGCGCATTCGACGAAGGCCTGGATTAGGTTGGGATAGGCCTCGATCTGGTCGAAAGCGGTCTTGAAGACGACACCAGGGGACGAATAGGCAGTCTTCGCAAGCTTTTTAGCCATTACGGTCAAGTTCGTGTGGGAGAGCCGCTTGAGGACACTGTTCGTCTCTGACCTGGTACGCGTAAAAGCCGACTTTATCACTGCGTTGCGCGAGATTCGGCCGAGGAACCATTCTGAGTAGATAGCATACCGAGTGGTGATGGGGAAGAGCTTCAGCAGGTCCCAGACAGCATGGACAGCGAAAGAATTGGCTTCGGTCAAGCTGAGGGCCGGGACCAGTAGACGTGTAAGCAAGTCTTGCCAGCGGCTCATGTTCTGGGAAGACTGATCCTGGGCCATGCTCATAGCCCCGATGCCGGCAAGCTTCGCAAGTAGTGTCGGGTCTCTGCCGATATTGACTCCTGACAGGTTCATGAGTGTGTCACAAAGCGTGAACACGTCATCGACGGTCTGGCAGATGGGGACATTGTCGGCCCACTCATCCCAGTAAAATCTGTATGGTGTATTGTTGCTTTCGCCGTCGGGGTGTGGCCAGCGGAAAGGCCGCCTCTGTACGGTCTGGCCGAGTCTCACGGATCCCTTGGCGACGCCTGTCTGATCAATATCCGGAAGGCGTTTAGGTGGAATCTCCGAGTGGACTCCAAAATCTCCGTGAAAAACCCTGCCCTCATCAGAGACCTTCTGTATTGAGTGGGAAAGAAGGCGATTGATGAGTCTGTAGAGGTTTGGATAGGCCTCAGGGAGCCACGGATATCGCGTTAAAACGTAGACAGCTTCCGGTATGGCGCCCATGGTGAGAAGCTCGGTCAACAGCTGCACTTTCTGGGGTGGATATTCCTCCTTATCCTTGTCCTTGTCTTTGTCTTTGTCCTTGTCCTTTTCGTCGGAACCTTTTGCCTGGGTGTTGGGCTTGGCGGGTTGTTGGCCGGCAGCGCCAAGAGTGTCATCAGGCAGGACTGACATGGTCAGAGCATTGTTGCCCCTGCCGGTCTTCTTTCGCTCTTCCTCCTCGAGTACCTTCTCTCTCTCTCTCCGGTGCTCCTCCATCTTGGTATCGTCGGGAGACAGATGTGGCCATAAGTCTGCAAGAGAGATGAAGCCGATCTTGATGAGTAGTGCAGTCATGTAGAAGAGGTTGGCGGGAATAACATCAACGTTCCTGTCCCTGACATCATCACACTCGTAGAATCGCAGCTTGAATCCGAGCAGCTGGGCTGCGACCCTGTTTCCTTGAGGCGGAAGGGTCTTGGTGGCCACAATCCACTGAGATTCCGGGTCCAGGTAGGACAAGTCGTCAGGCGTTTGGCCGCTCGATTCAAGGACAGCCTTGATGCGCTGAAGCTCGGGTCCTTGGAGTTGACGGCCACTGAGTTCGAAGTATGCTCTGAGCCGCCCATCTCGAGCCCTGTCCCAGAATTCCAAATCTCGCTGAAGGCGTTGAGCGTTGAGAATCTGTTCGTCCTCCTCGCTGGTCTGCCAATGGCTCGACTCTGGGAGTGCCCATTTCGGCAGGCCACCACAAAAGACAGAAGATTTAACAGGGCTGCGTGGCCACCAGGAGCTGATGCGCAAGAACTTGACGAAAAATCGATTCTGCTTAATGAGAACAGAGGCGAATACGTCGAGAAGCACGTCGAGGACTCGGCCGACATCCAGGTCAAAGGTGCCGATAAGACCCTTCACTCTCTCGAAGGCGGCCTGGACCGCTTCTGAGCTCGGTGCCTGGTGGTTGCATGTCGTGAACAACTCTGTCGCGAGCTTCGCATACCCCTCAGTTTCCTCGCGCAATAAGTTGTAATTTGCTTGCTTGTACAGTATGTTGGTAGCCTGACGGATTCCCACCCTGGTGAAAGTGTCGCGGATCAAACCCAGGTGCTCCAACACGGGTGGCTCAAGAACCCGGCGCATCAGCGCAGGGTCGATATTGGTCGCGATCATAAAGTCGCGCAGATTTGAGCTGGATTTGTTCGTTTCAACATCGAGATAGATAGAAACGGTGTCGAGAAACAGGATGTGAGAATCGAAGGTACGTGTGCTGCTGTCTGCGTCGTGAGGTCCAATGATCTCCTTGGTGACCTCGCCCGCTTCAGAGGCCTTCAAACGAAAGTCGAAACATGACTGCAAGAGTTCTTGGAATATCGTAGACAGCTCCTGCATATCCTCGTCGTCGCGAGACTGTATGCCATGTTCAACCAGCTCCTGGCGACCGCCTTGCGTCCAACTGCCCAAGCGGGCATCGGTCACAATATCGTAGTGGTAGCCAGATGGTATCGGCGAAGGAGGCATTGAAGAGTTTGTAGCGGGGGCGTTGGTGGTCAAGGGAGCGCTCGCAGGCTGAGATGAGGCGCTCGAGGGTCGGGGAAGAGATGGTGAGTTGAGCGGTGAACCTGCGCCAGGAGCAGACGAGGGGCCTGAATCGCGGCGATCGTTGCGTCGTGAGGGTCTAGCACCACTGCCGGCACGACCTCTATCATGTTGGGCTAAGTTGGTGTCGCCTGGTCGGTGAGGTGAAGGGCGGGGGGTTCCCAGGTCGACGGTCCTCTTGCGCTTGGGAGGCATGGTCAGATCGATACTAGCAACGGCAGTATCATCAGGGCGGAGGGAGGGCTCGGAAGTATGGGGAGGATGAGGTCTGTCGAGAGATAAGGTTTGTCGAGGCCACCTGATTAGAGGGAATTCTTTGTTCTGGCGCGATCACGAACAAACGGAAGTCGAAAGTACGGCTCGCCCGTCGCTGGCGCGATGTGAGGTGAGAAAGTCCTGAGAGAAGGAAAAAAGAAGAAAAAGAAGTCGGCTAGGATACGACTGTGAGAATATGAGGTACCGATCCGTTCCAAAGTTGAGCGCGGACGGAGGGAACGACAAGGACCGCAGATGGATCTGCTGGTTGGCTTGGTTTGACGCAAGGCTCGCGACGTTGTCGATTGCGAGAGCTTCGCGAGTGCCGGCCGCGCCTTGGCCACTGGCCCGTGCGCCCCTAAGCGGCTTCGCTGACTTAGTAAGCACTAGCACTGTACAAAGTATTTTGTACCATAGTACGGTCCTATTTTGCGGGGTACTTCCGAACTTAGCAAGCAAATGGCTCCTCCGGCATCGCCTTCAAAAATTAGTCTTGTTCGCCTACATAGCTTCACGTTTCTACTCCTGGCTTCCAGAGCCTTGCGCCCCGCCCTTTGTCTCGTTATTGTCAAACTGCTTCTATGCAAATCCGGGACGAACAATGACTCCCATGAACGGCCATGGCGGCTGCAAATACGGTAAGTGGACCCGTCACAGCGAGACCACATATGAGCTGGGGAAAGCGAGCGCGAAGACCGGTGGCTGAATACATCCAAGAAAGAATACAATCGCAAGCCGAGAATCCATTCTCAAGCTTGATCCCAGACCAGCAGATCGCAGTGATACCATCTTTCACTCTTGAGTCTGGCGTGACATTACGAAATGTCCCTGTCGCATACACCACGAAGGGAAAGTTGTCTCCATCCGGGGATAATACCATGGTAATATGCCATGCCCTAACCGGCAGCGCTGACGTGAGTGACTGGTGGGGGCCCTTATTGGGTGGTAACGGGCGGGCGTTCGACGTGTCTCGCTTCTTCGTGGTCTGCATGAACAGCTTGGGCAGTCCCTATGGCACCGCCAGCCCGGTGACGGCCAAGAACGGAGACAGCAACAGTGGCAGATATGGTCCTGAATTCCCCCTGACCACGATCCGTGACGATGTCCGGTAGGTTATCTACACCCAGCATCGTTATTCTCGGCTGTCAGGCTGATTGGTGCGTGTCGCAGACTTCACAGGCTGCTTCTCGATGATCTGGGTGTCAAACAGGTGGCAGCCGTCATCGGTGGTTCCATGGGTGGTATGTTGGTGCTTGAATGGGCGTACTTCGGCAAAGACTATGTTCGCTGTATCGTCCCCATCGCAACGTCTAGCCGACACAGTGCATGGTGCATCAGCTGGGGCGAAGCGCAGAGGCAAAGCATCTACGCCGACCCCAAATACGACGATGGTTACTATTCGTTTGACGACCCGCCTGCTACGGGTCTTGGAGCCGCAAGAATGTCCGCGCTCCTGACCTACCGCAGTCGCAACTCATTTGAGTCTCGCTTTGGTCGGAACATTCCTGATCCTTCGAGACGCCAGACCATCCGAGAGAAGTCTCGGCCCAGCACCCCTTCTGAAGCTCACTTCAACATCCATAACGACGGCCATAAGATCAATAGGCCTGCCAACTCACGAAGGACAAGCCAGCCTACCCAGGCTAGTGAGAGCGCCCCGGGCCAGGGAACTGATGGCGCAGCCGAGCAGGCCCTGGACCCTCAGTTCCATGGCCCGAAATCGGAGAGTCTCACGGGAGGTGACAACGTACCCAGCTCGACATATTTCTCAGCCCAGTCATACCTGAGGTACCAAGGAGGGAAATTCGTCAAGCGTTTTGACAGTAATTGTTACATCGCTATAACGAGGAAGCTGGACACCCATGACGTGTCCCGTGACCGCGCGCCAACCGTGGCTGAAGCTTTGGCCATGATCGAGCAGCCGGCTCTCGTTCTTGGCATTGAGAGCGATGGTCTCTTCACTTTTGCTGAGCAGCAAGAGCTGGCCGAGCACATCAGAAACGCTAAGCTAGGTAAGATCGAGAGCCCCGAGGGTCACGACGCCTTCCTGCTCCAGTTCGAGCAGGTCAACAAGTACATCTTGGAGTTCCTCCACGAGGTCCTTCCCGACATCATGCAACAAGGCGGCGAGCCGGCGGCTGTTGAGAGCTCCATTGGTCAATTGACTAAGAGCAGCACGTTCGGCGAAGCCGAAGTAGAGGACATCACGGCCTGGTAGAAGGAGTTTAGCCTGGAGACCCGCCACCTTTTACTTCGGAGAGCTCCGGACAACTGCGCAAGAGCAGTATTGAATTATGTTCAACTCGTGATTCAGCGAATTCTGGATTTGGGGGCGTTTGGCATGCGGAGGTCGGTGCATTCGGCGTTCAACTCGCCGGCTTGGGTCTAGATCCATCGTAGAAAGGGAGATGGGCGGGAAGAGGGAATCAAATACCATCGTCAACTTGCAACTCCACTGACGAAGCCCAGCCCAGTGGTTCATGCTTTGGCGACATCACACTTGCACAAAGACATGCTTTTGGCACCAGTCGGTCCTCATCAACCATTCCCATGGAAGAAGGGGCTGGAGGGTGGATGCTCATCTCTTTTACTCATGCAATGTGAGGTCTAAACAAGCAGCGCGCACGTCGGCACATGACTCAACAGCACGGGCTCTCGATCGCCAGGGCGCCCACGTGGAATCTCCACGGATTGCAGCTGCAAGGGCCTTAGCATGCTCCTCCTGCTGCTACAGCCAGTCGTTGCTCTTGGATAGTGGTCTCCAGGCAGCCCCTAATCCTGCGTCTTCCACAGTTGAACAGCGCAGAATGCAGGGGATCGATCGCCCGGGGTTTGAGTGGAAAGCTGCCAGGGGCATGAACGAGATCGCCCGTGGGGGGCGTGGTGGGCCAACGACCGGTGCCAATGCTCAATCCGGCAGGTATCTCGGGTCGACATCGCTGAGAGGCTCGCCGAACACGCGGCACGCTGGATGGGCACACGCTACGAGAGCTGCCCGAGAGAGGTTGCGCCGGTAATTGTGCCGCAAGCTCAACGAAGATGGGCCGAAGTGCTGACTTGCATACCGCCAGCCTTGCGGGCGGGACCAGACTAGCTAATTTGACTCTTGTAGCCTTCACGTACCCGGCCCAATAGCGACGCACCGTCCCAGCTCTGTAACCCACTGGGACACGGCGTGGGGCGGCGAATGCATCGTGCGACGGGCCGCCTTGGATCCTCGTTGGCTGTGCGACCTTACACCAACCGCATTTCCATGCCCCCAGTCTGACAGGACTTAAGGGAGGGGATGCCTGGATTTGTCGAGGGGCGTGTGATGCTGCGCCTGCTCCTGTCCGCACGCCCGGTTTTGCGGGTGCCACGGAGCTGATAGGAGCAACGCTGAGTTCGCCAATGAGCAACTAGGTACCGCCTATTTCTTGGGTCCTGCGGTCGATCTCTGATGATTTATTTCACTGTCGGTGTTGTTCGCATGAATGAGGCTCCGTGTCGCTGGAACGTTTTTCCCGGGTCGTACAGGAAGGATACCGCTAGCTGTGGCCCGCCGTTGCAGTGGCGCAATATAATCCGGACGAGCCGCGGCATCCTATTCCCTGCCTTCTTGGTGATCTTCTAGAATCTCGCCCTCGTGGACTCGAAGACGGCTGTCTCAGCCTCCAGAACCTTGTTTGACAACGCTACCCCTTCCAAATCATTGAAACCCCTTGGCCCCCTAAAGTACTTGGAGACGCTCCTCCTCCGAAATCTCGAGGACGGGCTGGTCAGGTACAGAGCCCTCGAGCCGATGGATGACCACCATGCGGCGTGCTGAGAAGCAGCGAAAGTCCATGATCCAGCCCCCGACACGCCAGCATGGACTCGCCGCCGGAAGGAGGAATCTATCGGACGTATGGTGGTAATCATGCTTTCCACAATTTCGGTATGTTGCCGCACATGACACCTCGTCGCCGTCAGAGAAGGGGCCCCTGGGCTAATTGAGCAAATGACTAGCCAACGACTATTCCCATATCGCCGACCCGAATCTAAGACGACGACTCGCATTATCTGAGATCGACAAGAGCCCATTCGGACTGTACCACATTCGAGCTGTACTAGTAGCGGGCGTGGGCTTCTTTCTCGACAGCTATGATATCTTCGCCATCAACCTGATCACGATATTTCTGGGGCTCGCGTTCTGGTCGGGGTCTCCCGAGGACGCTCGCTATGGATTCGGCGGAAACAATGGCGCGCTTCCGACACCAGTGTCTCAGGCCCTGAAGGCGTCTGCAAGCGCGGGTATTATTATCGGGCAGGTCTTGTTCGGCTGGCTGGCCGATGTCTTGGGACGGCGGAGGATGTATGGAATTGAGTTGATCATTATTGTGGTCTCCACCTTCCTCTGTGCGATGGCCAGCCCGAGTCAGTCTATGAGCTCGACTGCTTTGTTGACCTTCTGGAGGGTCATGATGGTGAGTTCCTCTGCAGTGTGGTTCCAGTGACAAGTGATGGAGCTAGGAGGGCTGAATGTCATTATTCTTAGGGTATTGGAATTGGTGGAGACTATCCCCTGTCGTCCGTTATAACGAGCGAGTGAGTTCATCCCGTCGCACCTCTTTTGTTCCCCCATCTCACAAATACCCTTACGCATGACTTTAAATACCCTCCTTGCTCCTATCACGTCGGGGACCGGTATATTCCAAACATGCTAACAATTATGCAGATTCGCACCCACGAGATGGCGAGGCGCCATGATGGCAGGTGTCTTCTCCATGCAAGGGGTCGGCCAGCTGGTTGCGGCTGTTGTCGCTCTTGTCGTGACGGCGGGATTCAAGAGCGCTTTCGCGGGAACCTCCGACTTATCAGAGTGCGACTACAGCTGCCAGATCGCGGCAGACCGGTGCTGGCGTATCATCGTAGGCATGGGGGCAGTTCCGGCGTGCTTTGCCCTATACTACAGGCTCACGATACCAGAAACGTAAGCTGTGATTCATCTGCTGAGATTCGTCCCCGCGATTGTTCCCAAGACTGATAAGCGTTCAATGCCACAGACCTAGATACACTTTCGATGTTGCCCACGATGTTGAGATGGCCGATGCTAACATCCAGGCCTTTATGGCGAGCAAGGCCAAAGGAGAGGTGGACATCGTCAGACAGGCCCGGCTGAAGAAACTGGCCGGGCCATCACTCACGGCGCCCGCTGCATCGTGGCGGGATCTAGCATCGTATTTCGGAGAGTGGAAGAATATCCTAGTTCTTACTGGCACTACTCTGTCATGGTTCTTCCTGGTACGTCCGAGCATCCTCTGATACACAGCATATCGCATCCGAAGAAGACCACAGCTGACCCCTCTCAGGACCTCGCCTTCTACGGCCTCGGTCTCAACAACTCCCTCGTCTTGGCTGCCATCGGGTACTCCAGCGGCTCCTCCCTGTACACCACACTCTACAACACTGCCGTCGGCTCCATAATCCTCGCCGTCGCCGGTTCGCTCCCGGGCTACTGGGTCGCCATCTTCACGATCGACTCGCTAGGCCGCAAGCCCCTACAGATCTTCGGCTTCCTCATCCTGACCATCATCTTCTGCATCATCGGCTTCGCGTACCACCGCCTCTCCTCGGGCTCGCTCCTCGCGCTCTACGTCCTCGCACAGTTCTTCTTCAACGTGGGCCCCAACACAACCACCTTCATCGTGCCGGGTGAGTGCTACCCCACGCGGTACCGCGCGACCGGGCACGGCATCTCCGCCGCCGCGGGCAAGGTGGGCGCGATCGTGGCGCAGGTCATCTCCATCCCCATCCTGACGAGGGACGCGCCGCCCGGCTGCACCGGGACGGGGTGCAGCCCCTGGCTGGGGAGCCTCATGCGGCTGTTCGCCCTGTTCATGCTCTGCGGGACCGTCACGTCGCTGCTCATCCCCGAGACCAAGGGGCTGACGCTGGAGGAGCTGGCCGGGGAGCCGCCCACGAGCTACAACGCGGGGATCAACGGGAGCATACACGGCGACCTGGACCGCAGGCGCCGGTGGGCCGCGGGCGGGCGGCTGAACCCCTTCCTGGGCGGGAAGCCCGCGGGGTTTGCGTACCCGCGGACTGCCGGCGCGAGGGGCATGTGGACGAGCACGAGGACAGCAGCCGGCCGGCCGGAGCCGGTGAGCAGCGGCCGCGGTGTGGATCTGGAGACGGGGAAGCCGGCGCCGGCGAAGAGGAAAGGGTGGTGGCGGAGACGGCGTTACGGGAGTGGAACGGCGGGCTCGAGCGGGGATTACGGGCTGAGCAGCAGCTCATCTTCTACGAGAGCGTTCAATGAGATGGCCAGTATGGGCCAGACTGACGCCGTGCCGGGATGGCACGCAGGCTGGGGGCGGATAGATCGCGGAGTGACGCCCGAGAATATTCGATTACAGGACGTCGGAGGTTTGATGCAACGGTAATTGTTATATATATACTCGGGCAAGGCGATTTGCAAAAATATTACCAAGCATTCACAAAGTCGACAGGACCGTCTTGTTGCAACCTCGATCTGCAAATTGCTCACCGTTGGGATTACCTGAATACACGAGGTCCACCGATGTCAAAATGACACGTGTAATTATGATGCTTTGAATTTGAATGTAGTACAAGTTGCCATCCCGACCCATTGTCTACACTCCATTGCTAATGCTCGCTGAATAACAAATGTAACAATATGTACCGAAAACACAAAGGAATGTAATATGGTGTAGCGCACAGTGGCGTCCTGTACTGTTTTCCCAAAAAGTAATCCAGACCTCCCAACCGCCCTTCAGCTGGCCGATGTCCTTGATTCGTCCTTCTCCACGACAGACTTCAGTACCTTCAGTTTTTCCTCTGTGATCCTGATCGCATCCTTGATTTCCCGCTCGTCCATGCGGTCTTCGCGCAGCCTCTCCTCCACGGTGCGAGCCTCTAACACCCTCTTTCGCGGGACTTGTTCTCCACTGTGCAGGCGGTCCATGCCGACACGCTCTTCTAGCCACTCCCACAACTCGCTCTCCTCGCGCCGCCACATCTCTTCGTACGCGGCCAGCCGGTCAGGATACCCGTAGAGACCCAAACCAACGCCGTAGGGCCTAGCCACGGGTTTGTTGGTGAGCCCGAACCCGAACCAAGCGGCCACCAGCAGACCAACGAGCAGGCCGTAGACAACATTGCCTGTAAACAGGGGCTTGCCAATATCGACTACCGGACCGAGGACGCCATGCAGAGGTTCCAGCATGCCCCAGTCCTGCTTGGAAGAGTTCTTGGCAGCGTCATCAGTGTCGCTTGCGACATTTGCGGCCGCAGCGGCCTTGCCTTTCTTGCCTCTCTTCCGGGTCTTCCCTCCAGGCCCGCTCGCAGCAATTGGGGAGCGCTTGGAGACGGCAGCCTTCAGAGCGACGAAGAGATCCTTGCAATACTGTCCTTGTCCATCGTATGCACCGTTCTCAATGGGTCCTATTGCAAGTTAGATACTTCGTACTGGAATTATGATGTGCTAGAGATGACGTTACCTTTCAGCCAGCTCTTGCCTGTCCACTCAACAACACAGTTGATTTGGACCCGGGTAGCATTGTTCTCGGCCCACGAGAGACAGTACTTGGTCTTGACGCTGAAGACATTACCACTTGGGACGTCTGGGTTCTGTGTCGTCACCAGGATGTTGACGGCTTTCTCCAAGTCCATGTTTTCCATGCTCTCCGTTATGATGCACTTGGTCTGCTTCGGGCCTATGGACGCGTTCAAAGGCTTGATGTATGTGAATGTACGCGTTTTGTTGTCTTGTGTCAAGCCCTTCTTGTCTTCCATTTGCAGGTCTTTGCACTTTTGGTCGACTGTGAGGAATTTTGACATCCAGGTCACAGATCCAGGCCCAAACAACGTATCATAGACCTTTCCAAGTGGCAGCGGGATGATGTCGTCGCCTGCGACTCTCTGGTAATGTGTGTCAGCATCACCGCAGTCTGTGGGCGCATGTGTGGCCGGGCCTGGGAATTCTCCAATCGCCGGCGCCGCCGGTGCATCCTTGGGCTTGTCGACTGGGACACTGCTGTTTGCTATGACTCCTGATGGCTTGCGAGTGAGTGGCTTCTCGATGGCCGACTCTAATAAAGGCGTCTCCGCGGCCTGAGCGGCCTCATGACTTTCGTCCTCCTCTTCATCCTCATCATACACATCTTCTCCGTCATCGCTTTCTTCTTCCGATGGCGAGACACTCCGGCTCTCTCCAACCGCAGATTCAGCATCGATCTTCTCGGTCTTATCACCACCCGTGTCATCCAGTCGCACTCCGTTCAGGGAGCTCTGGAGTCCAGGATGCCCCAGTTTCCAGATCTTGACGATCAAGTCGTATGTGGAATCTCGACTTGCAAAGCTCGCAAATATGTGCTTCGCGTGCAAAGTAGAAATCATGAGACCATTCTTGAAAAGCAGCGCAGTGCTCCGCTTTTCGACCGACACAATCTCGTCGAAGCTCATTACCAAGGTGGTCACCCAGCCGAGAATGTTGCTGCTGAAACACAGGTGTCCTTCAGAAACGTACAGCCGCCCATGAGCCAAGATCTCGCGCTGCAAGGCACAGCTGTAATCTTCGATCAGGTAGTCATCGTCCGGAACACTTTTGAAAAGTGCATGAAAATCCCGATTCCGCTTCTTACTAGCCACCGCAAACCCGGTAAGTTTCGGAGCAATCGACGCACCGGGCTGAGCCAACGATGAATTCACAGCGGACAGGGCAGCGCCGATAGTAGTTCCTGTACCGCCTGTACCGCCGGTGCTCCCACGTTTCCTGTTGTTGCGACGGCCGAGCGCACTCCTTACACTGCCGCTCCTTTGAATACCAGAAGGCTCTTCATAGACACTGCCTGTAGGCGGCGTCTTGTCTCCGTAATATGCTGGTTCATAAGAGGACACAGGTCGCTGCGCATCATCCCAAGGAGTGTCGATTGTAGCCTTCACCGGGCTGACCTCCACTGGGGCGGACTCGGACCTTGATCGGCGGTGATCAGGATGTTCTGGAAATTTGGCCGTCATCGGAGTAGGGGCTTGGCTGACAGGGTCGCTGATGCCCAGCTGGCTCAAACTGAGGTCGCCCATGCCTATAGTCTTCACCGCAGGCTCTTGGGATTCCATCAACGGGTTTGGTCTTGCTGCAGCGGACGGCTCGACCTCGACCTTGTCCTCCTCGACGGTGTTACCCTGCTGGACCTGAGCGGCAGAGGGCCCCTTATTCTTGGAGTTGCCGGAGCCAGTTATGGTGATTGTGTTGCTGAGATTCTGGGCAGCACTCTGGGCGGCGGTTAGTACGGACGTGAAGAAGCCGCTGGTGGGTTGGTTGGTAGGAGTAGCTGCAACACTCTCGATGGGCGTCAGCGGCGTCGATGAGATATTCGACAGCTTGCTGGGCACGATGCTTGTCGAACCAGATCTGGCGCGTCTCTCAGAGATTGAGCCACTACCGGTCGAGTCGTTGCCACGGCGTATAATATCGAACCTCGGCGAGGTAGCGTTTGTCGGCGTGGGAGGGGTGTTGACGATGATCGGCGTGCCCTTGTCCGTAGCAGAAGGCGGAGTTCCTGGAGGCGTGCCTTGTTCGACGGATTGGGCTCGAGACAGACGGGTAGGGCGGTCGGCAGATCCCTGCTTTTGCTCTGTCGTTTTCTCGGCAGTCTTTTGTGTGGCAGCTTCTGGCACGGTCGCGGAACTGCTTGCGGGACGCTCGGGAACGGTGATCTTGAGGCTGTCGAACGATTCGGTCGACCGTTTCGAGTTCGAGTTCGAGGTCGCAGGCCGCCTTTCCGGGCTGGAGGTATCACTACCCCCTGAAAGCTTCGAGAAGCTTTTTTTGGACCTGAAGACACCCTTTATGCGTCCCACAGGTGACGGTGATCTCCCGATGCGAGAAGTCGGTGGCGCAAGGCCGGCCGGTTGGTGCGACCCGGCAGGGTCGGGCTCTCCTGGTTGCTCCGTGGTGAATGTGTCTTGGGACGGGCGGGAACCTTGGTAGTACTCGGCCTGGATGAGAGGAGAGTTGGTCGTAAGATAGCCGATCTGGGAGGGGTGAAGGGAGACGGGAGGCGGCCGCTCGAGTTGACTGCAGTCGCGAAGGATCAGCACCAGAATAGCTAGGTGAGCTCAGAAAGGTCGGCGGCGACGGCGGCCGGTGCGGTGAGCGCGAGCCGGCAAGGGGGGGAGCTTCTGACCAGCAGCGGCCACGAAATGGACAGAAAAGGTTCAAAGAAGACAGAGTAAGCAGAACTATACAGCGCGCATGGCTTGCAGGTGAAGAGAACGAGTGTGCAACAGGACCATGTGCGAGGAGGATTGGCAGCTTGGGGGCCAGCTGAAGTGAGACGTGGACGGCGGCTGTAGTCGGGGGAGGATCGCGACGTAAGTAGTAATATTGTGGAGGGGGTTTGAGGGGACCCAGTGCCCACAGCACTACCACGGTACTATGCGTGCTATAGTAGCCAGGCTCGTCCAGGGGGCGGTGATAAGACCCCAGGAGCACATCGCAGTCCCGCCGTCCCTGAGTCCTAGTCGTCGCCGTGTGGGGGGTTTAGATTGAATTGGGGTCCTCCTCAGCGACCGCGAGCCAACCGAGATGGAGAGTCCGTATAACGCAGAAAGCTGGGGGATTGGGATGGACGCGGGGCGCTGGGAGGACAAGTGTGTGTGCTGGGATGTGCGGCCTGGCAAGACTCCGCCCGCGCGACGCCGGCGTGCTGGCCCGCCCTGACCTGGCGGTCACATATGGGGTAGGGGAAGATCAGATATAACAGAGAGACACATCAGACGCACGTCTGACCGCAGGGCAAACAAACTTACGTCCCAAGGTCCTCCGAGTCATAGGAGACTAGACTCGTCGACTCGCCGTCGTGTCCACCATCGGCGGGAGGGTGGATGACGATCGACTCGTTGGCGTCGTCCTCGGGCCAGGGGGCTCCCTTCTGGGCCTCGAACTGAGACTGGGACGCATGAGAGAACCGATCGAGGCTGGATGCATCCCTCGAGAGCGTGGTGATATCGTCGCTGGCAGTGCTGCTGTTGCCGTCCACGGAGCCCCTCCTGGACCGCCGGATGGACTTTGACTTGGCCAAGAGCTTGCCCAGCGCCTTGTCCGCCATCGTCAGCGATCAGACGCCTGGCTGTGGCGAGACCACCGAGAGATCGTCAAGGTTCGGCGGACTAGTCTGCGAAAGTATGTTCCCTCGGCGCAAAGCATGGACTGATGGGTGAAACCCTCTGCACCTGGTCTGTTTCTGCTGCTGCTGCTGCTGCTACTGTCGGTTGGTGGGCCAGGACATGCGACAACACGAGAGAGAGTGATTGATGACCGCCAAGCACTCTGACAGAACGCAGACGACAGTGACTGACGGCGACGGCGATGCTGACAATCTGACAGCGCCGGGCAGGTCGGCCTGGTGGGGTCCGAATGTGCGTTCGTTCAGGGACCAGGACGTTTCGCATGAATCAGATCGGATCGTGGTACAAGATCCTCGCGTGCCTTGTCCAGGCTCCCTGTCTTGGATGCGCTGGGTGCTCCAGTATGGGGAGTCGTCACCAGCATGTTCGTCGCCGACTCGGCTGCCAATTCTGGGTCGGGCTCGAGGAGGCCAGAGGTGATCTGGAGGCAGAAAAGGCAGCAGTCGGACCGTCGGCACGGCCAAGGGTGCCGGTGGTTTTTAGCTAGTTACCACAGCCGGCGCCGCGCTGCGACTGTGAATTAAAAGTACGGAGTCTTTACCCCGGGCTGGTGAGGCGTCGTCGTATGTCGTCTCGTCTCTACCGCCGAACCAAGCACCTGGGACTCGGCCATTTTTGCGGTTGTCGTTGCCCCTTGCAGATCGTTTCATATGCACTATAGCAAGTACCTGCCTCCTTCAGCTACCCCGTACCCAAGATGTTTTGAACTCAATTCCCACCCTCTCTGCCCCCACGGCCCCCAAAAAGGTACCGCGTATGTGGACAGTGCTTTAGACATTATACTGTGGTAGATGCCCACCTGCCACCGCCGTTCAGTCGAGTCCTGTACGGAGCGTGGGAGCCAGGCACGCAGGGAAGACAGCCGCCAGCGTGCGCCAGCGCGCTGCTCAGCTTCCCTCTGGGCTCAAGATGGCCTCCCTGATGACGCTGTTTCGCGTCATCTCAAGCTCAAGGCGCCGGGACTCGTCTAGTCGGCACGCTCTGATAGGCCTGCCGAGGCGTGGGAGGGTACTTGTGCTGCCCCTGTGACGCGCTATAGGTAAACCTTGGCGTCGCGGAGTACATACTCCTGGCCAGGCCTGCCAGGCCTGCCCCTAGCTCTCCCACGTTGTGCCCTAGCGCTCCTATCCCCTGCGAGAGGCACGGCATGGCATAGCGAGAGCCACATCCCGGCCCGCTGCCTCTGCGTCCGGATCCCTGTGGGCCAGCAGAGTTACTGTAGTTGAGCCTCAAACCCCCAACTCAACCCTCACTCGTCAATCATTCCCCCGCCGTACAGAAGCTCAGCCTCCGACCCCGACAGTGCACAGCAGGGCGTCACACGATACTGCAGCTGAAGCGCCTCACCGCTCGCAACAAGGTCGGCCCATTCTACGGGCATCTCTTGCGCGTACAGGCTGTGCACCCCGTGTCATCGCAGGGGGCTAACCGGTCCCGAGTCACATGCGACCGCCATCAAAAGACGGCTCCGGCGTGCCTGCGATGCGCAAACAACAGCACACCTATCCGCCCACCACTATCTGCACCGGCTGAGGGCCATCATGGATTCTTCTTCTCTAATCAAGGTATGCCGCCCGGAACCTGATACCCCCATCCGACAGACGATGCTGACGGGATCCTGCCAGGCGCATGACCATGCGAAAGCCGCCTCCGACGCCACCCAGACGGCGAACTCCACCGTAGCCATCAACGAGCACACCCTCGCAGCCGGCGAGTTCTCCAATGCCGCCAAGGTCACGTCCAGTGTGGAGGCCCTGCGGACCCTCAGGCTCCTTGAGCAGCACCATCAGAAGCTCTCCGAACTGATCCAATTCTCCGTCGATCACCCAGCCAAACACGCCGTCACGGAGAAGGATGTTGCTGAGACCGAGGAGAAGGCCGCCGCGCAGACGGGCCTTTCGGACACGAAGCCCGGCACCGCCCCCAGCGCAACGT
Organism: Chrysoporthe cubensis; assembly: GCA_001282315.2. NCBI lineage: Eukaryota > Fungi > Ascomycota > Sordariomycetes > Diaporthales > Cryphonectriaceae > Chrysoporthe > Chrysoporthe cubensis. The sequence goes on along the minus strand of LJCY02000008.1, from coordinate 1,723,107 downwards.
CCAAGCCGGCTGCAGCGATCCCAGGCTTGACGCCGCAGCGTCGCTACCCTCCGTCCAGAGAACTGTCCTCGTCGATCGCTAGTAATCTCGCATCTGCTAGGGGCATCCGCGGCTCGAGACACCGCGCACAGCCGGCCGCCCCGAGCGTCTCGAATGACCAAGCTCCCGGAAACCTGGATGCGACGGCCAGGAAGGACGGTTCGAGGACAAGGATGCAGCACATGCTTGATGCCAAGAGTGGGAAGCCAAAGCCAGGCTGGGTGCCTCCGGCACAGCCCTCGACACAGAGCTCGCGTCCCGCCTCTATCGACGAGGGGGCCGAAGATGAGCCCATGACCACCTCGACTATTACTGAGGAGGGCTTCTCGCGCTTCTACAGCACCTTTGGCAGCATTATCAACCGGCTCTCTGCTCCTTTGGCCTTCGCTGGTCTGCCCCTGATTGCCGAGGAATCGGGTACCCCAGAAAGCGCTGCTCCGGAATCTTCCTCAAAATCGAGAGGCAAGTCCAAGTCTCTCCAGGACCCCACTGAGGAGCCGGATCTTTCCAGGATCTACTCCAAGGCTGCTCTTCGAGCTGTGTATCGCGATGGCCACTCCGGCAATGACTCCTTCTACGTCGTCCCCACGAGCGGCCACACCGTTTCGTACGCCAACATCCTGAACTTTGACCAGAAGGAGAAGAGACGTGCCATGGCCGCCTCCGTGCACAGTGGAGTCGGTGACGCGCACGATAACCACGACGACGAGGATTTTGTTGATGCTAGGGAGTCCCAGATGAGCTTGTCTCCGAGCACCAAGCGGCGCGTCGGGAAGAGCCAGACCGAGAAGGACCTATTCAATGTGATTGAGGAGCTGAACATGGAGAACCAGAGTCTGAAAGGCATGCTCGATAAGGTTACCAAACGCCTACATGCCTTCGAGGCGAGTGCTCAACATTCTCGGCTTGCCATGGTGGATAGTATGCGTCTTGCCCAATCGGGGTCGCCAACGTCGCAGAGCGGAGGCGTGCAAGTCACAGATGAGGTTCTCAGGAGGAGGAACCGTGAGCTAGAAGAGGAGTTGTCTGTGGCCAGCAAGCAGTTTGAGATCCTGGAGAAGGACAACAAACACCTCAAGCGGACAGTTGAAAAGTATCGGGAGAAGTGGGAGGCGCTCAAAGCTGGAGCAAAAGCTCGAAGGGAGGCTTCTCACTCCGCGGATACTTAGGCTTCATTCACATTACTGCAGGCGCAAGAAGAAGATACTTTACTTGCATAGTCTGATTGAAATATGCTTCCTTCATTCATTAAATTCCTATGGCCTTGAATACACTGCAACCCAAGGTATAGGTTGATCGCATTTATTTTCCACCTGGTCCGTCCGCTGTCTGACTGCTTGCTTGGAGTCTACTTCAACGTGATTTCGCCTGTTGGTTTGCCAACGATTATTTTCACTTTAGCTCTCAGCTTGTTGGTCACAAGGCTTGAAACTGCCAAAGCAATCCTCAACCATCTGGCGACCACCCTGTGGGCTTCGCCTCGATGAATCCATTTCGGTCGTCTCAATGGGCGCATGCTGCGCAAAGCCCTTTCCCCCCTCCTCCTTTCGTCCCCGCCACTGAGGAACTGACACCTGACGCGATCGAGCGAATGGCCCGCATCAACGAGGGGCTGAAAGAGCTGTGTGTTGCGCCTACCTCCACCGCGTCCTCGTGGCTTCCTCACTAAGAATATTCCTTTCGCAGCACATACAACAAGGCTAAAGCATGGAACGACAAATTCGGCACAGAATGGAATACAACCATCCTGAAGCTGATCTACAACACCTACCACGCTCGCCTCCACGAGCTGTCCAAGCGGTACCGACCTCTCGATACATATGAGATCCGACTTCTCTTCCAAAAGGGCGTCAACACCTTCCCCGAGCCTGTGCGGCACTGCTGCAACTATCTTGTCGGCCTGATTCACGAGCTCTGGGCGGCCGGTGTCTTCCACTGGGACAAGTGTCGCGAGATCGTGCTAGGGAGCTTGCCTCTCGCCGAAGACAGCATGGGGAAGGGAAAAGGCAAAGGAAAGAAAAATAAGGCGACGCAGCAGGCGACGCAGAAGGCGACGCAGCAGGCGACGCAGAAGGCGATGCAGAAGGCGGCGCAGAAGCAGAAGGCGGCGCAGAAGCAGAAGGCGGCGCAGAAGCAGAAGGCGGCGCAGAAGCAGAAGGCGGCGCAGAAGGCGGCGCAGAAGCAGATGCAGAAGGCGGCGCAGGAGCAGATGCAGAAGGCGACGCGGAAGGCGACGCGGAAGCAGAAGGCGGCGCAAAAGGCGGCGCAGAAGCAGCGGCAGCCTACATTGAAATCAAACAACCCTCAGCAGGCTAAAAAGAAACGTTCCAAACGACTTGACTTGGACGAGGTCGCCGATGTCGATCGGGAATCGGTACGACTGGACTATGGCAGTGATCACACACCCGCACGAACTTTCAACCCGTCGACCGTCAACGATCGTGAGCTTGGTGACGAAGATTTGACGCTGTTGGACCCGTCGCCGATCGACGATAGTGATGACAACAAAGCGAGTGACAAGGAAGACGACACCATCGTCGAGGATGACGTCTCTGTCTATGGTGTTGATATTTTCCTTGCAGCTTCGAAGCGTGAAAAGCGAGATCGCCCACCGCCCGCAAACATCTTCAACACGGCGCAGCCGCAGAAGAGCCTTCTAGATCTCTACGCCGAGAACCCCAATATGAAGCTGTCTGGGATTGACGAGAAGACGATGGAGATAGCAGGTCAGACAGCTAAGCAGGTCGTGTTCGAAGCCACCTACGACTTCCTGCAGAAGTGCATTCCGGCTGCTGAGAGGCAGAAAATTTGGACCCAAGTCCTGGACAAGACTGATAGGTCCCGAGAAGAGGCAATGACTCCCATCACCGTCCCAAATGGCGTCCTCGACTTCAAGAAGGGCACGCGCCACCTCCACCAACTCATGTCCAACTGTATCACCATCCTCTCCATGTCGTTCGCGACCACGAACGCCGTATCCCTCAGACTCGTCTTCAACCGGTGCATCACCCTCTGCGATGCACTTGATGACATCAAGCGCAGGGCCGCTTTCGAGAAGGCCCTGCACGCCCTCGACTGGTTGGTTCTCGGGCTTGATGTTAAGAGCACACACGTGTATCGCAGCATGAATGAGGAGCTGGGTGACATCGACAGGCGGTTCTGGATGAAATCTGGCCAGCACGTGACTGATGAGCGGAGTAGGCTTGAGTGCGATATGCTGAAGAAGCACAAAGCATCATGGGAGCAAACGAAGACGCCGTTCAAGAAGGGCTTCCTGGAGAGCTTGCAGAGGCTGATGCAACCAGTGGAGTGAGCCCTGGCTGGATGCTTGGCAGTGCTATCAGCAGTGTGAGAAGATCTGGACATCATTATTCGCATGTGTAAATTAGTTGATGGTCTCGTCAAGTTTTCTTAAAGTGACAGTGAGGATTGTTCGGCCTAATAGCTATATGTGAGGCGGGAGGGTAGGAGGATCAGTCTCATCAACAGGAAGAGGCCAGCATAACTCCTTAGATTTGCACTTAATGTCCTGTAGTCTATACTTTTGAAGCTGTTTCCCATAGAAAGGTCCACCGGCAGAATTTTAAGAGAGAATCAACCCGGCTCAATGAGACCTCACAGGTAGGTCTTAGCTCGGCAAGGAAAAAATACAGGTCAAAATAGACTTAAGAATATTGCACGAGCCCGGAATCGAACCGGTGTACATTTAAAACATACTGGACGACCATTTGCTGAACCCATATGGTATCACTTGTCGTTCACTCGTACACGCCTGCAGGGAAATATAGGTCGATAGGCCCTGTCTTTAATGTTCCCCTATCGCAAGGCTTTCGTTGTAGTCATCCATAGTGCTTCGCCCGTGCTTCGCCCGTGCTGCAACCCGTCGCGGCCGTGATCGATAACTACCATTCTTGCGCGATGTCGCCCCGTCGCCTATGACGGACCTGTGCGTTCCGGGGCTGCAACCTTGGTGCCTCGAGAGGACATCTGCGCGGGTAAGAGGCTCGCTGGATAACGTGTCTGAGAAGTTTCTCCGACCGTCACAGTGAAGTCTTCTAGCCGACATATCCCTTCTTGTGCGCCTCCACCTGCGACGAAGCTGCATCTGCAATCCTCTTCCTGCCGTGACGCCGCTTGAGGAACGGCAATATCTCTTTACTCGGCGGGCTCCTATACGGACAGGTCGGTGGGTCGTTGCTTGACCCCCACGAGCGACCTTTCATGAACCCGTCGGCGTCATCCTCTACGTCGTGAGGCGCTTGTGGATCGAGGTCGACGAGTTGCTTATCTGCTCATCCTGTTGGCGGGTTCCCTGGGGGACGATCCGCAGACCGGTCCTGGTGATGGGTCGTCTTCGAATACCCTCCGCGGGCTTTAGTGAATGCTCGTCAATAATATTTGCACTCTCGGTGCTCTGTTAGTGCGTCGACTTTGCTGTTGGTGAACGTCTTGCTCTCCATCTCGGTCCGTCCAGAATCCTTATGTATAACTTGTTTCAGAAGAGAAATGGTTTCCATAGCTTGTGTGAAGGACATTGAATTGAATGGTGAGAAAACCCCGCCTCATCCGTCTCGCGACAGCCTCCGGTCGTCTCGGTCCAGACCAACGACTCCGCATAAATCCATTCCGCCGTACAGGACGACCCAGTCCTGACAGCTACTCCACCTCCACACTAGCTAGTGTTGAGGATACCGGCGTGGCACTCTGTGCCGATGTTGGGCGTGGTCGGGGCTGCGGTCTGCTTAGGCTTCAGGTAGCAGTTGCCCGGCGCGCCCCCCGTGAGAGCGTCTGTCTCGTTCGTCCACAGCGGGATGAAGCTCACGGCAGCGCATGTCGTGTTGGTGTTGTTTCCGAACATTGAGGGCGTGTAGTGCGAGTAGGCCGCGCAGGCGTCCATGCAGTTGTTCAGGTCTGCCGTGAAGAGGCTCATGAGTGGGCTACCATCAGTGTCCTTGTTGCACTGTATCGTGAAGGAGTAGTCGCCAATCACTGTATCATAGGGGGTTAGTCATATGTCTTCGTCAGCGAGCTTGATGTGGTGGGCCTTGGCTTACATGAGAAGGCGCTGTATGTCGTTCCGGTAACGCCATCAGGGTTTCCGGAGCAGTTATCGTCCAATGCAGCAAAGGACGTGCTCGTGGACGCAGATGACGCACCAGTAGTGGCACTTGCGGTAGCCGACGCCAGAGCCGCCACGAGCGAGGCATTCAGTCGGTTCACCGTGTCCTGAGCTGAGTTTGCCCTAGAGGCCTCAACGCCCGTCCCCGCAGCGAGCCCAATGACTGCTGCGGTGAGAAATGCGACGATGGCGCTAAGAATGAAGACAGGGACCGTAAGTCCGCATGGCCCGGGTCTTGCTGCCCTCTTCTCGGCACCATCGGCGTTGTTCGGCCCTGCTCCGGCCGTGTTTGCGTAATGTGTTTGCGGAGAGCCCTGGAAGCTTCCGGGATAGACAGAGTTGTGTGCACTTTGTGAGGGCCATGACATATATGAGCCCTCTGGTTTCGGCGGTGGTGCAGGCGGTTGCTGAGGGTATTGACCGTACGGGTATTGCTGCTGGCTGGCGAATGCCTCTGGGTAATTTTGGCTCACCAGCTCTGGAGCCTGCTGGGCGTGGTGGTCTGCCTTTGGATCCATTCTTGTTAGTACACCAGGCTACACACCTCACAGGCGTTGTTGTAAAAAGGCAAGAGCAGAGAAATTGTAGAGTGGTGCTCCACCTGAGATCAATGAATGACACTCACCGGGTTCGACATCATGTAAGCGGACTATATGTGTTATTTACAGACGTCCTCGCCGAGATGCAGCCGCGGGAAATTGCCTGGATCCTAGGAGCCCTAATGATCCTTTAAGCGACGAGTGCTGCCACGAGGAGGAGGATGGAGGGAGGGAGATAAACGCAAGCGAGGGTTGACAATCAGACATGTCAGCTCAGATCGTAGCCTGCATGCCGTGTATGCCTAGTTCTGCTGGGCGCCACCCTCTTCAGCCCCGGTGTGCCTTAATTCTGCTGGGCGGCGCGCTCTTCAGCCCTTGTGTGCTGCCCTTTTACTATGGAGACCGACGCCCTCGGGGCCAGTCGTATCTTTTTTTTTCTCTAGTTTGATTAGCCGTCTTAGCCCCTGCAGGCGAGTGATCACCCTGTCAGCACTTGCTTTTTTCTGGACGTTGTGATTCCCACCACGAGGTTCAGCTGGGGATATATGGACGGGGAGGCCCGGCGTCCTGATCGCGTAATCGAACGGCCTTCTGGAGGCCCACAGGCGCACGCAGGCGCATGAGAAGGATCACACCTCTTGCGCCCCAAAATTGGACGTGTGAAACGCGAGCCAGGAGCTCGCGATGTCGAATCCATCGTGGGGGGCCTAATTCGAGGAGCTACCCGGTAGGCCTGGCCCAGCGTTACATAGTACATGGAGCCCTAGCCCACGGTATACCCAGGCTTGGCATGATGGCACGAGTACGACCTAAGCTGGCTGACGGCTGGATTTGCGAGCTTCAAGCACTGGCACATCTGCGCCGGAGACAGCGAGGTGGCAACGAGCCCAGCGTAATGAGGTATTCACCGCAGGGTGTATGGGCGGTGGGAGGTAGTAGGTCAGAACAAGCTCTGCCAACTAACAATAAACAAGCTTCATGAGGGACCCAGCCTGCCAGCCTCTTGGCACGTCCCCTGGCGGCTGCCCTGACCCTTGTCCCTGCAAGCACCCCTGTTGTCTGGCGTGAGCATCCGACAGTACCACAGGATTTATATGGCTGCCTGATTTGAGCTGAGCTTCAGAATTGACACCTGGGACGGCACTGGTCCGCGTTTATTGGTATGCACGCGCTACGGTAGTGGTGCCGAGGCGGCGGCAGAGTCAAGAAACAAAGAAGAAAATAAACAAAAAAAAAAAAAAGGTGAAAGAATTAAACAGAAATTGAAAAAAAAAATGGGAAGGAGGAAGAAGAAGAGAGAAGGATCAAGAGAGGAGATCGGCGAGATGAGGTTCTGTACCATGGCCAGGGCGGCCCGGAGCCGGGAACGGGTCCAAGCTCACTCTCCGTACCAACGGCGCGGTAGTTCTATTCAGTGGGGCGCGCATCCTTGAACCGTCTTTGCGAAACTCGCTCTGCTATGTACCGTCAGCTGTGTACAACCTGCGTGCAGCTCCTGTCCCGAGGATCACAATGTCGAAGCCCGAGGAACTGGTGCCGAGATTCGAGCTTGAACGCCTACTCAATCAGGGTGCGGCCAGCCCCTGATTACTCGCCCCCTTTCGAACTCTCGTCGAGCTGACCACAACGCGCTACAGACCAGGCAGGACGGAGGACCTCGCTATGCGGCGCCATCGACGGGCAGCCTGCGCTGCTGATTCTCGAGCGCGCCCCCTTCCCCAGCTCGAGCGACTACCTGGGCTCCATAGCGGGCAGCCTTCGGACGCTCAAAAACCTCGGCGCCAATGACATCTACCACTGGTATATGGCCAGCAGTGGTGCGATCGACCACCCGGACAGCGACGAGTTCGCCGATCTCAAGATCAACCTGATCTACCCTTGCACGGAACAGCACATCAAGAAGTACAGCAAGCAGGGCGTGCGCTTCGTGACCGAGACGCCCGAGATATACCGCGAGAGGATCCGGCCGCACATGCAGGCCAAGCGCGACCAAGGTCGGCTGAACTGGGTGTTTAATATTATTGAAGGACGCAAAGAGGTGGAAGATGTGATATACAGAACAGCCCTCGGCCAGGCTGGGGATGACGGCTTCCTCCTCCTGCCAGACCTGAACTGGGACCGCAAGACGATCGAGGCTCTCCACCTGCTAGGGATCGTGGAGCGCCGGGACATCTGGAGCCTGAGGGACCTCCGTGTCAAGCACCTTCCCTGGCTCGAACACATGAGGACCAAGTTCGTTGAGGCCACCGTGAAAGTATACCCAGATATTGAGCCCGACCAGCTCAAGCTGTATGTGCACTACCAACCCACGTACTATCACTTTCATATCCACATTGTCCATGTCGCCCTGGAGGCGGGGGCGACGCAAGCGACGGGCAAGGCGATCGGCTTAGAGAGCATTATCGAGCATCTGAGGAGCATGGGCGATGATCAGGAGAAGGGTATGGACTCGGTATCGTTAAGTTATACGCTCGGTGAGGCTAGCGAGTTGTGGACGGAAGTGTTCGAGCCGCTCAAGAAGAGCGGTACAGCTTCTCGATCTCAAGGACCAGGTCGTTGACCCCTGGTCCTCTGGGGCAATCCGACCACTCTCCGTCGTCCCTGACGCAGTATATTTCTTCGTTCACTCGTACCGTGCAGCTCTTAGTGACGCCGGCCTGAATATTCATCGTCAGAGATGCCTCGCAGTTATGATCTTCGTGTGGTAGCCTACCTCTGCGCTTCTGCGAACGCTGCTCCTAAGCATGTCCACACCGAACGCACCGTCGTCCTGGCTTGCGCAGTCGCTCAGTTTCTCGAAGTCGATGGCGTGCTCGAGCGCGCAGTCCTCGATCAGGCTCCTCTGGGGTATGTCCTCGTAATCCTTGATCATGCACATCGAGAAACCCAGGTACGTCTTAGGATCGGGGTATAGAGAGGCTGCGCAGAGCAGCATGATGTTTCCAAGGCCTAGACGGGGCGAGCCGGTCTTGTTAGTTCCCAGATAGCCAGAGCTCTCATCCCAGACCAGGCCGGCAACGTACATTCTTCGGGCCCGTGCTTGCAGTCCACCCCGTCGTTCTCCGTGGGCGTTCCGATGAACGACAGGGTGAAGTTGACCTTGTCGAAGACGCGCTGCATGGTGGGCAGGACCATCATCCTGAGACAGTCCTTGGCATCCGGGCACTTAGACATGATGTGGGCCTCAAACGGGACGAGGGCCTTGGTGCTCGCGAGCTCCCTCTGGGCTTCCGAGTCGCGCACCGGGGCGAGCCTAGCGACCTGGGGGAGGATGACGAACGGCGCGTCCGGCCTCACGTAGTAGTAGAGGCCCAGGACCACGAGGGTCATGAGCAGGAGGGGCCGGAGCCTCCGCGCAGGGCGGGCGTAGGGCCTCATCGTTGCGTGCGCCGGCCTTCCGAGCTTCTCGTACCTGGCGGATTTCTCGTCCATAGTGCGGGCGTTGTCGCGCGATCCCACTGGTGGTGTCCTCGCTAGGTCGGGCTGATGCGGTCGGCTTCCAGTGCAAGCGTCGGGCTAGCGTAGCATAGCATACAGTACAAATGATGGGGTGGATGTGCAGCACGGAGGGCGTCACAGGACGGATGTTTTGCGGCTATTAGTCCAACCCGCGGGCGGAGACATACGTGTGTGTATGTGCTGCAGTGCGGCTCCGGCCGTGCACTGCAGCCACTCGCTCACTGCAGTTGTCTCTCGAGCGCCACGGCAGGAAGGGGGCCACGCTACCACGGGCCAGGCCTGCCCAGTCAGCAAGCATGTTTGTACCACATGTACGTATTGCGCCATGTGCGCCCCTCGTGCCATGCTGTGGGGAGCATAGTCGGTACATACAGTGCATCGAACCGCCGAGGTTCCGTGAGCCGCCCTGCGGTAACGTTCATCTCGGCCCTCTCTGCTGCTCTCCTTATTGTGACACCACGGTAGATGCATAGCAGTCATATATTGCCTTCTCATAAAGGTTACGTCAGTCCGATGTTCCCGTCTCCCACTGCGCCGTACCTACGTTACAGTTGGGGATCCTAGTGGAGTCCTCCTCTGCCGGGCGTTATTCAGGGTCCAAAATTGCCCACTACCGAGTACATAGTACGTACTTCTCATCTGCTGTGGCTTGGCTTATCGATTGGGGGGGGGGAGCGGCAAGTCACTCATAACCCCTGAACAGACTAAGGAGAGCCAACTTCAGGTCACTTCTTCCTCTTTCAATTGGTCCTCACAAGTCCCCTCGAACGAGGACGAGGACGGAGGATCCTCTCCCTCCAGAGTTTTTCTCTTCCTTTTCCTGAGCATAACGAGGAATTTCCATACGTGCCTTCGCCAATGTGTTTCGGGTCTCGTTCGTGTTGACGAGGACAAACCGGCCCCCTCCCAGACGAGTCATCAACTATGAGAACACGCCTTCCACCCTGTACCACTGCTGCGCGCACTCTCCAATATGGCTTCCAAACAGCAGCAGCGCCCAGTGTCCATAGAGGAATTCCTCACGCCTCTTCGCATCGATGACGAGATAGTGCTGGAGCTCTCTCGAGAGATGGCCCAGACGTTCACTGAGCTGTCAGCCAAGTCAGACGTCCAGTGCCTGCCCACCCCGATTAGCGAGTCTCTTCTCAGACGGGTCAATGGTGCTGACCGTGGCCGGTGAGTTCCAGTGACCATCAGTTTGCGGACAGGCTTGTTTGGGCGGGGGCTGACCATCTCTCCGGACTAGATACCTTGCCATTGACATGTAAGCTCTGTCCTTGGTGTTGCACTTGCGCTGTTCACGCGCGCCCCCAGCTGAGGCCTACTTGCTGCTGATCACGTCATCCAGAGGCGGCACAAACCTGAGGGTCGGCTTTGTTGAGTTGCTTCCAGAGAATGACAGCCAGGGCGCAGTGAACGGCAGCTCGGCGGCAGGGCACCACGGGCCGAGGCTGCGACGGCTCCTCGAGCAGTCGTGGCCCATAGGCGAGCATCTCAAAAATGAGAACCCGGAGAGTCTCTTCTCATGGATCGGCCAGTCTATCGCCACCGTGGTCAGGAAGGCCCAAGAGGATTGGGCGCTTGACCCCGACTGCGAACTGCCCATGGGGGTCGCCTTCAGCTTCCCGGTGGTCCAGAGCTCAGTGTCACAAGCAAGCATAATGTCGATGGGCAAAGGTTTCGCTATAACCACGAAGCTGGACCTGGGCTCGTACCTTCTCACCGGCTATGAGCAACATCGCAGAGACCTGCCGCGCATAACCATCGCGGCGATCGCTAATGATGCCATTGCGACGCTGGTCTCGTTCATCTACCAGTTCCGAGCAAGCCCGAACCAGAAGGCTTCGATGGGCCTCATCTGCGGGACAGGAAGCAACGCAACGGTACCCCTCAGGCTCAGCAGCTTGCACCCCAGCAAGAGACCGCAGACGGTGAGCGTGATGCCGGGACAGGTGGGTGAGGATGTCAGGCTAGCGGTGAACACTGAGTGGGGTATCAATGGTACAGCACCACCGCTGAGAAAGTTCGGCCTTGTCAGCCGTTGGGACCTGGAGCTTGATCTAGCCGGCGAAACGCCCGGCTTCCAGCCTTTGGAATACATGACATCAGGCCGCTACCTCGGCGAACTGGGTCGGCTCATCTTTGTCGACTACCTGACATCCATTCTGGGGTTCAGAGCAACAGAACTGCCTTCTAGGCTGAGGGTGAGGTTTGGTCTCAGCACGACTTTCCTCAGCCATTTCAATCCTCGGGGCCAGGGGACATTACTGGAGCAGCTGGAGAGGGAGTTCCCGATGGAGAAAAACAAGGAGAACCTGCGGGCCCAGTCCCAATGGACGGATGAGATTGCCGAGGCCCTCTATCGAATCGCCGTGGCCATTGAGGTCAGAGCAGCCGGGATTGTAGCAGCTAGCACCATTGGCCTGCTGATGTGTGCAGGGGAGCTGCCGCCTCCGAACGCAACGAGCCCTTCGTCGAATCCTGGTAACGCTTCCGAGCTGGTCGTTGGGTACACAGGGGGCTGCATCACGGGATTCCAGGAGTATCTCAAGGATTGTCAGGCGTTTCTGGACAAAGTTGTCGCATTGGAGTACGGCAGAGACACAGAGCTGCGGGTGCTACTTTCCCCTTGTCATGACGGCGGGATCACGGGGGCCGGCATTCTGGTTCCTGCGTCACTTCACAGCGAGAGAGCCTGAAGGCATAGATTGGTTTACTTTCCGGAGCGCAGCATGCATGTGATGAATAGAGCGTTGGTCTTGATACATACAGCAGCCCGGCGCCAGAGCGTGAGACAGATGGAGGCATAAATCGGGTCATAGCGAAGCGATAGCATCATATGGCAGGGCAATCTGCACAGAAGCATTTCTATTTACTAGTCCGCAAGACTTGCCATCCTGGGCTTCCCCAGCTGGCTTAACTAGCCTAGAGACACGAGACACAGGTTTGGGTAGCAGCAGCACTGCGGCGGCGGCGGCGGCGGCGGTCCTACTCTCATGCCTGCCATGCAACGTTGCTTGCCCAGGAAACCCACACCGGGCTGCAAAGAGGATGCGGGAGAGCTGCCTGGTGGTGGAGACCGGCGCACATGATTCCAAACCGCGCGGCGCATCTGCCGTTGTTGTTGCGCTCGGCCGGGGTAAGGTACGTAGTAGGTGCTGCGCCTCTGGCTTACAGCATGCCCATATCCCACGTGGCTGATATTCGAAGTAAAACGGGCCGCTGTCGACACGGCAGTTTATTTCCGCTGTAGTAGTACGCGGTCGAATCCTCACGCACCATAACAACAGGATGCGAACCCGCCTTGGTGGCGCCTATCTGCTGCCTGCCTCGGTGGCTTATTTTCCAAGGGTACTGGGCCTATCTGCCGGATGATGGACTCTCTGCGCGACAAAGGCTGTGTCTGAGGGAGTTCTCTCTGCCTTTCCCCTGACGAAGGGATCTAGACCCCTCATCAAAGCGAAGATGACTCCCTCTGACGTTTCGGAAGTGGAGAGGGGGGGGTTGGTCCAAGATATATGTTTTGTTCCATTCTTTGAGGGCCTAGTCCGACAGGGTATTCACGTCTGGTGACTGCAGAGATGTCTCGTTCTGCCTCAGACGCCTTTCATCAGCCCTACGGCAGGCTCAGGGCCTCTGAAGCCGGTATGTGGATCAAGGAATGTAGGGGCACAGCAAGGGGCGCGCTGGAAGGGTGGGTTCTACCGCGCGCATGCATATCACTAACTACGTCAGTGCACTCTTGCAGGGATGCAGCAGCTCATTACGCGCAGGCGCAACCGAATGAGTTTATTATTGTTTTGGACTTCACACCCGTCATAGTTGACCAAGGGATGAACTGTGCAACTTTTGCAGAGCCCCTTTCCTGACGATGACACTCCAAGCATCCTCTGCAACTCCCGCAACAGGCCCCTAACTCACCACGCAACCCAACAGAGCTCGAATACGGGAGATAGGAGATCCGAGTAGTGGGGTCTGGGCGCAAATCGTCTTTCTGAGTCGGTGGCGGCGACTAGAGTCAGCACGGAACAGCGTGAAAGTGGCAGCGACCCCTCACAGGTATTCACGATGTCGCCGTCGCCAAACCCCGCGACCACGCCGGTCAAGCCGAGAGTCTTGTCTAGCCAGGCGGGAGGGTCAGATGGAGAGCTGCTGCACTCCCTGAAAGGGCTCTCCATCTCAACCTCGCCCTCCGCAGCCACCCCTCCTGGGCCTGCGCGTTCACCCAACAACAATCACCACAGACCAGCCGTCGACCGATCCCCTTCAGCACTCAGCGTCCGGTCCGCCTCGCGTATGTCCTTCGGAAACAGCGGCGGCCCCACCCACGGTCGTGATTCGCGCTCAGCAACCCCAAGCCTGATCCGAAAGGCCTCCATGAACTCGCTACAGTCCGCCAACGGCGTCGCGCCACCGCGCCGATCCGCCTCCGGCAACATACCAGCCTCTCCCTCGCGCCCGCCCATGTCGCCCGATCTCTCGCGCCCGCCTCCTCCTACCGCTAACGGAATAGCGAGGACGTATTTCCGCGGGGAGCTCGAGCAGCTGCACGGCGAGGCGTCGGGTCGCGCCGCCGACACGGTCGTGATACTCCACGATTCGTGCTACGGACACCGGTTCTCGCGCCCGAAGACGCCCCGCTCCGCGCTGAACACCATCGTCGAACGGCCCGAGCGAATAAAAGCCTGTGTCTTGGGTGTTGCGGCAGCCTACGTGCTGCTGGGAGAGCGCCATGTCGACGGAGAGTACCCACCCCACCCGGGCGTGAACGCGGCGACCCTGCCCTCGATCCCGTTTCGCATACAGAAGTCTACTCGTCGCCTACCTCTCATGTCGCCTGCGGTCACGAACGTACATGGAACGAAGTGGATGGAGGAGCTCAAGATGATGTGTGACGCGGCCGAGGGCAAGCTTGCAATGGGCGGGAAGGAGCTGCAGCGCCCGGAGATGAACCGCGGCCCAGATCACGAGGAGCCTAAGAAGCTGCATGAGGGAGACTTGTACCTGTGTTCGGAGTCCCTGGAGGCGCTGGAGGGCTCGTTGGGTGCTGTCTGTGACGCCGTCGATGCTGTGTTCAAAGAAGATGGACCCAAACGTGCGTTCGTCGCGGTTCGGCCTCCTGGGCACCACTGCTCGGCAAGCTTTCCCTCCGGTTTCTGCTGGGTCAACAATGTGCACGTGGGTATCATGCATGCGATTCTTGGTCACGGCCTCACGCATGCTGCCATTATCGACTTCGACCTGCACCACGGCGACGGCTCACAGGCGATCGCGTGGCAGCACAACTCGAGGGGCGTCGGTCTAGCCAAGAACGCCGCGTATTGGAAGAAATCCTCGATCGGCTATTTCTCACTGCACGATATCAACTCATATCCTTGTGAGCAGGGAGATGAGGAGAAGGTCAAGAACGCCAGCCTGTGTATAGACAACGCACACGGTCAGCACGTCTGGAATGTCCACCTGGAGTCCTGGAAGACGGAGGCTGAGTTCTGGGAGCTTTACGAGGACAAGTACACTGTCCTGCTACAGAAGGCTCGGAAGTTTCTGAAGGCACATACGGACCGCCTTCACGCGGCAAACCAGAACTCCAAGGCGGCGATATTCCTTTCAGCGGGCTTCGACGCCAGCGAGTGGGAAGGCGCTGGCATGCAGCGTCATAGTGTGAACGTGCCGACCAGTTTCTATGCCCGCATCGCCAGCGACGTCAAGAAGATTGCCGAGGAAGAGGGGACAAGTGTTCACGGTAGACTCATCAGTGTGCTTGAGGGAGGATATAGCGACCGTGCTCTGACGTCTGGAGTCCTGAGCCATATCAGCGGCCTGGCTGGCAGTGATCCTGTGCCGGCGGGAAACCGCAACGGGCTCGGTGGCGATACAGTGGGCGCTATGGGGAATATGGGTGATCGACGAAACTCTCTCGAGACCAAGCTGCGCCCCCATGCCTACAATACCTCGTGGTGGAACTCGGAGAATCTCGAGATGCTCGAGTCTGGTATCGTCCTGTCGCCGCCAGCACCTCGAGTGGCCCGGAGCTTCACCCCGGGCAACTACTCAACCCCAACACAGTCATCAACAGCAAAGATGGTGGAGATTGCCAAGCTTCGCCGGCAAGCCTCTTTCAACGGCGTGCCGCCTCCCAGACTGCCCACTCCGCCCCCACCCGAGGTCCCCTGGAATGTTGCGGCTCATGGATTGTGTACGATTTTAACTCCTACTGAACGAACCACAACCAGCTGCAATCCCCAGGAGCTCACTGCCGACGCTACACGGCTCCGGCGTGAGCGGCATTTGGCTGCCATGGGGATCACTGAAGAACAGGATGCACCTGTGGTAGCACCACCGCCGCCTCCTCCCCCGTCGTCAAGAATGAGTTTACGAGAACGGAAGACCACCAAGTCGTACTTTGAAGGCAGTGATGACGAGGATAATCCTAAGAGCAGACGAAAAACCGTGGCTGGCGCAGCGGTCCTGGCCTCCGAGAAGGGGGCGGCACGAAGCAGCACGCCGCAACCCAATGGCCGCAGCCTTGACAAGCAAGCAGGACGACGCCTTAGCGCGGCGGCGACTGTTTCTGGGAGTCTTGATGGCGCACCAGGTGCTTTCGCTGCCGAACGTCCTTCGACGTCAATGACTGGACGACCTGAGACTTCCCTAGGTGTCAGAACAACCACAACTGCGACAACCGCAAGCAATGCGCCTCTTGCAGTCAAAAAGACTAGGACGACGAACACAGCCAGGAAGGATGCGCCCAAGGCCCCGCGGGCCAAGAAAGCCACAGCGCCGGCCACCAAGAATGGGTCGAAACCATCGAGTCCGACGAGCCCTCAGTCCACGCAAAGTGCTGCAAACAAAGAGAAGGCGGGAGATGAACTGGACAAGATTACTTCTGGCATTAAGAAGATCACGCTGGTCACGAAACAGCAGAAGGAGGCTCGTGCGCGTGAAAATCTGAAGCTCGCGAATGCCAAAGAAGCCATGCAGGCAAATGGGTCTCAAAACCCGAGCCTTCCTGTCACTCCTGGAGAGAAGCCCCCAGCGCAGGAGCCGCTTCTCCCTACTGATGACGGTGCATCTTCTATTGAAGTCAGCCCGACTATCCCCCAGAAGCCGCCTCCCCAAGAGACACCTGCAGCTCCCGTGGTTGGTGCTGCCCAAGAAGCTAATGTTGAGGCCGAAACTCCGGTGGTTTCCCCAGTCTCCGGCCAGGCGTCCACTCCTGATACGTTCATCCAATATCAACCCGATGGACCAGCGCCCGAAGCTCGGACTCCCGAAGGTCCCCTGAACTGGCTTCCAGTCAATACCTCCGCGACGCCCAGTCCGCACAAACAGGCTGCGCTGGCTGCCAAAAACACGGGCACAACCAGTCCAGTGAGACATAGTCCAGTGAGACATGAAGAGCCCGGCGTTTTATCGCCCAGCCTGATGAGGCAGACCGACCGCGCCACGGCTGCGCCTAGCCCAATGAAGCGCGCCGACTTGCCTCCTTTCACTCCAAACTCGCAGCTGCGCTTCGCGCCTCGCTCCGCTGAGCCATCCTTAGCCTCTCCTACGTCGCCTAAGGCAAAGGTCGAAGTCGAGCGCAAATTTGATGAGGCTATCTGGGAGATTCCTGAGACTCCCGAGTGAAAGATCATCGTGTGCTCTCTGCTTCAGGAGCTTGCCGCGCCGCTGTCAGCATGCTTTGGAGACGGGCTGGCGTTCCCCCCCCCTTTCAAACAATTACGATCAATCAGCATCGACTGCCGCCAATTCATAGCACTGTACTCTAATTTTGCTGAAAAACGTTCGATACCCAAGGCTCCTTTGTCAAATAATCACCAGGTCAGCAAGGGCTCTGTGTTGTGTGGGCATAGTAGGGAGTGGCACCGGGGAGTGGAGTTTGATTAATGGTCTTGTACGCCTTTTAATCCATCAGATTTCTTTTTAGAGGATTTAATTCATGGCCCTGTTCGTTATGGCATGTACATCAAACGTCTACGGATGCCTAATCAGGTGGTGTCAGCGATTCTTCGCCATGTCAGAGTCATAAACGTTGAGGGTTAAGGCTTATATGGTGGTGTATGGAAAATAAAGACCGAATGGATCAGTGTGTTCTTCTTTGAGGTACCGCATTGCACTACACCTTGGATTTCTCCCTAGACGCGTCAATTCTGGCGGAGCCAACTCCTTTCCACACTTACTGCCACTAGTATAGAGGTGATTTTCTAGAAATAGCCAAACTCCTCCACGCATCTGCCGTGCCTCTCGAGCTCTGCGAGTCTGGCGCTCAACTGGGCTCTGTCTAGCGGCTGGGAGCAGACAGATAGTTGAAGATCCCGCCTTCGCTCTCTGCCATGCCATTGACAAGCCGCACAGACAACGTGTTACAGCTAGCTGTGGTACTCCCACCTGCATTCAAGTGATTGTCCCCACTCTACTTTCGTCAATTCCTGAGTAGTATGGCCTACGTCGGCTGATGTTGGCAAATCACAAGACCGAATATTGCTGAGACGATAAAATCAACGCAGTCCCTGGTACCTGTAACGGACAGCATACCTGGCAGCAGCAGCACCAGTGAGCCCAGCTCAGAAAACAACCGGTTTCTGCTGCAGCCCCGGGCGGTCGTCTTCCTATGAGATATCGCACGCATCTGTGGAAGGACAACGGCGTCCACCCGCAGACCCAGTTGGGGTTCTACGGTATCCGCTACCTCTCGACTGAGCTTCGTCCCTCTGGGTGCCACCGCCACCGAAAAGGGAAACCAAACGCGACCTCCTTCGTCCCTCTCACTCCTAACTTAGGAACTCACAAGACAGCGACAGCGGACACAAGGCTTGTCGCCATAAGGAATCAATCCTGCTTCTTCTAGCTAGGACCAAGCCCCCTGCGCCGTCACCGAATCTGCCATCTGCCATCGCGAGCCATCCGTCATGACAAGCCGATCAGAACAGATCAGAAGCCATCCTATCGGGACCGGCCTTAACGCCTTTCGCGCGTCATTCGAGTCGCTTTGCAAAGACAAGAACATTGCTTGTTCAACGAGTGTGCTGGATCAACTAGACCGGAAAGGTAAACACAAACTACACTACGTGCAATGTCCTTCTTCTGAGAGTAATATATATAGATTTCAAGGATCTCTCTCTCGGGCTCCTTATAGCACTGGTGCGCCTTCCAGCATCGCTTCTGCTCCCCGCGCGTGGGAGCGGCAAGAACCTTTTGGACGATCTTTTGCGAGTGACTTCCTCTATCAACGCCGACGACTTCGACCTTGACCTCGTCAAGCCCCTCTTGCAAGCAGTGCTTTCCGACAAGCCCGACGATGCTTCCATCTGGGACCAAGTCTATAGCGCCGTCACCCTCTGGATGAACGAACAAGGGCTTGGATTCGATCCCACTATTACAACCCGGAACGGACAATGTTATATTACGATTCAGCGCAACGGCCAGCCCGAACGGTTTATTATCGACAAGCTTATAAAGCGTACGCCATGCATCGCCGACCGGGCTACAACATGCTGGAAAGCTTATCGTGAAGACGACTTACAGAAACCGTTCGTGATCAAGGATTCCTGGCGGTATACGGAATGTGAAGAGGAAGGCGAGCTGCTTCGAGCGGCAACCGATAAAAATGTGGTCAACGTAGCCCGTTACTACCATCACGAGACTGTCTGCGTACGGGGCAATATCGACGAGATCCAAGATAATGTACGAGGTGGGCTGGATATTACGAAGGCGAGCAACTACAGCGAAAACAGCACGAAGGCGAGTGAGAACAGTGAGAACAGCAGCATCAACAACAAGAAACGATCATCCACCCAAGCTCATATGCCTCCTCCGCCTAGCAAGAAACCCCGTTCAGCATCTGCAACAAAAGCTTTGCCAAATCGGATACATCGGCGCATCGTTCTTCGTGATTACGGAAAGCCTATCTACAAAGCAAGCTCCCGAGCGGCTTTGCTTCGCGGGCTAGAAGGCTGCATTGAAGGCCACGAATCCTTGCACAAAGCCGGCATCCTCCACAGAGATATCTCGGCCAATAATCTCATGATCAACGAGGACGAGGACGAAGGCGAAGACAATTCGTCTTGGTATTCGTTCTTGATCGACCTGGACCTAGCTATTAGAGAGCCACAGGAAAACGCGTCGGGAGCCAAAGGGAAGGCTGGCACTAGGGCTTTCATGGCTATCGGGGCGCTTCTGGGCGAACAGCATTCCTTTATGCACGACCTCGAATCGTTCTTCTGGGTGCTGTTCTGGATTTGCATTCATTATAACGGGCCAGACGATAAGGGTAGAGTGATGCCACGATTTGACGAATGGAATTACTACGATACAGGGGAGTTGGCAATCTCTAAAAGAGGTTTGATTTCTGACGAGGAGGATTTCCTCGAGACCGCTAAGGAGAGCTTCACGGTCTACTACCAGTCGCTGATCCCATGGGTTATTAGACTCAGGAGAAGGGTGTTCCCGAACGGAAAGAGGTGGAAGAAGCTGGAGCCGGGCCTATATGCCTCGATGAAAGCTATCCTTTGCGAAGCCCAGGGGGATCCAGAGGTGTTAGCGAAGAGTTAAATATGTATAAATTCAATCCCTCTAGCGTAAGTTGCTGGGAGGGCATTGCGGCTGGCGCTTGAGGGCTCGAGGGCTGGCGACAGGAGGGTTTGCGAGTCTGGCATTCGACGGCCTGGCATTCGACGGCCTGACATTCCAGCCTGGTGCTCGAGGGTTGGCGACAAGAGGGTTTGCGGGCCTGGCATTCGAGGGCCTGGCAGTCGAGGGCCTGGCTCGCGAGCCTGGCAATAATCAGTGTCTTCACCATCCCCCCCCTTGGTGGCTAGGGAATCGGATGGTCTAGAGAGCCGGCTGCATCATGTTAAACATCACGACTGGTGTGTTCTGGTCTGGACCCCCACGACGTTCCTAGGAGATATTTTTGATTAAATAAGATCGCGGCTCAGATACCATACCCTTTTCATATAAACCCGCTGTTGTAGATCCCCGTCGTAATAGACATTTTGCGCTCCATGAAATGACAGGCGTCCTAGTAGGACAAGACAAGACGTGACGAGACTCCAGGGCTATGCCAAACGAAAAAGAAATCAACCCAGCCGGTGCTGTTATATCATGACACCCCAATAAAACCCATACCCAACCGTCCATAGTCCAAATTATATGCCTAAGCGCTATTCACAACAGACGCCTCTAGCGAGGAGACAGGCCCTAGCACGTTGATGACCCCTGAGGTCGCCGCAGTGGTCGACCGTCGAGGATCGTCGGCTGCTGCTAGCAGAAGCCACGGCTCTCTCGAATGGGCTGTATTTCCCCGCAGCTACGACTGCATCTCCTCTTGCATGGAATGCGACTTCCTGCAGCCCCTCGACAATATTCCAAGAGCCTAGCCCGGTGAAAAGCGTCTCTCAGCTTCGATCCACCAGCAGACTCCATAGCAGAGCCACAGCGACGGAACCTCTCACAATGGGCGCACGAGCCAGTCCCAGTCTGAACAGGTCCTGTCCTTAGACCTAGTAACGTGCTTCGCCATGCCACTGCGTTGTTCTGTCGCAACTCGCACGGCCGGATCGGTCTGTTTCGTCGTTCTCTCTTTGGTGGGCAGGTCCTAAACTGCTCAACGACAATCTAGAGCAATAGTTACGTACTCTTCAACGCGTCTCGTTCAGGGGCCCGTCGCGATCGGTGGGACCATCGCCCTTGTCGATCTGTACTGGAACTCCGGTGCTTTCTCGTTCGTATCGCCGCCACGGATGTCCTCGTCGACTTCGAGCGTCACCGCACCCATACTGTTCGGGACGGGGGCCACCCCGGCGGAACCATTCATCCTATGCGGCGTGACCGTATTCCTGCCGGTAAAGCTCGGCCTCAGCCTCATCGCATCCTGCCTTACGCCCTGCGAGCGGAATGTCCGGTTCCCCACGGACCCCTCGGTCAGCAACTTCTTCAGGCTGCCGTCTGTGTCTCCGTCCAGCATACGCTGCATTTCCTTGTCGGCCAGGGCCTTGGTGTCCGTCAGCCGCTCCTTGATCTTGACGATCTCGTCCGCGCAGTCGCCGTCGCGCAGGAATTGGTGCGCCGCGCGCTCGCACATAGACTGGACGAGCTCGAGGCCCTTGTCGAGGTCGTCGAAGATGTCGCCTGGCTGTTTCTGGTCTGTGTTACCATTCCTGCCATGGGCGGGGAGTGAGGGAGACCCCATGGCCAGATAGGGTCGGAAAGGAGTTGACAGTCTTGGGCTCGGCACAGCGCAGCCTTTCTCGCCGGTTCCATTATGTGGTGATAGTTGTACGGGGTTCGGCGCCGCTGATACCCCATTCGATCCACCATTCACTGCTTTGGCCGCGGTGGTGGGCTGTTCGGATTTATCCTCCTTCTCCTTTTCCTCCTTTTCCTCCTCTTTCTTGCCATTGGCCTGCTCCCCGTTCGTCTGGCCTGCCTTGTCGCCCTGCACCACCGACGGAGACAGCTGTGGCGGGACCAACCTCGCCGTGCCGAAGCCGAAGCCGGGCCCGTCGTCGGAATCCGACGACTCGTCGTCCGGGGTCTCCAGCTCCGCCATCCTCCGGATCTGCGCGACCTTGGCGGCCATCTTGGCCTTGCGCATGAGGTTGCGGCTCGCGCTCACGAACTTGACCACCTCGGCGAAGAAGGACTGCACGTAGCTGTCGTAGTAGACGATCACCAGGTTCCGGCTGCGGTACTTGGGCGCGGCGGCCCCGTCGCCCGTCAGCATCGACTCGGCGGGGGCGGGGCGCTTCCTGCTCAGCTGCGTCCGCCGCAGCGTGGCGCGCGCGTTGGCAGACGCCATGGCCATGACCTGGGGCGCCTGGCGGTCGGCGGCCGAGGAGGTGGGGGAGTTGGCCTCGTTCGCGCCCGGCGGCTCTTGCGGCTGCTGCGGTGCTCCATCGATCTGCATACCGTCCGCGGTCCCGTCCGCGGTCCCGTCCGGGCCGGCGACGGCGTCCACGAACCCGGGGTGGGCCTCGCCATCGTCCCTCGGCTTCAGGCTCTCGGCCGAGCCGCGGTTCCGCAAGGACTTGGCGCGCGAGGGGGACGACTGCTGCTGCTCGGCGAAGGCGGCGAGGTCGACCTGGCGCTGGTCGATCTGGCCGCTGAGCTCGTCGAGGCGCTTCGCCCAGTCGGGGCAGTAGGTGGTCAGGTTGTGCAGGGCCTCGAGGGCGAACTGCGCGTCCTCGGCGACGGCGGGGGATGACGCGGACGCGCCCCGCGCCCGGGGGGGTGTGATGGACGGAATGCTGGGCGGCGGCGCGTCGCGGCCGTTAGGTTGCGGGGACCTAACTTGCCGCCTGGTTGGTCTGGGTCGGGGACACGGTGGTCGGTCTGCGAGGGGGCGGCGGCGGCGCAGGCGGCGGCGGGGCCTGGAGAGGGCGGCGTCGGGAGGCGAGAGGCGTAGGAGCTCCAGTGTGTGTGGAGGAGGGGGAAGAGGTGGTGGTGGTGGTT
Organism: Chrysoporthe cubensis; assembly: GCA_001282315.2. Lineage (NCBI taxonomy): Eukaryota > Fungi > Ascomycota > Sordariomycetes > Diaporthales > Cryphonectriaceae > Chrysoporthe > Chrysoporthe cubensis. The sequence continues at coordinate 1,700,496 of LJCY02000008.1, read as the reverse complement.
GTGGAGGTGGTGGTCTGTGGAGCTGGGCGGCGAGGTCGGTGGGCCAGCTGGTCGCGCAGGGTGGGTGGAGAGACAAGACTCGATCACGGCGGCTCGCCGTCGTCAGCGTCTCGAGGGCGCGCGGAGGTCGTGATGCAGTTCGGCGGATCCGTGGTCAGGTCGGCCCGCCCTGTGCTCCGCTCGTCGTCCAGGTTATCTCGGTCGAGGGCGGGACTCGCAGGGCATCATCGTGGTCGTTGTCAGGGAGGAAGAGCACGCAGGGCGAGACGGGGCGGGTGGGCGCCACGATTTCAGCATGGGAAGGGCAATGCTCAGCTCGAAACGCCGGCCTGGGGGTTACATTCCGGCCCCGGAAGCGTGCTGTGATGGAACGGCAGCAGATGTTGGGCGGTGCCGTGTCTGCGGGCCCAGAGGAGGGAGGAGGAGGGAGGACGGCGAGGGCGAGGACGAGGAGCACTTTTTGAAGCCGGGAGAACAAGGTCAGGGGAGCAGCGGGAAGGGTGGAGCGAGGCACCCTCTGGGGGTGGTGGCACGGGTGGTGAGCGCTGGGCGCCAGGGGGTCTGGGGGTCCTGCTGGGGGGGCTCCAGGCGTTGGTGGTGTGGTGGCCTGGTGGCATGGTGGCCCCGGGGAGACAGCGACAGCAGCGACAGCCGGCGTCCACCTACCCAGTACCTGACTCGCCTAGGGCGTGCTACCCACTGCTAGGTTACAGAGGGTAACGGCACTCGGCCAGTGCTAAGCCCCCCTGGATTCCACATAGTGATTCCAGTCCGTTCCTGAGATTATGCCTCCCTCCGCGAGCCCTCGGAATCTCTGTCCAGGCGCAGGCGCATGAAGAAGGAAGCCGAGGGTCTGTCTCTAGCTGCCAGGTGGTCGCCCTCTCACGGACCCCCTGCTGGGAACTTCTGCTTCCTGCTGTCGAGATACGAATGGGCGAGGAGAGTCGTCCTGTGCTATGTTGTAAGTGCCACCTGTCTGGGCGCGAGACAAGCAGCTTAGGTTGTAGGTAAGGGGGGCAGTGGGGGGTGTGCACGGCGGGCAAAGGGGGCACGGGGGCCCTGTAGAGGGTCAGGATTGATACCCTATCATCTGCCTACCGCCTGCCATACACCCAGTACTATGTACTGGGCCGTGGCGGCTAGCTTGTCTAGGTACTGGCTCGCAGTGGCTGCTCTGGCCCGTGGTAAGCAGGGTCGGCCCGTAGCTGCGCAGCGTGCCCCTTCGGCGCCGCGTACATCTACATCATACATCGTACACCAGCGCGATCTGCCGATGCGATGGCGTTCGAGCGTCGTTATCTCTCACCTGTATTGGTCCACGCATCTACGAAACACCACAAATCCGCCTCACCGCCCTGCCCACCACTTCTGTATACAGCAGATCCCCCCCCCAGCACCACCCGCTCTCGGCCCTCCCGCTCAATCTCCTCGCTGGCCGTCGCGCCCCGGCGCCCGGAGGCAGCTGACGTCGCATCAGGCAGCCGAATTAATTGCGCCCTAGGCCCGTCTGAGCATCTGCTGCATGGCATACTAGACTTCCTACTATCCGCGGGGTTGTCCATTATTATCCAAGTACCGGTGCCAGATAAGGTTCTGGGCGCATTGTTTAGCTTAACCGGGAGCCCAGAGCTCGATCGAACGCCGGCCTCTTCCTGTCAGCAAATGTCCACCCCCCACCACCAGCTTCTCAACATGAAACCCAGCTCATCTGCTCCCGCGGCCCAGGGGACCGTGGCACCTTGTTGTTCCCTTGCGGGCGGACTGCCGGTGCTGGCGCGCACGGGACGCCTCGGGAGGATTCCTGACAGCCTACCAGTCTGCCCGCCTGCCCTCTTCCTGCGAGGGCGTCAACATGCAGTGGCGATCACATCGACCCGGCGGCGGTGTCGGGCTTGTGTCGACTCGATATTGGCCCGTTCATGCGCCGCCGGGGGCCGTCCCATGCTGCAGGCTGCATGCCCATGCTGCAGGACATGGCAGGACACGAACCTTCGCCGGGGGGGAAGAGGAGAGGAGAAGGGGGGAGGGCGAGATTGGCACCAGATGCCCACGGCGCGCAGCGAATCACGACCCTCTCGGTCGACGGGACACAGGAGGCGATGTTGGACGGGCGGACGCCACCTGTGCTGTTCGCTGGCCCGGTCTCTCCTCTCAACGTCCGATCGGTTTCGGATTGGACAGCGCTCATGTCTAAGGTTTCCGTCGAGCGCGGCGCGATGGAACCGGAATTATCTCAAATACCTCCGCCAGGGTGGTATCCGCCCAATGGCCCTCTCTCCCCGTTCCCACACACAGCACCTCACGGCTCGAAAAGTGCTACCCGGCCGGGCGGCGCAGCCTCGGCGTCGCGGCCTGGGTGCGCGGCCGAGGCTGACGGAGGCTGACATGCCAGCAGCAGCGAGGCCTTCCCCGACGGGCAGGTATAGACAGGTATAGACAGGCTATAGAGCATGCACCGTAAGCGGCCGACAGCCCGCTGTTGGTCGTCCCCCCCAGCGGCGCCATGTTCTGCTTCCGGATTGCTGTCGCGGGCCCTCGAGACCGTCGCGTTCCACACCAAGACCTCGAAATAGACCGGTCTCCGCGCGCCGCCCTGCGTTTGGGTACAGTATTTCGGTCCCTTTGGAATCTCAGACCTGCAAGGCGAGGATGGTTCACGTCCAGATGCAACCCTTCCCAGCATTGGATAGAGACACCGCATAGACCACCTAAATACGCCCTGTACCACCCTTACTTATAGGGCACAGGTACGTACACGCGCAGTGATGAAGGATTCCTTCCGCCCCCCCTTCTTCGCCGCCTGCGAGAGCCGAACTGAGTTGTCGTACTAAGAAGACCAAAAGCCCAAGAGGGGTGGAGAGATGGATTCGGGCACGCGCACCTCCTCGCAGAAGTCGGATACTCGGATGCCAGAACAGGCCTCCTCCGTATGGAATCGACGGCCAAGCCCCAAGGGCTGGGCAGCCGAGAGTAGCATGTTATATGCATGCGGGTAGTGCTAAGTTCTTGGTAGCCAGAGTGGCACGGGTGGGTTGATCGACGAGGTGACGATCCCTCCATGAAGGCCGTGCCAGCACACGCACCCGTCCTGCGCCGGCTCTCGCTGCGACGCTGCTGTGCCTACAGAAAGGTCCTGACGCCCTGGCCGGGTCTGGTTGTCTAGACACACCGCAGCCCACCTGCATCCCAGAACCTGCACGGCACTCACAACTCGGTCCGGCGGCGCCAGGCGATGCACGTCATTTGTCCAGACGCGCCCGCCGGCTGCGGGAGACCCTATCGGGCCACGAGGGATGAGTTGGTTCTGTATCACGAAGTCATCTCTCCCCCTCCCCCCTCCCCAGCAGCGGCAGCGGGTTTGAGATCGAATGACGGGATGAGGCCAGCCCCCCGGGCCAGAGGCTCCAGACCGACGGCCGTGCTGGGGCTGCGCGGGACCTTTTCCGCCCTTAGCCTGCGCACCACCCCTTGATGCCGCCCGCCGCGTCCCAGCACCGGTTGAAGAATGGGTGGTATTGTACAGCCACGACAACCACTTGGCAATCCGTAACCCTGTGCCTTCATAACCCAGCACGTGCATACGTAACTAGCCCTCCGGTCGTATATGCTGATCCTCTTGTCACACTGGTGATCATTGCTCGTCTGGTCGCCTTTCGAGTGTCGGCCGGGGCCCCGCGCGATTGGTTGTCGCGCTGTCTATTGCGTCTTCGCCGTTTCTGCATCCCTTCGCTTCAGGCGGCGAAGGGATGGGAAATTGTCGAGGCCCTTCGCGTCGTGTCTGCCTGACCGATTGATGGATGGCCCGTACAAACCTCGCGGCGCCGTGTTTCCGTGAATAGGCCTTGGAACACAGTACAGACGCTCCACATACAGCATCCACCCAACTCCACCCCCACGCACACACAAAGATGGGGGGTGCACCTATCTCTACGAGGCAGGTGAAACAATACAACGTCGACAGTGGGCGGCATCCGACTGAGCGATTCACGGTCTGTTCCCTGAAGACTGTCAAGTCGGAAACCCTTCCCCGTCCCAGGGGTCGCGAATGGATGAACTGCACGGAGCACGGATGAGATTCCGACAGCCGGTTGGCACGAGTCGTCCGCGGTCGTGTAGTGCATGACATGACATATAATGACATGTAATGACGCGCGCACAGATATCTACGCAGGAAGCACGAATATGTGATTGTCCACAGCCTACAGACGGTTCCCAGACATACGAGATCCTCACTACCGATCGCGTGGGCATAGATAGGTGTTTCCTCGGGCAGGTCAAGCTCCACAATATCCTCATCTTCGACCTTCTGTGGCCGTCTTTAGAGCAGCTATGAGAAACCCGCGGACGCCCGTTTACAGAAACGACGGATAATGGCGATAAAGGTTTGAGATCCTGGTGAAACCGTTGTTGAAGGGCAAGAGGGTTTGTGCTTTTAGAGACATGAAATTATCCGTCCGGCAGCACTTTCTGCCCCCCTCCGGGAGTTACGAAAGATCGTCTTCATCGTGGAGTAAAGCTCTGGCTCCAGCTTCTTCCAATTCCCACCACTAGGAAACACCTCCCTCCGCAGCCTATTCACCCATTGGATTAACGGTTGGTAGTGTGGCAAGAATCCCTTTTCCGCCTTTCGGAGAAAATGGTCCTCGTCATCAATAAGCGCTTTTTTCGACGCAACTAGTCTGTCATCATTACCGTAGTTCCAATCATCGAAGATAGTTGGCCCAATATCTTGAGCCTTCGCATCGTAATGGATGCGTATCCCAAAGAAGATCCAGAAAATGACTCGAGGTCATGCGTGAACGAATGCTGCTCGCCTAGCAAAGGCCCGATTGCCATGAAAGCTCTCGCGCCGGTCTTTTCTTTTGCTCCCGAAGCACTATCTCGTTGCTCTCTGATGGCGAGGTCAAGGTCAATATTTCCCCCAAACACCATCTCGTCAATACATATATATATATATATACTCTCTTTTTTTTTTTCTCCTTCCAATCAAGTCAATTGCCAGACTGGGCTTTAATTTGTGCTGCCGGTTCGCCTCAAAACAAGTCTGTAATGATACTTGTGATTAACTAGAGCGTTCGTTGGCGATCGAGAACAATTTTCAACGCAAATGGCTTATCTTCCATGTGCCATTTTCAAACGCACTTAGTGTTCAACATTCATGCTATCCGAAATGGTCGACGTAGGATGGTGCTCAATCCATGTTTGTTGGTCGTAGCAGTCTATCAAAAGGACTCCAATACCCTGTGAGCGAATGCTTACAATGTCAGACCGGTCCCATTATTGTTCAGGTACTGTCGGCGCTGTAGTCAAAGAACGACATATTAACTGTGGTTGGTTATAGACCGAAGCCGTTTGTTATTCGCAAGACGCCAGAAGAGAGCGAATAAACTGCTCGTCAATGTGGGGGGTATGCTGATAGATGACATGCTTCGGGTTGGCTACGAGAGATGTGCTTGTGGTCTTTTTCTTTCTTTCCTTTTTTTTTTCGGTGTTTGTTTATATTGCTATTTCGTGAGAAAGGGGGGGGGGATGGAGTGGCTTTGACCTAGAGGTTCACACAAGCTGTGGTGAGATCTCCGACGATGGCAATGAAGGAGTTGCTAGTTCGAACTCAATGAAACGCTGATGAGGGTGCTTTAGACGTTGGATTTGAGCACTGAGCACACCTCTGACTGTTTGAATACGGCGCATAGACAACCACCGAGGGGTTGATATCTTTTGAAGCCATCCCAGTCAGGATTTAGCACCATAGCGCCTCTAATGGTCATTCTTGAAATTCATTTCGCAACAGTCAAATATGGTGGGACTCCCGAGGATGCAGTTTTTCCTAACGCAGCCGAGGGGATAGCTGCTGGCGCATGACGGCTACGCATAAGTCGAGATTTGTCAACTCCGTCGCAGAACCTAAGTGCAATGAAGAATCAAGAAGGACAAGGCCAGTATCACTCTATCTTGTTACCCAAGACAATATCATGACAGACCAAGACCACTAACCAGCGTCTTGGCAGCTCCCTTCTCAGCAGTGCCCCAATCGACCCCCTTCAACCTCGCACCTCTATCGGACTCACCATCAGTCGACACCAAACCCCAGATCTCATCTACGACAGTGGTCCTGACGCGCGGCCAAGGGTGTATCATCAGGGCACCCAATCGCTTCTTCGCCTCCGAGATGCCCTCGTCTCTCCTCTGCTCCAGCGTCGCACTCGCCATCGCTGTCAAACTAGCCGAATTGTTGCTCATGGCCGCCACACCGCCATAGACCTTGACGCAGGCCTCGAGCTTCCGCACGTTGCCGCTCTTGTATCCGGCCTTCTGGACCTGCAGGCAGAGGTTCTTCATGTCGACTGTTGTACTTTGCTGGTAGATTCCCACGGAGAAAAGGAAGGCAGTAATTTCTAGCGTGGGTACTATGATGCGGTCTTGACCCTGGTGGGACTTCATGTTCCGGAGGAGGGACGTACATATCCGGTCGAGATGTTCCTGACTCTCGGCGCAGTATTCGGAGAGTGCGGCGCGGCTGGCTATCACAAGGTCTTCGTTGCCTGTGTCCGCTGACGTGACATAGCCAGCTAGGAGCTCATCCATACATTGATCTGGATTCGCCTTGACTTCAGCGCTGAAGGGAGGCTGGAGCCAGTCACTATCGAGCAAGTTCAGAAGATATGAAAAATGGCGTTGAGATGAGAACGTTAGCTTGACAAGCATCGATCTTGGTCTGTGCACATGTTAGTCCTTCATGAGGCAACATGATCGTGAGTTGAGGTACATACTCAGGCAGTAGGGCTACGGCAAGAGTGGCTTGTGCCTCCACTCTCACCCTATCGAGCTTCTCAGCTGCCAGACGCAGGATCGGCAGAAGTAAGCCAAACACAGACTTGCTGTGATTTTCTTTCACAGACCCTGACTGCTGCATCGAAACCCAAAGATACTTGGTAGCCTTGATGGCCTGAAGACGTACATGAGATCCAACATCGCCTCTCGCGTTGGTGGTGTAGTCCTCTAGGCCCTCAGCGATCAGGCTCAGAAGATTTTCCGGAGCCTGCTTCAGTACTTCACTTTGGACCAAGCTCTGAAGTATGGCAGTGCGTACATCAAAATATGTGTCTTGCGCCCATCGCTCCAATAGAGGGTCACAAATAACAGCTGATGCATCTTCAGGCCTGTGCATGGCCACAACCGGATAGGCTCTTGTCAAGGCGCTGAAATATCCAGCACCGTTTCCGGAGCGGGAGAGGGTACGGATCGTGTTGGCCCACCCTCGGAGCAACTGTTCACGTTCTTGCGGAGAAGAGAAAATCAATAGAATAATTGATGCTTCCGAGGCCGCATTAATGACCTCTGTTTCGGCCCTGGCTAGCCATATGTTGACGAGGTCCCGGAAAGTGCTGAGGATAGTTGAAAAGCGGTCTTGGTCGTGGATGTTTGACGAACTGATTTCTGAGATAACTTCATGGAACTTGGCTATGCTCGATGAAGACACCAAGTCTGGCCCAGATAGTAGTAATCCTTTATCAATGACATCGAACGATCCGACAGCCTCAGCTTGCAGGATTGGGAAGATCGAGATGAAGAGTCGGCATATTCCCTCTGCGATGAGTTCTGGTTTCCGAAAGGCCGTGGACTTAACCAACTCAAGAATGTCGAAGAGGGCATTCTGCCCTGCTTCGACAGCGTTGCCCAAAGCCGCAGCAGTCGTAATTCGGTCCGTCCTTTCCCTGGCAACCAGCAGAGGAATCTGGTCAAGGATCGAAGCAAGAATTACGAACAGCCCATGTCTCTCCTCCACTTGACGAGTCTGCAGCGTCTTCATAGGCTGCAGGACACGACTGATAGAAGTCACTATCACCTTATCAAGGTTGCTTGACGAGGTCAAGTTCGCCATCTCCGCCGTGACGGTGCCGTAAGCGCGGCCTGCGACCCTGCGAGCAGCAGCGTCCGAGTCTCCCGCTCCTCTCCATCCCAGTAGCGCATCAAGTATGGCCTCTCCATACTGCACATGGAGCTTCGTGGCACGGGCAGCTACATCATAGATTGCTCTTGATCTCAAGGCGACTGCATGATAGTCGACGGCTTGCACTAATGCGATGCCGCTTTCCACAGTGTCTGGATGTCTGCCAATAAGTTCCTGCAAGGCAGCGGACGACCCACGACGAATGTTGCCTGCAGGGTCTAATGATGCGGCGACAACTAGTTCTGTAGCGAGGATCTGCAAAACAGACGTCTTGGCGTCGCCGGAAATCCCAGTACGGACTGTCTCAGAGGGCACTGCGAGAAGGTCTTGGGTGGAGTATCGTCTTGCGAGGGCCCAGATACCAAAGCAAGCTGCGTCGCGCACGTTCGTACCAATGGATCCTCCAGACGGACCTCGTCTTTCGAACGACAGTCCGAGTAGTAATGCTCGGATGATGTTGCCTAGATTCTTCGCTGGTGGTGAGCGCCGATACAGAAGGTGAGACAGAGTCAGCATCAACCCATGCCACTCAAGAGGGTCAACCGATGTCAGATCTCTTTTTGGCGGCAGAGAAGGATTAGCGGCGTCATTCACCAAGAGGACATTCCTGTTCAGCGACTCCAGCACAACCTCCACGACTTCTGAGGCCATATATTCGGGCAGATTCAGAGTGATGATGCTCATGGCTTTGCTCGCTGCAAACCTGACCGGTGTATCATTGTCAGCGAGACTCTCCAGGAGGTACCCAATCGTAGTCTCAACCAACTCGACGCCCGCCTCGTCTTGTTTCGCCCTCTTCAGCTTCGACACAGCGATCGAGCGTATGACTTTGACGATGGTCTTTTTTGCCAGAGCAGAGGATCTAACAATTTTCGACATGTCATCGTCGTTTGACGGGATGGCGTTCACGGTGTAGAAGATAATGGATGAGTATTTCTCCATATCAGAGGTCTCAGCCGAGGATGTCAGAATTCCGGCTAGAAATGAAAGGACTCCGATGTATTTGTATGGCGACTGAGTTGGCTCATCAGCTCTTGGCCGCAGCCAAAACAAAGCCCACTGGACGAGTGCATGCAGTATACCGAGCTGCTGCATGTCCCTGCGCATCGCCAGCCTCACGAGGAGAGCTTTTGCCGCCTCCCGCTCTTTGCCAGGACAGGCCAGGTACTTGACCGCTAGAGGCAAGATCCTGACCGTGATGCTTGGGGCAGTGGAGGGCCAGAGGAATCCGGGGATGCCAGCCAGGTCAACATCTTCCATATAGACAGAGGAGATGGTGGAAAGATCAAAAGGTGCAAGCATGAGGTGAGAGAGCCAGAGCAGCACGACATAACGCTCCTCCCAGGTCCACTGGGCTGAAGTGTCTTCCGGGCCCTGGTGTCGCTCCGCGTCCTCTAGCGCAGAGAGCAGAAGCTCAAGATACTTTGTCTCCACGTTTAGGAAGCGCAGGATGACCTTTTCGCCGCGGATCTTGCAAAAGGTGTAGATCAGCTTGCAGACCGCCGTTGGCAGGGGCATGAGCAGCGAGGATGTAGCAGAGAGCTCCCTGGCTCGCCTCCGCCTCGTCTGAAGGTGCTCCAAGAAAGCCTCGGCAAGCATGGACAGCCACTTTTGCAGGTGCGGGTCAAGAAGCTGCGGTAGCTCTTGAAAGGGATCGAGCAGCTAATCACCTTGTCAGCAGCCTCATGAGAGACGATCTGCCACCTGGCACAACTCACATGAGACATCAGATAAGATGCCTCTCTCGACCGGACACGAGAGCGGACGCGGTAGCCGCCTGCGCCATCTGGCTTTCGCAAGAATGTGCCGAGGCGCTGGTCGAAGGTAGCAATTAGTTCGCCTGAGACCCTCTGCAGCTTGATATCCAGATCGTCCTCCGGAGCATCCATCTTTCAAACGAACTCGTCTGCCTGGTGCTGGCCCAGCTGATCCTTGGTGTGGGAAACCTCAGCAGGCCTCGCCTAGCGCTTCTTTTTTCGATAAACCTCTTCGTCTAGGTGCAGTCAATACATTCTCAGGTGGTTTAGCTCCAATTCCGGGAATTAGGTGTTTAGTTGCAGACAAGCCGACTCATGAGACCGCTGTTGAGCCTGCGGCGAGGTCGATTGTTTAGTCAGAACCCCAACCCTACAAATGACGAATTTCTGGGTCCCAGAGAGGCCCACGAGGCCTTCGTGCGAAGTATCTAGCACGGCGCAATGACAAGATCTTCTTGAACTTAAGACTGTCTAAATATGTGGATTGATTGATCTGCCTGTTGAATCACTTATGTACCAGTCCAAGATGCGAACAACCGCGTTAGCACGATGGTTCGAGCCAACGCAACGGCACGACGCATACGCCGTACAAATCTATCACGCTTGCCCAGTTGTACCATGCCATACAGGGATACCAGCTTACACTTAGTGCGTGGAATCTATGAATATATCTATGGTGTTCAGAAAACCGCCATGGCAGCAACGAGCGCGTCCATGGCAGAGCTCTGTGTGCTCGCGTTAGGAGAGCCGTCCGCAGACGGAGGCCCCGACCAAACGAGACCCAAAAAATTCGAGCTATTCCGATCGTTGTTCCAGATGGAGTTGGCGTTGTCCAGAATGAAGGTGCGGAACTCGTCCTTTTTGACTTGGAGCTGCAAGTACTGCAGATTGCGCATAAAGACACCTGCTCGTGAGAATCAGCTAGCTGTGGTAAGGAATACACCTATAGCGTCACTAATAGGAGCGACGGCGAGACGTACCTTTGAACTGAGAACCATCACCTCCGCAGCCATCAGCCTCACAGCTCTCGTGCAGGATACCATCCACAGACAGAGCACTGATGGCGGCTTCCGCGATGGTGACTGCCTTGGTGAGGAGCGAGGCGTTGCCATTCGCCTTGTACAACTCCACCAATCCGCCGAGGATAACTCCCTGGTTGTAGCTCCAGACAGTCTCCTTATTATTGACACACGTTCCATTCGAATCAATTGTGAGGCCATCATTGATGAGGTTCTTGCTGTTGATCATGCCGCTGTTTTGGAACCATTCCCACTCGTCCTCGGCAATGGAGAGATATTTTGCGGGATCCGGCGCGCGATTGGCAAGGGATGCTGCCACAGAAAGGTACAGTTCGTTCGCGATAGCGTTCTTGTACGTCCTCTCCTTGTTCCACCAGATGCCACCTCCGCACGTGGCGTTGACGCCGCCTTCCATATTGGCGAATATGCTCTCAGCCATGGACAAATATGCCGGTGTGCCAGTAACATCGTAGGCCCGGATCCAGCCGAGTGCCCACCAACCTTCGTCGTCGTAATAGTCGTCAAGAAAACCACTGTATCCGCGATCCACCAGGTCTGACAGGTCGGTCACCCGTGGCGTCTCAACATGAGACTCCACGATACGCCGACCGTCGCCCGTGGTCCGGAGCATCTTTCGCACCTTGGAAGATACACTCTCTTGGGCTCGGGAGAAGGTGTTTGCAAAGACGTTGCTGAGCTCCAGGTCCTTGGCTTTTTGAGTGTCGAGGGCGTAGAAATCGCCCAGAACGGTGAGGCAATTCGCAGAATTCCACCAGCCAGTTGTGAGCCACAATCCCTCTTCCTCATCATACCAGGTCTGCAGTGCCTTGATTGCGGTGACTGTCCACTCGGTATAAGTTGAGGCATTTGCTGCGGCTGACGATGATGTGGCCGTGGGCGCTGATGAGGCAGAGTTTCCCGCTGCGGATGAGTCTGCGACGGTCCTCACAAGTGACGAGCAGCCTGATGCATCTACAGGCACTGGACGTTTGTGGTGAGCTACCCTCGCCGCCACTGATGCCAGGAGTGAAGGGGCCAATACGACCAATGACCGGAGATCTAAAGAACCCAACATCTCTAATAAAAAGAAGACACTCTGTTCCGGACGCAATATCCAATCGATGAAGTAGGCGTCGGGTTCACCACGTCCCAGGGAGACTCTGACTATAAAAAGGACGACAAGAAATAAACAGAAAATGCTACAAATTGTAACTTTGCCTGCATAGGATCGACGCTCGAGGACAACTGCTCGGTCGACATCCTCACTAGGGCGCTTATGTTGCCCTTTAAGGGAAAGGGGGGCTGACAGGAGGCCCATCTTGAAGACTATGCGCAGGTCACCAATAGGGCCGATTTCTCCTCATCGCCTGAGTCGTCGTTGGAGTGGCGCGCACGAGAAGCATGTGGTCATCTCATGAGTCCGGGCGTGCATGCGATGATGTGAGGTAGATGCCTGCATGACGGCTCGTTATCCAATGGACGGCGGCCGGATGTCATCGGCATCCAGAGGGTGGTATCACAACCGCCCGGAGTGGGTACGTGGAGAGAACCGTAGACTTTATCAAGCATTCAGCAGTGAAGCCCTCTCGATAGTTCGTCAGGTCCGCATTCACGATGTCCTGTCTTGCCATGCTGGTGTATCCTACTAATTACTGCATCACGGACGGCAGTGTAAGGGCCTATGCCGGGATCTATCGTCGAGTGTATTGCTTTCGGAGATTGGCTTCGGACAAGGTCTAGGCTGCCGTGAAAACATGTTGCTGCCTGCAGTGGTTACATGGTGTTTCTCGTCCGCTATTTGCGAAGTTCTGTCGGACACCCCCATATGGATCGGCGACAAGTCCTTCTGCCTGGTGCGGTGGCTGAGCAGTGTCCATTACAGCATAATCCTTCAGGCGGTGGGATCCCAGGCCAACGTCTTGAGAGGCAAGAGTTTGAAGACCTCCCCGACGCGTCAAATGTTCGCGCAGCTCGGGTCAAAACAGGTACAATCGCAAAGTCCGTAGGCTGAGAGGTATCCTTGATGCTCAGCAGGGACGTTGCTGGATACTGGCATCGGGCTACCCCGATTATAGAAAAAGCAGGGGTAGATCTTAGGCGGCCTACTGCGGTCGACAGCGGTAGAGTTAGGAGGGTTTTGATAATGCACGGTTTGGCCCAAAAGGTGTGATGACCGTCCACAGGCTTGACTTTGCGAAAGGCGAGGTGGTTGATAAATGTGAGACGGGAATTTTTAAAAGGCGGGAAGTTTAGGTACGGGCCGCGCGGTTGGCTCTGAGTAACACAGACCCACTCACGCGTCACTCAAGATCCCGCACCGGAAACAGATTGTCAACAGACTTCAGACGCTTTGATGCTTGCTGCACGAGGCATGACGGTCCCTGTATTGTGAGCCCTCTTACTTAAAGCCCACCCCATCAAGTCGGAAGACAGAAGGTTTGGGGAGGGGGTTGTAAGTCTGGTACAAAGTTATCCTTTCCGAGATAGCCTGATATGGAAACGGGAGGTGAGTTACATGGGTGCTAGCTCATTCGTTCTTTGCTTTCTAAGGTCGTTTTAACACCATAGGATTCAGCCAATTCAATTCGATTCAAGTAGTTTTAGTAAGGGTTGTATGTGAATGATAGTAAACGAACTCGCTACTGAAAATTGTGAAATTGAAAAAGTAGAGGCAAAAAGTGCAAAAGTGAAGATACGGAAGTGACCTTGACAAAAGGTTTAAATCAACTCCGATACAGGGAATCGAACCCTGAGCTTGGCAGAATCTCTTGATAATGAGAGTGCCAGATGTTAGCCATTACACCATATCGGACTGCTCGAATTGTTGAAATACCCGCTTGTCATCGTGCCTTAAGAAGCTATTCGGCCCGCGATTGAAGTTTTCAATCAATGACTCGCGAGCGCAAGGCGTAGCGCCGGACGTAACGAAGTCGTTAACCCATACGCCAGTATAATTACATAAAACGGTTCCTTGCCACGTTGGTCCTGATCCCGGCCTGTTCTATAACCTGAACCTTTCGTTAGTTCATAACACTTAGGGTAGAATAGAGTCTCTTATAGCAAGAGCTTGAGTCGTTCCATCATCATCAGCCTTTTTATCCTCATCAAACCCGTAGCCGGACTGCCACGGCCGATATAGCGGGCGGAGCCTCTGATCCCAACCAGGAGAGTGTGCTCCGTTTTGTGCCTCTATGGCTCTGGCCATTGCCTCGTGGCCATTCACAACTGCCCAGTCCAAGGGGGTGAGTCCTTCATTATCTTCAACTGACGGTCCGATACCTGGAGTCCGCAGTAGGGCTTGGGCTGCAGTGAAGTTTCCCGTCATGGCAGCGGTATGAAGTGGAGTGTAGCCACGATAGTCGCGCCCGTTCACATCAGTGCCCAGTGTGGCAAACGTCTTGATCAACCACCCTACTGGGGAAAGGGTTGGCACTGCACCGGGCTCGTCGTCTTCCCAGTCTTCCTCGACTTCCAAAACAACGTTTCCTGTGTCGTCATCGTCGAGGTCATCCCTGCGATCAACCCAGTGGCACAGATAGTGAAGAGCTGAGCGCTTGAAGCGGTCCGCATGACTGGCGTATCGCACAATGTCGTCTTGGCTGGAACACTTGGAATGCAGAAATCTTGCAATGTATTCCACCATCCGCTTATTCTCGCTCAGCGTTGCTAGAATGACGATATTTCTATCAAATTTGTCCACGAGGTCGTACAGCGCACCACGGCGCAAAAGGGTCTGCGTGCACTCGACCGACCCTGTCATGAGCGCATGGTGTAGTGGTGTGAATGATGAGTTGTCTCTGCGGTTCGGATCTGCGCCGAGATCCAGCAGGACAAGAAGAGCCAGCTCGTTGCCAAAGATACAGGCGAAATGCAAGGGTGACTTCCCGCTGCGATCTCTGAGGTCGATCTGGGGTCGAAGTATGGGGAGGTGCTGGCGCAGGAAGCTGTCAGAGTGCCACATCACGAGGTAGTGCAAGAGGCTTCTTCCCTGCATATCGTCCTCATATGCTCGGAGATCCTTGATGGGGGCCTTGAGGAGCAGGCTGACGATCGCACGATGTCCTTGCTCTGCAGCAATGTGGATGGGAAGCTTCCCGCTCTTGTTCCGGAGAAAGCAGCTCGCGCCCGCCTGCAGTAAGGCCTTGCACGCCATTTCGTTTCGATATTCGGCTGCATCGTGGAGAGCAGTTCGCCCGTCGTCACTTGCCTTGTTGACCCAGTCTCTGGGTTTGCTGGCTAGAAGGGCTGGGAGTGATTGCCACTGGAGCTCGCTGGCCCAGTGGGCGATTGTCCTGCCGCTGCTGTCCGTGGCATTATCGCCGACAGAAAATGTATGAACAAGAACCTGAACTAGCTGCTCCCAGTCCTGCTGGACGCAGAGACTCAGCAGCTTGGATCCACGGTCGCTGGTCTTTAGGAAGATGTCGCTGGGGAGCTTGTCCAGGACCCGCGCCAGTCTCTTCCTTACGCCGTGGTATGCATATCGCTCCACAAGGCTGAACCCGTCCAGATCGACAAATACGGCCTTGGATGGATCTCGTTCCAAGATGAGGTCCTCGACCGAGTTCCAACGGAGTGAGGCTGCTCGGTGTATAAATGTTCGTGGCGCCTCTTCATGTGCTGGCAGGATCTTTCGCTCCTTGTCGAACCAGTTCTCTGGCACATCGGACCGTGCACACACCCTCAGCGCGCTCTGCTCTGACAAGCCCTCTGCAAAGATCTGGTCAATTGCATTGAGACCTTGCTTATTCTGTTTGTAGATATCTACGTCCTTTCGACGGAGAAGTTCATGCGCCAGGGCTTGCAGACGTTCTTTCGACAAACACCACTGCAGCGCTGTCCAGCCACCCTGGCTGCGGGCATTAAATTCTGTGCGTAAATCTGCGAGCAGGCGTAACACGAGAGTTGTGCTGACGTCTGCTCTGAGTGCAAGGTGTAGCACGTGGTCTGCGCACCGGCTACTGGCACCAAGTCTTGTCTCTTCGTGCGCCAAGATCCATTCAAGGGACTGCGGGCGGTCCTCGAGTAGGGCCCAGACTATGGGGCGCCAGCCATGGCAGTCAAGCCCATTGATATCTTCCCTATGCTTTATGAGGTTCTCCAGAACCTTTGGGTGGTCACCTGCTCGCAGCATGAAATGCAGGGCTGGCAGTCGGGAAAACTGGTCGATATGATCCCAAAACGGCCCATGGTGGTACCTCGCCATTCCCAGAAGCATGGCTACCATGAGGAAGTAGTGCGACTGTCGAAGCAGTGCAAAGTTGGTCAGGGATTTGCATACTTCAGGATCGGAGGACCCTTGGTTGCAATGGTAGTTCCAATAAGAGACACAGTACGCAAACAGACTTCGGGTGCGCTCGTCGAGACCCGTCTGGCCCAGCTTAAGCATGGCCTTCTCGATGCGCTCGGACGTCTCTTGGTCTTGGCTATGCGCCGAGTCGGGCTCGTCGTACTTGGCAAAGTTCAACGACTGCAGTGCCTCTTCGCTCTGCAGAGCCGTGACGAAAAAGTCCTTCATCCTGTCTGCCATGACCTCCCTGGCGATGTCTCTTAGCTTGACGAAATCCCGAAAGCTGAGGACAATGATGCACCGCTTCGCAAGCTCGGCGTCTACACCAGACTCGCGAATGCGGAACTTGGACAGGACACCCGCGTTATGGACTGATGGTTCGACCTCGGGAGACGTCAAGAGCTCTTTGACTGTCGTGTGAGCGAACCGAACGCTGAGGTCCGGGTCGACACGCAGGAGGTACCCAAACGCCTGGTCAAAGTGAGCGTCAAAATTGAAGCCGAGCGAGTCTATGAGATCAGACCACGACCTCTGGCCGGTGCTTATTGCCACCGCATGCCGGAGTTCGGTCAAGTTGAGAGGTTTTCTGGATCCAAGCACCCATGTGAAGCCGATCTTGGCGATTTCTTGCGAGTCCTCTGGGATGCGCTCGAGCAGCGAGCAGTAGAAATCCGTTGCCTCTCCAGACAGCCGCCGGAGTCCTTCGAGGCGGGACCTGATGACCTGCGGGGACCAGTAGGACACACCTGTCTTGAAGTGGCTCCAGGCGAGCGATGCCTGAAGGAAATTGCCCTCTGCAACCTTGACCAGAGCCTCTTCGATCATGTTCTGGTACTGCCACGGAATGACCTCGTTGGAACATAGATCTGCGAGCTGGGTATTGATGAAGTGTCGGACGTCCTCGGAAACTTTGTCCTGTCGATGTCGAATATCGAGCCAAGACACACGCTCGGTAATGCCTCTGTCGATCGGGCTGCTGCGGTCGCAGACGGCGAATTTGAGCTTCCGCCCGAGGTCCTGCGATATGAGGAGTTGAATTCTGCGGAGGAAGCCATCCCTACAATGGTCTGGTAGCTCGTCAAGGGCGTCGATTAGGATCCAGAATTCGAGGTCAGCAGCGCGCTGAAGAACGGTGGTCAAGAGCTTCCACAAAATGCCAACATCTTCGACAGTCTCGTTTTCGTCATCAACAACCGCAGAGTCTCGAGCGCTTGAGATATACGACTTGAGGTCTGCGTCGTTGAAGTAGCGGAAGAGATGCCTACTCTGAGCCAGGAGCTGATACAGGAGGGACCTGATAACATGTGCTTCGGAACTCCGTAGCCACTGCTTCGAGGAGCAAAAGAAAAAGGCGACTACAGCTTCCTTGCCCGTTAAAGTGCGGTTCCTTTGGAGCCAGCGTCGCAGATGCTCAACAAGAAACCTCGAGGCGGTCGTCTTCCCAACTCCCGGGACTCCGGATATCCACAGAAGATGCACATCCGGCCGATCTCGCCATTTTATGAAAGCCTCGGTCTCATTGATCCACGAGCAGGTGCCCGGGCTAGGTCTGGGGACATTCCTCAGGGTCTCATCTGGATCCAAGGTCTTGATACAGCGAGAAAACTCCTCATGCAGAGGGTTCTCTGGCTTTTCCGACTGGTCTACGGAATCCTCGACCATCTCCTTTATGCAGTCAAGAACCATCTGGTACTTCTCGCTCTTCATGCTGGAAAATCGACACATTGATCTGTGATCGGCCTCGATGGGTATCGGGATCTCGTTGGGGAGGCCGATGATTGCAGAGTCTTGCTCGACAATCAGCGACGAGAGCCCCTTGACTCGGACTCGTTCGTAGATAGAGAAGATGCGATGCAGAGACTGTGAGCGCTCCACAAACTGGGAGCATGTTGTGCCTAGCATGTCCGACTTGCGTCTGAGGTCATCTACCAGTTTAGTGCGGATCGATCCAAGAGTCAGCACATCCGCAAGACTCCCGAATAGCTTTCCCCAGAAGGCGATGTCAGACCCTCGATGAGGCGTCCCAAGGAACATGATGCCAAAGGTATCTTCAGTGATGGTCGAGTACCGCCGACTCCTCTCGTGCGCAATTACCAGAGCTCTCTTTACAACGACCCCTCCTAAGCTGTGGCATATGAACAAAAGGGGTCTCTTTTCGCCGTGGGAGAAGTGTCGTCGTTTTGCAATCAATCTCTCAAGCAAGGCCCGAGCGTAGTCATCCACGCCAGAGGCAGTCCCGGTGAACGCGACACCAGAGTTGTACCCATAGGTGAAGACTCGTGCGTAGGGGATATCCAGAGGCAGGAAATCTGCGAGCCAAAGTTTATCACCATCTGTCCAAGTCTTGAAGGCATTGCCGTTCAAGCCGTGGACAGCAACAATACTGCAGCAACACAAGTTCAGTATAATTAGTATCCGACCGGTCTGGAGAGGATGGGCTTCTCACTCAATTCTTGTCTCATCGACCTCGAAGCCCTCGCTCTTTAATGGCCATAATTGGAACAAGCCAAACAAATCGTCCTTGTCGAGTCCAAGATCAGGCTCCGATGTCTGCGCCGACGAGGCCAAGCGAAACGACTCTCGTGTCGGGGAGATGGAAGACGTATCATTGCGACGTTCTGAAGGACGCGCGAAACGATCGATGAGCTTTTCCATAGCAAAACTCAAACAGAGAGGTTACTATCTCTGCTATGACGAGGGGTAAGACGAGCAATGAGTATCGACCGCTCTTGCCAATGTGCATGCTTATTCATAGCCACTCTAGGCCACCCTAACCCTGATCCTCACCAACGTATGTGTATTGTGTATGTCGTATGTCGACGGCTCGAATTGCGCACCTTTGCATCGGGATGTCGCTCCGTACGTTGAGATTCAGTGAACATATATTTACCTACAGGCCTGAATACATACAGGGTGGCAGTTGTGCAAAAAGAAAGATCAAGAAAACTCGGAGAAGAAAAGGTGCATTACGTTCATTGCCCGGGAGAAATCTTCCAGTTTATAGATGCTCATCCCACATGCGATGCCCCCGCCGTGTCCAATCCTGTCCCTGTATGATGATGCGTAATGGTACATTATTTTTTTCTTCTTTCTCTTTCCCTTCTTGTCGTCTTTCATCCCGAATACATGTAACACATATCCTTTATACGCTGCCGTGCTTGTGTGCCAGGCCATTGCATGCGCTATCATACTATAATAGGATAACAATGATTCGCGATCCGCACACTGAGAGCTGCTGACACGACCTCCTTCGGACCACTCTACTGACTGGAGTGTCGCTGAAGTTGCAGAGGATAGAAAGGGGGATTATAAATATATTGATCGGTACGGACTGTATCGATAATAATAAGAACTTGCGCTGGTTTTGTAGTGGCTCTAGCGCCCTCGGGCAGAGATGCATGGCTCGAGATATGAATAGCATAATTAGCGGCCGCATATGCTTCCCCTCTGCCTGTATAGTACTTTGCAATATAGTCCGGCGAGGGGTGTCCCGACCTGAAGAGCTTCTGTATATTCCCCGTAAGGAATTTGAACTTCTTAACGATAATGCGGAACGGATCGATTATTATAAGGTTACTATTGAGCTTGGAAGCGCGCAAGGATATCGCACTGAATGCGATATTCTTTGCAATAGCGACAGCTGCGCCGAGGGTCGAGGCCTGCCTGGGGGTTATATAGTAGCTGGCGCGAGGCTGCTATCGTATCCTCATATCGAAGGTCTCCCGCTATAGATACTGTGCGCAAAATGAGGATTATATTCTTGTCGTAGTAGTAGTGTGCGTTGCTCGGATGACCGGAATAATCGATAGACTACTCTAGCTAGCAGATAAGAAGCATTCTATATAAAGCTTTACTATAGAAGCAGAACGGCTATTGCTTACGTAGAGCATTGAAAGTTACCTAGACAGTTATTGAATGTACTGGATCCCGGCGCCGCCGGCCCTCACTTAACCTTCATCTGGTAAATGAGAAGCTCAATATCAAGGTCCTCAGTAGGCGGTGTAACGGAGCTGCTGAATTCCAATATGGACTTTACCAGCCGATTTGAAACACAAATCAGCTCCAGCCACTTAGGGGTGCACATATCTGGGTATACGTAATAAAATCGTCCCGTATTTTGTTTCCAGTGAGCTTCTTTGTACGAATTTCATGACTACCTTTATTCTACCTCTGATAGTCACCAATCGATGAATATGCTCTTAAAGCTTTCCTCCAGACCTAGTAGTACACATCGCTAGATAATATGTAGGGAACGCCAAGCTGGGTTCTTAGAACATACGTAAAGATGTCTTGATAAATTCAAAACAACATGCTGGGTGGCAACGACGGTTCATACATCGGCCCGTCAGGATCCTTGCTGGCATCTATATTCTATACGGTACCTTGTTACCTTGAGCCGCTCTTCTACTACATCTACAAGCCCGCGCGTTCCGCCTGCGGTATACTATACTTCCAAAGGCAGAGGGTGTCAACCAGGCTACATCTGACATACTTCGCTGTCTCCAGGGATGGTGGACCCCGCGCGGAGGAGAACCGGTGAGGACTCCCAACCCATCACAACATAGGGACACACTTTGCCCTCCATCCGCCTGCGCGACGAGCCAAGCAGCCAACTGCCGCTCGCTGCAGAGCAGCCTCCTGCCGTCCGAGCCTGCCGGCGAGGCGCTGGCCATGTCGTCTCCGGTCCCCACACCTTCCCAACGGCTGACGGCCAGGATCAAGGGTTTGAGGCTCATGCAGCCACCCGCCCAGCCGCCAGGCCAACGCCATCCTGAACTCACACGCCCGGGGGGCGCTATACATGCGCAACAAGGACCACACACCGCCCTGCTTTGGGCCTAGCCTGGCGTGCCTGGGCGCCTGGCAGGGCAGATCGGATCCTGATCTTCCTGACACCCCAGATCCCATCGCATCCCCCCCTCCCAAGGCACCCAGGCACGCCAGGCTATCTTGGGACCCCTACTCACTAGTCCCGGGACTCACCCCCGGCGGTGGCGTCTGGCCAGACCGCGGGGTGGCCGTCGCGGAAGCCTGCAGGCACTTGCTTCTGCCTCTTGGCTCTCCGGCACATGCGAGCGCGGTTCTTCACCGCCAGAACCCAGAAGCTTCGGCCTGCTGCTCTCCCTTTCCCTTCCGGGCAACCCGGTGGGCGGTCCGACCGGTGCGAACTTTCTTCTGTCCCTAGTCCAGGCCGGGGCGCGTCGATTGGCCCGGCGGGCGGTGGCTGTCAAGCAGTTGGACGTCGAGACATGGTCTTATCGGGCAGGTCGCGCTGGGCTCACCGCATCTTCGAAGAAGAATAGACATCGGCATGTCGATGACGACGACAGTGTTGTGGGGATGGCGTGCTGCGAGCAAGCCGGCCGCCGCGCAAAAGCCTCTTCCCCGGTCCCCGAGCCAGGGCCCTCCCCATATCCCAAGACCACGCACGGGGCCAGGGCCTGCCCTATACTCGTATCGCGCGCGCGCGCACGCGCCGCATACGCACACGCACACGCACACGCACACGCACACGCACACGCTACCGCCGCGGACAGGGTTCTCTTTTCAGCAGGCCCAGGATTTCGCCCACCCTCCCCGATCCGGCCGGCGGCGCCGCCGCAGCGCCCAATAGCAGGATGCCCGGGGGCCCTGCGGCGGCACGAGCAGCCCAGGCGGTCCCCGGCACTTCGAGGTGGGAGAGAGAAGCTGCCAGCTGGGGCAGGCGGGCGTTGCTTATCCCACCCGGCGACCCGGCAGGTTCCTGCAGCAGGGCCAGGTCACGAGACAGGGTTGTTACCACCATCCGCAAGCCCAACGACGAGCTGATGGCGTAGGTAGTGCGCAGTGGCAGGCAAAACCATGCCGCGGCGGAGCCGCAGCGCGCGGTCGGGATGCAGGACGGCACGTACAGGATGTCCGTTTGTCCGTTGGTCTCTGAGCTGAACTGCTGGGCAGACACGGCAGAGCGGCGAGCAGGTACCGGTACAGCCAGCGCACAGTGTGTGTGCCGTTGGCTGCTTTTCCTGGGGGGCTGCTGACGGCGCTGGGCAGCAGATCTGCGGCGGCGAGCTGCTTCTGCGGCCAGCCACGTCGGCGGTGATATGGCGAGGCGAGGCCGCCGTCTCGCCCCGGCCTCTCGCCTCAGCAGGCGCCCGACATGGAAGGGGGTTCGATGTCAGGCGGCGAGATAAACGAGGCTAGGCCCAGCGCCTCCGGGCTGATTGGGCTGGCGTCCTCGTCCTCGGGGCTCAGCCGTCGGGGACAACAAAGATGAGACCCGGTGGCACCGGGGAGCGTCACGCCGTCCACGTCACAGCGCCGCGAGAAGCAAACGGCGGGCACAAACAAGCCTGGGACCTGCTTCTGAGGCGGGCGGGCGGGCTGTCAGCTGCTGCTCGTGCCGAGATACGTCAGGGGAGCAAACCAGAGCAGCTGATGGGACGGCGTCGCCTCGGGTGCTGAGACTCGGGGCGCGGATCGACGACATTGTGGGCAAGGGGAGTGAGTGGTTGGCAGATCTCGTGGGGGAAACGAATAAACACTCGACAGTGAAACCACTCGCCTGCGATCAGCTCAGCTCGTCAGAAGAAGCAGAGGTGGAGTGTTTCAAGGGGCCGGAAGCGGTCCGACCAAGCAGATAGCCTCTTGTGACGCTCGAGATAGATCTCTGGGACATCTCTTGCCGGATCTGGAGGCGTTCGTCTCAAATAATGCTTATTTTCATTTCATATTTTTTTCAATAGAAGGCTCTCGAGAATGGAAACAGTCCGAGACAGGAGAGCGAGGAATTTGCCAGTCACGCCTGCGGACCGGCCACCTTGTCTGAACCAGCGACTTCACGTCACACCGCATAAGGATGCTCGCTTATTCCCAAGAGCCTGGGAAGGATGAGACGTGACGTGACGTGACGAAGGCCCCACGCACTTTGTCCCGCCGGGCGCGCAGAGGCCGCCTCAGAAAAGCGGAAGGTCTACGCCGTGCAGCAGAAGGGAGATAGATCAGCAGCCCAGCCAGCCCTAGGGCTCCAGAAAGAAAGAAACGCAGACGTCTCTCTCGACGCCTGGGGGCCGCCCGGGCGAGCGGGCTGTTGCTTGAGCCTCACTTTCGACCTCGGTTACACAGATCGCCTCTTTCACGTGCCTGCGATGCGACCACATGCTTTGTTGGGGCGACTGCGCCGCGATCCTGGTTGGAGGGCATTCCATGTGTAGTTGGGGAAGCAGAGTCTGGACCAGCCCTGCTCGTTCTGTGCTATTGTTCGCCCTGGAGATAGACTACGGGTCAGTGCTGCCCAAACGCGCAGAAGTCGCTTGGCGAGCTGTCATGTTGTCTCGACGGACGCTGCCGTTCCGCCCGTGACGGGTATCACAGGCTACTCGATCTGGAATGTGACCCGTCACCTCATCTAAATCATATCTTGATGGCATTACGCAGGTGAGCGAGCTTGCTCCTCGCTTGTTTCTCGCTTGCGTAGGGACACGTACATGGGAAAAGCAGCGGAGAGGTACCTTGGGCACGTGGGTGAACAAAGCGGTACGAAGGAAGACCATGTCTCATCACCATTTTTTCTTCTCCCGTTTATGAAACAAAAAAAAAAAAAAAAAAAAAAGAACGCCGTCACATTGCCCACCCGTTTCCTCACGACATCAAGTCGTTGCAACCCGGTTTGCCCCTGCCCAAGTCTAAATTCCAAGTACGTGAGGACTCGTGTGTACCAATCTATATCCTGATTTCCCCGGTGACCCGACGCCAGTTCCCTAATTCAGCAGAGAAAAGAAACAGCGGAGTCTAGACGACCGAAACATGTCGCAGTGCGGGACCAAAAAGACCTGTCTTTGCTGCACTGCCAATGACGCATTTGTCTGAAGAGGTATGTTGGTGCTGTTGAGGACGTGTGTCGTGGACTTGTTTCCCCCGTCGACACCGCACGGTGCATCCAGAAACGAGTGTAACTGCTGCGTTCAGACAAGCGCGAAAGTATCCGCCTGTCCGTGGCAGGCAAGCCAAGAGAAGGATGGTGTGTACATCGTGCAGCTCCGCTAATGCACTTGGGAGGGTGACAAATGTTGCTCGTGAAATGGGACTAGCCGATGGCTCGCATGGCGCTTGGTGGAGGGTATCAGGAAAGCGGCACGGCCGACGACCGCACTCGAAGAGATTGCTACCGCAATGCGTCGATTCTCCCGCGATTTGCTGCGCCCGTCCTCAGGATCCGTCCCGAGTCTCCCTCAGCTTAGATAGAGATGCCGCGACAACACCCAGGTCTTGCCCGGCTGGTTCACGCACGTCACTATTGCGTCTGCATCGCGATGCACCCCCCCACACAAGACTGTTGGCCTGAAGATGATTACGTCAGTCTGTCCGTCCGTCCGTCAGTCAGTGAACGCATACCAGGGTTTGGCTCGGCGTGATCTGGCATGCCCAGGAAGCATTGTGTAGGGAAGGTGGTATTCTCCGTTGGAAACGAGCCGCAGCCCAGAGGGGCTGTGCTGAAACGACGGCTCTGTGCATGGATCTGTCGTGTGTTTGCCAGATCTGCACTGCAGAGGCGCGCTCCGGCTCGCCTGGAAAGCCAAGACCTCTAGCCCTAGGGATCTGGAAGGGAATACTCACATCGAGCCGGAACGTCGGACACACCACCTGGCAAGTTTCGCAAACGGAAGCTCTAGACAGCCCACCCAAGGACGACCCCCACGCCGACAAAAGGAGCAGCTGCGGGCAGATCTTGCTGACCACGCAACACAGGTAGGGGAGCCGGTCCAGCCAGTCCAATCGAGTATATCGGTCAGTCATCACCTGTCAAGCGCTCTGTGTGCAAGGACGGCAGGTGTGCAGTTTGCAGTAACGGCACTCGAAGATAAGGTAGAATGGACCGGAATGACAAAGATTGCAGTGCCACACGACCAAGGTGTTGTCTGACTTGATCACCTGGAAGGAGTGGGCACAGTTGGCTTGGACGGCCATCGTGAGGACGGAGTAGTCGTGTGAAGACGGTAGCAGGTGTTTTCAGGCCGGAGACCTCTCGCTCGAGCTGGTAGTTGGCAGGGAAGGATCGACAGAGCGCAGCGGAGAGGGACGGACGGTCTCTCAGGTCCGGAACGAAAAGAGGCGGCGGGGATATCAAATAGTGGAAATCCTCGGGTAGTGGCCGTTCTAGGGCCGGTGCAGATCGCCGTCAATGCGTAAGTGAATAGTTCTTGAGTTGTTCGACAGGGAAAGCCTGACTATCTTAGGCTGGGCTTCGGCGCGAGATCTGTGATCTAGTTAGCGATGGCCCGAACGTTGCTTTCATAAGATGAGATAGCACCCGGAAGAGCACAGGCAGTGGAGATGGGACGAGCCGAAGGATAATCGAGTGATTAAGTTGCCAGAAAGCGACTTACCGACTTGAAGAGTGCGCGCACGTGCCCTCTAACTCGAAGTATCAGAGAGGAAGCGGGCGTGAAGAGCTGCTTGACGTCTCTGATGCCTTGATAGTTGAGACAAGGAGACGAGCTGTTGTAAGAGGAGCACACCAGACCTTTTATAGTCGATCGCAGAAGAAGACAATGATGGTGGGAGAGGCCCAGAAATGAAGGAGGCGATCGGGTCGAGCACTCTGATATCCGCGGCTAGATGACAATCTGTTTGTACTCAGGGCGCACACATCGGGAAGCTGGCCGAGGGAGCCTGTAGGGCTGCGAATGGGCCGACCGGATGGGGAGCGCGAGGCGAGATAGAGCTGCCGGCGTAGCGTTTGCGAAATGATTTGTGACAGGAGAGGCTGTGTCCTCTCTGCTCCTACTGCCAGGCGGGTCCTCCGGGAACCTTATGAGGAAATGTGGTGCAGTCCCAAGTACACCATCGGAAGGAAGCACAGTATCAGGAATAGGAGCGGCGAAGATCCTGCCGGCTAGTCACGTCACCGTCAAGCGTTCAGGCGAGAAAAGGGCGAGGTTGGTTGTTCACCTGCTTCCGCGACACGCGGGAGAGAAAAAAAAATTTATAGAGGGAGAGAAACGGATGGACTGCGAGAGACTCAGAGCGGCGGTGGGCCAGCATGATGGCAATAAGTATGCGTCCTGGTACTCCATTCTCCGGCCACGACCCATGACGACCATGCCAACTACCGACAGAAGCTCGTCAAACTGATTCGTCTCCATAGTAGAAGGGGAGAGGAGCCCGTGATACAGCAAGGAACGGTACGCATCTGTAAGGCGTGGACAAGAAATTGAGGCGGTTGGCAGGGAGTGAGTGGGTGGACGGAGAGAACGACGCGAGGTACCGGGTCGCGAGGCCGGCTTGAAGTAGCAGATACAACGCACAGTACGCAGCGAGTTTTTGTTGGGTACCTGGGCCCTGACGAGCCGGTACATGTGTACATGCAGTCCTTAGTTAATGGGGAAACTGGCCAACTAGTCGGGTATGCGCTCCCGCAGTACGCAGAGGTATCCGGCCACCCCCCCTCCTCAGGGCCAGGTCGAGCCTCTCTGGGCGTGCCCCCCTCAGGATGAGTCACCCTGCCAGGATAGGGCCAAGCACAAGGCTGAGGCCGACGGGCAGGAAATCCGTCTGATGGCCCAGCCGGTTTCATTTTGAGCCACATCCCTGGTGTGTTTGACGTTCGGCTGTCAAGATGTAGGCGGCCGCAGCCGCGGGCCCAAGCAGCACACACAGGTAGTAGGAAGAGTAGTATTATGTATGTAGCAGCAGCAGCGCAGCAGCAGGAGACAGAACCAACTAAGCCCTGGGCATGGACGAACGTGCAGGCTGACCTGCCCGCTGTATTGTTTGCACACACCCGCCCAATCACTGAGGAGAGGCCCCATCCCGGGATTTGTCAGCCAGGTCGCAGATGCCGTGTGACCGCGGTAGCGGTAACTATCGACATCCCGACATGAGTGCGAGCTGTCACGGGCTGGCAGCCCTCAGACCGAGGTGAGGCCCTAGCGAAACTCTATCGTGATGGCCCTCCAAGAAGGCGGGTGCATACGCTGGGCTGCTGACCGGTCCGCTCGTAACTCCAGCCTGCCAAGGAGAGGAGAGGAAATGCCTTGCCATCCCGCTGCGACCTCGACAACGGCCGGCCCCTGCCTGCTGGCAGGCTGGGCAGGCTGGCAGGCGGGCAGACCCCGGCCCCGTCGAGAGTGACCTGGCCGATCGTTCCTGGGCGTGGAGGGGCTATGCTACAGTACTGGCGTAGTACACGGTTCCCGGGACTGAGGGTAGATGGACGCCGCCGCGCGGGCTCCCGGCATGATGGCTGTCGTGGACGGCGCGCGCCGACGGGGTTCGAGGAGGCATCTGAAGCAGGCCCTCCCCGCAGGTGCAGATTCACGCAGATTCACGCGGCGTGCTGTGCATAAGCAGTGCCGTACCGTACCGTATAGCAGGGTAGGTGTGAGCCGCCCGCGGCGAGTACCTTGACAGCCAGAGACAGACCCTGGGACAGGACGGCCCCGCGGGCCTCCCCGGCGCCTCGGCCGCTCCGTGGGCTCGCGTCTGGGCCATCTGCCGTGCGCCTGGTGGCCGAGGCTGCATCACGAGTTCAGGTGTGAGGATTCACACGTCTGGAGACAACGCTGCAGCTGGCGCAAAGAGGAAAGTGGGTCGAGGCCAGGGTAAATTTCTAAGGGCTGACTGAGGGCGCGAGTGCTCTTCCGGCCCTCTAGAGCTGCGCGTGCGACCAGCGCCGGCCGACAGAAAGAAAAAAAAAAGGTAGAGAGATCAAGATTAAAAATAAACAACCCCCCAGAGTGAAAAAAAAATTATACATAGTACTGCTACCGCCTACACGAATGGGTCACAATGTACACTAGTGCAATGCAGTCGCGTCCACATACGGAACATCCTTGGAAGGCGGTACATCCCGGTTGGGTGGGTGGGTGCGGGGGTACCTACGTGGGTGCCTGAGCCTGCTGGGTTCAGGGTCTGGGCAGTCACGCCGTCTGGAATGCAGGTGGGCGTCCAGGCCCACCTCGCCAGAACTCGCCTCTGGCCTGTCGTGCCTGTCAGCTCCTGTCAAGCTCTCGCTTCACCCTGTGGATCGTGGCTTCCGCCTGTAGATCGCAGCGCAGCCAGGGGTGCAGGGATGCGCCCGGCAGGGTTCAGCATCTGAACCCTTTACGTGGCTGTGCGCTTATTCCCGAGCTGGACCGGGACCGCGTCCTCGTTTCTCGACGACCTTCCTTTCCTCGCCCTGGCACGGCTGGGACCTGTGGCCCGTCGCGCCCGTCCAGGCGCCTCGAGCCCGCGCCTCGAGCCCGCGCCTCGACACGACACCGACGCCGGCCTCTCGCGTGCCTGTCCTCGTGCTCGCGCTGTCCAGCGGCCATCCGTCGGGCCATCTGGCCATCTGGCCCGCCCGCTGCTGCATCCATCCCTGGGTCCTGGTCCTCGGTTGACAGGCTGTCGCGGGTTGCACGTAATCACCGAGACAATGCACCTCAGCCGCTGCCAGCAAGCATCCATCCGCCCGTCTCCCCAGGCCAGAGGGCCGACATCTGTCATCTTCCACGTCACGACCTGACGCCTGCGTCACCGGCCCCGTTTTGCAGTCGAAACATCGATGCGCAATATGTACCCAGTACCGCGTACGGGGGCCTGGAGCGCCTGGGCGCTGGGGAGGCGCGCGTCGATTTCGCGGATTCCGCCGCCGCCGCCGCCGCCCCAGCAGCAGCAGCGGCCAGACTGCACAAATCAAAGCCTCACCCTTCCTTCCGACGCAGCACCCCTGTGGCGCGTCAATCTATTTGCCTGCACCGGCTCGCTGGTCCAGAGTGTCTGGTTCGGGACGACAATCAATTCCAAGCATGAGCCTTTCTCGGCATTTGTTTCAAGACCCTGGCCCTGGGTCCGAGGCTGACGGCGCCCACTTCTGCTTCCATCGTCCCGACTGGTACGTTTTGAGCCCAACATCTGCTGCCTGACTTCCGGCGCCTGATGTCGACCCTGACATTCGGGCCTACACACCGGACAGGGGCTGCATCCTCACCCCCATGTTCGGTGAATCCCTCAAATTTTTTTCCCTGAAAGTAAAGCCGGCACAGGTTTGAGAGGGGATCAGATGGTCGAGCGCGCCCTCCACGCCCGGGCGGCTGTCGCTGGCTGGCGTGCGTATCGTCACATCATGGATCAACGACTGCGCACAACCTCTCCACGATGCCGATCGGAGTCTCGAAGAGGAAACGCCTCGCGCAGATCACGGTCGCCCCAGGCGGCGTGCATGTGTAGATCCGAGTGAGTGTATTGCGCGGCTTCCGTGTCACGAGCGCTTGGCTCCGGGGGAGGCAGATGAAGGGGTACATCTGGTAGGGGAAAGAAACACGCTCTTTTCTTGCTGCGCTGTTCGTTCATGCACTCCAGCGCTGCGATATGACGCGCGCGGCACTGTGCAGCCATGGGGGTTCAGAACTGTGTTATGCTGAGGTCGGGTACGGGAGTCTCGCGCTCCTGCTCGGCGAGCTCCCCGGGGAGGAGTCGCAACGAAGTTGGGGCGCGACCACAGTCGACAAGCGGGATATATGCGCTGCGCAGGCGCATCGCGCGACGATCACGAGGGGGCGGCTCATAGGTCGAAATACAGGAGGCCGTTTCCGCCGGCCCAACGTCCCCTGTCCGCAGCATGCGTCTAAGCGAGGCCGTCTGCAGCCGCCTCACGATCTGAAAGCCCTACGATCATTTCCCTGCACGTCGCTAAATGTCACACTGGTATTCAAGGGTTCTGAGCGCCGAAAATTGAGGCTCTCGGCACCCTCCGAGCACGCCTCGATCCTTTCCTGCCGGCTACATGCTGCGAGCCGCTCTTCAGGTCGTAAAAGTCTTCTACTGGACCACATGGGAATCATGTCCGCGACCGGCCCGTTAGAAGCCGTCGACATGGATCTGGGCTCTGCCACCCTTCGGTGGCACCCATCGCGCCGGATTCTTGCTTCGGATCCTTGGATATTTCACCCGGGCTAGTATTCTTGGACATCCAAGGGCGTGGATGTGCGCGCGCTCTTGTTTCTCTTCCCACGAGACACTTTCGATCGAGCGGCATGATCAAAGCGATTGGTCCCCTGTCAAGATCAGTGGATCGTGGAGACACAAAATGTATTGATGCGTCAATGCAGCGACTATTTCAAACCCCCGTTAGGTCTTACTATGCTGCGTTCCCGAGGCTGTCGATTTTTCGCCAGCGACGCTGGTAGAAGTATCTGTGGGTCTGGATCCACAGCCGTCCACACAACAAGCCAAGGGACTACTAGACACCCATGTTAAAGAATACGCTCGGGTACGGCACCCCAATTGACAATACGCCGCGCCTGTGTCACGTCTATCACTATACACTTCTTACACACTGAAAGCGTGGCTTGCAGGTTCAGGCTAAGGGTGCGCCGGCCCCGAGCACGCGCACAAATCATGTTAAAGAGATGACCAAGTTTGGGGTAAATAGCACGGGATGGCCGCCGTCACATTGCCTCGAGGATGTATTCTCCTCCACCCTCCACTACCAACCACCAACGTCTCTCCACGCAGTATTTGGGCTCCAATCTGGAACAGCGTACCGTGAGCCTGCACACCGGTGGCTGTCGAGGCTGCATCCGCATAATCTTTGTCATTTGTGACGGGACTTTCTCTGGACTGAGCTTGAGCGTTCTCAATTTGCCGAAAGCTGACCTCACATTAGACGATCTGAAGGTCGCTGCTGAGACCTGAGAGGTCCATTGCGCCTCACCGGTCGCCTTCTGTACACCATCATTATGACTTCCCGCTGCAATCATCTCCGATCTGGTACTAGCCCACGGTCGATATGCCATTTGAAGGCCTCTTACTTCATCCATACCTCAGATCAGCGTGATCATGACGGGGCACGCCGAACCTGAACATTCACGAGCCCGCCTTTCTCGTGCGCAGCCGTCTTTCGCCTTGAGACTGGCACCACTAATGGCCTAGGAATCTCATGGACGAGGGGAGCTACGCAGGTCAGCAATTAACACATCCCCGGGAACGTCGGACCATGTACAACACTGGCGGAACGGCCCTCGCGTGGACGTTGTGAACTGTCAGATCTTAGCTTAGCCGAGAAGTACCACGCTCACTAACCCCGCGACATTGTCACTCCTTGGCTGCCGTAAGAGAACAACTTGCCGGAGCGGAGACCCACGACTATCAAGGGCGCGCGTTTGTCCTGGCCCCTATTCGTTGACTCGGTTCTCTCCTGTCACGAGAGGTCTTCTGCGAAATTCCCGTGATCCAGTTTTCTTTTAACCGGTTATCCACCCTTCTCGACTGAATAGCCTTCCCATCTCCCCGGTAAAACTCGACACTGACACGCAATCATGAACTTCTCCGGCGGCCTAGCAGCGCGACGCCTAAGCTCCCGCTGTTCTCCCCAAAAACTTCCGGTGCTGCGAACCCCCCGTGGGGTCCCGCGCGAGGACAACCTTCTTCTGAATTTGGACAATGGCCGGTCCTGATCACTTGACCTCTGCGCTAGACACTTGCCTGCCGTCCGGCCAGGGTAAGCGACCTTTGTACTGGAGACAAGCCGGCGTCGAGGCGTTCAGGTACGGGGTACCGATCACACCGTGATATGTACTCCCCGGCTTATTGCTTGCGTGCGTACGTACCATATTGACAGGCAGCCTGCGGTGAGCTTCACGGACCCCCACTCGCCTCACACGCTTATTACTTAGTCCTCCCATTGCAGAATCGGTCATCCTCCAGGATGCTTTTGGAAAACTTCCTTCCTCAACCGGTCTCGGTGGGGGGCCCATCTCAGAGACGCGTAGCCGTGCCAGCAGAGGCGGACTTTTGGCATCGCTGTTACCCACTCGCTGGAGAAAAGGATGATCTCAACAGTCTGTACCCTTGCACGCTCGACTCAAATATACCTCCCGCGTGCATACCTACACCACATCGGGCCCATCGACCCTGATCTGATGACAAGGCCAGTGGCCGCCCCCGGTGCACGTGGAATACCATCGTCCTCCCTTGAACCGGGCGAGGCCTATTCAGGCGACGCGCAACTGGGGCGTCGGGCTCCCTTAGATATGATATCTCAGATTTTCGCTCTTAATGGACATGTCATCCAGGCCACGTCTCTCGTGCCATGGGGACACTGCCCCGAGGCTCAGGGGTTCGACACCAGCATCGGGCGACCGGTGAGGATCATCTGCGTATTCGAACCGGGTTCTCCATCTTAAATGTAACAATCGAGCCTTGTTTTTTTCTCTCTCTCGCTCACCTTAGCGCTCAAGGGGGAAGAAGAAGCCTGCCGACCCGTAGCGGACGGTAAGCACCCGGTGAAGATCTTGTCACATTTGTCTTGCCACCAATCCCATATCTGACCATGTCGGTAATATGTACCCATCCCGTCTGAGCCATCAGTGGGAAAATCTTGGTTCGCTTGGCCACATTTGGGCCATCTTGGTATTCTGTCCTATGTATTCTATTGTCTTGAGCTATTGGTACACCCGGCAGACCGACAAGGATCCTCGCTCCATCGGGACCGCCCTGAGATTACTATCTCGGTCCATGTCTTAGGCAATCCTCAGAGGTCGTGTGAAGAACCCCTGGGTCCAACAGTTGAGAGCACATTCGTGCGGTGTGCGAGCCTCGGAACTCGAATCCTGAATTCACAGCCGCGGCACGTCGTCCTCTGCGGTTATTGCGGCCTCGGTTATGGCGGAAACCAGGTCCTGAGCTGCCGTGACCACATTCTCTTTTGCCTTTGCACGGTCAAGCCTCATTTCCAAACCTTCGTCATCGTCCACTGCCTCCTCGCCCTGCTGTTTCTGCCAGGAGAACGCATCCGAGAGGTTCACGGCGACGAAGCTCTTTGGGAGCTTGACACTGTAAAGTTGAATTGTTAGCTTGATTGAAAATTGTTATACTGCGTTGTGCGAACATTTTGACTTACGTATGGAATTTGGCTCGTAGAGTATCAATCACCGTCTTCCAGTCGCAATGAGGCGTCAAACTCCTCCTCGGCGCACAGCTGATGCAGTGCTTGCTGTCCAGCTGTACGTCTAGTGGGTCATAAACGTGACAGCCAGGGCTGATGGTGATCCGAATGCTGTACTCGAACGTGGGATAGCCACTACAACCTGCCGCATCCGGAGGGTTCGTTTCGGACTCGTACAGCTCAAAGCAGATCTGCGAGAGATAGTCAAGCTCCGGGATAGTGCTCCGCTTGATTTTAGTCTCGATGCCGCCTTCGAGGATACTGTTGAGCAGCGTATAGATGTGGGACTCCTTCGTGAAGTACAAGAAGCACTTCGCATCGTCGGATGCTTGCATATCCTCGAGGTCGGTGACGATTTCTCTGAGTAGAGGGAGGGATGTGAGGAGACCGATCTCGAGCTTCTCACTGTCACTGATGCCATATTCCTGCGGACAGATGAAGTCGAACAGGACCTTCGCCAACTGGTAGAGTTCCCGTAGTGGCTCAAAGCGAGCATCGGTCTTGGCCTTGGTCTGGCTGTCTCCCTTGCAGAGGTTGAAATACTCTTCCGCTGGAGCAATCTTACCAGCACCACGGAGCCCAGACTTCCAGGAAGGTCTCCTGAAAAGTTTCTTCATCCTGCGCTCCTCCTTGTCGCCTTCCTTCACAGAGCCCTTGTCCCCGTTCTTGCCATCCTCGGACGCCTTGCTAGATGGCTGCTGATCCTCAGAGTCCTTGGGACTAGAATTCGACTTGCCCTCCTTATTACCGATAATGATGCCAAACTCATCTTCCAACATGGCCTTGGAAGGCGTAAAGACCCATTCTAGAAATTGGCGGTTGTGGAGTGCGTCGAATTTCATCGTATCGTATAGCTCGGAGATCTTAGATGGGTCGACCTTTTCACCGTCGCAGAACTCTGTGAAGAGCTTCTCCCATCGCTCCCTGAATAGCTCTGCATCCTCCCCACAGCACCAGCGGGCCTGAATGTCAGCTACAGCACTGGCTTGCGATAGCGCAGATGCATGCGAATGAACTGAGGTAGACGAAGCTTCGCTATGCTTGGATTTTTCAGAGCCGTTCGGGTTGGAAATCGCGGTGAGTGAGTTGACGGCACCGCTGTACAGCTTGTTATAATTGTGTTGCATGACACGACGATGAAAATTCATCAGTAACACGACACGAGTCTGAACTTCCGAAGGCTCTGGCATATTTTCTGGCCACGCGAACTGAGATGGCCTCTCGTTTCCTTTCCGGAGGAGACCTTTCACTAGTTTCTGTCAGCAAATATTTGCGATGCATCATATTCGTACCTCTAGGAAGATGGAGGTAGGAAGTAAAGAACTTCCGAGGGACGTATTTCGGGAGTTGTGAAGTCAGAGGGAATGTCAGGGAGTAGAGTTAAAATGGAGATCACTTCGGTAAGTGCAGCACGTACGCTTCTTCTTGACCTTATCCATCTCATCCTTCGCTGCATTGGAATCATCTAAAAGGTCCTTCCGAATTTGTATGAAGTCCTCAGGAAGGTCTGTCCGATTCAAAAAGGCGGACGACCATATTTGTGCGCTCGTGGTAACTCGTCTCTCCGAGCTGCTGAAAACGTGTACCTCGTCAAGAATTTCTCGGTTGAGGATAGCCAGGTCATTGCGCATATTCTCGCCGAGTTCCTGGGACTGGTATCGAGCGGAGTGAGTTGGCTCGCCTCCCCACTTCACAATGAGCTGCAGCTTGTCGAGAACCAACCCGTTTTCAGCAGCTGTAATCTTCGACATAGTCACACCTGACAAGGAGTCGTGGCGCTTAGGAGGGAATCGAGGCTGTCGCTCTCTATCAGACTTGTCGCTTTCTGGCTGCGCAATCTCCTGGTGGTCCTCGGCGCTAGGTTGTGTAGATTGTCCCTCTGGCAGAGTTTGCTTTTCGTCTACCGTCTCCATCTCGTCCGTCTTCTTCTTTCGGAACATGGGCTTGATCTGGACCTTGGTGCCAGGCCAGCTGCTTTTCTTAATCAAGACATTTCGCAATGTCCTCAGCTTTTCGCGATCCTCGCCACCTGCTTTCATGGCTTTATCCACAGCTTCCAAGACACTAGCAAGTGCTGGCTCGCCAATAAGCAGCACTTCCTCCTGGTGACCTTTGAGGAGTTCAATAAACGGCTCGGTGTGAAATGTGAATTTGAATTTCTGCTTCGGCGTACGATCAGCGTGTCGAATGACTGAGACCATGCCCTTCAGTTTCCACGAGTGCTTTGGAGGGGGTGGTGGAGGTGTTTGGACATCGGATTCAGCTACGCCATGATCATGCAAATCCGGCGTCGCTGGCACTGTCGTTGGTGCGGACGCTGGTATGGTTCTAGCCAGAGGCTCTGGAAGCTGAGACAGCAGCGGGCTTGCGGCGCCACTGCCAGCCTTGGAGGCGTTGGCACTTTCCGGCTTGATAGGCTCTGGGAGAGACGCGCTCGGGACCCGGGTTTCCTGGGGTGTCTTTGATGCTGGCACAGCTGTCTTTTGGTTGGGTAACATCCCAACCAGAGGAGTCTCTTTGGATCCCTTGTCTTTCGTACCAGGAGCGGCCCGCCCTATGGGATCGAAATCCGAGAGGGCCGGAGACGGCATCGGTGGTGTCATGCCAGCTCGTCGCATCTTCTCTTTGACAAAGATATCCTTGAGAATATTGGCACAGTGGTCATAGTAATCATCGTTGTCTTTGACGAAACTCCAGCCATTGACGTCGATAACATAGCTCTTGCCACCAGCCCGGAGAAGATCAAAACCACAAACGCGTTGGCCAAATGTGGTAGCAATCTTGCTTGCCATCGCCTTCTCCTCGTCACTCAGGCTGGTGACGTAGCGAATTTCTTTGCCGTGTGTATTACGCCGAACAAGACCGTCCACGACCGGTGATTTCCTGGTTTCAGCATGACAATATTCGGGTCCAACCGTATATGCTTTCACATCTTCTGCATTGTCGACTTCCATAAATTTCTCGTAGAGATAGCTCTCTCCCGGTTGGGTGATACATCGAGGAACGTTGAGCTCAGCAACGTATTCGGAGCTCTTGTTGCCGATCTTTCTGAACAGTTTTCTTGCGCCTCCGCCTGTACTGCTGTGGAAATAGATTATGATGTTATGATCCTCGCCGCTTGTTGGCTTCTCAACGAAAGGCTTCTTGAGTAGAGCACCGTCGACGCTGAGGATATCTCCGTTGTCCAAAAGCTCAACCTTTCGAGGCAGGATCATCTTGTCGGGATCCGTAGGGGTGGGGTCGAGGGATATGCCCGTGACGTCTTTGATATGCTTCGCAATTTCGGCGGTAAGCAGACGAGGACCTCCGTCGCGACTCACCTCCAGGCGCTGCGGCGTTGGGACGCCAACTTTGTCCAGAAGATAAAGGCACAGCCGCCTATCCCACAGAACCTTCTGCATGGGCACATCATTGACGCAGAATGGTTTACGTGCCTTGGTATAGGCGATGGCTTTGTCTAACGGAAACCCATCAGAGTAGAATGATATCAAATAATCACTTCCCCGCTCCGTTAGCAAATTTACTAAGGGAAAGTGCACCGTCAAAGATGCGACAGGCGTCGCAGAGCAGAGTACTCACCACACGGGCCAATTTTCAATGTCTAACCGAGAAAAAGTCAGTAATAGTGGTAGTGTATGGGACCGGGGGTATTTACCTTCGTCGAGAATGACTTTGTCCCCAAAAATCTTGACATCAAACTCTCGGTTTGCCAGAAGTCGGTTCAAGATGTTCCTACTGGGTTTGCTTCTGGCCTTGACGTCTAAGGCACAAACACCAATGAGACCCAACGGAGCAGGCTTTGCTACGGAGTCGGTTAGAGATTTGACGGTCTGGCTTGAAGTCAAGACAGACAAACCTTCGTCCTTTTCTTTGTGGTGAAGAGTCCGATCACTACTCGGGCTGTGGCTGCTAGCTGCTGTACTCCCACTGAGTCTCCGCTTCGCACGACTCCTATCTCTACCAGGCTGTGATCTCGACGCTCCAGAAGGGTCCGACCGGGGAATCTGCCCATGCCCGTGGCTCCGCTTAAGGATGTCGGACAGGTGGTGATGGTGAGCCTGCTCCCGAGGAGCGAGATTGCCCCCATTTGAGCCCTGACTGCCCGTGGTCACCGTGACATTAGACACGCCCGCGTCGCCCGGTTTGCCTGCGGTGGACGCCATGAATCCAGATACAGAGCGAGACGTGCCCGCTGAACCGGTTTCGGAACCATTTGCTGATGCAGCTGAGCTTTGAACACCTCTCGCAGAGGCCAACGAGTAAATTGATGAGATGCTCATGCGCTTGCTGTCGTTCTCAGAGAAGGACGAGCGTGAAGAGGGCATGGCGGGTTCTGGGAGGACTTTCTCATCGACCTTGGCGGGAAAAGCACCTGGGACCAAGCGGGGGGTGTCGAGATCTTCCGTACCGTCGCTGGAAGCCACGATGTCTCTCAGAGAGCTTGAGCTGCTCAAGGCGCCAGACTCGAGCGCACGAGACTTGACCGAAGCTGCGTCGTCGTTGTAAGAGTCAGAATTGGTCGAATCTCGCCTGGTCGGGCCTAAAGATGCCCGGGGGTTTCTCGCAAGCCGTGACGAGGGAGGGGGCATAGACAGGCTGGCCTGATCTGCGTTGACTTCGGTGATGCCGGGCTCGGCATGCCTGCTCTTGTGTTGAAAGGAACCACTGCGCACGGAAGAGAAAGATGATGTTCGTGACGTGCCAGAACCGCCTCGAGACTTTGAGACCTGGGGAACGGACGTCTCGTCGTTGGGAAAGCTGTCTTCTCCGGGAGAAGCAGCCTCTGGTGGCGGCGGCGTGTGGGACATGGTGGGCTAGCAGATATGTAGCACCTCGGCGCAGCTGACGATAGCCTCGATCGGAAGTGCCCAGATGCGTGGCCTTGGGGCCTATGTCGCGTGACTTCGCAGGGCTCCACGGAGTCTTGGGACTGAAGTGGCACCACTATGCAGACTTGTTGGCCAATGCCCCGGAGAGGCCTCTGATCAAGCTGCCAGAGCAACCTCTGACGGCGTCTTCAAATTTGCTGTAGTGGCCGTAGCGCCGGTGCGAGCTATGCCTCGGCCCGAATGGTAGTGACAGTTTTAGATCAAGAGCGGTCTGAAGAGAGCTGCGGGTTGTGGATCAAATATCAACATGTTGGGATGGAAGTCTCCCTGGGCTGTCGTGGGGCCGTGGCGAAGGGAGACAAGTGCCGTCAAGAAGAGCAAAGAAGTCTACTCCTGGGCCTCGCGGACCTGGCGCGACCAAGGTCGACACAGAGCAGAGGAGCGCGTCGCTGCTGAGGCAGGGACCCTCCTCTCCCGAATGCCCTTAGCCAGAAAACTAGGAAGCAGACAGATGTGGTTTTCATCAAGGGTCACCTGGCAAGAATCGTGGTTTTTTGGACGTGCTAGGACCATACCGTAGTAGTAGGGATGAGAGCGCGACGTGCAGGAATTACTGGGTACGTACCACCCCCTTCGCCTAGACACCTCAGTCTCCAGCGAATAGGGCGCGCTAATTGCAACTACAAATGCCTGACGCCGTGGCGCGTGGCGACGTCAGAGGGCCGTACCTGCTAAAAGTCCCGATTGCGAGCCGCTGAATGCGTTGTCATAGTACTCACCTGCTCAGTCACGTAGTATCGGAAGGCGCATGCGTGTAAAGGCATTAACGGGCAGTGGCGGGGCACAACCCCACAGATAGTGGGGCACAGAAGTCGCTAAAGCACATAGTGAGTATTCAGGTGCTAACTGTGAGTACGTGAGTACCTCGCGCGATAAGATAAGGCAAGCTTCTCGCGGCCGGCACTGGAATTTTTGCGAGGCTGAAAACGGAGGAAAAGTTTCCAGGGCCATTCATCAAGCTCGACGGCTGCCCTGCAATTGAAAGTGACGGTCGCAGCCAGGACTCCCTCTTCCCGTCGGTTCGGCATTGTACCGGCCCTGAAGGGAGCTTTGAGATGCCTCACCCGCAGCAAGAGGACGGGCCGCTGGTCAAGCGGCAGAGGGTTGGTGCGCCGTCAAAATCTGCCAACGCGACCTTGAGAGGCTCGAGGATATTTGCACCGTTCAGAGTAAGTCGGAGCGCTCTCTTCAAATTGGGTTGCACTGTAGACAGGAACCACATGCTGATGCTCGCGAAAAGACCGTGGGGTTAGTATCGCCCACCAGCGTCCCCTTCACCTCCATTCCGCAGGGCAAGACAACCTTCCAGATCACCACCTCGGTCGGTCGTTCCCTCCAGACCTACGACTTGAAGCGCGGCCTGAACCTTGTCTTCGTCACTCGGCCGCAGGCCCCGGCGGACATCACCGCCACGTACGCTTGGAAAGAGAAGGTCTTTGCAGCATGGGGACGCTCGCGTCATGGAGAAAGCCAGGGCTTCTGGGTATTTCAGAGGGGGAAGAAGGTCGCAGAGCTTGAGCTGCCCGGCGATCTCGACCAGCCCATCCGACAGATCCTCATATTTGGCTCTTGGATAGTCGCATGCTGTCTGACGAGGATCGAGGTGTGGAAGACGACAACACTCGAGCACTATACGACTCTCCACACAGTCGCCTCCAAGCCAGGAGACAACGAGATCACGGCCGGTATCTGCAACATGCCGACGTACTTGAATAAGATCTTCGTTGGACGACATGATGGATGGGTCGAGATCTGGAATGTCAGCACGGGCAAGCTTATCTACACCATCCTGCCGCCCTCGCCCAAGTGTGGCGCTACGTGTTGCCTGGAACCGACTCCAGCTCTGTCCCTGCTGGCTATTTCCTACTCCAATGGTCCCCTGACAATACACGATATCCTGACGGATACGCGAGTATTGTCGTTTATGGCCGGCACGGAGGAGGCCCCTGTAACCAACATCTCATTCAGGACCGATGGTCAAGGCGCAGGCCAAGATGGTCGAAAGGACGGCGTGATGGCTACGTCCACGACGAGAAATGGAGATGTCACGTTCTGGGACCTCAACAACGGCGGCAGAATGATGGGTGTCCTCCGTAGCGCCCACAACCCGCCAGCACATGAGGGTCCCGCCATTGGGGGAGGCATCAGCAAGATCGAGTTTCTGCCCGGACAGCCCGTCATCGTTACCAGCGGCTTGGACAACTCTCTGAAATCGTGGATCTTCGACGAAACACCATTCTCTCCTATCCCTCGCATACTGCACTCGAGAAGCGGACATGCAGCCCCTGTGACCTGTCTTGAGTTCCTGCCGTCTGATTTCGACGGTGCTGAAGCAGGGAACAAATGGCTCATGAGTGGTGGGAAAGACCGAAGCCTCTGGGGATGGAGTCTGCGCCGTGATGGTCAAAGCACTGAGTTGAGTCAAGGCAACATCCGGAAGAAGGCCAAGAAGATCGGCGCTCTCTCCACGTCGGCTCTCAGCCACGGGCCGACAACGACACTAGATGACCTCAAGGCGCCTGAGATCACTTGCATCGCCTCCTCACTGAATCGTGATGGTGGTATTGGTGCTCTGCCAGGCAAGCAACCGATATGGCAGAAGGGCAATGTTCAGAGGAGAACAGACGCAGAAGTCAGTGCCATGACTGGCTGGGAGAGCGTCGTCACGGGCCATAAGGACGACCCTTACGCACGAACGTGGTTTTGGGGCCGAAAGAGAGCAGGCCGGTGGGCGTTCCAGACTGGTGACGGGATGAATGTGTCAACGGCGACGATCAGCCCATGTGGCACGTTTGCCCTTGTCGGCTCTGAGGGCGGCAGCATCGATATGTTCAACCTGCAGTCCGGGATGCACCGGCAGAGGTTCCCTTCACGGCTGACTCCGGCACAAGCAAGACAAGTGAAGTTGCACCAGCTGAAGCAGGCGGATGCGGTGAACCAGCTTCAATCCCGGTCAAAATTCACTTTTGCGCCTGGGACCGGCAAACACACCAAGCCTGTCACTGGATTAGTAGTCGATTCTATGAACAAGCTGGTCATATCTTGTTCTCTGGACGGGACTGTCAAGTTTTGGGAATTCCTGACCGGAAACCTGACGGAGCAAATCACCTGGGCGCCTACAACAAAGGTCCTAGGCTGCCGATATCACGCTGCCAACGATCTCATCGCGTTCTCCTGCGACGACAACACCATCCGAGTCGTAGATATCGAGACGAAGAAGACTATCCGAGAGTTTTCCTGCAACCAGAGCGCGATCAACGATTTCTGCTTCTCCAATGACGGTCGTTGGATTGTTGCTGCGTCTCAAGATAGCATAATACGTGTGTGGGACCTTCCTACCAGCCACTTGGTGGACGTTTTCAGATTAGAGTCGCCATGTACAGCTCTCGCATTCTCAGGAACGGGCGAGTATCTGGCAGCTTCTTGCGAGGGTCAACTGGGAGTCAATATATGGACGAACAGAGCTGTATTCAAACATGTACCCACAAGACAAATATCAGAAAAGGAGATCAGTCAGATCTCTGGACCGACGGCCTCAGGAGAGGGTGGCCAGGGCTTGGTGGAGGCGGCATTCGAAGACGACAGCCAGGAGGGCGAGGACGAAGACGGTGTGGCAGCGCCCGACCTGGATCAACTGAGCACGGACATGATGACATTGAGTCTGGTGCCGAAGAGCAGATGGCAAACGTTGCTACATCTCGATCTGATCAAGAAGCGGAACAAACCGACAGAAGCACCCAAGGTACCGGAAAAAGCGCCATTCTTCCTGCCATCAACGAACGGCAATAAAGCTCAGGACTCAGACGCTCTCACGTCGTCCAAGGAGGACATCGAGTCTCGGTCGAGGATCACGAAACTCGACTGGAGTCGATCGCAGGAGACATTCACGGCGAAACTTCGTGCTGGCGCCGCGAGTGGAAATTGTGAGTACTGGACAGCTACAGACGCAGATGAGACCGATCTTAAAGTCTTCGTGAGCTAACACAATTTATGCAGACGACGACTTTATCGAGCATCTCAAGTCGCTTTCGCCGTCAAGCGCCGACCTCGAGTTGCGTTCGATGTCGACCGGTACCGCTGATGACAGTGATTCAAACGAGCTGCTGCATTTCATCCGGGCTCTGACCGCCAGGTTGGTGGCAAGACGAGACTATGAGCTTACGCAAGCTTGGATGACGGTGTTCCTGAGACTACATTTCGACCTCGTCATGGAGAGCGAGGTGTTGCTCGCCGAGCTGAAGAGGTGGAAGGCGCACCAGGAGAGGGAGAAGGACCGCCTCGATAGCCTGGTCGGGTACTGCGGTGGTGTGGTGGGCTTCTTGAGGAGTCCAAGGACATAGCGTGCGGTGGCGTGTACAGAAAGCATATCATATCATTTCGAGCCGTCCCCTTGGAGCCCCAGCGCTGTAGCAAATAGGTTCATTATCTGGGTATCGTCGGTGTATCGTGTCTATGCGCTCTATAGTCTATACCAATATCATATGCCATATTTGGGTATCAATCTATACTTCCTCCTTCGTTCGAGCGGCAACCCCCTCAATCATGTGCCCTCTCTCATCATCCCCTTCGGCTGTGTCCATCTGCTTCTCGCCGTTCTTGCCAGTCTCGCCAGGCACAGCCGCGCCGCTGGGCGTCTGGCCGCCCTGCGTCCCCACGCGCAGGAACGGGACGAACAGACAGCCGCATGCCGCCATCGCG
The DNA here is from genome assembly GCA_001282315.2 of Chrysoporthe cubensis. Lineage (NCBI taxonomy): Eukaryota > Fungi > Ascomycota > Sordariomycetes > Diaporthales > Cryphonectriaceae > Chrysoporthe > Chrysoporthe cubensis. Next base: position 1,657,980 of record LJCY02000008.1, on the reverse strand, counting down.
ACGGAGACCTGGAAGGCGCGGGTGAACTTGAGCATGGGATCCGACTGGTTCCTGGGCGAAACCTCGATCGAGGTGTAGACGGCCGTGGCGATGCCGAGGGCGACGGTGCAGAAGAGCCGGATCAGGGTGTTCATGATCCCGCTGGCGAGACCCTGCTGTCGCGACGGGAGCGACTGCATCACATACATCTGCGGAGAAGGTTAGTCTAGAGTTATCGCATGAGAGCGGGTGTAGGGGGGCCGCTGGTTATGACATACGTTGGCCACGTTGAACTGGAAATCCGCACCGACGACATTGAGGATGAGGGCCGGGAAGATGAAGGCCCAGTACGAGCTGTCGGCCTTCATGAAGGAGAGGAGCAGGTTGGCGGCCAGGTACGACAGCGACCCGGCGGCCATGATCAGCGTGTTGTTGACCTTGTGGAGGACGCTCCCGATGAGGACGTTCCAGAGCAGGCCGGCGATGACCTGCGGCAGGAGGTGGACCGCGATGCTCAGGGCGTCCCACTGTCTGATCTCTTGCATGTAGTAGGCCAGGTAGAAGGAGGTGGATTGGAACGACATGAAGCCGAGGACCGCGACGACGATAATCTGCGATTCGGCATTAGATCGGCACACCTGCGGGGAGGGAGGATAGGCCACGATCAACATACGAGGTTGAAGTTCCTATCTTTCCAGATAAAAGGTGGCATCATGGGGTTGGAAAACTTCGTCTCCCAAAACATGAAAATGGCTATGAGGACAATGCCGAAGATCAACAGGCAGAGGGTCACAGGCGACTTCCAACCGTCCGTCGGGCCCAGGCTGTGTGACAACTGTTAGAAAATACTATCCCTCAGGCATGGATTTCGGGAGGTCCTGGGAGACATACGTGATTCCGGCGGAAAGCATGCCCGTCCCGAACAAAGTGAGGACAGCCCCAAGCCAGTCGAAAGTCTTGACGAAGGTGCCAAGGCGCTCCTTGAAGGGCTGCCCGGGCGTATAGGCCTCAACCTTCGGCACGGCCCACAGGGCAAAGAGGAAGAAGACCGCCCAGAGCATGGCGATGAACCAGAACGAGGCCCTCCACTGTCCACAGAGTCATTCATTAGTCAAGAACGCTTTCAGGAATAGCCCAGGATCCCAGCAGCACAGGGCCGAGCACGTACACTAAAGAGCCTCGTCGCCACGCCGCAGGTGATGCTCCCCAGCACGAAGCCGAGCGGGTTCCCGGCCGAGAAGGCGGCGAAGGCCATGTTCTTCCGCTTGCTGGGGCGGCCGTAGGCCTGGCCGAGGATGCCGCCGGCGGGCGGGACGACCATGGCGCAGCTGATGCCGAGGACGCCGAGGACGACGTCCATCCAGAAGGGGTTGCGGGCGAAGCCGAGCAGCAGGACGAAGGCGGCGAACGAGCCCATGCCAGAGAGGAAGACGAGCTTGCGGCCGAGCAGGTCGGACAGCTGGCCGACGGCGAGCTGGAAGGCCCCCGCCGTCAGCGTCGGCGCGGCGGCGATCCACACGATCTGCGACTGCGTCATGGCCAGGTCGGCGCCGATGGACGCGGTCACGATGGACGACGCGCCGACGAGGAAGGTGGTGGTCGACATGGCGATCGTGGCCTGCGCCACGAAGGAGACCTCCTGGAACGTGTTGGTGAAGCACGCCGGGCGCCGCCCGATGTCCTGGACCAGCGACTGCACGCGGGACAGGGCGTGGTCGTGGGCCGGCGGCTGCTGCTGCTGCTGCTGGTGCTGGTAGGACGGCCGGGCAGAGGCCGGCCGGATGCCGTCGTCGGTGTCGTCCATGGTGCCGCTCACGCTCCCGGCGGCCCTGTCCTTCGGGCCGTAGGCGGCCTGGGAGAATGGTGTGATCGTGCCCTCGCCGTCGGACGACGACGGCGGTCCGTCGCTCTTCTTCAGGTCGGCCATGACGGGCTGGGCGAGAGATCAGAGGCCACGAGCTGCGAGCTGCTGCGCGTCCACATCGTCGTGTCCTACCTTAACGGGATGTGGGAGGCTTTAAGGGGGGGCAGATAGGTCTTTGATGGATCTCCAGTGGGTCGGACGACTCTGCAGCAGAAGGGCTAATTCCGTCTTTCGCCGACTCGGACGCTGTCCGACGCCGCGCTGCAGGCCGTCGGAGGGCGTTGTTTCTTTCGGGGCTTTGGAGTCGCCTCCTTTATTTCCACCGACAGAAAACTGCATCGCCACCCACACAGCGCGGCGGAGCTCGCAAGGTCAACCCCTCTTGTCCCGAACATGTTCTATTCGTTCGTCTGCGAGGACAATGCACTCTCACCCACAGCCGTTGGAACCATCCTCTGCAGAACGCCTCTCTGACTGTCGGTGGGTGCCGTAAACCCGTATTTCCGAGTCCTATGATGATGACGATAAAGACACATTCCAATCCCTTTTTGCAGCTTCGGGTCATACAAGGCCATCCCCCTCTCGGGGCATTGTTTGCTAGCGCTCGTTCAGATGTCAGCGCCCTGGCGATCAAGTACGTCCTTGACTGTCTACTTAGCAGGTAGCCTCGTGGGTAGAATAGGCTGGGATAGGAGCGTGCACGACCGCCAGTCTGTACTTGAGCAGAGTCTTCTTCGCGCGAGGAATAAGGCTACTCCTTGGCCCAAGGACGGCAGAGGTCTCGATGAGGAATTGATCGCAACATGTCCTGTGCAGCGAGGAACCTCGCGCATGGGAGCAGCTATTATCCCGACATAGACGTCACTTAGGAGGTGTTCTTGCTGGCAGTACGACTGCAGAATCCTCGCTCTACTGGTCCGCGCACGGCTCCCATCAGTAAGCCTCTCATCAGTATGGTGACATCGAGACTACTCAGTCGTCAGCATCACCTACACCCCGACCACAAAGGTCTCGTAGCGATAAACGCATACTCCGGCTGCGTGCGCCGCCGCCCCAGCCCTCGAGGTCTCCCCTGGTGATGAAGCCTCGTCAGGTTATTCTCTGTCTCAGCCTGGACCGACAAGACTGTCTTGCCCGTCGGTAGCCGGATTCCCTTCGCGTATGCGCCACTGACAGCTGGCATGTAACGGCGCGACCGTTACGCGCCCTGGTCACACAGACGGCGGGCCGGCGCGCATAGAGTTCGGCTACACGAAGCGAGCGCAGCGACAGGAGGCCAGGCGCACCCTCGCCGGCCGCCCACATCCCGCGGCGAGGGAAGACACAACAGCCCGATCCCCTCCCAAGGCCAAGATGGCAGGAGAACACCTGGGTGCGTGCGGCCTCCTCCTCCTCACCCAGGAGCAGCTCGCCCGGGAGCCAAGCGGACGAGCTGGCAATCAAACGCGGGCTCGACAATGCATGCCCGCATCAGAGGCGGCCTGAGCCACGCCAGTGTCCTGGCCAGGGCGGGTAGGTGACGACGCTCGCGGCAATGCGGCCGGAGAGTTATGTCTGGAGTGCATGCAGAGTGCTTCCGCCTGGCGGACAGACACCTCATGCGGAGGACTTCCTCTCGAAAAAGGGGTGTGGGTATATGCTGTGTTTGTGTTTGTATCGTGTGTGTCGTGTGTCGTGTAACGCTGAACAGCAGCAGCAGCAGCAGCCATCAGGCGAACTTCGTTCCTTGCAGGCGTTCGGACGGTCCACTCACCCCCCCGACAAGCATCATTTAGGGTTTCAGCCCTGGCATCCGATCCCGTCCTGTCAAAACCTGACAGCCCCGGCGGCGGCGGGGAGGGCCCAAATGGGGACATCGGCCCGCGCTCGCAGTCGATCAGATCAAAAGACCCAGAGGCGATGCCGGTACCCAGGCCGGGAGCGCAGCAGCAGGCGCGGACGGCTGGATCCGGCGTCAACAGACTCCTCCCCCAAGGGCCCTGGTTGCGACCTACCTCCATGCGCCAGGGGAGGGGGGTTTGTTGGCCTGGGAGAACCTGTTGGCTCCAGAGCGGGCTCTGGAGAGAGAGAGAGAGAGACTGGCCCCAGGAACGACGTCGGCGCAGGCTGGAAAGGCGGCCCATCTCCCGCGCCCTTCACGTCCGTGAGCGCAGGGCAGGATATCTGGGCTGCGTCACAGCCAGAGGGATCTGGGTAGGCAGGCCTGGGTCGCATTCCGGGGGGAGGCGAGCCTGGGCCTGGGGGGAGCTGCACGAACGACCGACATTAATACCGAGAACCAAACTTTGGGGCCGCTGGCCAGCGCGCGAAAGTGGAATCATCGCGAATCGGTCCGCGCCACGTCCAGCCAGCCAGCCAGCCAGCCAGCAGATCATGAGCAGCAGCAGGGGGCGAGAGCAGCCCTCACCGAGACGACAGAGCCAACTAATTGCCCAGCCCTTCCAGAGTAGATTGATTGCTCCGTGATATGTGAGGTCCCCCCAGCACGCCCCCCCTTTATGGAAATGGTGCCTCCTTTGGGCCAGCACCGGCCTGATCCGTGGACATTGCCACGTGGAGGACATGGCAGAAGAGGAAGTAGATTGTCTAAGAAGGTTTGCCGAAGTAATTAAACTGCGGGAGGGCATAGCAGGCTGCGGCAAGGTCTCGGAGACTGGTCCAAGAGGGCGCGATGCCCTGCAGCCAGTGTGTGTGTGTGTGTGTCTCCGTCTGCGAGATGTCGTGATCCCATATGCAGGTCGAATCCGTCGACCTCAGAAACTCTCTCCCCACCGCGCCCCCCCCCCAATAATACGATGCGGGAAAGGGAAAGCGATGGCCCTGGCCGTCGGGGATCATTTGTGCCTACCGGATCGATCGAACGGTAGAGAGCGACGATCAGGAAGATGAGATGATTCTTTTCTGGATCGGATGGGCTCGAGGCTCGAGGCCCCCTAACTATGCTATTGAGGATTGGGAGTTTCGGCCCGCCCACCGCGTTTCGACGGCCCTGCACGTGCCCGCAACGCAGGATGCGGCAACCCCTGCCGTGAAGGGCCTGTAGATAGAGAGAGGGCGTCATGGACGTTCAGTCCATGGGTGGATGGTTTGGGGGGGGGGGGCCTTGTGGCGTCTAAGGGCCCTGGGACGTGGGGGAAGGGAGCGCGCGAAGCCGTGCGTTTTCTCTGGTAGCATAAGCAGCCTTGCAGATCCCGTAAGCTCGAGGCCTAAGTACACGACATAGCAGTACCAGGCGTGCACCTCGAGGGGACGGCATGCTCGGGCAAGCTCGTCATTCGCCCCCCACAAGCGTTTCAGGTCGAGGGCGGAGAACAGCCCACCCGTCCATGCCTTACTCTTACTCTGGTACGCGTTGTTGGTTGGGGCCTGTGTTACGGGCGTCGTCGAGGGAAAACCTGCCTGGCTCCCGCCCGCATTGAACAGCAGCAGCTGAAGGTTTATTATGCCGGGCAAGGAGGAGGCGGCGAGGGGAGCCGGTGGGTTACGCCAGCCCGCAGGGCCCAGGGACGGGGTGACGGACATGTCTCTCGTCGACATACTCAGTCAGACGAGCGGAGAGGGCTCTGGGGCCCAATCAGCAGCAGCTACGCGAGCCGTATGCACCTGCGCGCAGGCTCTGGTCCGTCCCACACAAGGCGTGATGCCCAAACACGGGCCGCATCAAGCATGGCAGGGCAGGGAAGCACATCACGGCGGGGACTAGCCAGCCAGCCAGCGAGCCAGCGCGGTGGCGAGCAGATGAGGCAGCGGGAAGGCGGAACAGCACGGTACCGCCGTGCCAGGCAAAGCTGGCGATCGCCCTCACGCGCGACCGGAAGAGGCTCCCGCCCATCGAGCTGCTGCGCGAATGTGGCCTAGGCATGGCCTTCCCCCCTAGATCATGCTGGATGTCTCGTGTGCGCCGGCCAGAACCATGGCGAACGACGCGGAGATCCGCACCGGCCCGGCCAAAGAGCCCCCTCCCCCTCTGGTTTCTTGTCATTGGGACGAACAGTTGCTTCTGATGGCTCACTATGTAACACCGAAACGCTCGCAAAAGAAGAAACAGTAGACACCACCGCCGCCGCGACGCCTTCTCACTGGCCTGCCAGCGGGCCAGCGAGCCAGCCAGACGGCCCAGGTGGAACGGCGGACGTTCTGAGGTAGATTGACCTGCAAGCCTCTCGAGGGAGGCCAGGCCTGTCAGTATGCGTATGGTCTTGCTTGTTTGAGATCCGGCCTTCAGATGTCCAGGTGGGCGCCCATGGTACGAGCCTCCCTTTGCGCATGACAGGCTTGGATCGAGCATAGATCGTCGCCAGATATCGGCCATACCAGCCCAGGACCACAACCCCAACGGCTCCACACATCGCACTTGATGTATAGGACAGTGCCGTCCGTTCATGCTCTCTCGGAAGACATTAGCATTAGCACGTAGTTTGATGCGTTGATCTCGGGGTGGGGGGGCAGGCAGGGCAGGCAGGAAGACTGATCCGCAGTTTCGTGCAGTAGCACAGCCGATCAGGGCACAAATCAGCTCATCACCTTGCGCGTGGAGAAGAGAGGAGCCCGTCCAGCCCGACGCTCTACTGTGCCGTGTTCGTGGGCTCGAGGGCGTTTAACCTACCTACATACAGCGTGCCATATCTGTGTCCACTGCATGGCGAGGTATCCAGCTGGACCAAGGAACGCCCTGCAGCGGGTGAGCACACGGCACCCTCGCCTGCAGCCTTTTTCTTTTTTTTCAGGCCCATGACCCGTGACAAGAGTGATGCGCGGCACGTTCATCCGGTCTTGCAGGTGGATATCCCGGTCCTGAAGGCAGATCATCGTGGCCTTGTCTCTCTCACACACATCAGACGAAAGGGCGACGGCGGTTTCCCCCCCCCCCTGCCGGGCCCTCTGACGACGGGATCTCGAGCCAGCCCGATGGATGGTCACCCAGCCTGCTCCCCCCCTCCCATAGCCACGTACTCCACGGCAGGCCCCGTGAGTCGCGAAGCGCACAGCCGGCGCGGCGGGAAGCCTGGATGGCCCTGCCAGTTCGCGCCCTCCAGACGTTGAGGCTAGCAGCCAGCTAGTGCGCGCCCTGCCCTGGGGGCCCGTGGGCCGTGGGGATGTCGCGAGGAGCTCCTCCACGGGGGGCGGGGGCACGGCGATGTGGGCCACTGCGGCAGGGGACGCTGGCTGGCTGCCAGGCTCGCCCGTGAACGTATGGTACGGTACGAAGACGCAGAGGCAAGGGAGCTGGCTTCCCGCAGCCGAGGAGTCAGTCTCTAGGTGCTCCTGATGCTGCCCTCGGGGCGGACGGCCGTGACGGCTCTCGACCCTGGACGTCGCGTGCAAGTACCGAGGCCCGTCTGGTCGTCGACCGGAGTTTAAGCGAGCTGGCGAGCCCTGGCACGGCCCTGGCCCGCGCCCCGGCCAACGGGTTGCATAGTCTGGTAACCCGCGTGCGTAAAACCCAGGAACCGCGGCAGAAGAAGAACGAAGACGAAGAGGCGACTTGGACGTTGCTGGCACGGCTTTCCTTGGCAGAACGGCTTGGCAGCAGACAGCGCGCAGGGGCGCATGGGGGCCACGGCACAGCAGATGGGGCGCCTGATGGGGCAACGTCGTGTTCGGCACACCTCGCGCCCGCTGCGACGGCGCGAGCGATCTTTGCTGGTGCTTGCTGGCTGGTGCTTGCTGGCGCTTGTCTGGTGCTGGTAACCTCCGCGATGGGAGAGGAGAGGGACGCATCCGCTGATCCTAGCGTGACACCCTGCCCTGCCCTGCCCTGGCTTGGTGATCAGGAACCTGCCATGCCATGGCTGTGTTGGGAGGAGGAGGAGGACGGTTAATGCATCAATGCATGCACACCGATCGCATCGACAAGCTCGCTCTCGTCTGGACGGACAGGCAGGTAGACAGGTAGACAGACACACAGACAGAGATAGACCCGACCGCCTGGGAACGCCCACATGCCCGAGGCGCGCGCGCGCAATGTCGGGTCCCCGTCACGGCCTGGCGAGGCGGCTCAGGGCCAGGACAGGACCAGAAGACCAGACCAGAACCAGACCAGACCGAGGCGTTGCAGCTCGGATCGCCAGGCCGAGCCCGCGCTGGCTGGCACCCCCCATCCCCATCCCCATCCCCCATCTGTATCTGTGTGGGGCCCCGCGCGCGAGGGAGAGAGAGAGAGAGAGAGGCGTGGTTCCTGGTTGTGGATGTGAAGCTGCAGCGAGACGAGACGAGGCACGCGGGCTTCCGTGTGTCTCGTCATCAGCGCCAGGGACGGCGTCAATGCCGGCGACGACAACCCGCGACAGACCTCGCTTGGAAGAGTTCGAGGGCAGCAAGGGCAGCGAAACGTGGTAGCGAGGAACAGGATAGCAGGACAGCAGGATGGAGCTCACTGGGGCTGTCCTTCCTCAACCACTCCAAAGCATCATGACTGACTCCTCCGCGATGGGTGACAGTGACGTGATGTCGGCTCTCGTCCGCCCTCGCCCGCCCCTCGCCCGCTCTCCTCCAGGGCCGCCGCCGAGGCTCGCCGTACGTGGGCCAACCTGCCTCGACTCCACATCCACAGCGAGCCCAGGCCCACGCTCCACTCCACCTGGGCCAGACACCCACAGCAGTGCAGTGCAGCGCACAGCTCCACGGAGGAGGCACTGGGGAGGAGGGCTGATTGCGGGGAGCCCTGCCCTGCCATCCGTGCCGGGGGCCACCACGATGCAACCTCGTCTCCTCACCTCGCCGCCCCATGCTATTTTTTTTTTTTTCGTCCTCCTCCTCAACCCCGCGGGGACGGACTCCAAACACGGACTGGTGGCTCTTGGGGTCAAATCAGACGGGCCCTGCTGACCGCCATCTTCCCCATCGTCCTCACCCACACTGGGGCCCCCCTCGACGCCGTCAGAGAGCCGCCCTCCTCCTCCTCCCCTCCCCACCACACCCCCAAGAGCAGGCGGCCCTGGCGGAGGGTCCACTAGGTACCGTCCGCCCCCTCGCCCTCGTCTGGGCTGTTCTGTCTGTTCGGGCCGACATGCAGCAGCGAGCGTGCTGAGGCCATCACCTCTCTCAGCTGCGGCGCCCCCCCCCCGGCCCAGTTGCCTCCTGCTGTTGGCGGTAACGCAGGGCCGGAGCCATAGTTGCGCGGGCACACCGCCGTCACTACCGACATGAACATGGTGCGCCCATCGACATCGTCGTCGTCGTCGTCGTCGTCGTGGTGTGCGAGGTACATGCCAGACGCGGCGCTGTCGCCGGGCGGCCGCAGACGCCCCATACGCCGGATGTTCATGCATATGTGTTATAATACACACACACACACACGCATACACAGACTATGTACACACATACATATGTACTATGTTACACACGTACATATATTATTATGTACACACATACTATACATACACGCATGCATGCAGACATGCGTCCGAGAGTGCGGAGGACGCGCAGAGCTCGGACGGCGCCTGCAGCTTTTCTCCACCCAGTCTCGAGCTGTCTACTCTGTCTCTCGCTCGCTCTCCTCTTATGGAGTCAGTCGGGCCTCGTCTCGTCACCCCAGCCGCCCGCTGCATCGCCGCCGCAGCAGCAGGTGGTCACTGCAGCCGCTCGCTGCAGCAGGATGCGGAACCCGCCTGTGTGCTTGCTTGCTGTGGGCACAGCATGGGACCCACCTCCGCGAGGGATTGGGCCTGGCCCGCCTGGCCGTCTCGTGAGCTGCTTGCCCGCCCCGCGAACCCACCCGGCAGCAGGACTGGGGAGAGAGAGAGACGAGGACCAGGGGGGGTGGGTGCGTGGCTAGGTCCTCCCAGCCATGATGGCCTGCCTCTCACTCTCTCTCTGCGTCGGCCTCCCCCCCCCCCAAGAAGGGCCCGTTAATCTAAGAGAGGCCCTGCCCGGCCTTGGCTCTCTCTGGCCCAGGAGGCCGGAGCTTCGACAGACTGGAAAATGTCTCTCTGTTGCCCATCCGGCCCATCCTATCCCTCCTTCGTCCGCGTTATGGACGATCCCGGCTAGCCCCTCGGTCCCTTGAGGGCGGCGAACCATACTTTCGTGACCCTCACAGGGCCCTCTGGGCCAGTCGTCTTATAAGCCCAGCCCACCATCCCTCTGCCGTAGCTTATTTGCCTCCTCCCCCGGTCTCACGTCGTCACGCCTGCTCTCGAACGTGGACGCCCAATCTCTCTCGCTGCCCACACACACAGAGCCCCCCCCGTCTTCCCGTCGCCCGGCGCGCGCCTATATTGCGTGCCCTTTGACCCAGTAACGCCTCCAGGCCCTCGAGACCGTCCCCCGTGCTGTGGGGGGTGGTTTTCGATCCCATGTCGCCCCGTCCTGGGTCCTGAGCCATCCGCCTCCGCCCGGCCGTCCGCCTTGTCTCGCCTCGCCTGTCACGACGACCTCCATTTTTTATTTTTATTTTTTATTTTTTATTTTCCGCGCATGACACACTAATCCTCTGTGGGCTGTTGTAGAGGGCGCCGCAGGGAGAAAGACCACCACGGCCGACATCCTCTGACCGGCCCCCCTCAGGGAAGAAACCTCCCTCCCCCCCGTGGCAAGCGTCTCACGCTCTCGCTCGACGCCGGGTCGGGCAGCAGCACGCATCTCGACGGGGCCCTGAACGGCCCCCCCCACGGGTCTTGTCCCCGGGAGAGAAGACGGTCGGAGACCACAACTGAGTCGCCGGGGCGAACAGAACGGAGATAGGATTTTGGGGAGGGGGAAGGGCGCCGCTGATCAGCCTCCCCCCCGGAGCAGCAGCAGCAACTGCAGCAGCAGCAGCAGCACCACAACACCAAGGAAGGGATCGGATGCCCACATGCAGAAGTCTGGTACGACAAATTGCTTCCTCAAATTTGCGTCCCACATCTCTGCCCTGTTCTAGGTAAGTCCAGTCTCACATCTCGCGGCGCGCCGTGCGCTCATCTAGACTTCTACTGTTCCCCCCCGTTCATGCAAGGCCCTGCGTCTCCCCCCCCCCGGCCTCACCCACCACCCCATGCCTCCTCCCCGGATTCACAGCCCGGCAGACCTCGTCCGAACCTGGTGATCTCCTGTGTCGTTCGACGGACGGGCTGAGAAATTCTCCGGCGTGGTGGCTGCTGCGGCCTGTCTCGAACTTGTCAACTTCGCCATCCTCCCCGCACCCGCTCTAGTCTCAGACAGCCTGCTTCACGCTACCGCCTCCTGCTTGCTGTCCAGAGGCTGTGCTAACCTTGACTCCGCCTGGGCGTCTAGCTAGGTCTCTGGGGTCTGTATATATGTGAGGGCCGTCTGCTTGATCTCAGCGCTAGAGAAGACAGAGGGGCAGAGAGACAGACAGAGAAGAGAGAGCGCGAGAGAGAGCGCACGCCATCAGATTGTCAGGAGACAGACGAAGGCGGTTCACTTGCGACGACCACGTCCTGCGATTCCTGCAACGCCATGCACGAGGAGCGCCGTCGATGATTCACACTTCAACCCGAGACATTGCCTGCTGGATCGTGTCGTCCTGACCGAAGGAAGTCTCTCCCTCTGAGCTCGGCCTCGGCCCCAGCAAAGCCGCCATCATGTTATCCAATCCTCTACAGCGGTTCTCGCCGTACCATTCTCTCTCATCGTCGAACCTGCTGTCCAACAGCCATGTGCCCCAGAACCATTTGCAGCACACGGGGCTCGAGGGCCTGCCCCAGGGCCCTCACTATGCGCTGCAACACCTCCAGCAGCACGTCGGCGCGCACAACCCTCACCTCCACCGCCCCGGCCCCCAGGGCAAGCACAGACAGCACCCGTACGGGCCCAGCGGCGGGCGGTCCGCGAGCGTCAGCGGCCCCGTCAGGCGGCGGATCTCGCGTGCCTGCGACCAGTGCAACCAGCTCCGGACGAAGTGCGACGGGCAGCACCCCTGCGCCCACTGTATAGGTAAGTCTTGGAACCCCCGCCCTCGCAGCTTGGGAGAGAGGCCCGGCCGGGAGGCTAAGCGATGCAGAGTTTGGTCTCGGCTGCGAGTACCAGCGAGAGAGGAAGAAGAGGGGCAAGGCGTCCCGGAAAGACCTCGCCCAGCAGGCCGCGGCCCAGGCTGCGGCGGCGCAGGCGGACCCCAAGTCGCCGACGCCGGGGGCCGAGAACAGCAAGCCCGGCGACCACCCGGAGGCGAAGACGGACTCTTCGGCGGCGACAGGGAACGACCTGCGGACAAACGAGGTGGGAGGCGACGACGGCCTGCAAAATGAAGAGCGCTCGTCGAGCCTGGAGAGCGCGCCAGATCTGGGCGCGCACGCGCCGCAGATGGCTGGTCACCCTGGGATCATGGACCACGACGACCTCGACAACCAGGGGGCTTTCGACCCCAACAGCTACGCCGGTGTCCACCACGCATACGACGGGCAGGCTATGGACGCCCACATGATGAACGCCGGCGGCCATCCTGTCTATGGCTCGAGCCAGGGCGCGATGCCAGCTTATCCCGATCTATCGTACGGAATACAAACGCAGCCGACACCAGGCTTCGCACCAAGCCCGACTACTTTCCGGATGACGACGAGTCCCATGAGCGCCTACCCAATGGCTCGGGATGACCCTTCTCCTGGCTGGATGAATCTGCCATCTCCACCCAGGCAGTACTCTACGCACATCCCAGCACCGAACTTCCACAACTCACAGCTTCGTTATCCCGTCCTGGAACCCCTGGTTCCTCACCTGGGGAACGTCCTACCGCTCTCCCTCGCCTGCGACCTTATCGACGTCTATTTCTCGAGCTCCTCCTCCGCGCAGATGCACCCCATGTCCCCCTACGTCCTGGGCTGTGTCTTCCGCAAGCGGTCCTTCCTCCACCCGTCGAGGCCGCGGCGGTGCCAGCCCGCCCTGCTGGCGAGCATGCTCTGGGTGGCGGCCCAGACGAGCGACGCGCCCCTGCTGACCAGCGTGCCCTCGGCCCGGGGCAAGATCTGCCAGAAGCTGCTGGAGCTGACCGTCAGCCTGCTGCGGCCGCTGATCCACACGCCCGCCGAGGACGCGTCGGCGGTGTCCAGCCCGCCGGCCATCGACGGCGTGGCGCTCGGCGGCCTGGGCGTCGCGCTGCCGGGGACGATCAGCATGGAGGCGCTGATCAGCGAGACGGGCCCGTTCGGCGCGGCGGGCACCGTGGACGACGTCGTCACCTACATCCACCTGGCCACGGTGGTCTCCGCGAGCGAGTACAAGGGGGCCAGCCTGCGCTGGTGGAACGCCGCGTGGTCGCTGGCGCGCGAGCTGCGGCTGGGCAGGGAGCTCCCGCGGTCCATGAGCGCGCCCGACCCGGAGGGCGACGGCGCCGACGGCCAGCCCGACATCCCCGGGCTCATCACCGAGGAGGAGCGCGAGGAGCGCCGCCGCGTCTGGTGGCTCGTCTACATCGTCGACCGCCACCTGGCGCTGTGCTACAACCGCCCGCTGTTCCTGCTCGACATCGAGTGCGACGGCCTGCTCCAGCCGCTCGACGACACCGCCTACCAGAACGCCGAGTTCGACCCGCATCAGGCCCAGGCCCAGGCCCAGGCGCAGGTGACGGACCCCAGCGTGATGGCCTCCGACCCCTCGGCGGAGCAGCAGCCGCCGCCCCCGCGGCGCGCGCGCGGGCCCACCTTCGAGTGCAGCGGCCACAGCATCTACGGCTACTTCCTGCCGCTGATGGCGATCCTGGGCGAGATCGTCGACCTGAACCACGCGCGCAACCACCCGCGGTTCGGCGTCGGGTTCCGGTCCGCGCGCGAGTTCGACGCGCAGGCCATGGAGATCACGCGGCACCTCGAGCTATACGAGCAGAGCCTGAAGCGGTTTGCGCAGCGGCACCTGGGCGCGGGCAAGGCGGCGGAGGACAACGGCCAGGAGGACGGCCCGGTGGACATGGGCACGCCGTCGGTGCAGTCGGTCCACAGCGTGCTCACGAGCGTCAGCCGGCTGAGCGAGTCGGAGATCCAGACGCGCATCGTCATCGCGTACGGCACGCACGTCATGCACGTGCTGCACGTCCTGCTCACCGGCAAGTGGGACCCGATCAACCTCCTCGACGACATCGACCTATGGATCAGCTCGCAGGGCTTCATCACCGCCACCGGCCACGCCGTCTCCGCCGCCGAGGCCATCAGCCACATCCTCGAGTACGACCCCGGCCTCGAGTTCATGCCCTTCTTCTTCGGCATCTACCTCCTCCAGGGGTCCTTCCTGCTGCTGCTGATCGCCGACAAGCTGCAGAGCGAGGCCTCGCCGAGCGTCGTGAAGGCCTGCGAGACGATCATCAGGGCCCACGAGGCCTGTGTCGTCACGCTCAACACTGAATACCAGGTCAGCATCTTCTTTTCCTTTCCTTCTCCTAGTCCCCTCGTATCCAACACGTCCATACTGACCCGGGCCCCAACACAGCGGAACTTCAGCAGAGTCATGCGCAGCGCCCTCGCCCAGGTCCGCGGCCGCGTGCCGGAGGACCTCGGCGAGCAGCACCAGCGCCGCCGCGAGCTGCTCGCGCTGTACCGCTGGACCGGCGACGGGACCGGTCTGGCTCTCTGAGCGGCTCGCGCCCGTCTGTTCTGTCTTTGCTACAGCAAAGATCTAGTCCTGCCCGCGTGTCGATATCGCTCCGCCGGGGAAAGGGATCATCACGCACGCATGCTGGGTACGAAAAAGCGGGGAGAGGCCAACTCTTTTTTATTTCTTCTTCTTGTGTCTTCCGGACCAGGCGAGAGCGGAAACAGCGCTGATTCTTCGGTGACGAGACTGCTCGGCATGTCAATTTTCGACGGTACTCATATTTCAGTTCTGGCGGCTTCGATGCCGGCTTTCCGAGAGCACGGCACGAGCGTCTTTCTATTATTCCCTTATTCACGGGGTGGGACGGGGTCGGGTTTCCGGTGAGCGGTCTTTCGGCTGCGAAACAAACAAATACCACTGGCGCAATAGGTTTCCCGCGGTCTTGAATACATTTTTGATACAAAAAACAAAAATATCATTTCTGCCTTACCTGGATGCTTATCGTGCCTTTGTCTTCCCGTCGTCCTATCTCGAGGGTATTGCGCGGCACTGTGCTTCTGACGTGACGCCCGGCATCCACGAGACCTTTAGCCGCCATGTGCACGTCTACTTGGAAACTGAATCTGGCTCAGAATCCTTATCACGGTTGAGAGGATGGACGGCTCGATCGGACCGTGAGCGCACGGAATCCTACTGGACTCTCCCCGGAATCCAATGTCCCGTTTTATCCAGGGACGCTGATACATGCCAACGGTCAGATCCAAATAGCCGAGAACACAAATTAGCAATTGTACGATTTGACACCCGGCAGTCGTCTCAGCCCACGCCATCCATCATCCTCTCGTGCCCGTGTCTTGACCTCCTACTAGTTTACCATGTCGTGTCACCGGCCAGCTCCACGGCTTCCCGCCAGGAGGACAGCTCAGCCCACCCAAAGCTGCCCGGCAGCTCTGCAGCGGGCGCAGGGCGACCTCCTGTCGGCGGCGGCGCGTCTGCCTTGTCACCATCCGCCTCGAGCACGGGCGGTCGTCGACCTCTCCGCCTCCGCCTCCTGCGGGAGAACCACCAGGTCGAGACGCCCAGCGCGGCAGCGCCCAGCACCGCCACGGCGACCCCGATCCCCACCGCCGCAGAGGCAGAAAGGCCGCCGGCCGAGACGGTTCCGGGAGACCTCGCGGAGGGCGTTGTCAAGGGTGGGCTGCTCTCAGCCTGGGCGCTCGTCGCTGCCGTCGCGGACGGAGCGGCGCCCGCCGTGCTCGTCGGGTATAGCTATGGCATACGGTCATGTCAGGCGGTCTTCCCTGATCCGGGAGTTACATATATATATACTGACATTGTACGTAGAGTACCTGGTGTCATCGATGAGCCCCAGCTCCCGGAAGGTGAACTGCTCGCCGGGCTGCGGCGCGGTGATGTTCGAGTCCATGCGTATGAGCGACGTTGCGGCGACGCTCAGCCGCCAGCTCGACCCGTTGGCGAGGTTGAAAAAGTAGTACGTGCCGTCGCCCCACGGCTCGACGCGCCAGAGCATGGAAGCGTCCGTGGCCCGATAGTTGGCCACGACCGGGAAGGTGTCGCCGATGGCCGCGTCCGAGCTGTCGCTGCCGGCCCCCGAGGATGTCGCCGCCAGGTACGCGTCCGGCCCGAGGTTCCGGCACCGGAGGAGGTAGACTGAGGCGTTGTAGGCCCAGAACTGCCAGGCCTCGTCCGGCCGGCTGGCGTTGGTCACTTGGAAGAAGACGGAGCCCTGCGTGTCGTTGCTCGCGTACAGCGGCGTCCCCATCATGGACTGGCCGGCCTGCCTCGTCACGTTGACCTGGTACCAGGCGTTCTGGTCGAAGTTCAGAGAGCCCATCTCTTTCGGGTCAGGGGCTTGGGTAGGCGAGCGAGCTTGGCTGGGTCATGATGGCTGGGGCGGCACTTGCCAGTGGGCGTTCTGGGCTGTGAGGGAGGAGGGGAGAGAAGGAGACAGAGGCAGCCTCGGGTAGATATATAGATTAACTGGCCCCCAAAGTCCAGGACGGTTTTCGGCACAAAGAAGCGCATGGAATCTCTCACGCGGACATAAACGGCGTAGAGGGCATTGCCAGTCCCGGAGTTCCGGTTCACTGCATGTACGTGTGAGATTGCCTGGTGTCGCGAGTGGCTCCCCAGCCCGAGATCTTCACTCACAGCCTCAGCCCGGCCGCGATGTATTTGTCAGACCTGGATGAAAGAGAGCCTAGGCGTAAGTACAGTCTGTCCCAGAACTCCCGCGAGAGCCCAATATTGGCTGGTCCTGAATTCATGTGCTTCACACGAGGTCATCCTGCACTGGTTCCTGCGGTTCCTGGGCCACTCGTCTGCCGAGCTGGACTTTCTGTCGCAAGAAGAGCAGGACATGCCCTTTCGGATGACGCGAGGTTGAGAAACTACAAGTCTGCTGCGGACCTGGGCTTACCGTTGCATCGCATACGAGAGAACCCTCCCCTTTCACCACCACCACCCCCCCCCGGTTCTCCTTCGCGAGAGGGCCACCGCAGCGCCCGTGTCTCGTGGGGTCTGCACGATGGCGCGCAGCAGCCGAGCCTCGGGTATAATACGCTTAAAGCAGCCTACCCTTCACCCAGGCGAGATGGGCCAGCCCTCGCCTGGCCCAGGCCAGAAGCAACCGCGCCCAGTCCTGGGCTCAAGTGAGCGGCGTCCTCGGGCCCTGCAGGCCCAGCCGTCAGACTGTGAGGCCCGCGTGGTGTCTGCCACGAATCATACCTGGGGGCGTCTGTTGGTTGAGGGCATTGCCAGACTGCCCGAAGCGACCACCAGGCCGGACCCGGCCGGTCTGCGTTGTTGGGCTCGCTTTTATCAGCGATTGGCCAGAGCTGGCTGGACTTGCACTCAAGGCGTCCATTGGAAGCCGAGTCGAGGCGGCCTCTGCGTCTGTCGTGCTCCGCCGAGTGGTTCTACTCCTTCACATCGACGTCTGGGAACATGTATGTGTGTTGTAGGGTCGCTCATAGATCATGTTCTGGAGTAGAGTGGGATGGCCTATATCTCGAGTGAACTACATGGCCCTGGAAAATTCGCTGTACTGAGAATGAATTCTTTAATTGACTAACACAGAGGTATCATTGACATCGCCATCTTTCTCTGCGCACTGGTCAGTTTCCTTCAAGTTGAGTGGTACGGGGCTTTTTTCACGATAATATCATGCCGGGCGGAAATCCACTGGGGGAGAGAATTAGGTTGAGATACAAGTGGAACGCGGAGCAATTCACAGAAAACTATATAGAGGCTACATTAGAAGGTTCCTTGGGCACCTACAATATCTGGTTCTGGCATTTTTCAGCATCACTAGCTAGATGATGACTCTGAAGACCGCCACGAGCAACTCGGATACAGACAAATTCCCAAGACCAGATTACGTCTTCATAATTCCACAGGCGAAGCCCCCGATCACCGCTTCGTCATGCCGAAATCTTTAAGAGTAGTCTTGAAAGCTCAGCAGTACAGCAGACAGAACACCAACCTCAGGAAAAAGGTACGGAACAGTACGCGAAGTGGGCGGGCAGTCGACCGTGCATAGCTAGTCGTCAAAGGTGCTCAGCGGGATCGAGCACGAGACCGCAAAGTTGGGCATGTCCACGACCTCGGTCATGCGCAGGCTCGCGGCGACACTCGCCAGCATGTAGCCCTCGGGGCGCGGCAGGCCCTTCTCCGTCTCCAGCCAGTCGACCAGCCCGCGCAGGGCCATGCGCGCGGCCTCGCGCGGGTCGGCGTGGATGCCGAGCGCGGCGTAGGTGCCGCGGAGGTCATCCTCAGCGACCTCAGCGGGGCGCGGCGGCGTCACGTAGTGCGGGCACCGCAGCGCCATCCAGCCGGGGCTGCCGCGCTTGACGACGCTCAGGCGCACGGTCGCGCGCATCGGCGTCTCGATGGCCGTCCCGCACACCTCGCCGTCGCCCTGCGCGGCGTGCCCGTCGCCGCAGCTGAACAGGGCGCCCGGCACCTGCACGGGCAGGTACACGGTCGACCCGACGCCCAGGTACCGCGTGTCGACGTTGCCGCCGGACAGCGCGTACGGCGGGATGGTGGGCAGCTCGCCGGGCGCCGCGGGCGCGATGCCGATAACGCCCAGGAAGGGCCGGACCGGGACCGAGATGCCGGGCCGGAAGACGGCGCGGCGCGGGGCCCCGGCGCCCGCGCCCGCCGCGGCCGGGCGGAGCGAATCGGGGCGCAGGTCCCAGATCTTGACGTGCTGCTCGGGGAACTCGTCGGCGAGGAGGCCAAAGCCATTGAAGATGGCGGTCCAGCCGTAGTCGGCGGGGTGCAGGGCGCCGATCTCGACCTTGAGGACGTCGCCGGGCTCGGCGCCCTCGACGAAGACGGGGCCGAAGGCCGGGTCGGCCTGGGCGAAGTCGAAGGCCGCGAGGGCGGTAGCCTCGTTGTCGGGGCGCACCTGGTTGTTGCCGCCGTCCTTGAGGTCGAAGGTGACCTCAGAGCCGGAGGGGACGGTGAGGGCGGGCGGGATGGAGTTGTCCCATTTCAGGTGCGCCCTGGAGGGGGGGATGTGGAAGGAGTGGGCCATGATGCCGGTGGGTGCGTTATCTCTCTGTCAGGACTGGCTCTGCTGTGAAGAGGGGGAGGGGGAGGAGGAGGAGGAGGAGGAGGAGGAGGAAAACAAGAGGACATATCAACGGCATGGCGCCGTGGTACTCGGTGCAGATATCAAACCATATTAAACCATATCAAACCTCGAAGCACTCATTCATTCTTCTTCTCCCCGCACCGGCTCATCTGGTACTTAGTAAGGGCCACAAAGTTAAAAAAGGCCTCCTGTCCTCTTTGTCTTCTGGTGATTCCATATCTCTATCTTTATCTGTATCTGTATCTGTATCTGCCACCGTCTTTCGTGCTCGTGAGAAGAGACGAGCCAGATGCAGAAGGTTCCTGGGAAACCCGCGGACGCCGGTAGCTAGCCTGAGATGCATGCCCCCTGCTGCGGGAAAAATGTCTCAGGGGTGCTCCAGGCCCAGAGTTACAGGGCTCTCGCTGCCGGCACGCTCTGGAACGTGCCTAGGGTTCTAGGGCCTATTTGCTGGAGGTGAGGTGCCAGGGCCTATCTGCTGGGGGGGCTACCCACGCTATCACCCACGCTACCCCGTCGTCACCCAGCAGAACGAGCGCTGTCCAAGTTCCACGCCTCATCCCGGGCCGTCTTCGCCTCAGGATCCCGCACATGAGATTAAAAAAAAAAAAAAAGTAACAAAGACAATCATGATGCGGCCATCTCCTCAGCAGGCAGGTGGCTGGACCTGACGAGCAAGCAGGCCTGCTTCTCCTCCTCACCGCTTCTTATCACGTCTGACGGCGCCAGCTCGTGAGACATCTTGTGCGAACAACAACAACAACAACACCATCATCTGCGCCCACCGCGCCTGAGCAGCCATCATCACCACCACCATCACCACCACCAGCCGTTGTGGACGGACCCGCCCAGGATGGCCTTCACCATGCACTCCCACTCGGGCCAGTTCTGCCCCGGCCACGCCAAGGACCAGCTCGAGGACGTCGTCCGCCACGCCATCAGCATCGGCTACAAGACCATGGGCCTGACGGAGCACATGCCGCGCACCGCGCTGGAGGACCTCTACCCGGAGGAGCTAGACGACCCGGCGGGCTCGCTCGCCGCCCTCGCGCCGCGCCACGAGGCGTACCTGGCCGAGGCCCAGCGGCTGCGCGCCAAGTACGCGGGGCAGATCCACCTGCTCGTCGGCTTCGAGGGCGAGTTCATCCGCCCCGCTGCCTACGCCCCGCTGATGCGCGCCCTCGCCGCCCACCCGGCCGTCGACTACTTCATCGGCTCGCTGCACCACGCCTGCGGCGTGCCCATCGACTTCGACGCCGCCCACTACGCGCGCGCGCGCGACGCCGCCGGCGGCTCCGAGGAGCAGCTGTGGGGCCGCTACTACGACGAGCAGCACGCCATGCTGGCGGCGCTGCGCCCCCGCGTCGTCGGCCACTTCGACCTGGTGCGCCTGCTGAGCGACGAGCCCGGCCGCGACGTGCGGACGGCGTGGGGCGGGCGCGTGTGGGCGCGCGTCGTGCGTAACCTCGCCGCCGCGCGCGCCGCCGGCGGCTGGCTCGAGTGCAACAGCAGCGCGCTGCGCAAGGGCCTCGCCGAGCCGTACCCGGCGCGGCCCATCGCCGAGGAGTGGCTGCGCATGGGCGGCCGGTTCACGCTGTCGGACGACAGCCACGGCATCGCGCAGGTCGCGACCAACTACGGGCGCGCGCTGGACTACCTCGCGTCCCTCGGCGTGGCGGAGGTGTGGACGCTGCGGCGGGAGGAGCAGCAGCCGCAGCAGCAGGAGGAGGACGGGGAGAAGAAGGCCGTGCTGAAGGAGGTCAGCGTTTCGCTGGCGGAGGTCCGCGAGAGCCTGGCGCGGGCGTGAGAGCGCGCGCCGAGACGTGTGGGCCCGGGGAGATGCCCGGCCTGCAAGGAACCTAGACGGGATACAGGACAGGACAGGACAGGACGGGACGGCGCGGATAGAGATGCCCTCAGCGGCAGCACCATAGACGGACCGCAGACTTAGAAGCCGTGGGCCACGCACGCGCCCCCCAGCCTGCTCTATATCGGCCCACACTATAGACAGAAGACAGATGCCAGAGCAATCTGAGTGGCGTGCGTGCCGGACGACCCTCACATGACCATGTGGAATCATTTTCAGTTTGCATAAGTACCCCCCCAGCCGTGCCAGCCTGGCCAGCCTGCAGCCCTTATGCCCTACATGATACATGGCATACATAGCATACATATACAATATACATGCCAGATCCGGCGGGCTGGGTCGCCCCTTAGCGAGCAAACGGTGTGGGGACGGGATCCCGGCGGAGGGCCGGCGCCGGAGGCCAGCCCCGACTAGGCCCAAACGGGCCAAAAGTGTCAACGGAAAGGCGCGTACGCCAAACCGCACCCGCACCGCTCCCACACGAACCCGCCCACCACGCACCGTTCCCCCCTCCCCCTTGGCTTGGGACCAGGGACCCGCGGCTGCTGGCTCCTGAGAGAGATGACTCTTCTCTGTCAGCCGGGATGTCGGTCGGTCTGGCCAACTGCAGGCCTAGCGGTGATTGGCCCTGGCGCGTGCCCCGGTCCAGCTCGATATCGGCCTTTGAATAATCAAGTACGCCTCGTCGCAGCCGCAGCCCAGCGACTCTTCTTCTGGCTGACCAACTCACTCTCACTCACCTAATCTGGCTCTCTGGCATGCTCATGCTCTGTTCCTCCTGGTGGCGCCAGCAAGGAGTCACACGGCGCGAGCAGCGCGCGGAGAGAGACATCCAGAGGCGGACGTGCTCGTCTCGTCCCCCACCCCGTCGTCGTTTGGTCTGAGGAGGACTGACTACTGCCCCTGGGGACACACACGGCTATATATCAGGCGCATGGCCTGGCCGGCGGGGTTCTCATCCGCATACCACCAACGCTGGCATCCGACGTGAAGGGCGCGCCTGTGTCAAGGGGCCGTCACGATTAGTGAGCGACTGCCAGCACGGCTACCCGGGGCTATCTTTGACCACACGTTCCATACACTTGGCCCGACGCCCTTCCTGTCGGGCACCACGCCCTGCGGCCGCAGCCATGGCGGAATTTGTCAACTGGGACCACGCCGAGCAGAGCCCAGCCGGATCGGGCAACATGCCGCCCGGCCTGGGAACCAACCTCGACCTCCAGCCAGTGGGGGCCAACCACGACTTCGACCTGGCCCTGGCCAACATCGACGGCGACGACTTCTCCTTCTGGGCCCTCGAGCACTTCGAGACCAGCCACCTGGATCCCGCGCTGGGCCGGGCGGAGGCCGCCGTGGGGCCCGCCGCCCTCAACCTCCAGGTCCAGGAGCCGCCGTGCGATGCGTGTCGCGCCAGCGGGTTCGAGTGCAAGAGGATCGCCGAGGACAAGTGCAAGGCCTGCTGCACGAGCTGCGTCGCCCTCGACGTCCGCTGCAGCTTCTCCCGCCCTCCCGGCCGGGACAGCGCCGGCGAGCACGCCCACGCCCTCCTCGAGGACGCCCAGCACGGCGACCCCCGGAGCAGCTCGTCCCCGGACCTGCTGAACAACAACCCGGCCGCCGCTGGCAACGACTCCGGGAACGACAACACCAGCCCGCGGCCGCCGGCCGTGCCCAAGATCGGCGCCCGGTTCTCGCGCGAGTCCGTGCGCGTCCTGAAGGCCTGGCTGTCGACGCACTCCCACCGCCCCTACCCCAACGACGAGGAGCGCGAGAGCCTCCAGCGGCAGACCGGCCTCAACAGGACCCAGATCGGGAACTGGCTCGCCAACGCCCGCCGGCGGTCCAAGGGCAAGTTCCAGCGGACGCGTTCGACGTCCCCCAGCGTGCGGGGCTGGTCCGGCGCCGTTGAGATCCCTCGCAGACGGGGCACGCCTGCTCTCGAGGCCGAGGATCTAAGCCCCCTCCAGCGCTGGGAGAATTCCCCCCCAGGTACTGTCCACCTCTGCCCCTTGGCCTCTCGAGGTACTGACCTTCGCCTAGAAAACGAACCAGCCAGCGTCACTGCTATCGCCTCTGCCATCCTGCACTCCAATCCGTACGACTCGGGCCTCAACAGTCCGTTCAACCTTACCGATGATGACGCCGGCCGCTCCTGTAAGGGCTCGTCAGCCAGCAGTTTCGGCACCTCGCCGTCGTCTGCCTCGTTTGCTTCTGCGTATTCGCGCGGCTCGCGCGGCTCCTTTCAGTCCTTCGAGCAGAGGGGGCGGAGGAGGCGCCGCAGGCGGACTGTTCCGAAGAAGGAGACTGAGAAGGCTGGTCTGAGCGCTCCTCCTAAGACTTTTCAATGCACATTTTGTACGGTATGTTGTGACTCTCACCCTCGTACACCGCCCTCTCGTATTCTGCCCTTTGGCACCTTCATCGGTTGCTCTGTTGGCTGTCTGGAGATGGGATGATGCTGATAGGCGCACAGGAGTCCTTCCGCACGAAGCACGACTGGCAGAGGCACGAGAAGTCTCTGCACCTGTCGCTAGAGCGATGGGTCTGCAGCCCGAATGGCCCCAGGGCACTCAACCCCGAGACCAAGAAAGTGTGCTGCGTCTTCTGCGGCTCCGTCGACCCCGACCATGCGCACACCGAGGGCCATAACCACACCGCCTGCCAGGAGAAGTCGCTCGACGAGCGCACCTTCTACCGCAAGGACCACCTGCGCCAGCACCTGAAGCTCGTCCACAACTCGAAGTACCTGAACTGGAGCATGGACGCCTGGAAGGTCCCCACGCCCGACATACGCAGCCGCTGCGGGTTCTGCGACCTGGTCCTGAGCAGCTGGCCGGCCCGGGTCGATCACCTGGCCGAGCACTTCAAGACGGGCTCTGATATGAGGGACTGGAAGGGGGACTGGGGCTTTGAGCCGGCCGTGTCCTCTATGATTGAGAATGCTATTCCGCCATGTAAGTCCACTGGTTCATCCTCCCTATGTCGTAAAGAGTCCTTGGCTCTCGCAGCATTCACAATTTGGCCTGCTCACAATACTGCCCGATAGTCATGATTCACAACGAACGGACGACCCCGTTACCATTCCAGGCAGGCCAGCAGTCTCTGGAGTCCCCGCGAAGCGGGTACGAGTTGATTAAGATGGAGCTAGTTTACATGCTCGAGAACCGTCGAGACAGCAACGCAGCCATCCTATCGGACGATGAGATGCAGCATCAGGCGTGCCGGATCATCTACGCCTCCGAGGTCCTCTCCAAAAGCGAGGCCGCGCCGCAGGCCAGCTGGCTTCGGGACCTGCTGATGTCTTCAGACGAGCTGAGCCTGCGGGCTCGAATGGGCCCCCTGCGTGGCCAGGCCGAGAACTGTTTGGACCAGCTGCGGGTCAACGGCAAAGACAACATTTTCGATGGATGTCCCCTAGAGAGGCATCTAAGCGACTTCGTCAGCGCGAGAACGCTTCTCAGTTTGAGCGCGACAAATGAGGAACTGCAGATCGAGGCCTGTAATATCGTCGCGAGGATGGAAGATGCCACCGTCATGCCTTCGGAAGAGTTCGCGAACTTCCTCTTACGTCTGATCCTCAAAAGGCCAGGATGGCTATCAGGCTTTCGCCAGAGGGCAGGCTTGCTTCCCGTAGACGATGCTCTCAGCTTCGGCGTTCAGGGCCCCGTCAACCCCACAGTTCAGAGTTATTCACAACTTGAAAGAGAGCTTGGCGAATTTGTCAGGAACCACCGGGCCACAGAGGCGACGGGGCCATCGGACGATAAGCTTCGGAAGCACGCCCGCTGCATCGTGTCCAAGTGTCAAAACAGCTGGCGGAATACGGCTGCCGACAACGCCGCCTGGCTGACCGCCTTCAAACAACGACATTTCCAGAGCCAGGGCCCTCAGCCGGTTCCGGGCAGCGACAATCTGTCACCGGCTGGGGCCACTCAGTTTGACTCGGACATGGGCAATACCGCCGACGTCACGAATCCAGCGGTCGCCTTCAATAATCTCAGGCCGACGAGCGCAGCAAGCCCGGCTATACAGTCCACAAACACCCTCAGGCAGAGCCAGTTCTTCCTTAGCAGCTCTGGCTGCTTTCGCCGCCTGGCGAGAGAACTGGCCAGATTCGTGGCCGCGTCTGTGTCGACAAATAATCCGAATCAGCATGTGCCAACAGACGAGGAAATACAACATCAGGCCCGATGGATTTTATATGACGAGTAAGTTGCTCGGTTTCTTGGCCCCGGCTGCCGTCTCGATATTAACACGCCATCTTCAGTGACGACCCTTTCAACCATACTGCGGCCGACAACGCAGAGTGGCTTTTGCATTTTAAACGCTCCGTGGGCATCCTTCCGAACGTAGAGGGTAGCGGCCTGCCGCGTCTGTGGAACGGTGGTGCCGGAGGGCTTCCCCTCGCAGACCAGTGGCAGCAGAGCGTCACCACCTCCTTCCAGAACACGGCTCCGGAAGCAATAGCTCCCCTGGTGTCGACAGAGCCGATGCAAATCGATAATGGGCCCCTCGGTGGTCTTGACCTGGGCTCCATCGATGCGATGGACGTGCCGCTGATACCGGACCCGGGGACGGTCTTCGCGTGCCGCGAGTTCGAAGACAAGCTCGTGCAGTTCGCCGTGGCGGAGGTGGCTAGCTCGGGCCGCATGCCGGCGGACGAGGCCATCCAGGCGCGGGCGAAGGAGGTCTCGGGGCTGGAGGTCTGGCAGGCGCAGCCCACGCCCGCGGACGACCCCGTCCTCCTCGCAAAGTTCAAGGAGCTGGTGGTCAACAAGGTGAAGGCGGTGCTGGGCGGGCACGACGAAGGGATGAGCAGCCACAAGCCGCAGACGAGCACGGTACCCGCGGTAGCGCATGCGCCGGAGAGGGGGCTGGACGCGATCGATCCGGGCTTGCTCCCGGCGCTGGAGCCCGGCGAGAATCTAAAGAGATGTGGGGCCGGGACTCTGCCTCAAGACGTGCAGGTTGCTATATCAGAGGAGAAGCTGGAGGAGATCATCAAAGAGATACGGGCAGAGAGGTGACCACAATCACAGGTTCAGCATCATGATGCAGTTCGCGCAGCAATGCCTTGGGAATAAGATTGCTAAGACGCACCAAGAAGCAGATGGTCCGAGAAGAAGCATAATGCGATGCGGGGCATAGATTCAGAAGGCTTGATAGGTTTCATTCATGCAATTCTCATCCCCCTATCAGAAAACTAAATCCACAGCTTTTACCGACACCCTCTACCCCTACAGCTCTAATGTTCCCGGTGGAACTCCTCGATATCTTTCTTCAGGGACCTCGAATCATCTTCCTCCACCAGGTGCTCGGTCTCCACCGACCTCACAAGCTCAGCATGCCTCTGGCTTCTCGGCCTGATCCTCACAGAAAACGACAGCGGGCGCGGAACAACAGCCGTGGGCTCGTACCCGACAGCAGGCTCGATCTCCCTCCCCTCCGCGTCCAGGGTCTTCGACACATCCAGCGTCGCCAGCACCTTCGCCACGGTGAGGAAGATCATGTCCTCCGCCAGCCTCTTCCCGGGACAGATCCTCCTGCCGAACCCGAAGACGGAGGCCCCCGGGTCCGGCTCGTTGTGCGGCGCCAGGAACCGCTCGGGCCGGAAGGCCTCCGGGTCGTGGTAGACGGCCGGGTCGTGGGTGTACCACCACACGGCCGGGAAGAGGAGGGCGCCCTTGGGGATGCGGTGGCCGCGGTACTCGTCCTCCTCCTCCGCCACGTGCGGCACGCCCATGGGCGCGGTCGGGAACCAGCGCAGGAGCTCCTTGACCAGCGCGTCGACGTAGGGGAGCCGGGCCCGGTCCCCCAGGCCCGGCGTCCCGCCGCCGCCGCTGCCGCCGCCGCCGCCCGGCCCGATGAGCCCGTCGACCTCCCGCTGTGCCTGCCTCTGGACCTCGGGGAACAGGGACATGACCAGGAAGAAGACCTGCAGCGTCCCCGTCGTGGTCTCCACGCCCGCCCCATGCAGCGACGCGGCGGTGTACTTGATGTCGTAGTCGCTGGCGCCGCCGGCGCCGCGGGCGTCGCGGGCGCGCAGCAGGTCCCCCACGACGGACGGGCCCGGCGGCGCCGTGCGCTGGACGAAGCGGAAGGGGATCTCAGCGCAGGCCTGGGTGACCAGGTCGGACTCGCGGGCGAAGGCCTTGAAGCCGGTCCCCGGGAGCCAGCCGGGCACGTGCCGGAGCGCAGGCACAAGCTCGGCGAGCCAGCGCCCGGGGGTGTTGGCGATCTTGAAGCACTCGGTGACGCGGTCGTTGAGCTGGGTCATGGGGTCGCTCGCGTCCTGGTAGTTGATGCTGTAGCCGAACATGATCCGGACCAGGAATGCGCTCGTCGCCCTGCGTGCGTGCGTGCGTTAGACCGGCAATTCTTTGCAACAACCCGCTCGTCTCACCGATCACCATGGCTGTGCCCTGACTCACATGTGGAGCGTCTTCTCCAGACCATCCGACTCCCGGAGCGTCTCCTCGTCCAGCAGGCGCAGCAAGAGCCTGCGCACCTCCACATCCATCATGCCGCTGAACCTCTCGAGGGCCTTCTGCGTGCCGACCTGGGATTGGGCCAGCCTCCGGAACGATTGAAACCTGGGGCCGGGCTGTAGGGAGACGAGAAACCGCCCGAAGCCACACCTATTATTCTCCTCCGTCAGCGTGTCTCCTCAGTTCTCCTCAGTGGCTCGAGAGTGGTTCCTCCCCTTTTTGATCAGGGCATACATACATATCATTCGAAAATGCTCCCACCGCCCGCCTCGAGTACTTTGCGGCCCTCTTCTCCATCAGTTCAGACGCGGCCTCCCTGTCGTGGAGGATGATGAGCGTCTGGCCCAGGGAGGTCACGGAGCTGATGGGCCCGTAGAGGTCCTTGTGCCTGAGCCAGTGCCTCCAGTGGACCTCGCCCTCGGGCGGGAACTCGGTGATGTTTCCGACGAGCAGCCATGGTCTTGGCCCCGGAGGGAGAGGGAGCCTGGAGCGTTGTGATAACCTGCGGGCCAGATAGAAGCCCAAGAAGGCCACAAGAGCCAAGGCCAGGCGCAATTCGTACATCTCTCCCCGTCGCTGAACAGCAGGCCAGTGGTTGGTTTTCTTTTTCTTTTTCGGGTTTTTTTTTCTTTTTCCCTTCTGTCGTTTGTAGCCCTTATCTACCAACCGGCCAAGCGATCAAAGGCGGGAGACAAGCTCAATATATAGGAAAGGGTTTCTAATTAGACTCAGCTGGAAGTGGAGTCTTTGCAAGAGCAACTCAAATATACGAACGAGTCTGATCGCTTGATGCGACGATGAACAATCTTGGGCCTGAATAGGCGGGCCATACACCGCTTCAGCGTGACATCTTTCCTACCCCTAGATCGACCCTTGGGAACGCATGAACGGCGAGACGCGAACCGCGGACTGGATCGCCGCAGACGAACCCGGCACCCATCGTACACCATCACAGCAAACCTCGCCTGATACCGAAACAACCCCCCGCCCGCAGCAAGAGGCCAGCGGGAACCCCCTCGAGGAAGAACGCGCGCACCAACTCCACACCTTTGCTGGTATCTGTAGTAGAGGTTCCTTGACGGAGCGCCTCGACAAAGTTCCCACAAAAGAGGTGGCGATACAGAGAGCGAGTAAGGCAGTCTGCAAAACTGCCGATACCCCTGGGCCCATCAAAAGCGGGCCGCGCGAAAGGTGAATAGTACGTCTGTACTTACTATGTAGAATGTAGAAAGGCATGTAGGAAAGCAGCCCACTGGCGGCCAATCCCAATCCCAAAATAGCGCTGACCGCTAACGCAACGCAACGTCCCGCCATGCCCCAGCACGTGCACAGTCCTGCTATGATACAAGCCGATACCTAGTGCTGTGCTGTCAGGCCAAAATATTGTGCAATCGCCCTGGATAGGCCACTTGTTGGTGACAGCACTGCACGGAGTACCAGTGGGCCCAGCTCCACTTTGACCAGATAGAGTTTATAGTGTATACCCCAGCATCAGAGTACCGAGTAAGTGGCTGGGCCGTGGGTGCGGACGAATATCCAGCAAGAACGAGTCCGACCATCCGACGACCGCATCTGCGTCCGACTACCCCGAAGGACAAAGATTATCCCAGCGAGAGCCCAAGATTGGGTAGGATATACTGGACTATTCCTGGCGGGAATCAAACGAGTTCGGAGCGATTCAGCAGCCCGGCTTACCGACTCGGAGGTAGCAGAAAGACACCGGCGAGCTATGCAAATGCAGCACGGCAGGGGAACCGGAACGCCTCGAAATAACAGCCCTCCCCCCGTGAGAGAGGAAAGCTCTCCAGAGGGTTCAATTTCTTCTCTCCTTTGTCAGGCGAAACGGTGGTCTTTACTCTAGCCGTCCTTATGCCCTTCGGGAGGCCCTGAGGAAGGGTGGTTATCCCAGATCGATTGCAAAGAAAAGAATAATTAACCTAGGCTTGGATCCGGACGTTGATTCAATCATCATCACCTCCAACCCCACCACCACCACCACCACCATCATCAGCGCCGACATCTGCATCGGCCTCGGTGCTATCAGCCCGCTCCAGCTCCTCACCTTCCAGGCCCTTCCGCGGCACGGGCTGGTACTTCCTCCTCTGCAGGAACCACGCGAGCTTTGGTCGCCCGCGGCGCACGAAGAGCCAGATCGCGAGAGCGATGAGCCCTCCCCCCAGCAGGACCTTGAGGACGAGCATGATCAAGGGCAGGGGGGTGTGCTCCCGCGTGTCGACGTGTCCGAAGTTCAAGCTGCTCCCATTCAGCTACTGAGGAAGGGCAATCGATTTCAGGCTTCGAGGGTGGTGTGGACTCACAGGCTCTCCTCCTTGAAGATCACGCACGTGGGCTGGTAGCCCACGTCCACTGCGGCCCTGAACCCCGTGAGCAGACCGGTCTGCACGTCCCGGTCAATAACCACAACCCGTCCATCCTGCTGCAGGCCGACGGCGACCATGCTTCCGTCGTTGCTCACGGAGAACTGCCGCGGTACCATGCCTCCTGCCGGGAAGTCTTGGAGCTTGGTCAGGTTGCCGTTCGAGGGGTCGATGCTGAAGGTCATGATGGGATCCGACTGGACCTGCATGTTCTTATCCGTAGGGCTCGGTATCTTAAAGATGCCTTCGTTGCGGGAGGACACCAGAAGAAACCTGCCATCGGGCTGGTGCGTGAACGAGGGCATTGTCAGTCAGTTCCAGGAGTAGGAAAACGTCAGTTCGGGGCCTTACCGATACGTGGACCTCGCCTGCCAGCGTCGGGAACTCATCCTCCTCCGGCGCCAACCTCCCCTTCTCGAACTCAACCTCAAGCCCGTGGCTCCCACTCCTATACACCTCGGTGAAGTCAATGGTACTACTGCTCGTGTATGTGACCCTATACCCGGTAATGGTATTTACGATCTCGCTCGTCAAGTAGAAGTAGGTCTCCCCCTCCGGCGTCACCAGAAAGGCGCCGTGTCGAGGCCCGCTCCCGGCCGGCGCGATCAGCGGCGCCAGGGCCGTGAACCGAAGCCGGCCGTCGTCGCTGAGCAGGTAGATCCGGATGAGGTCGGCGCCGAGGTCTGGGACGACCAGGAACTTGCCCGATGGGTCGATGATCGCATGATGGGGGTGCGGCTGGTCTTGCCGTAGGGCGTTGGCGCCTGGCTGGGACAGGTGGTAGGTCTCGGCTTGGACGGGGTCCAGGGTCCCGAGGTCTGCTTTGGAGACGTCGAAGGTGGCCACGCTAGCACCCGAGCTTCACAGCGCGAGGAGAGGAGTGGTTAGCCATGAAGCAGCGTCACATCGCACCGATGGACCAGGTGATGGAGGCCCGCAGCCTGCTATTAGCTCTTGGTCGGGGTGGCTGGCTGGTATCTGCACGCGGAGACCGCGTGTCCATGTGCCTCGTAAATGGTACGGGAACATAACATCTGCATATGCGATTGGATCCGACCATAACTTACTAGTATGCAACTGCCAGGCCGTTTCCCTGCCCGAAGAGCGTACTCGCTACCGTTCCAGGGAGGGTGGTCACTATGTTTAACCGGGAAAGCGAGCCGTCCTCATGGGTCTCGAACGAAGACACAGTCCCGTTGGGTGAGCTCTCGTCCATGCAGAAGAGACGGTTTGTGGTAAAGTCCAGCGTAAGCCAGGAAGACACATTGCCGCAGCCTGGCGTGATGGCCTTGACCTTCAGATTGGAGCCAGTGAGTTCGAGGGAAGTGATGCTCTCCAGGTAGTTGGCAACGTAGAGAATAGTAGCCCGAGATGGGCCCGGTAGAAGCAGCGCAAAAACCGCTACGGGCGGCCAGAGCCTGTCTCTGAGCATGGTCCTTGGTCACTGGGAGCGTTCTCGTGATAGGGGGGCACGCCAGAAAGTATTTTGGGCTATCCAGCTAGGAGGAGGTAGATGTTGAAGAGTAGCAAGTTGACGAGTGGAGCATATTGCAATGCTGAAATAGATTCAATAGCTTAATCAACGCCGACGTCCTTCCTCCCGGCATACTTTGCTTGCTAGCTCATCATTGCGCAATTCACGGAAGGGATATATAGCAAGAACCTTTTGTGTAGCAAAGACCCAAAAGGGAGGTGAATAGAAGCGTACTTCGTTGGCAAGAAGAAAGGATAGTGCCTTGCATGGCCACTCGCGCTTATTCGGCCTCGTCCGAACCTTGCGAGGTTTTCCTTTGTTCATCAACGCAGCGCATCTAGACTGCCTGCGCCATCGCAGAACTTGACTGTTGCGCTGAGGTCTGCCTCATGGTGCAAAGTACGTCTGTAGTGTTGCGGGACACCACACCGGAGACGGCAAAGGCAGAATAGGGCCGCAACTCCGAAAGTCATGAAAACTTGAAAGGCATTACCAATGCCAACAATGCCAAATTTCTTGTATCCTTGATTTTGGAAGATGATGGTGCCCACTTCCTCCCCAGAGGGTTACACATCCTGCAGACAGGGCCACCTCCACCGCGCAAATGCGTAAATGACAAGTAAGTCAGTGGCGATATTGTGATCCAGCCTCGCTTCTTGTCCAACAGCTCAGGACACTGGTCGCAGCGGGGCACTGGCATGGATCGGATCCATATCGAGCAGAAGGAAGAGGGCCTTGTATTTACCCGGAAAAGCCCTCGAAGCCTGACGGACGGGTGATGGCGATCTTCTACAGAGGACTCCTGGCCTCATGAACGACGAGCGCCAACCACACCGAGGAGATGACACTTGACTACGCCACTCATAAAGGCATCTCATCGACCAGGTCTGCAAGACTAGCGGATTACAGGAGAATCCTGCATTGATCTTGTGCGGAGGCCACTGAGCCCCCAACCATTGTGCATATGCATCAGCCACGCACTTTGACTAATCCTTGGTCCGAAGACTCGTAGTCTCAAGGTTATCTCCAAGCTTGATGATCGACTTGCTAACAAGATGCGGGGAACTTAAGAGAATGTGAAGGGTAGACAGGGAGCCACTTATCCTCCCAGACTAGCTAGTAGGCAGGGACTAAGGTGGCAGCGGATTGCATGGGAGGGTTTGGACATATCCCTTTGAAAAAGGTCTTGTCTTTGTACCGAGCCGAGGATACCTAGGAAGTTCACCGGCCAGCAAGTGCTTTTGCAAACGTGACAGATACTGTGTAGGATCTCGTGGGACCTGGTCCATAAGAGCAGAAGCGAGGATGTGGATCCCAAAAACTTATCATCAGCCCCAGCTGCTTCAGGGATGGAAATCACGCAGGCCAACCCGGTAGCTTGGTAGCGAGGACTCTTTGGAGGGATTTCAAGGGTGTCTACAGAGTAAGCAACGAGATAAAAGTTTTCGGGGCAACAATTGATGCGCGCGAAGTGCAGGGCATAGCCAAGAAGCTGTTGTTGGACCTTTCAGGGAGGATATCGGAGATCTTTGTGCCGGTCAACCGAGGACGTCTATCCTGGAGGGAAGGGTTGAATCCTTGGCTTTGACCCGTCCAGATCGTTCTACACAGTCGCCGTCGCCCTGTAGCTTTCTAGGTTGCTGATAGACCGCCGGACATGCCGTGAGGGACGGTTCGTGCTCGGGGTCCTGGTCCGGGAGACGAACCCGAGAAACCATCGACCTTCGTAATCTGGTGGTGGAGAAGTTGATCATTCAAGTCGAGTTGTACTGAGATAACTGTCCACTCAGACGGAGTGAACACATATATCGCGATCTCGATGGAAGCACAAGCTGCCGGCGTGCGGCACAACGCCATGCAGAGGAGCTTACCGTCAGTGACCTGCTGTATACATGCCGCACTGAGGATAGTGTGCAGTGCAGCTGAGCAGACTGCTCCGAACCTGGCTTGCCGGGCACTGAGGCCGAAATTCTCGTGGAAAGTGCCATGTCCCCCCCGCCGAGTTCAGTTGAAGATCATCGTCTAGCTAATGGGGGTGTTCCTGCAGCCTGCAGCATGGTAGTACACGGTTGACGGTACCGCGAGATGACTGCGCCAGCATCAGCAGCTTTCCATGGTTCTGTCTGCCCGCGTGGATAGGATTTAGTTGGCCGGGAGGGCATCGGCAGCGCCAGAAGTAATTTCTTCTGGTACCGAAATTGCCCCGACCCCATAATGATGCTCAACACGGGATCGAGAACCGCGAGACAGGGTCGGCCAGCCGCAAGTCAACAATTCGGCACCCAAAAGAACACAAAATGGTACAGCCGGTACGGCCCTGGAGATAAAGATTTTCAAGCCAAAAGACCGAGCGAGGGGTCGGGTAGATACCAATCAGGCCTGGCAGTGGTAGATCGAGGCGTTCATGCGCGGCTTTTGCCTGATGTTGTCGTCATTGCGTTGGGAAATCACGGTACCGGTAACAGCCTCCCGGCGCCGGTTCATGTGGGAAAGTAGCATGTTTCCCAACACAACACAAGGAGGAGCAAGACACAGCCTCGATTGGTAGTGGTAAGCGAGAAACGGCGCTGGGGTCTTATCCAGGCGATGCCGAGGCTGGATCGTCCGCGCCCTCGCAAAATGGACGACAACGACTTGTCGTGGAGATCATTGCCAAGAGTATCCCCCGCCTACACACCCTCGAGGCCTGCCGCTGGTACAATATCGGGGGAAAGGGCCTGGTCCTGGCTGTGCTCTCGGTGGCATGATGATGGTGCGAACCGCGAGATGAAGGGTCTATGGACCATGGCCGTATGGTATGCACCCTCTCAGAGAGCGGCTGGTCACCAGTGCGGCGAGGACGCAGCGCTTGCCTGAGACCACGCACCGACCGCGCAAAGCCACCCGGGCTGGGCAGAAGCAACTCCGTAGCAAGTGCTCCGGCCGTGATCCAGGCGTGCTGTAGGTTGGGACAGGGCTTTGTGCGCACAAAGGGCGTGGGGGATGGGGAGCGCGGCGATACCTCGAGTCACCGGCATGAAAGCACGCGGCGGCTAGACC
This sequence comes from Chrysoporthe cubensis, assembly GCA_001282315.2. Taxonomy (NCBI): domain Eukaryota; kingdom Fungi; phylum Ascomycota; class Sordariomycetes; order Diaporthales; family Cryphonectriaceae; genus Chrysoporthe; species Chrysoporthe cubensis. The sequence continues at coordinate 1,623,805 of LJCY02000008.1, read as the reverse complement.
ACAGTCAAGGCATAAGAGCCGCATGAGAGTGCCGGAGCGCTGACGTGGAGCCGGCTAGCCGGTCTTCTCCCGCGATGCTGTCGTGCGGTCTGGGAGTGGGCCGCAGGATACCTGAGTCGGTCGGCGGGTCGCAGAGGAGCGCGGGAGATGGAGAGGTCCGAGGAGGAGAGGTGCCACTCCTCGTCGCTGGCGAGCAGGCAGATGGAGGGTGGCCGTACCTGTGCAGAGGTCCTGAAATCTGAGATGCATGGCGATTGATGCTGACTGGTGGAAGGGGAGGAAGCTCGCGGCTGGTCTGTCCCTCCTGGAGAACTAGGGGTGCCCCTTGTCGCTTCCCGTACTGTGCCGTGCGTGCCTGCTAGGCACCCTGGCAGGCCTGGCACCTGGCACCTGGCGACTGGCGTGGCATGCCTGGCTGGCAGCCCGGCGCGCTCCCAACGGGATGTGGAGTAGCCGTACCACGGTACGGGAGTGTCTCAGTACCCCATGCGTGACATGTCCCGTACCTCACTACTTGCCGTGGCGGTTTGCTGGGGTAGCGGGGAACGCGTGGGTACTGTACTCTGGCGAGTGCCTAGGCCCAGCCAGTACCGCCGAGGTGCCATGGGCCTAGAATGTTGCTACGGAAGCCGTCCGCCTCCGAAGTTGCTTGATTCTTCTGGGGGGCCACGCGGCGTACATAGCAACCCAGGGTGCTGGATGGCCCGCTGTCGGCTGTTCGCGCCCGTCGACGCGGCTCTGGAGGGGAGGGGGATCAATCCCAACCGACCCTCCTGCACGTGGCTCCCGGCCGGACTGGAGCGAGCCTCGACTGAGGACTGAGGCGTGCCTCTCTGCTGCTGGTGGTGTGTGGGTGCGGTGGGCAGAGCACTGGGTAGGTGTGTACCGAGTAGGTATACTGAGTACTGAGTAGGTGTGGATGTGTGGATGTGTGGATGTGTGGATGCGTCTATGTGAGTATGGTCCTATAGCCCACTAAGTAAGCTCAAGGGATGTGGATGGTGTCGGCACGAGCTCCGGAGCAGGGCATGAGTCGCCTCCCGCCGTGTGGATCTGAAATGAGGCCCACCGAGATGGCTATGTACATGTCGTATGAGATGTCATAAGGTGGGCGGCCGAAGACGTCCGTCGGGGGCTGATTATGTTGAGAGGTGCTCGGTAGATCCCCATTCAGGGCCCGGAAGAGGAAGGAAGCCATAGATAGGCGAGGCGCGCGGTGAGCTGCTGCCGACACGTCCTAGGCGGTACCCAGTCGTGCCAGCATGCTAATACCGGCCGGCCGTGGGCGGGCGGGCGGCTGTTAGCGACGTGCAGTGTCCTGTGTACTGCAATTCCTCCGTCCCGTGTCAAGCACGGCACCCACCCCGCACCAACGCCAGGCCAGATCAACCAGAACCAGGTACCGCGTACAGTACTCAGTACGGACGTACTATGGCATGGCATGGTAATACCCAGGAGGGGTTCAGATCATGCCTCTCTGCTATGTCTAGCCCCACACACCCGTTCGAGCCACCAGTGCGTGCTGTGATATGTATGTCCCACTTGGCATCGCCGCACCGGGCGTCGACGGCGGTTCGTCTGCCATGTACAGAGTACGGATGAACTGGGTACGTTCCCCACCTGCGCCCAGCTCCACGTCGAACCGGATCCGAACCGGTCGTTGCGCCGCTGGGGTGGGATACCCTACTATGGTACCCAGTACCCAGTATACATAGTTTTACTATGGTACTGACAGGCCAGGTGTTCATGGCCTGCTGCCGTGGCCAGACAACCTTAATAATGAGGGTGAGGGTGCTGGGGGGCACGCGAGGCGAGCGCCTGAATAGCTGGCCCCAGTCTCCCCCGCCGGCAGTCGCAGCAGGAACTCGTCCTCGAGTCTCATGTCTAGAGGGCCAATTTCCCATCCTCAATGCTCGAGGCCAAGCCACGGATGGATGGGGCTTTGGTCCTGGGCCCTCCCTCGGCAAGGAGAGAGGGAGGGGTGGAGGGGCAGAGGGGCAGAGGGGCACAGCACCTCGAAGGTCTCTCTCTTCCCTTCCCCTCCTCCTCGCCCAAAACCGCCCGCCATAATACAGCATGTCGCATGTCGCATGGTCCCATCTCTCTCCTCTGTCTGGCCTGGGCCCAACCACCAGCTGGGAGGCTCGCATGAGGTCGTCGAGGGAGATCACCTCTGCCGCCTCCTCGACATCCCAACGGCGCCACCCTGGTCTCCCAACCGCGCGACGAACGAACGCCTCCACCCCCCAGATTCAGTCCTCCTTGGCCCCGGCCCTCCCACTCCCTCCCCCGGACGGGGCTCGGCGAACTTGGGACGAAGTGGGTAGCATTGCTTCCCAGCACCCAAGAATTACATAGCACCCTGCAGGCCACCCCCCCTCACGAATCTAGCATAGCGGAATCACCCCGGATTTTGCTCCAACAGATGATCGCCGTCTGCCTCCAACATAAGACTCGGGAGAGCCCCGTTCAATGGTCTCTCCTCTGGCCCGTCCCGACTGGGCTGGTCTCGAATCTCTGCTACCACGTGCCGCCGTTCATTCGACCCTCACTCTCCTTCTTCATTCCCTCCTCCTCCTCCTCGTCGTCGTCTTTGTCGTCGCCAGCCAGCCAGCCCACCGTCCTGGGGCCGCGACCAAGACGACCTCTTGCACAGCGGGGCGTGTCTGGACTGGCAGCACGTTTGCGGCGTTCGGCCAGGCTACGTCGGCTGGCGCTCCTTGGGGGGGAGGGCCTGCGCTCGCTTACGCTTCTCCCTGCCCCGTCCCGGCCACGAGCCCCGTCCACGACGCCATGTCGCCTTCGTCCACCGGGGACTCGCCCCTCTCCGTAACGACGGCCACCGTGGCAGGCACCGTGCGGACCTTCCCCGTGCCCAACAGGGAGGACTTCTCCATCGACCTCTCGGCACCTGCCCTCGCCACCAATGGCAATGGTTCCCTGAAGTCTCCCCTCAAGTCCCCAACAGCTTTGAAGTCCCAGCGCCAGGCCAGCTTCAGCCGGGAGGGCATCCTCGGCTCCGCACAGAAGGCCAGGAACATGTCGCAGTCGTCAGACAACCGCCAGGATGCTGTCAGCATGCAGAAAGAAGGCAGCGAGGAAGGTATCAACCCTCTGAAGCGGAGGCATACCGACGCCGGTGTCGACTATCCGCGGAGGCGGGCTACCATTGCAGTATGTTGAGGCACCCGCCACCGTCGCAACGTCTTTCCCTTCTCGCTGACAGTTCTGAACTAGTGTGAGGTCTGCAGATCTCGCAAGAGCCGATGTGATGGCACGAAACCGAAATGCAAGCTCTGCACGGTAAGTATCTTAGGCGTTGGCCATCTTCCTATGCTGATCACACGAGGGGATACTCGGAGACCACGATGGCCTCAGCGGACAGTGTTGCTCACAGTTGATCTAGGAACTTGGTGCCGAGTGCATCTACCGAGAGCCGGGCATCAAGCTCGATGCGGGAGACAAGCTCATTCTGGAACGGCTGAATCGCATCGAGAGCCTCCTGCAGCTGAATATGGTGAATCAGTCGAATGGCATGAACATTGCTCAGGACTCACCCAACCTGAGCAGCGGGACCGCGCTCAGCGGGGAGAATCTCTTGGTGCCACACGCCAGCGGCAGCTTCCTGTCTGTCATCCCTAGTAGTGGGATAGGCACTTGGGCTCCCAACGGCACCAACATCTCTACGATGCCCAAGATCCACACGAATGCTGCACTTCACCTTCTGCAGTGGCCACTGATCCGTGACCTGGTCTCACGCCCCTATGACCCGCAGATCCTGCTGCAGCTCGAGATGGCCAGGGAACCGCTACACTCCCTAACCAAAACCCCGTGCGTTGATCTTTCCAATACGACAGCCTACATCGAGGCTTATTTCGAGCGGGTCAATATCTGGTACGCCTGCGTGAATCCGTACACATGGAGGAGTCATTACCGGAGCGCGCTCTCGAATGGGTTTCGTGAGGGCGCCGAGAGCTGCATCGTCCTCCTGGTCCTCGCGCTTGGCCAGGCCAGCTTGCGCGGCAGTATTTCCCGGGTGGTACCACAAGAGGACCCCCCTGGACTGCAATACTTCACGGCCGCCTGGGCGTTGCTCCCCGGCATGATGACATCGAATAATGTACTTGCGGCTCAGTGTCACCTACTGGCATCCGCCTACCTTTTCTATCTTGTACGCCCTCTCGAGGCATGGAACCTGCTGTGTACGACCAGCACCAAACTCCAGCTGCTGTTGATGTCCCCAAACCGAATACCCTCCGAGCAGAGAGAGTTAACCGAGCGCATCTACTGGAATGCCCTCCTATGCGAGAGTGATCTGTTAGCAGAGCTTGACCTCCCACACTCCGGCGTCGTCCAGTTCGAAGAGAATGTCGGCCTACCAGGCGGCTTCGAAGGAGATGAGAACGAGGCAGTTGGGCGGGATGACCTTTGGTACTTTCTCGCCGAAATTGCACTACGGCGGCTGCTGAACAGGGTCAGCCAGCTTATATACTCCAAGGATTCCATGGCATCCACGACGAGTTTGGAACCCGTTGTCGCTGAACTCGACTTTCAGTTGACCCAGTGGTATGAGAGTCTGCCGTTGCCACTACAGTTTCCCTTCTCGCGGACGATGCTGCCGGATTCGATCCAGACTGTCCTACGCTTGCGATTTTTCGCCTGTCGGACAATTATTTACAGACCATATATCCTGGCTGTCCTCGACAATGAGCAGGCAGTTTTGGACCCTGCTGTGCGCGACAGCTGCCACAAATGTCTGGAGGCCTCTATCCGGCAACTGGAACACATCGCTGCCCAGTAAGCTTTGCCCCACCCTCATCAAGTTATCCTTCTTTGCTCTGCTATTTGCACGTTACAATTCTAGGATGGGGGGAGCTGAAGCTAACAACGGAATGCAGCCATGCAGGTCATATGCCTTATTTGTGGCAGGGGGCGCTTTCCATCGTGTCGCAGACGCTGTTGGTGATGGGCGCCACGATGTCACCATCCCTTGCGAGTATTCTCTTAACGCTGGTCCCTCACAGAGATACCATTGATCAGATCATCAACGATGTTGTCATGGAGATCGAGCGGTACGCCGTTCTCGCCCCTAGCCTCAGCCTGGCTGCAGAGATCATCAAAGAGGCCGAGGTTCGAAGGCGGGCTTTTCTGAACGGATGAGAAACCTCTCGACGATGATATATGCGACACATTGAACCTACGATACACGAAAGACGCGTCCATGGCCGTTCACATCAAGGGACTTGGTGAGCTCTCTTGATAAGCTCAGATGAGCCGCAGGGCGGATCGCGTCAAAGTTGGAAACACATCAAACCAAAAAAGACACTGGCTGTTCCTCCCCTCCAAGAGAAGGACCGCGACACCTCAACAAACTTTACCTCCTAGCCTGGAGGCCTCCGTTCCAGGCTTTTGACCATCTCAACTACGCGGCGTGTTGACGACGAATGTCGTCACAGCCGGCCGAGGCAACGGTTGCACAATATATCTGCGCAAACTACAACCGTGAAGCTCGACGCCGTCACAGTGTTTTTCTGTGACCAGGGAGAAGCCCAGTCACAAGCGACGACGCCTGTGCTGATGACACCTACTTTACCTCAACTTCCTGGAACCGGGCCTGGGACACCTCCTGAAGCTGGCTAAGAACGAGGAAGTGCTGCGCCTCCCACACAGTCAATGCAGATGTCACATTGCCTCGAAATTACCTTCTCGCCACCTGGCGACCGAGCTAAAGCAAGGTCCGGCGCTTCAAGAAACCCCGGCTCAGATCCCGAGGACTCGGGCGCCTGGATGCTCGAGAGAAAGGAAAACCTGCTGCAGCGCTGTATGGGCGAAAGCTTCATGGTTGGCGGGCAATTTCGGGGACCCGGGCCGGCGTGCCGCCACCAAAGCCTCTTCAGGTAATCCAGGCCCTTCCAGTCCACCAAACACAACAAGGCCTCCAACATTTGCCCTCCTCTGTGTCAGTTGCTTACAACGTCGTCATTATTTCCCCTAAGGTGGGTTGGGGATGGCTGTCGCACAGGACATCCTACACGCGCCTGGGGTTAGCCGAATGCCACATGTGCTTCCGCCAATATCACATGACCACGTCGACGTCAGGCGCGGCCGGAAGGGATTGACCAGTCCGGCTGTATGGAGATCTGGAGGCGACACGGACGATCTTCTGCCCACCTACTGTCCACCTACCGCAATGGGGAATCCTGCCCCAGGCCCGGATTGGCGGGGCAAGGCCCTGGAGATTATAGCATGAGAATATGTCTACAGCTGCAACGCGAGAAGGAGCACGTGTGTAATGAATGCGACTCTGGGGAGGCGAATGCTGGGCGTTCAGGCGGGTGGCCTCGATCACCAACACCTGTTTTGTATGATTCGACAGACCATGGTACCACAGGACGCGTTCTCCGCGAGGAGGACTTTGGACATAGGGAGGAGGGGGGCCCTCTGCATAGACAATGGTGTTCAACACAAACCCTCCGAAAGGTGGGGATTGCGGTAGACTGACTGGTTGGATTTCTGTGTATTAACTGCATGGGGAGGTTTCTTCTTTTTTGGCTGCTTCTTCTTGTCTGTTCTCTGGTTCTGAGCATGCAGAGGGGCCTGTTGCCGTCGTGGAATCGGTCTTCAGTCTGGGTTGTCGATGGAGCGCGCTGGTCACGCGCCCGGTCGATCCGGGCTTTCTCTATTGTCCCCTTACCTTCCTATCTAAGCAGTTCTTGCGCCAGGAAACTCCAAGTGATCAACGCTGAAATCTGATATCGGAGGCCATATATCCCACTAACGCGCTACCCGTTTCTAAAGCCTCGTCTCCGGGGGTGGCGCGGTAGCAGGCTCGTAAGCTTTGGTACTATTCCAGCGACTCCTCACGAGACATCACCTGTCCAGTATCATCCTCCACCCCGTCCCCTCCCTTCCCATCAGGTACCGCAACTCGGTACAAAGTTCCCGCGGTGTCGGCACTCACAAAGCTGGTACGTCCGGCACCAGACGCGCTTTAGGGGTCCAGAGGATGCACCTCTATCTCTTAGCGTCCCGGGAAACCTTGCCCTGGACCGTTTTCCCCTTGTTTCTGCCGGGGTCCAGCGCCCGTCGTGTGACACGCCCGTCCGGCTGCCGCACGCACCACCTGCAGGCCAATGGGGCCCCGTGGAGTGTCCCAGACGTGCATGCCGTTTGCAATCTCACCTGCAGTCCGCTCCGCGTCGTGCAGGAGCGGACTAGCAGCGCGGGGTAGCAGGTAGGTGATGTTGCATAGGGAGGTCTTGGACTCGACTGATCGATGGAGAAGACCCGTGCCTTGTGATACTATGCAGGTTCCTCGGCTCTTCCTCGGGCGGCTTGGGAGATGCGAGGGGGAAAAGCAGCTTAGGGACACACTCGTATTGCTTGTCGATACGATGGGGCAGCGGGCGGGATGCATCTGACCCGGACGGGTGGAAGATGTATTTCGCCTGTCGTGGGAGTTGTCGTACGATCAGAGAGTCGAGTCTCGTTTGGCATAGACTTGCACCCTCGATCGCGACACACCTGGTCTCGACGGGACGCTCCATGTATCCGTGATACCGAGAGGCGTAGGGACGTACTGCTTTCCCTGCGTGGAAATGAGGCCACAGCCTTGCCACGAAATGAGGCTATTCTGAAATTGCTGCCATGTGGGTACCCGCGTTGCACGGTCTCCACGCGGTCGTCTGAGGGTATGCAGGAGGTAGTAGCCAATGCGGCAGATAGTTTCGTAAAATGCGCAACGAGGTTCCTTGCCTGACATCTTTGACGCGGTTGTTGGGATGCCCGAACGCAGAGAGAGTGCGAACGTGTTGGGCTTCGTTTCTCTCGAGGAAATTGTGCCACCGGCTAGACCGTGTCTCTTGCCTCCCTATGCCGTTGCATGCATGCTCTAGGCTTGTTGTAGAGAGAGACCTGGCTCTTGTTGACTTCGTCCGTGTAGAATCTCCGTCGCACGCGCTGGAACGATCCCGTGAGCTCTCGCCAGAGCCATGGTTATCTGACCTCCAAGGGTGGTGAGACCGAGACGCCGAATGCTGTGTGTATTGCGACAGGCATTGTCAAGGTCGGGTTCTGACGATCGAAACCCATCCTGATAGTTGATGCCAGTTCACAGACGAGCCTCGGGAGTACACTTGCTCCAGGGAGCACCTTCAGAGACTCGGCATGGCTGCTAGTCATCCAGTTTGTCTCCTGCTGCCTCAGCTCAAGCGTGGCAGCAGAGCCGTGCTCCTCACTCCCCAGACCACCAACCCCTCCAGGTCCGCCTCGCCATGCCCATGAGTACGCGGCTCTTGGATGATTCGGGATGACCAGATGTGTGGGCGTCGCTGCGCTGAACGGCTCGGCGACGTAGCCTGCAGGGCGCGGGTCGCTGGGCGCGACGATGACGATGGCATTGATACCCTTGCGGCCGAGGGAGCGGATTGAGGTGACCTGCTTCTCGACGTGTTTTATACGAAATGACCGGTCGAGTCTCGTCCCTCTAGTGTTGGTTCTGGTGGTGTTCGTATTACCTAGCTTGATGGCCGTCCTTCCGGCTGTCGCCGCCATAGCACAAGTTGCCCCTAGAAGCCACAAAGGTCGGACCGTAGGAAGCTGTAGATCCCTAAAACCAGACCTCATTCAACGTCCGACATCGTGGGATCCCCGAGAAAGCATTTCCTGGCTTGCCTTGGACCTCAGGAAGAATCTTCTGAACCCTCCCTTGCTTGGCGATCTCGTTATCTTAGGCGATAAAGGGGCCATCTGACTCGACGAGAGCTTCGTCCTCAGCGGCGGCAGGTCCTTGGCGGGCGGCTTCGGCCTCCTCTCCAGCCTCCTGTCCAGCAACCGGTCCACACCGCCCTGCTCGTACCCCAGCTCCCGCCTCAGCTGCTCTCTCCTCATCTCCAGCTCGCGGTCCTGCCCCTCAAAGATCGACTGCTGGTGCACGTACTGCGCATGATGCACGGCCGACGTCTTGGCCTCGGGCTGCGCCGCAGGACCGGGCCCGTCGCCCGCGGGCCACGGCCTCTCCTCGTCGCCGTTGATGACGACGTACCACCGGATCTCCTCGTCCCGCTGCAGCTGGTCCCGCAGCTTCTCGAACCAGCCGGCGCCCCTCCCGAGCTTAGCGGTGTCCCGCCGCGGGTTCAGCATCTCGTCCGAGCTGGGCCCCGTCACGGCGGGCGCGCCGCTGTGGCGCACGCGCGCCTCGTAGCGCTGGATCTCCTCGACGATGCTGCACGAGGCGTCGATGCGCACGACGTAGTCGGCGACGTAGGCGTAGGGCCGGGACACCTCGTCCAGGTTGGCCGGGTCGTACTCCTCGAGCAGTTTCACGGGGGCCCAGCCCTGGGCGAGGACCGGGTCGGCCCCGGCGCTGCCGTCGGACGCCTGGGAGACGACGGAGGGGAAGCACGGCTGGGAGCTCGGCGGCGACGGCGGCGCCTGGTGGTGCTGGTAGGCCAGCGGCGGGTGGTGCGAGGCGTGGCCCGGCGCGCTGTCGCCGCCGTCGGTCCCCCTCGTACCGCTGCCCTGGCGCCTGCGGTTGCTGCTGCTGCTGCCCTGCCGGTGGTGGGCAAGCGGCTCCCTGTCGCGGAGGCCGAACTGCAGCGACTGCTGGCGGTGGAGGGTGCCGGCGCCGGCGCCGCGGCCCTGGCTGCGGCTCCTGCTCCTGGTCCTCCGGGGCCAGGTGGTGTGGTAGGCGTGGGCATCGTCGTCGTCGGCCCGCCGGCCGTCGGTGATGCTCACCCGGTCCACGGACTGGGGGACGGAGCTGGACCGGGGCGCGGCGCTGCTGGAGCGGGTTGGGGGCCGGGTGCACTCCGGGAGGAAGTCGAAGAGGTCGTAGAACGACTCGACGAGGCTGCGCGCGGAGCCCCGCCTGATGATCCACTCCGGGGCGGCGTCGTCCAGGTTCTGGACGACCACGTAGACCCGGATACTGCGCCTCTTCCAACGGAAGCCGTGGCAGAGGTAGGTCGGCATCGCAGGCAGGCTGTAGGCTAGCTCAGCCAGCGGCTTGACAGGCCACGAGGCGACGACATGAATGCAGGCTGGGGGGACCTTCGCTGGGGGGACCCGATGCGCGGGAGAGAGATCAAGAGCGCGAGGAGCGGCTATGAGTAAGATTAATATTGTGCAGTTGTCAGAGCTGACGGCATGGGAGGACTGACGTTGTTTGTTGTTGTTGGTGGTGGTTGTGGTTGGAGTAATAATAAGGCGAGGGGCGCGGCTGTGGTGGGGCAGGCCACAGCAGCAGTTCCGGAGCTTCCCCAGTGCTCAGTGCTACCTACCATAGTACATACATACTCAGTACACCCAGCTGCTACGACGGTGACACCATGTGCCATAGTACATAGTAATAGTACTACATGGCAGGGTTGCTCGGTTGCTCGCTGGCGCGGACGAGCTGGCGCTAGAGAAACCATACATTCCATTCTTCCAGCTTGCTCGAGAGGATCCTCCTCTCCTGATCACGTCCAGGGCTTTCCTGTGGTCCCCTCGAGACACGTCGCCTGGGGGACCACACCCCGTGTCGCAGACTCGCCTGAGCCTGGTGGGCTCCCTGCATGTCTGTCTGCACGCCTGGACGCCTGCACGTCTGCACGTCTGCACGTCTGCACGTCTGCACGTCTGCACGTCTGCATCACCGCGGCGGTGCTGCAGGTCGAAAGGGGGGCACTGGGCACTCGGGGGAGGGGAATTGGGCGGTCGTGCCCTCGTACCGCCCTCGCCCTGTCTCGGTATCATCTGCGCCCGGCACGGCATCGACTTGGCTCGCGCCCAGCTGAGGAGGCCACGCCACGGAGCAATGGAGGGCGCTGTGGAATCCCGGAGAGGCGCTGCGCTATTCAAGCCAGCGTGGCGGGTCGGGGTCCCTCTCTGGGTGCGGTGCCCGGCGCCACCAGCAGCAGCAGCAGCAGCAGCTGGCTGGCTGGACGTACGAGCTCCATCCAAGGCATGAATGATTACCCGCGCATCAGTGGTCGCCGGGCAGCAGCTGGCTTGGCTCGCTTGCTGCGCGGCGGGTGTACTGGTGTGCTCCGCAGCCTTGTCCCGCGACAGCCGTCGTCTCGCAGCCCCGTCTGCCTGCACGTACATACACGGTCGAGCGAGGCAGCGATGGCAGTGAATAGTGAACAGTGAGCCTGCTGGTTTGGTTGCCTGCTCCTCAGCGTGCCACCAGCCCCCAACGGCGCCCCTACCACCAGCCATTAATTAAGTACGGCGGGGCAGGCTCGGCCCGGCACCGGGGAACGCCCACCTGCATCCTGACTACTACGTAGGGTGCTATTTACGTGCTATAGTGGTATCTGCTCAGTAGTTCCCCTGGTGGGGGCCGGGGAGGGGGCCAGGGGCTGGCACCAGTAGAGACCCCTGGAGGCCGCTGGAGGCCCTGCTGGGCGTGCCACTGGGCGTGCCACCACTGTGCTGTGTTTCGGCGACCTGGGCACACGCTGGGGTGGCGTGTGCAGCTACTCTAGTACAGCACATACTGAGTAGTAGTCCATAACAGAACGGCGAGCTGGGACACGAAGGCGCACTTGCATCGAGATACCAGGCGAGCAAGCTGGCAAGACATACAAACCAACCAACCAACCAACATGCCAGCCTTGCCTTGCCACCCTCACAAACCTCACCTCACCGCCTCGCCGACCGCCCGAGATCCTTCGAGCGATCGCAGTCCCCTTCTCCCCTTCTGAGGTGCAGTGCACCGGTGTGGGACCCAGGCGCGCCCCAGCCGCCCAGCCACCAGACAAGACAGCTCGCCATGCTACCACCGCAGCACTGCACCAAGTAACACAGCACGGTGGATTGGGCCCGCACGGCCCTCGTCCGAGATACCAGCGTCCCAGCGTGCCAGCGTGCCAGACTATGTGCTACTGTGTATGTACATAGTGTGGTCGATCCTCGAGGGGGGAGGCTGGCTAGCCTGGCGACCCGCCAGCCGAGAGCTCTGTCTGGCACGCCGTCCGCAGCTGACACCACCAGATACCACCAGGTTCCTTCTCGAGCTGACCGACCAGTCCCACCTCAGATTCCTCTCCTCGACGCCCAGGAACAGAGACGTCCCCTCCCTCAACCCAATGAGGATGGCTGTCAGGCCTGTATCACGGGACCCCTGAAGTTTTGCCCGCCGTCGCAGCCCCGATCGGGCCACATCAGCCAGCACCCACACGAAGAAGCATCTCACGTCCACCGCCTGTCTCTCTCTCTGGTCGCGTCCGTCGTCGTGAGCTCGCTCCTCTGCTGGCCGCCCGCCCGCCTGCCTCGACGTCGCCGCTCGTCCACCACGGATGCCCCGACCCCTGCGCCGCCCTGGCCCTGCCGCTGCCCTGTGCTGCAGCTCTGGATCTCCGTCTCTGTGGTGACCGCGCAGGGCGGACTAGGCCTGCAGGGTTGCTCGTCGCTAGAGCACCTGAGTCGCCGGCGTCGCCAATCACGCGGGGGGCTGCCCTCCCCACTCATGCGCCGTGAGCCAGTCCGGTGCCACCATCTGGCTGCCTCCTCGTGCGACTGCAGCCTGCCGCATCGTCGCCTCAGCACCAATACATCCAATCCAGTACATACCTTGCCCTGCTTTAACCGCTTCCCCGCGGGACCACGGGCCTCGTCTCGAGCCCGTCCTTTGTGGCCTCACGCTGCTCCCGCCGCCCGGCGAGAGACACACACTCTCTCTCTCCCGCGCCTCTTGTCCTCGGCCTTGACGTCCGGTTACGCTGTATGAGGGCCAGATCCCCTCAGGTGGACCGATGGCGAGGTCAGACTACGACGAGAGCCCGCGGAGCTCGACACAGAGGAGGAGGAAGAATTCCCGCGCCGTGCCGCCCGCCGCGCCGGACGTGCCCTGGTCGCAACCCGTCCCCGATGTAGCCGACTCGCCGCCGCGCCGGAGGCGGGACCGGGACAGGGAGAGGGACAGAGAGGAGAGCCGGCACCGCGGCGGTAGCGACTGGGACCGCCAGCACGACGAGGAGCGCCTGCTGCGGACCCCCGAGTCCCGCGCCTCCTCCTCCTCGTACCATCACTCCCACCGCCGCTACTACGACTCCGAGTACCGACGAGACCCCTCCACCACGCCGTCCCACTCCGTCGCCTCCTCCATGACGAGCGTGCTGACTCCCCACCCCCCTCGGTCCTCCGTGACCCGGCAGTCCAACGTCGTCTACCGGCAGCCCTCTATGTCCAGGAGGACCGTTTCATCGGCAGACTACGAGGACGAGATGGCGCACGAGAGCCGCATCAGCCGCTCTCAACCTCGTTCGATCCCTGTAGTGCCCTCTGCCCCGCTCTCCCGGCGGTCCTCGAGGACCGCCAGGTCCCCATCCGTCTCGTCTCTGGGCTCATCCCAGGACGACGACGACGACGACGACGACGATGATGATGATGACGACGAGGTGATATATGGTAGCCACGATGACAGCAGGGGCGCACTGGCCCGGATGGAGACCAGGCTTGTGCGTGTGAACCGTGACGAGAGGAGCCGCAGCCGGGCAGATACCGAGAGACGGGCCCAGCACCGGCAGCTGCGGCGTCAGGAGTCGTTCAGCCCCGACGAGGAAGACCCCGACGAGATAGACCCCAGACACCGCGCTCCGGCCCCAGAGAGGCCGCGAGACCGCACGCCCTCACGACAGCGGCCACGGTCGCGTTCACGGCCCGCCTCTGTGCGGCATGTCCAGGAGCAGGAGAACGACGTTGCGAACGATGCAGACTCGGACTCGGACGAGCCGCCCGCCCGCGACCTTCGAGAGCGGTTTGAGCGCCGCGGCAGCCGCAAGCATCGGCACGACCCCCAGCCGCCACGGGACCACAGGCGGAATCGGAGCGAGAGCCAGTCGAAACGCTCTACGCCTTCTGCGCGGTACGTACTCTCCGCGGCCCTGCTTGGTGTCGATCCTGGCTCATCACGTCGGGTCAGGTCATCGAAGCGATATTACGAGAGCGAGGTTACGCTCGTGGAGAGGCGTGATCGATACCATCCGCCGTCCACGTCGCTCCGGAGGTCGAACACCGTCAGTGGGCCTGGATCTGTGGCTGCGTCGCAACATCAAAGTGTAAGCTCCTCTACCAAACGCTCCTCATTTCTTGGAAGCTTCTTTGGTTCATCACTCTACGGACATTCCCATCACCATGCCCCAGGAAAGCCTGTCAAGATGTAGGTACCGAAAACCCCCCTCCCAAACTCGGGGCGCGAACTCATCACAGATCTAGGGTCGAATGTGTCGTCTGTATGGATGACCTCCCCTCCCACAAGGCGACCAAGCTCAAGTGCGGCCATCGGATGTGCAACTCATGCCTCAAGCGAAGCTTCAAACTGTCCATCACAGATCCCCAGCACATGCCGCCCAAATGCTGCACCACAGACCTCATCCCCCTCAGACACGTTGATCGCCTTTTTGACATCGAGTTCAAAAAGACATGGAACAAGAAGTTCGTCGAGTACTCGGCCCGCAACCGCATCTACTGCCCCAAACGCAGCTGCGGCGAGTTCATCCGCCCGGAAGACATCCGTCACACCAGCGACGGGAAGAAGTATGGGAAGTGTCCGAAGTGTGGAACCAAGGCCTGCGTGCAGTGTAGTGGGAAATGGCATCGTGATCGGGAGTGCCCCAAGGATGAGGAGACGACACGGCTCCTGGCCCAGGCCAAAGAAGAGGGCTGGCAGCGGTGCATCAAGTGTAAGGTTCTGGTCGAGCTGAAGGAGGGCTGCAATCACATCACATGGTACGTTGTCCTGAAGTCTGGTCCACTCGGCTTGCCATTGACATCCCCTCTCCTCCCAGTCTCTGCGGGGCTGAGTTCTGCTATGTATGCGGTGCCAAGTGGAAGACCTGCGAATGCCCCTGGTTTAACTACGACGCCGTCGAGAACGACCGGCTGCAGCACATGCAGATCCCCGTGCCCCTGAGGGATCGATTTGCCCCTCGCCCCACGGTCGAGCTTCCGCCGTCCCCGCAGCGAGACAGCCGGCCCAGGCTCCGGCCGCGGCCCCAGACGTACGAGGAGGAGATGCTTCTCCGACGCCAGCAGGAGGAGCGAGACGAGGCACTCGCAAGACGCCTACATAACTACCGAGACTTCGATGATGAGCATGACGAGGATTTTCTGGGCGGGTTCGGCGACGTCACAGGACTAGGCAACGCAGCAGGTCACTTCCTGAACGAGGACTTCCGCCCCAGGCCGCGCAATATAATCGTGCCGCAGCCTCCGCCCCCTCCACCCCCTCCATCCAACACAATGCCTCTCGACCCGCCACCGATTTTCGAGAGGCCCGCGGCCGGCGGCTACGTCCAGGACGTGGGCCGCGCACGGCGTCCTCGGGCCAACTCGATGACCCGACTTGCGGAGAGATTCAACCCGGACCTCCGCTCGAACGCGAGCCACCGTCCGCCCCCGCCGATGCCGACGGCTGCGACGATGCCTCTGCCGGCTATGGCGTCTCCTCTTGCGCCGGGGCCGACGATCAGGAGGGGCACGGTCGAGGCTCCCAGCGCTGGGAGGGTCCTCAGGCCGGCCGCGCCGGTCTACGAGATGCCCGAGGATCCGAGCCCGCCCAAGGGCCTGCCCGCGAGGAGGCAGCACGCCCGCGACTCGCCGAAAGATGTCAAACGATCAGCCTTGGCTGGGCTGACGGGCGATGGACGATACAGAAACAGGGTGGGCGAGTGGCTTATGTACATCGAGCATGACTCCGGTGAGTCCGCTGCACAGACGGTCACCTAGGGCACCTTAGCATGGCTCTACAGCAGAATGGCTGCTGGAATGCACGCCTGTCTTTGAAGTTGGAAGCACAGACATGATGACTTGACAACTGCGGAGGAAATTGAACGGTCAGATACGACGATTACGCTTTGGATGAAATTACGACACATAATGGGACGAGACGAGCATTGGGCTTGGAATGGGCTCATTCAAAGTACAGTCAGTGCTACCACTGCCATCACTATGGTACAGAATTCACGGCACGCATCCCCTATGCATGATGGAGCGGCATTAGCATTTGCGGAGCAGGAAGCAGGCGGCTCCGCACGCACAATCATTTCTAGAGGAACCTGGGGTGTCCATATCGCAAAGCACTATGTTCTCCTTCCACCGGATGTTGGGGCTGGGCTGGTGTGCTTCGGGGCGTTTTGCATTTCAAGGTTATCTATCCCTCATATGTACAATTTATCTTACCGTTGGAAATCATGCTTTATGACCACCTGCCTGCCTATACTGCGCTGTTCTCGGGGGTATGACTTTGGAATTAGTTGCTTCCCTCTACACCAATCTGGGACTGGGGCCCAGGTAGACAGTTTTCCTGGCCGCAGATAGATCTGCACCTCTTGCACTCTGTATGACGTGCTCTCTTTTCTTCCCCTCCTGGCCTGTAGGAGGTGGGAACCAACTTCCAATCCTCCATACCATACTACTTCTCTTCACTCTGCAGAGGAGGAAGTTGGAGAGCAACTCTGAGTATACTACGTTCCAACCTGGGAAAAGAAGGACGACATACCCTGGCTGGCCGGACGTGTTAGTCTTCGTGCTGAAGACCAACAATACCGTGGAGAGGAGCAGCCCTACACTTCCGGGTTTCCGGAACTGATCTGCGCCATCTGCGACCCTCCCTTGTCTATCACATCACGGTGCAGCACCTGCTCCCAACTGCTCGCCGTCCGCATGGGGATTCTTTCCTCTCTGGTTGAGGCGCGAAAGAAACAAACCCGGTAGAGGCTATTACATTCAGAGTAAGCCTGTCCTAGTATGCTATTGAACTATCCACCCCGCCACGTGTCTCGAAGGATTGAGGGGAAGAGGCAAGAGTACGCCAACAAACCCATGCATACAAGCCTGCGTTTCGTGAGCATCATCTGCGGGGTTCTCAGAAGGTATCATCGCTCGACAAAAGGACAGCGAGGTCAGCCAACTGACGATAGCGAGCTGAGAAATGCCACCCTTGGCGACGCACATATAAGATGGAAGGGTGGGGGGCTAAGGAAGAGATAAGTCGCTGCGCGTCTTACGGTACATCGCTTCGAGTATAATAAGCTATGCCCCGAGAGAGACTACAGACATTTTTCTGCCGGGCACATAGATTGCGGCCCTGGAGACTAAAGCCATGTCCATCCAGAGTGGTATACTGAGTGTCATCCGGGAGACCTCCGCCTCCGATCTCCTGCGGTGGGGGCCGTTGGTGCTGGTGATCCATATTTTCTCGACGGCGATATACCGCCTCTTCTTCCACCCGCTGGCCAAGTACCCAGGCCCCCTCTTCGCGCGGCTCTCGACCATCCCCTCGTGGTGGCACACCACCAAGCAGGACCGGCACCTCTGGCTCTTCCGGCTCCAGGAGGAGTACGGCACCACGGTGCGCTACCGGCCGGACAGCGTCGTCATCAACACGCCCGAGGCGTACAAGACGATCTACGGGCCCAAGGGCAACAACACCAAGGCCCTGCCGTTCAAGTTCTGGCCGCAGAATCGAGACCGCTGCAGCACGCTGCAGACCATCGACAACGCCGAGCACGGGCGCAAGAGGCGGGTCCTGGCCACGGCGTTCTCGGAGAGGGCACTGCGCGACTATGAGCCGTACATTCAGGCGAACCTGGACAGGTGGTGCGAGCTCCTGGACCAGAAGATCCCCGGAGATGGGTGGTCCGAGCCGATCAACTTTGCGGACTGGATGAATCACCTGGTGAGTTGCTCGTGCTGCGTTGTCGAAAGGGGAGGGGACTAGCCACCTACCGCGAATAGGGGTCGTACTGATGCCCGCGACCTTTTTTTCCTACAGCAATTCGATATCATGGGGGAGATCTGCTTCGGCAAGGCCTTCGGCGTCAAAGAGGAGGAGGGTAAACATATGAGGCACCTCATCCACCTCCTGGGCGGAATGATGGCCTCGATGTATCCGGTTAGTGCTATGCCTCCTTAGTCTCGTCCAGCCATTTCTTGGGAGACACGAACGCTAAAGGCAGACAATCAGCTCTCAGTCTCCCCGATCACGTCCCTGTGGGTCTGGCTCAAACCGCGCGGCCTAGACTGGCTCATGGGCAAGTTCATGCCCCCAGACATAGCGGAGTGGTTCGGCTGGGTGGCACAGGCCCTCGAGGAGCGGACCAAGAAAGAAGAGGAGACTAGGCTGTCGAAGGACGAGAGCGAAGTCCGCAAGGACTTCTTCCACTACCTCTTCAAGACCCGGGACCCCGTCACCGGCGAGATGGGGTACTCGCAGCAGGAGCTCTGGGAGGAGTGCCAGCTGCTGATCACCGCCGGCGGGGACACCACGGCGATCATCCCCACGGGGGTCGTGTTCTACCTCATACGCGACCAGGCCGCGCAGGACAAGCTCGCCGAGGAGATCCTGGGCACCTTCGACTCGGCGGCCGAGATCGTCCCCGGGCCGAAGCTGTACTCGTGCAAGTACCTCCGCGCGGTGATCCAAGAGGCCCTGCGCGCGGTGCCGCCCGTCGCGGCCGAGCTGTACCGGGAGGTGCTGCCGGGCGGCGTGGTCGTCGAGGGCAACTACTTCCCCGGCGGCGTCAACGTGAGCGTCTGCACGTATGCCCTGTGCTACAACAAGGACGTCTTCCCCGAGCCGTTCCGGTTCCGGCCGGAGCGGTGGATCGTGGACGAGGAGAACGGGGTCTCGAAGGAGAGCGTCGAGCTGGCGGAGAGCGGGCTGTGCTCCTTCTCGGCGGGCCCGCGCGGGTGCGTCGGGAAGAACCTGGCATACATGGAGATGTCCCTCGTGCTGGCGAAGCTGCTGTATAACTTCGAGATCAAGAAGGACCCGAGCAGCAACCTTGGAGGGGGAGACCCGTCTGGGCGCCCAGGCCGGCAGAACCCGGATCAGTTCCAGATCTACGATGCCTTTGTGGGACTGCGGGATGGGCCCATGATCCACCTGAAGAGGCGAGTTCATGCTTGAAGATCGACATCCTGCTAGGAGTGACGGACGAGAATATAGGATTCTTAGAAGGGGTCGATAGGTTGCGTAGGATCTGACTAATATCAGCCTCATATCAGGAGGTCGTTCCACAACATATCAGGAGGTTGTTCACAACATATCAAGACGTCGTTCCCCAAGAGTAGAGGCGGCTCTAGATGACGGCCATTTGTAGACGTGCAAACATAGCCCAATTTTGGGGACCGAGGAAGCGAAGGGCTCAAGGCATATCTCTGTAGCATTGTTGCGAATTGTATTGGCAAGTCTCAGATTTGTTGTAAAGCATGTAGGAAGTAGTGAAGGTTGGGGCCTTCACTACGATGGTATGTATACCAGACGCTATACCAAAATGGGAAGCACTTAAACAATTACTCAGAGCTCAACGCGCCGACCTTTTTCCCACGCGATTTCCAGTCTCAAAATATCGTACACTTCTGCAACAGCGCCAATCACTATTTCCTTGGCTCCTCGCTTGGGGAGTATGTGGATTGCCAGGAGGATGGCATCCACGACGACCAAGTCTGCGACCCACGGTGCGCTCACCTTTGAGCTCGTGGCCAAGTGCTCCGTAAGGCTGGCGCTCCACGCTCCACGCTCCTCTCCTGGCGAGCTCTCCACTAACGAGTGCACCTTCACCAGGGATAGACCACACGAGCTCGTGCCTCCGTACTTACCCTTCCCCATGGGCCGGTCAACCTCCCCATGTTCATGCCCGTGGCGACGCAGGCTTCCCTGAAGGGCATCACGCCGGAGCAGCTGGAGCAGACGGGCTGCCGGCTATGCCTGAACAACACCTATCACCTGGGCCTCAAGCCAGGCCAGGAGGTGCTGGATGCCATTGGCGGTGCACACAAGCTGCAGGGCTGGAGGCATAACATCCTGACGGACAGTGGAGGGTAAGGCCCATCCATCGTGCGTCAACAGAGACACAAGCTTACGGTATTGTCCAGCTTCCAAATGGTTTCCCTCCTCAAGCTGGCCACCATAACCGAAGAGGGCGTCCGCTTCCTCTCCCCACACGACGGGACGCCCATGCTCCTCACCCCAGAGCACTCCATGTCCCTACAGAATTCCATCGGCTCCGACATCATGATGCAGCTGGACGACGTGCTCGTTACCACCTCGCCAGACGCAGCGCGCATGCGCGAGGCGATGGAGCGCTCCGTGCGCTGGCTCGACCGGTGCATCGCCGCGCACCGCAACCCGGCGACCCAGAACCTCTTCTGCATCATCCAGGGCGGCCTCGACCTCGCCATGCGCCGCGAGTGCGCCGAGGCCATGGTCGCGCGCGACACGCCCGGCATCGCGATCGGCGGCCTGAGCGGCGGCGAGGCCAAGGCCGACTACTGCGCCGTCGTCGCGGCGTGCACCGCGCTGCTGCCTGACCTGAAGCCCCGCTACGTCATGGGCATCGGCTACCCGGAGGACCTGGTGGTCAGCGTGGCGCTCGGCGCGGACATGTTCGACTGCGTGTGGCCCACGCGGACGGCGAGGTTCGGGAACGCCATCACCAAGCACGGGATGCTGAAGCTCAAGAACTCGGAGTTCGCGAACGACTTCAGGGTGATCGAGGAGGGCTGTGGGTGTGTCTGCTGCCGGCCCAAGGTGGATGGCCACGAGAGCGAGGGCTTGGGCATCACGAGGGCCATGATCCATCACAATGTGGCCAAGGAGACGGTCGCGGCGCATCTGCTTACTATGCACAACGTGTGGTATCAATTGAATCTCATGCGGGAGATCAGGGAGGCGGTCATTGCGGATAGGTACCCGGCGTTTCTGAAGGAGTTCTTCGGCAGGTTATACCCAGATAAAAGTGATTATCCAGACTGGGCAGTCGGTGCCCTTAAGGGGGTTGGCGTGGATTTAATGCAAGATTAAAAAGAACTTTGGCCTTCACATGATAAACAGTGAGTTTACGGTATATGGGGCGTAGCGTGCATATGACAATTCGCCTGTCGCTTTTCAAATTGCTAAACAGCAACGGCCGCACGGCCGATTGTGGGTATCTCATGAGTGTTTTCCCATCCTCTTTCCCTGTAGCGCCTGAAGTGCAAGATTGTGATTGCAGTTAGACATCCTGAACGACCTCTTTGAATTCCTTGACCTCTTCATTAGCACCGCGCCGCGTCCGGTCAATAACCTTCGCGCCGTCCTGCATCCAGAAGTCAACCTCGTCCACAATGTCGTACACGATGTCCTCCACGATCTGCTCGTCGTAGCGCTCGACCATTGGACGTGGTGGCTCCTGCCTGACTCTCACCGTAGATGGCTCATCAGTACCGGTCATTGCCACGTCGCCTTCCGTATTTTCCTGCTCATATCCTGGGGGCGGATACAAGAACTTGGGACCAAAGTTCACCTCCGCTGCGCCACCGCGAAACACGCTCACGGCAGGATAGTATCCTAGCATGCCGTCGTCAAGACCCTCCCGCGCATCAGGCTGCTTAGCCGTCGCTGGCTTTGAGGCCAGAGGCAAGAATGCAAGAAGATTGTTGAAGGCCGTGCCCATGTCAACTCCATTCTTGTATACCTTGATCCAGGAATTTGGCAACGTTCGCATACAAGGGATTGGGTGGTTTGGGTTCGGGCCTTCCGACGAGCCTGCCCCTGCGCCAGATTGGGACATTGGTGACGGGTTCATCAGGTCCTCAAGCTCTGGCGTGGTATGGTAGTCGGGGGTCTCGAAGTAGATGTGCGCTTTGAACCGGATTGGGAGACGATCTCTCACAATATTCGGCACTTCTGTGGGGCCGTGATCCGCTTCTTCGAGCAGATCGACGGCTGGGTTGTAATGGCCTGAAACGACCTTTCGATGTAGTTGTTCGGAGGGCAGGCCGATCTCCAAACCAATGACATCCCCCTCCCGAAAGTCCTCGCCGGGAGGGAGAAAATCCTTCGGCCGTGACATGTAGACCTTCTGCCCTTCCTTGTCTCGGATCCCATAGCTGTAGGCATCAAAGCCAGCTGGCGCATCGATTGCGGCCTCTCTCCGTGCAAACCCGACGCGGACATGGCCGTGGGACTCAGGCTGCTCCGAGCCTGGCGTTGGAGGTTCTTTCAATATACCTCTGGTAATTTTGCACTCCCAATACCACCTGCCTTCCCGTATGGCAATGTTCGCCCGGGACATCCTCCATCCCTTGTCAGTCGTGATATGTCTTCCCGACTTATCGAAGAACAGGTGTGTTGCTGCATCCTCAAAGCTCATGTGCGGACCAAACGGCTCTGGTTCTGTCTGGCGGTAGTAGAAAGAGGAGGGAAACTTTGGGTCTGCGATGCAATGGGTGTAGTAGTACTGCTTCTTATTATAGACACTAGCAGCATGTTAGGCGACTAATCTGCGGAGGTCATCTGTGTTACTCACTGCTCCTGGGTTTCGAAGAACTCGATCTGCTCGCCACTGGGGCCTGTCACTACGTGGTGACTCGCCAGCTGTGGACCTCGGGCGGGTTCGAAGTCGGTGGACTTGGGAAGAGGAAGTATGTAGCGGGCAGGGCCCATTTCTGCAGGTGGTACATTTTTGAGGTTTTTCTTGGACTGCCTCGGATCAGGAGTTGCGCGAGAGGGCTCTGTGACACCTCCGGGGGTGGTGGCAGCTTTGGATTCACGCTTCTTGAGAGACTCTTTCTTGGTGCGCTTCTCCCGTGCCATGACCCCACTGTCTTCTGGCGCTTGCGACTTTTTCGAATTGGGGTCTGGATTGAGGGGCGAAGAGACAGCGGGCGAGTGGTGGTCTTCTAAAGCTCGTTTCTGGGGCAGAGACGCGACGGTCGGTGGTAGTGGCACTGGAGTTACGGTTGCTGGTACGGGAACTGGAGTGACGGTTGGCGGTAAGGGAACTGGAGTAACGGCTGCCCCTCCATTTGGAAGGGTCTCTGTTGGATAGTCGCCAGACATTTCGAACCAGGTTGGGACAAAGGACGGGCCAGTGAATTGATTGGAAGATCTGAAAAGCGATGAAACCGTTGTGCTGCTCCGCCGCCGGTTGCGAGGCGTGTATGTAGAGCTGTCCGTGAAGTGAAGCGCGACGCTAAAAGCTCAAGAAGACGCGCCGTTGCCAGCCGCGGCGCAGGATAAGAAGCGCGCTATCGATTGGTCGCTTTCCCAGCAAGGGGACCCACCTTGTAACTTTACTCAGTAGTCCGTACTACCCGTTGCCTGCTTCGACTTATTCTCCAACTACCAGCCTCTTGGCGAAGATCTCTCAAGCCGCACGCGACAGCTCGTTAGCAACGCCCACACGAGCCGAGATCCGCGGAAGACTGTGGGCTTGAAACGTATTTGTCCCACTCTGCCGGGACACCTTTCAGCTTCCATCCTCGAACCTCAACGCGAGCATCCCCTACGCTCGCCCGCAGAACCGTCACCATGCCTGTTGTCAAGGGTGGCGTCTGGACGAACATTGAGGATGAAGTCCTCAAGGCTGCCGTGTCCAAGTATGGATTGAACCAGTGGGCACGTGTCTCGTCGCTTCTTGCCAGGAAGACGCCCAAGCAGTGCAAGGCAAGATGGCAGGAATGGCTAGACCCGAGCATCAAGAAGGTCGAGTTCACGAAAGAGGAGGATGAGAAGCTGTTACATCTGGCAAAGTTGATGCCGACCCAGTGGCGGACCATCGCCCCCATCGTCGGCCGAACCGCGAACCAGTGCATCGAACGATACCAGAAGCTGCTGGATGAGGCAGAACAGCGGGAGGCTTCTGAGCTTGGGATGACTGGAGATGACGAGGCATCTGCACCCACAGCTGATGATGTGCGACGACTGCGACCGGGCGAGGTGGATCCGGATCCCGAAACGAAGCCCGCGCGGCCGGATACCATCGATCTCGACGAAGATGAAAAGGAGATGCTCAGCGAGGCCCGTGCCCGCCTCGCCAATACACAGGGAAAGAAGGCCAAACGCAAGGCACGCGAGCGACAGCAGGAGGAGTCCAGGCGGCTGGCAGCTCTGCAGAAGCGGCGCGAGCTGAAGACTGCAGGTATCAACATCAAAGTGACGACGCGGAAGGCGGGTCAGATGGACTACAATGCAGACATCCCCTTCGAGAAGAAAGCTGCTCCAGGGTTCTATGATACGACTGAGGAGATCTCACTGAACGAGAGGCAGCGAGCCAATTTCGACCCGAGGAAACAGCAACTGGCGCAGGCTAAGAGAAAGCAGGACGAAGAAAGCGAGGCAGGACGAAAAAGACGCAAGGCTGATAAGGATGCACCGTCTGCGTCTTACCGAGAGGCTCTCAAGGCCGGTCAGATGCAACGGATTAGGGAGGCCGAGCAAAGCAGCAAGCGACGAGCGCTAGTCCTTCCGGCACCACAGGTCGGCGAAGGGGAGCTCGAGGAGATTGTAAAGATGGGCATGATCGGTGAGAGGGCGAACACGATGGCACAAAATGGTGACAATGACGCGACCCGCGGCCTGGTCAATTCCTACACGACCCTGAACACTGGCGCACCCATTCGAACTCCAAGAGCGCCTGCTCATGAGGATCATATTGCAAACGAGATCAGGAACATTCGAGCATTGACAGAGACACAATCGTCATTGCTTGGTGGGGAGAACACACCCCTTCACGAGGGCGCCGGCTCAACAGGATTTGAATCAGTCGCTCCGAGGAAGCAGGACATCTTTACTCCCAACCCCATGGCCACGCCATTGCGACAAGGGGCTAACGGCGTGGGCGCGACGCCTCTACGGCCGGGGCAGACCCCCATGCGGACGCCACGTGACAACTTTGCATTGAATGCCCAAGGCAGCGAGTTGGTCATGAGACAGCAGCTGAAGCGAGGCCTCGCATCGTTGCCCAAGCCTAAACAGCAATCCTGGGAGCTTGAACTACCAGAGGAGCAGGAAGACGTCGCAGTCGCATCGAGTACGCTACCCGAGGATGCTTCGGAGCGGGATCGAAGGGAACGGAAGATTCGGGAAGCGCAAGAGCTGCTTGAGAAGAAGCGGCGGACCCAGGTCATGCAACGTGACCTTCCTCGACCGATCTCCGTTGATTTCGCGACGCTTCAACGTGCGGCAGAAGACTTAGAAGACCCAGCCGAGAAAGCCATTGCGCAGGAGGCGGCATTACTCATGGTCTATGACTCGTTGAGGTATCCTCTGACCGCTACGAAACCGGCTGGCAAGCCGCCGAGCCTGGACCAGATCGATGATGACGCACTAGCAGAGGCACGGAGGCAGATCTTGGTAGAAGTCAAAGGCAGCCTGGCGCCGGAGGAGGTCGAGGCTGCCTGGGCCAAGTCGAACGCATTGTTGCTGGGCCTTGGCTGCTACGATGATGATGAGGAAGAGGAGCACAATGCCATGAAGGCAGCTTTCGATGAGATACAGGACGCCATGATCGCTTCCGCCGAGAAGGGCGCGAAGCTGGAGAAGAAGCTGAACCTGCACCTTGGCGGCTACAAGCAGCGCGCGGAAATGCTGCGAAAGAAAATCGTTGATACCGCTGCCGAGCTGGAAAAGGCCACCCATGCGCTGAATGCCTTCCAGATTCTGGCCAATTCGGAGGAGATTGCCGTCAGGAACAGGCTGGCTAGCTTGCGTGACGAGGTCAACTTCATAAGCAAGAGGGAGAGAGAAGCACAAGAGCTCTACAAGCGGAACAAGGAGGAGCTCGATGCCCTCAAGGCCGAGGCTGCAAACGGATATCACTGAATCTGCATACTAGCGTCATGGATGTGGTATGAGTTATCATGGCGGAAGTAGTATCGACACAAAAGACTGAAATTTCAATAAAGGGTATTTCGAAAGAATTCTTGAATCCTAACCCGATACCAACAGCCGTTTCAAACGCCATTCCATACGGTTCGACTAACGTTAGACGGCCCCAAACAAGGCGACAGCCTTTCTCCGAATGTAAAGTCATAACTTATAAGATCCATCTCCCCCTGGGAAAGGGGAGGGCGAGCCGAGGGGGGGTGACGGCGTCTGGGTATCAGATCACTTCCTGCTAGAGTTGGCCCCAGGACTCTCGATGCGCGCAGGTGACCCGCGTGACTCCATGCCAATCGGCGTAGACACAGAGCCAAACCCAGAGTCGGCATCCGAGAGCTCCTCGACGCGACCCTCCATCTCCGCAGCGGCGGACTTCTCCTTCTCGAGCCGGATCTCGCGCCCTCTCTTGTGGCAGTACCACAGAACAAACATCAATACTGCTTCCTCGTTAGCACTCTATTCTCGGGGAGAACGGGGGCACGGAAGAGGATCCGACTTACGAAAAAGCGCAACACTCCAGATGACATTGGTCCCGATGAAGGCCGGCCACCTCACCTTGAGCGCGTTCATGATGGCCTTCAGCATGCCGACGATGGCGCCCGGCTTCGTCACCAGCTCGCTGATGTTCTTGGGCGTCAGCAACTTCTTGGCCTGGTCCTTGATGCCGCCAGTGTTCTCTGTCTTGAGCCCCTGGCTCTCCGCCGCGACCGCTAGCAGCTCCGGCGCGAGGCTGCCCGTCAGCTTGCTGGGGAGGCTCGTGACCAGCTTCTTCATACTGCCCGGGAGCTTCTCGAAGTTCCGGGCCAGGGTCCCATCGTGGTCCTCGAAGAGGTGCTGCAGATCGCGCCCGGCGGTGGGGACGCCGTTGACGAGGTCCTTGAGCACGAGGGTGAACTTGGACACGAGCTCCTGGCTGTCCTTAGACAGCGAGAAGGTCTTGTTGTTTCGGGCGGCGAGGTTCAGGTCGTCGAGGACGCGGCTGATGTCCTTCTTCTCGCGCTCCTCCTCGGCGGGCGTGATGACTGCGCTAGTGGGCTCGAGGGCGCCCTCCTTCTTCGGCGCCGGCCGCCGGGCCCAGAAGGAGAAGCGGCTCCTGCTGCCGCCGGCGCCGCCCGCCGGCTTGTCCCCGCTGGCCTCCTTGCGGTCGGCGGCCGTCTTCCCCTTGCCCGCCGTCGGGCTCTCCGAGTCGCTCTCCCAGTCGCTCTCCCAGGTGTACTCGGGCGTGGTGCTGCGTGGCGGCAGGGGTGGCCGCCTGCCGTCCTCGTCGGAAAAGCCGTCCTCGCCGGTCAGGCGCTCGAAGAACAGCTCGTCGTCGTCGGTCAGCACGGGGCCCTGCGCGCCGGGCGCGGGCGACCGTGAAGCTGCGCGCGCAGCCTCCTCCTTGGCATTCTCCCGCGCCTTGACCTTCTGGTCACGGTTCTTCTTAAACTTCTTGTAGGCGATGAACTCTAGCATCCTTGCTGTCTTGTTGGGGTGAGTGACTCGAAAGCGGTCGAGGAGGGTTAGCCGGCACTCCACTGGGCAGAATGCAATTGAAGAAGGTTGAAAGTGTGTCAGTGAGTCCCAGCTCAACGACAACAAAGACGTAATTATATGATGTCGCTTTACTAGAGCCCGTTTCGCGACTACCGGTTGCTGTTGGGGTGGCGTGTGGCAAGGGCTTGTAGAGGCCGCCTGCTATACAGGGTTGGTTTCAGTGCGGGACACAGCCACTGGAATCATCTAGCCAGAAACCCAGACACTCAGACAAGCGCCAGGCAATCCAGTCCACCTATGATCTGAGACAGCTTCTGCTATGTAACCAAGGCTCCTACCCCGCTGCAATAAGTAGGGCAAACAAGGTCGCATGTCGTGTTCCCGGCCCAGTCGCCCGCCCAGCGAGGCCTCTCGACAGGGGGTGACGTCACTCCTCACGGGCCGTCACCGTACTATAGCGAGATGGATTTCATGTGAATGCCAATTCCTGACAGGGGGTATCTTAATTATTCTGCCACCACGGGTCCCTCCACAACAAGCCTCGTCGTGACACCAACACGAACACGTAGGAAGATAGCCCCATAGGGGTGATGGGTCTCTTTGTAGATCATCAAGGGGCCGTGTCAGAAACACCGGCCATAAATCTTTGCGTGCTCGAGACCCGGGCAAGCGCAGCTGCAGGGTCCAAGCCGACAGGCCCGTCTTCACCCCTCGCCATCGCCGTCATCCTCCTCGACCTCCTCGTCGGCCTCTACGGGAACCACCGAGGCACTTGCACTAGCACTCGCACTGGCACTGGGCCTTCCAGCCCGACGGTTAGCTGCGGCCGTCTCTGTGACCGACCTCTCGCCCACAAAGTTCAGACCCGTCCAAGCCGTCTGGCATCTCGAGCAGACCTTGTGCCCACCTCTCCTGGTGCGCCAGAAAGCGTCCGCACAGCTATCGTGGAGCCGCATGTTGCAGTCCCGCTCCGGACACCTCTGTCCCGTAGTGATGATGTCCTTGCACGCCTCGCAGAACTTTATGCGCTGCCAGTCCTCCGGCGCGGCATCTGGATCGTTGTACGTCTCCAGCAGCCACGTCTTCAGCTCCATGAGCGACCTCGCGCTCAGGCTGTAGAAACCCTCCCTGCTCAGCTCGAACCAGCCCTCCTCGACCAGGCTCGGCAGGAGCCTCTCGACCTCGCTGTGCTTCAGCCCCCGGTCGGCGGCCTGCTGCGGCTGCGACTCCTCCCCCTCCGCGTCGCCGTTGCGGCCCTCCCTCGGGGGCGGCCTGGCGACCTTCCTGGCCTGGGCCGCCGTGACGGCCATGACCTCCTGCCGCCGGGTGTTGTACGTCTCGAACATGGCGTCGAGCACCCTCTTGATGAAGGCGATCTCGTCGGGGGTGCGCGACGTCGCCAGCTGGGTGCTGGGGTCGCTGTGGGCGTTGATGAGGGCCCACACCTGCTCGCGGGTGGTCTGGTGGAAGGTGCTGCGGATGTCGTAGTCGAGCGGGGCGACGGCGTCGCGGGCCTTGCTGATGAACTGCCGGACCTGCTCCTCGCTGACGTCGTCCGGGTCGGCGGGCCGCCGCCGCCCTTCGCCGGCGGCGACGATGGCGGCGACGATGGGCCGGGCCTCGCGGAGGGTCAGGGTGCCGCGGCTCATCAGCGCCTGCAGAAAGGCGCGGTGGCTGTGGTCCCAGCCGCTGGGCAGAGAGGGCTCGAAGTCCATGGGTGCGGCCTCGCGGGATCTCTGGACGCGGGTGATGGACGGTGCTGTCTCGCCGGGGACAGCGATGCCTTACCGTCTCGTGACGAGCTGTCGCGTGGAGGGGCAGGGAACGGGCGAGACTATTCTTCCGACCGAGGAGACGCGTTCAGTATCCTGCAACCGCATCTGGGTGTGCACAGGTGCTGAATTGGCCAGTGCGGCGGCTCATCAGCACCCAAAATAGGCGAGGCACAGGGTCTTGCATGCAGGGCCAGGGCCCCCCTGTAGCACGGCACGGCAGGCGAGGTGAATGTCAAAGCATTCTCAACCACTTCTCAGCTATTTTCTTCTTAACCCTTCTTTCCTACAGAAATTGTAGTTGGCAATGACAACAAATCGCAAGTTCTGATAGCCGTAAAAGACACCAAGATTCAATTGTATATCAACGTTCTTAGGATTGGCCTTGGGGCGAGTACGGAGCTGGATCAGAGGATGCTACGGCCACTCCCTGTAACCACTTAAAGACTGCTGGTGTAGCGCCAAGACTCTCATTGAGCCTGTTGCTGCGCTTGCGCTCTTTCTCGTCATTCTTCCTTAAGACTCGTCACTCCATCCAGTGCGGGCGCCTGTTAAGAGTAATGCTCTCATTAGTGATGGTAGGAGGTGCACTCTCACTTCAGTTCTTGGTTTCAATTTCAAGGGAAGTCTCGAACCCACCGGGGTTGGGAGCGTGTGCTTGTTTTAAATAGCTGTCTGGGGACTCGGGCCGGCACGGCGTGTTGGATTTAAGAGGCCGTCAGATGGCGACGTCCTTCCTATCAATCTGTGTATATATTTTTAAATTATAGACGTTCTTTGAAATTCGTTACATGCATCGGTGGGAAACTTCCTTCCAAAGGAGGTACCAGGTACAAATTCGGAGAGACAATCTTTTGCAATTCACGATGGAGTTGCATGCCAGAGGCACCCGAACTACATGCATAACATGATTCTGTATCTGCACCTGAGAACTTTAGAGTCACAACCCTGATTTTTCCAACATCACATGAAGCGCAAATCGAATCCTCTAGCCAGTAATAGACTTGGAGAAGGATTTCTCTTCAGAGCGAGCCATCCAATAGGAAAAGAATCACAACTGTTAGCACCGCGAGTACGCGTCGCAGCTGATTTTGGGGGCCGACCATAGATGGGATGCTCCGAAAGAACAGGGGCGTCGACAGGTCCATGCAACATTGCGAAGGAACTGACCTTCCTAGTTTTTCGATTAAAATGTAGGCGCTCAACGCGGTGCATCGTATCATGCAGGCACGAAGCGGGTTGGCTGCGAGGCAGTCACTCCTAGTCATGTTAAAGGTACCTTGCATACTGCGGATGTGGACACGCCCCCAGTTGACGTTCGCCGCCGGATATACTATAGTAAGGAGCCTGATGTGATGAAAGGCTCAATGAGTCGTTATCACGTACCCAAATCAATTTGCCACTCTCCTGCTGATATACTTAGCTGGTAATCACAGAATAGTGGATGAATAGTACGAACATAGTTGCTACTGCATCGAAATCATATTGCTATCCTCAGGTGCTGGTAATCAATGAACTGTGAATGAATACATCATGGACATGATTACCACTGCATCGAAGGATTCCATTGCTACCCTCGATTTTGTGATGACTCTGCACCCTCTGTCGATAATGCATGTACATTAAGACTACCCTTATACGGTATCATAAAGATAGGGCTCTGTTGGAGACTCTGTTGGGGGCTATGATGGGGGCTATGATGATGACATCTACACCTCATGTAGCGGAGGGCTTGTACTTAACTGAGCCACTCAATGAAGCTGTAATCTGACTTTCCCCAGACCATCGCTACATACCACAGTAGTTTATATATCACCCATGCACTACATCTCTTCAAAACTCCACATTGCCTAACTCTACACACGATGAGCCATGCCTATGAAGTAGTCCTATTCCCGCTTTCTATATAGATCTACTTAACTTGGCCATAATGGCTACTACAAGAATTGTTGTGCTCTCGCAGCGCATTGCGACTAATACAGCCAAGATCAACGAATTTTTGCTTGCCAACAACATACCTGAACCTTCATTTGACCTCGACGCACCGCCTGACCTCGCCATTCCGCAGACCGAGACGGGTATCCTGAATGCGCGTAGGCAGGTTATTAACGATACACTGGAACTTCGTGGGCTGATTCTTGGCCCACGCGAGCATCTGTCTAGTTACGACGTGTGTTTCCCTACATAGTGCACGAATGAAAGACTTAAATGCTGATACAAAGTGGCGGGTGCCGCGCAGGAAAACTCCCTGGTAAGCGCCTCCTGCCTCTTGTCATAGAGCCAAGTTCGCTCTATGTGAAGAAAGGGGGAGAAAAAAAGAAAGAAGAAGAAAAAAAATCTTCTGGCAGGCGGTATGTATTTTACGGTTTGTACGACGTTTTTAACAAGCTCAATAGGTCGGCCTTCATGCTGTGACTCGTTTCCGTCTTGCCCATGCCTTCCCAGTTGGCACTAAGACGACCTTTACAGAGCTGGCTGCACATGCCGGCTTGGGCGAAACGCACGTCAGGAAGCTTGTGCGCTATGCTATAACACAAAAGATATTCAGCGAGCCAGAGCCGGGAGTGATTGCGCATTCGGCGTGCTCGCGTCTTATTGCGGAGAATGAGACAACCTATAGCTATCTACGATTTAAATCGGAAAATTTCTGGCACGCTGCATTTCATCTTTGCGATGCTATTGCTAAATGGCCCGGGTCAGAAGAACCGAATCAGACGGTAAGCTAGCAGAATCGATTCGTCTAGGCCGCTAACTTAGACATATACCTGAGCCAAATATGAGAAAACCCGTACTAATATGATGCGGTGGCTCGTAGGGGTTCTCGGTAGCTCATCAGACCGACAAGTCAACCTTTGAATACCTTTCCGTAGGTACCCTGTGCTTTTTGGTGCAGTGGCTCGTCTCGCATCTGTTCTCTTGTTCTTCTCCTCTCAATATAAAGAGAAGAAATCCGAGATGGCATCAGACCGCCTTGCGTACCAAGGAGCTAATACCGTCTAGTATCACCCGGAGACGGCCAAGTTCTTCTACAACGCGATGCGTGCCTTCACTCAACGACCCGGCTTAGAGCCAAAATACATTGTCGAGAACTACCCATGGTCGTCTCTTCCTGCTCACGCAACAGGTGTGTGAACCTCACTCTCTATCCTAAATCCATGTATGATGCACTTTGCTCATCCACGAACCCAGTGGTGGATGTCGGTGGATCTCACGGCTTAATCGCGATTGAGCTCTCTCGGGTATTTCCTACTCTCAAGCTGGTGGTTCAAGACCTCGATGAGTCGATTATAGCAGATGCTGATGCGAAGAAACCCGAGGACGTTGGCGACCGCGTACATTTCATGGTCCATGACTTCCTTACGCCCCAGCCCGTCTCGGCAACCGTGTACTACTTTCGCCACATTTTCCACAATTGGCCGGACAAATACTGCATTAAGATCCTCCGCGGGCTGATCCCCGTCTTGACCCCTGGAGCCAAAATCGTCGTCAACGATCAGGTGATGCCGGAGCCCTGCACCTTGCCTTGGGATCAAGAGATGCGAGTCCGGAGTAACGATCTCAACATGTTGGAGCTGCAGAATGCAGGTTAGTGATCTCCCCAAAGCTCTACATGTATCAGATCTTGACTTGGTTCCCACAATTGCGATTAACGGTCTAATTGCCAATATCCAGGGGACCGAGAGATGGGAGAATGGGAGAGAATTTTCCGCCAGGCGGACCAGTGATTTGTTTTCAAAGGTGGTTTCAAGCCAGACGGCTCAACATTGTGGATCCTGGAGGCAGAATGGACAGGTTGAGTTACTGCAACGCAAATATTATATTCGAGGCGGTGATCTCAGCTGAAGGGAAAACGGTGTATATAGTTTAAGCTATATTAGGTTTATAATCTATTAAGAGATATAAATATATAAATGGAAAGATTGAATGTTTGAATTACGCTAGCCTGTAAAAGCCCTTTATCTATCTGGTTGTTCTAAATACTAGAATATTGATGGCAACCTAAAGGCCACGGGTTGTGCACCTGAAGATATAGTGTTAAAATACGGTTGTATGGCTAGCCCTGCAATAGCGTACCTTTTGGTCCACTTATACTATGAGCATCAAGTATCCAAATCTATAGTGTAGTAAAGAGCTAGAGAATCCAAACCCTAGTAAAGAGCTATTTGCTTAAGCAGGTCTAATCGACTTTTTAATTCTGGTAAGAAAGGCTTTCCTATTTACATTCTAGCCTTGATAGCCTTTTTTATTCCATAACGAGATTCTTAGTCCAACAGGTTCTACTACTTATTATAACCCATTTAATATGCATGTTATAAAATAGCTTAGATAGAAGAATATTTGAAACAGCTGAATATCAGATTCAATATTAGATATAAATATTAATTTCTGAAAACTACTATATTATAAACCAATAACGGTTCAAGTTACAGGAACAGAACGGATTGTGGATCCGAAAAACAACGCAACGCAACCCGGATCCAATATCCGAAGTAAGAAACACCTTATATAAGAATGGCAGATACTTAAGATTATATAAGCAAAGGTTAGGGTTAAGAAAAGATTATAATAGATTATAAATCCATTTATAACCACTTATAATCAATATTGATCAAGGCTGAAAAGCTGGATATATAAGATTGGATATTTCCTACTGTCAGATAGATTTTATAATTGCTTTTCAGTTGTTAATTTAAATATCAGTTCCACTATAACTGGTATCCAATACGGATAGTAAATATTCAGCGAATATTAAAAACCTTCAGAACTGTATTTCCGTATATAAGTAGATTATACTGCATACCACTTTTGCCTAATATAAACTTTTGATATATTAGGTACTTATATTACTTGGGTGCTTATTATATTTTGATAATTCTTGCTTAAAGACTGGTTTAGTATTATCCACTTTCAGCAATACGGAAATATAATAGCTCCTCTTATTCCAATACTATCTTCTTCTCAGCAGATTATACTTCAGACTCTGCAGGCCCAGATTGCGGCCTTGCAGTAATATATCAAGGAACTTGAGGAATAGGAAGAAACTCCTTAAGTTACTATCGCCGACAAGCCCTATAAGCTCGACAAACCCAATACCTATAATAGAGATCAGAAAACCCTTTAAGGATTTCTTACCCAGTATAAGGCCTATTTCGCCCATTATAGTTCCCAGTTTGATACCGAGGAAAAGAAGGTCGTCTTTGCAAGCGCCCGTTTGCAATACGAAGCCCTAGCTTAGTACGAGCCTTTCTTCCGCAATTACCTGGATAACTAAGATAACTTGGCAGCATGCAAGACTGAGATTATTAGGATATTCTCTTACTTTAGAGAATTCGAGCAAATAATTAAAAGAACTTTCGGCAATCCAGACGAAATTAGAATAGCAAAACGAGAACTTATAAAGCTATAATAAACCAAATCTATATTAGCCTATATAGCTAAATTTAATCGCATTATATTAAAGCTGCTTTAAAACCCAGCCTGGATAATAACCCAGTATTATACGAGATTTAAGAACGAAATTAAAAACGAATTCTATAAAATTAATAGACTTAAGGAATTCTCGGAATACGCAGAGATTGCAATCAAGATCGATAACTGCCAGTACGAGAGACGAATAGAGAAATAAGGAATATAAACCCATTTTCGCCCTAAATTCCAGGCCAATACAGGACGACCCCGATATAATAGTTAGCAATACGAATATTATAGAAATATAGCCCAGAGCGGTATAACGTACGCTAAACTTATAGAACTAGATATAGCGCAAAAGAGCCCTGGCAAGGGAAAACCCCGTTTCAGCTGCTATAACTGCGGGAAAGCAAGGCATATAGCGAGGGAATGCCGGCAACCTAGAAAAAATGGTTAGAAACCCGTACTAGAGGAAAAGCACCTCAGCGCAACTTGGCGAAAAGACGATTAACCTTCCAGAAAAGCCATTACGGAACAAACGCCAGACTCCAGAAGGGAGCATAACAGTCTCAGTTGGACTGCTTGCTATAACGATTATTGCCCGATGCATTTCTCGGATAAAGAAGGAAGAAGCTGGTTCCTACGCATACTAAAAGGAAAGAAATAGCTAGCAATAAGAAGTATCGAAACCGATATTATATCCGATTGCTTTATTAACTCTTTAAAGAAAATTGCTAGCAAATATAATTATTTACTTAATAACGATTCTCAATTGGCAAGAATTATTAATTATGAAAAATATCAAGAGGATAAAGGAAAATACCTTTAGCTGTATTGGATAAACCGCTTAACGAAAGAACTTTCAGAAGAGACTTACGGGTTAGCGATTTTGAAAGAAGAAGATTTCCAGGACCGATAACCTTACGAATTATTGGAACCTATTACTCTCAATATAGAGGATAAAGAAAACGCCCGGAATTCAGTAATAAATGTAACTTTCAAACTTCCGAAAAATACGGAATACGCTATCTTTAAACTTATACTTAATAAAGTTTATAAGGGCATGCAATTTCAAAATAATGCCTATTAAAAGTATAAAAATAAAAGAATTAGCATATAATTATTTTAATATTATCAGATCGTATAGATTTTATATATATATAATAATTGCAAGGAGCATTTTGCAGCTAAAATGGCTAACGATTGGTTTTTGTAAAGGGATTAATATTTAATTATTAAAGCTTATAAAGAACGAGATTTTCGCTATAAAATTAGGTTCGACCGAAATAAATATTTTAGTCTTATCGGACTACTCGATAACTTCTTTCGAAATTGCCTTAATAAGAAAATTAAGTAGCAAGAATGCCTTACGGAAAAATACGAGGTTTATATTAGCAAGAAACTATATATATAGCATTAACAGATGAATTTCGAAAACCGCAGCAGATAAAGGCGTATATACGGCATAAAACAAGCCAAAAAGCTAGCATACGAAGCAGCTTAAAGCCTTGAATAAACCCTAAAAGCCTTAAAAGACAAGGAATGCTTATAATGGGATAGCAGACGTTCGGACTTACAAGGTCCTTAAGCCTGGCAGCAAGCGCAAGCTGGAAGTATATCAAGATATTAATACAATTTAACAGGCAAATATACAGCGCACTTTTGGACAGTAGCGCTCAAAGAAACTTTATTTTATTACAAATTATCAATCAGGCATATATTATATAAAAACAGAAAAGGAATTTATATATATTATATATTATAGAAGGAAAACCAGTTATTTATAACTAAAGAATAATCGATATAGAAATTAATTATTTACTTATTTTAATCTAAAAATATATAATAAACCTAACTTTCGATATTACGGGCATAGCAAAATACGATATAATTATAGGATTATTTTAGCTTAAAGAGCATAACTTTCGAATCGATTGGACTACTAGCTAAATCTATTAAGATAATGCTATACCCTAGGAAATAGTTGCAATTAAAAGCGCAAAGCAAGATCCAATTATTAAGTAAAGCTTAATAACGGGCCTTTAAACGGATACTTATATTACTTCTAAATTAATAAAGACTAATAGCTTATAGAGAAAGATTGCACGATAACTAAATTTTAAAGAACGGAATAGCGGTAAGTTAAAATTATAAGTGGACAAATACTAAAACGACAATTTGGTTCGATATAAAACGGTATAACAAAACAAAATACTATAAGAAGAGAATCGATAATTCTCCCCGGATTATAAACGATATTCAGAAGCTCCGATATATAGATTATAGAATTATAAAGAGATTAATAATAAAGACAAAATAGCAAAACGATACTTTCTATTCTTACAGATAGCGGATATAGAAAACGGGCTAAGACTAGAATTTAAGAACGTATTAAGAGAGTACTAAAAGTTTAAGGAAATCTTCCAGAATAAAAGAGATATAGGACTTTTAGCATATAGACCTTACGATTACGAAATCCCTTTTAAACTAGGGATGCAATTAGCATTTAAGAAAATTTACGAATTCGATAAAGCATAACTTAAAGCATTCAGAAAATACCTTAACGAATAACTGAAAAAAGGATTTATACAAAAATCCTATTTACTAACAGAATACCTTATCTTATTTATACTAAAAAAGAATAGCAAATTACAATTCTATATAAATTATAAATAACTTAACGATATTATTATTAAAAACCGGTATCTATTATTATTACTAAAAGAATTATACAATAAACTTTGCGGTATATAATGGTTTACGGTATTCGACTTATAAGAAAGATATATATATATCCGAATTAAAGAGGGATACGAATGGAAAATAGCGTTCAGAATACGCTATAACTATTTCGAATACCTTATTATGCCCTTTAAACTTACGAATGCACTAGCGTTATTCCAGGAATATATAAATTATATCTTATAAAAATACTTGAATTATTTCGTTATTATTTACTTAAATAATATTTTAATCTATTCAAAGGACTTAAAAATATATAGGCGATATATTTAACAGGTATTAAAGATTCTTAAAGATAATAAACTCTTTATTAATAGAGAAAAAAGCCACTTCTATATATAGAAAGTCGACTATCTCGAGTATACTATTAAACCAAGTATTATCAAAATGCAGAAAGATAAAGTCGAAGCAATACAGAAATAGCTATAACTATAAAATATTACTGATATCAAGTTATTTTTCAAATATATTAACTTCTATCGATAATTTATTAAGGGATATGCAGAAATTGCTAAACTATTAACAGAATTAATTAAGAAAGACAGAATATTCGAATGAATAGAAACCCAGCAATAAGCATTCGATATATTTAAAGAAAGAGTCTTATAAGAACCAATACTATAGGAAGCAAACCCGATAAAGCTATTTGAAATCAATATAAACATATCAGAATATGCTATTAGCGGCAAATTTATCTAACGAGATAACTAGAGAAGACTATACCTTATCGCAAATTTCAGCAAAAAACTTAACGGGCCAGAAATCAATTACGTAACGCTAAATTAAGAACTTATAACGATAATATACGCATTCAAGAAATAGGAATACTATTTAATTAACGCAAAATACCCGATCCAAGTTTTTACGGATTATAAGAACTTAGCTATATTTACAATTACGAAAAAGCTTAGCAAGAAATAGATCAAATAAGCGGAATACTTATCCTAATTCGATATCAAAATCGTTTATATTCTAGGAAAGGAAAATACCAGAACAGACGCTCTTAGCAGGCGAGCAGACTACAAGATAGGAAAAGAAGTTAAGAAATGGACTCTTTTCGATACCGATAAAGACAGAAATTTCGTATAATAATGAGAAATTAATATGTTATTTAAGATCGATAATCAGGAAAGATAACCTGAAAATATAACGCCTGAAGAATAAAACGAATATATTAAGCGAATATATAAAATACTAGCTTATAGATATCAAAGAATTGCAGCAATAATAGACAGAATCCAAAGATATTAAAATCTATTAGAACTTAAAATTAGAATACGAGATATTATTAATAACTGCAATAATTGCAAAAAGAATAAAACAGAATAATATAAACCTTACGGACTGCTATAACCTTTATTAATACCCGATACGGTTTGGGCATTTATTAGCTTAAACTTTATTATTAAGCTGCCAATCTTACGAGAATTCTTAATTAAAGTTGCATTTAATAGCATTTTAATAATAGTTTATAAATTGAGCAAGTATAGCTATTTCTTATTATATAAAGAAGCTAGTACCGCAAAAGAGCTATTATATACGTTCTTAAAGAATATTATAAGTAATTATAGAATGCTATAAGAAATTATTTCCGATAGAAATAGGAAGTTTATATTAAGATTTTGAATATTATTTATAAAGCAATTCGGAATAAAGTATAGATTATTTATAGCATTTTACCTTAAAATAAATAAACAAACAGAAAGAATTAACTAAATCGTAAAATAGTATTTTAAGCATTATATTAATTACGATTAAAATAATTGGGTTAAATTCTTATTACTTGCATAATTCGCTTATAATAGCATAACGATATTAATAATAAAAGTATTACTATTTAAAGTATTATACGGATATAAGCTAATAGTATATTATAAAGCACTCTTAAAAGCAATTGCAAAAGCAGCAGAATAACGGGTTAAGAAAATCAAAGATATTCAAGCAAAATTCCAGAAAATATTCCAAAAACTTACGAAAAATATAACGAGATACGCCAATCAGAAAAGGATTAAAAGACCAATCTTACAAGAAGGAGATAAAGTTTACTTGAAACGCAAAAATATTAAAACCAAAAAACCCAGTAACAAATTAAATTATAAAAAACTAAAACTTTTCAAAATTTCGGAAAAGCTCTCAAACATTAGCTACAAGCTTAACTTACTACCAGAAATAAGAATATACCCAATTTTTCACAAATCGCTCTTCGAACTAGCACTAGCAAATATATTACTGGATTACAATATCGAATTCGACTCAAACAAATAATAATAAGAAATAAAAGCAATTCTCAATTCAAAATTACGAGAATAAAGATAATAATACCTTATCAAATAAAAGGATTACAGATATAAAGAAAATATATAAGAAAAACCAAATAATATTAATCCAGAATTTATTAAAAACTATTGGAAGAAAATCGAATAACTTATTATAATACCGGAAGAAATCGACTTTGCCGATTATATACGCTTTACCTTTTAAGAAAAATAAGCTTATAATAATACCGAAAAACTCAAAAACCTCAGATACTAATAGAAGAATAGAGAAACCATTTTCATACTAAAAGCGACTAAAAAACAGATTAATAATCCTTAAGAACCGCCCCCGGAACGACTATTAGACCTAGCAGCCCCAGAACCAGAAATAATAACCTCAAGCATAGCAAAATCTATAAAACCGGACTAATCCACGATTGCATTACCCACATCTACAGAATTCCAATCGAAAGGCTTAAGAGCAGCCGCCACTTCACGAACAGCTTTAGCAGCTTGCTCGCGCTCCTCCTCAGCAAAGCTCTTATTTACCAGATAAACCCCCTTCTCATAAAGAAAGCGCTTCTATTTTTTCAGGCAAGACAAACGCGCTAATAATTCGGCAATCTGGGCTTGCTAGCGGGAAATCAAGGAAGCTAGCTCCTCTTGCTAAGCCTATAGACGAGCCTCTTCTTCGGCCTTACGACCATCCAAATGGGTCAGCTTGTCGGTAATTCGAAATATTAATAAAGGTTAATAAAAGCAAGCAATATAGCAAAAGGCGACCTACGAGAAGTTACGAGAATCCGAAAAGCATTATATGAATAACCAGCCTTCGTATATTAAATATAACGCTAAATACTATTAACTATTCGACAAATAACCCCTTCTTCCAAGCAAAAAGAATATAGCATAATTTCGTAACTATAGCGTTCAAGAAAGGAAAAACGTTCCAGGATAGCAAGACGCTTCTTGGATAAACTAAAAGGATCCTTTAACAAACGCCTTTTCGAAACCCTATTCATAATAAATTAGGAAGGCACGATCCGAAATAAGAATATCAGGCAGGACTACTTACAGAAAATCTTTAAGACAAAGATTACAAGGGGGGAAATAATATTATAAACCAATAACGGTTCAAATTACAGGAACAGAACGGATTATAGATCCGAAAAATAACGCAACGCAACCCGGATCCAATATCCGAGGTAAGAAACACCTTATATAAGAATGGCAGATACTCAAGATTATATAAGCAAAGATTAGGATTAAGAAAAGATCATAATGGATTATAAATCCATTTATAACTACTTATAATTAATATTGATTAAGGCTAAAGAGCTGGATATATAAGATTGGATATTTCCTACTATCAGATAGATTTCATAGTTGCTCTTCAGTCGTCAATCTAAGTATCAGTTCCATTATAACTGGTATCCAATACGGATAGTGAATACTCAGCGAATATTGAATACCTTCAGAACTGTATTTCCGTATACAGGTAGATTGTACTGCATACCACCCTTGCCTAGCATAAACCTTTGATGTACCAGGTACCTGTGCTACTTGGGTGCTCATTACATACTAGATCTTTGGGGTTTTCAAAGATTATTGTTCTGTTTATGCATTTGTATAAGCAAAATATTGTATGCTGCGCCAACCTCCAAGATCTAAAAACGCATCATCAACATTCGTACAACCAGGATATTCATCAGAGCTAGCACCATTATCAATTCCCGTACTGTCGGATCCCTGGTCCATAGCGCAGAAGCCATTCTTGATAACGAACGACACATTTCAACCGAAGAAATATACCATCACGATTGAGAAAGGGATTCAGTTCCCCCTCTCGCTTCACAAGGATTGTGAATTTCTCCGGTACGTTGCTCTGCGGCAGGTCCAGGTCCTTGCCATTCAGGTCGATAGCCTTGTCCATCACTACTGGTGGTCCTGTCTCGTAAAGAATTTGTCAGCCGAGAATCTCCGGAATTGAAGCAGGGGAGAGCTATGAATGATGATGTTAGCGAAAGCTGGAAGTTTTGTCAAATAATGTAGGGTTCTGATAATCTAGCTAGCTGTGGGGAATGACTTTGTCGATTTCATCATGGAATACCAAGTGAAGTCGAGCAGATTCAAGATTTGTTGCATTACTGCTCATGGATGTCTTCTAGCCCCAGGGTGGTTAGATGGTGGTGAGATGAGCTATGGCTATGCCCAGATACCGCTGGTCAGAGAGGTCTGGGACTCAGAAGGGTACGTCTTCAGCCTTGGTTAGACGGCGATAGATGAGCTCGCGGGCTATACGAAATAAAAACCCCCTCGAGGCACCGGAGGTCCACACCACAACCATCGCGTCATGGAATGCCTGTATGGGTTGGTTCGCATAGTCAACCTCAATTAGCTATTGCTTTTCTAGTAGCAGTAGGTAGGGTGTTCATGATCGGAGCAGCATATGCGTCACTATCTCCATTCTACTCACTACCTTGAGCAGACGGCTGGGTAGCAGGAGGTGCTTCACAGTATACCGGACAATCACGCGGATGCGAGGAGGTATGGTAGCATGCTAGGTTGCGTCGAATCGGGAGCACGATAGGCTAGAATATGCCCGTTGAAATTGAAAGCAGGTGGACTCGCATCCGGGGTTGTTTAGCTGTCCTCTTCGGTGTAAACTTCTCTTCTTTATTTTCCCCGTCGTTTCTCTATCTTCTGCATTATATTACGCTTTTTCAACTTCGTCGTGCCTTTCTTTCCATGCCGAAGGCCTCAGTCGCGCCCATTGACCTGTCGATCTTTAACAAGTCCCAAGTCCCGAGATACTGTCAAGTGAACTCTAGCCATAAATCAAAAATAAATCATATGTTCGAAGCCTTACAGGAAGTTTCTCACGGAACGGAACTGAATCTATTGATATCGAAACGTCGTCGCTATTACTGACCAGTATTAGACCCAATGCCAAGTACCGGGGATCGATACCGGTCCGCGGTAGCGTAGTTGGTTGGCGAATTCGGGAGTCGGGTCCAATGCGACATCATACATGCTACCAGGTTGTTTTATTTTGGTCCAGCCAGGCACGCCAGGTTCTAGCGGGCGGGCGGGCGGGCTTTACTATCCCCATACAAGGCCAAACGGGCATTGTGAACTTCACCGTTCTGCCTGTTTCCACTTTGTTAGTCCGCCTGCTAGCTGTTTGTCAGAGCTGCGGCGAATTCTCTGGCGGTTCTTGACAACATCGAGGAGTAGCTCTGCGTAAGGCTGCGGGGGGCTGGGGAATTTGGGCTCGAATGTGATTACGGGCTCCATGGTCACCTTCCCCCCTGCTGCAGCCGATGTGAGGCCTCGTCGTTTGCAGTCACTGGGTCGCCGGGGACCACTG
This sequence comes from Chrysoporthe cubensis, assembly GCA_001282315.2. Lineage (NCBI taxonomy): Eukaryota > Fungi > Ascomycota > Sordariomycetes > Diaporthales > Cryphonectriaceae > Chrysoporthe > Chrysoporthe cubensis. Next base: position 1,581,145 of record LJCY02000008.1, on the reverse strand, counting down.
CCGGCACGTTGCAGAGAGACAGGTTGTCTGGCACCGCACGCCCAGAGTCATATCTTGATCCGGTTCAATAGCGCTGTCACCGGCCTCAGTCACGTCAGGGGCTCTCGTCTGGCAATAGAGCGTTTCGGAGATACATAGGTGTCGCGAGAAGAGAAAAGATCTGCCTGCGCTGCGCCCGAGCACGCCCTTCTCCACGAATACAGATATAAATGCTTCGTCCTCTCGCATTCCCGGATTCAAAAATACAATCATCCTGTCAGCTTCTCATACAATCATTCTCGACTCTTCCACTCTTTCTTGCAACTTAACCCTCTATCACTCATCCCCACCGTGGGTGATGCTATAGCAGCAATCATGACTTCAAGCGATAGTAAGTCCGATTACGACGACTTCAATGATAGCGGGTCCGACGACTTCCCAATCGAAGAGCTAGTCCTGCCTGTAGGCGGTCACGCCCAAGACCATTCGTCATCCGATCATGCTTGGTGTCAGTCCCGACAGCGTCGTGGAGGACGAGGGAAACGCTTCACGCCAACCTTGTAACCTGAGCGACCCTCCACATTTTTTGGGTCGCCGTAAGAGAAATGCTTCGGTGACGGGGATCGGGGCAGGGGGGCCCGGCGGGCTGGCGGGCTGGCGGGGCAGCCCGCTGGCACTAAGCCTCCCGCCAAGGTTGATGGGCCACAGCCCCGGTACCGGCACTGCACGGCACCACCTCCCACTGCCTCCCTCTGGACTGGGCGCCCAGAGCTGGGCCTCAAAGCTTCTTTCTCTCTACCTGCAACGCAAACAGCACCTCAACAAACTCTACCGCCCACCCTCCCTCCGCCCCCTCGCCAATCCTGCTGCCACCCGGGGGACACAGCGACCAGGCTGCGATCTCCTCAAGAGGTATAGAGGGATCTGCAGGGCGTCCCAGCGCGGTCACGTGCCGTTGGCATCGTGACGATCTGGTTTCCAAATACAGGACACATCAATGCTGGGCATGCACGTAACCTTGGGCGGTCAGGCTGTCTCCACGGCACCGACGCAGCCCAGGAGAATTTACCCAGTGCAGCCATCCGGTATCCCCTTGCTCCCACTTCCCGCCTGCCGACATTGGCCTCGCACCTCAATCACACGTGGGCCAGTCGGATCGGGCCCCTGGGTCGAGCCCTTCTCTGGTCGGTGCTATGCAGGCTCATTCCCAGATTGGCAGATTGCCCTCGGGGCACGGTGTGATAATGCCGGGCGCGCCTGCGCGCCGCATCTATATTGCAACCTCGCCGCCCTGCCGGGGGGGCAGCACGTACCTAGTGCCAATGAGAGATCGTCTCAGATCTGCCTCGACGGCTGATCAGATCTCGGTGGGCCTGCGTGCGTGTGCGCTCAGGGCGCATCTCGGCAGCTCGGCTGTAAGTACCCGCCACCCAGGTCCCTTTTTAGTTACACTGCATCTTCTACAGTACAACCTCGTCCCATCACATATTCCTGTCAGCGAGGAGATCATCCCAGATCGGGTGCCATGCACGTCACCCCATGAGACAGCACAGATGGTCACGTCCTCCATCCTACAGCGCGCTCGGTTGGGCAAGCGCCAGGCTATCTGGCCTCAGAGGCATCCGCCCGCCCGAGTTCGTATTCACCAGGTTTGCTCGCTGGGCGTGGCGGCCCAAGCGCACGACGGCGAGTCAACCTCGACCTGCTCGAGGAGGAGGGCGAGGGTCTCGATGCCAGCACCAGCACAGCCGTCTCGGCCCGTTTCAAGGTTGATCCTCGCCTGCCCTGCGCTATCCGCCCCAGGCCGTCCTCTTGCCGTGCTCTAGGCTGGGACGGCTGAAACTGGATGCCCACTTGTCACCAGACACTGGCGTCGAGTCGCAGTCCCACGCTCTTGAAACCCTCATGGGCGGTGCTTGGGTTATCCCTGGCGCTCCGCCTGCGAGCTGCTATACTATTATACATAGTGCATTCCTCACCCCTGGACGGCCGTCGCCGCCTCTGGTTCCATCCTAATGTTCTGGTTTCTTTCCCTTCAGGGCCTTGTGGTTGGGCTCTTCTCCTAGTGTCAGGCGTTATATTTTCTTCCGACCCTCGTTTAATCTATTCCCTTACTCTTTCGTCCACAGCACATTCCACCTGTTGCCAACCAGTTTGGCAACAAGAGTCACTCTTTTTGGCTGGACGTTCGTGTACACCTACTTAATCAACAACACACATGGCTGTTGTACTTCTTCACGCTGTCACGGGCTAAGGGCTTCTTGGGCCTATTTTCCTCGTCTTTTCCTTTCGCACCTTTGTGCAGATGTATCACCGCCCTAGAGTACTGGGCTCCTCGTCATGTCCGGTTTTACCGGACAGCAATTCCCGCCCGAAGCTATAGGAGCAGCGGTCGGCGTGTTTCTCTACAGCTTCATCTGTTTCTCGCTGAGCTCTGCCCTCCTGTGGGCAACAATAGCTCACCGGGAGTGGAAGAGTTGTGAGTCCGAAATGTCTCCTTGGCCGGTACATGGCACCTGTGGCTGACACCCTGCTTCCAGATGTGGCCCTCCTTGCCTTCTTCCCGTCCCTCAGCGCGCTGGTCAGTATGGCCCAGCAGCTCCATACCTACCTCCGATGGGCGAGCATCAAGTTCGCCCAGTCCGAGTACGTGAAAGCCAACGACGGCAACCCTGAGCTGTCCGTTGCTGGGCCTTCCGTCGGAGTCGACCTCATCCTGTTCTATATCCGTGAGTGTCTCCTCGAGAGCGCGTCTCCCTCCCTCCGTCCTGGGGGTGGCTAACCTGAGCACAGAATACTACTGCTATAACGTCGAGGCCCTTCTTGTGCTCGTATGGTATGTGGACCTTCTGGGTTTCATGGCGCACCTCTAGTAATTTTACTAACACCATCGTAGGAGCTTTCAGTTGGCCCAGTCTGTATTTCAGATGAAGGCATCCCCGTCAGCTGCTCGTCATGGAAGTAATACGGCCAAGCTCATGGCCATTCTCATCCCGGTCCTACAGGTGACCTTGATGCGGACTAAGGTGGTGCAAAGCTCACTCATGGGCTTCTACTTCGTTGCCAACTTCATCAGTGAGTGTTACCAGGTCTCGGTCTAGTCACCCCAAGCGCATGTGCTAACTACTTCATTCAGTGGCCATGTCTCTCGCGCTTGGCTCAATCTTCCTGATGGCAATCCTCGTGAGATACATTTCTACGCGCACTGAAGTATCGTGGCGTGTTAATTACGCGGACCGATCTCACGTCGACCAGGAGGCTCAGAACTCAGACAGCCTCGCAAGCTTCGCGAGTACCGGCGGGGTGCCACGTAGTCAGAGGAGCATCTACGACAACTGGTTGGTCGTCCGGTTCGCGGTCGCCTTTGCGGGTCTAGCGTAAGCCCCCCATGTACTTGGGTAGTCCGTCTGCTCCGAGGGACTGACTTCAATCTTTGCAGGATTTACGAGCTGGTGATCATCATGGCCGAGATCTCCTTCGCGATCGGGACCGACGAGATCGCCGCAGACGAGAGGGTCGACCTGCGGCCCAGCAACGCCATCGCAGACTGCAAATCCTTCCTCCCAGGCGTGTCCGCAAGCATCCTCGCCTTCGTCGTCTTCGGGACGACAAGGACCTTCCGCGCGTTCTTCTACCGCAAGCTCGTCCCGCGGCCTATCCGCCGCAAGCTCCGCCGGCGCACCAAGAACACGTCCCCCGCCGCAGAGCCGCCGCCGGAGGGGCAACAGCCGCGCCGGCCGTCCCGAGCGGCTGCCCTGCCCATAGGCTCGGCGCTCTCGACGCCACACGTGGACTGCTTTGAGCTAGATGGAGGGGAAGCCGGCATGCGGCAGGGGAGAGACCCTGAGGGTGGTTTATATGAGCTCGCGGTGCCGACGCCGATGTCTAGCACGTTCGCGCCGCAGAAGGTGGATCATGGCGTCATTGGGGAGGACGAGTGGCCTATGTTGAGCATCAGGCCACCAAAATGAGGGATTATACATGAGATGGAAAAGGACATTAAAATGACTGACGATAACCTGATACCCAACATTCTGTAGTGAAACTAGCGCACGAGATACCGAATCTAAACTCGTTACAAAGCTCGCCGGCCTATGGTGAATCTCGGCATCTATGACCACCCCCGATGCCCTCTACACCCCCTCCAAGACACTTGACATCCCGAGTCGAGCCAGGCCTACTATGAACCTCGTGTGATCTCAAGCAGGCCGTGGTCAGGGCGAGGCTAGAGTCGGCAAACGAGTCTAGCCACACATTGCTAGCCCCGACTAAACATGCTTAAAGCCAAACTAAGACATGGCGCTGGCTAGGGAGTCCCCAACAGCCCGCGCCCCGACCCACGACCCAGATTCCCGTATCATGCGCAGCACGTGGGCAGCCAGCGAGGAGGCGTGCCGAAGGTCCGTCGCTCGCGGCGCCTCGCCGGCAGGGCGAGCCTGCGGCACGCCCACATCCCTCTCCGCCGCCCTCTCCCCCCGGGGTATCCCCCGCATATTGACCTCGCACGATCTCTCGCGATCCGCGCGCGCATGTGTGAATCGGGGCCGCGGGGGACTAGCCGCCAGGGATGATGCCCGGTCCGGCGACGGCGGTGATACTCTGTGTGCCTTAGTGCCCAGGGCGAGGGCCAGCAATTCTTGTTTTGGGGTGTGCTTCGGGCAGGAAGACCGCGGACGACCCCCCGTGTTTGTCCCCCCTCTCTCACACCTCAGGGAGAACCATCTGTGGTTGTCATGACGAGCCGTGCAAGATGGTTGATCCACGCCAAGGGCGCGGAGATACAGCGGCATTGAGCGGGAAGGGACGGTACGGATGGGCCGGAAGGGGGGAAACAAGCAGACAAGCGGACGGAGGGAGGGATTGGTTTGTTTATGTTTTGTTTTGATTCCCGCTCCCTGCTCTCAGACACACACACACTCTCTCTCACTCTTTTTCTCTCTTCGTCTGTCTGTCTCTTGAACCCCAGTCTCACTCTCACTGTGTCCGCCACCAGACAGAGAGACATCATTTGTGGCACTGCGAAGGTGATCAGTCACAAGAGCATCATCCGAGACATATCACTGACCAGATTTTTTCCTGGAGAAGTTCTCTTCACTTTTGTCATTTTTCTATTCCTCTTCCGCTGCAACCGGGGTACAAACAATGCCACTCCATTGAATTCTTTCAACATCAAGCAAACAGACACCCTGCCAACAGCCATAACGCCAAAACACGCGCAACATCACAAACGACATGCATTCCGCCGTGGATCATTCTGAGCAGGTCCTGAGAGCTTTGAGGCCTGACGATCATCCCATAAACACACCATAGCCCTCCTCTCGACCAACGACTGATTCCCGAAGACCCTCGAGCGAGGGAACGAAGGACAGAAGTCCACCCAAAGATGTGCAACGGCACCGCGACCAAGCTCCTATGCTCCCACTACCTCATCCACTGGTCCGGCCCCCGCTGCCCCAAGAAGTGCGCCCTCCCGGCCCGGAGGACCTGCCTCAGCTGTACCTGCGCCGCGTGTGACCCCGCCTACAACCGCAGCCAGATCCTCATCAGGTATGCCGCTGAGCGCGAGGCCCTCTTGGGGCGGATCCGCTGGGCGATGGTCGAGGGGCGGTCCACCGACGCGCGGGACCTCGAGAGGCAGCTGCGGGCGACCTTGGTCATGCAGATAGAGGACCTTGGCCGTACGAGGTTCGCGGGGTTAGACCCAGCGGTCGGCTGTCGCTGGCCAGGGAGGTATGAGCAGTGGGTGGAGGGGAACCTAGGGCGGCCGGTGGACTGGGACCTGTTGCTGAACAAGTGAAGGGCAAGGTTTTTGAATTATTGCCGCTGCCAGGGCCCGTTGAGCCCGTTCGTGAGGGTTGATGGGAGGCCGAGTGGTGCCATTGTGTTGGCCATCTCCAGCACACCTGGCAGGAGGCGTTGTTCCTGGGCTGTATGCGCCTGGTCTGCTTTGGGTTGGCTCTCACGACTCTGTGGCGGTCGCAATGGGCCGGCCTGGGGCGTCGGTTTCGACATGGATCCGCTGGTCGCTGCTTTCGCCGCTGAAGAACCATTCGCCGCCTCAACATCCTTCTTCGCCTTGGTATACTCTCGGAGCCTGCTGGTGGCAAGCTTTCCATGTCGCTTCTTGTCGTTCGTGCAACGGAGCAGGGGCAGCTGGATGATGGCAGCGAAGGTCTCGACGACCTTGACGCGAGGCACACCGTGTCTCTTTGCTACCTCGTCCCAGGGGAAGACGTCCTCGCACGTCTCGGCAATGTCGACGATGAGGTTTGGGGAGTGTTTGCGAGGCTCAACCTGTGCTGCTGCTTGAGAAACCTGGGAAGCCTGTGGAGCCTGGCCGGTCACTGGTGAAGGCGGAGGTGGCGTTTGAATGGAAGCCTGTGTGATAGCCATGGCTGGCCTCGGGGCTGCAATCGGCTGCTGGGGAAGTGACATTTGGGTTTGAATGTACTCAGGGTGTAGAATCTGAGGCATCCCGGGCAGGATTTGAGGTGTTAGGTTCGAAGTTGCCTGCTGAACCTGGCTCCGATTGCTCTGAGGAGGACCGCCTTGCAGTTGGTCACCGGCACTCATATTGGCGACCGGGGCCATCCTCTGTATCGACACTGGAACCGGGAGGGGAACTTGTGGTAGGGTGTATCCCATCGGGATCTGGCCAGGAGAGAAGGGTTGGAATCTGAGCTGAAAGTTCTGCATGCCCAGGCCCGGACCCATCGCAGGTGGATGCGCCAGTTGCAGCTGTTGTTGGAACGGACCAAGACCATGCCAACCGTGTTGTTGCAGATGAGGAGGAGGATGTCCAGTAGGGATGCCATTGGCTTGGTTGAAAAGGGCCTGTTGGCGCATCTGCTCACAGACCAGGCACGGTGCCTTTGGAGCCTGCATCTGTGAACCTGTTGCTACATCACTGCTGCAGGCAGGGTTTGCAGTGGCATCCAATCGAGATCGAGAGGACACTGGTGTGCTGGTTGGAGTCAGAGCGCCAGTCTCAAGTTGTGGTGGAGGCGATGAGACTGGCCGAACTGATGGCTCAGCTACCGAGCTAGAGGAAGGCCTGGGGGCCGGCTTCTGTGGTTCCAATGTTTTGTGAGCTTGATTCAACTCGGCTTTGTGGACCTGCTGGCTGTGCTCCTTCTCCTTCTCTAGAGGTTGAGGATGAGAGGCAGCTGGTGGAGCCGAGAGCGGCTCCTTGGGCGTGACAGATCGTCTTGGTGAAGGGTCCTGGTCCCTGATCTCAAGGGGTGGTTCAGCACGTTGCGGTTCAACAGGAGGCAGTGGCAGTTGTGGATTCCAGGGAGCACTGGGAACCATTGGTGCAGGCTGAGGATACAGACCAGCCATGCCCCAGGGAACATGCAGTCCACGTTGCGGCATGGGCGCTAGGTACCCAGCAGACATCATTGGGATGTTCGGCGGTGTTTGGGCGTTCTCAGCAGTCTGTCTCTTGGGTATCGTCGAAGGAAGCTGTTTTGGCGAGAGCATGGGAGAACTTCGCGGGGTCTGGCTCGAGATGCTGTTGGGAGGCGGAGGGAAGACGTAGTTTCCTATGACCGGTACCGACACGCCACTGTTGAGCACAGATTGTGGTTCACCCGGTGCCGGTCCTCCGGCTGTGCTGCTTGGAGGATTGCCAGAGCCTTGAGTCCCAGCCGGTAGGTCCTGGAGATGTGGGTTACCCTGATCTGACGCTTGTTGCTCCTGGGCTGGGTTTGGGTCTCTGCTGCCGCGACACTTCTTCACAGAGTGAGCAGACACAAATTGGACCTCATCCTCTGGACCTCTCTTGACTGGGACGGCGCCTGGTGACTCCATGCTGGGGGGCGGTGCCATTAGATGGCCGGGTGTTGAGGGATAGAGAGGAAGATTGGGCAGTCCACCATGCGTAGTGGGATGAGCAGTCATGGCCGACAGTCGCTGGGGACCAGTGTCTGGGGATGTGTTGCTGGGGATGCGTTGCCACTGCGCTCCAAGGGATAGGATGCTCTGAAGTTCAACTTCTCAGATAGACCTGCGACTTCGCAGTCCTTATGTAGGAGAGGAAATGAGAGATGGGCCATGATGAAGTCCCTCACGACGCAATCAACCTCATGCTCTCTGGCCCCAGGCACCCTTCGGCACTCTCCACTTTGCAGCTTGTGAGTCTCTTTCAGAACAGCTGTCGCTTACAATGACTCCCTTTGGTCTGTCAGCAAAGAAACGCTTCCTTGAAGAGAACGCACATGCTTTTGTGCAGTTCTTTCTTAGTGGGCGTTGAACTCTTGGATGGGCTGCGGAGCTAACCATGTGTCGAAACCCAAGACTGCGAGCACTGGCATCTCCAGTATGCCCCATGTGTACCTATGCAGTGCCTGTCACCGATCACTAGTATATCATTATTCCAGGTTGAGACAGGAAGGCTTTCCCCTGTTGTCATCAACTGAACGCAGCTCGTGTAGATAGTTGCCGAGAGAGGTACAGAGTGGCAACGATACTAAGCTATGATATCACCTAAAGCTTTGCCTGTGGAGCCGAAATGTTTGCACATACCGCTTGCTCTTGGGATTCCCCACCGGAAGCATTGATCTCGCTTGTTGCTTGTCGATAGCCTTTCAAGAGATGCCGATGTAGTCTTGGCTCCACAATCTAGGTTGCATGAAAGAAAGGTCTGTTGTCTGGGGCTGCATGCAAGCAGCACGGAAGGAGGAAGTTACGGAGCGATTTTTCACTACATGGTCCAGATCGTGGATTGGCCCTGAAAAGTGTGTGTTTTGGGGTCTGAGAAGCTGAACTACATACAGCATTGACTAATCAGACCAGACACCCCGATGTTGACAATGTGATACCTCACTAAATATTCACGTAGGTTGCGTAGGCATGAAATTGTGCTCTAATATGGCCAACTAAGAAATTATCCTATCATGTAGAGGATATATAGCATCGAAGATAGCTAGAGGATGATCACAAGGGAGAAGCTGGGCTGGTTTAGGGGAATACAGCATCTCTTCTGAAGATATTCTGGACCGATGAGATTGAAAGTGTGGGAATTCTCTATCTTACCCCTTGTGACTTGACCTCAAATCAAGGGAAAAAGTTTTGGGCTCGAGGAAGAATAAATGGACGAGGAGAAAGGGGCCCAGTATCTGGAAAATAGGTAGAACCAATTGCTCAGGCAGAACATGCTGTCCTACGCCTCTAGTAGCAGCCTTGGAGTGAAGTGGATGAACATCGTAGGCATTTCTCGCAAACATAATATCATTTGAAATATTATGGAAATGAGTGATATAAAAGTGCTCACATTCCACATGCAGGAACATGGATTGCCATATACTCAAGTACCTAGGTAGGCCGAGAGGATGTCCAGGTTGGATAACGGAATAGACCAATCTCAGCGAAGTTCGGCCAGTACCCGTGAATCCAGAGGAAGATTTCATGAATGGTAAGCTCCAAGATAGAATATGCGTTTTCCAGCCAAGGCAGAAGGGAAAAGTTTGGTGTGTCAACGATCAACAGTATAATAATGTAAAGGAAATTGTGGCACAGTGCAGTCAAAACTTTGGCCTATTCCATATCTTTTTCTCTTGAAAAATTTGTGCTCATCATTGAATAGTAAACCTTTTAGGTACTTAGGATTATTTGTTGCTCCTTGAGATGATCTTGCCTCAGGATGTGCATATTCTTGACGGTGGCCCACCTGGGCCCGGCGAGGCTGAAGGGGCCAGTGTCTTTAAGCGGGATCGTGAATCTAGCTCTGTTGTCTGGGCCCAAAAAAACGTCCCCCACCTCACCCCACCTTCCGTCCCTGGGCAGCTTGACAGCCGCTCGGACCACCATCTGCCGCGTGCAACATCCAGCCCCATCATGTGCATGCTGAGGCAACTGTGCCTTCCCTGCTGCTGCTGCCGTGCGCCAGAGGACAAACTCGTAGCTATTCCCTACGAGCTCACCAAGATTCCCTCGCGAGACCCACCTCGTGCCATCTCAGCTCCTGCTCCTCTCTCCCAGGGCATACTCAGTGTGCTCCAGCAGCCTCAGCCCGCCCAACAGACTGCCTATCCTCCAGCTGAGCAGGCCGACCATTCCACCCCATCTCCTGCTACCGGCGCTGCTGCTAGCGACGAGGCTGACGAGACGACCCAGTCCCTCACAGCAATCGAGGCTGCGAACGAGCAGAAGGACAGAGGCGACGGCGACGGGGAGCAGAACGGCGACCGCGCGTCGAGACACGAGTCGGCGCCACCCAACCTCAACAACCTCGAGATCCCCACGAGTAGCCTGTTCGGCGCCCCCATCGCCTCGGGCAAGAGATTGTCCCGCCACGGCCCACCTCCATCCCGTCCTCCTTCGCTGCCTCTGCCCACACTTCCTTCTCCTGGCGAGGCAGGCCAACCTGACAACAACAGCCAACCGTCTCGTTCCGATTGAGCGGCTGACCGATTCGACATGGAGCACGTCATTCTTCACCCGCTGCCTCTCATCGCGATCTCTGATTACGTGGTGAGGCACACCTTGCGGGCGCTACCTGGCCCTGTCGTTGGCGCTCTACTAGGTCAACAGAATGGTCGCGAGATCAGCGTCGAGTTCGCCTACGAGGTCAAGACGGAGGATGACAATGGCGTTGTCAAACTGTCCCCGGGCTGGTTTGAGAATCGCCTGGAGCAGAGTGAGTCCCACGCATCATCTATGGACTGGCCTTTTCTAACTTGACTTCGTAGTGAGAGCTGTTCACAAGGATCGCGACCTCGACTTGGTGGGCTGGTATACCTTACTGCCTCGAAGCGGTCCCGGCCCCAACGTCCTACCAATTCACAACCAGATCCTCGAGCGGAATGAGTCTGCCATCCTGCTTGGACTTCACACCGGAGAGGTTGGCGAGGAGTCCGTCGCCGGGCAGTTTCCCGTCACGCTGTACGAGACGAATTTCGAGGTTGAGGGCGGCAATAAGGAGGCCCAGGATGATGGCGAGGACAAGGAGATGAAGGATGGCGACGCGCAGCTTAGGCTCAAGTTTCGGGAGATTCCTTTTGTGGTCGAGACCGGCGAGGCTGAGATGATCAGTATGAGCTCGGTCGCAGGAGGTGCCACCAATGCTGCATCTGCCCAGACCCGCGAGAAGCAAAAAGAGGTCGATGTCAAGGGCAAGGGAAAGAAGGTTGCTGCCGAGACCGAAAAGGTCGATCCCAACACCGTTTCCCTGTCGAAGGAGGGTGAGGACATGGTGGCCGCTTTGACGACCAAGGCCAACGCGATCAAGATGCTCAAGTCCCGCATCGACCTGATCATCAAGTACCTGCAGAAGCTCCCCCCTCCTTACATGGCCGAGGTCGAGGCGGAGGCTAATGCAGCCGGCCCCGGTCCCACTGAGCCTTCTCAGACGCTTTTGCGGCTCATTCAAGCTCTGGTCCACCGCCTCAGTCTCGTCGAGCCCGCCGACGCTGAGGAGTTCAAGAAAGAGATCCTGCATGAGGAGAACGATGTCGCCACCATCAAACTCCTTAACGAGCTCATGAACCGAGTCGCCGATACACGCGACATCGGTAAGAAGTTCTCCGCTATCGAGGCGGGGAAGGTCGCTCAGAAGCAACACCTCACTACTGCTCTTGCAAGTTCTCAGCAGTACGGTGGCATGTCTGTAGCCGGCGACCTGCTTTAGATGGCGTTCTACTTTCATGGTCCTATCACGTTTCGTCTTTATTCAAAGATCTCTGGATTCCGCTTGGTGTTGGAGGGTTGTTAGGGGTCTAGAACATTATGGCATTTACATGCATGAATAGGCATGGCACGGCGCGGCGTTCATCTGGTCCCGGAAAATGGGAGGTCACATAGACCAGGCAGTAGATGAATGAATGACACACTGTAAATACGGATTGCATCTTTCCCTCTGAAATGATGGCGGCTCTAATGTCATGTTTGAGCGAATCGGACTTTGGCATTCTTATGAGTTGTCGTTGATCATGTAAAGTATCTAGAGGAGACGTTTAAGTCTAATCATCGCTTCCGCCAACCGAATATCACGTTGAGTTCAAGGCCATTAGGAAAGTGAAGGAAGAACACGCATGACCAATAGAAATAGAGCCTCCCATTCCGGACCATATAAGAACGCCGAGAAGGAGAGTTTCATCACGCCTCAATGACAACCTTCAACACTAGTCGTCCCTCATCATCGACCGTCCGACTCGCCAGCTCGAACGCCTCTCGCGAACGGTGCAGCCCCTTGAAACGGTGCGTGACCATGTTATCCAGACTCGGCAGGCCACCCTTTCCCCTGCCACAGCCTTGTCTGGGACCACACAGCAGCCGAATCCCCGTGGCGTACGTATTCGCGTACCGGAAGATTCCCAGGATGTCGACCTCGCGAAGGTGCGCGACAGACATGGGCAGCGTCTGGATCGGCGTGCCCATCCCCACCATTATGACCTTGCCGCCCGGTCTGGTTGCGTACAGCGAGGTGTGCATACACACCTCCTTGCCCGTGCATTCGAAGGTGAGGTCGACGCCGTCGGATTCCTCATCGTCTAGCGCGAAGGCGGAAGCCGAGGCCTTTGACACGGCGAGGATGTCCCGTGCCAGCGACCGGGCTCCTTCCAGTCTGGCGTCGAGCGTCGAGAAGATGCTGCTTTCGGGAGTTATGGCACCATCTGATGCTGGGGACGATATCCCGGAGACGGAGGAGCTCGAGGATGAGGTGTGGAGCGGTCGGGGAACGACGTAGCCGTGTGTTGCAAAGCCGCGCTCGAGCGCGTACTCGACCCGTCCCTGGTCGACGTCGCAGATGGTGACAGATAAACACCCAGACTGCTGCGCCATGGCGGCTGTGAGAAGGCCGACAGTCCCGGCGCCCATGACCAGTGCCGTAGAACCGGGCTCGGGCTTCGCCCGGTTGAGGGCATGAATGGCCACTGAGAGGGGCTCGAGGAGGGCTGCGGCGTCGAAGGAGATGTGGTCAGGCAGTCTGAGAGCATGATGAGCAGTGATCCTCTCGAGACATTGATGCGCTTCAACTCACTTGTGGCACCACTCAGCCGGGTGATTAATTCTCTCCTGTAGCGTGCCCTGAAAGTGTGGGAAGCTCTTCGCGCTACTTCTGAACCGCATCTTTCTGCAGAGGTTGTACCTCCCCTTCCTGCAAATACCGCACTGCCCGCATGGCACGCCGACCTCCAGGGCCACGCGGTCGCCGATGGAGAAGCCGCTCACTTGAGGGCCGATGGCGACCACCACGCCTGAGGACTCATGGCCCAGGGACAGGGGCTGGCAGGCACACAGGTCGCCGTTGGCGAATTTCTTGAAGTAGGACACATCAGAGCCACAGATACCTGTGGAGCGGATTGAGACCTGCAGCTCGCCTACTGCCGGGTGGTCGATAGACCTGTGCTCCTGTGTGTTCAGGAGAACTTGGTCAGCATATCTTGAGCTTAGATAAGGGCCTTGGGTTTCATGCGGGTTATCTCCCTAGATTTAAATTCCTCTTTGCCGGAAATAGCAGGCGAGTACCGACTTGCTGGGTCCGGAAAGAAGGACGTGAGATCTTGTGTTGCAGTGAGATCTAGAGGTAATGACCGGCATATGAAGTCTATCAACTCACCAATCGCAAGTCTCGAGGCCCATGTAAGACGGATGCCGTGACAGTAGACTTCGCATATGAGTCCACATGCATCGGCCCCATCTTGTCCTCCATCATGGCAGAAGGCGCCATTATCCAGGTGATGTCGTCGGCGTGGGGTGAACGCGGGATAGATGGGAAGGGATCCGAAGGGCTGAAGCCACTGGCAATATCAGGAAGGGCAGGCAGGAGACGCAACGTTGTGTCTGACGAGGGTGGCTCCTTGTGGGGGACTGGTAGGCCCTGTATCCAAACTTTGTGGATGGATGAGGATGGGTCTGCTTCAAGAAGGTTGGATGAGTCTAATGATAGTGGCGTGGGATGCGTGAATAGGTGGTAGAACGTGGATAGTAGGAGGAGGAGGTGAAGAGTGGGTAGATAGACGAAGGAGGAAGGCCATTTATCTCCTCGCCATCTCATAAGGCACATTAGCAACAAAAAGAGAAAGGGACGGCCCATTGATACCAATTCCAAGACCCGAAAGCGCCGTTCCGTCAAGATGCCCACCCCTTTCCGGTCTGGTATGATCATGATCGGGTGTGCTACTCAATGATTGCTAACCTGCGGATGATCTATGCAGAGGGCGATAGCAAGACGACCGGGGGCCCATCGCGCTGTGGGTATGACGAGATAGAGGACCACATGAACGAAGGAGTACCCCCAGAAGCGGAGTATAAGGCTCACAAGATTGCATTTGATCCACTAGCAGGTATGAATTGTGACTGAGACTGGGGATTGGACATTTCAAGAGAGACGCCGGAAAAGTCCTAGGACTTGCCCTCGTTCTACCAGTTACCTTGCGACGAGTTATCTGGCTCTGAATGAAGCCTGGTTCTGTGAAAGTGGAGAGCACTTGCTGCCAACTGAGAGGCTGCGGTTCAAGATATCAGATGCAGAAGCATGCAGTAGTATAGCTCCCAGACTGCATTAGCTTGAAGTCTACCGAGAATTGTATCCATGGGGCCGGGTGACTTGAGACACCTCGTCCTCGTCTACACGATACCATCGTTCAAGAGGAAGAATACATGCAATTTGCATGCAACTCACGCGGCATTCGCTGCAACCTCGGGGTACAAACATGACTTCACAAGCCTCGAAAGAGACCCAGTCCCAGCCGTACCAAATATCCACTTGGAGAATTTGTGAGTAAAGAATGAAGCAGAGCGTTGGCGTGCACTAAAAGCCTTCCCGCTCTTGGACTGCCAAGAGGGAACAACGGTCGAAACTTTCAAGCCTTCCTGCAGAGCATATGCTCTGGGTGGGCTAGCTATGAGCAAACTTGAGAGATTCGAGGCAGGATATCAATGGGTATCGGCGGCGAACTGCTTCCACATACTAGCTGGTCTTGTCTGAGTCAAGATATGCGGCTTGGAAGACACAGCAGTCCATCAGAGGTCTTTATGAGTAATAGGCAGTGATATGATTCGTTGCAGGACAAAATGTTAGAAACAGATTGTGATGGAGGGGCGGGAGTGCAGTTCGTCTCGGGCACGGGGAACAAACCCTAGGCCCAGAAGAACCGCACGATGTATCCAGCACATGCGAACGTCGTCTCGGTGCTACCTCGCCTGCGCAGGCTGCCTGGCTGTTGGACAGCCCTTATCTTGACTGTAACGCTGTCCCGAGGAGAGAACCCTCAAGATTTGTCAATGTATTCCAACCCAGGCACTCGAGAGTGGTCAGTGCAGGCATAGGGTTGTGATGTGAAAATGTAATAAGGAAGATCGACAATGAGCTGGCTTGGACATGCCGAGCCACCAAATGGGCGGGGGACGACCAAATGTTCGATGACAACGTGCCACACACTGACAGGTTGACGCCAGGACGGCGCGGGTATCTCGGGTGTATGTAGGGAAAGCGTTAGCTTAAACTCAAGAGAGACACATCCCGCACGCGCCTCGCCGCCTGCTCAAGTGAAGTCGTGGATCTGTCCCGGCGCTACCGACGCGCGAGTGTACCTGGCCGGAGGCCTTGGGGGTCTGGGGTTTCGAGATGAGAGGAGGATTCCAAGATCGAGGAGACAGCAACAAGAGCTAGGATCTTATCCGAAAAGGGTTTTATCTGCACTTGGTGTGCTGATAGGTTCTCCGCGGCGGCAGACTGTGAATCGAACGAGTGAAGTCGTCACAAGTTGAGGTAGCTGTGACCCCTGTTGGCTTTCGTCTGTACGATACCCCAGAACTTGCATAATGGCTTTCCCCATCTTTGCCAAAAGCGGTCCCTTTCCCGGGCAACGGGACGACCCTGTTGCAGATGTAGCGTGGATATAGCTTCAACGGTTGGTGAGCCTGTACTATGTATCGGGCCCTTTGTCGATGTCCGTACGGATCCGTTGACTCGGTTACAACCACTGGCCCGAGATGGATACTCCGCCAAGCCTCGCACGCCGTACACACCTCGCTGTACTTCGCAAAGGGAGCCCGCAGCCGGGGTTGGGCTGCTATTCCGAGCATCATGCTTGCTGGAGTCTGGAGCCTGTTCCTGGCAAGGTGACCGTTCTGCTCAGAAGTGAGAGATCGTCGTCAGAAATGATATGGCCTTCAACAAATTGCATCGGTTCCGCGGCAGTGAGCCGCTACGGGTCTGTGTCACACTCCTTGCCCAAGTGTGCGGAAGTGGCTTGAGCTTGGCGTGCTGCATCGCTCCAGTCAAGAGGCTGAAGCATATCTCTCGAGATCCGTGGGATGAACATGTGTGTAGCGGTGATCTGTACTCGCATCCAGACGGTCCAGATGCGAGCAAGAAGCAGAGCATGGATTGGTAAGTCGATGTCCATCACAAGACGCGCGTCGTGCACATCGAAGTGACAGGAAAGCGGCGCGACAAGCCGGCGGATGTAAACCGCATGGACACCGAAGATGGCGGTGAACCGTACACAGTCGGCCGACATGGTACACGAGGACGGCCCGATGCACATCGAGATTCCTCAAAGAGTCTGTGCCTGGAGGAGGTTGATGCCCTATTGCAGCCTATCACTAGGATCCGGTTCGCAACTTGACCGGTGGAGGCCCAATCACGAGGTCCACCTTGAGGAGCAGACATACGCCCGGGTCTGCCATTGCTGGGCAGGTGTTAAGCATGGAATCAGAAATGATGTTCAGCCCATCACGAATGCGGGAGATGACTGGTGCGATTTGTCTTCCACACTGGCCGATCGCTTAGGGTAGCTGCAGCACCGCTTCTGGTGCCCTTGTCGGTTATGAAGTCGGCTCAACAAATAGCCCTGATTCGGAACTTCTATACTTCGGCTCCAAAAGAAGTCACGAACGTCCTTCGACCTCCAGTCAGGCATTCAGCGGACGCACTTTTAGCTTCGGCTCGGATTCCGAAACGGTGTGATCATGTCCAGTTAGGCTCCGGCGCTACATGTCCAAGTACCATAGTACTTAAGCAACATATTATAGCAGTGGATGCGCACCGATGCGGTAAGGACCGAGTATTTATGGTCCCGATAAAAAGTTAGATTATCAGCGGCCGTTTCGAATCGACCGCGATCCGGCGTCTATAACCTCAGTTGGCGTTTGCTCATTGAGGATCAGAGTGGGCTTCTGCATACCTACATTCCCTCCAAGACAAGCATAGAAGGTGACCCACATCGTATGTTCGTAGTCATCTATCTCCAGTGGTGGAGAAAATAGTGACTTCTGGGTTTGAGGTACATCATGTTAAGATAAGAAATCACAGAGGCATAGGATTGGCGCACCTGGATAAAGATGCACATCATGCAGGCAGCCACAATCCCTTAGCAGAACTCCTCATACTATTGCTGCACCACAGGTTCGGCATTATGTGATTCCGAACATTCACAAATAGTCAAGGTGCATTCAACGTATATAGTTTAAAGCGTAAAGATCTGTGGTAGAAGATCTAGATTGGCGAACTTGCCCGTTCTAATATCATCGTCATCAGAGAGGTATGGGGAGGCAGTTGTCACAGTAGATGATGATCGGTCAAGAAACTGGGTATAGGAGCACATACAATGATACAATTCAAAGTTAATGGAGTATGCTTGAAGAGATCGACCGTGGGATGATCCGTTGATCGAGCCACGCATCTCAAGCTTAAAAGGTGCTTGTGGCTAGCCGACTCGCTGCGTTCCTGGCATCCACCCTGTCCTCATCATCCTCCTCGTTCAGCCCCGGCAGTCCGGCCAGAGTTCGAGCACCCTCCTCTTCGGCCTCTGCCTCCTCACCAACATTGGGCATGAAGCTGCCAGACATGCTTCTTCCCATGGTGTCTGTAGAGCGCCTTGGCACACCACTCCATGCATCGCCCTTGGGTCCTTGGCTTGAAGCCATGCTAGTACGCCGTGCTGCGGGATGCGACTCGCGACCAAGCCGGCTGAGACCACCGGAAGCATCGATCGCCCGTACGTCAGGTCGCACATTCTCCAGCAGCGCCAGAGTCCTCCTCTCAGCCTCAATCTCCTTGCACACGAATTCCCGAATGCTCGCTCTGAGGTCTGCTGTGGTTCTCGCGAACCACTTGCGACGGTCCTGCACCAAATTTTGCGTCACTCTTGTGGTCTTCTGATACATATACTCCTGGTTCTGTTTCGCATCGTCTAATGCGGTAATAGCCTCGTCGACCTTCTCCCGGCGCACGTTAGAGCTGACCCTGAGACGATCCGCGGCGTTGAGCTTGCTCCGGGTGTTTTCCTGAGCCTGTATGAATTCGCGGATAAGAAGTTGCCGGTTGGTCAGGGTCTCCTTGACAATGAAAGCATCGTTCGAATGATACTGGAATGGGTCTCCAATGGAGAAGGCCTCAGCCGTCGCCTGCGCTTGTTGAGAGTCTCCAACCGTCTGGATAATCTTTCCGAGCTTGCGATAGGCGTTTGCCAGCCCTTGATGAGGTTCTTGGACATGCATGCCACCAAGTCTCACGCCGAAATCAGATTGGGAAAGGCCCAAGCCTATAATTTGTTAGCAATCGAGATGGGGTGTTCAAACGTCACATAGCGGGAACTTACCTCGACGAGCCTTGACCAGCTTGTCAACCTTGTGACCGGCATCCATTGAGCCCAAGTAGAAGAGCTTCACAATCGGGCGTGCCTCCGACAGTTCCGGTGTGTCATCTGGGGGAGGAGCAAACTGCTTCAGAAGTTTGCGTCTGACACCCGTAGCAGGCTGTTTCTTCTTCATCAAGGGGCTGTAGCCGAAGTCGCTCTCCACGAAGAGGACCATCTCATCGTCTCTCATCAAGACCTCATTGCTGCAGACGTAGTTGAACCAGCGCTGCATGAGGGCCTTAACCCTGATCTCGTCTTCATCGGTTCCGGCACCGGCAGATGTCAGAGGTGGTGGAACGGCAGGTACCATCGCTTCAGGATTCGCCGAGATCAGATGCTCGGCTAGCTTGACAAATTCGGAGTGCAGACGACGGACATCCCGGAATTGGGTCGTTCGGAACTTGGGGAGATTGGTCTGCCATAGTTAGCAGATGGAGGAAGAGAGGCTCCCATCTGTGGTCACCAACTCACGTGCACGTCGAATCTCAAAATCGGGTCTTTCCGAGCAGCACGCTCCAGGCCAGTGATCTTTGCCTGAAGCTTGTATACTGGCTGTGTAGGCCTCCGGGCCTGGGCCTGTGCCTGTGCCTGCTCGCGACTAGCACGCGCCGTATCTCCGGACAGCCGGTTAGGATCGTGAGCCTGTGATGGGGACACGTTCTCGTCATGGTACGCGCCAGGCTGTTGCTGCCCGACTGTTACATCCTCTGCTGCGGCCTCTGTTACTGATTTCTGCGTATCGTCCTCGGACACCGTACTGGCGGTACCGGGCCTCCTGTAGCCGCCGCCTGGAGATCCAAAACCCTCCTCATCAGGCTCGGATACGAAGCCGTTGCCAGAGATTTGCGACCCGAACGCAGGCGATGCCGGAGATTCACCAAGTATTGCGCCGAATGTGGTTCGGGTTGCCTGTGGCGAGGAGGCAGGGGAGTTGCCCCAAGGCGATGCGCCCGCCGGATGGTCGGCTTCATGAATGGAGGCGCTGTAATCCATTGTGGAAGACCGCGCTCAGGTGGGAGAGGCGGTTGTCTGGTACGGGGCTTGCCGGGTGTGGATGACGTTGCTTGTAGCTCGTCAACACCGCGCACGAGTCGAGAGAGGATGGATCGCGGAAGTGGTGGTGCTCGTGGCAATAGGAATTGGTACCCCAGGGGTCGTCAGACCTGAGAGATCAGGCAAGCAAACTAGGAGTGGAAGTCCCCTGAGCTGCCTGCAATACGGAGGGGATGACGATGGTGAGAAGCTGATGGAGTCGAAGGTGCGGACGGTTGGAAGTGGGGCCAGAAAGCTGCGGCACGAGTAAGGCAGGGGGTGAACTTGGGGGCACAGGGAGGGCGTGCAATTAGAGAACACGGGTTTGTATGCTCACTTTGACCCCAACAACCACACAAGTCTCGTTGCAGCAGCGTAACAGGAGATCCTTTTCTCCCCAAAAACAGGCCGAATCCATGAGCTCAGGGACGAATTGACTGCCTTGAAGCTGTGGCCTGGCAAATGAGTCGAAATGCCTTTGTCAGTGTGCCTTCTTCGAGGCTACAGACATCAGCCCACGAAGCTCCTCGGTCTATGCAATGAAGCGGCTCTATATCGTTATGGCTGCGGGCAGCACGGCGTCACCTTGAGCCACGCTGCCCGGCGCTGGGTTCAGACAGTATCCCAGAGGCCTCACTACGAAGCTCACGTCGACAACATCCGCAACATTGGCATCATTGCCCATGTCGATGCCGTATGTAGTTAGTCCCACATCCATTATCCAGTGACACATGCTAATTGATCCGAATTAATGCAGGGGAAAACTACTACGACAGAGCGAATGCTATATCTCAGTGGCTCAACAAGACACCTTGGAAGTATGGGACCATGTTAGCGCTCTTGTAGGCGGAAATGCTAAGCTAACCTCGTTCATCTCAGACGTCGACCATGGTGACACGGTTACTGACTTCCTTCCTATGGAAAGGGAGAGAGGCATCACTATCCAGTCAGCGGCAGCTTCGTTCAACTGGCCGCGAGTTGAGGACTGCCGGCCGGGCGAGGACGCCAAGACCATCAACCTAATCGACACCCCAGGACATCAGGATTTTCAGTACGAGGTGCTACGGTGTATGCCTGTTCTCGACGGTGCGGTCTGCGTCATGGACTCCGTGAAGGGTGTCGAAGCACACACTGAGCGGGTATGGGCTGCCGCTCAGCAGTTCAAGATCCCGCGGATCATATTTGTGAACAAGCTCGATCGCGAAGGTGCTTCTTTCAGAAAGTCCGTCCTCGACATTGCTTCGAGGCTGAAGGCGTGGCCACTAGTCTGCCAGATTCCCTGGTGGGTTGGCGATGATTTTGTTGGGGTCATCGATGTCGTCAAGCGGGTAGGTTACAAGTGGTCATCCGGCGGCGCGAAGAAGACCTACAACAAGGACGCCCTAAGGAGTGCTCTCAGATCGGAGAACCCCTCGCTCATCGAAGAGATTGAGCTTGCACGGGAACAGCTCATCGAGAGGCTTTGTGAAGTCGACGACGAGATCACTATGGAGTTTGCGGACCACGGGGCGAACCTGTCCGAGGAGACCATCAAGTTGAGCATCCGCCGTGCTATTAGCGACGGCAATGGCACTGTAGCACCGGTCTTCGCTGGCGCTAGCTTGAGGAATATCGGTGTTGAGCCACTACTGGATGGCGTTGTCGAGTACCTACCCGATCCTCAGGAACGCCCTCCTGTGGAGGTCAGGACTTCGCAGGGAACCCGCAAGATGGAGGAGCTCATCACCCAGGAAACGGCCAAGCTGAAACACAAGGGCGCAAACGTTGCAGTGGCATCTGTTTTCAAGGTCATCAGTGACCCTCATCGGGGTATGCTGAGCTTCGTCCGCGTATATCACGGTACCCTGCAGCGGAACGCAACTATGTGGAATTCGACACAGCGCATCGCAGAGAAACCGCTTGTCATGATGCAGATCTTGGCCAACAAGCACATCGACATTCCGCATCTCAACGTCGGGGGTATCGGCGCTCTGGCGGGCCTGAAGCATGCACGTACCGGAGATACCCTAGTCATATCTCCAGAGAAAGCAACAGACACGCTCATGAAGAGTATGCAAATCCGTCCCGCAGTGATCCCACCTGCTGTCACATTTATCTCGATCGAGCCCTTCTCACAAACTCATGAGGAGACGCTAGAGAAGGTGCTCACTGATGCGTCGAGAGAGGATCCTAGTCTTCGGTGGACCAAAGATGAGAAGGCTGGCCACTACATTCTTTCTGGAATGGGCTTACTTCATCTTGAAGTCGCCATTGACAACCTGAAGAAGTACAAGATCGATGCACTATTCGGTACCATTCAGGTGGATTACAAGGAGTGCCTCTCATCGCAGACACCACCGGAGCACTATATGCTTGATCGTCCAGTGGCTGGCAAACCGGGAAAGACATCGTGCACAGGTACTATGGAGCCCATAGACGTGGAGCACCGACCGGCCCATGAGTTTTGGAGAGACAGAGCCGCTCGTCTAGGCTACAAGGACCTGGAAAGCAGCGGCCAATTCTATCACACCAGTCTCGAAAGAGACGGCAACATGATCAATGTTAACATAATCCACCCAGTCGTTGACCCGAAACAATTCGATCTCGACACAATCTGCCACAACCTTCAAAACGGGGCCATTTCAGCTTTGTATAGAGGGCCAAGGAAGGGATATCCACTTCATGGCTGCAACGTTGAGATCGTTTTAGATTGTCAAAAGGATTACTTCGGTCTCGCGTCGCCTGCCCACTACCAACAAGCCGGGTATCACGTCGTCCGCAACGCGCTGAAGAACGCCCACGACAGGGAGATGATCGGTCTCCTTGAGCCAGTGATGAAGGTTGACATCGTCTGTCCCGAGGCTGTGACTGCGCAAGTCAGGCATGATCTTGCCTCAAGGCATGGTGGGCATGTTCTCGAAACCGAAGACCTGAATGAAGGCGCATCCGGTGAAGGCGAGATAAATCTCGAGGAAGTGTATGCACCGCCGGATCCATATGAGACCATCTCAACATTGCGTGAGGATAAGAAGGGGACGATGCGGATGCTCAAGCTTAAGGCTAAGGTGCCGCTGAAGGACATGTTGGATTATGACCAACATCTGAGAAGCTTGACGGAAGGAAGGCATTCCATTCAGATGGAATTGGACACATTTGAGAGAGTCACGGGGAATAGAGAAAAGCTCCTTTGACCACGGTCTCAGCTTCTGAGGTGGAAAAGAATTGAATAATCATTAGAAATGTCCTGTCTCAACCAGTGTACCGTTGTTGTCCTCGTGCAAAGAAGAAAGCCCTGGATTCGAAGTCCGAAAGTGTGACTCCCAGCCTTCTGTCTAGAAAACCAATCGCCAAGTTCAGCGACCAATAGCACTAACGGCCTTGCTCTCAGTGCCGTGTACCCTGCACCCGCCCTTCAAGGTGGGGCCTCTTACTTGCGTCCATACTCCCAGTGCCGAAAACATTCGTGCTAGCTCTCCCATCCATCAACAGCACATCACAACCCTGAAAGCAACACACACACACAAACTGAACTAGCTCTCAACCACCTGCAAGGTAAAATGATCATGATTACTCTCATTTAATATTCAAGTCTGAGACACCGTGATTGACAAGTTTACAGATCGTGGTCAATCCTGATCGTGAAAGAGAGGATCTCTCTAACGCTTGAGTTCATCGCAAAGCATCGAAGTTTTGCGAGAGAACGAGGAAAGATGGCCCACATGACGAATCCGATGGCGAGTGTTGAGCAGCTGTACCTGAGAAATGACTTCAGCTCTCTGCCAAACGATCTGCAAGACGTGATCTTCTACGCGGCCCAATGTCTGACCCAGGCCGCCGGAGTCCTCCTCCAGCTACCACAGTCTGTCACAGCACAGGCAAATGTGGTACTGGCGAGGTACTGGCTGGCAGAGTCACGGCCTTTCATGACAAATGAATTCAGCGTAAGTGCTACAGACCTAACCCTGTCGACTCGCGATGTCTAACATTTCACTCAAGGACGTTTCTGCGGCCTGTGTATTCCTGGTCTCAAAACTGGGACCTCGGCTGCGCTCGGCGAGGGATATCTCTAACGTCTACGCCTATCTTGTCTCCAACAGCTCTTCTTTCATGCGCGACAAAGATGCACAGCCGCCCGCGAATGATCCTACGTCTTATTACCTCAGCGAATCGGACTACTTCTCCTTCCACAATCGGATCCTCGCGCTCGAGGCACGCGTCTTGTATGCCCTCTCTTTCGATACGCACGTCGCCCTTCCGCATCCCTTGGCTATCACTTACCTCCAGACGCTGGAGTTCTGTAACCATCGGTCGAAGGAGGGCATTGCGAGGAGAATGGCCAAGTACCTGAACACGGCGCTCCTGTCGCCGCAGTTGTTGTACTTGACGCACCAGCCCAACATGCTGGCCGTCGCGGCGATTTATAACGCTGCGAAGGACGTCGGTGCCAAGATGCCTGAATGCGAGTGGTGGGAGGTCTTTGATGTCGAGAGAGAGGAGCTGGGCTTCTTGGTTGTCGCGATGAGGAGTCTAGAGGGATGGGTGAGGAAACAGAAGGAGGAGTTTCCATGGATGAGCGAGGGGATGGTAACGCGTAAGGTGATACAGGAAGAGCTGAAGAGGAGAGGTGTGCAAAATGGCAATGATGCCCGGGATGGAGACGAGGAAGCGGCCATGATGAAGCAAATGGATGAAAAGGCGGCGCAGCTTGACGCCCAGTCTTGATCATGTTGGGTCCTCCATGGGATCCCACTGTCGGCAATTAGGATAGGATAAGTGGACAAAGAGGACCTCGAAAGGTCTACCGCCAGCCTCGAACTACAACCTTCCATTTATACTGCTGGGCTCTGATCAACAATTTTCTTCTGTTCTTGGACAGTTTCAATTTTATTGAGAGCGATTTGTAAGTGAAAACCCGCAGGAACGCCGTCTTAAAGCCCACGGTGTAAGCAGGCATGCAGATGGTGTATTAGCGGCGCACAGTAATGCCGTCTTACTGCCCCTAGCGCTGGTACACCGCTGATCTAAAAATCTGATAGTGATTAATGAGTCTCTAGCTCTCTTCCTCGCTGTTCAGCAGGTAATGAATATCCGTTATGCGTACACAGTGTGCTCTCTAAAGCCCACACTACGCGTTATGCTGCTCGACGTTTAAGAAGGAGGACCGCCTATCCGATCTGCTCATCGTTATGCTGTTCTCTTCGGCTCAGATCGTTACTCTTAACAGTGACGCCGATAGATGAATCGGATTGCCGAAAATTTCCCTCAGCATATCGCTACAGTTGTCCCGTGGTGAGGGAAAATGGGGTCAGGATCCCAGCAGACGGCCAGCAAACCCAGGACGAGGCAAAGGGTACGCAAGGCGCCTCTTCCCCTGGAAGTTCCAGATATCAACAAGAATGCGGCCGAGAGAAAACGAGTTTTGAACGTATTGGCTCAGCGGAGATATCGTGAGTCGGGCGGTCGATCACATGAGTCCCTCGCGGCCAATTACTGATACAGGCCTTAGGAGAACGAAAGCGAGAAAGTCGAAACGCTGGCTCGGTGCTCCATGAAGAGATAGCATCGCAGCGAGAAGATGTTCCTGCAGGACATGAGCTTCCTTGTAATGTCACAACCGAGCACAGTCATGAACCCCTGGTACATGACAAGGCTGATAGCTCTGTGGTCGCTACAGAACTGGAGGCTCCTGATGTCACGAGGAGGGGCGAGCCTGACAACGTAATGCATTGGGACCTGGCCACCTTCGACACATCGGATCCCGCAATGCTTACAGATCTCAACCGTCTGGTCAGTAGTACATCTGAGTTCGGGTCGGCGGAGCTGTCATGTCTGGACGACATCTCATGTCCGAGCCCCCCGAGCATTCAGTACACAGACACCATTGATCCGGTGGCACTCCTCGGGTCCTCAGGAACATCGTCCTCCTCGACCGACGAGACTGAGCTCTCCTTGCCGGACTCCTACTTCTTGCCCGTCGTTGAGCTCACACGCCTCCGAGGATTCATGCGCATCGCGGCCCGTCTAGGTTGCGGGTCTAGTATCTGGGATATCAACGCGACCTCTCCCTTCACCGACCCCTCGTCTACCACGCATGACTTACCGAAGACGTGGCAGCCTACCACAGCACAGCTGCTGGTTCCCCACCATCCGCTTCTTGACTTCCTGCCTTGGCCATCAGTGCGTGAGAAGATCATCTCCGTCCTCACCCTGCCCGAGGCAATGCGTCCACCGGCGGCCAAGTCGCCCACCGGGTTGGTGCAGTTTGCCTACGATCTAGAGGATGACGCGGAGGGCATCCGGATCTGGGGCGGGGATCCATACGACCCGTTGAACTGGGAGGTCGGACAAGTGTTGTTTGAGAGGTGGTGGTTCATATTTGATAGGGAGGTCATCGAGCAGAGCAATTCCTGGCGGAAGATGCGTGGCGCGGCAAGGTTGAGGATCACTGCAGCTGGCGACGCATAAGGACAAATCGAGGCCGCGCTGGTTTGATTGTGAGACTTCAGACGAGCACGTCTCCTGTCTGCTGAGGGAGTTCTGGCATCCCAAAAGTTTGCCAGCGCCCGTGCCCTTGTGAAATCGGCCAGCACCTACTTCAGTGCCACTATGCCGTGCCGCGGGTGCTCGTTGACCCCATCACATTTCCAGGGTAAGGTAAATCGTTATTTCCAAAGAAAGGGGAGTCTTGCCTAGATATCATATGTGCCATTTCTTGCACACCTTCTCGTACCATAATATGGCCACCGCAGGATCTCATTAACGTGCAATGCAACGAGAGCACGGCACGAGCCTCTTGGTTGTCCAACGGATTCCCACATGACAACCGTTATTGCTTCAGAGAGGGTAGATCGTTTTGGCTTATCTGCAAGGATAGAGCTGTACAACGGCCCCCTGAGCGCTGGTGGCACATGCTATCCTTAGAACCCTCTCATGATAAGACTGCAAATCTATATTCTGCGTGTAAGATAGTAGCGCTACAGCCTCTCTACAACTTAACAGAGCCTCCGATCAAACAAAAGTTCCGCTCAACACCGTACACACAGACAGAGGAAGTCCATGTCGAGGGCATTCTAAATAGGGGCCCCCAGCCCGGGGTCGGAGCCGCTATATAGGTGGTGTGGATGGCCCTGTACAGCTCACCAGGTGGGGCCAAATTTAGCAGGCGATGAGCTCATACCTTGATTAGGGCGGCAGACGGAATCTATGGGGACTGGATGTCAGGCCTTTCAGTCATCGCGCCGCCACCATCCTCTTGATCTGATATTAACCCTCCGCCATAGCATGATCCTTGACTTCCCATCTTGGCATTTGTTCTTTAGTTCTTTTCTCTAAAGATCTCGGGACACTCAGGATGCCCGACAATCCGTATCGCAAGATGATCTGACTGTACCGACACATGCCTCTGCTCTGATTCGGTGCGGCGTAACTCTGCTCTGCGCACGCGACCCTTCAACCACCTACACCCCTCAAGGCACCGATCCCACAGCTCCACCTCCTGCAGCTGTCTGGCCTTGGACGACCTCGACAATGCTGACTGTCGGAACGGTATAACCAGACAAGACCCGAAGAGCCTGGCAGACCTCGGTCGCCTGAGCCGCAGATATGTTGCTCCTCCACCAGACCGGCAGCAGTTTGAAGATAGGCGAGGTCGTACGCTACACCGTGACATACACCCCGTCGCAAGATCGCATACTCCCCTCGCCCGAGTGCCTATACCTGCGGCTCAAGAACAGTTCTGCGATTGCGCTCCGAGCCGCCTTCGTACACGGCCCCTACAATCTCTCGGTGGCCGCCTGGCCTGCGACCTTCAACCCCAACGAGAGTTTTGTCGAAGATGCCCAGGTCTATGGTGTGCCCGAGTTCGAGCCTATGCTCAAGGCTGGTGGCTCATGGACATGTCGCCTGGTCGTTCCCGAGCATATCAGGCAGAGTGCGGGCACCGGGCGTTCCGGGACGCACTTCGGAAGCGGGCCGGAACACGATGCCGAGAGCGTTTCGTGGATCATAGAAGTTGCGTCGCAGGTCATATTCTCTACCTCGGCTGCAGTGCACTATGACCTACTGCTGGCACGGGACGAGAAGTCTCTGAGCCTCTCGTCAAGTATACCGGTCGTGGGCAACCAGGCTCAGGTTCCACAGCCCGGCCGGGTCAGCGACTTCCAGCAGAGCAAGGGGGCGAAGGAGGGCAAGCATCCCGCACCGAGCAAAGGCGTATTCTCTCGGGCGATACATTTGAAAGTGGAAGACACTGCCAGCATATGGAATACGCCTCAACTGCCTGGGTTGGAACAGTCGGCGTTGAAGAGCGACGCTTCGACAGGCGCAGATGCGGAAGCTGTGCAGACAGCCAAGAAGCCGAAAGACGCCCGACCGGAAGATCCGGAACCGAGGAAAAAGAAGAAAATACATTTGGTCATCCTCACTCATGGTCTACATAGCAACCTTGGGTCCGACATGCTATACCTGAAAGAAAGCATCGACGCCGCGGCGAAGCAGGCGAAAATTGACGCCAAGGCAAGGCGGAGAAAGGAGAGGGAAAGCCGTAATGGGGACTCTGGAGGATCTCACGGGTCATCTCATGACCTTGTGGATGAAGAGACTGATGAGGAGGAGGACGATGACAGCGAAGTCATTGTCCGAGGCTTCTCTGGAAATGCTACGCGCACAGAAAGGGGCATCAAGTACCTCGGCAAGCGGCTGGCTAGATACGTTCTGTCTCTTACGTATCCGGACCAGCCATTCCTACCAGCTGGGAAGGCAGCCCAAGAGGTGCTATCCCATGCTTTGAAGGGAGAGGCAAGTGGCCAGAAGGACCCGGCTGGGAATCCATCCCACAAGCACAGCACAGTCCAGAAGAAGGTTCTGGTCAGCGACTCGAGAGCATACCGAATTGCCAACATTAGCTTCATTGGACACTCTCTGGGCGGTCTCGTGCAGACGTATGCTATTGCCTACATCCAGAAACACTCTCCCCAATTCTTCGACCTGATCAAGCCCGTCAATTTCGTCGCACTCGCCTCCCCATTCTTGGGTCTCAATCATGAAAACCCAATGTACGTCAAATTCGCCCTCGATTTCGGTCTCGTTGGTAGGACAGGGCAGGATCTCGGCTTGACTTGGAGAGCACCGACAATCGCGAGAAATGGCTGGGGGGCGATCGTCAGCAATCTCGGCGAAAACGCGCACAAGAAAGTCATGGGAGAGCCACAGCCAGAGTCGAAGCCACTGCTTCGCATACTTCCCACTGGTCCAGCTCATGTGGCCCTGAAAAAGTTCCGGAACAGGACGGTCTACTCCAATGTCGTGAACGACGGAATCGTACCGCTGCGAACTAGTTGTTTGCTGTTCCTCGACTGGCAAGGGCTGGGTCGCGTTGAAAAAGCTCGTCGCGAAGCTGGTCTTGTCGAGACTGTGGTCGGCTTTGGGTGGGCTGAACTTACTGGTGCAAATGTGACCTCTCCACGAAATGGACCCTGGACTCCCAAATCCGACAGTGACACGAAGCTCACCTCCTCAGGCACAACAACGCCTGTCGGTGGAGGTGACGTCCATGACGTTCCTCAACCGCCGACCGATGCTGTGATGGAAGACGACAGAGCGAGTCTGAGGCCCGTGACGAGCCACTTCGGGGACGATGATCAATCTCATCCGCAAAATACAGCAACTACTAATAACAACAACCCCTTCTCCGGTTTCTTTGCATTTTTCAAGCCGAATTCTGAATCCCCGAAACCTGCTCCACCACCTTCTGCAAAGCAGCAGAAGATTTATCAGCGCAGCCAGACCTTGCCCTTTGAAGGCGACGCGTCGGAGGCATCACAGCCAGCACTGAGGTCGAGAGTGACCTCTGGCCATGAATTAAGCGAGGATTCAGACAGCGGTGTCTCAGCGCCGCCGAAAACAAGCTTCTTTGAGTCTGCAGGAGACCTGCTTAATCCGAAGCTGCCGTCGATCGAGTATCTGATTGATCCAGAATCGCGGCCAAGAACGATCTTTCACGACCGCGTTTACCATCCACAAGACATCCCACCGCCGCCACTGAAAAAACGACCCACTGGCTCCCTAGCCACGCGTAGGACGACCTTTAAGAGAGCAGGATCCACGCCTAGCCTCCGTGCGGAGAGCAGTACTTCCTCACCATATCCTCCGGCTCACCAAGATTCTCTGACTTCAGCCAGAGACTACGATGACACCACCCACACGAACCCAAACAAGGAACCCGACGAGGTCGTTGACGGCTCCAACATGAAGGTGGAAGAGAAGATTGCTCGTGCCTACCACCGGGATCTGTCTTGGCGCAAGGTCTTGGTGAAACTGGAGCCCGACGCACACAACAATATGATCTGTCGCCGCATGTTCGCAAACGCTTTTGGGTGGCCTGTGGTGAAGCACCTTGTTGATGCACACTTCAGCGACTCCGCAGTGGTCCGCATGCGTAACGAGGACGAGGAAAGCACCGAGAGAGCCAAGGCCACCGATGAATCTCCAGACAAGCATGGTAGCGAAACGACAGATCAGACCAGAGCCACTCGTATGGCTGCGATGCCGACGGAAGGCGAGCTGAAGTCGCTCTCGCAGGCAGCAAGATTTCATGAGCACCGGCGCACGGAGAGTGAGGACCGCGAGGCCACGGATAGTGTCCCTGACCTCCCCTCGAACCCCCCACACGGGGAGGACGTGGCATCGTCCTCGCCTGGCCGAGCCTCCGACGGGCCTGACAGCATGTGCTGGAGCGATCGTGACTGGGCGGACAGCGCTGACGAAAGCGATAGCGACATGCTGGCGTCAATCGGTGGCGGCCAAGGTCTCCAGAAGGGGCAGGGCCAGGCGACGGGCGAAGGGAAGAGAGGCCCTGAGCGCAGCACTAGTCCTCTGAGCGGTGCGTACTGGACGGAGAAGATCGTCGGAAAGGGCGCGATGAAGAGGCGGAGCAAGTCGCCAAGCAACAAGCAGGAGGAAGGCCAGGCTGCGACAGCAACAATGGCGGCATCGCCTGCAAAGCCGTCGACATCCTCCGGTTCTGGGCCGGGCGGCTCGGACGCACCGATTACCAAGCCGGACGATGTAGACTGATTTATCATGTACTCACCTGTATTTTAATTGTAACGAACGGTTCGGGGTGGGACGGGATGTTGCGTTGCATTGTAAGGGTACACAGCATAAAGTAGCAGCGGGGCAGGCATTGCAGCAGTACACTTGTTATGGGGTAGACGAATAGAAATACTCGCAACGCATACGTGCAAATCCATGCTGGCCTCGTGTGCAGGGCGATCTTCGTCAGCCGCAAAGGATGACAGATCATGAGCTGAGAAGAGGGCGTTACGGAGATATGTGTGCAGGAGGCTGGACATAACTGTAAGGGCTGCATGCTGTACCTGCTTCTGGCGACGTCGGACTTACGGCTGCTACATCTGCCTGCTACTGCAGACCATGACGTTCACACCCCTCGGCCTCGCGCTCCCGACCCGCCGTGTTGGGTGGCACCGCTGATTCCGATCGTTTGGACAGCCGGGGTAGCGTCTGCAACGGTCAACCGACAACGCACACCTCATCTTCCCCGAAATAGCATGTCCAACCCGTAGCGCATTGTGTGAACACTCGGCGCCGAACCGGCACACACCCAGTGAGTGGCTTACAAGCGCCCCTTCTTGTTGTTTATGCTTCGACGGTCGGATCCCTTGCGGAGACGGCTGTGCGATTCGCCCCGAGCAGATGCGCATTTCGAGAAGTCTAAGCCGCCGCCCCCGTCCCCAAGCGGCGCATGACTCCGGGCCACCTGGTCTACCCATGGACAAGATGAAGCCATCTCCGGGAAAATCACACTCAGGGTGGCGTGTTGCAAATACTGGTCGCGTCCGCACAGACGATGTATCTCTTCCTAGCCCTCGAGTCCACTGCGCTATATCCGCCCAGGGTGTAAAGAGGCCTTGGGGTCCGTGTGTCTCTCCTCTGAGGGTGTGTGCGCGTGTGTGTGCCTCCCTGTTTCTCTTGCAAATGAAAAGGCAGCAGCGTACCGTGAGGTCAGACGCGTCAGGTGACGATATGGCGTCCACATCAGCCTCGAGCGGCTTCCCCGGAGCCGATGCGGCCGGCTGGGCTGTCATCCACTACCGTGTGGATCTCCGGGGAGGTGGGGCATGGGCAGCGGACAGCAGCTCTCCAACGGCCTAAGCCCGCCGGCTGGCCTGTCCTTCGAGTGCTCACGCGCCTGAGGTTGTGGATGCCCTCTGCATGCCCACGGGTTCTTCGGCCTTGAGAAGCATGTCTTGTAGTAGACACATCGGGAAGTGAGCGGGGACGACTATCCGGTATGACTCTTATCCATCCACATCTATAACGCTTTAGAACGTGAATACTACCGCTGTAGAATAATGGGTATAGTGCACCGCGATCATTGCGGTCGCCAGTCGGGACGTTGTCTAGTAAGTACACAGAGTAGAGGCCCAATTAGTCCTAGCGAATAGGGACCGGATGATCCATGGGCTGACCTCTCTAATTCCTGAATGGGTGTGCTGCATAGCCTCGGGGCCAGAGGGGGCTGAGGTGACCCAGAAAGGACCCCTAAGGTTCGAGAGAGACATTGAATGTTATGGTTAAGAAGACGGATGGATAATCGTCGCCCCAGGCGTTGCCTGGCGTATCGAGGCAAGATTCTTACTGATGATGCGGTATGATGACGCACCAGCGCACGAAATTCTGGGGACAGGGGGGCCCCTGGAGGGTGCGGCACGGGGACTTCAGGGGTCCGCAAACCACTAACGAATACACGGCTGCTCCGGGCTCGGTTCGCCCTCGTGAGAATACGCCGGGACATTCTCGGGTGCGACGACGAGGCCAGCATCCAAGCAACGTGACTCAACAATACAAGATACATTCGTACAAGTATGGGCGTGAGGGACGCAGTGAGATAAAATTGCCTCAACACCCACCAGTGCCGCAGGACATGCACGTAACGCACCCAGCTGCACGTCATGGACATCGACGACATATCCCTGGGGCCGCGGGCTATGGAGGAGGAGGAGGCAGGGCAGAGCGCCCTCGACCCCCTTCTCGCATGAGCGAGATGCATCGAGAACCTCCTCTGGCGCACCGGATTGCCTTATATAAGCCCGGGTCTGGCACACCTCCCCGCCGACGGTAAGACGGCGACACTACCGCCTGTTGTTTCGTCTCGATTTGTAAACCTTCCCGCACTGGGGCAGTCCTCCGCATGCCCACACGATATGAACTATACAAGAAAACGTGGGTGATGACCTGCTATTCTTCTGCCCATTCTCTAGCCCTGAAGCCTGACTGACACCTCCCTAGGGGCTCTGCTGGCCTGCGACTTCTGCAGGCATAGGAAACGGCGCTGTGATGGGAGGCAGCCGTGCTCGACATGTCGAGATGCTCAGGCCGACTGCGTGTACAAGGAGCTACCCACTGATCGGTATGCTGTTCTCGACCATGGGCCATGGGCCATGGGCCATGAGCCATGAGCTTCTTCCTAGGCCCACCATATTCTTCGCCACCGCCGCTAACCATCGTCCCTTCACAGTGTCGAGCCTTCCTCTTCTTCACAGGGAGCAGTGGCTGAGCGCCTGAGCCGGATAGAAGCGTGAGTCCTCCATCATTTGCTCTTTACCTGCATGGCACCAAGACAGAATGGGAGCCACGCCTGCCCCTAGTCTCGTCCCAATCTCATCTACACCGACTGTTCATCTTGCCTTCCGGCTCTGGTTGGTGGCCTTGGGCTGACATCGCAAGGACAGCCTGTTAGAGGAGCAGGGACACAAGCTGAGCGAGGCCCTGACGAGCCCCTCTTCTGCGTCCTGGCCGTCTTTCCGCTCTTCCCCACGGGCATCTGCGGCTTCGCCAGCCTCTGCGTCCAATCGTTCGACAGAAGGGGGTGACTTTGGCCTGGAATCACAGTTCCTCATCCCCACCGGCCACTCAGCGACCCTCACCTGGCTCCTATCAGTCCCGCCCATCCGATCCGTCATAGGAGACTTCCCAAGGTCGTATTTTTATGAGCTCGAGGAGGACACCGCCCTTCCACGGCCCCTGGACATCACCCAGCCGACCCAGATCAATTGGCCGCCCCTCGAGCCAGATCATCTCCGAGGGCTTGCTGATGCATATTTCGAGCAGGTCGCAGCTCATCTCACCCTCCTGTCGCGAGGCAATTTCGAAAGGCTGCAGGACGAGGTGCTCCACAACGGCCCCTCGCAGAATATTGAGACGGCGATATGCCTGACCGTATGGGCTCTTGGATGTATGGCTTCCAACTCTGATGTGGCTACTATACCGGAAACATCGACAGATCTGGGCCAAGATCTGGGCCTAAGCTATTTCGCCATCGCCCTGAGGATTATCTTGTCAAAGTCGGTGTGGGGCTTCACTACAAGTTTGTACACCTGTCAGGCTTCGGTCCTGGCAGGTGTGTACTTCTGTTATCTCGGTAGGCCGTTGCATGCTTGGAAGATGATACATAATGCCGGGCAGAGACTGCTCGAACGCATCAACACGTAAGCCGTTTTCCACCTCCCCCCTAATCTCACATCAAGCTAAGGTGAAGCCATCTAAAGCCGGTCGCAATCGAGTGACATCGAATATTTTGACGAAGATCATATCCGGTTATTCTGGGGTTGTTTCATCAAGGACTGGTAAGCAGCACTTACAAGCATTCCCCTTTCCTCTAGATATCTGATTTTGGGATACCTCTTCTCTACTTATTCCCTACTCTGATTACCAATTCCCCCTTCCCTATCGGTCCCTCCCGCCCCCCCCTTTTTTTCTATTGTCCCAAGTCTTCCAGCACGATACACCCTCGGGCTGAACATGCCTAACTTCTTCGCTACTGACACATTATAGTGACTCTGCAGCCGAATTCGATATGACGAAGACGGGCCTTGAACCATTTGGCGATAAGATGCGGCTCCCTCGAAGCACCGACATCAGTGAATCTGAAAACCTCATATACTGGACAGCAGAAATGGCGATTTTACGATTGGTCAACAGGATAATTGGTTCCCTTTACTCGCCTGATAATGTAGACATCACTCTTCTCGCAGAGCTCGGCCCGACACCGAACAATGCCAGTCTCAATCAACTGATCACCCTGAGCTCGGAACTGAACAGACAACTCGAACAATACTACAGCACAATTCCCGTCCAGCCACCACTGACTGTCGATCCTATATCGAATGACAAGAGGCGGAAACTGAATCTACGAGCGCTGTACGCCCGTCATCTAATACACCGACCGTTTGTCCTCTACGTCGCCCTGCAGCCAGCCTTTCAGGCATCGCCCAACCCGCAGGCCTCGGCATCCAGGTCTCCGACACCACAACACTCGCCCTATGCGATGCCACGAATCATCATGGAGAAGTGCACCGTCTGCATTCAGTCGAGCGAGACGTACATCCGCAACGCCGTCGACCTTTTGGACAAACGAAGCCCCTATCTATGGTCTGTCGCCCAGGCCAGCGTGGCATGTTTCGTGGTCCTGCTGATGGCGACCCGATCACCTCACCTCCGGCCTTTCACGCCCGAGCTCGACGTGCTGGCTTCGATGCTGGTACCCAAGATAAGGAAATGGGCTACTTCTGGCTCGCTGTTTGAGGCATTGTTGCGCATCCTGGATACGCTGCTCGCAGGCCGCCTCCGCTGAGGGATAGACGTTGGCTATAGAGTGTATACAAAAAGCGCGCTATGCGGGCCATAGCAGCGGATAGAGTCCTACCATTGTATTACCATCTCATAGCCTTTCTCATCACCGACTCGTGCACTAGCCCCTCCGTGTAGATCTTTCATGCTATCCTCCTCTGTCCACAGGAACCCAGGGCCCGCAACCAGAAACAAACGCGAGAATGAGTCAATCAACTTGTCATGCCTCGCAGGTGGATGGATGTTTCCTCGGACCGGTTCTGTGTGGTTGTAGCGCATATGTCGCCACCACGAGACCCTCATTACGACGGCGCGCCACCGAGGCGGATGTCCTGACGCGTTGACGTTTCCAAATCACATGCCCTTCAAGCCGCAAAATTTTTCGTACAACACGATGCTGTGTGTCGAGGCTGGTGTTGTAGATACTCCCAGTCCCGACCCAGCCGCTAGCGGCGCCAAGGAAACGCATGTATTGGACACAATACGCCGCGGCGACTAACGTTGCCACACTACTTTGACATGTGGACACGCACAGCCATAGAATGCCGGAGACGCCCTTGGAAGCGGGCATGCTGTATAATATACGTGTGTACACCCAGCAGTCCGTCATAAGACCTCTGTGCGCTCCGCGTTGCACACACATGCTGACAAATGCTAGACGGCGTGCTGTCTCAACGCCTCCCACCAGATGCGTATGCATGGCTCCGTTCGGGAAGACAGGGCTGCATCAGGGCGGCTTAAAGGATTACAGATCAGGGTCTATGGAGGCACGGGAGAGTATGAGATATAGCGTCGGCCGAGGCTGACAGAACAGGCGGGCCGGCTCGCAACCACCACATGTCGTTGAGACAATGCCCCCTCCGAGGTAGGGGTCAGGTCGGCTGTTGAGGGCGACTGGCTGTCGCCCAGGGAATGGGGCGACTCTAAACACCAAACAATCAAACCCATTGCATTCTTGTATGGGAAGAACTAAGCTTCCTCTCTTGTCTTTGGGAGGCGGGGGCAGTGTTGGTGGTGGTTGTCGATCTCATGGTACTGCTGCTACTGTATTGGTATTTGACTGAGACTCCTGAATGGACAGACAATTGTGCTGATGTCTGGCCTTCTTAGTGATTACCAAATCCGGCCCTGTTCAAGAGTCCCTACAGTCTGGTAGGGGCGGATAGAGAAAGAAAGAAGGAATCCATCCAGTGTCTGAGGATTCTCGAGTCCTGAAGACAGGATCCGGACAATGTAGACAGTCGGCTGCCTACTTCTGGAGGTCCCTATGCTGCGGCTGGCTGGATACCCGGCGCCCGAGGTATGATTCCTGGAGATCTAATTTGGGACGAAAGTCCAGATGAAGCAGACTAGAGGAGGGCACAAGGAGGTGAGGTTTCCTAAAGAGCTGCTTATATAATGCCTGAACGGTGCTGAGCAGGGAGCCCATGGCACGGCTGTTTAGAGTTCCTGCGGCTCGGGTAGAGTGCAGCTCCCGCCAGCTTGGGTGGAACCCCCGCCGCCGCCACCGGGCCTCGGGACTGGCGCTGGGGCAAGACCAATAAGGCACTGGGCACGGGCAGCTGGGCACCGACCTCCCCCCTTCCATCCACCCTGGTGGGGCATCGTCATGCAGTTCCCCAGTGTCCTGTCGCATCTGCCGTCCGCCATCTGCTTTCCTCCCACCTGGCCACAGCAGCTTCGAGCGCTTCAACACCTGCTCCTGTGGCATCTGCACCTGTACTGCTTTCGACGACGAGGCTCCCGGGCAAATTGCAGCACCGCTGCCGTTGACCTTGCTCCAGACACCTTAGAACGTCCCTGCTTCTATTTCAGGGGGCGGGCAGTCTGACGACATCCTCACCCTTTCTAGAGGCTCCTGACCTCGCCTTGCCTGGCCTCTTACCGCCCCCGTGCCTACAGAGCATACCTTTCCCTTCCCAGACGACCCAAGCCTGCTGCATCGCGCACTCGTCACGACATCCTCCGCCCCCAGGAGACCAATCGACCTCCCCTCCTCCTACATAATACGAGCATAGTGGCGCCGATCCCAGCCTAAATCCCCCAGGAACGTTGGACGCCCCTCTTTGCTTGTGACATTTCGTCGCCAAGATGGGGGCCTCCGTCTTCCAGATACAAGAAGACAGTGAGCACTGCGGATATGCTGTGTCGCCCGAATTGGCTGCTGATTAGACACTGCTAGTTATCATCTCCAAGATCAAGCAGGTAACCAATGGCGAGGTGAGGAGTACCACTGTCCTAGCCCGGTATGAAATGGCCTAATTGTCGCCCAGTGGATGGTCCTGGTGGTCGACACGGAGTCCAAGAGGATCCTAGACAATGCTGTCAAGGAAGATGACATCCTGAACATCAATATCGCTAGTATGTGCTCATATCCTGGCCCGCACTGTACGTACCCGAGTCCGATACTCATATCGGATAGATATCGAGCGCCTCGAGGACAAGAGAGATGCGAACCCGGGCATGTCCGCCATATACCTCCTCTACCCACAACAACATATCGTCGAGACACTTGTGGCGGACCTCGAAAAGCAGCGGTATCAGCGCGCGCACCTGGTGTGGATCAATACCCTGTCCCGCCGGCTGCGGGATCGCATCGCCTCGAGTCGAGCGAGCAGGTCGATTGCCGGCGAGCATGAGCTCAACATCGACTTCTTCCCCCGGGAGTCGCATCTGATCACCTTCCGTGACCCGTACAGCTTTCCCACGCTATACAACCCGAAATGTAATGATCTGGTCAAGGAGCACATGGAAACGCTGGCCCGCAAGGTGATAAGCGCCCTGGTCTCGTCTCGCCCAATTAAAGCTGACCCTGCGCCGTCCAGATCACGGATGTTTGTGTGTCCCTGGGCGAGTATCCCAAGGTGCGGTACTATAGGCCCAACGCAGCCCTGCACGACGCACACGTCCTCTGCTACCATTTCGCCAACCTCCTGCAGCAAGAGCTCGACAACTATGCGCGAAGACACCAGGAATACCCGCCACCGTCGTCACGGCCGCAGAGCGTGCTCTTCATCACGGACAGATCCATGGACTTGATGGCGCCTCTGGTACATGAATTCACCTATCAGGCGATGGCACACGACCTGCTGCCGATCAAGGAGGGGGAGAAGGTGACCTACCACGTCAAGATCAACGACGGCCAGGAAGAGCACGATATGGAGCTGCAGGAGAAGGACGAGACATGGGTGGAGAACAGGCACCGGCATATGAAAGACACCATTGACACGCTGATGTCGAAGTTTCAAAAGTTCGTGAACGAAAACCCTGGTGCCTCGGACGACGGGAACCCGGCCAACTTGAATATGATCAAGGACATGTTGGCGAACATGCCAAAATACCAGCAGCTGAAAGAGGCCTACACCCTGCACCTGGCGATGGCGGAGGACTGCATGAACGCGTTCCAGGCGCGCAAACTGCCAGAGATCCAGTCCGTCGAGCAGTCCTTGGCGACCGGGCTGGACGAGGACCTTCGCAAGGCAAAGAACCTCCTGCCAGCAGTCGTGAGACTTCTGGACGACGAATCTGTCTCCCCTGTAGACCGGGAACGGCTGATTATTGCGTGGCTGATATACCGGTACGGTGTGGTTGAGGAGGACATCAAGAGGCTCTTGGCCCACGCGCAGCTGTACGGGGGTGAGCCGAAGAACGAAAAGCTGGACACGATAGTCAACCTGCAGCTCCTCGGAGCTCGGATAATCGCGCCCCTCAAGGACGAGAGGAAAGCGCCTGAGCCGTTGTTCCCTGTCGACACGAAACAGGAACTGAACGAAGAGTATGGCCTGGTACGGTATCATCCAAACGTGAAGCACATGCTGGATTACTTCTGCGAAGGCAGGCTGCAGCCTGACATATTCCCCTACACGAAGCAAGAGGACCAGGAGAACACCGAGCTAGGGCAGGTCCAGGGCTCTCTACGGGCGGCCAAGCCAAGCTGGGCGAGTCGTGCCGGAGCCGGAGCGGCGCGACGACAGGACAACCGCCAGCGCATTATCGTCTTCATGGCTGGTGGTGCAACATTTTCAGAGTCCAGGGCATGCTATGAAGCCGCGGAGAAACACAACCGCGAAATCTTCCTGGTCACCAGCCACATGGTCTCGCCCAAGATGTTCCTCCGCCAGGTCCGAGACCTCGACGTTGACAGGAACAGGCTGGACCTCCCGATGCTCCGCAAACCAGGACTTCCCAAATGGGTGACGGAACCTGAGCGGCCTACGCCCCCTCCCGTGATGTACTCCCAAGGCGGGCCGGCACCGCCCCCTAAGGCGGGGCCGATGGGCGGTCTGCCTCCTGGCCCGCGGGGAGCTCATCCGGGACGGTCAGGCCCGATGGCGCCGCCGACGCAACAGATGTCGGCCATGTCGATCGCCAACGCGCCGCCGCGCCCCTCGCCCGTGCCGCCGTCGCCGGTCAACGGTGGGGGTAGTGCCAGCTACCACTCGCCGACGGCGAGCTCCGACAGCAACAAGCTGGAGAAGAAGAAAAAGCGAAACATCTTTGGCATCAAGAAATAGAGACTCTGAGATGCGTTGGGTTTTGTTTAAAGGAAACAGCTTTGGGTCTCGTGTGTCCGCCCGCGTTGTTTGTTTGTTTGTTGGATTTGCGGCTTGGAGATGGCGTCTGACATAGATGGGGTAGGCGGCGGCGGCTCTGGATGGGATTTGGATGTGGATGTCTTGTCTTGGTTATCTCCTTTCAAGCAGCAGCAGCATCGATCAAGCATCAGCATGGCGTTTCTCGAGGCAGGCGGACAGGCAGGCAGGCAGGCAGGCGCCCACCGATACTGTATTGTCACTTACTCCGTCAACGGTCCCATATCGGGACAAGAAGAACCCAGAACAGGTGTCTAGGGGAATTAATGTCGTAAGCTTCGTGGCAACTGGTCTACCTCGCCTCACGTGCGCCCCATTTCAGAGATCGTCTTCAGGGCTTTGCAGTTACGCAGCAAAATGTGTTCATTCGTACACTCATTACCATCTCTGTAGACGAGTGCCCAGATGCAGGTAGCCCCTCCGTGCTCACTCTCCGAGTGCGTAGAGCCCGCAACTACCCTGTCTGGGCATAGGCTCAAGACGCCAACTATCACCCTCGCAGATCAAGCCCTCATCCTCCATCCGTCCCGTGGTATCCTTTTGATTGTGTCAAAAGTAGCAAAAAGCGTCTACAAAGCCCCTTTTTAAGAACGCCCAGGACTACTATTGCGCGTGCCTGGGCTACCTCGATACCCTCGCGTGGTTGATCAAGTCCAAGCTCAGGGCTAGCTCGGACTAACACGATCTCCATTTCGTCTGCCCTCGCCTTCACTCCGTACTACTCGATCGTTCGCCTTCTCCTATAGGCGTCGTCCGTTTTCTCTCACCTGCGGAAGGGCGCGGCGCCAGGTGGCGGCATACCACCACGCCCATCAAAGGGCCCGGGGAACAGCATGCCGTCCGGCCCAGGGAAGGCCCCTCCCATACCCGGGGGACCAGGCATGAAGCCCGGTCCAGGAGGCGGACCACCGGGGAAGAAGCCCGGAGGGGGCTGCACCCGCTGACCGCCTGGCATGCTCTCGGGGGGCGAGAACATCCCTGGAGGCATGGCGGCCGGGTTGAACATGCCAGGCGGCATAGGGCCGTTAGGAGGCCGACCGCCTTGGAAGCCAGGTGGCAATATCATTGGCGGCTGGCGCTGCCCACCTGGAGGTCCCTGCTGGCCAGGCCACAGCTGCTGTTGTCCTGGCATGCCTTCCAGACCCGGTGGTGCCATCGCCTGGCGTTGCAGGATCTGAGGAGGCTGCATCAGCCGACCGGGGTCTTCGGAGCGGCGGAACTGCTCTTCGGCAAAGCCAGCTGGAGGTTGCGGTGGGCGCATCTGCCTCTGCTGAGTAGGAATGCGATCACGCAGGAACTCTGGCTCGCGGTCTTGGAAGTGAGGAATCGCGGCCTGTCTCTGAGGCTGCGGATGACGCATAATCTGCTCGATCGGGCGTGGATCCTGAGGGAGTCGGTTCTGCATGAGCTGCATGAGGAAGGCCGCTTGGGGTTCGGAGCCGTACTCTGGTCGGCCGCTGCCTTGACTCTGAGCGTTATGACGCTGGCTCACAAGGTCTTGTAACATCTGGTCAGGTCGGGCAGAAGGCGGCTGGCTTGGTGGAGGAACAGGACGCGGAGCCAATATCT
This sequence comes from Chrysoporthe cubensis, assembly GCA_001282315.2. Lineage (NCBI taxonomy): Eukaryota > Fungi > Ascomycota > Sordariomycetes > Diaporthales > Cryphonectriaceae > Chrysoporthe > Chrysoporthe cubensis. The sequence goes on along the minus strand of LJCY02000008.1, from coordinate 1,539,756 downwards.
CCGGTCCACCAGGTGGCACGGAGCGCAGACGAGGCTCCTCGCCGCGGCCCATTCCGTAGGGCCCTACGGACTCGGGTGACCCGAGCTGAACCTTCTGAGCCAAGGTCTGTTCCAGTTCTCGGATGGGATCGTGAGGGGTTTTCTGTGTCTGAGACGGAGGCGGCTGGGAGTATGCGTTGACATTGGGCGGTGTAGGTGTGCCCTGTTGGTCGGTTGCGCGCGGGAGCTGAAGTTTGGAGAGTAGCGCTTGGAATGCCTGCTTATCTGCATCGGACTGCTGAAGATCCCCAGGCCCGCCGCCCATCGCTGGCGGTACGGCAGCAGGAGTGGAGGGTTCGGTCTGCCCACGGACCTCGACTGTCTGAGCCGAGAATAGATTGGCAAACCTCGACGACTTCGCAGCGGGCGCCTTGGCCGCTTCTGGCTTGTCCCCTGCAGCAGGAGAGGCCGCGGCCAGCTGTGTCTCCCCGAAGGCGGCAAAGAATCTGTCTGGGCCCTTTTCCACTGCTGGCGCCGATTTGATAGCTGAAGGGTCGGTAGCGAAGAAAGAAGGCAGGCCGGGTGGTCCCTCGAGGACATCGCCAGCCATCTCCTCAGCCTTCGGGCCGCCTCTGCTCGCTTTCATGCTCTCCATAAACTTCTTGAGATCTGCCTCAGTATGTCCAGCGGCCTTCTCTTCCAGAGGCTCGTCCAACCACTCAGGCTCACGTTCAGCCGGTCGTTGATCGCGATCCCTATCCCATCGCCGCTCGTAACGCTCGTTACCGCGGTCGGTACGTGGGTTGCCTGCCTTGTCATCAGAGTCCTGTACGCGCCAGCTCTTCGCCTTCTCGATGCGCTCGCGATTCGACGTTCTCTCGGTTGCGTCAGTCGGCTTGGTAGTGCTCTCCTTGAACCAGGGGTCCGTTCTGCCCCTATTCAGGCCATTCCTACGGGGCGCATCTCCTTCCTCGCCGTCGGTCTCGAAGGTGCGGCGGCGATCTTTGCCGTCGTGCTCGTCGCGCTCCTTAAGCCCGCGGTCATTGTGTCGATTGTCGCCACCCATACGTCCGGTAAACCGCTCTGCGCCTTCTTGGCCAAAGCTCTTACGCGGCTTTACCGTACTCCATCCCTCTGTGTCTCGATCCTCGCCGCGTGCGCGGAAGTTGGTATTTCTGCCACTGCGGAAATCACCGTCGCCACCTCCACCACCGATCTTGCCGCGTGAAAAGCGGTCGCGGAACTCCGAGTCGCGTGGGGTCCTATCGGTGCGGTCGGAGTCGCCAAAGTTATTGTTTCGGGAGCTGGTGGATGGGAAGTTCGTGCGAGGGGGCCCGAGGATGAGGCCGTCTGTGCCTTGAATACTGTTAGCGGACTTGCGTTTCAGGTCACTGGTGCTGGTGCGCACGTACTGCCTCCATTACGAGACCCATGACGGTCAGCACCAGGGCGGCGACTGCCTTGCTCGGGCAGCGACCCTTCTGTCTTGAACCGATCTGTCGTCGTCTTTGTTGGGGGACGGATTGTTTCTGGTGGAGGGCTGCCATCCGATTAGCATGGGCGAGCCGCGAGCGCGGTAGCAACGAAGTCAGGCTTACCCCATCCAGTCCTCCCGTGGGGGGAGGTCCTTTGGCTTGAGGCATAGGGGCGATTCCTTCAGATGAAGTAAGAAGTCGAGCTCGTATCGTATTGCCATGGCTGTGGTAGCATTTGAGGCTGTCGATGTCTAGGAGAAACGTGGCTTATGGTGCCGCAAGCAACACGTGCTTTGACGACGATGCTGGCGAGCTAGGGAGAGGACTGTGCGGAAGAATGCGATCGAGAGTTGTTGGTCATCCGCAGATGGGTAGCCCGAGGAACGGAGTCGGTGGCGGTCAGTTGAGGGTGAGGCAGTCCGTGGTCTGGACAGCGAATTGGGCGAGATGGCGGCCCAGAGGGCGCGCAGCTTGACCAGCGTTCAAGCTGCTGAGGTGCGATATTTATCTCTCTCTTTCTCCCTCCCTCTCTCTCTCGTGTCAGTCTGCTGTTGCGGTTTGTTGAAGGGTCCAGGTGAGGCAGCTGGTGATGTGTTTGTGCGACAGGTCAAACGCAAACGCGGTGGGCAGATAAATACAGGTGTGGTTGAGTACAGGGTTGGTACAAAAATAGACTAAACAGGGTCCTTGCAGGATCTGGCAATTGTTGTGGGTCGTCTTGAGGTTATTGTTGCCGTCAGTCACGACTGATGAGTGAGTACTTCGTCGCAAGTCGACAGTGAAGAAATTGGGAGGTTAGTGAAAGAAAGCCTGGTGGTGGTGCTGGGCGGCTTTGGAGAAGGGTCCACGACGTCTGCGGGCGGGCTACCAACTATCTCCCCCACATTACTGCTGCGCAAGGCAGCCAGCTGTGCAGTCCACCATCCAGCATTGCGACCCGAAGGTCAAGTACCAGCACCAGCACCAGCACCTCCACTCAAAGTTAGTGAAACCAATCATGCCTTTCATCTCTCATCTCAACTTCTTGATTGGAGATAGCCTGAGACATTCACATTCGTTGTAGCCTATGTTTTCACTATCTGACAGACCCTGTGAAGCCAACCATGCATGTTGACAAGATGAGCGAGCCTGCAGGTGCCTAGGAAAGAGATGGTTCTTCCATGCATCTTGATGGGATGTGAATACCTCTGTCTGTCATTCGTAATCCTTGAAGGAATTAAATGACGTCGAAATGTGTCGGTGCTGAAGACTTGGTTTGACTCTATATGTACCCACCCCCGGGAGGGTGCATACCCTTCCCTACTGACACAGATCACCGCCTTTCCTAAGGATGCTGGGATCCAATAGTGCCTGAACAGCTTGATTCCTGATCACCATGGTATCATATCCTCTCGAGAACATCAGCTATGCCCTGTTTGCTCCATTCCTTCACCCGCTCCTGGTCTGCCGTCTCCCATATCCTCCTAAGCAGTGCCTTATAGACATCACCTCCTGACGTCGTGCCTTGAGCTGCATATTGCGCCTCAAGCCAGCTGACGATGCCAAATCTCGTGACCAAGGTCGTGCTTCCTCCCTCAATGCACGTCGCCCGGTATATGATCTTCAGAGCCGATGTCCTCAGATTCTGGCGCATGTATGGATTGCTTATCAGCGATAGCAGCCGCTCAAACAACCGCGTATTGTGATACATTGACATGTCCGCTTCGGCCTGAAGACCGTCAAGAAGGTACGAGAAGAGCCAGCTCAGCTCTGCATAGAACGTGTCATCAAGCTCTGGCCCCTCCTGCAGGATATCGTGGACAAGAGGAAGCCTCTCGAGCTTCCACGTTGGTCCTCTCAGCAAGAATGAATTGACCTTGCCGTACACGCAGTGTAGCGGGTCCTTCAGCGCGGTCAGGGCATGCCGGGCAAAGGCCACAATGGCGTTAGGCACTGGGCCCGCGTCGACTTGAGATTTGCACGACTCCACGAGTTCGAAGAGGAGTAGCCATACCTGCTCTTTCTCCTCATACGACGAGTCGTTGATCTTGGCTGCCATCTTTGAGATGCTGACGAGTGCTTCTTTTCTTATGCTGGTGTGCTCCGAGGCCAACAATGACACAATGGATGCTGCGTAGCCCTCTTCAACAAGCTCGTCTGCCTCTTTATTCGCCCACCGAGAGAGAGACGAGGCGTCCTTGTCCGAGACAGGTGGGGCGAAGAGCAGCTCTGCGAGCGCTTCCTGCGACACAGTATCGTCGTCACGCTTGCTTTCTGGCCCAGCCGCTTCATCATTCTTGCCGGCTGAGAAAGCTGCGCCCCATCTTTGTAGCTCACGCGAGGCATGAGACTTTTTCGCATGCTTCTTCAGCAACTTTGCCGCAGAAGACTTCGCAGCAAAGGCCGACTCGACCCTCTCAAGCAGCCGATCGATCTTGCCATCATCCTGGTTCTCGCCTCGTGAGTAATTCATGTAATCAGCAACAAACCGCGCCAGAAAAGAAAGTTCGTCGTCGCTTGCCGAATTGATGGTGAACGGAAGTTGTTCTGTGAACGCAAGAGTGAATGGGCTTATCGAAGCCGAGCCCTCTTGCTCTCCGCTGCTGGTATCGTTGCAGAGTTCTTGAATCATCTCAAGATACTTGATCGGAGCCGTTGCACATCTTGATGCGCTGTTGTCAAGCAGTGTCCAAAGAGCATCACATGACGATATCTCTCCAGAGCCTTTAGCTGACTGCAGAGTATCCAAAAGCGGCAGTGAGCTGCCGCTCGCAGACTGGATAAGCTGGTGCTCTTCTGCGACTGCACCAAGAGCATTCCTGAGCCCGTCCAACGAAACCCCTGCGGGAGCAGTAACGAAGACTTTGAGCAAGGCGACAAAAGGTGACACTTGCAGACCTTGGGACTTGGCGAACCATCTCATGCCTGGAGAATACCCAGCTATGGCGAGCAGATTCTCCAGTTCCACCAGCCGTAGCTTGCGATCCTCGTCGCTATTCTGCTCCTCGTCCAGAGATTTGATAGCTTGAATCAGAAGTGGCGACACATCGAATTTCGCCATCAGGGCCACTTGTGGGGTGACCTCGTAGTACGATCGTAGCAGCCGGCTCGCCGCCTCACGCTGCAACAGATCCGAGTCTCCTACTGCTCTGTAGCACGCGATGACTTCCTTCGTACCTGGAGCTCGTTGACAGAATTCATCAATGAGCCTTCGAGCAGAGTCATCCCAAATTGACCGATTCTGGGTTTTCGCTGCTTCTCTGTGAAACTTGAGGGCTGTCTGAAGCTTCTGTATTGCAATCACCAGCAGTCGCATGACGATGAAAGGTATGAGCTCCGAACTTTGCGCCAAAGACCTGACGAGGATTTTCTGGCTCATTGGGAGCGGTAGTATGTTGTCAATGATGATGGACGTCGGCGGGGGAACGCGAGCATATCCGTTCGCGTGGCCAAAGTAGTCCGGAATGGGTTGTTCGACTACCTTGTATAAAAAAGCAGAGTATCCTATCCAGGTGGCCGAAAGCTTGGGATCAAATGTGAAGGTCTGTCTGTCGATGAAATATCGAGCTACCAATTCCGGGGCGGCTTGGAAGATAGCAAGAAGCAGCTCGCTCTGCTTGATATTCGAATGTGGCTTTAACGACTTGACAAAGTCGGCGAGAAGGACATTGCGAACTGGGACATCGTCCCGAAATTTGTTCATCCACGTGATACTTTCCAGGCCAGGTTCGACCTCGTCCTCAGCGGAGGGAAGCGAAATGTCATCGGGGTCGACATGCCTAGGATAGAATCCTGATTGCGGCCTCAAGATACCCGCTGTTGACGAAGTGCACGCAGCCATGAGGAATGCGTGGACAGCATCTTCAACTGACGTTTTCCCGTCTTCCTTAGAGGTATTGTGCTCATAGTGGTAAAGAGACGCAAAGCGGCTCAAGGCCATGGAGTTGAGCAGCTTACCCTTGATCTGTCCAGGAAGCTTGTTGTCCTTGAGAACGTTATTTCGTAGTGTATCGAGAATCTCGATGATGAGATAAGGCGGATCGTCCTTCAAGGATTTTGTCAGGGCTAGCGGAATCTCCTTCTGCGCCAACAATTCCGCCTTTGCCTCCGGGTGCAAGAATTTGAGCGCACTCAGAAAGAATCGGATGGCGTTCGTACGGGCTGATGGCCTCTTCACATCCTCGAGGCCTTCGCCGAGATATCGAATGCCCATGTTCCGGGCCAAGGACTTGAACGTGAGGTTTCTCGCGCGGAAGATGGGTTTCGCCAGAGTGCCTCCGTCAAGACAGATCACCTCCCGCAACAGCCTTAGAGTCGGTGATATTATGAATTCTTTGCTCTTATCCATTGAGAGGTTCCGGGCGATGAGTTCCTGCTGCCGCTTGTGCAGGAGTGTCCGACCAATGCCCAGCCCGTGTGCTGTGAGCTCAAGCCTCTGTGATATGAACTTCAGCAGCAAGGCCAGAGTCACCGCTACCGCCGACATAACGTTGTCATTGTTCGAGTGGGCCGCATAACTCCATGTCTCCATGATATCGGGGAAATACGTCGTCTCAGATTCGCCATCTTGTCGTTTCGCAGAATCGAGGTAGTCTCTCAGGATCTGGACTTGCTCGTCGTTGGCGCCTTCTTCAGACAGTAACCCGTCGAGGAATACTTTGAATGATTGCAGGACTATTGATCCCAGAGTCAATACGGAAGGCGATCAATAAAGGAGAGTCATAGGTCGTGAAGTACCATGTCTGGCCTTCTGCAGGTCCTGCTCAAATGTCAGGAGCTGCTGGAGTTGCCGGCTGTTATAGATCTCTTCGCATGTCGGAGCCTCATGAACGATCTTTTGCCTTTTGCGCGGGTTCGCATCGGCTCCTCGAGATGACCTCTTCCCCATATCGTCGGTAAAAGCGTGGAGGTGATCTTGGGTCCTTGTTCAGAGGCACTATCCCTCCCACCGTCACAACGGCCATCTTTGATGGAAAGTTGCGAAATTCTGCCGATATTACTGTCACCGCCAAACTTTTTGGCTTATCTTATCAGCTGCAGTGCCTCTGTGCTCAGTACTGCCGTTGTTCTTGACGCGCTAGTTTAATTGCGGCACCAGGCTACAGTACTTCCCTCCCACCGACTTCAACTGCACGTCACAGGCACGCTTCTTCCATTTCCAACAACCACGAATCAAACCCCCCTTGCGTACGCACGACTTTCACCCAGATCCGAACGAGCCCATCAACAACGCGCGCGCGCGCGCACACACACACACACACACACACATACACACACACCGGAATAAGCAAATCTATCGCCACCATGGGTTCCGTCGTTCTCCCCCATCTCGAGTCCGGCTGGCACGTCGACCAGGCTATCCTGTCCGAGGACGAGCGCCTCGTCGTTATCCGCTTCGGCCGCGACCACGATCCAGACTGCATGCGCCAGGACGAGGTCCTCTACAAGATTGCCGAGCGCGTCAAGAATTTCGCCGTCATATACGTCTGCGACATCGATCGCGTGCCCGACTTTAACACCATGTACGAGCTGTACGACCCGTGCACCGTCATGTTCTTCTTCGTCAGTCGCCTCCCTTGCCTTCCCCCCGGACTTACCTCGTGTGATCCACCATGAGAGGAGGTTGTTGCTGACTTGAAGCACTCTGTGCAGCGAAATAAACACATCATGTGCGATCTCGGCACCGGAAACAATAACAAGTTGTCCTTCGTCCTTGAGGATAAACAGGAGCTTATCGACATCATCGAGACGATCTACCGAGGCGCCAAGAAGGGCCGTGGTCTAGTCGTCAGCCCCAAGGACTACTCCACGAGATATCGCTACTAGATGATGAGGGCCTATAGGAGGTTGATCAGTCTTCTTCATGAGAGCTTGCCCCCGAGTTGGTCATCCCGCGGGACAGGAAACTATCGCATTGGGGGCGTCTCACGTGCTACAGGAGTTCACCTAACCCCATGGGAGATCATTACACGAAAGGACGACGCCTACGCTATAGGAGACTATCCTGGAGTGAATGATCTCACAGAAGGCCATTGGGACGTAGACGATTATCGATCACATGGATGATAACGCTGATGTTGGTTTCGTTTCTTCGGTTGGTCTCACTAAATCAAACACATACGTCACACTCTTGAACCATGCTAATGCTCGCCACGAGAAGATGTGATAATGTCTGTAACAGGTACGCCTCCCCCTTTGCGCCGTCCATCATGCTTAAGAAGCTTGAGGACACGTGCTTGCAGCTGTGCCGTCTCCTTGTGCGCCATCAATCCGTCGTATCAAATCACGCCATACGTACAATTCTATTTACACAGGCTTGCGGACATATTTCGTACAGCTGTATTCACATCTGCTCCTTCTCACCTGGATATCATAATATTAGGTAGAATCAAAATCCATCAAATGAACTTCAATATCAAGCAACCTCCCACCCTTGCGATTCCTCAAAGCATGTCACTGTGTGGCGCATTTTGCGCATATGCATTCGGCATTCTGGGCACTGGGTCGCCGCCAACAGGCCTTCCCCACTCCGGCAGTGCCTCCAGAGACCTTCCGCCCGTCAGGCCTCTCACGCGAGACCGGCTTTGATTCGGCTGTCGCCTGACCATGTTTTCCAAGAAAAAGCTCCCTTCATTCTGTCCAGGCAGCCCAGCGCTGTCCTCCGCATCAGAGAGAACATCCTCAGGGAGCTCATCATCAGACGCGAAATTAGGCTGGTACGAAGCCGGCGCCGACGGCGAAGTGATCGATCGCGAATGAAGGCCGGGCCGACTTGATGAGGCAAACGCGCCTGGGTTCATCGTATTGATAGAGCCATCGCGCGCACTTATCATTGGTCTGTTGTCGGCGAAGCCGTTCTGGAACGAGGTGTTGTTCTCGTTGCCGGCCATGCTCAAGATAGGTAGGACCTGCTCATCGTACAGCGAGCGTGACTCGAACGTGTCGGGTGCGTACTCAGTAATGGTGCGAGACGAACGTCCATCACTCGGCGGACTCTGGGGGAGATCATCAAAGAAATCATCGAGACTATCGAGCTTCGACACTAGATCACCAGCACCGCCCTCCCCACGGCTCTCCTCCGACATCATCGTGTCGGTCCGGTCTGAGACAGGGAAGTAGCCGTACGGGAACTCATCTGCGTGGAACTCTACGTCCGGCGTTGGTGTTGCCTCGACGGTCATGCCGCCCTCAGTCTGACACATGTAATAGGCGGCGTGAATATTGGCGCGCGTGGAATCCGTCTTCTTGGCGGGCACGGGAATCGCCCATCCAGAGTCCTCAGGTATGCCGAATAGGCTCTGGGTACGCTCGTACTCTTTACGAACGGCTTTGGAGGTTGGACGGGTCATGCTCATACGTAGATGGTGTTTATCCATAGATGAGCCAGACATGGTCATGATATTGTCGAGGACGCTGAGGGCTTCCATGCAGAACTCGCTTTGGAGGAGACGCAGAAGGGGCGAGATGAGATCGGAGCCGTGGCCAGCCATCTCGGGTTTGCGCATATCGATTTCGGGGATGATGACCCGAAGGACGTGCATGGTGTTGGTCTTGACCCAGGCCAGTCTGTTGGTAAGCATACCCATCAGAGTCGTTATCATTGCGAAGTCAAGCTGTGGTAGGAACGACTCCTTAAGGGCCACGAGTGTCTGCATTATGAAATCCTTCGGTGTCTCGTATTGTCGTAAGAGGTATTCGCGAAGCACCATGGCTAAACTTGACAGGCCCCGTGCGAGGGCAACTTGTCGCAGATTTCCGGCCGTCTGAACCACGTCCTCGGCGAGACTGCGCTGTTCCATCGCGTAGAGAAATCGGGGCAGGTTCGCTATGACGGCAAAGAAGATGCGGTCGTCGCCACCGACCAGTGGGTCACTGGGCAAACAGATCATTCTGTCGATAGTCTTGAGTGTGGCGTCCAGACAAATGGAAGATCGGAGGCCTTTGTAGAGAAGGGGCTGCAATCCGTCGAATTGGCCGTCCCATTTGGCAGGCTGCCCTTCCATGAGCGACCGCCGCGCAGAGGCTTGTTGTAGGTCAATCTTGTTCATGTACTCGTTGAGCATCTCTACTGACTCCAGAAACTCCCGCTCGTTAATTGACTCCATGCATGCGCATGTGGTCCAAAAGAGTTGTGGAAAGCCGGTCAATTGTTCGGCGTCCAGCTTAGCAATGAGCGTCTTCAGCGTAGTCAGGATCTCCATAGCAAAAGACTGTATCTCAGCATCTTCATCAGCCACTGTGTTCGACAGCCTGGCAAGCATATCGCCCAGCATGTACTGGTCCAAAGAAGTCAAGATGCACCGGAAGATCTGGAATGAGCGGCAGGCTAGGTGACGGACAGGGCATGTCGTGGCCCACGTAAGGGACAAGCGACCCCACTGTTCCTTGATGCCGGGGAAGGTAAGCTCGAAGGTCTCCACGACTCTGGTGGCGAGGAACTCCATGCTCGATGGAACCTTGGTATCGTGGTCGGTGACCTTGCCGTTGCTATCTTCGTAGTTCCAGACGACAGAGCGATCATGCCGTCGAATCAACTCAATGAGATCCTCGATGGGCTTCTTGGTCTCCTCGGGTGTTTCATCATCGAGCCTTGAAATGACTAACTCGTGAATGAGGTGGACCAACATCTCTCGAGCTTGGTCCTGGACCAGAGGCGTGTAGTGATCCCACAGAACAGAGACTACTTGCAGAAGGACTGGTATGCTCTCCTTCTGCAGATTGACGGGAGACACCATAAGATCTACAAGCAAGATCAAGGAGAGTTGACCTAGCGAGAAGCCGGCTTGCTTGGTCCCAACGGGCAGAGCGTCAGCCAGATCTGCACAGTACGGAAAGTGGTTGATGTCCGGCGGAGGAGCCGCCATCTCTCGCTTCTCATTTGGCACCATTGCTTTGGGAGTGATCTGAAGCAGCAGGAATTCCACGACCTTATGGCCAGGGTTGCTGCTTGTGCTGGCCAGGAATACCACGATCTGCTTGGCATACTCGACAAAATTCTGCTCTCGGCGTTCGAGACACAACTGCATGATGAAGTCGAGTACAAGACGAACGTTGCCAGGGTACGGGCCCGTTGCAAGAGCTTGCCAAAGAGCTTGCACCTCGTTGTGAAGCGCGGCGCTTGACTTGATGGTGATCTCAAGGAGGTTCGCCAGTAAGACGTAGGACTGTCCTGTCGGACCGCCGTTGGGATCGACCTTTAGCTCGACCGATTGGATCCAAGGCAGAATAACAGCGATAACGCTCCTCTGGTTGACGGGCTGCAGGTCCTTGAAATAAAATGTGAATTCGGAGAATAGGTAAAACGCCAACTCTGCGTGCTGTTTCGAGAGCCTCTCGGAAATCTTGTATTGGGCGAGCTTGTAGACAGCCTTGGTCTTGTCGGAGATGCTAATGTCAAAGTCTCGAATCTTAGAGGTCTTGGCTTGCAAGTGACGTTCCTCAATGGCTTGGAGCACCTGTGCAGACCTCGATCTAATCTCGCTCTGGTCATGTCCAAGCGTGAACAGGCAAAGGCCAAGAAGTTTCCAAAAGGGTGATGGATAGTCCGCATAATCCAGAAGAACTTCTGTAACCACGGTAAAGTAGCTCTCGAGTACCTTGGGAACATCGGTCAGATAGCACCGAGATATGCAGTGTTCCAAGAGATAGGGAAACTCCTGGTTGTAGACGATCACGTTCTTCAGAGCTCGTCTGCCGATCAAGTTTGTCCGGTCATTGCCGTTGCCGTTGCTGAAAATTGTCTCGATCCAGGCAAGCATTCGACGAACATCAAATTGCAAGGCGGCACCGCTTTCGGTTGTAACACTAATGGGACCTGCACAGAGTGCAGCCATGGCACTCAGGGCTGCTTGCCTTAGGTTGCGCTTCTCGATCTCCATCGCTGCTGATGTTGTGTTCCTCTCGCCGATGTTCTGCTGGTCAATTATGGATCGTCTCATGCAGTCTTCTCTTTGCCGAATCTGAGGCTGGTTGGGCGAAAACCCGCACCATTCTTCCATCAGAGCGAACGAGGACTTGCGAGCTTCGAAGGTCATCCATCTCGATGGGTCGGCTGTTCTGTTGATGCCCTCAAACAGCTCCTCCATCAAGCCACAGTAATAGCGCCGCAGCCTTTGAAACTCCCAATCCATCTGGACCTCTCCATCCATGAGGAACAATTTCAAGTCTTTGGCATACGAGACAAGATTATTAAGAATCCAGTCATCTTGGTACACCTCAGCTTCTTTCAAGAAGTGCGACGTGAGCTTGTATACGTGTGTGATTTCGGTCCTCAACAGATCCATCTTCCGATTTCGACGAGTACTGCTATTCGTCCGCTGATGAATGCGAGCTCTGGCCTCATCGTTGCAGCGAGAGGCGTATCCTTGGAGTTCCTCAAGCAACGTCCGGTAAATGTAGATGTTTATCGAGCCCATTGCAGTGACGACAGCTTCCCTGACAGACACAGAGGAGGCCGACAGGAGGGGGTTAAGGTACTTAAACAATGTCCGCGCCGACACGATCTTATCAGTTGACGAGGCAAATGAGCCCTTGCGCAGGTACGAGTTACCGTGCAGTGGATTGGACTGTGGGTTCCCGGGGTCCGCCAGCGTCGTACAGGCGAAAACCAAAAACAGCTTCCATTGCTCGACCAAGACCTCAGGTTGTGTTGTGGGTGTGCGTCCAACGAAACGTGCACTGCCAGGATCGGACCCGTAATACAAGCCCCTCGAGGGCTCGGAAAGCAGCGTGATTGTTTTATACATCTGTAGGATGCGGTTGCAGACCAGGTCGCGCCCAATTGTGACCGTGAACGGACATTTCTCGTAGGCAAGACGGATTAGGTTGGGAAACAATTTAGGCCACAGCGTTGTGTCATAGGAGAGGTCGCTTGTGCAGTGTTCAATCAGTGCGCCCTGGCTATTGTTGTCTTGTATGCCCCTTTGTATGCGACTTCGCTCGGCTACCGATAGCTGATCATCTCTGAAGTTCATAACCTGCACGGAATCATTTTCAAGAATGTCGATCAGTCTCATAGTGTCTCTCTCCTCACTCGTTGACTTGCCGAGTGCCGTATCAAATTCTCTAATTAGCCGCAAGACGGTGATGGCGAAGTAGCGGACTGTCCGGGATTGAGAGCAGAGAAAGAACAGGCCATGCGCTTCGATCTGATCGACCTCGGCCCAGATGCTCGATATATCGAGCTGGAGCCCCCTCTTGTCAACCCCATTAATCTCACTCGGCTCTGCAGCAGCTTGCTTCTGCTTTCGCCGAATCTCTTCGATCCAGATCTGAAGCAGCTCTACATAGAGCATAAGGGTGTTCTCGATGTGGCCTGGCCCCAACATTCCCCCGTCCGACATTGTGGAATATCTGTCGTCGAAATTGAAGATGAAACGGGAGAAGCCTGTAGTCACTGGTTGTGCATGAGACTGTCGTGCAATGGCTTTCAGAGATTGCGCCGAGGAATCAGCAATGTTATACTGCAGATGAGCAGTCCCCGTACACAGAAGGTTGATGAGAGAATTAAAAGGTATGTCTGCTGACAGACAGCGTGGTAGCGCTTGGACGGCCACATGAAGGAGCTCGTAGAATGCCTGCTTCAGATCATGAGGGCCCAGATGGTCATCTTTGCGGAAGTTGAAGGTATCTGATATTGGGGTCTTGGGCCCAGGGCTGCTGAACTTCTCGTCGAGTGCAGCCTGTCCGCCAAAGGTGTTATCGCAGATGATGGTGATCTTGCCCAAAATTCCACAAAATTTGTTATAGTACTCGCGCACGGTATCGCTCAACTTGTGGCTGACAACAGGGCCTGTCAAACTATCTCTGCCCGGGGATATCGCAGTCGAATTCACTGACAGGCCTGTCGTAGGCGATGCTATAATTGGTGAAGTAGGCAGGCGGTCCGGTGACGGTGGCGGGGCAGGGTAGTATTGCGGAAACGGAGGGCAACCCTCCTCTCCTTTTTCCAAGTCTGAGATGATAGCCAAGAAGGCCCTAATGCCAATCACCATTTTGTCCGGGTCCAAATTCTCTACCTTCACCTCTTTGCCAGAGTAGAACAGATCCGCATGGACGAGAGGAAAGATGATATTCTTGAAGCAGTACTCTGGGTACTTGAAGCCGATCATCCTGATGATCTGTATGAGGGGGTCTGCCACCGTAGGATCACTGGCAAGGACGGACCGCCTCGTTGTGGGTAGAATGAGCTTGACGACCTCGTCAAGCTTCTTTGCGGCCCCGGCAGCGCTATCGACTGTGCGCATCAGATACGTCCAAACGAGCCGCGATAAAACTTGCAGGCAGAACGGTTTCGAAAAGCGGTCCCTGAACTTCGTCTGCAAGGGATATACCAGCTGGAGCCACTGTGATGCAAAAGACTCTGGAGGCGAGACACAAAGCATTGTTGCCGTCAGCGGAAACGCGAAAGTCCAGTGTCGCGGCTTGACAAATATCTGCCCAAGACGCGGACTGATATGACCGAGAACTTCAGCCCATTTTGGATGGCTGAAATCAGCGTTGTTCGCCTTCGCAGCGATGGGGAGCAGGAGCATCTCCAGCATTTGACAAAAGGCTGACTTGACCTTCTGCCCATGCGACCGGGCGAATAGCTTTCCCAGTGCTACCATGAAATTGCAGGTTTGGTCCCAGGCCTCAGGAGGGCTGATCTTTAATCTGAGATGTTTCATTCCACCCAAGACAAGCTCGATTTTGCCCTCAGTGGCCTCACGATTGGCGGATATCGGGCTCTTTAAGACACCATGCTCCTGGAGTGAACGGTCGAGATCATTGATGAAACGATCAGCAACGCTGTCGAAGTTGATCTCGCTCATAACTCCGAGTAGCTGTGCGAACAGATTCCAATTTGCCAGTTTCAAGGGTGATTCCATCAATTGCACCGTGTCCGCGATTTTGAGCTGACTGAAGATGATGCCCTCCAGCTTATCCTCCATCTCGGGCGTGATGGATGCCAATGTGCTCTGACTTATCACTTCCAGTAGCACTCGACACAAGATATAGATCGAAACTAGAGACCGGCGTTCGGCGTGAGCGACGTATTCCTGTTTCGATGCGAAGTTCTGCCCATTGACGTGGAAATGATCCGCCACCCCGTTAGGCTGTACAGGCTCGGTGTTCCTTCTCTGCAGGGACGCTCCAGGATGAGGCATTTGTCCTTTGGACGCCATGCGGGCTTCGTTTGCGGCATCACTCTTGCTTTTCCTCCACAGCATCATAGAGTCGATGAGTGCCTTGGGCTTGAGACTGGCGATGTGGCCCAAAGCAGAAATGCTCTGGTCGAAGGCTGGATCCACGCCTGGGCCACATATCTGCTCAATTTGCGGCTCGGGTTCAAAAGGGTTGGTAATGGAGTCGTTCAGCTTCTCCTCCGCCTGCGCGATGAACTGTACTAGACTTAGCATGCGCCCTACCAGACCGGAACGTGCCACCTACCGACGTGAAGAGAACATGTAGAGCATACTCCCCAACGGTCTTCTGGTCGTCCTTGTGTCTCGAGTGGGAATGGTGATGCGAGAGGTCGCGCCGTCGACCGCTGTGTATTCGTTCCAGTTTCCGGCTGTTGGTGCTCGCCTCTGTTGCAGACGAGGTCCTCTCAGGCAGCTGACCCGGGCCCAGCGTCGTACCCGACATGGCTGTAGGCGGGCGGGAGCCCGGGGCACTATCACCGTCGCCACGACCGTAGGGATGCATCTCAGCTCGTTCCGGAGCGAGCCCGGCGCCAGCGGCCGCGATGATCTCTGGGCTCAGTGGGTTGGACGAGGTGCTGGCGTGGCTCCCATTCCTTGAGTGCTGTATGCCATGTACGATCGATGTCTGTCTGTGGTGGCCATACGAAGAAGCAGCCTTCAAGTCGATCGTCCGTTCAAAGATGGCCCCGGCGGCCGCACGAGGAGCCGCAGTACCCAAGCGCGAAGGCGAGTGGGACTGTGACGATGGTTTCGCGACCAGCCCGCCGGACTGTAGTGCCTCTAGGGAAGAATCTCTCGAGTGCGCAATGCGCCGTGCGGTCTGTGGGTCCAGCTCTCCAGCTCTTACTGTCTTGTTCCAGTCCTCATCCTCCTCATGTATTGGCGACCGGGGCGAGAATTTCAGGGTGTCGTAGGCATGGTCGGGCAGCGTCGAGGAGGGAGCTGCATAGGGAAGGATCTACGTCAGCATGCGACAAGTCTGACAGCGTCTGGCCTTGGGAGAGCGGCAGGCAGCTTTGGCAGTCTGAGGGTACGAAGTCGGGTCGGGGAGGGTGGTGAGGATTCGTGGGTGAGGAGCCAAGCGCGGCGATTCCCCTCTTTTCCTCGACGTTGTGAAACAGATGAGGCTCGAAGAGCACAGATAGGTTCCACTGCCGTGGCAAGATCGCAGGCAAGACGATTGTGCCCTGCGCGTACTGTGACAAGCGGCTTGGTGGGATATGCCGACGACGGGTGTTTCATCCTCAAAAGCCAGAGCGACGACTTGGACTTACCCATGTTATAATTAGTAGCAGCAACCCTCTGCTACACTATCAACACCGAGCACAGCACCCATGACAGGGCCTCACACTCATCCAAGTGGATCAGTCGAACGCGATGCAGGTCGCCAGGGCGCATAAATGGGACCCTGATTGCCCCTATCCTCCAGGCTTCGCTCGGAGTCAATCTGTCGTGTCACCAGAGGCGTGTCGTCGCGTTGGCGCTTACAGCTGAGAGAGGAACGAACGCCGGAGGACTGTGGCTGTCAGGCACTTGTCAGGCACTATGTCACATCCAGGCGGCCCACCATGCCACTAAGAGCAGCATTCGATCACCCATGGACAGCCCCAGCATCCAGTTCAGAGCACACCTGGTGGCAGGGTTTCGGAGCAAAGATTGCAATTGCCTCGATGGCAGCCTTGGGGGGTTCTGTCCAGGAGAGCTCTGGACAAAAGGGAGCTTCAACCAGAGTCTTAGGAAAATCCCCAGATGGTGTTCTTTCGAGGACTGTCAAAGCTTTCGAGTGGTATTATCCCTACCCAACCACACCAACCACGTCAACCTCTGTTATTTCTGAGCACGGCACGGCATGCCAGGTGCAAGTTCCCCCTAAGCCGTTCTAGATCAACATATGCAAGGAACACAGCCAATCGGCAATGTGACGGGCCCAAGAACCCCCCTCCCCACCCTCTCCGGTACGCAAGTCGATTAATTGCAAGACAGACATGCCAAGTGAATACAGAGCCGGGGTTGGAACAGCGTCAGCAGGCTAGCTGCGTGAAGCTTGGCCTTCTGTCAGAAAACATCTACGGCTGGTACCGTGAATGGATTCGCCACGGCCGGCCACGATGCCTGTCAGGTAGCAAGCTCGAGGACCCTGACTACGGGTTCAACTCTCAGGAATCAGGGTCGAGACCTAGTAGCCCCCACATTTCTCATGCATTTCTCATGGTCGGACTTTGCGGAGCGCCCGGCGCGGAATAGCACCAGCCCGATTCATTACTGGTAGGTCGGGGCCGTCTAAGCGGGCGCAGTGACGTTAAATTACAGCTGCGGTGCTCGCTCTCGCCTTCGTGTGATGTAACAACCACTATCCGACGGGCTAGATGTGGTCCTGCTCGCAGAGGAGTCCAGATTCGACTGGACGGAGTAGTGATTGGCCACAGCGCAGGAATATACTGCCGGATATGGCAACTGCCGTAGATACGCTGTATCTGCATGGCTGTAGAATGGTGTACTAGTTACGGAGGCGGTCACCAGGTGGCCATTGCTCGGACAATCTGTCTACTGGTAGTTGCCATCGCCGCCGCCAGTAATGCGAGGGCACAGCCACTCAGGGCAGAACGCAGCAGCTGTTAGCTGGAGGCCTGGTCCTAGCCAAGGCCGCCGAAATAAGGCGCCGGGCCGGAAGGACATTCTGGGATGGACATCTTCAACGGTTTTAGGGCAAGGCTTTCGAGATATATCTCCTGGGCACATAGTCGATAGCTGCGTTCACCTCAGAGAACCTTCAGCTCGGAGCAACACAGTGGCCTCTGCCTGTCGAAGTGATCAGACAGATCGATTCATTTACAACACGAGTACAACAAAGATCCATAGGCGGTGAAGGCGCACGCATTGTAGGCCCTGGCGCCGTGGGCGAAGGGGGACGATCTGTGCTGACCCCGTCGCCTCAAAGATTCGGTCGCGCCGCAGTAGTAAATACCGGGTATGGTATCAAAACGATCATCTTAGGGTCCTGTCGAGAGGGCCCTTGATATCCAATTTTAGCACCTGTCAGGGACTTGGAGGAGTCGGCGGGATGCCAGCATCATTCCATATGGGTATTCCCGTGAAAGGCGGAAAGTAACGTGTCCCGATTTCTAGAAAATTTCCGAATACTCGGCATGGAGCCTCAGACCACTCTGACCAGTCCCACCCGCGCCTCCGGACCCCTGAGAGCCGCGGGGCCGCTGCGGACGTTCTCCTACTGCGTATTCGTACAAGCCCTGTAGTGGGCACCAGCGTAGCCCCGTACCTTTGGCGGAGTGGGAACAAAGTTCAGCCAGCGCGATCCGGAAAGTGCTGAAGAACCCGATCCGTTATCGCACCGAATCTTATCGTCTGGTTCCACTCCTTCGAGTCGGCGCCACGTTGTAGGCTTTATGTTTCCCGAATCAATCCATATGCTGCTTGGTTCTTATTCCTTTCTTTGCCTTCTTCACTCCTTTCCACACTCGTCTTCACTGCCTCTTCACGGTTGAGGCTCAGTCTGGTTACGGCGTGGGTGGTTGCTCTTCCGACCTCGCCGACGCTGTCCGAATCTGTTTCGCCGGAAGTCCGCGCAGGCCCGTCCCGTCATCTGCAGAGTAAGAAAGAAAGAACGGTAAGATCTCACCTGCTTTTCGCCAGCATCGTCGCGCCTCGTCCGCACCCCCTCACAGCTCGCGACAGCCCAGAGCCCGTTGCTCGTATCGTGCGCTGGACTCCTCAAACCATTCTGGTTTCTTCGCGACTCTCGCTGACGCAGGAAAGCCTCGCAGTGCCCAACGTCTTTGCGGTTTACCTTCACACGCGCACCACGGTGCCTGTCGCCAATATGGCCGAACTAGACACTCTGGACATCCTCGTCCTGGGGTTGATCCTCCTCGGCACTGTTGCGTACTTTACGAAAGGCAAGCTGTGGGCCGTCGCAAAAGATCCATACGCGACCTCCTTCGCCAACGGGAATGCTGCAAAGAGCGGAAAGACCAGGAACATCTTGGAAAAGCTAGAGGAGAGTGGGAAGAACTGCGTCATCTTCTATGGATCCCAGACCGGAACCGCTGAGGATTATGCCTCGCGACTCGCCAAGGAGGGCAAGAGCAGATTCGGCCTTGAGACTATGGTAGCTGACCTGGAGGACTACGACTACGACAACCTTGACACCGTCCCCAGCGACAAGATCGTCATGTTTGTTCTTGCAACCTACGGTGAGGGTGAGCCCACTGACAACGCTGTTGACTTCTATGAGTTCATCACCGGCGAGGATGTGCAGTTCTCCGAGAGCAAGGAGCCCCCACTGGACAACCTCAACTTCGTCGCGTTCGGTCTGGGCAACAACACCTACGAGCACTACAACTCCATGGTTCGCAACGTCACCAAGGCCCTCGAGAAGCTTGGCGCACACAGAATTGGCGAGGCTGGCGAGGGTGACGATGGCGCTGGTACCATGGAAGAGGATTTCCTGGCCTGGAAAGAGCCTATGTGGGCTGCACTGTCCGAGAAGATGGGCCTGGAGGAACGTGAGGCTGTTTACGAGCCCATCTTCAGCATCACCGAACGCGAGGGTCTGACAAAGGAGTCGCACGAGGTCTACGTCGGAGAGCCGAACAAGATGCACCTGGAGGGCACCGCCAAGGGTCCTTTCAATGCCCACAACCCTTACATTGCCCCCATCGCCGAGTCCTACGAACTGTTTTCTGTCAAGGATCGCAATTGTCTGCACATGGAAGTCGACATCAGTGGCTCTAACCTGTCTTACCAGACTGGTGATCACATCGCTGTGTGGCCTACCAACCCGGGCGCAGAGGTTGATCGTCTCTTGTCCGTCCTTGGGCTTTCTGACAAGCGTGACACCGTCATCAGCGTCAAGGCGCTGGAACCCACCGCCAAAGTGCCTTTTCCCACGCCCACGACGTTCGATGCCATTCTCCGCTACCACATGGAAATCAATGCTCCTGTCTCGCGTCAGTTCTTGGACACTCTGAAGGCGTTCGCCCCAGACGAGGAATCCAAGGACGAAATGACCAAGCTCGGTGGTGACAAGGACTACTTCCATGAAAATGTCAGCAAGCAGAATCTCAACATCGCTCGCGTGTTGGAGCGTGTGGCCAAGGGCAAGCAATGGACCAATGTTCCGTTCTCAGCTTTCATCGAAGGTCTCAACAAGCTACAGCCGCGCTACTACTCGATCTCCTCGTCCTCGCTCGTTCAACC
This sequence comes from Chrysoporthe cubensis, assembly GCA_001282315.2. NCBI lineage: Eukaryota > Fungi > Ascomycota > Sordariomycetes > Diaporthales > Cryphonectriaceae > Chrysoporthe > Chrysoporthe cubensis. The sequence goes on along the minus strand of LJCY02000008.1, from coordinate 1,519,919 downwards.
CAAGAAGATCTCCATTACGGCCGTTGTCGAAGTGCAGGACCTCCCAGGCCGGGGCGACCCGTTCCGCGGTATTGCGACCAACTATCTCCTTGCTCTGAAGCAGAAGCAGAACGGCGACCCCAACCCGGAACCCTTCGGCCAGACCTACGAGCTCCACGGTCCTCGCAACAAGTACGACGGTATCCATGTTCCGGTCCACGTGCGCCACTCCAACTTCAAGCTGCCCTCTGATCCTTCCAAGCCCATCATCATGATCGGACCTGGTACCGGTGTCGCTCCCTTCCGTGGTTTCATACAGGAAAGAGCCAAAGAAGCAGAGAACGGTGCCGATATTGGCAAGACTATTCTGTTCTTCGGTTGTCGGAATCGTTCTGAGGACTTCATGTACCAGTCCGAGTGGGAGGTAAGTCATTATTCCTTCCAGACCCATCCGTCACTTTCAACTAATAATTTCACAGCAATACAAGCAAACCATGGGCGACAAATTTGAGATGCACTGCGCATTCTCGAGAGAGGGTCCCCAGAAGGTCTACGTGCAGCACCTGCTCAAAGAACAGGGCAAGATCATCAACGACCTCCTGGAGCAGAAGGCCTATTTCTATGTGTGCGGTGATGCCGCTAACATGGCTCGTGAGGTCAACGCTGTCCTGGTGCAGATCATTGCTGAATACAGGGGCAAGTCGGAGGCCAAGGCAGAGGAGATCGTGAAGAATATGAGAGCCGCGAACCAGTATCAGGTACGTGCCTACTGTTACTTATTTCCCCTTTTTTCCGAGGGAGAAAGCACGCTAATAAACTCATCTCCAGGAGGACGTTTGGTCATAGAAGAGACGATGTCGTTCCTGGTTCTTATCTGCTGTCGAGCGGGAAGGAGTTCAGTCAAGCACAACAGCGACACGTTTTGCGTGCATAGGTCATTTTGGAATACAGGAGTCCTGGTGGGCAATCCGTGTCATTGGGGTTTATAGAAGGACATTGATCTGTCCTGGTGGGGTCTATACTGCAGTACAATGTCTGTCATTGTGTATCGATTCCATCGTGCGACCTGTGCAAGTGATGGGAATCTTGTCGGACATTTCGGACCTTGTTTGTGAACCTGGCCAGCATGTCAACTCCCTCAGTTCCCTCAGCGATGGCGAGAAATCATGTTCGCGTGGCGCATTGGTTTCGACTGTAATGTGTGCCTGTAGTCCAGGTCATGGCGTTTTGATTGGTGCCTCTATATTAAAGTTCAAATCGCAGCATGGATCATATTGCAACTTTTCAGTATGCTTGGCAACCTTACGACAAGCTTGCTTTGCAGTTGGTGCCCTCCAGCTTGAAGTGATCTAGCATAGCTTGGAGCATCGGTTGACTGAACCGTGGGCACCTCTGACTTTCCCTTCGTGTCCATTCCCGCCCCGCCCCCCCCACCAAAACCCTGGAGCCTTTTCTCCCTGCACTTTAACTTCACTTCTCATCCAAGACTACTGACGGCGCCACGTCTTGCTGCGCCAGATCTCGCCTCCACCTCGGAGTCTAAGCACTTGTCGTACTCTTACGCAGGCACGCTTTTGCTCGATCGTTCATTTTGGTCGCAGTCAAACGCCGTGTCCTTTTTGAGCTGGCGGTGAGGCACTCCGGAGGATATGGTTCGTTGTATTACAACAGAGTGCAGGCAAGGGAGAATTCGCCGCCCAGCTTCCTTCGGTCGTACCATAGTGTGTGTATCCGTCCTCCAGCCGCGAGCCACCGAACCACCTTGCAGCGACGCGGAGCTGAGGTGCCGGCCGAGGCTTTCGAGGATAGAAGGTCCGCTGAGTCCCTTCTCCGCGCATACGCAGTCACGAAATCAAGGTTGTCGTCATCTGTCGCCTGTAATTCTCTCTTCCTTCGACCCGTGAGGATATGCTCTGCTGATGTGTATGCCCATGGTCACAGGATGCCAGCAGTCGCTGCGCCTCGGGGCAAATGGGACCCTGTTGCTTTTCCTTGCCCGGCCCACGGAGGCGGCGTGGCCCGCCAGGTCTGCAAGTCCAGGTGGTCAGAGACGTCATGTGACCCCCATGTGACCGATTCTTGTCGGTGGTGTCTTGAGTTAAGCGCTTGAGACTATCTACTTGTCCACACGACTAGACAAGAAGGCACCAGGCCTCAATGGACCGGCAGGACTTGACTCAACCTCGTCAGCTGGAGAGCGGATTACCACGGTTCTCAAATTTCACCGTGTAAAGAGCGTGAGAGATCATTTTCCAGGCTCGGGGTGGAGGAGTTAGGCAAGACATCTCAAGCCACTCGGAGACGCATGTTTGAGACATTTCTCATCCCTGACTGCGCGATCCACGATCTTGCGCATGGCGATTTCAAGCCTCATACGCAGTCTCCCCGCCTATGGACTACATCGCTGGCTTCGCGGCTCAGGGTCCCCCTTGACAGGCGAAGGCAGGCTCCTCCAGACCGACAGAACACCTCTCCGAGTATTTGGAAGCCACAAATGGCGCCGTAAGATGCTATTGGGCCCCGACCGCGGTGTGCCGATGTGAGAGATGGTTACTTCTGCCCTCTAGGGCTGCTCCCTCCCGTCTCGCTCCTGTTTGGAAAGTCCGTGGGCTCCTGTCAAGGATCCACAAGCCACTTGCTTTCCTTGCATCCCGTCTGGAAGGCGTGAGCGGGTGGACAAGAGTTCGAGACGGGTCTCTGCTAGATCAAAAAAATGCTTGGTTGCAGCTCGCCTTGGCTCGATGCGCCGGGAAGGCTCTTGAGAGCCCCCTTGTCTGCTTGTATGCGTCTGCAATCATCCATAAAGCCCCTGTCCTTTTTTCTCAATCCTTTTGCTCGGCCGTCCTGTTCTTGTCCAATGCTGGAGCTCTCGCCTCGAGGGCAAAGCTCTACAAGTATTGTTATGAGAGCAACCCCCTCGCATTGCCGCTCTCATTTGTTCTGATCTCGTCAGACTGCATATTTAGACAGAGCACTGGAGGTTCTCTGAAACCTGGCAGGCATCTTGACCACCTTGTTCCATCACTAGCATCGACATCTGATGCATGCGCCCGTCTGTTCTTTGCGCTCACAGATCTGCAGTATTGTTGTTCGATTGTTAGAAGGGCCCCCAGCCTCAGGCAATGAATAGGCTGAGCATTCTCGACCATTTCAGGAACCACCAATTCCCAGTGTCACACTGGCAACGTGGCAGGAAAGAGCTGTTCGCGGAGTGGAAGTGACCAGTGACGCGATATCCGTGGTGGCTGAAGCTCTCAAGTATGTCGTCGATGCGAGGAAGACCACGCCCTCATTACTCGAACTCGAGAAACTATGTCTGACATTCCATATTTCCGTTCAGAACTGCAGGAGGGGAAAACGGTGAAGTATCAGAGGCGCGGGGGTGCCGACCGTCTTCATTCGAGTCGAAGACGCCTCATCGCAGAAGCAAGGCTCTAGCAGCTCAGAAGTGAAAGGACTGTCCGTCTTATAAGATTCACTTGTGCCAGTCCTGAAGTCGGTGCCGGTAGTGAAATGCAACTGCAATTGCGGGCAGCTGGCTTTTCTTCAACTGGGACAACACATCGTCCCTTCCTGGATTGGGTTCCGTCCGGGCATCCAGGCAGCTGCTCTTCCCTTGGTTCCGCCACCTCTTCCTACCACCTCTCATCACCTTCCTCGTGTGGAAGGAGTACCAGTTGACTTGCTCAACATATGTACCATCGCAACTCCTCTCGGTACAGTACTACTCTTGGACCTTGTTGTTGTTGTTGTTATTGTTGTTGTTGTTGTTGTTGTTGATCTCGTTCAAAAGGTATTCTCCCACCCCTCTGTCCTCTCCTCTCCTCTCTTTCCCCCCCAGACATCACAGCCATCGTCACAATCACTTCAACCATCTTGCTCCATAGCTTGATCAGTTCAGTCCATCTTAATCCCCACTGCGCTCGCTTCATCACAGCGTCTCATCACCAGGTCCTCTCCGCCTTCGACATACCATCTTCCTTCCTCGGGGTGGAAGCTCTGCTGTCCAACCTCTGCCTCCTGGATCCAGCTCAGGATCTCGAACCTTCTGTTCACATTGGCAGTTCTGCACAAGGGGCATCGTGACGGCAAGGTGAGCATTATTTGATCATTTTGCCCCAAACCACAATGGCGCCGCTTCTGGACTCGAATCATCCACACACTTCGCCTTCTTTCTCACCTCCCAGCTTTCACTATTCTACCCCACCGTCCGAACTTCCCAAAATTCCCATTCTACCTCAGGCCTTTCCACCCAACTATTTAATGCGTCGTCCCTTTCGCGCACCACACAACAGCCTGCCTGTCTTTTCCTCTTTCCTTCCTCCCAAGCCCCTCTGCTCAGCGCACATCTTCTCAACAACCATTTCTACCTCCATCTTTTGTCGTCCTGTGACCAAAGAACCTTCCAAAGCTTTATCTTGTATTGATTGCCAACCTTTATCAATACTGACAATTCTTATGCAGCTTTGATAGCATCCTCATTGGTACACTCAAGGTTTGTGCTCAGTCGATCCCCATTGTCGAACATCGAATCCTACCATGTCCGCTAGCCGAGAGGCTCTAGACCTAGGCTGCTTGTCCTCTACACCTCCACCTCCACGTCGTCCATTCGCAATTGACTGTTTGGTGATGCTCCTGGTCTCCAACAGCTCGACAAGCTCCAGATACCTTGGCTAGGACACTGGATCAGCCCTGTTGTTGCACTGTCCACATGTCCCATCCTCCCTCTCCAGACATCATCTGCCCTCTGACCAAGTTCACGGCTGACCGTCCGCCTCGCAGGAATTTGGCCATGTCTTACCACAACCCTTCAGTCATGGTCTCCGACTCCAGCAACCAGGGACGCCACGGCATGGGCCCTGCTTATGTCGCTCCCCAGGGTGCTCACGATGTCGCTGCTCGCGGCATGCACTACCCAGCCACCAACCCCGACGGCCTTGGTGGTCTTGTCAGTCACTTCAACACGCTCGGCATGGCTAATAATAACGTTCCTCAGGGCGCTGCTCCTGTTGCCATGCCTCCCAGCGGCTACGTCCCCGCCGATGCCTCCGTCGTCTACCCTGGCTACGGTGGTCACGTCCAGCCGACTTTCAATATGGCCGTGCCCCAGCTTGCCGACACCTACGGTCCCGGTGGCCACTATATTCATCAGGGCAACATTCCTGGTGGCTACGGTACCTATGTGCTCCCCTACACCCCTGGTCGGGCTGCTTCGTACGGTGACCGAGTCGACCGTGGTGGACTGCGCGATGTTCCAGGCTTGGACAACCGCCGCGCCTCCTACTCGACTACCGCGACTGAGTCCACTCCAGGTACTCCCTTCTTCGGAGCCACGTCGGACCGTCACAATGCTCCTCGCGTCTTCTCCGGAGACCGCTCCAGCTATACGACTCCATCCCCCCAGCAGTTTGCTGCGTCTGGAATGATTGGTCCTGTCACCACCAAGGGCAAGCGTATCGCCGAGGCTGAGCTCCGCGCTCTCGTCGAGCAGGACCCTCCCATCCCTTCTGCCGTCCCTGCTGTCTTCACCACCCCTGAGCAGCGCAAGACCCTTGAGCAGTGCCTTGAGAATCGCATCGAGGGCAACAAGAATGTCTACATCCGCGGTCTGCATCCCACTACCGATGATGAGCTGCTGTCCAAGTATGCCGCCCGATTCGGAGAGGTTGAGCAGAGCAAGGCCATCATCGATACCGCCACCGGTGCCTGCAAGGGGTAATTTTCCCTTCCTCTGGCTCGATGTACCCTGTGCCTCAGTCCGCTGACATAGCATAGTTTCGGCTTCGCCAAGTTCAAGGACGTCCGTGACTCTGAGAAGTGCATTCAGGGTTTCTATCTCCTCGGCTACGAGGTCGGCTTTGCTCGAGTGAGTGCTAGCTGTTGAGTTGATTCATTGCCATTGACTAACACCAAACCGCGAAGGAGAGCTTCAATGCCCGACTGAAAGCCGAGGGTGATGAAGGTTCGACCAACCTGTACATCTCCAACCTGCCCAAGTCTGTCACTGAGGCTGTAAGTCTTCTGCCCCAGATGTCACCATCTTGCTCAAAGCTGACTGTTTTCAGCAACTGGTCGCCATTTTCGACCCCTACCAGATCTTGTCCAGCAAGATCCTGCGCGACAGCATGGGCAACAGCCGCGGTGTCGGATTCGCTCGGTGAGTGGTTTGATCTTCAGTCTCTGCTTTACAAGACTGATATGCAATACCAGTTTCGAGTCCCGTGATGTTTGTGAGGAGATCATCAAGCGTTTCCACGGCCAGGCCATTGGCGATGAGTGCTTCCTGATGCAGGTCCGCTACGCCGACACGCCTGCACAGAAGGAGTTGAAGCGCATTACTGCGGAGCGTCGTCAGTACCGTACCAACGAGTACAACATCGGCGCCTACGGAACCATGGCTGTCGGCATCAATCCCTCCATCTACAACACGCAGTCCAATTGGAACCGTTCTCCCCGCTTCTCTGAGTAGGTTAACCTCGCTTGAACAGTGCCATTAACAAATCGCCCTCTTATGTTCGCAGCTAACAAATTTGTAGCGCACCGGCTCGAGGCGTCTACCGGCCTGCTCTTGCTACCAAGAGCGGAAACGCCAACGTTACCCCTAGTCGCGAGCATGAGTATGTTGTTTCCAATTCTTCTTCCTTGATGAAAATCAGGGTTCTAACTAGTATCCCTAGACAGAGTGCGGTCACCACTTCCTCCGATGATGGATCTGCCGATGAGGGTGTGACGGTCGTCGACTCCCCCACCAACTGCAAATCTCACTCATCTCCTATCATCAAGAAGGAGGCTGCCTAGAAGAACACGACTCTTTCGGGCCATCATCCTTCACACTCTGTGGACCACGCTCTCTCGACGACAGCACTCCCGGCATAATTTTCAGCATCAACAGCAGCCTTATTCCCATAGACTTGTGGGGGTCGTTCGATGTCAGCTGGGTTCGAAATTTTGGTGTTCTCTCTTACACACACTCTGGTCTTATCGTCGGAAAGTATGTCGATTAACGCGCGCAAGAGCGGGTCTGTCCAAAATGGAACGGAAGAATGCTTTCTTCGGCAATTAGAGCAGGCAAGTTGAGTGCATACATCATCACCAATTTCGTCCTTTGTACCATAGCACTTTTCTCCGTTGTTTGTACCTTGCAACAAGGATCGTCAGGCAGTGGTAATATAGATTCATGGAAGTTGTCATAGCAATCCCATTTTCGAGAAGCTTTCTGAGTGATGCCGTCAACTTGTCGCGATTGGCACGGGGCGCAGCAAATAGTTGGGCCGGGGGGTTTGGCGTTCATAATGGCCGGAAACATTTGGATTGATAGACCGCAGCTTATGATGCAGCTGTGATCTCTAATCTACCTAGAGTATCAGCTGTCTCATCTGCGTCTCCGTCTCTGCCGTCAGAATCTGGGCCGATTTGGTGACCGAGTTCTCCGTCGGTGCTCCCGGCATCTTCTCCCGAGTCGAAATCTTCCCCATCGACATCTGATGAATCCCCATCCTCTCTCCCGTCTTCGTCTTTAGACGCTGCCTGCTCTCTAAGAGCGGCTTCCAGATCCTTGTTCATCTTCTTTGAGAAACCCGAAGCTTCTACTGCGACGTCTATCCTCCTGGCGCCGTCCTTGCCCACAATCTTCTTGGCGTCCTTGTAAAAAGGGCCTGGCGCCGTGTCAACAAAGTGGAACTTCCTCTCGAAGAACCTCTTCACGCAATTTACATCCCTGTCGAAGTACATCTCCGCGTTCTGGTGGTCCATCGAGACCATCTGAGGGAAGTCAATAAGGATGGGCGTCAGGATCACTGCCTCGTTTGTCCCTGCGCCTTCACCTTCCGTTTGCTCTTCCGGCGTAGCAGCCTTCTCTTCCTTGATCAGAATGTTGAACTCGTTGAAGTCGCCGTGTATTAGTCCGTGCTGAGCTAGCCGTAATATGAGCGCTATTAGCTCCGCATATAGATTCGCTGGGTCGGGGACCGATGATATTTGTCGCAAGGGATACGAGTCAATAAACGACATGACGACAGTATGCCTCGACTGTGCCACGGGTTCGGGCACCGGGAAGCCGTCCTCCGCCAGCGCCTGCATGAACGCATACTCCTTCATGGCCGACAGTCGTGACAAGTACATCCAGGAGCCGCCTTGTCTCTTTTTCAAGTAATCCCGGTTCGTCTTGACGGTCCGAAACGAAATTCGGCCTAGTCTGTGGATCTTCAGCACTTTCTGCCGCCCCTTGTCGTCCGCCACCATCATGATGTCGCTCTCCTTGCCTACGCCGATCCGGCTCCCGACGCTGTAGACCTCCTTGCGCGAGGAGTATGTGTGCAGGGCGAGGTAGTCGAGTCCGCCATAGGTCAGGCGGTAGCCGTCATATTTCGCCTCTTTGACACGACCTATCAGTCCAACCTTGGCGAGATTGCTAATGGATTTGTGTACGCCGCTACTACCGCCACGAAGACGGGCGATCTTCTCGACGAGGGGTGTCGGGACAATTTCGTGATTTTTGGAGCCCATTTCTACCTAGAGAGCAGTGGTCAGTATGGTTATAGAGGGTATATAACCGCAGGAACAGGTGGGAGGATGGCATACTGCTGTGAGCACCCGCCAGTCCTCGGATGTGAGATGGCGCATCGCCTTGGTGTCTAACTTCATTGTGACGGTCTCGTGCGGTTGTCGGGAGTGTCTGCCAAAAGCTTGGGGGCTGTCTGCTCCAGAGAAGATTTGCAGCCCTGCTGCTTGGCTATGTGGTAGATCGGATGTCCTCTGTTAGGAACGACTTGTCTGAGAACTTAGACTGAAAGCGTTGAAGCAGTACTCGGACATGATATCGTAGAACTGCTGATGAGAACCCCCTCCAAAATTTCCAAGACGAAGGGACGGACTTGGACTCTATCTTATCAAGATTAGATAACTGTGCTGACTAAGTCGTTGAATCCCTGACACCTATGACTTGCTTGCCATCTTTAGGCGGCAGAGCCTCGCGTAAACCAGTCTACCCCAAGTCGCCGGGGAAAGCTAAGCTGCGGCTGGTTTACAAAGCTTCTACCCAACATCAACAACCCACCCACTGCCGGAACCATTAGACTTGACTTCGAACTGAAGCCTGCGAATTGAGCACTAGTCCCTGACTGCGACGTCTTGCCTTCTCCCTGACATCTCGGACTCTTTACCTTTTGTTTCCCGCGCATCAAGGTAGAGCGTAGATACAACCTGCGCCAAGCGAACACTTAGAGTGTTCCGAGCCCGTCACAGATCAATCATGGCTCAAGACGATCTGCCCACCGCCGCTGACAAGGGTAAGAGCAAGGCGGTCGAGAATGGCAAGCCCGAGGAAGTGAAGAAGGACAAGGATGGCAAGCCCATGGCAAACGGCAAGAAGGAAGATGAGAAAGATGAGTGTATGCGCCGCTGTCCCCGCTGTCACGATCGCAAGCTAACCTATCGCAATCATAGCCGCGGAAGAACTCAGCGAGGAGGATCAGCAGCTCAAGAGCGAGCTTGATATGCTCGTCGAGAGGTTGACAGTACGTCCTGACCCATGTCCACGTGCTTCCCGAGGAGGTGTACTGACCCATCTCGACAGGAATCCGATGCATCCCTCTACAAGCCGGCTTTGGAGGCCATGAAGAATTTCATCAAGACATCCACATCCTCGATGACCGCTGTGCCAAAGCCATTGAAGTTCCTCCGACCGCACTACGAGACGTTGACCAAGCTATACGAAGAGTGGCCCACGGGCGATGACAAGAACTCGCTAGCAGATGTGCTGTCGGTGATTGGAATGACGTTCTCGGATGAGGACCGGCAAGACACCCTGAAGTACCGACTGTTGGCACCTACACAAGATATCGGTTCCTGGGGTCACGAATACGTTCGGCATCTGGCCTTGGAAATTGGGGAAGTCTATGCAAAGAGGATCACTGCAGAGGAGTCCACCGACGACCTCGTTGACCTTGCGCTGCTTCTGGTTCCTCTCTTCCTTAAGAGCAATGCGGAGGCCGATGCAGTTGACTTGATGAGCGAACTAGAGATCATCGAGAGACTCCCGGAATTCGTCGATGACAACACATATTCCCGGGTCTGCTTGTACATGGTCTCTATGGTCAACCTCCTCACGTACCCCGATAATGAGGTCTTTCTGCGCGTGGCTTACGATATATATAAGGATTTCGGTCAAGCCACCCAGGCAATGGTCCTCGCCATCCGACTCAACGATACCGAACTCATTGAGAAGCAGTTCGATGCCACTACGGACCCCACCCTGAAGAAACAGCTGGCCTTCCTGATCGCAAGGCAGCGAATATCACTCGAGTGCGAGGAAGAGGATACCGAGTTGCAAGAATGTCTCAGCAACCTACGGTTGTCCGAGCACTTCAAGACTCTTGGCAAGGAGCTCAACATTCTCGACCCCAAGACCACTGAAGACATCTACAAGAGCCATCTAGAGAGCAGTCGTGTGGCTGGCATGACCAACCTTGACTCAGCACGCCACAACCTGGCTTCAGGCTTCGTCAACGCCTTCGTCAACGCTGGTTTCGGCAACGACAAGATGATGATGGTCGATAGGGAACACAGCAGCTGGGTGTGGAAGACCAAAGATGAGGGCATGACATCAATGGTTGCATCTCTCGGAACCCTGCTCCTCTGGGACGTCGAGAACGGCCTGGACAAGATCGACAAGTACACCTACTCTGACGAGCCTCAGATCGTGGCCGGTGCCATGCTTGCAATTGGTATCATGAACGCTGGCGTGACAATGGACTCTGAGCCGGTCATGGCCTTGCTCGGAGAGTCTGAGAAGCTGGAGCATGCCAGTCCCCTGGTCCGAGTCGCATCCATAATGGGGCTTGGCCTCACATACGCCGGTTCCAACAAGGAGGACTTGCTTGCTGAGAAGCTGTTGCCCATCATCAGCGACACCACCCAGGATATGCAAGTATCAGCCATGGCTGCTCTTGCTTGCGGTCTAATCTTTGTCGGCTCGTCGCACTCAGAGGTGACAGAAGCCATAATAACTACTCTGATGGACGATGATCGTCAGAGCCAGCTGAAGGACAAGTGGACCCGTTTTATGGCTCTTGGACTAGGTCTTCTCTATTTCGGAAAGCAAGAAGAGGTGGACGTGGTCCTTGAACTGCTGAAGGTCATAGAGAACCCTGCGGCAAAGGCGACTGCCGTCCTGGTGGAGATCTGCGCCTGGGCCGGAACTGGCGCCGTGCTCAAGATCCAGGAGCTTCTGCACATGTGCAACGAGCACATGGAGGATTCTGATGAAAAGAAAGGAGACGAGCTGCTGCAGTCGTATGCAGTCCTAGGTATCGGCTTGATTGCGATGGGTGAGGAAGTCGGCCAAGAGATGGTTCTTCGCCAATTCGGTCATCTAATGCATTACGGCGAGGCCAACATCCGGCGAGCAGTGCCTCTCGCAATGGGCTTAATCAGCCCCAGCAACCCTCAGATGAAGGTCTACGACACGCTTTCACGATACAGTCACGATAACGACAATGACGTTGCCATCAACGCCATCTTCGCCATGGGCCTCCTTGGCGCCGGCACCAATAACGCACGGCTGGCACAACTGCTACGGCAGCTAGCAAGCTACTACCACCGTGAGAAGGATTCTCTGTTCATGGTGCGAATTGCCCAAGGTCTGCTGCACATGGGCAAGGGCACGATGTCCCTCAGTCCCTTCCATACTGACCGCCAGATCCTGTCACGGGTATCCGCCGCTGGTCTTTTGGCCGTCATTGTGGCCATGATTGACGCCAAGCAATTTATCACCAAGGACTGCCACTACCTGCTCTACTTCCTGGTGACCGCCATGCACCCGCGGTTCCTCGTCACCCTGGATGAGAACCTCAAGCCGCTGACGGTGAATGTGCGTGTTGGTCAGGCTGTTGATGTCGTTGGCCAGGCTGGTCGACCCAAGACTATCACTGGCTGGCAGACGCAAAGCACCCCAGTCCTCTTGGGCTATGGAGAGCGTGCTGAGCTAGAGGACGAGGAGTACATTAGTGTGAGCAATGTGCTTGAGGGTCTCGTGATTCTCAAGAAGGTGAGTACGACCATTGTCCCTTGAATCTATGGTAGATTCTAATCAAATTCATAGAATCCGGACTGGGAGAGTGGCAAATAGACTCATTAAAGCATGATCGAATGAAGATAGGGCTCGGGGGGGGGGGCAGAGAAAAGAGACGATTGTACAGTATCATGGTATCCTCGGGCCTGTAGGGACGAGGAACCTCATTGGCATTCATATGGACCATAGACGAAATGGAAATGACCTTCAGAGCTACCCTGCCGCATTTACTCTTATGATTGCCCATGGTCTCTTTACAAGTTGAGACAGATCGAGAAATTCTCTTTGATGGGATGGCAGGCGAAGATACAGAGCAGTCTCTAATTCTCCATCTCGTCCTAGCAGTTCGATGCGAAGCCAATATAGACAGCTAATTACACTGCAGTGATATTTTTCATCCCAGCCAATACGCCATGAAACAAGCAGATAGACCTAGCATTCAGCATCGCTCGAACACCCTATACAGCCCCTTCAGATTCGCAACCTCTAGCACCCCACCCTTCATCAATGACCTCGTCGCCACCAGCCTCGCCTTGAACGCAGGGAAGAACACATGCTCGACTGCCCAGCGCACGTGCCTCCTCCGCGCCCTCGTCTCGTCGTCAATCTGCTCCGCTGCAGCCGCCTCCGCGGTTCCCGGCGTGGGCGGCAGCACCTCGGGTACGTAGAACGACGCCAGCTCCTTGAGGAACGCGTCGAAGCAGGGTTTCTCCTCCGTCCAGTCCACATAGGGGCCAAGTCGCAGGAGGAATTGGGGCAGTTTGGCCATGGAGGGCGTATAACCCTTTACGAGCAGCGGGATGCTGAGGAGCTCGCCTGCGGGTGAAATTTCGAGCGAGAAGTACTCCGAAAGCATCTCGCGGCGCTCGATGAGCTGTGCGGAGACCAGCTCGACGACCTCTTCCACATCGAAGTCCTCGCTCGCGTCCGCCGCCGAAGATTGTTTGTCCTTCTCGTGCTCGGCCGCTATGCGCAGCACGGTGCGCAGGTCGAGGGACGGGCTGAAGCGAATGATACCAAAGTTGCCGAAGTCAGTCAGCCCGACTTGGTAAAGGTACTCGAAGCACGCCCTCCCATAGTCTATCAGGTACAGCTTGACGCCGCCCTGGATGGACGCGAGGCGTCGCCGCTCGTCGACGATGCCCACGAAAGTATGCGTTGCGAATACTTCGGTGAGCTCGTGATGCATCTGGTCGCGGACATCGGAGCGCAACTCTCGCACGCTGGCGAGCCGACAGGGGTTCTGCTCGCGATCATTGGTCTCGTAATTGATTGCCTCTGGTGGCTGAGAGTCGGGAGCGGCGAAATCCGAATTTGTCACGTCAGCCCCTGTGGACGATGGGCGTCCGCCGGCGGGTGTGAACATGCTCGTAATCTTGCGGAGGTTTGTGTCTGTCCTTACGAGATTGTTCTCGTACGGGCGTGTGGTCTTTTTTCTTGAGGCTTGAGCTCTGGAGGAAGGGGTCGCATCTCCGTCAGCCTGATTCGGCGAAGCCCACTCAGCGCCTGGGAGGAGGGTCTGTGTCATAAATGTACGGCTCTGGTCTACTGCCGCGAGCTTGCTGCGGATGTGCTCGCATATTGCCTGTATGATCTCGTCCTCGTTGAGGAAATTGACTTCCCGCTTTGTAGGGTGGATGTTGACATCGACTCGTCCAGGGTCGATTTCAAGGCTGAGGTAGACGAAAGGGTGACCACTCTTTGGCAGAAAGGCTGCATAAGTCTGTTCAATCGCTTTTTTGATGTTTGCAGACTCGACACAACGGTGGTTTATGAACAATAGCAGCGTGGTCTTCTTGATGTGGTAATTTGCGTTGGTCGCGTGGCCCTCTGCTTTGAAACCCCAGCGGTCGTCAGATGTCGAGTAATCCACCAACTCGTTGGCGACACTACTCCCGTAGATCTGGCGGATGCGGTCAACAACAGACGCAGTTGCAGGCACGGAAATGCTTGTGGAGGATTCTCCTTGCTTCTTGCAGGAGAAGGCAACATGGCTGCAGTGGACGGCATATCTGCCAACCATGTCTATGATCTTGTTATACTCGTCCGAAGCGGAACGGAAAGCACGCCGTCTTGTAGGGACATTGTAGAACAGATCTTCGACGGTGATCTGCGTGCCATTCCTGCCTGCCACGGGCTTAGGGTCGGGAGTCTGGCCCGGCTTCGAAGGAACAAGTTTGCCCCCGTCGTAGTGAGCCCGCCATGCACAGGTGGAGTCCTTGGTCTTGGTGGTGACGGTCAGATGAGCGATGTGACTGATGCTTGCCAGGGCCTCCCCACGAAAGCCATATGTCGCAATCGAGGACAAGTCCTCGAACTTCTGCAGCTTGGAAGTGGTGAACCGTTCGCACAGGATGGGCAAGTCTTCCTTCTGGAGTATAGTCAGCACCTCTGTATCCTGATGAGGTGAGAGGAAATGCCCACGTCGATACCACTGCCGTTGTCTGCGATCTGGAGGAGCTTCAGGCCACCGTCCTTGGCTAAGACCTCTAGGGACGTCGAGCCCGCATCCACGGCATTCTCGATGAGCTCCTTCAGCGCGTGAACGGGCGCAACAATGATCTCGCCGGCTGCGATTTTGTTCACGACGTCTGGGTCCAGCGCCTTGATCCGTCGAGCCGAGTTCAGACTTGAGTCGCCGAGATCGTCTGCCTTTCTCTTGGTCCCGCGGGGACCATCGACGTCCATCATCTCAGCCATCGCGGATTCTTTATGACATCGCCGTGTAGTCCTCGGCGCAGGCGGAAGAACAGGATCTGTCAAGCGGCAGTTATCAAGATATATTCACGGACTGGCCCTCGTCGCGTACGCTGTCGCGTTTCTGCCTATAGAGTACCGGCGGCACGCAGGACAACGCGTTTGCAAACACCGCTGCTACGAGATTATGTAATCAATATCCAGCACAAGGCAGCGATGACATCTTGCCCTCACTCTCACTGCCTATTTAACACCACCTACACATCCACCCAGATACTATGCTCACTGCATACGAGATGGCACAATCATCGCGACACCGCCTCTCTAGAGGTTTGACGGTGACGGTACACCACGATTACAACCTCGGGACCGCATCTCAGGCCCGGCGGACGGCAGAGGCAGCCACTCCTTGATGCTCCGAGACAGACGAGTCTGCAGCAGGATCTACTAACATGTTTGCCAAGGCTGTGGCTGCATTCGACGTGACCAGTGCTCTATCCTGAAGGAGCAAGAGGTGCCGCCGTCAGTTTCGAGGAGGTGGTTATCGCGCGGCCATGCAGCAAGACACACCACACACACACATATATACATATGTATGGTGTGATTCGAGGGTGTGGCGCCTCGTGACGGGTTCACACCCAGACAACGTCCGCGGACGCCCCAAGTCATGTGTTCCGGGGGCAAAGCCGGGCCAGACGCCTCGTCAAATCAGCTATGAGCCGTAAGCATTCGGCCCTGGTGTCTGCCGAAGACAGTTCAGATTCGGCCGTCTGCTTTGGGTCGCACCTCCGCCTGTCGTGCGAGCCAGAACCGAAAACAAGACATCGGCAGCCGGCCAGTGACCCGCCATCTCCGCCGGGCCCATCAAACTCATGCAGGACGGCTCATCTTGGCATGTGAGTTGCGTACTGGGTACTCGTATCGCCTGCAGGCCCTCGAGTCGGTGAGCCTCAAGCAACAGAGAAAAGGGCAACGATCAGCAGCTGAAAGCGCCGAGGTGCAGCCACGCTGGCCCGGAGATGATAGTCGACGCTAAATTCTGGTACGGAATATCGATCCGCAGGCTAGATCTTCTAAGACCTGGCAAGACAGCGCGCGGCAAGACCAGACTATGGGAATTTCAACCACACGGGCCCCGTGCGGAAATAATGAGCCCCAGCTGAAGCTGCAGAATGCCACAACAAGCTTGGCTGTCTGGGAAAGCCTCTCATCAAATCGCCAAGAGGCTGGCTTCCGTATTGGAACAGTCGATCGACCGCTTCGAGAGCTTGTAATCTTATTCCCCAGCATGCCGCCATCTTGTCGAGCCAAAGCTGCGCCATACGTGCCGGGGAGGTATTCCCCATTGCTGCTGCCGTCCCTCTGGCTGGCAGAGAACGGCGGGCGGGCGGGCGGACGGACGGACGGACAGACAGACGGACTGGGGCCACCCAAAATGACACCGGGACATTTCTTTGACAGTTCCCACGACCTGGCCTGTCCCTGATCCTGCTAGCACCCCAGGCTCCTCAGCACCAGAATTGCGTGCACGGGAGGTTCCGTCGCTAGCAGGTCGTGCGGCTGGGCAGGTCGCACGCGCCTCGGAAATTTTTATGCATGCTCGCCAGCCGAGCTGATCGTCAGCTGTCCCGCCGCCATTTCAGCATCGACTAGGGTCCCGAGCAGAGGCACATGCGGGCCCGGGAGGCCCACCCTGGCGAGCAGGGACGGCGCGCGGCGATCCTCACAGGGACGAAGGGAAGAGGGCGGGTGGTGTGGGTTAGGTACCGACAAGTACTGCCAGGCAACACGTAAATATGAAGGGGAAGAGGGGAGATAAATTTAGAAAAGGGGTGGGAATTACACCGTCGACGGGTTGTCCTGGCGGGTCTGTGTGCTAATATGGGTAGGGAACAGGGCACTAGCATGAACGTATACCAACCAAGCTCGATATTATTATTACTTACATAGTAAGTCCATTTCGGGAGACTACCGTTTCTGCAAAAGGGCAAGCTCCCCTCGACGGAGCTGCACGTCTCTCATCTCTGCTCATTTCACCTCTGGTATAGCCAGCGTAGCTTCAATATCGATATCAATATCGATATCTGGATACCTATGCATGCACTTCAGTATGCATCGTCTCGCTCCCTCGGCTCCTTTCCTTCTGGCCCCCTCCTCATCTCCTCCTCTGTTCCTCTCATCCTCCCTTCCTCCCGGTGCCCCCCTCCTGCTCTTCTAGGTTGGTCCCGTCTGCCAGACCGCCTACGCGCGTGGCTGGGTATAATTCCACAGCAGCACTACTCTGTTCGATAGCGAGGATGTCCTATCATTTTCCGCCCCGGGAAGCCTGGCGAGTTCCTTGTACAACGCTGCTCCTCCTGCTGGAAACGCACCGCCCCGACAGCGCGACGCCTGGGCCCGCTACAACCTCCGCAGATCCAGGGAAGGAAAGGAGGTGAATCAGGATGCACCGCCCCAAAAATCCAAACGCTGCTTTGAGCAGGGACGAAGGCGAGACAGGGACGACGACGAAACAGAAATACGACGAAGCGCGGTCCCAAGTCACATCACTGCCGTCGCCACCAAGAAGACGAGAGCAGCTGCAGACGTGCCAACGACGCCAAGGGCAAGAAAGACGGGCTGGGAAAAGATGGACGACAGACGTCCCAGGACCACCTTCCCGAAACCTCACTGCCTAACCACGAGAGAGCGACGAGATTTGCGACGAGAACAAGGACGTCCTTGAGGACAAGCTTCCATACTTTGGCTAACATTTAAATGCCATCTACACCAAATCGCTAATGCCAGAATATACACACAGCCAAACAGCTAATGAGATCAGTGGAGCCGCCCTCCTACGGAAACCCACAATCTACCAGGAACATCGCACAGTGGTATCTTCGCGATTGCGACCCAAAGATCATGGACGAGATGCCTCCCTAGGAAGATGATGAAGAAGAAGAAACAGAAAAAGACCCCGGCAGAAAATAACACTAATAATACAATTCGACATCCAAATCCCCTTGCGGTGCGCAACGAGGATGGGGTGTACGATGCTGAAGCGAATAGTGGTAGAGGAGGCGAAGAAGGACCTGGGAGATGGGAGGCAGCTTGGGATGCGGGGAGGCACGCGGCGTCCGACACCATCGATCTCATTTAGCCATGGTGTTGTTGAGAAGGATCCGGCCTGTCAATCAGGCCCCCGATGTCGACCCTTTGCCGGTCATCACGCGGCCAGCCTTGCTCGCTCTGCTGCTGGGCTTGCTGTGGGGGTGGGTACTGGGCATGCTGCAGCTGAGATGGAGGCTGGGGCTGAAACTGCGGTTGCTGCTGGCTCCGGATGGGCGGCAACTGGTACCCTGGTGGCTGTGAGGCACGAGGCACACCCGGCAGCTCGCTCCTAGGGATGTACGCAGACGGGCCCGACGGGTAGTCCTGTCGAGTAGGCGACGCCGCATACGATGGGAGCCGCGGGCTCAGACCTGGCATGACCTGACTGGGCGTTACAGGCTGTCTTGGGAGGTATGACAAGTCGCTCACTGATCTCCCTCGTCCCTCAAACGTGGCGGAGACAGGCGTCGGCTGGCCATATGGGTTTTGAGGCCCTGCTGGATATGAGTATCCCAATTCTCGCGGATCTCGGCTCTGTGGGGACGGCGTCGGGAAGGCCCTGAAGCCCGTGTTAAGGACCACGATGATGAAGAAGACCGAGCCGAATTTCGCAAGCCCGAATCGCCCCGAATAGCTTCGGATCTGGCCGGTCTGATCGGTGAAGCGGAGGGTCTCTGTGGTGTCCAGTGGGTATTGGGCCAAGTCCTCCCTGCCAAATCCGAGTGTCCGGAAGACTTTGTCTTCCTCCTGTTTCAGGAACATGGGTGGGAGATAGTTGGGTTCCCTCCTCGCCTGCTCGTTCTGCATCTCACGCTGCAACATCATCATCCTGTTGCCGTCCTCTAGGGGCAGAAGATCCGTGATTCTTAGATCCTGCACGCTCTGCCGCCCGATGGCATCCAGGAACGTGGTGGACGCTTTGGCAATCCCCAAATCCATGGTCAAGAAGGCAGCCGGCTCTGGCGGTCTTGTTGAGATCTGGAGGGGAGCAGGGAATATGTTAGCACCGCCTACGGGTGCTCGCTCGAGCATTCGAGGCGCTAGGGGTTCCGGTGGTTGTGATTTCAACACCCGGTATGACTGCGTCCTCCGCAGGTGGTCGTCGCCGTACCCCATGGTGCTTTGCGGGTTGAACAAGGATAAAGGTCGCCGAGCATTTGGATCTTGACTTTGTGCCATCCTTGGGTCAAAGCGGGGGTCATCCCGAAGTCGTGGACGACCGCGCTTCTTGTGCTGTACGTCAACGCAAGCATCCTCCTTGCCGTTCTGGACGCATCGTGTGCACGGTCTTTGAGCTATTGAACCAGAAAGTTAGCCCTCGTTCCCGAAACGCAGATCTGGCTGCAAGAACAAAATGCAATCGAGAACAAGTGTTCTCTGTCTCCTTGGCTCTCTTGATGGCACTTGCCACTGCATGAGTGACACCCTCCATGGAGGTGTCCAATATATCATGGCCGAATAACTCTCGAGGAAGGTTAGGGATCGCAATCGCAAAGATTCCTCATGTACGATCTCGAGAGCGCCAACCTGCCAAAGAGTCCAGGCCTAGTACGCCATGCTTCGACTTTGACATCCGCTGGGAGTCGTCCCGTGCAAAGATATCCAAGATAATCCAAGGAAAGATACGTACCATCGCACCTGCTTCGTATTAGCACTACTTTCAAGCAAAATCATCAAGTGATGTGAAGTGGGCTTTGGGGGACTGCTGACCTGAGATGCGCCTTCTTGCATGGAACACACGCCGACGCAACGTGTCCCTTCGTCTTTCTCTGTGACTTTGGAGAAGCAAAAGGTTGTTGGCTTTCTTGCGTCGGCGGTCGAGAGGTGGCAGCGCTGTACGCCGGCACAGGCCCAGAGGTAGGTATCGGGGCCGGGGCCGGGAGGTAGGGGTGCTGGGACAGGATCTGGCCGTGCTGTGATGCATACGACGACAGCGGTCTCTGCATGTGGTCCTCGGGGCGTGGGTAGGCATAGGGCATTCGCTCGAGGGGCTCCGGCTGGTAGGGCCGGAAGGGCGCTGATAGCCCTGGCAGCATTCTCGAGTCCGCTTGTGTCGTTGTTGATGCCGCGCTTGCGCGATAGACATCATGGCCAGCGGCCGCCTGATAGATTTGGTGGACTCGATCATCGGCCTCCTGGGTTCCTTTTGGCGGAATCGGTGGAGACCCTGACATGGGCGGAGATGGGTAGTCTCCAGCTGGCCCGAGAGCAGCACCTTCGGAGTCTGCTCGCGGCCACGGTAGGTCGAGGGAGAAGCGAGCCAGGTCTGAATAGCCCCGGCGCTGGCCGAGCGAGCTGAGGGACGTGTCTCGACGATGGGATATGGCTTGCATGGGCATGGACTCTACACAGCCTAGTGTCAGAGCCAGAAGATCACGAGCCCTCGTCGGGTCGAGGCAAATCTTGGGATCGAGCGCCTCTGCTGCCCACGAGAGAACAACACAAGCGGCTGCCGGTGGGCGTTTTATGCGGTCGCGCTGGTGGTCTTTCAGGGTGCTTCACCGCAGGTTTAGGCTTCGATAATCACGGGGAGGCGAGGACGTGCGGCCTGTCTGCGTGCGATGATTGGGAGGGGGGGTGGAGGGTCCCGATCGCGGGTCCCGGGTCGCTGTCGAGAATTCACGAGCCCGCGTGCTCCCACACGTGGTCGTCCGGCTTGGAGGGGGCGGTGAGGGGCTGACGGGCTGCGCTTCGATGCAGAGCACCGGCTTCGCGAGCAGTATTTCTGGCACGGAATGGACGGTGGCAACGGCAGGCGGGACTGGAGGCGGCGAGGGCGGAACACACAAATCCCAGCACCGGGCCAGACCAAACGTGCACTGTGATACTAGGACGACAAGATCCGGAGCCCCAGTAGTACGGCATGCGGAGGTGATCGTGGGTGCTGCTAGAGGCGTCGGAGGGCTGCAGAGGAGGGACCGAGAGGCCGCGGCGATGTCATTGACGATGTGGGAGGGAATTGGGAGGGGCTGAAGAAGCAAAAATACACAGGCGCCCAGCCAAGAAGTATGTCGTGAAGGCAACGGCAGTCCGTATGGCCTCTGGGATTTCTCGAGGACAGCTCGCGGTTTAGGAAGGGGGGATAGAAGCCCAGGGACAAGAAATTCAAGAAAGATGTACTGGTCGTCGGAGGTTTTGTGCGACTTAAAGAGGACGGAGTGCTTGAGATGGAGCCCAGATGAAGACAAGGATTCGCCCAGGGTAGAGCTGGCCTTGAGAATAGTGGGCGCCAGGGACCACCCCTGGCCTCCGTCAGTCCTGATGTGTGGCTGCTAATTCCAGGGTAGGCTCAATGCCTGTATCCCACAAGCAGTCCCCCTGCACCCTTCTCCCCCAGGAGTCTCTTGTGTGTGTGTGAGTGTGTGAGTGTGAGAGAGTGTGTGTGCGCGCGCGCGTGAGTGTGTGTGTGTAAGTGGGAGGAGCCCCATGGACCGGGGCCACCACCCAGGGTCGCTGGGTAGGCCTCATAGGGAGCTCGCGCTCCCTGCGGCCAGCCCTGAATTATGATGGACATTCAGAAGACCAAGAAAGGCCTCTGGCGAGCCGTGTGGAATTTTTCCGGCTGCTTGTGCCCGAAGAAGACCGGAGCGAGGCAGGTCCACAGCGTGAAATTCTCCCCGGCGAGCAGCCCCCCTCGTGAGCCTTCTTCTGGGCCCCGGGCATCAGGGACGCCAGGCACGGGGCGCGCCGGGTCAGCACCAGCAGCAAGCAGCATGCACGCACGCCCGTCCTCACTTCGCACCGTGCTGGGCCAGCCACTCAAGAGACACCGGGGCCGCACGTAGGGCACGGCAGGGCAGGGCACGGCAGGGCATGGCACCGCCTGTGGGCTGCGTAATCGGATGGGCAGAGTGGCCAGTGGGTTGCAGGCACGGGGCACAAGGGCCAGGTGTCAGGTGTCAGGTACGGTTCGAGCGTGACGGGCCAGACACGTCGAGGGCGTCAACGAGGGCGAGACAGGTCGAATAGAGGAGTTTGCTGATAGGCAGGGTAGGCCGAGAGAGCGTGGGGCCATGTCTATTACGGACTGCAGGAAATTCTCCGGCGAGTTTCGTCGTGGGTTGTCGACAGGAACTGCGAGGAGAGAGGCGGCCAGAAACAGTAAGACAGGTTCTCAGCGCAATTTGCTTGGCTGAGGATGTACAAGGACGGACGGTGAGTGTCTCGCTTGTCGGGTGCGGTAGTAGCCCCAGCGGCCGGAGGATGTCTCTGAACTGTCAACGGCCACCGCCAGAGTCGACGCGGGCGGCGGGGAGGTCTGGACTAAGGCTGAACCCCTGTCGGGGGGCCTTGTCCGCTGGTGCCGCTGCCACCTGCATCGCTGCACCTTTGCAGCATCGTGCGGCGCGCCCCAGCGAGGATCCTGCCGAGGGGAGACAGACGACATGACCCTCGATGCACCCGCCGGCCGGAGGAGGGGGAGCCTGCAGAACCAGCGCAGTACTCAGTACTGCCTGCCTGTCTGCCTACCCAGACAATGAATGCCAGGGCAGTGTGGACTCGACTGCAGGCCCCGCAGACACTCCCGAGGGCGCAAGGCGTGGAAGCCGACCCACCAGGAGCCTGTCGCCGCATGGTTTGAGCCAGAGAGTGGGGGCGAATCTCGTCAGGAGAAGAGCGTCTCAGATCTCCGGCGTGGAGAGGAGGCGGCTACAGAGCCCACGGCGTGCTGGTTGAACCCGCATATCCGATTCTACTGGGCGTGGTGATGATGCTACTGGGGGGGGGGGCCTCAGGGCGGCAGACGGGCGGCTCGAGTATCAGCGTCGACCGGTCCGCGGCAACGGCACGAATGGCCCCAGGCCTAAACCCAAGCCCAGGCCCCAGGCCGCCTGGCAGGCCGGCCCTCGATGCCTCGACGACGGGTCTGGGGGGTGCCTCTGCACGCAGCGCCCCGCAGGAGGCTGGCAGCGCGCGGCGGGGGCCCTTGCCCAGGGCTTGGCCGTGTCGTGTGATCGATGCCCGGGATCAGAGAGCTTAAGCAGAAGCGATGAGCGAGTTCTCGAGACGACAGCCGCTGGAGGGGCTCTGACAGAGCTTAGTTGGGATGATGGAAACCACTGACGCCCACGAGGGCGAGCAGGCCCCGGCCGTCTGATGCCAGGCCGCTGGCCCTATCACACTAGCACAGTATGTATGTAGAGTAGAGAAAACAAGAGGCGCATGGCGTTTGTCCGTCACGCCGATGGGGTTGGGGTAGAAGGCGTAACATGTACCGAGGGAGGTATCCATCCGTCACTGCGCGGCTCAACCCTCGGCCTAATGACGGCTACTGCTAGCGACGTTGAGCGAGGTCCCTCTAGTGCCGCTGCCACGGGCATGGAGAGGCAAGTAAAAGTAAGTCCACGCATCGATTGGAGGAGGACGCGGGCGCGGTTTCTTCCGAGTGGTTTTGTCTCGAGAAGCCGCCTGCGACCTCTGCAGCCAGGGCCTCGCGCGCCAGGCCTCCTGTGGGCACTGCGAGACACACAGCGCCGGCCGAAGGAGGCAGACCACCTACCTACCTGTGTTGACGATACCGCAGGGCCTCAGCGGGGAGCCTAGCCAGCAGGGCGGTGCTCAACGGCGGGCCAGGTACCAGAGCAGTGGTGAGGCACGGTCTGGCCCGTGGGGAGGGGCTTTCCGAAGAACCGAGGGCGCCACTGCAGAGACGGACCTGGATCGATCAGGGATGACAGGACGGTACTCCGGTACTTCACCTATAGTACCCGTGGGCTGGTACCGGCCTAGCCTCATCAGGACCCCAGAACCAAGGTAACGTCCGTAAATTTCCACACCACACGCCGGCGTACTTGGTATCCTGGGCACGGCGCAGGTGGCAGGATGCCCAACGTTGCCAAGTGCCCCCAGGGGTGGTCCGCCGTCGAGCCGGCCAGCGCTCTCTCCTCCTGCCTGGCACGACCTCCCAGGCCGGCGGTGGCTCGTGGTGCCCGGCGCGCCAGTGGCCGTCGTCGCGTACCTCGGCCAGCTCGGTAATCTGAGGCTGGCCGGGCTAGGGAGCTAGCTGCTCATGCATGAACCCTGTCAGGAGGATGAGCGTTCGGATCTCCATGGCCTTTCAGGCATAGTCGCAGCGATGCGGTACAGATTCAGTCGTAGCGGAAGAAAAAAAAATAAATAAATGCAAGGGCCTGGGCGGCCTGGCGCAACGCATCAGGTGTGTGCGTGCGCCATCTTGGGGCTCCTGGGCCCGTCCGTCAGGACTGACTGCTGCTTGGTACATAGCTAGCGCTGGCGTGCGCCGTCTGGCGTTCGCAGGCTCGCGAGGATGGGGCAACCAGCGGCCCAGCGGCGCAGCCACATCTGGTGCAGGTGTGCAGCCTCCTCCCTGCGCATAGCGCCTCCATACTATAGCGCGTAGGGCACATATGTACCATACCACATACTTAGCAGCAGCTGGGCCGGGACCCTTGCTGGCCATGACGTGCACCGCACCCGCACCGCAGCCGTCCGGTGCTACGATACAGTACTTAGTACAGCCGCAGCAGCAGCAGCAGCAGCAGCAGCCCTTCTGTCCCCGTCGAGACCGGGAGCGGAGCACTGTTGCATGCGACATGCAGTGTAGCAAGGGCTGCCGAGAATGGCCCTCGGCGGTGGCACCTCTGGTTCCCTGTCATTAAACTCGCGCTGCCAGCCGGCCGGGCAGGCGGCTGGTGGGTGGCAGTGGGTGGCAGTAGGTGGCGGCAGGTGGTCTCTCCTGCGATGCGATTGTGGCACGTTATCTCGCCCTCGACGCGTGCCCGCCGACATGCCCACGCGCGGGACCTGCCCCCTCGATCGGGCCAGCCGTCCGAATACAAGCTCCCGAGGTCCGAGCCCCGGACCCGAGACAATCGTGAGGTGGCTGTGCCGACTTGGCATGGGCTCGCTGGTGGGGCCTCGCCGCCTTGGGTGGTGCACTGGGTGGTGCACTGGGTGGTGCACTGGGTGGTGCACTGGGTGGTGCACTGGGTGGTGCACTGGGTGGTGCACTGGGTGGTGCACCAGGCACTGCTCTCCCGTGGGCGAGTCAGGACGAGATTAGCACACGGAAACACACAAGAGACAAGGCAGAGAGGGTGGGAGGCGGTGGGGGGAGGGGGCAACCTCGCTAAACAAGTTTACACACCGGGGCGCGAGGCGGGAGGCGGCCCTGAGGGGATCGCGAGAGAGGGGATCGCGAGGGGAGGGCGGATCGCGACGGCGCATGAATTGTCTGGTGCATGCCCTTGGTACGTGATGATGCGGCTCAAACCATGTGGCCCAGAATCCCTACCCAGAAAGATGATGTGCGACGACCTTGGGAACCGCCCCATGTCAGATGTGTATGTAGGGGGCTGGCCCATAGGACGCCCTCTTATTACCACCACATGGGCTCCCTGTCGATCTTTTCGTCCCAACTCCCAACTCCGCCCGGCGCTCAGGGTACTGGGGTACAAGGCGCGGCCCATGGCCCCAGAGGATCACCAACCTAGCACCTGGAGCTTATTTATCGTTTGCGACGTCGATCCATTATGCCGCCTCACCTTGCCCTCGCCTCTCTGGGTCATCAAACCCTCGCACTCGCTACGGCGCTATGCTCAACCGGGCGCCAGTGCGGCATCGCTCCATAGGGGGATGGCGCTGATGGTGATGTGCATGCGCGTATGTAACGCCGTCACGATGCTGGCCTGTCCGCGAGGGGGGACCTACGGCCGGAAAGGCGCCAAGGCCGAGTGCGAGGCCAGCCAAATCAAGCGTAACATATTTTCCGGCTGTAATTTCCAGGACCTGTCCCGCCTCCCGCTGTGGCGTGGGCGCGCTGGGACACACCTCCGGAGCCCTACCGGCAAGGCCTTCTTCTCTGGACAGGTCCGGCACCATGCATGCGTCGTACCTCGCCCTCCGGCGAAGGGGAGTCAGTCGGTCGGCGGCTGGTCTCAAACGCCAGCAGCAGCAAGGATTCCAGGCCAGACTGAGCAAAACCGGATGGGTCCAGAGTCACGCAGGGAAGCGGCGTATCACTTGCCGCCTCAGGATTCGGGGTGGTCGCTCCACGGCAGCGCAGCAGGAGGACCACGCCGAGTCGGTATGCATATCGACCTCGCAGGCTGGACTGGACGCGGTCCGCCGCATTCTCGTCTACGTTTCAGGCGGAGGAGGAGGGCCTCGATGGGCTTTCAGTCCCGACCTCCCGGGAGGAGGGCTTCACCGCCTCTTGCATGCCACCACAGCACATCCTGTTTTTTGAAACTCGGGGACGGCGAAAACGGTGATGACGAAGTTGCGGGCGATCCACTACCGCAAGCCGTTCGTCGTTTGGAAGGGGGATTCTCGAGGCTCCACCGCGAGAGATACCCGAGCAGAATGTACCGCTCACCGTAAAGCCCCGGCCCGTCCAGACGTCATGCCCCAGCCAGAATTTGCCAGCGTGGGGTGGTGGCGGGCTGGTCCTCGATTGTTTTTTTTTCTCCTGTGTGGTTCATATTACCATGAGGCGCAAGACAGGGGCCTTGCCAACCGGCCAGAGAGGCTGGCCCATGGCCTCTCTTGCTTCCCTTGGCCCCCCCCCCTCCTCCTCCTCCTCCCCTTACGGTGGCAGTGAGCGACCACGGAGATTTGATCCGGGATCTCGCGCCGCACACAGAAACAGGGCCAGGCACGACCGGGCCAGCAGAGGCGATAGTGGATGAGTAGCAGCGGCAATCAATCCCATGCGGCTAGACTGGCTAGCACACGATCCGGAGATTCGAGGTGATATCACTGGCCCGCTAGCCTCCAACCGGCCACCTGAAGCAGACGACCTCACGTCCCAGAGATCCTGACATCTCGCTGGCCCACAGAACATTCCAAGGCCCACAGAAATGTTCTGCTCGGCAAGCTTCGAGCTAGCACGGAGTAGCTCGTATCGCGATTGTCCGCGATCTTCACGTGTCCCCACCGACCCGCGCCAAGCCTCCCGAACCTTACGGGGTCGGAGATGTACTATGGTCCCGGTGTCTGCGTGAAGGCCAAGCATTTTCTGCGACTTCAGCCGGGTAGTGGGGAGCATGCAGGCGCGCCCAGTCCCGAGGCCAGGCCAGAGTCTGGTCGTGTCAGGACATGTTGTTCACGTGCCAGCTCCAGGGCAAATTTCGGAGCATTTTCATCGCATGATGTTGACAGCGGGAGACGCACGCAAGATGAGATGGGAGATGGCGTCAAATCCAACGCCGGGTGCCGCGGACACGCAGAAAATAAGACAGCCACAATTGTGCCACGTGTGTCAAAGAGGGACGCTTCTGCGACGGGGGCTCTTGGCCCTGTTCACGCTGGGCCCTTCGTCACCAGCGAGGTATATTCAGGATCACATATAGGCCTGACTTGCCAGAGGTCTACTACATACTACCTGCGAGGCCGAGGCTATCGCAGGTCGAGGGCTGTCACTATGTACTCTGGTACTCGCAGAGTACCCCGGGGGCTCGCAAGATCCCTGCCTCTGTCCCTTCCCCATTCGGCCGTTGGCAGTACCCACCCTGGCCACGCAGGACATCCCTGTCTCCTGATCCCTGCCCAAATTAATTCTTCCGTGGGAAGCCGCCAGGGCCGCCTTACTGTGTACTATGGTACCATGTACTATGGTAAGCGACGAGCTCCTTCTGAACATCCATCCTTCCAACGGGCTGTGCCAGGCTGCGTCTGGCTCTCGTGGTCATCCAGACCTTCCCTGCCAACCTCAGTCGATCGATGGCACAACGCAGCTCGTGAGGCTGCCATGGTCATACGGCTCTTCCCACTTCCCAGGCAGAGGCCGGGCGACGCGGCACCCCAGCAGCACAGGCGTGCTCGAGCAATCGGGTACTTTTCCCTTTCCCATGAGCGTCGCTGACGTGCCACAGGCGCCACCGCAAGCGACATCCTCGAGATGACGCCGAAGCGGTTTCTCGTCCCTGTCGCCAACATGACCAGCGCCGCATCCGCACAGCGCCCATGCCTCCCGTTGGCCCAACTCACCATCCTCACCAAGGATTCTGCAATGGGGGAGCGCTTCGTCACACCGAGCAATCTCGGCCCTGGGGTGTCTGTCCTGCCGGGCCTGGCCTGGACGGTGGCGATGGACTGCTACAATGCGTGATCCTTGACCGCCATGCCGCCTCCTGCCTCAACAGCCCTATGGAACACCACTATGCATTACATAGTTTGTCCTCAGCTCGTGGCACTGACTCAGCGTCACCACAGAGGACAGCGGCGCTTGAAGCTTATGACGAGGATTGGCCGTCGGCCCTCTGCGAGACGGGGCTGGTCGCCGGTTTCCCAGCTGCGGAGGGCGCTGCGCGCCACGCGCAACACACGATCTGCTCGCTGTCGCGTCACCCACGATCGTCACCTGAGCGGCGTGCTCGGCGACATCGCTAGCTCCTTCCTCCGCGATGGACTGAGTTTCAGCAGCCTCGCCTGTGACCCCCTCAGGTCCACATCGGGATTACCGCTGAACCGACCCCGTCCCCGCGTGGAGCGTTGATGGAGGCGCTGGGGCGGAAATCCGGAGTATTTCGTCGACTCAGAACATCAGACGATGCTATTTTCCCGGCCCACTCCTCTTACTGCTCCCGCGGCAACCATTTCGCCAGCTGAGTACCCTTGAGCAGATCCATCTGATCCATGCTACTCTGTCGGCCCCTTGCAATCTTCTGGACAGTAAATGTGACAATCCTGCCCGGCACGAACTGCACGTCGACCCTGGACTGAATTATGCCGTCTCGGCAGGACGAAGCGATCTACCCATCACACCCTGACCACGCTGCATCGGATGATTGGGGGGGAGGGGGGGTTCCTCGATTGATACATCGACGACGCCTGTCAAGGCCGGTAAGCAGTACTTTGGTAGGTACCAGGCGGGGATTTTGTCTAGCATCCCGCCTCTGTCGACTCGGCATGAGCCTGACGCGCGGACCAGCAGCAGATCAGGTCCCCTTTAATTTTCCCCCCATCCTTGCTCCTGTCACGCCGCGCGCTCGCTTGTCCCGACCGGGGTGCATGCAGCTCATCTTCAGACGAATGGTCAATGCGCTGTGTGTCTCGAGTTGTTGCTTGCAGCATCTCTACACACGCCTCTTGCTTGCCCATCTGTTGGGGCAAAGGTTGTTTGAGGGTGCTGTGGAGTGTGACTGGACACAGGGCGGAGCAAGGAAGCGCGAACAGATGGCGGCTCTACCGTTCGACCGGGTAGGGACATACCGATGTGTCGTCGAGAGAGCATGGCCCCAGCCAGCCTGCTAGCTACTGGCTACTGGCTACTGGCTGCTAGCTGCTAGCTGCTATCTGTCCTCTCATACAAAACCAAAGTCAAAGGTGTCGTCTGTCATGGGCGGTAGCGCTGGCAGGGTTCTTCCCCACAAGCATGAAGCCCCAGGACCCGGGACCGGGGATCGGAGAACCTTGGAAAAGATGGGATGAAATAATTTGCTCAGTTCCCGCTGGCAAACTTTATGCTTCCCTCTTTCCGATCCTGCCCATTGCGACCGCTTCTGGGACCTCTCGAGCGGCAACGCGCATAGGAAGCCCGAGATCTCTAGCTGCAGAGCTGCAGAGCTCCGTCCGGGCCATTGTTCTCGTTCTTGGAATTTCGATATAGGCA
Source organism: Chrysoporthe cubensis (assembly GCA_001282315.2). Taxonomy (NCBI): domain Eukaryota; kingdom Fungi; phylum Ascomycota; class Sordariomycetes; order Diaporthales; family Cryphonectriaceae; genus Chrysoporthe; species Chrysoporthe cubensis. The sequence continues at coordinate 1,490,508 of LJCY02000008.1, read as the reverse complement.
CCCCCTGCAATATCGCGGACAATTGTGAGATCGGAACCCTGCAGCTCCCGCAGCCTTGATACTCTCCGACGTCTCGGTTCGAATCTTGGAGTTGTAAGTCCAGATCTCCTGACTAACACAACATGTACCGACGGGTTACAGCCCCGTCTCTCTCGTCATTCTCCCAATAGGGCAGTTCCATCGTGCCTCTATGGCGTCGAGCCTGGTGGCTAAATGTGGTTAAATTCACGACAAGGAATGGTCTGGGCAACCTTGTGGCTCGCACCCGTGTTCGTTTCTTATGCGCCCCAGACAGTGCTTTATGGCGAGCTACTAGGAAGCCTTCGTCTCATCTATCTATACTAAGCACAAAACGCATAGCGACGTTTCCCACGACTCATCAGGTTCCACAGCCGTGCTAAATCTGTGGCAGTGTGCGGACGAGGAGCACCTGGAACGTGCACACTCAGCCTGGGACACAAACGGTTGCATCAGCGATGCAGATTCCATGGATTCGCGGTTGACCTCGCTTGTTGCAGCACGCCTCGGCGCTGAGTCCCAGATTGGACACGTGAGTTTGCCCATGACCGGGCTGACGACCAGGCTTCCCAGCGCTTTGAAGGGACGGCAGCTCCGATACACCAAACCTACCCGTCAATCATATCGACGATCTTCGGGAAATTCTCCTGGGATTCCCACCCAGCCGTGCATAATCCGAAAACGAGGTCAATCTGACTGGAACCCTGGGTGATGCTACGCAACGAACCCAGATTTGCATCTTGGCGGCTGTTACAATCCCGGCCTGCCTCAAGCTGCTGTGTGAGAATACTGTACTTTTGGCCAGCAGAATGTTTTTGGTGGTATACTGCCTGGTTTACTTGGTGCCGAATATGATCCTTACCTCGGAGAAGCCTGCCTCGGTATTCTGAGACCCGCGTACGTGGGGCAGGGCTGCCGCGTAGCCTCACGAGGCTCGCTCGTATGCTCCAGATAGCTGGGTACTTTGGCGACGGGCCGCCCCGGCAAGGGGTTCTCGGTAACTACTAACCGAGAACGTGGCTACGGCACATACCGCCGGCCCAGCACGGCGGACAGAGCTGGGCGTCATCTCGCAAGTGACAGCCGGGCACTCGCTTCAGTGTTTGGCACATTTGCGAAGGACGACTCGGGCTTTGGCCAAGCCTTCAGATCCGCATGAAGAAGCTTGCGGGGTAAAAAGCTGGACAATTTCGGCCTCACCTTGAGAGCTTCCTCGGTACCAGTCCGCCAAATTATGGAACACACCTTGGGTTTCACGACACCCGAGATCCACACCGGGGCACGCGCGTTCGTTCAGGATCGGCTCGTCGTCCTGTGGAACCACAACGGCGGGGTCGGTGGCGCTCTTGATACAGAGCTGGGCACCAAGAGAGAGGGCCAAAACCAGAGGTGGCTTCGGCTCCCGTTGGTTCATGTCTGGTTTCATCGTCCTCGATTAGGTGAGAAAGTGGCTTTGTTCGACCAGCCATCCTCATCCCCCTTCCGAATACGGCTAACGCTCACCTTGAATTGTGGCCGTGAGAACTCCCCCTTCTGGGCCTGGCTGGTCTTTGTACAAGTGTCACCAGAGGCAGAGACAGGGTCGGCTAGGGGAAACGTTCAAGGGACCAATCCCGCGATGATATCGACGTCGTTGCTCACCCTCCGATCTGGCTGAATTGCTCGACACGGCGCATGAACAGCTGCGGAGGTTGTCGCCTAGTGTTCGTCCGGTTACCCCTCCCCCCAAACCCCATCTCGCCTTTTGGATGCGGCAAAACACTTTAGTTGGCACGTGGAGCGGGTTTTGGCAATAGGATGTTTGACCATGGGTGTAAAATTAGACACGCATGAAGATGTAGCGCGCGGTCACGGTTCGGGGGCACGTCAGAAGCGCAACCGGGACATCGCCGCGGAACCAACGATTACGGGTAATTGGGCATGCACAGGATGACGCCGTTATCGTGTTCCCCCTTGTTACGGTCGCGCGTGTCTCCTCCTGCGCGCCCATCCACACGATCGGGTGGCTGTAGGGCAAGGGCTCTGCTGACCGGGACATTTCGCACGCACTGCAGCCGGCGTGCCTGCATTCACGTCCCCGTCGAATTTCCCAGGGGCGTGGGAACGGGGCAGGACAGAAGCCGCTGGATGGGCACCCGAAGGCAGCTCCTACGGCAGCAGCACGTCTGCTGACCACGCCTGGCTGGACCGTAGACAGCAACGCGGAGGGCGTAACTGCGCAGCAACAGTCTGACCGGCTGGCCAGTACCCGCAAGTTGAGCCGAGACTCAGTAGTAACGGTAGACAGCCTGGAACCAAGCCACTGCGTAGGACGGGCGCGACGCAAGCCCGCGTCGGACGAACGAATACCAGGCCTGGGGACAACGGCGATCGTCGGCCGCCGGTGTCAGATTGTCGTACGTAGCACGGAGAGTTGAGATGGTGGATGGTGGACGCCGTCCGCGGATCGACGACTTCAGTTCGTTATCCCCAATTATTCTTGTGCGAGGTGCGCCCCAAGATCTCGCAATTAAACGACGCTGTTGAACCGGACATATAAGATGGGCTGACATTGCACGCCCCGCGTAAGACTTGCATTGCAGGAAGAGGAGACATACTACACAATTAGAGAAGCCATAGCGAATGCGCCGGCCTGCTACCTGCTGCCTTCTCGTTCAGGTCTTGTGTTTCTGTCGGGCAGCAGCGGTTAATTCTCCTCACGGCCAAACCCCGTCTCTTTCTCGTCCTCTCGTCAGCAACAGCATTTCCTTCCTTGGTTCGCCCGCAACAACTGGCCTTCGTCACTTGCTGCAGATCTCTTATTACACAGAGATTCCATCCCAAGATTTAGACGAGAAACCACTATATCCGCGACCTGCCCGACGCAGGTAAGTGCCGACGCTGCTGCTGCGTCACCCCGCGTCCTCGCATAGCGCGCAACGTGGGTTCTCGATACTCGTCCGACGTACCGCCCCAACGGCCAACGACAGATAGTAATCAAGGAATGAGTGAGCCAATGGGATGGGAAGCAGCCGGCCTCGGCGCGGCGGAACTTCCGAGTGTTCCCTTACCTCGTTGTCCGCGTGAACAGTGTCTCGGTATCGTTGGCTGTGACAACGTGCGGAAGCGACGTGCTTACAGACGGCTGTGCATACTTGGCAGCTCGTGATCAGCGGGCCAGTGAACATCGGGCCACACATAGCGGATAGCTTCCCAGATGTGACTGTTTGAGAAGTCAGCAAGGCACTTGAGGCAACAGCACGGCGAAGTCAGGGGCGCGGCACGCCCGAGCGAGACGTACCTGACGTGAACGATCTCTAATCCATCTTTGACCTCTTGAGGCAGGTCTTTGACGTCCTTGCGATTTGACGAGGGCAGTAGAACGGTCTTTACTCCAGCCCTTAAAGCTCCGATCAATTTCTCCTTGATTCCGCCGACAGGCAGGACCTTGCCTCGAAGCGATATCTCTCCCTAGTAATAGGATTCGCATTAGTCCTCGGTTCCATAATGCGCGTGAGTTGGGCGGTGCAGTACTTACAGTCATTGCGATGGTAGGTGGCACAGCACGGCCTGAGAATAAAGAGATCAGAGCTATCGTCTGGGCTATTCCTGAGCTAGGACCGTCTTTGGGAATTGCGCCGCTGGGACAATGGACATGAAGCGATCGGTCCTTCATGATGTTCTGTGAGGGCTCATGGACTAGGCCAAGCTCAAAGGCGTGCGCTTTTACCCACTATTGAAACTTAGTACACTGGATGCGTGAAGTGGTACAGAGTATGCGAATGGAGTTCCAACCGAAAGATGGCATGAAATGCAATGACAGCAGAGTTTGTAGCATATAAAGACTGTGAAAGATGGAACACTTACAGTGAGAGCTACTTCAACACTCTCCTTCAAAACATTTTGTAGGTTGCCCGTGAGCTGAACCGTGCCGGCGCCGGGAAAGTCTTGCACTTCGATAAAGAGGATGCTGCCATTGCCTCCTGAACTGTAAGCCACTAGTCCAGTGACAATGCCTGGTCGGCTTGTCTTCTCAGCGATCTCTTCCTCGAACCTCTCGATACCAAGGATGTTCTCGACATCCTCGACTGTGAGCTGCGGCTTGTAGGTTTCCAGTCGCCCGTTGTCTTTGGCATCGGCATACTCGACCGCTTTGGCTCGGCAACACGATCCGATCTCGCGCTCCAAATTGCGGACGCCGGCCTCACGAGTATACGAGTCGATGATCTTTGCGACAACCTCCTCGGTAAATTTGATCTGCCCCTCCGCCAGTCCGTTAACGCGGATTTGCTTCAGAATAAGGTGCTCGGTTGCGATATGTCGCTTTTCGACTGTCGTATAGCCAGGCAGGTAGATCATCTCCATGCGGTCCATTAGGGGAGCTGGGATCGTGTCCAAACTGTTCGCTGTCGCAATGAACAGCACCTTGCTCAAATCTATGGGTGTATTGACGTAATGGTCCGTGAAGGTGTGATTCTGCTCCGGGTCCAGGACTTCCAGCATCGCTGCTGACGGATCGCCCTGAAAATTCGCGTGGCCTAGCTTGTCAATCTCGTCAAGAAGGAAGACGGGATTTGCGACGCCAACTTTTCGTAATCCCTGGACTATCAAACCGGGCATAGCGGCGACGTACGTTCTGCGATGCCCACGGATTTCCGCCTCGTCTCTCACACCTCCAAGTGAAATTCGATGGAACTTTCTGCCCAAGGCCTGTGCCAGCGATCGAGCGATGCTGGTCTTTCCAACCCCTGGAGGGCCAACAAGCAGCAAGATTGGTGACTTGTCCATCATCCGTTTGCCCTTCAATAATGCGAGCCTCGCGTTGCTCACCTTGACCTGCTCATCCACATCGCCGGTACTGGGTGCGCTTTCTTTGCCTGCTTTGCTCAATCCCAAGCTGGCGGTTTCTTCCTGCGCCTGTTTTATCTTGGCGTCAATGTCCTCGTTGATGGACTGCTTGAGTCGCAGCACCGCAAGGTACTCTAGGAGTCGCTTCTTCACCTTATCCAAGCCGTAGTGGTCGTCATCCAGCTGCTTTCTAGCTGCTGTCAGAGTATTTGGTCCCAATCGGTCTTCGGTCACCGTAGTCCAAGGTATCTCTGCTAAGGTCTCCAGGTATGTCCTCGTGACTGCATAATCTGCCTGGGCGGGGTTCATCTTCTTGAGTCTTTTGATCTCTTTCTCGGCGATCTTGGCGGCTTCCGGTAACAATTTGGCCGCCTCCAGCCTCTTTTGTAGTTCTTCGATCTCATTGGGCTCATCATCACCATCATCGCCGCCACCGGCCTGGCCCCTGCCCCTTTGGGCTGAAAATGGTATCGCAAACCCGTTCATGGGGCTGCGGACCGGAGCGCGCGACTTCCTCTGAGCCTGGTCTTGGCCACTGTCCTTATCGTCCGTGTCAATGATGATGGGGATCGCAGATGTAGTGAAGCTAGTGATCTTGACATTATTCTTGATGTTCCCAACTTGTCGGTCGAGCAAGTTGATCACATAGCTCATCCTTTCCTTCACATCAAACAAGGACAGAACTTTGAGCTTCTCTTGAAAGTCAGTCTCGCAAACATTGGCCATAAAATCAGCCAGAAAGCCCGCTTCAGCCAGTGTCTTCTGGTTGATGAACCAGTCTAGTCTTCTTGCGAGGATCGGTGACAGAGCTGGGGAGCCTGACGGTCGCGGTAACAGAGCGGCAAACCGAAGTATAGCCACAAGCTCTCGAGATAAAAGCCTCAGGCTTGTGAACATCTCCTGTACCGAGTGGTCATCGGATAGTACTAAGATGGAGTGTTAGCAGGGATCCGGACAGCACTATCTCTTGATTTAGAGGTCCTAGATAATCAGACAGAAAGACCCTGGGGGTGGAGAGGACATGAGAATCCAGGCGAACAGGTTCGCAGGACGTTGGTCCTTAGCTATCGACATAAGATGGCATGTGTCACCATATGCGAAGCACTACCCTCCTCCCCTTCCAATATCATAACCGATACTGTTCTGGTTCTCTAGGTCCCTCCCCAGTGTTCTCCGTTCTTGGTCCCGGACATCCCGCAGCGACAACGTGGGTGCCTCACCTTCATCTTGATGGTAGGTTATCTTGCCCTCAAAGTAAGGCTGCGTCTGGTAGATCTTATCCACCTTTACTCTTGCGACGCCCTTCACGAGCAACGAGAATTCCCCCGTGCCGCGGCCCTCGACGCCGGTGATCTTTGCGGCTACGCCGGAATTGAACAGGTCTTCCTTGGTCACAGAGGTAGAGTCAGGGCCGCCGACGTCACCCTTAGAGTGGTCCTTCTCTCCGTTCTCGATAAGGAGTTGACCGTTCGGGCCCATCAACGACAGGACTCGGGCCTGGGGCACACATGCTATGGGCACGCTCTCTATCCTGCCCTTTGAGGTCCTAGAGCCGGCGCGGCTGTAGACGGTGGAGAGGAGTGCTGGTATGTCGGGCCGGGCTGACGACACGGGGATACGGTTGACGATGCCGGGCAGGAGGACCATGCCCTGTGGGAGGGGGATGATGGGCAAAGTTGCCGAATGTGACCGAGGCATGGCGGTGATGAATGATGGCTGTTCTTATCGGGGAGGGTGGAAATCTCAGTATGGAACGGGAGTGCAAGTGGTTCGACGAAATGTCTTGAATCTGCGTTTTGCGGGGAAAGGGTGCCAAGTATTATAGAATGGTGTGAGTGATTGACGAGGGGGGATGTGAGGTTCATGACAAGCTACTTAAGCTAGGTAGATGCAGTGTGCACCCTGGAAAGTTACCGTAGTAATCTGCCCGAGCCGAGGCTAAAGCGACCCGCTGAGGCGTGGGCGCATGTCACTCGACCTCTTCGCCACATGCGCATAGAATACGATCGAATCACCACAGACAGCAGCTCTCAGGGACGTCTCGATGAAATGGGGGTGTAAGTGCATGCTTCAGACGCAATCTCCGATAGTCTCGCCTTTGGCAGAAATGCAGGACCAGATATATTCGGCAGACTACGAGCAGTGACATCGTCCAGGAAAACGTTCCCTCTCGATCACCTGGAGGAGCGTCAATACAAGCCCCGAGATCGCTACAGTGGGTGGCATGGCTCGTGCGCGTTGCACTCCAGGCACCCCTGCCACTAAGCCCCAGCCGTAAAGTGGTCTTCCCCAAGGCGCGTCACCTAGATTTCTGGGACGCGTCTCCGGCACCCCGCCAACCTTTCTTCTTCCTACCAACATCCAACACCAACACCACCGCCCCACACTCACGATGAGTATGCATTCGCCCCTCCTCTCACACTTGCATCCTTCAGACTAACGTCTATGGCAGCCTCATACGGTGGCTTCACCAAGACCTCTTACGGCGCCCAAGGTGGCGAGGACGGAGGCGGCTTCGTCTATAGCGCGTCCCAGTCCGGCAGCCAGGGTGCTCAGGGCGGACAGAAGGTATGTGCGAAGCTCACAACCACGAGCATCACTACAGCACAGCGTCTTTCCCTTCCTAATGCTCTTCACGTTCCCGGCATGGTCTAACACGCTCCTCTCCCGCCAAAGGGCTTTGCCGACGAGTCCCTCCGGCCCGTGACCATCAAACAGCTCCTCGACCTCGAAGAGGCCTACCCAGGCGCCGAATTCTTGATCGATGGGCACCCCATCACGCAGGTGACCATCGTCGCGCAGGTGCGCTCCGTGAACCCGCAGTCGACCAACATCACGTACCGGCTGGACGACGGCACGGGCACCATCGACATCAAGAAGTGGGTCGACCCCGACAAGCAGGAGGAAGCGATTCCGAAGTTCGCGCTGGACCAGTACGTGCGCGTGTGGGGGCGCCTCAAGTCGTTCAACGGCAAGCGGCACGTCGCCGCCCACTTCGTCCGCCCCATCGACCATTTCAACGAGGTCACCTACCACCAGTTGGAGGCCACGTACGTGCACCTGTACTACACCAAGGGCCCGCTGGATGGTGCCGACGGGCAGAACGGAAAGATGAACGGCGATGGCAATGCGGACGCAGGCCAGGGCATGTTTGTTGATCAATACGGCGGGCAAAACGGCAGGAGTGAGGAGGCGGCCAAGTTGGGCTCGTGTGGTCCGAACGCGAGGAAGATGTACCAGTTCCTGACGAACACCCCGGGTGGCAACGAGGGTGTGCATCTGAACCTTATCACGAGCAGCACAGGGCTGTCGACCCGAGATATCTTGGGTGCGGCGGATGAGTTGCTTGCTAATGGCCTAGTGTACACCACTGTAGACGACGAGACGTGGGCAATACTCGAGTACTGATCGGGGAAATTTGCCTGGCTTTGATGTTGTCATGGAGGTCATGGGAGGTTCACGTTCTACCAGGTCCAGCATGTCTTGGTGGTCTGAGCGGCGTTTTTGTAGGCAGGGTATTGCCTCTTTTTTTTTTTTCGTTTTTATTGATGATAATACCTATGATGTAGGGACTGGACTGTTTGATGGCTAAAATGACGAAACCAGAAACTGCCCATAGGCTTGCTGAGTGCCAAAAAGTGCCGGTAACGACTGTTAGTGAAGAAGACATGGGATAGTTGTTGAAACCTCCGACGACACCTGAGACTTTGCAGTAAACTGGTGCAAATTCCCGAAAGCACGATGGCTCTCTCAACGTTTTCCACGGTAACACGACCGAAAAAAAAAAAAAGACACACATGCACACACGTCACACTGAGAAGCACGCATCAAGGAACAAGACGAGCTACAGCAGGCCGAGCATCGTTGGTGCTCAGCCATGCACTCACTGTCAAGGATCCGACGGTGATCCAGCAACACCACGCTTCCTGAGGCCCGGGGCGGATGACCCCCGCCGGCGGGCCCAGGCTGCAGCAGCCCCACAAGCTGCTCTCCTACGCCATCTTGATGGCAGCAGTCGTCTTGGACTTCAGGCCATTGACAGGCGCGGCAGTGCTGTTAGCAAACTTGGGGGCGGGCTGAGGCTCACGGACCATAACTGACAGCTGGACCGGCGCAGGTCCACGCTTGAGGAAGATCTCCTTCTTAACCACAAAGCCAAACTTTTCGTAGTAGGCGTTGTTGGCTAGGGAACTCGACTCAAGGTAAACAGGCCTGTTCTCAGCATCAGCCTGTAGAGGCATGTTAATACCAGGCTGAGACCATCGCGGAAAGGGGCTGGCGTAAGGGACATACTCTCTCAATCATGGTCTGGAGAAGCCTGCGAGCATAGCCACGGCCTCGGGCATGCGGCTTGGTCCCCAGGTACACGAGATAATAAGCGTTATTATCTCGCTCGCCGAGGACCTCCAACTTGGTGTCGTGCAGGAGCGGCAGGAGCTCATTGTAGTAACGCTCCCTGCCCTCCGCGGAGAGCTGGAAGTAGAGCCGCCACATTCCGCTCCTGAGTATCGTCCACCAGTCGTCCATGTCGCAGCCGGGCGGCATCCAGAGGGCGACCCCCTCGTAATCCGGACCGATGACGTGGACCTCTCCTCGGAGGCAGTGGGCCGCCACGAGGTAGTTGAAGATGTCGACGTGCAGTCGCCACTTCTCCTCCTGCGACAGGCTGGCCATGTCGTCCGAGTTGAGCAGGTAGTAGGACAGGTCGTCAGCCGCGAAGGCGTGCGCCAGCGAGAGCGCGACCTCCTTACACTCCGCCATGTTGATAACCCGGACGGCCTCGCCCCACTTCTTGGGCACGAGCGAGTGCTTCAACTCGACGTAGGTCACGGTAGAACTGCTTACGTTCGCCATGCTGGGCTGTCTGCTCCATGAGGGAGGAGGGTCAGCTGTCAAGCTGACTACATTGACGCATACGAGGGGTGAATTTCTCACCTGCTCCAATCTAAGTACTGCGTTTATTTAAGTTACTGTCGCCCGTGTGGTCTTTCGAGAGTTGCGACCTCGAAACGGGCATAAAGCGAGAGGGGTGGTCAAGGCAGTAGAGTGAGGTGCGTTTGTCAACAGACATCAAGGCGTAGGCTTGACGAAGAATCCTCAAATGGGTATCTGGGGTGTAGGGACGAGGTTGAAGTAACTCGAGGTTACCGGCCAAATCGCACGAGGTCTGCTGGTTGTTTGGAACGCTGGAGCGTGGCTATAGGTAGAGAAGGTGAGGTCGTTTTATACGCCGCAGGTTAGTCCGTGGAAAGACAACTCCGTGCAGAAGTTTGCGGTCTTTTGTGTTTATCTGGATATCATGCAAGGTGTATGTGTGTACAAGACGTCCTGATTCAAAGGTTTGATATGAGGCTGCGCTTTGAGGAGAGGGGAGACATAGGAGCCGTTGGGAGGCGGGAGGGTTAAATAGGCGTGCACTGACTGGCTTTGGCCCGGTCACTAAAGCGTTCGGAGTTGGGGAGTAGCGCTACACCGAGGACGCCATCTTGGCTGAGACTAGGTGCCACTGGGCGCGGGATGCTCGCCTGTAACCGTCTGAATAGGAAAGATCCACTGGAGCATGTCATCACGGTAAGCCGCAGGGTGAAACTGCCCGAATAAGCCGACTTTGCCGGAAACCTCGCCGGCGCGCCCAGCCATATCTGTTGCATCCCGGGCTTAGATAGAGAGAAATATGGGCCTCCGGGGAAGACAGTGGAGAAGAGGGCCAATAGAGGAGATAAGTCAGGACACTGACCCTGGGTTGACGGACCAGACAGACCATCTCGAGAAAGCATTACCTAGCACGACCTAGGTGGCCGAATCCACAATACGACGGGAGATGCATGTGCAACGCAATGCTGGCTGGCTATGCTGGGTAACCGTGAGCGCGAATCGTCAAGCCGTGCCCAATCAATTGCATGCAGTGGAGGTCTCGTGCTCATCCTTCGGCTTGTTGCTTTCTCCAACCTCCAACCAGCACGTTTTGACTTCCTCGGCGGAGACGGCACTGGCATAACTTATGAGGCCGGACGGCAAAGAGATCGCACAGAGGTGCCACAACAACGGGATGCCAGTTGGCAGATGCCTCTGCAGGATCCTTGCCAATTGTTCTATTAGTGCTGAACTCGAAAAGCAGACGATGCCGGACTTTCCTAACTGCCGGGGAGGGATATCTTCCGAGTAACCTAGGTCATAAGACCCTGTAATGCATGAAGTGAAGAAACCAATGTCCCTCCTGTCATCTTTCATTATATCTTTTCCGAGCCGAGGGAAGGAAGGTCGACTCAATCGCAGCGCGTCTACATGCGCCTAATCTGCTGCTCGTTGGTGTAGGCCTCCAGGCCCGAGTCGAGATGCGACCACCACTCAAAGAGCATCGAATTACAGATGAGCTTGAACCATGGCGTGAACTTTAGCGCGGGATCCTCAAACTTCTTCTTCAGCTCGTCCGCGGTGACGTATTGCGTGGCCTGGACCTCGTTCTCGTTGATGTTAAGATCAACATTGGCCTTAATGAACAGGATATAGTCGACTAAGGCAGAAGTCAGCGGGATGTTTTCGTTCCGTATTGGGACGCTTTGCACAGCTACAGCGCAGACATACTCTCATGCTCGCCCCACTTCCCGTCGCTCGGCGCCTTGTAGTGGATACGTGTGAGGAAGTGGAAGTCCTCTAAGGGCACCTGCTCCTTCTTGATGCCCAGCTCGTGGTCCAATTTCCTCTGCGCCGCCCTCTTGACGCCCTCGACACACTCTGCCAAGTTGGAGCCGGTCTCGCCGGGGATCATCAGGGGGTGGGAGCAGCAGGTGTTGGTCCACATGTCGGGGAAAGTGATCTTCTCCGAGGCGCGCTGCTGCAGGAGCAGTTCGTTCTTGTCGTTGAAGAGGAAGACGGAGAAGGCTCGGTGGAGGAGGCCCTTGTCGATGTTGGTCATGAGGTGGCCTGCGTGTGGCGGTCAGTCGATTGATGTCTGCCTCGCCGGATCCTGGGCGACAGAAGAGGCCATTGCTTACAGATCTTCTTGCTTGCCGTGCCAATTGCCTGGTCATTGTCGTCAAGGACGATGCACACCTCGTCCATGAGCCGAATCTGCTCCTCATCGTGACCGTCGAGCTCCGAGGTGCTGCTTGTATCTATGTCTGGGAACAGGCGCAGGATGGTCTCGGCGGAGATGGACGTGGTCTGAGGTGCCTCGACCACAGTGGTTGTTGTCGACATTCTTGCGTAATGATACGGATCCGTTACGAGGTCGAAGGTTTGGGAGAGTAGAAGGGGCGAAGTGACGAAACAGCTGGCAGGAATTGGATTCCTCCCGCCACTTCATCTTATTAGGTTCACCCAGAACAAAGTCCCTGCAGGGGCCAGCGCAGCGGGGCAGAGCTGGGGCCTTGTGCTCGGTTGGCCGGCGCCGGCGATTGTGCCGGTTTCGGTTCCGAACTGAGCTCTTCCTGCCTTTCGGCTTCCTGGATTCATCCTCCCTCATCGTACTCTGTAGGTTCTCCTTCACAATATATATATACAGCAGTCTACGACCAACGAATACATAACCGCTGAGCTCTTCGCTTCCCGGTTCGTCAATTTCTGGCTGGAGAAAGGTTCCAAGGTTGGCGTTAATAAGGGAAACTGATACAGCATCAGACTTCCGTAACAGAGTTTACGCTACTGGTGCGAGTACCGAGGCGGCCCAGGGAACTGTTTCATCTAAAGCTAGGCAGGTAATTCTGACTGCTGAATTTAAAAGCCAGCCTAAGGAATAATAAAGGCAGGGCTGACTTTGTGAGGAGAGCCTGTGATTGAGGCAAAGAATAACGAGACAAAGACGACGAGATCTCAGTTATCGACTCTGCTTGAGCTCGTGTCTCTCACATGCTGTGGCTGCATCTTCCGAGCCTGGCGCTCGAGACCAGGTGTCTGGTGCCCATTGAACAAGCAGATTCTGCAGACAGTCTTAGTAGTCCTTCCTCGTGCAATCAGGCAAAATTAACTTCAGCCTCGTTCAAGGGTGGTCAGTGAAGATCTGATCAGCCATTTATGGTTCCCGATCAAGCCAGTAGTCCGATAAGTAGCCTGCGGCGGAGAGACATCCGTCTTCGTCTAGTGGCCCTGGGGGCTTCTTTGTCAGTTATTTTCAGGATCAACACCTGGATCGTAGGCAGTCGTTGCGACGGACGCTCCGGAAAATTGACTGGAATGAGATACAGTTGCTACTTTACGAAATAGTTTTATCCTGGCCAACCGTACTGTACATTTAACGAAGCGGAACTCAGCTTGTTTCCTGTGCTCGTCTTAATTTACCTTGTACAAAACCCTTTCTAACATGTAGTTTAGATTCTCCTAATAAGTAAGGAATACGAGACTCTGGAGTCTATAATTATGGTTTTGGAGGACTTTTTCATCCCAAGCTAGAGATGTTCACACAGAAACAATTATACAGATGAACTTCCGCGCAAGGCGTTGTATGACAAGCGCTCAACGTCCTCTTGAGACGAGAGACCGGGTTCACACTTGTATAGTGACGCGTATTGAGGCCGTAAAGTCGGTCTTTGGCTACTTTCCAGTAAGATTACGTCTCCAAAGCCACTATTAATATAGCGATCCCGTCAAAGGGCTTGACACGGTAGCGATAAGAGTAACTATGTAAAAAGAATCCTTCATGCAGGAGCTGTTATGAGTAGTTCGTGCCTGGTACCCATTAACCGAAAAGAAGAACCTTGTTCAGAAGGTCTTTGATGGAATGTAGATTTCGAGTCTCTCACCCTTCATTATCCACTAAATATAGTGAGCCGTAGCCATCACCCAGACGTGGATGCTCTGGTTGATGCATAGCTGCCCTGGCTATGCGACAGACGCTGCGAACATAGGCATAGAGTTTTTTTGGTTTTTGTGAGACGGAAGCGCCTCGAATGAGGCTAGGGATATAGAATTGTTGGGCTTGGAAGAGGGTTGAACAGAGAGCTGCGTTTTAAAGCTCCCTACCTAAAACCGCGAGCATCCCTCGTGAGATGATTTCGCTGGTCTCCCCCTCCCTGCAAGTATACATTCTCACTTCTAAGAAGTTAGCCTAACGTCCCAGGTCATCTTGCAGGTCGCCGGAAAAACAACCTTGGAACAAGCGCACGGAAGAGAACTTGGTAAGTCATGTTTTCGTTCAGGGACAGAAATGTACACATCAGGTCTGACGCAAATTTCTCATCGAACCGACCCTTGGAGCTGAAGGTGGTCCCGGGAACCTGCCCAGATTTATTCAACCCCCTTCCCCTCCCCCCCGCCCGCCCTCAAGGAGTGACATCGACGTGACCTGCTTCCTTCGCCAATACACTAGCTAGCAGACAACCGCGAATCCCCCCACTTCAAATCAACTATTAAGACGATGGCAGAACACCGATAGACAGGCGGTTCCGATGCGTGTCTCATGGAGGAAAGGAGGACTGGAATACGCGGATACATTTGTCTCCCGCCCCAGGCCATCCTGCCTGCGCTAAAAGCGGTAACGACCTCGCCTCTATGCATTGCGACTCTATGCCGACGAGTGTGATGGGACGATCGCATCACGTGAGGGAACACCATATGGTCTTCGAAAATATTGCGAAGGGTATAATGAGATTGTTGATTTTTTTGACCAACCACACGCAGGACGCCGTGAACCTATTCGAGGAGACATAGACGAGAAAGTCAGGAATTATAGTGGTAGCTGAGGACCAAGGTGAAGAAAGAGAAAAGTTGTTAGAAACCCTGGGTAGTAGAAAATAAAACTGTAAAGTGTCCATAATCCTCGGTTTGGCAAGAGAGGCGCGGAAAGCAGAACGAGGCCATGCCTGGTCATGTTCCATAAAGAGCCCGAAATTCCACCTCGAACTCCCCCAGAAATGCAGGCCTCTGGCTGTCCGTCCATATCATCTGGGAGAGAGAACTCGACTCCCCAGCCGATGCAAATGTGTCGTATAAAATCTAGGCGTTGCAGGCGATCCGTCGAGTCTCGGGAACTCGGGCCTTTGCCTAGCTTCATCCTAAGCCATGCTCTTGGTGGACTTCTTTCGAGGCCCACCCTTGAAATTCCAACGTCTCACATTATCACGCACTTAGAGCAGCACCCGGCCTCGGCATCGTTGTCGCTGACTTCCATCGGCTTGACGGCGCCTGGTCCGTTGGACATGCCACTGCCCTGCGAGTAGCCCTGCATCTCGCGGTTGTACCGTCGGATCTCACGGACGATGTCGTAGAATGCCTTGTCGACGTTGATTCGGGATTTTGCGGATGTCTCGATGAACTTGCATCCGAACGATCTCGCCAAGTTCTCACCCTCTGTAGAACGAAAGTTAGCCAGCGAGCCCAGCATTACAGGACCCCACCCGGACAGCACTTCGGCGTACCTTGCCTGGTAACCTCCCGCTCGCCCTCCAAATCGCACTTGTTGCCTACAACCACCATGGGGAAGTAGTCCTTATCCTTGACTCGCAGGATCTGCTGTTGGAACGTAGTAATCTCCTCGAAACTCTGGCGGGAAGTGATGGAGTATACGAGTAGAAATCCTTCGCCTGTCCGCATGTACTGCTCTCGCATGGCAGAGTATTCTTCTTGACCGGCGGTATCGAGGACGTCGAGCAGGGCAACCTCCTCGTCAATGACACATTGCTTCCGGTACGAATCTGTAGGGGCGAATCAGTCTAGGGCGCTCAATTGTTGATGGAAGTCGTTGGCAACATACCTTCAATCGTTGGGTCGTACTCATCGACGAAATGGCTTTGGATCAATTGAATCGTAAGACATGATTTACCGACACCACCTCCACCAACTACCACCAACTTGTATTCTCTCAAGAATTGCTAGAGATGACGGTCAGCTGGGCCGTAGCGCAGAGCAACAACAGGCGGATGGATGAAAGATTGACGCGAGGACAGCATACCTTGGAGGCCATTGTGTTCTGTTTCTGCGGTCACGACAAATGGGGCGACCCGGGTATGTATTGATTTGACACGAGCTCGAAACTAAAGACGACCAGAGCGGACGAAAGGGTATCGAGCGGAATCCGACCAAAGGGGGCGCACTGCTGCCGCGAAGTCGACGGATTCGTAGCCGGAGGAAGGCTGGATACTTGTGTGAGAAGAGGAGATGGCGATGCCCGTTTGTTGCAGTTTCCCGATTCCTCAGTAGCCGCCAAGCAAAGTCAAGTCGAAACACGCCCAAGAGTCAAGTCACCAGGAAGAGGCAGTCAGCGCGAGACCGAGCCAATCGACCAATTGAACGCAGTAATGCCAGGGTGCCGGGTTTTGACGTCCAGTGTTCCAGCGCGACGCACAAAGTGATTGCAGGACTCGTTCGCTAATGGACACAAGGGCGAGTGATGTGCCGCGAAGTGAAGATTGGAACTGCGGTGCGCGCAGGAAAGAGATGGAATCTAGGTGATAGAGTCGAGGTACGGCAGGGTAAGGAGGGAGAGAAGGGAAATGGCGCGGATGGGCGAAATGGGGTGGTAGGACGAGTAGAACCTGGGCCCGCCGACTGGGACTGGGGGCAGGCCACGCTAAGCTACAAAACGCTTTGTCCACCGGCGGGGGGGTTACGGTAGCTTCTTCCTGCCTGATGCCTGATCAGTGCAAGGTGAGTTGAGTTCCACAGGCCAGAGGGAAGAGGGTACCTAGGTACGGGAGTACATGTCAGATGTGCCTGACCAGGGCACAGTATGACACTACCATGGTACTTAGTAGAGGACGTCTGTGATGGCGGGGCCGAGGACGCCCAAGCCCTGATGATTGGTCTTCCCAGAGCTAGTGAGACAAGTATACAGTGCGAGCTCCCCTCAGGGTTAGGGGTATCACCGAGATGCCGGTCTCAGTTTGCATGCATTCCAGGAAGTCTTCTGGACCTCTGACGAAGACCAAGCTTCCGTCTGAAGATTACTACCCCCAATATCCCACTATGCAGCATTCTCAAGCCCTCATGGAGAATTGTCTGGGGTATTATGTAGCGCAGCTACTGAGCAGGTGAGTTTCGTCCAGCGACATGTGGTGCCAGCGATGGGCGTATGCTGGACGTGAAAGGCGGGGACAGGGGTGGCGGTCTACTGTAGGGGTCCAAGCGTGTACCGGTTCTATTCTACTGTCTGCCCCCTCTTGTCCACCACACACCAACGTCAAGCCAGATACGTCCGTATATCAGCTGCTAGTGAGTAGAAAGGGTGTGGAGGTGGATCTCACGGCAACACTAATCATGTGTGATCATTCTGGAGGGGTCTGGGCTAGGTGAACTACCTACAGTCGAATTTTACATGCGATTACTGAGTATCTGCTACTAGTGGTAGTAGTGGGGAGGATCGTCAGTGTCGCCAACACGCAGCATGGGGCCGCCCCCTTGAACTATGCCGCATCAGCGCCGACCTGCGTCAGAGGATCGTGATCCGTCTTCCGTACATGCACCCAATATGCCTTGCACGTTGACGCCCTGTTGAGGCTCAAAGGGGTGGCTGACCGTATGCATCCCGCCCATCTCACACACCCACCTTGCAGCACGGGCGTCGCGTGGCTATTTCTGACCTCAACTTAGAGGGAGGAATTTACCATCTTGCTACGCGGTCAGCAATCCTGCAAGATTCCAACCTGAAAAAGCTATTGCGACGCTGGCAGACACGCGACAGATACCCCCAAGCCAGTCCGGCCGCCCCGGCCAGGGTGATTAGGAATGGGGAAGTTCTGGCGCCACGCGTTCTCAGACATACTTAGTATGCCGGCGCTTTCATAGCAGTCCAGACTATGTCTTTCTAGGTGCGCTTGCCGCAGTTGTGTGATCTTGCCAGGGACACAGCGAGGTCTCGCCGCAATATAAATAGGCTCCACGCAGGTCAAGACGCATCTGGAGTATCACCAAGCACAGCCCGTGTCACGATAAGTACTTCCTACGGATCCGACCCTCCTCCTCAGCCGGCCGAGACGTACTCACAGATTTGCTCGATCCGAGGTGTGATCCTTGTCACACAGCGATGGCGTCACTTGACAGCGACAGGCGGAGAGGCGCGCAGGGCGATTATCCCATACCAGGTCATACATACTGCAGTAGGAGGTTATCACTCCGGAATCTCGTTGAGCCGCCCGGCGGGAGCGCTGTCATGATTCCTGCGCGAGCTGGAGAATGCAGTCGAAATGCTGAGTCTACCTAGCAAGCCGAGGCTGTCTGCGTGGCAACCTACACTGTGCAGCATCCGCGGTTATGTTGTGCTGTAGCCTTCTGAGTCAGGCCTATGATTGACAACTTAGATCCTCTACCTCAGTGCCCCCCCCGCTCAGTCATATCCGAACGGGAATCTCGACTATTAAATTTCGTAATCAAAACCCATTTCACGATATCTCGTCATTGGACGTCCCCGAGGACTTTTAACATCTGGACTGTGTAGGTCAGATGCAAGGACTCGTGAGGGCGCGGCAAAAGGCCTCGAGGGTACTACTTGTACATCATAGTAGACTTGGCAAGAGTGTGGCCATCATGGCCCACGCCTTATGCTTAACACTGAAGAGAGAGCAATAACAAAGCCATCATCTTCAGCAAAGCTACAAATGGGACCATGATCCAATCTCTGAACTCTATCAGAGATATGGAGGACGACATCAGTCTCCAGCTCGGCAGCCGGAGCGAGCCCTGGTAAATCAAGCATGCGTAGAGGCCCCGGTTGTGAGATTCATCCCATCTCCTCCCGGAATATCCCGTGCACACGATAAATACAATCTTGATGTTCATTTGTTTCCAGATTTCTGGGCAGATCGATATGAATGGACGAGGAGGCAACCAGATAAGTGATTGTCGGTCAACCCCTTTTCACGAGGCAAGCCTTGACGCCCACTCGAGTCGCTAGATTGGAGCAATTGCGTGACATGGAAATGAAAGCGGGAACAAGCCAATTTTACGCGCCGGCCAATTGTGACTAGGTACGGAGTGCGGACGTACTCACCGCTTGCGCTCGGCCTCACTCCAGCGAAAACGATAAGTCAGCTCGGGCAATTCGACGACAACGGTAATGACCTTCGAGAATACTGGGAACCCGGAATTGCCGCATCCGGAGCAGGTAGTCGGATCGCAGTATGCGTCCAAGTCGGAGATGTCATCGCCTAGACACAAAAAGCTGAACTGCGTTGCCACGGACACTAAGCTTGAGGTTTAGGTAGATTAGCGTCCCCAAAATCGGATTTAGGTTGGGCAATCACACTTCAAGCTTGAGGCTATCCGGAAGTCCGCTCTCCCTCCACCACGTGGCGAACCCCGTCGGCATGGATGGCAGTACCTGCAAGAGACCTTGCTCTGCATGCCTTTCTGCAGACCGCCGACGGGTTGCGACTAGCCTCTCACAGCACCAGACTCTACAGGCAGGCTGGAACTAGTCGACGAGAAGAGAAAGTCTGCAGCAGCCCTATGGATCATCTTTGTCGTTAGGATACCCTCCCGGGCACGTGGCGGGAAATGAGACAACCTATGAGGTGGGATGAGTGCTTTGTTCTCCCGTACAGCCATCCAGACTGATATCGCCGATTCCACAGCATACGCTGCCACATAGACCATTGCGTGGAAGACGTCCAATCAACTTGACGCGCCGGGAAGCGCACTCGTTTATGCCAGGGCCACGTGAACCCGCTCTCCTGCGAGCTGTCTTAGTTTAATCTAGAAGATGGCTGCCTTCTAGATGCACGCTACCCTCCTGAATAATATTCCAGAATCCGGAGCACGGCCGGTCTAGGAGCTTGGGACCCCGTTGTCTCTCCCCGAGCACCCCGAAGTCAGGAGGTCCGTGCCCGTAATCTTACCGAGATTGACCTCGACCTTCACTACTGACAACATTGATAGATCAATGCCTGTCTCAGGGCCCGAGTCAGCGAGGCCCCATCGCTAGCCGTTGACCACAGTGCGCCGACTGCGAGGGCGACGATCTTAGACTTGGGGACCCTGCGAGCCACAGACATCTGCATATGTTGACAGCCGTTTGCAACACTGGTGCGATGTAGCTCTCCTTGTCCTTCGTCGGGCATTCCTACGTCGGAAGCTATCCTTCACGAAATACCTGGACGACGCTAGATCTGAGGAGCATCGCAGTCCAGGTCTCCTTTCACTGCGGATACTTTGCCCACGACCATCTAGATTGATGCTGCCAATTGTCACGTCTTTCGCTACCTCCGCATCGGCACACCAATCACCAAGTCTTCTGGGCAAGACGGCAGAACGCTCGGGTCGTAGCGCGGCCATGTTGAGTTCTTGCTTGGCCCGTTCACGCTATATGTGCCTCAATATATACTCGGGGGGCATTTCTTATCACAGCTAATGGTGAGACTACTGACCAGGAGCACTACCAGTAAGGGTCCATGGTTCGCGCACATGGGCCGAGGCACAGTGCCAGACTTCGGTATCGCGAATGGATACCATGCTGTCATGCGGGCGCAAGCTAAGAGTGCCGGCAGAGATGATGCCATGATGCTCATGCCTGTTACCCTGACCGACCGACCGTTGTCGAGACCATTGGATCGAACACCATCACGGAGATTGACGCGTGAGGTGTGCTCAAATCGGAAGGTCTCCGGCATCACACCCACGGGTCGTCAAGCTTTAGGCTCTTCAACGGACGGTTTCAGGAGCTTGGCCGGTACTGCTCCGATACTGTGGCAATCTCGCGTACGGCTCTCGCTGCCGATCTCCTCCGCTGCCAAGGCGGGTGCGTCCATCTCCAAGTTGTTCAGTTACACGGTAGTTGTGAACAGCACGGGTATTTGTGCTCACGAGACCGTCGACTTACAGCCGGGGCCCTGATATGCCTAGTCGGATGGATCCGTGGAGCCGGAATTTGCCATGGCATGGTGCTCTGAGCTGGTGGGAGCCGGGCTTGAGGCTGTCATACTCTGATACCGGATGAACGGGTGGCCAGACGCGGAATATATATCACTCGCAGGACCGGCTCGTACTCCGCATTTTCGCCAACATCAGAAAACACCTCTGGCCTCTGGGGTAGGACTTAGATCAATCTTCGTGGGGAAATCGACTGGCACGCTTACCGAACTTTCCACACAACTATGGGATTCTTGATTGTCTGCTTGCCCGGTGCCTTCAACTTCTTCGCATATGTGGGTCTGAACTGGCTTACAGCAAGAACTCAACTACAACACAAAGCGCGTAGCATTGGCTGGATGTATGGGAGACCCAGACCCACCCATTGTTCCCAGCCTCGGTCTTACTACGTTTCAAGCGTGTCCAAGACGGCCTCGAGGTTCCTCTACAGTCTAAATTTTGAGATATCATCCGCAAGTGGCTTGATCTAGAGAAGCACCCAAGCGTTCCCATAGCGAAATTACCAAGTTACGTGGCGACGGGCAGATACGAAGAGATTTGCGCCCCTAAGATTTGTCCTTCCAAGACTTGGAGGGAGGCAAATGGAGGAAGGCCTTAGCAGCTAATGATTCGGGGATCGTGCTATATTCATGTCCACCGTCCTTGTCCTTTCTCTTCCCCTAAAAGCTCTGAGTTGTGACTTTCACACGTTATCGTATGCGCTGGACGCTTCCCTTGGACATCAGACGATGGGGCTTCTCTATGCGCTATCTGGGAGATCATCATCCTCTCCCTCGATCTTGACCACGCGGCCCTTAACGTTTTGTGCGACGTCGGAGGCAATACTATCCAAGAACTCCTGATCCTTTCCAACCAAGGTGACGGTGTTCCTCGTCTTCCCCCACCGAGGATAGCTGCCCACCTTCACGCCTCGTGGCTCGACCTTCTTGGCTAGTTCGGTGAGGTACGGAGCTACAGCACTCTCAGGCATGGGCGTTGAGATGAGAACGCGACACGTGCCCTTGCCCTCAGGGTCTACCAGCCGTGGCGTGATGTGCGGCTTCAGGCCGTCCAGTAGACCCTCGACTGCGTGGTGTTAATCAGAAACGACATCCTTCCTATCGTATACAATACACGGTGTAGGGTGGCTTACAGAGACGAGGTACGCCAGGGAGGATGTGCACGTTTCCATTCACAACAGCCACCGGCACCCAGAGTTCCTCACGCGGAAAGAGGAATTGCTTTTCGAGTGGAATTGAATCATCTGTCGGCAGCTCAACCATCCGCAGCTTGGCAGTCTTTGCTGGGGAGTCCTCATCCCAGTTGAAAGGCCCTTCGCCTGGGCGTGGCTTGGAAAGTTTCTTCATTCGCTGATAGGCTTCCTCGTAAAGTTTGATCTTGAGCCCGAATGCCTTTGCTATGGACTGATAGGTAATATCATCATGTCTGCATGCAAGTCAGCCCAGAGAGTCTTGCCCGAGATTCGCGGGTAGCGTCGACTTACGTGGGTCCAATACCACCACTTCCGAAGCACACACTATCAGCAGGTCGCCGTCCATGGAGTTTGTTGCTCTTAGCCTCACCTAGTAACGACAAGGTCATATCGATCGCTCATCCGCCGAACGGCCTCTACAATCTCGGTCTCGTCATCTTCAATGACCTCTACCCTCTTGAGTTGCTGCTCAGGAGGATTAGCCAACGCACCCGTATGCTGGTGCCTCTGAAGCGAGGCTCTAGCATTCTCCCAATTACAGGCCAGAGCCTTGATGAAGAGGAATGGTCCTTCTTCGTGAAGAAAGGTTACGAGATTTCTTCTCCCCTTTAGGGAGATGACCCGTCCGCATCGAGAAACACAAAGACTTCCATCGACACATCCGCCATAAGGTTGTCAGAACTTACAATTCCCAGGGAGAAGCAGAAATTTGCCATGTAGTTTGAATTGCTCTTTACAGCGGAGACGCTCAGTCAGACCCTCAGCTGTCCGCATGGTGAAGCTATACTACTCACATCTTTCGTCTGTTCAACGCAGGTCAGCATACAGCCTTAATAGGTCTTGCGGTGCGTGAAGACTTGCCTTCCCCCCTAGGACTTCATCGCCAATCACCAGGCACGCTGCCGTATGTATCTTTCGGGCAAAGTTCTGCTCCGCTGTCGAAGAGGCCATGGTCCCTGCCAACAAACGTGACCCGGCCGACGAGAACGGCGCGGCGTGAGAGGACGCAGAAGCCGGCGTCGACAGATGGCGGGCGATTTGGGACAGACGGGAGAACATGAAGGGTTTGGCCAGAGTATTGCGGCAAGTTAATTGGTAGTCGGTGAGAAACCTCGGGCTACCATATGCGTCGTACAATGCTTGACCTGTCAGTGCGGACCGACCTTGAGAGGGGGGCCATATCTCTGGTGAGGTCATCGAAGGTCTCCAGTGAGGGTGGTTCATGCGGCGGGCCCGCTCCGCTGCACCGGCACCGCTGTCGGCCCTGGCGAGGCCTCAGGGGTCTCTGTGGGACGCGGGGCCTAGCGGGGCTTCCAACTGATGTGGCATCCCGGACCTGTGCTGGCCTGAATCAACAGCTTCCGGGTGAGGCTGCCCATCTGCTTGCCTCAACCACCATCCTTCCGGCTTGCGACTACTTGTCCCCGAAGCCCAAATCCAACGCGCATACGACTGCTGCGGGTATCAGACCTGACAGAAACCTCTAACAAGCAGACTCGGTTGTCGTGTAGCCAATATGGTACGAGGCCTTCAGATCACGAGCCCCTGCCGTTGTCTTAAAGACAGCCCTCTTCCAGGCAGTGCAATGCGGTCGACTGACTTGTGACGGCGCGCAGAGTTCCGAAGCGAGGCTGTACACCTTCTCCCAGGAGACCAAGGACCACCTACGCAAGTTCCGGCTCGGAACTTCCCGGGCCAACGACCCGCAAGCCGTCATCTGTATGTATGTCTCCCAGCTGCACTCGTGCTCACTCCCACACGCAACTACTCACTGGTCGCATTAACCCTCCTCTCCCTCCCGGCCTGGCGGACGGGCAAGCAAGCAAGGCTGACACCATTTGCTTCCCCTACTAGACCTGATTGATAAGGCGACCAAGGAGATCAAGCAGGATGAGGACAAGACCGTCTACAAGAGCCTCGAGGAGATCGGCGACGACCTACCCGACCACTCGCCCAGATTCGTACTGCTGAGCTACCCCATGACCTTGGTAAGAGCACGATAGTGGCACAGCATGGAGATTTGTGGCATCCGGACTGATGTATGCTTGTCTCCAGGACTCCGGCCGAGTATCGGTGCCCTATGTCCTGCTCTTCTACCTCCCGGTTACATGCAACAGCGAACTTCGGATGTTATACGCGGGCGCAAAGGAGCTCTTCCGGAACACGGCAGAGGTGAATAAGGTCATTGACATCACTTCGACTGACGACTTGGAAGAGATTCCGGAGAAACTGGGCGCCGCTTGAGGACAGGGGTCGTCAGGTGCGCGTACACCTACTGGGAATGACTTGCACATTGACGAGGAGGCTGCGATGGACGGATACGGAAGCCTCATTATTGGGGCTCTGCGGAGGCACATCTGTATGGCGCATGGTTGCACATGGGTATCTCGCGTTGATTTGGTTGACTCGCATCTAATCCTCAGGCAAGAAATCCTGAAAATCTAGCCCAATCTGGGCTCCGACACTCCTGGCCACTCTCTTGAGAGCCTTACATGCGGGACTGTCGGGGAAAGAGTCGAAATAGCTCTCGCCATAGTCACACGCCATGCCAATCCGAGGGTCCAGAGGCACACCTCCCAGGAACGGGATGCCAATTTCTTTCGCGAGTGCTTCGCCTCCTCCCGTGGTGGCCTCAAAAACCTGACTCTGGTGTGTGCAACTCGGGCAGACAAATCCGCTCATGTTGTCGACCAACCCGAGGATCTTGATGCCGGCCTTGCGACAAAAATCGATCTCCTTTTGCACGTCCAACAGTGACACCTCGTTTGGCGTTGTTACCACAACGGCTCCATCTATGCCGCTCGCTTTTAGGAACGAGTTAACGCTCAGGTGCTCGTCGCTTGTCCCGGGCGGTGTATCGACAAGTAGCAGATCGAGATCACCCCAATCGACGTCCTTCAAAAATTGTTTGATCAGGCCATTCTTCTTGGGCCCTCTCCATATTATCGCGTCGTCCTTATTGGGAAGCATGAACTGTATGCTCATCACACCGAGGTTGTCCATGACCCATACCGGCGACCAGCCTGAATTGCTAACATGTATCGTCTCGGCCTCGGCGCCCATCATCTTTGGGATGGAAGGGCCGCATATGTCTGTATCCATAATTCCGATCGTTCTGTCGGGGTTGAGGGCGAATGCGTGGGCTAGCATGCTCGTGAACGTGGATTCTGGTCGCGAAGGTTAGCCGTCATTCTATGGCCTTACACACCGATTCTGCGACGTACTGCCAACACCTCCCTTGCCACTCAACACCAGCACGCGGTGCTTGACTCCTGCTAACCGCTGCGATATTAAAGGTATGTCTGGATCAGGGCCTTTGGGCGCCGAGGCGCATATCTGCTGGTTTGGACAGCCGGCGCACGAATCTGCCGTCCCTGCTTTCTCGGACTCTGGGCCAGGACAGTGTTCTGGCTCTGGCGCGACCAGTTGTGGCTTCGCCTTGAGAGGGTTGCTGATGACGTCCTGTATGGACTCCGGTTCTTCTAATGAGGGTGCCATGGTGAGGATATGGTAAGGGTCGTGAGTTAAGGTGGTAGAAAGAAAGTCTCGTTTGAAGTTTGCGGAGGAAAGAATTCCGGTCCTGACGATGATGCTCCGTGCGGGCAAAGTTGATTGCTAATGCGCTGCGTTAAACCGTACCCGAGATCGGCCCAGCGACTAGGTGGCAGGCGGGACCCCACTACACTGCGGTCAGTGGCAGGCAGTGAACCCCTGTCGTAATATTCTGGGGAAGGCACGACGCGCCGCGTCGTGCTCATAGATGCCATTGTTACCAGAAGCCAAGCCAAATTGCCTGAGACCCAGCTTTCACTCCCGTTTTCAATCTTCCGATCTTTGGTCTCTATCGCCTGCTCCTTTCCTACCTCTCACCTGCGATGCACTGAACCCGTGCCGACTGCATGCGTCCCTCGTGGAGGATCTCTGGCGCAGCCAAGCCTTCTCATTCAGAGGCTCGTCCGTCCCAATCCGGTCGTCAGCTATTGACAACCGCCCTCGGGTGATTCTCACGATGATGGTGCCCACCGCAAAAAAGAAGTTGCAGAACTTCATCTCTCAGCATGAGGGTACACCGGAAATCAATGCTCATGGGCCAGGCAGCCCACCTCGGCAGGTCATTGCCAATGCTGCCGGTGCTGTCTCTGCATCCTCACCTCTCGGAGCAAAGCATGACATAAGGAACCTGGAGTCTATGAAGATACCTCTCAACATGTCTAAGCCTGCAAGACTGGGAAACGGCGGTATGTTGCCTCCCGGCAGTCCTCTCATCAAAAACTCGACCTCTCAACCTCAAGATGGATTCCTCGAAGCGCGTCCTGGCTGGGAATCCGCACCGCCCATGTCGCTCGGGGCTGACTTGGAGCATGACGAGAATGACGGAGGGCTGCGTGAGCGTTGGGAGGAGCAATCGAACATTCACTCTTTGTTCTCGGAGAGTGTGCCCACACGTCCTGCATCACTTCATCATGGCGGAGATAATGACGATACCAAGTCCGACATACTCGTCAATCGCCCACCCCCGAGCAGACGGCGATCCAAACACAGGAGTTCAGAGAGCACACCGTTCATTGGACGAGACAAGAGCAAAAGGAAGGTATCTGGAGGTATCCCGGCCTTCACGGTCAAGAATGGCTTGCTCGATGTCAGTACAATGGATCCGAAAGGTTTCAGTACAAGCATGATCACCCATCCGCCGAGAGGCACCATACCAGAGGCACCTCGTTTTCGAGAGGACCCCTTTGCTACAACATCAGAGGAGATGAGTCCTCGGGCTGAGCGGGGTGGTGGCTTCCTGCTTTCAAGCTTCCCGTACCGCGGGAGTGAGCCGCCTAAGGGCCTTACTCACGTCGAGCGCGCAGCTTATCACATAGATGCTGCTAAGAAACTGTCCCCGGAGAAGTACGACGGCGTAAGTGATGTCATTCACCCGCAGATATTTGCGAAGCCGGACAGGATTCATAGCATCAGCGATCAACGCCCAACGATCGGTCAGCGCCCGAACATTCTGCAGAGCATCGAGGACGCTCCTTCGGCAGGCTCGGATGCTGATGAGAGCGACGGTCTTCCACAAGAGGACGAATTCCAGCAGCACCAGCCTACACCCAAGATGCGCAAGCAGAAGATCGTTCCCAACGATGCGACAGTGGTCTTCAATCCCCAGAATCTCCTTCTGCCACCAAAGCCTCCAAAGACAGTCGTTGTGCAAGATGAGGTCTTGCAAGCCAGTCCGATGTCTCGCTTCATCGCTCAGCATTCTCCATCGAAAAAACGACGCCGTGACATCGACTATGATGACGCAGCTTTGCAGCAGATGAGCTTCGCGGAGCTTCAGAATGAGCCGTTCGATCACGATCCTACCAAGCAGGTGGCCCAGTCGCCTGCCAAACCTCCAGCAGACAACCTTGGCGACAGGCTCCGGTTCTATAGCGACAAGGGTGAGGATGCTCAGACCCAATTTTTCACTCAGATGTCAGTCCGAGACTGGGAGAACAGCGGTGACTGGTTTCTGGAGCAGTTTGGAGACATCATCAGGAAGATGAAGGAGGCGCGTCAGGACAAGCGCAAGATAGTAGCGCAGTATGAGGCGGAGATTTCGAATCGAGAAGAGGCTGTGCGGCGCAAGAAAGAGAGTATAGACCGCAAGCTCTCGAAACTGAACCATGACGGCAAAGCAATGATGGAGGGAAAAGAGCTGGAAGACTAGACGTGGATAACAGCAGGCGTCTGGTTGGGTCTATGCAATTTTGTTCACTGACATAAGGAGCGTAGCTGAGGATCTGGCATGAGAGGCCATTGTGAGAGGAAGAAAGCATCCAGGATCTGCTCGAATCATGGTATTAGCAGATGCCGACGCTTCGATTGATGCATGGCCATCCTGTTGCTTCATATACCCAAGGCGTTGCTAGGACGTACGATAATTGGCACGGTTTACAAGATTATGTACTGAAAAAAGGAAGGCGAGCGATGGCGTTCAGATCTAAGGCATGTTTGCGGGTTTAGACCGTTTCTGGCTTGTGCTATTCAGATTATCTTCGAGGTACCTCAATTGTGTCGAAGACATCAAATGACAATTTTGTCGATGACCGTCCTGTCCTTGCCAACGACGAGGCGCAACTGACAGCCCCTCCGGTCGAGGAATATTCCGTTCCTCACACCGTCCGAGAAGAGCTCGTACGCAGGGTAGTAAGCGTCCACAAACTTCACGACCTGCTCGTCCGTCATGCCCGTGCCCCTTTCCCGTCTCAGCTGCTCCTCCTGTTGCAGCCTCCAGTCATAGACGTACTCGGTATCCTCGGCATCGATGTGAATGAACGCATTAAAAAGATCTGTGACGATATCATACCCTCTCAGCTGGTCATTAATGAAGCACAGATCCTCCAACTTATGCAGCGCCAGCGTCCGGCTCGGCGCCATCCACTTTGCCTCAATCACTTCGTGAGAGATACTCCTGAAACCCACACACCACCCTTCCAACAAGACAACCTGTACCCTCGGCTGCCCCTCCTGGTTCACAGCCGTCCACCGAGACTCCGGCAACCGATCGCCCAGTCCATCGAACGCTCCCTTGTCATACGCCGGGATGAGCGTCGGCTGACCCGTGCAAAGCGACCGGAAGACATCCCGCAGCAGGACGACGTCGTGCGTCCCCGGCTCGCCGCGCACCTGCACCAGCGCGTTGTCCGGGTGCGCGGCGGCGAGGGCGAGCTGGTCGCTGTGCCGCAGGTAGAAGTCGTCGATGCTGACGACGAGCGTCTGCAGGAGCTCGCGCTGCTGCAGGGTCTCGGCGAGGGCGCGGACGAGGGTGGTCTTGCCGACGCCCTGGACGCCGTTCAGCCCGATGATGAAGGGCCTGTTAATGCCATCGCTGGAGGACCGGTAGGCCTTGAGGCGCTCGAGGACTGGTGGCGTTGTTAAAGAGGCCTGCGGGGGCGAAGAGGGTTGTGATGAGTCAGGGGAGGGGCTCACTGAAGGGGATGCACTTGGGCGACTTATCATCTATCATTCGAGACTGTAAGGGGACGTCAGGGGTGCTGGCCATATTGAACGAGCTGAGGACTTCTGCAACTTCTGCATATCAGAACTGAAATTGAATGGTTGGCTCCTTGTTGGGCTGCGCTATATATCTTCATGTGCGGTCAAACGAACCCCCGGACTCGGACTCGAGATGACTTCACGCCCTTGCTTGCCAGAGCTCTCCACATCCCGCCTACTTGGGGTACATCACATATGTACCTTCAAGTACTCACACTTTCGATGGAGGACGACAGGCCTCCATATGGATCTCGTCCAAGCTCTCTGTGTAGCCAGACCTTTGATGGTGCACACTTTTGTCACCACAGCGCTGTTCTGCAGGGCTGATTTGCACTGCAAATACTATTTTACCTGGATGAGAGATTGACACATGACTTCATCCGCAGGCCGGCGCCCGTCTGAAGCATGTGAAAGTGAGGCTCCTGTAAGCTTCCCAGGGGGGTTTAGCTGCAGACCGGGTGTGCCGGGGACTTAGTTTCCCCACAGGCCCCTCGGTACTATGTAAGCCTTGGTCTGGGGATTGACCAGGTGAGCAGGGGGGTTTTGAGCCGAGGCTCGAGAGGCCGTTTACCGATCGAACTGACATCGTAGCTTTGTTCGCATTCCGGCGTCTCTTCAGTTCCTCTCACACTCCATAAAGGATCACAGCCTCTGCGCACGATTCTCAACCTCCCGTGCTCTCGTCTACCGATCCTCGCATTGCTATAAACTTGTGCTTTGAGTTTTGAGTGCCTGTCTCTTTCATATCTCCTAGACATGTCGGGTCAATTAAGGTTCGACGGCCAGGTTGTCGTCGTTACTGGTGCTGGCGGTGGTCTGGGGAAAGCCTATGCCACCTTCTTCGGATCAAGGGGAGCCAGCGTTGTAGTCAACGACTTGGGAGGGTCTTTCAAGGGAGAAGGCAACTCCACAAAGGTCAGTACGCAGCGTGCACTCTGCCCGTGGCCTGGTGGGAGCAGCAATGGCTATCTGGATCTTAGACTGACGGCTTTCTGGCCCAATAGGCCGCTGATGTCGTAGTTGACGAGATCAAGAAGAACGGAGGCAAGGCCGTTGCCAACTATAACTCCGTCGAAGATGGCGACAAGATCATCGAGACTGCCATCCAGGCCTTCGGCCGAGTCGATGTCCTGATCAACAATGCCGGCATCCTCCGTGATGTCAGCTTCAAGAACATCAAGGACCAGGACTGGGACCTTATCTTCAAGGTCCACGTCAGGGGCGCCTACAAGTGTGCTAGGGCAGCATGGCCTCACTTCAGGAAACAAAAATACGGTCGTGTTATCAACACCGCCTCGGCCGCGGGACTGTTCGGCAACTTCGGCCAGACAAATTATTCCGGTGAGCCTCGGCCAAATTCCAGGGTTCTCAAGTCTCCCCTCTTCTGACAGCGTGCAGCCGCAAAACTGGCCCAGGTGGGCTTCACGGAGACCCTGGCTAAGGAGGGAATCAAGTACAACATCCTCTGCAATGTGATCGCGCCCATCGCGGCTAGCCGCATGACCGAGACTGTCATGCCCCCGGATATCCTCGAGCTCATGAAGCCTGAGTGGGTCGTGCCTCTGGTCGCTGTGCTAGTCCACAAGGACAACAAGACCGAGACTGGTGGCATCTTCGAGGTCGGCGGCGGTCACATGGCCAAGCTGAGGTGGGAGCGGTCCAACGGCCAGCTCCTCAAGTGTGACGACACCTACACCCCTGGTGCTATCCTGAAGAACTGGGACCAGATCATCGACTTCTCCAAGCCTCAGCACCCGACTGGCCCCAACGACTTCGTCACTCTTCTGGAGGAATCTAAGAAGCTGGGCCCCAACCCACCAGGAGAGAAGCTTGACTTCTCCGCCCGCGTCGCTCTTGTCACTGGTGGAGGCGCTGGGTAAGTGAGGAACTTATGCACACCGTCTAAATTTGGTGTTAATTGTGTCGTAGTATTGGCCGGGCATATGCGTTGGCATTCGCTAAGTACGGTGCTGCCATTGTTGTCAACGATCTCGCGAACCCCGATGGCGTCGTCGATGAGATCAAGAAGATGGGTGGCAAGGCCGTGGGTGTCAAGGCTTCGGCCGAGGACGGTGATACCGTTGTCAAGGCCGCAATTGATGCTTTTGGCCGGATCGACATTGTCATCAACAATGCAGGTATTTTGAGGGACAAGTCCTTCCACAACATGGACGACAGCCTATGGGACCCTGTCATGAACGTACATGCCCGTGGTACGTACAAGGTGACCAAGGCAGCTTGGCCGTACATGCTCAAGCAGAAGTACGGTCGTATCATCAACACCACTTCCACATCCGGCATTTACGGCAACTTTGGTCAGGCAAATTACTCAGCGGCCGTAGGTTCTCTCAAAACATGCTCGTCATTTGACTACCCAAGCTAACGAGTATCTCAGAAATGCGCAATCCTTGGTCTCTCGCGTGCTCTCGCCCTCGAAGGCGCCAAGTACAACATCTATGTCAACACCATCGCTCCTAATGCCGGTACTGCGATGACGAGGACAATCCTCCCCGAGGAACTTGTGCAGGCTTTCAAGCCCGACTACATTGCACCTGTAGTCGTCGCTCTTTGCAGCGACAAGGTGCCCAAGAACCCAACTGGCGGTCTGTACGAGGTCGGCAGCGGCTGGGTCGGCGCCACCAGGTGGCAGCGGACCGGAGGCCACGGCTTCCCGACCGATGTTCCATTGGCACCCGAGGAGGTGCTCAAGAACTGGAAGGATATCGTCACCTTCGACGGCCGCGCTGACCACCCTGATAAGACCCAAGCGAGTTTGGAGAAAATCATGGCGAATGCAGGAAACAAGCGTGGCGGGAGTGCCAAGGTATGAGCCCTCTGACTTGAACCTTGTCTTGCCGCCTTTAGTCGCGAAGAGTAGCATAGTCCAGACAATATAGCCTTGCCCGTGGTCTAATACTTCTGTTTCTCCAGAGCGATGCTCCTTCCGGTGGGAATCAATACCTAGACGCTATACAAGCCGCCCTGAAAAAGGAAGGGAACCCCACGGAGTTCAAATATGCCGAGCGTGACGTGATGCTCTACAACCTCGGTGTGGGCGCGAAGCGGACAGATCTGCGCTACGTCTTGTAAGTTGCTTGGTACACTTACTTCTGAGAATCCAATCAACGTCTTCTAATACTCTACCGCAGCGAGGGAGCCGAGGACTTTCAAGTGCTCCCCAGCTTCGGCGTCATCCCGCCCTTCGACGCCGAAGCGCCTTTCAGCTACGACGAGCTGGTGCCCAATTTCAGCCCCATGATGCTGCTGCACGGCGAGCAGTTCCTCGAAGTCCGGAAGTACCCCATCCCGACGTCCGGGAGGCTCCTGTCCAAGGCCAAGCTCATCGAGGTCGTCGACAAGGGCAATGCCGCCGTCGTGAAGCACGGCGTAACGACCTCCAACGCTGAGACGGGCGAGGAGCTGTTCTACAACGAGATGACGGTGTTCCTCAGGGGATGTGGTGGGTTTGACGGCCAGAAGAAGCCGGCTGACAGGGGTGCCAGCACCGCTGCGAACAAGCCGCCGGGCCGCGCACCAGATGTCGTCGTCGAGGAGAAGACGACGGAGGAACAGGCCTGCATTTACCGGTTGAGTGGGGACTACAAGTAAGATGGTGGCCACTCAGGTGTAGGAAGGGAGAGACTATGCTAACACGCCCGACAGCCCCCTCCATGTCGACCCTGCCTTCGCCAAGATGGGCGGCTTCAAGGTGCCTATCCTCCACGGTCTCTGCTTCTTCGGTATCGCTAGCAAGGCTGTTTACGAGCAGTAAGTCGCATTCGCAAGTCAATGGTGCTATACCGTCCCCCGGTACTGACGAGACGCGCAGATTCGGCCCCTTGAAGAATGTCAAGGTTCGCTTCGCCGGCACTGTCCTGCCGGGCGAGACACTTGTGACCGAGATGTGGAAGGAGGGCAACAAGGTCGTCTTCCAGACCAAGGTCAAGGAGACGGGCAAGCTGGCCATCGGTGGCGCCGCGGCTGAGCTTGTCGACGGCGCGAAGGGCAAGATCTAAAGTGAAGAAACCGTAACGAGCGTCAAGATTGACATGAGGGGTGGTATCTCGTGCTTTGGAAAGTTGCACCTGTGTATTTATCATATGAGCAGCATTCTGCCCTTGCTTCAAATTTATCTTCTGTTGTAAGTGGTACATTTCATGCATTAGAGAATGCTATTAATTATCTGGAAACAAACATCTTCGTCGTCTTAGAGACGGAACTCGTATAAAGGAGGGTATAAGCTATTTCCACGCGATGCTCGCAATGTTGATCCTGCATCCTATGATCTGTGCTCCTGAGTTATGCTGTAACGCCGAGCAAGCCTATGCATTTACGAAAGTCAAACCTGTTTCCGCCAGCCAATCCGTTACGCCGAATGTTGAGATCCCGCCGTTGATTTCCGTACCAATGCCCTGTACAGTCTTGAGTGCCCATTGTCTGATGCCAGTCGCTGTGATGTCCGCAGAAAATGAAAAGAGTGGTTGAAGGCCGTATTGTGTCACTCCGTCGAGGCCGACTTTCAAGCAAAGAGGTTTCCGACAACCATATCGCATATCTCGACGATAGTTGGGAACCGCCCATGAACCAAAGCGGCCTCGAGCCCCTGGTCCTTCCTCTTGACCGCGACGCCCGTCTCGAGGAATGCCAGCTCAGCTCCGCTCAGCTCGCGATTCTCCGTCTCCTTCCATTTCCTCTCCACCTCCTCCTTCGCCTTCTGCAGCACGGCATCGGTGTCCTCCTTCTCCCAAAGGTTACACTTGTTGCAGATCGTGCACGGCCGCCCGTCGCCCTGCGGCCTGAAATGCTGGCAAAAGTGCTGATAGCCCGCGTCTTCGCCTTCCTGCCCGCCGATGTCCCGCCGGCACACGTAGCACATCTTGTACCCGCACTGGCAGGTCATCTTGTTGCAACCCGCGGTCTTCACGAAGGAGGCGTTGCAGCGCGGACAGACCCGCTTGACGGCCATGCTCATGGCCTGTTCGACCTGCGTGCGCAGCGCGACAAGACTCGACTCGTTGCACACGTGGATATCTATCCAGGCCTTGCCACAGCTCAGGCACGACGCTCTCCCACACGATGGGGACTGGCATGTGAACCGCAGACCGCGCTGGCGGCGTCGATGCCTTGCGATACTGGCACGGAATTCCGCCACAACCCGATCTCCGAATGTCTGCTCTGAGCTAAAGAGCAGCGCAAGAAAGAGCGAGAGAACCGTCAGAACCAGCAGGAAGGGCGTGCAGACAATTCCGAAGGAGATGAGGACAACGTTGTGCAGATTCTCAACCTTGAGCCGGAGCCGGCGCTCGCCAGGAGCCACGTAGATGTCATCCACCTCAGCGTAGTCGCAGAAGGGGCAGCGGACGACGGGAAGCCCCGACGCGGAAAGGCTGTGGTCGGCGAGCCGTTGTTCGAGCTTGAGCATGATCGAGGCGCCCTTCTTCACACCAAGCATGGCGCGGTGCATCTGATCCGAGGGGATGTGGCCGTCGCACGGGTCGGCGCTGGCGGTCGTGGGCACTGCTGGACACCTGAGTGTACCGGTTTGCGCGATGATCGATTTTGCCCAGCCCTGTCCGAAGATGGCCTCGTTGATGGAGAGCTGGACGCATCTGACGCATATCATGTGCCCGTTGGTGTTGCAAGCAGTGAAGTCCTCGAACGGGCTGTCGGTGAAGCAACAGCAGCACTCGTGGGTCTGGTTCTCTGCCTCTGCCTCCTCCAGATTAATGGCTGCAGCGCATTTCAGGTCTTCCTCCTCCAGCTTCTCCCTAGCAGACCTTTTGAGAGGCACCACCAGTTCCTGAAACAGCTCGCGATCGAGTTCTGGGTTGCCACTGGACTTGACAGAGGGCACAATCGACCCCTGACCAGTAGATTTCCATACGACCAGTGGGTGGCCCTCTGCTTCTGTCGATGTCACTGGCTTTCTCCGATATAGCAAGGAAGACAGCGTGAACCTCCAGGATTTCTGCGAGAGTTCCACGAGGGTCCGTCTTGCTTCGAGGTACGAGTAGTTGGACTCGGCCAGAACAGCGTTGATTGTTGAACGGGACAGGCCCTTGAACTCGTGCCAGGCCAGGCCTCTTGCCGCCGCTATGTACTCGGGGCTCCTGAACGTCTCGGCAGCAGGCACGAGAGTGGTCTTGTCGCCTGCCTGGCATGCGGCTTCTTTGGAACCACCGTTGCTCCTCCAGCGCCCTTTGACCCATACAACCCTGTTCTTCAGCAGCGTGTCTGCGACCACGGCGAGCCTAGACTCCTGGTCGAAGCTGGCGAGCATCTCCCGAAAGACCTCGATCTGCACGTCGGGGAAGACGGCAGCGAGCGCCTCGAGGCTGTTGTTCAGGTCGCGCAGGTCGGGAGGCGGCGGGGGGGCAGGCAGGAGTTGCGAGTCATCGAAGATGTACTCAGCAGCCTTGTCAGCGTCTAGGGAGGCCGGGCTCGCCGTTCGCTTCTTGCCGGGCCGCGGTGCCGGACTGGAGTGCCTCTTAGATCCTCCTCTGTCCCCGGAGCCATGTAGTAGGGCCGAGAAAACCATGTTGGGCGAGCGTGGTGCTGGGGACGCAGGAAAGAGGCGAGCGTCACCGCGATGGAGGGGTCATGCTGTTGCTGCGGTGGCTGTCCGCCCCGAGGGGACCACTTGCGCGCCGATGGTGAGCTTGTCTGCCGACTTCAAGGAAATCCGGACCTTGAACACGGAGATCAGGCCCAGTCTGCCATCTGTAGCTGCCCTCTTCGGAGTGAAGGTGGCCGGCTTGGTCCTCGAGAAGGCGAGGTGAGAGAAGGGCACGCGTGTCTTGCCAGTACTATGTAATTATAAGTGACCGCCGTATTATTGGCTGTTGAGAACAGGTACCTCCGTACCGGAGCCCGAGGGCCCCGGCAGATGGAATTCTTTACGTAGTAGGCAATTCTACGGGTTCTTATCGATAACCGGCCCTGGAGGCCAGGCCTGCCTGACCCACTGGAGGTTTGTCCGCGGAGCACGCCGCACCTGCTATTCCAGCACTAATAAATACTATGGTATGTACTGTACTCAGAGGTGGGTTCATAGGTACAGATGATAATAGGTACAGACTATGGTCCCTGCCCAGCTACCTACCCGGACCGCGTCTTCAGGCTCTTAAGTGATCCATCACCATTCTCTTGTCTGGTTCTGCACATGACGGCTATGACAGCACCCACTGCCTTCTGCCTTCTACTTTCTGCAGCAGACCGTCCCAGTAAATATAGACAGTCCTCCCAAGACTCGATCGGCCCGTTCTCGGCCGGTCTCTCCTCGGCCGACCGTCTGCCATCTGCCGTGCGCCGCCTCCGGGTTTATGGTGTTTGCCCATGAAAAACGACGCGCAAGCAGACGTGGGCTACACGACAGACACTAGGACTCGATGTCGACGGCCTCGACGGAAGGGCGCTTGAACACCCAGGCTCGTGACTCCAGCCTGTGCTCGCAGCCGCTCGACAGACCCAATAGGATGGTTGCAGGGCAGTACCACCCGAGACCACCTCTGCTCGGAATTCTTGGATGATCGATCGCACCTGAAGCACAGTCTCGTTCTGTTGAGCCCAACCTGCTGGGCCACGGACCATCTGTGCGTTGCAGCCCCCGGGGCGACTGCAGCTTACCGCACAACAGCCAGCCAGCCAGCCAGCCAGCCAGCCAGCCTCCACCGCAGAGGCCGCTCGCTTATCATGTCTGTGAATATACCACCCCAGCTGGCCCGTGGCGTCGATAGCTCTCTCGCGGTGTGAGGAGGCACCGTCCACATCACCGACCAGAACGGGTCCATCCCTACAGCGCTCACCGTCTGACCATCACCCTGGGTCACACGATCGACAACTGCTGTGTGTTGGCCCACCCGTACCTGACGCTTACCGCACTCGAGTCGGTGAGGTTGTGGCCGGACCCAGCCTTATTAAAAGCCCCCCTCGTGGTTATGGAGTGCCGCGTGCGGCGGGGTGGACCCGGGCTTCTCGAACCAGGTGAGTTTCGGGTTGCAACGTCACCATCCGGCCCATCGTCAGCTACCGCTAGTACTGATGATCCTGTTACCTGTCTGGCTGCCAGGTCGATGGAACAGGGACTGGCTCACGAAACTGGATTTCGCCAAGATGGGCTGGCGCATGCCTGGCCGCCCGGGGATGGGAGCGTTTCACCAGGCTCGAAGACTCAGAAGCTCGAGATCTCTCACTGGCCTCGAGGGCACCTGGCCTGCTGGTGTGCGGGTCCGTCTTCCTGGAACTTGCCCGCCGGCTCTCTGGGTGTCTGGCAAGCTCGGCAGGCTGCTGACAGGCCACCGCAGCCCTGCCATGTGCCTACCAGCACCAGGGCGCTGGGCAGCAACGCTGCTGCTTGGCTCATGGAGGACGGCCGACTCGGTTCGCAGCAGCATGCAGAGCAGGTGGTGGGCCGGATCCCGGCGCAGCGGAGACACTGGTACCACCGAAGCAAGAGGCTATCCGGGCTCGTACCGGAAGGCGTCCGTTTTTCTCTGCAATGTATTGGGGGGCCTTGCACTGGTCTGTTCATTGGCAGAGGCCTGGTCACCCACAACCACACTTCTTATGCAAGACCCCTGTCCCCGCCTTTTCAGGAGCGGCCCACGGTAGCTTCTCCATCGTCAAGGGGTCCTCATGTATCGCCGGCTTCTTTCCCCGTCATCTCTAACAAGTGAAGAAGAAGCAAGCAGGCAAACTCTGTCTGGACAGAGGGTAACCTCGTCACGAAGGCTGTCATGCGCAGC
Source organism: Chrysoporthe cubensis (assembly GCA_001282315.2). NCBI lineage: Eukaryota > Fungi > Ascomycota > Sordariomycetes > Diaporthales > Cryphonectriaceae > Chrysoporthe > Chrysoporthe cubensis. The sequence goes on along the minus strand of LJCY02000008.1, from coordinate 1,452,903 downwards.
CGGCCGGGATGCCTGCAGAAGAAACTCTTCCTTTTCAATCTGAGCTCAGAGGCTTACCACGATCGGCCAGGTAAGCCAGCACATGGGATAGGACGGAACCTTGGTGTGACCTTGCTGTGGCTAGGGTCCGGTTGGCGGGCGGTGGTGTCTTAGCAGGCTCACCGCCCATCTGCCTCAGAAGTTTCGGTCAACTCTCTGCGCGGCCGGGGGGGCCAGCTTCTGTTTTTTTTCTTTTGTCAGTCCCTCTCTAGCCCGTTTGGAGCTGCGCACTTGCTCACAGTTCGGGCCGGCGAGGCACTCCCAGGGTGACTGAGCTGTTCCTTGCGCTTAACCTGCTAGGTAGCGGCTCCGCGGCTTGAGGCCCCTGTTGTACCGGCGGTAGGTCGATGATCTGAGCCCATCTACGCCTGACCTTTATGTAGGTACATTCTCCCGCGTTGTCAAAATCTTCGTCTTCGTCTCCCCTCCGGTCTTCTACCATTCCTGCTCCATCTTGCATCTGGGCCTGCTGTCCTCCCTTGCCTTGATCTTACCACACCTGCGTTGGACCACTTATCCCAAGCCCCGGACCCTCGTCCTATGGGAGCTGCAGCCAGTCAGGCATGGTCCATCCTCCGCCATGGAGTCCCTTCCTGTAGAGCTGGTGCGGCTCGTGTATGAATACTGCGATCTGGAAAGCATCAAGGCTCTGCGTCTTCAGTCTCGGATCTTCGGAGCCGTCGGTCTGGACTACCTGATCGGCGAGCATGTCAACGCCCTAGGCTGGAAGATCTCGAGACTGCATTCCATCTCGACACATGAGCAGCTCAAGGGCCGCATCTCGTCCGTCACGCTCAACTTCACCGAGGTCGACGAATACACGGCTAGGCATGCCTCTTTTTTCCAACACTACCTCGAGGAGCCCGAGGAGCGGAACGACCGGCTTGCCCACTCCTGGGCACAGTATTACGAGGCCGACAAGCGCCGAAAGGCGTCGCCCGCCTTTGACAGCCGGCCAGAGTTGGTGTTGGAGTCGTTCAAAAATCTTCCGAACCTCACAGACCTCGAGGTCACTTTCACAAAATGTCCATTCAATATCGATGTGCTGGAGCAGGTATTCAAGGGGTTGCCAAGCTGCAGAAAAATGGATCGAGAGCAGGCGGCCAGGAACCTGGCCCTCATCGCCTCCGCGCTGAAAGAGACGGACTTGTCCTCGCTCACGATCGACCGGTTCCCCCTCGAGATATTGAGGCTGCCGGATGAGAGACGGCGCTGGTTCGATTGTGTCTCGACATCCTTCTCGCGGCTATCGACCCTGAACCTCACCGTTGATCCGTCTGCCCTGAGGCTACCGGCTCAGCGGTTCAAGGCCATCAAGGGTCTGGGCAGCATCCTCCGCTGCGCGACCAACGTCACCCACCTCAGCCTGGCATTCCACACCTACGGCATGCCGAAGCATAAATTTATCGTCTTGTTCGACACGCTGCTGGAGGGGTTCACCTTCGAGAAGCTCAGCGACCTGAAACTGGAGGGCATCTCGTGCGACGAAGAAGACTTGCGGGACTTCCTTCTCCGCCATGCACCGACACTCGAACGACTCCGCCTCGGCGGGCGGGGACTAGCCAAGGCCTCCGAGGGCGGGCTCGGCGGCATCCACCTATGTCGGGGCACGTTTAGGGGCCTCTTCGCCTCACTGCGGACGAAGCTGCCTAAGCTGGAGCGCGTCCACCTCGAGGGCGACTTCGAGTGCGTGGGCGTCGAGAGGTCGTCGAACGAGGCGTACAGCTTCCATGGAGTCACGGACGACAACTGGGAGGACACGGAGGAGGACGAACGGCGGATACGACGTCCCATGGCCTCGTCGGGCAGGACAACACGGGACTGCCTGGAGTTCGAGCGGTATCTCCTACGGGGCGGAAGGTACCCGGGCTCGCCTGCTGTTGTTGCGCCGGCGCAGTGATCAATGGTTGAACGACATAATGCAAAAAATACCACGGCTTTTGGTTCATAGACTGTTTTTGTTTGTTTTTGTTCTTTTACTAGACCTCAGCTCGGGCTACCTAACGACTCAACATCCTTCTGTGTACTGGAGTATGTCTACGGTGTCATCGTTGGAGTTCTTTTGCTCTTATACATAGAGATACATGCCGTCATGGCGCTACACCAAGTATGTACTTTGAATGAATTGATGATCAACACTACGATCTGGTTCCGCACAATCGCTTTGCCATACCACCCCACTGATATGCGCCTCATTTCTTCCAGTTAACTTCGCAGGGTCTATGTCAGCCGCTGCGTATATCTTCTCCCTGGTGTTAGATGCGTGTTAATTACCACGCGTCACCACGCACCTGGGTATTTCGGACCAGCGACTACCAGGCCAGATCCAACGACGACCAGCCCATAATCCGCAGGAACCTGTCCTTAATCCCCTTATTGCAGCCTGCCTCATTGAAGCGAGGGCCCGAATATCCTTGCACTGCCAAAGGAAGGTCATGCCGGTGCTGCCGAGTTGTGCGTGGGACGAGTCGGGTTTGGAAATGGGTGCGTTCTAATGACCAGGCAAGACTGGGCTCTGCGGCATTAGCGGATTCCCATTCCTCTCAGATCCCCACACCGACCGTCATCGCGAGAGCGCTGGTATAATCAATGGCAGATTGCATATACGAGTGTGGTCTTTTGCCACAAGCAAGCCGGTGCGTGCCCCAAACCTGCTTGAGCCTCCCCAGAACCAGGAATAGTGACAGCACGGCACTAAACAGAGACGTCATCGCAGATCCCCTACGAGCATTCGACTACCAGATCACCATAAATAAATCTGGAGCCTGGATAGAGATTGGGGAAGAAATCAATATCCATAATCAAAAGTCACAAAATTACTTGAGAAATCCTTTTTGTGTGGTTCAAGAAATTGCACATCGCCGTGTCGCCCGCGTAGAACAGCAACCGTCCCTCCGCCTTTCAAGCTCCCACCCGCAGGAACAAGATGGAAGCCACCTATCAATTCCTCATCGCTCTCCTCACCGTCGCCATCCTCATGGCCGCGTCCGTGTATGCTTACAACGAGGGCTACATGGATCCCCTGATCGAGAAAGTTGGGTAGGTTCGCCCAGGGGTTCGCCGGGACATATTACGCTCGCCTGGGCGGGCGGTCCAGCCCGCCAGCCAAGCGATCTGGACGATGAACATTCAGCTGAGCAAGGGAATCCGGACAGGGTCTACATGATGAAGGCCGAGGCCGAGGCCGAGGCGAAGCAGATGCAGGCCCAGGGCCTGAAGAGAGGGGAGGACTTTGTCGACTGTGAGCAACGCCCCGACGCCTTTGTGGGAAGATCCTTCGCCATCTGGGACAATGCAGCCCTCTCATCCCGTCCGCGCTCCGAGGTGCAGTACGACACTGACGCGATTCATAGCTGAGCTGAAGGGGAACAAGAAGGCCGAGGAGGTTGTGGCTGGCGTTGGCTCGCTCGGCGGCTTGAAGAAGAACCTCTAGGCTATCACGCCAAGTTGTTCGGATATTTCGCGCACCGTCGTGTGTGTGTGGGGGGGGGGGACAGGAGAGTGGATTGGAGGGCAGCGGCGGCGACAAGGCGTTTAGGCTCGAGTGGCAGTCGGTCTCATTTCTCCGGTGATGTGCGGCGTCGAGTCTCTCTCTAAGTGTGTGTGTGTGTGTGTGTGTGTGGGAGCATGAGGCAAAAGGTAGCGTGCCGGACGAATCGCTTCAGCGACCGATCTCAGAGATCGTTGGAGGCTGAAACATACTCTTGCAGGTTGCAGGCAGGCTTAATTATCGTGGCATGGGTCGCGCGGTGAATTCCGGCCTGCAGGCACGGGACATATGCCCCGGGGACCCGGGGCCGCAGCGTGTCATCCCAGCTTCCTTGCGCATCGTGCAGCTACTCTACCCAGTACCAGGCAGAGCATGAGATGAATAGATGGATACCCGGGGGTGCCAGGCCGGCTCCCGCGCCCTGCTGCTGCTGCAGCTGTGATGCGTGTGAGAGTGACACTTGCAGGGCCGGACGGGCAGGCCGTCTGCCGCCAGGCCATACACGGCATACAGAGCGTGAAGAGCCTGCCTCCAGGCGGTCTATATTTAGTCTTGTCAGTCACTCAGTCACTCAGTCAGTGAATATTGTGTGTACTATATCGTACTCATACTCATATAGTACTCACGGGCTGGTACGCGAGCGGGTGGAATCAGACGAAATTGGACCCCATCTGCTGCACATGCAGATCTCCGAATTGTCTCACATTCCGGCATCCGCAGATCGTTCACCCGCGCACCGCGAGAGAGGAAACAGAAATGAGGGGAAGTTTGTATGTTTGCGGAACAGGTTTGAAACCGGATACGAGCGTCTCGTCGAGGCAAAAAAAAAATTTTTGGCTCTCGGTGCCGTGACAGACGAAGTGGTCTAGGCCAGGCCAGAGCACGGCTTGGGAGATGACGCCTGGTGGGGGGGAGCATCGCATCTCTGGCGGCTCCTCTCGTCTGTTGATACATGATAGATGCATAGCCCTCGGGTGCGGTGTCTCTCGATGCGACTGGCAGAATTCCACGGGGTTCATGGATATCTCCAGTGCATGATGGGGGGCCCCTCGAAAGCCTGGCCGTGGTCAGCGCTATCTCTGCCGTTGTGATTCAACCCTCCCTCCCGGCTGCTGGGTTCATCACAGCAGGTGTCACCATGTCTCTCTCCCGACAGGTGGGCGCCCTGCTGCCCTGCCTACTTTCCATCCTGTGGCTGCCCAGCAGTCCGTCACGCAGTGTGGATTTACATGAGTAAGTAGTATGTGCACAGGATCGAGCGGGGGCCCGGGGGGTTCGTCGGGAGTCGAAGCCACAGAGGGCGGTACCCGAGATTGGTAAGTAGAACATGTGCATGGCCCCGCAAGGTCCTGTAATGTACTTAGTAAAAAGCATGCGTGCGCCCGTGTCAGCCTCGGATGTGACCCCCCCGGCAGAGGTGCTTCTGCCTCTGCCTCTGCGTCTGCGCTGCTGCAGGAGGGGCTGGGAGGGCTCGGAAGGCGTGCAGTAGGTATCAAGAGAGACAGGCTGCCTTGGCCCCAGCATCAGGCTGTCTGTGTCTGGTCCAGCACAGGGCTGAAACTGGGGAGAGATCGCTGCGGCGGATGGGCCCATCGGGGAGATCGTGAGGTACCATAGTACCGTAGTGCAGCAGCAGCAGCAGCGCGGCAGTGCGGTAAGTATGGGTATGGGGCGGCAGGGCATGGGCTGGGCTGCCGTGGTCCAGGCGGGTGGGCAGGCGGGTGGGCAGGCGAAGGGGAAAACGGGGCGCGCGCAAGGATAGGTGACGTGCATGCAGGCACGAGAAGGGGGGCCCACCCTCACGAGGTGCTGGGTTGGATTGAACGACGGGACCCTCTGTCGACGGGACGGGGACGGGGACGGGGACAGAGAGAGAGAGGCTGAGCGCGCGGCCAAGAGGCTCTCGACAGGCTGCAGTGGTTAATTACGGGTGGAGGAGGGCGGGCTGGGGGCGGGCGACGAGGAATGCAGACGCGAGAGCCTGCATAGCAACGAGCCTGCGAGTGTCGTCGACCCCATCCATCCATGTCATCCCGTGTGTCTCTCTCCCCCCTCTCTTGTCTCTCTCGTCCTCGCTCGCGCGGCGTGCCTCTTTCTCCCTTCTTCCCGGACGGGCATCTCGAGAGGCCGGGGCTTCCCAGGTCTCCTCTCTCGTTTAGACTTTTGCACGGGGCCACCACCACCTTATTACGCCCTGCGCGGCCAGCCGTACCTCGCTCGTCCTCGCTCGCCGCCGCCTCCTCCTCAACCTCCTCTCTCTTGCTGCACTGCTGCAGAGTGCCGCCGCCAGGCCCCTCTGCCACTGCAGGCACACGCATACCCACGCACACACAGGCACACAGCCTCATGCAGAGCTGAGCAGCCGATACGAAGCCAGGGCAGACCCGACACCATCCTGCTCGGGTACCCGAGGCTGCATCCTGCACGGTGCCACCTTTTGCCAGGCACGCCCACTAATCCATCCGCCCACCTCCCACTCGCGCACCTCGACGACGCCAGCGCCAGCGGGGCGGGTCTGATGAGCCTAGCGCCCACCCGGCGTCCTGCTGCCAACCACGCCAAGTACCAACCACCCTGCCACCCTAGAGGGGGCCGCTCGTCCCTCACACGACGCGATCGACGTCAGCCGACAGGAACATCTGGGCCGTCCGCCTGCCTGCGCTCGTCGACCCGTGCGTGTACCATCATGAAGATCATGCCAGCAGCACCACACGCACCATACTGACAGAACACCCCGACTCCCTGACACCACCGCCGCCGCCGCGCTTCCGGGCCAGCCGCGTGCCGCCCACTTCTTTTTAGTAATTCTTAAGAACCTTCTACCTGTTGGTCCTGACGCCGATCCCTCCTGGACCATCAGTCACAACCAAGGACGTCCGTCCGTACCTGTCCCGACGGCTAGTCGTCATCTAGACCCAGACCAGACCATACCAGCCCGACCGAACCGCTTCCCGACCGCGACCAGCTCTCATTTTTTTTTTCTTTCTTTTTTCCCTTGCCTGCCCTCGAGATTTTCACGCTGCGCCTCTCCCTCCCTCTCTCGCCAGGATCTCGCACCTCGGCACCTCGCGACCTCGTCCTAGGCTCGCTGCGACCTCACTACTGCACTCTCGACGGCACGCATCCTTATCCTCACCCTTGCCCCCGACCCCCTCGCCCAGGTGGTTACGGGCACCGGCCTGCATCTCTACAAATCACGGCCAGCGCCCCTGGTCTAATTTCCGTACCAACGCAACGCTCTTTACGCCTTGGGCCTGTCGCCGCGCGCTTGGCCTCGCAGGGCCTGAACCAGACGCCGCTAAGGTCGACATCCGGCTCCCAGCCAAGGACCAACCCATCCATCCATCCGCAGTGGCGCTGCGGGGGAGCCGCTGTCTTCCCTCCTAACCTCGGCGACCCGGAGCGCCTCAAACTGTGCGACCTGCAGGCTGGGGGAGTGCAACTCCTTCCTGTGCAACCAACATTGCTCCTGCACTGCACTGCACCGCGCTGCACCGCGCTGCACCGCGCTCCGCTTGCGCTGCACTGCTCTACGACTTGGGGTCCTAACAGGACAGGAGCGAGAGAGGAAGCAGGAGGGATCCATACGCCGCAGTCCTCCTCTCCCTTCTTCTTCTTCTTGTTCTTCTTTATGTCCCTCGCTTCCTAGTAGTGTTTTATCCTCTTCATGGCCTGAGCAGCCTAGCTTGCACGGGCACGCTCCGCAACCATGCAGCGCATTTCTGCCTTCTGGGCATCGCGGGACAAGCCACGGAGAACCTCAGGACCCACCGTCTCCGCTGCAGTCGCCGACTCCGTCGCCCGCCGGCATGTTCGAGAGGACTACTGGCCGGCCACCTTGGATCGCGAGACTGAAAAGGCCGCCCGTATCCTACACTCCTTTTGCAGTATGTACATCTCCTTTTCTTTCCCTTTTTTTTTTTTTTCTTTCTGCAGAATTTCTCGTCAATTGGCTCAGCCGCCCTCGGCGCACCCAGATCGAGCGCAAGCTGATAACGTGAACAGCCGAAGGCTACATAGCCCATCATGACGAATCACCTAGCTCCCCGCGGTCTTCCATCTCCTCGGTGCAGACCAAGAAGAAGATTCCGCCGAGGATAGTCCAGAACGCTGTCGGTCTTGCGATTTTCTCCTGCATGAGGTCTGGGCTGTGGAAGAGCGGGAGCGGTGGCAGCGGGATCCTCATCGCCAGGAAGTCGGACGGGAGGTGGAGTTCCCCCTCGGGACTGCTTCTCCACACAGCTGCACTCGGGTTCGTCATCGGCGTCGACGTCTACGACTGCGTCCTGGTTATCAACACCATGGAAGACCTGGAAACCTTCACCCGGTCGAGTACGACTCTCGGGACCGATGTCGAACTGGCCGTAGGCCCGGTCATGGCAGCTGGCCAGCTCGAGGGCGAGGTTCAGGGTCGGGATATGGGCCACGCGGTCTTGACATACGTCAAGGCCAAGGGCGAGCACCGGGCCGTTAACATCGACGGATCGCTCGTCACGGAACGTGTCTCTGAGAACCACAGGTTCTACGGCCGGCCCGCCTCTGTTATAGACATTCTTGCCGGACACATCCCGCATAATGATTCCGTGGAGCTGAAGATCCTATCCGAAGTCATCAAGTCGGCGGAAGGAAGGGTAGATTTTGACGCCCCGGTGCTTGAGAAGCTCGCATTGCAACCAGCCCCAGGCGATGCCCTGATAGAAAACCCGACGGCAGTATTATCACCCATGTCACCAGGGCTGCCCTCGTTTGGCGTGCCAGATGCCGAGGACCCGGATCCGTTCGGTGTGAAAGCACTGGAAATGGCGGGACTTGAGATTAGGGAGGCTGGTTCCAGACTGCGGCCTTCTAGCAGTCATTTCGAGTATAACCCGAGTCCGACGAGTCCATTGTTCGGCCAGTTCAACCGCCGGCAGAGCTCGGATACCTTTGTCACCCAGAGCAACAGCAACAGAGCTAGTTACATGTCCAACAGGTCGAACAAGACGAACTTCAGCCGTATGACGGATGCCTTCACACAGACAACGGTCGACACCCGCGGGACGACACCGACTTCTGACGACGGTCGCGACCGGGCCTCTGTCGAAAAGCTGCCAGTGGTGCTCGAGCCTGAGGAGGTCGATTATACCCAGGTAGATGATAGTGCCATCAAGCGCTGGAGCCAGGAAGAACACCCAACTGCTACGCCGACCGGTGCCGACCAAGAAGTTCAGACTGTGCAGGCCGAGGAGGCCGAGAAGGTCGAGACTGTTGAGAAGACTCCGTGCGTAGTCAGGGATGTTGCCACCGAGGCCGTCAGCAAGGAGCTGGTGGACAGCCCTGTTGATGAGCGAGATGAGGATGCGGATGACGAGGACGACGATTCCGAAGGCGACGTCGGCCTCGACACAATGGATGAAGATGAGGAGGAAGATGTGGACGACGATGAAGAGGAGCCGATCGTCTATGAGGTCTACGAGGCTAAGGCGATTCAGCCAACTCGTACCGCCATAATGCCGTCTAAAGTTGCACAGATCACTCACGCTAAGGGAGCGCTTGTCAACATTCCGAAGCGTGTCGCGCCGCCAGTACCTCCGAGGAGCCCGGCCAGATCCAGCAGGAGTGAGTTTGGCGACATCCCGGCTAAGAGCCCCCTCCGAGACTCCTTTCAGTCGTTCCAGTCAACGCGATCAGGCTCGAGTGCCGAGATAATGAGCATGGACGAAGTCGTAAGCACCGCGAAGACGGAGATTGCAGCCCGTGTAACACCGGCAAGCCCTGTGGAACACGAGGTCGAGACACCAGAATCAGAGGAGCGTCTCTCCGAAGACGGTCAACAAGACGCTTCCGCCTTTGATACGGGCATCGATAATCGCCTAAGCATGGATGATATCCCGAAAACGCCGTCTCCATTGCAGACCTCGGGGCATACATCCTCAGGAGATGAGCGGGAGCCTCCTACCCCAAAGCCCGAGGACGAATTTGTTACCGTCGAGGAAGACGCGATCACGGAGAAGCTCTCTCATGAGCAGCCTAGGAGAAGTGTGGTCGTGGAATCCCACTGATTAAAGCGACTGTGTATTTGAAATGGAATTGGCGCCGGACTTGGTTGAAGGAAATTTTGGGATGGCTGCCACGGTCGGTACCGGGTCTAATGCGGGCGTTGGCGTTCTTGTGACGGTGCGGCGCCTGCGCCAAAGTCAAAATCATTGCTACGGGCTTCTCAGTGACGGAGTAGACGGTATGGGCAGTGGTTATGTGTAATGTTTTTATGTCTTTGCATCGCTACGGGGCATCACTCCCTCTTTTGGTAGCCGGCTATTATACCCAAGACTTTTCCGCCTTCAAACATCGCAGACTGAATGCACATGATTGGATGATGTTATAGACACTATTTGACCAACCTACTTTTCAGGACCATGATCTAGAACATAGCGGTATGAGAGGACTCTACGGGGACGTTGAGAGAAGCAGCAGGCGGGCGGGCGGGCGGGCAGGCAGGCACGGTTGCGGCTGTCGAGATCCCTACCCGAGGGTTGGGGTTGTTCTGTGAGCTTGGCTGAAGCTTCCACCCGCCCTCTAAAATTCCCCAGCCAAGTCGCGACGCGGTACTGACAAGCAGCTCGAGTTCAATCTCGACAACACCACGTCTCACCGCAGACCACATTCACGATGTCGTCTTCGACGAAATGGAGGGAGGAGCAGGTCCTCGTGATCTGCCCCGGGTCTTCCACCACCATGGCCCAGCTCGGCTGCAGCGAGCTCACGCCGCCGTCGCAACGCTTCCCGACGCGCATGTTCAAGGACGAGGAGACGGGCGAGTGGAGGCCATATTACACGTACAAGAGGAAGAAGAAGACGTTCGCCGACGCCGACGGCAGCGCTGCGAATGGCGAGGCGAAGACGGAGGAGGACGAGGACTATGAAGTCGTTGAGGATCCCGATTCTGATGAGGGCGCGGTCTACCCTATCCAAGGTATGTTATTGAGACCAATGTCCGGCAGACGATGAAGCCTCTCCGGCGACAGCCGTACATGGAATGCGCAAGCTGATGCACTCTCAAAGGCGGCCGCATAGTGCACATGGACGCCTTCCTCGCCTTCCTCGACCACGTCCACAGCATGCTCACCACCACCTACCACAACACCCCCATTGTCCTCATGGCATCGCCCCAGTGGACCCGTCCCCACTATGAGGCGATCGCTAGGTACATCTTCGAGAAGACGCGGACGCCCGCGCTCTGCCTCATCCACTCTGGCGTCGCGACGCAGTACGGCCTGCGGTGGCCTAGCATGACGGTCGTCGACATCGGCTTCGAGAAGGTCGACGTCACGTGTCTCCATGAGAACCGGGTGGTCAGTCACAGGGACGTGCTTGATGTTGCGAACGAGGGTGCGGTCTCTGGCGGAGAGGTGTTTACAAAGAGGCTGTTGGAATTGCTGAGGGGTAAGGACAAAGAGTTCACGCACGACATGGCCGAGCAATTGAAGAAGAGCCCGATCTGTGAGGTGCTGCCGTACGCAGCAGATCAGCCCGAGTTGATGGAGCTGCCGACCGCATCCGTATCTCAGCCGAGCGCACCTTCGGGGTCTGCGGCTGCGGCTGCTGCGTCGGGGACCACGATTGGTGATGCGCCCGTGACTATAGACGGAGAGGATGGTGACGACAAGAACGGCGACAACGATGGTGTCCTTGACATCGCGAACATCGTTACGAGCGGCCAGACGAAGGAGTTCTTGGCGAAGAAGGAGAAAGAGAAGGCTGAGAAGGCAAAGGCTGGCAAGAAGGGTAAGGGCCCCGATGCCGCCGATGCGAACAAGCCCATACGGTTGCCAAATGCCAAGAGGCTGAAGAACACGTTCCACTACGAGGAGATCATCCAGGAGGAACCGGCTGTGCCAGCACCCAAGGCTAATGGGGCTCCAAAGGAGGCAGAGCCGAAGCAGGAGGCTGCGCAGCCTGCTGCCGGCGAGGAGTCAAAGCCAGATGCACAGGCTGCGGAAGAGGACAAGCCAACGGAGCAGCAACCGAGCGCCGACCCTGTCAAATTCGACAACTTCCTGCCACCTCCAGATACGACGCCCGCGCCCGCGGTGCCATCAGAACCACAAGCAAGGCGCGTCCGGCGTGATATCGAGGTCGGTCTGGAGCGCTTTACCTTTGCCGACCGCAAGGAGATCGACCGCATTGCCGCTGCCATCTATGAAGCTGTTCAGAACATTGGCGACATGTACATGCGGCCGGCATGTTGGGACAATCTTGTGTTTGTGGGCAATGGCAGCCGCATCCGCGGCCTGAAGGACAACATTGTGCAGACGCTGATGTCGCGATACCTGATCTCGCCCAGCAGCGCGACTATGTTCACGTCAGAGCTGCCATCCAACATGGCCACACCGTCTGGCACGGGCAGCCAGACTCCTACGGGCAGCTTCTCCGGCCCGCCGCACACGATGCCGCTGGGGGCTGGCCCATCGTCCGGCGTCAACCCGTTGCTTCAAGCCGCTACTACAGCCTCGTTGCAGCAGGCCCAACAACACCCCGGCATGATGACTCCCGGTGGGGCGCCAGGGTCGACGTCGGGCGAGCCGATACCGTCCCACCACTTCCACAGCCAGACACCGACGTCGATCAAGATCGCGCCGACACCGACATACCTAGCTGAATGGACCAAGCACGGCTTCGAGGAGGCCATGTTCCTGGGATCACTGGTCGCCGCGAGGCTGGCGTTTTGTGTGCACAACATCGACGCGCAGGGGTTGGAGGCGCAGAGACTGATGAGTCTGAACCGGGTCGATTACAAGTGAGTCACATCTAACCTCTCCCACACGCCGAGGCGCGGCCGTACGGATACTGACTGTTTACTTAGTGAGCTCGGGCCCAAGGCCGTTCGGACGCATTCGATGCTGGGTTAGGGACACAGCGTGGAGGCGACTGTTCCTTAAGGAGTAAAAGTCGATTTTGATGCGGCCGGAGTTACATCCTCGGTAATATCCCCAGGTTTTGTCAGGAGTTCAGGTGAAAGCAGGACGGTTCTATACTTTCCCGATGGACGGATCATATGCGAGAACGCTGCCTGTTTGGACAACATGTCTAGGTGAAGATGGCAGGATTTGGGGAAGGGGGGCGGGGGGGGAGGTGGTCCGCATGTACAACAGTAAACAAGCTTCGCCATGTGAAGTCACAATATAATTAGATGAGAACAGTGCTGGTTCCTGTGAACCTGATCTGTGTGCCTCTGGGCAGGTGAGTCAACAAATTCTGAGGCGTTCCCGAATTCGGCGTGTATAGCGCACACGGGGAGGCAGGCGTGCTAGGCTTAAGAGTCATCAGTCGCAGGCCAAAGCCAGATTCAGATCTCAAAAAGGGCCAGCCGCAAGCTATCCGCCATCCAATTCTCTCTGACCATTGTGAAGCACTCGGCTCCAGCAGAACCTAATCGCAATGGCATCCTCCGACCCCGCCCCCTCCCCGTCTCGAAGACTGATCAGTTCCGGCAGCGTCTTCGAGGCGGAGATAGGCTACTCCAGGGCCGTGGTTGACGGGGACTACGTCTTCGTCTCGGGGTGCACAGGGTAAGTGATACCTCACCTTTCTTTCCTGCGCCGGCGACCTCTCCACGGAGCCCCACGAGTCATGAAGCCCCTCCCCGCGCGCGTGTGTACGTGTGTGTTGCCCTGGCCAGCGCTGACGGGACCCGCGAGCCTCCAGCTACGACTACAGCACCCAGACCATCTCGGGCGACGTGGCCGAGCAGGCCGAGCAGTGCATGCGCAACATCTCGGCCGCGCTGCGGGAGGCCGGGGCGGAGATGGGTGACATCGTCCGCGTGCGGTACATCCTCCCGGACCGCGCTGACTTCCCCAGGACGTGGCCCGTCCTGCGGCGGTGGCTGGGCGAGGTCCGGCCGGCGGCGACGATGGTGGCGGCGGGGCTGATGGAGGAGGTGATGCGGATCGAGGTCGAGGTGACGGCGGTGAAGAGGAGGGCGACGGGCTAAGGCCGCCGGGCTGCTTAGCAGCAGCAAGGGGGGGACAGAGGTGCCCTGCCCTTCGGCGACCTGCCTGCTGCGGATGACATGGGGGGCCAACCAGCCCACGCCCCCAGCGGCCCCCTGCCGACATGCTCGGGCGGGTCGCCGACCGTCTGGGTCGCCCGCGCGGGCGAGCGGGCGGGCGGGTGGCTGCAGCGGGAAAAATCAGAGATCTCTTTGTCTGCTGGGGCCGCTCCTCGTCACATCTGAGACAGACAGCGGCCCTTAGGCTTGGTGCGATGTGGCTGGCGGTCCCGGCGGGGTGGTAACGCGCTTCTTGGGCCTTGCCCGTAAGGAGGCCGTTGAGACAAGTGTGTATCGGTCGTACATATCAAGGGCAGCTTGGGTCTCTCTGGCGGCCAAGATGCGCTCTCTGCGCTCTCTTCCCTTCGTGAAATGATAACTCGCCCAGAGAAGGTTCTTCAAGGCTCCTCCTCCTCGGCGTCCATTCAGAGAGCCCCACATCCGGCTTTCGCTGCTGGAGAGGTAGGCTAGCATGGCCCGGCCTAAAGGGATGGTCGCCAGTCCGCTCGCCAGGGACCCACGCTTTGATGCTTTGATGCCCGGCGACCACAAGAGGATAAACTCTGGGACCGGTTTTTCTGGTTTTGTCAGCGAGGCCAGTACCATAGTATATTTAGCCTCGGCGCCGTCGCCCCTCTGGTGCCCCCCCTCGCGCCCGCCCTCTCGAGTTTCTCCAGCGGCCGTTTCTCTGTACATACTTTGGGACGTGAGTTGAGAGGAGCTTTTCGGAATCGGAGGGAGGAAAGAGAGAGACAATGGACACGATCATCACCGGCTCGGCCTTCGGGGCCAGCCTCGTCGCCTCCGGCATGTATCAGCCTTACCTGATAGCCTCGCAGTTCACGCTGCAGAAGTGGAATATGGTGCAGACATTCCTGACGGCCACGGGCTGCAGTGCGTAAGTATACCGACCGCTGGAAAATTAAACAAAAAAAAAAAAAAACCACAACATCCTGGGCAGCACTCCCCCCTGTTCCCCATCCCAGAGCCTGACAACGCCTATAGTCTCGCCGTCGAACTCCTCCGCCGGCTGGGCTACACGGTACCACCCCCTCGGTCCTGGTCCTCCACCGGCATCACCGGGTCGGCCATCGACGGAAACGTCCTCGGCGGCCTCATCCTCGGCGTGGGCATGTCCCTCTCATCGTCGTGCCCCGGAATGGTCTTCCCGCAGATCGCAATGGGCGTCCCGTCGGCGCCCGCCATCATCGCAGGCGCCTCCGTGGGCGGCATCTGCTGGGCCGCGGTCCTCCGCCCCTGGATCGCGGCGCGGCGGAAGGCGGCGCCGGCGGAGGCCGAACGCCAGCCGGAGAGGACCCTGGCTGGGGCTCTGGGCACGCGGCCCGCCGTCGCGCTCCTGGCCTGGGAGGCCGTGGTCGTCGCCGCGGTCACCGCCGCGGCCACGCGGGCCCCCTCGGCCCCGTCGCCGGTCCACCCCGTGGTGGGCGGGCTGGGCATCGGCGCGGCGCAGGTGGTCTCCCTCCTCGTGCGCGGGTCGCTGGTGGGCGTGTCGACGTGCTACGAGCAGCTGGGCGACTGGGTCGTGTGGCTCGCCGGGGGCCGGCGGCGGGCGCGGCCCGGGGCGTCCGCGGTGCTCTTCGCGGCGGCAATGGCGGCGGGCGCCTGGCTGCTGGCCCTCCTGCGGCCGGACCTGGTGCTCAAGGCTCCCGCCGCCGCCATGGGAGCCATGAGCCCGGCGAGGGCCTTCGCGGGCGGGTTCCTGATGGCCGTGGGGTCGAGGATGGCGGGCGGGTGCGCCTCGGGCCACGGCATCAGTGGGATGGCCCTGATGTCGACATCGAGTTTTGTCACGATGGCGTGTGTGTTTGCGGCGGCGATGGGTGTCTCTAGACTGACAAGCGCGTGAGCATCTCTCGCGAGATTACGTACTCGATCTGAATCGATACCTGGTCTGTGAATTTTTGGTGCTTGAGGATTATCCTGCGACTGTGTGTGTATATGTGTGTGTATATGTATATATATATATTATGTATGTGTGTGTATGTGTGTGTGTATGTGTGTGTATGTGTGTGTGTATGTGTGTGTATGTGTGTGTGTATGTGTGTGTGTATGTGTGTGTGTATGTGTGTGTGTATGTGTGTGTGTATGTGTGTGTGTATGTGTGTGTGTATGTGTGAGTGTGTCTCTTCAGATAATCCCGGCCCCGGCTCCGGGCTGGCTGCCACAGCTGCTCGGCCACCCAGGCCAATCCCCCGCATCCGCATCTACGTGCTAAGTAAGTATTGCACCGCACGACGTGCCTCGGCTCTCCAACCTCGGCCGGCTGACTGCGTATTTGCAGTCGGGGCGCAAAGTATACTGAAGATTGAACATCAAATGTCGGCTGGAGCAAGACGTCATTCCCGGCGCGTTCTATCCTCGGCTCAGGTTGATAAATATTATAAATATAATCAGGTCTCTTTTCCTTTCTCTGGTAAATTCTACTATTCTCGGAATCGCACAGCCAAGACCACAGACCCGCAGTGCAGGACGAGAACAGTGCCCAGCATGCCTGTCGCCTTGACGATAAGGAAGATCGATGGAAAGCCGGGCAAGGTGTATTATCCGTCAGTCCCCCCCGTCCGCCTCCAGCTGAGACAGCCTGGCTGACAGGTTGCAGCCTCCAGCTCAAGGAGGTGCCCATGCCGAGCCCAGGCCCGACCGAGGTCCTCATCCGCCTCAACGCCGCGGCGCTCAACCACAGGGACCTCTTCATCCGGCAGCACCTCTACCCGGGCATCTCCTTCGCCCACCCCATGCTGGCCGACGGGCAGGGCACCGTCGTGAAGTGCGGCACCCAGTGCACGCGCGGCCTCCAGTCCAAGGACGTCGTCCTCCTGCCCCTGCGGGGCTGGGACGCGCACCCGGACGGGCCCGAGAACCTCTCGCAGTACAGCGTAATCGGCGCGACGCAGCTGTGCGACACGGGCACCGCCCAGGAGTACGTGGTCTGCGACGAGGCCGACGTCGAGCCCGCGCCGGCCCACCTGTCCGCCGCCGAGGCCGCCGCGCTGCCGCTCGTGGGGCTCACGGCGTGGCGCGCGCTGGTCACCAAGACGGGGCCGAACGCGGCGCCCGGCCGCAACATCCTCGTGACGGGCATCGGCGGCGGCGTCGCCCTGCAGGCCCTGCAGTTCGCGCTCGCGCTGGGGTGCAACGTATACGTCACGAGCGGGGACCGGGCCAAGATCGACAGGGCGGTCGCGATGGGCGCCAGGGGCGGCGTCTCCTACCGCGACAAGGACTGGGACAAGCTGCTGTTGGGACAGCTGTCGGAGGACCGGCCCTTCTTGGACGCAGTTATCGATGGCGCCGGGGGCGATATTGTCAGCAAGGCGGTGAGGTTGCTCAAGCCGGGCGGCATCGTCTCGCAGTACGGAATGACGGTGTCTCCGAAGATGGAGTGGTCCATGCAGGCGGTGCTGAAGAACATCGAGCTGAAGGGCAGCACGATGGGCTCGAGGCAGGAGTTCAGGGAGATGGTGGAGTTCGTGCGGGAGAAGCAGATCCGGCCGGTGATTAGCAGGGTCGTGAAGGGGCTGAGGAACCTGGACCAGATCGATGACCTCTTTGCGGATATGAAGGATGGGAAACAGTTCGGGAAGCTGGTCATTGATATCTCATCAGAGCCTGGGGCGTCTCCGAAGTTGTAGCGGCGGTCCTCCCCTGTACCTGTACGAGTAGCACGAGTTTGCGCTCACAATGCTTGAGGCAGCAGAACAACAATTGGCCTGTACATTGACCGGGTATCGAAAGGCTCACGCGAGATCGACCAGAACAGAGGAAACCCAGGGCCCGGCAAGCTCAGCTCGTGGCCTCCTTGTTCTTCTTCCTCTTCTTCGCTTTCTGCCCCGGCTCTTCCGGCGGGACAAAATCCTGCTCCCGCTCCCGCTTCTTCTCCTCTTTCCTCTGCTTCGCCTTCTCTTCGCGCTCTGCTCTCGCTGCCCGCTCCTTTGCCTGCTTGCCCAGGAAATACTCGCCGCTCTCGATCTGGAGGTCTACCTTGCTCTTCTCGGGCGCCGGCGGGAACGCCGTATATACCTTCTTGCTCTTGTCGGTGACCTTGTGCGGAACCCGCCTCTTGCTCAGGTTCTTCTTGAAGTGGGGCAGGAAGCGATCCCAGCTCTCGCCCGCCAGCTCCGGGTCCTTTGCCAGCTCCCGCTTGATCATCAGCTCCTTGATGAGGTAGATCGGGTGGACGTTGTGCATGCAGTCCTCGACGACCCTCCTGACCTCCTTCAGCGATTTGTAAGGGCCCATGACACTGACGGTGTTGCCGTGGACCAGGATGTACGTTTCGGTCAGCAGCTCAAGGGCCTTCAGGGTCGATCCGTTCGGCCCCAGGATTCTCTGCCGCCGCTTTGCGAACTTCTCCTTGTTCCCGACCAGATTTCGGATCTTGATGATATCGCAGGCCACGCCATCTTCGAGGATCTTGACTGCCTGGGGCGCCGGTACGCTGCGGGCGAGCAGTTTTATGAGATCGCGGGCGTTCAGGATCGCGGCTGGGTCGAACGTCTTCCGGGTCGTCTTGACGGTCATCATGCCCTCGACCAAGTCCAGCGTGCAGGCGATCCCATGCTTCTCGAGTGCTCGCGTGACGAGGGGCCACTGCCGGGTCCCGGTGTCAGCGTCGCACCTCCACCAGGCTCGCAGGAGGCGATGAGACTTACTGCTTCTTTCAGGTAGACTTCGCGGTACTTTGGAAACAAGACTGTGAATGTTGACTCTTCTGCAAATGTGCCGCCGGCGTTGTCCTCACGTCTGAAGACGGGGATCTCCCACTTGTTGATGTCGTCCGTGTCCCACCTGCAGAGCGATCGGTTAGCGATCAGGACTGGAGAATGCTATGCGCAGAGGAGGCACGCACGGCTTGTCCTTGTCGTGCTTGGTCGACATGGTGACGGAAAAGGCTACGTGGATTCTAGATAGTACAATTGCTCTCTCAATGTCGCGACACGAATTGCAGCTGAGGCTAAGTAAAAGCTGCTTGGCTCGGCAGAAAATAAATTTTGGCGGCGTCGGCCGGCTGCTAACTGCATCTGCCCGCTGGACCAGTGCTTAGGTAACCCACTACCCAGCCAGTCGGGGCCGCTGCCGTCCACAGCAAGGAGCTCCCTGTCTGTTAGTCTTGTGCGCCTGGCTCCCCAATGCCTTGGGTGATAGTATCTACCATGGTAGGCAGGCTTCATGCTCTGGCCTCTTGATCATTGCATTGTTCATTGTTCGTTTCCTACTAAGCACGGATCTTCTTCCAATGTCATCTCGATTTTGTTATTGCTCCGGGAGGATGGCCCCAACAATATGCACTATTACCAAACAGTAGGGCCGGCAGGGTAAGACACGGGTCTAAAAATATCTTGAAATAAGCTTCTCGATCCGCAGATGATCTGCATCCACCGAATGTGTCCTGACATCGCAGTGAATAAAGCCAGCGACGTTGGATATTCGACACAGCAGCTAGGCTGGGAGGACATCTGTTGTCTTTGTGCTGCTGTAGGATCTTGCAGGGCAGCATGTCTTCATGACACTCACGATGGAGAAGAAATTGGCAGGGTGAGATCATATATTTGTGTGTCAAAGTACAGAAATCCTCGTACCACATGTACAATGCTTGCATCTGCACCGACGCCCTCAGGCCGCCACAGCACTCTCACACACCCTTACTCACACCCCATGCCCTGGGTTCCAGCAGCAGCTGTGCTGACCAGGAGGGAAGACGACACACTCCTGCTGTACACTGACGCCCTAGGTGTCCCGCAGGCTGTTGTTGGTCCCGGCGAGTGCCCCAAGGGGGACGATCTCACATGAGGCTCTCTGTCCCCTCAGGATGATCAGATTAGAGATAGTCTCGCGACAGGGCTTTCCGTGGTAGATTATTGCAATATGCCAGTTCCCCCACAGTCCGTATTCGGGGCGTCGGACTGGATCGGGGGGTATGGGAGGCGGGGTGAGAATCCCCTCGCTCCAGCCCGTATTCAATCAATCACCTTTTACGCGACAGTCAGGGGCACGCAGGAACTAGGGCCCCTTCTCGGTAGCCTCGTCATAATTTGCCCAGCCAGATCGATCACCTCGTCTCCTGTCCTCCACACTTGTCTTTTCCTTCTGGCTGCTGCTCTCGTTCCCTTTGCTAATCCGCCTGCTACTATATCGTAATGATCTAAAGCTTCGAAACCCGACGAGAGACCTGGACCGCCGGTTGTTTTTCACTGCTTCTACGTTAATCTTCGAGTCGCTCATTTGACCTCTTGTGTTATAATTCTTCACTCCTTTGACCTCGACAGCCCCTCGTTGCCTGCTTCCCCCCCTGGACAGCTGCGATCCCCTACCGATACCAGACGGTCCACGACAACACAGATTCTCCACAAGCTGCAGTGCGCCCCGTCCCGTCCTCGAACATCAACAGCAAGTCAGGACATCCCGATCGCCCAACCGCCTCGAGGCATCATCTCCCGAGGCGCTCGAGTTTTCCTCCTCCCCCTCCTCCCCACCGCATAACAACGACCACCCCTCGCCGCCCCTCCACCGACCGTCAAGCTGGCTCCTCCACGCTCCCCGTTGCTGCCGCCGCCAGTGCCCTACTTGGCCTTGACACCACCGCCGGACCATCCGTGCCAGCTCCCGCCTCTCAACCTGCCAGGCCTCAAGGTGGAAGACGGCCAGCCCACCCTGCAGCTACCTCTCAACCTCCCCATACTCAAGATGGAAGACGGCCAGCCCACCCTGCCGCCCCCGCCCCCTCTCGAGCCGACGTCTCGGCCGAGTTCAGCTTCGACGACCGCCTCACAGAAGGAGCAGCTGCCCGGGATCTCGTCCATAGCTGCTGCCGCCGCCGCAGCCGCCGCCGCAAGCTCCGCGACGAGCTCGCCCCAGTTAATGTAGGTGGGCAATTCCTCTCCGGCCGCGGCGAGCCGCGAGGTGTCTGGGCTCTTGGGACAGCAGGACTGCTGGAAGAAGAAAAGTTCCCATCTCAGCGTTGAATGGTCTGTGGTGAACGCGGTCACTGCGGCAAATCACGAGCACAGTTCCAAGTCACCAAACATACAGCGTCGAGCCAGTGACTCTCTGGACGTTCCAGGCCTTCACGCAGGCTGGGATCATTTCTCTCTGATGCGGTCTAGCTCTACAGGATCAACTGGCTGACATGTCCGAACACAACAGAGCAAGCACGACGAGCGCACCCTCAGCCATGTACTCGACGCCAGCATCAGCTCCAGCTGCCACAAGCGCTGGCCCAGGAGGCAACCTGGTAGGTGACACTGTCCCATCTGTATCCTGTCTTGCACCTCCCGTCCGCTGCACAACAAACACAACAATCCTCCCCCCAACGCACCCACCCCAAGCGCGATCTGGACACGGCCCAGCTCGAACCATCGCTCAGGGTCGACCCTTAGCGGGCGCACTCCGAGCGGGTCTCGTGTGGGTAGCACCTCCTCGCGAGAGGGCACAAGGATGCCCCTAGAAGGGCCCTAGAAGGGGACGGTGCGATGGCGAATCACCCTCTGGACCTTGTTGTCAGGCGAGACTATATGTCGCACTGCCGGCAGTCTCGCTGGACAGCAAGCCACCTCAAGAGCGCCGAGGTCTGAGTGCCGAGGGACGAAGGCGGGAATGACTTCCGTTATCGCCTACCCTGCCGGGGTGGACACTAATAAGCGGAGCTCCAGCGCTGCTGCATAATTTGCACCCAGGTGATTGGCGGCGGGGCTTGCCCCCCAGCCAGCCCAGAAAATCTCTTATCAGAGATACCATCCCTATCTAATCTTTCCTCCATCCACCCCATCCCATCAACACATCGTCGTCGTCTCCATCTCCCGAGCCCCTTCTTTTGAACATTCAGAGTGCGGCCTCGAGGCTGCACCCCTCACGCGGACAAATATGGCCTCCATGGCAGCTAACAGCGACCAACAAACCCAACAGCCCACCTGTCAGAACTGTGGAACCTCCACCACCCCTCTCTGGCGACGCGATGAGTCCGGCGCGGTGCTCTGCAATGCCTGCGGCTTGTTCCTCAAGCTGCACGGCCGGCCTCGCCCAATCTCCCTCAAGACAGATGTCATCAAGAGTCGCAACCGCGTCAAGACTATGCGCCCTGGCATGGAGATGAAAAAGAAGGTGCGTGCAGGGAAAAGACGTCGCTGGCCATTCTGAAGATCACAAAGTCCTTTGAGGCTAATAATCTTCATTGTGATCAGAACCAGACTGTCGCGCCTGATGCCAATGTCGCTGATATCCAGGCCCAGAATGCTGCCGCTGCCGCCCTCAATGCGAGCGTCCGACGTACCTCTCAAAAACCCGGCAACGGCCACATCGACGACACCAATTCCCCCATCTCCCGTACCGCGACTCCCAACATGTACGCAGGCCACATGCTCTACCACGGACTCGATGACCACCACCTGCAACAGCCTCTGGCGGGCTTTGGTATCGGTGCTCCAGGCAGCGGTCGTGCTCCTTCGCCCCTCAACGGAGAGGCTGTGCCGCAGACCCAAGAGGAGCTGCTCGCCCTCAACTCCGGCCTGAAGACGCGCGTCGACGAGCTGGAGGTCATCAACGACCTGATCCAGCGCCGTCTCCAGCACTATGAGGCTTATGGCACAGGTGCAGCGGCCGGCGCTGGGCTTGTCGAGGGAGGCCACGATGCCGAGGTACAGCTGAGGGCTCAGGTCGACGCCCTTGCCGCCTCCGAGGCACAACTCCGCTCTCAGCTGGACGAGAGCCACAGGCGCGAGAACAACCTGAAGCGGCGGCTGGATGAGATGGAGCTTGAGCTCAAGGATGCGAAGGAGGCCCTTGAGGCTCACGAGAACGGTCGTGCGAAGAAGCCTCGGCTTGACGAACCTGTCAACGGCCAAGCAGAGGCACTCCAAGAGGTCTCTACAGAACTGAAATTCGACGCCCCCATCGAGGCCTCTATCACCGAGCCTCCTGTGGATCCTTCTGTCGAGGCTTCTGTCGAGGCTTCCGTCGAGGCACCCGTTGAGGCGCTCGCCGAGGCGCCCGCAGAAACCTCATTGACGGAGGCTCAAGAAGAGGCCCCAATGATCGATGAGGCGTTACAGGCGACCGCATAGACCGTCTGACGCTGGGCATTTATTGGTTCGACTGAGCGTGCTGGACTTGCAACGGCCTGACCTGCATTGCTTTGCGCGCTGTATGGATCTGCATTGATTCGCGGTGGAAATTTCACTACACAATACACCATTTGGGAAAGGCCCAAAGATCCTTCTTCACTCGAAGACGAGGATTGATTCGTTACCACAGACGATAGTGTTTTCTGCCTAGTCTGTGTGTGCTCTTGGAAGGAAGCGTTTGCGCTAATATGCCTTGAACCTTGCGGTATTATCCCGGCACGGATGATATGAACCGTCGGAAGGAGGCGGGCGGTGTATGATGACCTTATTTTTATTTCGAGGCTGTCGCTAATTTCGAGTCTCGGGCATGGGAGTCGGACGGGAACCTGATGCAACAAGGCGGTTTGTGTGGAGTTGCGGGAGTATACTAGGGTCCGCATGTCTCGACTTAGATATCGGCCAATGGAACATAAAAGTTCATGCTTTCCAGGCGTCGGCATCTTGATTCATGAGACCACAAGCAACAGTCGCAACATTGTGTCCTTGCGTAGAGATGATTTAACAAGAGGAACAGGTCAGTCTGCGCTTCAATCTGCTTCGCTCCTACTAAAAGCACTTTCACTTCTCCTACCAACCGACTTGGCCCTCCTTTTTGTGTACCGATTCAAGCTCTCACACAGACGGTCCAGCACCCACTCGGCTCCTGTTGTATCTGCTAACAGGGGACCATTCTCCCCGAACCAGTCCCATTCGACCAAGCCTCCCTCCTCCTCTTCCTCCTCGACTTCCGCTTCGACGGCACCAAGCTCCTGGTCCCAGGCCCGTCTGCTAAATTGGATGGGCTTCGTGAAGTGGACCTATTCGCCAAAGAAATAGTGCTTCGGCGGGTGCATGCGAAGGTCCTGCGCCGCGCCTTTTATGGCCTGCGCAAGCTGACGGGTGGGATCGTGTGCCGTATCGTCTGGTCTCGCTTCGTCTTCTTCGCAGTCGCTGTCGTCTATCGGCCACGCTATGGGCGGCCTGTTTCGTTGCCCTGGTTGTTCCCCGGTTTCATATCCAGAGGCATATTTTCATCGTCGGCTCCCGCGCCACAGTTCTTGTCGAGGGCGAGCTGGAACATGCCCTTCTTGGGGAGCACCGTGAAGTCGGCTACGGCGAATGTTCAGTTACACAGGGGCTGTGCGATGATATATCGGATCTTCCGCGTGAAGTTCGCCAGGAGAAAAGTTCGCCAGGAGAATGAAGTTGCCTGCGAAGCCATAGGCCAGCAAGATGGAATTGAGAACGATCTCCCTGCTCAGCGATGTGAGCATTCTGTTCGTACGAAGGCCAGGTCTTGTGAGCCAGGAAGAGGGAGACACCATTTGAGGTCCAGTATTCCCACTCCGGAGTCGTCAGTGCCCTCGGTGAGCTGGCCAGCATTGGCCAGCGCCACTCTCAATGGCGTGACCAGAGCCGCTATGGAGAGGACATTGCATAGCGGATCTATTGTGGCCGCTATCATGGGGATTGCCATCGAAGCAAATTACCATCTCCTGCGCAGACGTTAGTCGAACCGAGACGAAGCCTCGAACTGAGCCTTGTCCTTGACATACTGAGGGAGGCTGTCGCTCTTCGCTCTGAAGTTCAAGAATCCTATTGCCCGTATAGTATCGTTCTGTTCTAATGAGTGGAGATCGTCCCTGAAACTTGATGGCCCGTCGAGAACCTGACCCCGGGTTGTCAACTGTGCGCCTTGAGCAGACAGCTTGAAATCGATTCTCTGGGCATCTCTAGATGTCATTATATGCAGCGATTTTTGAGCATCATATCAGACCGGAAGGTGCCTGTGACATATATCAGAGAAGAAAGAGGAGGCTGGACTCTTCATGTCACAGCATTCTGCCGAGTGATGCCATTACAGATGAGCGTGAGACCATGAGACCAGAGCAAAATGACACTACCAAGTCTAAATCAGAGATTTCGAAAAGAACCAAGTATCCGTACTCATGCTGCTCCTGAAATAAGAAGCCGCGGCTAGGGGGGGAATAGCCAGCTCTTTTACACGGCCCGTCCTTCGCGGTGTGCCCCCTTTACGGTGTGCAGAAGACAACAGATTAGGCGAGATCGTTGTCTCTCGGCAGTCCAACCCGGGCACCTAGATAGTAGCGCATCGTCAATATCGAAGTGACAAGTCCGTGCTCCGTGTGATGGTGCGTAGGTTACTCTATGTGCGCGGTCGCTAGGTGTATCTAGACGGCTGTCTAGGTATAGTGGCATCGCGACTCTCATTATGACTCGACATGAATGCAATTGAGACCCCGTGCCTTAGAGTAGCTAGCCTATTTGTGATTACGATTACAGTTCAATTAATGGGGCTGCTAGTCTAACAATGTTATGATGTCTCTCTGTGTCTTCAGGCACATGATGTGAGACCAATCCGAGGATCTACCACGACTCGAAGCATGCAGCGAATACACATAAGAGGAGCCGAGAGATTTTCTTTATTATATTGAAATTAAAAAAGAACTGAAACGCCCTTATCTTCCCGTCTTACTTTTGCTTTCTTTCTTTTCTTTTTAGTTGGTCAGCTGCTGTGAAGAAGCAGGCGCAGTCAAGTCAGCCTTGTGGAGGCGTTTGAAGGCCGCAGAAGCCGGGGGATAAGTTGTCCCCAGGAATCTATTTAGCAATTGGCCAAACCCTTAACGATCCTCTGACCAGAGGAACGACCCTCGACACACTTTTTAGAAAACATCCAACCCGACTTAGTAAGTAACTGACGGCGACTCTCGAGGCTCGTTGCAGCAGCGCACAAGCGAAACCGTCAGCCACATGCGACGCTAGCAGAGAAAGCGAGGCAGTACTTGGATGCAGGCTGGAGCCAAGCTGCGCGGGCGAGCCACACCCACCCGAACCCTGTGCCCGGCCAAGGAATAAAGTCTCCGCGATGGAGGACGGCACGCGGCAGGGGAAAGATTCCTCGCATGATCTATCGCGGCCACGACCCGGCGGTGGAAATGAAGGCAAGATAACGCGGCTGGCGGGGCTGACTTACGCTGGCCTCCCTCTGCGGTTTGGCTGGCTGACACGAGACCAGGCGAGACCGCCTCCCCCGGCCCACCTCTCGAATTGAGTGAGACACAACAGGCTGTCAACAGCGCAGAGCCCGCTGTTTGCGAGTGTGTGACTCGGCGCCGCCAACGGCCAGCTGCCTCGTTCGGCGCAATTTAGCCCGATATTGAAGGCTGCGAGACGCTAGATCCTGCTTCTGCCTGCCGTTCGCAGAGACAGGCGAGGGAGCACAAGCCGAGACGGGAACGAGGCTTTCTGATCGTGACAGGCACAGACACTGCACGATAAAGCCGGGGACGGAAAAAGAAGAACGAAGTGGTCGCGAGCGGGCTAGTCAGATATGCAGAGGCCGCGTGCCTGCTTTTTTAGATTCCACAAGTGCGACATGTCATCGTGAGATGTCTCATATCCTGCGTTACTCCCCTCGCCCGCCCCCGTCTCAGCATCCCTCGGATCCTGCCGTGCTAAACAAGGCAACCCGCCCACTTCCACTTCTGCCTTTATGTAGGCGCATCCTCTGCTGGAAAATCGAGACAATGCGCTTTCAACCAAAGGTGCCGCACTCACATCGCCGAGAGATGGAGCAAATCTCGTACTACAGCAGCGGGAAGGGGACGCCGCAGTATGAGCCCGGCGAGAGCATCCTTTCCGCCCTGCTCGCCGCAGCAGCAAAACAACACATCCCGATCGCCTCCTCGCCACTAAACCCGGACCTGTGTGAGAGGGACCTGAAGTTTGGCAGACAGATCCGCCGCATACGGAGGGCAAGACCAGCGACGAGGAAAGCGCCCGAGATATCACCCGGCCTGTGGCTGCTCCGTCGAAAAGCAGCGCTCGCACACCAGCGCACCAAGCAGTGCTCACTTCACGAGGAGGGCGACACAGTCGTCCTCTCTGACATGGGCGAACCACCGGCATATGTGGAAGAGAGCGACATAGCCGACAGCTTCAAGGAGGCGATGCCGGCATTAGTCGTAGACTCGGGGCCGTTGACACACATCGTCTATGCGGAGTATGTCCAACACGATGTGACGTTCGATGTGGAAAAACAGGCAGCGGGTGATCCCTCACCGGTTCGGTCGCCACAAGCACGGCAACGCCTCCTATTCTTCCTCACCCTGTGCCTGCTGAGCGCCTGCGCCACGTTGCTCACTGTCTTGGGCTTTGAAATGCTCAGGGGCGGTCACCATCACGCGCGTTAGACACCAAGAAACGGCCAGATAAAAGCCGCTTCATCGCAGCGGAGTCGATTTCTGTGTGGGAGTGGCCCCCCCGAGTGTCTCGGGCCACTAAAGAGATATGAGTGGAATCTAGACCGGCCCAACCCCGACCTGTTTTGCATGCACCATGTTCAGACATGTTGCCGGGCCCGTATATCATACATCGTCACTCATCATCGACCCTTCTCATCATTGCGACTTTGGGTCGTCCTTCTTATCGGCAGCGTCTCGCTCAGCGTTCTGCTTCTGGATGGCTTGTTCGACCTGCCATATTGCTCGTTCCAGCTCCACCTCGAGCTGTGGCAGGTCCAGGGCCCGAGTCATCTTCTTTCCGTTCGTCTGGTCCAACAGCATCATTTCTCCATTTGGTTGGGCGTCTTCGGGCATTTTCGGGTTGGCGTTCTTGGGTTCTCCGGGGTCGACCGTGGAGTCTGGAGTCGAGGGAAGCGGGGGGTCCTGTTTAAGGTAGACCTCGTCAAGTATCGGGGAGGGCTTGTGGATAAGCAGTCGGTTTTTGAGGAGGAACTGTATGTGTCTGCCACCTGCGAGGGCACGCCAATGCGACCACGCCCGGTAGGCGAGATAAAAGAAGGGTATGTTCGGGATCCTAGCCGGATGTGATTAGCATATATGAGAGCGAAAAGACACGCTATTGCACATACACCGGAACCAACGCGAATGGTGCACTTATAGGCATTCCCACGCAGCACCAGATCAGCCTTCTTCGATGGAGGCCCTCCCGCTCCGTGCTCAACCTCTGCAGCACATCTTCAACCTGGTTTGAGTGTATCAGCGTTTTCGGAAAGTAGACCTCGACCTTGTCGCTGCCCTTGAGCTCGTCGTCCGCGCGCTTTGTGGACAGCGGCGGGACGGACTTGAGCCCCCATTCCTCGTATGGGATTTGTCGCAGCGCCTGGTTTCCATATTTGACAATGGTCTTTTGCCAGCCCGACTCCTTCTTCTCCCACCCCGCCCAGGTCGCCGCAGCCTTGGATTGGATCTTGTCCATCCACCCCTGGCTCTGTTGCGCGGCGTCATTAAGGCGGTGGGCGTACAGAAGCGTGCGACGCGTCGATATGGGGAGTAGGAAGACGCGCATCTTTGCTGGAGATCTGGCTGCGACTCGACCCGACTCGGGCCCGCAAGACTAGGGAGGCAGCAAAGCTATCAGAGCTACCGGCGAGTGGTGACAGCGCCGCTTTCAAGGAGAGGAAGATGTGATGTTGCCATCCATGACCGCGCGCTGCGAGACAGAGCCAAAGGGGAATGGGGATGGGATGGGGAGAGGACGAGAGGCAGCCGGGCAGAGCTTGGAGCTGCTGCCGTGACAAGCTTAAAGCAGGGCGTGGGCGGTGTTTCCCACAGACTGAAGTTTTCTGCGCGTCGCAGGCCGGGCAATGACGTACTCGGTGATTCGCAGTGTCGCTGGGTGGGTCGCTGACCTGCAGGATAGCGCTGTACCTCCTCAGCCCGGCTGCAGGCACCCTCTGTCGCAGTGGATCCGCACCCACCAGGGCCCTCGGCCGCGTCGGATTTGCATGTGTCGAAAGCGGGCGAGCCGCCTGGGTAGCCTGAGTCTCGGAGAATTGCCCCTGAAGCAGTGGGCGACGGGCCCCAAGTACCCACCTATCTCTATCTCGGGGCCTTCCGTGCAGCTGCTGTGGGTCACTGTGATCTGCCCGGCTGGCTGGACGAGCCTCGCAGGCATGTACTCTGACGTGCCTGCGCGTGGCCCTGTACTTATTACTTAGTAGTACCCAGCATCAATGGCGAGTCCTTTTAACAAGAGACATTCGCCTAGGTTAGGGAGTAGGATACTACCCAGCCAGCCAGCCAGCCTCTCCTCGCAGCTCCTAGCCCTAGGAGTGTCCGTTGGTAGGGACAGCAGGCAGGGTGTCGTATGGTATGTACCTTCCCTTGCCGGAACCATACCTGTTCGTCTGGTGTGTTGTCTGGCGTGAGAGCGCTGGTGGTGGCTGGGAGGGCTGCTGCAGGCTGCTGGTATGAAGATGTCCAATACTCCGCCTTAGCCGTCGGCGTCCCTTGCTAGCGGGCCCTGCACCCTGGTCTTCCCTCTGCGTCCCGAGACGACCTTGATTCTCGAGTCGACCTGTGAAATGAAGCGTCATCTCTTCTGCTCTCTCCCCTCTTCTTCCCTCCGTCAACCTCGTCGCGGCGCGGGCCAGCTCCCACCTCTATATTGCAGGCCTGGGCTGCGGTCGCCAGGCCCTTCGCTGTCCACCGATTTACGAGGCCTGCCCTGCCTGCCCAGCGCCCGTGGTCGTGATCACAAGCGCTCTGCTTGCTCGTCATATGGAGAGCCCGGACCTGGCCCTACTTTTCCTAGCCAACGAAAAACACGCCGGATTGTCCAGCCATACTATACTGTACATGACATAGGGCGAATCGCCTCGTCCTGCCCCGCCCCGCCCCGCCCTCTGCTCGTCCTGCCCCCCGTCCTCCTGCCAGTATTCTGGTAGAAAAACAACAAAACTAATACATAATCTTCTCCTGCGTGGGCTGTGCTGCCCCCAGCTTACTGTCAACCGTGGTCTTACTCTGCCGCCGTATCCCTCTTGCCCTGACCCGAGATCGATCGTCGTCCGACCACCACCTTTCTCGTGCCAGCTCAGGATACCTTCCAGATCTACCTGGCAGAGTCTCAAGGCCCATCAGGGTGCTTGTCGAGACGTCGCTACCACCACCCACCTGCTCCGTGTTTCACCCACTGCGGGTCACACGGGTTGGACGAGCTCTACCGATAGAGTCTGTCTCTGTTGAAAGAAGTCGTCTATTTCAGGAGTTCTTTCGAGATCAAGCCCTGGGATCGGAGCGGCTGTATCCAGGCTCACCTTCATGGAACACGCGCGCCCTAGCACCGGAAGCACTGCGGTCGAAGCCAATGCTGGCCGGAGGATACGTACCATCCCGCGTCAGTCTTACATGTGCCTACCTCATACTGGACGGAACATTGTACTAACGCCTTCGCAGCTTGGATTGCGTCTTGGGAAGACAGATATGGACCGCCACCGCCAGATGTCCAGCAAGTCGTGCCGAGCCGGCCATCTGAGGCCGCGCGCCCCGGCCGCAATAGCACACCTGCGCCACCGCAGAGGAGAGTCTCCAGGGATGGCTACGTGAACTGGACTTCCGAGGCACCGGCCAACGATGTTTCGAAGAATCTGATCGCCAAGAAAAGGCAGAAAAGGCGAGTGCAGCGGGGTCAGAAATGGGACCATCTGCGGACGAGAGAACCCATCATCATCCCGAATTACCTGATGCGCGAAGAGGAGTCGCCATGGAGGAACTTCGTGCAGGCCAGCAGGTATGGCCACGCGGCCGACGAGAACGCGGAGAGGGTCGATCCCGAGAAGCTCGACGAGCTGATGCCTGGGTTCAACGACACGAACCCCTTGCGCTTTACGGATGATGCCGCGCGGCGCAGGAGCAGAAGGGCGGCCTTCCACGAACACGCGTGGCGCATTCTTCTCAACCACCCCCTAGTCCCCGCAATCCTCAGATTCTCGGTCTTGCTGGTGTCCGTCATCTCGCTTGCACTGTCAGCGAACTTGTGGAAGCGGTACGCGGAATCTGGGTCTGCGTCCACGAACACAGCCGGGATCTCTCTTCGCTCACAGTGGCTCGTGGCCATTGTTGTTGACTGCGTCGTCACGCCCTATGTGTTTTACATGACCTGGGATGAGTGGACCGGGCCACAGTTGGGCCTGAGGTCCCCAATGCACAAGGTGTCCCTGACTCTCCTTGATCTGTTCTTCATCATCTTCAAGTCGGCAAGCGCCACGCTTGCATTTGACTCGCTGTACCTCACGAATAACCCGTACGGTGAGATGGCCAAGATGAAGGCCCTGGCATCCTTCCTGCTGCTGGGCCTCATCGGTTGGATAATGAACTTCACGGTAAATGTGTTCAGGCTAGTCCAGAGACTCGGAACTGCAGCCGGCGAGGATGATCGGAGGTTGATATCACAGGTTTGATAGTTAGCGGGAGTCTAGCAGAATCTACACCTACATACGTACCGACCTTGATCTAGCTACTTCGGTCTCGAGGGCTCAGTATTGCAAACTGTCTACCAAGAAGCCGGAAATAGCAAAGGGTCCAACACTGCTGGTGACTAGTTGTACGCAGGAAGCTGTCATGAGCAGCTCGGGAGTTTCGAGAAGCGATGCATCCAGTCTCGCCTCTCAAGTAATCACCAGCACCTCAGCGAAGGAATCGGAGCCCGAATGGTATCGCCAATATCAATTTCTGACAATACGGACGTACTTTGCATGCTGGGGTGCTGGGCAGGCACTTTGGAGGTTAATAAAAAGTGGGGCTTTAGGTAAAACCAGTGGCACAGACCCCGCCATTCGCCATTGCCATTCAACTCGCCCTCGCAACCCTGCTGGCGTGTTCGCTGCCTGCGACTTTCCACTCCCGCAGCCGACCGCAGCCTTGGCCTCCAGACAACTCCCGCCTTCCACCAATCGACCTCTTCTTCTCTTCACCCCAGTAGCGACGGTTAGGACGACAGACGTCCCGGCCGACTGTATTTCTCACGTTCTTGTCCTTCTCATTCCTCACTCTCTTTTGTGTTGGAGGATCCTTTGACATCCCCCATACCCCTCCCAGGCGCGCCTTCGTCATCGAGCAATAGGGTCCTCGTCCACCCCCGACCGTCGGCCACGGGCAGCCGCACCAGTCCCTATCACGACATTCACGTCTGGTCATCGCGAATCGCCCCAGCGGACCCAGCCCACACCCGCATCAGCTGGTAGTCCCCAAGCATAACTGCTATTGCGAACAAGTGATTACAGGATCTCCGTGCTCACCGTCTCCCATCACCTCCCCCGACCGTCCCTGACCAAGCCTGCCTGGCATCAGCATCCCGCAAGCCTTGCCATATCCAATATGCCTCCAGGTGGCTCCAGCACGGCCACGATGCGGTCCATGGCGATGCCCAAGGGTCCCGACCGTGATAGTATCACGGATACTTGGGACTATCTTGCCGGTGGTATCACTAAGATCATGGACAACCTCCAGAATGGCATGACCATGGACGACGTGAGTCTCGACCCCCAACCCCCAACCTCCAACCTTCACGGCTGAGCATCCCTCCTTGATGAACAACACTTAACACAAAGACCCCAATGATAGTACATGGGAATCTACACCGCGGTCCACAACTTCTGCACATCCCAGAAGGCGCACCCCCTCACCGCCGGTGCGCCTCCATCAGCAGGCTTCGGCCAAGGCCATCACAGAGGCGCCCACCTGCTTGGTGAAGATCTGTACAAGAAACTGCTCGACTACCTTGAGCAGCACCTCAAGGTCCTCCTGGACAGGGCCGAACAGCACACCGACGAGGCCCTCCTCACTTACTACATCAAGGAGTGGGAGAGATACACTAACGCCGGAAAGTACGTCCACCATCTGTTCCGATACCTCAACCGTCACTGGGTCAAACGTGAGATGGATGAGGGCAAGAAGAATATATATGATGTGTACACCATGCATCTGGTGCAGTGGCGGGCCGTGTTGTTCGAGAGGATTGACAAGAAGGTAATGGCGGCGGTCTTGAAGCTGGTCGAGAAGCAGCGGAATGGTGAGACCATCGAGCACGGCCAGATCAAGCAGGTTGTCGACTCCTTCGTTGCCCTCGGCCTCGACCCATCCGATCCCAGCAAGACTACACTCGACTGCTACAGGTACCACTTTGAAAAGCCCTTCCTCGAGGCGACCAAGCTGTTCTACCAGACCGAGAGTACGCAGTTCCTGGCCGAGAACAGCGTCGTCGAATACATGAAGAAGGCAGTCGCCCGCCTGGACGAGGAGGAGGAGCGTGTCAAGCTCTACCTGCACCCCGACATTGCCATCTCCCTGAAGGCGTGCTGTAATGAAGCCTTGATTAAGGATCACCAAAACTTGTTGCGTGACGAGTTCCAGATTCTGCTGGAGAACGACCGAGAGGAGGATATGGCTCGTATGTACGACCTGCTGTCTAGGATCCCGAGCGGTTTGGACCCTCTGCGGGCTAGATTTGAGGCACACGTCCGAAAGGCTGGTTTGGCAGCGGTTGCCAAGGTTTCACAAGATGCTGAGAAACTTGAGCCTAAGGTCTACGTCGATGCTCTTCTTGAGATCCACACACAATACCAGGGGCTTGTCAAGCGGGCGTTCAATGATGAGCCTGAGTTCACGAGATCGCTTGACAATGCTTGCAGGGAGTTCGTCAACCGCAACGACATGTGCAAGTCAGGATCCAACAAGTCCCCCGAGCTCCTTGCCAAGTACACTGACGTGCTGTTGCGCAAGAGCGGCACTGGTGTCGAGGAGTCTCAATTGGAAGAGACCCTGTCACAGATCATGACTGTTTTCAAGTACATTGAGGACAAGGATGTCTTCCAGAAATTCTACTCACGCATGCTAGCTCGTCGCCTCGTCCACAGCAACTCTAGCAGTGACGATGCTGAGACATCCATGATCAGCAAGCTGAAGGAGGCCTGCGGTTTCGAGTACACCAACAAGCTGCAGCGCATGTTCCAAGACATGCAGATTTCCAAGGATCTGAACAATGGATTCAAGGAGCACACCAGCGGTCTTGACGAGGGCGCCCTGCTGGACTCCCAGTACTTCATCCTGGGCACTGGCTTCTGGCCTCTGAACCCGCCCTCGACGACATACAACCCACCCGTCGAGATCGCCGCCGATATGGAGCGGTTCACAAGGTTCTACAAGCACAAGCACGAGGGTCGCAA
Organism: Chrysoporthe cubensis; assembly: GCA_001282315.2. NCBI lineage: Eukaryota > Fungi > Ascomycota > Sordariomycetes > Diaporthales > Cryphonectriaceae > Chrysoporthe > Chrysoporthe cubensis. The sequence continues at coordinate 1,419,238 of LJCY02000008.1, read as the reverse complement.
GCTCACGTGGCTGTGGCAGCTGTGCAAGGGTGAACTGAAGGCCAACTACTGCAAGAACAGCAAGACGCCTTATACCTTCCAGGTCTCGCTGTACCAGATGGCCGTGTTGCTGCTGTTCAACGAGAACGATCAGAACACCTACGAGGACATCACCGAGGCCACGCAGATGAACTCGGAGACCCTGGACCCTGCTCTTGGCATCCTGCTGAAGGCCAAGGTTCTCACCATGTCCCCTGAGGGCGACAAGCCTGGCGCCGGCAAGACGTTCAACCTCAACTACAACTTCAAGAGCAAAAAAATTCGCGTCAATCTGAACCTCGGTACTAAGACGGAGGCGAAACAGGAGGAGGTTGAGACTAACAAGACGATCGAGGAGGACCGTAAACTCCTGCTTCAGGTGAGCCCTCCACCTTCCCATTGTTCTGATGAGTGAGCGGATGCTAACATGCCCTTAGTCTGCCATCGTCCGTATCATGAAGGCACGAAAGAAGATGAAGCACCAGCAACTAGTGAGCGAGACCATCAATCAGATCCGTCAGCGTTTCGTTCCGAAGGTTGCGGACATCAAGAAGTGCATCGAGATTCTTCTTGACAAGGAGTATCTCGAGCGTCTTGACGACGACGAGCTCGGCTACCTGGCATAGATGACCGCCCGTCAATCTTCTTATTGATTGATGTGTATGACTACATGAAACGCTCCTGCTCTCGGCCTTTGTTCTCGACACAGGCCTCACACTGCCTTCCTTCACGACGACTCGGGGTCTTGCTATTTGGTCATTGGAGGGACGTTTAGATATGCTTGCATGGGCTCCTTCGACTGGTTTGTTGCATGGAATGGCGCGTCACCAAGGCGTACCGCGTCGGCCTCACGGATAATGGTTGGGGAACGAGCCTCCTAGCAGTCGGGTGCAAGAGTTCCAGGGGCGCCCACGGCGTGTGGAAAACAAGGGTCCTTAATCTGGCCAGCAGATGAGGTGAAAGAGGCTAATGACACCACTGGGCTCGCTCCGCTCTACGGCGAGCCCACCAGAATAGAATGGACCAGGTAGTATAGGTCTCATGGAATGAAACGGACACTTTGAAGACGTGCGGTTCCATCGAAGTTGTTGAGATATATATGCTGTGCCTGTGAGTGTGGCTGGCAGGATGGCGGCTTTTGCTGCCCGTGAGTCTCCTGAGATGAGCAAGGAGATGAAGAGAAAACCTGATGAGCAGATGACCTCCTGACTTTGTTGTTGTGTTGCAGCAGCTACCTCCACAAGATGGCGTATCCGCATCGAACCTCGATGCCTGGCCCGTGGAGCCTGGGCCCAGGCTGGGCAGATGCGCAATAGCCACCCCGATGACGCGCGGCGACTTTCTTTTGACGATCTCGAACTCACTAACTTCAACTCCCTATAGAAGAATGGCGGGAAACGAAAAAGTGAAGCCCCTCCCCCCCCTCTGCCCCTCCCAACAGAGAACCGAAAAGCAAGGCGCAGGGATATATCACACAGCTATCCATATCCATTAACCCAAAACCCTGAACCTTCAACCATGATCTTAGTGTGGGGTCTCCGCAACTTTCCCAACGAAGAGACAGAGGGGGAGGTCGCTACCGCCTTCTGTCGCCGCGCGAGCGTGACCTCCGGCTAGACGCGGTGGCGGGGGCCGGAGTTGAGGTCATCGAGAGGGGCCTGGTTAGCTCGAGGGCCCATCCAGGTCGCCGGAGAACCACCGGCGCACAGGTCGCCAGGACAGCTTGTTTCGGGGCAAAGATGGCTTGTTCATGGTGGTAGCAATACCGCGCAGGGGGATGCTCGGTACGGTGGTACTACACGGTAGCATCGGGCATCGCCACGATAGAGTGACTGATGCGCAAGGTGAGACGCTGAGCAGCGCTCTTGCTTGACTCGGCCGGGTGATCTCTGCCCTACAGGACGCCCGAGGACCTCGCCGCGGTTCCGCTCCCGCGCTGTGCCCGAGAGCCTCACTGGCTGCCCGCGCACGCCTTAAGGTTTTTCGGAACGTCATGCTATTCATCTCGCTTCAAGAGTCAAACACGGGGGGGATTCGCATCTACAATCGTGTGATCCGCCCGCGGGCGCCATCTCCCCTATGGCAGCCTCGTCCCTGTCTGTCTCTAGGGGGGGGGGCTGGGATGTATTTATTTTCGGAAGTGGCCTCGTCACAGAGGCGCGCTCCTCCCAGCAAGGGGCTGGCGGAGGACAAAGGCCATGGCTCGCTTGCCCGGACAGAAACAACAAAAAACAAAAAGGCGAGGGCAGCTGGCATGGCATTTCTGGAGTCGGGATCTGGGGCCCGGAGGTCGAGACCCAGTCCGGGGCTCCACTGATGTGTCGTGCTGCCGGGCGTGGCCCTCTTTTTCCAGGGGACAGCCATGCCCGCGGCGTGGGTGCAGCACGTGGCTCGGGGATTCGATCAGCTTGGGATTCCCTCCCCAAGGCCTCGCTCGTCTGAGTGCTCATACGCGCCCCAGCATGGCGGCGGCGGGAGATAGATTAAATACGGAGCAGGGGAGGTTCCGCGCAGGGACGGGGGCCCGGGGATGGTCATTTCGAGGCCTAGCCTGGCCTGCCAGCTCGGTGGGCGTCGTGCCATCGCCTGCCTGGCTGGCCACCCAGCTGAAGTACGTACCTCTCACGCCCTCCCCACGGCTGAACGGGAGATCATGGTTCGGTTACGGCATCTTATCTTGCTGGCTGCAGCAGTCGTCGGGCAAGCGGGGCCGAGGAGGAGGGGGGAGGGACCGGTGGCGAGAGCTGCTCGCCAGCTTCGAGGAGTCCGCGGGCTGCTGGCGGGGGGGCAGGATCGGAGATATACTGTGGCAGATCATGTGCCCTGTGAAGCCCTGCTCGCCGAGGGGTGGCGACGGGTGATCTGGAGATGAGAGTCGGAGATGCATACGGCCTCGGGCGCCGTGGCGCTCTCCTGGGGAATTGGATGGAAGCATCGAGCGACCCTTGACCCGGGCCACGCCAGGCGGGCCACGACCAGATTGTTATGCTGGCGCTACTGGCGCTGCTGCTGCTGCTGCTGCTGCTGCTGCTGCTGCTGCGTGTCGCGACAGGGCCCAGCGCTGGGTTTCAAGTTGTTTACGTCTAAACTTACGGCCGTGTGCCGCCCCTAACTTAGGTAGTACTGTGGATATGCTCGATGCCTGCCTCGAGGCTTTGCGCCCTCCCACCCCCTCGGAAGCGCCCGTGTCAGGTCGCACAGAGATCTCGAATCCCGTCCTGTCCTCCTCAGGACCTCTGACGGCGCGCGGCACGGCATGGGCCATGGCACCCGCGGACCAGGGCCTTGCGCCTCGCCGCGGGCTCTCATTTGTCGACTGGCTGGGGGGGAGGGTCGAGAGGCTCGGCAGGTTCGGGGATTGATGGATGAGATCGGAGGTTGCGCGCACAGAGTCGGGGCCTGAGACCTGGGCCTGAGACTGGGGCCGGGGGCCGGTCGCGTGCAGGTCATGTCATTGGACCTGGGCTGGCCTGATGGGGACGTCAACCCAGGCGGCGGGAAAATAACAATGTCGGTAAGGGACGAGCTGATAGCGCTGGAGGGGAGGGAGGGGGAAGACGGGCCAAGGAAAAATCCTGCGCAGGCCGCAGGCCGTGGGGGGAGGAGGGCTGCCCGGGGGCGGTCGACGATGGCAGCCATTCATTGCGTGATGGGTGCGGTCGAAGGGCCTCTGCAAGGTTTGGATGGGCCAGCACGGAATATTGCGAGCCTGTTATCAGGCAGCTTCCATCTTCGGCGAGGGCCTGCAGGCGGCGAGGAGTAGCGGTGCATGTCGAGCACAGCACAGTATGACTCGGCCGTGGGCGGTGGGTGGGGGAGGGGAGGAGAAGGAGAGGAGGGGAGGCATTTCTGGACGAGACCGTCCATCAGCCTTTTGGGGGGGGAGGGGGATCAGGGCTGGTCGGTGGAAGCGCTTGCGACGCAATGGCTCGGTGACGATGTTTTCGCAGCCCGCCGCAACTGCACAGAGGGGAGCAGGGGAGGAGGGGCACTGTCTGTCCCTCTCCCTCTCTCTCTTTTTTTTTTTCCTATTTTTTTTCGGGTCTCGCTTTGGTCCTGCCGCTCCCATAGGCCAACCCCTGGAATCCGGGGTCCTGGTTGGGAAGGGAGAGTGGGGTGGGAAAAACGGGTCTGGAATCGAGGCGGCATACCTGTGGGCGGGTATCTGGTACAAGCCCTGGCCTCGGCGCAACCTGCGCTGCGCTGCTGCTTTCGTCAAGTCAGGTCTGCCCACCCTATCGCGGCGCCCTCCGTCCCCGTCGACGGCCCCCTCCAGCTCTGCAGATGCTAGCTATCTCGCCTGCTGCAGCGGCGAGCAGGCCCCTGCGTGGCCCGGTGTGGTTGCGGCGCGGGCAGGCTGGTGCCGGGGAGGGGACGCGCCGGCGTATGTGATGTGCGCACCCAGCTACTATAGCAGGTAGCGAGCCAGGCCCCCGAGGCGACAGGTGGTATCTGCTACCTGCGCGGTCAGGGGTGCGGCAGGTCACCCGCTGCAAAGAGGTACCGTTTGCGTCTGGCAGCGGTGTGTCAGAAGACAGGTACCCGGCGGCCCCGTACAAAGAGGTGGGGTCCTGAGGCTCGTACTTGGTCACCGCTCCCGCGCCCGTGCCCACGCCCGTGCCCCATGCCCGCCCGCCCGCCCGCCTGCCCGCTCTTCGCCTGGGCGGTAGGAAGCAAGGTACTGAGGTACATACCATAGTACCCAGCAGGTGAGCAGGTACCTGCCGGGGTAGGTCCTCCTCGGCGGCGATGCGGTCTCGCTCGCGGGCAGGGAACTGACTGCTCTGTACAGTAGGGACGGCTTGATGATACACACACACACACTGCAGGGGCGGCTCTCTCTGTCTTGGTGGTAGTGACCGCTGACGCCCCGGCTGCACAGAGTACCACGCACGCTCGCTCGCTCGCTCACATTCGCACCTCTGGCTGGCGGGACCTGCGAGCCAGCCCGGTCAGGTACGAACCGAGCCTGCCGTTCTGCGTCTGCGTCTGCTCTGCGTCTGCGCCTGCGCCTGCGTCTGCGCCTGCGTCTGCGTCCCACCCCGTCCATCTCCATCCTGCCCCATCCATGTGCAACCTAACCTTGCCTGCTGCTGCACCTCTGCTCTGCTCCCTGCGCGCCCAACGCCCAAACCACGCACACACCCCCCCCCCAAAACAAGAGATGATGGTCACCGCGTAGAGCCTCGCCGCCAGATCTGTGCTGCACCTGCACCTGCACCAATGCTTCTGCCCGTCGGTTCCCGCTCCCGCGCTGGGTTGGAATCCGTCTGCACCCACCTGCACCTCATCTGCGCTCTGCCTCGCCTCCCCTCGAGCTGGGCCTCAAGAAGGCCTGAACCCCACCCGGCCTGGACCTGGCGCGCGTTCAGCATCACGGACTGCGACAGTAGTGCCGCCGCTGCTGTCAGCCAGACCTGCACAGACCAGACCGGATCTCTGTAGGGCCCTGCGTCGTGTGCTGCCCTGCCCTGCCCTGCCCTGCCCTGCGCCGCCCTACGCTGCCCTACGCTGGGCTGCCCGGCCGTGGCCTCGCCTTGCCCTGCCCTGCCCTGCCCTGCCCTGCCCTGCCAAGCGGTCCCGTCGCCATTGTCACTGACCCAGCCGCCAGCTTCGGCAATCAGGAGCAGGGTTCTCAATTACCGAATCCAGAACATTAAATCAGACCTGCGGTGTGGTCTCTTGTCCCGTTCGGTCCGGTCCAGTTCGGTCTGGTCTGGTCTGGTTTGGTCTTTTTTTCCTTTCTCCTTCTATCCCGCCACCATCCCTCCGTCCAGCCAGCCAGCCTGCCTGATCCAACCGAACCACAACTCCTCTGCCCCGAGCCCGCCACTCCAGCCTGCCTCTACCTCGCTTCCTACCACGACAGCGACACACCACCACCACCACCGCCGCCGCCGCCGTCACCGTCGCCGCCACCACAACCACCACCTCCTCCTTCTCCTCCTCCTCCTCCTCCTCCACAACCACCACCTCTCTTCACCTCGCCGTCTCGCTCCCCGCGCCGTCCGCTGGTCGCACTTCCTGCCGCTAGGGAGGACATGCCGTCGCATGACCGACCCCTGCCTCCCACCACCAGCCAGATCTCCCTCCGCGACCCGACAGCTCTGAGCTACGGTCCCCCCAAGGGCTCCCGATTGTTTTCGGCATAGACCCCCCCCCTAGGTATGTGAGGACACGCCCGCGCCTGCGCCCCGGCCTCGAGCTGCTTCTAACCTTAGGAAACGCGGGTGCAGTCGTTCCAGGAGCTGCGCCTCTACCCTTGCCTACTCGCTCAGGCCAGAACCATTCCAACGGACGCGGCCGGCCGGCCCACCATCCCAGACCCCCTTCCTGTGTTCTCCAGTCGCCTCAACGCCGGTTGGCTACATCAAGCCTTAACCTGGGCCCGCCCTCGTCCCGATACGTCAGTGCAGTTTGCGACCAGGAGAGCAGGGCCCTGCTCTGCGCAGCCCCGGCGTTGCGGTTAAAACCGACGCGACCGCCCTGACAGCCAGACAAGCTCGGCCTCCCGGCACTCGAGGGCTGTCGGGCTGTAAGCTGCTGAGAGACGCCGGGCTGGCTTCAATTTGCCTGTGAGCGCCCCAGGCCCGCGGTCTGATTGCTCCAGGGGGCTTCAGCTGTCACTCGCAATCTCCCCTGCCTCCCTTACCCGATCACCGACCCTCGTCAGGTGCCGCGGGAAACGGTGCAACCGAGCCGAGATAACCCTGTCTGCCTGGGAACTTACGGCCCCTTCATCGTGTGCGCGAACCGACGCCGTCACTGCCCGCCGAGAGCAATCCAGCCAGACGCGCGCTCCATGGGTGCCTAGCTCTGTCTTCCAACAGCGACCTCGACCTCACGAAATCTCCGGCCTGGGCTGCGCCGGTCTCAGCATCCCCTGCCGCCTTGTGCTCCGTGAGCGCGGCTCCCCCCCGAGGGCCAGCGAGACCAGTCAAGATGGGTAACTGCATGAGCTCGAGCAGTGAAGAGACGGAGCAGAAGAAGAGGAGCCAGAAGATCGACAAGGATCTGGAGGAGGACTCAAAACGGCTGAGGAGAGAATGCAAGATTCTTTTGCTGGGTATGTCGGCTCTGGTGGACGCTTTCGTTGCGTAACGGGAAGGAGCTTGGGGCAGCTGTTGAACAATGGGACTGACCAGGTGTGCAGGATCCGGCGAGAGCGGCAAGTCCACGATCGTGAAGCAGATGAAAATCATCCACCTGAAAGGCTACTCGAACGATGAGCTCTACAACTACCGCCCGACCGTGTTCAAGAACCTGATAGAATGCGCGAAAGCCGTCGTAAATGCCATGCGCCAATTTGACATCGAGCCCGAGCTGGAAGAAACGAGGACGCTTTGCGACTTCCTCCTCGAATATAGTGTCGAAGCCGGACCGCAGGCCAACATCGATACGAGAGTCGGAGAGGCGATACAGGCAATATGGAACGATCCTGCAAGGAAGAAGCTCATGGACCGGCAGACCGAGTTCTATCTCATGGACTCGGCCGAGTAGTGCGTCTGCAGTCTATGCCTTGGAACGTGGAGCCTGGGGCTGACCTGATCTGTCGCTAGTTTCTTTGACCAAGCAGAGCGAATCGTGCGGGAAGACTACCTGCCCAACGAGATGGACGTCCTTCGAGCAAGAACAAAAACAACGGGTATATACGAGACCCGTTTCCAGATGGGCCAGCTCAGTATCCAGTAAGCATTTCTATGCGCCAGTGCTCTTTGCGCGAGAGCGTCGACAGGCTAACGTTTCCCAAGCATGTTCGACGTCGGTGGACAGCGGAGCGAGCGCAAAAAGTGGATTCACTGCTTCGAGAACGTGACGTCTATCATCTTCTGTGTGGCCCTGAGCGAATACGACCAAGTCCTGCTGGAGGAGAGCAGTCAGGTACGTCTAGGTGTGGTTCCTCTAGGCGGACAGTCCCTAACTTCAGCAGAATCGCATGATGGAGAGTTTGCTATTATTCGATTCCGTGGTCAACTCGAGATGGTTCGTGCGGACCAGCATAATATTGTTCCTCAACAAAGTCGACATCTTCAAGCAGAAGCTCGGGAGGTCACCGCTCGGCAACTATTTCCCCGACTACTCCGGCGGCAACGATGTCAACAAGGCTGCCAAATATCTATTGTGGAGGTTCAATCAGGTCAACCGGGCACATCTGAATCTCTATCCTCAGTAAGGCTCCCCTTTCTGGCCGCCTCTATCTGGCTCTATCTAACCTGGCCCCTAGTCTGACACAGGCGACGGACACATCAAACATCCGGCTCGTCTTCGCCGCCGTGAAAGAGACCATCCTCAACAACGCCTTGAAGGATTCAGGCATTCTGTAATAACTGTTCGAGTTATCGAATGATTTGCTTTGTATCGGGTGCGGCGTGTTCCATATTCTCAAAAGAGCGGTCTCTACCAAACAGTGCATTAGTCTGGCGTTCGGGATGGCAGTCCTTTTGTTTTTTTTCTACTTCTTTTTCCTGCGCGGATCGGCGGCGTTGTGGAAATGGTCACGACTACAACTAGGGGCGGACGGTTTTTTCCAGCCCTTCTTTTCCGGCCGTTTCGATCGGGGTTTGGCTACAGGTGGCTAGGTTCTCTTTTGTGCAAAGGGATGGGGCCTAATGGAGAGTCGGGCAGCTATGTTACAGCCGTGTGGTTGCTCGGCATGATGATTCTGGCCTGTCCTCCGTGGCGAGGCAAGACAAGGGCTTCTGGGTGCTTTTAGGGCAAGGAGTTAGGGTGGTCTGGGCTCTCGGGACACGGCCTGAGGAACGGAGGCGAGGGAGCCAGCGTCTGAACCATGTGGTTCATAATCGCCAATACCTAGGCCAAAAGGGCGGATGGCCGAGGGCATATGTATTGCAGGGAGGCACAGACCAACCATTGTCAGCTAGTGGAAAGACTGAAGAAAACATTGAAAATCATTGACAAAACTGGAATCTGCACATGGGTTACAACGCGACGTGACGGGGACAGGTAGCTGGCGCTGCGGAAGACGTCGACGGTTCCGCGGCGGCCCTGGGCCCGGCCATTGGTCAAGACCAGGTGTGAGCGAGGGGCCCGAGGACGGTCAAGATGCTCGAGCACACTGCAACGGCAGGGCGATTGTGCTCTGCTGTTCTTGACTCGAAGGGCTCGGCTCGTATGCGACCGAGGAGGACGGTAGACCACAGATTGGCAGATGGACAACCCGGCGCCGCTGTGACCCACCCCCGGCCGGGCCACCCCGGATCGACCACCTCCACGTTCGGGGGATCTGCCTGTGCTCCACATGTTCGACAAGTCAATGCATGGAGGCGGACGTGTCGAAAGCCACGCGGGCTGTGGACCTCGCCGACGAGGCCAAGCTGGTGGCTTTTTTTCCTCTGAAACCTCTCGTCTGCTGCTGCGGGCGAAAGGGAGGGGGGGGAGGCAGCTAAGAAAGGAATAAATAAAAAAACAACAAAGAAAGGGCTGGGCGCTGGTGCGAGACCCGCCCTGCTCCCTCTCTCTCTCCCCCTCCCCGCGAACTGTAAAAACGCCCAGAAAGCCCGTTAGCCGCAGTGTGCTGGCCACGCCACAGGCCGGCAGCAGCTCCGGCGGGCGTGGCCAAAAGCTAAGCCGTGTGGGCGATCTGTGCTATGATGACATATGCGCGCAGGAGGACAGGCGACAAGCCCGACGCCGGCCCCCAAGCTCGAGGGCGGGCGGCAACCGTGTGTGTGTGCAGGGCGGCGAGGCACGGCGAGGTGGCAGAGACGAGCCGGCGGCCGGGGATGGCGGGGCAGGGGGTGTGTATGTGTATATGTGTGTGTAAGTGTGTGTGTGTATATGTGTGTGTAAGTGTGTGTGTGTGTGTGTGTGTGTGTGTGTGTGTATGTGCATGTGCGTATGTGTGTTTCAATTTGTTTCTGATCCCTCTCGCCCTCTTGCTGCTTGGCCTCGCGCCGGCCTGTATCGCCGATGTTGTGCATCGCGGGCCTGCAAAACCTGGAAAAAGGATCCCTGGGTCGTACGAGCATCGAGGGGCAGTGGTCCCGTACCGTCGATCGTTCCAGTGGGGAGGGGTTCCGTCCCACGGGCGGGGCCCATTGTTCTCTGGCAGCCCCGGTTCTCTCTCTCCATGCTCTCGTGTCCCTCCCGACACACGAACCCTCCCTCCTCACCAGCACAGCTCTCACGCTGGCTGTCCGATGCTCTCGTGTATACATGCATACAACACAGTACTACATAGTACCGTGCAGCACAAGTTCTCACGGGTACAGGCACGCGGGCACCGGCGGGGGAGGGAGGGCCGGGGAGCTGCCATGGACCTGGGCTGAGCAGGCGGGTGGTGGTGGGCTGCGGGGCCGGCCAGGGAACAAGCTATAAAGCTCAACAGCCGGTCCGTGTCTGGCCCCAACCGCCGGCAGCACGCACGCACGCACGCCAGCAAATAAATGCCATGCACACTGCCGTCAGCAAGAGAGGCAGATATGCACGACGGGACCCAATGGATGGGCCGTGAGTAGACGGGGCAACCCTGTAGTCCTCCTCTCTGCTCCTGTCCTCGCCCGACGGTTCCCACGCCCGGCGCGTTCACGAGGGAGGTCGGGAATGGCGTGGTGACGATGGTGTGTGCCTGTGGTGCCTGTGGTGCCTGTGTAAGCGGGCGGCCTAATTTAGGTTCAGCTACGGGCGCGAGCCCGATCCTACGGCTCCCTGGCGCTCCCTGCAGCCTCTATTCTCGTCACCGTGGCTTGATGGCAGGAGAGGTTGAGACGACAAGCCCCATGGCAGCAGGCCATGACGGCATGCCTATGCCCCCTCTGCTGCGTGAAGCCTTCCGCTGCTGAGATGGGATCACGCCGTTGCGGGCAGGAGTTGTTCTCGCGTCGACGGGGGCTTATAAAGGTCGAGCTGGTCCCCTCGCCTGCTGGCCTTGCCCTCGAGCACCTCTTACGTATTGTAGCACCTTGGGTAGCCAGCCCTCTCGCATCTTTCTCTGGCTGAGACGCACACAGGTAGCGGACCAATTGCTCCATCTTCACCACCCGCCAGCGAGTGGTACCACCCTCTGCCCCCACGGCTCGAGAACACTGACCGCTCCCACACGATCGACAGCCGGCAGCGGGCAGAAGAGATACAGCAGCAGCATCGTTGTCGATGTGCTGCTGCTTGTGAGGGCGCGCCTCCTCCCACCACACAGGTCGGTCCGCCTGGGCGCTCAACGTGAAACTGGCCTGCGAGCATTACACCGGCCGTCCCACCCTCCCTCCTCGCTCACACAACCAAGCACGCAGCAAGGCGTGACAGTGACAGCACCTCAACCGCCAGTTCCGAGCTAACTCTGGGACTGATAACTCTAGACCGGAGTCTCCTTGCCGCACACCACACCACAACCCACCTTTACCACCCGTGCCCGCCATCTCGTCCCATACCACACTCGCCCCCCCGGCTTACAGCTCCCCCCTGCTACCCCGCCAAACACGTATAGCTCGGCTCCACCCCTCTGCTCCTGGCGTACATAGCAAGCTGTAGGCAGCTTGCTCGCACCCCACCCCACTCCGGCTCAACCAGAGGTACATAGTATCTCGTCTATCTTGCTGCGCTCTCCGGCCGTCCTCGACCCTTTCCTCTTCCCAGTCCCTTCTCTTGTCCCGGTTCTCCTGCTGACAAGGGACTGTTCGAACCAGAGCCAATTCCCAGTAGCTCCTCCAGCCTTGCTGCGGCCCCTTTCGCTTCCGCCACAATGGCTACTCCCCAGACTCCTCCCCAGAAGCTGGCCACGAGGGAGCGCCGCCCCTCCATGGGCGCCCCGATCGTCGACATACAAGGCTCCGTGTCTCCGGCCGGCGTCACCAGGCCCAAGCACAAGCGCACCTTCACTGGTTTCGGTGCTGGCGATATCAAGATCGTCGAAGGTGAGAAGCCCCCCAGCCGTTGATTGTCCCGGAAGAGCGTGGGACAACGTACGCTGGAGAGCGGCCCGCTATCGGCCTAGTACCCGCCGCGTCCCGGGCGGAGGGAGGATACGAAACACGGCATGCTGCTGCTTTCGATTCTGGGCGGATGTCTCGGAAGACGAGCAGGCTGTTCCTCAGAAAAAGGAGTAGTATGTCGTCTTTTTGGGAACGTTCACTGGCCAGGATTGGAGGCAGCGTTTTACCTTGGAAGCCCGTCCTCGGAATTCTGCTGTGCTGCACGAAACGAATGATCCGGCTCGCTAATACTCGTCGTCTCCATAGCCTCCATCCCGGAGCCCCAGCGTGAGGCATGGACCAAGCACCAGATCAAGTCCTTCAAGGACAAGGACAGCTTCGAGACCGAGGTAGTCCGGCACGTCGAGACGACCCTGGCCCGCAGCATGTTTAACTGCGACGAGTCGGCCGCCTATGCCGCCACCAGCCTGGCCTTCCGCGACCGTCTGATCCTGGAGTGGAACAGGACCCAGCAGCGTCAGACGTTCGCCGACAGCAAGCGCGTCTACTACCTGTCCCTCGAGTTTCTCATGGGCCGCGCCCTCGACAACGCCATGCTGAATATCGGCCAGAAGGACGTTGCCAAGTCCGGCCTGAGCGACCTCGGGTTCCGCATTGAGGACATCATCGAGCAGGAGCACGACGCTGCCCTTGGCAATGGTGGCCTGGGCCGGCTGGCTGCGTGCTTCCTGGACAGTCTCGCGTCGCTGAACTACCCTGCGTGGGGCTACGGTCTGAGGTACCGGTACGGTATCTTCAAGCAAGAGAGTGCGTGGACCGAAGACTATAATGCCCCCCCCCCCCAACCCCACCGCGCTGCTAACATATACCAGTCATTGATGGGTACCAGGTCGAGGTCCCGGACTATTGGCTAGACTTTGTACGGTCCTAGGCCCGCTTTCCCCATCCAGCACACGCAACTGACCGCAGTGTAGAACCCCTGGGAATTCCCCCGCCACGATGTGACCGTGGATGTAAGTCCAGACCGGACCCTTGTCTCGACGCACGACGCTGACCACAGTCTAGATCCAATTCTATGGTAATGTCACCAAGTCGCAGGATGAATCTGGCAAGACTCGTGCCCACTGGGAGGGAGGAGATCACGTCACGGCAATTGCTTACGATGTGCCTATTCCTGGCTATGACACGCCGTCCACAAACAACCTCAGGCTGTGGTCTAGCAAGGCCGCCAGCGGCGAGTTTGACTTCCAGAAGTTCAACTCTGGAGAGTACGAGAGCTCCGTTGCTGACCAGCAGCGCGCCGAGACCATCAGCGCTGTTCTGTACCCCAACGACAACTTGGAGCGCGGCAAAGAGCTCCGGCTGAAGCAGCAGTACTTCTGGGTCGCCGCATCGCTCCACGACATCGTCCGCCGCTTCAAGAAGTCGAAGCGCCCCTGGAGCGAGTTCTCCGACCAGGTCGCCATCCAGCTAAACGACACGCATCCCACCCTGGCCATCGTGGAGCTTCAGCGCATTTTCATCGACGTTGAAGGTCTGGAGTGGGACGTCGCCTGGAACATCGTCACTCAGACCTTCGGCTACACCAACCACACTGTCCTCCCCGAAGCATTGGAGAAGTGGAGCGTGCCGCTGATCCAGAACCTGTTGCCCCGTCACCTGCAGATCATCTACGACATCAACCTCTTCTTCTTGCAGGGTGTCGAGAAGGAGCACCCGGGTGACCGCGACCTTCTGAGCCGCGTCAGCATCATCGAGGAGTCGCAGCCCAAGATGGTGCGCATGGCGTACCTGGCCATTGTCGGATCCCACAAGGTCAATGGTGTCGCGGAGTTGCACTCTGACCTCATCAAGACCACAATCTTCAAGGACTTTGTCGAGATCTACGGCCCAGACAAGTTTACCAACGTCACAAACGGCATCACGCCTCGCCGATGGTTGCACCAGGCCAACCCGCGTCTTTCCGAGCTCATCGCCAGCAAGACGGGCAGCTACAACTTCCTGAAGGACCTCTCGGAGCTCAACAAGATTGAGCTCTCCGTAAACGACAAGGATTTCCGCAAGGAGTGGCAGGAGATCAAGTACGCCAACAAGGTCCGTCTGGCCAAGCACATCAAGAACAGCACGGGCGTGATTGTCAATCCTTCCGCCCTTTTCGATGTGCAAGTCAAGCGTATCCATGAGTACAAGCGCCAGCAGCTTAACATCTTCGGTACCATCCACCGGTATCTGACCCTGAAGGCGATGTCGCCTGAGGAGAGGAAGAAGGCGCAGCCGCGCGTGACGATCTTCGGAGGAAAGGCGGCGCCTGGCTACTGGATGGCCAAGCAAATCATTCACCTGGTCAACAATGTCGGAGCTGTCGTCAACAAGGATGAGGACATTGGCGACCTGCTCAAGGTGGTCTTCCTGGAGGACTACAACGTCAGCAAGGCTGAGATCATTAGTAAGTAGTTCTTCATTCCACACGTGCACCCTCAGGCTCTGAAACATGCTTCTAACACTGAGCAGCGCCCGCATCGGACATCAGCGAGCACATTTCCACAGCCGGCACCGAAGCTTCGGGCACCAGCAACATGAAGTTCGTGCTGAACGGCGGTCTCATCATCGGAACCTGCGACGGTGCGAACGTAAGTAATGTCTTTCAGTCTTCCGTCCTGTTATTCCCCTCACTCTTGTCCCCTTTCTTCCCAGCTTCCCCGTCCTATTTTCAACTGACTAATCCCATCACAGATTGAGATCACCCGTGAGATTGGCGAGGACAATATCTTCCTCTTCGGCAACCTGGCTGAGGATGTTGAGGACCTCCGGCATGCACACACATACGGCACGCATACTGTCGATCCTGACTTGGCCAAGGTCTTCAAGGCGATCGAGGACGGCATGTTTGGGCAGCCTCACGACTTCCTGGCCATGATCTCCGCCGTGCGCGACCACGGCGACTACTACCTGGTGTCGGACGACTTCCACAGCTACATCGAGACGCACGCGGTCATTGACGAGGCGTACAAGAACCAGGACCAGTGGCTGACCAAGTCCATCACGAGCGTGGCGCGCATGGGCTTCTTCAGCTCTGACAGGTGCATCAACGAGTATGCCGAGGAGATCTGGAACATCGAGCCGCTTGCGGCGGACAAGCCTGAGGGGACCAACAACTAATAGCTGTAAGACGTCAATTACTGGCTGGATACAGGACTAAGAATAAGAGCGGATTAAAAGGATTCTGCAGAGCAAGGTTCGCCTGCGGCTGGATAGGCTCGCTTTCCCTTCTTACGGCTTCGAGAATTATGGCGGCTAAGACGCATCACCTGCATAGTCATTCCAGACTTCAGACCGCAGTAGCAGTAGCACTATCAATACACGTGATATGACCTCTTTGGCTTTGCTTGAGAATTTTCCAATTCTTGATTATCCCTATGAACGATTGACAGTTGGTGTACGCAAGGCCAGTAATAGTAATAGGATATTTCCTCGTTTTTCGAGGGGCTCTTGCTCACGATCCTCGACAGACAAGAGGCGGCTGGAAGTTATTGCCCGCCTTCTTTGCGGTGCTTCTCCGTCTCCCCGATTTCATACTGCGCTGAAGATAGGCTCTCTCGATTCTCGGTTTCAAGACAGCGAAACCGAACCTGGCGAGTCGTATTCGCGTGCGGAAGGTGGATATGGACCGTGAATGGCCAACTGCCCTGCGAGATCATCAGTTTTGCTTTTCACGAATTCTTATTTCTGGCTCCACGATGGGCATAGTATGTGTGCACAGAGGCTCGACGACCGATGCCAACAGACAGCCTTGGGGTCGTAGATCGAATCAATGTGCGCTTCCCGTTTCTGCCTGGCGGGGCAGAGCTTCGATCAGGGCCATCCTTGGTCCGAATCGTCGTTCCCTCCGTCCGTTTTCCGTCCGCCCTGTCGTTCTGGACGGCTTTCCGTGTGAAATCCCATCCCGATTCCCATCCGCTCGTGTGTATCCCCCCCCTCCATTGGGGCTCCGCATACACGAGCAATTCTCGCCCATGGACCCTGAATCTGAACAGACCGTCTCGATGACGGCATCCTGGCGGGGGCACAGGAGGGGAAACAGCCGGGTCTTTCCATCTACATAGCACGGCCAAGGCGCTGCGAGATAAAAAAAACCCTCCCGCTGCAGGTCCAAGGGTCCCTGTGGGCCGTCCCCCGTTCCCGCCTCGAGACTGGAAGCCGGCCCCCCGCCAGCCCACGCGACGAGGCGTGCGCGTGTGCCCTGCAGCCCTCCGGGCCTCAGTGACGTCAGCGTGCCCTGTCACGACAGAGGAAGTGGGTCGACATGTCGTCATCACCTCGCCCGGAGGAGCCAGGAGGAGAGGAAGGGGAGCCTCGAGCTGTGGTCTTCCCTAGACCTGCGCAGGAGGCAATCCGGCCTGGACACTGGCGTCGAGCCGCGGGAGAGCAGGCCGTGTCTCGGGCGAGACCTGAATATAAGGGGAGGAGGAGGGGGAGGGAGAGGAGGGCGGCGGACGACGGTGGTGGTGGCAGTGGTACCGGATCTGCAGCTGTCGATTCTGGCAATGATGGTCAGGGCAGGAGGGCAGATCGTCGGTCGCGGCCAGGCGCCGGGCAGAGCCGCGCGTGAGCGTTAGGCTGCTAGGCTACGAAGAGGATAGCGTGTGCATTTTCCTGGGAGCACCACAAGTAGCAAGTATACCTCCTGCTATGGCATGGCCCTGTGTGGTGTGGCTGCTCTGTAGCAATATCGGCCGTGAGACTGCATCGTCGCATCTTAGAGGCCGGGACAAAAGGTCCGCCCGAGGGGTGCTAGGCCAATCAGTCCAGTGGTGAATGCGCGATGCACAGCAGGCATTCCGGGGCCCTGATGTCTGATCTCCAGCTAAATCGTCGATGAGCGGGAGGAGTCCAGAAGGTGGGGCGACCCTCCGGGGGCAGGGGCTGGGGGCTGGCACGAGCTGGGTCTAGGTCCCCAGTGGTCCCCAGCCAGCGGTCCCGTTCTGGGAACCTGCAAGAGGAGCCGTGGCGCCTGGCACCGCCTGGGATTCCGCAATCCTTACCGCCACCCACCTGCCTGCGTGTCCCTGTAGGCTAGCGCCCGTAGGGGAGCACAGAAGGGGGGGAGGGCAACCTGCTTGGGCTTACCGCTCCCGATCTGTTTCAAGTCTCTGGTCCCGTGAGCGCAGATGCACGCTGTCCTGGCAGCCCTGGCTGGATCACAGAATCACATACTATGGTACGATGCTCGATGCCTGTGGCGCCTCAGTGGTGGAGCTCGCTGCCAGTGCTAGGTATGCACAGCCAGACTTGTCAAGAGGAGGACGGGTGGGCCGGTGACGTCATATGCAAGTAATTCTGGAGGGGCCATCGCGAGGGCTGCCGGCGAGACAGGATCCTGCAGCGGAGGGAGATTGGAGAGATGAGGGCGAGATCTAACGAGATAGGCGACTCGAGGAGCGCCATGGTGATCGGCGGCCCAGCCACCAGGTAGCGTGCCCAA
The DNA here is from genome assembly GCA_001282315.2 of Chrysoporthe cubensis. Lineage (NCBI taxonomy): Eukaryota > Fungi > Ascomycota > Sordariomycetes > Diaporthales > Cryphonectriaceae > Chrysoporthe > Chrysoporthe cubensis. The sequence goes on along the minus strand of LJCY02000008.1, from coordinate 1,401,850 downwards.
GGCCTCGAGGCAAGCCACGATGGGAATGTCGATGACAGCTCGCATGGGAAAGTGAAAGTGGGATATCCGGCCCGATGGAGGGGTAGCCCAAACAAACAAACCACCCTGTACCGGGCTGTACCTGCGGATGTACCTCCAAGATCGCAGTGCGCAGAACTGGGCATGTCATCACTGTGATGTCCCATACCACACCTTGCCGCCGAGGTCTGGCCCCGACAGCTCAGCTCGACCATCAAGCTGGCACACAGAACCTTGAGGGAGGAGGGGGGCCAGCATCCCTTTAGGAAAGGCCCCTGACCGAGTGCCCCAGAAACGGGGTCCTGGTATAGTCATACTACGGTAGTACTATGCACGCCCTCCTCTGGCACAAGAGCTACTACTATCATGTACATAGCACTATGTATGTATTACCTGGCACGCCTGGCCCTTGGCCTACTTTATCTTCATCGTGCCTCCCTCCCTCGCCCTTCCTCAAACCCAGCAGCCCTGCCCTTCCAACCTGGCTCCAGCGTCCCACCCTCGAGAACTGTGTTGTCACCGCTACCTGCAGTCATCAGGCCTCGGTGTTACTCCATCCTGTTGGCGGTCGCAGTCAGACGAGCGCCCATCCAACCGCGTCGTGGCACTAGAGGACGGAGAACACGCTGATCCGCGGAGAGACAGCAAGGCCGCCCAAACCCAACCCAGCGCTGCCAACCCAGCAGCCTGCAAATCGTTACAGCGCTTGTCCCAGGCCCACACCTGCCGCTAACACCACGAGATCGAGATCTGCCGCGGAAAGTCCCCAAACAGGTCCTGCCTCCTCAGCCCGTCTTCAGCCCAAAAAAACGCGACTCTTCCTCCTCTTCCACCTCTGCTGCTGTTGTCGCATACCGCATATCGCACACCTCGAGCTACAGCCGCCTCCTCAGTCGCCAGAAACGGATCGCCGCAGAGCCGTCGTGCAGCACTTTGGACACGGAAGCCCCCTCAGCACTCTCTGGTAAGTCAGGTCGGCCACAGGCCCTGCCGCTGACACTCCTCCCTCTGCCTATTGGACGCTGCGCTGCACCCGCCACGACAGTTCCCCTCCGGCGCTGCAAGCCCTCCTGCCAGTCCGAATCGCCAGACAGGGACCAGATCATTCCAGACTTTGGGTGACAGGCGCTCTTGGGGCAGATCACCGGGATTGGAGGCGGGGGAGCTGGCTGGAGGGAGGACTGAATGGAGGGGAGGCAGGATGGCGAACCCAAGCGAATCCCATGAGCTTGCAACCGAGCCGCTAGGCCGCAACTCACTAAAAGACGGCTGTTGCGATCGCTGCTGTTCTGGCCTGGTCGCCAGATAGGCTGGACTCTCGAGGCTAATTTACCGACTTTCCAGCGCAGCACCCTCCAGCCCACCAACCAACCCCCGGGGGCCTTACAGCGCTTCTTCGACTTCGACCTTGGAGCCCCGCCTTCTCACACCTCGTCGACCGACCCCGCCTCGCAACGCCCAAAGCTCCGGTCTCGTACACAGACACCCGTTGCAGCGACCCGGCAGTCAATAGTCTCCTTTTGCTGCTCCCGACCCTGACCAGCGCTACGCCACCCCTGATCGCCTGTCCGTCGAGCAGCACCGAAGCGGACTCACCCGTAGTCTTTGGCCTCTTACCCCGCCGACCTGGCCATCACCTTTTCCCAACGAGTCTGAGCCGCTCTGCCATTCTGCCCCGCCGCACCCTCCCCAACAGACTCCGGATCACTCCATCATGGCTGAATTCGTACGGGCCCAGATCTTCGGGACCACCTTCGAGATCACCTCCAGGTACTCGGACCTCCAGCCCGTGGGCATGGGAGCTTTTGGTCTGGTCTGCTCCGCCAGGGACCAGCTCACCAACCAGAATGTTGCCATCAAGAAGATCATGAAGCCCTTCAGCACCCCCGTCCTGGCCAAGAGGACCTACCGCGAGCTGAAGCTGCTCAAGCACCTCAGGCACGAGAACATCATCTCGCTCAGCGACATCTTCATCTCGCCGCTGGAGGACATCTACTTCGTCACCGAGCTGCTCGGCACCGACCTGCACCGCCTGCTTACCTCCAGGCCCCTGGAGAAGCAGTTCATCCAGTACTTCCTCTACCAAATCATGCGCGGCCTGAAATACGTTCACTCAGCTGGTGTCGTGCACCGTGACCTGAAGCCCAGCAACATCCTGGTCAACGAGAACTGCGATCTCAAGATCTGCGACTTCGGCCTGGCCCGCATCCAGGACCCCCAGATGACCGGATACGTGTCGACCAGGTACTACCGCGCCCCCGAGATCATGCTCACGTGGCAGAAGTACGATGTGGAGGTCGACATCTGGAGCGCGGGCTGTATTTTCGCCGAGATGCTGGAGGGCAAACCTCTGTTCCCCGGCAAGGATCACGTCAACCAGTTCTCTATCATCACGGAGCTCCTCGGAACCCCGCCCGATGATGTTATCAACACAATCGCGAGCGAAAACGTGAGTATACCATGTCTTGACACAGACTTGCATGGGTTCAGATCACTTACTTACATTACACCAGACTCTGAGATTCGTCAAGTCCCTGCCCAAACGCGAGCGACAACCTCTGGCAAGCAAGTTTAAGAATGCTGATGAGCAAGGTATGTGCCATCTTGTCCAGATGAGCTGAAAGATACAATTCTGACCAGAAGCAGCCGTTGACCTGCTGGAGCGCATGCTGGTATTCGACCCGAAGAAGCGGATAACAGCCTCCGATGCGCTGGCCCACGAGTACCTCGCCCCCTACCATGACCCAACGGACGAGCCTGTCGCCGAAGAGAAGTTCGACTGGAGCTTTAACGACGCTGACCTGCCCGTGGATACATGGAAGATCATGATGTAAGTGACTATAAGCCAGCTCCGGCGCTGGGCCTTAGCTGCAGTCGACCAGCCCGGTACTAATGAGATGATGGTACCAGGTACTCCGAGATCCTCGACTACCACAACGTGGACGCCAGTGGCACGGCTACTGTCATGGAGGAATTCAATGGGCAACAATAGAGGCGATAAGCCGAGGAAGATCAGAGCGATATAAAGATGCTTGCTGGTGGAATACAGCACCGGGCCATGACATTCACCATTGATACCAGAAAGAACGGGGAGGTACATATTGACGGCCGAGTGACGCAAAGGAAATACACGATTGGATGCATCACAGGCGCATGAACCTTCTTTGTGGACTCGCAGATGCAATGAGGATCTGGCAGAGCTTTGAACCCAAGTCATGGATTGGGGGCCCTTCAATGGCCTGCGTGGTCAGGTCCGCGAGAGGGTCGAGGATGAGGAAGAAGAGCAGAGATGAGGCAGGTGGAAACCGCCCTGTCGCAACAACAGCATATACATTCAACAACAACAAAGAGGAACGGCGTTTTCCAGATGAAGAGGCGGAGACTTTGCCACCCAATGAGCCTAGTGATTGGATAAAAGATGTCTCCAGTCGAGAACCGTTGGCCTGCATACTCGGTTCACACGTTTAAATATGGTGGACCATTGTGTGATAGTGCAGTGGGAAATAGAAGGTGTGACGTGACAGGTCTGGGGGTATTATTGACAGGGCAAAGAGCTCGGACAGATGATGTCGCCCAGAAGAGCAACGATGAGGGGGCTTTTCAAACATCAGATCTCCCGAGTCTTATAGAGGTTAAACTAAATAGTCGCCACTGGGAAGGGAAGCAAAAGCGAGGACCCCGTTGGGCAGACTAGTCAATTGACGCAATCAAAGTCATACGTTGACGATTCTCATATCATTGTTCGACTACCCATCAGTGCAGCCTCGTGCAATCTGCGATGCTGTGCTATGCTTCTCTGGTATATATAACGACATTCATGCTTGACCACACCCTGCCCCAAAGAAACGCTACTTTTCATTACCCTATGCTTTCCATCCGAACAGTTCAAAACCATAAGACTGTGCCTCCCCCTCTCTCTTTCTTGCATGCCTGGATCTAGTTCCCGTCAGCAAAGGCTCCTTCTCCCCGATATCTTCGACCGGCCCAGGGACACGGGCAGGAGCGGTCCCCGCGACGCCCGCTGCTCCCGCCCGCCGGCGTCCTACGCCAGCTTGTTCTCGTGGGACACCGTGGGCGAGAGGCTGTCGTTCCAGACGCCGTTCTCGTGCTGCATGAAGTCCAGCCTCGGCTTGGCGGGCGACTGCTCGGGCGACGAGGCCGTGCCGCCCTCGGAGCCGAGGATGCTCTCGCTGTACGAGTGGTGCGTCTCGTGGCGCGACAGCTCCGCCGAGGCCTTCTCCTTGTCGCTGCCGAGGCCGCGGAAGATGGACGACGACGTCGACATGCGCGGGCTGCTCTTGCGCTCCTTCTCCAGGCTCGACCGCAGCGACGAGGGCGTGCTGCTCCGGTCCTTCCGGCTCTTGCTGCGGCCGAGGCCCAGGCCCCAGCCGCTGGCGCCGCCGCCGCTCCCGTTGCTGGCGATGCCCGACGACCGCGAGCCCGCCAGTGCCTTGCGCTTCTCGCCCGCCCACGACGTCCAGCTGCTCAGGTACGACTGCTGCCCGTTGCCGTTCTTGACGGTGGGGCTGGCGGGCTCGGAGCCCTGCGCCTGCCTGGCCTCCTCGGTCTTCTTCTTCTGCGCCTCCCGGTAGGCCTCGAGCTCCGAGTAAAACCTGTTGATCACCGACCCGCCCTTCTCCCGCGCCGCGGCCCAGTTCCTGGCGGCCGCCTCCTTGCCCTGTGCGATCTTCTCGTCCAGGTGCAGGTCCTGCACCTGCTGCGACACGCGTCTCGACACGTCGTCTATGCTGAGGCCTCCGGCGCACAGATGCCTGGGCTCGACGATGTCGAAGAGGTGGCTGTCCGTCTTGCTGTTCCAGATGCGGTAGTTCTCCGTCTTCGTCCAGGCCTCCACCCAGTCCATGTTGAAGTCCGTGGCCGGGTCGCCATCCACGTGCGGAAGCAGCATCTTTGGGTTGTTGGCGTGCTTGGTCATGAAGTTGTGGTACTTCACCGAAGACAGCAGGGCATTCACGTAGTCCTCAAACTGCAGCCGAATGAACTCCTCGCTCCCCATGAAGCCCATCGTCTTTGGCCGGCTCGGATTCGACTCGTCCCAGGTGTCGTTGACGGTTTGCGTGATGAAGTCGATCCACCGCCTGTCTGGGGTAGACAGCTGCAATGCTTGCTTGAGAGACGGCGAGGTGATATTGATGAATCCTTCGTCCAGGTTAATGAGAATGTCGCTGTACCTGTCCCTCTGCTGTAGTAGCAGTGAGTTCGTGCTTCCGACGATGTATGATTTTGTGCCGACATCCGCGAGGAGGTCGAGCTGCTGCAGCGGCGTGTAAGGGCCGAACAGACTCCCCTGGACATCCTGTCAGTGCGGGGCTCACACCATCTGAGAACGAGATGCCTACCTTGCCGAAAATCTGAAGGGGCAGGCCCATATAAGCCTGTAATGACCTTCGATCGCTGGTTCGCAAGTTTGTAGGCGCGGTCAGCTGCTTCTCATAGCTGTTCAGCTCCGGGTCCGCGCAGTCCTGGAGCTTCTGAATGAGGCCGGGGATCAACGATATTAAAGAAAACTGCATCATGCAAAGTCGCTCGCAACGAGAGCCGAAGAACAGCATCTGGCAGGATGATGTGTCAGCAATATTGCTCGGACAAAGAGATCAAGGAGTCCTTGGCGGGGGGGGGGGCGCCGCGGCGGCACGCAGTCCGTACCTTTGGCTGCAGCAGACAACATTTCAAGAGGACTAAGGTCTGCCAGCGGAACTCGTGGATCATCTCCCTCAGACTCATGCCCAGGTAGGCGTCCCGGCTTTCCTCTCCTGCCAGCAGGCCGCGCTCCTTCTCGTCTGCCAGGCTCTCCTGGAATCTCCGTAGGATCTCCGTCTCCGTGAACTCTCGCTGGTCGAACCACGCGTGCGTCACGACGCTCAGCCGCTCCTTCAGCGTCCCGAAGCTCTGCGGGTTGTCTGCAATGACGACCACCGCCTTCTGCACAGTCGACCGTGTCACCTCGGGGGGTCGGTGGAGGAGCTGCGCGGCGTCCATCTGCCTGGTACACGCTATGCCGAAGAGAGAGGTCGCCGGCTCGGTCTCGGTCGCAGGCCGCAGGAGCGTGAAGTAGGAGAAGTCCTCGGTCGACCTGTCACAGGAAAGGGTCAGCCGGACCTATCGCCTTAGCTGCGGCCACGCCGCGCAAAGTCATTGTGCCCGGGGGAGGAGGAGACCCTTGGGACTCACGCATGCGCACCGTCGCTGAGGGCCATGAAGGGCAGCAGCGACCACCCGTAGTCCACAGCAGGATCCGTGCCCTCAGCGGCGCCGAACCACGACTCGACCTCTGGGCCCCTCGCGTGGTGGAAGTCGATGACCGTGACCAGGGGTATGAAGCCGCCCCTGGCCGCGCTCCCGGGCGTCGACGTGCCCGAGCTCGCGTGCGGCGTCCCGTTGCCGGTCGGTGTGGGCGTGCCCATCGTGCTGGTGCTCCTCCGAGCCCTTCCCGCCCCTGCCTCCTGCCCCTACCGAGAAGATGAGTGCGAGGAATGCGCCGGCGACACTCCCATCGGGAGCGCTGAAGCGGCCGAAGGAACACTCGAGGAGGGCCCCTCCCGGTATTGCAGCGTGGGAAGGGGACGGCAGATTTCGCGAGACGGTCGGCTGGATCGTCAGACGGCCATGGATCACAAGCACGGGCTGGTCGAAGGGGGGCAATGACTCGGTATGGCGAGCGAGTTGCTGGTCGACGGGGGGTTGGGGGGTGTGGTTGGATTGTTCTCGGCGTGGCGTATCGAGGACGAAAATCGTTGGGTATCTGGCCGTCCTCGAAGATCGGGACCCGAGGGCTCGAAGCTTTTGTGACAGCAGGGTGTGCCGCGACCGTGCGACGCTCCACACCGAGGGTCTCGCCTCGAGGGGAGGGAGACGTGGGTCCAGTTCGCTGGGGCCGAGATGAGATGGGATTAGCAAAGCAGGGCCGGGCAGGGCAATGCGATGCGATGCGATGATGCGGCTCGCTGTCGTCAACGGAGGCCCTGGCCTGGGGCACGCACGTCACGGGGCCGCGAGCTGAGGGCTCTCTGGGGGGAGAAGGGGGGGTGGGAGGAGGTAAGCGCGTGCGGATACCCGCGCGGCGGGAGGACGTCGTGGAGTAGCGGTCGGGTCGGGTCTGGGTGCGAGGAATGAGAGGTGACGTCTGTGGAGCCGGCCAGGCCAATGCAGAGGCACGGGACACGGATGGCAGCGAGAGCGAGGGCCCGAAAAGGCGGTCGAGTACACCTGTCGCACGGCGGTGCTGGATGTTGTAAACTCAAAGCTGCTGGGAGGGAGGAGAGGACGGCGGCAGGCGGGCGGGCGAGATGTTTCGTGCAGGAAACAAAGTTGACGGAGGGGCCCTGTCATGTAGTCGTAGTCGGTACGGTACTCCGCATTCGGTATTACTGTATCTCAATTGAGTTGTCATTCGCTGTGGAGGGTGTGACCGGCCGTTGTCACCGTCGAGTTCCACGCCGCCGGCCTGCACGGGGGGAGGGGTTGTTTTCTGATGACTTTGTCTTTGTTCGTTTCTTTCTCTCTCTCTTTCTCCCTCCTGTTTCTTTTCGTTTTCTTTTCTCTGCCCCCCTCGGAAGACCATAAGCGCGAGGCTGGCTGGGGCTCTGGGAGCACATACAGTAGTACATACATAAAAGCACAGGCTGACAAGTATAGCTAGCATACACTGTAACATGGATCTGGCTGATGTATCATCTGCCCCCGACCCAAGGGAGCGGCCCGGACTTGCAGGTCACCCTGATAGTGCGGTACCCGGTCCGGGCCCTGGAGCGCTGGCTCGCCGCCGTCACTGGCTAGCAGGGCTAACCGCGCAGACGCCTCACCTCGCGCGAGGTACTACGACGAGGTCTTGTGAGAAACCGTCAGCCCAGCGCCCTCAATAATACTAACACCAACACCAACACCAACACCAACAACAATATGTTTCCTAGGTCCAGTTCAGTTCCTTCCCTCCCCCCTCTCTCTCGGTCTCCAGAATCACGTGGCCGTTGGTGCATAAGTACGGTCGATGGATCGCGTGAAGATAGGAAACGGCCCTTTGTGCAGATCCGATGCCAGCTGTCCTGCATTGCAGCGACCACCAGCAGGCATTCACCCGGCCCCTCCCCCGACCGCACGCATGCATGGATACACCTCCCCCATCGCCATCACGAATAAACTCGCCGAACCGCTTGGCCTCGGTTGCTTTTTGTACGCTCCTGGGTGCCGATCTGCAGCTCTGGCAGCTTGCTTGCCTGAACTCCGGGCCTCGTGGATTTTTACTAGCCTGTCGAGCTTCCTGACCCCCATCTTCATGCCCTCCACCGTACCCGTTCCACCTTTCTCCCTACGTGCTACATCTGCCTCCATGTGCGGACGTGTGGTCCTTCAGGCGGCAGGGAGGTCGTCCGGCTCGCCCGTATCGTCCGTGACGCTGGGTACGCCCTCGGCGCCCTCCCCCTCGATCTTCTTGCCCGCCTCGTACGTGACGCGCCGCCAGCCGCACTCGACGGACGGGTCCTTGGTCCACTCCACAGTCGGGAAATAATGCTCATTCTTCTTCATCGTCACGACCCACGGGACGCTGTCGAACGTCACCGCCTTGAGCCGGAAGTACGTGTTGTCGGGAATCTCGATCACCGCCTGGAGGAACGACTCGAGGTCCGGCGTAGGCTTGTTGTTCACGTGCGTGATGAAGTTGGTGGGCGCCAGGCCGTACTGGTACGCCGGCGACCCCCGCGTCCGCGCCGACACGTAGACTTCGCTGAACAGCTTGCTGATCTGCTGCCGCACAGCGTGGTGCGGTCGGTGGAGGATGGCGCCGCAGAAACTAACTGCGCGGTCCGTCTCCACGTCGTCCGCGGCAACCGTCGGCAGCCGTATGTGCATCTCCTGGCAGTCGCGCACAACCACGGCGTCCAGGGACTCGTGGTCGTACATCACGTCGAGCTCCGATATGCGGGTGATGAGCTTGCCGTTCAGCGTGAGCAGGATGTCGCCTTCGAGAAGCGCCTCCTCAGTCTCGTTTCGCTCGAACGTCCTCTTCGTCACCATGAAAAGCTGGTGGTGCGACGTGTTCACCTTGGACACCTGCTCGATCCACTCCTCCGACACGCCCATCAGCCGGGCTTGGGACATTGCGATCGACCGGAACTCGACAGAGAGCATCCGCAGGCTCGGGACGATGCCCTTCTGGATCTGCGACACGACCGGCAACAACGTCGGGGTGGCGAGGCCGAGGTGATACTCCTCGTCTCGGTGTGTCGATGGAGACCGCTCGCCGAGGTATGTCAGCCAGAGCGCTTGGACGGTCCCGTCCGGGGCGGCGAGAACACCGCTACCACACTGGCCGCTCAAGCTCGTATCCACTGTTATTGCATCGACATTGACAGCCCGGTAGCGCGGTGCCCCCGAGTTCGCAGGGATGGCGACCGCAAAGATTTCAGTGACACTGGTGGCCGTGTGGACTACGCGTCCGATACGGTTATATCCAATGAAGTAAGTCGACGCTCCTTGGGTGATTTCTTCAGTTGAGAGCCTCGCGCTCTGCACCGGAGCCTGGACCAGCTTTGGGTCGTATTGTATGATAGCGTAGTTCTGCAGAGGGTGCAGGAACACCACCTTGCCTTCAACGACAATCGAGTCGGCGATAGTGATGGAAATATCGCAGAGATCATCTAAGTGTCACCTCGATCAGCACCTACACGCACGGCACAAAATCAAGGACCACGGGCCGGAGAAGGGGAGAGATCAGAGAATACGTACAAGGCACAATAGCCCTCGAAATGACCACCAGACCCTTGTCGGCGTCGATCACCAGCCCCATCCCCCACTTCCGGTTCTTCGGGAAGCCGTCCAGCTTGACTGGCATCGTGCAGTTAACGTGAACGAAGCTCTTCACGAGCTCAGCCACGGCCGGGTGAGAGGTATGCTCGAGCTGGATGAAGGATGCCTTCCTCGGCACAGGAGGCACCGGAGGCAACGGGTCGGCAAGGTCCGTAAAATCAAAGAGCCCAGTTTGATCATTGCGCACTGCGAGCTTCATCTTAGAGGACCAGTGCCTGTCGACGTAGATGATGGTCGTGTTGAGCGTATGCAAATCCCTAAGATGCTTGTACGTCACCACGACCCTCGCCTTGTCGGGGATGGTCTTGGCCACTTCGATGAAGGTCTCCAGGTCGGGCACCTTCTTGTGATCCAGTGTCTGGATCAATATGCCGTTTTCAGTGTTGTCGAACCGGAAAGAGCCGGTCGCCTCGCATAGGTATACCCCCTTGGACGCGACGCCATATAAGCGGGCCTGCTGATACGACAGGGTGTGGAAGCTTCCGCCAGCCACCGACACGAAGCGATCAGGAGTGATCTTGTGCAGGTCGCCCACTTCGATCTCCACCTCAACGTCTTCGCCGCCCCTCTGAAGGAGCAGCTTGACGGTCTGACCGACGCTGGAGTCCATGATATCGTCCAGGACCGTGAACTGCGTGATCAGCCGATCATTCACCTTGACGAGGACATCGCCCTCCTCGATTTTGTTGTGGGAGGGACCTTCAGGGAGGACGATTTCGGCCACGAGCATGTTGGTCTCCTTGGGGAACTCCTTCCGCATCTGCGCCTCCCAGTCTGAGGAGAGGCCGAGCCGCCTGCATTCGTCGAACGGCTTCAAGAGGAACTGGCACTGGATGTCGCCTCTCGTGATAGGCTTGCCCTCCTGGAGGCACTTCAGTGCCCGCAAGGGCCGGTCCAGAGGAAGGAAGTAGTCCGTTGAGGCCCCGTCCGCTCTCCCGCCGGCCTGGAGGGCCACCGCGTACCCGTCGATGTCGACAACTGGACTGCCAGACGACCCTCCACTGGCGGCAGCACTGGCCTGGTAGTAGGAAGTATTGAAGTCGCTGTAGCCCTCGCCGTACTCAGGGGCGTTACGGTCCAGACGGCTGATGACGCCGGACAGGATGCTAAGCTTTTCCCCGGCATCGTTACCAACGACACGGATCTCGATTCCAACTGCAGCAGCGGTTAGCATTAGCTCTAGGGAAGCAGAACTCCGGACCAACCTTTGGCCAGGTCAGGACGCAGCGGCAGGGCCCTGACGGGCATGTATTTGATAGCCTTCGGGTCGAACTTCAGGATGCCGAAGTCGTGGATCGGGTCTCTGTACACCGGGTAGGCGTCCACCTCCTCGTGGTTGTCGAAGATGCAGTAGCCCCAGAAGGGCCCCGAGCCCACCACATGCCTGTTGGTGAGGATGTAGCCGCGCTCCGCGTCGACCACGAAGCCGGTCGCCTCGGAGTTCAGGGCCGGATCGGTGTCGAAGCTGCAGGTCTGGCAGAAGCGTATGGAGACGACGTTGCGCACGACGTTCTCGATGGTCGCCTGCCACTCCTGGCTGTCGGGCCCGAGGGCGGGCAGGGTCTGCAGGGCGGCGTCGTCGATGAACTCGTGGTCGCGCATGTCGAAGTCCTCGGCCTCGACATCGGGGGTGTTGTCGCCGGCGGACTGCTTGCCGTTCACCGAGGAACGCAGGTGCTTCGGAGGCCGGCCGCTCTCGATCATCTCGAAGGGGGAGGGCTTGCGCTTGGCGCGGGGGGAGGTGTTTGAGCCGTTCATCGTGGGCGCGGAGGACGGGGGGTCGTCTGCCTCGGGGGGTCCGGGCTGGAGGGGTGGTGGGGAGGACGCAGGCGGTCGCACGTGTTCGGCGGCGGTTTGTGCGGCCGAGCTCGACGCTGAAGCTGCGGCGGGGGGGATGCAGGCTCTCGAGTGGGAGGAGACGGCTCGTACGAGGCGAGCCCGGGGTGTGACGGTCGAGTAGCGAGACGCGGTGGACCAGCAGTAGCCAGACACGAGGGCAGACACGAGGACGGGACGACGACGGTGCCCCACGGTGCAGCTGAAGACAGGACGGAGATGTATGCCTGTGGTGGGCAGCGATGCAAGCCTGCCAACTCCGTTGCGCAACGAAGAGGCCGAGACTGTCTGCATTCAGCAGTTTCCTCCGCCTTTGTCCGACGTGCTGCGGTCAAGCTGGGATCGTCTGGGAGGGGGCAAAGGGCGGATGACAGCGACGAGAGGCACGGGGGCACAAAGACAGGAAGAGAGGTGAAAACAAAGCACACTCGGGCGGCAGGGCTGCGAGACAAGGCGCAAACACATTTTCTAGGCACAAGTTTGCCCTCGAGGGCTGACCAAGAGCAGAGAACAGAGGTCCGCCCAGGCCCACTGCGGTCCACTTGGCTTCCCGGCCTGCCGGTGACACCCCTGCAACAGCGTCCCACAGGGTCCCTCACCCCTGTAGAACATAGTACTCATGCACGCTATGGTAAAGAGGCACCAGGTTGTCGCTCCTCCTCCGTGGGCCGCCGACCGCTAGGCTTCTGTCTGGCGCCGCCGTCTTGATCCCAGAGGCGAGGACGGAGTGCGCAGGATGGACGAACATCTCTGACCAGGCCGACGTGCGTGCTGACGAGCAATCTCCTCTGGGCCCTCGAAGGCAGGCAGCAGTCACCGTAACTCGCCCTGAAGACTCGATGAGACGGGATCGCGACTTGGACAGGATATAGGATCAAGAAACTAGCCAAGGGTGGCTAAGGGTATACTCGTCGTCTCTCGTTTCATCGTGTTCTCCAGTCAGCCGATACGAAGCGCTCGAAACATCATGATCTCCTATCCGGTACACCGTATGCTGTGGCCATCCCAAACTGGAGGCGCCTCCTCTCGACATTCACGGCCCTCTTCGTGCGCGTCACGACCCTGAGGCCTGTGCTTCACCCTGCTCGCCCTCCTTCGCATCGCCCTCCCCCTCCCTCTTCTGCTTCTTCTTCTCCTCCTCCTCCTTCTTCCCCGCCGCGGCAGCCTTCCTCTGCGCCGCTTTCGCCTGTGCCGCCGCCTCCTTCTTCTTCTTGAGCTCCCGCGCCCTCTGCTCCTCGGCGACCCTGTCCCCCCACCACCTCGCCACGAACGTCCCGAGCACCATCTCCAGGAGCGCCCGCCGCTCGTCCTCGTCGCCCATCTCGGGGATGTCGACCTCCATGTCCCCCAGCTTTCCCTGCCAGAACCACGGCCCCGCGATCCTCGCCACCGCCCGCCCGTCCGCGTCCCTCTTCAGCGACGCCCGCCCGCTCCACGTGTAGCCCACGTCGCGGAACGTGACCGCGTGCTTGTTGCCGCCCGACAGCGGGAGCCACGACGACGTCTTCTTGAGCCGCAGCTTCGTGGACGCCGGCTCCGCCCGGCTCCCGTCCAGCCTCAGGTGGTGCATCTCGAGCGTCTCGTCCTTGCCGCCCCCGCCCGGCTCGTCAAGCGTGGCGACGCACACCCCGCCCTCCTTCTCGCCGGGCGGGCCGCGGAAGAGCTGCTTCTTGGTGCTCTTCAGCACGCCCGAGGCCGTCGCGGTGCTGTAGATGAGGGCGTGGAAGAACGGCTCCTTAAAGACCAACTCGTTGCTGTTCTTGCCGTATAATTTGCCCGGGGCGTTTTCGATGCGGTAGGTAAGTTTAGGCATGCTGAAATTCTCATGGGAATTGCAAGGCGGGATGTCGAGGCAGAGGATCCTCGCACAGAAATAAAGAATAGGCAGACGATGGAAGTTGGTATATACACGTAGATAGGCCCAATGACATGGTACGGGTGATGTCATGGTCAATCGCACACCACCCAAGATGCAGCCACATCGTTCCAGTCCCTGGAGAGCTAGTGACATTTATCAAGGACTGCGAAATCTATTGCAAGTCGAGATCGCATACAAACGGCCAAAAGGTCAGGTCGATGGCTCGCTTGGTCGAGAAGATGACCAGCGACAGCCAAAACCCTCCCTATCCGGCAGGGCCTCGACGTGCGAGGGCGGAAAGGACCGAATAGCCCTTCTCCCAAAAAGCTATAAATCTACCCGATGGTGTGAAGGGTGATCTCAAACAATACACGCTTGCCGTATGAACACCAGGCCATGCGAGTTTACGCCAATCCTCCCTCCCGTTCCGTTTTGATATCCCATCTCTCGTTATCTCGTGATTGTCTGTCCAACCCCATCAAAGACAGACCGTGAAACCGGTTGGGCAACTCAAAATCTCGAAAGCCGGATATCACACGTCGAATTGACGGAGACTTCTTTGACTCTCACATGACAAAGTGACGGTATTCGACAGTGTCCGACTACCGTCGTCATGGATGCAATGAGATCCCCGCAGGTATTTATGACCATCAAATGGCTTCTCCCCTAGGAAATGCGGCCCCAGACGTGAGATGATCAACACGAAGCAGGAGAACCAGGTAAATACCCAAATACCAGGATCAACGAGTTACCGCAAAGCAGACCGAGCCAGTGGTGACCTTCCGCATTAGATCCGCATCAGAAAGCCATAACCATATCAGGAACGCTTCTGGGTGAGAGATCGTTCTGTACAAAGCCACAAGCGAGCCTCGTCTCCAACACAAGAGAAAATGCTCACTTCATCATCTTCTCTCGATGCGCGGCAAACAGTCGAAGGTTCATTTCATGGTCGTTGCAAGCATCAGTCCACTTCTTTCGGACCTCGCGATCTTCCTCGGCCCAGATCATGTACTCCTGGATACCGGTGCCATCCCGCGACTCAAGCCAGGCAGGGTTGCCAAGTTTCTGGTGAATCTGGACTCTTCGAGCGGAGAAGTGATCAATGAACTTGGTGTTGTAGGCGTAGAAGTCTCCCAAGTATGTGTAGAAAGCGTCCACATAGTGCTTCCAGGCCACCGCAGAGGGCTTAAGGCCTGGAACTGCTAGCGCAGGGGGGGGATTTGGTGGTTTAGGCGGTTCTGGTAGAACCTCCTGGATGTCCTGCAACCTCGATACGGGCTTCTTGACGGGGACGTGGCCCGCTGCGGCACTTGGGAACGGAAGATTCGACTTCAAGTCCCCGAAGGAATCGAGGCCTGACGCACGCTCGGCGAAGGGCTCGACGTTCCTTATGTCGGCAAAGCTGGCTCGGAACTCCTCACTGTCTTCCGATCCGCCGGCTGCTGGAGCAAAGCCAGCCTGCTGTCCACCAGCGGGCTTCGCATCAACCTTAATCCCTAGGCCCACGTCTCCGGCCCGCCACTCGGGACGCGACGGCGTGACAGGGATATTTCGCGCCCCGTTCCCATTTGATTGGCCTACGGGAGGGTCAACGTCCATAGCCATCGGGCTGGGAGTCCCATCGAGGCTCTGTCCACGCGCCGCGGTCGTTGAGCCCTTGGGGGGATCCTCCAGACCGCTACTACTCTCGTCGGATTCAACCATGCCAGCCGTTCCCGCCGTCATACGCACAGGCTTCGGTTTCTTGCTCGGGTTGCGAATCGTGCGGCCGCCAGCGACGGATGTCTTCTGTGCCACAGGTGCCTCGAAGATCTGCGGGCCAATCTTCTCGGACCATTCTTCGGGGTTAAAAGAGCCAGCGGGGGGCGATTTCTCTCCATTCGAAGGACCAGCGAATGGTGTCTGTGAGGCATCTGACGCTAGGGGAGATCTGCGATCTATGCGACTGCCTGACTTCGACCGAGGCATGGCCGGCCGTCCGGCCTCGTCGACTGGAGATCCTGCATTGAATTGCCAGCTAGTAGCATCTTCTTCAGCAACAAACCTAGTGTTAATGTTGTCAGTGCTGTTTCGCGTGAATCGATGCGAGTCTGCCGCGAACGATTCGCCAGCAAATTGCGAGCCGAAGCTAGTGTTGAAGTCAGCATAATCTGCGCTGTCATGAACTTGCTGAGAGCCCATCTGAGGTTGGGTTCCGTTTCGAGTAGGCGTGGACTGCTGGTCATGCCCATACTTTCTGGCAGAAAGCTGTCTGAGGAGCTTAGACATCTTCTTCTCGAAAGCATTCAGTCCACCCTTGTGTGGAGACTTGTCTTCACTCGAAGATCTGGGGTACTGCTGGGTACGAAGCTCCTCCAACACTGGGGAAAGGTTGAGTGTCTGCCTGTTGTAGAAGTCCCCATCGCCCGCACGGCCTGTCGCTTGCTGGGCTTGTTGAGGAACTTCGTGGTAAGGAGAAGTTGAGTTAAAATGAGACTGGTCGGCATACAATTTGGAGCCTTCCCTGCCGTTGTCACCGCCCCCATCCTTGAGACCTTCCTCGGAAGACCGATAGTCGCTGCTGGCTGACGTGGTGCCTGAGCCACGATGACCATTGAACCTCGCTCTTCCATCCTGTCCTCCCCGTGTCACATTGTCCGAATCGTCTGGGACACTGGAGCTTCTCTGACGGGGACTAGCGGTAGAAGGGGCATCGTCATCATCGTTGTAGGGCCTACGATTTGGCTCTCGCGTGCTACGGGATCGTCCAATAGTGCTAGCGCCATTCCAGGGATCGAACTTCTCGCCGCCGTGTGTCTGGTACGGGGTACTCTGACGTGGGTCCGTGAACACGCTCTCGCGATTCGGATCAGGGTTAGAGGGCGCTCGGCGCCTAGCTCGCGCGGCGGAAGAAGTCTCGTTGAACAGGGTGGAGTGAGATCGAGTCGTGAAGTAGTTGTTGCCGGAGACTGCTGGCTCATCGCCTGGGGACTCGGGCACGTAGCCTCCTCGTTGCACACGGGCTCCAAAAGAGCCCTTAGGCTGCTTCTGGGGAGGGGCACGCGGAGGAACAGGGGGTGGCTGCTGGTAGCTCGACGGCCTGCTGGAGCTTGGAGTTCTACTCGACGCGCCACTTCCAGTGGCTTGGCCAGTCGCCTTGTTCTTTGACCCATGTTTCATGTCCTCCCATGCCTGCCACGTATGACTTGAGTCGGCCTTCTTTGCCTGAGTCCGGCGAGGTGCACCCGCCGTAAACTCTGCGTACTTATCTGCGTTCGTTGAAGCCGACTGGCGTTTCTGCGTGGACGGAGTGGGCCTTGGGGGGAAGTTGGGCGGACGAGGAGGAGGGGCCCACTCCTTGCCGGCATTCGACCAAGGGTTGCCTCTCACTCCAGAGGCATAGGAGGTTCGGTTGCGGCGTGCGGACTCGGCGTCATACTTGCGCTTCTTCTCTGGGTCCGTGAGTATCGCATGGGCATGGTTGATTATATTGAAGGCTTCATTGGATCCGCCAGGGCGATCAGGGTGTTTCTTGAGCGCTGTGCGACAACGATCATTAGCTCGTGGCCAGAGCATGGGCTCAATCCAACATACAAAGCTTCCTGTACTGCTTTCTGACAAGGTCGATGTCATTTGTAGGCCCAGTTAGCTCGAGATCCGCGTACAAGTCGCGTCTAGGTTCGTTGTCCATGCTGGATCTGTTTCGAGGCAGACTGCCCAGGTCGCGTCGGTGGACAGATCGGAGAATGAAGAATGGAAGGTGTCCAGGAGACAGTAGCCACTACATCGGAGGAGGGCGACCGGTGGTCCTGAGAGGGAATGTGATGATGGGCGGCACGCGTCCCTTCGCGAGAATGGATGAAGGCGGGGTAGTTGGCAGCAGGATAAGACGAAGAGAGTGTTCACAATCTGTGTCGGGAGCAGATCGTATGGTGGTCAGTAAGAGAGTCTTCTTGAACAAGAGAGTAGTGGACATCGACAAAGAATGTAGTGGTCTCACCAGAGTGGCCGTCACCAAAGCCTGGCCAAAGCCTGGCCAAGAACCAGCCGCAGAAGCAGTGCGTTGTGAGGATCACAGAGCCGCTCCAGGACAGATGGAGCCTGGAGTTAGGATAAATGGCACTGATTAGAAACAGACCAAACGAAGTACTCGGAAAGAAGCAGAATGTCCTGATGCACAAGGGCACTGGTGATTGTCACAATGGTACTGAATGTGAACTCAGGCTCGGTAAGAAGATGACTGTGAGGTGATGTGATTGGATGTCGCACTAGGCAGATAAAGAAGGCAGAGGTTGGGTCAAACAATGCTGTTGGCAAAAGCCCCAACGATGGAAGCTTCCACAAAAAGCTCTAGGGCCTGGAGACTGCTGGCTGGTGCGGTGTCACCATCATTTTCAGTCCCTCAGTTGAAATGGGAGGTTGGAGGCTGGAGGCTGCTCGAGCATCTCCAGTGGGGCAGTGGGTTGGGACCGGCAATGCCAAGGCGCAGTCAGGGTCCCGAGGCCAGGGTTGGTAGCAATTCATCTGATCTTTCCTTGGGCTGGAGCCAGGCATCTGACTGCATTGTTGACTGGCTGTCCAGGTGAAATTTCGGAATGACGTAAATAGACTGCAGGCCACCCTAGTAGCCTGCTCACCTCTCCCCACAAGGCTGAGGTTCACTCCTAAAGCTATCAAACTATCTAATATGCTAAGTAGCGGACAGGGCATATACAGATGCACCGACCGCAGGAGCTCTCCCAGGTCTGTCTTTGATACCATTGCAACCAAGGCCCAGGAGATGTGACGGATGTGGTCCTGATGATGCTGAAGCTCCAGAAGATGACCGCCTCTGGGCAGCAGCCTTACACCGTTGACAAAAGGCACAGCCACTCTAAGGCGTGCGTGGCCTAGTCACTTGATATCGGCAAGCCTCAGCCAGCAGCCCTCACGTCTGTACTAAGAGAGTCATCTGGAATGTAGACAAACTGGCTGCAATTTAACTGATGTCATTCAGTTGTAGAGGATTCGGTCTTCTATGTTCCTGAACACCATTGCCGTGACTCTTGTTTACAACCCTAGTACTTGTGCACTCTGCAAGCAGAAAATCTCTTAATCCCAGTATTCCAATACCATCCATAGTATCCATGAGGCCTGCAATTTTCTGACTGTGTCCCAAGAACTCCAGGTAGGAATCGACGAGCACACCAAGACAGCCCCAGCCTTCAAACCCCGGAGCGATGCTATAGAAAATTACAATTGTTGTCCAGGAAACATGCTCAGTACAATCACTGGATGTTCTTGCTGAGTTCATACGACCATCCTCCATCGCGCCTCATCTTCTCTCGTGCTGCAAGATCCTTGCGAATTTCGTCCTCCGTGAGTCGGTCTGCTCCATTCCAGTTGGCACTGCTCCCCCTCGCACGGAACCTACTCCACCTGTCTTTGTTCTTGAACACCTCTTCCAGCCTGAGTGGCGCCGGGGGCCCGAACACCTGGAGAGGGTCGATGGTCTCCTGTTTCATAAGTTCACGCCGAAGCTCAGGCGTGTCTGCCCATGATGCTATACCTAGTCCCCTGGCCTCATCATCATCATCGTCATCGTCGTCATCATCCGTTTGAATTTCAGGGAGCTCGATATTCTCTCCATTCTGGAAGCGTGGTGACGACCTTGTCACTGATTTGCCGGCCGACTTGGCAGCCATCACACCAGCAGGTCTGGCTGGAGTCTTGTGAGATGGGCCAGCAGCATGTTGACTGGATGCAAAAGGAATAGGGGCCTTGGAGACTTGGGCCATATCTAAAGGATGACCACTCTTGCTATGATGTGGTGCGACCGGTGGTGCTTTGAAGATGTCCCGTGTGACTCCCTGGGGCCCAGGGGTATATCCGTTTGAGAACAGTGACTTGTTTGGTTGATCCTGTGAGAACAGTAAGTATACTGAAGACGGTGCTGAGGTCTCTACCTTGCAACTTACTTTCTTGAGGCCAGCTGATGGTCCGACTGGTGGACCTTTGATGCCGGTTCCATATGACTGAATCTCCATCTCCTCCTCAGGATCGAACTCATCTGACATTCGCATGCGCTTGATCTCTTTCTGCGGAGGTGGCCCATTTCGAGATGCAGTAGATCGTTGCATCTTGTCCTCCGCGCCCTCTTGCTGCAGTGCTCTCTTCATAGACATCTTGACAGTGCTTGACAAGACTGCGTTGACAGGTCGGCCGATGTCTTCTTGCGATCGGTGCGTGGTGGATTGCTGCAAGCGTGACGGGGGTCTTGACACAGCTGCCTTCTCCCGAACAGTGTTGTAGTCAGGCGGGCCGCTTGGCTGGGACCGAGTCGCTGGAGGAGGGGCTCTTGTTTTCTTCGCCTTTTCGATCGCAGCCTGACGAGCTGCTTGCTTCTTAGCTTCCTCCTCGGCAGCAGCACACTGCCGCTCTTTTTCCCGTCGCTCTGCCTCCTGTCGCTGTTCTTCCTCTCGCTTCCGCTCCAATTCTGCTTTAAAGTCGCGCTTCCGTTGGGCTTTCTTCTCCTCCTCTTGCCGTCTCTTCTCTGCAAGTTCAAGTGCTTTGGGCCGACCGGTCGTTGAGTTGACGGAACTCTTAAGATTCTGAAATGATGACTTCGTCTGCAGAGAAGGCTGGCTGGCCTTGCCTTTGATCTGTTGTTGGGAACTACCGAGAGTGTCTTGAAGGCTTGATGCAAGAGCACTGTTGGAAGGGTACAATCCAGTGTGTTGAGAAGATGTGTTGACACGGATCAAAGTCGGTGCCTGCTTCGGTTTGACGGCAGCATCCCTCACTGGTTTCAGTGGTCGCTTAATCTCACGATTCTTCAAGCTCTGACCAGGTGTAGGCCGAGGGATCGATGGAGGCACAGGCTTGATCGCTCGGACATCGGCCATTTCAGCATCCTGATCAGACAGACCGGGCTCATCCGTCTCTACAGTTGCCCTGCCTTCAGCCTCAAGCTGTGCTTTCCCTTTGCGAGGACTTGTCCGCGTCGGCATGTTGGTGTCTTTCGGAGCTGGTGTACGCATGGTCTGTTCATGCTCTCGTTGCGTGCCAACATGCTTCTCGGCAGCAACCTTTTCCTGCTTTTCCTTGCTGAAGACGCGAGCTTTTTCCCGCTCCTTTTCGCGAGCCTTTTGCAGCTTTTCCATCTGATCGGCGAGATGCTGAGCCTCTTTGTCCTCCTTGTCTTTCTGTTTCTGGTCCCTCCTTTCTCGTTCAGCGGACGCCCGAGTCTTGCGGCTATTTGATCTCAACGGACTGGAAGATTTGAAGGCGTGATGAGACTCAGAAGACATGTGCTTAGTCAAGTCGGGGTAGAGAGATTCCTCGTCTTTGCCTAGCTGAAGAGACTCCGTAGATTTTTGATTCTGCTGTCGAAATTTAGCAGCAGATGGAGAGTTCACCAGCGATGCCTTCCCATCTGCACTGAGTGCAGCACTGCTTGCTAGAAGACCCTTCGAGCCCTTCAAGATAGAGGAGAACTTGTTCTTGACCTGTTTCAAGGCATTCTGCCTAAAGGGGCTCTCACGGAAACTTCTAGACGGTGATTTCGGGGGTTCAGTCATTTCAACATCTTCGTTGTTGTCCACCATGGGATTGGATACAGACACGACATTTTTGAGGATCGCTTGCCCTGCAATGCCTCCAAAGATGTCATGTTGGCTTAGATCAGGTACTGAGACAGACTTTCCGTGCCCTAAAACGGACTTGACCTGATCAGATAGTGGTTGGTTCCGAGGCGAGTGATAGGGAGACTCGGAGCTCAGCCTTTGCAGCTGATTCTGTGGTTGATCTAAGTCGACGTCGCTGACTGTATTGGTGCGATGGACTCCTTCCATGATATCTGCAGAGTGACTCTTCTCCAGCGCAGGACGAGGACTTTGGGTGACAATTTGTTCCGGAGAAGGCGGAGCGATCCAGTCGTCCTCGTCATCCTCAGGGAAAGTACCCGGTGTCCTTGCCGACTGTTGAGGCCTAGGCGGCGATCGGGGCTTCTCCTCCGCAGCCGATTGAAGTTGTTGCGCGATCTGCGAATGAGAGGTGTGTAGCGACTGTTGAGCGCCGGCAAGATTCGCAATCGACTTCGACGGCCTAGTCCCACCTGCTTGGGACTTGCCAAGCATGCTGATTTGGTCCTGCAGCCTCTGGGTGTATGATCTATTGTGAGTAGCGAAAGCGCTATCCTTCTTCTCCTCAGCCTCGGCGGCATCATCGTCGACATCCATGGCATCGTCATCAACCTCTGGGGCATCTTGCCGCACACCAAGGCTCTTGCCTCCGGTCGGTCTCGGGTAGTAACTTGTTCGAACTGGTTCGACATGGCTGGTCCGGGACATTCGCGCACCAAGACTCTTATTAGAAGTCAAAGGTTCGCGGGCAGGCAGTGACGCAAAGTTGAGGCTACTCTTGCGCACCAGAGGACGTATAGGACTAGAGCCATCGGATGGCGACCGCGTCACGTCTGCACCATCGTCTTCCGCAGTATCTGCTGCAGGCATGGGCTCAGCAAATACCTGTTGATCAGCGGTTGATCGCTTGGGCTCGTCCGGCTGTGGTCCCGGCAGCGGAGACTTCACCAGCGACTTCTCCGGAGTGTCATTGCCTAGTAACTGGACTGGAGACGAAGCTGGGACGATCGCCTCATCGAGGTTCTCATGAGCAAAGGACACGGGTGGCAATATGGTCGATATTTTGTCCTGTCCCTTCCCCGTGGACCGCAAAAGTTTCTCAGAAGACTCGGTGGCCAAAGTCGGATTCTCGTTGTCTGGTGCCTCCGCAGGCTTAGCTAGCGGTTGCTCGGGCTCCTCTAACACGTGCTCAGGATCCAGTAGCTGTATCGGTTCGGCATCCCCCATAGGCTCGTCAAGATCTATTGCGACATCCTGGCTCTGGCTTCCATAATACCCAGAAACAGCATGGACATGTTGGTCTTGAGGCGCGGGTTTCACAGGAACGGGTTTCCGTGTTATTGATGTAGGCCTTTTTGGGCTGCCTAGTTTGTCCTCGGCAATCCTAAAGTTCGGGGTCCTAGCATGAAGCGAATTGGATGTTGCGATATGATTAGGGGCGCCTTGGGGCGTTGCGGAAAAGATGTCGGATAGTGGCTATCAGTCATGTTAGCCCGGACGAGATGACTAGGCGCGAGATTGGGAGAGGCATCTTCACCACTCTGTTTTCGTTGTGGTTCAGCTTGCGCACGGTGCGCGGGGTCTTGCCACGAAGCTTCCCGGGGGTCTTGAAAATCTCGGCGACGTTGCTAGGCCAAAGTCAGCAGCGATGGGCCGAGTCTGGGGCGTCCGATGCGTACATCTGGTTCTCCGAGAATATGTCGGCCATGTGCTCATTGAGCCATTCGACCTCATTTCTTGCTGAATAGCCAAACTCCTCGACCTCGGATTGAGCAATGTCGAGAGCAGACGACCTCTCGTCAGCGCACCATGCCGAGGACCCGACAGGGGGACGCGACGCAGGACGCATCGCCATGACCAGATCGCGCTCGATTTCGATGTGAACGTGCAGCAGGGCAGGGCAGGGCAGGGCAGGGCAGGGCGTCGCGTCGCAGGAAGAAGGATCAATTCGAACAATACGTCCGTCAAGACAAATCAAGCATGTCTGAGCGCAGGGAATAGCTGATTCGGAGGGAGCCAGAATGGGTGCGATTTTTGCATGGAGAACGGAATGCGCAATATCGCGATGGTTGGTGTGGGATGGCTCCGGGGAGGAGGTGCAGTATGAGGTGTGCAATGGGAGGTGGTGGGAGACCGCACGCACCTTCCCAGTTCTGGCGTGAAGTAAACAGAAGGAAGGTGGACCCCTGACGCGTGCATTGATTGGCTGAAGCGCCTTCCGTGCCGAGTCGGGCGCCCCTGCCGTGCCGACGGCCAGCTTCGGACCCGGCACACAGACAAAACTCGGGGGTCGAGGACCGGCAGGCGCCCTGATCTCGTCAACTACCAAGTAGGTCCTACTTGCCTGCCACTGCCTGCCCAAGACACCTCTAGTGACCTCTTAGTACATAGGACGGCAGGAATTAGGCACTGGTTCTCAACATGACCAGTTGTCTAGGGACCCCCCATCAGTTTCTTCTGGCGCAAATCGACCGTAGCCAAGACGGATAATCACTTTCTCCTTCCTGTCCGTCCATGGATCACTTGGCCGATTCTGCTCAGCTGGGAAGTCACACGCACAGCTTGTTACAACCTTCTCACTTATATCCTGGCTCTGCCAACCTCTGGCCTCCACAAGTACGGCTTGCGACGGAAGTGTTCAAGACAGCCTGCGCAGGCAGGGCGATTCGGGGACCCGGGCATGAGCACTTCGAGGGGGCGGGGGGCGGGTGGGCTCGACCCTCGGCCCCCGTGATGAGAAGCAGACTTGTCAGGCTAGAAGCGAATCGTGCTCTGCAGCGACCAGCAGCTTGGTCTCTGTCAAGGGTTTCTCGATCGCATCCTGCGGTTATTTTATCCCACCTGCCTCTTTCCCTCCCGGCCCAGACGCAAGCTGGGCAGCAGTCCAAACACTGGACGGCCCAACCAGGCGCTATCCTCGTTGATCCGACCGTATGTTGAGGCGGCCTCGTTGCGGTACTCACAGATAGCCCCTGGCTATGCACGCCAAGGGCACAGCGACTTATCGTCTTACCCGACCCACCAACAGTTCACTGCGCCAGCCCTGATGAATCATGATACAGCGACGATGGGCTGATCCGGTCCTCATTCCTGTGCGGACAACCAACGGTTCGCATCGGTTGCGATGGATCATTACGGATGTTGCCTGCCTTCCTGCATCGGATGTGGCACTGCTGGTAGACTAACGAATAATAAGGCCCTCCCGGTGAGCATCTTGCGACCCAAGATCATACTCTGGCTAAAGGTCTGGCGAATCACGCCCATCCAGGAGCCGCGACAGCCCCGTCCCAGCATTGTCTTGTGATGTGTCTTGTGGAGCCCGGACGAGCAGAAGACAGGCCGTCAGAAGGATGGCGCATGCGTCGGAGTCGCAGCTCAGCCCCCAGGAGACAGCCCCTGGGTTGTAGGAGATCTCGAGATAGGTTAGCGGCCTGTTGTCCAACTCGTCCTGTTCGCAGCTAAAGTCGCAGGACCCGTTCAGCGTTCCATCTGTTCAGACATGGCTATTGGAACTCCAACAGGTATCGTCACCATTTCGGCGCTCTGCCCGTACGACAATTTCGGCTTTGGGGAAGGGGCACTAGTGACTATATCACGAAGGGAAGGAATCCCGGTCGTGCAGACCGCCATCTTCGATTTGCATGCGGGATCTGGACAGGACCCACGAAGGTGGTATCATCGATGCATGCTCGGTAAGTGACACAGCCGTACAAGTCGCTCCCGAGATCGGGAAGCCGAGAGATCAACGAGGGAGCGGCGCCACGGTGACACCAGGCCTAGGGAGCGCTGCTACGTGGAAACAGCGGCGCACAGCCCTGATTTCGGCACCGGGTCCTTGCAGTGGGCGTCAGAGCTTGGTCGTATCCAGAGAGGGTCAAGCTGTCGGCCTGCCTTGAAATATTGGATCAAAAGTTTGCCGATATCGAAACCGTTGCCGTTCGTCCCGAACCCAATGTCGTGGTGGGCAAATACCGTCCCGAGGTTGGTGTGGCTTCAATCTTCGCCAGACGGTGTGCTAGCGTCCGGGGTGCAGACGAATCAAAGCACCTGTATGATCTCCACCGCGACTACTTCCAACACGTTGACAAACGGCAACCGACGCTCCTTAGCACTGTGACCCTAACCTTGACCTGCTTCCTGCCCAGCGGCTGTACTGTGTGAGCTGTTCCGACGCCGGGGTTTCCTCACGGCCAGGCCGATGCGTAGTTGCCGGTTGGATGTATATAAAGTAGGTTGATAGCAAGTTTTAGACGTCTTCCTTACTACTTGGCATCTCTTCTTCCCAATATTCCCGGCTGTTCCCTGCGCGTCCGTATGAGAAAGCAGCAACAACAATGGCAATCTTTCAGGAGGTCAACGGCATCAAGAAGGTCAACGGCATCGAGAAGGTCAACGGCATCAAGAAGGTCAACGGCGTCGAGAAAGCTTACATCACCGAGCATGCAAGCGGCGTCCAGAAATCCGCCGTTCTTCATCGCGATCTCCGTCATAACTTCCTCGAGTTGGCTAAAGGCGATGGCCACTATCTCGTCCTGGACGACGGTCGTAGAATCTTTGATGCTTCAGGTGGCGCCGCCGTCGCGTGTGTAGGCGTGAGCTCCTCCTTTTTCTTCTTGTTTTAAGCACCCCTTGACTTCTCCAAGGTTGGGAATGTGAGGTTGAAGTAGATACACAGCATGGAAATGCCAGGGTCAACCAAGCCATGGTTGACCAAATCAGCAAGGTGAGCTATTGCGCCTCAGCCTTCTTCAAGACACCGGTCGTGGAAGAGGCCGCAAGGGTATTGGTCGACAGCACCGACGGACACATGACACGAGCGTACTTTGTTCAGTCCGGTTCGTCAATTCCTCGATGTCATCTCCGATAGCTTTGTTGACCTGTAGCAGGGTCGGAGGCGATGGAAGCAGCCATGAAGTTGGCACGTCAGTACTATCTCGAGAAGGAATTGCCCGAGCCCCAGAGGGTGCGTTACATTGCTCGAGAGCAATCTTACCACGGTACCACACTCGGATCCCTAGCCATGGGCGGGCATGTGGCCCGAAGGGCTAAATTTGAGCCCCTGCTCATCGATAATATCTCGAAGGTTTCGCCATGCTTCTCATACCGAGGCAAGACCAAAGATGAGACAGACGACCAATACGTCGAGAGACTGGCTGATGAGCTCGACAACGTGTTTCAAAGGGTCGGTCCTCAAACGGTCTGCGCCTTCGTTGCTGAGCCGGTCGTTGGTGCTGCTCTAGGATGTGTGCCAGCCGTTCCGGGATATTTTAAGGCTATGCAGGCGGTGTGCCGCAAGTATGGTGCTCTCCTAATTTTGGATGAAGTTATGTCCGGAATGGGTCGTACCGGGACCCACCATGCCTGGCAACAGGAAGGAGTTGTTCCTGATATCCAGACTATCGGCAAGGGACTCAGTGGAGGATACCAACCTGTGGCTGGAGTTCTCGTTCACAGAGACATCGTGGAGACTTTTGAGAAGGGCACAGCGTAAGTGACCTATGCCCCCCCCTTTTTTTTTTGGGCGTCCCCTATTGATTTTTTTTTGTTTTCGCTGTAGGGCTTTCGTACATGGGCATACGTACCAAGCACACGCTGTTGGCTGTGCCGCAGTGGTGGCTGTCCAAAAGATCATCCAGGAGAATAATCTCGTCTCCAATGTTCGCACTATGGGCAGGCTACTCGAACAGAGGTTACGCGAGAGCATCGGAAGCCATCCCAACGTGGGCGATGTCAGAGGCCGCGGCTTATTTTGGGCCGTTGAGTTCGTCGAGGACAAGCTTACGAAGACACCCTTCCCTGCAACCGAACAAGTGGCGATGAAGATCAACAATCTCGGGTTGACGAGACCCTACTCAATTGTAGTATACCCTGGCAGTGGCACTGTCGATGGAATTTCTGGGGACCATATCATCCTTGCACCCCCATACACGGTGACGGCTCAGGATATCGAGTATATTGTTGAAACTGTTACGGCCTTGATTGAGGACTTTTTTGCGGCTCGATCAGTCTCCAACTGATACTCGGGCTACCTAGATACCTAGGTAATTAGAGCGAATTGTCAACCCGGTGTTTCCAGCGTAGATAAGGCAAGGAATGCCACATTGGTCACATTTTAAAAAGAAAAAAAAAGAAAGGAAAGGAAAGAAAAAGTGAAAAGGGGCAACAAAGTTGACTTTTTGCCGCATGAAGCTGGTCGGTAACTCCTACCAAGGAGCAATCAAAGAAGGACTGACAAAATAACGTGTCCAGGAATAAAAGTTTCCAAGCCTTTTGCTGTCGAAATTCACCATGGAGACCAAGTCCATCATTGCACTGCATGCCGCCGAAAAAGGGCGTAATTGAGATGGCCCTTTTCACTTAATCAAAAACAATGATACAACTTGAGGGACTGGACTGTGCTCTGCACTGGATAGATGATCTCGTTTATTTTTATGTCCACAACTTACAATCTCGGCCTCGATAACCTTCCGAAAGGTAATATCCTACGACTTTTGTTTCTATTGTCTTAAGCACACTTCGACTAGCAATTGTTGTCTACCGTTCGGCAGACTTTTGGCCTAAAGGAGGCCCTCTTTTTTTCTTCTCTTCTACGCAACATCCTTCCCGGGACCAAGAGCTTCACAGTGCTAAATGTTGAGCCATTTCAGTACGTTTCACTTATCGTCGATCTCATTGGACATCACAGGCGTTGTGCAAAGCCTGGTTCGAAACGGGATGCCAAGCCGTGGACCGAGGATGCTGTTTGACGGATTCCTCTCGGAGTAGTGTGACACAACATGTGTGCTGCGTCTCTGCTGCATCAAATCATGCCGGCAGATCCACGAATTGCAGTGTCCTCTCGCTCTGCTCGAGAGACAAGCCGACCGTCTTTTCGTGGCTCTACTGACTGCTTCTTTATGACTTCAGTCCACACCCACAATCTTCCCCGAGAGTCTGCCTCAATCAGCGGGCCCCGTGGAGATTGAAAAAAATATTAAAACGACGACGAAGTGCTGAGCTGGAGATGACGAGGAGGGCAAGCCGTGTTTCCCTCACGAGAAGAGGACTTTGGACGCATTGTTTTGAGATTGAGGCTCCCAGGGGTTTGATACTGTGGCGCTTACGTCAGGCTCCTGGACTGAGTTGCAACTCTCAGACCCCTTACCCCGGACGCTGTGATCGCTCGCTGCAACGTGCTTCCGTCCCACCTCCCTCATTGCTCCACCACAAGAAGCTGGCTGGGCTTTCGGCTTGTCACAGTGACGCAGATCCACCAAGCCTCCCCGACCCCCTTTCTATCTAACATTATACATCACACGGTTCGGAGTTCCCGCCTCATTAACCGCTCCCTGCCTCGCATCGACAGCCTCACCGTTCTCTCACTGTTCCGAGCCTTCGTCACTCTTTCTCGAGCTTCGGCTTGACAGCTCGTCATGGCTGTGCGCAATAGCATCAGCCGACAGGCTGCTGAGGAGGAGGCTGAAGTCGACGTGCTCAGGTCACATCTGGAGACGAGGGCTCAGATGACCAAAAAGATCGAGGCAGCCCTGGTCAAGGTGGTAAATAATGGGAACACTCTTGACGGCGCCGTACAGTCGCTGGGAACGGAGACCAAGAAGCTGCAGGAATTGATCCAGAGTGCGTGGTTATGCACGAGGCGATCGATCTGGACTTCCATTCCAACTGACACTTTTGGCTGTAGACATCAGGTCCACGCGTGCCGAACTTGAAAGGTTATCCCAACAGGCCGACAGCAAGAACGATGACGAGAAGATTATTCGCATGGGCCCGGAGAAGGCCGGACTGACACAGTATATCAACGCACTGAAACGGCTGTACAAGACCCTGAGCGCCTCTAAGACCTCGAGTCTGCGGACCACACAAGACGCGGTGGCAGATTTGCAGAGGCTTATCAAGTCTGGGAATACGCAACTCGAGGCCTATTTTGACAAACTCCTTCGAAGCGACACACCGCGGTCCATCGAACCACTCCGCTACACGACGAAGAATGAACCATTCCCCGTCCTCTCCGAGGATAAGAACTCGAAGCTGGGCGTGCTGAACGACTACATATCCAAAGCACATCGAGAAAGCGGCGTCAGCGAGGAGTCACCAGCGGCCAAGATATACGCCGAGGTTCGAGGACCTTATATCCAATTTACGTTGGCGAACCTGGCATCTGCCAGTATCAATACGGTGAAGAAGAAGAATCCGACGGATATCTACCGGGCAGGCCCAATGAGCGGTATTGTCATATATGGCCAGGCCATTGAGGGTCTGCTACGCGCCGAGTACGAGAGCATATGCCGAGTCTTTTCCCGTGAAGACTGGGGTCCAGTCTTTCTGTCGACCAGTCAAGGCGCCATCACGGAGCTTGCTAGAACGCTGCGAGAACTGAACATACATATCAAACAGCATTTGGCGGTGGACTGTTTCCTGGCGTATGAGATCGTGGAAGTTATTTCGACCATATCTAATAACCTGGAACAGGCCACTGGGGAGCTCAAGGTGGCGCTCACGTCGGCGCTCAAACCTGTCAAGGAAACAGCAAAGTCATCCCTGGCTGAGTTACTGGAGATGATGAAACAGAAGATCAACGGCCTGCAAAGCTTGCCTGCAGACGGCGCCCCCATTCCTATCGTATCGGAGTCTATACGATCCCTGCAAGGCATGGTGGCTTTCTTACGTCCTGTCTCAAATATCATGATATCTCTAGGTGATGGTGGCTGGAAGTCTGTGGCAGCGGCCAGGGGCGGCTCGGATAGTACTCCAAATCTGTCCTCGTTCGACGTTACTGCAGACGGTCAGCAAATCTTCGCAAACTACTGCATCGACACTGTCGAGACGCTTTTCTCCTCGTTGGACTCCAGAGCAAGGATGCTCTTTGGCAAGAAACCTGTGGTTGGCGTCTTCATGGCCAACAACATCACGATAGTGGACCGGATGGTTCGCGAATCTGACCTCTGGCCACTACTGGAGCAGAGGCTTCCCCTTGTCATTGACACCTGGCGCAAGAAGTCCAAGGGCCTGTACCTGGACATGTGCAAGGACGTTTCGGTGCACCTGCTCGACACGATCCATACGTCGAGGGCGCAGCGGCCAACATCAGGCCAGGGCGCGGTGGACTCGGCGTCCATCATGAAGGCGCTCTCGTCCAAGGACCGCGACAACATCAAGGGCAAGTTCTTGGCATTCAACGCTAGTTTTGACGAGATGGTCAAGAGTCACAAGTCGTTCAACATGGAACCCGAGGTGCGGCGTATGTTTGCAAGGGATGTACAGCAGACGGTCGAGCCGCTGTATAACCGCTTCTTTGACAGGTACCATGAAGTCGACAAGGGCAAGGGCAAGTACGTCAAGTATGACAAGTCGACAATGTCCGGTGTCTTTCATGGGTTGTACTAGCTTTTTCTGGCAGCTGCTCTGACCCTTCTTTTCTGAGATACCCCCGTACCTTTGGTAATTCAGCTGTGTATCGGTCAGCGGAACCACAACCTCCCTATTTACAGTGTAGTATGTACCGTGTTGCCTTGGATTGGGTATGCCTACTACGTGAGAAGGAGTTTGAATGACGTCGCTTGTGAGGCACCTTCGAAATTCAATTGTTACTGGCCAAGGTAAGGCGTGGAAAGAATAACCGTGCACTCACTTTCGACGATGACTGCAGACGGATATCGACAGCATGACTACAGTCAGGTGGTCTCCCAACATGTTCGTCTCGTTGCCTTCAGCGCTATTCAATAAGATATACCTGGAATGCCGTCAGCTTACTGTGGCACTTGACCGCGGTTCGACGATTCACTTCTCAGATCTGATACTCATACCGCACTTAACCTTCCTTGTACGACGCGGTTTCTAAACGAAACCCACCCTCACACGACCGGCCCTTGTTGGCCAAGCCCCAACGGCGTTACGGACAGAGCAGACGGCAAGTTCCGTGCCTGACCGCGTAGGATTCCATCCCACGCCTCCGTGGCCGACCTGCACTGTACGTCTGGTCGCGATTGCACACGCACGGAAGGATGCGCCTTGGCCGTCCTCGTGACCCGTGCCGGCTATGGGTGACCCGCCAAGGTCCCCATGCCCCGAAGCACAGGCAAGGTCGACCATGCTGCCGTCGGCGCCAGATGCGGAATGGGCTCCCAGGACCCTGGATCATCATCTCGTTCATCCATGGGTCAGATGTAGTAGCCCCCCTCACTCGATCCACCTGCGAAACTCTCTCTCTACTCAGTACGATCTACTACCTTACTTGAAATATATTCAATCCTTGAGTTTAGGTTGGCTGTACACTGCTAGCGTCAAATGATAACTCTTTCCTCAATAAAGTACAGACATTATCAATAATTTCGTACTCCTGGAGAGAGAAACTCTGGAAACATTCATCACAAGATTGGAATGATTTGTACAAAAAGTACTCCAAGAAATCGATCTCTTGAGCTATACTACGTTCCACTCGGCTCATACAGCCGGATCGATTGAGACACGTACGTATGTATATTTTGAGGGCCTCCACTGCTTAGAGGAAGGCGGTATTATATCCGATCAAGGCGACCAAGGAAATCGGCCCAGCCTTGCATATTAGTCTCGCAGCAAGTATGGGGGTGCCTGGGGGCGCTTATGCATGCTTTCGGCGTACGTAGGTACGGTAGCAGTTGGAAAGGGCAGGGGACAGATAATACTATGCCGAACTCGAGATGGTCAGCGTCTTGTGGATCCTTGACTGCATGAGCAATGCAGGTGTGAGGCGGTGGTCTGCTTGCCCATGCTCCTGCAGAGGGCCGTTCCCGTGACATCTTTAGGCAGTGGACGTTGGCATCAAAGCAGCAATTCTTCATGAGCAGTCAGAAAGATGTATCGAATTGCTCAGTTGTTCAGTGATGATCTCTGCCTAAACTATGTCCGATACCCTGCCTGCCTGTAGGCTTTGCCAATCCTCCGACTCGGATTCTGTCCGAGCACCCCCTCAAGCATTACGCCTCTTAGCTCCGGTGGTATCCTCGTCGATCCGCGATACTTGATGCTTTTCTGTTGCTGGGGAGCCTAAATGAAGAGACGGAATGAGGGGGAGAAGATAACAGGCGATCCACCCCCACGATGTGGTCATACGCTTCTCGTGATACTCCCTGCGCCCCGATATGCCCATCCAAAATAGTAATGATAATAGTAGGAAAAAAGACCCCAATCGCAATGTGGTGCCCACATGACCTACGCACACACAAGCGCCGCCATACCGAAAACTCCGCGCCAAGCGATGGTAATTGTTCAAAGCGCACAAGCCCAGGGGAGGAGGATGGATTGGAGCAAGAGAGTCAAAAGGGAACGAAAAACACATCCTCGGCTACTGGCTGTAGCAAAACCGGAGGTCGTGGGGCGTAGAGCCCCTGCTGCCGCCGTTGTCTGCAGTCATATCTGCATGCGGCGGGTGTACATGGCAGCATGGGGGCCGGGGGCCCGTGTAAGCCCAGACTCCAAGCCGGGGCGCCCGAGACGGCATAGTGCAGTGAAATAGTGCAGCTTTCGGGCGTTCTGCGAGACAAGAGCGGCGGTGAGCCGGTGTGGCCTCACGGGCTGGTCGCGAGGCTTTCAAATGGTGACTGAGGAGAGGGAACGCATGGCCGTGTACCGACGGCGGTGGAGCCAGAGAGTGAGGGGCTCACACGAGAGTCCGCCCACCACTCCCCCTGCAAACCATAGCGACTTGTCGCCGCATCGCGGTGGAGGGAGGGGTAAGGTGGAACACAAAAAGAAAGGCTGTCCGAGGATCGACGAACGCGCAGATGCGGCGAGCATGGCCGGGAAGATTGGGACCAGTAGAGGCTCAGGAACCAGATGCAGGCTAATGTATGTAGGCGAGCCTGGCTGTGAGGATGCGGCTGGCCCAAAACGGCGGAATTCGTGCGTCGCGGGACGTGGGTGATACGACCAGGGTACGCAGAGATGCCTGCTCGTTATGAGTCCGGGCACCGTGGGCAGTAGTAGGAGCTGCCGGAGCAGTAATCATGGGTACCTGAGCCGGTGTCAGTCAGGCGCTCTACCGGGCGCACCGGTCACGGGCAGAGCAACGAACCGAAGTCGGCCGCCTTGCAGCAGGTCGAGCAGCACTCGTTGACGAGGGGCTGGCGATCCTTGACGCACATCTTGGTGCTGGCGTGCTGTATGCGCTGGTGGGTAAGGTGAGTCTGGGGGCGTGCGTGCTGAAGAGAGCGGCGACGGCCCGGCGCTGAGCAGTGGATGAGAAGAGGTCTTGAGGCTCTGGGAGCGTGCGTTTGGTGGGGGAGGGGGGTCAGACAAGAGTCAGGGCTTGAGGGTCGAGGATCCGGGCCTGAGCTGCTGTTCCTGATGTCAAGAGGCTGTTGTTGTGCGAGTGACGATGAAGAACAGAGGAGAGACCCAGGTGCGGAGGAGGGGCCCAGCAGAGGCTTATTATATGTTGTTCACGTTGGAACTGAGGCGGCGCGCGACGATCTCGAGTGACGGCTGATGCGATGCCAGCACGCCCGACCACAGAGAGGAAAACTGAGAGCGCCAAGGCCGACCGGGGACTGATTGGTAAAGACATACATCAGTGCAACGTTAAAGCGTATTTTTGGGGGAGGGGCCCGGGCATAAGGACGTACAGTACATTGCTACTTAGTATGTATGTACATGGAGTACTTGCAGGCCTGGCAGCGCGCCATGGGCCCGGGGCGCGGCTGGGCTGGGGAGACAGAGGAAAACATACAAAAAGGGAGAAGTTGGAAGCGCAGACGCACATCACCTGGTGCATAGTATGGTACGAGGGCAATGCTACGGTGCTACGGTACCTGGGCCTGGCGCCTGGGTGCTGCTCTGCGCGGAGGGGGCCGGGGCTTAGGGGTCCATGGACTAACTACCCTCGACATGCTCCTGTAAGTACAGAGTACCCGCCCACGCCGTCCTGGCCAAGCCGGCCTAGCCCGTTTTCGTTGCTGTTTCCTCTTCCTGGGCCTGGGCTGGGCCTGGGGCCTGTGCCTGGGGCCCTGTGCCTGGGGCCGGGGCCTGTGCCTGGGCCTGTGCCTCGTGTCCCCTGGGCCCTGTGCCTGGGCCCGTGCCTGTGGGCGACGAGTACCTGAGTGTACCCCCCCCCCCCGGACTCCGCATTCGCTTCTACTAACACCCAGCAGGACGCTGAGACATTGGCGGCAGATATCATCAATACGGACTCCGGGGCGCCCAGGCATGCCGGTCCAGGGCTCAGATCAGGTCAGCTTTGTTGCAGCACCTACGTAATACCCCTGATGATCTGCACGGCGGATTGTATGGTACTTCTGCTTGCCCGCCGCCGCTCACCGGTACGGCACACAACACCTGAGGCTCAAGCCACAGCGAGACAATTGGACGGGAGGGCAAGACAAGGCAGAGTTTTTATCATCTCATCTCATCTCGTCCCATGTCCCATGCAGAGGAGCAATGCCACAAAACCACAGCGGTGAACCCATGCAAGTCGCTGGTATCAGTCGAGAGCCGCCGGCCAGCCTCCTCCTGCTGGCCGCCTTGGGGAGGGGGGGTTTACTCTGGTACAGAGGGCTGCGAGATGCGGTCAGGTCTCAACACAGGCCAGCCGTCGCTGCAGGTGACGAGCGTGTTAAGTGATCAGCCTGAGTACGGTGCCGGCCTAGCCCTAGCGCATGGAAGTAAGGGCTGCCACAGCCCTGACCGGTCAGGCCTGAGAACGCGAGTATTTCCCTCATGGACCTTGACGTCCAGTACCTGCTGTAGGTAGCGTGTACCCAGTACTGTAAGCCCCGTCTTACGCAATCCTCCGTTACGACCTCGTCCCGACCTCATCTGCTCTTTCGGTTATCCTGTACAATGGCGTCAACTCGATAGTCTCAAAGAGTGACGATCCTCGGCGACCGATCTATCCACTCTTCTGCAGCAGTTGACAGCGGCAATCCAGTGGGCCGCTCTCCTAAGCTGTTTTGTCCTACTGCTGTACGGTAGTTGTAAGCCAGGAGACCGTTCGTCTCCGCCTGCCCAGCGCCGGAAGAATGCGCCCTTTCAGAGTCACATTGGATATCTCCCTGAGGCCCCGGAGCATACCTACGCGGCTTCACAGCCTCGCCCCTCGTTCACATGACCTCCTTGCGGCTTAAGTTCGGCCGACGACAAGAATCCTCTGGGGCTCGATCCTTGGGCTCGTCGCTAGGCCAGGTAGGGTACATGTTCCCATGCATCCGTGAAAGATGCACAGGCGATAGCTCAAGCACAACCAGCCAAGCCCGTTGTTTCGCTTAGGGACGACCCCCTCGAATAGCTCGTCTTCCCGTCCATCTCTATCACTTTCGTCGAATGGCGCCTGCAGATGCTCGGTGCGTGTGATCAACACGTGGTCTCTCTGGCTGCCTCACGGTATCATTATGATGATGCCGACACCCATCCGAACTCGAACTGCACTCCTACTCCCATCTCTTGTCCCCTATCCGACATCAGGAATGTCTTGGTCTCCCGGGCGCTTCCCTATCATGGCTTCATCCGCTTTCAAAGTGGCTGTGATCGACCGTGGCCAGCCCACGATCCCTACTCTCCTACGGCTCTTTCTCGGGTCCATCACAGCCAACACAGCATTTCGACATGATCCGCCCACAATGTCTTCACAGCTTCGGGTATGTCTCGTTCCGCCAGGACGAGAGCATCGCGGGGGCCGCGAGGACCTCTCTGACGGGTACGACAGTTCTATAGGTACCTAGGTAGGTATGGAGGGGGGGACACCCTAAAAGGAAAATCACTCGGGATCCCGGGCTCGATCGAAGCACCGTCTTCTGTCCAATGCTATCAAGCAGAAACCGACTAGCTTTAGTCACAATGCAACGAACTCGATCTATCACAATTTGAGATGCAGATAGCGCCAGGGTGTTGGTACTCCTCCAGCTCTCGATTTCTACAATCCGGAGCAGCTCGAGGTCGGCCTCTGAGAGGCCTCAGCCGCGTCGATGGGGAGCAAAACACAGCGCATCCAAGGCGCACTCGAGCCTCAGCATTCCACCGGCCATGCCCGTCGATGCCCGCTGAGAGCCGAGTGAACATGGCCTCGGGACACAAATCTACCGCGCAGGATACAACATTCTTCCTCTCCCACCATGCATGCATCTTACTGCGCACCTGTGCCACACTGGTGCTTTGCATGTGTTGATCACTCTTCCCTTAGACTCCACTTAATCAACGTCCTGGCTAGCCCTAAGACCCAACATCTGAAGACGTGTGCATGTCCCCGAGATGTTGCTCAGGTGGCTGGATGACTAGTGTATGCGTGCCAAGGGCTGATCGGGCGATCCGAGGGTATTTTCTAGATGGCCGGGAATGGGTCGATACCGGTGGGTGAGGAGAAGCACTGAAACGGTTGAGATCAGCTCACTACGTGGTTCGCAGCTAGTGGCCATGGCGATGGTTCTCCTTCAAATAGGAGGGCTGTACCACGGCTGGATGAACCATCGGACATTCGTACCAGGAAAATTTCCGTCGTAGTAGTTTGGGTCTACGCGCAAGCAGCAGGCCGGTAGACCAGAAAGGCTTGTCCGGCGCCGCCAGAGTATTTGCTGGCTCAACTTCACCATTGGCCTCATCGAGCCATGCTTGCAGTCTCACAAGTGATTCCATCCCACCAGCACCGCGTCCTGTCCGCGGCTCTCCCGGCAGAGAGCCCATCGATCACCTGTGGGGTGTGGCCCCGAGACCATCCGAAGCGTGGGGGCTCGTGTTGGCTATTTTTCGTCGAGACGTCGCACCCAACTGCACGATGAGTTAGTGCGGCATGTTACACTCCCAGTATCCTTCGTGGGTTTTAGGTCCCGTGGGCCCGCAGGGTCTGCTCCGTTCCCCTAGAAGAGCCGGCACGCCGGCTTAGAAGCCGTAGGACGTGGCGATGTTCGTCTCGCACTCACCACTTAATCTCCCCGTCCTCGTGCTTCCTTGGTATCTGCTAGAGCCACACATATGAAATTCCAAGAAAGAACCCAATGGAAGGTTGTCACTAAGGAATCGGCGCCTGCCCAGCGCCGTGTGATTCACTCACGAGTGGCGATGTGCGACATTGCAAATCTTGTAATTTCAAGTAGAATCCGCGCTGTGTGATCAAAAGTGTGGCGATGAACCTAGTCACAGCAACTTTCGATTTCGGTATCATTTGGGAGCTCAGATGCCGTGCTAGTCCTTATAATCATAGCATGAAGGAGATTCTGCGCTCTAAAACTCACCCAGTTGACCTACTCAGGGGTCGCCGGCCCGGAGTCGACATCTTGTCGTCCATTCCTTGTCCTTCTGCTACAACGAGCAGACTTGAGGTCTATTCTGGAAATTGTCCGTCTAGTACTACTGGTGACTCTGCCTGGTCCTTCTAAGTCGGCATGGCAACAGAATCGTTACGATACTGCAAAGTTCCTTCTGATTAGTGCTAAGGAGGTGAAACAAGTTAGTGGCCGCCTTCATGGAGAACCCGCCGTCTCGGGAGGGCACGCAGGCGGCGGTTTGGCCTCGACTCCAGTATTACATAGCTGTGGTCCAAATCCGCCAGAGTCACCGGGGAAGACTACAGCAAATGAATTCGAGAGGCAGAAGTATTTGTATGATTAAATGTTTCTACTTTACTGTAAGATCTTGCGTTCAGAGCCTGTGGATACCAGATTTAGTTGCTGAAGTAGACCGTAGCATCCGCCACGCTGATCCCCGAGCCCTGAGCCAAAATGAGGAGCAGTGTTCTCTCCTAGAACCAGAACGAGTTGTCAAGCATCTCGAACGGAGTGTGTGACGAGAATTTTGGCCATCAACAACAGACCCCGAAAATGTGGTCGTCGGATTTGCACCGACGACGTCCGAGCTGATGTCGCCGGATTTGCGGAGCGGTCAGCGGGGCGGCACGGAGGAGGCTTGCGGGAAACAGATCAAGAGCCGCTAGCCTGCGGCCCGATGCAGTCATGCCGGCATCTCCGCAGCCCTTTATAAGGCCGCCCTGACTGTTCCACGGCATATTGTAGGGTCGGGAGGACCAGAAACAGCTCCACGACAATGGCAGGTGAAGGTCGCACAAGCCCGAAGGGCCCCTACAAGCTCA
Source organism: Chrysoporthe cubensis (assembly GCA_001282315.2). Taxonomy (NCBI): domain Eukaryota; kingdom Fungi; phylum Ascomycota; class Sordariomycetes; order Diaporthales; family Cryphonectriaceae; genus Chrysoporthe; species Chrysoporthe cubensis. The sequence continues at coordinate 1,363,665 of LJCY02000008.1, read as the reverse complement.
TGTCGTGCAACACGAACCCGGAGCGCGCGAAGAAGCTTGTCGGCCAGGTGATCGACGGGCTCAAGGATGAATACACCATCGAACATGTTGCAAATATCGACAGTGAGTTCAGGTCGCCGGGGTAAGATCCCGTATGCTCGAGACTAAACGAATCCAGAAATTGATTCTGTGAGGGACATTGTTGAGGAGCACAGACCAAATATTCTGGTGAGGACAGCCGTCATCCCTCTTGCGGCGTTGACCAATGAGGTGGCTAAGTACCCACAGGTCACGGCGTCGATGTGGTCGCCGGAAGAGGCACAGCGAATCGTCGCTATTGCGAAGGAAGTGGTTCCAGACTTAAGGACGATGTCTGTTCCGCAGGGCCTGCGAGTTGAAAAGGGACCTGACGCGGTCGTGGAATATGCGCAGGCTCATCTGCGCGAAGTTCTTGGATAGTATCGGTGTGCCCGAGAATAGCCAGCTTCACGTCGTTTTAAGCGAACATAGGATGAATTACACCTTAAAAGCTCGGTGAAGGGAATGCCAGAATGCTCTATCACACTGGGGCCATGTTTACGCGAGATAGAAGCTTGTAAGACAGGCCAAAAGCTATACCGGAGTTCTGCTTATAGTATTGACGTCTAAAAGTTCTAATGACAAGGATTGGGTGATCTAGTGACCGCCACCGAGGCTGGGTCACTTTTCTTCCTCCATCACATTGTGCAGACTGCCGATATGGGGCAGGATCTCGACGACGAATTCGTCGCCGTGGTGCATCGTCAACTTGGGCTTGCGGCCCCATCCGATCCCCGCAGGTGTGCCGGTAATTCTGTGAGAAAGCAACGTGAGACCTCAGCTCTCGATGACTACATAGGCATTGGCGAAGAAGTATGACTCACATGGTGGTTCCGGGCGGAAGTGTGGTGCCCTGCGAGCACCAGCTAACCAACGCAGGTATGTCGAATATGAGATCGCTATTATCCAATCGGTTAGTAAAGAGTGCATCAGTTCCCGAAGCCAAGCGTCCGGCGGCTGTTGTGGCCTGTGAAACTCACTCTAGCCCACTCTCCTGCACGACCTTGCCGTTCAACAGTCCCCTCATCTTCAGTTTCGATGGGTCCTTGATGAGCTTCGACGACACCAAGGTTGGACCGATGGGGCATGCTCCATCGAATCCTTTGGAAAAGCACCACTGGCTTTGGTTAAGCTGGCTCACGCGGCTCGAGATGTCGTTCGAGGCGGTGTAACCGAGCACAAAGTCCATGGCCTCCTCCTTGCTGACGTTCTTGCATGTTTTACCGATAATCACCGCAAGCTCCGACTCGTAGTCAGCACAGTCGTCCTTGATCGTGTGTTTGGGTATCACAGTCGGGGCAGGCCAGGGGTCTGCCAGAGATGTATGCGGTTTGCTGTGATCACATTAGAACATGCCCGTCATCATCAAAGAGGTCGTCCGTAGGTTGGCGAACAGAAAGACAATAGGCACATCAGGCAGCGCCAGGCCAACCTCCTGTGCGTGGCCCTTATAGTTCAGACCGATGCACCGGATTGGGCCCGCCTCCTCCTGTGTGAGGGGGGACAGCACCCGGTCGATGACCGCGATCTTATCCGTCGGTGAGCCCGGAGCAAGGACGGATGAGCCACTGAAGACCTTGACCTTGACCTCCTGGCCCAGACGGACTGCGGCGCCGACGTCAACTTCAGCGTCGACGGGCTCGCCAATGACGATGGCATCGCTGCTGCCCTTGGGCACGAAGCGTACGACTGCGTAGTGTTAGCTCGGGTCATGTACGGGATGCGGAGAGCTATTACTCACGGCGGTCGAAAGACATCTTCTTATTCTACTCTTTGCTGCAAACACAGAGCAGAACAAACTACCATAGCGATGAGCAAGATTTGAGGATGGTGAAGGAGAAGATGACCTCAAGGGAGCAAGGTGCCAAGATCATGAATTCCCCCGGATAAACGTCCGGCTTGTTACTACGCTAAAGAGGGGGCGGCTCGGCAGAGGCCATTAAAAGAATGACCGATGCTTATCTCCAGTACAGCACCCCGCCGGAAGAAATTCACGGAACGCCGGAGACCCGGAACGGACTGCCCCAGCGGAGCCGGAGCTCGTACCTACTGCAATAGGTAAGGAATAAGGAATTGAATCATGCATGACATTAGAGTCTCGTAAATGGATTGCACAACGCAAGCCCTCGGGTGAGAGCGGGGTCTGTTGTTGCTGGTAATACTACATAGGTGCACGAACAATCCATTGTGCAACAGCAGCCATCCGCCCTTTTCCAACCATTCGAAATTCCTCTTGTTTACGGTGTTCGAATCTTTTCCTAAATGAGCGGACATATTATAGCAGGTGTAAATGGTAGAGTTGATGTGCTATCGATAGTCTCAAGCTTCTGTGAACTTCCATCGGCAATCACTAGGACACTTGTAATTGCCACGGATCGTAGCCTGGCCGCCATAGCCGACCTTATTCGGCATCAACGAAACATTCTGCTTGTCCTCGAACGCTAAGAAGTTGTGTAGAAACTTTCTGATGAGGCGACACGTTCTGGGAGAGCAGCTACTCCTGACATGCTGGACCAACTACATCTCTCTCACGAAAGTCTGACCACAGCGTGGGCAGGTAGCATTCAGAGAGATGAATCTTAGATCGATAGTCTAGCTATCTCTCAGGACATATACCGTGGGCTGCCCTCTAACTTGGGCTCAAAGATGAGATCCATATTCGTAACTCCTCTAAACGGAAGTCATTACATATACCAGTTCTGAACTATTGCCTTCGCTGACTCCCATCAGCAAGTTAGCTTTCGAAAGGACACAGAACTATTTTATGAGGAAGGATAAGTGCGTGCTTCCAATCACGAGTTGTCCTCATAGTCACTGCTTGTCGTCGGCAGCTCGAGTCAAATGAGATGACCCGCGGTAAACTTTCCCAATGTGCCCCTTCTAGAACTTGCGACGGCCAGCACTGCTAGTCATGAAAGCGTGGTGATATCTATAATTCTTTAGCTTAGGCTGAACCCTTACGGCTCGAAATAGCTTAAGCTTTTTCCGTTGATCGGTGCCAGTCCTTCACGGCAAGCTCAAGCTGTCTGCAATGAGTACTCTTTGAAATAGTGGCGTGACGAGATACCCGACAATTCAGGATATCTTTGCGGAGATTTCCCCTTAGGACTTTGCCACACACCAACGCTACCAGAAATGCAGGCTGACCATGAGCGTAAGAGCCAAATTTACAAGCTTACTTGAATGTAAATACATTATGAAGCTCGAAAGGCCGTTCTGGAAACTATAAACGGGACTGCGGGTAAGGTCTACGACATCTGGTCTTGCAACATTTAAGGTAAACTCGAGAGTTTCTTTAAAAAAATAAAAATAATAATAGACATATTTCGAGGGAAAGTCTAGTGCTATGTTTTTTCCTTACTTTATGGAAGTTTGTCACAAACCCCTAGAAATCTAGGCTGCCTGGGGGGCTTGTGGGATATCACGTCGCTGGAATATAGACTGACACGCGGAAGAGACATGACAAAGGTGGACTGACAGATTTCTGGACGGGGATACAGACCGTTTCCAATTAAGCTAACTCGAAATCTGTAGCAAAGAACGTTCAAATTTCCTATTGCTATCGAAACTGTCTTCTATCAGGGCTTTCATCCGTTGAATTGTTTACTTGAAGATGTTTTACGTTCATCCATCAGGATTTGAGCCCTTTTGGTATGCCGGCTCTGTTTCCGGGAATCCGGTCGTGCAAACGAGCCAGGAGGTTGCAGAACTGGCCAGTCGCACGTAGATCGGCTTCTGCATGTCACAAGCACCCTGGCTGGAAGCCGGCGATGGGCCGAGAAGCTATACCCAAGCCGGCCGCAACCGCGCTCGACCATAGGACAGCAGCACAAGCTTATCCACCACTCATGCTGCCTAGGACGTGCTGAGGTCTCTCACTGGTCACTGCCCGCATCGGGTGTGACTGTCGAGTCAGAGTACAGCAGACGAGCATGCTCTTGCTCCTTGCACCGGTACGCTACGGTTGGTGCCCCGCTGCATTGTGGCCTTTTGGCAGTGCATCTGTCTGGGTGCTACGAGAGTGTTGGGCTCTGTGTCGAGAAGCACATGTCGCGCAAACGGAAGATGTCGATTGAGGAGGAGGCCAATGGCAGTGAGGGCAGTAAGCGCGGGCGGTACAGGATCTGACGAACGGGAGGCGGGTCTACGGCAGAGACAAGACTCGAGACAGGCAGATGAAGATATCGTGAGTGCGGGAAGTGGTTGTTTGGTTGAAAGACATCCAGGCGTGAGGTTACGCTGGCGGCTATTCAGAACATGTCAGGCCCTGGCAGGCCCCCTGCCAGGTGCACCCTGGCAGCACGAGGGAAGTCCCGAGCACGCCGCTGATGGGAAATGCTGGTCAGCCCAAAGCTTGTCCCTCCTCACCACGTGAGCTCGCTCGCTCGCTGGAACGCCGGGCGGCTATGACTCCGACGTCTTCTAGCCGTCGTGAGTGGAGAGCTGTCTCCAAGCCAGGCATCTCGACCTCGAAGCATTACGGTGAGCGAAGTTGCAAGAGATCACCACGACTAGCTGCCGTTTCATCTAGGTGCCTAAGCCCTGCGTCTCCACATTCAGCTGGTACAGCGGCACGACAGGTACAGGAGCCCCTACCTTCGTTGCACGGGGGTACGTACCCTACTACGTTGCTGCCCGTCAGCGGTGGATTGCGCATCGGAGCTGCATCGTCAACCGCATCCCACTATCTCCTGCTCCCAGCCACAACAAGCACCGACAGTCCGGTCGCCGTGATGAGCTGGAACACAGCACCCTCTCGCGACGACTACCTAGGCTGACAGCTCTTCACCGATCTCGAACTGCGACTTTTGCCTCACACCCCATCCCTGCAAGCTCCGTCTCGCAGAGTCGACGACCCCGCCTAGCAACCCTCTCAAGCAAGCAGCTTCCGGCTGAGGAGCAGTGCCATCATGGCCCAGATCCCCATGATATCCGTGCCGCTCAAGGCTACCAACGAGATCGACTGGATACATCCCCTGAAACACTACATACAGAACACCTATGGCGACGATCCGGAGAGGTACGCCGAGGAGTGCGCCACCCTGAACCGTCTCAGGCAGGACATGAGAGGAGCAGGCAAGGACAGCACCGCCGGAAGGGACCTTCTCTACCGATACTACGGTCAGCTGGAACTACTCGACCTACGATTTCCCGTAGACGAGCAACACATCAAGATTTCGTTCACATGGTGCGTGTGCCAACAAAGATAACCCCCTTCCCCCCGGCCCCGCCCCCCGGGCAACGGGCGTATGGTCGATCAGCTGCTGACACCACCCCAGGTTTGACGCCTTCACACACAAGCCGACCTCGCAGTACTCCCTTGCCTTCGAGAAAGCCTCCATTATCTTCAACATCTCCGCCGTTCTCTCCTGCCATGCGGCAAATCAACCGAGGTCCGAAGAGACCGGTCTCAAGACCGCCTACCACTCCTTCCAGGCATCGGCCGGCATGTTCACCTACATCAACGAGAACTTCCTCCATGCACCGTCCGTGGACCTGAGTCGCGATACGGTCAAGACACTCATAAGTATAACGCTAGCCCAGGCCCAAGAGGTGTTTCTCGAAAAGCAAGTTGCGGATCAGAAGAAGGTTGCGTTGTTGGCGAAGCTCGCTAGCCAAGCTGGCACTCTCTACAGCCAGGCTATTGAGGGCGTCCAGGAGAACGTTACAAAGGCCATTTTCGAGAAAGTGTGGCTGTTGATGGTTCAGGTAGGGTCCTGGCGTCTTGGCGTTGCTAAGGTGCGCAGATAGATGGGGGCTTTCACTAACTTCAGGCAGATCAAGGCGAATCTCTTGAATTCTATGGCTCAGTACTACCAAGCCCTGGCAGACGATGAGGCAAATGCTCACGGTACAGCCGTTGGGAGACTGCAAGCGGCGGAGACCCTCGCGAAGGAGGCCAACAAGGGTGCTTCCAGCTTCCCCGGGTTTGTGCCACCGAGCTCGAATCTCCAAGCAGATTGCGGCAGTATTCTTGCCGAGCATACAAAGCGGCATCTTGCTACTGTTCAGGAGAAGCTGAAGGAGCTGGCCAAGGATAATGACTATATCTATCACCAAAGTGTTCCACCAGAAACCAGTCTTGCTCCTGTGGCAAAGTTGCCCGCTGCGAAACCAATACCGGTCAGCGAGCTCTATGCCGGCCAGGATATTCAGCGGATAACTGGGCCAGATCTGTTCTCCAAGATCGTTCCATTGGCAGTGACGGAATCTGCAAGTCTCTACGACGAGGAAAAGGCGAAGCTTATCAGAGCCGAGACGGAGCGGGTCGACCTTGCCAACAGTGAGATGGCTGCGAGCTTGGATTATCTGAGACTACCTGGCGCATTGCAGGTATTGAAAGGCGGATTCGATCAAGACATCCTACCCGATGAAGATTTCAGAACATGGTGTGATGACGTTGCTGGGCATGAAAACCCTCGCACCATATTCGAATCCCTACGATCCCAGAGAGACAGAATTATTTCATCATTGGATAAGAGTTCGCAGCAATTGGACATGGAGGAAGGCGTCTGCGAGAAAATGCGCTCGAAGTATGAAGGAGATTGGACCCAACAACCGAGTGCACGGCTCACTACGACTTTACGAGGCGACATCAGGAATTATCGCGAGGCACTGACCGAGGCATCGAAGAGTGACGCGCAGCTTGCCTCCAAGCTGCAACAGAACCAGGACGTGTTTGACGAAATGCGAGACGCAGCTCAGAATGGAGATGTGGATGCACTGTTCCAGAGGGCTGTGAACAAGGTTCGAGGGAGAGCAAGCGGAGTCGGAAGTCCTGTCACCGAGCCAAATCTCTTGGACGCGGATTTCGAGGAGAGCGGCCCTAGTGTCATGGACCAGATTAAGAAGGTGGAAGATACCTTGAAAAAGCTCAGTCTCATCAAGAGAGAGCGGAATCAGGTCCTCAAGGACCTGAAGGATAAGGCATGTTTGCAAGTGATTCCCTGGTGCGAGAAATTACTGACCGGTATTAGGTTCACAACGATGATATCTCGCAGATTTTGATCTTGAACAAAAAGTCCATCGCGAATTATGAACAGCAACTGTTCCAGCAGGAGCTGGAGAAGTTCCGCCCTCATACCACCCGGCTACTGCAAGCTAATCACAAGCAGTCAGCTCTCATGAAAGAGCTGACCATCTTGTTCAACAATCTCCTGCAAGACAAACGAGTCAGATCAGAACAGAGCAAATATGAGGCAATTCAACGGCAGCGCGGCTCGGCCATCAGCAAATACAAACGCGCGTACCAGGAGTTCCTAGATCTCGAAGCCGGCTTGCAGAGCGCCAAGAAATGGTATGCGGAGATGAAGGAAACTGTCGAGAGCCTTGAGAAGAATGTGGAGACCTTCGTCAACAACCGCCGATCTGAGGGTGCCCAGCTGTTGAATCAGATCGAGCAGGATAGGGCCGCAAATAAGAGTGCACAAGCCGCGCTCGAGCAGGAACGGCTACGAGGGTTGATGGAACGAATGTCGATGGAGCCACCTGCGACGTCACCCAAGCCTGCAAGCACACAACGCACTACGCCAGCGCCTCTGGACTTCCAGAATTCCGTGCCGAGATACCCCCAGACCAACTTCGCCGGCCAATATCGAGTGCCAACCTCGCCTCCGCCCAACCAAGCACAGATGCCACAGTATCAGGCGGCCTACAATCCCAGCACATACGGTCGCAACCCCGGACCAACCTCACCCCCTCCAACGCGGACGAGCTTCAGTGGGCAATCTGGTTTCAGGCCGGGACCCGCCTCGCCTCCACCCACTCAGACGACGTTCGGACAGCCTTCCTCACGACCCCACAGCACATATGGCAATCCTCATGCCGCACCCACAACTGTCCCGCAGACATACGTCCCTCCAGGCTTCGTGCCCCCTCCACCTCCCCCGGGCCCACCTCCTCTGGGCCCACAGCAAACTGTGCACTATGGCAATGACTACTATTCGGGGCAGCAGCAGCAGCAAAGATCTCCTCCTACACATCAGCAGCCCCCCAATGTGGCAGACCCTTGGGCTGGACTGAATGCGTGGAAATGAGTCCCAACGGGTAGGCATGGAGAAACAGGTCTGTAGCCTGGCCGCCAGAGAGCGATAGACAGTGGATTCTGCAGTCTGCAGGAAATCAGGATACATCATCTGGTCGGCACCTGGCAATGAGAGAAGTCTACGAGGACGCGATGAGATGCAGAATTGAGTACTCGAGTCAACGATTGAAGTTATTCGGATCCGGCCGGTGTTAGTGCAGGCGATGAACTTCGCTTCTGTCCAGCACTCTGCGTTTCTGAGTTTTGACGAGCGTGAAGCGCAACTCAATCTACTGAGATGTCTAGTGCGGAGTAGGAGTAGACTTGGATCTCCACAGAGCGCAGCGAGCAGTTTGACGTACCTGAGTAAAACGGTGCCACATTATTTCGAAGCCCAATGCAAACCATCGAGAAACCAACTCGGATTGTCACCCTTAATCCACAAGTATGAGGTCAATTATGCTTTTGAGTTGCAAAGCTGGCGAGGCAAGCTTGTACTCCGCGTGTTCGCCAGCCCCAAGGCTTGGGCGCGTGGGCGCTAGCGAGCCCATTAAGATCCCTGCAAGTTGATGTGAGATGATTGGCTGATATCCAGACGCGATCCACGACGCGTCGAATTTCCCACTTCCCAATTTACGCGTGTCTCGAGTCTTTCCTGCATTGACTTCCCATCTGCCTGACCTGCTGCAGCTTCTCCAGAAACACCGCAGTTCGTCGTCTTCTGTCCTCGTCTACCGTTTCTGATCCTGAAACTACCCCTTATACCAGGGTGCACTTCACAGACGGTATCATGGACACTTTCATGCTGAAGGACGACGCCGCGCGCGAGCGCGTGCGCCAGGCCCAAGAATTCCTCGATCCACGTTCGTGAAGCTGCCCTGCGGACCTGCCACCGCTCGAGATAGAAGAAATCTGACCGCGATGCATAGATGACCAAAATGTCCGCAGTTACAGGTCTGATATCATACTCATGCTCCAGAAGAACCAGCGACGCTTAGTAGTCAACATCGACCATGTGCGCGACCACAACCCCGAGATGGCGGAGGGCCTCCTCCTCACACCTTTCGACTACACACTCGCCTTCAACCAGGCCCTCAAGGACATCGTCAACGCGCTCCCACCGAACCAGGTGCGGCCCGACCAGGCCGGCGATGAGGTCATGTACTACTGCGCGTGGGCCGGCAGCTTCGGCCTGCACGCGTGCAACCCCCGCACCCTCTCGGCGCAGCATCTGAATCATATGGTCTCGGTCGAGGGTATTGTTACGCGGTGCTCGCTCATCAGGCCCAAGATCGTCAAGAGTGTCCATTACAATGAGGTGGAAAACAAGTTCCATTTCCGGGAGTATCGGGATCAGACCATGACGAATGGACAGACGACAAACAGTGTCTACCCGCAGGAGGACGACAAGGGAAATCCGCTGATGACGGAGTACGGTTGGTGCACGTACAGAGACCACCAGACGATCTCTATACAGGAGATGCCCGAGCGGGCGCCGGCTGGACAGTTGCCGAGAGGCGTCGATGTCATCCTCGACGATGACTTGGTGGATAGAGTCAAGCCTGGTGACCGCATACAGATGGTGGGCATCTACAGGACTCTGGGCAACAGAAATACCAACCACAACAGTGCACTGTTCAAAACGATCATCCTCGCCAACAACGTGGTCCTCCTCTCCTCAAAATCAGGTGGTGGTGTGGCCACCGCCACCATTACCGACACGGATCTGCGGAATATCAACAAAGTTGCGAAAAAGAGGAACCTGTTTGAGCTACTCTCGCAATCCCTAGCTCCCAGTATCTATGGCCATGATTACATCAAGAAGGCTATCCTTCTCATGCTTCTTGGTGGTATGGAGAAGAATCTAGAGAACGGCACCCACTTGCGCGGTGACATCAACATCCTTATGGTTGGTGATCCCTCGACTGCCAAGTCACAACTTCTGCGATTTGTTCTTAACACCGCTCCTTTGGCTATCGCTACAACTGGTCGCGGCTCTTCTGGTGTCGGTCTGACGGCCGCCGTCACCTCTGATAAAGAGACCGGCGAGAGGCGCCTGGAGGCAGGTGCCATGGTCATGGCCGATCGTGGTGTGGTCTGTATCGACGAGTTCGATAAGATGTCCGACATTGACCGTGTAGCTATACACGAAGTCATGGAGCAGCAGACCGTCACCATCGCTAAAGCAGGCATCCACACCTCACTTAACGCCCGCTGTAGCGTTGTGGCAGCGGCAAACCCGATTTTCGGCCAGTACGACCCTCACAAGGACCCCCACAAGAACATCGCTCTGCCGGACTCGCTACTTTCGCGTTTCGATCTTCTATTTGTCGTCACTGACGACATCGAGGACACCCGTGACCGGCAAGTCTCAGAACATGTCCTGCGCATGCACAGGTACCGTCAGCCAGGGACCGAGGAGGGCGCCCCAGTGCGCGAGAATACCCAACAATCCCTCAGCGTTGGCGGACAAGCACGAAACGAGACCGAGAAGCCTACGGAGATGTTCGAGAAGTATGATGCCATGCTCCACGCGGGTGTGACACGGCGGAGTGGCTCCTCTAGCACGCCCAAGGTCCTAAGCATTCCCTTCATGAAGAAGTACATCCAATACGCCAAGAACCGCATCAAGCCTGTCCTCACGCAGGATGCCGCGGACCGCATCGCAGATATCTACGTCGGTCTGCGCAACGACGACCTAGAGGGCAACCAGCGCAGGACTTCGCCTATGACGGTGCGTACCCTTGAGACGATTATTCGTCTGGCCACCGCGCATGCCAAGTCCCGACTGTCGAACCGTGTAGAGGAGCGTGACGCTCTGGCTGCCGAGTCTATCCTGCGCTTTGCCCTGTTCAAGGAGGTCGTCGAGGATGAGTCTCGCAAGAAGAGGCGGCGCACGACTGCGCAACCTACGTTGAGCTCAGACGAGGACAGCGATGACTCAAGCGATGACGATGGCGAAGCTGCCTACCGCGCGTCTGCTGCGAGAAGTAGCCGGTCTGCGAGAGCGTCAGCACGGGCGAACCGAAATACTGGACGGCGCAACGGTGTCAATGGTGCGCATCACTCCGACGAGGAGGAGGAGAATCCACCGTCCGACATTGACAACTCCACACCACGTCGATCCAACCGTACAGGAGCTTCATCTGGCACAGTGAACCAGTCGCAGGTGTCCTTCGCCTCGTCAGTGCCGGCATCACAGCTCGAGTCTCAGAGTGCGGGTGAGTCGCAGGAGGACTCACAGCTGGCCAGCAGCGCAGCTGGCCTCAGCCTCGATGCTCCGATTAGCGACCAGAGGCTGGCGGCATTCAGGTCTGCACTGGGTCCGCTGATGAACACCGACTTGTTCGAGGAAGATGCTACTGAGGTGGACCAGCTGATCGAGCGCGTCAATGGACGGCTGGGAGGGAGGAATGGCGGTGCCTTCAGCAGGGAGGAGGCGGTCAAGGCGTTGAAGAAGATGGACCAGCTGAATGAGATTATGTGAGTTTCCCTGCCCTCGATATACAGGACAAGACAAGTGGTTGACCCTTCTTCTAGGTACGCTGATGGCAATCTTGTCTACAAGATCTGATCCCTTACCAGAGAGGGTTTGCATGATGACCCTATCGGTCCATGAAGGGCTGTTCGACAAAAACTTGTCTGATGGTTACCGGCGTTCCGGAGGGAATGACACGACCTGTTTATGTACAATTGTTAGAGCACGTGGCGATCCACCCAATAACGCTCTTCGTGAAATTGAAGTGCATTCTATCGTGACGAATCTTCGTAAAATACTCTTGTCCTGATCTAAGCCGAATTCCTATCCGGAAACACCGTGCCGACTCTATTCATTCATCATTTCTCTGCCATTCCGGCCAACTCTTCCCTCGATGTATTCCCTTCTGTAATAAGCACAAAAATTACGCATGCAAATCTAGTCTACAGTCCATCCGATTCTCTCTTGGAAGTCCCTCAGCCTATCCTCTACCCGGACGCCGTTCCATGTCTCCCTGTCGTGCTCGTCTTTGCCCAGCACAGGCACACCAACCTGCTCGATGGCAAAACTCGCCGCAACACTCCCCCAGCACGCAGCCTCCTCCATACTCTTTCCTCTCGCCAGCGCAACTGCCAGTCCACCGAGGAAAGTGTTGCCTCCCCCAGTAGGGTCAACCACTCTCTCGGCATGCTCCTTGGTCCAGTACGCGGGTATCCACCGATCCAGACCCGGGTCGATCTCGATCTCGTTGTCCTCCTCGCCTATGAAACTGTACGTCTCGTCGCCCTCGTCCTCACCGGAGCCGGACTGCTGCAGCAGGCCCGCGAACAAGCTCATCATGTCGGTGTCAGGCTGCAGCCCACCATGGTGACCGATCTGCTTCCGCCTCCGCTTCGCGCCCTTCCCCTTGGCCGAGGGTTTGGTCTTCCGCCGGCAGCCGTTCTTGGCAACGTAGCAGCCCTTCTCGCCGGCGCGGATCACGAGCGCGAAGCTCGACAGCGGCATGCTCCCGAGCAGCTGCTCGCACGCCCTCTCGACCGCCTCGGTGCAGATCTCCCCGGTCTCGGGGTCCACAGCGCTGTCGCCCATGAAGGACGCGAGCTCTGCGTGGTTGGGGCTGCACACGTCGACGAGGGGGAGGCAGTTGGTCAGGTTCAGCAGCTCCTCCGGCGTGCACAGATCGGGCACGGGCTCCCAGATGATGACGGGCCGCGTGTACCCATCGGGGTCGTCCGGGGGCAGCTCCTCCCTGCGTAGGGCGAGCAGGTCCGTCACCAGCTCGCGGCACCGCGAGGGGCTGCAGATGACGTGGAAGGCCTTTGCCTGCAGGAGCGGTGTGCCGGAGAGGTCGGACGCCACGAGCCGCTTCTTGGGCGTGGTGTACCTGAATGCACGGGTCTCGTTGTCGTCCACGTAGCCGTTCCAGCCCCTGGTGGTGAGGCGCTCGGGGTCATGTCGGGTCAATGCTGAGGTGGACCAGGAGTCGACCAGGGTCGACACAGAGGGTGGGAAGTCTGAGCCCTTGTCGACTATCCAGCCGACGGTTCTAGACTCGGTCGGAGCCGGGGAGAACAGGCGGGCGCCGAGCGCCGCGTACGATCCTGCGCCGCCGAGGACGTCCTTTTCTGCGGGACGAGGCGGGAGGAATTCGATGTCATCTTGGGTCTGGGTGTTAGCGTGTCCGGTGTTCACAACCCATCTGGGCACTCCGCCCCCGTAGAAGAAGCGTGCGAGCCATGACAGGAGCTGCGACAGCTTGGACTGGTGAACAAATGTGGCCGAGAGGGCGACGAAGCCCAGCAATGCACGCAGTAACAAGAACAGCCTCGAACCCATGAGGAAGGGAGAGAATTGGCGGAAGGCAGAGTGAACGTCTGGGTGAGGCGGAAGGCGTGGGTTGAGAATTATGCTCACTCAACCTCAACGGCACGAGTCAAGCTTAGGGGACCTGGGCAACGTCGAGAACGAGGAAGCATGTTATATACCACAGGGTGTCGACGTGGGATAGGGGTCGGCATTGAAGCAATCAGTGAGCCCTGCCAGAGGGAGGGACGTGGCACGAATCAGGCGAACAACGTACCAATTATGAACATGCCCAGAGTTACAAAATCGATCTCCTGGACCTCTTCCACCCCATCAGGGACGGTCGGCTCCTCAGGCTCGGGTGCCATATTGGGGTTGTGGTCGGGTCGCAATTCTTGCAGGTGAACCGCTCGGCGGATTGGTGACACGGTCACTCTGCGCGCCGGCAAGGGAGTGCTTCATGCAGGCCAGGCCGGTGTGGTGATCTCATTGGCAGTGGCGCGAGTCGCTAGTGGTTGCGAACCGCCGAGTGGGACTCACGATGTGAGAGATGTAGCATGAGAACCAGAGTTCCGGGCCTCAGCTGCTGACCTGCGCGGCAGACGACGGCCTCGAGGTCGAGGCTGGAAGGGAAGGGTCGGACAAGACGGACGCCGCAGCTGCTGCGACGTTGAGATAGTGTTGGCGATAAGGTCCCCTAGCCTTACCGTGCCCTACCTGCTGGGGTGCTGCCTGTCTGAGCTTCTGACAGCCACACCGGGCGGTGCCGCTAGTGCCTTGCTCTAGGGCTTGGGCCCGCGGGCCCCTCGGCCCCTCCCTTGGTGGCTGCTTGTGTTCACCACGCCCCCAGCGCCAGCTTGGGCAGCTTGGGCAGCTTGGGTGGCCTTTATGATTTTGCAGCCCCGTCAGGGGCCTTTCTTTCCACGATACTTTCGAAGACTTTTCAGAACGTCAAATCTTCATTCGTGGCTTCCAGTCCACTTGGTCAGTCTCTCGCAGGCGCTACTTATTTGCCTTTGAGCCGCTTCCTTGAAGAGCCCCAGCCGGCATAGATGGCAAGTGACCGTCGTCCCTAGCTTGATCATATAAAGGCTCTCTACCCTCCCTGTAGCTTCGCTCGTCTCCTCAAAGCATTTCCAATTATTAACGTAGCTCGAAACTAGTCACACACGAGACGCGTCCACGGTCGTGGAGAATGGTGTAGTGGATTCGACCCGTGTGTGTGTGCTCGAATCGTGGTCAGGTGGCACGGCGCCAATTAGACACATTGTCCAAAAAAAGAAACAAATAGCACCTTGGCTTGATGAAATTGGGTTTAACACATAGACTGAAATTTTGTGCCTGGAATGTACGAGGTTCATCACACCTCAAGAGGCCCAGGTGCCTGGAAACATGTCCACGCGAGACGTCCGGAACGCCACAAATCCGATGCCCTCGCGCACGCCTTGCACAACTCCCCCGTGCCACCCTCTTGTATACAGTGGCTCTATTCCGCACAGTAGGCCTTCCCGCTATTCATACATGCTTCGAAAGTGATCGTTAGTTGCCGTCACGTCTCACGTGCAGCCCGCGGCCCGGGGATGATCCGCCCTAGATCGGAATAAGGTTTCATGATGCATGTCACGTCGTGACGTGATGCCAGGCCTCGCCGAGCATAAGCTTGCACTAACGTGCGCGGGGGCTAGGTGAGGCTGCGGCATATACTGCTTAGCTAGACCGTATGGAAGTTGCCGAGCTGTTAGCTTTATACCTGCATTAGCCTCTCGCCCGGTGTGCTTTGTTGTGTCCAGATCGAGAAATGGGCCCGCCTGGGGAGAGTAGTACGAGGTTTATCCCAGACTTGTGCTGTGCATAACTTCTGGCTGTATGCTGCTGCCTGGCGGATACCTATCTTCCTGGGCACTCTACTCCCCGGAGTCATATAATCGCAGATCTACCACCGCGTCGAATACCTCTTCCATCACTGCCAGGTGTTCAGGCCGTCTGGATGTGTCGCTTCTGTTCCGCTCGTCCGCGAAGGCCCGAATACTTTGTAGTATCGGGGTGAAACCCTGGTCGTTTGGAAGCCACCAGCGGATGATCGTCTCATCCTCGAAGAGCTGCACCATGCGGGTTCGGAATGCGGCGGGGAAGATGTAGCTATATCAGACGAAGATAGCAATTAGTATCTATGCTCATACCTTGGCTCGCTGATTTCGAGAGTCGTTGTGTGGTTATCGGGCCGTAAGTTCATTCGTGAGACAATACTAAACAGCTCAACACGGAGCAAGAGGCGAGCTACACTTACCCGCAGTGTTCCAGATAAGCGAGCTTTTCCCTCAGCCACACATATCGGCGAGGGGTTTTCATGAGGTATAAAGCCGCAATGGCGAGGGAGGGGTGAAGCATTGTGAGCAGGCCACTGGGAATGGCCGTCCACTGTTCAGCCGCCTCGATGATCTGGCAAATAGCCTCAGCATGTTGGGCCATGTCGCCAAGGATCGTCGCGGTCTTTGCTAAGTTGTCCCCTGCGACCTGTGTCATGTGCATCAAACACATCGAATGCCACTCTGTGAGCAGAACAGTTGTGTAGGACAAGGATCCTTCGTATAGCGGCGCACCATCCGGGAAGTAGTGGAAGAGCTGAGTCTGGTCGCTCTGCTTTGGGGGCTTAAAGAGCCGAGAAGAATCCGTGATCGTCGGGTCCAAGTGTTCTCTCCATTGCTGCAATTGGAAAGATAGCTTCCTGTGCCCAGCGCTGAACTCTTCCTCTGTCAGCTCGCCTGTCTTCCGTCTCGCAGTAAGATAGCACATATCCATGGATAAGAGCCGGAGTTGACTCTCCGTCTTTTCGCATAGCCATTCCAAGCTCTTGGAATCAATTGCAAGCTGCGACTGGCATTGCGCACTGAGACTCTCTTCCCAGTGGCGTGGAAGATTCGGCTCGATGTTACCCATTGATGCGACGAAGATATCAAAGCGAAGATACCACACCAGAAGTATACGGCCAACTGATGTCTGAGCGATGGTGTCAGCCGAGAATAATTTTTTGAGAATTTCGACAGCTGCTTTTTGGTGACCCATAAGGTTGACCCAGTCGCCCAAGTATTCCTACGATCTCGGATTAGCAGCAGGCACATGAGAAACAAGTATTTTCATTGACAGTGACGCACCTCGATGGTAGCCAATTGAAAAATTGTCAGGAGGGTTGGCAGGTCATGTTTGACATCTCGTTTCTTCAAAGACCCGAGTAGCAGGGTTACGGCATGCGTATAGTACTTTAGGAAGTCTTGGATTTTGCCGTTGGGATCCTTGAGAGTCCGTTGGTATGCAGAGAAACCGACAATGGCGTTGAGCAAAGCCTCATGTCGAAGTGCTAGGTTGATGAATGTGGTGTGGAAGAAGTTATTGAAGTCTTTGTGGACACCATAGTTCCAGTGAGTGATGTTCTCCCTGAAGTAGTCGAGCGCAGCGCGAAGATCGCTAGGAAGATGCGACCAGTCTGGTTCGGCTGTAGACAAGAAGTCTGGTATCGAAGCACTTGTAGGAGTCGAAGTGACTGAAGTGCAGTTGGAAACAATCGGGGATGGGCTTTGCAAGTCGTCTAGCGAAGGCGTTTCTGAAGACTGTCGAGTGCGAGTGATCATCCGCTTCAAGCTCAATGATGAAGTGGTGTTTATGCGCCGAAGGCTTCTCTTGGGCTGCGAAGGTTGCTGAGAGGTGTTCGCTAGCACTTCGTGGTCCTCGTCGGGTATCGGAGTCAACCCAGAATCGTCCGTGTCTTCTTCTTCCTCACTCGGACCGATATTCTTTGAGTCATGCGACGAAGGAAACTTGCTGGATGACGTTGGTTCCGGATAGACACAATCCCTCTTCCCCTTACGACATCGCTCACATATAGGCCGTGCCTCATCGCACTTGACCCGCCGACTGCGACAAGTGAAGCATCCACTTCGTGTTCGACGGTGCTTGATGTGGTCTGAACCTGGTGTCGATTTGCGCCTGTGTCGCGAGCCTTTTGACGCCTGGTATTCGAGGACGTGTTCCGGGTACCCAGAATAGTACATGGCGCCCTGGGAGGGATCCGATATGATGTTCTCACCAAGGTTGGGAGAGCTGGAAGAAGGACCTGAAGGAGTAGTGGCCTGTTGGTAGGGCCCAGAGTTGTTGCCAGACCCTGGGCCGGAGGACAAAAAGCTGTTGTAATAGTTGCTCATGACTGAAATTCTGAATGTAATGTGAAATCTTTCTTGTTTCCTGAGAGGTCCGCCCGCACGATAACTGATGCCGTCTAAGGAGGGGAGGGACAGCTGTTCCCTAGCATGCTAGATATCAGAACAGGTACCGTGACACCGGATCATAGATTCGCTAGTTAGGTAGAGCTATAGCAGGTTGTGTAATGGGGTCTAGGGATTCGTCTCTGAGCAAAGGTATATGGAGTGGTGTCGGTTCCATGGGAAGCAGATGTGATGGGTTTTATCTCGAGAGCAGAGAATGGTGTTGGGGACCCCGGTGTGTCGTCAGCTTTCTTGACATGCGCGGCGTTGAGGTGTCCTTCGTAGGACCTGGTGGGTATGGCGCTTGCCAGGATCCTCAACAGCTCGACTGTACCACCTGCTCTTTGCGCTCGGGCTTCCGATCCGCTGGTCAAGCATTTTGGGACATTTCGAGATGCTCATGATCGTGTGCCAATGCAAGGAGAGGTGTGGTGAGGGGACCAAGCCTTCTTCGACTTGATATCATCCTGTCTGCGGGGCTTGCGTACCGAATAGGGATGCTCTCCGGCTAGGCCTTCTCTCCCCGAAGGGATTACGCAGTACGGGATGGCTGCTGCAAGGAAGCGGAAAGCTGAGGAGAGGCGGGTCCTCTTTCAGCATCCAGCAGCCAACGGGGTGACCTAGTGGCCACGAACGTCAGCCGAACAGCCCTTGCGGGTGTGGTGAAAGGCAGTCGCAATAGACTGTCGTTCCTAATTCCCCAAAATTTGGCTCGATCTTACCCGAGCTGCAGATGACCAGATTTGCGAAGGGTGAACCATACCTGGGAAAAGGTGATGTAGCCCTGAGCCTGGTAGGCAAGGGCGCCACCCTGGCAGATAGCGTCGGATGCCTAGGCTATAGAATGCTGCTTGCCTTCCGCGTAAGCCGTAGGAAGGTCGATGGACTTTGAAGCATCGGCACAGGCCGTGATGTTGCAGATCGCAGCCGGTGCAGGACACTTTCACGATGTAGGAATCGGCAACACTGTGAGCGTTAAAGCTTCCTCAGCGCTGCCTGGGGTGCTGGAACGAGATCTAAGCATCCGGATGCTCTTCGAATCGACTGAACTTCTTCCGCGCGAGCTAGTGGCCTCAAGACTTAGAAGCAATCGCTTCGTTGTGACCAGACCTAGCACCAATCACTCTCGATGGGAGTAGGCTAGGTAGAGCCGAGCGTGTTGTATCTGCCTTCGTGGACTTGTAGGAAGGATGAGACGACTCGAGTCAGTATGTTAGAGAGAAAAACTCCATGAGACCCAGCCGTGGTCGACGGAGGTGACAGTGCACAGTCCTTGAAAACGAATGATACTGCCATGCGATACGGCGCCGAATGTTTTCGAGACCTCAGCAAAAGCCGAGACAAGAACTGACCGTGACGACCGGTATTCTCCCGGAGTTATAGCGATACCCATAACCTTGTCAGATCCATCCCGGGGAAAACCAATTGAAATAGCTGTGGGCTTCAGGGATGACGGGGTTCGTGATGGTCTGCTCAGGATCAGCACGAAGACCTGGAATCTGTCTTGGCCCAGGCCTCCACACTGTGATTAAGGTTGGTCGGTACGTATTGCCTGCCCGTCGCAGATCCCTGGAAGCTCGGGAGTCTTAGCCCAGATAATATATCGAGGCTCTGGACTGATGACGGCTTTGATCATCCAGCGTCAATAAACCAATGCAGGAAGGGCCAGGGACAACACGCGCGGGTCCTTGGGAGGCTCGTATAGACGATGCTAGGCCCTGGAGTGGACGGTCTCGGTTGCAGCTGGGAGCACCGAGGACAAGATATAGCCGAAGGGGACGTGAGCGTAGCAGCACTGCCGTCGCTTGGGACGGGTCTGAGCCCGAGGACAATAATGTCGTCGAGGGACCTCAAGGGCACAGCCAATGGTAAGTAGCCCAATCGGGATGTGAAGTCGGAGGTTTTGGAGCAGTATGTCAGAGTATGCCTTGCCGTTTGTGACGGCTCTCCGCCGAAAATGGACATGCAGTATGCCTCGGAGCCACCAATGACCGTGTCTGCGAGTCTATGTACAACGTATCAACCATTTCGCAATGTCGAGATCACAGTGCGCCCACGGGAGTTCAACGCTGGGTGGGGATCTATCATGGTACTGAAATGACATGCCGGGGCGGCTGAAAGCGTGACTTGGATCCTTTCGGCCCGGTCCACGAGGTACGTGAACCTTGGGAGCGTGAGAGGGTCCTACGGCGGGAGCCATTCCTGTCATCTTGTCGCGCTGAATGGTGCACTGAAGTGGAACCGCGCACCCTGTCACGGAGATATCGGTACTGGATCAGCACTCTGAGGAGAGGGCCGGGCCCGACTCTATCAGAGTTTTCTGCCTTCCCAAGGTGGCCGGCCGCGGCGTCCTTGACGATCCGCCCTCAACGTTGCAGGAGCCGACACACAGGCAACTCGCAGAGTTGTTGGGGTTGGGACTCCACCGCAACCCCCAGGGGGGGTTGGCAACGGCGAGACGCCGCCACGCCTGGAGCTCATCCCATCGAGGTTGAAGACCAGGCCCAAGCCACGCATCCTGGTCGTCTCCAGGTAAGTGTCCTCTGCCAAGAAGAAAGGGGCATGGCCGTCCCCCAGCGTCTCCGGGTCGCTCCCCAGTTTTCTGGGCTCAGTTGGATGCGAGGAGACGTGGGCCATTAACGCGTGGTTAGTATAGGTTAGCCGGACCCTAACACGGATAGTACGTCTCAAGAATTTCCCGAGGAGGGTCGCTGGGACATGAGAGAGCCGGTGTGCTCGTCGGACTCACCTGGAGAAGCCCTCTCAAGGCCCATCTGGGGACTGGCGGCATCGACAGGGTGCTGCGGGCCCTAGTGGAGTGGAGGGCCATGTCAGGTACAGAGCGGTGGTACCATAGTATGGTATGAAGAGCGGCAGGAATCCGCACACGCAGGGACCATAATGTGGCGTGGGCGTGTGGGCGTGTGGGCTGGTCCTCTGGGTTTGTGTGGTAGCGACCAGCGGACAAGGGTCGAGCTGGGACGGATCGCCAGAGGGCCTGCCTGGGCCTGGACACATCTTCGGACGACCGTGGGACCCGGCTGGCGCGGGTTGGTGGGGGCAAGGCTGCCGATGCTGCAGTCTCGTCTCGTGTCGGGCGGGCTGTCGGACGCTGTCGAGGGGAGAAAAGCCTGCGCTACATCGTGACCAGGTGCGTTCTAGAAAGGGCAACGGTCATTCTCCGCCCTGGGGCCAGCCTCTCTTTGGGACTCGGAACCTGGGATCTGGAACCTGGGAGCCCTCTGGAGGAGTGGCTGGGGGTCCCCTGGGGGGCCCTGGGGGGGCTGGGGGGATGCCCCGGGGACCCTGTAAAGGAACCTTGCAGAGCATGGCAGATACCCAAATATTGTACTAACCCAGTACCCGCACGCGCAGGATTACTATGGTAGTACGCATCCATGCCATGCTCTCGCTGCATGGTCCTCGGTACCCCAGTCAGCCGCATCCTAGTGGCGCCCCGGAGCTAACCGCCGCCTCCTGATAGGCTGTACGCGAGTGCGCGGATAGTCCTCAACGACCTCCCATCAGTAATCCCTTCCCCTACACCATGGCTCAGACCAGAGCTCTGCAACCACCTCGTCCCTCCTCGTCCGCCGGTGATCTGGACGAGTCCTGGGAGGAGATGGCTGCCTCTCGGCAGGGGCGACAACACGAAGCCGTCTTGTGGGGTTGCTGCAATCTTGCTGACGACTCTGGACGTCATCCAGCGATGCCTTCGGGCCCCTTTAATCTCTGCCCGCTCGTCTGCCTGCCCTTTTTGAAGCAGCTTCAGTCTCACAGACACAAGGCCCAGGATCACTGGGTCAGGACCTAGACCTGGGCCATGCCCACGCATCCCCGGCTGAAAAGCATCCCGTCAGTCCTGCAGCTGACCGCATTGCCTTCACAGATCCCTCCTTCTCAGTTGAGCGATAAGGTTGTCTTCATCCGGAACCTAGTGACAGCCGCCGAGCTGATCACCCGCTGTCAGCCCCGTCGTCTCATTCTTGATCGTCACGACATCAGACGAACTCGCAATGGCCCGGGCCTGGGCCCCCCAACAGGAACCAACCAGTTCCACCTCCTGAGCTGTCGACCATGTTCTGCCCCGCCCCCCAGGCCGGCCTGAGCGCTACCTGAGCTTCTGCCGAGGCTCGTGCCGAGGATGGAGGGCCGGCGCTGCTCTACTCTGCCACCAACCGCATGGTCTCAAAGATCCGGACAGAAGATCCTAGTGTGGCTACGATTTGGTTAAGCTAGCACGTGGTGCTCACCCGCCATCCTGCCCGGTACAGATTGCCGGGTCCTTGAGGAGATCCTACAAGGGGCGCCCGCCGCCGCCACCGCCGACTTGTCACAACCGCCACCGCTGGTGGCCATCCATGTATGGATCATACAACAGAAAACGATATTGGAGTTGATATACAGTACTCAGCTGACCTCGGATGTGTCGGACACTGTACTGCTAACTGGTCCAGGAACCACACCCGACCCGATCCACTGGGAAATCGTACGATACTTGCAGGTCTGGCGTGGCGGCAAATAGCCCGTATCGATTCAGCAGGGGGAAAAACCGCTGTCTGCAACGAGATCTGGAATCGCTAGTATCCTGAGGCGCGTCAACATCTGACGGACGATCTGCATGGAAGCGAGGCTCCATGCGCGCGTATGCAGGTCGCGGTCAGCAGCGATCTCTAATCTGCGTGATGACCACCCTCACGGTAGGTGCTGTGTAGGCAGTCAGGCTGCTATGTTCGATGGCAGGATCATACAGAATACGTATGGATGCCCGAGGGTTGGTCATGCCTCTTGGGCACCTATAAGGCTTATCGGGTGACAGCACGGCCCGCAGCGCAGAACTTCTATGTATCGGGCTCACCTGCATTGGTCTGGCTACCTGACTACTAGCTCCTCTGCTGGAGCAATACCGCACCTTCTTCACATGGGGACGGCAGCAGCACGCGTGCTATGCAGGAGACGTTGCATCTTCTACATGCGCTGGAATTTCCGTCAATCAGCAGCCTGGATTACATATCCATGGATCGTGTTGATCTTTACGCTTTGAACGACCCGTGCACCACATGGTACGCGAGAGTCTGTCTTTTCGCCTGTGTCTCAGGCGACCCTCCAACTCTTCACACATCCGACGCTGGCGGCAGATTCTGCATCGAACACAGTGACCACGCAGGAGATTTCCATACAAGACCCTGGGCTTTGCCGCCGGCTGTGGTTTGAAGTTGACGCGCGGCCGAGGACCTATCGGGCTTTTACCAAATCGATGCACCATTACTTCTTTCGTAGTTCACGGAAGGTAAGTCTCGTTACACATTGTCGGGGTCCTATGCCTCAGCCGAGTTCTGACTAATTGTTGATGCAATAATCACGGAATTACCGTTACTATACCTCAATTCCTGGAAATGATGTGACAGAGGCACTGGTACGATTCCGAGGCCTTGGAGCTATGCAGGTGCCATTCTCGTAGCCGTGTAAATGATTCCCCTATACAATTTCGTTGGTAGTCATCACAACGTTGCATGTTCCTCCATAGATTGATTGGTAATAAAAGTAGCTTGTGATCAAATACCGTTCGTACTACACCGGAGGCGTATGCACTACTCAAAAATATACCGCAGCTAAGCGGACAGCTGGAAAATCCACCCACCGCTGGGCACCCTAATGTTTCAAGCTGACTGCCCGATTTCTATGGTATATGTCTCCCATGATGAGACACGACTGCAACGCCAAGATCCATCCCATGTGCATGCCGAGGGTGTACATAGTACCCAATGCCGATAAGGAAACGCAATGCGACCGTACTATAAATAGGAGTGTCTTTCCCCCCACACTCTAGGCGGCAGGACGGCCATCTATAATCGGTGCAATTCTTTTGAAGCGAGGGAAAATACCCCGAAGGGCTAGATGTGTCCGTCCCTGTTGGGCTGCTTTCCTAATACAGTAGTTAGGTTGGGTCTCAGTAAGGCAACGTATCCATTACGATACCCAGTATCACGGCTGCCTGACGTACTGTACATTTATATAGAATAGGATTTAAACATATATACATGCGCGTCTGAAAAGCCTAGTGAATCAGGTATAGGCTTACTTAAGGGTTGCTTCCGTGGCAGTACCATGGTTGGTTCCACATTGAATCTGGGGAAGATCTAATCTCATGCAGATCCTATCCGGTCACCGTCTCGACGCACCCTATAAGGTAACTTTGTGCTTCGTACTAAGGTAATGATGCCCAAGATGTAAATCATTTGCTGATCTAGTTTCCGGATTCCAGCAACTGCCGTCAGATGACCATCAACTTCAGACCGATGCGCATATCACCACCATTTTACCCTTATGAAGTATCGACATTAGAGAACACTTAGTTCCAATCAGCTTCTACCTTGTGTGCAATTGTCTGGTGGGTGTTACACTGCCATCATCACTTGTTGGCTGGTGTTCCCTTCACAAGGTCGACTCAAGTCTCAATGTCCGGACCAGGATCGAGGTCTGCGTGTGCGATGAGAAACCCAAGCCCGACCAACCAGTCTAGTTTCCATGGACCTACTGAATTATTGCTTACTCAGAGGCTCACTCTGGTATCCGTCGGGGGAACGACCTCCCTCGATCCTGGCTGCACCAGTTGGTTCAGACTTTACTGTCCTAGTCCCTGGCGGCGCCGCACCATCGTAACGGCTCTCGTCTGCCTGATGCCGCTTGTACGCGGCTTGACTCCGGGTGGCTTACGCCCGACGGTGCCTACTGCTAAGCAGAGAATGCAAGTAGAAGACACGTGTGTAATACATGCCATGTGCCCAGGTATGGAATTGTGCAGGTGATGTTGTGGGCCAGAGCGAGTGTTCACCCATGCCGTCTTTCTATCAGCTATCCCTCCTGCTCTAATATTGAGACTGTAGCTAGTTGCGAACGTGATCTCTGTAAGTGATACGTAAATTAAATAGACCGAACATGCGATAGCCCAAATTACCATTTTCCGTTTCTAGTATGCTTCTCGGGAACAGACCAGCTGGCTCCGGTATCACGGAATGGACAGTAACAGGGCCAAGTGATGATGTGCTTTGGCAATTAGCATGAATGATGCCCAACTCTAAGCCGTGCTACGGGACCGATTGAGGGGATCCTTTAGGGAGGGATCGCTGGGAAGCACTGCCAACTAGAGCGCCATGGTGCTTACAGCGGAATGGGTTGCCTCGAGTCCTGCGTCTGCTGCTGTGGGCGGCTTCACCGAGCTCCCGCCGGCCTGCGGTGTCTGCCTGTCTCTGTCTGCAGACGACCCGTCACCTTCCTTCCCCAGCCCTGTCGACACACCTGTGATGACAGCTGCTGTCCCGGGCGCGTGGCGAGCTGCGCCCCGATCCGGATATAAAACACAGGCGGTTGTGGAGCCTGGCTGTCCGACGGCAGGGCCGCCCGTGTCCTCGGCTCCCGTTCTGGCCCGTTCTGGCCCATGGCGCCAGCACCAGTCCTGGCCTTCAATGGCGTTCTCCTCCCTCGTGCCCCATCGTCGGGCGACAGAACCACCTCGAGGGCGTCGCCGCCCTCGCGGCCTTACCTTTGCGACTGGCTGTCCTCCCTCGCATCCCCTGTCCTCCCCAACCTCGTCTCCCGTGCCGTGAGCCAGCATATTCGGTGCCCACGGCAATTTCGTCGCTACCCCACTGGACCGAGAAGGGAAATCCGATGCTTATCACTCTCGAGAAGGAGCATTGGACTTTAAAATTGTCGAGGAGCGTGACAAATATCCCGTCCACAGTGCGGCGCCGTTGCCCGTGACCCCACAGCTTCTGTTTCCGTGCAAAGATAGACATACTCTGTACCCAGTAGCGCGGGACAGGCGACCGGTGAATAGTGGGCACGGCCTATGGGCGCGCCGGAGGAGGTGAGCTGGGCCGGCATGCATGGACGGTGGGTGCCCTTGTCCTGCCTGTGGTGTCGTTCGATTGGTGTGGCTCTGCACCCGCACGGGGACGTACTTAGCATCTCGATTCGGTTTCACCTTGAACGGCGAGGCGCTACGGCCGCGCTGTCGCCATGGCGCGCCGGGCAGGCCAGGCCAGAGCGCGCTGCGGCCACGAGACGGCTTGCGCAGCACACAATACTCCGCAAGACGTCGGAAAATGGGTCGGCGGAAAGGAGGAGGGACTGTCCAAGGACGGGCAGTCCCCACAGGCGTCTTGGTGGTTGGTCCTGGCGGTGGATACGCCCGGCTGTCGCTCGTCCAGAGGCAGGGCGCCGTGGGCCCTTGTGTCGGTTTGACGGCCCATCATCAAGCAGAAGTGATACATCGGAAGGAGGAGACGGAGGACCCCCACATGGTAAGCCCATTACGAGGTAGGTATTATGATACTCCCTGTGCCCTGAGACCTTACCGCTGCTACTATGGGCCAGTGTAGTAGTGCGGGGTGAGACAAGGCGAGGCAAGGGCCGCGCCTCGTGCTTGGGCACCCTAGACCCTGTCGCTGAATACCTGGCCAGTGCTGAATACGTCCGTCCGTATGTGTGGGATATTCAAGGGGTGATGTGAAGATGGGGCGCGTCTCAACCATCCCTGGAAGCATCGCAAGCCACAGTGGCACCCCCCGCTTGGCTCCCCTCTTATCACACGTGTCGGATGTCTTCCGCGATCCGACCGAGTGGTGCCGAAGTCGTCTGCTTACTCAGCCTGCTATACTAACCAACCCGACCTCCGGCTGCACCACTGGGTGCACCTCTGGATGCTCTCGTGTACAGCATTCTGGGGCGTGCTGGAGCTTTGCGAGACGGTCGTGGGAGGTTCCTGGGGGAGGGACTGAGGACGTGGCGCCGGCACAGTCCGCGTCTGCTGACGCGGGCGCGAGCAGAGCAGCGTAGGAATCAGAAGAGCTGCGAAACACCAGAGCTCCTTAGTGTCGCAGACGAGCTCCTGATGATCTGGACTCGACGCCCACGGGCCTCCGCCTGCGACCTTAACCCACAGCTCAAGCCCTCAACCACCTGCCGTCAATTGAAAGCGCAGATAGTGTGAAAGAAAAAACAAGGAGATTCTCTCGTTCGCCTCATTGGCAGTGTTTGCGCGCATAGAAAGGAAACATCCTGCATGCCCTCAATTGGCCTGACTTAGAACCTTGCAATACACCCCTCCTCTACCACAATGGACGCCCTGATCAACGTCAACACCACCGTGGCAGGCGACCGCCCTTCACTTCCTACCGACGCAGGCTCTATATTCGTCCTCCTTACCACCATCCTCGTCTTCTTCGGCCCTCTCTTCGTGCTCTTCCCGCCCTTCCCGCCGTCCAAGAGCGATGCCCTGACCGAGACGCACAACAGGCTCGGCCTCGAGCCCGCCCGGTCCAACCTGAAGGACAGCGCTTCCCCCGATCACCGTCCAGCCTCAGACACCGCGGCGGCGGAGGGCCGGATCAGGTCCCTCTTCGTCTACCCCGTCGAGCCCTGCAGGGGCGTCGAGCTCGCCCGCGCGAAGGTCACCCCGGCCGGCCTCGAGTTCGACCGCCTGTTCGCCCTCGCGCAGCTGCGGAGCCCCTTCCCCGTGTCCTCGGCCACGACGCCCGACGACGAGGACGCGCGCCGGCACCAGTGGGAGGCCGTCGCCCTCCGCCAGTTCCCGCTGCTCGCGACCGTCGAGGTCGAGCTGTGGCGCCCGGACCTGGCCAAGATCAAGGGCTTCCGCGACGTCTCTGCGGGGTCCTCGCGCGAGGTCTTCCTCATCCTGCGGTTCCCCTGGCGCGGCGACGGGCTGCGGGGCCTGTGGGATGTGTTCGCGGCCAAGTGCAGCCACGGGTGGAGGGCGCAGCCGACGATCGAGGTGATGCTGCCTGCGGCATTCCCGAGCGAGGGGGAGATCGCGGACAAGGGATACGAATTCGAGAAGGTCCGCTTGTGGGGGGATGAGACCACGGCGTTGAATATGGGCTGTGAACTGCCCGAGGAACTGAGGTTGTATCTGGGCGTGAGCAACAAGCTAGCGCTATTTAGGGTCGGCCCGGAGGGCCTGAGGGAAGCCCACAAGCCTGCGCCCGACAGTGACGATGCTGGATATCAGCCTGTTGTTGGATCTCAGGAATCGGTCAGTCCTATCGCTGGGAGAGAAATCTGAGAGGATATCGTGCTGACGGGCGTGTGTAGTATCCGGTCCGTGTCGCAAACTTGGCCAGTGTGCGAGACCTGGAGTCGAAGGTCACGAGAAAGGAGGATTTACAGAAGCTAGATCCACGGCGATGCCGGGCCAATATGTTCGGTAAGCCTTGTTCTTCGGATATGTCACGGTTTATCATGGACAGGACGGGCTGATTGGAATCACAGTGTCTGGACTCCCTCCTTGCGATGAGGACGACTGGAAGACGATCAAAGTCAAGCCCGAGGGCTCGCTGGACGAGACAACATTCCATGTCTCAAGTCAAACAACTAGGTAAGAATATCTGCCTTGAACCTAGGGGCACGAAGAATACTGACCCGAGGACCTCTAGAGCTGAACGCGAGATTGACGAGGGTGCGCCCACCGCGAAGTGTCTCGGAATGCAACTGATGCCCCTTTCTGAGAAGACGAACTCACCTGACAATTTCATCGAGGTGGGAATGTCGATAGAAGTGTTGGATCGAGGCGAGCACGTGTACAAGAGGAAATAGCGCAAGTTGTCAAGTCGTCTTGGGAATTGTGCCATGCAAACTGGAGGATAGAAACAATACCCAACATATGAAGAACACCCTCATCCAATCATAAACCACTAATTCCAACAAACCAGCCCATGAGAACCGTCCGTATGTCGTCGCACATGTACATGATACCAGGGAAACCGTTGCAGGTACAGCCCGCAGCACGCCTCTGTTTGCCTGCACCCAGTACCATCCAGACCCAAACTCCGGACAGATATTCAGACAATCTCATACCTTACTTCACATCCGCAGGTGTCAATGCTTGCACCATACTTGTGCCCTCGCTGAACCTTGTCTTGAAGATGCGGTTGGCATTCTGGAACATGCCGTCCTTCAGACTGACGACAATGAACTGGGAGCCCTTGAAACGGCTCTTGATGAGACGACCAATATTTTGGGTGTGGGACAGGTCAAGCGCAGCGTCGACTTCGTCCAAGATATACATGGGCGCTGGCTTGAACTGTAGAAGGGCCATGATGAGCGAAAGAGCGATGAGTGATCTGTAAAACTTGTTAGTATCTGCTTCAAAAGGGCATCATTCTGGTGGTCGTACCTTTGGCCACCACTCAATTCTGTCAGACTCTGCTTCCAGACCTTGCCGAGACAGACCTTGACCTCCAGGCCATCGTTGATGGTCTTGCCCTCTGGCGGATCCAGCTTGGCGAAGGAGCCGCCGGGTAGCAGCTCCGAGAAAATTTCGCCAAAGTCAGCGTTGACCTTCTGCCAAGTCTCCTGCAGCGCCTTCTTCTTGTAGTCGTCCAAGCTGACGATAGTCTCCTCGATTTTCTTCTTGTCTCGGATGACTGTCTTCATCATGTGCTTGAGGGCGACTTCTTTCTTCTCGACGCTGTCGATCATATTCATAACCTTCGGATTGATCTTCTTCTTCATTCCCTGGAACCGATCGGTCAGATTCCGCAGTGTGGACTTGCACTCTGCGATGTTGTGGTTCTTGAAATCGTATGGGGTGCCAGCACGGCCAAAATTGTCCTTCTCGTCGGCGATCCATTCGTGTTCTTTCTCCATGCGCTCAACAGCCTGCCTGGCGTTCTGCTGCTCCTTGTTGAACTTCTCAACCTCGTGGCCAAGCTTCTGCATCTCTAAACCCTCTTCGGTAATCCGAGCGTTCTTGCTGCGCATTGCGTCCTCGAGGGCACGAAGCTCATCATCGAAAATACTGAGTTTGGCTCGTTCCGCATCGAGATCGACTTGAGCCTTGCTATGAACCTCCTCGAGGTCGTCTCGCTCTTTCACGATCTTGGCGATCTCATCTTGCTGGGATTTGATGGCCTGGTCAACCTCCTGCAATTGTTCGCGGGCAGCCGCAAGATCGCCAGACACCTGTTCGGAGTCGAGCTGAGCATTCTGCAGCTCCTTGTGCAACGTCTTGACAGATGCCCGGTGCTTCTCAAGGGAAGCCCGCAGTTTGTCCAAGGAGGTCTGCAGTTCGACAAGTTTTCCGTCCTTGTTGCTGTCGAAGTCCTTCATGTCCTTCTCGATTCGTTTCGCGTCCGCTGTCGCCTCCGCGTGGCGCTTCTTAGCTTCTTGACTATCATTCTTGAGTTGGCTGATCTGCTCCTTCATTTTCTCCACCTCCTGAATGATGGAAGAGGACGAGTTGCTGCTAATCTGCTCCTCGGCAAGCTTGATTTCATGGGTTTTCAAATCAAAATCCTGCTTGATCCTCCGGGCTTGATCGAGCTTTGACTTCTCACCCGCGATCTTGGCCTGCAGCTCACGCAGAGATGCCTCGGATTCCCTGATTTGCCGGTTCAGCTCGTTCAGCTTTTGCATGGTCACCAGAACTCCACTAGAGTTGGGTGCGCTGCCTCCGGACAATGTGCCGGAGGGATCGTAAGAATCTCCTTGAAGTGTGATACTTCTCATTCTAACGTTAGGGTCGAAGGTCACCCTCTTGGCAGTCTCCGCATCATCGCAGATCAGCGTATTGCCGAAGACGTATTGCATTGCGGCGGACACCTCCTCATCATAGCCCACCAGCGAGAGAGCCAAGTTGACCTTTCCAGGGGCTATGTTTTGTGCGGTCGCAATTGTCTGTGCAGAAGCCTTGAAAGCTGAAATTTTGTTGAGAGGGATGATGGTGACGCGCTTGCGCAATCTACCGCCTTTCAGCAGTTGAGTACCGGTGACCTCGGTATCGACGACGACGTTGTAGAGACGCCCTCCGGCGCAGATCTCAAGTGCAGTTCCCGCCTGTGTGTTCTCCTTATCGAGCGTGAAAAGCTGAGCAACGAGGCCCTTCACCTTCGATCTGTCGAAGTTTGGTGTAGGATCGGCATAATTGAAATCGATGTTGGCCACTTTGCGTTTGAGAGCATCGGACTCCTGCCTGAGACTGCGTATCCTCTGCTGGAGCCTGCTCTCTTCCTTGTACAGCTCTTCTTCGGCCCCGGGGCTGAACCCAAGCTTGCCGAGCTCCTTGCTCAGCTTTTCCGCTTGGGACTTGAGGCCCTCAATTTCCTTAAGCAAGCCAGCATTCTGCTCCTTTGCCTTCTTGGCCCGTGGCTCTTCCTCTTTTATGCGCTTTTCAAGATGTGCGATCTTGATCTTCGCTTGCTCCTGCTCAGTCACAGCCGCGGAGGCCCGATGCCTCGCGTCTTGCAACTGCGCCTGGTAGCCGTTCTCCTGACCCTCCTTGGATGCAACACCAGTCTGCAGAGTCTGTAGCAGTTCCTCCTTGGACTCTGCTTCTTGAATAAGCTTCTCGAGTTCTTCTTTCGCCGCGTCATGCTTGGCCTTGGTTTTCTCGTATGCCTTCGTCTTGTCCTTGAGTATCGCCTCCAGTTCGGCAACATTTTTCTCTCCGGCTATCCTGCGATCTTGCTCCTCGGTCAAGCTCGACTTCTTCAGGTCGAGGACGGTGGCCAAACGGACAATCTCATTTGAAAGCTTCTTTACCGAGTCCTGCAGAGCCTGGGCCTTGGCGCCTTTCCGAAGCTCCTTGTCTCGCTGAGCCTTGACCCTCTGAACGTCTTCCTCCAAGTGAGAAATCTCGCTCTTCAGTCTCACAGCGGAGTCCTCGAGATCCTTTTGTCGCTGTTTCTTGTCTTCGAGATCTGCTGCTGACTGCTCGAGCTTCCCTTTGTATCCGACATAGTCATGGGAGACCACTAGCCTCGTCAGGCGCTCAAGGTCGTTTTGTGTCTGCTGGAAGTCCAGGAATGCTCTCTTCTCCCCGCGGAGCTTCTCGAGCTTTGGCTCTATCTCTTCCCGCAGGAGCTCTGTGATCTCTTGCAACTTCAGGTCCTTCTTCGCCATGGTCTTGAATGCCTTGTCCCGGCGATCCTCAAACATCCTCGTGCCGGCCGCCTCTTCGATCATGGCCAGAATTTCGACGGACTTCATGTTCAGAACCTTTGTGATTTTGCCCTGCATGATGAGGAAGTTCGGGTTGTTGATGTTCAGACCAACGGACTGGAACAGGTTCTGGACGGTTTGCTGCTGGGCGCGATGGCCGTTGATCAGGTACTTAGAGGTGCCGCCGAGGACGATCTGCCGGGTGACGCTGATTGTCCCATATTCCTCGAATCCGATAGGCGACTTCTTCTTGTCCCTGTTGTCGAAGACGATTGTGACGCTGGCCTTGGTGACTCCTGCTTGCCCGCGCTTGTAGATCAGGTCCTATCGATGCGGGAGAGGTCAGAAAGGGAGGACGGGTGCAGCGGGGAAGCTCCGGATCTGGTCGCACCTGTAAGTTCTGCGCGCGCACTGTCGACATGTTGGTGATGCCCAAGACGAAGCAGATGGAGTCCAAAATGTTGGACTTTCCACTGCCGTTGAGGCCAGTGATGGAGTTGAAGCTCTCGTCCCTGCACTCGTTAGCGGCCACGAAGCCCGTCAGCCAACAACTGCGGGGTGTTGTTTACCATCCTGAAATCACCGTCCGGACGGCATACGACTTGAAGCCCTGCGGAACTGTCAGAGAGTATAAATCAAGCTGGATGAGGGCAGCCGTACGTCTACTATGATCTCGGTGACCCTCATGGCGGCGGGCTTTGCTGTGTCGTTGTTGTCGCCGTGAACATCGAGGATGAGGTGCGAGGTGCGAGCGTTGGGCTGCCGACGCGGGTGGTAAACAACAAATTCGATCGCGCATGGCAACGGACTCCCGCTAGCTGCCAGGTTCACAGCCCAGCAGTCACTGCCCGTGCCCCCTGAGACGAGCGGCCGCTACGTTTGAGAGACCCTAACCCTGCTCCCCTGCAGATGCAAGTCTTGCCCGCCAGCCCGCCAGCCCGCCCCCGAGCCTCGGGATGGTTCTTGACCTTGCATTTCCATCAGCGCCACGGGCCACGTAGGTAGATTCCTCATCCATCAATGCATGCGATGAGAGAGAGCATGACCGTCGGCGGAGTCTGGGAGTCTGACGTGTATCAGCCCCCAAGGATCAAAATGGACTTGCTTGCTCGTGTGCATAGCAGGTACTCATACCCTGGCAGCCTAGTGGGCAGAGGGGCGAGTGGGCGATACCTGGTGGCCCTCGACCGACCGGCTGCCTGCAAGCTCGACCCGACGTCGAGGTTAAATTAAAGTCACGATACAGATGTAGCATAGCTACGTGCCATGCAGTGCTTGCCTGGGAGGGGCGCATAGCATGGTCCTCACCATGTGCCGTGGTACTCGGTACTCTGCTTGTGACTTGTTTATTTTAGGACCAGCCCGCGCCGCTGTCACAGCGCCCCGGGTTCAGGGCTGCAGGACGTGCGTACTGCCTCATTAGCCTACGGTTTTAGCACTGGGGCCGTCTAATTCGGAGTACGTATCCGCCCGCCGCCGCCAATTCCACTTCCTACTTGGATTCCCCGTATCAGACCTCCGCCATCAAACGACCCAAGCACATCTGTCCAATTTGTCCCTCAACCCCTCCCCCTCGACATCCTCACGAGGTCGCAACCCACAACAGCACGAGGTGGCAGCCGCAGAGCACGTCATCGCTCGACTTCGCAATCGACCCCCGCTGCTGCATCACTGCACGGTCCTGTTCCCCGGCGCCCTCTTGGGGTCACGTATCTGGTCCCTTTCTTCCACGGCGAGCCCTGGGCGATCCGCTATCCCTTGCCCCTATAGCTCCAGTCGAGACCTCAGAAGAGCGTGCCCGTCCTGTAACGAGAGTCAACCGACGTCCATTGCTCCCCGCGCCGCCTAGCCGAGTACCGATCTGATGGTTGCGATCCACTCCGGCGACTGCAGCGCGCCGAGGTCCTAGGCCTCATCGTGATGTCGACCACTGCCCGACTCTCGACACCCGCCCATGATGCCGAAGCCCGTCCCAGGAACCGCCGTCTTGGGACGGCTGCCGATGCCACCGGCACCTCGTCCCCGAGGTCGACTTCGCTGCTCAGGACGTCCAGCCGCTCGCCGACCAGGGGCGTGAGCCCCATTCCGGCCACGCGGATAGGACCCCCATCTCGGTCATCGAGCAGAGCAGCGCTCGGGCGCTCATACAACGGCAATCCTTCGAGTTATGCCGGAAAGGGCTGGTTCGACAGTTCATGGTCTACGGGCTGGACGTCGGTTCAGGACCTCGCCGTGTCCTTCCTGAGCGGTGAGACCCATCGGGGGGCCAGCCCCAGGAGGCCGACGGTCAGAACTTCGGACAGCGCATTGAGGAACAAACAGCCGGGAGTCTGGGGACCCGAACCTCCTGAAACTCCCCGGCCTGGCATCGAGGATGTTGCCGCAGGCACGCTGGCGGAGCGGGAGGCAGCGTACAGAGCCAGAAAGACGGCAAGCATCTTGGAGAGCCACGAGGGCGTCAACGGAGGGCTAGACGTGACGGGAAAGTTCAAGAGGCGGAATTCTGACGAGGAACCCCGGACCAACGCGGTCAACCCCGAGGTCGAGGACCAGCTGGTTTATATACACCATGTCCAGCCCAATGATACCTACGCCGGGATCATTCTGAAGTACAGGTGCCAAGAGGATGCATTTAGGAAGACCAATGGATTATGGTCGAGGGATAACGTTCAGATACGAAGATGGCTGGCGCTGCCAGTGGATGCGTGTGAAGTCAAAGGGAGGCCATGCGATGGCCCGTCGTACTACTCAAAAGAGGTGGATCTTCTCGCGACGACACCTGGAGCGACGACGCCGGGGCCATCTCCCCTGCGAACTTCAACCGTACAGAACTCCTACAATGATTTTTTTGCAGAAGCACAAAATGGGAAGGCCCCTGAGGAACCCGCAGCGGAGGAGGAGAAACCATGGACACATGTGAGATGGGCCAGACTCGACCACTGCAAGGATCCAGTGGAGATCGCAAGGGTGTCAAGAAAGGCAATGGGATACTTCCCACCAAGAAGAAAGAAGAGCATGCGTACTACATCTTCGTTAAGCACCCCAAGGGGTTCTTTCGACGTGCCCAGCATCTCTCTCAGCTCGGATATGGCCGATAGTCCAGTGGGGTTTTCCGACCGTCGGCAGAGTATGCTCGCCAACCGCCCTCAAATCACCTCCGCATATGCCTCATCAGCACCGACGCCGTCTCGCAGTAGGGTAGGCAGTGGCAATGACGACATCAGGCCAGCATGGATGAGGAGACCCGGTGGTGTCGGTACACTTAGCAGGAACGTGCGGGCGCCGGGACCAGAAAAGGACTACTTCAACACGTGGACGAGGAAGCACCTGCCCAGTCTCAACATTGACACCCTCCCCTCGATGGCGATCATGGGATCTGAGAGCGCCCGTTTCGGTTTCACTACCGACGAGAGTGCCGCCATCGTCGAAAGCCCCTTCGAGGAAGGTCGAGACGTGACGTCGACGAGCAGGCAGGGCTCTGGGCTTGACAAGGCTGCTGCGGCCATCGAGACGTGGTTGCGCGGCGCGTGGGCCAAGAGACCGAACACGCCTATACTGGGGCCGAGCCGACCTCGAGGTGGAGATGGGGACTTGATCGAGCTTGAGGATACCAACAGCGACGACGGGCGGATCAGCGGCCTCTTGGATCAAGGTGATTCGAGTCTGCTGAACTCGAACCACGGCTCGTCAGGTCGAAGCGATGGAGACAGCAGTCAATTGAGAGGCCGCATGCCTGCGCGCGGCAGCTCTGGGCTATCAAAGGATAAGAAGGCTGACTAGAGACGTCTCTCCGGGCTAGCAGGATGTCAACAATATAATACGCAGCATCGAAGGCGCTGGTGCTTAATTGAATTTGGGTTTTATGTATATGAGAGCGGGGGCAACTTTGATAAGTTATTAGCAAGCGCTAGGGCGGCCAACTATTGCGATCAGGAATAGACATCCTCCGGAAGGGGTATCAGATCCATATATACTACCTAGTCTGTATCATTATGGCACATCATTGCTCAAAAGAGCGTCTCTTCGAGGGTTTCCAGACACGACAATTCCCTAGAATGCCTTGTTGACGCCTTGCCACCCAGGATCCTCCTCGGCAGCTCTAAACAAATCACCCGGCCACGAGCCGCCTGGCGCCTTCGATCTTGTAGTCCTAGCCTGGCTCACCACAGCGTCTCCGAGCTCCTTCTCCACGCCTAACCGAGGCAACAACTCCTCGACCTCCTTCATGTACACCTGGCTAAGGAACGCCTCCAGCGCCTCCGCCACAGACCCAAAGTCCGCCAGCACGGCCAGCCTCACCAGCCTCACCAGCCCGCCGGCGCCCTCTGCCACATGGGGGCTGTCGTGCATTGCGATAGCGAGCCAGCTCTCCCGGACTGCCACCGCGTCGAACCCATGCCTGCCGAGGAGGGTCGCCGCGAAGTCTGCACCCGCTACCTCGAAGCGCTTGGGGTCCGAGGCGAGGGCGTCCGAGGCGCCGATGTCGTGGAGAATGCAGCTCACGAAGAGCACGCTCTGCTCCACAGCAGGCGCCGCGAAGAGATCAGGGCCGGGTGCAATCTGCAGACCCCTCAGGGCGTAGAGATAGACCCGGAAGCTGTGGTTGAAGATAGCAGGAGGTAGGAGGGATTGGGCCTTGGAAAGGGCTTCGGCGCAGGCTGGGTGGGCGGGGACCTGGGCGAGGAGCTGGGCGCCGGGGGACCGGGAGGAGGGCCCAGCTGACGGCTGCTGTTGTGAGGCGGTGGTTGAGTGGCACATTGCCACGAGCGCATCGAAGAGATTATGCAGTCTCTCTTGAAAAGGGAAGATGTGGTCCTCTTCGATTCGCTGTGCGCAGCCCGCCGTGCGCTTGCGAGCCGATCCGCGGGAGTGACGCGGGAGCGACGCGGGAGCCAGACCAAACCTCCAAAACGCATTCCCCCTTCCCCGGATTCTCCACCAACTTTATGAACCTGGACCAGCTCCTGAACCCACCCACTCCCGACGACGCGTAGCGCGACGTGTCCTACGGCACCCAGCGAGCTTCTCAAGAGGAAGATGTCACCCCTCCGCTGAACGAGGCCATCGATTAGAACGACGATGCCGATCTGCATAGAGTGCCGCCATCCGGTCAAGACACTATGGACGCAGTATTCCGGCGCCGGTGACAAGTCGAGCGGCCACAACATCCGCCTGACGGTCTGCAAGAATTGCGGCCGGTTCTGCGACAAATATGTCGAGCATGACTACATTGTCCTGTTCATCGACCTGGTCCTGATCAAGCCGCAGGTGTGTTGGCTCTTGCCCCGGGTGCATTGAAGGGGGGGGCGGACAATCCGGGGCTGACGCGACGATGCTGCTTAGGTGTATCGGCACTTGCTGCACAATACGTTGATGCGAGATCGGGACCAGTTTGATGTATGTTGGTTTCCATGGAAGGGCAGCGAACAATTGGAATTTACTGACGGGGGCACACCACAGCCGTCTATCATACGCCTCGGCGTCCTCCTACTCCTCTTCGACGTCTACCTCACCTGGGCGCGCATCGAGAAGCAGTCCGTCCCCGGAGACTCCGGCCTCTTGTCCGACAGCAACTTCGGCCGGCTCGCGCAACAGCCCATCGTGTTCCAATACATGTTCTTCCGTAAGCCCTGCATCTTCTCTTCACGTAACCTGTGCATGCAGTACCGCTGACACCGTGCCAGTGATCCTCTGTACCGTCTCTACCCTCGCCTTCCACCTCTCGATCCGCTTCTTGACCTCGTCGTCCTACTCCCCCCTCGGCCTCCTCAACGTCCTCCCCCGATACTCCCGCCCGAACTCCGTCTCGACCGCCCTCCTCGTATCTAGCAGCACGAAGCTCTTCCCCATACTGATGGTGATCTGGGAGTACGACGTGCCCGCTGCGGCGCGGTCGCTCGGCTGGGCCGTGGTGGCGAACAACGTAGAAGCACTCAAGATCCTCCTGGACTGCGGCTACGGCGTTGCGGCGCTGCTGGCTACGGCGGGCGCCCTGAGCCGGTGGCTTGTGGGACGGGCGGTCTTGTGGGCTGCGGGTCTGGACGGGGTGGATAGCCAAGGTGAGGGTAGCGTCGCGGAGGAGGGAAAGGCGCTCTGGGCGCTCATCGTCTATCTCAGAGACTGGGTGGGCCAGTTGGCGATATAATAAACAGCGTAGCGAGTGAAACATAGAGATCATGTCTGAAATCTGGCATTCAAGACACGTTCGTGGTTCCGCCTGCTTCTATGGCTATGGCCATCCGTTAGCATGCTATCGTAAATAGACAGCATGTCCACATGGCACTCTCAGACGTTCCCTCGCATTCACAAATGGCTTCCTCCCTCCACCTATTGAAATGTATCATGGCACAATGTAGCTTCGGCATGCACTAATCTGGACCCCAATATTCCCCCGAACGCCGGCAATGTTAATGATGAACAGGTGTTTGTACAATCCAGAACGGTTCGACAGCTCTCCGCTCGCTTCATAACTCCGTCGCCCCCGAGCCGACTCGGCTACCGCGTTACTCGTGCACGAACTTCTCTCTCAGGTCCGATCGCTTCGGCTCGATCAGGGGGTGTAGTTGGGCAAGGAACGTGATTGCCCACATGAGGTAGCAGCAGACGAACGCAAGGATGACGGACGACCGCCAGAGCCTACGAGGGAGTTTTTCGGTCAGCACAGCGTACAACAGGCGGCACAGATGACGGCGCCGGGGGTCTCGACAGAGAGGAAGCACTACTGACACTTGGTTCTCCCCCTTGGGCGCCAGGAACCATGCTCCGGCGCACATGGCGGCGACAATGAACAGGCCGATGAAGATGCTCCACCTGGGCGCACGGCATGGTCAGCCTCCCTCCTTTCCCGCCCTCGAAAGCTTGCGCCTGCGTAGATTCATCGAAGTGCCTGGCACACTCACCCGTTAGCCATTTTGGGAGGGTTGGGCGGTTCGCGCGTGGGATGTAGTCGGGAGCGGTCTTGGAGGTTAAAGGTAGGTTTGGGGCGACGTGCTCGATGGGTGACGAGTGTGCCTGTGAGCTCCCAGCACCTAGAGGTGCTTGGGCGCAGCGTGCTTAGTCAGCACTTCAGCTGGCAATCCTTCCTTCCTACGGCTGGGCGGCATCTCATCTTACCCAGGGTCTACTCACTAAAATTGTAATCTAAATGATGTCCTTCATCGCCAATGTTTTACGTGTCCCAATAGGATAATAGCCTTTCTGTTGCTATATATTCCTAACAGGCCCACGTATTTCTTTATAGTCCCGCGGCGTGCACATAAGGCAACACTGATTGGTTGGAAAGCTCTAGTGGTTTCAGCGAGCTCTAGATACCATGTGCTGTTGATACTCTGTCTGCTGTACGATTCAACGGACTGGAAATTTGAGCAGGTCGCATCGACTCAAGCATCGTTTTCGAACTTCAGTCCAGCATTCTGTCTCACCGCCCCGTAGATTCCCGCAATGTCCCCGTTCCTCGTGTGCTTCTGGACCGCCTCCAGATGCCTATCCGCCGTCTCAACATTCGTCAGACTGCACCCAGCGTCCCTCGCCATCTTCAGCACGTGGCCCGCATCCTTTCTCGCCAGGTCTGCGGTGAAAAGCGGCTCCTCCCGTTTCCAGTAGTCGCCCGTGAGCATTCTCGAGCTATACGGCGGGTAGATGCCCGGCAGCAGCAGCTCGACAAGCTTGTGCGAGTACTGTGTCCCCAGCCCGCTCTTCTCGGCTAGCACGTGGCCCTCCGCGAGCTGCTCGACCATGTTCAAGATGAACGAGTTGCCGACAAGCTTTAATTGCGATGCCTTTCTGTGGGGCTCGTCGGACATGTCGATAATTGCGCGGGAGGTGACGCCCTCTAGGTACGGCTTTATCCTCTCAACTGCGCCCTTGGGGCCGGCGGGTACCGGCACAAGATTCCCGGCGTCGGCCATGGGGGCCGCTCCAAACACAGGGCAAGCAACGAACTCGGCACCCTCCGAGGTGAGTGTCTTGGCGATGGCCTCGGTGGTGTCTGGGTGGATGGTCGAGCAGTCCACAATCACCTTACCCTTGAGATCGGTCTTGGCCAACGAGTTGATGGTCTCGGTGACGGCCTCATCGTTTGATAAACAGATGAAGATGACATCGGCCTGGGACGCGCCGGCCTCGAGAGAATCCGCCACCTCAGACTTCCCCGAGGAGATCTTGGCGCTCAGGTCGGTCGCTCGCTGCTTGGTGCGGTTGAATATGAGCAGTGGCGAGTCGAGTTCGGCCTTCTCTGCGATATTCTTGGCCATTCCCTAAGTGGTGTAAGTAATCGTGGAATTAGCTGCGCAGCATGGACAGGGCACTCACTCGACCGATGTTGCCCAACCCGATGTACAGGACCTTGGGAGCCATAATTGTTTTGCGGCATACGAAGCCTCAAGTGGTCTTACTCGGAAGTTGTGGTCAAACTCCAGTGCTGGTGAGAAATTATGTCATTCCCATCCAGAGCAACACCTGGGTGAAAATGAAGCCATGGCCCTCTTATACCTTGAGAACGCGCCCCACCGTGCAGGGTAGACGTTATGACTCCAACAGGACAATATGGAGCTTAGAAAGCAACGGCGAGCTCTGGAAAGTCCGCTCCGGCGATTCGGAATTCTCAGGGTAATTCCACCGCATCGCCACTTCTCGCCGGCGATGCTGCGAGAAGGACGGAGCGCTCCTGGATCACAGATGGTCAGACCGGGGTGGTCTTACTATGTACGGGCGTATTAATATCATCATGCCTTGATATAGCCAGGAAAATGGAACTTCCGGGGTCTTTTTGACCCCGGCCCAGACCCTAACCCTATTTCCCAATCTTATCAGCTCATTATCGCCGGAGAGCCCGCGAGGCTGACTCGATCTGTATCACTTATACCGATAGCCGGAGGTCGTTTTCGTTCCTGTAGACCACTGGGCGTGCCTTTTATTTGTAGAGATTGTGCTCTCCGTCCGTCTCTCTCTTACTTCCAAATATGCTTTGGAAATCATGATTCTGCGACACGCCGTCTGGAAGAAGGTGACGGTCATCGCGGAGGTGAGTAGAGACAAAGATTGCCCGACATCGCTGCTAGCATCTGGTGCCCGAGCCCGCCCATATCTAGCTCCTCACTTGAAATAATTCTAACAACTGTGGATGTATCACAGGCCTCAGTTAGGACGAAATGCAGTAGCTCAAATGGCTCAACGGCAGCATCGGCTGCCACTCAGAATTTCCGTGTGGCATCCCCGAAAGATGAGATCTCACAGGGCTACCTTAAGGAACATTATGCCTCAATTTCCAAGCAGGCTCAGCAGAAGAGGACACGGGACAGGGTGAGATTCTCACACCAAATCGAGGTTTCCAAAGCTGAACGATCATGAAGGACTTTTATGTTTCCGTTCTAGAGTCTTCATCGGCAACAAAGAGAGATGCCAAGCTGTACCTTCAGACATTCGGCCCAACCGTGACGAAGCACCCTCAGCTTCGGTCAGCAGCAGATGCTCTACCTGGCTCAGCTATTCGCGTGGATCCGCTTACGAACGGAACTCGGTCTATCTACGAGACTCCTCGATTCGTTCAGGGATCCGATTCGGCAAAACAAGCCTTCGTGGATGCTTTACCACATGTTGCCATCATCAAATTCAGGCACCCACAAGACGTCGACGACACCACTTTGAGGGGTGTTGCGAAGACAATCGCTCAGCTCAGGGCTCTTGGGCTTCTCAGCGTATTAGTTCTGGACTGCGAGCTTGGTCCTGACGACATACAGCGGTCGCGTTGTCTGCATCAGCAGATGTACCGGCTCGCTGGGGCCATTGATGAATACGGAGAGCCCTGGACGACCATCGTCGACGCGGCACTTACAGTACGGGCTGGATCCTCGCCGGATCTGGAGCCGCTTCTGAGTACCCGCGGAGTGCTTGTCGACGAGGACAGAGCCCTCTTGATGTCATTGCTCAAGGGGTCAGTCGCCATCGTCCCACCTGTCGTCCAAGGAGAAGATGGAAAATCTAGGCCCGTTGATCCCAATGACGCTGTTGTCTCTATCACACGTTATCTGTCCGGGTTGCAACTTGCGAGCCCTCCTAGGACAGGAGTTGACATCGAAGGTGTGACACCTCCTGGCAAGAAAGCGTTTGTCGATCGGGTGATCATATTGGATCCTCTCGGTGGCATTCCTGCCAAGAACCGTTGGAACAATGCCCATGTCTTTCTGAATCTGGAGGACGAGCTTGAGGGGGCCAAGGCACATCTGAAGTCTATGGGCTTAGACTCGACTTCGCCTCGGCAAGCGAGTGTGAAATCAACAGAAGCCCATCTCAAGAACCTTGACTTAACCAAAAATACTCTAGCAATTTTGCCTCCCACATCATCAGCTCTTATTACAACGCCAAGAGAAGCGGCAAACCTACAACCCCAATTAGAAGAAGCGACCACCATGGGCTTTATTGGTTCAGTTGGAACTCGGAGAAGCCACAACCCATTGATCCACAATCTTCTCACGGACAGGCCATCGCATTCATCCTCGTTACCTCTGGGACGCATTAAACCCATCCTTCGGAATGCGAACGCTGCATCGAACCCTGTCATGTCACCAACAACACTGGTAAAGAGGGGCATGCCCGTGACCATATACCCGAACCCATCATCGGCAGGCTGGACGCCACCCAAGCCTGGCGAGCCCAGGCTGAAGCTGACTGACACATGCGTCGACCTTCCGCGGCTCGTCCACCTCATCGAAGACTCTTTCAACCGAAAGCTCGACGTTCAAGACTACCTCAACAGGGTAGAGAAGAGTTTGGCGGGGATCATCATCGCAGGAGAGTACGAAGGCGGGGCCATCCTGACTTGGGAGCGACCCTTCGGCATGGACGAACAGACGCTCTACGAAAGCGGCCGCCTCGTACCGTACCTTGACAAGTTCGCCGTGCTCAAAAAGAGCCAGGGAGCCGGGGGAGTGGCGGACATTGTGTTCAACGCCATGGTGCGGGACTGCTTTCCTGAAGGTGTCTGCTGGCGGAGCAGGAAGAACAATCCCGTCAATAAGTGGTACTTCGAGCGCTCAAGGGGGACTATGAAACTGCCGGAATCCAATTGGTCCATGTTTTGGACGACACCGAGTGTGGTCTTGCATGATGTGCGAATCAAGGATTACGAGGATGTGTGTCGGAACATACAACCGTCGTGGGCAGACAACAAACACATTGTTGATTAGAGAATCAAGTAAAGAGCATGTCTGATGTGTTATTGCCAAATCTCACATACCCGATCGTGTCGCTTTCCCAATTATCTGGCGATCTGAAGGGCGTGACCGTCCACCGCGCCTCCGTTGAGCCGGTGTGCTGCACGTACTTGCCTGGAATCATACCT
This sequence comes from Chrysoporthe cubensis, assembly GCA_001282315.2. Taxonomy (NCBI): domain Eukaryota; kingdom Fungi; phylum Ascomycota; class Sordariomycetes; order Diaporthales; family Cryphonectriaceae; genus Chrysoporthe; species Chrysoporthe cubensis. Next base: position 1,320,748 of record LJCY02000008.1, on the reverse strand, counting down.
GAAGACTGAATTTGCCGACATCCTAGGAGAAGCAATACTTCACAACCCTTGTCTCGTCCTATCGACCAAGTCACCGAGCTTGATGGTAGAAGTAGTTCTTGTCGTCTGCACGAGTGGCTTTCCACCCAGGTATAGACACACAAATCCCGAGGAACCTGTGCCCAGTCGTGCTCTTTATTACCTGGCTTTTCGAGTAGGTGAGCGTCCTACAGGCTGCCCCAGAAGCAATGTCCTTCGATATAACATAAGCACAATAGCACTACAAATTACACTTGCAACTGGGGTGGATGCGACAACAAGCTGCCGTGAGGATCTGTCGGAGAAATGGTGCAGGCGGCATGAATGTCACCCTACTACCTAGCCAAAAATAGCCCTTTTCATGCCCTTCAAGGTCAAGGCCGGTCTGTTGCGAAGAGGAGACATGTCTACATAGTCCACACAGCCTCGCAAAGCTGACTCTTCTCGGCGAGAAATCGAAAACAGACCACGCTGCAGATTGACGACCACGCACGGATCTACTTTCTTCATATAGGTAAGTAGCCGCTAAAGATGCCAGCGATAATTAGTGGCTGTCCGTGGGTAAGGGAGAGTTGTATGCCGGGTTGCAGCCCCCAAGGACAAGGGAGCGGGGAAGGGGTGTCTCCCGAAAGGCTCCAATGCGCCGGCTCGGCTTCCTGTTTCTGAATTTATTGCAGGCGATCAGGCAGAGAAATCTGGGTCGAATTCAGTGGTTTTGTGATGTTCCAGCCGTAGCATCTGCAATGCAGCCGCGCGCCGAGCATGTCACCGCAAGATGCCGAGATGTGAAAGGTGTGGTTGGCTCGCAGGTAAAGATCGGCCAGGCCTGTGCGAGATGGCTCACAAGCAGCTGATCGACCTGCAGGAGCTGTGGCGGGTTTCAGGAGCCAATACCCCCAAGGCGCCGCTGATGATCGAGATGCGGAAGCAGACCTGGCCGGTTGCTCTTCGTGCCATTGGCTGTCCAGGGTGACGAGTCGACTATTTAATATCTAGCACATTATCAGCTCGTGTCCTGTGGCAGTCGCACCCGTCGGCATGCCGAATCGATTGGCCAGGGCGGTCCTGAGCAAATTCGACTTGAGGTTGTTGAACAAAATTTTATGGAGTACGCTGGGGGGGCCGGCTGTGACGGTTGAGACGGCCAGACGGCGTGCTGGCACGGCTGGCCAGACCGTTGCTGGTGGAATCCACGGATGTGAATCAGCGGTGGATCTGTCAAGCCACAATGGCGGGGAAGGTGGATCCCCGGGTGGTCAGGGGACCCACTAGCCCGCTGGTGCTACGTCACCCGTTCGCCCAAGCTCCCCTGACCCCTGCCCCGAACTCTGATGCCTGCTGCCGTGCTGTACGATGCCTGCACGGTGCCTGCACGCCGGCATCAACCTGAGGGCAGCACCTGTCGCTCCGGGGGGAAAAGCATCAGGACATCCTGGCGTGCACGGCGAGGCCTGTGGGCGAGTCGGATGTTGATGGCAACCGGCAGGGCAATCTCACGATATATGGCGGTGTCCACTGGGCCAGATGACGCAAGCCAGTCATTGCTGGCGTGTTCCCGTCTGACAAGAGACTGCCTCCTCGTCCACCGTCTTCCGCAGACCACCTGGGTAGCTCATCTGATAGGCCAATCTCCCTCCCCAGTATTATTTTGTTGCTCCTTTGTGTCTGCATGAAAGCGGTAAGGGTTTCTGCCCTGCCGCATACATAGTACTAACGTGAGTGGTGCTGCAAGCTACGGTGGAAACGGCCAGGATGAGACACGGCAGTGCTAGACATGCTCCAGGACACACAGCTCCGTACAGTACAGCGAGCAGGACCAGGCAGGTGGCGGGCCACGACGCGTCTCATCTGTCCTAGTATCCGTCTTCTTTTAAGATCCGTAAGCGCCAATCACCTGGTCCTCTGTTCCTCCTTCCCTCTCGCCTTCCCTCCGTCGGACTGTTCTACGTGCCACTTGTGGGAGCTGCAGGCTTCCCCGCAAATATTCTGCGACATCCATCCTACAGACACCCACTGATCCATCCTTATTGCTTCATCTCACAAGGGCTCGGACCAAGATCTCGGAACCTTGTCCGCCTTGCGTATTTGACCTTTCGCCTCGGCGACGGACCGCTGCGAACAACCTCCTGATAGTCACTCTGGTCTTCATCGCTGACGTCCAAGACCAGGATGGATCGCTTCAACCGGAGTATGCCATTCTGCGACCCCCCCTCCCCCAGGACGCTCGCTGGCACGATGAGGCTAACTCTGCCGCGCCAGTAAACCCCTTCTCCAAGAGGGAATCTCATAGCCCTGCCACTGTCATTACCTACAAGGTCTTGACCTTGCTCACATGGGCTCTCTCGGTCGTCGTATCGGTCTACTACTCTGTCGCCTCGCCCGCGGACGACGTCGAGCATGGCCGGACTATTGAGGGTCAGAATTTCCTGCATCCGTCTGGCTTCACCCTCAACTTCGTGCTCGTGGATGCATACTTGTGAGTATCACTGCCTGTGATCTCGGATATGGCCCCTTGCTAACAGGTCTACCAGCATTGTCCTCTTCATACTGCAGCTCGGCTATATCTTCCACCTGTTCTCGAGCGATGTCGAAAAGGTCAACGCTGCCTGCGCCTGCGGCTCACACTTTATCCTGAACAACCTACTCCACTTCGCCTTCGTCATGCTCTTCGTGCGGGGCCACTTCGTGTGGGCCGAGGTCATTCTCATCATTAACTTCTTCAACCTCTCGTCCCTCGCCTTCCGCCACCATGCCTACCCGCGCTTCATCCACGCTCCCGTGGTCTCGGGCCCAACGGCGTGGACGTTCGTCGCCATATACTGGAACGGTGCCATCATGGTGCCTCACGAGGACAGCTTGGTCGCCAGGATCTTCGCCAACATCTTCGTCTGGTCCATTCTCGCCTATGGTCTCTTCTTCATCGTCGTCTACAAGGACTACACGATGGGCTTCTGGCTTAGCGTCCTTGCCGCCTCTTTGGGAGCCGCCCAGTTCCAGCGCCAGATCATTGCGCTCCAATGGATCTTCGCGTTTGTTATCCTGGCCCTCCTCTTCAGCTTGTCCTTCATCGTTGCCATCGCGGCCTGGACTGGCCGTGAGCTGGGCTGGGGCAAGAGGAATTCGGATGCTGCTGATGCCGAGCGTGCTCCGCTGTTGGCCGACAATTAAGCCAAGCATGCATCATTGTCGGTTACAGGGCCCAATCCAATGATGGACGCGAGGAGCTTGAGGTCGGCTGGTAGTTGGTCAGGTTCGTCCTGTATGATGTTGCCGCTCGTGAGCAGCAATATTGGTGTCAGCTGCACGGCGGCGCTAGGCCAGACATGATTGGAGACGAAGAGTGTTCCGAAGGGGATTCTAAAGGTGAGTGAGTATGGGAACCGGAAATTAAACGCCACTTTTGGGCACATGTCTGCCCGAGAACATCGACGACTCGAAGCTTGGAATAATCAGGTCTCATCCGGGTATGGAGAGGGCGGCGGTCTGAAAATTATGTGTTGTCGGACGGGGGCCAAAAAATTCTATCTTGTTGGCGTTTCATTGAGCCAAGATTGGACAATAAAATTTGTCTTTCTTCGATGTTGCCGCCATCTTCTGGTCTGTACCGATCAGGATATGAATCTTCGTGACTTGGACGTTTATGCCTCTGCACTAAGATTTGATTATGTAAGCAGCCGGCGTCCAAACGATGATCCTGTCTTACTTCCGCTGCGCTACTCATGCCAGACCTACACGACGACGACCACTCCTACAACGGCGAGCCTCGAGACATATGGCAACACCTAGAACCTTGAGAAGGTTCCCATGGAACCTGAACATGGGTACAGACATTTGTCATGTCGTCAGAATTCGGCGTATCCTGGATTCAACCAAGGGAACCCGGTTCATCGAGAGGATCCTGAACGAAGATGAAAGACGACACCACAAGGTCCAGCGACTTCTCGCAAGTAAAACCACACCAGACCTCGCGGTTCATAACAATCGTAATTGTGCCTCACAATATGTTGTCAATCCGCAAGCGCCCGCGACGGACGAGACGGCGTATGGTCTAGACTCCCCTGACCCCAACGTCCACGACCTCCAGGTCGCTGCTACATTTATGGCAGGCAGGTACGAGTGCTTCTTCCCTCTAGGTTCTAAAAAGAGCTCTGTCTCTCAACTACAAGCCATGGCATCCCACTTCTGCCACGATGACTGAATTTTATGTCCCCAGATTCGCCGCAAAGGAGGCCGTCATCAAGGCCCATCCGCACAGGGCGCTCACTTGGCACGACATCACCATCGGGAGTCAAGCCTCGGTGCACCCAGACAGGAAAGGGGCTCCAGTCGCTATCATCAGGGGCAAGGATGAGGACCAGGAGGCTCTGATCAGCATCAGTCATGATGGCGATTACGCAACAGCCGTCTGCCTCGCGGCCGGAGCTGAGACATGAGCGCATCTGTCGTCCTTGAACCGCTGATGTTTGGACATTGAGACTGTCTTCCGGGGCCGCCCGTGCTGCTGGGAGCAGCTCCACGTTCCACATGAGCCTCAGCTGCTGTGGCAGCATGTACGTGGCAGCGACTCATGTCAGGAACGGAGCTCATGAGACATAAGCCCACCGCAATCTTCACATATCGAATGTTCCGGTCTGAAACGAGTGGCCGACCTGCTGCATAGGTGCAGTACAGCCCAGCGGCTTGGGAGAGTCCAGAAATTTCCCGGATATTGGTATTAATCTGCAGCTGCAGGTGGTTGCATGTACGCTGTCTGCCCGTTATTGGTCTATATTGCCCTTCATGTCACACAACATGGATGCAGAGGACCTCAGCTGGCCGGAAGAAGCAGTGAGCCTCGTGAATACGAACTGCAATGCAAACAGCAAATTACACGACCCCCAAAATAACGCGAGGCTTCGGACGTGACTTGCTTCTTCTCGGGCCCGGCATGCAGGTCAGCATCTGTGAGACGAGCACCAACTAATCGCTGTTGAGGCACGGTCAGAGCCCTCAAGTTCTCCCGTGCGAAATAGAGCGAAGAAGTTTGCGGATAACTCGGAAGTTGCAGTACAGCTGAGATCTGACGGGATTCCCCTGGTCGGCGAGCAAAGACAAGAGATGGTGATCGACTGGGCCGGCGCGCTAGGCTGGCCAATGGGCTTGTACTATCGGCGCGAATAGTCTCCTCCAAGGTCCACAAGGCTACTATCACATACATCATAGAGAACCACTTCCAAGTCTTGAACTTTCGACTTTGCAATTGTAAAACTTGAGGCATTTCCCTTTGCTGTCTAATTTTTTTTGTCTTTCTTTCTTTCTTTCTTCAGTCACTCGCTCTTCATTTCCGTGGATCTCTGTCCGCTTGCTCATTCACAATCACGCTCATTTATTTAGGTCTATTCGACCTTGTCCCTCATTTTCTATAGCTCGCCTTTGCCGCGACCCAAATCGGGGCCACTACGCTCGTTCTTCTGCTTCTCTGCTCTGATCTTGTTTCAACTATCGTTAAAGCCCTACCTTGAGACAGATTGATGTTTGCTTCCAAGATGAGGCATCTTAGTCTGTCAAATTTGTGCACAGCGATTTCTGCTTTCATACTCCCGCTCTCAAATTGTTTATATCTACCGCCCAACGCACTTAACGGCTCGCTTCGCAATCATTATGACTACATCGTGGTCGGTGGTGGACCCTCCGGGCTTGTTGTTGCAAATAGGCTGACCGAGGACGCTGATGGTCAGTCCTTCGTTGTTGTCCCCCTTTTGCTTCATGATGGGTATTGACTTTTGCATAGTTTCCGTTCTAGTGCTCGAAGCCGGAGTTTTGTAAGTAGTAATTAGTCGAAGCTCCTGACTATAATATCCTAATAATATAACAGAGACACGGAAGGCTACACCGTTATGGTGCCTTCTGAGGTCGGCGCAGATCTCAACACCAACTACGACTGGAACCTCCAGACTGTAGGGCAGGAGTACCTCAATGGTCAAGCTGTCACTTTCAATCAAGGTAAAGTCGTCGGAGGCGGAACGATACTGAATGGGATGGTCTGGACTCGCGGGTCTGCGCAAGACTACGACGCCTGGGACAATCTGAACAACAACGGATCCGACGCCCCCAGTTATGGCTGGGCGTGGACGGATCTCCTGCCGTACTTTGAAAAGGTCTGTGACAACGACGTTCCACAACTCAGAACGCTTCGCTGACACTGGATATGAGAACAGAGCGAGACTTTCGTCGTGGACGTCGATGCCACGACCGCCCAGGACTTCGGCATAGAGCCCGAGATGGACATTCACGGCGAGACGGGCCCGGTGCAAGTCACCTACCCACATTTCTTGTACTCGCAGTCCGGTATGGCACACGCAAGAGCCTTTAGAAACAATGCGCTAGCGTAGTTCGCTGACAAAATACAGGCAACTTCCTACAGGGTATAGAGCAGCTGGGAGTGCCTGGCCTCCCGGAACCTAACAACGGTACTGGAGGTGGCGCATTCATCAATCCTTCGGGCATGTCCGCTCAGAACCAATCGCGTTGTGACAGTCGAGTGGCATACCTCGATCCAGTGATAAATCGCCCGAATTTGCATGTCGCGACTGAGCAGATGGTGACGAGAATTCTCCTCGAGCAAGCTTCAGATGGTATATCACAAACAGCTGTCGGAGTGGAGGTATGTGAAGCTATTCCACCCCTCCCGTTTCCGAAACCGATCATCATGAAGCACAGAGCGCTTACTCGTGAGTAGTTTGCACAATCGGCTCAAGGTCCCACAGTCAGCGTCACTTGTAGGAAGGAGGTGATCCTGTCAGCGGGAGCAGTCTTCTCGCCAACGCTCTTGCAGGTCTCAGGTATCGGCTCTCAAGACGTTCTCGACTCACTTAATATCTCTGTCAAAATCGACCTTCCAGGTGTCGGTGCTAACATGCAAGATCACGGCATGAACCATCCAAAGTACTTATGTAAGTAGCTCTACCTCACATCCACCTTTAGCACAATGGACGTGTTGACAGAGGACCGCAGATACTGCTACTTCTCTGATCACCGCAGACAAGGTCACCTCCTCCCCCGACAACCTGGACGCGGCAACAGAGGAATACTATACGAACCGCACAGGACCTCTGACGGCACCACTGATCAGTACGATCGCATTCCCATCTATGCAGCAAATCGCGAACGACTGGGCGGAGCTGATCCAGAACGCAAGCCAGCGTAACGTTGATGAGACGCTGCCCCCAGGCACGCCGGCGACTGTCCGGCAGGGCTACCTCGCGCAGCGTCAGCAGCAGATTCCGCTCCTCAGCGACCCGACAGAGGGCGCAGTCGAGATCCTGGCCGACTCGATCGGGACCATATCCACAGCGATGCAGCGACCACTCTCCCGCGGCACCGTGCGGCCGAAGTCCGCCAACATCTTCGACCTGCCCCTGGTGGACCCGCGCTACTGCTCCGAGCCCTTCGACTGCCTCGCTCTCGCGCGCGCGCTCCTTTTCAACTGCGCGCTCGTGCAAACGGCACCCGTGGCAGAACTCCAGCCCGTCGTGCAGGAGCCGTATTTCTGCCCCGGCAGCTCCAACAGCAGCAGCTCCGCCAGCATCGCCGGGCTCGATAGCGACGCCAGCACGAACGCTAGGATGCTGGAGCTGGTGAAACAGAACATCGCCACCGAGTTCCACCCGTCGGGAACGACAGCAATGATGCCGCTTGAGCTCGGTGGCGTGGTTAACTCCGAGCTGAGAGTATACGGCACCACGAATCTAAGGGTGGTGGACGCCGGCATCATGCCTGTGTTGTTGGGGGCGCATCTCCAGGCGGCGGTGTATGCGATTGCTGAGAGGGCGGCGGACATTATCAAGGACGCCCAGTAAATGAACTGAGATGTTAGCTGAGTTGGTCACGGCCGTGAGTGAGGGCATGAGCTGGTGATGACTGATCACAGTATTTGGGCACCTGATGAGATCTCCTAACGAAGGCGTTGAAGGCAATAAGCATCTGCTGAAAACTATAGGTATTGGCAGTTTTGGCTAACTCGATCTTCTACGATAATGAACTATATGCTTCAATAAAGACTTCTGGAACTCTAGTGAAGACAGAGCTGTACGTCTTGATCGCTAACGAAGGCTGCGCTGGAGAGCATTCCATGGCGCACCATAGCTACTTCTTACCTTCAGCCCCTTGTCTGACTGCGTTTGGGTTTGATATGCCATTACAAATTTCATCCCGTAGCGTGGTACTCTCCTTAGCTTCAATTGAAAGTTTTGAGACAATTCTACATCGCCTTGTTAGACCATCCACCTAGCATGCAGACGCAGTCGCTTTCGATGTTGATGTCCATGTGAATCATCGCAGGAAGGCTAGTTCAACGCATAGTTCCGAGTCCATTTCTCTACATGTCTAACGAATATGTATCACACAAAGAAAAAAAAAAAAAAGTTGACCTGACAGAATGACTGAAGGGTATCTGCACCAAACACAAGCTATGAAATGGGGGCCCTGAATCCCGTTACTAAAACGCGACACAGTCTAGAGACCTGAAGTCCGTATAAAAAGACGCAACCCGTCCTTATCTATCTATCCGTGCTCTCATTCTGGATTCACCTAATTCAACATCGCTCATCTATGCAGCCTGTGCAGCCTCCGTCATCACTTGCTCGCTCTCATCCAACAGGTCCGAGACCTTCCTTAAGTTTTGAATCATGCTCTTGCCGAGTCCGACAAGTAGAAGTTTCTCGGCATTAGCAGGTAGACCCAGGTATGTAGGCGGCTCACGCTCAGGGAGTTTCTGGACCCAGCTCATGAAATCCTGCATGGAAGTGCCCGAGGGCACCTCAAGACTACCCTCCACATCACCGCTTTCGACAAGTTTGTGCCCAATGTCGTAGGCAGCAGGCGTTAGGAATGAGTGGACAAGTTGATTGAGGAGCTTGAAGTCGCCGTCGTCATCGATCTTGCCACCGTAAGTCTCGGTGACGAGGTAGCGGATCATATCCCAGGGAATGTTCTGCGGCGCAATGTTGGTCCTATTCTGGGCAACCGTCTCGACCCACGTGTCAATGACGAAGGCAGAGCATTCGTACTGTTTCAAAGTTAGTACATATATAGCCGAGTCAACGGGCAATAAAACTTACATCACTATCATTGAACTCCCAGAAGCCCTTCCATCCGAGGTTCGGCGCGTATCGCAACCGCTCCTGAACCACAGCGTGCAAGAAAGACAGCAAGAGGTACAGTCTCTGCCGTTCTACAGGGCTCTTGGCAGGCCTGGTAGATAGCGAAGACATAGAGTCCTTCATATTCGCCCTCACACCGGCAGGCTGCTCGTACATGAGTACGCGAGAGGCGCGGAGTAGGTTGACGGGGATCTTCGGGCTGGACTCCATGGAGAGGAATAGCCTGAACTCCGGGTTGGGGTTGAGCGACTCCATGCGCTTCTCGAGACTCTGTAGCCAAGTCGGTGCAAGATGGACATTCTTGACAAGTACCCAGGAGCCAACTTGGGCAGCGTGGCTGACAGCCTTGTCAGCACTGGCAAGACCTTCGTTGGATCCCATGGCAATGTTGGTGCACCGGACGCGCATCCTCTCGACAAGGCTGTCGACCTTGTAGCTAGCGTCGAAGCCTGGGCTCGAAACCAAAGCAATTGGTCTGGTAGCGGAAACTTCTGTGACTGTAGCCTTGAGATCCTCGACAATGTCGAATAGATCATTGCCGAAGACAAGAGCCACGAAGCGCTCAGCCGCAGGCACAAAGCGGTCAAGGCGGAAAAGCTTGACCAACAGCAGTGAGAACAGAGCCTGATCAATTGGCTCAGTGTTATCATCCCAGATCTTCGGTACGCAATTCTCGGCAAGTTCCTCGGAGAAGAAGCGATCCCACTCATCCTGAGGCAGCTGGTCGATCTTATCTTTCAGCGCAGGCAGCTTCCTGGCGCTAGCGAATGCCTCATCCTTGGCATCCAGCTCAGTCGAGACATCCTTGCCCGGCACCTTCTCGTCAAGAATGATATCAATCAAGTCCTTGTCCATCTTGTACGGCGACGCCTGAGCTAACAGCATAGCAAGAGTAATGCGATCTTTCTGGAGCAGACCAAGGGCAGTCCTCTTGAAGGTGGTGATGAACAGGTCCTTGACAATAATGTCGCGACGTACTTTGTGGTCGGTTTCCTTGGCCAAGTTCGGGTTATTGTGTAGTACGCGATGGAAAATGTCGAGGAAGTACTGCAGCGAAAACTGGTAAAAGTGGTTGAGATAGTGGAGCTGCTCAAGGACAGTGAAAACCGCACTGCAGGACTTGGCGATGACATTGTACTCCAAGGTGATCTGCTCAACCTCAGCCATAACACCTTCTGTATTGCTCATCTTGGCCGAGATCTCGGCCGCCTCGGTTTTGAGCGTTTCCAAAGTCTCGATGACGTTGTCGTCATCTAGGATATTGCCACGCGACTCGTTGAGAGCTTGAAGTAGACGCTTCTCAAGCTGTCGGAGATGAACCTTGAACTCGCCTTGAAGCTTGATGAGGTTGGAACGTCTCTCATCAACATCAGGCCGCTCAGACTTGAGCGCATCGTTTAGTGACTGAGTCTGAAGACTGCTCTGAGTCACCGTGAAGTTCACGAAGGTGGTACGGCTGCAAATATCGGGTGCGAAGGTCGCAGAAGGATCTCTTGTGGAAAGATAGATCTTGAACGACGGGGAGAAATCGATCTGCTGCTTTCCAAGTTGAATAAGGACACGACCTCCTGTCTTCTGGTACTCCTTATTGAGAACGTGGTTCAGAATAGGATCAAGGTGCTCTGCATCCTGAATGAGGATGGGGTTGCCGAAACGAAGCGAGCTCTCAAGCTGCTTGGTGAACGAATCGTCCAGGAAGCTGGTGACAGTCAAACGGCGGTCCTTGCACTCCTTCTGCAAGAACTCGTTGACTCTGCCAGACGGATCGATGATCAGCGGGTAGCGGTTGAAACGCTTCAGAATGATAGCGTTCTCAGTGCAGAGATCATCAACCGGTAGACTGTTTTCTTGCCACTTCAAGCGCTCGTCTGCGGTCGACATATACTCCGTGAAGGGATTGTGTGGCTTGAACTGGACGCCAGACAGATGCAACTGGTGGAGCCAATCCTCCAACATGGTCTTGCGGAAAGTCTGATCGTAAAGGCCGCTGTAAGCGAGGAAAGCTGCAGCAACGAGCACATCTCCCACCAAGGTGCTGATCTGTGTCTCAAAAGACTTACTGCCCTCCTCCCAACGAACGCGTTCGGACGAAAGACTGTCAAGCAGCTTGACGGATCGATCAACCTTGAACTGCACCCTCTGCATCTCAGATTTGATGGCCTGGGTTTCGCTGATAAGCGCAGCGTACTCAGTTTTGTAGGTTGCAATGCTCTTCTCGAGATGAGCGATGTTGTTCTCGATAGCCTTGGCCTCGGCCTTCGTTTGTAGAGCCTGTTCCTCCAGCTGGTCGACCTCCGCCCTCAGTGGGCCAACCCGATCCAGAATTTCAGCGAAATTGACTTGGGCTTCAACCCACTGGACGAGAGGACCACATGCCTTGCTGGCACGGTTGACCTTCTCGAATGTGAATTCGGGGTTTGATAAGAATTCGTTCCGCATTTTGATGCGTAGCGCCTTCGTCATCTGCCTTTCATTGTCAAAGTTGATGATGCTAGCGATGAAGTCGTCTCGTCGCACCACGGCCTGAATAGCCTTCCAATCATTGACCTTGTGACCAATCAACGTGCAGACAGAGTCCAGGGCGAGCTTGACACCTGCAGGTGGCGTGTTCATGGATCGGACTTCCGTGAGGTGCTGCCTCTTGATGTTGCTGACACTGGCCTTGGCTGACTCAACAGCGGGTTCGGCCTTCGCCAGGTCTTCCAAGACGACCTTCTTTCTCGACGCAACTTCAGCCTCTTGCTTTTCCAATGCGGCTTGAACCTCTAGAGACGTGCTCTTCCGCTGCTCAGCTTCCCGCTGGTCAGCAACCATGCGCTGTAGCTTCTCATTTGCCTCAATATCCTTTTGCTCCAGTTGAGCCTTCTTCTCTGCAAGACTCTCGCGCAGATCGCGGACTTTGTCCACGGTGTCTCTCAGCTTCTCAAGACCGACATTGAGATGGCGCTGTTGTTCTTCAAGGTCCTCACGCTTTTCATTGTACAACTTGACATATTGAGCCACGAAGTCCAGGAAGTGACGCGGGGTGAGGAATGTTACTTTGCCCTGTTGCCTCCGCAACTTTTCATTGAAGCGCGCCAGAGAGTAGTGGATGTATACCATCGAGTTGACAACCGTCTCTCTGTGCGAGGGAGGCAAGCTGAGAGCGCGGTACGCAACAGGAATCGTGTCAGGCGCCTGAAAGTTAGGGCGGTCCAGATCCACAGAGTGCGTAAGCTCGTGGGCAACCTGGAACAGGGCTTGATCAGACCAGTCGCCGAACCAATTAAGGACGCAACGGTTGAACAAAGCTGGACTGGTTGCGGCCTTGGACGATAGACCATCCTCTGGCGGGTTCATGGTGAACACAACGTGCAAATTCTTGACAATCTGCGATGTGAACCACTTGTAGAGTTCCTCTTGAGAGTCAAGAAGCAGGCCTTGGCGTTGGGCTCCCTCCTTGCAAGCCGTCATTAGCGCTGCAAATTCGTCACCTTCAAACAGACCGGGCACTTCTGCATTGGCGAGTAGTGTGTTCATCCTCTCAAGGAAGCCGGAGTCTAGGACGTTCGACTCGTCCATGATGAAGCACATCTTCTCGCCCTTGCAGCCACAGCGTCGCAGGACTTCTCTTAGATCCTCGTCGAAGTCCTCCGCTGAGTATTTGCCGTGCACTTTGATCTGGTAGACTTTCAGACCATTCATCCAAGCAACAAAACGGGACAAGGTAGTCTTTCCCGAACCGCTGACACCAATCAAAATGAGATGTCCCTGCGGTTGCCTGAAGACACGATCAATGCGGAGCACATGTTCCAGGACATCATTGAACAAGATAAGCGGCACATCGACCTCTTCTTCGCAGAAGGTCCTGAGCCGAGCCTTGACAAAGTCACGAAGCTGCTCGCGATCGACCGGTACGTAATTCTTCGACAGCCAGTTGGAGAAGAGGATGGGCCCGCCGAGAGCCTGCTGCTCATCGATGGTGGGGAAGAAGTCCATGGCGATCCTGCGTACAGCATCATCCGTCCACTTTCGCTCATCTTCCCCTACGAGACGATCTTGGAAAAGACGCAAAGCTTCGTGGGCCCAGATTCGGATCAAGCCCTCAATAGATAGAGTCTCTAGGGGCCGGATCGCCTCGTACACGCCGCGGACCCACCTTGTCAGTTCACGAGGACTGTATACGTAGTGTGGCTGGATCTTGGGCGTGAAGCGCTGCTGAGATTCGAGATAAAACCGCACCATTGACTGGGTAAGCGGCTCAGCATATCCGCGCAGCGAAGGGATGATCTTGAGAATCGCTGAGTTGAATGTGCCATAGATCTGGAGGAGAGACTGCTCGCCGGGATAGTCGACCATGATAAGAGGCGCATGCCTAAGGAAACGGTCGCCCATCGGTGTACGGCCGGCATCCGTTGGAGGGTTACAAGCACCGACGAATTGAATCCTGTCGAGCGTGACCCACGCCTTGTCGGAGGTCCTCCAGAATCCGTTGTGTTCGACAAGTTGACGCAGGAAGGAAATAGCTCTCTGGGTGCCATACTTGTCTGGGGCTGGCAAGTTGATCTCATCGCAGAAAATGACAAGCCACCTGCCAATCTGTGTTGGCGACAACATGACTCCATTTAGAGTCTTCTTGTATTCGCAGTACTGCTCGAAGGTCTTGATGAGGAGGTCAGGCGTAGTGGCACTTGAGAAGTTGAGACCCACGACCTCCATGTTCGGAAGCTTTCGAAGAGCGCTGAACAGCGTCATTGTCTTACCAGAGCCAGGAGGACCGCAGAGTAGGAGCGGCTTGTGCTCGGCCAACCACGAATACAGGACATCTTCGTGACGGACTGTGTCCAATGTTGGAATGACAACGTCCGTCTGTGTAATTGAATGGGTGTTGACCTCGATTGTCGGTACCTGGTTTTGCCAGGGAGTCCACTCCGCCTGTGGCAGTGAGACATCGAAGTCAATGAGAGCGCTGGTGCCGTCTAGCGGTGGCGACCCGAAGTCAGCCAGACCACACACTCTGTCGCCGAATGTCTTGCGATCCGCCAATGGACAGTCGCCAGTCAATGCCCAAACCAGAGCCAGTAGCAATTTCTTGGAGATGAAAGCTTCAACTTGCTCTGGGTCTAGAGGGAAGTCAACATGCTGGGCATTGTATTCGATGATGTCACGAACTGCCTTGTTGAGGAGGGAAAAGAGCGTGCCGAGTACTCTTGCAACCGTGAAGTCCATGATGTGGTTGTAACCCTCAGCTTCCTTGAGAGCAGCTAGAATGAAACCATCAGTCTCCAGGTGGGCGTGAAGAAGATCAGCTGCCTGGGTTTGAACGGCCAGTGCCTTGGCTGAGCTCTGCCCGGTTGCGACCGCATCTTCGTCGAGATCTTCAAAGGCGACAGTGCGTAGGGTGTCGAGGTAGTTGGCTACCATCATACTAGGCGAGACCGTGTCTTCGCTGAACCAGACCATACCGCATCGACTGACGGTAGCGAGCGTGGCGTACTTAAGATTCTCCACCTCGAACATAATGCGAACATTGGGCGGCAGGTTGAGACGCTCACCGTTTGGCAATGTGAGCAACTTGTTGTCGTCGAGCACACTGTTCAAGTTCTCAACCCACTCCGGATCGACGTCGCCATCAAAAACGATCCAATGTCGCTTCGAGTCCTCGCCACGGAGGTTGTCCACAATTTTACGGAGAATGCTAGTAAAGAGACCATCTGTCCACTCTCGTGTGGTCGAATCTAGGTTGCCGTAGAGCGCCTCTTTGGACATGACTTTGGAGTCGATAACATGCGACACGCCCTCGACGCCCTCAACCTGGTGAAGAGCATCTAACAGAAGTCTCCAAGCAGCCGACTTGCCGGTTCCAGAGTTTCCGACCATCATAACACCATGGTGAATCTTTTGGATCTGGTAGAGCTGCAGGATCTTGGTCATCCAGAGGTCGGTGACCACAAGCTGTCTTTCGCCCGCTAGACGGCGGATGGCATCTTCCAACTTGTGTAGGTTGGCAGGTACGTATTTGACGTTGGGGAAGCATTCCTCTTCGATACCCATCATGATGTCGACATCAGACTTGATCAGCTTCGGTGCAATAGTTTCACGGATGCTCTGAACAATGATCTCAGGCTCGACCACTTCTTCAGCACCAAGCTTGCCATCGTTCTCGATAAGTCGGGCACGTTTCAGGCCGCCGGAGCTGACCAAAACGCTCTTCAAGGCACGTAGACCGAAATCATAATGCGCTTGTTTCGACAATTTGGCCGAACACTGGTCGAAGAATGGCACAGTATGTTTCGAAAGCTGCTTAGCCTGGTTGAAACCTTGCGAATACAGCATGACTTCGGCAATGAGTTCTTTGTCGGGCTTGGACATGGCGACGCTGCGGAAGAGCTTCTTGAGGTTGTCTGGAAGGTTTGAACGGCCAGCGTAGCCCGGGTTCATGGTGATAAAGATGCCCGTATTCTCGTTGACGTGAAGCTGACGGCCAACAAGTTCGATTTGAGCCTTGTCGTCCTCGGCGCCCTGCTTGAGGCCAAGTTGAATGTTTTGAATTTGCTGAGACACAGCAGACAAGATACGCTCTTCAAGACGATTGAACTCGTCAAAACAACCCCACGCACCGACCTGACAGATACCAAGGAAGATGCGCCCCATGGCTTGGAAATCGAAAGTATCGTCGCAGCAGAAGACTAGAGTGAATCTGCCCAATTCGACACCGAGCGCCTTGACAGATTCTGTCTTACCAGTACCAGCAGGTCCGTATGGCGAACCTCCAAGGCGTTGGCAGAGACCTTGAGTGAGCGTCAGGAAGCACCTGTCGGTCAGCGGTGTCCTGACCAGCCGGTCTGGAACACCCAGGTATTCGTAGCCGTAGTTGAGCTTGGCGTTTGCCATCTTGATGTGCAAACGGTCGAGATATTCGCCTTGAGGACTGTAGACATAGCGCATCTGCAGAAGCCACATGTAGTGAGTTGGGGTGTTTGCATTCAGGCTCATCAGCTTCTCGATGGTATCGCGCTGGTGCACACACTCCGTGATGAGCTGTTCACACTTCTTCCTCAGGAGCACCTCGAGATCGCCCAAGACGGTCTCGGCGAGCAGTCGAAGCACCTGGACCTCGCGCTCGAACAATGACTGCAAATCTTTTCCGCCATCGGCCAGAGCCTGATCGACAGCTGTAGTCCAGACAGCTTGAGTAGCAAGAACCACGATTTGGCTCGGATATGCTTCCATGAACTCATTCAAAGCAGCCTGCTCAATCTTTTCACTGGAGAAGATCGGCGTGTATTGTTCAATGGCCTCAGCTAACAACTCGGCGAGCGTCGCTCTCATGCCACCTTCCAGGAGAGCAAGCCAATCGTTGATCTTCGGAGTTTGAATGACCGAGATTTGCTTCTTCAACCGCACCACCTCGCCTTCTTTGGATGTGAAGCCGGAGATGACACCCTCCTCATCCATGACAAGGCCAGAGAGACCAGCGAACATTTTCTTGAAGTGCTTGGCAATTCGCAGGGTATCGTTGCTGTTGCCAATCATTTCTAGGAGATCTTCGTCACCAACGAAGTAGAATCGCGGGAAAGACACACGCTCTTTCTCGAGGTATTCACCAAGAGCTTTCTGAATCTTGTTAAGAAGCTCAGCCAAACGTTCTAGAGACTTCTGCACGTTCGGGATATTGAGGACGTCCAGGACGGTAGGCTGCTTGTAGACCTTCTTCATGACTGCGGAGAACTCGCTGTTGATATTTTGGAATCTCGAGGACTCAATGGGCAGGAGATGTTTGATGTCTGCGTTGCCAGTGAATACACCCTCGAGATACACCCATTGGCGCTGAACATCAATCCACACGTCGAAGAGAACGTGGACACGGTTAAGCCTATCTTCCCAAGTAGAAGCTTCTTCCTCAAACTCCTTGTAGTAAGGAGAATGCCTCATGGCCTGGAGAGAATTGAGGTTTTCGCTGCATTTTGCGAAGAGCTCGTCCCAACCGCGGATGAGCCGACACTTGTTCTGGTAGTTGACAAGGTCGAGGTGATAATTGGTCCAGTCCTCCTTGACTTGCTTAAGGAACTCCTCCAGAGCCATCTCACCCTGAGCTTGGGCGATGATATCCTTGATGATAACCTCGGTTGCCACCAAGTTGAGGTCCCAGACATCGCCCAGGGTCATTGAGACGGGCGAGTACCGCTTGCCAGGCTTGATTTGTTTCCAGATCTTGGTCCAGTGGCGATCTCGTACTGCTTCAGACTTGAGATCACCCAGCAGAGGATTGACCTTGAGGTATTGACGGAGGATGTTCTGGATGTGCTCGAAAGCGGCATACTGCCGCATCCTGCTGGGCATCTCCTTGGTCATCTTGATGAGATTGTCAATGGATGACCTGATCTTTCTTGGCTGAACGCTGGTCCAGAGCATCTCTCGAAGCTCGTTGAGACTCTTCCAAATCAATGCAAGGGAAGCCCACACAGATTTAAAGTCCTGGACTTCCTCCAAGATGACACCAAGAGACGAATCACCGGATGCCGGGAGGTCGAGAGCCTCCTTGGCTTTCGCGACCATGGCAAATTCTTCCTGCAGTTGGGTAATTCTGGTCTCAAACGAGCTCAAGGTGGCATTCGCCTCATCAGGAGGTATGGTACCGGACACTGGCTTTTCTTCATTCCACTGTGACGCAACCTCCGTGATTTTGTCGGCCACAACCTTATCTTCGGCGGTGATCTTGGCGCGCAGAGCATCCGTTTGGTCTTGGACAACCTTGGACTTGCGTGCGAGAAGCTCGTTGAGTGCATCCCACATACCATCGACTTGTTCTGCGTGGAGCCAGTCGTTGGGAAATTGGTACCGCTGCCTTACAAGTGTCGACTCGCCCTGACGGAAGATCTCGACCTCCGGTGCCCAAAGCTTGACTTGCCGCTTGCAGCTTTGAACGATCGTGATGAATTGCACAGCCTGGGCAGTGGATGACGCTTCTAGGCTCTGACCCTCCAGATCTCGTCGAGCTTTCTCCAGTTCGGCGTGAACATCCCGCATGCGGTTGCCGAGGCGGCTTGCAAACTTGAGAAGGATGTCGTGCTGCCATTGATCATACTTGGCGTTCACCTTCGTCTGCACCTGGTCATAATCGATCGTGATATGACCGAAAGAACGGCTGACCTCTGAGGTATCGAAAGTTTGACGCGTCTTCCGAATCTCTTGCAAAAGCTGCAACCATCGAGAGAGTTGATCGCCAAGAAGATCGTAGACTTGATCTGACTGCAAGTCCCAAAGAGACTGGAATTGGAGCCACTTGTCGACGTACGATCCGACCTCTGAGAGTTTCTTCTCAACGGAGCCATGAACGCGAGTTAGCATTTCCGTGCACTCAGCAGGCAAATCGTTGAAACGAGGCTCCTCATAGGTTGTGGTGCTCAAGCTCATTTGATAACGAGTTGCCTTGACCTTGTGCAGATTGCAGATCACACCAAGCCAATCCTGGAGTTGCAAGAACCAACTGGCCCGCGCGTACTCTAGAGGAGGGTCTAGATAGATGACTTGATTCCGCATAGTGATCTCATGTATCAATCGCTTCATCGTTGGCTTGTCTGCCTTGGTCTCTGCTGCGCCATCCACGAATGTTTTGCGGCGAGTGTCCTCTCCTTCGAAGTGGTCGTCCTCGAACGCCTCAATCCAAGTTTGGATGGCATGTTGAAGGCGGACTAGAAGCGTGTTCTTGATTTGGGTGTTCATGCCCTCCACCCAATAACCCAGGTTCACGTACTGCTCCAAATTCAACTGGTCAACGGCCTCTTGAATGGTCCTCAGTCTCGACTCGAACGCCGCGGCTTCGTAGGGACACGTGCCGAGCTCGGCGAGAGACTTTTGGATTGTGATGTTGATCGTTGCCAAGGTCATCGTCTTGGTCTGGAGAAGTGATACTTTTGATGCCAATTCCTTGACGAAGGCGACGTGCTTGCTCTCAGTCTTTGAGGAATCCGTCCTGAAATGCAACTCGTACATGTTGTTGAATGATTCCCATCTCAGCGGTATACCCTTAAGAATGGCCGACTGAACATCGTTGCGGTAACCACTAAGCAGTACAGAGACATCCGGCATGTCCGCAATCTGGCGGTCGGTCTGTGCGAAAGTTCGAACGCTCTCCATGAGGCTGACAGCAAAGGGATAAACTCGCTTGGCCTCCTTCGAGACAGTGTTAATGGCGTGAGGGACGGCGTAGTTCAGCCACAGAAGATTCCGCACTTCCTTGAACAGGGCGATGACTTGGGCATCGAAATTGACCTGGAGCTCCAAGATATTGCCAGCGGATCGAATCCTGTTGACGGTGAAAAGGAGCCCTGAGATTGTGATCTGCTTTCTCTGCACGTCGTGAAGCCAGGCATCGTAGATAGGTCGGGTGTCCAGCTTCTTCCGGAAAAGGTCACCTTCATTTTTGAGCTTTTCTCCCTCGGTATGAATAGCCCAGTTGGCACCGAGGACGTCTTCAACCTTCTTCATATACCCGTCAAGCTGTCGTTCGATCTGGCGTGCCCAGATAATCGCGCCAGACACAGGAGGCAGGTCATGAAGCTGTGCCATTGCGTGGGCCTCAGAATGACCGTATTGCTGTTTGAAACGCTCATGCAGCGCGTTGATGGCTTGCTTCACATTGTCGATGAGTTGTGTCTGATACTCAGCGATGGCACCTCGGATCTTAGGCCGCACAAACAAGGCGTTGAATTTCGAAAATACGCGGAACATCTCGTTGGCATTCCTAGCGGTGGCCAGACGATCTCGCAGCCGAGCAATGATCGAGTTCTCGACACGAGACGTACGCTCGTTGTAAGTCTCCTCAGCCTTGACCCATTTCTGTGTTCCCTCGGGAGACACATCAAGCAGGTCCACGTTGCTGAGAGCCTCCCAGGCTTGCTTAACCTCCTCGACTGCATCGACGTCACCCATCTCTTCGACAACGACACCGCTAGCGTTTGCGCCATCCACTACCTCGGCAATAGACTTTGGCCCGAGAACATCGACAATCGTCTTCTGCAGTTGCTCGTGGTTGTCGCGGAAGTTGCTGACGTATTTCAAGCGGGACTGCAACTCGGCATGTCTGGGAACGATCTTGATGGGGATGAACTTTTCGTTTCTCCTCCGTGTCACATCGCGCGCAACATCTGTAAAGGCCTTCCGGTTGTCGTCCCAGGCCCTGAAGACCCTCTCCGTCATGCGCATGACATTCCTAAACTCCTGATAGTCAAGGTCGACAAGCTCGGTTCCGGGAAGCAGGCGATGCATGACCTCGTCCAGATCCGCCGATATGGCCTCTACCAGAGGGAGCGCTCTCCGGATAGGATAGGGACATATCCTGAGCTTCTTGTTGAGGTGTGTGAAAATCTGATCAATAGCATCCCGAACCTTGGGCAAAGATGTTGCCGAGAGAAGTTCGTCCAGGGGGAAGTCACGCATGAGCTGGTTGTACTTCTGGACTGTGTCCATAGCCTCCTTCAAGCCCGTGTCTGCGCCGAAACTGACAGTGGCCTGAAACCGCTTCGCGTGCTTCAAGATTTCCAGCGTCAGGCGCACGCCGTCACTAGAAAGTTGCCCCTCGATACCGCCCAAAGCCGCCTCCATGGACAGCCAGAAGTTGATCTCCTGGTTGGCAGTCCCAGTCGCGGGATCGCGGTTCATCTTAGTAATAACTTGGATAGACTTAATCCAGTTGTTCACGTTCGCTTGCAGTTTGTTCAGGAATTGGCTGTCGGAGAGGAGGGCGGACGGAATCAAGTCGATGGATGGCTTCGTATGACGGGCGACAGCATCGTCGAGAGCGGTCTGCACGATCGGATGGAATGGCAGTAGCACCTCGGGGATCTCAACATTTTGCTGCAGATGTGACAAGCTCAACTCCAGCTCAGTCCATCTCTTCTTCGTGACAGGTATGCCCGTCTTGGCATCGACATCGGCCCTGCCACGGCTCCCCCCGATCATCTGCTGACTCTTGGTGCTCGCATCGAAGTATGGCGCCAGACCATTGTGAAGGAAGAGCTGGAGGTACTCGAAAGGTGAGGCCGATGGGCCTTGCTCGCTGGCAGTGGCGGCGAGGTACGCCGGGCCTGGCAGGTTGAGGACTTGCAACTGGGAGGACAAGGGGACGGATGGGTCGAGGGGCTGAGGACGCTTCAAGAGGACTAGAAACGCGACGGTCGTCGCCGTTGAGGACAAGTCCGACGCGATCGTGTACGTGTGAAGGGGAGGTTCTGCGCGAGCGTTATCAGCAAGACATGACACAGACGGCACAGCCCGGGGTGGGCCACGACATACTTGACTCTCCATCGCCATTCTCCAGCTGGGGTGCCGCAGGGAGATCCTTCTGTATGTACAGACACACCTGGGCATCGCTGGTGAAGCGAGTGCATCGCTGAAGGGTATCGGAGTATCGAGCCTTGGATAGCAAGCTGCCAGGCGCCTCAAGCTCCTCTCGTGTTGCGCCGAGGGCGGCCTCGAGCAACTGGGCCAGATGGTCGACGACGCGGGCCGGATCCATAGCGACGAGGGCAGTGCCGTTGACGCCGTTGCTATCGCCGTTGAGGGGCGCTGCCGGCGGCTGGGGCGACGCCGCCGTCGTCTCCATGGTGGACGTCTTCGTCGGAAGGAGGGTTTGGCGAAGATGTGGTCCTTACAGAACGGCCGTCATGTCTCCCCGAATTAGTCGGTCAAGGGGGGGGGTAGGTCGCGAATTCGAGAGCGACGCGCAAGATATCAAGACACGAATGGAATCCAAATAAGCAAGACAGTTCGAAAAGGGGTATCTCCGTGCTCTCTAAATGCCGTAAATGCCGCCGACTTCAATAGACGAAACGATGGGACGCGGAATAAATGTCACTGGTGTACAGTTGTCGAACCGTCAGGGAGTATGAGTGTATGGAAATGAGGAACCTTGTCACGGAAGGCATAACGTAGGGAGCTTGTTGACTTTCTTAGGCTGTCAGGTCTCGTCCCGCGGCGAGCAGCTTAAGCCAACGCGCACTTGCAGCAGGCCTTGGACACTGCACCCCTACCCGCGACCCTGGCTGTCCCACCCGCGCGGCCAGGTTTGATTGGCCCAGGCCCTCGCGTCGCTCATGCAGGTCGAATCTGATGCTCTGTCCGAGACCCTTCACATGCCCTACCATTCAGGGCGAGAGGCGTTCTCCGGCGAAACATTCTAGTTGCTTCCCCTGCTGCTATGAGATCAGTGGCTTCAAAGCCTTACTTACGCCCGGAGTGAACAGTATCTGCGGACACCACAAAACACAATCCCGCGCGGACGAGTCAAGGCAGGCAGACCAGACAGGCTCCTCGTGGGGTTGTTAGGAGGGTCTGCAGCTCGACCGGCTTCGTCATTCGAATTTTTGTCTCCCGAGCATGCTGTGAAGCAGATAATCCCACAGGCACCCATCCCACCGTGCCTAACCCCATATACCTCTGCCATACCATCAGGGTTACATACCAAACGACAACCGAAACGCCTCCCTCGCCCCGATTCACAGATAGAAACACATGTAGAAACACACAACTCAGCCGCCCTGCCTGTATGCCCACCCAATCCTAACATGCGTAAAGCCCATGAGCGTCGTCAAAATCTGTGCTCTCTCGTTGTACTGTTCGTTATGAGCCATTCCCGGCACTGCTGCTGTCCTCGAGCCCCTTGAGTTTAAACCTGACGCGCTCGTTGCAGATGTCGATGAACATCTCGAATTGCTGGATCTGCTTGTCCTTCTCGCGCATTTTCTCCTCCAGCTCTTCGATCTTCTTCTTGTTGTCCTGCTTCACTTGGTCCAGCTCCTCGTTCACCTTGGCTATCTCTTTGCGCAGGTCCGCGATGATCCGCTCCTGAGCACTCGGACGAGGTTTGCTGTAGATCGCAGGCCGGTCCTCGGCCAGCCCATCGGTGATCTTCGAAGGGTTGCGGTTAATAGCCGCTCGCGCATTATAGATGTCCCGGGGCAGCAGCGGAACAGTGGGGTGTTCGGACTGGAGGATCTCCAGCGTTTGACTAACACCAACCCCTGTGGCAGGTTAGCTCGGTGGTCTCCGTATGCTCCGAGCCGGCACGTACCTTGGTCCTTCAGATTCTTCACGGTAGCAACCATCTTGCTGTCAAGTTTTCGCGCTGCAGGGTGAAGCAGGGGGCTCTCGCTGGGCCCATGATTGTGTTGTAGGTGGGACGCGTCCGGACGGTACCGCACGGTCCATTGGGTCCTCTGCTCGATCGCAAAGAAGCCGAATTGACAATCACACTTGCGCGACGACGTCTTCCGCTTCCGCATCTCGGGACTGAGCCGTTTTGGCGGCTTCCCCGCACGGTCGCAGACGAAGAGCACCTTCTTCAGTCCGGGGACGGTCTTCTTGGATCTCCCAATGACGATCGCGTAGCCAACCGAGGTACAGTACTCCAGGACAGCCTTGTGCACGGCATCGAGTGTCGGATAGCTGCCGCCCTCAGGAGGAGCCGACATCATGGCGCCCATGGGGCTCCGCGGCACAAATGGAGATCCAGTCTCGCCGTTCTTGCCATCGACCGCGCCGTCTTCAACATCGCCGGACTCGGTTGGGCTCTCCACATCCATAGTCTCGTCGGCCTGGTGTTCGGGAAGCTGCACAGGGCCGTCTGTAGGCAGGGGCTGCGGCTGCGGCGGCTGCGACGGCTGCGGGGTCTTCTGCGGTTGCGTTTGAGCAGGCGGCTGGGGTGCTATGACGGTGTGCGGATGTGAGGGAGGGGGCTGGGAGGTCATCATGGAGCTGTCCTGGGCCATAGCCTGCTGGTGGTTGATAGCCTGTTGACTTATGGCCTGTTGGCTCAGTGCTTGCTGATTCAAGGCCGGCTGACCCAAAGGCTGTTGCCCGATGGGCTGCTGGCTGATGGACTGTTGGCTAATGGGCTGCTGGACTATGGGCTGGGCAGTCAACTGTTGCTGCGAGATGTGCTGCTGGGGCACCGTGGTCGGTATATAGCTGAGGGAGTTGCTGCTGGACTGGGGAGGCATCTGTCGATGCTGCGTGGCTGCCCGCGGGCGCGAGCTCGGGACAGGCAGCTGGGCCTGGGCCTGTTGGGCTCTGGTGCCATTCTGGACGGTATTGTGGACGGGCGACGCGGTGGAAGTCGAGAAGAGTTGCGGATAGGTGTTGGATTGAGTCTGATGAGAGGAATAGTGTTGGTAGGGCGTGGTGTGCTGTTGAAGGACTGGCTGGACTGTCTTGCTCGGCGGTGGTGGGTAACCCTGGGCTCCGGCTCGGCCTTGACGGATGCCATTGCTCACGCCTCCTCCAAACGATAGACTCGAGTGACCGTTTGTCGCCGTCATGGTGAGGGATTGGTGGCAAAGGAGCCAGTGTTGGAGGGCATTCGCCCGCCGACGACGACAGCAACAGGACGACTGATGAAAGGCGAAGTCCGGTCAAGGGGGGGTCGAGGGCCGTCGATGATCTCTGCGCAAATCGCGATGGAGAGGATGGGGTAGATGTAGTGTAGAGCCACAAAAGGCTGGCCTCTGGGTGGGCTGCAGTTGAAGGCAGCGGCCGCCCGTCCACGCACAGGCCATCGTTCCAGGCCTGTCAGCCTTCCCCACAGCTACCATGCATGGCACATACGAGCCGAGTTGGAGTACCTGCCATGACTATGACCGTATGTGCTGGACAGTGACAATGCTTCCTCGATAACGCCAGCTGCAGTCGACGGCTGGGAGTCCTCGGTGCATCATCTTCATATTCCTTTGACCCTCTCTTTGTATTTCTTGAGCTATGAACGTACGCCTCCCTAGACGCTGCTGACAGCAGTTGACCAAAGAAGTTAAAAAAAAAAAAAAAAAAAAAAAAAAAACATCCCCACCGCCACAGCCGTTAGGCGGACAGGGCAGAACAGATGGGTGTCGCCAAGGTTGGACAGCATCAGCATCTTCTTTCTTCGTCCTGCCGGACCTTGCGTCGTGTATACCGTTCGAGCCGTGAGGACAGTCGCGGCTCCACCTTCCTCCCTCTCTGTCTATCGTGCCTCTCGAAAGCTCAAGGCGATCGACAGGCCACCCACCTCGAAGAACGGAGCCGTCTTCTTCCGCTCTTGCCAGTTCATACAGCCCACCGGGGAGTGGCATACTGGAGACAGCTACACAGCACTATGATGCTAGGTCACAGCAGGGTACTGCAATCACCAGCTCCCAGCCTGTCGTATCATCTCCTGCAAGCCGTATGCACCTGTGCAGAGAGCTAGGGCCCGAGCTGGCCGTTGCGTCACACAACGGCGTGGCTTTTGCAAATTGGTCGGGGTGTGTCTCAACCTGTAGTAGAGTTCGTGAATCTAGACTCTCTTGCTCCGGGGAGGACAAGGGCGATAATCTTGACTACAGGCTGTCCCGCACCTGCATATGTCAACCCAACCTCAACGGCTTGGTGAGGGCCTCTCCGCGCAGCGTTGGGCGCCGTGGCATGTTGGGCAGACAGCCTGACATGCCACATGTGGAGAACCTCCAGCATCCGCTCCTGTCAACACGTGCCAGCGCTTCAAGCGTTGATGAAAAGAACCGAGTGTTTCTTTTTGACTGCGGCTAAAAACATGGTCAGCCTCTCAGTCGCGTTCGTTCCGGCATGCAGCTCACGTTCCCACAGTTCGCGGGTTTTCATACGTCGGGCTATTAGGATTCGGTGGGATGTGGGGCCACGTCTGCCCCATGCATGTCAATGCGCGCATGACAGATACTGTATCTAAATCAGGTCGGTTGGCCATTGACGCGAAAACAATCTGCGTGCGGGCGCCATCCAGACGAGAGCAACAGAGCTGGGGCCGGGGAGCTGACCCTACTGGTATGAGGGGAGTAGAGCTGAGCCTGTCTCTGGTCTTCATCGGCCTCCCCTGGCCAGGTGGCATCTGGCCAGATGAGGCAGCCCCAAGAGCTCTGAGTACGGCCTCCGCTCTGAGCGACGTGACGAGTCGAGCCTGGGATGTTTGCCTCGGGGACGCGCCGATGCTATCCGCGGTATTGGAGGTGTCTTTCGCTTTCAAAACTTCGTTCCAATCCCTGCATGTGCCCGACGATGTACTTTCTTCTCCTCTCGGTTCACCCGCTGAGAGTGTCTCAGGTGCGAGGCCTTCTTGACCGTCCTGCCCATCCTGCCACTGCCTGCATACGCTGTCTCGTACAATGTGCTAGCTGGCTGTAGTACTACCTTAAACGCCCCTTGTCACAGGAGAGGCTGCATTGGCACACACAACACAAATTAGATTGTCCCTGTAGGAAAATTGTCAAGGAGGCTTGGGACATTTGAACACAGTAGCGACCCTTGAGCGTCTAATAGACCTGTGGCAGGACATCTTATACCCAGCCTCGGTGTCCTATGTCCATTACCAGTCTTAGAGCTGCTTCCCAGCTCCTGCCACCAGGGTCATCGTGGAGCCTTGAAAGCACATGTCTACCGATGAAACAGGCTCCATTCATCGTACGCCTCCCCGCCCAGCCTTGGGTCGAGTCTCGCATCATCTGACAATGTCGTCCCGGTTCGGGCCCGAGAGCTGGCCCACGTCGGTCGGGGAGGCGGTCCCGGCCGACCAACGAGGCTGCGATGTGGGAGAGAGGACCCATGCAGGCAGGAATCTGAAGCGAAAAGCGAGCAGTAGCCAGTCCGTGGATGAAACTGAAGGTGTCGACTTTTCGTCTCAGCGGAAGAGGACCAGTCTCGGTGAAGGACACTGCCTGTCACCATCCGTGCCAGCCTCGTTGAGCTTCACGCCGGCACCCCCCGGTCCCTCCTCACTGCTAGGAGCACACGACACCATTGCGGACTCAGACGCTGGAGCGACGCAGGGTCATGCCGGTGACTCTGGCTGTCGGCACAATACAGGCAAAGAAAAGAAGCCATTCTCCTTCTTCACCTTCCCGGCCGAGATCCGCAACATAATCTACTCCCACGCACTCCACTACCCCAGCTGCGCAGACCTATATAGGACGTTTTACCGCACCGTCCCCCCGCGGGCCGGCGGAACACGCCAACAGACCTTCTACACACCGACCATCCTCCTCCTATGCAAGCGTATCACCGCCGAGTGCCATGCCATCCTGAGAGCCCGTCCGCTGGTCATCGACCGCCTGCCTCCCTTCCGCGTAGACCACACCGGCTCCGACGGCGAAGGCCACAGGTTCCTGAAAGTGACGGACTTCGTGGGCCGGCGCACGCTTCAGACCCTCCGCTACATCGACATCCGCATCGGCCTGGGCGAGGGGCCGCTGGGGAGCGGCTGGGCCTGGGAAAAGGTCCTCGAGGAGGTACTTAACGTTCTGATGGAGCGAAACGCGTGCGTTAAGCTGCGACTGCTGATCCGGCTGTGCTGGGCGAGGGACCAGCCGTCTGTGTGGATGGGAGAGACGGGGTGCGGCATAACTATATTCAAGGTCATTTTCCCCCATCCCCTCATCCCCTATATCAAAAGCAGAAAGAGAACCCCAACATGGGCCCGTCTCCATGACTGATCATTGCTGATAAACGTTGGGCAGAAAATGCAAAGCTTCGTCGACGCGAACCCGAATGTCTTCGCACAGCGCGAGATAGCCGTGGAAGTATGGCGCATTGAAGGGCACCAGGCGACGTTTCTGAAGGAGGTGGTCTGGCCCCGGATGGAAGACTGGCATTTGAGGAAGAGAGAGGTCTCGCCGCGGGTGAGGAGTTACCCGGACCGCGAGATGTTTCCCGGTTCTATAATGCAGTTTGTGAAGCCTCTGCCGCCGCCTTTCTTTCGTCGAGATGACGAAGATCAAGACGAATGAGGAGACTGAAGATGTCAAGTCATTTGTGAAATTGGTTCATAGCAGTGACAATAATGGTATCATATCCGCATGCCCTCCGTCCCAACCGGACGCCTTACCCGTCAAACGCCATGCAAGAAAGAACCACACTCAAGAAGTCGTTGTCAAGCTATGCCGATGGTTATCGACGCTCACCCTTTTGCCCGAGTCAAACCAGCTCCCGAAGTCAAGCTTCATCAACAAGCGATCAACACCTCCCACGCGACGCGGAACGTACTGACCCTCCTCCCTCAGTCCTCCTGGGCCACCCTCGCCAGCATCGTCATCACCCCAACTTAGACCTTCATGGTCTGCCTCTAGATTCCTGAGGACGCCAATGACACCTTCGATACCGTCCTTGGTCTTGCCGATCGTAGCGTGGATCTGTCCCGTGACGTCCTGCTCTTCACGCTCCAGATCTACAAACGCGTCGACTACACCGACGTCCTCTTCGAGGTCGATAGCATTCCAAACCTCCTGCAGGCGGTGGACAAGCGCGATCAGTTGATCAATGTCCACTAACACGCTGTAGAGCGGGTCTGTGAAAGATTCTTGTGAGAGCAAAATGCGGCGAACAAGTGTAGATAGGTAGAGCCGATGAGCAGCAGCTAAAGTCTGTGGATCGTGTGGGGATTTGGCTGACATGTGCAAATCACGTAGACCAGATGCTGTAGAGGCTTCGGCGAGCCACATGTCCTCATCCTCGTCCTCATCCATTGCAGCTGCATCTCTCGTTGAGGGCCTAGACTGTGCCCGAGATGGGGCGCGAGATGGAACTGTAGATGCTGACGGTCGAAATGTGTCGTTGCCGGTCGTGAGCCACCGTTGGAAACCATCCCATAGCTCGGCCACCACCTCGACCTGGAGATAGCCTTCCAGCTCAGCTAGGAAGAAGATCGCAGCGCTGCAAGTAGTCCATGCATTCCGCATGGCCAGCATTCGTCGGGCTTGGCGCTCCCGCAGTAAGATCGTACGAGCTCGACCTGCTTTGCTACTGCCGTATGCCGGCTTGGGCGGGGGCGGATGATGTCTTCTGAGAGGTGTGATCTTCCACAAATCAGTAAGTCGGAGGTGAGCTCTTCTGATCGAGTGCAGGTATGAGTTGATAGCGGTATAGACCTGAACGTCTGATGCGCTGAGGAACAGGTCGAGAGGTGAAGGGACGCGGAGTGACAAGATGGCGGGGACGGAAAACATCAAGTTGCGGAAAGGCGTGGTCGCGATTTGCATATTGGAACGC
Source organism: Chrysoporthe cubensis (assembly GCA_001282315.2). Taxonomy (NCBI): domain Eukaryota; kingdom Fungi; phylum Ascomycota; class Sordariomycetes; order Diaporthales; family Cryphonectriaceae; genus Chrysoporthe; species Chrysoporthe cubensis. The sequence goes on along the minus strand of LJCY02000008.1, from coordinate 1,291,586 downwards.
AACTGCACCGGTGTGTTTGGTATCGTCTTGGTGAGGGTTAACCTGAGAAGATCTCGAGCCAACTCCAGGCCTTCATCTTCTTCGGCCTGTTGACCCTGCATAGAGCCCATTGCTGCCCAAGTCCTAGTCAAGACGGCGATGACCTCACCTTCCTTGACCACGACACTACTTAGACCGTCGCGCTTTTCGTGGGCCAGGTTGTCTGCCCTGCGCCATCGGCTGCGGATCTTGTCATCGGCTTGCTGGGTGAGAGCCATTGCGAACTCGCCGCGCCCCAGGAGGAAGAAGTCCCGCAGGAGCTGGAGTATTTCCAAGACTTTGGACAGGGGGATGAGCTTCTGCAGAGTAGTCCTGGAAAGAAACAATCTGATTCCCGTGATTGTGCTCGAGAATGTCGCGCTGTCAAACGGATAGGTCAGTTGGGACAGCTCTCCCAGCTGTGATGAGAGGTGGTCCATGCCCTGCATGCCGCTCTCGAGACTGCTCTTCGCCCTGATATGGTTTAGAGACCGTCCGATGAACAGCATCGACGATGCCGTCGGGGCGGTGACGAAAGATGGCAGGAGGCCGGGGACACAGATAAACTCCTGCAGGATAATCAGTCTCCATCCAGGGGAGAATTCAGGAAGTCCATCCTCACCTCATCGACATCTTCAGTCTTCTGTATGAAGAAGTCCTCGGCCCCAAAGCCGGGAAGCCTCCCATACAGAATCCAAGCAGACACCTGCTTCACCCACGCCGTCTCGGCGACTCTGACCAGACTCCTCGCCGCGTCCTCCAGATCCTGATATCCGGTCTGCAAGCTCCCACGTAGACAATTGATCACCTTGGCGCCTGTGCAGAACGTGTCCCTCCCATCGTCGCCCCTCTCCCTCTTCAACATGAACTCCGTCGTCTCCCAGAACCACTCCATCCTCCTCGTCCAGCCCTCAAATTCCCTTACCACGGCCGTCAGCGGCACGATATTGTACGCGCCCACCAGCCCGGCATCCTCGCGCAGTATGCCCTCCTCGACCTTGAGCACCTGCCGCTGGAACGCGGCAAGGTGGGTGCCCTCGATGGCGGTCGCGACGGCGCGGCAGATGGCGGAGGGGTGCGACGCGGCGATCTGCGAGGAGAAGGTGAGCAGCTTGACGTGCAGGTCGCTGAGGTGGGCGACCCCGGCCAGGAGCTCGCGCTCGGGCGGCGTGATCAGAGCACCACCGGGCGCGGCTGTTGCGGGTGCATGGGGCTCTGCGGCCGCGGCGGTTCGCAGCAGGGGCGATGGGTGCCCTGAGAGGGAGAGGAGGATTTCGTGGAGCATCTCGAGGGGAGGCGGCGCACGCGGTGCCTAGAGGGTAGAGAGCTTTATGTCAGAATAGGAATGCCCTCGGACTCGACTAGAGGTGCAAGCATGGCAACTGGGCGGTGGTCTCTAACTTTTCCTCGCCGGCCCCCGTGTTCTGCCGCTGCACGCCGTCTCTGTACCTGTCGGCGACGCTGTGATACAGCAGGATAGCGGTCCCACAGGGCTCCCAGCGACAACACATTTGCGCAGTCGATCCGAACGTCGGCAAGGGCGTGGGAAGTGGAAGATGCCGCGGCGGATCCTGTGGGGCGGGACCGGGAAGCCTGTCAACCTAGTCGTGCAGCTCGTGGCACCACCAAAAAAAAATGGAGACGCGTCGAGGCCGCTAAATCAGCCCACGATGGATGTGACGTGAGGTGCAGACCGTTGGAGATCGCGCAATCGCGAGGACAACCGACCTTCAGCCATCTTCATGCGAGCGAAGGGTTGGCTTCCAACTGGCTTGGTCTCCCTGACGTTCGCATTCTGAGACTAAGAGACCGGGACTGGAGGTTTGAGATCGACGCCCACGCGCTGTCCATCGACAGGGAGCTTGGATGTGCATAAGAAATGCAGAACCCAGCCCCGCTGGGCAGCCTAGGCCCCCCTGGGGGCCCATAACGACCAAAACAAATTGAGAGAGTTGGGAGCCGGGGTGGGGGGTATCTCTTCTCTATCCGTTCATCTTGTTCACCCCCCCCCCATCTTTTTTCCCGCCCTCATGGCAGGACAGACAATGGCTCCAGGAAACGGGACGAGGATGCACTTCCTCCCAGGCGAAGACACTACCGTACCTCTTTACCCCCTCGAATTGTTTGGAGTAGCTTCGGAATCGATCGTCATACAAAACCGGTATCTATGGCGTATGCTAAATTATAATAGGAATTTCTGTGGTTCATAAGGGTTGGGCACCGCCCTCAAGTACAGCAAAGACTAACCTCGCCACTGGCTCTCGTGTTCCTTGTCTTGAGACACCGCACTCTTTCAATTTTTAACCGCCGCAGGCTTCTTTCCTTCGGCTCCTGTAATCGAACTTGTTTCCGAACCAGCCTGTCTTCCGTCCAACAATTGTTGCTGCTGTTCAGCCGGTAATACACCGACTATACTCGACCCATCGCCACCATCGCCCCCGCCAACAATAACCTGGCCGCCACCGTTCGCGACGCGGCCCACGACCATGCCCTTAGCCACCGACTTGAGGATGGCCCGCCTGGAGACGCCTGTCACGTCGATGTAGACCAACCCGACGTTCTTCACGCCGCCTCCCAGACTCCTCGAGACATCGCCCGCCTCCGGCCCCCACCTATGCTCAACGACCTTGGTGGTGGCGCTAGAGCTATTCTCGAGCAGGTTGCGACCAGCCTTCTCCACGCCGTCTGCGATGGTGCTGAAGGCCATGAGGCTCTTGTTCAGTAGGCCGGGCTTGAAGTCCTCGAGGGGCTTGCCGTCCTTGTCATAGCCCTTCGGCTGGCCGTTCTTGGTCTTGTTCCGGCCCAGGGTGGCGCCCAGGTTCTGCGCAACCTTCCCTATTGACCCAACCGTCTTGGAAGACAGCCCGGCCGCGTTGGAGGTGAATGTGTGGACCTTGCGGATGTTCTCCCTCGTTGTGGGGTTGAATGTGACGGGCTTGGCGACAGGTTTCGTCCTCTGCGTAAAATTGTCCGCGCTGTTCTGCAGCGCTCTGGAGACCATGTCTGACGTGGTGACGATGAGACGAGATGCAGCCATTGCGTTAGACACAAGGAACGACTTCTTGTACGACGGGTGCAGAGCCATCTCCACGTCCTCGTCGCTTGCGGGCGCAATGGCAATCTTGTGGGATCCATCGGCGGGCAGTGTGATTTGCACGGGATCTGTGGTGCACAATGAGCTGCCTGGTCTTCTGATGGGAGCGACAGCTGGTCTTACCTTTGGATCCCGGCTTCAGAGCGTCATCCTCGACGACCTGGTAGTCCTCGCCAAGCTCCCCGATGACACTGCCGTCCTCCTCGTCGACGAGGACGATCTGGCCGCCTTGCTTGGAGCTATGGCTGCCCTTCGCGTAAGCCTCCCCGGGCTTGAAGTCGCCTGGGTTGTAAGCAGGGAGTTTTTCCTCCGCCGCCAGCGCTGCCTTCGACCTGGAAGAGCTTCCCGGCGCGGGATCGCTCTTCTTGCTCCTGGGCACGGGCGGCGGCGCCCTCTCCAGGAAGGCCGTACATTGCGCCAGGATGGTCTCGAAGGTGTCGATATCATCCTGCACCCCCTTGCGGCCGCCCAGCGCGGGGAACTCGATCCTCGTGAAGGAGCCGCTGTCCGGGCCGAGGTCCCACCGCGGGATCAGGTAGCTCGTGGGCGGCTGGTGGTATATCTGCGTCGTTGCCGGCAGGGGCAGGTCCAGCTCCGGGGGTAGGTGCAAGTGCAGGTAGAAGTCCTCCTCGGCCGGCGCGGACTCGGGATCAACGACCGAGACATCGGCGAATGGCGACGAGGTAGGGACCATCAACAGAGACAGTGTCTGAGGGCCGGCGGGCGTGAGCGACTGCTCCTTGCCATTGGCGATGTGGTAAGCCGACACGCCGTTGATGGCGTACAGCAGCTTCGGGTCCTGTCTCGCCGCGTTAACCCACATACACGCACGGCACACGTGCGCACCGCCTGGCACGCTGACTTACATTCTTCCCCGAAGCCATCTCGTCACCTTGTCTTGGGCTCTTACAGAGGCCAGATAGGCCAGCAGGAGGGGTCGCGCAGCTCTAGGTAGTTCGGGTTGCAGAACACCCGCCGCGCCTCGTCACAAAAGGAAAAAGAGGGGTATCACCGGGGTTGGGAACAAAAATAGAGATGGACGCAGGGAACGTGAGCAGTGAAACCAGCGCCCAGGTTGATCGTGCCCGAAGTCGTAAGAGGGAAGCGCACCTGCGCGAAAGCCTGGCGCTTAGAGAGAGACGCTGTATGGATGTTGACGGTGACGGACGTCGAGAGGCCTCAGTGGGTTATCGCGCGACGTCATTGGGTGTGCCCTCACGACAGCAAGGTTCCATCCCACGCCACTCGCCAACGGCCAAGCGGCAACGCCCTGGCCTGGCGTGGCCTAGGCCTGCCTTGGCTGCCCTGCCCGCTGCCTCGCGATGCCAAGACCTTCGAGCCCACCGACAACCACGGCGCCCATCGCCATATCCAGTCTGCCAGCGTCCCCCGACCCTTCCACCCTTCGTGCTGCCCGCACTCCAAACGGTTTAGTGTTGAGACGGTCTCAGAAAAGCAATGCTCGTGGGTGATCACTGATCAGCCATGCTGCTGTGATCCTCTTCCAGTGCACCCAACCCAAATGCACCCCTTTCCCCGGGCAGGCGGGCCTCCCTCCTCTTTTGACGCCCCCTCGCCTGGGACTGCGAGAGGCAGAGAGGCCATTGACCGGCACAGATCTCGAGTCAGGTTGGCTTCTGCGGTGGATGCAGATGCTCACTGTATCCGGTCAGATTCGCCTCGGGAGACCCTTGTGATTAATATATTGCCCATGCTAGCCACCCCCTTCGTTCCACTCCCGAGATCCCGTCCACAACAGGTCCTGGCGCGACTCCCGGGCCGTCATCGTATCAGGATCAGGACCGACCTGCACCAAGCATCCTACCGGCACTTGTGCCCGAGGGCGGGCTATCATCGGGCTGCAACAGCCCCCCTTTTCCGAACCCACGAGGAACAGGGCCCTGCGGGCCCTCGGCTCTCGAGGTGGTCGAAGCTTTTGGGGGGGGGGTGCTCCTAAAACGGCGTCTTCACGCACACGCGCACACACACACGTACACACACACGCGCACACACGTATACACACCACACACAGTACGGCTCGACCGGGAAGCGAGGAGCTGGCTTAAGCCTTTTAGCCCGGGCTGTGCCCGGCAGGGAGGGCCAACCTCGTCACCAGCGGCTCTCGTGTTCGAGTTGATATATGCTCTCACTTGCATATATCACTTGCATGCCAGACGTCGCTCATCCTACAGATGGCACAATTTCCAGAGGCAGCATCATGCACCACGGATCGGCCGACCGCACACAACTACTGGGGGTACAGATCCGCAAGGACGCCCGAGAGGCACAGCAGCCAGCCTGGGTCGAGGCTGGCTGGCGGGGAGGGCTTCGATAATCTCCCAGGCGGCCGTCCAGCCATTGACGTCGTGTCCCGAGTCATTGGGGGCTGGTGGGCTGTGAGACTGCGGCGTTGCACCACAGTCGGCCTGCCCTGCAGCCTCAGGTCGGAACGAGGGCCCCCGGCTGAACCCCCTCGGCCGGACAGAGACCGATGACCCGCGGCGCACGAGACCCCTGCTGTCGGCCCTGCAGGTATCCCACACGCGAACTGCTCCCTCGCCTGCTGTGGGCTTCGGCAGGGGGGCGGCTGGCGCGGGCGGGCGCTGCTGGAACTGCTGCTGGGACCTCTGCTAGGACCCCTATCGGGACGGTGACGATCCCGTCGGTGCCGTCCGCGCTGGCAGGGCTACCACATCTGTCTGCCCACCACGCCCAGTCTCGCTGTCCCGGCGCGCGTCGTGGTGCCTATCCGTATGGGCCACGGCATGTTGCTGTGAAGCTCAGGCGCCTGGAGGGGTGGGCCTCGCGTTGCCCGCTTGACCGGTCTCAGTGGGGCATGGGCCGCAGTCATGCCCGTCTCAATCCTGCTTCCCTCCCCTGCGACAGTAGCGGCGTGGGGTCTCCTCGGCTTTGATTAGCCTACCAGGGAGCGAGGCTCTTGCCGAGCCGTACTGGCAGTCTGGCCGTGTGGCCCGCCTCCCGGGGACGGGAAGCGTCCTACTGGGCATGGTACGCTGCGTGGCTGGCGCTCTGGCCTGCCATGCCCTCCTTTGCGTTGCTTCTGGCGTGCTGTGCCGCGCTGTGCCGCGCTGTGCCCTGCTGTACTGTGAGATCAGCGGCTTGCCAGGCATGCCAGGCTGCCAGGAGCCTTGCCCGGCTGCCCGGCTTCCAGGGAGGAGGAGGAGGCATGGGGGCTCGGCCTCGGGCTCGAGTGATTCACCACCACCAGCATGCCGGCGTACCATAGTACCCTGCTCCTGCACCTGCTTCTGCACCTCGTCTGCGGAATCCTGTGCCGTCTGCACGTTGGCGTCCTGTCGGTTGCAGCACACGGGCGTCGCCCTCTCTCTGCCTGCCCTCTTCCTCCTAGCTCTGCGGGCTGGCCCCCCCCTTGCCGCCATGCTTGCGCCTGCGGCTTGCCATTAAACCAAACAGCGCGCCACTAACCGCAGCAAATCTCTTCCTCCCCAAAATTCCAAGCTATCTGTCACATTCGGGAAAGCCGCCTGCGAGCCTCATTCCTCAGAAATTTCCCTGCGTGCCGCCCAGTCGTGCCGTCCGCCATAAACAAAGCACAGCTACACCTTGCTCGCTCCCCGGCACCCGGCGTTCATGTTGCCAGACACACGCACAGCTTCCAGACGCACACATCTGCTGGACACCCAGGCTTGACTCGGCGCTGTCTCACTGCCAGGGTCATACGCGTGACCTTCTCTCCTTCGCGCTGGTTGTCTGCTCGTCCCAGAGGTTTCAGTAACTGTCCCGTACGCAGCTACCTTCGTCTCAGGGAGGGCACCAACGGCTGCCTGCATCTCCTTGGACGCTGCTGTCACACATCGCGCAAGCAGACAGCACCCGTTCGGAAGGTCTTCCTAGAGGTCGTCCCGCACCCGCCTGCATTCGCCGTTGCGGAACTCGACTATCACGTATTTAGTCCCGGCACGCACACCGACGGCGTTTGTGACCGGCGTACCCTACCGCCGTTCCTACATTCTAGCTCCCGCGGGTCGTGCAGGGGGACACTGCTCCCTGGACTCTCGGAGTAGGAGGGTGATCGCGGTCCTGAACCACCGCCTCGCCACAGCCTCGGGTCGAATCCTAGCCGTCACGGCTTGTGGTCGGGTCTGCCAAGGACCCAACCCGTCTTCACAATTACGTCTCTACAGTCCATCCTCTCCCCGCCAGATCCGTCTGCCGATGAGACGGCCAATACTCCGCCCGCGCCGTCCGCCAGCTCCAGTCCGAAGCGCAAGTTCGCAGAGGCATTCACGCCCGTTCGTCCGGAACACAGGACCGCATTGCCCCCGAATCCAGCGCCCGCCGGACCGCCGCCGACCTATCACAACCATTCGATCCAGGGTTTCGTGCCGGCTGGTCGATCCGCAACCGGGCATGGTCACGGCCATGACGACGCGGCGACGATAGGATTTAACCTGTTGAATGGCGTGGATGACAGGAAATCTGTCATCAAACGGCAGCCGATGCGGTCGAGCATTGCGTGTCTTCGATGTCGGAAGTCGAAGATCAAGTGTGAGAATGATGGAGGCTCGTCACCTTGCGAGACGTGTATAAAACAGGGAAAGGAATGCAGATACCCAGACCCCCCGGCGCTACCACCGAAGCGGGCCGAACCCTCGTCCACAACCAAGGCCGACCGTGATTCTGGATCGGAGCGCAAGCGCCTGAAGAAGCTCGAGGAGGTGTCCCGCGCTGAATGGCAGCACTCCGCAGCAGCTCACGCCGAGGATGTTCTGTCGGCACACTATCTGACATCGAAGCTGTGGGCCGAGGTCTTCGACATCTACAGGCTTCACTTTGCGACTGAGTTGCCCTTTCTCCACATCCCTACGTTGAAGGAAGATATGGGCGCCAAGTTCAGGACCAGCCAGAAGGATACTTCATCCGACACCAATCTCGTATTGCTTGGCGTCCTTACGTTGACTGCGCGATTCCATCAGGACTTGGTCAAATATGCGACCCACACGGCTAATGCCCAGCCCGGAGCCTCCAAGATGCGACCTGGTCCGGTCAAGGCCGACTCGTCTGCTGCATCTGAATTTTTTGCGGAGGCCCTACGTAAGGCCCTTGGTCCCCTCGGTACGACCATGACCACTGCCTCGGTTGAGCGCGTTCAGGCCTTTCTCATGCTGGGCCTATACGAGTGGAGTCAGGTGCAGCCGAAAACGGGCGGTCTTGGTGCGTGGATGTATGTGGGTGTCGCAATTCGAATGGCACAGGCTCTAGGACTCGGGTTTGGCGACAAGCCTGAGAAGACTCGGACTAGAGGACAGCAGTCCAGTGTTGCGTCATCTTCTGCGGGATCCCTACCACAACCGGAGCTCATGATAGCGAAAGAGATCAGGCGGAGGACGATGTTCAGTTGCCTGATCCTCGATCGCCTTTTATCATGCGGAAAGGAACGTGTCTCGACTATCCGGTCCGAGGACCTCCAAATTCAGCTTCCATGCAACGAATGGGCCTTTGACCTGTCAAGGGAGGTTAAGACGGGCTTCTTGAAGAGCTCCGGAAGCGAGGTCCCGCAAGTCATTGAGGACGATAGCGTACTCAGCAGGTTTGTGCAGTTGGTGGATCTCTGGGGCGAGATATCAAATTTCAGTTTCGCTGGTGGTCGACTGGTTGAGCAGCATCCTCCTTGGGACCCCCGGGGCAGATTCTATCAGCTGAGACAGAAGCTGGACGACTACTATGCCAATCTGCCCTCGACGTTTAAACTCTCGACGTCCAACTACCACAAGCATGAAAATCACCAGGCTTCCAGCGTGTACGTTTCATTGCACATGCTGGGCAGCGTCTGCCAAGTCATGTTGCATCGGTAAGTGGCTATCGACTACATCAAACTTCGACTCGATGCTTGGGAACAGACCTTGGATTGCTAACTGTGATCAAGCGAATACGTCCCTTTTCTGCCGATCCGGTGTGATAGGCCATGTGGCCCTCTTGATGAACCAATGTTTCCGGAGGGCCAGTATGACATTCCTGAGGGCTTCTGGGAAATCAGCGCCGATAAGCTCTTCAGGTCTGCCAGAGATATCGTTGATCTCATCGAGATCTGCCGCGACAAGCTCCCCATGTCAGCTCTGGTACTCTTCGCGATCTGGGTCGCAGCGTTTGTCGGCCAGTACGCATGGCACTTCCCGCACATGGATCAGCAGAGACATATGCTCGTTGATGATGACCAAGACGACCATGAGCCTGAGGTGGCGATGGACATCACGAAGGTGGGGCCCACTGGTGTCTGCTATCAGACTCTTGTCCGCATTTCGGGGTGGCTGAAGATGGCGTCTACCTACGTTACCTACTTGTAAGCGGAGACTCAACGCTCGATTTGACGAGTCATAATGCTAATTTGGTGACTGCACAGCAAGGAGATAGACGCCTTCATTAAGAAGGTCAAGCAGGACTATCAGAGACACCTTCAGAACGGCGGCAGCGACAACGCCAGGACCCCCTCGCTGGACGACGGCAAGCCACCGATCCGCGGTGGGGGCCTCGAGGAGTGGAAGAAGCAGAACGCCAAGATCGTCAATAACGGCATGATCATGGCCGACGAAGAGGCTAGGCACCATGATCCGCTGGACCCATCTCGCGCCAGCACCATGGAGCCCGGCGGCCCATCAGCGGGGCCAGACTACCAGCCATCTGCACCACGCTCCACGCACTCCATGTTCAGGCCGATCAACCGCCACCACGACGGCCCTGTACCCTCGCCTGGGTCTACTCACACCTCGCCTATACAGATCCACGGCATCCTACCCGCAGGCTCCAACATCCCTGTGCACCTAATGCCAGGCCCTGGGGAGGTAGATGTCATGGGTAATTTGAACGAGTGGGAGTCAACGCGCATTGCAGACTGCCTTGCTGATGTGGGGGGTGACATACAGAGCTTCTCGTATGGAGATCCTGAACCTAGTCTGCTCTTCGGGCAGGTGCCGCTGGTAGGGTTTGGAAGCTACAGTTAGTGAGTGCGGTCGTCGGGTGTCTGTCTTTTGCGATATTATCTCATCTCAGCATAAGGAGGAGGGAGCAGGGCTGGAGGGATTGTAGGACTCGGGTGGAGTTGGTATTCTAGGGGCCAGTTTCTTGTCAGCATCTCGTAACATAAAAAGCGCAATGGATGATAGTTCGGAACCTGTAGTGGTCTAGTGGGCAAACGGAATATAATAGAGGCGATCGAGCGTCTAGAAGTTGAGCGCATATAAGTACGTACGAGTCATTCAGCACCTCGATACTAGGCGTGATACAGGTTAGGGGAATAATATCCACTTAGTTGGACCAAAGAGAGAAAAGAGAGAAAAGAAAGAAAAAAAGAAAAGAAAAAAAGGAAATGGAGATGAAAACATATATACCCTCGTCCGGTTCTGGAAATTCGGGATGACCGTCTAGCATAAATGTAGACCAAAAACTCCCGGCGGGGCTCGAACCCGCAACCCCCAGATTCAGTGTAACGCCAGCTACAACCAGTAGAAGTCTGATGCGCTACCATTGCGCCACGGGAGCGTTATTGCTCGGACCTGAAGCATGATTGTGGCTTTCACGTGCAAATCATATCCTTGTTGAATATTGCTTGCCCAGCTGCTCCAGGCCTTTTTTTTTTATACTCTTCGAACTACTAACTACCTATAGGTATGTCAGCTATGCGTGGTCTTGAATCTAAGTCTTTTCACTTGTTTATTTATTTTTACACAAATATTGACTTGCTTTGGAACAGGAAAGAAAAAAAAAAAGTTTTTGCAAGCACAAAGAGCAAAAGGTGACCAGAGGGGATGCAATGAGATATGCCCAGAGCATTCCTCACATAAACTCAGATCGGCAAGACTTTAGTATGTTACGGCTTCTTTTCCTTCGTTGTATACGATAGTGCATGAGCACCCGAGCGCACATAAGGCGCTGCCTTGCTGACTGAGGAAAGCTCCCGAGACCGGGACCACGCCCGCCACAGGGCTTCCGCGGAATGGCACGGCCTAGGATGCTCACGATGCATAGAGTTAGGGCGAGAAGACATCGAAGGTGGAGGAAAGGAGGCAGATAAGTATGTATGTACGTCAAGAGCGAGAGAGTATATAAGTCCACCGCTCCATCCGAAATGTATGTACATGAATAGACCATAGACCATGAAGGACGGACGACAACATGAGTAGGGGACAACTGGAACTTCTTTGCTTTTCACTCTCCCCCCCTGTCTTCCCCTCATGACACAACGCCTACCCGACGCTCAGCAGTCTAGCATGCCAGGCAAGACAAAGGCATGGTTCTTCCGGAATGCTTGGACACCACCTCCCCCAAGGCCACCGCTTAAGAGGGGACGCACTGGGAGTAGTAGGTGTTCTCCACCGTGCAAGTGTAGCCAGAGGCACAGGTGGTGGCACCGGTGTAGCCGGTACCGCCGCACTGGCCGTAGGCGCCAACAGTGCCGGTGGCAGTCGAGGTCTCGGAGGTGACGGACGTGGCCAGGGTGGTGGTGGTGCCGGTGCCAGTGCTTGAGCCGGTCGCGGTGTAGGTCGAGTTGATGGCGCCGAACTTGATGTTGGAGTAGATGACCTTGGCGCTGGCGGAGTCGGCCTCGACGGTGGCAGGGACGCCGGAGGAGGTGGAGCAGCTGCCACGAACGGCACCCTCAACGGTGGAGCCGACGGGGTAGGTGGAGTCGAGCCAGAGCATGTCGGCGTAGTAGTCGTCCCACAGCGACAGGACGAGGACCATGGGCGCGGCAAGGGCCTCGCTCATGGCGCTCCAGCCGCCCTTGTCCGCGAAGGAGGTGTCATTGAAGGCGGTGGCCTCGGCGGTGCAGTACGCCTCGGTGAGCGAGTTGTAGCCGGTGAGGCCGGAGACGGTCGAGTACGAGTTAGGGATCAGCACGCCGTTCTGCACGTAGTAGCGGCGGATCTCAGAGAGCGAGCCGCCGGACTCGATCCACTGCGTGACGACGGTGAAGACCTGGGATGTGTCGACGGTCATGCCGTCGCCGTAGAAGGTGGTGTCGCCGTTACGGTAGCTGTTGAAGTCACAGCCATCGGGGTCGCACGTGCCGTCGTAGCGGTCTGTCGCGCCGCTGTAGGTGCCGCCGCAGGCGTCTCCGTCGCAGATCGTCTCGGTGATGCTCTCGCAAGGGTGGGCGGTGTAAGCCGTTGAGATCGAGTTGGCCTCCCAGACGTCCTGCCCGGCGAGCTTTCAGCACAGTGACGGACTAGCAGGGGCTGCTGCAAATGCAATCACTCACCATCTCAGGGCAGCAAGACCCGTGGTTGCCAAGGCCTGTGTTGGCATTGTTGCTTGACGATACCCAGCCCTCGATGTTAGCCTAGATTGGGTGGTCAGCATACCAATCCTGGTCAACTTCCACGCAGCAGCAGTTATATACCTCGCCACCAATGAACTTCAGGTCACGCGGGCACTGGCTGTCGCAGTATCCAGTTCCGTAGGAAGCGCCAGCGGCGTTGCCAGAGTACTCGGAGGTGCCACCATCCTCGGGCATAGAGACGAAGTACAGAGCACCGTTCAGGCCGCACTATGATAGGTTGTTAGCACGGATGGTCGCCAGAAGCCTCCACGATCCCGCCTGACAACGGCATACCGGCAAGTTGGAGACGTCCACATCAAACGAAAACTCCTTGCCCAACAGCGTGAACATCTCGTACTCGGTGTCAGACGCCATCAGGTACAGACGTGAGCCGACGTTGGCGCCGTTGCTGTTGTCCGTGACGAAATCCAGGGTGATCGCGTCGCCGCTCGAGGAGACACCGTATGTCGACGAGTAGTCGGCGCCGTCGAGGCAGCAGTCCTCAGCACAAGTCACATCGGTGTCACAGATGGAGGTATCCCATGTGTTGCCGGTGTAGCAGTTGGTGGAGCTGTTGACGTCGTGGACCCATCGCCAGTTAGCGTCGATGGTCACGCTGCCCGTGGTGGTGGTGCAAGAGCCGGCGGCCGTGCAGGTAGACCACTCCAGCGAGGGCTTCGTCTCCGTCGTCAAGGTACAGGCCTGTTGGGCCTTGGCTGCGGCCACGAAGGCGCTGATAGCAGCAAGCTTGGTGTACATCTTGCCGCTGTCTCGAATGACAAAGGGGTGAACCAGGGCCGGAAATGAACGAAGAAGTGGCGAGACCAACAGGAGAGTCGTTACTATTGACTGAGGCCGTGAGGAAGGACAGTTGAGAGCCCTTGGGACGATGTGGTGTGCTCTTATATACTCTGCGGAGAGTGGCGCGGCGGTTTCTGGCTCTCAACATCTAGATGGCCTGCGACGCCAACGGAGAGACTTCCCGGGCCAACAGCTGAGGGTAGATCGGCTCTCTACTCGTGGGAACACGGCCCAGCGAAGCGGCCCACGACAGCCGTCAGGAGGCAGAGCACTTCCACATCCTGCGAGTGACAATTACCTCCGGGCGACTGTGGTCTGGCCTCGCAAGATGAGCACGAGCGGCTGCCGGCCCGTCTAGACCTCTAACTCAGGCAGACGGAGGCGAGGGAAGGCAGGTCGCGAGTGGTCATCTCTTGGAGGGTCTCCGCCCGGACGTCTGGAGGAACATCGGCCGTGGACAACCATGGGACTGACGGGTGTCGGTCGCCAGTATCGTCCTGGGTGGGTCCGAGGGTACAAGTGGCCAAGAGTGATGCAATTCCGGCTGGCCATCCCGAGGATGCCTGACCACCTAACACTCCAAGATGCTCCAGGCACGCCTGGTTCGGGCCACGATCAGGAACATAGGCGGAGGGAGGTTTTGTGCCGAGCCCTGCCTAGCCACGATCCTTGGCGTGGTACGGGGTGGAGGGCTCGTCATTCGCTGGCTGGACGACGACGTCCTGGATGGGAGCCGCATAACCCTGCCGCACGCCCCCGTGCCGGAGGCGTGCCGTCGAGAGCAAAGATCATGTGGGCGGCACGGTTGCAGCGAGGCTACCTGGTTAGCGGCAGCCAGTGTGTGACAGGTGAGCATGTCTGGGGTTGGCATACTGGGTCGTAGCCTGCGATTGGAGGCTTTTCCCAGCCAGGGCCAGAAAGAGCAATGCGGAGGTCTGCTTGCCGAGCGTGACGTGAGGTCGCGCCTCCCAAGACATCCCTAGCCCGAAAGTGAAGGTGAAGAGAGCCAGAGCAGCGATGCGCACGTCCTTCATAGGCCTCTGAGACGCTCCGAGCTGCCGTTCTCGGTACAGGCAGAAGACGGGTGTCCTGGTGTATGGGCAGATCGCAGGCGTGCGTGGCATGCAGAGTGCGGAGTGACGGCAAGGCTGGTGGGGAGCCCTGCGCCCTGCACTCCGGATCTCCTGCAGGTCGAAGAAAGGGGCACATGCTGCGGACGCTGTGCTGCCCGGCCCATCAGGGCCAAGCGGGATGTGGCGCAGGTCGAGGGGTGCATCTGGCATGCGGCTCCTCTCTGGGTGCCGGATGGGGCGCTGGGGCTGTCGTGTTCTGGCTGGAGACGCAGAGCACTCACGAACATCGTCCTTGGAGTCGTGATGCTATTTACAAGTCTCGAGCGCGTCGCATACCCACAGCGACAGCAGCGCGATCCGGTAGCGGATGTCATCGTCTCGGCTGCTCCCGTCTGATGCGAGTCATACGCAGGCTGACTGCAGTGTAAACCGGGCTCTGGGACCCTGAAAACCAGGTTCAATTCATTTATATAGATTGCGCCCGAGTGCGCCAAGATGCCAAGCTGTCGAGAGTCGATCTCTGGCTGGGTTTGTCGAGGGCGATCTGCCATTTTTTATTTAATCCACGTGGTCTACCGTAGATGCGAGCCCCGGCCAGCTGAAACGCCCGGGAGCCTCAACGCGGACCGCAGACGTGCAACAAACAGGTGGATATGAGTTTCTGTTTAGCCTAGCAGACAACCTGCCCCGCCCGTCTCTGTCGCTGTCCGTCCGAGTGGCTACCGTCTGTTCTCTGCAGCCAAAGCGACTGAGGCGGGCGGGACATGTGGGCCAGGAGCTCGTCGCAGAGGCCGAACGCTGCCTGCACCTTTTCAATCATCGAATGGAGGTCGTAATGATGGTCTGAGGCCGCGGGCCGCTTAGAAACCGGGCTGGATCTGCGTGCAGGCTCTGCGCTACGATGGCGCTGTCGAGTAGTGTAGTACGGTGCGAAAGCTCGATTCTGTGAGCGCCGTCGTCAGCCGGACACATATAGTAGACACATCTTTTTTTTTTGACGAGGCGGCGGCTCTTATCGCAACACCTTGGCCAAGGTCTCTCCGTCTCAGAACTCCCATGCAACGTCTTATGCTTTTCAAATATCGCCCTCGACGAATAGTTCGAAACAAGACAGGGACTTCTTCGATGTAGGAAATGGTGAAGGCGGTTCTGTCCCAGGCTGCAGTTATGGTCTGTCTCTCAGAAGCGAAGGTCCCCCCCTGGGGACTGTTCACAGGGTGCAAGACCTCTTTGCCCAGAGCGGCGCTGGCGGCTGGAGGGCACCTATGGCCTCCAAGGCAGATCCACGCGGCCCTACTGCTTCTCGTCCGCCCCTGAGGACGTGGTAACCTGCCCTTCTGACAGGCGAGATGCAGTCCACTTGGAATGCATTCCAATTCCCCGTCGACAAAGCCGTGGCTCAGACGATGGCAACCTGCCAGTCACAAAATACGGTTCCGATCCGGAAAAGCACCCCTACCAGCCGGTGGCACCCAATGGATGTCACAGTTTGGTACCTACTAGGTACGAGAACCACCCCAGGCCACCGCTGTGGTGGCAGGTCGCCCCAATCTTCGACATCAGGCATCCGCGCCGTACCGAGTTCTTTGCAGGAAGCGTTCGCCACAAGTCCGCTGGAGACGGCGACCACAGCCATCACGCCGTCAGGCATGAGTTCGAGGAGATTAGGATCCGGGACGGCCTCCACGGTGCCAACGCCCCTCGCTTGAGGCCCGCTGAGGAGGCCTATCAGCTTGGGTCCAGCTCTGGGACCCATCACAACCGCCGCCACACAGGGGACCGCTGGGCCGGCAACTAGGACGGCTCATACGAGCGACCTCATTATCATAAGAGCCGGCGGCCCGGGTGTGGCACTACCCACGGGTGCCCCTGAAAGATCAGCACTGTCACAACAGCCGCAGCTGCAGGCACCATGACGACCGTCATAACAAGGATCGTGTGGCCTACCAACGGGGATCTGAGCAAGTCCGCACGTGAAGAGGTGTGACGGAAATGGCTGCCGCCTGCACATGTTGTTGTGCTGTAGTGTTAGTATAGCTGGGGTAGGATAAAGCGTGCCGGGACGGGAGTGAGGTTACACGCATCATCTTGCTTGAGATCTGGGGGGGGTCGCTTTTCCGAATCAACGTCATCGTGGATGTCCATGAGGAACACTGATAGGAAACTGAGGCCCGATGAAGCTGAGCAGGAGTACTTGGTATGTGTCCTAGCATAGCCGTGCACACTCCTGAGACCAAACGTATAGCAGCCTGGAATCTTTCTGAATGGAGCAACCAACAATGCGCTTTCCACCATGTTCGTCTTCCCCATCTGTACACACGGCTGGAGCGGCATAGGCCCCTCCCCGTCGTTCCCGAGAGGCGAGCACAAGACCCAAGTGTCTATGCCGGCGCAGCCACTATTTAGCTGCGGCCCTCGCTTCCCACGCGGAGACTGTGCCTGTCACGATCTTGGCCGAATCCGTACTCACGTACCGCATGCTGCAGGATGCTGCAGCGGCTCGCCTCGCGGGTCTGAAGCTGCGGACCGAGGTGTCCTCGTCGGAATAGCAGCCCGTCGCTGCCGACAACACACAGCGCACCAGGCAGGAAAAGAAGACTTGCAGGCCAGACGGCAAAAGATCGCACACGTCAGAGGCTTCGGGCCCGCTTCAGATCCTCTGAAAGAACCATCGTTGCTGTGTGCCCGGAGGTTTCAGTCCTTCAGACCTGAGGAGACATTGTCGGGAGAAGAGACAGGAGGTGGTTGAGGTCCGTAGCTGTCTCGGAGGCAGCTTTCCCAATACTCTCAGTTGGCTCTAGCGCCTGGGGTCAACTCCAACCCTCCATCCACACTTAGGCCCGAGTCATTATGTATCGTTCAATGTCACTGCGTATGCACGCTTGACTTTGGTAAGGGTGGTAAGGTTCCTCTCATCTGTCATGTCTGTCATCTATCTCATCTCTTCTTCTTCGTCGTCATTTGACCCCCCCCCGGAGCGGGAGGGGTTATATCTTGTAGATCAGGTCATGGCGACCTCTCGGCCCGCTACAGATATTATCTGACTCCGTTAATTGTGCTAGTAACTCTCAGGGTATCTCATTATTGCTAGCCAGGGATTATGTGGCTTCTATCTAAGTCTCTATCTCTATAATTACTTTTGAAAATAGCTCGCTATAGCTTCGCATCCCAGTGGCAACCCAGGAACTGTCCCAGAATTATCTAGTAATCATATTCATAGCAAAGGTAGCCTCCCTGCACGTTCATGACCTCTCGGATCTCAATGTCGGGCAGGATGTCCGAAACGCTGAGGACATAGTCGAGTGTCGTGTTGAGATTCACGGAAGCTGGCAGCATGATGTCGTGTTCTTCGAAAAACGTGTAGTTCCAAGCATTGCCAGACATGTCAAACAGACGTGAGGACGCGTTCGCCGTCTGCCACTTCCACCAGAGGCGGTCGAGGTAGTTGTGGTGCATGAAAAACATCGGGTCACCTGCAGAGGCGTAGATATCCGCCATCTAATATCGGCACAAGAAATTCGGGTCAGTTATGGGTTCGTGCAACTTCGTCCACCTCTGAAGAAGGGAGAGACAAGAAAAGCAAGTTTTCTTCCCGAGTGTGGTGGGAAAAGGAGAGGAAAAGGAACTCACAATTCCTCCACTGGCGTTATGGCCCGCGACGTGTGGGCTCGTGTTGAAGTCCACCATGCAGTTGAAGTAATGATAGTAGTCATTGTGCACCGAACACGTCTCAATCTTCTCCGTGCCCATGTACTGGATATACTCAGACGTCCAGCTGCGGTCGAGGCAGTACGCGGAGTTCGTCAGCCCGGGCCCGATGTACATCGTGGTATTGGCAAAGGCTCCGTCGACGAGACAGCCATCCGCGCCGGTGCCGTTGCCGCCAAAGGACTCGGCAGACCACATCTCGGACCGGAAAAGGTCGCCCACATTGGCGTCGGCCTCCTCGTCCCACCAACTCATGGGCCCCGTGTAATTGCATTCGGTGCGCAGGAGGGTCTCGTGCGTGTGCATGTAGAAGCGGTGCCAGGGGAGGAATTGCCCCTGGGGTATATGGTGAGTGAGAACGCATGTGCCCAAGTGGCATGGTGGTTGCTTACGACATTGTGGATGATATCCTCAACGTAGATTCCATCAAATGTCACGTTTTGAAAGGAGCGGTGCAGAGCCTGCAGGTCACTCCAGCGGTTGGTGACGCCGTCGAGGGTCGTCTGGGCCGGGAGGTTAAAGAGACACTTCTCAGCGGTGAGGAACGCCTTCTTCTCAGACGTGGACATGTTACGCCATTCCTTACGGACGCGGAGATTGTCTGACGAGCAGGTCCCGTTGAAGAAGGTGGGCTGGGTGGAATTTGTCCGAGCAGCAAGATCGCTCGGATGAATAGCCCTTGGGACGGAGGCTGCTTGGGTGGAGGCTGCGGCAAGCAGGAGGGTGATAATGAAGGGATGCATGGTGGTGAGGACAAGCCTGAGCGGACGGCGGTGCCAGAAATTGAGGGAACGATGGTCAACGTCTTGCTTGGTGGCCGTGGGTTTCTGATCCCGCTGAGTATGTTGGAAGGAGGAGGGCTCCACTTATATACTCTCCCCCTTCTGCGTAGGATCTAGACAGCAGTGCCCCTCCTTGATACGGAGCCAGGCAACGTCGGTCAACAAATGCCTCCCATCTCCGTCGATGATTTATGAGATATGATCGCTTAGCCTCAGCTGCCTGTCGACCTCTCCAAGTCCCGCTCCCCTATTATTAGGCATGCACCCGCCATGTTGGGTTGAAAAAGAGAGGAAAAGAGGGTCCCGGTCATGTACTGTAGTCCCTCCACGGAGTTAGCTCGATATTAGTGAAGCGCCTAGACCAGTTTCCCACGAGTGCCTGGCGAGGATGATTTGAAAAGGTCCAACACCACAGTAGGAAGGTCGCCGAGACCCATGCATGCTCCTGCTCGATACTCAAGAATAGAAAGCGGCTTGTGTGGTGGAGGTGGCTCGGGACAGCAGAATCTTCAACATCCACGCAGCCTCGCGCCAGGGGGGACCCGGCACGCGCGAATAGCGACACAGCCTGCTAGGTACGTAGTATCTCCATTACTAGGATTGCGCAGCGACACCGGCGACATCCTCTATTCCTTCATACGGACCAATGTGCTGAAATTACGCGGAAAGGTGGAGGACTTGAAATCGCACGATACCCGGGTATTCCCGGGTCATCTCGAGGTGAGCAGTGCATTCATCGAATTCGTCCTCCTATGGTGAGAAAGCCTTGGACGTGATCCGGAGCCTCGAACTCTATGATGCCCTGGCAGATAGACGTGCATACAAAGCAGTCCCTGTGACCGCGAAATGTTCGGTGGGGATCTTGAATTTCTGAAGGGCTACACGCTGGAGGGGTGGAACTTTTGTTATCGTGGATACCTCTGGCCCACTCTTCCTTTCCTCGAAGAAGATCGGCATGCTCGGAAAGGGCCAGGCCTCCGTGCAGAGGAGCAGTGAGACCCTGTACACATGTGTGGCCCTGGACGGATCTGGCCGGATCTACTCTGAACATACCAGTATCTGGGATACTACAGATACAGTTCTTGCTGATCTCACTTGGCACAGCAGCTTAAAGTTCAGCCTCGTACATCCACTGAGTCGAAACATGAAGGAATATGTACGCCTAGCCAGCGCCAAAGCCGCCTCACAGGCCTCGATCTAGTAGCAACAAGATACAAGGAAGCTGACTTGTTTGATAGGAGATCTTGCGTTGCTCTTCCTGAAATTCGACTTCGACTAGGTACATTTCTACTGAGATCCCAGCAAGACTACCAGTGCTTTGTAGAATCATCTAGCCTGACTCCACACCGGATCAGATAAGCCCACACGGATCAGATAACGAGTCTTCTTTTCTACTGAGTATTTCTTATGCTTCGTTTTCGCTCTTAGTGTAATCATGAAAGACCCGCCCCCACTGACCGAGATCGACGGGAGTACACGTCATTTCCCGCGGTATCAAGTGGACACAGACGGAATATAAGTACCAAGGCCGTCTACAGGAGCCAATGAATTGGTGTTTCGCTAGATTTACACTATGCCATGGTTGATCAAAGCCGGCGCTACGCAGTGGGGAAGGACGACTGGTCCGGTGGGGATGGTCTTGAGTAATACCTCTCTTCTGCCTTGAAATGAACTTGGACGCAATCCGATTGCGGACTATGTAGTCACTGGTAGTATACGTTTTGATGAAGCTATGGCCCGTTGGACAACTAGGTCTTCGAAGGCAAAAACCAGGGTTCCCTCCCATTCTACTTTGAGTCAAAAGGCTCTGCAGCTAGCAATTTAAAGACCTACAGAAGACGCTACTAGGAACGTACAGCCTCGCTCAATGCCGAGTTTCCGAGTAGCAGGTATAACGTTGGTCTCAGCGGAAACGGTCCGGTCCCGAGCATGCCCGTGCAGGGAGCTGCTTGGCAAGACCCATAGCTATAAGACAGCTGGGGTCTCTGCAGCCGGGTTCCTTAGTTCAATATCCTCTTCATCCTCTAGGCCTCCATCATTACACACTAAACGGACGTCTCACAATCTTCAATGAGAACTTCCCAAGATGTGACTCCTGGTCTCCTTAGAGATGGGCCTTTAATAGTTCGCGATAAATTCGCCTTGGTAAGAGAAGATTTAGATAGCACCGTAGATGACGTGTCTCTGAGCTTGGAATTTAGCAACAATAAAATAAAATAGCGGATTTTATCACTCGAGCCTGGCATGGGGTGCATGGCTTAATACGTATATTACTTGATGGCGCCCTTTGTTGTTGCTTCGGGAGCCGAAACCTGTTTTTCCAAGTAGCTCTGGAAGAAGACCACTCTCAGCTAACTGGAAGTGGTCTTTTAGTCCATATCTTGCGTGGTCTATCAGGTCTTGGATCTGAAAGAGAGAACGGAATGGTTGCGCTTGCTGGATCTACAACAAGAATAGGCCACTATGGCATTAATTAGATGAAAGCTCGTACATTCTTTGTTCGGGTTGCTGAATGCAAGACTTATATTATCTTTCCTATCCGTAAAACTGGCGATGTTTCTGCTATGTTCAACATTGGCATTGCCTCTTGGATTTTATATATAGCCGGGCTGTAAAGGCTTTGGTTATGTGACTTTATTCGCTCGGAATACTAATTGGGCTTGTCGTCACCGCTATGGTAGTGATCTTATTGTGAGCTGAACTTCTCGGGGCAGAGGATGTTTGACCTGTCGCAGCTCTGCAAGGAGTGAGTATTCCTAGCTCGCTGGAAGTGACCTTCAGTCACGGTCTTGCACATTTTGCCAAAATATCGGGTTGAAAGGTGTCCCGTATTACACACACCTACTAACTATAATAATACGGTAGGCTTAGATAGCATTTAATCATTGGTAAATTATTAACCAGCTCCACGGCAAAATGTCCTTACACGACGTCCTCTCCTGCATACTGGAACGAATCTTCTCGTATATTGTTAGCGTGCTCATCGCATACGGAACTCTGACGAGCACTTATCTCGATCTTAAGTCCTTCGGGCTCGCTCCTAACTTTCTATCCGAACCCTCTGCTGATGAAGACAATCCGACCGTCGCATGCCCTGTACATGTCGACTGCGTAGCTTTAGATAGGGGCGATAAAATAGTCTATTATTGTCAAATGCCGTGTATTGAGAACTAGAATTACACTCAACCACTGACTTGTAGTCCTGAATTCATTTGCGTAGACGCGGTGACCGGGACTACGACAGTCCCCGCCCCTACTGAAACCATATATCTTGTCATGCACCCCGGCGAGGTCACGAGAGCTTTGGACGGCTAAGGCACTTTATTATGGGAGACTTTTCCCTCGATCTTCTGGTGGCCTCCTTGGAGCTCCAGTGCTATCGTCTTCGCGCAAATATGAAGGCTGACAATGTGTCTCGGCGCCACCATACGTCCCGCCAACCAGCAAGGACCTTCGAGTGTGGCGCGTCCAAGCCCGAGTCTTAATCGCTCCAGGAGTAGAGACGATGGGAGTTCTAGATCCTCCATCTTTTTGCCCGCCATGAGTTGCTCATAGCGCAAGCAACGTAATTTCGTCCCATCAGCCCATAGGAAAGTTCCTCGTTGGATCTATTTGGAGCCCGTCGTGCTCACAGTGAGCTTTCATTCTGCATACCCATCATAAGCGGTAAGGTGTTCAAACCTGTCTATTGCCTCTGATAATCGCCTTCAGGCTTCGAAGGCCCAAGAGAAGCCATGAGCGAGGACTCAGTAGAGGTAAATATCGGCGCCATCGGACATCTCCGGATCTTACGTTGAGTACTGTTTTCTGTAGATACAGAGAATGCGGGCTGGGAATACAAACACAAATACAAGATAGAAGAGTAGAGACAAAATTGAAAAACCAAAATCGATTTTCAGAATCGTGCCCTCTTGCCATGGCCCGCCTGACCCCTGTGTCTCGCAGCAGCCAAATTAGGCAAGTCAACGCCAGCGGAGCCGCAGGCGGCAAAAGTGGAGATAACGTTGATCAGAGAGCCCATCATCCAATCTAATCATCCGCCGGCACATCTCCCACATGTCTCATCCTTCGAGGTCATTGAGCAGCACTCACGCAGCTTCGACCCCCGTGAAAGCCCAGGCGTTATTCAGAAAGTACCGGACAACATGAGGTGCCAGGTCGTGCATGCAATTGGCTTGGTCTGCTCAGCCTTCATATCGGGATGCCATGCCTCAGCAGACGCCTCAAGGAGCCCTCGATTTCAGACACTTCCTCCCCTACGAGAGCAGGCAAAGATTGTGAATTCCTGGACGGAGGAGCGCAAGGCCCTCATTCCGAAAATACTGAAGAAGTATAATGTCGATGCATGGCTTGTACGTATTCTTCCTAATGCTTCAGGCATTCAATAGCAGCTGCTACCTGCGCACGAACTTTAGAGCCCACGCCGGCGTGTTGCAGGGCTCGATGGTGTCAATGCTGATATCTCTACAGATAAGCCAACGTGAATATGGCGAGGATACGGTCTTCTGGGCGCTTAAGGACTTCACACAGTTCTCAGCCCGTCGTCGTACCACGCAACTATTCTTGGCCAACGCTACGGGAGGGTCCCCTTCGGCATATTCCTGGATTGATAACACCCCTCTCGTGTGGTCTGAGCTGAGGTCCATACTCAACGAGCAGCAACCTCGCAGTATCGCGCTGAACACGCACTCAGAAATCGCCTTTTCCGGCGGCCTGCATGCTGGCGAAAGGAACGCTATCGAGGCTGCTCTCGGTAAGGAGTGGACCGATAAGTTCGTCCTTGAGCCCATGATCGCCGTCGAACTAATCGCCACCATGGTTGATGGGCGCCTTTATTGGTACCGTAAGATGATGGAGACGGCCTGGGCGATCATAGAGGAGGCTTTCAGCAGCCAAGTCATCCGGCCCGGTGTGACTACCGCCCAGGACGTGGAGTGGTGGATGAGGGAGAAGATTCAAGAGCTCAATTATACCACGTGGTTTCAGCCTAGCGTGTCCATCATGACTGAGAATGACTGCAGCATGTGTTCTTCGTCGGAGGAGAAGGGACAGATGAGTTTGTTAGATGAGCCTGACGCCTCTACACATTTGATTCGATTCGGTGATATCATTCATTGTGACTTCGGTGTAACGGCTTTGGGGCTTAACACAGATACGCAGCACCTCGGATATGTGTTGCACCCAGAAGATACCGAAGCGGATATTCCCGAATCTATGCTCGAAGGGCTAAGGAAAGTCAACAGACTTCAGGACATGGTCCGGGACCATATGAAGATTGGTCTGAGCGGCAACGACATCCTCAAGAACATTCGTGCCCAGATGAAAGAGGAAGGAATTGAGGGCAAGATCTACTGCCATGCCACAGGGGAATTTGGCCACAGCGCCGGGACACTGATCGGTAAGTCTTATTCGACCATCCATTATCACAAAATCTGAAGCGGCTCTTAACGGCTTCTTCAGGAATGACGAATCTTCAAGACGAGGTGCCTTTCTTGGGAGACTTGCCTCTACTTAAAAACACCTATTACAGTATTGAGCTGTATGCCGAACACTATCTCCCAGAGAAGAATATGACTGTTAAGTTCCCACAGGAGGAGGATGTGTACTGGAGCGAAGAGACTCAGTCCTGGGAGTGGGTATATGGTCGACAGTCCACCTATCTCTTCGTCCACTCCGCCGGCGATCATCCTCCAGTGCGGAATGAACCCGAGCTAGAGCTTTAGGACAGCTGGAGGTGCATAACATATTTTTACAGACCGGACTTCACCTATTTCAGAGATTCTGTGCCTGGAAATGATCCGGCTTTAATACATTCTACTGCCGCCAGGCTAGGGATTATCTAAGTAATTAGCCTCTACCCATATAGTTATCATCATGAGGATCCTAAAGGCACACCGCGTTCTATATCTAGGCAAAGCTGTATAAAGGTAAAGGTGCATGTGATCTGCAGTTTACAGACCACATAATGCAGTTTTGAAGACTCACCATTGCCGGCTTGGCCAAGCCGAGGGATTAGAATACTGTATATTCTGGACATCTTTCTACTCCCTCTCTAACCCAACTTACATTGTACTCATAATGTGTTCCGCACACAGGTATTGTATGCGTAGTACCTGGCGACTGTTCTATGCACTTACTCGGTACGGGGAGAGGGCGCTCTGCATCTTTTACCCGAGCTTCATCCGAATTCCCTTTACTCCGCGCTCCCGCGCATCCGTAAATCCTGACTTGAAGCTGCTACTTCGTAGTCTACATCATGCCCGGAGCTTAATGTCGTGGCAGGTGCACTCTCTTGGATTTTCCAATATGATTTCCTATTAAGGCTCCTGCTAGTGTAATTAAACGCAGCCTGAATCATGAACGAAGAGGTCGCATTGTACGGACGTACTCCTGCTTATGCTGAGCTTCGATCTACTACTAATTATGTGCGGTTTGCTCCGGTGCATCCGGAGACGACCAGTTCAGCTCAAGGTACTGTTTAGGATGCTCATTTCAGGCAACAGCGGGTTCGACTGGCTTGAGAGTGCTTTGAAAACTCGAAACAAGACGATGGCTTGTGGATTCTAATCCTTCCGGAGTCACAGAGCTCCGACAAAGCCCGGTGTGGGTTCCCCATGGATGGAAAGACGTATTGCCGCGGTTCACATGCCGCTGCTAGCTGTTTCCTGTTCCCCGCGGTAATACCCCCGTTATCTCTTTACCGCTTTTCTTTGCGGCTTTTCTGCAGATGATAATCATATTCTGAGCATTTGGCTCTCCTGGACGGCTGGAAAACATTGTGTAGAGCTACAAAGTCGTTCTGGTACGAGATATTGAGTGTTCATCTCCCGGCATTGTCTGATTATCAGTCTTCGCCCGAGTCTTGGTATTCTGGTCCATTAATAACCCACCAAGTCGTCGTCTTTCGGAGCCATCCAATTCTTGGTCAGTTCTTTGCTCGAGCGACAAAAATGGCTATTGGAAGCATTGTCAATCACCTAAAAACGATCACAATCCTCGCAGCTCTTCTCTGCGCCCCACCTAAGCTATTGAACCGATACTTCGGCGCGAAATTCACACAGAGCACGTGGCCGACAGTTGCGAAGCCGCTGATCAAGATACTCCTTGGCCTCGAGGTAGTGAGAAAGCTCAACACCTCACTAAACATCTTGGCGACCAATAATTGGCGTGTCTCATCCTCTCCTCCTGGAGGGAAGTGGGACTGGCCCAACGAAATTGCAGTCGTGACGGGAGGATGCGGTGGATTCGGTCTGGCGCTGGTGGAGGGTTTGACAGCTAGAGGCGTGCGCGGCGCTGTCCTCGACGTCGTGGATCCCCCACCGGCGATCAAGTCTAACCCGAAGGCTGTCTTCTTCAAGTGCGACATCACGTCGTTTGACGCCGTGGCCGACACCGCCGACGCTGTACGCAGGGAGATGGGCGGCGATCCCTCGATTCTGATCAACAACGCTGGAGTGGCAAAGGTCAACACGCTCCTCGACATCAGCGAGGGTGACCTGCGGACAGTCCTGGGCGTGAACCTAATGGCGTTGTGGTTCACGACGAAGCAGTTCCTACCCGCCATGATACGCAACAACAAGGGCCACGTAGTCACGGTCGCCAGTCTGGCCAGCTTCGTTACGCTGGCGGCGTCGATTGAGTACAGCGCGACCAAGGCCGGCGCACTGGCATTCCATGAGGGCTTGGCGTGCGAGATCAAGCATTTCTACAAAGCACCTGGTATTATCACGACTGTCGTGCACCCGGACTTTACGCGTACGCCTATGACGGAGCCGTTTGCAGACAAGATCGAGAAGCGAGGGGATATGTTGAAGGTTGAGGACGTCGTAAATCCGATCCTGGCGCAAGTTTTCTGTGGTAGGGGCGGGCAGCTTGTCATACCACCGCGTCTAACCCTCCTCCGTGGTCTAAGAGGGTGGCCTAGTTGGCTACAGGAGCTGCTTCGCGATCTGATGGGAAAGTCGGTAGTCCCGTCATGAGAAAGGAAGGTCTACATTGTCATGCTATCAGTTGAGGCTTTTTCAAGTTTGATCTCCTGATTTCATGAGTTATAGCAACCTAACATCACTCTTATATACGTTTTGAGTACGCCGTATATATCACGGCACAGTAATCGTTTCGTTCAGCCTCAGATCCCTACTCGACGCCCCGACACTGATGCTGAAGCTGCCCTGCGGAACGATCCAGTTCTGACTAGTCACGTCCCAGTAGCTCAGGTCCTTTCTGCGTAGGTTGAATGTGGCCGTTCCACTCTCACCGGCTGCGAGTGAGAGCTTGTCGAATCCACGGAGCTGCCTGGGTGGCGAGGCCGGCGCGCCTGCTGGCAAGCTTATGTACAGCTGCGCGGCCTCAGCACCGGCGACGGAGCCGGTGTTGGTGATAGTGGCCGTCACTGTTGCAACGTCATCGAAAAGATCTGTTCGTCCACCTGGTGCTGTTGCACCTGTTGCGGGACCTGACGCGGCGGTCGAGGTTACAGAGATGTTCCCGTACGTAAAGCTCGTGTACGCTGTTATCACATTAAGTATTCAGTGAGTGCACATTACCTCCTTACACTAGGAAGAACACTTACACAATCCAAAGCCATATTCATACCGTGGGCTGATATTGCTCTCATCGAAATGCCGATAATCGATGTAAAGTCCCTCCGGATAGCTATCATCGCCACTTACGATGGTCGAGGGATAATCTGTGGTAGCCTTGGCGATAGTGTACGGGAGCTTTCCAGACGGAGTGTTGTCGCCATACAGAATGTCCACCAGAGCATTGCCACTCTCCTGAGAGCCCAGGCCTGCCCAGACAACAGCCTTGACACCGGGTAGAGCTAAGATCGACTCAAGAATGACGGGGCCGACAGTCTGAACCACAACGATGGTGTTGTTGTTGCTCGCCGCTACAGCTTCGACTAGCTGGTTGCCACTGTGCCAGGGATCGAGATTGTTCCTGTCACCAGCGTTGCCTTCAACTGTGATGTACCCCTCTCCGGAGTCTGACGTTATGACCACAATGGCGGCGTCAGCTCCGGAGACTGTGCTTGATACACTACTGGTGTCGTCGCTGCTGCTGAGGCTCAAAGTCGTGCCGTCTGCGGATGTTCTGTTCTTCAAGGCATCATATGGGGCAACGAGGTAGGGATAATTGGTCGTGCCGCTGCCCCAACCCATACCCAGCGTCCCGGTGTCACATCCTCGATCCGTACAGGCATTGGCGCCCGCAGGGTTCACGACAGCGGCGGAGCCGACGAGTGCAAGCTTGGTCGGCTTCTGGAGAGGCAGAATGGAGTCCGTGTTCTGTAGTAGAACTATGCCGTCCCTGGCGATGTCTCGGACGTTGTCCGCGTGGTTGGATTGGACGCTGGCCTGGATGTTGATGGCGGGATATCCCGAGTCTTGACCAACAAGATACCACGCGGCCAGAATCCTGGTGACCATATCGTCCACACGGCTTAGGGGCACCTGTCCGCTGTTCACGGCACTCAGGAGCTGTGGCCCCCAAAGTATCGTGCCTCCATTATAATCGCTTCCAGGCATCGTCATGTCCATACCATTGACGGCTGCTGCGACGGTCGTGTGCTGGGCGTCCCAGTCACTCATCACATAGCCCAGGAATCCCAGCTCGTCTTTCAGCAGTTGGTTCATGGTTCCGTCGTTCTCGCAGGCCCAAGTCTCATTTATCTTATTGTAGGAACACATAACGCTTGCGACACCAGCATGCACCGCGTCCGCGAAGGGCCATAAGTACAGCTCGTGCATAGTACGGTCGTCCAGGTTGCTGGACATCGTGTCGCGGTTTAACTCTTGCTCGTTGAGGATGTAATGCTTCGCTGTTGCCTGGACTCCACTGCTCTGCATCCCCGTGACGGTTTGTTCCATGGCGATTCCATTAAGGTAAGGATCTGGTCCGAAGCCCTCCCAGATCCGCCCTCCTTGTGCATTCTTACCCAAAGGACCGGCCACAGGCCCGAGAAGGACGTGGACACCGCAGCCCTTGGCCTCCTCACCCATGTACTGGCCTCTTTGGCGGATCAGGTCGATGTCCCATGTTGCAGCAGCTTGAATCCCGGGGGTGAACGCGGTGACGCTTGTTCCATATCTAATGCCTAGTGGCGAGTCTTGGAGACAGAGTTCTGGGTAACCGATGGAGGAAATGGCGGCGGTGTTCCCTACGCAGGGCCCCTTGTTCCAGCCTATTCCCGTCACTATATTCACCTTGTCCTGAAGGGAAAGCTTGGCGAGGGACGTGTTCGCCTTCGAGTATGCGGCGGACCAGTCGAATGTTTGGGCGGTGGCAGGGACTGTGAGCACTAACCCGAAGGTCAAGACGAGTTGAGGTAGGGACTGCATAGTGGACGGGTTGTCGTATAGGGACTATCACCACATACAGCGGCTTCCAAACCTACGATTTAGGACAAGCAGCGACGCGAGGATTCCATTGTCTATATATCACCGCACTCGACCTCCACCTAATATTAATGCAGAAAGAATGCTTTCCTGTTTATGGCCATGCGGTAGTTGAGAATTCAGCCGGAAGTGGACCCTGCCACCTAATAATTGGTCTCGGGTCAAACAAACTTCTCGGATCTTCAGCAGCTGAAGATCTGATTTTAAATTCCGGTCACGTTTTGCCTCGCGTAGCTACGATGGCAAGTTGAGTCGGTGCTGGTGGCCCCATTTGGTTTAGGCAGAAGGTTGGGTGACCACCCCAAGCTTCTTGGCTTCCAAGGTTTGCTGGTCGTCTGTGGAATAAAGTCCCGAAGCATTAATGCATACCATGGTCGACTATTGCATTGCGGGCCGCAAAGCCACCTGGGATTCAGCCAGTATCGAATGCAGGCAGAGACAGATTATTGACGTAGGTGAAGCCACGATAACAACACTTGCGCATGATTATCTAGCGGGGGTGTTTGGGCGGGGATTGACGCTGCTTAGTGCCCCATTGGGCCTCGATTGTACATACATCCACTTGTAACAGTAAAAGGTGTGCCTCTGTAGTACACGAGAAGCCCGTCAACGTTGCACAGCAGATTCTCGGTGGAAAGGGAAGCAATTTGCGACTCTCTTCATTAATAGCCCGATATCTTAAGTCTGGGTGAAGTGTCTCCAACCGCAGCATCTGATTGCTCGAATTTGAATCGATTAGGTCACCCTTTGACGCTCTCAGAATTATCCAAGGGCGTCCCTTTGCAGGTGTGCTTTCATCGCAAGACGAGCGACCCCTTTCCCGGTTTTCGCGCCTCGGGAATTATCTTCCTGGAAGTAGATAGGAGTGGGAAATCCTTGAATTAAAGAACTCTGGGGTACTCGCTAACATCGATAGATCTTGGGGCCATTTTATAAATTGGACATAGAGATATCTCGTCCAGTACTAATATGACTTCGAAGACTATTACTGCACACTATTTTTACGACTGAAGCCGTTTCTGTTTTAAAACAATGCTCGATACCCGCCGAGAACCGTGAACACAGTCAGATTACTGAATAAAAGCAGAAACGCTCAGTCTCCAATCTTTTAGATTTGGAGACACCTGCACAGGAGATAGTAGGAATTGTTCTGCTGAAGGTGGTTTGTCTCGGTGTCTTTACCACATGACCTGCAGTGTGTGAGCTGGAGGCTTTCTCTCTCGATAAGAGCGGAACCTGTAAGAGATAAATCGGCTTCTGTAGAGATTCTTTCTAAATATTGATTTGGATATTGCGTGGAAATTTTAGAAAAGAAGGACTCGCGAGTAGGCGGAAACAATCAAATGGGCGGCGTTGTCTAACGACTATTTATCATCCGATGTCTTCGAGGCGCTTGCCGAAAAAAGCTGGCACTGATGACGAGATGGCATACGACGGGAGGGGTTTACGAGGATGTCTTCAGACAGGATAATTATTGAGGGCATAGACCTCAGTCTTGGACATTCGCAAATGCGCACTACGCATCGCGCCCTTTGTGGAGTGTCATAGGTAAATATCTTGACGTCGGTGGAGCCGGCCTCGGGATAGGTGCCCCTCATGAACTCGATGACTCCCGATCCCGGGCCGCCACGACCATCCTGCACTTCTATATCAGCACCGGATCCCACTCATCATTATCTTTATCATCTTCAATTTGAGTTTGGTGGATAGTCTCTCTAGAAGATAGCCCTGTGAAGGCTCACTCTCACTTGCTATCTCTGAGTCAGCGAGGTGCACTCCAATGCGATTGGGCTCATCCTGATCTTACTCTGAGGGCCCAGTCTCGCATCCCTCAGTATCAAGTCGGAGGTGAGAGTCAAAGATCACAAGTCGTCAAGATGGGGTCATGCCATAGCAAGGTCTCGACACCGCCGCGCGGGTCGTTGAGATACAAGGAGAGCACACAATCAACAGTCGTTGGGAATGAGGACCAACCCGCGGAATCTCACAACAAGTCAGTGCCAGAGCTGCCCTTGGCGTTTGGCAAGAGCCTCCGGAAGGAATTCCTGATGGACGATGACTATCACAATCTCAACCATGGTACATAGCATGTCTCCCGCTCGATAGGCGCCTCGCTAACGAACCCCAGCCTCCTTCGGCACCCACCCCCTCGCCATCCACCGCCGCCGGCAACACTACCAGGCCCTCTACGAGAGCGCGCCCGACCCCTTCATCCGCTACACCTACCCGGAGCTCCTCGACACCAACCGCGAGGCTATCGCCAAGCTCCTCAACGCGCCCTCCGTCGACGAGGTGGTCTTCGTGCCGAACGCCACCGTCGGGGTGAACACGGTCCTGCGCGCCCTGTGTGAGTTCTGGACCGCGGACGGGCGCGACGAGATCCTGTTCTTCAGCACCATCTACGGCAGCTGCGGCAAGACGGTGGACTATGTGTCCGACTCGACGCACGGCCAGGTGCACGGCCGGGCGGTCGAGCTGGTCTACCCGGTGTCCGACGCCGAGATCCTGGAGCGGTTCCGGGCGGCGGTAGCCCAGGCCCGGGCCGAGGGGCGGCGGCCGCGCGTCGCCGTCTTCGACACCGTCTCGTCGCTGCCGGGCGTGCGCTTCCCCTGCGGGGCGGTGGTGCGGGCGTGCCGCGAGCTGGGCGTGCTCAGCCTCGTCGACGCCGCCCAGGGCGTCGGCGCGATCCCGCTCGACCTGACCGCCCTCGACCCGGACTTCCTGGTGAGCAACTGCCACAAGTGGCTGTTCGTCCCCCGCGCGTGCGCCGTGTTCTACGTGCCCCTGCGGAACCAGCACCTCATCCGATCGACCCTGCCGACGTCGCACGGGTACGTCCCGCGGGATCCGGCCAGGGCGCTGGCGAACCCCCTGCCGCCGAGCAGCAAGAGCGCGTTTGTCAGCCTGTTTGAGTACGTCGGGACGTTGGACAGCTCGCCTTATCTGTGTGTCAAGGATGCTATCGAATGGAGAGAAAGGGTGCTTGGTGGGGAGGAGAGGATCAGGGAGTACGTGTGGAAGCTGGCAAGGGAGGGAGGGGATGAGATCGCGAGATGCCTAGAGACATGGGTTATGCAGAATGAGGAGGGGACGTTGATGAATTGTGGCATGGTGAATATCGCGCTGCCTTTGGTCGTAGAGCCTGAGGCGGAGGGCCGAGCGGAGTCCTCTTCGGCTCGCGTAGAGAGCTCCCGGGAGAAGGAGGCTGATGTGGAAGGGGCCACTCCTGAGAACGCCCTGGGGAAAATCGGAGACGTGGACAGCAAGGCGGCAGCCATGCCAGCAAGACAAGGCGAGACGGTAATCCCGTTTAAGGATGCCGAGAGGATCTGGGAGTGGATGACGAAGGTGCTCGTCGACGAGTACAAGACGTTCATCCCGATTTACTACCACGCCGGTCGGTTTTGGGCTCGCTTGAGCGCGCAGGTATACCTGGACATGGACGACTTCGAATGGGCCGGCGAGACCCTGAAGGAATTGTGTCAACGGGTCGCGAGGAAGGACTACGATGCGTGATAGACCTAAAGACGGAGGCATCGAGAGTCAGCAGGCAGCTGATAGTCCAGGATCGTTGGTTGGGCGGCCTTGAAGCAAATTGGCGTGGCAAGAAGCGCCGGGGAAGGCCGAGAAGGGCACAGAGAGGGATGTTTTTCACGTCTTAACAATATATATGCCCTGCCTCTAGATAGACGTCATCGCCCATGCGTTTCCTCGCACGATGCTGCTTTGCAATCGCCCGGTATGTTCGTCAGATAATGCTCCCAGCAGAGACATCATGTACGGACACTGTAAAGGGTCGCCCGCCACTGATGTATTCCCATAATATACAATACTTCAGCATCCGGGCGCCAACCCTCCCCCTCTCTTTCGTCATCTACCACTTGGCCTCCTTGCTGTCCATGAAAGGCTTGAGAATGTTGACAATCTTCTCCAGGCCGGCCAGCCAAGGGTCCATCTGGCCCTGGAACTTCTCGGGTGGTGTGTCCTTGCCGACCTCCTTGTAGAAGTCATCGCGCTTGGGGCAGAAGCCCATGGCGGCGGAGAAGACCTTCTTGACGATGAAGCCGTGGTGGGGCTTCAGGGTCTCGCCGTAGGCGTTGGTGAAGGAGACGGAGAGCTCCTCGCTCGGGTTCTTGTTGTTGGCGCTCAGGGCCTGGTACATGAAATCGAGGCCACTGCCGGGGGGACGACATGTCAGGAAGAAGGCTCGTCGCAAAGATGGCGGGGACGTCAGATAGGAGCATACCGTGTCAGCCACAGGAGGCCCTCTGTCGCGGTGTGCTTCTTGCTCTTGAGCTCATTCTTGACGAGGTCCTGCAGGGTGGCAGACTCGGCGGTGGCCTCCTTGTAGCGAGTATCGATTTTCTGTCGGGGGGAAAGAGGCATTGGGTCAGTTCTGCGACCTGGACGGCTGTCTGAGACTGTCGGAGGGGCCTGTGGGAGGTTGCGCGCATACCGTAGCGTTGCCACTGATATCGCTCTTGACGGGAGCGAAGGCCGAAGCCTTCAGGTAGTCTGCAGCAGCGGATTCAGCATTCCGGCCCCAATTGCTTGCCCCCCGAGTGACTGGGCCAAGATACCGAAGATGACGACCAGCGACTCGGTGGCCTCGATGAACTCCTTGGTGGAGATGTTGTTGTTGGCATCGATGGGCACGTCGGCGAAGGACTTCTTGAACGCCGGGTTCTCGAAGTACGGGACGGAGGTATCAGCCATGGTGGATGGGTAGGGCGTGTCTGGTTGAGGCGCAGGCGGGCAGACAGGAAGAATCAGGTGGTGTCGGTCGTCTGGAGAGACAGAAGAGGCGAGGGGCTGGAGCTGAGGCCGGAGGAGCAGTGGAGGGAGGGCGAGGCGGTCAGAGGCTCATAAACAAAAACACATGGCATGCGATTAGGCGTGGAGTTGACACGAATTAGCATTGACAGCTCATTGCCCGTTTCATGCTCAGGTCAGGTCCAGACTGCGGGCTACGGGCGAGAGCTCTGGGCCCCCCTGCGCTGGCCCCCTGCGCTGCCCCCTGCGCCGCCCCCTACCCGCCCCTGCGTCCTGGGCCCCAAACGCCCATGCTGCCCCTCCCCAGCGCCTCCACACTAGCAGATCAGTGTGGGGTTGTGCCCACGATCCAAGCTCACCGTAACGCTGAAGAGGGGTCGAGCTCCCTAACACCAGGCGGCCTGATACCCGCGGGTCGCTGTTAGTGGTACGCAGACGGTGTGCTCGCCAGCTGGGCGAACGCGTAAGTATTTGAAAAGCCGTCCCTTATTCCGTGATCAACTCATTCTTGACTCGGGTGCCTCGCGGGCAAGCCCAGCTGGATAACACGGCATCTTCACACCAGACATGGGAAAGATGCCTCACATGCGTTTCTTTTTCTTCCAGGAATCTTGTCTCGAGGCACCCTGCCAGAGATTTATTCTCGCTTACTACATAATTAGGTAAAAGCAACTCTGCAATCCTTTCGCAGGCTTCTTCCTCTCTGCCTCCTCCGGCCACTGTCTGATGCGTGATTGATTCGATTCTCTGCCCAGTCATGGTCCTCCCTTCGCCCCGGAATCGAGGAAGCCCAAGCTGTCAAGATGGATGAGCCCTCGGGAGGACCTGGACTGCGATCCATCGATCCATCGGATCGCGGGCTGGAACCTGCAGCTGGAATATGACGAGTGCCAAGCGCATCTATCTTCCCTACCAGTACGAACGTACATACAGTAGTAGTACTTACTACCCATCCGGTGCCGAGTCCCCAGAGCCTCCTAGGCATGGTGGCATGCCAGGCAGGTTTCCTAGCGAGGCTCGCACGGCTAGAGGGCGAAGGCGCTGCGGTTAATATACTGTCACCAGTAATCCTTCCCGGCGACGGCTCAATGCGTCGGCCCTGCTAGATGAGAGCCAGGCACCGCCAGGGTCTCCTTTGACGTCATACGTTGGCCCTCGGTCCGCTCTGCAGGGGCGCAGCAGAAACATACAGGCAAGACACCGCGCTCACGATAGGCGCTGCCAGCAAAAGCCAGGGCCAAGGCCAAGAAGCATGGGCTCCATCCGCCGCCGGTGAGCCTGGGTTCCTGAGACTCGGCCTTCCTGTAATTATGGGACGAGATCTTACCATAGCACCTGTTGTTTGTGATGCCCTTCTCCTAGACCCGGCATCGCTTCCTGGTAGCCGTAGCCCATCGCGCCATCCCCTTCAACGTCGTCGAATGAATGACCTTGGCTGCACATGCCGCGGCCCTATACTTTAATCCAACAAAGCAAGCCGACCACGCCAGCTGAAGCCTTCAGAGCCCCTGACGGCACACAGGACACGCTGCAATCACGCTCACCAGCCAGTTGGCTTACCGTTCTTGAATTTTGCTGAGCAGCACTGCAGACAGCCCATCATGTCTCAATCCCACGAGGACGGCGACAGCACCAAGGACAAGTTCATGCAGCCCTTCCACGAGCTGAAGGAGAAGCTCGATAGCGCCGGCCTCCACGACCTCAAGGTCAATCTGATCCACAAAAAGTCTGGCTTCCGCAACCCCGCTCGACGACATCTGCTGACAGACAATGTAGGCATCAGATCGGAAAGTTTGCCAACTTGGTGAGGACATGACCCTATTCCTCAGAAGTAGGGCCCTCCCCCGCTGTGTCTAACAGGTGCCCAGTTCAATCCTCAACACCGTCATGACGAGGAACATGAAAAGGCCACCGACGAGAAGCGCAAGAATATCTGCGAGTCTCACCGGTTCCAGTCCTACTTCCCGGAGCATGACGGCAACCTGATCAAGTGGTACGTCGACGGCCGCGACTACTTCTGGGCCGTGTCCGAGGCCCTTGACAAGGCCAAGGAGATCATCTACATTGAGGACTGGTGGCTGTCACCGGAGCTGTTCCTGCGCAGGCCGCCCTATTACAACCAGGAGTGGAGGCTCGACCAGGTCCTCAAGCGGCGGGCTGAGGCCGGTGTCAAGATCTATGTCATTGTCTATCGTGAGGTAGAGGCTGCAATCACCTGTAATTCTGCGCACACCAAACATGCTCTCCAGGCGCTGTGCCCCGAGGGGTCCCCTGGTTACGGCAATATCAGGATCATGCGCCACCCGGACCACAACGTTTTGGAGAATGCCGCCGACATGACGTTTTACTGGGCTCATCACGAGAAGTTCATCGTCATCGACTACGAGCTGGCCTTCATCGGCGGTCTGGACCTGTGCTTCGGGCGCTGGGACAACCACCAGCATCAGCTGTCCGACCTACACCCTGAAGGTATCCAGAACGAGATCTGGCCGGGCCAGGACTTCAACAACAACCGCGTGATGGATTTCCAGAACGTGAAAGACTGGAAGCAGAATGAGCTGAGCAAGGCCGACTACGGGCGCATGCCCTGGCACGACGTCGCCATGGGCGTGATCGGGCCATGCGTCTACGACATTGCCGAGCACTTCATCTTGCGCTGGAACTTCGTGAAGCGCGACAAGTACAAGCGTGACGATCGCTTCGACTGGCTGGAGCTCCGCGGCCGGCAGGCCGAGAACGAGGATCTGGTCGGCGTACAGAGGCCCAAGCACCCCGTAGGCGACTACGTCGTGCACCCATTCACTCCCATGGAGACCAAGAATCTCGCCAACCGCGGCACCGTCCACGCGCAGATCGTCCGTTCCAGTGCCGACTGGTCTAGCGGTGTCCTGACAGACCACTCCATCCAGAATGCCTACTCCCACATCATCCGTAACGCGGAGCACTATGTTTACATTGAGAACCAGTTTTTCATCACCGCGACCGGTGACAAGCAGGCGCCAATTATCAACACTATAGGCCGGGCCATCGTAGACGCCGTCGTGCGCGCGGGCAAGGAGGGGCGCAAGTTTCGCGTGATCATCATGATTCCTGCAATCCCCGGATTCGCAGGCGACCTGCGGATGCAGGCCGCCACAGGAACACGAGCCATCATGGACTACCAATACAAATCGATCTGTCGAGGCGAGCACTCCATCTTCGAGCAGATTCGCAAGGAAGGTGTCGACCCCACAAAGCACATCTTCATCTTCAATCTGCGCAGCTACGACCGGCTCAACAAGACGATCGCCATCAAGAAGCAGGAAGAGCAGTCTGGGCTCAAGTACCAAGACGTGCAGCGCGCAGAGGCAGAGGAGATCATGGGCAGTGGTATCTACGGTTCAACAGATATCGAGGGCGGAAAGGACAAACACATGGGCCAAAAGGGCCGTTTCGACATCTTTAGGTCCAGGGGTGAGAAGCAAGCCAAGGAGCTGGCAGATAACCTCAGAGATGAACGCAAGTCTGGCTCTGCGGAGAAGCAGACGGACATCAAGCGTCGCTTCCAGGCCGCCATGCAGGAGGGCCAGAGCGAGTCCAAATCCAGCGCGAGCTTGTCGGCTTGCGCCATGGCAGGAACCGGCAAGATCGAGGACGAGGTGTGGGAGGGCGATCCTGAGGACGAGGTAAACAACTGGATTCAGGAGGAGCTGTACATCCACGCCAAGCTGCTGATTGTCGACGACCGGATCGTGGTCTGTGGCTCGTCGAACCTAAACGATCGCAGTCAGCTGGGTTACCACGACAGCGAGCTGAGTATCGTCATGGAGGATAAGCATCGCATTCGCAGCAAGATGGACGGTAAAACGTTTGAGGCGGGGTATCATGCTGCGACACTGCGAAGATATCTGTGGCGTGAGCATTTGGGCCTGCTACCGCCACAGCCTCTGGATGCGAGCAACGATGTCAATGCGATGCCACCTCACGAGAAAGCGATGAATAATATCTGGGACAAAGGCGAGTGGGCTTCATCCTACAAATTCGTGGAGGACCCGATGAGTGATCAGCTATGGAATACGTGGACGGAACAGGCGACAACGAATACAATTGTGTTCAGGCAGTTGTTCCACGCTGATCCTGATGACCACGGTGAGTCACCAGACTTGACCTCCCCCCCTACTCTGCGGATGGAATAGGATAAGAGTAAATATGCTGACATGTAGCACACAGTCAAAACCTTCGAGGATTACGACACATTCCTCCCGCCCAAGGGTGTCAAGGCAGGTCATATCTTCGACCGCATGATGGACCCGCAAGATATCCGTAAGAAGCTGGATAAGGTCAAGGGGCACCTCGTGTGGATGTCGCTGGACTTCCTGAAGGATGCCAATATGGCGGAGACGGGGCTGCAGGTCAACTCTGTCACAGAGAGCGTCTATACCTAAGTGAGCACTATCGTCGGGACTTGGGGGGATGGACCACCAGAACGAATTCCGGCTATTTTTTTTGCATTGGTTGTGTCTAATTACTTAATTATTATGCTCATATAACATCCTTTTCTGTTTTGCCGGCCATTCTGTAAAAAGGAGGCGTACTGGATGGCTCTGCGCATCCTATGTCTCGGCAAATTTGGCCACAGGCTCGGCGACTGTGTATCGTGAATCGCAGTCAGTATCCCCATCCACGCGGCTCCCGTCCCTGTCTAACAAATGGCTCATATAGTAGTTCCGTACGATCCTCAACTCGCCTCGAAATTTGGGACTGACCGTCTAACAGCCTCAGATCACTGTGGTGATATTGCCACAGCGATCGAGAGATCTTGGAATCACAACTCTAGTTCAACGTTCTACCTGGTGTGCTCTGGAGATGGCACCAACGGCCACAGATTGTGTAGGATGCCCAGCGACCCGATCGTGCACCTTCTCTTGTAAAGGGAGGCCATTGGATATAGTTGATTGTTCCTGCATCGAGGCTGGTTTTGATTGTCGCTTCAGGCGTACTCTTGTTGCAAGCCGTTCCTCAATGTTCCCGCTGTGGTCCTCGGCCTTGTGCCTTGCTCGGCGAAACACCCATCGTCTGGAACGCCGGCAGTCACCACGGAAATTCACCATCAATTCCTTGAGACAAGGAGCTACTGATTATTACGGGTTTGGTCGCTCATAATTCTTTATAAGTTTACAAGCTCTCTAGGGGAGAGCTTGAGGAGTCTTGGACTCATGACGAGGGCTTCTACACTAGGTATCGTGGAGCGACATCCTAGGTCCAGCTTATCTTGATACTTTCCGGAAAACGCTGGATCTCCAAGGCCTTGCCGCTACCTAAGACAACTCTAGCTAGCATCATGCGGACAATTGTTGTATCCTTGATGGCTGCGGCCATGAGCGCTATCGCATCGCCTCTGACGGACCCCCTTCATTCTCCACTGGTCGAGGAGCGTGGTAATTATGTCCTCAGCCTCTTGTCCTGAAGGTAAATCACTCACCTTTTTTAAAGCAGGTAAAGATATCATGGGAATCACCGAACAGGAGTTGACCAACTTCCTGCACTACGCCCAATACGCCGGAGCAGCCTACTGCGACCCCGTCGGAGGCAGGCCCGTCTACTGCAAAGGAGACATCTGCCCGGCGGGGAACCACAGCAATGCTACGATATACTCAGTCTTTCAGTGAGTAGTACCATATCGAAAGATAGCATGGTCAGCCACCGGAGTTACTGATCACGCCCCCAGCGGCATCGAGACCGACATCCTCGGGTTCGTCGCCATCGACTCTACCGCGCAGGAGATCACGGTCTCGGTCCGGGGGTC
Source organism: Chrysoporthe cubensis (assembly GCA_001282315.2). NCBI lineage: Eukaryota > Fungi > Ascomycota > Sordariomycetes > Diaporthales > Cryphonectriaceae > Chrysoporthe > Chrysoporthe cubensis. The sequence continues at coordinate 1,251,854 of LJCY02000008.1, read as the reverse complement.
CTCGTCCCTCAGCAACTGGCTCACCGACGTTGTCTGGGCGCGCCAGCTCACCGACATGTGCGACGGCTGTTGGGCGCACCTCGGCTTCCTCTTCGCGTACAGCGAGGTGGTCGACGCCGTCAACGCCTCGGTCGCGGCCGCGACACGGCTCTTCCCGAGCTACAGCCTCGCGGTGACGGGCCACTCCCTCGGCGCCGGGGTCGCGACGCTGCTCGGCATGCGCCTCCGGGACGTGGGCTACGAGCTCGACATCTACACGTACGGCTCGCCACGGGTCGGGAACTACGCGCTCGCGGCGTACGTGTCCCGGCAGCCGGGGGAGGAGTACCGCATTACACACGACGCCGATGTCATCACGCGCCTGCCGCCCATCAACAGGGAGTTCAGGCACACGTCCCCCGAGTACTGGCTCAGCCCGGGCCCGAGCTGGCGGGTGGCGTACGACGCGGCTGAGGTCGAGGAGTGCAGGGGCTATGCCAACGTCGACTGTGCCGCGGGCGCGCCGTGGTGGCTGCTGGACATCAACAGCCACCTGTACTACCTCGTGGCGATCAGCCACTGCGGGGAGGACGTGGCGAGGCTGTCGTTTGGTCCTGGCGTGGGTGACCTTGTGGTAACGCAGCCGCTCAACGCGACGACCGCAACGAACTCGAGTATCGATGGGATGGGTCCGTCTGCTGTTGATGCGTTGGCGATGTATGCCAAGTTGGACCAAGAGTACGCTCTTGCTCTATCGGAATTGGATGAAGATACGAAGATCGTGTTCTGAGGTAAGAGGTTCCATGGAGTAAGGCGATAGCTCTCGTGTTGTGAGATCATCCTTCTGGGTTCTGGTCGAATTGAAACAGTCCGCAGGACGGATATCCTTCAAGAAGATCCTTCAAATGTCTGCAAAGGCCAGCTTCTACATAGTCTCGGCCCTGGTTGTAGCAAGCTGCTTCCCATCTAGTAATACCAGTCCCTTATTCAATTACAGGATGGCAAAGGTGCTTCCTATTATATTAGTCAGTTCATACCGAAAAGATAGTCGATCGATACCACCCCGATCTTGAGAGGTCAGGTATAGCACCTCAATCCTTCCGACGTTCTACAGATTGCTCACATCCGTGGACCATCAAGTAAGTGCAATGACAGCCAGGCAGGATCCCGTACGCAGTTCAGCACTCACAATCATTGTGACTCGGGACAATTCAATTCACCCAGATCGACGGCCCGGACTTAATATATTAAATGCGTCTGATCAGCACTAAGTTGGGCCTCGCCGGGTAGTCGGATACCCCGATCCTAGTCACCTTCGAACATTACGGACTTTAGGAGTTGGGACATTATATTGGAAGCACACATTGGGAATTATTATAAGAACGACGGAACCTCGTCACTGACGATGTGCAATTCACCGAAAGCAGCAAGCAACACTCATCAAAGGTTACTCGTAGTGCACAAAATAAAGACATCCACCATGTCCACCAACGCCAGCACCCTTCCCCCTACCTACCGTGCCCTCCAGTTCCACTCCGCGAGCGAGCCGGCCAACATCATCACGAAACCCTCCCCAAGCCTCCCACCGGCCATCGGCACCGTGATCCTCAGGCCCCTGCACGCAAACATCGTTTCTTATACGAACGAGATCCTGCAGAACGGCAACCCGCGCGGCTACCAGTATCCGCTGCCCCTGATCCCCGGCGTCTCGTGCGTCGGGCGCCTGGTCGCCGTCCCGGCTGACGCCCCGGCGCTGAAGCAGGGCCAGCTCGTGATGGTGGACCCGGTGATCCGCGCGCGGGACCAGGAGGCTGGTGGCGCCGAGTTTCTCTTGGGGTTTCACGGTGGCAGCGGGCTAAGCCCTCGTATCATGGAGACCGCGTGGAGGGATGGTACCTACGCCGAGGTGGTGAGCGTGCCGGTGGAGAACGTGCATGTGCTGGACGAGGAGGTCCTGTTCGGGGGCCTGGGTTACAAGCTCGAGGACCTGGCACCGATAGCGTCGCTGGCCGTGTCGTTCGGGGGCCTAGACGCGGTCAAGCTGCGCCCCGGCGAGACGGTGGTGGTCACGCCCGCGACGGGAGGTTTCGGCGGCGGCGCGGTGCATGTTGCCCTTGCCCTGGGCGCGAGGGTCATCGCGATGGGCCGGAACGAGGGCGTCCTCGCTGGGCTGGAGACGCTGGGCAAAGGCAGGGTCGCCACTGTTACCATATCGCAGAGCGTCGAGGAGAACCTGGCTGATATCAAGACCGCCGCCGCCAAGCTGGGTAGCAAGGCTGTTGATGTCTTCTTCGAGATCAGCCCGCCGCATGTGGTCGATGGGCCGAACCAGACGGTGCCCTACCTCACCGCCGCTATCAAGAGCTTACGGAAGAAGGGACGCGCCGTGTTCATGGGCGGTATTAAAGAGGAAGTGGGCCTGCCCCTCTGGGATATGGCGCATAAATCCATGACTCTCCAGGGCTGGTGGATGTACACGCCAGAACAGCTTAAAGACCTCGTCCGCCTGGTTGAATCCGGAATTTTGCGGCTTGGTCCAGAGAGGGGTTACAAGTGCTCCGGCATCTTCCCGCTTGACAAGTGGGAGGAGGCGCTTGAAACGGCTGCAAGGGAGGCCAAACTTGGGAGTTTTACGGTGCTGGAGCCGAACCGGGAGTGACGGCAGAAGAAGACAGGTTTTACTACTTTTAATAGTGTTAGTCTTCAGGAGCCTGCTATGCCTCTTTCTCCTCACATTGGTCTTGGAATTGTTCCCGTGTGTATTGTGATGTTCGAGACATCGAGCTGGGATGAGGGCGCATCAATCACCCGTAGAATCCGTCCATCATTCGTACAATCGTACAAAATTTGTCGAAAGTGATACGAAAGCCGGACTCTGATGGATACAGCCACATTGAAAGATGAAGCACGTTTCGACGAGAAGGACATGCCTCAATATGGCACTGGTCGGGTGCATGTTGCCGGTGTTGACAACCCACAACACGGAGCCGGACCGGTGCCTGTCGTCAGCCTGTACAAATGCTGCGAATCATGGGCCATAATCGCATGATTGCGGGATCACCTGCGATGACGACCTCCCGTTCAGAGGCGGTCTGGGCACGTACTTCATCGACCTTCCTAACCGTTGAGGTGGCGGATTGCGTGATATCCTCCCGCAATAGCAACATTCCATGACTAGCTGGGTGGCCGCATAACAACGAGTCGGGTCTCCACTAGTGAGGGACTCAACGGCCGTGCTATCTCCGTCTGAAGGGGATCGAAAAGCTGCACACTGAGGTCTCTTGCATGCTCTGCGCCGATATGTGGAAGGAGGGTGGGTGGGGGTGTGGAATTCATGTGGCCTAGCTCACCTAACGTTATTAGCACGATGGGCAGATGCGCCGCAAGGAAGGGCGTTCATTAGAAATCCGGTATCCAGCCACTGAGGACCGCGAAATTGCACGCAATCGCTGTCCAAGATGGTGGTGATCATGCCTCTCCACCACTCCAAGTATACCTACCCCGCATAGTAGATAAGTTGAGCCATCTCTGGCCAAAGAGCGAAACCCGAGGGGGTTATGTTATAAAGCAAAGACGAAGAACCGCGCCCTCGACTGCCGAACCCTCGGAGTTTGGACGAACTGGTACAATTTGAGCAGAGCTATTCAGACGAGCTTAAGCATAGTTATTGCCACTTGTCTGATACTAAGAGGCATTCGAAGAGGCTGCTTGACATAAAACAGATCAACATGGCTCCCTCCGCCGTCGAGACGGTCACCGCACAGCGGGAGCTTCCCATCCTCAAGCTGCACTCAACGCAGTCCGGCACTGGAGACTACAAGCAGCTGCAGCCGCATGGCTTCGACAAAGAGGCCGAGGAAGGAAAGAAAGATGGTGTCGAGGGTGCTAAGGTAAGCATATCAGCTACCTTCGCCGAAGACTTGGGGCCTTTGACTGACCATGATATCTGCATCAAGTATACCAACTACTTGCCAACTTGGAACCCCGAACAGAAGTACCCACCCCTGACGCCATTCGAGCACTATGAGCACGGAAAGGATGCAGACTTGTCCTTCAAGGATCTTCTGGCGCCTGGATCGCAAGTTGTCGACCTCACGCCCACGATTGGCTCCGAGGTCCGTGGCGTCCAGCTGAGCAAGCTCTCGAGCGCGGGCAAGGACCAGCTGGCGAGGTACGTGGCAGAGCGCAAGGTTGTAGCCTTCCGTGGCCAGGACTTCGCGGATCTCCCCATCAAGGACGCGCTGGAATTCGGTGGCTATTTTGGAAGACACCATATCCATCCGACATCCGGCTCGCCTGCGGGCTACCCGGAAATTCACCTCGTGCACCGGTCCGCCGGTGATACATCGGCACAGCAGTTCTTCGAGACCAGGACAAGCTCGGTTGCCTGGCATTCGGACGTGTCGTACGAGGCTCAGCCGCCGGGAACGACATTTTTATATATCTTGGACAAGCCGGAGACGGGTGGTGACACCCTGTTTGTCGATGCCGTGGAGGCATACAACAGGCTGAGCCCGTTGTTCCAGGAGAGGTTGCATGGCTTGAAGGCAGTGCACAGCGGTATTGAGCAGGTCAATGCTGCCAAGGCAAGGGGCAGCATCGTCAGGCGGGAGCCAGTATACAACGCCCACCCGATTGTGAGAACTCATCCCGCGACTGGTCAGAAGGGAATCTACGTGAATCCACAATGTAAGTTCTCGGCCGAGGCATTAGCTTGGCTCAGAAGATCACTAACCTGAAATACAGTTACTCGTGAAATTGTGGGCATGAAGAAGGAAGAAAGCGATGTCCTCTTGAAGTTCTTGTATGACCATTTGGCGTATGGAGCCGACTTCCAGGCACGCGTCAAGTGGGAGGAGGGAACTGTTGTTGTCTGGGACAACCGAGTGACACAGCATTCCGCGCTGGTGGATTGGAAAGATGGACAGAGGAGGCACCTAGCTAGAATTACGCCTCAAGCGGAGCGCCCTTTTGAGACGCCATTCAAGGCTTGAGTTACACTAGGAATGAGATCGCCTGTCAATCCAGAACCTAATAGAGCACTAACGCGGAGAGTACGAGACTTTGGAGCGCCTTTGAGCGCACCCCCCCTCCCCCGAGCGGAAGTATTTTCCTGGATTGAGCAATGCTTCCACGACGTATCCGAAAGGATTTTGATTCGTCTTTAGCAAATGAACAACCGATGTTTTGCTGTCATAGTAGGAAGCTTCATGCGGGCCTAAGACAAATGCGCCCAGTGCCACAATACTTTGGCGAGCTTGTCTGTACAAGGAACGACCTCACATTGATTGGAAGAAAACACGTCCGCAGAGATGGCTGGGCGAGACGGTGTCGTTGGATGTAATCAAAATGAAGGTATCGTCAGCGAGCTCGGAACCCGGCTCTTTTTAGTTTCTTGATTTGGCTGGCTGTCGTCTTTGTCAGTGGTTGGACTTGAAGGTTTGTTTCGCTTTGGCGTCTTCCGTTGCTTGCGATACTCTCTCATGTGTCGTTCAAACACCGTCTCAACTGGGCTATCCGAGTCGTCGTCTCCCTCCGTTGTGATTGGAACAGTCGTGGCCTCCCGCTTGGCGGCTGAAGATGGCTTGGTTTCATCCGACATGGTCATGACCGATGCATAGTCAGGCGCGTTCGGCTGTGGTCTAGTCGCAAAACGTCTAGGCATGGAATACCTCTCAAGGTCTTCGTCATCATAGTCGGTGCTGTCGTCAACTTTCACTAGGGAAGAATCCGCGCAACTTTGATGAAAAGATCCTGTCTGAGACTTGGTATTGACGTGGCGGTTACTCTTCTCCCCGAGAGGCAACGATTGGCTTCTAGAGATGCTGTGCTGGCGGTTCAAGGCAGCTGCTCGCGTACCTGACACTGAAGAGACCATCCTGGTGAGGGGCACCGGTTGTTTCCTTGGACTGTCCATGAGCTCTTGCAGATTTGTGCCCGCCCAGGGCAGTTCATCTACGTCATCGTCCTCGGTGTCCTGAGCTCGCGAACGTGCCCTCTTGATGCCTGCGGCCTGTGTTTTCCTCAGCTTCAGCGCGGCGTGTTGTCTCTTCACATCATCTGTCATTGAACCGGTCACAGGCCGTGATAGAGACCGGATGGCATCAGCGTTCTGGTCTCTCGCCCGTTCTTTGAGGCGCTGGTACTCGGCCGCGTGAAGGTGGGCAGTGAATTTGTGTGCCATGGCGACGAACTCATCCTCAACCATGCGCCACATATCGTCGTGTTTGAGGCCTTCAATCATGAGACTATATGAAGGTTGTAAGATACAAGATGACTTGAATTTTGATACATTTGAAGATACTCACCTCTCTTGTATATGTTCTGGTGGACGCGGTTCAGGTGAAGGACGGCCTTGGCCCTCATCTGCGCTGTCATCGATGCCCTTGGGCGTTATCGGTGTTGGGGAAGGTTTGGACTGAGATGAAGATCCGATCGAGCGATTCCTGACGGAGGGAGGAGTCGCAGGTCGTGGTGACCTGATGCTGCTGGAGGTGGTGACCTTGTTGGCGGCCAAGCCATCTCTGTCTTTCTTCCATGGGAGCGTTCTGCCCATGCTTGATTCTTGAGAGGGTGTGTGGGACCAGTCCTGATGACAGACATTCGTGGATGGTGATACGGGATTAGGTCTTTCTGGCGCCAACTATCTCCTGGTTTGCGTGTTTTTAGAGCGAAAAGCAACCCCGGAGATGGAATTAAGACATTTACGACAAGGCAAGGCTGAGGCGAAGATGAACAAGGAGGCGAGGTTCAAAGCCATGTTGTGCTAAGACGCGATGTGCGGAGGACGCGGATGCTTAGATAATTTGACTCGACCAATCACGTCTCAATCGTGTATGTTGACGACCACCGCTGCTTGACATCGCCTTCATATTAAGTGAGCCTTGGCGACTGCGCCTTATACAGAGTTCTGAAGCTTTCTTATGCCTCCTGGAAATTTACTGAATGCCTGTGCGTGGACTGACTGAAGTTCGAATCTAATGCTGAGATTGGCTGGCTACCAAAATACCCAATGCCAGATGGTGAAGGATTAATTATTATTATGAGTCTAAAATGTGAGGAAGATTAAGCCATGGCGAGACTCGTCACTACTAGGCAAAAGACGTAGAATGGTGCCAGGTACCACAATACTCTCGTAACAGCTGAATGGTCCTGCAGCGCTCGTCGAGATGTTTATATCGCAGGCAGTCCTTCGCCGAGCTGATCCCTTGATCGCTTCAGCTACTCAAAGATGGAAATGCCGTCATGCTCTGGTTTAGTTCTGGGGAATAAATAAAATCTATGACCAAAAGCCCCAGGCTGACTGCAGCGGACGCAGTTAATAATAATCCTGGGGTTGTTTTTGGTGGGACTCGCCAAAGTTGCAGCTATAAGCTGGTTGTGAGCAGTCCAGGTACCGACTCGACTGTAGTCCGCGTTACTTAGCTCAGCTGGTAAAGCGTGAACTATTACTAAAATAGATTGCAGTCGAGCTGCGGAACCGGAGGGTCACCCGTTCAAACCCCGGCCCGGCAGGAAAATTTCCTGGGAGTTTCCGTGGAAAGAGGATTCAGGGACAGTACGCTCATGTGTGGCGGAAGTTCCCCTGACCAATATATCCTCCAGTACACTGGTCACCAGAAGAATTCGCAAAGCCCCCGACGATACAGAGCGGGCTGGGGGTTTTCGGCCTCCAAGAGTACCAAACAAGGTGCTCTTGGACGGAGCTTTTGCTATTTTTTTCCATTTTTCTTTTTTTTAAATCATCATCTATTTGAACATGCGTGTATGTCTAGCCCACCAGACTCGAGACTTGCTCCCTACTCATAAGATCGTTTTTTTTCCTCTCTGACAAAGACGAACAATAAGGAGCACCTTTTAAGGCTCAGCTATGGTCGACGGTAAGATTCAGAGCGCGCAGTGTTCCTCGACCTGAAGCCTGTACGGAGCACGCTTAATGCTTTGTAGCAGACCCTTCAGCAAGACCATGTCAATGGCAGCTAATATACCAAGTTCACGCTGTAGTAATGAGGAGCTTATCAATACTGAAAACACTGGTATGCCACCTGTCTTCATCAGTATTCATATGGCAAACCGGGGCTTAGACTTTGGCGTTCTTTCAATTCACGCCCGAATTTTTGCTCCAGCACTGTTCATATGAGTGGTAACATCCTCTAGAAATGAATTTATAAGGAACAAATTTACTGCTCTGACGAGCACTCACTTCAGCTCACAACAGACTGACGGGAGCTTGACCGCGAACTTTTGCCTAGAGCAAACCTCGATACAAATGCCTTTTCTCAAGATAGTTACAAAGGTGACTGCTGTTATCTATGGATTTATGAGATTCACGGTGCGAACCGGTCTGGTATTCCTGCAGAGCCTAGGGGGGCACGCTTGCGGCCTCGTGCCAGCAGCGCGGGTTAGTGAGCATAAGGCCTCAATATCCCAACGAAACTTGGCCCGAATGCTCAGACCCGAAGGCTCGGAGGTCGCTATACGGTAGAATGATGAATTGATGCTACAGCAAGCCATCCAAAAAGAGGCTACTTCTCAGTCGTTGCCAAGTCGCATCTAGGCAGCGTCGGGTATTATCAAGGTACGATGTGTCTTGGTCCTCTTTGCTGTCAGGTTGCTCAGATTGATTAAGTTATATTAGAGCTGGACTAGGCTCCCTACTCAACTGGCCAATTTCCATACCACGACGCCCGCGGCTGGAATATCGCCGGCCTCGCCAATGACTACCTCAGCGCTGGAGTCCACATCGGGGGCAGCCACTGATTCAGTGCCATAGTTAAACGCCCACAGCAGATCTCCCCTCCGCAACAGCCTCAGCGAGTCGCCCAGGTCCCGCTCTTTGCTCGCCGCCTTCCCAGTCAGATCACTCAGCCCCGCAGCAGCAGCAACGTCGCCCAGGTACGCGACGAGGAAGTCCGCAGGCGGGTTGAAGCCAAGGTAGTGCCACTGCTTGCCCTGCTCTTCCGCCACCGACGCGCACGCGGCAGGCTTGCCCAGCCGGTGCCTCGAGCCCGACGTGACGGTCGCGTTGCTGCTCGCGTTGCCGCGGCTGCAGCTGACCCACTCCTCCCAGTACGTGATGCTGTAGCTGGTGCCCGCGTACGAGACGCTGCTGTTTGCGTAGCTCGGCGGCGTCTCGATGCGCGTCACCCGCATCGGCAGGCGGTCGCGCAGCGCGCCGGCCGCAGGCTGGATCCCGGGGGCGTAGGCGAATTCAGCCGTGAGCGCCGCCGAGCGCGGGCCGAAGACCACGGGGCCGGCGGTGTAGGACGAGAGGGCCGTGTCAAGCGAGTCCGGCATGATGGGGACGCTGGGAACGACCACCATCTTGTACCCGGAGAGGTCCTGGTCCGGGCCGATCACGTCGATGGAGAGGCCCAGGCGCCGGAGCGCGGAGAAGAACGCGTACACGAGGTCGAGGTAGGTGAGCACGGCGTCCGTGTAGCTCGCGGACGTGACGTCCCAGCTCCCGCTGTAGGGCTCGATGGCCCACGTCCACACGGAGGCGTAGTCGAAGACGAGAGCGATGTCCGCCTGCGGCTCATGCGCCACCTCGGCCGACCCGTTCGACTGGGCCAGCTCCCCGCGCAGGACCGGCAGGTCGTTGAAGGCCACCTCCTGCGCCTCGAAGATGCCCTCGTCGTCGCTGCCGTCCGAGATGTGCAGCCCGGACAGGGTCTGCTCCTGCGCGTAGGGGACCTGCCGCCACCGGAAGTAGCTCACCACGTCACCGCTCGCCGCGTACGTCTCGAGCGTCCAGAGGCGCACTATGCCCTCCCACGGCGACACGCGGTACGTGTTCCAGTTGAGCATGCCGGGCTCCATCTCCATCACGCCGAACGGTCCCGCCGTCTCCCCGTACGCGGCACCCGCGATGCCGCGGTACTGCGCGTGTTGCAGCGCCTGGAGGTCCGGCAGCCCCGTGCGGAGCGTGGCGGCGAGCTGGTCGTCCGTGACCCAAGAAAAGTCGCTCGGCCCGGCCAGGGGGTAGTTGTCGAAGTAGGCAATGTCGATCCCGACTTCGCGCGCGAACTTGTAGTGGTCAAAGTCGGTGAAAAGGACCTGGAAGTTCGTCGTGACGGCTTGAGTGGGGGCGTACTCCCTCAGGATGGCGGCCTGCTCCTTGGCAAACTCGGTGACCATGTCCGAGCTGAACGTGTACCAGTCCAGGGTGTAGAGGTCGTTGGTCGTGTACACCTCGTGGTAGGGCGGTAGCACGTCGTCGAAGCCGGCGTACTGGTTCGACCAGAAGACGCGGCCCTGGGCTGCGTTCATCGCCTCGACGGTGCCATACTTCTGCTGCAGCCAGGACCGGAAGCGCGTGATGGCACCCTGGTCGTAGCTCCGCACTGTGTTGTGGCAGCCGAATTCGTTGTCGAGCTGCCATGCCACCACGTTGGGGTTGTTGCCGTAGCGCTCGGCCAGGACGCGGGTGATCTTCTGGCTCTGCGCGCGGTAGTCGAAGGACGAGAAGCTGTAGTATCGCCGGGAGCCGAAGACGTAGGTGGAGTTGGTCACGTCGACGAAGGCGATGTCGTACTTCTCCGTGAGCCAGTCGGGCGGGCTCGCGGTCGGGGTGCCTATAATGGCCTTGAGCCCGTATCGGCCGAACAGCTCAAGGGTGGCGTCTAGCACCGTGAAGTTGTACACGCCCTCCTCTGGCTCGAGGATGCCCCAGTCGAACTCGTTGATGCGCACATAGGAGACGTTCAGGTCTCGCATGGCAGCGACATCCGGCTCCCACATGAACTCGGGCCATTGTGCGGGATAATAGTCGACGCCAAGGTGAAGCCCGCTGGCCAGGCGGTCCGCCGAGGGCGCAAGGCTTACGTTCGACGCGCGGATGGCCCTGTGAGCCTGGCGGGAAGGGGATCCGAAGGTGCTTCTGGCCTCGGCCAGAGCGGCCACCGTGACAAGTAACGGCCAGAGCATCGCGGACAGGCGGCTGGACTACGATCGCACGAGGGAGCGCGTGGTCGCGACCAGGCATCTCCCGAAGGAGCGGTGACCGCCTGGTTTTATCCTCGGGTGCCAGACGTCTTTCGTACAGGCATCGTCGATCGCGCGGCCCTCTTTGCCCCGAACCTGACGAGCTGTGGCCTGGTCATCTTTCCTATAGCCGACGGATGGGGCCACTACGGGGCTTGACTCCATCTCCGGCTGCTGCACCGTCCACTCAGCAGAGATCTGCTCGCCCGAACTTCACCTGCCTCCGCGGTCATGCCGGTAGGCAGTTCGATCCAATGTCGGATATGCACTTATCCCTTTTCCCCGCAATGGGGCTCACTAGAAGCCCCGAACCTTGGGGTGCCGATCGCTCTCGCTGCTCCGGTGCGCTGGAACGCCGGGTCGGCAAGGCCTGGTCCATAAGACCTGGTCCGTAAGGCCTGGTCGGCATGGTCGGGGACTTGGAAGCCTCCACAGCGAGAGTCTCGTGACCGATGGACTGACTGCCCACAGACGGGGGCAGTGGACCGTGGTGGTGGAGCCGGTGAATAGTTAATTAACTTCACTGCTACCCCAGACCGCCGCCTTATGGTTTCTTAAGATCGAAGCGAGGGGCATTAGATCCCGAGATTCCATTGGAGCTGAGTTTCTTCACTTTCGTGATGCGCAGGTGGCTTCGAAAGAGATCGTCTTGGAGAGACAAAGCTGTGTGGTGCGATGATGGCCCCTAGAGGAGATCTTGGACAGGCGGCTCGCGTCGACGCTGAGCGTCCGAAACCAGGATAAGGCGGGCAAGGGGCTTCCTTGGCGCGCCATAGCCAGTCCAAGCGTCATTAACTCCATCGCGGCGAGGAAACAAGGAATAAAGTTCGGTGCTGAGAACAGGTGGAACTGAGGAGCCAGCGGAGCTCTCTGGCAGGACGGTGAGACCTTCGGTCCTTCACCATCAAAATGGGCAGCGGCTCCGGTACCAAGACGCAGGGACACGTGACGCTGAAAGACTTCCTTGCCTCTATTGCTACTATCCGTGGAGACCTTTCTAATATCACCGCTCCACCCTTCGTTCTAGATACCAAGTCTGTTGTTGAGCTGCCGGGTTTCTGGGCGGAGCGGCCGTCCTTCTTCGTCGCGCCGGCGTCGTCTCCCGACCCTGCGCAGAGAGCCCTGCTGGTCCTGCGCTGGTTCCTGGTCTCTCTCAAGAACCAACAGTATGGCGGGCGCTCCGAGGAGGAGGGCGTGAAGAAGCCGCTGAACGCATTCCTGGGAGAATGCTTCCTGGCAAAATGGGAAGACGAAAGCGGGGAGACGATGCTCGTATCGGAGCAAGTCTCCCACCATCCGCCCGTCACGGCCTGCCGTGTCTGGAATGAGAAGCACGGTGTCTGCGCCGAAGGGTTTACACGGCAGGAGATCACGCTGAGCGTGGGGACCATCGCCATCAGACAGATGGGGCACGCGCTACTGACACTCAAGAACCACGATGATGAGACCTACCTCATCCCATTACCAGATGTCAAGGTGAAAGGCATCCTCTCGGGACTGTCTGGGACGTATCCTGAGTTGGAGGGGACATATACTATCCCCAGCACATCCGGATACTACTCGACCATCGAGTTCAGTGGCAAGTCTCTGCTGAATCGCGGCCACAAGCACGAGTTCGTCGCCAAACTGCACGCACCGAGCAAGTCGGCGGAGGAGCCACTCTATACCCTCACGGGCCAGTGGACCGACTCCTTCACGATATACGAAGGGGCCGCGACGTCGAAGGCTGCGGCCACTGAGACTCTCGTATTGGAGGACCTGCCCACCGTGCCACTCACGCTTCTGGAGGAGGACCCCGAGGCTCAGGACCCATGGGAATCGCGCCGTGCCTGGAGCGGGGTTCGCGAGGCCCTGAACAAGGGCGACATGTCAGCAACGGCCAAAGCCAAGTCGGCCGTCGAGCAGGGGCAGCGAGACATGCGCAAGGATGAAGAGCGGGCGGGCAAGACATGGGAGCCCTTCTTTTTCAAGCCGGAAAAGAAGGATGACGTGGCAGCAGAGCTGTACAGGAGCATATTGAAAGACCTGAACCCTGACGAAACTGTTGCGATCTGGAAGTTTGATCAGGAGCTCTGGTCTCAGGGCGTGAAGAGGCCGTTCCACGGTGCCTTGACGCCGGACAACCAAAATGGCAGGGAAGGCGGCGGTATTCGCAACAGTCATCTCGTCATTAGGGGCAACGCGGGATCATCGGAGTATGATGATGGTCTCCTATCTCCCGCGTCATTTCAGACGGCTCATGAATACCTTACCCCGACCACTGCGGCGAATGGCTCCGAGCAACCCGCCGGGTCACCTGGAGAATCGACACAACGTACAACGCCTGGAGAACCAAATATCGATCCAGCAAGCAGTGAGGCACCGAGTGCCTCTACATCTTCCCATACGCGTCGTGGGAAACGGCAGCGAGTCAAAGAGTCCTTTGGCAAGGTCCGATCGTCACTGTCGTCGGGCCTCTCGAAACTTGGTAGCAGTCCTGCTCGCGCTGATGCTGGCTCCGAGAAACCGAATTGAAAAGGCCCGCCCTGACTTTCTGTCAAAATGTATAGTAGTTAGTTGGAGTGAGAGTTCATAGTGAAAATGCTAAACATGGCTTGTATGTGAGATCGGCTGTACACTGGATGTAACAAGTACCTAGTTCGGTTGTATGCCTGCGACCAGAACCGAACGCGCATCGCTCGCTCACATCGCTTGATATGATACGAATTCTCGGAGGACTATTTCGGTGCCCTGTTACCTGGATGTCTAATAGCACTGGCGCTCAGAAAGGCCTCACCTGTCATCACAACGTACTTTTGTAGCGATACTTGAAGCAGCGTGTATTTCGAATATACTATATTAGTAGTCCCTCGGCCGGGGAAGATCACCTGGCGTCTACCGGCCCGTGATGCCTCGGCAGACGGCAGAGTTCCCCACAGGTCGTCCCTTTTCAGCCCTAGATTGCCTTGACCCACATCCCATATGCCTCACTCATCGGACACGCAGTGTCCTCAGCCCTGACCTGTAAAGGACACAACCTAACAGTCCAGGAACATCGTCTTCACATCGTCATGGCGGACACTGGCGTTCCGGTGCCCTTCTCCGAGCCACCATGGCTCCTCGGCCTGCCGAGTCCCATCTTTAAGCCTACGCACGTGCGCTGGCAGCGCACCATCCGGGCCTTCATCAGCGAGCACCTCACGCCGTACGCCATGGAGTGGGACAAGGCCGGGACCGTGCCGCCGCACGTCTTCGAGACCTTCGCGCGCGCCAACATGCTCGTCCCCGCGCTGGCGGCGCCGCTCCCCGCGGGCTGGCTCCGCCGGCTCGGCCTCGGCGAGCTCCCGGGGGGCCTCCAGGTCGAGGACTTCGACTACCTGCACGGCCTGATCTACTGCGACGAGATGAACCGCTCCGGCCTCGTCGGGCCCGGCGGCAGCATGACGACGGGGATGGCCTTCGGCGTGCCGCCCATCCTCAAGTTCGGGAGCCCGCAGCTGCAGGAGCGGTTCCTGCCTGAGCTGCTCGCCGGGAAGAAGCGCAGCTGCATCGCGATCACGGAGCCGGATGCCGGGAGCGACGTCGCCGGTATCACGACGACCGCGACGAGGAGTGATGACGGGAAGTACTATGTGGTCAACGGCACGAAGAAATGGATTACCAACGGCATCTGGACGGACTACGCGACTATGGCCGTGCGGACCGGAGGAGAGGGCTCGGGCCCGAAGGGGCTCTCGCTGCTGGTAGTTCCGCTGAAGGGTTATCCGGGTGTGAATATGAGGAGGTTGAAGGTTGGGGGCCAGGTCTCGGCGGGGACGACGTATATCGAACTCGACGACGTGAAAGTCCCAGTGGAGAATCTCGTCGGTCAAGAGGGCATGGTAAGTCTTCGATACTATTTTCAATCTTTATTTATTTTTCTGCAATATTCATCAGCGGACTGAAATAACTGATGAAATAAAATAGGGCATGAAGTACATCATGACAAACTTCAACCACGAGAGGCTCACCATCGCCGTCGGCGCCACTCGCCAGGCTCGAGTGGCCCTGTCGTCGGCGTTCGAGTACGTGCTGAAGCGCGAAGCCTTCGGCCGTCCGCTCATGGACCAGCCCGTCGTTCGACACCGGCTGGCCAAGGCAGGGGCTCTGCTCGAGTCGCAGTGGGCGTGGGTCGAGCAATTCGCCTACCAGCTCACCCAGATGAAGAAGGAGGACAGTGACGTCGCCTTGGGCGGGCTGACGGGCCTTCTCAAGGCAAACTCGGGCATGGTACTCAAAGAATGTGCGGACACGGCTATCTTACTATTCGGCGGCAATGGCTACACGATGAGCGGGCAGGGAGAATTGATAGAGAGTGAGTTTCTGTTTCCATTCCGATCACTATCTGGTGGGCTTCGTCTTACTGACTTCACATTTTCGCAAAGTGCTCTGGAGAGAGGTACCCGGCATAAGAATCCCCGGTGGCTCAGAAGATGTTCTTCTAGATCTCGCAGTACGACAACTGGTCAAGCTGTATAAGGCACAGACTGCTGCACTCGGGGCTAGTAAATTATAAGATCCCCTGTCGGGCTGGAAAACTATAGTGTCCCTGATACACCAATCAAGTGGTTGATACGCTCTCTTAATCAAGATTAGAGTTCGTGTGTGGATCTATTGAACATACAAGTTTTGAACTATAGACTATATTGTAAGGAAAGTGTCTAGTGACTAAACGAATTGTGGGGTTTCTTACCGTTCCTTACCTTGAAGCCCATTGCTGTCTTGACACGCCGTCGTATCAGATATGTTAGCAACCAAAGTACCAAATCATATCAAACAGAAAGCCTTCGTCAGGCAGTTGGATACGCAGCCGATTATCCGGACAATAATGGATTCTATTCAGTTGGGCGTTGGAACGTGCTGATACTTGGTAACACCCGGGACTGAGACCGGCTTTGTGCGATGGAGAATGGTCTGTATTCGGCACCCAAATGCTAGACAACCGCTGCGCTGAGAAAGAATGGGGCACAGACTACCAACGATGGAGCAGAGGCTGCCCAGAAGTAGATATTTTGGATTCCCGTCGAAGCTCTTCAAATCCCGGGGGCTCACCTTTCACACATTCCCAGGCCCTCGCAAAGCAGGGAACATGCCGAGTCCACCTGCGTCCCACTCAGATGAGCCACTCCCCAGGCACAGCGAGCTTGGCGCCACCGGGCATCTGGTACGTATACACGCCCTGAGGGTCATACGCCTCCCTGATGCTCTTCAGCTTCTCCAGGTTGGCAGGGCCGTACCCCGCAAACACCTGCTGCCCCTTGTCCGCGTCATTCAGCGGGATGTTGGTAGTGATGACGTCCCGCCTCAGGGCCTCCAGGGCGTCCGTGATGGCCACATTGACGTCGGCCTCGAACGAGTCGATGGCCGGCGTGTCCGCCTCGTCCTGCCACAGGTACGACTGCACGTACCAGATGTACGGCGCGCGCGAGACGTCGATGCCGAACGGGTCGCCGGCGGGGTCGTCGCCGCGGCCGGTGAGGATGTCGTTGGGCGTCACGGGGATCATGGTCAGCGTGATGGACGCGTTGGTGACGTTGGCCATGCGCTCCTGCGCGTAGGCGAAGAAGGTCGCGTCGACGACGTCCATGGCCTCGCGGTCGGCCACGGTCGAGACCGAGTAGAAGCGCGCGCGGAAGCCGTGCGACCCCGCGTAGTCGGCGTCCGTCTCGTTGCACCAGGCCGCCATGCTGCGGTACGAGAAGGTCGACGTCGACTCGTTCAGCGGCAGCGCGGCGGAGCCCTGGCCGGTGAAGTTGGCCAGGACCGCCGGGCTGGTGTCGTTGCCGTCGTAGAAGACGTACGCGCTCCGCGCGAAGCCCGGCTGCGCGAGCCCGCCGGGCGGCGCCCAGTTCGTGCGCGGCTCGACGTAGCCCTTGGGGTCGCTGTCGGCGTCCAGGGCGTGGGCGTAGACCGCGTCGAGGTACGTCTTGCGCGTGACGTTCTCAGACACGTCCGGCAGCGGCAGGTAGTTGGCCTGCCCGACGGTCACGGCGGGGATGGGGAGGGTCTCGAGTTCGAGACGCGTTACGATGCAGAGATTGTTGCCGCTGCCCCGGAGGGCCCAGTGGAGGTCGGCGTGCTCGTTGGTCCTGGTGGCCGTGACGATTGTGCCGTTGGCGAGAACGCACTATACAGTTGATCTCAGCCCCAGACATTCCAGCTGCTCGCCCTGATGAAGTCCTTATCCCACCAGACCTTCCCAACAACGCATCATAGCGTCTTTTATATACCCCCTCCCTCTCCCTCCCGGGGCCCATCTAAGGCTCGTTAAGATGGGGGTTGAATCAGACTCACCTCAGCACTCGCCATCCGCGCGCTCATCCAGCCATACTCGTGGTTGAAGAAACTTGAGCCACCGCCCAGCAGCCCTCCCATGCCCGGCACGCCGACTCTCGACCCGACGACGCTCTTGCCGCGCAGCTCGAGCGCGTTATAGACATCGACCCAGTGGGCGCCCGAGGCGATCGACACCGTGGACCCGTCGTCGCTCACGGAGACGGTCGTCAGGTTGGCGCAGGATAGCAGTATGCCCGTCGCGTTGATGCTGGACGCGCCGGCGATGGGCATGTACCCGCCGCCCTGCAGGGCGAACGGCACGCCCGAGCCGACGAGCTCCTGCACGGCGAAGGCCATCAGCTCCGCGCTGGTGGGCGTGAAGATGCACGCCGGGGAGAGCCACGCCTCGGCGGAGAAGTATACTGTGTGCACGCGAAGGTGCGGCTCCGGTCAGCGATGTGAAGTATGGACGTGGTGCGCTGGAGGGCCCGTGCCGGGCTCTCGGGGTGTGTGTCTTACTCTCGTCTAGCGTGACATACTGGGGCTCATTTGGGAAGAGCGTGAGGTCTTTGTAGGCGCTCTCCAGGGTCTGACATGTTGCTGCCGCAGTTGATACAGCCCGTAACGCGTTCCTAAAGTCTTGTTCATTGGCGAAGCCCGCTGGCACCGCGGAGGAGCACACACGGCCCAACAAGAGCGGCGCGACGAGCGCGTAAAGATGCCTGGACGATAGCATTTTAAGAACTTATGGGCTGGGTCACGATGTGCCACGGAGCTGGGCTGAGAGAGCGTCTTCTTCCGGCACATACGTGAGAAGCAAGGCGTATTTATAGTCAGCCTCGGGCTTCATCATCCAGCGTCACTCCGTATTCGCCCAAGACTCCCTCTTCCCGAGTAAGCCACAAGTGCATTGTGCACATTTGCAGAGGACCATTCGCTCTGCACGTGGAGGGAGTCAGCCAAAGATGACCGACAAGCAAATAGGCTTTTCGTTAAACGCAGTCAGCAGCTCGACCGGGTCCACCGGGGCAACCTACAATGTATGTGAAATCAATTCTTCGGGGGAGAAGAAGGAGGCCAACACAGTCTAAGGAGGTCTGCAACAGAAGGGATTGGCCGGAATAGAGTTGGTAATTTCACTGTTTCTTGGAGACGACATAGGGGCACAGAACTCAAACTTCACGAACTGCAACTCAAACAATGTCCCGATTCGGCCGAAAAGGGGCGCCAAGACAAGGCAACAAAGTTCACAGAACAGATGCTCCCGACTTTTCCGCCAATAGCCAGTTTTACCTGGGCAATGGGGCTACAGCAGCTGAGCCCGAAAACACGAGACCGGCAGCTGAAGCGAGGATGCAAAGGCGCGCGGAGCACCTCCGCCGGCGATCCAGGGCACCCGCCCGCCCTCTGCCCCCATCACGCCTCCGCGCCCTGGGCCGGAGGCGACACCGAGGCCACGCCCCAGCAGCAGCCCGCCCACGCCCGCGCCCGAGGTAGGGAAGAGATCACGCCCCGGAGATCCGGTCCTCTGTGGTCCGCCAGCCCCTTCTTGGCCGCGCTTATCCTCGACACCATCGCCGGCTGAGCCCGGAGGCGCCTCAAGCCTCCCCTCTCGTTTTCGGGTCGGAACACGACCTGATTCGCCCGTCCCGCGCCATCCCTCGCCATCGCGCCTCGAGAGCCAGGCCGGTGCCCCGACGCCATTGAACCTTGCGGGCCTCTAGGCCGGACAATACACACGCACGAACACGATACAGTAACGAACAGGTGTGGGTCGCACCCCCGGGAGCGCGGGCGGCCGCCAGAGCAGGCGCGTGGGCGAGTGGGGCCTAGCCGACGATGGCGCTTCCCATCCGGCTCCCGCGGTCTGGGGAAGCGGGGAACGGCTGATCCACCGTTTTGTAAGGGTCAGCCGGAAAGGGATAAGGGCCGTCGCCACCGTGATCACAGGATGCATGCACACCTGCTAGGCTGGCTGACTGAGCGGGAGGAGGGAGATGTGGATCCCCCGTCGACGACGACGACGGCGGCGAGGCTGGGGATGGGGGCGAGAAGGATTGGAGGGGGGGGGGCAGAGACGGCTGCGCTGTAATTATCAGAGGGTGAGGCCCTGCCCCTCCCCCCTTCTCCCAACTGGCATACAGGCCCCTCACGGCGCTGGACGCACTGCGACCTGCAGCGCTCCGTAGCATCATGGATCAGGCCATCCGGATCGAGCAACGCACCACTTGTCGCGGCTGGCGTGGCCTGACTGCGCGGTGCATCGTCCCTCGCGGCCCTGACGTCGTAATGTCTCGGTGTGATTGGGCGGCGCGAGCACAGGGCAGGTCGTACACAGGGGCCCCCGCTCCCTCGCCAGCTGCATACGGTTGCCGTCTGGGGAAGAGGGCAGGGCCCTGCTGTCTCGCCTTTGCCTGGCCTGGGGCGGGCTCAACGCCAGCCAGCCCGCCAGCCAGCCAGCCGTCATAGGTCGTACTATGGAGGGACGGGATGGGCTCTGCTCTGCTGGCGCCTGTGAGGAGGTACCGTGCTATGTCGTAGCAGGGCAGGTCTTAACGTCCTCATGGGTATTTTGGGGTAAGTCCATGTTACTGCATGTTCCCGTGGCCACAATTGCAATAAGAAGGACTGTCTCCCATTTCCCCTCATCTCTTTCCCCCGCCTTCTCCTGTCTCACGCAAGAAGATTACCCTTTCCTATTCGCATCTCCCGGATCATAGACCCTTAGAGAGGATAGGAAGGATAGATTTCTTTGATTGACCTTGTACACTACTCTACTCTACCTCACTGACTGTCCTATACGCTTCAAGGTTTGTCGAGCCACCCGCCTCCTCGCCCACCACAGCAACTGCATACTCCTCTCCCACGTATCTGCGACTGTTACCCCCTCCTCCTCTTTCCCCCTCTTCTCCTTTGTGACAGCGACTGCGCCACCGCCTAGAGCACCACACAACATGACCTTTTCACCCCTCAAACCAACACAACAACAACAGTCTGATAAGTCCTAACACCCAGATAGTGTAGACGGACATACGAATTTCACCTCCAACCAACGACTTTCACATCAATATCCAAAACAACAACATCAATATGCCCGTCAAGATCCCACGTGCCCGCTCCTCCGAGATCCTCACCTTCGGCGTCGGTGGCCTTGCCGCCTTCGCCCCCCTCTATATGATGCTGCCCGGCGCCAGCGAGAGGGTGGCCGCCCAGACCGCGAGGTGGGCACCGAGATGGTAAGCGGTCAATCTCAGTGTAACTCGTCGAGACCGGTTTCTAGTCTCGACGGAATGGCTTTTCCGGATTGCCATGCATCATCAGCTGCTCGCGAGAGCATTGGCTCTCCGCACCCTCCTCCTCCCCACCGCCAGTCACTCTGCTCCAGCCCAGACCCCACGTCTAATACAATCATACCACATAACTACACCATAAACCACCCCTCCCTATTCCCCCCACTCGGCAGAATCACATACCTATTCCTTCCCTTCCTCTCTCTCTTTGTGTTTCCCAGCCAGAGGTGGCTAACATTAGCTTCTTCCTTCCCACGACAACAGGGAGCGTAACATCAACTACTTCACCAGCCCCGTCGAGCGCGGCACCCAGTTCATCAGCCCCCACGTCGAGCGCGGCGTCAAGCGCATCGACGACAAGCTGCCCCTCGAGCGCGTCGCCCGCGGCGTCGACAGGCGCATCAAGAAGGGCATCGACCGCGTCGGCACCGCCGGCTCTGTGTGGCCCGGTGCGAGGCGGCCGTAGGCGATAGTGAGACCCGGCAGAGGAGAACTCGCCTCGTACACGTACACCCTTGATGACGGCGAGGGCGAGAGCAGGTCCGCAAGAATGCGGGGTGGGGGGGGGATATGTAAAGACGCTCACTTGACTTTGGTTCGAAAGGCGTTTTTTTGTTTTGTTTTTGGCTTCGGTTTGGTCTAGGTGTTAGCATCATCTATCCCGTCACAATCATCATCAATTCCCAAGACGAGAGGTCTTGAGGGTTTAACATAGCCTGCTTACATAACGGGCACCGAATTTGACTCACATAAGGCAAACTTTTGTCCTTCCCACGTGGATGTCTCTGACAGGACTTTTGTAACCCACGACTCGGTGTGTCTACGGTTGTCCACAACTGCGTGCGGTACACCAAGCCTGGGTCTATCTGTCCTCGATACTGTGTAGCCGCCATACCACCACTTGTGCAAATGGAACGCCCACTTCATCCTACCCCCTCAACGATCCTCGCGCCGCCTCACGATCCGGAACTAGTGTAGGTAAGATAGCATAGAAAAACGATGGAGAAGACGCATCCGAGCAGGGCACATTCATTGAAGAAGGACCGCCAAGTAGACCAGACATAAGATTGATCCCATTATACTTCTATCAGAAGGATCACCTTGACGCGTCTGGGAGGTCTCTCTGCCGGTCTTGGTTGAGACGGCTGTCCAGTTCCGACAGTACCAGACCCGGCATACCATCAGTACCAGCTAGAAATATTGTACAGACAGAAACAGGCAACGATCGACCTCCGAGCAATACAAGCACACACAGTGTGGGGTCATCCTCAAACCCCCCACCCTCCCAAACCTCAACGCCCAAGTGATGGACGGCAAAACCCCACCGGACACCAGAGACGATCCTAGATCGTCTGTGAAGCAACGAACGTCCCAACTAATTACGAGAAGATGAAAGGCAGCTGCTCAGCGATCCAAACACCCACCGCGCCCACACACAGAACGCCACCATCTCAAGATGTAGATGAGGCCCAGCACCCACTGGCCATAGACAGATCTGAAAGTAGACGGCCAACGATTTTACCCATTCCCACAGCCAACCAATACCAGACAAAAATCGCGTCAAAGCTTCGACCAGGCTCAAGACAAGAGCCGAAGCCCCCCCAACACCACCAGCTGACCGTCGAGGACGCACCCTCCCATCTGAGACAGGCGGTACCAATCGGCTGTCGAGCATGGTACCCATGGCTTATCTGGGAGCAGGCGCCCTGCGAGACCCATCAGCAACAAAGAGTGACTTTGAGACTAGACTGCAAGCGGAAGGTGTGGAACGGACTCACACTCCGCCTCCCATGAAAGCGGCCAGGTCATCAAGCTCGAGTAGCTGACGCTCGAAGGCGGCGCACAGCTCGGTCGGCGTCATGTCCATAGAGCTACCGCTCTCCTTAGGCGGTACCGACCCAGAGACACCGCCGGCATTGGACCCATTAGACGCAGGAGCTGGGGACTCGGCCTTAACGTCCTGAGGGCCTGCTGTAGGAGATCCGATGGCTGGAGTGGAGTGACCGGCCGAGCCGCCATTGATTGTGGTAACGCCAGGCCGACGAGGAGGCGGGGGCTCGCTGGCACGACTTTCCATAGGCGCAGTCGGCGCAGCCTGAGGAGTGCTGCTCTGGGGCGTGCCCTGGCGAATACTGTCGGGGCTCGTCTGCGGGATCGGCTGGGGCTGGGCGTCGGACTGAGGCGCACCCTGAGGCCCATGCTGCTCGTAGTCCATCGAGTCGTTCTGGGTATCGGCCTGGCTCATCCGGTCGTCCTTGACCGAGGACGACCGTCGGATCACCATGCGGGTATCCTCGCCGACACGCTCGGGCTCGTCGCCGAGACCGCTATCCTGCAGGACCCGGCTCATGACACTGAGGTGGCGGTGCCAGGGGACAACCAGATTCCAGGAGTCGGCGCCCTCCTTCATCAACCTGAGGCACTTGTCGACCATAGTATGGATGGTGTCGTGAGTATGAGGTGGTGATAGTCCCTTCAGGGCCAGGTAGGCAACGGTCGAGCCGGCCGTGAAGCCAGAGAAGAGCATGAAGATGGGCAGGCAGCAGACCATCGTCGGCTCAGTCGCCCTCTGGAGGGCCATGAGCATGGAGATGATGCTGTGGGAGGACTCCAGGATGCGCTCGACGGTCTGGATCTGGCTCTGGGCAGACATCCGCCAGACCTCAATGCTGAAGTTCTCCGAGGTCACAACCTGCAGGATGCGCCGCCTGTTGATAAAGATGGTGGCGCAGTGGAGGAGCATGTGGATCATGGCAAAGGTAAGGCCGCTGCCCATGGTGATGTGCAGGTCCATCTGGCCCTGCCGCTCGGCGAAGTGGTGTGGGAGGTTGGCGCGGACCTGAGAGACCTTGGCCTCG
Organism: Chrysoporthe cubensis; assembly: GCA_001282315.2. Taxonomy (NCBI): domain Eukaryota; kingdom Fungi; phylum Ascomycota; class Sordariomycetes; order Diaporthales; family Cryphonectriaceae; genus Chrysoporthe; species Chrysoporthe cubensis. The sequence goes on along the minus strand of LJCY02000008.1, from coordinate 1,228,447 downwards.
AGGATGACGCACTGCTCCTCGCTGAAGGTCTCGATGGTCGTGGTGGTCATCATCTCGACGGCCATGCGCCAGGCCTCGGTGGCAAGCACGATGTGACCAAACTCACCGATGGGTGCCATCATGCCCGGGCTGGGGCAGCCAGGGGGCGGGCTCCCGTCGAGGGTCTGGACAAAGACGGGATTCCCAAAGTTGAAGTTCATATCCTCACAGGGGAGAGGCACATCCTTGACGTCGAGCTTCGACAGGGCCGGGTACCGTCCAGGGCTGCTGGTGAGGAAACAGTCCAGGATGTAGATAAGCCAGAGAGTCCGGCGGAAGGACTCCTCCTGGAGGAAGTGGTCGGGGTCGGAATGATGCCGGCTGACGTGGACGACACGGTGCATCTGGGCCATGCGGGCAGCCTGGCCGAGGTAGATGTAGGCACGCACGGCGCTCCTGGAACCCCACTCGTGGATGACCATCAGGCAGAGGGCCTGGATATCCGCGAGGGTCGGGTGGTCCAGGGACAGCCATATGAAGTTGCTGGCCTTCAGGGCAAAGTGCTCGGCGGCCTGAGGGGAGCCCTGGTTCCGGCCGTAGCGCTGGGTGAGGACCGGAGAGTGCCTATGACAGGCCAGGTTAGCAGTCAGGCGACGCGTGATGGTTTGGGGGGGGGGCTTCCGAGCCGGCTCCGGCTTGCTTACCTCGCCGCGGTGCACAGGAGCGCGTTGACCATGACGCTATCGACAGCATTGTTCCTGAGCTGCTGGATGAAGGATGGCTTGTGGAAGGCAACGCAGGCGGGCATCACCTTGTTGATGACCCGCTCGCACTGGTCCAGCAGCTCCGGGCCGAGCCTGTAGGAAGCGGGGTGTTAGCGGTGACGAACTCCGGCGGGGCCGCCATGACGATGGTGGTTGCGACAGCAACAGCGACAGCGACAGCGACGGGCTGGACACGACAGGCGGGCAGGGTATCAGGGCGCAAGGCGTGCCGTGGCCGGCTGGCTGTGTTCACGACGATTTCGGGTGCAGAACGCGGGAAATTAGGTGCAGCAGGGCCCCAGTGGGATACGGGCTGGGGCCGGAAGCGACGGCGTAGCCGGCAGGGGAACGAGAGCGAGAACAGTGGGGCACAGGGATCATGCACGGAAGGGCGCAGGCCCCGTTTGGTCTTGGGATGGACGGCCACAAGCCCGGGGGCGACAAAGCGTCGGGGGGGCTGGCTGCACCTCCTGGGCGGTGGTCACACCGGAACCAGCAGCCCGCACCGACGAGCCACCCTCCCCCCACCCCTGCGGCTGAAATGGAGATTGCGCCTGACGAGGCGAGAGAGACGAGGGCAGGATCGCGGAACGCGACACGGGCGGGGAGACGACTCCGGACCCCGTGGACGAGCAGTCGCCTCTCGAGCGTCCCCTGCGGGCCACGCAGACCAGCAGGCTGGGACGGGGAGGGAGGCAGGAGGCTGCAGAGGAGGCTGCAGAAGGGTTGGCCCAGAGGCAGAGCAGCTGAAACGCAGCGCAGCCGTGGCGCGCGAGCCGAGGACTCCCAAGGACCGGGCGAAGGTGGAGGGTTGCCGCCAGTGACACACGGACAGGTAGGCCCGGAGGTGGGAGGTGGGTGGTAGGAGGGTGGGGGAGGGCAGGCAGGCCGTGGTGATATGGGATGAAACAGGACAGGCAGACAGACAAGGGCGCGCTGCAGGGGACGACGACAAGACGTAGGGCGACAAACAGACAGACAGGCAGCAAGCCAGCCAGCCAGCCCAGCCAAGACTGAAAGACAGACAGAGAAGGGGGGAGAAGAGGGGAGAAGCGAAGAGAGAAGGAGGAGCCAAGAAAAGACGGCGACATACTTCTCGTTGGCGGCCGCGGTATTGCGCGAGGCGGCGACGCCCGCGTGCGACTGGGCGTGGCGTTCGGTGTGCGCACCGGCGGCGGTGGACCTCTCGGCGGGCAGCGACTCTCGCGTCCTCTGGGCGACCCTGGCCGGTGAGACGCCGTGGCCGCCGTGGCTCATCGACTCGGAGGGCAGATAGCACTCGTGCATGCCCTTGGCGCAGTTCTTGCAGGGGGCGCGCCCGTTCTCGTAAACGCACTTGGTCTTGCCCTTGCGGCAGCGGACACAGGCGCCGCCCGCCCTGAGGGCCGTGGAGCGGGCGTTGGACATGGTGGTAGTGGCGGTGGTGGTGGCGGCGGTGGATGACAGCTGCGCGCTGGCTGACGAGGGAGCCGCAGGCCCGTCGCGCCGGTTGATGGTCGCGTCGCGAGAGAGCTGTTGCTGTTGTGGTGGTGGCAGTGGTGTTGTCTGCGACGAGACGAGACGAGGGAGAGGAGAGGCGCGCGGGTCTGTGTTTTCGTGTGTGCAAAAGTCGCCTGGTGCTGGCGTGTTCGGAGACCCGGCGGTCCAACTGCGAAAAGGTCCGGGGCACTGGGGTCCGATGCTGACACCACTGCCGACTACTGGCCCTGCGGGTGACGCGAGGGTCAAACTCAACACAGGATATAAGAGACTTCAGGCGGGCAGGCAGGCAGGCAGGCGGGCGGGCAGGCAGGCGGGCAAACGGCGATGACGACGACGGCAGCGTCGACGACGGGAGCCCGGGCAGGTCGAGTTGAGGCGCCTCGCTCCGGACAGGACACGAGACACGACAGGACAGAACAGCTGTCGGTCGAGACGGGAGGAGAGAGACGACAAGAAGAGATGGGACGGTCGGTCGGTGGGAAGGGAAGGGAAGGGGGGAGAGGGAAAAAAAAAAAGGTGGAAGGCGGCGGCCCGGAGGTAGAAGAAAGGGCCTCGAGGATGGGGAGCTCGGGGCCTGGGTACGCGGCGGGAGGTACTTGCCTCGACGACGACCCCCCGTACCCCCCGTTACCCTGCCGTGCCCTACCGTGCCCTGCCGTACCCTGCCGTACCCTACCGTACCCTAGCTCCACTGTACCCCCGAGAGGAGGGAGAGATGGGGGCCTTGGCCTGCGAGGTAGCAGCTGCCCGCCCGCGCTGCCCACGCAGCCCGCGCTGCCCACCGCTGGCCCTGCCTCCTCCTCCTCCTCCTCCTCGCCCTCGCCCTCGCCCTCCACCTCAACCACCCCCCCCCGGTGGCCCCCCAACCCCCGGCTCGTGGCCCTCCTGGGTGGGTGGCAGCGCGCACAGGGCCCACGCTACGGTGTCCGTTGGCCCCGATCAGTCGACGCCTGAGGCACCCAAGCCCCGGCCGGAGCGCCGACAGATGCCTCGTGTGCCCAGCGCCCTGTGCGGTGCTTCCCACACGATGGTCTATGTGCGCAGCCGAGCATTCCACCGCCCACCCCACATGCACACACCTCATGTGCATCTGTCTGTCTGGCGGGAGGGCTACGTATGCACCTGTGGCCTGTGGGCGTGCAGGTGGGCGGGCGGGCGGGCGCGTGGTGTGGCCTGGGCTGGGCTGGCCGAGCTGAGGCGAGTCGGGTTGGGCTGCTGGGCGGAGGGGCGACGCTGGGAAGGAGCTGCCGGAGCCAGGCCAGGCACGGCACGGGCTGGAGGGGCGAGGGAGGCACGCAAGAGTCTGGGAACGTGGCCCGGGCGATCGGGGTTTGGGGTGACGCGCTACAGGCTAAGCGGTACGTACCATGGTGGTACGCCGGGCAGGTGCGAGGCGACAGGGATCTTGGGGGGGCACGGGGGGGGCGTGTGGTGTGTGGGCGGCCACCTCGCCTACCTCTTGCCGCCCTGCCCTGCCCTGTCCTGCCCTTGCCCTGCCCGCGTGCCCTGCCCTGCCCGGCCTGGGCCTCGGGAGGGAAGAGGGAAAGAAGCAAGGGGGGGGGACGGACGGGAGGGAGGAGCAAGAGGAGGAGGCACGACGAGGAGGCGGAGGAGGAGGGAGGAGGAGGAGAAGGCGCGCGACGAGGAGGGCGAGACGGCCAGTCGTCACCTCTTTCTCTCCCAACCCCGTCCGTGCCCCATCTCCCGCCCGCAGCTTTTTTTTCCCTTCCCATCCCTTCCCTTCTCCCCCCCCGGCTCGACGGAAGACGTGCCGTGCTCACTTTCATTTCGGAAAAGGACCACCACCACCTCGCCGGGCTATCACCTTCTCGTCTGATGTGCCCCTCTGCCCTGCCCTGCCCTGCCCTGCTCTGCCGGGCGCGCGCAACAGGCCGGAGGGAGGGGAAGGCTGGCGTTCCACACGCAACATGTCGGGCGGGGGGGCGGCGATCGTCCCAGAGGTGGATGGCGATATTTTTAGGCCAGCCAGCACGGCGCGGCGCACCACGGCACCCAGCACGCCACAGTATCGCCCAGCAACCAGCAAGAGCACCTCGCATCCTGCCCTGCGTCTCGCATCTCGCCCGCGGCGCCGGCTGTTCCTGCACGGGGGAACACGCAAGCGACGCATGCAGGCCCGTCTGTGTGGGTGGCAGGGCGAGGGTCACCGCACCGCACGGCATCGCAGCAGCCCTCTCTCTGTCTTGGCTGGGCCCCACAGCGCTTCGTGCTGAGGCGAGCACACGGCATCCCGGCGGTCCCGGCGCCAGTCCCCACAGCCTCGGGCTTCCACCCGCCAGCGCCTCTCTCGCTCCTGGTCCACCGTCCCTCCTCCCTCCCGACTCTGGCCTCAGCTCTCGAGCCCCCCCTCCCTCCTTCTCTCTGGCTTCCTCCCACGGGGTCTCGCCTCTCGCCGCCGAGGAGGAGGCCACGCGCGGCCCTCGACCTCCTGCCTGTCCGACCCCGCCTCCGCTGGCTAGCAGGAAAACAAAAAATAAAACAAAAAAAAAAAAAAGGAACCGTCTCGTCGCACGGCCGGCTGGGCGCAACCGGGAGGCGGGACCAGGCCCCGGCGGCTTCATCTCACGCAGTGTTGGAGCGCTAGCCAGGCTCGGGGCAGTCAGGCTCCCGCCCCCCCTTCAACATCCCATGCCGACGGCTGCTGGCTGCCTCTGCTTCTCTCATCTCTGCACTGCCCTGCTGTGCTCTCTCTCTGGTACTGCCGTAATTCCGTGGGCACACTGACCGTCAGCAGCGGCGGCGGCGGCAGCAGCACTGTCTTCGCCCTGGCGTGACTCCCTCGGGGCATTGCTACCGTTCCGGCTTTACCGCAAATCTGTTTCGACTGTCTCATCCGCACATCCTCCCGCTACCTCCGTCCGCTCCCATGCACCACTGGCCCACCCCTCCCCTTTTTCCCACACCCAACACCACGCGAGGTCATGTACAGTAGCACCACGGCTCGGAAGCGAGGGGACCGCCGGAGCCAGCGCGCGCGTGACTCGCCTCATGCGCCGTGCCCCCTTTTCCATCGTGGCCGGACTGCCGGCCCTCGACCTGTCTGCCCACTAGCCCCGCCGGCCGGCTTCGTTCCTCTCGTCAGCCCAGGCTGCGATCCCCTCTCGAGCGGCGCCAGGGCTTGCCTGTTGTGTCACCCCGAGGATCGCCAGCACAGAACAGGGGCCGATCGGGGATGGCTCGGCTGCGGCTCGCACCAGAAGGCCGTGACGCGAGGCGTCCGACCAGGAGATGAGATGGGGCTTTCCCGAATCTGGCCGGAGGTTCCCAGTTTTTCTCACCTCCGCAGATCACCAGAGCGAGTATGGTACATGCTGTAGCACTATGGTACCCCAAGGCTACGCAACGACGTCAACGCGACAGCGCCGCCGCTATCAGGATTGCTAGAGTCGCAGCGAGTGTCGATGCCGCCGCTGAGGGTCTAGACCACAGCCGAATAAATTCCTCACCAGGCCTGCAGGACGCCTTCGCCTTCATCTCTGTTTCCGCACCCGATCGCTCTGAACCGCCAAGGTTTGACGACACCCGGGGAACCCTCCGGCCCGCTAGCTTCCACTTCCGGCGCGGGACCAGACAGGCGTAGCTTTAGAACCACCTGATCGAGTTCGCCCGAGTACCACCCTCAGAGAGAAGAATCTCGATGAGCGGCGGCCATTCACATGCCCGGGGCCTCCCTCCGGCCTTTTAGGATAGCAGAGGTCAGCGCGCGAGAGGAAATTAGACGCTTCATCAGGCTGTCCCGCCAACACGCCGAATGCGCCCCGGTAGCTGTGGGCCCTTGCACGTGTCTCACTGCGAATCTCTTCCGGCGCGACAGGGATCTGAGGCCTACCGACCTCCCCACCGCTGTTCTCGCTGGGCTTGCACGACGGCCTGCCCCGTCGACGGCGACATCGGGGGGCCTATTCAACCCGGGCGGGAAAAGGGGGGCTGGCTTCTCGAAATTCACGCGCGCGCGATACCCGCCGGGGCCTCGCGCTTTCCGGGGGGAGGGGAGCAGGAGAGGAAAAAAAAAAAAGAAAAAAAAAAAGGCGCTCTCAGTTCTGCAGCCTCACATTCGAGGTGTCAACTGGGCAGCCTGCACGAACACGACACGACCTGGCGCCGAGCCGGGTTTTTCCCACTGCACCAGACGCGCAGGTGCCAAGTAAGGACCCAGAACGTCTCGCTCGCCAGCCTACTTAGTACCTACGGTGCAGCCAGACCTCGGGCCTGCGAGGTTGCATCCATCGGCCCGACGGCCTACGCACGAGCTGCTTCGTAAGTGACCAACGCACCTGCGCCGCACGATTACGCCGTCAGGCGACCGCTATCTCCACAGCACCTCATGCTGTGGTGCTTGCAGGGAATTAGCCGCATGTCATAGAGGCAGACGCTGGATGCATCGTCCAGCGACGTCACACGGGACGCACGACCATGCGCCTAAGCGGCTTGTCATTCACGTCTCACGTCGACTGTCGCGCCACTCGAGTAGATCTCGGGCCGGACCCTGACTGCGCCGCCCCTAGCTGGTCTGTGCGGTCGCCCCTAGCTTCTGGTGTCTTGTCAGATCGTCTGTAGTGTAGGCCTGGGCTCGGATCGCGGACATCGCACTCTCGAGTCTGCCAGCGTCTTCAGCATGAGTTTACTATCGTACTGTTAGCTTGTCAGGGCGATGCTTGATTCATCGTCAAGAGCAAGAAAAAGGAGTTCCTCCATCTGTTCAAGTCCTACATCTTAATTCGATCCCAACCTCACCGCCCCCTCCACAAACCCCGGCACCACCCTTCCTCCATACCTCCACACAGCCCAGACGCCCACCCCAAGCCCAATCCAACTCACCAGGCCCCTCACGACCAAGACCTTGTGCAAGAACTTCATGCTCCCCGAATCGTTCAGCCTCGGGAACTCCACCACCTTCCCCTCCCCATCTTTAGGCACGTCTTTCCCCAGAAATTCGCAGATCGGCCCATACCCATCCGCAGCCCGCCACTCCAACACCTTGCGACCTCGTTTCGAGGCTTCCTGCCGAACCCAGTGGTTGTAGGCATGGTAGAACTCGACAGAGGGAAATGGGGCGTCGGTCCCGAACCGCGCAGTGAAGACCTGTCGCGCTATGTGTTGCACGCCGTAGTGGAGGCGGTCGGCGCGCCAGAGGAGGGTCGTGAGGCGGTATGTGGTGGAATACTGTGATGGGTTTGAATCAGCACCGTCCCGAGCGCCCTGGGCAGTGTGGCTCCTGGAGCTGGGGCCGGTGGGGCCGAGTACTCACAAAGAAGAGGATCGTCTCACTGATCGACCTGACCCAGCTCTCCGCATCGTTGCGCATATTCAAGATCACGGGGGCCTTGGGGTACAAGTCCATTAGGTCGTCGATGAACATGATCCCTGGAAAATCTGTCGTCGCCGCATACCCTTCGAACAGCGGCCTAAGCATCTGCTGCCGCTTCTCCGCGTCCGGTTCCTGCATACAGTCGATCACGCGCTGCAGCCTCTCCGGGTGTGGTGCAACATGGGCCACTTGCAGGAATCAGCCATCGTCTTATCTTCTTCACTCATAAATGTTTAGGGACAAGCCCGTGGAGGATAAGCCCACCCCGCCTAGGGATCTCCCCAAATTGATTTTCTCATCTTTCCTAGACCTGACTTACTGTGCATACAAGGCTCGTAGCCCAGCACTGGCCCCTCGAGCGCTGCCTGCAGCGAGGAGGTCGCACATCGAGGGAGCCCTGCGCAGATCACTTCGATGCTCCGCGCGCCCATACCGGTGTGTACAGCACGGTCATCGGTCATGAAGCGGAGTTTAGGCGCCATGTCGGGGGCTGAGGTAGGCTCTTCAGGCAGTCGGCTGTAGGTGGGGGGCCAAAGGGCTTCAAAGCACTTTCTGTATCATTTTGTGGCTGAGAAAAACGGCAGCACCGCGGGTCCTCGACGCGACGCGCCCGACTTTATGTATTGTGTATAGTACATGCCATAGCTTCCTAGTTCTCTCTAGGGCTTATACATTCTATTTCAACAACTCGAGGGTCCAAAATGAGGACGTGGGTCGAAGCCGGGTGTCGGTCGGCTGCCCTGATGGATGCGGGTGAGCTACAGGCACTCAGCTCTAAGCACTCAGCTCTATGTACCTACATATTTCCCTGCTTATCTTTGATGACACGCCTCTGATGTGGGTGGATAACTGCTATACGTGGACTTTTATTTTAAGCGTGGCATGCCGGTGCTAGAGCACCTGCGCACCTGGTAGGCTGGAGAGCACAGCAGTTACCATGCTCTGCATAGAGATGCACGAAGGCCGCACATGGGCTTTGCGCCTGGGGAACGTGTGACATTGTTTTTGGCCTTTTTTTTCAATGTTACCCGCTCAAGAGTCAGGGGGCGGCCGGTCGGGCGCTGCTTATGGCGTGTCGCCCTGGTGTTCAGCACCATCAATCAAATCCTTCGATCCTTCGCGGTGGGTATAGTCCGTGCCTGGTCCAGATCCTATCAAGCGCTGACGGTATCTTTGGATGCCGGGATCTCTTCGAGGCCGTAACGGGCACTCCATGACTTATATATATATATATTGCTTTTCTTTCTCTCTCTGTCTGTCTTCTTTTCTCTGAAGGGGGGGGGGCTCAGCTTTTCCATCCAGATAACAAGCCTACTTTGTATATAGATCCTCCTCGTTGTAGGCCCCAGCGCGCAGGAAATACTGAGCACTGCAGCAGACCTGCTGCTCTGCTGCCGGTCCTGAATATGTGGGAGGCCGCTGTGCGGACTGAGACTATATCAGGGTTGTCAGGATGATCTGCCTCGTGGCAACACTGCTCCTAGAGTATTGTGATATAAGTGATATTTCGCCAAACATCTAGGATTCCGGACGCCCGGCTTAGGTATTATATGATCCCGAGAATCCGGATTCCAGAGGCACAATACAATGCTTATACACCAAGCCTTTAAGTCTGGATGTAGCTGTATTCGTATAGTTGATTGGTTCTATATTAGCAATACAGTTTAGGGGATTACTTTGGAGGTTGCAATAGTAAATTCGTGTCTGTTATTGTGCAATAATCACTAGCGGTGAAGCTACTCAAAGAGAACTGAATAATTGGATTGACGACTAAAGAGCAATAATGAAATTTATCTGACAGTAGGAAATCTCTAGTCTTATATATCCAGCTCTTCAGTCTTGGACCGATAAAGCCGCAACGCGACTGCTGCGGTCCAAGGTTACATCGAAAGGACCGTACTTTGGTCCTTGCAATCCCAACCTAAGCCCGGCTTATATAATCATAACGCCTGCAATTCTTATATAAGAGATACCGTAGTCCTGACAGGGCTCGTCGTCGTCAGGAAACAGGTGATCCAGTCAGCTTATACGTTCCTGCAAGGGCTATCCCAGAATACTCTCCAGGTCATGAAGAATAATGGGACCGGTCGGGTCTGGTTAGATATTGCTTGCATTTACCGGGAGAATGGCAGTGTCAAAATGTTATAAACCAACGAACGGTTCAGGTCGCAGGAACAGGACGGATCAGTGGATCCAGAAACAACGTGGCACAAACATATCATTGGACAAACGGAACCCGCTTACATAAAGGCGTTAGACACCCCGGATTACGTAAGCAGAGGGTTAGGGTCAGGATTACCAAATCATCAGCGATCCAGCGAGCCCAGATCGCTAGCTCATTAGCGATCCAGCGATCCAGGACTGAAGAGCTGGATATATAAGATTGGACAGTCTCCTACTATCAGATAGATTTCATAGTTGCTCTTCAGTCGTCAATCTAAGTACTTCTCTAAGTATTACCTCAGAGCAGTATCCAATACGGATAGTGAATACTCAGAAGCGTTTCCAATCATATCAGAACTGTATTTCCGTATACAGGTAGATTATATTGCATACTACCCTTGCCTAGCATAAACCTTTGACGTACCAGGTATTTGTGCTATTTGGGATACTTATTACATTTTGATAACTCTTGCTCAAGGACTGGTTCAGTATTATCTACCTTTAGCAATACGGAAATACGATAGCTCTTTAGCAGATACCCACTTCGTCCTAGGCAGGACCTTCTCAGGGAGAAGCTCCCCCTGCCGCCCCTACGAACGAGGAACTTCTGGCGCAAAACCAGACCCTTTACAATTAATTGATCGAAATCAGAGCGGAAATTATTCGCCTCAGCACTCTTCAGCAAGCCAAGGCCTATAAGCTCGACAAGCCAGGCCTTTATAATGGCAAATGCGGCGAACTTCAGGCGTTTCTCACTTAGTGCAAGACTTATTTTCAGCACTATCGATTTCAGTTCACTAGCGAAATAAACAAGATTGTTTTCGCAGGCAGTCGCCTTGAAGGAATAGCCCTTCAGTAGTAGGAACTTACCTTCCGCAATTATATGGATAATACTCGCTTGAATCAGAACGAGGCGACCAAAGAAGTTTTCAAGAAATACTCAAATTTCGAGAAACTCTTCGTAGAAACCTTCAGCAATCCGGATGAATAACGCATTGCAATTAGAAGGCTCGAAGAATTTCGACAGACAGGATCAGCAGCCGACTATACTACCAAGTTTCGGCAGATCGTAGCTCATTTGGATTACGAAAATAGCCCTCTTATGGACCAATACTATAAGGGATTGAAAGACGATATAAAGGATGAACTTTACAAGTTGGATCGATTAGACGATCTCAACGAGTATATCAGCATAGCGGTCAAGATCGATAACCGACTTTACGAACGATACTAGCAGCATACTAAGAAACAATTCACCTCAAGGTTCCAGGCAAATACAGGACGCCCCCGATATAACGGATAGCGACTAGGAAATTACCGAAGCACAGCTTATAGCGGCATGATATATGCTGGACCTATGGAACTAAACGCAGCGCAACGGAACCCCGGCAAAAGACAAACCCGCACATTCAATTGCTATAATTGTGGTAAAGCAGGATATATAGCTAGGGAATGCCGGCAATTACGATAGAACTGTCAAGGTTGGAAATCTGTTCCAGAAAGAATATTGAATGCGACGTGGCGAAAAAAAGAACCAGCCAAAAAGGATACCCTTCCAGAATAACTAACAGATTCCGAAAGAGAGCACAGAAAGCTCAGTTAGACAGCTTATTATAATAATTATTATCCAATATATCTCTCGGATAAGGAAGGAAGCAACTGGTTCCCATGCGTACCCAAAGGGAAAAAACAGCTAGCGGTAGGAAGCATTGAAGAAGATGCTATCTCGGAATGCTCTACCGACTCGCTAAGGAAAATCTGTAGCAGAAATGACCATCTGCCAGATAACGACTTAGAATTCGGAAGAATTATCGCAGACCTCGAAAAAGAAGTCGAACTAAGGAAGTAACGCATTCAAAACATAAATGATCCCGCATACCTATTATGGATCTACAAATCAAGACTCTGGGCCGATTACAATATTTACGCTATAAATAAAGATAGAGGCTATAAACCTTAACGGCAATGGATTAACTATCTTATAGAAGAAAGAATGCTTATTACTTACGACTATCCCGGATAATAGCAAGATAACGATAATATAGAGCTAGAATAGCTATTCGAAGCCATTGCAGATAAAGATTATTATAAGTCAGACTTTACGGAACAAGAAAGCATGCTTTAAGACAGATAGCTAAACGAATTACTGGAACCCATTACTCTTAATTCAGAAGATAAAGAAGACGCTATCGAATAACTTACAGAGCATATGCTTCTAGAAATAACGGAATACCGCATTTACGGAATAATGCTAGACGAAACCTTGAAATACTAGCAATTACAAAATTACGAATACTATTAGTATAAAGATAAGAGAATTAGCCTTCTATCTTTCAAGCACTATTAGATATTATAGATTTTATGTATTTATAATAATTATCGAATACATTTTTCGGAAAAGGTATTTAACGAATGGTTTCCAATAAGAGAACTATAGGGAATCGCCCTAGTATACGAAAAACCCAGATTGCGATATCGGGTAGTATTGAATAAGTTCTAACATTTCGTATATGTCGGACTACCGGAAACCTTTCCTTAAGAATGTCTAGATAAGAAGATCAAATAGTGGCAATGCCGAACGAAAGACTGCGAAGTTTACGCAAGTCAGAAATTATATGCATAGTACAGACAGACAAGCTTCGAAAAACGCAGCGAATAACGATAAAGGCGCATATATGGCATGAAGCAAGCCAAGAGATTAGCAAGACAAGCAATTCAAAGCCCTGAACGAACCCCGGAAGCCCCAAAAGACGAAGAACGCCTATAATGGAATAGCAGATATTCGGACCTATAAAGTCCTTAAGCTTAACAGCAATAGCAAGCTAGAAGCATATTAAGATATCGGTACAAATCAATAAGCAAATATATAGCGCATTATTAAATAGTAGCGCTTAAGGAAACTTCATTTCACCAAGAATTATTAATCAGGTATATATTATATAGAAATAGAAAAGGAATCCATATATACTATATACCGTAAAAGGAAAACCGGTTAATTATAATTAAGGAATAATCGATATGGAAACTGATTATCTCCCAGTTTCAATTCAAGAGCAAACGCTAAACCTGACTTTCGATATTACGGATACGGCAAAATACGATATGATTATAAGATTACCTTGGCTTAAGGAGCATAACCCTCGAATCGATTGGACTATTAGCCAGATCTACTAAGATAATGCTATACCCCAGAAAATGGTTGCAATCAAAGGCGCAAGGCGAGATTCAGTTATTGAGGAGAGTTTAGCGAAAGACCTTCAAACGAATACTTATACTACTTCCAAATCAGAAGAAACTGATAGCTTATAGAGAAGAACTATATAACAGTTAGACTTTACAAAATAGAGTAACAATAAGTTATCGCAATAAGTAGATAAATGCCGAAGCAATTGCAAGGCTCGATACAAACTAAGATCTCGAAAACAGATACTATAGGAAAAGAATCGATACTTCTCCCCGGACTATAAATAATACTTAGAAGCTCCGATATATGGATTATAGGATTATAAAGAAATCAATAACGAAAACAAAATAGCAAAACGATATTTTCTATTCCTGCAAATAGCAGACGAAGAAGATAGACTAAGACCAGAATTCAGAGATATACCAAGAGAATATTATAAGTTCAAAGAGATCTTTATGCCAAAAAGAGATGCAAGATTCCCAGCATATAGACCATACGATTATGAAATCCCACTCAAACTAGGAATACGACTAGAATTATAGAAGATTTACGCACTAGACGAGGTACGATTTGAGGCATTCAGAGAATACCTCGATAAATAATTAAAGAAAGGATTCATACGAAAATCTTACTTACTAGCAGAATACTTAATCCTATTCGTACCCAAGAAGAATGGCAAACTACAACTCTATATGGATTATAAATAGCTTAACGATATTACTATCAAGAATCGGTACCCTTTATTATTACTAAAGGAATTACGCGACAGACTTCGCAGCGCAAATTGGTTTACGACAATCGACTTATAAGAAAGATATGCATATATCCGTATTAAGGAAGGATACGAATGGAAAATAGCATTTAGAATACGCTATAAGCATTTCGAATACCTTATTATGCCATTTGGACTTATTAACGCTCTAGCATCTTTCCAGGAATATATGCATTATGTCTTGCGAAAATATTTGAATTACTTTATTATTATTTACTTCGATAATATTCTAATCTATTTAAAGGATTTCGAAATATATAAGCAGCATATCAGATAAGTGCTATAAATTCTCAAAGATAACAAACTCTTTATTAATAGAGAAAAGAGTTATTTCTATAAATAAAAAGTCGACTATTTCGGATATACTATCGAACCAAGCGCTATTAGCATGCAAAAAGATAAAATCGAAGCTGTACGAAATTGGCCATAACCCTAAGATATTACAGGCATTAAATCATTCTTAGAATACCTCAATTTCTACTGACAATTTATTAAGGGATATGCAAATATTGCTAGACTACTAACAGAACTAACCAAGAAAGATAGCATATTCCAATAGATAAACAAATAATAAGAAGCTTTCGATATACTCAAAGAACGAGTTATACAAGAACCTATATTGCAAGAAGCAAACTTAACGAGACTATTCGAGATCAATACAGATATATTAGGATATGCTATCGGAAAAGAACTTATCTAACGAGATAACCAAGGAAAACCTCACCTTATCGCAAATTTCAGCAAGGGACTCAGCGAAACAGAACGAAACTACGGAACGCCAGATCAGGAACTCATAGCTATTATCTACGCATTCAAAGAATGGGAATACTATTTGATCGGTATAAAATACCCAGTTTAAGTTTTTACAGATTACAAGAACCTTGCAATATTTATAACCACGAAAGTCCTTAATAGAAGACAGATCAGATAGGCAGAATACTTATTACAGTTCGATATCAAAATTACGTATATCCCAAGGAAAGAAAATACTAGAGCAGACGCTCTTAGCAAACGAGCAGACTATAAGCCAGAGAAGGAAGTCAAAGAATGGACTCTCTTCGATTTCGATAAAGAAGGCAACCTTATACAAAGACGAGAAATCAATACCTCATTCAGAATCAATAACCAAGAAAAATACCCTGAAAACATATTAACAAAAGAACAGGATGAATATATCAAATGGATATACGAAGCACCAGCTTATGGGCATTAAGGAATCGCAGCAATAACTGACAGGATCTAACGATATTGGAACCTACCAGAACTCAAGTCCAGAGTACGAAGCATTATTAATAATTGCGATAGCTGCAAGAAGAATAAGACGGAACGATATAAACCTTACGGCCTATTATAACCTCTACTAGTACCAGATACGGTTTGGGCATCTATTAGCCTAGACTTCGTTACTAAGCTACTAATCTTACGAGAACCCTTAACTAAGGTCGCATTTAATAGCATTTTAGTAATGGTTTGCAAACTAAGCAAATATAGCTATTTCCTACTATATAAAGAAGCTAGTACTATATAGGAACTATTATATACGTTCTTAAGAAATATTGTAAGCAATTACGGAATGCTATAAGAGATTATTTCCAACCGAAACAGAAAGTTCATATTACGATTTTGGATATCGCTTATAAAACAATTCGGAACAAAGCACAGAATATCTATAGCATTTCATCCAGAAACCGATAGATAAACGGAAAGGATTAACCAAATTATAAAACAATACCTCAAGCATTATATCAATTATAATCAGGACAATTAGGTTAAATTCCTACTATTAGCACAATTCGCTTATAATAGCGCAATAACATTAATAACGAAAGTCTTACCATTCAAAGCACTATACGGACAAGAACCGATAGCATATTACAAAGCACTTTCAGGAATAACCGCAAAAACAGCAGAATAACGAGTTAAGAAAATTAAGGACTGTGGGCGGGTCTGCTGTCCCCAAAAACACCACACATGCTCCCTATATAGCCCGCAAGGCTAAACGGGGAGGCGAGCGAGGATAGAGCTCTCCTAATAGAGGGGTCATAAAACGAACGGTAATGGGACAAAAGATACAACAAAAGGGACCCAGAACTATCCCTATACTCTGATCAGAGTAGAACGGATAGCCTGGGCCCTCTCGAGGGATGGCAAGGCAGAAAATAGATAGGCTGCGAATCAGGATTTTGGAAGGGAAGACATATTGATTCATGTCTGGCCATGCGATCCCCCTCCTCTCGAAGGAACGAGGGGACGGCACGACCTATATATATATATATCTGGAGCCCTTGCTGGGGTCTGAAAAATGGCACGGATGTTGAATCTGGCCTAGGGTCAGAGCAAGAATCCCTGTTCCCCACGACAGGACATTCAGTCAAAACTCCAGAAAACATTCCAGGAATTTACGGAAAATATAACAAAATACGCCAATCAGAAAAAGATTGAAAGACCAATCTTACAAGAAGGAAATAAAGTCTACTTAAAACGCAAAAATATCAAGACCAAGAGACTTAGCGACAAACTTAATTACAAGAAACTCGGACTATTCAAAATCTCGAAAAAACTCTCAGAAATCAGTTACAAACTTAACCTACTAGGAATAAGGATATACCCAATTTTTCATAAGTCACTCCTCGAACCAGCATTAGCAAATATACTATTGGATTATAATATCGAGCTCGACCCGGACAAATAATAATAGGAAGTCGAAGCAATTCTCGATTCAAGATTATAAGGACAAAGACGATAATACCTTATCAAATGGAAAGATTACGGATACGAAGAAAACATATAGGAAAAACTAAATAATATCGATCCAGAATTTATTAACGAATATTGGGAATAAGCACGATAATTAGCCATACTTCCAGAAATAATAGACTTTATTAATTATATACGACTTATTCCTTAAGAAAAGGAAGCATACGAAAATACTAAAGAACTCAGAAACTATAGATATCAGTAGAAGAACTAGCAAATAATCTTCCACCCCGACTACTAAAAACCACCACTAGACCCAGCAACCCCGGAGCCAGAAGCCTCAGGAATAACAAAATCAACAGAACCCCAGTCCACCCCTTCAAACTCATGCAACAAAGAAACAGGGAATACTTCCGGCAGAGGACTAGCAGGCTCTAATACTACAGATTCCTGCGCAGCCTCCTCGCGCTCAACCCGTTCCAGCTCTTCCATATTATCAAGCCTATAGCGTACAGCACGCATCATCTTTTCAAACTACAGCTTCTTTTGAGAACGAAGCCGCAAGACCTTCTCCTTAGCAGCCTGAAGCTCGTCTTCCAGCTTCTGATATTGAACGGCAACCTTTCGAAGCTCGGAAGGGGAAAGACCGAGAATATCGTAACGAGAACGATTCAGACGAATACATTCGGCGCAGCGCGAAAAATCGGAAACGGAAATTTAACATTTCTCAATACCCCGGCCCTTATAGAACGAACAGGAAGGCATAATAATTCCGTTGCAAAAGATAGCGGAAAGAAAAGCTTCTTTGGAAGCACGCTTATTAGGAACCGCCTTTTGCAAGTATTGCTTAAGAACGCGAGAATTGTTAACCCTATTCGACATAACGAATTAGGAAAGTACGATCCGAAGTAAGAATGTCAGGCAGGACTATTTACGGAAAATCTTTGGGACAAAGATTATAAGGAGGAAGATAATATTATAAACTAACGAACGGTTCAGGTTGCAGGAACAGGACGGATCAGTAGATCCAGAAATAACGTAGCACAAATATATTATTGGACAAACGGAACCCGCTTACATAAAGGCGTTAGATATCCCGGATTATGTAAGCAGAGGGTTAGGGTCAGGATTACCAAATCATTAGCGATCCAGCGAGCCCAGATCGCTAGCTTATCAGCGATCCAGCGATCCAGGACTGAAGAGCTGGATATATAAGATTGGACAGTCTCCTACTGTCAGATAGATTTCATAATTGCTCTTCAGTCGTCAATCTAAGTACTTCTCTAAGTATTACCTCAGAGCAGTATCCAATACGGATAGTGAACACTCAGAAGCGTTTCCAACCATATCAGAACTGTATTTCCGTATACAGGTAGATTGTACTGCACACCACCCTTGCCTAGCATAAACCTTTGACGTACCAGGTACTTGTGCTACTTGGGGTGCTCATTACACAAAATGAACGAGGTCAGTAGACAGGCGAGCATTTAAATTGCATTTCGTAGCCTATGGAGGCAAGATAGGAAAGATTTACTGAAATCTTTTGGATCCGCGAACCTGTTCATCCTAACTATGGGCGATCTTAGGACAGGAGGCCTTGGAAACCCTTTGTGGAAGTCCCACCACTACGGGCTCTTTCCCCACAAAGCGTCCTCCCAACCAGGCCCGATGGTGCTTGCCTATATGAGGCTGGGTATCTGCCTCTGGAGGATGATGCGGAGTTCCAAAGATTTCCTCAATGATGACGGTGGCAAAGCACAAGACGATGCGGCGGAGTTGGACGCATACTTGCGGACATGTAACGACAATCAGGAAAAGCCGGCAGCCATGCGAAAATATACGCAGAGCATCACAAAGCTGATTTCAGAAGTTATTAATATTGAATATTGAATTAATCTCAACTTCATAATCAGTACGTATGTTTAAAGAGTTCATTGCGAAAAGCCACGATAAAGGACTAATACTAAAATTTACTATACGAATAATAGATAACCCTTGTTGGCGATTCTAAATTGAGTCTCGGTAATTATTAGATGACAAGGTTGTTGATCAGCCAAAGAGTCCTTCCATATCCCCCCAAGCCTTGCTCTCACCCAGCAACAGTTCCTTCTCTTCATCGGTCCGACTGCTCAGCGCATTATTCATAAGGTCCCATATCATGATGCCCAGCCTACGCCATAACCCTTGACTGTGAGAGCTCGTTGGGCTCACAGTGCCCGGCTTTGATAGCAGGATACCCACATTCCATTTCTCGGAACAGTGCAAGTTCTCGTCCTTGAACTTATCAAAATCCCACCGGTCCCGCCTCTCGTCTGTGAACTGGCCGAGCAACAGAACCTGTATTTGGTCGACGTATGCCTTCTGCAATTCGGACGCCGTCCTGTGCTGGTTTTCGCATTGCAAGGGAATCTGAGACAGCTTCTGCGCACTTAAATAGGAACTTCTGAGGGTGGCTTCAGAGACATCGAGGGCGAGCTGAAAACAGCTTTTACCAGCCGGGTCCAAGTCATAGCCGTGAACAGTATCACGATACCGGTATAACCCAGACTCATTGACAGCTCGGCAGACTTCCACTAGGCGATTAAATGGTAAGGTACGACCGCCAAAGCGAGCCCATGTTGTCCCATCTCGAGTGGCTGTGGAAAGGTCGCATGCTACCGTGAATCTGCCCCAGAGGCTCGAAGTGCGATAGTAGGGGAGCTCTCGCGTCAGATCAGGCATGACTGATGAGCGGTGGACCCGCCAGGCCCGCCCGAAGGGCACCAGCTCCGTGTGAACAGCTACTTGGCTCAGTAGAGGCAATTCCTCGAGCAATTTCCCTCCCAGCTGCGTCTCTAGCTCCGGGAGAGTGAATGTCTCATTAGGATCTGCTCCCTCAGCTGAAGAGCCTAGTCGAAATCCAAAGACTTGCATAATGCCGTAAATTCTATCGCAGGGGTCCCGCGTGGTCCGCTTGCTGGCCAACGTGTACAGAGACATCGGGTTCCGCAGCCTCATCGTAACCAGTCCGCTCCCCTCGACGAGATCTGTCAAAGCCTGCTCTAACGAACTGAGGGGCATCGTGGCTTTCTTCTTGATGGCGGCACTGCGAGCGCAAGCGTTGGCCAGTGTTTCACAGCACCTGGTAACGTCATCTAGTGATATGTCCGCCTCGGAGATGTCGGACCGGACCAACAGACGCCCATTTTTATCCACAAGCCCTGAATTAGGGGACAGAAAAGCTTCCTGTAGAGTCCAAAGCGATGAAAACCAAGGATCTGCCAGAAGGGTCTCGAGACTTGCCACAGATTTTGCCAGGAAAGCTTCGTCTCCCCTGAGCACCTCCCCTCTCCTCTCCAACCCAGAGCTCATGGGCGACCGTGGAAATAACGCCTCGCTGCCAGCCCCGAATAAGCCATCAAGTGCCTGGCGGAGCACTACGGGTTCGATCCCATGCAGCCATACAAAGACCTTTTCTGCACCACGGAAGATGACCGCCTGACGCCCTATTTCCTGCGCCTTGAGTGGGCTGTTGGGCCTCTGGTCGATGCAGGCGATGTCGAGCCAGACGAACTCAGGTGTGGCCCACGAGGTGGCTTCGGGCACGCGGATATTGTCTGTGGTGATGTCGCGCAGCACCTGCTCAAATTGTGTCGTGGTAAAGCGGTCGGGAACGATCCGTGGCACCGCCCAGGGGATGTTCTTGACAGGAAGCGCCTTTACCTCAGGCCTCTCGTTATCCTGCAGCTCCCAACGGCCCCAGGTGTAGGAGAGAGCGTAGTAGCGTGGTTGCCAATATTCTCCGTATTTAGCATGGCCCTACACGATCTCACATTGATAAGAGGTCATGGTGGGAACATGGAGCAGTCGGTCGGGCCACTCCTGCGGCATTCCTATCCATACTGCATCCGTGTCTACCTCCATAGCAAATAGAAAATCTGACTGCTACGAGCCACAAACCTTCACCCCTTTTGTATAGAGTTAGGATGTTGAAGAATTCTCGGCTTCGTTCAGGACTGATGGTAGCGGCTGACATCCCAAATGCTGATCTCTGTAGTGAGATTTTTTTACTGCACGTTAGCGTGTTTTGCCCGGAACTGATCCTAATACTGATCTCTCAGCTTACATCGATGCCTGCAAGTTGTAGACACGTGAGCAGTGAGTTTCAGGTCAGCTCCTTACCGTTTTAAGCTATGTGGCGAGCGAAAACCCGGCCGGATAGCATCGACTGCCACATTTCTGGCTGACCCAACTCACCAGAGCCGCAAGACCATCTAACCTTATGTAAAGTACCGCAGAAAGAGAGAAGCCCCCGGGTCAATCAGTTTTTTTCACCCATTGTATTACCTGCGTCGTTGAGCTTGCTTTGAACGAGATCATCATGGATGGCCTCCTGGAGCAGGCCGAGTTCGAAGCTAACCTTGGCCACTGGCCTCGTCGCCTCCTCCATGTACCCACAATGACTTCGTACTGCTGGCAGCCGGGAAATATCTACGGCTCATCGTTGGCGCCATTATATAACGCAATCACTTACACATGGGGCCGCTGGGAGCTGCGTACTGCCGACCAATATCCTGGTATTCGAGCTCTAGATATCAATGGAGTTGAGTGGACTGTCCCGCGAATTAACCCAGAGCATTTCAGCCAAGAAGAGTTTATGGCAGCAATCAACAGAGCTGTGCAGGCAGTTCCAAGCTTCGCCGAGAAGACAAAGCAGGCGGGATTATCGCAAGCACGTACCGAAATGTCTACTCAGGATCATGTCTCGCGTCCGGTTGAGTTTCTGTGGCTAGATATCGCTTGCATCGACCAACGGCGTAACTCTCCCGATGGAGCGGCTGAAATAGGACGGCAAGCAGATATATTTCGAGGGGCACACAACGTTTTTGTGTGGCTCACCACCTTTCCAGGCTTTCATCTGACCGAAAATCTAACCACGATATCAATTCCTAGGGGCCTTGATCCAACCGCACGGCTACCCCGCCCCTTGAACGCAATACAGGAAAGCCTCGAATTGCTCGCTCGAGATCCGTGGTTCTCCTCACTTTGGACACTCCAAGAAGCTTTCATCCGACAGGATGCACTATTCCTCGCTCGGGACGGCCTACTGGCGGCCGATGCAGCGTCGCCTGTCGTGGACGGGCTAAATTTTCCGTTCTGCTTCAGAGTTTTCGTGCGGATATGCACTGACCTTGTGCGCTTCATCAGTGAGGAGGTCTGGGATTTAAATTCTGAGACTACGGTGGAGGCCTCGGCCAGACACCAGGCGCTTGTGAGTCGCATTGGTGTTACGTCCGGTTTGCAGGAGGGTAACCCTCTGGCTGCATTCATTGCCTCTGGTCAGCGAAAAACTACTAGGGAGCCGGACCGGGTCTATGGGATACAACAAATTTTTGGTTTTCGACTTGGGTCGACAGCAGTTGGAGCGTCTCAGCATGATTTCACCAGATCAGAGCTGGAAGTACAGTTGGGCCAAGAGATCCTCAAAAGATTCCCTCTAATGAGTCAACTGTTCGTGACGTTAGAGCCAGTTGAATTTGGGAATAATTGGCATATTAGTCCAGGATCGACGACTTTTGTCGGAGCTCTCGATCCTGAGTGGGTTGATATAGTAAGTCCAGACTATTCTAACTAAGACTAGGTAACCAGGACTGACCGCCAGGATGGGAAATGGAAGCAAGTTGACTCCAGTATGAACGACTTTCAATGGCTTGAGAATCTTGACGGGAACAACCACCAAGAAGCAGTGCTCAGAAAGAAGATGATGTAGGTTCAACATCGTTTCCTATCCAGGTCCTGGATATACTTAATTTGCTGATGACTGACCTTTTCTAGATTTGCAGAGCGAGTCCCAACGAATCTCTGCTCCCTAACGACAAGGCTGGTTGACGGTCATACCTGGGGGCATTTCAGAGGAAAGACAATCCGTTTCACCACACTCTTGAATTGCACCAAGGCACTCACCTCGGAGTTCTGTGAAATCGCACGAGATGATCTCGAGGGGTCAGAAGAGCCTATGAGCCTCCTCATCCTTGAGCTTGATCGCTCAGATCTCACAAGAGGCTGGCCCAATGGCTGGAAGGGAAGGGATGATTGGGTGGACGAGGCGGAAGGATGTCAATGGCTTTCCGATAAATTCGCGTCTCAAGATCTTATAGTGCTTGGTCTAGCATCTTTCACGATCCGAGCTTTCGGACTCATTCTAGTACGCGAGAACTCGAAAAGAGGATGTTTGTCGTATTGGCGGCGGTTGGGGTATTGTGAGTGGTGGATGACGAATTTGTTGAACGATCAATACTTGCGGCCTGGGTCAGACCTCGACCCTGCAGTAATTGAGCAATGGGAGAAGAGATATGGTCCGTGTCTTCGGGCGTTCAGTGATGATTGGGCTGAGGAAGAGGGCCTGTTTGGGTAGCATTGGCTTGTAATAGAGGTAGAAAAGGTCAAATAACAGCAAGATGCTTAAAATCTGTAGGGCGTGACTCTCATGTCTCATTATCTTAAGTTGTATACCGTTCAAGGCTATGCAGTGAGCAGAAAACCGGCCGGACAGTATTGTATGTGTCTTCATGTTGAGACATCATCCATGCATTGAAGTCTGCCTATCTTACATCGCTGAAGCTCATGCCTTCATCGCCGCGAATGCTGGTGAACCCTCGAGGAAGCGGGGCCTCATGCACAGGAACCTGGCCGGTCTCACTCTTTGTCATCCTCACCTTCTGCCCGTGAAATGGAGTACTGGATTGATTCCACGAGAGCTGAGCTTTAGGTTCCATGATGCTGCCAACTACTGTTGGATCCGCTTTTGACGTTATATCACTAACGAGACTCAGATGGAGTGAGAACAACTAAGCTGTGATGCTCGAATACGAGCATCAAACACTTTCTCCAGTACACTACCTGATCCAGTACCGTTTCGAACTGCCGTGCTTCAGTTGATGCTTAGGAATAGATCTAGGGCGAACAAGCTAGTCAGATGTACGAAAGCGGGCTTACAGCGCGGCCACGATTGCATAAAGTGATCGAAATTGTAAGAGACGTCTTGAGGATGGTTATGTCCCAGATGCCTACGCATAAGGAGCTTGGCGTTCGGTAAGATTCAAACCCGAGATTGCAACAGATAGCAGTCAACACAACCCCTCTTTGTCGATCAGTAAGACCCTAAAAATCTCTATCCACCTACTGGTGCTAGGAATATCCGGATACCACCGCCTTGGGCATGGTTCTCTCCAAAGCCACCAAGCATTTCCAGCGCGGCTGTCTTCGAAACGGCTCTGTTCGTGCTCATTCGATTCACTATCTATTCAGCAAGATTACTCTGGCATCAGATCTTACTTCAGATCTCGTCACATCACCCAACTGACCATGACGAACTGGGCAATATTGATCGGAGTCGAGCATTACGAGCAATTACTAGACCTTCCTGGATGTCTGAACGATGTGAAGCTGATAAGTCGACTACTCCGAGAACGATATGGTTTCCAAGAAACGCATATGGTAGAGATGACTTGTACCAGTGCTTGGAACGACCATGACAACATCGAAAGCGAGGAGCTGAACACGATTCCAACCTACGAGAACATCATGAGCGCATTCAAAGAGATCCTGAGAAAAGGCAGGCGAGGCGATCTACTTTATGTGCACTTCTCCGGCCTGCTCTCTTATCGACCGTCTATACTACCAAAGTACTCTGATTTAGCAGTTTATCAAGACATGGTACTAGTACCAGCCAACATCCGAGGGGACTCCATACAGGATGAGAAGTTTCTACACGACGTGGAGTTATCAGCTATGTTAAACCAGATGTGCGAGAAAGGCCTCGAAGTTACAGTCATCCTAGACTGTCGGATGCCGCAGCTATCCAAACCATTACCAGAGAGGTCGATGTCGTCACTCTTCAGCACAGAGCAACTAGAAATGATGTCCCATGGGAAGTGGGGACAGGAGAGCCCCGATACGTGGATGAGAGACCCTGATCCGGATGCTGCGTACACGATGATTACCTCGTTCAATGCCTACGGTTCTTGTCCTCAGAAATCGCGTCAATCGGACCTGGGCTTGGACTACGAAAAGCAGGACGAAACTACAGCGGAGAAGTTTGGCTTCCTTACGACTTGGCTCCTCAAAGCGCTGGACAATGGAGATATGGCAT
The DNA here is from genome assembly GCA_001282315.2 of Chrysoporthe cubensis. Taxonomy (NCBI): domain Eukaryota; kingdom Fungi; phylum Ascomycota; class Sordariomycetes; order Diaporthales; family Cryphonectriaceae; genus Chrysoporthe; species Chrysoporthe cubensis. Next base: position 1,203,946 of record LJCY02000008.1, on the reverse strand, counting down.
ATAACTTCAAGCAGCTTCTTCAGAGGATTCAGAAAGCTGCCAATAACATTGATGGAATAAGACTAACACCAAGTCTGTCAGGTGATAGCTTCAGAAGATTTCCCGGAGATTCTTGTCTTGATGCCATACCAAGGCTTCCACCACTGTGGCGGGCCCAGGTGGAGTCTCGCTGCGCTACGAATAGCGAGGTTCCAATAAGCATCATGGCTGGACGTGCGCATGGGTTGGTGGTAGACGACCTCTTCGTGCTCGTACCACAATCGGATGATGAAATAGCAAGGCCACAGGTTGCGAGAGAACTCAAAATCTACGGCCTGGTTAGAGCAACTCGAGTTGACGCGTTCTCCAGCACTGCAATACTTTGCAGCCGTGGGAGCGACGAGCAGCTTTGCACTTTAGACCTTGGTGTTATTCCTCTTCACCGTGGTAAGTTTCTCTCATATTCGCTTCATCTAGTGCACATTGCTTACGAGAACGACATTAGAAGCTGCAGAGGATGTCGGGCTGCTACACGCTTCCTACCAAGCTAAAATGTCATATGCTCCGCTGCCAAGCATGCCTCTATCATATCAGGCCATTGTATATCAGCGGCTACTCAATATTCGCAGCCCTTCGAGTCAGCCATCCAGGCTCATCGATATCAACATTGCTGGTGGCTATCGATATCATCAGATCGAGCCACCAGTTGTTTACCCGAATTTCGACAGCCAGGGGTGCTTTCACGTGCTCTCGGGAGACCATTTGGTCATACACATTCGGAACAGGACCCAAGTGGAGCTGTTTGTGCATATCATCTCTTATGATAGTTCATTTGGCATCAGAGTCATTTATCCGGAAGTTGTGGATGCAGTCGCACCTCCCAGGCTGGACCCAGTCTCTCTGACGGCGCCTAGGGTGGAGACTTCCGAGACTTCTGTCCATGTACGGCTAGCCTTTCGTGGCCCAGAGGGCATTTCTCCTCAAGGCGGTAAGCTCCAAGTGAATGAGCTTCTAAAAGTTCTGTTAACGGATCGAGTTGTTTCGTTTGACAGCCTGGAGCTACCACGGATCAAGGACGATGAATTCTTAAGACGGAACTATGATCCTACGGTATCATTGGCATCTGGGGTGGCTATAGAGAACGATGAGGTTCTGATCGAGTCAAATGCGACGAGGACGAAGGAGACCCAAGCGTCAGCTGATTTGGAGAGTTGTGGAGGATCATCAACTGGATTTTGGTACTCCCATGACTTGAAAGTTGTCATCCACAAGACATCAGAATCGTTGGAGAGCGCATTGTAGAGCTGTGTCTTCTTCATACTTTCGGCTTTCGCTATCTGATGAAAATCTCATGTGGAGAAACATCGGTGAAAGATAACTCTTTTTTCGTCAATATCAGGCCTAGCCGCGTGAAATTTTGAGCAACACTTCCTTCTCGAGCTTCCTGCGGTTTTTGAATAGGATCAGAGACGAGAATTAGATATGCATTGGACAGGTCGAAGCTCTCCACTCCGCTCACTGTCCCAAGAGACACTAGTCCCAAGTCGTGTTCCTGGCTGATAGCTTCCAACATCAGGCAGAGGTGAGAGAGCTGGGTGAGTGAGCGGCGTTCTTGTCTGTCTTGATGCACATTCACGAGCTGACGAAAAACGTGTCGTTCAGAGACCATAACGGCTCTGCCGCACAGTATGTTTCCTTTCAGCTCACCAAGTCCCCTTGCACCTAGACATTTTAGGTGATCTGACACAAGGTCCCCCGAGGTTGTTATCCTAGAGAAGCTGGGAGGTGATGGAGGTTCACGCTGCCGAAGAGCAGATAGAGGTGTGGCGGCCTCGTCCATGCGCCACTGTGGCCACGCTGGCAAGACTTGCTTTTCGTGGTAAAAGGCTTGAATCTCAACCGGTAATTCTTGGTTTAATTTCAACAAGAAACGACTCATGACTTCGCCAGCGCTGACCTCATATGTCGTAGAGATCGAGACGCCGATAGCCCCCATGATACCGTAGACTCGGTCATGGTCTCGCGTTGCTGTGCGGCGCTCGGAAGCCCTCAGTAATTCGCCTGCATTCATGGTACCCAGCCTGTGAAATGATACCGTATGGATGGTGTCCACAGCTCGACGAAGTAACGAAATGTCATTGCTGTCTAGACCCCAATCACTCCAGAGGTCGGGTCTGTCAAGAAAGTTATCGCCATCCTCCCACTCTATTGCATTAGTTAGCTCGTCGAGGATGGTTTGAATGGTGCTCCTGAGGTGTTTGATTGTGATTGGCCTCCCAGAGTCTTGGTGTACCAATTGTTCACCCTTACTGTCAAAGAAAACGGCGTCGGGACGGAGTGCAGCCTCTTGTAGCGTCCACAAAGAACTGGCCCAAGGTACTCTATCCACGAAGTTTGCCAGTCTTTCCACTCTCCTCCAGGTCTCTGCGTTCCTCTCTCTTGTTCTACCGGTGGCTTGAAGGAATGTGCAACACGGCAGGTCGAAGACTAAAGGGGGGACCATCCCGATCGACTCGGGTACCCAGGAGCAGACTTCGACGACAAAGTCCTGGCCTCCTGTGCCAAGCCACACGGCCGCACGGGTCGCGGATCGAAAGATAGCGCTCTGCTTGCCTATCTCAATGGCCTTTTCTTCATCGTCGTCGTTCTGCGGGATGCAGAAGACGTCAACCCAGGCGTTCATTCCAGCCGCGATCTTTTCTACTGCCAAATCCAGGTCATTCCTGCTGAAGCGTTCATTGGCAGGTGCACACCAGTGAGCACCGTGAATGGCGGTGTCGCGATCACGTTCAGGCTGAAGCATCCAGCGACCCCAGGTGTACGATATCACGACGTACTCTGGAAGAGAGAGGCAGTCTCTTGTCTCAAAAGACACTCTGTCTCTCGGGTTATATAATCGTATAGGAAATGCGACTAGGCTGCGGTTTTCGGCGATCCGGTTGTGCAAGGTTTGGTGAATGCTTTCGTCGTACGCCCTACCCCTACCAGTCCCCTCTCCCCAGAGACCCCACGAATGGTTGCTACCTGGCGAGAATCGATGTAGCTCAAAGGATTCCATGGACCAGTTGGGCAACTGCCAAGTGCCGGGCGCACTGCGACGGTCATGGCCCTTGTGTTCGTGAGTCTGGCGGACCGGCAAGAGTATTGTTAGCGGTGAATTCAAAGCAACAGGTAATCAAAGGATGCTTCCAAGTATCGCACTTACAAAAGATGACGGCATTTTGTACACAGTAAGTTTTCCACCTTAAATCTGCAGGTTGCGAAATAGGTCATAAGCAACAAGAGACGAAGAAGGGGGGGAGAGATCAAGAAGGGATTACGGCTTACGGGTCCAGCCATATACTTGGTACATAGATAGTACTTTGTTCAGTCTAGCTTGGGGGGAACTCTTATCGAGCTTACTCTAAATATAAGTAACGTAGTACAGCATTAGGTCAAACATCTTCTTAGCCAAGAAGGGAATGGGGATCATGTACAGTACTGCGGGGCTGGCATCCCGTTATATGTGTTGTCCCCAGCCCTGACGTAGGGTTGTCATCGATTCCATAAGGCTTTTGTGCTAGCTGCCATCAGCTCGTTCCCCTAACACTAGGGGTGGGCTGGCAGTAAGGGAGAGACAAAATGAGGCATATGTTTTGTCGCGGGGACACTCAGACTTAATGGTCGATCTGACACACACTATACCAGTATATCTATAGAGAGGAAAGCCGGAATAAGCAAGTCTAAGGCTTGGGGATGACCCCGAGCAGTATTGTAGCAGAAAGACCAATAGGGACTGGAGACTGGGAGCTTAGGTCTCTCGAACAGTCCTCGCAATGTGGAAAGGGAAGTAAGCGGGTCAGAAATGGCTCGAGTAGCATGCCGCTACAGCTTGCAGGACCAGAGCTTTGCAGCGCCCATTACCCCAGGGGAACTCTTGGACTGGTGGCCCCCTGCCTGCCCCCGCGCTGTCAGTGGGCTAAGAGAAAGGGGGCTCTCACCACACTAGCTGGAAGCACCCTGTTCTCTCATTGCCCAATAATGCTAATGCTAGCTTGGCTGTTTTGCCCCCTTTGTTCCTTGCTTTTTTTTCTTTTCTTCGATAAGCAGCCTCGTCTTTCGAATTTTCACCGCCAAGTTTCACCACCATGTAGGAGTACTTTGCTCCCCTTTTCGTAGCAAAGAGGTAAGTTGGATAGCTCTCAATGTCCATTTACGGTACTCGCTTATATACTGAATCATTTCAGACATGGGCAATATTTTCGCAAGAATTCGGAGTCTGGCATATGATGTTCAGGACTTCTGTGGTCTCAGCTCATTAGATCGATGGCGATTCAAGGTAGAAGGCCCAGTTGGCCGTCGGCTCTTGGCTCTTTATAAATGGTCGCCCGAGGAGACACAGCTGAAGAATCAGATATGGCAAGAGTATGACAGTCTTGATGCAGCTAGGCGCGAAGCCTCACGCCCTCAGTTATCATGGCAGGCGGCTTATTCACAAAAGCGACGGTACCACAACGACCTCCTGAGCTTGCGCGAGGTCATATACAGCCCGATGTCTGATGACCAGATGGACTGTGCTCCTCTCTCCGTCTATCTCGATGGATTTCTGGACGCCCCGACGGAGTCATGTGTGGATAGCAGGATTTTCAGCTGGAGAGCGGCCCTTGGTGGTTGGGAAGCCTTTCGCAGGCTGGCGCGCAACAAACCCAACTTCCTTCAAGGGCTCTCAAAAGCCCAGAAATCAGCCTTTACAGTTCTATTGGACTGGTGGACCTCGTTATACTCAGACCCAGCACTCATGCAGGCTACTCGAGCGTTCATGCAGTCTCAGCAGCATAGCGAGTACTTCTTGCAGCCCTTGAACGACGACATGGTCATACAAAGGACGTTCATTAATGAGTCCATTTATCATCAGAATTGCTTTTCTCTCTTTTGCTACGAGTTTCATCCCCACTGCTGGGAGCCCTACGAAAGCGCCAGTTGTTTGATCAGGCTTCAACAACAACGCCAGCAGACGAGCCATATTGCCATCTCTCAACGTTTCGCTTCCTCAGTCACAAAGATGTTTCACTACGACGTGCCCGCCGGTACGGCCTACCTAGCCCCAGTCAGGACGGACAATACGTGGTTTGACAGAGTCGACCGCGAGTCTCAGGATCGTCCGTTCTACTTATGGGACACCATCCTCCGGAAGACCGTTGAGGTACATACCCTGGAGGTGTGTCCTGACTACATTTGTATCAGCCACACCTGGGGTCGCTGGAGGATTGAGGATGGCATGGCCGAGGTGCCTGGGGTCCGTTGGGCTGTCCCAGAAAACACTCTGTACGAAGTTCGAGGCCTTCCAGATATGTTGGGGCGCTTAGATGAGAGATATGTCTGGTTTGACCTGTTTTGTATCCCTCAGATCCGGGGAAACTTGAGGGCAGAAATCGAGATTTCCCGCCAAGCTGCGATATTCAGGCACGCCAAGCGATGTATCGCATGGATGAATCAATGCCCCTCATGGACTGGCGTTGAGAATGCCTTGCGGTGGTTAGCGTACAGCTTCGTCCAGAAGACTAATCGTGCGCCTTCAGCCGCCGTCGATGAAGCTTTGGGCTCGCTTGGCGAGGCGGCGTGCGGCCCCGTTGAGTTGATGCAGTCTGACATGGACGACCTGACGTTCGAGCGATTTTCAAGACCGGATCCCTGGTTTACTTCACTGTGGACTCTGCAAGAGACAGCGCTCTGCCCAGAGATCGAATTGTACTCACAGGACTGGCAGAGGCTCAATTTGGCTGGGGATGATCCATTGACGCTGACTACACTCGTCGTCTTTCTGACTGTGGCATGGAGATATTGTAGTCCTTTGGACCATAACCGACAGGCCGTACCTTTCTCAAAACAAGAGCGACCACGCCTTGGCGAAGCATCGGTACGCAGGTGGCTGAATGCCCTGGCGTTCCCGGATGGGGTGAGAGACCTTATGCATCTGGTCTTTGCAACGCAGCTCGATACAATTTTGATGGACTTGTCTCCGATGCGCGTTCTGACAGCTGTTGGGTCTCGACAATACACGGCTTGTGACCGCGCTGAAGCCATCATGTCCGCTATCGGGGTAACTGACTGGTACCAGAAGCGGCTCGAGGGATCTCCTGATGACTTTGATGACTCGTTGGCGCTCGGAGAGTTTTCTCTCGCCTTTGTACGTGAAGCTGCGGATAAAATCGGTGGCTTGTTCTTCACCTCACAGCACTCGTCAGAGCAGCGAGCCGAACAGAGCTCCGCGAGACTGGACTCGAGCGGCTATCTTTGGTGTGAGGGAAGTATGCTTCCAATTTCTCCGATGATGCCCACAGCCTGGTCGAGGAAGAGTGTGGGAAGCATTCCTCAAGTACCGGCACCTCCAGTTTGTGGTAGGCATGACCATCCCAGTGTAGCGGAGTGGACCATCACCACCGCTTCAAGCATCGAGATCGACCGTGCCGGGATAGTTGCCGTATCGACCTCGAACAAACCTATAATCTGCTACCAAACGACCATCACATACTTCGTGGCAACGACACCACCGGTCTCGACAGCATATGTACCAATGACTGGAAACGTGAACAGGAGTTCGCCGAGCGACTTATCTGAGACCCTCGCCGAGATATCAAAAGGCGCCACGCTATACGCAGTAGCACTGTTCCAATCAGGACATTACCAGACAGGTGTACTACTTGCACAACTCATGGACCAGCACAATCTTGACTTAAATCCACCTCGAGTACGTCTTGTCAAGATTGGAGAGTACGAAATACTCGGCGTGCCGCTTCCCCCGTCTACAGAAGTTGGCTGGGTGGTCGTGTAACAATAGACTTGAAGTATCATCGTCAAGTACACCTGATCCAACTCGATAGGAGGAGCTGCGGTAGGTTACCAAAGGAGAAATGATTCGATAATTCCTCTGGGCTCATTGCATATATCTTGAGAACGGGGATACGGAAGGTAACCGAGATTCATATATAGCGAAGAGGAGAATTAGATATAGTGGCTACTCTTTTGCTAACACAATGTGACTCACTAGGCCCCTCATCGTTTTCTGCTTCCGAGCTACCATCTTTTGTTTCTATATCTACATTTCCGTCATTACTAAGCCTCCACGATATCCAGACCAGCATCAGATGAAGTTGCATGTAATATAAAGCGAGTGAAAAGGCTACATGGACTCAAATGAATAGCAACGCCAACCTATTCCACGTGGTTTCCCGGAATTTCCTATCCTTCAGGGGCTTTCGGGACGACAGTGTCTTCGATTCAACGTTTCGCATGGCCTACCTCAGTTTGCTCATTCCCGTGACACCATATATACTGATGACATGTTGTCTCCAAGAGGACGGAGCAACAGTCGTCCCGGAAGCTGTAGGTGGCTTCACGGTCTGGCGTTCCCCCTCCCCCTCCTGGGGCCCCGGGTTGCCCACTTGCAAGGCAGAATCATGTAGGAGCCAGTACGCCCTATGCATCACAACGCAGTAGTATGGCCAGTCTTGGCAGGTCTGACGTGTGACTGTGGTATAAGTGTCGGTCAAGCATGGGGTGAGATGAGTCCAAGCGCTTATAGTCGCGATGCTAGTAAGACGATGGTGTACTATCAACTAGGACTCGCAGTCTGTACTGATTTCACACTGTGTTAATGAGCTAGAGCGTGCTTTTTGGCCAAGTAAGTAATACCTCCGGAGGGCCTTGATGTAAACCTCGCCACAGCATATGCATATTCATGCCAAAATGGTTCGATCGAGGCAGACTTCAAGTCACCGGAAACTTTCCTGGAGAGGCTGACAACTGTGAGGCGTTGACTGTGGAAGCATACTAGTGAGCCAGACTGCTATCGGTGGCCGTGTCTTGGTTCCGTGCTAGAAGTACCAAATGACGAGTTAGTCTGAAATAGGAACACCAGTCGCTCGTTGTGACAGACACTCGATTCCTCGTTTCATAGCCTCGGAGGATAGAGTTGCGACTAGAGAAGGTAATGTGCTGCCCAGTGTTGATGAAAGCCTCCAAATTCATAGTATATGAAGCCTGTCTACCTCTCCCGAGGCCGTTTCTCAGAAGGTACGAGGGCTGTGCCATCCCGAGAGACCCGGCTCACGGCTTATTCTTCCGGCTCGGCAAAGCATGAGTCGACAGCGACCACACTAGCGAAGATGTCGTGCCTCTCATAAACAACCTAGGCGTTTGCGATAGACGAGAGAGGTAGGACGACAATGCCTCTGGAACAGAAGCGGCTAGGCAGTTTCGTGATTTCAAAGCATGCAGGGGGCTGAGTACTGTAGGCAGAATCCGTGTTCCAGCTGTCGGAGGGGTACTCTTGCAGAACCCTGGTCAGGTTTTGTGGAGGTTTTCCCAGGGCGGCCCACTTGTTGTACAATGCATGAAGACGTACTCCGTAGTGTGTTGATTATTTTCAAGCACTGGCTTTAGAAGACGGCTGAATGATAAGCTAGGACAGAGCATGAAACGGGGTCACACCACGGAACACATTGCCTGGAACGCAGGCCGGAAGATGGACTACATTCGTGGGGCGTAGAAGGCAGATTCGATGTAGGCTGTAGTCCTTGCTGCATAAGTTCTTACAGCAACCTGGCAACTATATCCCGTACAAAGGCTCAGATTGTATTTTAATCTTCGCGGTACCAACGTTCACACCCATATCACGTAACGATACGTAGAAGCCGGCCAAAGGCGATACTCCATCTTCATGAGACCTCAGTATTGGGATCAGTAGAGGGCCAGAAAAATAGTCAGCGGCTTTCATTCTAGAAAGAGCTGCCTTTTAAATTTCCCTATATGTAACCAAGATAGAAGGTATCTAAGCTAATATACTGATAATCTGGACAAGACGTTTAAGGGTAGCCATTTAGCGTCCTCAATCATGTTAATATTGGACTAGTAGGCTGTGCTACAAGCATCGTTTGAATGATATAGATCCTGGAAGTTGAGGGATTTTCTTGAAAAGACAAAGGGCCTCGGATTATTCTTTCAATATTGCAAGCATTAAGTATCATCTTACCTAGCCTTCCCTGGGGAAGAATTATCTTTTCTTTTGGTACTGGAGGCTGAGGCAGTCTTGGAAGCACAGTCAGAGGCTATTATCGTAAGGCTTTCTCATTGGCTGTTCTTTCTAGCAATACATACAGCAGCAGGCGGTGCAGTTTCTCCACCAGTGCACCCAGTTGTATGATAACCTCTATAGCCCTAAGCCGTTCTCAATTTAGATGAAAGAGCCTAGAGGAAGAGAATCACTGCTTCTATGAAATCAAGCTCCACATCTGGGTTGTATATTTCTTAACTACGGTGGCTTTCTAAAGATATAAAGTCACCTACAGGCAAAACATTTTGCGTAAATACCTCATAACTGGTGTGTATTACCGAAATTTTGCTGAGCAATGGCGTGATTTGCAAAGAGAGCGTTTTAGTTTCGCATTTTAGGTTTTGAACATCAGAAGAGGGCCCAGATCTCAGGAGCCTAGCCCGCAAAAGATTAAATAGCAGTCCTCATAACTAATGCCTGCACAGTAAAAGGTGTCTGCAAAAATTCAAAAACAAATGTCAGCTACGTGCAGCAAGGCAGACACTCTAAAACTTAAAAGTACTCTACGGACGTAGCCTTAGACTAAAGCAAACAAGGATACCCAGGCACGTTCCAGTTTCTATGTATACAGTATGAGGCATAATTCAACGTCCCAGAGACGAATTTTAGCAGTTTTGGTGGCGGAGAAGTGCGTCTCTTGGGGTTGTACCTCAAGACCCTTCTCATGGAGGGTTACATGGCACATTAGTGGCAGCGCAGGGAGGTACAGCTCTTGGTGTGTATGGTTGCACCTGTTATCGAATGACGCTCGGAGTGGCAACATGGGGTAGTACATAAATATCGGCCACCCCACGGGTGAATGATAAGCTGAGATACATGCACTCTCCTGTACGCCCCCTCATCAACCACACCTCTCACTCTTGCAGTGCCCCGACCTTTGCTGCCAGACAAATTCCAGATTTCTCAGAGCCTTATTTGTCTTCAGCTGCAGGAAAGGCACTGCCATTAATTGACCATACTTCTTAAGGCTGCAGTGCCCCACTTTCAGTATGGCACAACTCCCAGCTTTCCTCCCCTCTTTATATAATGCCGAAGATTCGGCTGCCCAAGTTATCATGTCAAGCCCACTTTTGGGGAGCAGTCCAGCATCTTCTTCTACTGGAGTCAGCAATGTATTTGGGGCATTTGGAGTTCTACTAGGTTATGTTGGTGCTGAGGCAGTCAATGAGTTTTATTTCGAGAGCCTGCTCTGGCCCCAACGTTCCTTCTCAAACTTCAGTCTTCTACGGCTTCCAATGCTGGCTCTGTTAATGCCCATGGGTGGGCCAATGCAGAAAGCAGCACTTCAAATCTTCGATTCAATCCACAAGAATGGCCTCTTGAAAGGTCGCGAACAAGGCCATATGCTGGGTACCGCCTTCTTCCCTGGGTCACTCTCAACATACACAATGTATGACCGAACAGGCAACAAGCAGCTGACAGAGCCCCTTCGAAACTGCATCTGGGCTCGATCCATGGTCATTCTCCCAATGCCTGAGCTAGACCAGGCAAGTCGCAAGCCCCTATCCAAGCCGGGTAGCCTGGAGGCTGCTTTACCGAATGCCAAACAGAAGACTGAACAAATCCGCATACGATCCAAAGTCCGGGTAAGCCACCTTCGATTTACGATGGCTACAGAGGAAGATAAAAACTCGGATATCCCTTTCGTCTGCGAGCAGCCTGCAATTCCCAGCCTGCGGGCCCTGTTAGCCATCTTTGGGAGCGAGCTGAGTGCCATTAGCGTTGCTATCGGTATCGCTTTACTCTTCCAATCCCTCTGGGCACTTATCTGGATCGTCCCTTTCGTTCTACGTCTCATCAGTGCTGTATTCGCTCTCGAACGCGAACCTCTCGTCGACTCCAGATCGGCTTCTACCGCCGATCCTTCTTGCGACTTTGAGGTCCACTTGCCTCAACCTGAGAGTAACTTCATTCTTCTATCTGGACCGCCTACTCTGGTTTTGCAGTTTACTCGCCATTATGGGCATCCGAAGAGACACCGATTTCGCGAGACGATACAGCTTATAATTATCGTCCTATTTGCTTGTTTGTTTCCTTTAGAGCTAGTGTGTTTGACAATCTGGATGCCCGTTCCTCTGCAGAATATCTGGCTGTGTTATCAGCTATACGCTGTGCTAGCGACGCTCACTGCTCGGTACACCAGCTTGGGCACAGGCTGTGACACTTCTGCAACTCTCGCACGAGTATTGGCTAGCGAGGGTTGTATAGGATATGCCGACAACAGCTCGGAACACGCTGTCCTATTTGGTCATAAGCGAAATGGCCCAGAGACACTCAAGGTCGAGATACACTCAACTTACCATAGTCGTTATGGACAGGGAAAGGAAGCATTGGCGAAGTTGCTGCAACGACCAAGGAACGATTCTGAAACTACTTTGGTTGGTTCGGAGCGGAAGAATTAATGTGAAATCTGGTTGATCTGTTTCTTGGATTTTGTGCTATTGATCCGGGTTATATAATTGTTATTACTGGGACAGATTGAAATTCTAAGTACTTATGCCCTTTCGTCCTTTTTCTAATTTCTAGCACACAAAAGTTGCATCAGTTTTTACTATATTCTTAGGCCTATTTTCATATCGTAGCATAAGTATTTAGTATGGAAATCAAAACATAATTTATTTAAAAACTGAAATACGCTTAGCTGCCTATATATTAATATCTACACGACTGTTCCCCGGTCTCTAAGCAGTGGAACAAATGTACACAGTGCAGGCATTACGGAGATTTGGGCTTGACGCTCGAATCCCCTCGAATCGTGAGCTTTCATTGCCCACTGTGGTATGCAAGCAACGTCGACCTACACGAATGGCATTGTCTGTCTTGTCTCTTCACTGTATCTGCTTGCGGTCTTCTATGAGATCTGCCTGAAATGTGCCGTAGTGACGTGCCCGGGGTCTAGTTGGGGGATCTGCCGCGGTATCTCGCTGATGCGAAGTGCTTAGACAGTGGCTACTTCGTTAAACCTAAGCCTCCGTCGACTCCAGTTATACAAGAGAATGGACCAGTCTGTGTTTGACACTCCTCAGCATGTCTTCTAGCTGCCACTGATTTGAGACTATGCTTTGGAATTACGTTCGGAAGTCGTCGCGGCCATGCATCCTTTTCATCAGACTGCTCGTGATCGGCATCTTCTCGAGGTAAGTATCTCATGACATTTCTAATGGGCAATTGTTTCTTCGATTTTTCTGGCCCCCACATTAGTAGCTGAAACCTGTCCCGCGAGGAACACCACAAAGAAGACTTGACCACACATACGGAGTAGAAGCCTGCGGACCTTTTAATCTCCGCTAAGGCGCTCACAGAGGTGGCCAAGAGCTTGAATCCGATGATGAATTGCGGAATTCACGTGTACATCTTAAGCATACTGTCGGCCCATTTTTTTCTCAGTGGAAAATACACTGATATTCCGGAGCAGTATACGAGCCTCGATCTAGTTCCTCAGGAGACTATGCTTAGAACGTAATATAGTAAACCGTCGAGTGCGGTCCTAATTGCTATTAAAGAAATAAACAACTGGAAGAAGTTGTATGACCAGGAAGTATGCATTTCCTCTTTATTCTCTCCAGCCTGGGAAAAATTTCAAAGGGCCCAATTTGGTGAGTACGAGCGACTTCTTAGCCTTTTCCGGGACACTGACACGCTAATTTGGTCATGGGTGCGGTCACTGGACGAGATAAATGGGACGCTTGTTAGCCACTTCAAGACACGTCGCTTCCTCGATCATGACTATCAGGGTCGACGCTTTCTTTGGAAGGTAGCCTTAGAAATGGGCCGGGTTTAGGCGTCTTTAGAACTCGAGGTCACTTTGACTCGGTTGTTTATGCCTCTGATTTCCGACCCTCATTTGCTCTAGCACAGTCGTTGTCTATACAATCCTGGAACATCAGTAGTCCTCGGCATACTGTGGAAACACCGAGAAAGCGGACAATCAAGCTCTAGCTGAGGCTCGGGAGGGGACAACACGCTCAGAGTACCTCTTCATTATTACAAAAAGAAAAAAAGAAGAAAAGCGTTACGCATGCCTTGCATCAGAACATAGACTTTAAAGAGTGCTCGAGGGCCCCGGACCAGCACAGGATTCTGGGTTAAAACCAAAAGGAGCTTCTGTGGCGGAGCCTAGGCCACCTGCGCAGGATCTGATGCCGGAGGATTCTGTCAACGGTCCATCTTTAATGACAGAAAACTGTTGGTCAGGTATTCCGTGCAATTTCTTCTACTTCCTTAGCTCTAGGCTTAGATACATAGGAGTACCAAAGCAGCCAAGGTGTAGTCAGGCCGATGGCGATCAAGAAATAGGCCTGAAAGGGCAACATGCGCCACCGAATCATGTAAGCCAGGAAGGGGTTACTTCTAAGCCTTCCGAGCCCCCAAGCTGGCAAGGCTCTTCTCTGCCTTTCCCTTCATTGTTTTTACACACACATACCTCTCCCCGAATTGACTGTCCCAGACTCATTCAGCTCAGTTGTGAGAGTCCTACGTGCCGTGCGTCCCAGCTGTTCGTACAACGGCCGTTCTAGAACGGTGAGGTCAGGTTTGTATTTCTAAGCTCAGCTGACCAGAATAGGCACTAGGCTGTAGCGTACCATTGAAGTCCTGAAACTAGACTCTGACCGGTCGGCACCAAGTTGGGCGCAGCGATGTATCAGATAGCTGCAGGGGTACACACATTAATGCAGACAGTGAGAAGTCTAATGAATAATCGCCTTCAGTGGCTGTTAAATCGCCACAGCTTGGCACACAGACGCTGGAGCTATTTAGGGGGAGATGTCTCTGCTAAACCGGGGGGGGTCCAAGCTCGAAATTCTCTTGTTGCGATCTCCCCGATGGAGCCATACAAAAGACGCCATTGAAATTACGATGAATATAGCGGATTCTTTTCAACATTCTCCTCTTCCTAATAACGGAGAGTACTTTAGACTTTTGGATTTGCTCCCTGGAACAGGCCAGGATCCCTTGCGATGTCGACTTCGAACAGAGAGACTTGCCTCGCCTTCTTACGAAGCTATTTCTTACGTCTGGAGAGTATTTCAAGATGACAATGACCATGCGACTATTCAGTGTGGCGACCAGCGTCAACCATTGGTCATCACATGGAATCTACAGTGTGCTCTAAAATCCATCAGACACCCGACAAATATCCGAACGCTGTGGGCTGATGCTATTTGTATCAATCAGGGTGATGCGGTAGAGAGAACAGAACAGGTTCAGCATATGAGAAGCATTTTTGCAAACGCTTCACAAATTCTAGCTTGGCTAGGAGAGGTTTATTTCGATGCTCCGAAGCTTTTCGAATTCCTGGAGAAAGCGGCCGCTCTGTCCCCTTACCCGAAGGATTACGGCTCTTCACTGTACAACTTTGAGAAATTGGACGAGTTTCTTGCCAATGCTTCTCCGAGGCTATGGAAGATGCTAGAACAATTTCACAACGTCGCACTTTTCAGCCGTATCTGGGTTGTCCAGGAGCTCAACTTAGCGCTCGATGGGTATCTCCTCGCAGGCGAGTGCAAATTACGACTGGCTCATTTCAGAACTGCTGTGTTCTGGATCAACAAGAGACGGCCAGTAGAAGTTGACGGGAGGTTCAAAATCGCATGGAATTCTCTCGACCCCTATCTTTACCTTCACTTTATTATCAACGATCCTGCTCGCCCGAGCATCACCAGATCTGATAATCGTCAGCCTGTTCATTACATTCTGCGCAGTGTTCGGAACTGCGCTTGTACAGATCCACACGACAAAATCTATGCACTTCTGGGACACTGTTCACTACAATCGTGGTGCGAAAACGTCGCCAGCCGCACGCGAGTACCGATTGACTATACGTTACCTTGCTCAGAGGTCTACCTAGCTGTAGCCCAACGGCTGCTGGAAGAACCACAACCTTTGCTTACGCTGTCCTTAGTCGAGCACAACGACGATACATGGGCAAATGGTGATCCATTTACTCAATGGCCTTCATGGGTTCCTAACTGGGCAGTGCCTGGGAAGAGTTACTTTTTGCCAAATGAGTTCAGGGCTCGCTACAATGCATCGACTCGCATAAAAGCTTCTTTTCACATATTTGGGCGTATGCTGGAAATTAAAGGATGCGTTGTGGACCGAATAGCCTGGAGATCACCAAACATTAATCAAGATAATTACAGGCCTAGATTGTCAAAGTTAGGAGGCTATAGCGGCGAGAATGTGGTTCAACAAATCTGGACCTATCTCAAAGACACTACCGGAGATCTCCACCAGGACGAGAAAGAGTATCTTCTCGAAAACTTCTGTCTAACTTTGAATGCCGGAAACCGCCTTCTATCCCAGCAGACATACAAGGACGAAGTAACAACAGCTCAGCGCATCGCAGACTGCCTTGCTGTCCTATCACAGTTGGGAGTCTCGGCTAATGGCTTCTATTCGAGCTCCCAAGATGAAGCGACGGGAGACTGCGACAGATTCTTGGCGACAACAGAAGACCTTTGCAGGGACCGCTGCTTTTTTGTTACCGGGAAGGGGCTCATGGGTCTCGGACCACGAATTACAGCGATAGGGGATGATATATGCGTTCTATATGGGGCTCAAGTTCCGTTTGTATTACACCCTTTGTATGAAAAACAGACATATCGACTCTGTGGAGAATGCTATGTACAGGGAATCATGAACGGAGAGGCGATAGAAAGGGGCATGTCAGTGGAGACAGAGTTCAAACTGGTTTAAACCTACGAAGCGCGAGATAAGACTTTTGCAACTTTTGCAATATACTCTAGACAGAATAAATCAGCAGAATCAGCCGAAGATAAGTCATAATTTCTGGGGCGATCAATGCTTTTCCCAAGACGTTTGGAGATATGAACGTAGTGTTTCAAGGTCCGACAGGTCCTAAGAGACAAGCTTTGTGAAGTAGGTACTCAGCATGTGAAGGAGTCGAGTAGGGTACCAAGAGCTATGATTGTAGTTGTTCGCTAAGCTGGACCGCTGCAATTACGAGTATGGACTTTCGTTAGAAAGTGACAAGGGGCATTGGTTCCAAAGTCACAGATACCCTCAGGGATATATAACAAATATTTGCATATGTAGAATCTATATCATAGATACTAGTTTGTAAGCTAATTATTTATACAAATATACTTGGAAAACTCGCTCAATTTCTCTTTATATGTCGTGAATGTCAATGCCGTCTTCGAAACAATCTTTCAAAACGTCTGCCACCTTTCTGGTAAAGAAGCTCTTAATACCGCATAAAGGGGTCTTCATGCTGCTGCTTCAAGCTAGCAAGAGCTATGCTATCCCCTTCGTACCGCTCACCAACTGCACTCCCTCCAGAACAATAGTCGAGAATTATCAAGGCGTCAGCTTGCCTTTGAGCTAATTGCTGGCGTAAGCCCAGCCAGTCTACGGCTAGCCGGTGCGTATATCCATTAATCTCTTCCCTTATCTGGTCAATATTAACATGATTTGCACCTGCGTCGACACAACGCAATCTCGGTCCCTACAACTTGTCTGTTTGCAATAATTGGCAATGTTCTTAGGCGCCCAAACTTCTGCTGATACAGCGTTCTTGCAGTGTATATCCTGCTTCCCCTAAGCGTAATCTCCTGGACCCGGATACGTATGCGTAGTGAAGACCCTCAAAGTACCACGCGAAAAGTATAAGTTGTAACTCAACCCAACATGATTCTCCAATCGCTCTCTGCGCCTTTGGGCCCTCTGCGCCAGAACATGTCTTGTTCACTCCCCTCCATTGGCGACGAGATTTTGAGATCCGCCGCTTTGGTATCGAAGAGATCAAATACGCCTATTCTCTGGTAGATGCCGTTGAATCCAGGTGCCGGTCTCAGCAGAAGGCCTGAAACCCCGGCATTGTCGAAGCCAACGTCACGATGAAGTGCATATTTTCCACACTTTCTCGTATCGATGACAGGCATGCAGATGACTTGCGCAATTGGTACGTCTGGGGGTGGCACGTCTTTGTCAGTGTCTAGTTGGACGGCACCGAAAACAGTATCGCGACCAAATGCAAAACCCCCTTCCTCCACCTCATCAGCAGAAAAGCCAGCTATTGATTCCCCTTGCAAGCCTTTCTTAGATTTATGTTCTGGCCGCCAATCCTGGCCAAAACCGCTTCTTGACATCTGAAGGGCCCATCTGCTCCATCTGGGCTCCCAGCAGAAGAGGCCAGGATGCAAGCTCCCGCTTACGGCCAGCAAAAGGTTTTCGTGATAGCGCAGCTCCTTGAATGTCAGCCCGAAACCGCCGAAGACTTTGATATCCACCAGTGTGCCCTTCCTCAGAGGTCTTGGCATGATGATGGGTCCCTTGACCGAAGCCCATGACCAACTGGGTGCGTTTCTGGCAGCTGGGCGCCTTCCAAGAGGCTTGGATGAGGTCGGCGCCACCCCGGCATCAATGAACATGGCGCCTCGATATCCGGTATCGACGGTCCACATGAGCTGTGAGGCACCGATGTCGTACCACAGCCCGCCAATATAATCGTCGTCCAGGAGAAAGCGCATGAATTTTGCCATTCCGTACACTGCAATGAGCTTGTCGCTGTCTAGGGTGATATCGGCTCGAGCAAATTTCTCGATCAGTCGGCTCCACAGGTAGTATTTATTCAGCGAGTCATCTCCATCTTCATCATCCTTCCTGTCCGATTGGTTTGAGACGCGTTCGCGGAGCGCTTTTCCTGCCTTGGCAAGATTTATTGATTTGAAGTGGGCGTAGTGGTCCTGTAAGGAGGTTGGAAGGCCCTCAGGGAAAGTCTCACAGGCTTCTGAGGTTCGGCATTCAAACGCAACCTGCGTCTCACCAAAATGGATAACCGCCCGCGAGAGGAAACGCTCTTGCAGGCACCAGCTTCGCCGTCCGATATAGGAATCCGAGACCAAATTCTTCCAGAAATCAGAGGGGACCAAAAGAAAGCTCTTGCCTCGAACCTTCTTGTTCTACTGCGGCGACACGATAGTGGGGTTGACGGCAGCTGGGCTTCTGGTCTTGTAAAGTCCGCCCTCGCTGTCTTTTGAGCCATCCGCCGCCAAGGTTAAGAATGACTCCATGTACACCAGATTCATATCCCCAGCCTCGGTCTCCCAGTCTTCCTTGGAGTCCTGAAGAATGCAGAGGGAGTCGATCCAGAGATATCGGATGCCTAGGCGCCGGGTAGCGTGGACGGCTTCTCGGAAAGTCCGTGGCAGCCTTTCAAGCTCAATCCCCTTCTTCGCATCCGATAGGGCTATGCCTGGCTTTTCTGTGTCTGTCTCGGGGTTTTGAAGAAGCCGATATCCGGGAGCCTTAGCACTTATCCCCCAGCAATGACTTAGGGTGATGTAGGATGCATCCTTGGCGACGTCGTCTCGAAGCCGCAGGTAGATGCGATCGCCATGGGCTTTGTTGACATCGAGTAGCCTTGTCGGAATATAATCATGGTCTTTAGAGCTGTGCTTCATGCATTTGCACTTGTCGTTACAGGCAGTGATCCACCGGGCGATCTGGTCCCAGCACTCGTCCGACGAGGTCGTGGTCGATGTGACTACATGTGATGAGAGAGTTGACGTTGGAGGTCTTTTTTTGGTAATACCTAGCCAGCCTCTCTTGGCCTTTGTCATTGGCTGTGCGTCTATGGATATATCGGACATTGCTTCGAGGCCGAAATCGACATTCTTGTTTGCAAACGTGTTGATGATATCCAAACCCTTGGCCATACAGACGGTGTGCAGGAGGATACAGACGACTAGGCGGTCGGCGGGCCAATGCGCTTGTGAATCATGATCGCTGCCGTTGGGTTTGGCCTCCCAGCTGGAGAAAGCAGCACCTTTCAGGTCCAAACCTGCCAGGTCAACCCCATCGCAGATCCGAACGGCTTTCGCTCAGACGATGCGACAGATGGAGCAGTTCGCGTTAGCAGCGTCGCTACAATCCTTGGCGGAAGAGTGGTGAGAACCTTCAGCAATCTGGGAAGTGCCAGGTGCACTTTGTTCCTCAAATATTTTTTTGCAGGCGCCGCAGAGGAATTCCATACTGTTGAGTTTGGAAGAAACACTTCGCGTTTGATTATTCGATTATGGCATGTCCAGCTAGATGGTGGGCATGCTGGTTCGATGTTTTGTTGACCTGATAAGCACTTGGGCTACGTCGTATTTCTGCACCCCGGCTGGTCGGGTCAGCCTCTAACCTCTCGGCCAGGTCAGCATGTACTCGAAAATTCGTGAATAGCCAGTGATACAGCGCATCGGTAGCTCCGCTTTAGAAGGTACTAAAGCTAGTTCCGTTTCAAGAACCTTGGGTAAGGACGAAGCGACCAAGCTAAAGATAAGCACTATGGTTAGCGAAACCTATCCTTGTTCACGAGACTGCAATGCTACACGGGCCAGCATGACAGGAAGCTCTGGCAAGAGGCGAAGGAAGGACAAGCGGGTGGGGTCCCCAATGGTTGATTCCTAGCTTTACAGGATCGATCTATCGAATGGTCTGCATACAGCCGTACCACTTCGATAAACGCCTGGCAGTCGAAGAGACCAGGTCCCGTACAAAGTATGGCTCGTCCAAGGCCTGTATTCTTGAAGAGAGCGGAATTCCACGGTCTCAGACGATCCCCTGGTGTGTCTCCCTGTGTATGACCTCCACGTATGGCATCGGGCTAACAAAACCCCCATAGAGAATTACTTCCAGCTTTCTCCGGATGACCCTCTTGCCCAGGAGCTCTTGGCCTAGGGCAGACAAGAGCAGTATTGATCATATATATCTGGCTTATATACAGCTACAGCACACTGGCAGGGGGACTGTTGGCGGACTGTTGGCGGACTATTGGCGGACTATTGGCGGACTGTTCGCGGACTGTTAGCTCAGCCGTCGCAAAACGATCCAGATCAGATTCCTGTAGGTTCATCAGCAATCTGGCTCAGCCTGTAGACAGAGACTAATGGTTCAAAATCGATGTGTTAGGACTCAGTGTCGTCACTACTACAGCCCGTCACAAAATCTTATAGATTTCATTCTGTATCTAGCATAGCTTCGTTCCGTCATTGTTCATATACATGTTATCCACTAGAATTGGGTGCTAAGTGTTAATGTTACTTATTCTCCGCAACTAAGAAGATGCTGGTAAGTTATCTAGGACCCATTTCACTCCGTCAACAACAATTTCCGGCTGAGTCATCTGGACAAAGTGTCCACTCTCGGTAGCGAAGACAAGCTCGCTCTTCGTAGAGAGTTTCAAGAATTCCTTCATGAGACCCTCCATCTTCGCATCGACTGTCTTGATCAACTCTCTCACATGGCTCCTCTGCTCGTCGGTCCCGTTCCCTTTAGCAACACCCGCCTTGTACAATCCACTCCAATCCCTGCTTCGTGTGCCCCCAATCACGTAAACCGGTTTGTCTCCAAGCAATGGCTGCTTCTTACTCAGCTCCTTCTTCCGCAGCGTCTCAAAACTTGGCATATAGTTCTCGAACGCTTCCTTGTGCTCAATCAGCTTGAACTTCTCGGTTGCTTCCGCCGCCCTGAACGCGTCCCACTCCTCCTGCGTCAACTTGTGCTTCGCCTCCACGCCCCAGGCAGAGTATGGTTCAACACCCTCGGCAACAGTCCAGAGAATTGGATCGTTTACGTCTATCACCAGTGGAGCCGTTTCATGGTTGGCGTCCACAAGCACCAGGCCAGCGATTTGATCAGTTCCCTTTAGGGCGATGTACTCGTGCGTGAGCACGCCGGCCCAGGAGTGCCCCACAAGGATCAGAGGGTTCGGGATGGGCGCCTTTTCGATCAGAAGGGAGATTTCAAGAGCAACGTTCTCGGCCGAGGGAGTGAGTGGTGAGGATTCCGAGTTGTGATAGCCGGAACGATCGTAAGTATAGCTTCGCAGCGAGGGACCCAGCAGCCGCACTACGGCTTGCCAGTTGAGGGCGTCGCTTGCCACACCCGAGATAAATAATACGACGGGATCTTTGGAGCTGCTGGGCTCTGGACCGTGAGTGTAGAGAGCCAGAGAATGAGTGCCGATGTTGACGAGGCGGCCGTTCGAAGGGAAGGTTGAGGAGGCCATTGTAGAGTGATGGTTTTAGGAATTCTTAAGGTTTGTATATTTCTGATGAGTGGTTTGTGATATTCAAGGCCGTTCACTAGCCGAACTAGTTGCAATATATCGCGGTATGAAGTAGCAGAGTGGAGGGTTAAAGTAATGGGGGGGCAGAGAGTCTGGAAATGCCCTACAAGGATCAGAGGGTTAGGAATGGGCGCGCCCTATGTGTCGTACCTAGACTCCTGCCTAGGCCGGCAGTCGATGTAACGTGATCCTACATTCGTGATTTCGTGTTTAGTTTGCATTGCCTGTCGTGGTATTACGTTAAGCGAACAATTGTTGCAGAGTATCGAGGCATCCACCATCTTCCCATCAAACTTGGGCGGCTGCCGAAGAGGCGGCCTGATGGCGATCGGGTCGATTGACCTCGTATCCAAATGCCGATGTGCACGCACGGCGCAGTGTGTGTTTGATGTGGCGTGCGGCATTGTTGCGATTGGGTGGAATGCGAGGTAGTAGGATGCGAAGGAGCTGTAAAGTGAAGGGCGTACTTACGCATCCCATAGGAACTGTAGGTATCGTGGGCTGAGCAGCAGGTACGTGGAGTCGCAGCACAACGAGGCTGGTGCTGATTGGCCGAAGGGATCCGCACACAGACCCAATAGAACCCTTAAAAATCGGGAACTACAGCTGGTGAGTTCCCCAGCGAGTTCTCGCTATGCGTAGTACAGGCTGGGCGGACTCCTCTACAAATTGAGACCGATAGGGAGTCTGAGATTAAAAGAGATATAATAGGGGTTTTCGATCCCTTTTACCTCTTCTAGTTCCATTATTAGAGTTCAGACGCAGCTGTTAAAAAAAAAAAAAAAGGTCATATTGGTTCAAACAACTTGTTTCCCGAAGTCTTGCCTTAAGGCTGTGAGGGCGAGTATAGGGAAGACATTTGCAGGAGGGAATCTTGGAAAGAAATTTTCGAGATAGAAAAACGAGTTTCCAAACCACGTTGTGATCTTCCTGCAATATCATTAAGCATTGTAGAGCTTAAACCCCAGTCGCACGTCAATCAGTCTAATTAAATTTATTTTTACTAGTTCTTAAATATATATTCATAAGAAAAACTTTGACGCTAGGATTATTTTCCGAGCGAATCTTGCCTTCGACTCGTATACGGCTGCAGCACGTGTTTTTATTTTGATTCTATTCCTTGTGTGTTTTCGCCATATTCTGTCCTGAATGCAAATCTGACTAGATAGATAGTCTCCTACTTTACGGCTAAGTACTTTTAATGCCGTGCTACATTCCTAGAGCTGTTTCTACCGTGATACATGTGTCACGAGGGTCTCATCTCTCTACAGCTTTTTATTTTATCTTATTTTATTTTTTTCTTTCGCAGACTTTTCGATTCGCAGTCTACTATATCTCTCGTGTTTGGTAACACGCAAATACTTTGTCCTAGGGTGGAATAGGGATGTGCCTCACGAGACCCCGAAGCATGGAAAACCCCAAGAACGACTCCTCGGTTAGCCGGATCCTCATCATGACGTCGGCCGCCCAAGGCAACGACACCCAGAAAGAAAGCGTCACCCATGCGTACCCGATGATTTTCCTGGTCATGGGACTTGACGTGCCGGACCCAGCAGAGTACCTCTTCCAAACCCATTGCACGAGATCTTCCAGCGTGATGGCTGCCGCTTGCCAGAGGAAGAAGGCTAACATGCCTATGGTCCGCTCAGGGACAGTGATGTTGGGAGGACAAGGTAGGAGGAGCATGGACTGGGCGTGCGTAAAGCCCGAGGCTGTGAAGGCAAGCCAGATTTGCGTGTATGAGGAGAAGTTCGACCCGCGGGGGATAGCAAGAAAGTCCACGATAGCGCCGGTGAATTTGGTAAGACTCTGGGAGACCGGGTCAGTCTGTAATGACGGGATGGGATGGAGAGACGCACCCGGCGGAGTGTTTGGTGTCAAAAAGAACCCCAAAAATGGCGGACTGTGGTGACTTCGCTTACGGCGCCGAAATAAGGCGGTCAGTCCTGTGTCCAAATTCTAGTCCAGACCACGAAAACTCGATATGGCGAACTCCTACCTCTACTTGGCTCAAGTTCAGACCAATGGCGACAATAGACGCAGCCACGTACTGCAAGTTGACAAAGAAGTAGGGACCACCAGCGAAGACGAGAGTTTTAATAAAGCTCCAGCGCCAGTCGGGATGGGAAATAGTGAGGTACTTGGAGTCGGGATACCTTCTCTTATTGCTGCCTAGTGCAGCATCGGGTGGACTCCAGAAGAGACGCTCCGACAACTGGAGCAAAAGATCCGACATAAGCAACATCTTGAAAAATTCCAGCATCTGCCGGAACAAGAAGTGCCACTTGCTCATCTTGGGCCTAGAAGGAAGTTTCTTAACCTCGTAATTCCATCGAACTCCTCTCGTATTGAACATCATAGCCGCCGCCCACTTGATTTTCGCTGTTCCAAAAGCCATCAGCGCTCTCGCCTCGCGAGACGGCCTGTCGATGCGCCAATAGCTGTCTTCCGGGTCGTCACCTACGGCACACAGGAACTTGTCAAGTGTTCCTAAGCACTGTATAAAGACGAAGTAAGTATGTATTTGGCTGTACCCGTTTCAGGGACCAACGAGGAAGAAGCCTGGAAACACTCATCGGACGCGAGAATTGACTGCCGGCGGATCATGGGAAGCTGGAGGTTCCATATTCATGAAACGTTGAAGAGAATAAAGAAACCTTCAACGTGGCTGCAACTCACAATTGGCCACAACAGGGCAAAGGGCTGCGCATCGCCAAGAATGTTGCTGGTGGGACCTGCAAAGTGCACTGCGACAGCAAGGCCGACGATGGTGAGCACGGCAATGGCTCGACGGCCGCGAAAGGGTGCGCACAAGAAGAGAATCTGGGCGGCTAAGGATGAGAGATGAAGGGTAAGTGCCAGCTGGCTTGACATGGTGTTGATTATTGTGGATTTTCAAGTGCCAGACTTCGATCACGTGCCATAGGTTCGAGGACGTGAACATTCGTAATATTGGTTGCAGTGCGATTGCTGGTATGTTTGGCTCAGTAAGCTAGGTCTGATACTATAGGACTTAAAGTTGCAAACAGGTGGAAATGTAGATGATCTACTTAGCACGTTAAGTCTCAAAGGCTGGGATATGCATACGTCGAGGCTCGGGGCCCGAGGCACGGAAACTGCTCGGTCATCAGGCTTATCACTTGAGGCGCAGCGGTTGGAGGCAATTATTGCGCCTTCAGCTCGCACTTGTAGTCGACTTCAAAGGCCACGGTAGGCCCAAGTTGATGGTGCTTCAAAGTCTAGAGCATTTTGGTGCAAAGAATCTGCAGCAGCTATGGCAACCTCCAAGTCCAACCTCAACGGCGAAGTCGTTACGGGCGACCCTGAGTATGACGGCCGGGTCATCCTGTACATCATCAAAGGTCAGCCAGACAAGTCGTTACTTCACAAAGAGATAAATAACTCGTCCTGATGTTCCACTAGCCGACCAGACGAACTGGATCAACTACATCAAGCCTTTGATCCTGGCCGAGGAGCTCCAGTTCCCCCACATGATCTCTGTCATCGACACCAAGACAGACTGGTACTATCGGGTCCACCCCGAACGCTATGTGCCCGCGCTGAGAGACGAGGACCCGGAAACTAAGAAGGAAGCCATTGTGTTCGAGAGCACCGCATGTCTGCAGTACTTGGCAGAGCGATTCGACAGGGACGGAGCCTGGAGGGGCCGAAATGCTTGGGAGAAGGCTGCCGTATTGTCCTGGACAGCCTACCAGACCGGCGGGCTAGGGTGAGTCGGTCTAGCGAGTAAAACTTAGACAGTGGGGCTGATCTTTTTCAGTGCCACGGCAAAATACTGGCTGTATTTCCTCAAAGGGTATCCGAATCGGGAAAATCCCGAAGTTCTGCCCAAGACGGTGACCAAGTTCGTGGTGTCGGCACCCGTATCTCGTTCGTGGCATCCGCGCTGACAGACGTTCCAGGTTGCATGAAAACGTGCTCAAGCAATGGGACACGATGGAAAAGCGCCTTGCCGAACCGCAACAGAATTTTGTAGCCCTGCCGGACCGGCCCACCATCGCCGACCTGTCCTACTTCCCGTTCGCCATGCCGTGGATGTTCACCTTCCTCGGCGTCGACATCAAGGACTGGCCGAGCATTTGTGCCTGGAGCGAGCGCATGCTGGAACGGCCCGCGGTGCAGAGAATCTTGGAGAGGGGACCCAAGTACGGTCATCCGCTAGATTAGAAATGAGATGGTGTGTGCTGCCCGAGGTAGTAAGTAAAGGCTTACCGCTTCGGTGGCCGAGGCCGCGGCGTCAGAACGCGGCAACGTCTTAACTCTCAGGCCTGCTAGCAAATAGCAACAAATAACCTAACCAAGCATCGCGTTCAAATTTATGTCTCATTATCAGACAAAGTGTCATCAGTTACCCGATATTATATATATTTAAATTTCTCAGACACGTCTGCGCAATTTTGCGTCGCCGCTATAGCCATGTTCATTCTCACCCTCTACAGCCAGGCACGGCGCAGGGTGGACGACCTTCTCTCGTACATGATCCACGTAAGACCCCTTCCTTCAATTGATATCTTTGTGCAGTAACCGTACTAACAATAAGCCCCAGTGCTGGCTCATCTGGAGGCACCCAATCAAGGCCGCCAAGGACGGACGTTCGATACCAACGTGTCCGTATCGCTGGCCAAACGGCCAAGGAGACGTTGGCAAATTCCTCGAGGGTGAGAAGAACAGCGAAAAATGGGGAACCACTCATGGCAGAGTGTACAGGATATGGAGCGGGATGACTCCAGAAATGTACGTAGCACCAACCAGGCCAGTATCCTTTCCAGTTCCAGGCTGACGTGCAACTCGCTGCAGAGTTCTGAGGCACCCTGACGATGTCCAGATCGTATTCAAAGATTCGGACAAGCATAAAAAGGCTGTCAATAATAATGCCGGCTGGCTCATGGGCGAGCTTCTCGGCAAATGCCTCGGTTTGATCAGTGGGGAACCTTATCAGAGAGTCAGGGCAGTGACTATGCCTCCCTTCACTCATCAAAGAGCCTCAACGTATATAACCCGCATCAAAACTATCACCCATGAACATTTGGACTCTCTCGAGGTAGAGTCGTCGTTGAGGCATGGCCTCCTCAACCCCGTTGCCGACCTGAGATTGCTTCCATTCTGGATCATGGCCGACATCCTGTACGGGAAGCAGCTGACCGTCGAGTTGAAGGCTGAACTGAAGCACCTCATAACTCTGAGAGAATCTCTCTGGCTCCGCATGCTCCAGGGCGGTACAACGAGATACTCCTGGAGCCGTTTTCTTCCTACCGAGAGCACCAAGTCTCTAAGGGAATTCCAGCGGAGGTGGGCCCGTTTCAACAACAATGTACACAAAGCATGCTTGCAGGCATCTGAAAAGCCGTCTATTATGCCCATGTACGACGAGGTGAGACGCGGAAACATCGAGATGGACCAGATCCTTCAGACTCTTGATGAAATGCTCTTTACCAATCTGGATGTGACCATGGGCGGCGTATCCTGGAGTCTGCTGTTTCTTGCTGCCCACCAGGATGTCCAAGATCAGATTCGGGAAGAGATCCGGCAAGCTAGGCGCTCGAGCACAGGTCCGGGTCTAGATTCGTACCTGAAAAGCTCACATAGCCTGCTTGCAGCCTCTATTTTCGAGTCAGGACGCCTGAAGCCCCTAGCCGCCTTCTCGGTTCCCCAGTCAGCGCCTGCAGACCGCCTCGTCGGTGGGTTCAATGTTCCCGCAGGGACCAACTTCATTGTTGACACGCACGCGCTCAACATCAAAAATCCGTACTGGGGCACCGACGGCGACATGTATCGTCCTGCGCGATTTCTCGAAAAGAAGCCATCCGAGATGCGCTACCAGTTTTGGCGTTTCGGATTTGGACCACGACAGTGTCTGGGCAAGTTTGTCGTTGAACTCGTCCTCCGCGTGCTTGTGGCGCATGTAGTGGAGAATTATCGTCTCGGCTTGATTGAGACGACGAGCTGGAAGAAGAACCTTGCCAGCTGGATCTTACATCCTGATACGGAGATCCGATGTGAGCGTATCATCACTGAACAGACACATTCCTGTATATCGGAGTGGTAGCCCCGTGAATTGGAAATACTGGCAGTTGTAGTTCTCCAAGGAGGAAATCAAATTTTGAGTCCACAGTGTAAAGCACTACCGGGGAAGTAAGTAATAAAAGTACATCGAGGATTGTGCAGACCCTCGAAGCCTTCGAAAGATGTGTCCTACACGACCCAGGACGACTGTGAGGCGCTTACCACAGCGGGGCTCTCTCCGCCCTCCCTCTCGTAAAGACGCTTGAGTTTCAGCTCCATATCCGCTAAGCACTTCACGCGCTGTTCGGCTGCCTCGGGCGGTAGAGTCACGCCCCTTGGCCTCAGTCGCGTGAGCGCAATGACGCCGGAGAGAACCTCGCCGATGTGCTGACAGGCACGACGCACAATGCGCGATCTCCATAACCGCCGCTCTTCAGTGCTGGGAGCAAGAGACCCGAAGCCAAAGCCTGTCTCCGTCATTGGAAATAGGCTGGCGTCTGGGAAGTCTCCTCGGCCATCGGACATTAGGGGCTTCGCACCGGCCTCAAGCAGATCTATCATCTGGAAGATGACAGTGTTGAAGAGGAGAACATACCGGTCGCAACGGGACTTTTGTTGCAGCTGCACGAGCTTCCGCACCTCGACTCCCGCGCGGCTAATGGCTTCTATAATCAAGTCGAGGTTCTTGAGCTCGCCGAGCAGATAGTTCTCCAGCGTGCCAACCACTCGGACACAGGAAAGCACGCAATGGCTGTCCAGCCTGCCGAAATCCTCAGCCGGGGGGCGGCCTCGGGCTCCACGTTCGCCGGACGCTGCAGGGTCGATGCTGTGCCGTTGCTAACGTGAATTGATTCGCCTTGCACGGGAGGACTGCAACTGCCTTCCGAGACGGACGAGGGCTGGTCCGTGTCGATGTTTTCGGTCGTTATTTCGTTTGCATCCTGGACAGGTGCAGTGTTTCCAGGACGCGCTCTTAGGCCTGCCAGCACTATGGCGCCGGAGGTTGTAGTGATAGACGACTGCGTCAAGCCGGATGGGCTAACGCCGTTAACGAAGAGCCTCGACAACGTATTCATCCCATGGTTGTATGCTTCGGTGTTGACAGCTTCGACGGCTCTGCCATCCGGTCCGAGAGTCGTCTTTCCGAAGCCTGTCGACTCTATTCCCGACGACGCAGCGGCCACAGTGGTTCCGTCCAGCATGCCGTCGAGGTTCGAGAGAGCGCTGTCCATCATTGGTATATCAAATGCCCAACCTGGAGTGGGGCCCCATGGGTTATTCGGCCAAGCGAAGCCATTCTGCTGCTGCGAAGTGCGGGATGCGCTGCTAGGCCAGGTGGGTGATGAATGTGGGGGGAGAGTCGTAGTGACACCAGTGGCACCAGCAGCACTACTACCATCAGCTGGGTTTTCGCCCCTATCAGTAGAGCGGACTCCTGGGCCCAAGCCGGGGGCCGCCGTTCGCAGTTGCGATCTCCTCCGCTTAGACCTTGAGCCTTGGACCTTGCCGACCCGAGATTCGGTGTAGATGCAATCGGCATCGAGGTTTCTACACCGTGCGCACCCATCACGCTCGCCAGTGCATTTGACCTGTCTCAGCATGCGAAGACGAAGATTAGTGGGCGGGTCCGGCGACCCCAGTCTTGCTTACTAGGGGAACCCACCTTTGAAGCATTGCACTGGTTGCAAGCCGACCGGAGCCTAGGTGGTCTGCTAGGCTGGCTCCAAGAATACCTCGGTGGCCGAAGCTATCGCCTGATGATCCTATGGCTTCGGTGTGTTCAAAAAATATTGTACTTGTAGCCAGCCAACAGACGGTCACCAAGGCTGCACAAGTGTCAGTAATCTCTAGACAAGAAGGAGCTGAGAGTTATCAGCGATAGCAGGCCACCAAGCGCCAGCTAGTCTTGAGAGCAGCAAGAATATTAAGGGACTTTTGAGGTCCCAACCGTGCCGGCAACCGCAAGCAACCCTTGAAAGCCGATCAACGAGACACCGTGGGATTCGGCGGCATCCGACTATGTATTCTAGACTACGGCGACTAAATAGCAACAAATTCCCATGCTAGACGATGGAGACTGGAGTCGGAGCTGGAATGGCACTTTTGTCGGAATCAGTGCAATGATGGTTGGATTCTCCAGTCGGAACCCGTAGAGCGTGCTCCACCTGGGCTGTACGCGGGGGAAAATCTGCCCAGCCTCCCAGGGCGCTTGGTGAGCCTGTGGCCTCTTAGCTGAAAACACACGAAAATGATGCAAATCCATTTCATACTGTGAATGTATCATGGAGATTCCAAGGCGCTCACGGAGAATGCATACTTTGTATATGAACATGACAAATGCTTCAAGGCTCAGATTATATTCCTCTGGCTTCAAGTGGATTTTCTTGGTGTTTTGTCTTTATTGTAATTTGGAAATTGTACGAGCCTGCCCGTACGTTCCCGTCTCTGTGGACTTCAGGTTCTCAGGCCGGCTTCTGACCAATGGCAATAATGGTTCGATACGTTCCACCCTCCTTCTTAAGCTCCTCTGCTGCGCGCTCCGGTAGCTTGTCCAACAGCGACTCGGGAACATCGACATTCATCACTGGCGAGAGAAAGCATTCAGCAGTGCACGGTCCGGAAAAGGGAAAAGGAAAAAAAAAAAAAGAGAAAAAGCAATCCGGTGTCAAACATACTCTTGCATGCACCGGTTATGACGGTGGCTGCATTAACCATGACCTGGGCGCTTCGGGCGCCCCACTCGGCGTCCTTGCAGCTCGGCCCCATATTAATATCGATATGCACCTCTTTGGTATTCTCAAACCCCTCCTCTTTCAGCCAGCCGGTCATCTCGTTAGCAAACGTCGCTCCGGGCCCGGCGCCGGCATGGATCATCCAGGCGCGCATCGCTGCAATGGTGTCGCGTAAGGCGGGACCGCCACGCACTGGACCCCGCAGGTCATTTTCGCCGAGCTGAATCCAGCCGCCGGGTTTGACCTGCAACAACATCAGGTCAGTATTACTCGTTCCCGACCTAAAGGTTTCGAGAGGCTTTTTTTTTCTTTCTTTCTTCCCACTCCTCTTTCCGTTTTCTTTCTTAGACGCCTTGGGAATACCAGAGGCGTCAAAAAAGGCTGTTACAAGATACAAGATCCGGTAGGTAAGAACAGGGCTCTGCTTGACATACGAGCTGGCAAAGATAGCTAACGATTTGGCGCGGCGTTGCTTTCTGCGAGCCCCCAACAATCGCAAAGTGTTGGTGAACGAGGTCTGACTGGCCGTGCAGCTCGGCCGGCCAGGGTTTGGCAATATCGTGGATGGCCAACGTCGTGTGCGGCGGCGTCGTCGGCGGAAAGAAGCTAGGCATAATATCATACCCCAGGAGGGTATAAGGCTCCGTCAGAAGCGGCTGGATTTCCCGGAGGAAGAGGCCGTCGGCGGTAGCCGAGTCAAGGATCTGGAGGCCCGGTTTCTTCAGGTCAAGCGGGGCTACAATACGCTTATTGTGCATCATATAAGTGATGACAGCGTCTTGCTCCGTCAAGCGCGCCACTTCCTTCTCTGGCTCCGGCAGGAGATACTGGGGCTCACCGTCAGACATGGCTGCGATTTCGTGCTAGGCACAAAAATAAGAGGCTTGGCTGGAGGCTGCGGTAAGGTTAAGGAGGATGAAAAGGCGAGATGGAAAAAGCAAGAAGCAGCAAGCAAAGGAACCCCGCATTAAATAGGCAAGCAGGTACATTCTTTCAACGGTCCGAAGGTCGTACAAGTACAGCCTTCGGGGCAAAAGCAAAAGGGTGGAGTCGAAGCAGCGGACCGCATGATCCAACGGCCACCGCAAGTTCTAACACGGAAGCAAAAGGCTGATTACATGGCACATGGTCGCCAGTACTATAGTAACCGGTTGCCGGTGAGAGTTTGAGAATGTGTTGGCTGTCTTGCGCTCCGAGCAGCCTTCCAATCATAGATGCCTGTCAAAAACATACTTAAGTACATTACAGACTGAAACAAAGTGCATGCGACTCTAAGCTGACGAAAATGCAAGATACCGCCGTTCTACTCTTGACCGGCCAGTCTAGTTGAGCCCCTGAGCCAACCACCCGCAGGCATCCCGGAGAGAAACAAAGTGAGGCGGGCTAAAAGATAGCCGGTTGGTCGAAGACCTCAGCTTGCAACTGCAAAGGGGCGCCGCCTCCAGCACACGTGCCTGAGTGAAGAGCCCCAGTCACGGTCTGCATAGGAGTCGAGCAGTCGCCTGCAGCAAATACCCCTCTCAGACTTGTCTGGTTGAATGGAGCGGTGACCTTGATAGTGTTCATGGGCGTGACTTCAAGGCCCAGCTGCTGCGCCAAGTCTCCTCTCAGCTTCGTCTTGGGTTTGTGCGCTAGAAAAGCCTCGGTCTTGCTCGTGCCGTCCTCAAAACAAAGAGTAACTTGGGCCCGCTCTGGAGCCTTAATAAGCTTGATGATCTTTCTGGCATCAACTGCCATTGGGGCCGGAGCAGCTTCCAGAGCTTCGGAAAGTTCCTTGGCAAGCTCCTTACTGCCATGCGTGTAGAGTATAACCTGCTCCGATATGCGCAATACCTGACGTGCAATATGTAGAGTGATGATGCTTTTGCTCGCCTCCCCTTCTGCTAATACGCCCGCTGAAGGCACGCCGTTTTCTTCCCACCCGTGGCAGTACATGCAATGGAAGCTAGAAGAGAGAAGTCAGCGCCACCACGCGGCAGTCAGCATCAGCTTATCCGCAACTCACATGTCCGAGACCCAACACTCGGTGTATCCCTCGATGTCAGGAAGTACATCCTCCACTCCCGTCGCTAGGATAACCTTTGCGCCCGTCCATGTCCTCCCAGCAGCAGTGGCTTCGAAAACGCCGTCCTCCTTACGTTGTACGAGCTTCTTGACCTCAGCAGACTCTATAGCCACAGAGCCGTATCGCTAGAGGTCTGCCCGCGCTGCAGTGCGGAACTCACGGGGATCCCGATGATCCCATGAAGGCACGGTGTGCATATGCTTGCTCATCGAGTTGCGGTATTCTCCCGATTCAAAAAGCACCGTTTTGTGGTCCTGCCGCACAATCGACGTTGCAGCGCTGAGACCGGCAGGACCACCTCCAATGATGATGATGTCGAACTGGGGAGCCATGGGGTTCATGAGAAGAGCATCTTATGCAGAAAAATGATGTCACGTTTAGCTTAAGAAAGGAGATGGTTTTCTTTCGCGGGTGGGGAAGAAGAAAAAGCCTTTGATCCTTGGATAGGTGCCTGCTAACATGCTTACTCGGTGGCCGGAGCTGTACAGGGAACCTGCAGGGAATACATCCTAGCGGGTGACAAAGGAGACCAGCCGGCGACTTGAGTGTTTTCCTGCGCGGAACGGAAATGGGCTTCATTCTCCGGGGCCTACACGAAAGGACTAACCGGGATCCTGACAGAGTGCAAGCTCGGTGGAGAGGGATATTCCACTCGAAAGAAGTGGTAGGAGATCTCCGGGGGTAGCCTCGATTCCACTTGGTGACCTCACTGGATCTTTAGGGTTCGACAAGACTTACTTCTCAAGAATATTTGCCCCCTCATCACAAGAAAGTGCGGAGAAACGTGAGTCACAGGTCAACCGCCCGCTCTTTCTACCCTGACCTTTCTTTTGCGTACCGCGATATCCAAGACTTTGCGAGCCCGCAGAGATGTGCGGTACTGATACCATCAACATTTTTAAAACGCCGAAGACGCAGGCTGAAGCTAATAATAGCAAGGGTCTCGAACGTCTGTAATTTGGTGATTAGCATCCAGTTTATTTTTCCACTTTGACCCTATGATGATGCAAGCGTAATCCCAAGTCAGGGACGAAGAAAATACAAGAATCAAAGTGATGAAAACATTCTCATCAAGGAACAAGCCCACTAGTCAAAGATGTTGTATCCAAATATCTCTAATCACGAGACCGAAGTCTCGCCACTATCGCCTCATACCCGTCCCCAGTCACCAAACCCTCGAGAGCGTCCATTACTAACCTCGCAACCAGCTGCACATCTTTCTGCATGAGACACTCATCGCTGTACTCCAGCCTCAAGTCCAAATGCCCTTCGCGCCGTGCGGTGAACTCGGCCATGAGCTTAAATTTGGCCCCATTACTCCACGTAGGCACGAATTGAACGCTGTCGCCGATGGAAAGATCAGCCTCGCCGTCAGCCTCATGAAACGTGACCATGACGTCAAAAATTGGATGGTTAGGGAAATTTGGCTGGACGCCCAAGTGCGAGAGAAGTTGGTTCCACGGCACGGCGTGAGAGAGAGCGGCCCGGCTAGACCGTTGAACGGCCTTGATGAAGGAAGAGGATTCCTGGCCGTTAACGGGCCGCGATTCCAAGGTTCGAAAAGAGTCTTGGCTAATGTCAAGCGGCTCGGGGTATCGAATTCGAATGGGTAGCGGCTCCAAAAATAGACCCACGACTCCCAAGTCGTCTTCTGAATTTCGATTTAGATAGGGAGCGCCTAATATAATATCGCATGTGCCAGTATCGTAGACTAGGGCCAGGGCCACGGCGCCTAATACCAGCTGGTGCATGGTGACTCTTCTAGAAGAGGCAAAATGGAGCATGGCTTGGTAGACTGAGTTAGGAACCTGGCAGACATGAGATAGGCCTGACCATGTCTGCCTCTTCTTAGCCTTGCTGCCGAGAAATTTGTGATGTTTTTCGAGACCTGAAGTAAGATACCCAGTCCAGAACTCGAGATGAGGATGTATGTTCGTAGGTATGGACCATTCCGTCCGAGAATACTCTTTCATGACTGGGCCCAACTCTCTCCCGTTGTAGATGTGTACCACTTCTCGCAACATGGTCTTAAGGCTAGTCAAATCGCAGATGATGTGACTGATGACGACAAGCATGTGTTTCGGGGAGATGGAGACGCGAATTAAGTCGTCATGCTCGAGATCAAAAGAAATATTCAAATCTCGATATATATCAATCGTCTCGGCCTCTCTGACGATGGGCGGCTTTTCAGAGTACTCTCTGACCAAACCACGTGAGTCTGAGACTTTGAATCTGCAGCGGAGAATCCGACGTCGAAGAAGTACAGAGTTCCAGGCTAAGATCAACCTCGTCCTATCGATAGAAGCGCCAAGTCGGCAAGCGTAACTGACGTTGAACGAAGATGTCCCTGGACCGGCGTGTTGGTACTTCTGCCACCACTCCTTTTCGATGGGCGAGACGCCATGGTCACCAAGGGTGATTGCTCGTCCAAGACTCCCGTGAGCGGCTGGCACAGCAGCCAGTGCTCGAGCTAAGCACCCTACAGTGACCGAGTCCAGGATGGTATGGACAGGAATGTGGCACTTGAAAATGCGAGAAAGGCGGTGGGATAAGGACAGCGCGCGGACAGAATCTCCCCCCAGGTCGCTGAAACTAGACTCTTGGTCAATCTGGAATCCAGTAGGCAAATCCAGCACATGTCGAAGCGCTGCACTGATGATCTGTCCTGGGGGTGAAAGCGGTGCGCCTTGCTTAGATCCGCAATCTAAGCCAGTTTCAGGCATAGCCGCAATAGCCTTATAGTCCAGTTTTCCAACCGGCGTTGTTGGAAAGGTGTCGACGGCAAAAACATAACTGGGAATAGCGAAGACAGGAAGGTGCTTGCGGATCTGCAGCTTGAAATGCTTCAAGTCCAGACATGCCGGTTGCACCAGGGCGACAAGACAGTCGTCGTCTCTGCGGACCACGGCCGCTGCAGTACACTTCTCGTCCATTTTCGTCATCCGGATCTCAAGGTCATCGAGGTCGAGTCGGAAACCTCGTAGCTTGATCTGGCGATCTCTGCGGCCCAGAAGCACCAGTTCACCCCATTCATCCCAGTAGGCTCGATCCCCTGTCTTATACATGTACTCTCCTTCGTATTGGGGATTGACAGAATCAGGTAGAAATTTCTTTTGTGTCTCATCAGGTTGGCCAATATAGCCAGCTGCAACCTGCACACCCGCGAGGTAAATCTCGCCTATAACACCCAAAGGGACGAGCCTTTGCTGGTTATCGAGGACGTATACTCGCGTGGATGGATTAGGAACACCAAGGGTTACTGGTTTGTTCGCGATCAAGTTTTTTATAGTGGCCCCGCAGGTAGCCTCGGTCGGACCATACATATTGTACAGTTTTTTAGATGCTGCCCAGGTGTTGCAGACATTCTGGGAGACAGCTTCCCCAACAAGGTATACCGTACTCAGATGTGGGAACTCAGCTACGTTGAGTGCCTTGGCGACTGAAGGTGTCAGAATGGCCGAATCGCACGTCTTAAGGTGTTCGAAGGGGTGGCTCGCATCTTTGAGAACGAGTGTAGCTCCGTAACTTAGCGCCGAGAAGATCTCATGGATGCTCCCATCGAAGCTAGGGGACATAAACTGAGCGACCCTCCATCCAGGGTGCGCACCGAGGCGTACCTCGAGCTGCTTTTGGAATGCCACTAGTCCTCTGTGTTTGCATATGACCCCCTTTGGCTTTCCTGTCGATCCAGACGTAAAGCAAAGATAGGCTGCGGAATCTGGGCGTGGTGGCCATTGTGACTGTTTCCTCTGAACAGAGTCTGTATCTGCGCACGCTCTTCTCTTTGCAAGAAGCTCTTCTATGGAGAAGTGCAGCCTGCAGGAGGAAGGCTTGGCCGATTTGGCTACAGAACTCCCAGTCAGGAACAATTTTGCGGCAGCTGTCGTGAAAATGGTAGCCCGAACAGCATCAGGGAGCGCTGGGTCCAAAGGACAGTAAGTCGCGCCAGATTTGAGGACAGCATAAATAGCCACTATCCATTCGATACTACCATCAGCATGCACGCATACAGTGTCCCCAGGTACAACTTGTTCCGATAGGTGAGATACCGCGACCGAAGACTGCTCGTCCAACTCAGCGTAGGTGATGATGCGAGAGCCATGTTCCAAGGCGACTGCCGAAGGATTATCTCTGACCGTTCGAAGGAAGAGGGAGACCAAATCGTCGTGTACCGAACCATGCCTGGTGCTAGAAGCACAGTTGCCTAAACTAGCCAGGCGTATGCGTTGGCCGCTGTCAACAATAGACTCGAGCGTGGACGCAACCGACGCGTCGCTTTCAACCATAGAGTCGAGAACCGCCACATAAGCAGCACCAAGACGTTTCATGTGTGCTTCGTAAAAATACCTTGTGTCGTAGTTGACGTAAACACGGCCGCGGTCGAGAATCTCAACGTGAAGTGGCACGTCGGAGAGGACCTTGCTACGAGGGTCTTGAAGTGGACTAGTTGTCGTATTGGTCCGACCGGGTATATTGAGTCGAATATTGACAGCTGAGGAGAAACTCCGTGTAAAGCCGTGGGTTGGAGTGGTCCACTGGAACGATATCAGATCCAAAAGAGATTTGAAGATAGTACGGGTGTACTCTCCAATATTCGAGCGCGCGTCCAAGGATACGTAGAATGGGAGCGTGTTCATCGTCAAACCTATTACAGACTGTACCCCTTCAATTGGTAGAGTGCGGCCTGAGAGTACAGCCCCAAAGGAGACATCATCAGAATCTGCATACCGCGCCAGCACGAGCCCCCAAGCTGCATAGTAGAGCGATGCCACTGTGACGCCCACTTTTTTGGAAAACGCTGCTAGTCTTTCGTGATCGCAAGCAAAATAGAGATGCCCAGGTGCTGTCATCGAGACTAGTTCGTTGCTTGAGGGCTTCGGAAGTGCAAGTCCTGTAGCTGGAGAAGGGTGTTGTGTTTTCTGCCGTGCCCAAAATGCGACTGCCAACTCATGTCCCTGCCGCTGTATTGCCTGCAATCTCTTAGCAAAGCTTGCGTACGAAGGTCCAGGCTGTGCTCTCATCCCTTCGAGAACGCGCTGGACCTTGGATCGTACAAGCTCGCAGGAGAAGCCGTCAATCATGGCATGGTGGACGCGCCAGATGACAGTGCTCTCTCCCTCGATCTCTATCCCGGCCTTGGTCCTGAATGGGCTGGGAAGAAGAGTGACGACCTTGAAGCTACTGCTGAACAGCGAATCGGGAGGCGAGAACCTTTCAATCTCTGCGTTGTAGGACGACTCATCATCGACCAAGATTTCTTCCCAGATAAATGGAACGTGTCTTCCCTCACACATGTAGCCTGCCACTTCGTCCACCTCAAAAGACATGCGGAATATGCTCTCTGACTCCAGCACTTCTTTCCATGCCTGTTTAAGCGCGGGGATCTGGTCGGGTCGCTGGGTCTCCAAGTACGAAATCACATTGAGGCAGCCTGAGGGATCCATTTGCGTGGCTTGGGCCAAACACTCTTGCATTTCGGTCATGAGATGCTTCTTGAATGTCTCCCCGGTTCGGTCTCTTGTTATCGTCGATCCCCGTCTCAATCTGCAAGACCGCTTGGGATGTGGCTCGGCCGAGTTCGCACGGGTGCGCTTGTTCGAAAGACACAATATTGGTGACGGGCTACCAAGATCTCCAGATCCTCCAGATAGCTGTGTCTGCTCATATTGGACCAGATGGAGCAATGTGGTGGCCGTAAAAATGGAGTCAACAGGAAGCCGAATTTCATGATTTCCCAGAGCGGCCTGAAGTCGGATTGATGACATCGAGTCCCCTCCATTTCCTATGAAGCTGGAATGAAGATTCAAACGGGGCAATGGTTTGTCGAGAGCTGCCGACAACTCTGATAGGATTATGTCCTCTCGACATGGCTGGGCATCGGGCGCCATCGTGGCGCAATCGAGAGCAGTAATGGGATAGGTTGCAGTAATCAGATTGCTGATTTACGTCAACGTAACAATTTAAAATTTGAACGCCGCTGCCTACCCCGATATACTACCCTTTGTCCATCAAATGTCTGCAATTTTAACCCTTTGTCACAAGTCGTATCTAGTCAGATTCCCTCACATCGATACCCGTCCCAGCTTTGCGAGAAGGCGCCAGGGCCGGTCCGAGTTGCCGATATAGCCCCCATGGTCAGCTTTGTGCTATCAAAAGATTGCGTGGCCACTCCTGACCATGTCTAGAATGGCCATGGTAAGGCTGGCCTGGTGTTTGACCTTGATCGAAGATTGGTGTCCACCCAAGCTCGGGCCGATGAGTTGTCTCGGTGGCCGGTCATTTTGGAAACAAGGAGCAGTGCCATACTTATAAAAATTCAATGAGTCCGGGGTGTTTGTGTACCCTGCTGGATGTTCTCGGCCCGCTAGCCCACCGTGTTCCAGTGACGACTCTTCTTCATTGTGCATCGAAATGGACCACAGAGCCGACAAAGTGTGGTATTTGGCCTATGGCTCTAATATGAGCTCGGCCAAATTCACCGGGAGCCGAGGCATCCGTCCGCTCGATTCAGCCCGAGTCCGCGTCCCAGGATGGATTCTGGTGATGGAGATCCCCGGAATGCCCTATTCGGAGCCGTCCTTCAGCTCTATCACGCCTCGTCAGGAGTCGTCAGCCGAGAAGAGGGTTGCGCCTGACGTAGTGGGAGTGGCCTACCTCATTTCCTCGGATCAATACCGGCACGTCATAGAGTCCGAGGGTGGGGGAACGGCGTATCTAGATTTAGTCGTCGTCGGTGAGCCTGTCGAGCCGGAGGACAGGGAGAAGACCGGTGACCGGGTCCGGGTACGGACTCTTGGCACTGCCATGCTCCGGCGACCGTGTCCAACCCCGAGCCGGCGGTATATGGTAAGACGCAGGCGAGAACTTTTGATACAGCGGCCGTCTGACGTTGCTTGTCAGGCTATAGTTACTACAGGCGGCAGAGAAGCACGTCTGCCAGAAGAGTATCAACGGTACTTGTCAGAAATCCCTGTCTATGATCCACCGAGTTCTCCCTGGACCAGGCTCGGAGCTGCCCTTTTCGTCGCCCTTTGGGGGCCGGTGATGTCTGCCATGGAAAAGATAACCGAAAAAAGCGTTCAGGAAGACGGAAATGCCCACTGGCTGGTGGTGCTCTTAGT
This sequence comes from Chrysoporthe cubensis, assembly GCA_001282315.2. Classification (NCBI taxonomy): domain Eukaryota; kingdom Fungi; phylum Ascomycota; class Sordariomycetes; order Diaporthales; family Cryphonectriaceae; genus Chrysoporthe; species Chrysoporthe cubensis. Next base: position 1,164,852 of record LJCY02000008.1, on the reverse strand, counting down.
TAGATGGGTCATGTTCGTCATGTGGGCTATCTTTCATGATTGTCTCTTTGCCCCAGTCTTTGGCCGGGGTGACGGATTGTAGCCTGGAAAGTAACTAGATAATTGGACAATTCGGTAGAGTGCCGTGGCAGCGAAGCTACAATCACTGCTTTCGATCGGCATCCGAATTTGTGAAAAGCTGGAATAGGCGGGTCCCCTTCGCTGGAATCTTTTGGAAACACTTCTAGGTCGTCAATTCTTCCTATTTTGGCGCCTCATCTCGATCTATCGGCATTCCAATACGAACAACAAAATAGTTGCATAGAACACCATGTCCAAGTAGAAGGTGGGTGGTTTCGCGTAAGCTACAATTCCCTTCAGCAGCCTTTCATAGTTACACCTTGGTTACTCAGAGTCATGGCCGTATCTGCTAGAAACGGTCTTTCTGAGCGGGGGTGGGCCAACGTCGGGGATATCATGCCCAAGATCAAGGGCGCTGTCGAAGAGAGAAAGATCCAAAACACTGTCAAGATTGACCTCTCCACGGCCAAAAACTGGTTGATCAGGCCCGAGCTCATATAGTTATGCAAAAGCTCTATTGTTCAAAATCTGGAACCTAGAGTATGTTACCTTCTTTAGTTTGCTAAGCACTTAATATCGGTGTTAGGCACTGATTTGACGCATCTCTCAGCACTTTTCCTATCCTCGAGGCTTCTCTGGAGAGCCCAGCCTCCTAGATGCCCTCTCCAACTTCTTCAATACGTATTTTGCTCCGCGCGTTTCAGTTCTCCCCGAACAACTGGCGACTGCCCCAGGTGCGACTGCCTGTATTGACGCACTCCTGTACAATATTTGCGAGGCCGGCGACGGGATTCTCATGCCTAGTCCCTACTGGAACGGCTTCGACTTTGGGATCCGTGTTCGGTCTTCTGTTCGCCCGGTTCTCGTCCCGCTTCCCTCGTTTAGCGCCAATTTCGTCCAAGAAGAGCTGATCTCAGCACTGGAAAAGGCATACGAGTTGGCGAGGTGCCCGATAAAGGCCTTGATGATCACCAATCCCAACAACCCGCTCGCAGTGTGCTACCCTAAGGTTGTTCTTGAGCAATGCCTGAAATTTTGCCAGAGGCACGATATCCACTTCGTCTCCCATGAGGTTTATGCTCTCTCGATATTTCACAGCCCGGACCTGGTAGACCCCCAGCCCTTCGTTTCCGTCTTGTCCCTGGATCTTGATGAGATCGGGGCGGATAAGTCGCGAGTCCATATGATTTGGAGTACGAGCAAAGATTTTGGCCAGAGCGGACTTCGAATGGTAAGTAGCTAGTAATCAGCGCAAAGTCAGAGGCATCGACGCTTAAATATATGCATGCCGATCAGGTAGTCCGGCTAACACAAACACGGCATTTCAGGGATGCACGGTGACCCAATTCAACCCAGAGCTGGCCGTTGGTCTCGCGCTGGCCGCAAATACACAACTCTCGGCTCTCTCCACCATCTTCGTGACCAAGTTGCTCACCTTCCCAGGACTCCCGTCCCCCATGGCTCGAAACTCGCAACGCCTCGCAGCCGCCTACACGGAGCTGACGACCTTCCTCAAAGCTGAGAGGAGACCTTATCTTCCCTGCAACGCTGGGCTGTACGTATGGGCGAAACTGGCACCGGAGGCCAAGACCTAGGAGGACGAGGCGGTGATGGTATCCAAGCTCAGGGACGGCGGCGTGCTTGTGAGCTCTGGAAAGGCATAACATGGCCCTGAAAGCGAAAAGGGATGGGCGCGAATCGGATTTGCGGTCGAGGAGGCTGAGCTTTGAAAGGCCATGCGAAGGATGAGTGAGGTCTTCGCGGGAGAAAGGCAAGTGTTGGAACAAGCAACTAAAAGCAATAGCCATCAAAGTCCAGATTAGGGAGATACCAGGGCGCCGCGCAAGCGTAAATGACGCTCCCACGGCCACAAAGGCAGAGACATGACCACATAACGAACAAGATCTCAGCTTCCGTAGCGATCATCTAAATGGAGCTTCCGCCTACGAGTTCTACCTGCGTAACGTCTTTCCGAGTTAGTTTTAGGTGTCTATATCAGCGAATGGGTACAAGAACAGCAAAATTTAAATTAATTGAAGTATGCACTAGTCATTCAAGTCAAACGGCCTTTGTTGCCACATTCTTTGGCAACTCTCTGCAAAGCCCACACCCCGCATATGCGCCCATCGTCATGGCATTCGGGATGATCTTCATTGGTGTGGCGCAATCCCCAGCACCATAGACGCCTGGCTCACTCGTCTTGCAAAACGGAGGATCTGCCGCAATATGGCCCATGCTCGACCAGCTGAGCCCCAACTGGTCCGGCAGGTTCCTATCGACCTCATTAAGAGGACGATGGACCAAGGAGGTCTCTTCTTTTTGCGTGCCGTCAGCAAACTTGACCAAGACTCCGGACCCTTCGCCTCTGCTCAGTCGTGCGACCTTGCGGCTGTCGACCAAGATCCCGTGGGTATCCAAGGCGCCCGAAATCTGTTCAGCCAGCGCAGTATTGCCGTCTGTGTAAATCGTCATAGTGTCGACGAATTTATACCCGTCGTAGGCCAGCATCATGGCATGTGTGGGGTTGGCGAGACCGTCGACGGCGAGCAGGCCCGCCGAGGAAGAACCGCGGAACTCGTAGCCGAACTGCCACATACATGGATATCTACGGATTAAAATTTAGTACCTTATTCACCCGACTCTGGCGGGTAAGGTGCTTAACGTACATCCCCCTGGTAAATAGGTCTGCGCACCCAGGCACGTTCGGGAACACGTCGCGGGCGCCGGTGGCCAAGAGGAGCTTCCGGCCCAACCAGGAATAATTATTTTCATCTACAGCCCTGAAGAGGCCGTCTTTGGTCTTCTCTACCGTCTGTACTTCGGCATCTACGAAAGTGGTCAAGCCCGTGCTGAGGAGTTCCTGGCGAGAGGCCTCTCTCATCTTGTCCGTGGACTGATTTTCCCATGTCGACGTTAAGCGCACCGGGGTCGAATAATTACTCCGCGGCTTTTTAGAGTCGAAGATGACAGCTGTGTGCAGCGCCCGGTACAAAGTCAGGGCGGCCGAGAGGCCGGCATGGCTGCCGCCAATGATCAGGACGTCTGTGATGGGGCTCTTTGTTTGGGCCATGCGAGGCTGTGTCGATGTCAACTCTTGCGTAAAACGGCGGGCGCCAGTGGATCCTACTACTATTGAGATTCGGAAAAGGGCCGCGCGCCCCCTCTACAAGATAGGAAGCAGTTGACAAGAATCGCCAGTCCACGTGATGGATGGTGTGGCCCTCGGTGACCGGTGGTTCTCTCTGGGGTGCTCTGACGGGGGCCGGGCAGGGCTTGGGCTACACAAGCACCAGATTTCGTCCCCAAGTCCCACTAGATATTGCAGAAGTCCGACCGTGAAACAGCGAAGGGAGCCCATTAGTCTACTGATGCAAGCAAGGAACATGTAATCATTCTTGTTTAGTGGCCGTAAAAGCTCTAGCAGGGTGCAAATGTACACTCCCGCCCTTGGATGTTTGTCAAAGCGCTTTCCAGCGTCTATATTTGTAGACGCGACCAGCGTGGAATTGGTATTGGACAGATCTGGTATTATCCCCTTACTCTTAAGTAAATCATAGGATATTTGTTTCGTGGGGTAATATAGACTCGGTGTTCAATAGGATGAGCAGAATAAGATGTAAATCAATGCTCAAATGTTGCGAGTTGACCGTCATTATGGGGTGTGGAGGGAACTATCGTGGGCTCAGACTGATAAATGACCAAGCATCGGACTTCAACGCTCTCTCTGGGTTCAGCAGCCGGTGGTGCATCTGCGTGATTGAATGCTGCATGGGCACAGTCTCCATTCAGAGAAATTTTAGCACAACCGCCAGGCAGCACGAGGGACTGTTGTTCCAAGACGTACATTTGCTCACGCCATCCACCTTGCTGTCCCAAATCTTGATGATCGTCACCTCGTTCGTCTTTTGCCTGTCAAGATAGTACCATCGATGTTTTTCAGAGTGCGTAAATGTTACCGTCTGTCCACGCACTTCGTACTGTCCTTTGAGAAGATCACATGGGTGCATATCGGACGGCTGAACGGACTGGTAATCCATGGTTGCCAACGGCCAGTCTTGAACAGGACCGTTCAGTGGCCGCCAGACGCTGGAAAATCGGTTAGCCGGCATACTGAAGCAAAGCATAGCCTTGTCTTACTTGAGAATCTGGACGCGGCCCTTCAGGAGCTCGTCAACGTTCTCCTCGCTGCCAATATTTTCTCTCAGACGCCGCAGGGCACTGTTTTCCGACTGATCACAGTGGACCTGGCGAGGTTTTAGCACGAGGGGTCCGAGCTTTACTTCCGAGTTCATCTCTCACCATGGTTGCCGGCTGTTCCTTTCCATCGTCGTTCTGAGTCTGACCAAGATCAAGCCTCCGTTTTCGCATAGTGTGGTCAAAAATGATGACCCTTGGAGCCCCGGTAACCCTCCTCACAAAGGCTTTAACATGCGGGTAGTACAGCTCTGTCACCGCCTTTTTGTCATTGCCGCGCAAAGTAGAGACGACATGCTGCGAAACTTCGTCCTCAAAGTAGGCAAATCCATGCCTGTCCAGCGTAAAATCTTGCATGCGGCCCCGCGCGTCCTGTATGGTAACAGGATAATGCTGCCACGCAAAGTTCGTCCGGTTATATCCGGGGTCCGGATTGATACGTATGAATGGAGTTCCTCGCTCAGCAGACCATGGTTCGAGGAACCGCATGTCCGCGACGATAGACTTGCAATGCCCTCCAGCTTCAAGGACGCTCTCCGCAGGCCAGGCCGGGACGAACTCGATGGCGCAAGGCCAGGCATTTCGAAGTGGGTAGATCTTCCTGAGATTCCATCCTGTCTCCTCCGCCAGCTTTGTCCATTCCTTTTCATCTCGTTCTTTTCCGCCGATCGCAACCATCATGTTCAAGTCGGCATACCGGGATAGCCTTCCCATGTGGCCGTCGGTCAGCACAGACTCTAGGATAACAAGACGGCTCTTTGGGGTTTCCGTAACACTTTGGCGGATATTCCTCAGAATCACAGCGGCATTCTTGTCGTCCCAGTCGTGCAGGCACCATTTCATAGTATATACTTCAGAGCGTGGTACTTCCCGAAAGAAGTCGCCGGCGACCAGGTTTTCGGGCAGCACGCGGTCCCCAATATCAGCATACTGACCAGCCGGATCGTGAAAGTTTGACTTGGCTTGCTCAATCACACTAGGAACCTCAAGGATGGAACCTCTCATTGCCTTGTGACGGCGGAGGAGCAGCGCAATAAGGCCACCACCGCCCCCGCCAACATCAAGAATCGTGCTTGTAGCTACTTCGTTCCAGGGGTAGTCCTCGAGTATTCCAGGGCCTTGGGCAATGGCGCCACCGCTGAGTGTCTTGTGGAGCTTTGGGACCCATCCCTGGTCGGTAAAGTACTTGAACATGCTGTCGTCCGTATCAAAGTTGATCTGTGCAGGGCAGCGGACAGCATCACCTTTGCAAGCCAGCGGTATACCACGAGCCACTGGATTGTAGATGAGTGAGCATTTGTTTTCCATAACATATTCTCGGACGTGGAGAAATTATACAGAATATTGCACCTGGGGATCCCCAGTCCCTGACGACAAAGCAGGAACGGAAGAAAAACATGCGAATTTACCCACTGTCGTAGAACTCGTCTCCGTAGAGCTGCACCCAATTCCGCCACTGAGTCCAATGATCGGACAGAAGCAATGTCGAAGTAGAGTTGTTTTGGTAGGTGTGTGTCTCGGTGTTGTAACGGAAGATACCCAGGTTGCGGAGCGTGCGCATAACTTGGCGGAGACGGTCTGGCCGCGCGTTGCAGTCACTTGCCAGTTCTTCCAGTGTCCTTGGCCTGGAGCGGAGGATGTCAGGAACATTTAAGTCGACTGCCGCGCAAAGCGCCTTGGTACCTGTGTATCCTGAAAAAAACACATGAGATACCGCTAGGCCTGTATGTCTAAGAGTCTAGGAAACGGGGCGAGGCACGTACCCAGAAATTGATCCGCCAGCAAGATATGACCAGGTTCTAGCGAAAGCCTTATTTCTGAGAGCAAGTCCAAGGCGTGCGAGGTCAGAGACGCAAGCCTTCGATCCGGAAGCCTTTCAGTATTATGGAGTGCGGCTTGAAGCGACTGGTCCTCCTCGGCAAGCTGCCGCGACGCGGACTTCAACGAGTCGATGAGCTCCTGCAAAATCGACTCCATGACTATCTATTGGGGCTAAGCCTTGAGAGAGACTAGATGGTTTATGAACTGTATGTTGCGAAAGCTGTTCAAGATCTATCTTTCATAACGAAGCCCAAAACCATTGGTCGGGAGGGCTCGGGCGCCGGCCCCCAAGCTCGAAGGCTTGTTCTGGACCGAGAACGTCGGGACCTGCCCCAGAGAATTTCGGGCCCCGGATTGAATACTTTTTTCCGCGGCTTGATCCTCGACATCGACATATCTTGAGATGTCAAGACTCACGCAAATGAATCGGCGGAAGCAAGAAGGACCAGAATTTTACTCCACCATGGAGCACGATCCGACCGCCCACGACGAGGTCACGGCCCTCTTGCAAGATGAGCGGTCCAATCTCGGCATCTCGTTCCATCATGTCGACGAAGATGCAGATCCAATCGATGAAGACTTTGCGCCCGAACGTTTCTTGCCTGTGGCGCTTCTTGCGGCGTTAGCCATGTCATCGACAGCCGCAACGGCTTACTTCGCGTATGCGACGCTGCTCTGCCAAGACCCGCGTCACTGTATAGATGGAGAAACGAGCAGATACGCCGGTGCTGTCGCGATTGCTACGTGGACAGCAAACATTCTGGGAGTATCCGCCCTCGCTTTTCTGCAGAAGCTGGCGACAAACCGCAGACTGGGATTGGTGCTTTGGATGATTTGCCGATCAATGAATGCGGTGGTGCTGCTTATTGGTGGTGAGTTGAAACTCTTCGTTCCAGCGGCTGTCAGCTGCACATCAAGCCTAACCCTCTGGCAGTGTCGCTGAAAAACGTCTACATCGCTCTTCTTGGGCGCCTTTTTGAAGGCATTGCGTCGGACAACCTACTGCATTTTCTTCTTAACGCCGTGTATGCACAATCACAGGATGAAGAGAAAGCATCGTCGCTGATTGGTTACTCGCTCGCGCTCTACATGCTCGGGATCTCGGTTAATCCATTTGTGGCAGGGCTATTTCGAGACTTTACAACCAGCTTCTTTATTGCTCTCGGCCTATTTGCACTGTCCATTATGTATTTGCAAATTGGCGTATCAAATCGCTCTGTCCAGCACAAATCAGATGAGCCACAGGCTGTCGAAACTTCGTCTACTTCCTGGTTTAGCGGTGTGCTTTCCCCGTTAAGGCCTTTCCAGGAGCAGCCTACCCGTCTCTTCATTGGATTTAGGTCTGTTTCATACATGTTTTATTCCACATCAAACACTAACTTAAGCTCACGGTAATAGTCTTTTTGCCTACAATGTGGTTCAGTCTTACATATTCAACGCGTTGTTGGTTCACACGTCGATCCGGTTCGGTTTTACTAGCAAGGAAAATGGCTTCCTTATTTCCACTATCCATTCCATGGCCGCTTTATATATCTTCACGAGCATTTATGTCGTACCTCAACTCACAAGAACTTCTCTCTGGTTACCGACTTCTACAAACAGAAACCTTGTGCTAGCTCTTATCTCTCTTGCGGTCCAAAGCTTAGCATTATCGGCTTTTGCCTTTGCTTACAAACCATGGCATATCTATTTGCTCACACTTTTTCTCGCTGTAGGACTACCTACACCGTCTTTTATTAAAGCATATTTTCTTAATTTCTTCGAACCGGCGCATAAATCGACAGGTCCTGCTGCTTAACTATGATGGAAACGCTCGGTAGCTTGCTGGGCCCCCCGTTCTTGGGTGGTATTCAAAGCTACTTTGCAGCAGCTGGGGCTGTTTTCCTTACTGCTTCTAGCATACAAGCTATTTCTCTCATTTTATTAAACCTTAGCAGAGCCATTTGAAAACAGTTGTAAATAAAAGAAACATGTTTGAATAGATTCTATATAATTATTATAAATTTCAGCCCAGAAGTCTGGAACCGGCTACCAAGGGAGTAATCCATATGCAGCTCTGCGCGAGTTTCTTGTCATTGATGCAGAGCTCGTCAAGCTCTCCCTCAGATCACTGGCCCTGTGGGATCTACCACCGAGACGTTGCGGATAATGCACGACTCGTTCCTATAGATATCCCCAACAGTACCATTGAACACGGCGCTCAGATAGTCCAGAGACCTCGTGTGCCCGTTCGCATACTCGCTAATGTGCTCGCCGACCGTGTTCCTTTCGTACAGCACATCCACCCCGTGCGCACAAAACTCCGCGACCAGGTCGTCCGTCTGGTAGGTAGGGCTGAACTCGTCCGCGATCGCCTTGTACACAAACAGGGGCGTCTTGGGGGTCCCGTGCCGGCCCATCTGGGCTGCATTGAAGAGAGTAAGCAGGGTGGGGGCGAAGAGGTCCGCGTCGCCGTCGACGAAGTAGTTTGATATGTTTTGATACGCGAACACCTCAAAATTCTCGAGCACGGACTGGTGGAGCACCGACAGGAACGTGGTGGCGTTGTACGGCCCGGTCGCCCTCAGCTTCGACAGCAGGAACGCCCGCGCCTCGGGGTCTTCCACCGTCACGCCGACGACGCCGGCGGGGAGGTCCCCCATGTACGCGGTCCCGTCGATCTCGCCAAAGACCGCCGTGAAGTTCGGGACGACGCCGCCGAGGACGACCCCCGCGAGGCGCAGCTCCGGCGCGTAGGCCGGCTGGAGCTCCGCGGCCCACTCGCTGGCGATGGAGCCCCCGGAGTAGCCCCACAGCGCGCACCGGACGTCGCGCGGGGCCGCCAGCCCGATCTCGGGCCGCGCGCCGGCGAGGTGCAGGATCGCACGGACGCCGTCCAGCGTCGCCTGCCCCTCGAGGCGCGCAGCCCCGAAGGCGGCCCTCGTCGACTCGTAGTCCGGCACGGTGACGAACCAGCCGCGGCCAAGGGCGGCCGTGAAGTCCACGTAGAGATCCGTGCTGTTGGGAGCGTAGAGGAGGTAGCTCGGCTGCTGGTCCGGGTCGGGCGAGTCGATCGCGATCTGGTACGACAACAGGGCCGTGCCTGGCGGCGCTCCGGGCGCCCTCCCGCGCGGCGCCAGGAGCGTCGTCACCGCCCAGGTGGCGTTGTCGTTGCTGTCTGTCGTCCGATAGAGGACGTTCCACGCCGCGGAGCAATTGGCAAGGATGGAGCACAGGTCGCCGGGTGCCTCGCGGAGGCGCAGGATCTGGCCGGGCGCGGCGGCCGTGTAGTTCTCTGGGGCGATGTACCACGGGTCCTGACTTGGCGGCAGAGGCGTCGAGGCGGGCTGCGCCGCGATGAGGGAAGACAAAGTCCCGATTAGGACGGTGCAGTAGCACACAAGTTGGAGTAGTTTCGCCATGGCGAGCATAGGAGAGCCTGGACCCGGTCTTCTAGAAGAGAAACTTTAGAAGAACAACCTCGCATGAACTCTTTCAGGTGAGTCGAAGTTCAACAGACAGATGGCTATCTAGGTAGCGCTTATTCTTTTATACTCTCTTGTATTTGCTTGTCACGGATTCCGGATGAAATGCGGCCTAGCACGGTCTCCAGCTCGCATTGGTCTCACCTGGCTAAGTACGCTGCGAAGATGACGAAGCATGCACAATTACTAATGACCTGTACTGTAGTAGCTCATCTAGGCTCAATTCAGACATGATCTCACTTATCTAAAGACTGCAGATGATCTTTTGTGCCTCTTAGAGTAGGGGCCAGCGTCTGACACGCGGATTTGAAATCCGATGTACGGTGGATATTATTATCGGAATCATCAAAACTCCGGGGGAGTAGACACGGAAATCCGAAAAGTTCTAGTGAGGTAAACGGGTTCGGGACAATGAAATAAAAACATTGCGAAATTATAGAAACAGTGGCTCGTAAAAGCCTCTGATCATGTACGCGAACTCTTCCTACTCAGTATGCCTTTGCAGACTACCTAGGCAGCTTATAAACTACACCAAGTCGTCCAAAATCTGCCTTGATTCCTCTCCCAAAGCCTTCACTTCTCCCATTCATATGATGGAAATGAATCAGCTAAGTCTCAGGACGCCGGCTTTATAAAGAGGACAAGTATGCAGTCATAGGCGTCCAAATAGAAAGGCCATACCTTGTGTTGGAAACCTGCCGTCAGCTCAACATTGCAGATGCCGGCTCCCTCTTCTTCACATAATGTTTCTTTCTTTTGCGTTTCCACTCTCCCCGTAGAAACTGGCCTTGAGCAGCTTAACGTACCTAGGTAGCTCTCGGTGACCGGGGGACTCTGAAATATAGAGACCGGTGACGAAGCGAAGAAGCCGCATAGCAGACGTCGATTTCTTGTATGCTTGAAGTACGTAAGATGTGAAAAGTTCAGTGTTGTAGGTTCCTAAATAGCTCTAGTCGTTGGGCAAACCATTTGCGATTGGAAGGGCTTCGATGTCGATTGTCACAACGCAAGACCGTGATAGTACTCTGGGTATGAATCTCGGTAGCCGAGGAGCATGTTCCCTATCATCACACCTCCAACGTAATTTAAGACTAGCCCCAAGTATTCGGACACTATGTCTGGTCCAGGAAGAGCCATCACCACGCCTGCACGGTGCATGAATAGAAGAGCTTGGAAGAAGCTCCTGTGCATGCCGGCCTTCCTGCAATCATCACGATATCCCCAGACATTGCCTCCGAAACACGCGAGTTAGTGGGCAGGAACAGTTGAAGAGACCTATACAACAGGGCACTCACGGAAATAAGCTTCATCCGTTTCCCTCGAGGCAGGGTCCAGGACAAACTCGACCACCAGCTCCGTCTCCTCGCTTGCATTGCAGAACGTGTGGATCTCGTGCCTGGGGATAGTGACAACCTCGCCCGCGGAAGCCAGCCGCTCCGCTCTCTTCTTCCCGAGGGTGAACCTGGCTGTCCCGCTGATGACATGAAAGGTCTCTGCCTGCCAGAAGTGCCGGTGCAGGGGCGGGGCGAGCGAGGAATTCGCACCCTTGTGGAGGAGCCCCCGTCGTTGACTCTCTGCATCTGAGGCGGCTGGTGGCAGTCTGTTGATGACGAGATAGCCATCGCCGGGCGATTTGAACTCGACCAGGGAACGACTACCGTCAAAAATAATCTTGTCTAGGTGACATATCCTGGTTCTGGGCGGATGTCTCGCGAGAAAGGAGATCATGATGAACGGCGAGGTCCGTCAGCCTAAGATGTCTTGTCGGCGAGTCGCGCGGGCGTTGAGGGAAGACTTAGCGTCATCCTGTATTATTGCATGCTGCCAAGTGGGGCTAGACTACCAGGCTGCTCTTCACTAACTTCACCCCTTCTCTTACTGCGGCGGTGACCGAAATTTGCTGGACTTCAGCTTCGAACGTACCAGACTGGAACGCGTACATGTGCGTCCATCAAGAAGCCCTGAGCTCGCAGACGGAGCCTGAAACTCTGTCGCATTTCTGAAGACGGACTCCATACTATTCAGGTTTCCTCAGGACTTGCATATGCTTGAGGTCAATATTATCTAATTAGGAACCATCCGTGCTAAAAGTTCAGATCACAAGACAAGACCGTCGTGACGAATGCATTAAGATGGATGTGTGGTGACTCAGTATAGCCTGGACGATAAAAAGTGGTCAGGGCAGTACAGGCAAGAAAGCTAAGTCTTTTGATTGCAGCTAAATTGTTCCAGCCCACTTAGGTATGTTGGTGAAAACACTTCGAAGTTTCATGGGCTCTCACCTCTCTTCTTCAGAGGAATACTAAATTATAGCAGGCAAGCCTGAAACAGGGGCTGTTGAAGATAGATGCAGGCTCCCGCGGACAGCAAGGTCATGCTTCGTCTGCCCCACTTTGGACTTAGTAGCCAGCCGCCAGAGCAGGTATCATGGAGCCTCTAAAGAAATGTCAATGATGACTTAACGGTCTCCAATGCACAGTAGGCCAAGCTTCCAAATTGACTGTGGCGCAATGGTATATTGCGTTCATTGAACACAGCAGGGTTGGAGTAGTAGTTAACTTGTCTGATCCCCATTGAGGAAGCACTTCTTTGGACATCAGGAGACACGGGTGCAAATCCCGTACTCTGCATTTTTTTTGGTCTGATATTTTCTTATTATGAACTCTAGTCCCATCCAACTGTTGTAGCTGGGTTCGACCCCAGACCCCAATTTCGCTTCCAGGTATCATACATGTTTTCAATAGGGAAACGACGCCAGACCAAGCACCCGTGATTGCCACTTTACGAAGTCGTCGTCAACTCACTTGAGAGAGAAAAACTTCTCAAAATGATATTGGGAAGGCTTCAGATGATGAAAAATCAACATCAAGACAACTCGTAACGATAAATGTTGTTTAAAATCACAGAAACATTGCTGTCACGCATCAAGCTGTGTCTTGATTTCATATCTCCAGAATATGCTATCGGTCTGAACATTCAAGTGAGTCCTTATATTACGATTTGATTCCTTGGCCTGTCAATGGCAGGAGTCCTAGTCAGAATTTCCGAGCAATCTGAACCACCATGTTACCATGAAAGCCAATTATATGATCGCGTCTCTGTCACCATCATGTTATATGTACTCAGAGTCTAGACCACATTGCGTGCACATGTCGCACCCAGGAGATGCCCTTCCCTCATGGCCAGCACAACGACGAGCAATCCTCTACTGCTCCATGTCCTGAAAGTGTGCCTCTAGGCCTCACGAATGTACCTGAAATCTGGGAAATGACAAAAAGGGACGGCATGATATAAGGGGTGGAGAAGGGGCCTTTGGGCGCGTCAATCACAACATCTCCTTGGGTGCCGCGAACCACAATTTTGCTGTCGCCAATTTGACAATATTCTCATCCTCAATCCAGGCGTTCACGAATATCTTGAGGAACTCCTCTCTGTCTATCCTGGCGGCCCCACGTGGGTAGCAGTACCCTGTAGTCTGGCTATCATAAGCGCAGTCTTGAACTCTGCGGCTGCTGAATAGCTGTCCTGCCTCTACTTGATTACCATGAGTTACCCTGCTACCTCGTCCACTGGAGCCATGATGCCACCCCTATGGCTCACACCGACGTATCTCATAATCCCAGTCCCGATATGGAAGAGGAGTCTTAGCTCAGGCGGGGAATCTGATGCGAGTGTTGTGCTACAGATGGAGGATGGGCATATTGGAAACTAGTTCTGGAAATCTGAACGTCTTGATGAATAATACGCTTTTTATTCCAGCTTCCTGCCGAGGTCGATTGGACTCTTGAAAAGGTACAGGTCACCAGTAAGGTGTCTCGCGCATCAAGGTATATTGTTGAAATGCTATACATCATCAGAGCTGGCGTCTGGAAAGATTGCTAGGGCCATTATGTTTCGCTGCTCGAGACCAACAGTCCTGGAAGATTTGCTACACCGCCCTGCTAGCTCTTGGCTCAAGATACGCTCGAGGATCCTTCCAAGGCTAGATCGGATCCTGCAGGATTGTGGAGCCTCCCTAGGCTCTTCCAGCCCCGCCGGACATGTTTAGCTGTGCATGGCACCAGTTTCGGACTATTGCAGACCACGAAAGACTTCATTCCCCTATAACGAGGTAGACCAGCTTGCACACTCACATGGTGAGGCGGGTTCTCGACGATCCCGAAACATGGCTCTCCCGACTGAGACAACCAGGCACCACACTCTCCCGGACGGCCGCAGCCTGGCCTATGGCGTCTACGGTCACGACAGCCCTGACGCGCCCACTCTCCTGTACTTCCACGGCTTTCCAGGCTCCCACTTTGAGACCGAGCCCTTCTCTGCCCCGGCCAAGGCCCACGGCCTGCGCATCGTTGCGCCGACGCGGCCAGGCTACTCCGGGTCAACGCACGACCCGAAACGCACACTCACCTCCTTCGCGGCTGACGTCCTCTCCCTCGCCGACCACCTCCACGTTCGGCGCTTCGCCATCCTCGGCCTGAGCGGGGGTGCTCCGTACGCCTTTGCCTGCATCGCGGCCAAAAGGCAGCGTAATTCGGACACGGATGGACAGAGCTCGTCCAAGGACTCAGACACAGCGTACGTCATCCCCCGCGACCGCCTTGCCGGCGTCGGCATCTTGAGCGGCCTATTGCCTCTTTCCTTTGGCACGGCGGGCATGATGCTCACAAACCGGTTCCTCCTGAGTTTCGCGGGGCCGTACCTGCCGAAGTGGATGATGGCCAAGATCTTCGACGTGGTGCTGGGTAGGACCGCGCGGACCAAGAGCATGGAGGAGCTCGAGGACATGACGGTCAAGATGTACGAGAGCTGGCCGGAGGCAGACCGTGTCGCGATGGAGAAGGATGAGGCTGGCATCCGCACGGCGATCATCAACAGTCTGCGGGGCGCGATGGCGACGCCGGACGGAGCGAAGGGGGCCGCGATGGTGAGCTTCGGGAGTCCATATTTCCCCCTTGTAGCACATCTTTCTCCCCCTTCCAGACTGCATTTCCCTAATTCGGAGAGGACGTCCTTTGTCTTCGACTGTTTCGTCTGGACGCGAACTTGAACAATGGAGTTCGAAGTTCGCGCTTCACGAAATACACCCGTATTGTCCTTTGGAAGAGAGAGAGAAGCCTCGAAATTTGGTTCCTCAACCTTTCACTGTGCCTGACAGAAGGATTTTGTGCCCGAATAAGATAATACTGACTCTCAATGCTCGATAGGATGCGGCGCTGTACGGAAGCGACTGGGGCTTTACGCTGGAGGAACTGCAGATCGGGAGGAAGGGGGAGGAGGGAAAGACGCCGGTTGTGGTCTGGCACGGTGGCAGGGATATCAATGTTCCCGTGGCGATGGTGAAGAAGGCAGCGGAGTCGGTGCCGGCGATAGACTTGAGGGTGGACGAGGAGAAGGCACACATTAGTGCAGTCATCCACAAGGCTGATGACATTCTTACGACGATGGCCGGGCTCTTGGAAGCTTGAGCCAGCGCGTCATACGTGACCTATTCATGGGTCTGTTTTTCACGTCTTAGGTTATCGCCTTGTCTCCAGGCTTCAGATCCGTTAAAGGCCTTCGTTTACGAGGCCTCCGAATACGCTCTGTCTGCGCTATCCTTTACTGATTTCGAGCTTTACGATCAGTCGTGTCTCAGCCATTTAAGCGTCAACGTCACTCTCTACGGCGTAGATAGGGTCTACAGCATTGTAGATCCTATCCAGGACCCGCTGAGTTCATACCCAGGTCGATTCTCTGGTCTGGTAAGTCATAATCAAATGGTTCGTCCGCGATGACGGCAGTTTCACATCTGTGAATATGCAATGAGACTGCGGCCTATATCTGCTTCTAGCATTCTCAATGTCCCAGTGCTTTGTTCTCCTCACTCCGGCCGTGATATCTCGAATGCCGCTCTTCAAGCCTTTCGCTTGTCTAGCCGGCTCAGATCCGGACGTAGAGTGGATCCGACTAAGCTTACCCATTATTAGGCGACTCGGTCGGTTTGCAACTTAGATTGCAACCCCATGTTACCCCGGACTGTGGATCAAGGTAGGTTGACCGTCATAGGTCAAGCATCTCGCTAGAGAGGCGGAGAGGGTGGACCAGGCGATATAGCAGAGAGAGAGAGAGAGAGAGAGAGAGAGAGAGAGAGAGAGAGAGAGAGAGAGAGAGAGAGAGAGAGAGAGAGAGAGAGAGAGAGAGAGAGAGAGAGAGGGCGTCACAATACTAAGCAGATGCGGACAGATGCCCACGTCATCAACTCAATGCCATTTATTTTGTGAAACGAATTTTCGTTGTGGCTGGACGGAGAGGAGAGGAGGAGAATGATCCGGCCCTAAGCCTCGTCTTGAGCATCCTCGCTTTCTGACAACTTGGATCTTCATCCCATGCCTTATCTCAACTTGTACGCGCAAGATCGAAGGCCCATAGTTCACACAACGACGACGACAAAACAACCGCGTCGCATATCCCACTAGTATTCTACCACGCATCGACTCATGGAGCAGTGCCCCTCAGATCTCGATGACATTGACGTAGGCCTCGGAAACGTAGCTGACGGCGCCATCGCCCCAGATGCCGACGATAGCCATCACGAAGCCAAGACCGGCCACAGCAGTGGAGACGACTTGCTTCTTAAGGAAGTACTCGACCTCGCAGCGGACCTCCTCGCCATTGACATTATCGGACGTGGGCGTCACGACGCTATCGTCCTCGATGCTCCTATCGCTCGCCGAGTCCAGGGTCGCCTCGCTGTGGACGTCGGAGCCGACCATGTCATAGCTCATCTCCATACGGCGGGCGGCAGAGCGGTCCTTGCGGGACTGTCTTGGGGGCGCAGAGGAGGGGCCGGACGAGCTGTGCTGAGGGAGGTTGACCAGGAATGGTACGATGGCATCGGGCAGGGCGAGCCGCGAGGAGAGAACCAGCACCGAGGTGTAGAGCAGGTAGGGGTGGCGGAACGCTCGAGGGGACAAGACGAAGGCGAGGAAGAAGGAGGTGCCGGACACAGCGGCGAGGGTGCGCAGGTGAGCTCGGGCGGTGGTGGTGAGGGTCTTGAAGGCGCGCGAGGCGCTGGATGCGGAGGGCAGGTCGAGGAGGGTGGGCACGGTGAGGGTCGAGAGAGAGTAGGACAGGCCCTGCCAGGCATGTGATGTTAGCATCCTCGAGGCTCAATATAATGAAATGAAGCGCACAAGTGCTGTGGGTCTCCGACATTGTCGGGCTCGGTAGGCTGTCGAGTAGATGCAGCCACGCGCTTCGCGACAACCTTACCCCAGCCCAGTAGCACGCAGTGAGGGGGGTGTCTTCAGGCCGCCTTATCAGGGGGACTGGCTGGACTTACCGTCAGCAGGCCGAGCGAGACGGTGCCGACAAACTTGAGGACGGAGACTCCCCGTGAAGCCATGGTGCTCGGTGGTCAGGAACAGATGACTGAGAGCAGCATGAGTATTGCCTTCTGAAAATGTGGATGAGGTGTCCGGGTGAAGAGATGTTAGGCAGAAACCTAGCGTGGCGTGGTGGTAGTGGTGTGCGTGTGGTGTAGTGGTGGTAATCTATTCGTCCACCACTGGCTGGCTGGCTACTCGACGGAAGTAGTTGCAGCCTTCAGCACCCCTCCAAGTGCCATGCCCTAGCGCCCCACCCCAGACTTAGGCCCACAGCGGGGTAAGCTCTGGGTGGTGCAGTGGTGACTCAGCAGCGTGAATACCCGCCGCCATTGGTCAAAGTGGGACCATCGAAACGTCATACATGCGGAATTGCCCGTGGTCGTTGTAAACAACATGACAGACTTTCGCATACTGAGTAGATGAACCTGATATATCGTCGTTCAACATTGCAGCAACATGCAGTTACATTAGTGTGAGTACTGGGCCTATGTTGTAGTCCTGCTAGTCTCCTAGTGTTCAAGATCTAGATCGAGTCCAAAGGCAATGGCGCACGCGTCAAAGAGGTAGCTGTCGTGAATCTTCGTGTACCGCGCTTCTTTTTTTTTTTAGTGCTCTTACAATGGGCAGTCTTGCCCTCCACGCCGGATTGATCACAGCTTGCCCGAGGCACCTCCAATCTTGTACACCAGCTTCTCAGCACTGACCTTACCCTCCTTCTGTTGCTCGAAGCCTGTTATGATATCTTCTAGCCCACCCACCTCGCGGATGCGGTTCGGCTTGATCTTCCCACTGCTCAGCAGCTCGGGGAGCAAGCTCAGGTACTTCTCCCAGAACGCCTTATCCTGCGGCGACGCTGGCCCACAGTTGTCCATGGCTCCGTAGTTGAGCGGGCGCTCGAACACGGTGTACACGATCGTGCTTTCTAGCTTCACCTTGCCGTGGGTCTTCGCGACCTTGTCGCGGGTCTCTCCCGGTGGAAGCAGTCCTACCACATGTCCGCCCTTGGTGGGCGACATCGCGGCCGCGCAGGCCTCATATGTGCCGTTCTCTGCGATGCAGTCGATCGCATGCTCCAGCCCGTCATGGGTGACCTTGCGGACCTGCTCCGGCCAGTCCTTGTCACTGTAGTCAACCACCGCGTCCGCGCCGAGGGACTTGAGTAGCTCGTGGTTGCGCTTTGATCCGGTAGCAATGACGATAAGGCCCGCCAGCTTGCCCAGCTGGATGGCGTACTTACCCACCGAGGTCGTACCGCCGCTGACGAGCAGCGGGATGGGAGACTTCGCGGGCTTGCTGGGCTCCGGCAGGGCCAGGCGCTGAAACATGGCCTGCACGGCCGTCGCGAACGCGAGCGGGATCACGGCAGCCTGCTGGTCGGTGATGTCATCGGGGACGCTGTAGACCAGGCTGCTCTCGACGACGCAGTACTCGGCGAACACGCCGCGGAGGGGCTTCTCGCCGAGCCCATTCTTGCTGGTGCCCTGGACGAAGCCCGCGACGCGCTGCCCTTCCTTCCAGGACGAGCCATTGGGCTCCGCCACGGTGCCGGCGAAGTCGCAGCCCACGATCATGCCGGGGCCTGCGAAGCCGACGGACTTCCTTTTTCAAAGATTAGCATCCGTACCTGTGCCAGCTGATCAAAAGGGAGAATGGGTGATCCCGCCTACCAGTCTGTCGGGTTTTGAGCCACATAGCTGACCTTAACGAGGATCTCGCCTTCTGCCGGCTTGGGGACATCAACCTCCTGCACCGAGACCTTGCCTTTTCCTTCCGTAACGAGAGCCCTCATTTTCGCCATGTTGGTCAAAGAGTTAGGAGTATTGGTCGCAGACCTAGGAGCCTGATGTTCGAATTGCGGATGATCTGCTAGTAGATACCCTCGTCTCCTGGGCAATGTACGTTGTCGGTCCTTATATGAGGTCACGACTTGGAGCAGCTAGGGATGTGCAAGTGGGGATATGTTCCCAAGTATGGTGGACAAGGCGGCCTTCCCTTCTAAAGCATGCATAAGCGGACGCTGACAAAATTTCGATTACCAAGCCTCCTTACAAAGCCGTAAAAACATGCACCCGTAGGAATGAAGGATCGCTTCTTGTGTATCACAGGAAAGACAGTGATATGTCTCTATCCATACCATATTCGCATCCAGACCCTCCCACATTGCAACCTTTGGGGCATGCGGCATGCCAAGCCCTAATATCCTCGGCACCACAGCTGTGGAATTCTTAAGCTGACTAGAGTATGCCGTATAGAATCACGGGGAGCGTTATGCATTATGGATTCTGTGGTCTTCAAGGTACAACGGTAATTACCTCTCATGCTGCCTTGGACCATGTAACGTAAACCAAAGTGTACATGTGCATCTATCAATTTCTATTCAGCTCCCGTATAGAATAGTCCGGATCCGCACATTCAGTTGCCAGCCGGGAGGGGCTGGGAGATCGACAAGGTGGCGGCGTGAGAGGATGCCGGTAATTAGATGCAGCCTTGTAGGGCGTGGCTGTTTACTCCTTATAGGGCGCAGCTGTTCCTCCTCGTAGGGTGCAGCTGTTTACTCATTTAATTGCCGGCCTCGTAGGGTGCGGCTGTTTACTCACTCAATTGTTGGCTGGGCAAATGAGCGGACACATAATCAACGGAGCGGAGGACGGTCCAGGAGGCGATAGATGTATTCGTAACGAGCAATAGGGTTATTGAAGCCTAGCTGTCTGACGATAGCATTATCGGTGGCGATGGCGATAGTATTGGTTGTAAGGTTGACAGCTTGGTATAGCTTATTTATATGCGAAGACAGTAGAATTCTCCATTTTCAGAAGCTTTCGCGCTATTCCAGGGGGAAGACCCCACGAGACCCCTCTGGGACCACCTTGCCCGCCTGCGGCGCCTTCCACCACCCACTACATTACGCCAAGATTTCCTGAAGGGGCAATTGTAATAGCACGCCTTCCTTCTCAACTACTCTCTTTAGCTACCACGTAGAAATTCATTGAAGGGGGAGAAGCCCTGTGAATACTTCCGCACGTGGGATTGGACGAATTTTTCCCTCACATTTCAAGACTGACCAGTCCCTGAATTATTTAGCAGTAAAAAGTATTTAGAACACTCCGCTCCGTTGAAGAACGATCCCTGTGTGCCTCACTCAGTTATCTTGTACGAAGTATTTTGTCTGTCCAATGAACTCAGGTATGGCCGCTTGGTAGCTAGAAAGAGGTGACCGTACGGGCATGAACATGAAGACTCATTTTCAATATAGTTAAAAAAGAGACGGTATGAATTACCGGAGAGCGTCTCAAGTCAATCCACTGGTCATGTTAATTGCGGCAGCCAACCATCTGCGATTTATGTGTTTCTCCAGAGACATTCGGAACAAGAGTCATATGCTGAAGTCTGTGATGAAAAAAAGTCTTTTTAATTCTGAGAATTCAAGTGCCATAGATTCTGGGACTTTAGGCTCTTTCAATGAAATGAAATTTGACCACATCCACACAAAACCTTCTAAATCTTACCTTGTCTCCCGCCACACGGACTCGCTTGACAAAAAGAAAGCACGAAAATAAATAATTCTAACTCCAAATGCGCCATCTGCACCCTATGAAGCCTCAACTCCTTTGCCGTATCGTTAAAGAAAGACATTGTTGGTACAGGATAAGGCTAGCATCCGACCAAGGCGATGCCCGATGCTGTGCTCTGCATCCGCCTAGGTTGCGAGTTGCTTCTGGCCGGAAGGATACTGGATATTGTATACCGGGGCCGAGGTCAGAGCGGGCTGCGCTCCGAGCTGGTGAGGGCATGTTGGCTGGTTTGCCCCCGAGTCGAGGGTGCACTTTTCATCATAGCCGTATGTGCAGGTGGGGTTGGCGATGTTGTAGAGCTCATAGTTATCGCCCACCCAGGTGCCGGAGGCGCAGGACGAGATGAAGTTCATGCTGTTCGCAGCGGCGAAGGGGAGCTTGCCGTCCGTCAGGAGATCACTGCACTCTGAGTTGTCGACCCATTCGTCTGACCGATTCTCAAAGTTAGCATGTCTTCCTCATGAAACACCACGAAAAGACTGGAAAAAGAAGGCTCGCCGGAGTTGTTGTTGTTTCCCGGGGGGGGGGTTCGAATCTGGGCTTCTACGTACATTGCATTGAGACACCACCGCCCTGGCACGTTCCATCTGTTGCAGGCACACCACAGTTGAGCTGGCTCCAGGCATCGTAGGAGATATCATAGGCGCCTCCGGACTGGTCGACGTGGAGGACATTAAGTGTCTTGCCGTTGTTGCCCGTAAGCTTTATGCACATGCTGTTGCAGTCGGGTGCCATGGGCCAATATGCTATGCGGTCGACATTGACCTTGCACCCCAGAACACCGATGGACGAGGAGTACGCATCGTGAGGAGTCATGCTCTCTGTGCCAGAGCCGCTAGAAGTACCGCGGGGGCCGAGTGCCTGGCTTCCGGCAACCAAGGCCATGAAAGTTGCGAGGTGAGAAAACATGATGGACTTAGAAATGCAAACAACAGTCAGTATGAGAGATGTCAGGGAAATTTTTGTGCGGATGGTAGTAATAGGTCTTTGGAGGGCGCGTTGGGATGAATTATTGCCAGTCGTCAACATCCGACGATCTTCACCTGATGTACTTATAGTGAAAGTCGTTCTCGGTGCGCGACTGAGTACTATGAAACAGCACCGTTGGGCCTTGGGCCCAGAATTCGGTCCCATTGTTGAAAAAAGTACAGTGTCCATGACAATTGTGAGGTTTCTGGCCGTGAAGTGGTACTGAAACCCCCATGCGGTTGAAATGTTTGGACCCGGCCCAACCGGCCCCAACATGGC
The DNA here is from genome assembly GCA_001282315.2 of Chrysoporthe cubensis. Classification (NCBI taxonomy): domain Eukaryota; kingdom Fungi; phylum Ascomycota; class Sordariomycetes; order Diaporthales; family Cryphonectriaceae; genus Chrysoporthe; species Chrysoporthe cubensis. Next base: position 1,143,126 of record LJCY02000008.1, on the reverse strand, counting down.
CAGAAGGCTGAGAGTCTGGGCTGCGGCAGACGTTGTAAACAAGCATACCGATAAGGCATGGCCCGTCTGACATGCATAACCTGAAGACAGCCCCTTAGCCGTTAGAATCTCGTGGCACAGATCTTGGGGCCTCTTTTGGGGCCACCAGGTCGGGTATAAGCGGTCTGTTTCAATGTCACCCTGCAGATGACCGGAACTCTGCAAGGGGATTCTCACGTGGGTTCTGACAGGACGTCGGCCGCAAGACACCATCGCTGCAAGCCTAGTGTGACGGAGACACCGAGCTTCAAAAATTGCCATAGAACAGCCTCGTCAGCTCTACCTCGCAACTCAATCAGCATCTCGCCGGCGTCCATAAACAACACCGCCGCCATCGTATGGCTGCCATGAGCTGTCCTGCGTGTCTAATCACGACTCACCATGGAAATTCAAGCGTATCAATCAACCAAAGCTGTTAATTCCTTCATTAACAATAGTTGTAGGTGTCATAATTATTTTGGCTTAAGAAAACTCCTCCAGACGACTCCGAAATAGTGTGATTACAAGAAGAAAACCAGGGGAAGTAGAGATTCCGTCTCAGTGCAGTTGTTTAATGCCTGTCAAGATCGAATGGAACCCTCAACCTTTGTTGCCGAAAACTGTGAATCCTTTCATCGCTGCCTTAGCACTACTGAAGAGGATTAAAATTTTGGAGAGGCGTCTGCGTGTAGGTACTGGCTAATGACCCATCTACCTAGGTAGGTAGAACATGAACGGCGGAAAGGCAGGTACTGACCACCGCCAATGACACTTGTATTGCTGTCATTCAGAATAAGCAGGACCGTCTCGTGAAGGCCTTGCCACAGTCCTAACAGCCGTCAATCTTCTTGTTTATCCGCAGATCCCCAGTCTTGCATGAGGTTCTCAACACCCGCATCCTGCATCTCCCATATTCTCAACTTCACAATTCCTACTGAGTATCATTCTTTAACTGTCCATCTTGAAAGTATTTTAATACTTGACAGCATGTTTTTCTCAAAACACATCATCCGCTCTGCTTTCCGAGCCGCTCGCCTGGCCAGAAATGTGCAATACCAACGGCGTGTTTTCCAGCAGAGTCCGCGGCCAGATCCGAGAGCGCAGCGCACCGCGATGGCTAATGTGCTCAGCATGGCGCTCGCAGCCTCGACCCTGGCCGGCGTCTTTCTTTTACACCGTCCAGTATGCAACACACCACTATCTGTCAAATCAGGCACCAGGGAGCAGCCAGAGGTGGAGGAAAACATGAAATCAGGTGCCCTCAACGTCACTACCGACCAGTACCGGATCGAGGCAAGGTCACTGCTGGAGACACACTGCCCAGCCGACATTGACAAGGCCGCCGATACACTTTTTCGCTTCTGCAGCACGTTCTGCGGCAGCCTACCCGACGGCCCTGAGCACTTTCTCGAGACCTTTTCAATGTACCTGGAATTGCGCAACGGTCCCTGCCGGGATGCTGCCGCAAATGTTATGCACAAGGCGTACGAACAGTTTCAAACCATACCTGAACTTGAGCACTTCAGCGGGTTTGTCGTCAGAATGGCGCACTTGATACTCAAGGACATGGCTGAAGGTCTGTCGATTCTGCCGTATGAAGGCAGCAACAATCAGGGCAAGTCGATGCCGGGGCCAGACTCGACCACACGGGAAGACATTTATTTAGCCGCTTCAGACAGGCGACTCAATCAACTCATGAAGTATCTCGCTGGGCTTCCGGGTTCAGACGTCGGAGTTTCAACGCTCCAGGAGCAACAAGTGTACTTGCGACGGATCATTGACGAAGTCTGGGACCTGCGGAACGACGCATAGCAAGTCGTCATGAAACAGGTGCGACCCCACCTAGCAAAGAACGATGAGGTGCGGACGGTTGTAGAGGACAATGCAGTACTCCTCCGACAAAGTCCTGCTAAACAAGTTGTCAGCTTGATTGTCGTGGCCGTGAACTCGGGTGGTGTTGAGGCGCTGCGAGCGTACGTCAATGAGCGGAAGAAGATAAGAGTCCGGACGATTGACGTGGTGAGGAAACGCCTTGACGAGGACTCTAAACTCCGTCACTTCCTTCTTCATGCTCCGGGCGGTGTGGACTTGTTGGCTCGCATCGACATGCTGCCGGAGGTGCTGAATGGGCAGACGGAGGAGGGCGAACGCTTCATTACCGAAGTTCTATTCAGTCTGCAGTGGTACATCAACAATCGAAAGCGGACAATGGAGGACTGTCAGACAGTAACCGGGCAAGACAAACCTTGAAACTAGATACCGGTGAGGTTTGTCTACCGGCGAGACACCCAGGATTCTAAGGTTAATTCACTCTTTGATGTCGCATCCTCAGGTTCAGTAGCGTATCTAGGTACAGAAGAGCAGTGATAGTGATTAACTCAGGCCAGCTGAACAGCGTTGATTCCACTGTCCAATATCTTCCTCTAATCTTCTGCACGTGACGTAAGGCTGAGTAAAGAGTATCTAGATCATCTCGAGACTCCTAGTCATAATTAATAGGGCTCTTACGGTTTGTTTAGCTCGAAGTTCTAGGTATGGTTCCAGCAGCAGGACTTCTCTCAAAACGCTCTCGAATGTTCAACAGAATCAATTGATCCTGGCCTATTGGGTGACCTCAAAATGCCTTGACACGTAATTAGTTATTTTGCTCAAATCCATCATTACAGCAAAAGCAATTTCATCACTGGCCTAGGCGTTTATCACAACAATTAAAGACACAGAAGTACCAATGTATGTCTCACTTCTTCAATAATCGATGCAGATGGTATTTTTTTTCTCCTTCTGGAATCGGAAGTCGCTACGGTGTCTTAGTCGGGGCTGCCCTATGTACGTACCTATGTACCCTGTGACGACACCGTACTTAACTACTCATCACTACGTCATTCCAGACATCAACACGGACAACGTCGATTCCTACGATGTATGAGTTCCACCTGAAGGTCGATACAGCCAGAACTCAAACATCTGTGCATCAACTCGAGAATCTGGAGCCAGAACTGTTTGTCATTTCAGTAGACAGATCTGACTCAAAGTGTGGAACACCAAGGCCACACCACAACTAGTCTTCTGCAGAGGACCAACGCAGACGCGATCCAATATGGCGGAAACACACCACTTCAACGTCTCCAAACTCTTCACAGTCAAGGACTGGGTCTGCGTCGTCACAGGTGGTGGCAGCGGCATAGGCCTAATGGCAACGCAGGCTCTTGCGGCCAACGGCGCCAAGGTCTACATCACAGGCCGCCGCGTCGAAGCACTCGAGACTGCCGCGAAGCACCACAACCCAAAGTTCTCGACCGGTGGCAAAATCATTCCGCTGGGGCCCTGCGACGTGCGCAGGAAGGACGACCTCGAGAAGGTCGTGTCGGAGCTGCGCACCACCCACGGCGAGAAGCACGTCAACCTGCTGGTCTGCAACGCGGGCATCCCGGGGCCCAAGGCCGAGCCGGAGGAGGAGGACGCCGAGGACCTGAAGAAGAAGCTGTGGAAAAAGGAGAGCGTGGAGGAGTGGCAGAGCACGTTCGAGACGGACGTCACGAGCGTGTACTTCACGACGGTGGCGTTCCTCCCGCTGCTCCAGGCGAGCATACAGCCGGACGGACCGATGGAGAGGTACGCGCCAAGCGTGATCACCATCTCGAGCATGTCCGGGTTGATGAGGCACGCGCAGGGGCACTTTTCGTACAACGCTGCGAAGGGCGCGACGGTGCACTTGTCAAAGCTGATGAGCGCCGAGTTTCAGCAGACGGGCGTGAGGGTGAACTCCATCGCGCCTGGGTACTTCCCCTCAGAGATGACGGCTAAGAGCTCGGATGAGAAGCAGAAAAGCCACTTGCCGCCAGAGAAGGTGGCAGAGAAGGGCCATGTGCCGGCGATGCGAGGCGGCAGGGACGAGGAGATGGGAATGCTGGTGTTGTTCTTGGCGAAGAACAGCTACGTCAACGGGGAGATCATCGCGATTGACGGCGGCGTGCTGAATGTGGTGTCTGGTCACTGAGACGTTTCGTGAATAAAAACTATTAGGATGGTGCACCGGTCGTCATGATTACGAAGGAGGTACGCATCCTTAGCAGAGGAGCGGAGTTCTTCCAAAGCAATTCCATTAAAATCAACTAGTACGAGATACTGGGGAAAAAACGAAGTTACGTTGCTCTTGCATTCTTGTCGCCCGCCTATCCTGCTTCATCATTGGGTCACGTCCATGCCACCATCAACTACAGCCCGAGGTGTATGCGGCTGTCTCACCCTCGACATATCAAGCCGAGTCTTCAGCACCTTCCCGTCCTCGATCTCCCGCTCCCTGAAGTTGATGTGGTTTGAGGAATGTCCACGATTTGTGACATGGGAGCCGCCGAGGCAGTCGATGAGCTTCCTGACGTCGATGACTTTAGCGGAGCGAATCCGACCTGCAAGTTGAGCCCGTCCCATGCGGTGTAGAAGTTCTTCAGTAGCGGCGATCCAAGCTCCCACAAGCCCATGCCGCCGTAGAAGACGCCATCTTGCCAGTTGTTGACCACGGCTTGACATATGCCATCCATTCCCGGATATGGGCCGAGGTTGAACACGCTACTCGGGACGGTAGCATTCAACTGTGCTCCGTCGCCATCATACCCGAGCAGGAACATGATTTCCACACCAGACTCGACGATTGCATCCATGTCCTTGCACGAGCACCCCCATGTACCGACGGGGTCGAGCTGGTAGATCTTCGGGGATATCTGAGCATACAAGGCGGCGGAGGTCGCGTTGTCAGGGGCCATGATGAAGGAAGTGCCTGAGTCTAAGACCTGGACCAGACTCTTTGAGTATGGCACTTCGATGGTCGATGAGTTGATGTTGCTTCTTTTGCGGGTCATTAGCTGCTGTCCATTGACGAAGATGGTCTGCATGTCCATGGTCCATTGCGAGTGACTGGCAGCCAAATCCCGATTTAGAGAGAGCCAAACCATGTCTACCTCATATTTCGACTTATCGACGGCCCCTAGCGTAAGTTGACCGCCGCTGACCTGACCCGACGGCGTATACAGGCCAAAAATCCCACTCTCAAGCAGCCCTGCGCTGTACAAGGCGTACTGGAATGACTCTGGCTGACTACCGTTGAGACCGAGACCAAGAACACCGTCAATTCCTGGTTGGGTCGTCATAGCAGTGTCTTCCTCATAGCACAGAAGAAATGGGAACGAAGATGCTGTCAGTCCCTGGATGGACACATCATCGACCGCCCAGTGGCACTGCGCACCTTGAGGCTCTGCGAGGGGAATCGTATCGCCGCCCGTGCTGAAGCCGGGATCAGCTTCGCCGAGGGGCGACCAGGAGAAAGTGGAAGACATGGCGGGTTTGAATCTTCTTTGCTTAGCGGAGCAGGTGGTGCAATTATCTTGAGGAAGGATGAGGGCATGCGACCCCGTGTCGATGAGTACAGTACTGTAATGAAGTGTCAGACATTAAATTTCCGGTAAGCCCGCCTCAAGTCCTACTCACAAGTTCTGTGGAGGTGTACCAACCGCGATGGTCGTGTACCATTGAAGATCGGTGTCCCCATTTTTTATCCAGTCTGTCAGCGGTACATTTACGACGGTGCTTCGGGTGGTGCTTCGGACATCGTGCCGAGCATCGTTTAGTCGCATAGGCTCGCCCAACACCACGGACGAAAAGGCTGAGGAAATGACCGTGAACACGCTGGACTTCATGGTTGAAGATACGTTTCAGGGAAGGAGTGACGAGTTTGTGAAAGCCCGAGGCCGAAATTCTCGTGACTCAAAAAGAAACCAAAATTAGAAGACCGTCAAACTATCTTAGTCCGATATACTTATGAACAGCAACCTAGGAAGGAGGAAGAGGCAGTGTTATATGCTCGCATCCACGATAGATCTAGATTTCCCGGGCGTGGAGAGGCATTATCCGGCCGGGTACAATATCTGATACATTGCTTCCACGAAGCCTTCTCGAACACCTAACGATCGTTTCACATGAGGCTGTGAGACATTGTGTCAGAAGCACAAAGACAACTCATGGCTTTAGCACAATCCCTTGAGGTGGGAGCCAATGAGGGTCGCGGCCCGCGTAGCACAATGTTAAGAGCACAATATCAGACGTGGTGGATTGTACTCCACTGAAGTCAATCGTCAATTTCTAGCATGCCACACTATCCATGGGGTATGATATTCCTGGAAAGGTTTATGGACTTACAAGGTCCCGTCGGCCAGGCCGAGCGACATTGCACCGTGCACAGCGTGACATGTGAGAGCCGCTTAATGAACCACAGAAGTTCATTTCTCAATTCATCTGGATGAAGGTCCGTCACATTGTCGTTTGTCCGTAATCTTGTTGTCATTGATGTGGCGTCTGTCTCAGCCGTCAGACAAGCCTTGCAATCTCAGGAGCCCAGGGTGAGTAGAATGTTGGGATATTATTACACTTGTTGTCTTCATTCTCGAGAAGATGACTACGAACGAAACGCGAAGTACTAGAGCCTAAGCGAGTCGCACGGTTGACCAGGAACCTGTGTCCGAAGAGGGTTTTAGTGGGCTTTGGTGGTAGGCGTTCATGAAAACTGTACCTAGCGATGTTCTCACCAAGATAACTGACAACATAGCTTGTTTGAACTGTAGATAATCCAGTACGAACCTAAGACTTACTCCCATCCAGGTTCCCTGAAACATCCAGCGTCACACGAAAAGAAATATCGACATCCCACTGCTCGGTAGTCCAGATGCTGTTCTCAAGAGGGTTAGGGCTAGGGTCCCTGGCTGGAGCCGACTCACTCGTTGCATTTGGACCGGACATGACATGACTTGAAGCCCTTCCGAGTTCATAAATTTCCACCAGACGCACAACACAAGTCCTGAAGCGATGAAAGAGGCACTCGTATGCGTCTGAGATGGAAGAACTACCTGCCGAACCGCACGGAATATTCTGGCAAGAAGACTTCGTCTCCCCGCAGCATGAGAAGAAGCTCGTGCAAATTTTCCGCAATGAGCTCGAGTGGCCTGACCGCACCGGGAGGATATCTCTGCACTACGGCTACACATTCGACTACAAAACCTTTGGTGTCGATCCAGACATTCCCTTCAAGGAGTTTCCAGACTGGCTGAAACCGCTCATCCCGACGTATGAGGGTCGCCCTCCGGAGCAGGTCTGCCTACAGTACTACCCACCAGGCGCAGGCATCCCACCTCATGTCGACACGCATTCCGCATACGATCAGCTATACTCGCTGTCCCTAGGCTCGCCGGTCTTCATGCAGTTCCGCAGAGGTGATCGCCGCGTCGATATCGACCTGAAGCCGCGCAGCTTGGTGAAGATGTCCGGCGACTCACGGCTGCACTGGACGCACGGCATCAAGAAGCGCAAGACAGATACTCTTGACGACGGCACGGTCCGGATACGCGAGGATCGTTGGAGTATCACATACCGGTGGCTGAGAGCCGGTGGGGAGTGCAATTGTGGAAATGTCGAGCTCTGCGACACCGCCCAGCGTCGCGGCGGCATCGAGAGAGAGTATCGCTGGAAGACGTACGAAGCAGACGCCAGTAGTGCACCACCAATGGTGGACGCCGTTGGCGATTTCATCGAAAATAAAGCTGCAATTGTGCCTTGAGATCCCGTCTGGGCAACATTAATGACGGCAAACTGCATTGAGATTCACACTATACCACCTCGACGACCGTGTCATGAACGCGATGCCATCCAGGACATCAGGCTAACAGCGGGTGCTTTATATCTACACTTCACTTTTCTCGTATTGTCAAGGAAGTGACTCGCAAGGGCTTTCCATATGCATCGCTCTGCCGACCCTCAGCATCGACATTGGCTCTACTACGGTAAGCAGAGATCGATTGGGAAGCTGTGCTGCTATCAAAGAGGCGGTTGACTCGGCTGTGAACCACAATGACCCAAACTTCATATGTGGGGATACACACTGCAGGAATCACAAGCCAGGCCTTGACCACGAAGAGTCTGCTTAAAAGGTTTTGCTGCAGAGGCGCGCAGTGTCATGTCTCCTCCGGCGCTGCATCTACTGTTCATTAAATCGCCTATCCTTCAGCGCCATAGCCTCTCGCAAAACCTTATGATACTCGTGTAGACGATGTCTCCATCGGCGTTGATACATTATAATCTACTAGAGTGGTGTCCCTTGGTGTCTTTTCCTTGTTCTCGGCCAGCGTTGTGCAACACCTTCGAAACAGCCCTTGGCTATGCACACATCCTTGCGCAGCTGCCAGGCACGCAGTATCAACTCGAAGAACGAACCATACTCTGGCAACTTGAAGGTTGCCAAGCGCGCCTAGTGATCGCAAAGCAAACTTGCGTTTGCTGAAGATCGATCCACATTTTAACGTTCAAAACGCCCTCCTGCTCCAAACAATTTGCGCACAGACGAGATCTTGGGATAACTTCACCTCAGTCTCCCACGCTCGGTACACTACGGACTGGCGCAAGACAATGATAATTTCATCTGACTCGCAATGATACTAGTAGACGCAGTCAGTCAAAGCATTCGGGGAGCCCTTTGCAACCACTCCAGGCCGAAACGAGGCAGGGAAACCCACTGAAACACCAACCAATACTGTTGTCAACCGTGAGGGAGTGCAGGCCACACCCTTAACATCCTGTCTGATCCTGCGGGCTCTGCATATGGCGATGCATGGGAACTCAATGAATTTTGCTAAAGATGCCAAGAATGTTAGTGACTCGGACTTGTCGTGGATCCGGTAGTTTAATCTGTGGGGACGGAGGCGCGATTTTGGTGTGCATGTTGCGCTCGGCGGGAACCAATTTATCATATAGGAAGCCTTCCTCAGCGGCCTTCAGCGGCCAAATGATGCCTCACCAGATCCGAATTCTCTTGGTATACGTACGGTCTTGTCCTTGGGTCTACCTACCGAGACCAGCAAGCGAGGCTTGCCTGGATAATCTTCCCGATACTATTCTCGTCACTCATTTGGTAGAAATTAGTCAAAAAAGCCAGTTTTTGTCGACTATAATTGATCTTCGGCATCAATACTTCTTTCATAATGCATATCTTCACACTTGTCAAAGTCCTCCTGGCCTCAAGCTTGACGCATGCCTACGTTGCGGGCCGAGACGACCAGCTCGTCGCCGCACGCCTCGCGGCCAGGCAGGCGACGGTCACAGCACAGGACGTGACCTGTGCACAAGCCGCGATCCTGGCCCAGGGCATCGCGCTGAACATCGCGGACCAGCAGCAGGAGCTCGCCACAGCCAACCAGATGGCCGCGCTGCTCGCGGCGCAGCCCGTCGACGCGCAGGCCTGGGGCCAGGCCCGGACGGCGCTGCTCCAGTTCGTCAACAACGGCATCGCGATCCGCGAGGCGAACCAGCTCATCACGCCCGCGGGCAGCAGGGCGGTGCCGGGCGTCGCGACCGTAGCCAGCGCCCAGCTGCAGGAGCTGGGCCTCGCCACCAACCTGACCATGACGGGCTCCGACGACGTCCAGGGGAACCTGCAGATCGTGAGGACGCTGCAGACAGACTTCGCAGGGGGTATTCAGCAGAACATCAAGAACATGGCTGATGTGAGCGGGCTCTACGTTCCCCAAAGACGTCCTGGCTTTGTCTTGTTACTGATGACCACCCAGGCCACCGCGGGATGCGGTTCCACGGGCACTGCACCGGCACCTGCAGCACCGCCAGCCGCAGCTTCAGCATCGGCGTCCGTAGCCCCTGCGATGGCAGGGGGAGGCAACGTGACCCGTCGCTCGAGCAGGCGAGGGCGGTAGGGAGTGGAACGCGAAAGGCAACGTAAAGACCAAGACCGAGCTCGGCATGCGGAATGAGCGGCCTAGAGCTTGAAACATGTTGGCGCCTTCGCTCTTCACAACGTGATCAGGTCGAGATGAAATAGTAGATGCACATATTAGTATGCCGTCTAGAAAGGGATGTAGTTTTTGGGTACTTCGATGGGCCTTTCACATCCATTACATCAAATACAACAACGAATTTATGTCCACATTTGTGAAAAGCTCATGTCGAGCTCCGTCGAGCATTGTATTGCCCTCCGATTTTCAGTTTGTCTTCGATCATATACGGCGCCCTTGAATATACGAGAAAGTACTCATGCACAGGTTCCAAGGTCTTCAGTGGCTTAGCCAAACTGTAAAGAGCCCCATATTCTCATGTCGTCATATCTCATAAACCACATTCCGGTCCTTCCTTTCCAGAGCTAGGCCTATATCGCCTAGAGACGCAACAGTTGTCTTATACACATCAACCAAACGCCTCCCGCACTCCCTCTGCCTCATCCGGCGTGATTGCTAGATCCAACAGATCGTTTGCCCGGTCAAAGGTACCAGGGTCAATGCCCGCTTCGAGTATCAGGTCCTCTTCAGCGTAGTTAAGCCGCGAAAGCGCTAGCAAATACCTCTGCGACACTCCATGTGACGTCGACAGCTTAGCGCGCATGTCAATATGCGCTGAAGTCGACGGGTCCGTCACTAGCGTATGCAGGAGGAGGATGATAGATGAGATGAGCGTATAGAGAAGCGGCGTGGGATTGGGATCAAAGATATCGTTGGTGGCTGACGGGTCGATGTCGTTATCTTCTGCGGGCATTCTGTCCCCCTTGAATTCTTCTTGTACCGGCTCAGCCTCCTCTGCTTTCTGCTCTGGTCCTGCTATATCAGACGCTTCAGCCTCGCCCTCTGCCTCATCGACTGCCGGCCGGAAGAGTTCGACCGGTATGTCCATATCATACAACGCATCGATTGCGCCGCACAATGCATTGACCAGCCTCGGTATAGCTGAGTCGTTAAGCGCAAGCTGTTTCGCTCCGAACGGCGACTGCGCGAAAGCCATCAACGTTCTCAACGCCGCCAGCCGAATAAGGCACTGCTGATGCCCATAGGCTCCAGCCGAGCTTCCAAACACTGCATACTCGTGAAGCATGAGCATGATTCTGCTCACACGCTCGATGAAGACTCCTGCCACGTATATTGCGTCACGCTCTTGAATGCCCGTGATGGGACCAATGGAGTCCGGGAGGCAGGAAGTGCATAGCAGACTCAGCATCCCGAGAAATTCGTCCAATTCCTGTTTGGGCGAAAGCATCAGAAGCACAAAATTTGGATCTACTAGCTTCCAGTAGAGCCTCTGCGGAGGGTCACGCTCGGGGCCGAGGTCTAAGGGCTGCTCAGGATCGAGCAGATAGGAGTCGGCGCAGCCGAGAGCCGTGAGGTACATGAGCTGGAGTGTGGCTTCGGTATTAATGTTAAGGACGAGATGCTGTATCGTCTCATCTGGATTCGTGGACAAGTCGCCATCCGCACTGTCGTATCGAGGTTGTGCGACAAGGCGGATAGTAGCTTGTGAAACAGGTATTAATGTCGAGGCAATGCGAGGCGCTACCGATATGGTGTTCAGTTGTAGTACGAACGTGACAAGCGATACTAGATCAAAAATAGGCACATAATACTTTTCCCGTAAGCATTGACCCCACAGAAGAATGATCATGCCGCAGAAGTCGATGAGCAAACGTAGCGGGTCTTGAGGATCACCCAGAGAAGGCAACTTCTGGAAAATGATGCCAGCGAAGGACTGGTTTGGATCTGATGGAAAGCTGTATTGAGTAAGTAGGTCGAAAGTCAAGGGCTGACCGTAGGTTGAGCCATGATCGAGGACGAGACGCAGAAGGTCGTAGGGTAGGGCAGTCGGCCGGATGATCGATGCAGTTGGCTCAGACTGCGCACCGAAGCTAGTAGATGCAACATCTACCATGGCTACATCGTCTTCAACCTCCAATGCTGTCACTGGGCTGTCTATAGTTGGTCGCTTCCTCTTGCCTCTACTCGGTGTCCTCTCTCCAGGTGCAAATGACGCCGTCTTGCCCTTGCCTTTGGCGCCGCCCTGGGCCTTAGACGGGCTTGGCAGTATCTCCACATTATCAAAGCCGTCCGCAATGTTCTTGCGCCCGTGGGCCTTGTTCTTTTTGGGAGTCGAAGTGCCGCTCTGCACGGACTCTGTCCGCTGCTTCTTCGACCTCTGAAGCGCGGCACTCAGATCTTGGCGCGTGAAATGCAGGTCGGCTGCAGTAGTCTTCTCGTTTTGAATGGCGGTGGTCGCAATACGTTGTTGGTTTGCGAGCGTTTCGGCATGCTCCTCCTTAAGCCTCTTAACCTCGGCCTGATGGGCAGTATTGGACTTGTCGAGCTTGGATCGAACGATGGAGATCTCGCCTTTGGCTAAATTGAGGTCACTTTCGAGGGCTCGCACCTGTGCCTGTAACTTTTCAACGTCGTCACTCTGGCTCTGTGGTATAGTGCGGCCCTGCTGTTGTGGGCCCTGGGACTGCTGGTAGCCTGGACGGAAGGAGGAGACTGAGGAAGGCGGAGGACGCGTGTGGTGAGAGTTCGCCGGTTGAGGGACGCCGTACCGTTTTGGGACCGGTGGTGGAGGAGGGCCCATCTGCTGGGGCATGACAGTGCCGGACGGAGCATGGCGGCTGGAGGGAGGAGCAGAAGGCCGTGCGGTAGGATATTGCGTGGAAGGTTTGGGGCCAGTAGCGGACTGCTGCCATCGTGGTTGTTGTAGGCTGCGGTTCGGCAGCTGGCGTGCATCTTGGGCTAGGGATGAGGCCGCGGGGGGCAGATGTCTCTCGACGGAATGACGAAAGGGCAGCTGAGCGGCCTCATCGATAACAACGGTGTCGTCGAGGTCGTCATCCTCCAGCCCATAGTTGTCATTGTTCTTCGGTGCCTGCGACTGCGACTGCGACTGGCCCAGTTTTTGAACCTGAGTGAAGTGGATGGCATGATTTTCCAGCTCCTGAAGCGTCGTGTCGTTCAGCTCGTCGAAGCCATCGTCTGAGAAGTCGTCCATGACCCCATCTAGCCCAGCCCTCTCCGATGAGGCACAGGGCAGTCGTGGTGGTCGCGGGAAGTCGTATGTTTCAGGTGAAAATCGATGTCGCTGGTCCAGAGATTAATTTACGCGGCAAGAACCGCGTCGTTTCTTTCCCCGCCAGCCGCCGTTGGGGTTGCATCTCCCCACATGTACCGTACAGGGACCACCCGTGTACCTTACCGACCCTCTGGGAAGGCTCATCAGGGTGGGGGGCTCCCTTGCATGCCTGGCTCTCTCATCCCAACGGCATTCTCTTCTGGGCAATTTGGTAGCAAGCACAGAGTAATTAAATTAGGAACTTTCATAAACCTCACTAACACATAGTCTTCACCATCACGACGTGTCCTCCGGGGCAAAGACGGCTAGTCAGTCGGGTTATGTGTGCTATCATGTCTAAGACCTGGAGCTGAGAGGACAGACGAGAGCTACAGCTTCTTGATGTCAGGAGGATGTGAGATAAAGATGGATCTTGTTTTTTGGGGGGGTGGAGGGGGGCGGATAAGAAAAATAAAAGGAGAAAAGGAACGCGATGAGAGCCATAGAACAAAGACATGATGGAAATTTGCTGAAGATGGTATGCAGTGTAGTGAGGTGTTGGGCGCTGAAAACCCGCCGCGCGTTGCTTGCCGCGCCGGCGCCGACTGCCACGTTTCCCGATCTGTTCGACCTCATCCTTCGACCTTCAGTTGTCAACGCAGGTTGGTGCTTGATACCTCTGTACCGCCTTCGTCGACGACGACCACGCTCAGACATCGCAATATGATACGGGAGAGGCCCTAGTTATTTGGTCACCAGCTCCGGAGCAATATCGCGACTGACCATGCATCAATTGCTGGGCCTGCTCCTCGCGCTGCTCTTCAGCGCAGTCGCGACAGCGAGCTCATCAGCCAACCAGCTCTCGCTGCCTTCGTACCACTATGGCGCTCCCATCAGCGTTGAGTGCATGAACAGGAGCTCGTGAGTACTTGGACATCCAGGCGAGTTTGCGCATGCGCCGGAAAGGGGGGGGGGGTGGAGGTGGACGAGCCCCAAAGTCTTTGCGCAATCGCTATTGCGCCTTGGGCTTGCTCCTTTATCCCTAGACGGGGGCCACTATTGATGCACCGAGTACTAACTACCTTCTTTCCAAACAGAGAGACCGGCGAACACATCGAGAACCCCGAGAACCACGAGATCCAGTGGATCCCCTTCCCCCTCTGCGAAGAGACCAAGAAGCCCCTCGAGTTCCACTACGGCATCGAGAGCGAGGTCAACTGCACCATCCCCATGGTCTCCGACCCGTTCTTCCACCTTCTCGAATTCTACATCCACTCCGACGCCCCCTTATCCTGCCGCCTCCCCGCCCGGCCGCCCCCGCACATCGAGTATGTCGGCGAGAAGCCCATCGAGCAGGAATACATACCACTGGTGTTCGCGCTCGCGGGGACCCTGCAGTCGAGCCACATGCACATCAGCACGCACATGAACGTGCTGCTGCACAGCACCCCCAAGCACCACATCCACCCGCACGACAGCGGGGTGCTGGATTCGGGCATCGCCTACAGCACGAGCCCGCTGAGCCATATGGAGGGCAGCTGGACCAAGAAGCTGATCATCGGTGACCCCCTGCCGCTGAGCTTCAGCGTGAGGTGGTTCCCCACGCCGGCGCTGCCCAAGACGGAGGGCAAGATCGAGTGGCAAGGCATAGGCGGCCACATCTATACGAGCACGGTGTTCTACAGCCTCGTCTCTTTTCTGGCTGGGGCTTGCATTACGGGCGTGTATTTCTTCGGTATTGTGCTGCCGAGTCGGGTTAGGGGCCGGGCACTGGGCGGCGCGACGCCGCTGGGATACGGGCTGAACGGGGTTGGCAACGGGTGGGGAATACCAATGGCGAAGCGGAATGTAGACTGAGAGCTTGTGCAGGAAGACCTCGTATTAGGGAAAGGGGACGCGGTGGCATCACTGTTTTGTTAATCAGGCGTTCGTGTATATACTAAGCCTGTTTGTCTATGGGCAGAATTGGATTGAGACTCCGGTCGGCCAGGAGTTACGGTTGGCTTCAAATCCAGGAAAGGTTCTCGACGCTTTTCCACTGGCTTGTCCACTTTACTGGTTTTTCTTCGTTGCATCCGCCGCCGAGACACGAGTATACAATCTCCAGTACATGTCCACAAACATCAACGTGGCTGCATGTCAGATCAGCAGCTGGACTCGAGCGCCTGAAAGCCGGGCTAGGGATAGGGGGGACATTAAGAAGCCAGTGCCACTCACGGATCACAATCCAAGGACCCATCAGCTGGTAGAAGAAAACGTCCTTCTGCTCCGGCGTGAAGTCCTTCGGGTCAAGGTACGCTACATGATTTATGCACAGCATGGTGGTGAATGCCGTCTCGAACGCGTATACAAGCAGTAGGAGTTCATGTCCACCGGTCGTCGTGCCCTCGTTCAGACGGTACACCGAGTACAGCACGACGGGCAGCTGGAAGCCGAGTTCGATGGCGAAGAAGAAGTGCATGAAGTTCGGGGCCACTGTGCGCGGGTCAGCGAGCAGGTCATCTCCGCC
Organism: Chrysoporthe cubensis; assembly: GCA_001282315.2. Taxonomy (NCBI): domain Eukaryota; kingdom Fungi; phylum Ascomycota; class Sordariomycetes; order Diaporthales; family Cryphonectriaceae; genus Chrysoporthe; species Chrysoporthe cubensis. Next base: position 1,127,702 of record LJCY02000008.1, on the reverse strand, counting down.
GGTCCTCACGAAAGCCGCATTGTGTGGCCAGCAAAGGCCGTAAGTTGTGCACTCAGCTACTTACTATGCTCCTGGATCAGAGGATCATTGTACGTTGAGATATCATAGTCTCTCAACTGCTGCAGGAAGTGCAGCGGGCTGCCCTTTGGCTGGTACAGCCATGCTGGGTAGAGGTAAGGCACACCGTCGACGACTATTCACATGAGATGGTCAGACACACGCATTTGATCCCAAGAGAGAGAACAGATACGGCCGAAGTGAAGCTACGCTACTGGGGTTTGGGGAGACCAAGATGCTCACAGAAGATGATCAGGATCTGCAGGACGAACCACACGATCCAGACTTTGTCTCGCCAATTCTTTGGTGCTGCAGTCATGATTACTTATTTGGAAGAGACAGGCTGGGTGACAAACCGTCGATGAGAAAGAAAAGGAGGAAAAGCCCTAGCTTACAAGAGAAGACGGTAAGATGAGCTCTAAGGTTTTATGTAGGATTGCCTCCCGAGTCCGAAGGGTGACATTGAAGAGAGCCCGACATGAGGGTTAGGGCTCTGTGATTACGGCGGCCCTAGTTCGGAAGGTTAGGGGAGGGGCAATAAAGTATTAGACACCTAAAGTGATCCAGTCCTTATCCAATGATAGAAGGTCATTGGAAGACGCATTATGGTTTTATAAGATCGTCATAATACCAATATTTAAAAGAAGCCTGCTATTTTATAGACTTACCAATTGAGAGTGCCAGGTCCGTGGACGATTGCCGGTGCACAACCATCAAATTCCCAGCACAGGCTGCAACTTGTTGTGGTGGAATTATTCATTAGCATACCTACTTACATACTTCTGGTGACTAGATAACATTCAAGCCACCGTAGACTTTGTATTCTCAACTCAAGCCATCCGGGCTGAGGAATGTGGGCATCGTGCCTGGGGCTACCTAGGTAGTCCAGCCGTACTAGAACTTTGCTAGAAGCTGGTTATAAATGACCTTGCGTGATTCAATATTGTAAGAAACATGAGAAAGATACTGATAAACATAAATAAGATCCCCTCATAATTGTTGCCAACAATGAGAAAATATCGTCTCGTCTCCAAGACATGTCGGCATCTTGCTATCTCAGTGGCAAGCTTCACAGAGACCATTGAAATTGGGACACCTGTCAGGCTTGACCTCTGGTCAGTGGAGTTTAATTAGTACATAATACAGAATACTAATAACTAAACATGTAGTCTCTATCAGGAATCAAGCAAAGGACAAGGATAACTTAAGGCACACTAAGTATGTGAACAGGCTCCTCGCCGGCTTTACAATTACCTTTCCCTGCAGGATGAAATGATTGAATATATCAAGGACTCACGTCTCACATTTATCTATTCGGTTCCGTTAGACGACGACTACAAATATTTATTAAGGTCCATTTAGTGCTTTAATGCATCCCTGTTGTGGTTATCTACATTGCATGCCACCGCATATCGCTCGCTATCGTGGCTGCCCCATAGTCCTTGACAAATTGAATTCGCCCGAAGCGGGGTTCTTAGCAATCCGACCTCGGGACTTCGTAGCTGGTGGTATAAATACTCCACAGACGCTCCCAACGTGTCTTCAACATAAACTGATACTTCTGTGCTTGTATGACTTCACCTTCGTGGTTTTAGAACAGCGCCAGGATCACACGCATCTCACCCACACGTCTGTCAGCATCTCAGCACGGCCAAAAATGTCTTCCACTGCAACCGTCACCGTGCTCTACCCCGCAAAAGAGGGTTATACCTTCGACATGGACTACTACCTCAAAACGCACATGCCTCTAGTCGCTGAGAGGTGGGGGCCCTTCGGCTTGAAGCAGTACTACGTTACCGACCTGCGCGGCGAGCAACAGCCCTACTCGGTGCAGGCCATACTGGTCTGGGAGACGGGTATCGAGGGTTTCGCCAAGGGTGGCCAAGCGCACGGCCCTGAGATCATGGGGGACATCAAGAACTTCTCGAGCGAGCACCCGGTCATCGTCAAGGGCGGAGTCCTCAAGACGATGGTCTAGAGCGGTCCGCTAAGCAGACGGCGGGGAATGTGGGTTTGGCTGTGTACTCGGTCTCTGTCCGCACATTGTGGTACGAGATTGGCGTCGGACAGACATGTGGGAGCTGGGTGGATGTCGAGCGACGGACTGTGGCGCTGGGTGGTGAGCTCTGAATGGATTTTACAGCAGCTGGTGTTCAGATTGAAATTAAATCGACTCCCCCCAGCCGCCGTGCAAGTGTCTGCCCGGAAAAGACCTACGACATTTCACACCTTCGAGATTGCGCTGCAGAAACATACATGATTGTGAGACTGGGCTCTTAGGGTGAGTATTAGATATTGTGCCCATGACGTCCCTATGGTTTCAACGCCATAGGATGTCAAGTGGTATTGTTGTTTTCCACACGGATGTTCTATTGGACTACCTCCGCTCCGGCCAACAGACCCTCGAGATCAGCCTCATCGTCCGAGTCGTCATCCCCATTATTCATCAAGTCAATCACCATCACCGCCCCGTCGCTCAGCCTGTCGAATTGGAATCCAGCTTGCAGCGCCTCCGAGGCATCAAACACACAGCCAGCGATATCCAGACCTATGTCCCAGTTCTTGAGAGCCAGACACACCGCCCTAACGTGCTCGTGGTGTGAATCTTTCAAGTCCTCCACGCCCTCCTGCTCGGCGTCAAAAAGCAGCGCCACATTCCCATGGCTCAGGCAGAAATTTTGGGTGATATCCGAGCTCGCCTTGAGGGCTTCAGCGAGTTTTGCAGGTTCCGTCTGAGAGCTGACGGTGAGGCGGGTGAAGATGCGGCCTTCCAGGAGAGCTTTCGAGGCTGTCGGTTCCCGAGGCGAGAAGATGGAGACGTTGGGTGGTAGACTTGGGTGTTGTGGATTTAACGCCGAGGCCGATGCACCGTCAACGGGAGCCTTTGTGTCTGATGGATCTGTCGATGACATTTTTGCCGATGTGGAGCCGGAGCCTTGAAGCTGAACTTCAGCATCAAATTCTGACGTTTGCGAGACGAGACAACCGAAGGTAGTCAGGGTTACGTACTCCCAGCTGCATTCCAGTAGAATTCCCCACTGTTTTTTCGTCAATTCCCAAACCTGTCACCTTATCGTCATACAAAATTCGGGAACGTTGTAAACTGACCTGGGGCCACGATTCGTAGCCCAAGATACGTTCATTTTTCTATGAGGGAACAAACCAAAGCACAAATTAGCCTTATGCAGTTCTTGGCCTAAGAACTCCTCAGCTCTATTAACTAATTCTCCTCTGCGAAGCATCATAATTTGACAGCCAAGTCTTAACGTTATTTGCATCGCGCTCAGCCCAGTGCCTTCTGACCTCCACCCGCTCTAGCTTTTGCACCAGAACATGATGGTATGCTTTCTTCGAGTCCCGCGCTTCAAAGTAAGTGCGCACATCTGAAATCTGCTCGCTAGTACTGAGGCCATCGAGCACAATTCCCAGAATCAAGCAGCGCAGATCCACAGGAACAGAGGTCTCGATACGGGCCCAATTCTCCTTCGTCCACTTCCAGAGCTCTTTAGCTCCATGAGCCGAGGAGCTCGCGAGCCATAATAAGATATGCAACTACCGAGCATTAAAAGTCAGTGATGCTGTCTGAGCGGGATGTCCGGCATTATCCCCTGGTCAACTTACGTCTTGGTCTTTCACATCTTTCGTAAAGGCAAGTTCGAGGACCCATCTCACAAGTTCCGCCGTGCTAGCACGCCCAAGACATTCAAGAGCTAGATACTTCTCGTCCTCACTGGAGGATGTTCGCCAAAGATGTAGCAGATTTTCCAGCTCTTGCCTCCCTCCATACTCTGCAACTATGCCGAAGACCTCCCATTTTAGCGAAGGGTGGATGGCCTTCTCGTCTCCGTCTACCCGCCGGGCAAACATATCGCGCGCTGCAGCTATAATTCTAGGCAGATTGTTATCATGATTTTCTGAAAAGTTTGATCACATTAAAGATCGCTGACTTACCTCTCATTCCCAGCCAGACCAGCGCCACTGAACATAGATGCTTTGAAAGATACTACATCGTCCGTATCGTTATCTGATATTTCCCAACCCAGCTCGCAGGATTTGGATCCGATTATGTCCGCTGCAGCTTTTCTCAGTGCCTTGGTCACCAGTGTGCTGTGGAACTTGAAAGCTGACTGGACAGCTCGCAAATTATGATCGATCATCTCCCACACGAGATAATCTTTCCGGGGCATTAGACCAATCGATAGGTCTAGGAGCTCGCTGGTCTTGTTGATCCCAGCAGAAACCAGGGCCCTCAGGTCGCATGACACACCGACACAGTCTCGCAACGTCAGTTGGTCATCTACAGCCGCCTGAATCAGCTTTTGAAGATGGCTCGCCGAGTATGACACTCGAAAGAAGCCGGTGTGATCTGCGTTGACTTTCAGAAAACCTGTTTCCGGAATCTGGACCGTTATCTCCTTGGTGTTGACCTCGACCATTTTAACACCGCTAATAGTTCGGATCTCAAGGCGAATTGGGTACAAGTCGTCGGAGCTTTGGTCCTCGTCAGAACCATTTGAGAGAAATCTTTCTTGACGAAGGTGAAGGGCCACGGCCTTTTGCGCTTCTGTATCCAAGATCTCGGTTACCTTGATCACACGGTATCCAGGCTGTTTAGTCCAGATCTGCATCTTTGACCGGATAGACTTGCCCGTGGCCTCTTCTAAGGCAGCCCAAAGATCTTCCGACTCGGTACTACCGTAAGCGTGCCGTTGCAAGTACAGTTTAATGCCACTGAGGAAATTATCGGGTCCCAGCTCGCTCGAGATCATCATAAGGATCGAACAACCTTTCTTGTAGGAGATATCGTCAAAGATCTGCTTTGCTTCAGTAGCATCTGGTATCTCCATCTCGACAGGGTGACTTTTGTTCAAAGAGTCGAGTTCAAGTGCAGCTTGAAGGGAACCAGCGGTATATTTGTCCCAGACATGCCAGCTTGGGAACAACTTATCTGTCGCCATCCACGACATGAGCGTCGCGAAGCCCTCATTCAACCACAAACCATCCCAGTATTTCATGGTGACGAGATTCCCAAACCACATGTGAGCAAGTTCGTGGAGGACATTCTCGGCGATGTCTTGCTTCTTCTCAAGAGAGCTGTCCTCGGGATCCAGAAGCAGGCTGTTCTTCCTAAAGAGAATCAGGCCCCAGTTCTCCATGGCGCCTGTAGAGAAGTCTGGGACGGCCCCAAGATCCAGCTTTGGCAGTGGGAATGGGATGCCGAACATGGTTTCGAAGAGCTGTAGGCCTTTTGCTGCTAGGCCCAAAGCAAATTCCGCTTCCCCCTCGCTGCCGAAAGGGCAGATGACTGACAAAGGCACACGTTCTTGTATTTGAAACCGGACTTGGGCCAGTGGACCAGTCATCAGGGCAACTAACTGCACCGTTGTCAGAATGGAAACTAACTTTTTTTTTTTCAAAGAGGAGTATTGTTTCGTCTCACATAGGTGGACATCCGGGGGGTTGTTTCGAACACCACCAATTTCTTGGATTGCGGCAGATGGAAGGTATGTTTGGTCGGCATGTTCGAAAAGCACATGAATGCTTCGTCGACGACAGCAGACATGCGAAACTCTGCTTTCAATTCCGGTTCATTGAAGCAAGGAAAGACCTTAGCGTGTTTGAGCTTGTTATTCAGGCGGGCGCGATCGTCAGTTACACACCTGTCTGGCGTATGTGGGCTCCATGTGCGTAGTTGCAATGTAGTGTTCCATTTCGTTTTCGGTATAGCTGGATCGGTAGAAGCCCTCGAGGTCTGCCTTGAGCTTTCCAGTGTATGTCAAACTCATCTTTACCGCTTCTAAGGCTCGAAGTTCTTCGCTCACGCCAATTCGACAGTCTCGCCAACCTCATCATAGCTAGGCCGGTGTCAGAAGGATTGGTGTAGAAAGTAAGGGAGGGTCAATACCATATGGACTCGGTGTGAAGCGTATTTCCTCGGTAATTAATCGTAGCTGCGGATATATCGATACACTTGCAGTGCAGCTTGATGGACGAGGTATTACTGAGAACGTCACAGCTGTTGTAAGTGATGTCAGCAATAGCACTCTCCAGTCTGGCTTACCGACTCGACTACCCACTAGATGATAGCAGATCCAGTAAATGAGTCTGCCTGAAAGTCAGGCTCCAAGCATATCTCATAGAGGATTGGTTTGAGCAGAATTGGAAGCGACTTCCTTGTTGAGTCTGGCATGGCGGGCAGTCAAGTGAGGAAGAGCAGACGAGAGCTGTCGAAGGAGGAGAGCTGTCGAAGGAGGAGAGCTGTCGAAGGAGGAGAGCTGTCGAAGGAGGAGAGCTGTCGAAGGAGGAGAGCTGTCGAAGGAGGAGAGCTGTCGAAGAAGGAGGACTGTCGAGAGAGGAGGGCTGTCGGCCAAGAGGTGGCTGTTTATCGAAAAAGGGAAATTATTGGAGAAATAGCGTCGTAGAGATCATTAGAGGGAAGGAAGGCTGGTGCAGACTGGTCTGTTTCGCCCTACTCTAGTTTGCATGGCCCTTCTTTGGGAAGGACCAGCCCAGAGGTACCCCTCTACCCCTCTGGTCCTGTTTATTTAGGCAAGTACTACTCTGGCGATTCGAGTTCGTTCGACTGCCCTTTCTTGCAATGCTGCAAGCAACCCAAACATGGAGCCACAGCGCCAAAGATCAGGGAAGATAGTACCCTCATCCTGTTCTAGCCCTTCAATTCACTGGCTAAGGCGTTGAGACCTAGACTAGACCCTCATATAACACGCGACCACCCACAAACACGGTGGACCTCAGGACTTCCATTATATGTGGATGTGGAAATAACAAGTGCTGATGAAGTCGTTTGATCAAGCACATCAAGTATAGGTCTCATGATCTAACGCCCTGTCTCTCTTACATACAGAACGGATGAGAACTGACACATTTTCAACATGACTTCGTCTCCTTCTGCAGAGTTGATTTTGCAAGGTATTTTGGAAGGGTGCTTTAGAGATATTCGAGCCAGATCTCCCTACAGCTCAACATCAGAGGCTCCAGTCTATCGGAAGCTTTGAGAGTCTTCGTCACGACCTAGTTAGGGGCCAATGGCCTACAAGAAACGCACTGTTTCGAAGCTTCTGACCAGCCTGGAACCCTTCTTCAAACAACTCAAATTTTTTGCAGAGGCAATTAGCATACTGGTGTCTTCTAACCTGGAAATTGAGGGTCTTGTTTGGGGATCATTCTTCTTATTCATGGAGGTAAGTATCCCAACAATGAAACCCCACTCGGTTGGCCGTCATTGCTTGCAACATGAAAGTCTTTAGACTTCGACAGCTGAGCTAATATCAAGGTTTTTCTTCGTCATCGAGCCTATCTGGAAAGTATTTCAGAGATTCTGAATTACTTAGAAAGACATCTTCCTCGTGTGACGAGCTTCGTCGACCTGTTTGGTGTGTCGAATCGGATTGAAAAAGCAGTGTGTGGCTTATACCGCAATCTTATCCAGCTTTGCATTCAGGTAACAAGCTTCATAGAGAAACACCCAGTAAGTACGATGCACCGAAAATACCTCAATGGCTTTTTCATTGCATCATTTTGGTAATCCCATGCCTAGCAAATTTGCTCGGTATTGATCTAGGTCGGGGCAAACCACAGAGGCTCACAGGCGAGCTCACTTGACTTTTCAACAGCATTTGAGAGCACATCCAATGGATCGACACCGAGACGTTCGTTGGCCTGCATCTCCGCTTGCAGAGTATGACCACTAGAGGCCACCAAGAGATTCTATCCAACATTCACCTGGCCACGGCCTCACCACCTCCCGTTATCCCTACAGCCGCAACCCAACACATCCTACCGCATACTGCCGCACGTGGCAAACTCGGCATTCTTTGGCAGGACCAATGAACTCGAACGGCTACAAAATTCAGTGGACCTCCATAGAAGATTGAGAATTACAAGTGTCATTGGCCGTAGGGGGATTGGAAAGTCTTAACTTGCGTTGTAGTTTGCCTATCTTCACTTTGACGACTTTAGTGCAATATTCTGGGTAGTAGCAAATGCCAAATTCAAGATATCGCAAGCCTATTAAGATATTGCTACTGAAGTGGGCCTCACAACGGCCTCCCATGGTCAGAGGTCGCTGGACTCATTAATTGATGTGACGAAGAAGTGGCTCAACATGTAAAGAAAATGCTCCTCCTTATGCCTCTTCACAATGGATGCTTGCATCTCAGATCATATTTGGCTGCTGATATTTGACAACGTTGAACATATGACGACGCCAGCGATTTCATTCCTACAGCTATACATGGAAGCATTGTCATGACAAGCCGAAATCAACTTCTCATTCAACCGCCCATATCGACGTATCTTCTGCTCACGTGCTCATCACGACTTTGAGGCATAACTTGGATGCTGCAAAACGCATCTGCAATTCACGTGGTGGTCTTCCCTTGGCTATGTCCCAAGTCATCTGGCTTGATTATGCGGGAGTGCGGAATCACTCGTCAATATCAATTCCCAGATCAACCAGCTCAGTCAGCCGGATTATTACCACCGGACGAATCTGGCTTCCCTGTGGGATCATTCGCTTAAGGCTCTCAGCTCAGAGAGATTGATGCCGGCAGCTTATCTCGCCCATTTGGATCCAGATGGACTTCCTGAACAGTCTTCGAACCGATTTCAGTGATCGTTTCGATTCCATTTTCATCGTCGATGATGCCACATAAGTCAACTCTATGCATGCATTACCCCACAAGACCCTTCCAACTTTAGATGTTGAGAGGCTGGAGAGACCTATCTGCGCGTTGCTCTTTCTAAGGCTCATGATGAACAGTTACACTACCAAGCTTAAGCCTCTAGCGTACCATTTCTAGACGTCATCCAAAGCTAATCGTTCTATCTCATAGGGTAAATGCTCATCTGTCTCAAACCCCTCAACTGCTCTATAGTGTCACGTACAGCATGCACATATTGATCCAGGCAACGATTTTAGGCCAGTTGAATGACGACCAGGCACTCCAAGTCTTCCAGCTAGCACTAAGCACAGTAGACTCGCACTTCCCAGAATAAGATGATCATGATCGCTTGTTAGACTCTTGGGCTGCATGCGGACAAACCTTGCCATATGTCTTCCGGTTTGTGGAATCCCCTTCTATCGTTGCTCTGCCCATCCTTCTCCGGACAGTCTGAGAAGCAAGAAGGTGAACAGCTAGGGGTTTTGCGATACGCGTGATGTAGAGTCGTCGAGGTCAGCATACAAAGCTGGGAGCAGGGTTACTGACATTGGGCCACTCGAACATGTCGAACTTGACGCATAGTGGATGAATCATTCATATAAAGTGCCGTGACTAAATTACATTACACGCAGCGCAGCTGATCATGCCCATCTCCTTCCGAAACTAACAACCTACTGGTCAAGGCGATATACAACGTCCTTGCTGAAGTATCTGCTGATGTCGTTGTCGCGCCCACAGTGCTGACACGTGTGAAGAACCTTGGAGCCCTGATGTCCAGGACCGAAGTGTCCTGGCGTACTGCCTGCGCCGGGCGCCGCCGGTGCCGCAGACGGGTTTGCGCCGGCGGTCGGATTGGCAGTGGAGGCGGAGCTAGTTGCAAGACCTCCGCTACCCGGGTGGGACGTCGAGCCGGTGGGCCCCTGGTCAGGCTCGAGCATGCTGCTGCGCGGCATGCCCGGGGCTGGAGCGCCGCCAGCAGTGGAGTGTTGACCAACACTGTAGCCCGTCTTATCACCACTGTAGCCTGTATCGCCGTGTCCCTGGTGGCCGTACTCGTGTGCCGCATATCCCGCAGCACCAGCGGCGCCGGCGGCAGCGCCAGCTCCCGCCAGTCCTGCTCCGGTGTGGTCTGTCCGGGACGTCGGGGCGCCATCGCCTCGGAGCGAAGTTTTCTGGTCGTAGGTGTTGCCAGTGCTGCCAGAAGACAGGGGAATTCCTTTGCTGCCGGATGACATGGGATCACCCGTGACGCCGCCGGAGTGGCCAGTGGTCCGCGTCCCAGCATGCTCTTGGCTCCCCGCGCCTGTCACCGAGTTGTACACGCCTCCGCCCACGGCCTGGTCGCCGACGAGGTTGTCGTGGTGACCGGCAGACGTTGCCTTGGGGTTTCCGCCCAGGCCGGAGCGCTCAGGGAGATCCCTGGTCATTCCCTGGCCACCCTGAGGCATGTCGCCCCAGTACGCGGCGTCTTTCTGGGTGGGATCCCCTGCGGGCACTGAGCCGCCCAGGCCAACACCCGAGTCTGTGGGCCGGTGACCGTGCTTGGCCGTGTTTTGACCGTCCCTAGAGGAGCCATACTCATCGACATCTTTGTGGAGCTTGTCATGATGTCTTCCAGAGGTGGCCTGGCCTTCTTGATGTGTGAGCAGGCGGACGCTGTTGCGGAGAGACCCCGTGGGGTATGAACATACCAGAGCCTACACCAGCGACGCCCGTGTTATCTTTATTGCCCACCATACTACCATGTGGTGCGGTGTATGGCTTTCCATCACTGTGCCTCTGATGGAGCTCATCGTTCTCAAAAGTTCCCGGCATCTGTGACCTGCGAGAATCATACTCAGGCTCATGCTCGTCACCTCGAAGAGCCTCCTTGATCTTAGTCCCGAGACCCATGTTGCCGATTTGGACACTGTGAAAATTTGAATTCAAGTTTGGGTTCTCCGCGTGGATTTGCTGCTTGATTAGATTCTTACAAAAACCAAACCTTGACCATGGGAGCATCGTCCAGTTATATCAACGCCTAAATCCATCTTGGGATGAACACTAGTTCTCAGCGCTGACATCAGAGCGCGTATAGGTTCTCGATTTAGCAAGATCCGGGGAATCATTCTCAGACACCATGATCTCATTTTCAGGCCAGTACAGTCGCGCCTTTATTAACTTCATCGGTGGAAATACAGGAGGTGCTGAGGGGAAGCAGCAAAATGACGACCCATGAGGTCAGCGCCACGGGGCCGTTGGACCGTGTACTAAAAGGAGACCAGTTTTAGTGTTCCAGCTCGATGGGATCATTCATCCCTACTTAGCTGCATACCCTGCTCCAGCCGCTGCATAGTTCTGGACTTGTTCGAGACCTGCCCGTGATTCCTTGGCACGCGTGGTCTCGCTCCTGATCAGCCCGCTGCCACAATCGTCATGGTGCTTCATGTGCGACCTCAGGTTCAAGGCTACCGTTGTTGCGTGACGATCCCTCGAGCAGAAACAAGATCTCTATGGACCCTAACCCTGACCTTCCCAGACAGGAAGGCCATGACATCACGCCCACCACCCGCCGCCGCAACGTGTGTTCTGCGACACGGACCAGCTGGCGTGACATGGCCTCTGTGAAGGGAGGGGAGTAGTCATGTGGACAACAACCCCCAACATGAGGAGAGGGCATTTACGGTCCTGAGTCTTGCTTCACTCCGACTGCCCAGGAAATATCTTGACAGATGCTCTTCAAGCTCAAGAACCTGACGGAGAGGGGGGAGGTCTCCAACCTCAAGGCGGGCAATAATGGCCGGGAAGAGTCCCTCACCACCGTCCTGCCCACGCGGGAGGATAGAGTGAACCTGATGCTCCTCATTGCAGGCCTGATGGAGGGGATGCGGACACAAATCCTCGACACCTTTGACCCGAACAAAACCGAGGTCAGCACACCGCTGAAGATCGGACCCTCCGCAGCCCGGCACCGGGAGGATGAGGCCGTGAAGGTCGACGCAGAGTCAGCAGATCAGGCCGAGGAGAAGCAGACTCACGAAGACCCTGAAGAATCGCCGGAGAAGATGCATAGCGCAGAAGAGGCCTCGTCAAAGGCTGCGGGCACGGAAACCCTCGCCGTGGCAGACGAGAAGAGAGAGGAGAAGACGAAGAGTGAGCTGGAAGGGGACGTGCCGAAGCTCGAAGGCTCGAGTACAGATGCAGAGGCAGATCTGAAGGCAGAAGAGAAGAAACGGAAAGCCCTGGAGAACCGCATAAAGGACCTCTCAAAGCCCGAGAATGTGATGCTGAAGGAGGCTTGTCTCGACCATTTTGATGACTGGCGGGACAAGGTCCTGCAGAGAGTCGGAGAGGCCGTGAATCATCGAGAGGAAGACGATGGCACCGCCCACTCGGAGCAATCATCCCGCCCCTCGAGTCGGGAGCAGCCAGCCACGAACAACAACGAACAAGAGCGCCTACAGCAGATCTTTCCGCCACTGGAGACACCTCTCCGAGATCTGAGTGATGCTCGACGTATCCTCATCATGCATTCGATACTACTTCTGCTGCTAGGGCTGGAGTCATATGCAGCTGAATCTCGGGTGCTGATGCTGCGCCTGACGAGCTCTCTCGGTCTATCGATGGACATCTTGGCCCAGGACGAGATGTCCACTGCCAAAGGCCTTCTCGAGGTAGCCAAGCAGCAGATGAACGCCGACGAGGAGACCAAGAGGAAGGCAGCGGAGAATTCGACTGCGAGGAGGTGGAAGGTCGGCCTTGGTGCCGTGGCTGGAGCCGTCCTGATCGGGGTCACGGGCGGCTTGGCCGCACCTCTGCTCGCCGCCGGCGTTGGCGGCGTGATGGGTGGCCTTGGCCTCGGGGCGACTGCGACTGCCGGGTATCTTGGGGCTCTGGCAGGCTCGGCGCCTCTTGTTGGCGTGCTCTTCGGCGCCTACGGTGGTCGGATGACAGGGAAGATGGTTGATGAATACGCCAATGAGGTTGAAGACTTTGCCTTCCTGCCCATCAACAAACCCTCTCTCTTCCAGCGGGGCACGCAAGACGACAAGAGCGCACGACACCTCCGCGTGGCGGTCGGGATCTCAGGGTGGCTCGCCGAAGAGGACGAGGTAGTCCTGCCCTGGCAAGTCATCAGCGGGCACAGCACCGAGGCCTTTGCCCTACGCTGGGAACTCAAGGCGCTGCTCCGCCTCGGCCACGCGATCAACACATACATCAAGAGCTACGCCTGGAGCTTCGCCAAGAAGGAGATCCTGAGCCGGACCATCTTCGCATCCCTGGCCTCCGCCCTGGTCCTGCCCTACGGCCTCGCGAAGGCCTCGCGCATCATCGACAACCCGTTCAGCGTCGCGATGGCGCGCAGCGAGAAGGCGGGCGTCGTGCTTGCCGACGCGCTGGTCAACAAGGTCCAGGGCGAGAGGCCCGTGACGCTCATAGGGTACTCGCTTGGCGCGAGGGTGGTGTACTCGTGCCTGAGCGAGCTCGCAAACCGCAAGGCGTTCGGCCTGGTCGAGTCCGTCGGCCTGGTCGGCGGGCCGGTCCCGTCGGACCCTCTGCTGTGGCGCCGGATCCGGTCCGTTGTGGCCGGCAGGGTCATCAACGTGTACTCGAGCAGTGACTACCTCCTTGCTTTCCTGTACCGCGCGAACAGCCTGCAGTACGGCATCGCCGGCCTGCAGGCCATCCCCGATGTTGGCGGCATCGAGAATGTGGACGTGTCGGATCTCGTCGTCGGGCACACCCAGTATCGCTTCCTGGTGGGCTCGATCCTGCAGAAGCTGAACCTGGAGGACATCGACGCCGGCGTGGTCGAGCAGCAGCTGAAGAAGCTCAAGCGCCAGGACAAGGAGGAGAAGGAGGCACGCGAGAAGAGCGAGGCGGAGGGCAGGTCCGCGGATGACGAGGCTGACGAGATGGAGAAGGAGGTCGAGCGCAAGAGCGAGGCCCTCCACGGGTCGGCGTCAGCCGTGGGGCGCGGTCGCGACATCACCGAGCAGGGCAAGCCGTGCGATGCCGAGGGGCAGTAGTGGACTTTGACCCGTGCCTCGCAAGCATTTTCACCTGAACTGATCTGGGACGTTGGCCCTGGACAGGCCTGTACCATCACCTAGAAACACATTATAGAAGGAAGATAAGATACACTCGGTGTTCATGACCCTAGCTAGACACAAATCCAGAACAGCCAGTGCTCGCAGACCACAGTGTCCCATCGTCAATTGGTGTGTGCACGAAGGGACCTCCGTCGACCCGAAGTCTCTCACGAATTAGCCAGTATGCTCGGTAATCCTTAGCCGGACCGTTGCTATATCCCATCGCAGGCCATCGGGAACAGTTGCCTTCTTGATCATCGCCCGAAGACCCCAGGGGCGAGGTCGACAGGCACAGCACACGCCGGAAATCCTACGCGTTATCGGAAGTGGAGCCAGCGAGCAAACGTGCATGGGCGCGGATGCATGCACGCACGCCGATACACGTCATACCCTGCCCGTCCCTTGGGCCGGGCCTGTACTGAGTCGTACTCACGTGGTCGACCCCGTGAAGCCCTCCCGACGCGGGAGCCCAATCCGCAGCGGTCCCAGCTCCGTGGCCTCAGGACCGGGTACGGGATACAATACCACCCAGCCAGCCAGGCACCAGGACACGAGGAGACGCTGGGCAGGCTGGAGGCCAAGGCGAGGGAGGGGTGACGGAGCTGGGACGACACACGAGGATCAGGGGAAACGCCTACCGAGACTGACTACCAAGAGGAGGATCAACGAACACATCGAGCATGCGTGCCGGCTCCTCTCCTGATCCTTCTCGCAGGATGAAAGGACTTCCAACGAGCTGCCCAGGCCCCTCCCCCTTTGTGCTGGCCACTCATAAGTCAACCGTTGCTGGAGGGTGGCACTACTGACCCTAGCAATCACTGGGCATGGGGGACGAAGCGTCCGCGTGAGAGCTTCTTCCTAGCAACCTGCGGGGATCGGGACAGGGACACAGGGGGGTCCCCCGCACTCCGTCCGGGGTATCATGCGGGGTTTCGCCGAGCGCTCAGCGGTAACCCCTGTCACTGTCTCTGCTTTTTCTTGGGGACAACGACATGACAAGCCACGACAAGACACGACAAGACATGACAAGACAGGACAAGATATCCCTCACGAGCCAGTAGCCCACGCCCCTGGAGCTTAGCACGACTAGCCAGCCAGCCATCCAGCCGTGTTGGACAGACACGCCCGTTAGCAGCAGGAGAAACCATCACTTGGTCTCCGAGGGGGGAGCAGCCGAGAGGGACTATTATTGTTCTGACAGGACGCTGTGGTGGCAGCACGAAGACAGTCGACCCACAACCACCTCCTCGCCTCGAATGGAAAACGCTTCCCGCAGCAGACGGCACAGGTTGCCGGTGCTATGCACCTACAGACGTACTATGGCATGCACGGTGGATGGGGGGATCGGGCTAGGTCGGGTCCTAGGATGAGACAAGCTCAGCAGGCCTCGAATCCTTCCCCCGCCATGTGCGTCCATGGTACCTGGTAAGTATATACACGGTATGGTATGCCACTATCGTGCTATCTATCCTATAGCCCTCACCTGGCGCCCCGGCATCTGTCATTTAAGCAGTGAGCAGCCAGGCTACATTTGGACTCGCTGATGTGCAACCCCGCACACCGATCCTTACCCTCTAGTGCTGGCTGCCAGGCTGACTAGGTACCAGCCTGCTGGTATTTGAACCCGTCAAGGCCTTTTGTTTTATTTTATTTATTTTATTTTTTTTTTCTCTTTTTCTTCTTCTGGTTTTGTTTCTCGCCCTTCTTGTCGCCTGCGCACCCAGGAGCCTCTCCCTTCGCTAAATCCAATATCACCTGTCTGACCGCTGCTATAGCATCTCGCCTCCCTTCCGGCTGCGGAGACGTCCTGCTCGCCTCAGCCTGGCCCAGTGAGCGCGCTGACTATCATCATGGATCACGAGAAGCCCACCGCCGACCATGGCCCGCCTCCCGCCCAAGGGCGTGCTGAGGGCGAGGGCGCCGTGGCCGGCCACCAGGGAGACGAGCCGCCTCACCACGGCATGTCTGTCGCGCAGTACCTCGGCACCCGCTTCTCCAGCCTGAAGCCCCCCATGACCAAGGTGCAGAACCCCTTCACGCTGATCCGCATGCTCAATGCCCACCACTGGGCGTTCTTCGGCCTCGGCTTCATTGGCTGGGTAAGTTGCCCCCCCGCAACCTGGACCCGCGAGTTGGCTCGAAGGGCCCGGCTGGATCGAGACGCTGACCGGTTTAATTTTCGGCGCTGTAGACCTGGGACGCCTTTGACTTCTTCACCGTCTCGCTGACCACGAGCGACCTCGCCACGACCTTCAACAAGTCCGTCACGGAGATCACCTGGGGCATCACCTTGGTGCTCATGTTCCGATGTAAGCCCTCCCCGCGCGCCACCATATCCCGACCGATCTCGAGCTGACAGCCTGTCCTTAGCCGTGGGCTCCATCCTCTTTGGTATCGCGGCCGATCGCTTTGGGAGGAAGTGGCCCTTCATCGTGAACAACATCCTGTTCATCGTTCTCGAGCTGGTAAGTCGGAACCTTGCTAGCGTGATCGGAGTGAATAGGTTTCCTCTCTAGACGCGCCGGACAGATTACGGATGAAATAGTCGTGGGACTTGTCGGGGACGAGCTGGCGAAAGAAGGTGCTGGTGTGTGATATGTTGACCTCGTCACGACGGGCTGAAGAGGCGGCGTCCACCATGAGATGGGACGACCGCATCGCTGACAGCGCCACAGGGGACCGGCTTCTGCCAGACGTACCAGCAGTTCCTCGCCTGCCGCGCGCTCTTCGGGGTCGCCATGGGCGGTCTCTACGGCAACGCGGCCGCCACCGCCCTCGAGGACCTCCCGGAGGAGGCCCGGGGCCTGATGAGCGGCATCCTCCAGCAGGGCTACGCCTTCGGGTACCTGCTCGCGACGGCGTTCGCCCGCGGCCTCGTCAACACCACCTCGCACGGCTGGCGCCCGCTGTTCTGGTTCGGCGCCTGCCCGCCCGTCCTCATCATCCTCTACCGCCTGCTGCTCCCCGAGACGAACGTCCACCAGCAGCGCGAGTCCGTCCGCAGGACGGCGCGGACCGAGGGCTCGAGCGTCTCGGAGACCTTCCTGCTCGAAGGAAAGGTCGCGCTGAGGAGGCACTGGCTGCTGCTTACCTATCTTGTCTTGCTGATGGCCGGGTTCAACTTTATGAGCCACGGGAGCCAGGAGTACGCTCAACCCCCCTTTCCGGAACACCCCTCTGCTTTTGTTTTCTTCGGCTGACCAGGACCGCCCAGCCTCTACCCAACAATGCTCGAGAACCAGTTCATCTTCGGCGCGAACGCCGTGACCGTCACCCAGGTCGTCGCCAACCTCGGCGCCATGACCGGCGGCACCGTGATCGGCTACCTCTCGCAGAGCTTCGGCCGGCGCCTCAGCATCATCTGCATCAGCGTGGTCGGCGGCGCGCTCCTGTACCCGTACACCTTCGTGACCACCGAGCGCGTCATCGCCGCCGCCTTCTTCGAGCAGTTCTGCGTCCAGGGCGCCTGGGGCGTCATCCCCATCCACCTGATGGAGCTGTCCCCCGGCGCCTTCCGCACCTTTGTCGTCGGCACGTCCTACCAGCTCGGCAACCTCGTCAGCTCGGCGAGCTCGACGATCGAGGCGACCACCGGCCAGAGGTTCCCGCTCGCCCCGCTGGTCAAGGACGGCAAGTCGACGGCGAGGTATAATTACGGCAAGGTCATCTGCATCTTCATGGGCTGCGTCTACGCCTACGTCATACTGCTGACGGTAAGTTTCTCCCCTCCCCCCCTGCCTGTCGGCATCCGGCCCCCAGAGCGACAGCTGATCGGAACCCTCACAACAGTTCCTCGGGCCCGAGCACCTGCGCCGCAAGTTCGAGGTCGAGCACGACGCCGACGTGCGCGAGATCGCGAACGAGGAGACGATCGAGCAGGCCATCCATCGCCGCGAGAGGATGGGCATGGGGCTCAGCGACGAGGACCTGGAGGATGCCGCCGAGGTCAAGCGCCTGGAGCAGGCGCAGAGGGAGAAGCCCACGACGCACAGCATGGCCTGAGGGCGGCAGTGCGGCAGATAATCTGGTCAGCATCTTGTTGGATATTGTATGTCATGTCAGGAGATGTAGATTGCTTTGTGATTGCTCATGCAAATGGATACCCTTTGAATCAGAATATATCTGGAAGAGCACATTAATCCTACGATTACTCCCCAGTTCATCCTCATTACTCGTAGTGGACTGAGATGTTCTCAGACACCTTGCCTCGACCCTCCCCAGACTGACAGACTTTACTGCGCGACAAGATCGCAAGTCCTACAGTGGGGTTAACTCACCCCCTATTACCTGGCCCATCCAGCTATACCAGCCCTCGCGGCGTCAGCCAGATCAGGCCGCGGCCTTCCCTCGGGTCTCCCTGGGCAGCAGGACCCAGAACACGGTCACAACCACGGACAGCGCCCCGGAGAACCACACGGCCGCGCCGCTCGCGCTCGAGCCGTACCCGGCGACGAGCCAGGCGACGAGCCCGAACAGGCGCCAGCTGAAGCCCGTGGCCGCGACGCCGGCGCCGCGGGCGGGCGCGCCGAACGCCTCGACGGTGTACAGGGTGACGACGGCCAGCAGCGCGTACTCGAGGAACGCCAGGACGCACTCGAACGCCAGCAGCGCACCGCGCGACCGCGCCGCGGTGGACGCGAGCATGAGCGCGCCCGCGATCAGGGACAGGAGCGCGCCCGCGCGCCGGCGGCCCAGCGGCCGCACCTCGGCGAGCGCCGCCGCCACCAGCGGGCCCGGCACGGCGCAGATCGACACGTACACGTGCCGGCTGAACCAGTACGGCCGCGTCACCGTCGTCGGGTACACGGCCGCGACGCCCTTGGTCGCCAGGTACGGCTGGACGAGCTGCTGCTGCAGCGTGAACGTAAGGCCGATGGTGGCCCAGAGCAGCGCGAGGGCGCCCAGGCCGAACGGGCCCAGCGCGCCCACGACCGCCCTCGCGGAGGCGCCCGCCCCGCGCCGGGTGACGACGGGCCGGCGCGTCCCCTCGGCGGCGCCGTTGTCGTCGTGGTCGTCCTCCTCCGCCTCCTCCGTGATCAGGGACGATTCGACCCGTGCGAAGGCCGCCTCGTTCAGCCAGGTGATCTGCCCGTTGGCGTGCGCGATGTCCCGGGTCGTCTGGACGGCCTCGTCGTCGCGCTGCCGGGCGAGGAGGGACTTGGGCGTCTCGTACATGCGCACGGAGAAGCGAAGGAGGTACAGGAAGAGCGTGATGCAGCCGAAGCACCACCAGGTGTACCGCCAGCCCTTGTTGGAGACGTAGTGGCACGACGCGGAGCTCGAGCTCGAGCTGGACGAGGACGAAGACGAGGACGAGGACGAGGTGCTGGAACCACCGCCGGTGTGGTCCGCCCTACTGCTGAAGGACGACGACGTCGAGGTCGCGTCCGGCCCAGTCCCGCAGGTGAACTGCTCGACGAACGCCCAGCCGACGGCGTACGCGACCAGGCGGCCGAGCCCCCAGAAGGCGCCCTGGGCGGCGACGAGCCAGGCGTGGCTGGCGGGAACGGACTCGACGAGGTAGATGGCATCGACGGCCTGGTTGCCACCGACAGCGAAGCCCACAACGAAGGCGACGACGCACAGGCCCGTGAAGGCGGCCATGCCCGCGCCGACGAGGCCCGCCATCCCCATGAGCACGACGGTCGCCGTGAACATCTGCTTGCGGCCGAAGACGTCCGACATCAGCGGCCACATGACCGCGCCGAGGGTGAGGCCGGCCGCAGCGCTGATCATGAGGTCCGTGGGGTTCTGGTAGGTGTAGAAGAACTGGGCCTCGTTGGAGGCGGGCGGCAGGATGACGGTGAAAGAGGCGAGCCAGAACTGGCCGCGGCGGTGGGACGTCAGTATCCCCCTCTCGTCTATATAAGGGAATGGCACGGGGCCCGGCTTACCTCGTCCAGAAACCAGCCCACTGCGGTGACGATAACTAGAAACCACTGGTACCGGCCCATGCCGATGTCGAGAAGGGCCTCATTCAGTAGCTGTGCCTTGGCCGCGTACACAGGGTCAAGGCCAGAGGCCTTGCTGGCCTCGGTGTCGATGGCCGTCCCGTACAGGTTGCCCGGTCGCTTCTTGCCCGAGGCGATCTGCGCTGGCCTCTGCTTCTCTACATCCGCCTGGATGGTGGAGGCCCCGTAGGCACTCTCAGCATCAACAGGCTTCTTCTGCGCCTCGACGCCATGGTCGTCGGCCCTAGTCGATTGCAGGTCGGCCATCATGAGATATTCGCACGCGACACAGATCGTGAGCCGGTGGTCAGGGCTCGAGCCTCGAGCCTCGAGGCGGCCCAGGGCCAGGCCTTTATAGAGCCGAAAAGAGACCGCCGCATGACCGCCAGAGAGGGGTATCAAAAATCTTCTCTTGCTGTCCAGCAGGACGAATCGGCCTAAGACTTCCTAAACAGCTTCTCACCGTCGTATCTACGGCCTAGGTGTGGGTACCTGCGAGTTCTAGGCGCATGTGGGTCATCGCAATGTGCCGACGCGCGCAGTGTGCCGACATGCCTGGGCTGCATTTCCGGCGACCACCGGTGAGCGCGGCGATACCTCCGTGATAAAACCGAGGGTCCTCTGTGGCGTGATAAGACCGCCGGTGTTGAGGTGTACGCGTCCAGGAAGAGGTTTGATCAACAAATTTATAAGAAGGTGGTAACCTTACCGCATATACGCCTCCAGATCCAGGAAACGATTGGGCGATGCTCCACATCCCTCCGTCCCCGGTATCACAAATCAAATACTACCCTAGAGGCACATCAACTCGAAAAATGAAGATTTGTCACTAGAGAAAGCTGTGGGCTCGACGGGGCTGCCATATCGAGCGAGGGGAGCCGTCGAAGCAAGCGATAGGACTGCTGATTGGTAGGGTTTGCCCTTGATGTCCCAGCAAATTCCTGCTTCTGAATTCGGACTTGAAGTTCCTCGGTGGTGCGAGGTCCCACAACGGCTCAGAACTGTAGTCCCAAGGGCGCGCAGGTGCAGCATGTCTTACTTCGGCGACTGCTAATGTCCCACTAACCAAGATAGTCCAAATCCAAACACAGATAGGGCGCGAAGAGCATACTGAGTAGACCGTATTACTATTCAGCATTGTAAGGTCAGGACTATTTGCAAGAGGACCGGTGCTAATCAGCAAGCCTTGGATAGTAGTCAGAAATCTTTCACGGCCAGATCGAGCTGTCGCTATTCGACTTTAAGCTTTTTTTTATGGTTGCTCCCACAGTTCTGACAGGTTTTCCATCATAGATGCCTACGTCATCAAGTTGCCAATACCTTCGAGACCGCTTAAGTGTGCCCAGAGACGTCTCGTTAAGTTCTGGCCTCGGATTGTCAGCATAAGTGCCTCTTCATCGAATTGTGGTCAGTCCAGCACTGGCATCTAACTGAACTGATCGGAATCTCAGTATCACAGATGCTGAACACTGCTCATATCCGTCAATATAACTCTAAAGAGAACACTGTCTTCTAGGTGTTGCCGTTCCGTTGTTTCGATTTGGGTAGCTTTGTGCCGTTATGATGGGCTCGAAGGCTATTGCTGGACCACTTTCGATAACAAGGTTGTCCGAAATAAGTTTCAAACCGACATACCAATGCATTCCAAAGGCTAATGACATTTACTGAACTACGGCTACCCAACATTACTGAACTGTATCGACCGTATCCTATTTAGAGTCTTCCTTAACAGGTTAGGAAAACCCGGAAAACAGGATTTGTGTGGCAAAAAAAGACATCCAATGGCGATGCATTGGTGCGCGATTGCTTAACTGGGGTCGCAGTACAGTGCAGGATATTCCCAGCCCTCGACAATAAATTCGAGATGTTTTCCTGGCTACAGGTTAATACCCACCGCCAACGTGCCACCTTTGAGGTCCAACCCCAGCCTGACCAGGATTTGCAGGCGACTAATACTGGGTAGTTGGGCACGAGGGCTTGGAGAAAACAAGCTTTTGCCAAGCCGGAGCATCTATCAGATCACTTAGCGAGATCTGAGATGCAGGCCCCCTGTGGAGTGACGTCTTTCGGATGGGAACCGCCGTGTGGTCGTGATTCAAGACCCAAGCAGGGAAATAGAGGGCTGGATTGCTTCATGCATGCGGGGCAAGACGTAAGCGGTACCAGACGGCTGCCTCGAGATTAGCACCGCGCACAGGTGGGCCCTTATCAGCCCTCGCCCGCCCACCTCCTCAGAAACCTTGACGCTGCTGCCTCTGGATCCCTCTCTCCCTTCATACCAGCGGCACACTCGCCGGCGCACAGCACAACATGACCGACACGCCCGAGCAGGCGGCCCACGCCCGCTTTGCGCACCTCGAGAAGGCCATCAGCGCCGTCACCGATAAGGCGAAGGAGTCGCACCATGAGGAGCCCAAGGCGCACCTGCACGCCCCGGCCAACGCGGAGCACTCCCACTCGTGGATGAAGCGCCTCTTCCCCTACAGCAGCCTCGAGGACATGGAGAGCGCCTTTCACATGGGCAACTACGTCATCGACCGCAAGACGGGCGAGAAGACCTTCGAGCCCATGTCGATGTACGTGCGCCTCGGGATGCACCTGCTCTACTACGGCAGCGAGCAGGAGAGGGTCCTGGAGTGGGGCAAGACCAAGCAGCTCCTCAAGGAGCAGAGCGAGAAGATGGGCAGGGAGTACGACGACCCGAAGAGCGTCGACCACATCCAGCCCTTCATCGAGAGCTTTGACCTCCAGCCCACGCTCGTCCAGCTGAAGGAGCCCGACCCGTCCAAGTATAAGACGTTCAACGAGTTCTTCGGGCGCGAGCTTAGGCCCGATGCGAGGCCGATCGCCGAGCCCGACAATGTTCAGGTCGTGAGCAGTCTCGCAGACTGCCGGCTCACGACGTTCCCCACGGTCGATCTAGCGACGAAGTATTGGTAGGTGAACCGCTCTTCGTCCCTCGTGCGGTGCCCTGTCTCGCGCTTCCCGTGCCTTTGAAAGACGAAGAAACTGGTCCTCCGCACTGGCTGGGGTGCTGACATCACGTAGGATCAAGGGGTATGGCTTCACGCTCGAGAGGCTGCTGGGCGATGCGGACCTGGCGAAGGCGTTTGACGGCGGCTCGATTGCCATCTCGCGCCTCGCGCCGCAGGACTACCATAGGTGGCACTCGCCCGTCGACGGCACGGTTGAGTCTTTCAAGGAGATTCCCGGAACGTACTACACGGTGAACCCGCAGGCCGTCAACGAGCCGGGCACGATGGACGTGTTCTGTGAGAACAGGCGGTCGGTTATGACCATGAAGCGGGCCGCCACGGGAAAGCCCGTTGCGATCATCGCCGTGGGAGCCATGCTCGTCGGGTCTATAAAGTACAATGCCGGCATCGAGGTCGGCGCCAGCGTGAAGCGAGGGCAGACCCTCGGGGCGTTCTATTATGGAGGCAGTACTGTCATCACCCTGTTCCAGAAGGGCGAGGTGAACTTCGATGAGGATCTGGTCCGCAACTCAACCGAACAGAACTGCGAGACGTTAGTGTCGGTCGGGTGGAGGATTGGGGCAACTCCATGAGCAAAGAGCTCGTGATTAACTAATGACGTTGACGTTAAGACTTTCACTATAGTACCTAGGTAGTGGAAGCTGATACTGCGGGAATATTCATGATCGGCTCTCACCTACACTCGGGCAGAGACAAACACAGGTGTGATTGGAAACGTGCCCATGCGCAAGTAACGAGTGAGCCGTGCCAAAACAATTAGCACTGACCACTCAGCAATACCAAGTGCCAGATTCCCGGCACGAGAATAAGACGAAAGGCTGGGTCTGGTGATAGTCACGAGATGATGGCAAATACAGCGCCCGTGCCAATAAAGTAACGACGGCGCATGTTCAGCACCTTCGGAATTCTCCAACGTCATAATTAACGAGCAAGTTATAGGTGGTGTAGGAGCGGGTCCGGTATACAAGTTGTTGATTAGCGTTATTTCGACCAGCGTTACTCCGGTCCCAGTCACTGCAAGGAACGAGCCGCTGTGGTCCAAGTCCCGCCCGCCACTCAGCCCTAGTCCTGTGACCAGCATGGCAGGGCGACGCCTGTCAGATCAGCTTGCGTGGCGGATGGAAATGCCTGCTTATTCCCACCGCAGACTTTCGCTCCGTGCTACGGGCCATCGCTTGAAGCAGGGCCTCTCATTCGCTGTCGATGGCGAGGATGGAGGGCGAGCTCTCGCGTCCATTGCCCTACTGCGGTGCCTCTTCCGGCGGCAGCGGACGGTCCAGCGCCTCGATCCCTAGCGTCGCTTCTCGGGTCTGCGTGAGATGGGACGTTGAATCTCTTGGCGGCTGGGAGAGGATGCGGCTGTCTGAAAGGTATCCACTGGTATCCAGCACCCCAGGAGAATAGAGTTCTCAGCCTTAGGTCGGAGGGAGCCTTCGGACTGCTGAAACGCCGAGACTGGCCTGGGGCTGGTGCCTGCTCGGCACCGCGGAGACGCTCGCCTTACAACACACAAGATGATCCTGGCGGGCAGCTGAGGTGTGAGTGGGTGATCCACCTAGTCAGGGCCTGGCTGGCTGCCTTCTCCCTCGCTCTCTCTCTCAACGAAGGATTTCCCCCTCAACTTGTTTAGTAGCTAGAGTAGACGACCGTCACCAACACGCAACGTTATGTCTCTCAATTTAGATACCAACGCCTGGTACCAGATCAACGTCACGAGAACGAAGGGGCAATCTCTTCATGGGACGGTACTATTTGAGGATGGTGGCATGGTGAGTGGTCTCCCCTAGGAATTATCTGTTGGTCAGCCCCGGTAGAGTGCCAGAGGAGGCGTGTTTCCTCATCTCGCCGTATCTTTCGGGGGTTCTGGCAGCAGCATCACTAATTGTGGACTGATATAGACCGGAACGGTGTTTTTTCAAATAACAAACACAAGCGTCCCCGGCCAAAGTTGGCAATTCTGGCCATACAACTCCTCCGTGTACCTCCTCCGCTCCCGAGATGGGGGCCCTCATGGCTACCTCGGCGCTGCCGTGGCCTCTGGGAGCTCAGATCCGGTCACGGGGAACACAGTCCCGATCATGGCCAACTACAACGTCTCCGACGACTCGATGTTTTGGCAGATAGAGCCATGGGGGGACGGAACGTACTACTTTTCCAATCTCGCCAACGGCACAGGCTGGCGGATGGAAACCTTGTCGACATCACTAATGGCCATGGACTCCAACATCACGTCCGAGCAGACGGGCGAGCACTTTTTCTTCTCCAGCATAAGAGCGATCAACGACAGCCGGTACTCTACCTTTAATGTGAGCTCACCAGATGGACGCTCAAGCTTGAAGACATCCTAACCTTCCTTGCAGACTTACCCGGCCACTCGGACTGCAGATGCCGTGGCCCCGACGACAACCGCAACGGACGGCTCCACGAGCACGTCAGGTTCAGCACCCGTCTCCAGTTCGTCATCATCCGGTGGTCTCTCGTCGGGAGCAGCTGCAGGGGTAGGAATCGGCGTTGGGGTCGCGGCGATCATCCTCCTATCCGTCGCAGGCTTCTTCATCATGCGAAGTCGCAAGAGGAAAGCTGCCGCGCGGGCACAGCCCCCGTCTGGGGCATCGCAGGCGGAGGACAAGTCGGGCTGGAGGCACGAGCTCAGCACGCCAGGGATGGTTGCAGAGATGCCTAACACAGCCGTCACTCCCGGCACCAGTGCAGCGCCGGTCGAGCTGGCGGCCGATGACGCGCAACACACCAATACGCCAAGCGAGCGTTGGGCATAAATGAGCGCGCATGATGAACAGTCGGGCAGCGGACAGAGGTCGGCTTTCGCAGTCAGAGTCCAGACCATCAGCGCTATTACCACACCGAGTGGGCGCAGCACCATTGAAGAAGACGCTTGGACCATATGTTGGCTTGCCATTGAGTGGGTATAATGAAGGTGTGGCCTGGACAACTTCGGCAAAATCGCAGTGTCTCCGTCCTCATCGCCTTGCCCAGGCGGCGCCAGCCCCGGAGACTACGCCGATTAGGACTCTGCCGGTCTGGGAGAGCCAGCGCTGTTGATACGATCGCATATATGCCGGAATGGCTCAGTATGAGAGCACTGGGAACTGATGGGCCAGTCACTAGGCCTGGTAATACTGCCGGGGTAATGAGTGCGGCGAGCGAGAGAGTTCGCGGCTGAGCTGGCGCTTCACACTGGATCAAAGACCCTGGGAAGAGGTTAAAATCGATAATTGAGAATCACTTGTGGTCGTTGAAGAACTGCTGCTGGCTGCTCTAGGTGCCACAGGCTGTGTGGTGGATTCAGAGGCCGTGACTTCGGGAGGGCATCCGGCGATGTTCTCGGTCATTGCAATAGATACCCTATTTAACCATGACTCGCGATATACCTCGTTAAAGCTTGAAGCCAAGTCTTCACCTCGTGCTTTCTGGAGAAAATACTCGCTGGATTCCCCGCCAGAGCCCGTCTCGGCGTGCGTCGTTGTCAGAAGCACAGGTTCGGTCGGGTCGGGGGTCTCCACAAGGTGACCAGGGCATCGACGCCCTCCCTACACAGAGAGGGTTGGCTGACTTCGCCGTTGCTCTGTCGGGAGTTTATTTCGGAAATTTATTTTCAAGAGCTCTGCCGTTCATCCGAGGCGTCGCTGTCTCCAGATTCGCTGCCCAGGGTCTCACTGGCAAGTGCTGCAGGGTTCTGGCTCTCCAGCCCTGCTAGCACAGCCTCCAGCCCTTCCCGGACCCGGGGGTTCGGAGCACGGTCAATACGGATCCTGAGCTCACTGATCCTCTCGAGGAGCTCGTTGACCTGTGCTTTCTCTGCTGCTGCTGCAGCGGCATCCTCATCGTCCCTGGGATCCGCCTCTCCGACCTCGTCCGCCCACTCCAGCTCCTCGCCGAACGCCACCTGCAGGGCCTCCGCCATGCCGGGGTGCTTCACGGCGAACACCACCTCCTCGATCCCGTCCCACGATTCCCGGACCGTGGGGCCCTTGCCCTTCTGCTTGCCCTTCCTGCTGTCCCCGCCGAGCAGCACCTTCCGCCAGGCCCTGGCCACCTCGCCGACGGGGTTCCCATACGCGCCGCAGCCCCACGCGCCGAGGACGACCTTGGCGGCGCCCTTGGCCTGGAAGACGCGCATCACGGCCCTCATCTTGGCTACCACGAGCTCCCTGTCCCGGGCGTGGACATATGCGCCGCGCCCCGTGTCCTCGTCGACCTCGGTCTCGGGCAGGCGCAGCATGGCGGCGCTCACGACGTCGACGAACCACCTGTCCCGCTTGTCGAGGAGGTCCTGGCCGCTGCCCTGGCCGCCGCCGCCGCTGTCGTCTGCAGACGCCCTGAAGACGAGCACGTCGGGGGTGTACACGCACCCCACCTCGGGCAGGCGGTAGAACTCGTCGCGCAGCGCCGGCAGGAGCGTGGTCCGCATGCACAGGGACTCCTCCTGGCTGGTGGCGCCGCTGAGGAACCCGCCGCCGGGCGAGAGCGGCGAGGCCATATTCAGTATGGCCACCCGGACAGCGGTGTTCCCAGGGCCCTGCAGGAGCGAGCGCGCGGCCGTGAGGGTGTCCGTGCAGCGGATGGTCAGGCGCGGATGTGCGGCTGGAGCAGCATCACCCAGCTTGGGGGCGCGCAGGGGCGGGCCCGGGGGCGGTACGATCAGCTCCGAGGCCTCGACCCCCCGCCGCGCCCGGGGGTGGGCGGCCAGCAGCGAAGGGATCAGCTTGTTGGCCGTGGCCCTGGCCTTCTTTGCGCGCGCGTCACGCCGGAAGGCGGCGGGCGGGCGGCCGACGGACGGCTCTGTCCTCCCCATCTCGCAGCGCTGTGCTGTGGGTGGTCGAGGGCCAACGGCGTCTCTCTCTCTCTCCCCCTCCCTGTCTCTCAGGCTGCTGACATCTGTGCGCTGAGGAGAAGGCTGAGGGCGATGGTGATGATGGTGATGATGGAGAGGTCGAAGAAGTGGCGCCGTCTTGCGGTCGTCAAATGCCTGATACAGTAGTTCATGAGTGAATCGAGGGTTCGGGTTGGGCCAACGTCGGTCCGGGCCGTGAGGAGACACGGGAAGAGTTCCCCCGTTAGTGCCCGTGCCCCGTTAAATAGCGGCCCATTATCGAATAGTGCCCCATTAAATCGTCCCCCTCCCCAGCCTTCCCCTCCTCCTCCCTCAGGCCCATCCCTTGCGACCGTGCCGGAAGAGTGGTGACGATGACGATGACGGTGGTGGTTCGGAGGATCTGCCCCGCCCGCAGCACAGCTTCCAGCCAGGCCGGCACAGGAGAGGAGAGGAGAGGAGAGAGAGGAGAGGCTCGAAGAAGCAGCGAGAGGCTGCGCTACGGATAAAACTCCCCTGCCGTGGTCGATGTCGTGCCCCCTTCGCACGCCAAGGTTGTTATACTATGGTACCCGCCCACAGGCCACGGCGCACATGAGTGGCTCACATGGCTCAGGTGGTGGTGCCAGGCCGGACTGCGACCTACCTAGAACGGGTTCGCCTAATGCGAGGTACGGAACCGCAGGATGCACCGCACAGGAGTATAGTCAGTTAGCTATCTGCGCCCTTGCGGACGAACGGTCCTCGGTGAGACAGGCCGCACGGAATATCATCCCGCATCACTAGAGAACCCACATCAGGAAGCTTGTTGGCCGATCCCCTGGGCCGTCCCCCAACCTCTTCAAGGTCCTCATCGAGGTTCAATCTCGGGACGGCACCGACCCCTGGCGTATAACGACGCCGGCTATTGGGTTTTAGCTCTGTCCGCTCTCGCGAATCCTCTTGAATCTGCCGTGACACCAGGGGCGCCAACCATCACTAGGCACACCCGCAATCTCATAGACTTTCGCCGTATACGAAGTACAAAGCATACGTGCGCTCAGGTTGCGGGCCATGATCCCACCGGAGGGCAAACTCTCCTCCGTCATCCGTCAGGGGGAACACACGAGCCATGTCGAGAGACGCACGTCCGAGGGGAGGGCGGCCGGTGAAGAACGGGCCCCCTGCCCTCCTCAGCAGCACTGCTACCCCCGGATGCTCCGCGTGCCCAAGTCCAGAAGACATGGACGCCAGATCATGGGGTCATATGGCCCCCCGCTGTCGATGATGGGTGGGCAGAGATAGTCGCGCCCTGGCCGAGCGCCCACTGGGCGGCCCACCGTTGCAAGTTTAATCTTGATCGGCACATTGCTGCATGCTACTCTGCAGCCGGCTGCAGATATGCATGGAACCGAGCTGCACGATGGCCACCATATCCGGGCCGAGTCCATCGACTCGCGCATTCCAGTGAGTCCAGCCAGGCGAGGTAGGAGTGACGCGATATTAATATAAGAGGTCCGTGGGCCCGTCGACAGACACCTCGCGGCGTGGCGGATCGAGGGGCAGGCGCGAACAGCTTGTCGGTCTCTGCTGTCTCTGAGGACGCCCCGGTCGACCTTTTTCTTTTTTCTTCCTCGATCGTGAAGTTCTACTACCGCTCGTTCATCTGTTAGTCCTGGGGCAGTCGGTGTCCTGTCCCTACTTAACCCCCCTGTATAATTTCATGCAGCCTTTTGTGGTTATTCGGAAGAGATAGTCGTCTGCCGCCGCCTCGACAGCCATGCCTCCCCTACGAGCCTGTCTCGTCTCGGCCTGGCTGATGATCTCGGGGCTCGTTCTCGGCCAGAGCACCGTCAACAATCTTGCGTACGTTGACCCCCTGATCGGGGCGAGCAACGGGGGCAATGTCTTCCCCGGGGCGTCTCTGCCCTACGGCATGGCCAAGGCCGTTGCGGACACGAACTCCGGGAGCAACCAGGGCGGCTTCACCCTCGACGGCTCCAACGTCACGGGCTTCTCCCTCATGCACGACTCCGGCACGGGCGGCAGTCCCTCCCTCGGCAACTTCGCCCTGTTCGCCTACAGCAGCTGCCCCGGCGGCGACATCGACCGGTGTGTGTTCCCCAAGCTGTCCCGGGCGGCCTTCGGCAGCTTCAGCAACGATACCGTCGTCGCGGAGCCAGGCTACTTCAGCATCACCCTCGACACGGGCATCCAGACGGAGATGTCCACGACGCAGCACGCGTCGCTATTCAAGTTCACCTTCCCGACCTCGGGCGCCAACGCCACCGGCGAGCAGCCGCTGATCTTCCAGGACCTCACGGACCTCTCCGACTCCCGCCAGGACAACGGCAGCATCGCCGTCGACCCCAGCACCGGGCGCATCACCGGCAATGCCCGCTTTGTGCCTAGCTTCGCGCAGGGCACGTACGTGCTGTACTTCTGCACCGACTTCTCCGGCGCCGACATCCTCGACAGCGGCATCTACTCCAACAGCCGCGCCAGCACCGACGTCAAGAACTTCACCATCTCCCGCTCCATCAACGGGTACCCCCTGCCCGGCGGCGCCTTCGTGCGCTTCACGAGCGCCGACAGCCCTGTCTACGTGCGCTCCGCCACGAGCTTCATCAGCGCCGAGCAGGCCTGCGCCCACGCCGAGGCCGAGATTCCCGACTTCGACCTCGACACCGTCCGGACCAGCGCCCAGCAGATTTGGCAGGAAAAGCTGAGCGCCTTCTCGGTCGACTCCACGGGCGTGGACGAGTCCTTCGTGACCAACTTCTTCAGCGGCGTCTACCGCACGATGATCAACCCCCAGAACTACACCGGGGAGAACCCGCTCTGGTCGAGTTCTGAGCCCTACTTCGACTCTTTCTACTGGTAAGTACGGCTTTCACCCCCTTCCGAATGTGTTCCGGGCTTAGTGGCTGACTCGGCGTCATAGTCTCTGGGATTCCTTCCGGTCGCAGATCCCATTTCTGACGATCATCGACCCTACTTCGGTGGAGGAGATGTTGAGGTCTCTCATCGACACCTACGCCCACCTTGGCTGGCTGCCCGACTGCCGGATGAGTCTCAGCAAGGGCTACACGCAGGTAAGCAGTCTTTCGTCCGTGGCATGCGAGTGTGCGCTGTTGCTAACATCACCCAGGGTGGGTCCAACGCAGACAACATCTTAGCGGATGGGTACCTGAAGGGCCTGTCTACGGGCATTGACGTGAGTCGTGAGAACTTCCGTGCATCTGTCCTCTGCGGTGCTAACTCCCGTAGTGGAACCTTGGCTACGAGGCCGTCGTGAATGACGCCGAGAACGAGCCCTTTGACTGGTGTTGCGAGGGCCGTGGTGGGCTCGACTCGTGGAAAGCCCTCAACTATATTCCTGTGCAGGACTTCGACTACAAGGGGTTCGGAACGATGACCCGAAGTATCTCTCGCACGCTGGAGTACAGCTACAACGACTTCTGCATCTCCCAGATCGCCGCCGGTCTGAACAACACGGCCGACCAGGAGAAGTATCTCGAGTCGAGCGGCAACTGGGAGAACCTGTACAAGTCCGACCAGACCTCGTACTTTGCGAACGGCACCAATACCGGCTACACTGGCTTCTTCCAGCCCAAGTTCCTGAACGAGACGTGGTTCTTCCAAGACCCCCTGCAGTGCAGCAACATCGACACCTCGGGGGTAGCCTGCTCGCTGCAGAACACCGGGAGGGAGACGTTCGAGAGCAGCATCTGGGAGTATAGCTTGTAAGTCGCGGCTCAGCCCTCCCTCGCGCACCCGCCCTGAAAACCCAGCTGACAAGCCACCAGCTTCGTCCCCCACAACCAGGCCGAGCTGATCAGCCTCTTCGGCGGACCCGACGCATTCGTCAGCCGCCTGAACTTCCTCCACGACCAGGACATCACGTACATCGGCAACGAGCCCGCGTTCCTCACCGTCTTCCAGTACCACTACGCCGGGCGGCCTGGGCTGTCGGCGAAGCGCAGCCACTTCTACATCCCGGCGTACTTCGAGGCGACGCCCGACGGCCTGCCCGGCAACGACGACAGCGGGGCGATGGGCAGCTTCCTCGCGTTCAGCATGCTGGGCCTGTTCCCGAACCCGGGCCAGGACGTCTACCTTATCACGCCGCCGTACTTCCCCATCGTCAACATCACGCACCCCATCACCGGCAAGACCGCGACGGTCCGCAACGTCAACTTCGACCCGACGTACGAGGCCATCTACATCCAGTCCGCGACGCTGGACGGCGTGCCCTACACCAAGAACTGGATCGACCACAGCTTCTTCACCGAGGGCAAGGAGCTCGTGCTCACGCTGGGCAGGAACGAGAGCACGTGGGGCACCAAGGTCGCGGACCTGCCGCCCAGCCTGAGCGCATACACGGGGTTCAACGGGACGGTGGCCAGGAGGACGACCGGTGGAGGGGGAAGAGGACAGGTGGCGCGGACATACAAGGGTGCCTTTGATATGTACCAGCCCGGTCTCAGCAAGCTGTAGGCGGATAGCTGCATATCTCATGAAGATCGAGCGCCATTCTTTTCCATACTATCAGTGTGCAGGTGACTGTGTAAGCTCAGCTTGAAGGCAAAAAGGATGGTCAGCACCCGTGTTTGAGAGGACCTCATGCACTTAATCTTTCTGGGGGAGAGACAAGACATCCCGGGGCGTGTATAATCCCACTACACCACACGGGCCATATCGACTTGTAGTGATTCATCGGCGGCAGTAGAAACAAGAGCGTCGAGGCTGCGCTTGCTGCAACCCCCTTGGATATTGATTTGGGGGGAGAGGGGGGGGCAAGCTGTCTACTGAGGAAACGAGGCATCTGCTGGGAGAAAAAAAAGTAAGTCTACTCATCTCCAGACTATATACTAGTAGTTTACAGAACAATCTTCAATAGCCTGCTACCGTAACATCGAGCCATCCCACCCTCCTTCCCTAGGTAGCTTTCCCTAGGTAGGTACCTGGCAGTAAATGCTGGATATTTGGGTTTGAACATGGACGTCTCAGCCTGACAGGCTCCGCTTCAAGCCGCGTCCGTCCCAACAAGGTAATCACATCGTCCGAACCTCACGAACACTAACTTCAGGGATCTCTGCAGCAACGCTAGCTGGCCGACCACTTTATCAACTCACTGTGCGCATCGGGCTCCTGGACATTGTCTGCGTGCCACGATGATCGGTTCATACGCGCAACGCTGCACCCATGCGTGCCAGGAGCAGGAATCACCGAGAAGGCGTAGTATTCCACGCAATCACGATAACGCTTACCAGGATCTTATCCGATGAGAGGATCGTGTTTGGATGTTGTCAGTATCAGCCACAAAGCTGAGCCGTATAGATTCTCAGTTGCTGATCAGTTCGGCACACAAGCGAGCAAAAAGTCCGCGTACATGCGGTGGGCCCGCTACTCAATAATTATACACAGTGGTGATGCTCCCTGCCATAGTACCGTGGTTATAGGTATGTTAATATAAGCATACTCAGGAAAGGGCCCCACATTCACGGTATGTGGGCATGCACAGACAAAGTGACGCGTCTTATAGCGTGGCCTCAGAAAGGGAGGTACCCCTGCACGTTTCCCAATGCTCTGGGTGTTGTTTGATAATTATACGGTAGATGGCCCGGCATAAGTTTCGCTGTCGTCAGTGGGGGCCGTGGGCTGCGCTAGTTGATTGAAACATTGCTTTTCTTAGAAGCATGTCAGGCAAATCGCAGTTGTACCAGACTATCGCCTTTCAATGCTCGGGCGTCGTATATCACAGGATCCAGCCCTTTTCTTTACCTTATCTGTACTTTGCGATAATCTATCTCACCGTCCACCGTCAGTGCGTTCATTTTCCGTAGACGCGAGGTGATTACAACCTTGGACGGCCTCACAGGTGATAGGCCCGTCACCGGAATCAACGTCATGAACCGAGTCTGTGAGCTGACCGTCTCTAGAGTCTGCGGCTCAAGAATGGAGCCCGTCCCACACACTGCGCTTCATCGCTTCCCACTTTTCGGGGTCCACCTTCCAACGGAAAGCCCATGAATCTTTGCGGAACTGGACGCTTATGTAAAGCTTAATTTACATTCCGGAGACAGGCTGTAGCCTTGTGGAAGATCCTATCCACCTGGCATCGCACGGGCTCCTTCAAATGGGACCAGAGACCTACGCGTCCTCTAAGGGGGGCTCCACGGCCTCGTCAATCCTGTCTTTGATCCCAGCTCCTGGCCAACTTCACCAACACAGGAGAGAGGGATGGCCATGACTCTGACAAGAAAAGGGACAGTGGATCATATCCGATAGCGAAGGGAGGCGGCGTGGCGATGCACGGATGGTTTCCACTGTCCGATAAGAGGACCGGACGTGAGGGTTCCTACGCACGGCGGCTGCATGTGTATCATGGAGTTCCTATATAAGAGGAGAAGACGCCTTGTGTTGTCTGATTGTAGGCGGAAAGCCATCGAATAGCAACCCATTCGTTCTCTCTGCGGTGCTGCAGCCTCTCGTTCCTTGCAATATTTCCAGTCCTTCGTTGTGCTAAGTCGCTCTCTTGCAAGTTTTCGTTCACAACAGAGATCATCACTGAAAACTCCTTTGGCATCATATCAGTTTTTGAGAATTGTACATTTCCTTCATGATGGCGCGAATCATCGGATGGACCACCATAGTCCTCTCATTGTTGGATCTCTGCGCGGCTTCTCCCACCAATATCAAGCGTGAGGCCAGCAATTCCACCACTACCTGCACTGACAAAGCTCAGCGCAAGGCTTGGTATGTACTATGACTTGCACAGATAGGGATCCAAAGGCTAAAGCACCTAAAAGGCACAACCTGACAGACGATGAGAAGAAAGCGTATCTTGAGGCCGAGCTCTGTGTTATGAACTCTGCCCCGAGGTCAGGTATCGAGCTGGCCCAAAACCGTTGGGATGAGCTGAGCTACGCTCACATCATCCAATCTAACTTCGTCCACGACGTTGTGAGTGTCTTGAGTGTGTGGATTCTCAGCATAATTGCTTGAACTTACACAACTCCACGTTCAGGGGCAATTCCTCCCATGGCACCGTTATTTCATGAAGGCCCATGAGACCGTCCTCCGAAACGAGTGTAACTACACCGGTTATCGTAAGTTGTGCTGAGTGCCCCAAATGTCTTCCTCGAGGAATAGCAGTGGTGTTCTGACACTGGACAGAGCCGTACTGGGATGAGATGAGGGATGCAGACAACAGCTACAACATCTCAGACTCCGTAGTCTTCGACCCGGACACCGGCTTTGGGGGCGAGGGCGGAGACTGTGTCACGGACGGGCCGTTCGTCAACATCACGCTGCACCTGACGGCGAACTGGGGCGTGGTGTCCTCCTCCGACTACTGCCTCTCCCGCTCGTTCAACAACGACATCTTCCAGGGGGCGAACTCCACGCACGTCGCGGAGTGCATGGCCTCGCAGAACTACACGGAAGCCGCTACGTGCTTTGCCAGCAACCCCCACACTGCCGGTCATGGCGGCGTCGGCGGCACGATGCTGGATGTGGTATGTTTGTTTCACCCCCTGCCTTGTCCAGCGGACCCACGAGCCTGCCATCTGCTACTGCATGCCATCCCGTTCGAGCGACTGACAGCATGCGCGACAGAGTGCCAGCCCGGGGGATCCGCTCTTCTTTCTCCACCACACCAACCTTGACCGGCTGTGGTGGAACTGGCAGCAGGCCAGCGCGGAGGAGCGCACATACGACATCGGCCAACACATCCGGAACGTGCCCACCCTGAGCTACCTCCTCGAGAACAACTTCACCTTCCCCAGCACGCTGCTGCGCTACAGCAACGACAGCCCGTTCAACGCCACCACCCTGAACCACACGCTGTGGCTGCACGACATCCTGCCCAATGTGACGGTCGGCGACGTGATGGACCTCGGGGGCGACACGATCTGCGCGGAATACATCGAGTAACCTCGGCATCCTCTACACGAGGTGACGAGGAGTCCGCTTTAATAATCCTTGCCTGTCTGCTTGGCAGAGTCGCATCTGGCTCGATGGCGGACTAGCCGCATTCCATATTTCCTGCAGTGTTTCGTTGAAGGGGCTCGGTAAACTTAGAAGAGGGGACTGATTACATATAGTGCATAGGTCAGCACTACCTATTCAGGTAGGCCGACGTCTGAAATATAGAATAGTGAACATGAGCTTCCGGTCATTATTCTGAAGCAACCCCCCCCCCTCTTTCGCTGGCACGACTCAGCTGTTCACCTCGCATGGAAAATAGTGCGATAGTACACAGACGCGTGATAGTGTAAATCATGGGATGATTCGTCGAGATGATTTGCCTAGATGGCTGGGCGTCGGGGAGACTACGGCACTTTCCAAGGTCACGTCAGCCTCCCCCTCACTGGATCACGTTGATAATAGCCTGTATCGAAGAGATATCCATGTCTGCCAGCCGACATCGAGCCCGCCGTGCCCACCTAGACGCTGGTGGCAACCCCAGAACGGCCGTGGGGGAAAGCTGGGGAAATGGAGATCCCCCCAGTGCCCCGTTTTAGGTGCACCCCAAGGGACGATCTTCCCCTCACCAGATTCAGCTTTATATTGTTGACGACGTCAATAGTCCTTTCGTCCGCCGCTCGGCCTCTCCTTTTTTCCACCGACAAAGTTGTGCCCAAGAACCCGTCGTCGTTGTTTCGGATCTACCAGATACCATGAGCGACAAAATCGAAGACAGCCCGAGGGCTGAGCATATTCAGGACCAGGATGTCAGCGGCGACGAGAAGGTCGACCCGGAGAGCGGCGCCCATCTGCCGCAGCTCACTCCGGAGGAGCTCGCGGTCGGGCAGAAGTTGAGGAAGAAGATTGACCTCAGGATCATGCCTCTCACTGTGCTGATCTACCTCATGAACTATATCGACCGGTAGGGACTCTCGGTTCTCCGTACCCATTCAAACGTCTTCTTAAATGATCTGACATGACTGTTAGAAATAATTATGCTGCTGCTCGACTCCAGGGGCTTCAGGCCGACCTGGGAATGAGCGACAACCAATATCAGATTGGTCTGTCGACCCTGTTTGTTGGCTACGTCCTCATGCAGGTGCCCTCAAACGCTCTGTTGAATTATGCTGGACGCCCGTCCCTTTACATCGGCTTCTTTGTAAGACCAGAGTCCTCTTATCGCCGCAAGCTCCGACTATGCTAGTCCAGAGATGATCATCCTCTTCATAAGTCCCTACGGCTCACAAACATCAACAGACAGTTATCTGGGGCCTAGTCTCTGCCCTGACCAGCCAGGTCAAGAGCCCCGGCGGGATTATCGCCGCACGGTTTATACTTGGATTCGTTGAAGCCCGCAAGTAGCCCTTTCTCCTGTATTCAGTACCCTTGCCACCCTCCCCTATTCTTCTCAAAAGGCCTCCAGACCGCAGCGCTTCTGGCTTCGCAATTGGATGTTAACGCATAGCAGCCTTCTTCGCTGGCATCGTGTTCTACCTCTCAAAGTGGTATACGAAAGAAGAACTTTCTTTGCGCATGGCGATATTCTATTCCGGGTCGCTCGTTAGCGGCGCGTTCGGGAATCTGATCGCCGCTGGTATCCTAAACGGCCTCGCCGGACATCGCGGGTATGCCGCCTGGCAATGGCTGTACATCATGGAGGGGTCTATCACCATATTTGTGAGTCCTAGCCCCCGGGGCTGCGAGGGGCCTGGTGACACCGTAGTCTGCACGAAGTTCTGACAGAAAGCA
The DNA here is from genome assembly GCA_001282315.2 of Chrysoporthe cubensis. Classification (NCBI taxonomy): domain Eukaryota; kingdom Fungi; phylum Ascomycota; class Sordariomycetes; order Diaporthales; family Cryphonectriaceae; genus Chrysoporthe; species Chrysoporthe cubensis. Next base: position 1,090,409 of record LJCY02000008.1, on the reverse strand, counting down.
TCAGTTCGGACTACTTATGATGGCCATCCTGCCCGACTTCCCACACACGTGGAGGAGCCTGTCCGACGAAGAGCGCCACGTCGCCATCAAACGTCTTGCTGTCGAGGCTGCCGAGGCCGACATCGACGACAGCGCGGGCATGTCACACCTGCGCGGCATAAAGATGGCCCTCACCGATCCCAAGACATACCTTTTCGCCGTCGCATATCACGGCCAGACCGCCGCAGCTGGTATTCAGAACTACTTCCCCACCCTCACGGAGACTGTGACATCGAACCACGTTGACGCGCTGCTGCTGTGCGCTCCGCCGTACCTGTTCATGGTCCTCTGGTCCTTCGCGCACTGTCGCGTTTCTGACCGCTTGAGGAAGCGGTTTTGGTTTTTCGTGTATCCGATACCCATCACAATTGTCGGTTTCATCGGTAAGTCGCCCTGCCCCGAGTGTGTTGCGACGGTCCCTTTTTCTTCCCCTCGCCGGCGTCCCTTCTTGCTGACACCCACGCAGTGTTCATGACAACCAGCAGCTTCGGAGCTCGGTACTTCAGTCTCTTCCTGCAGATCTTTGTGTTTGCCATGAACGGAGTGATCTATGCCTGTACGGACCCCCCTTTTGATCCCGATGACCAGGTTTCCAACCTCAGCTGACCGCGATTAGGGATCTCCTCCTCCCTCCCCCGACCCCCCGCGAAACGTGCTGCGGCGTACGCCTTCATCAACTCGGTGGGCAACGCGGCGTCGATCTGGACGCCCTTCACTTACCGGACCGAGGACGCGCCGTACTACCGGCCCGCCCTGGGGATCTGCATCGGCATGCAGATCATCGTCTTCATCTGCGCCCTCGCGCTGAGGATACTCATGCAGCGGCAGAACAAGGAGCTGGAGAGGATGGAGGAGGAGGATGCCCGGCTTACGGCTGAGGATCCGAAGAAGCTGCAGATGACCGCCGAGGCCGAAGGCGTCACCGTCAGCGAGGCCAGGAATCTGCAGAAGGGTTTCCGTTATGTGATCTAAGGAGGTTACTGCGAGGGCACGCGCGATGAGTAGCTTTCTGCGCGGATGGAAGCTCGAAGCTTTGTACAATGGTCTGGGCAAGTTATGCAGCTAGAGAGAGGCTGTTATGGTCAACATGTCGCTACCGTGTCGTCCTTAATTGACGGGGTGGAATATCCTCGCAGATTACAATCTTCATATATCAATCATGCTTGCCTGCAACCTTTTTTTTTTTTTTTTCTTATGTTGTGGTTGCTGTTAAAAGCCGGTCTAAGAGGTATGATGCTGTTGAAAAGCCACAGATGTCTAAGTTAGTATTCCAGACCACATTACCTTCAATCGCAAATAGATCGTGAATAACACTCGTCATAAAGTTCGTGTGAAAGATAGATAGATAGATGGGGTTTCTGCAGTGCCAGTATAACAATCTGTTGTGTGGGCCAGCATGGGTGGACCGGAACCACGGCGGGTTTCGCGAGACGGAGCCGGGGCCCAGGCCCACCCAAACCAACTCCGACGTCAAGCTCTTCGAGCAAACCAACCAACTTTCTCAAGTTCCCACGCCTCCTCACGAGAGCCGCGCACGTCAAGATGAGCGTCTTCGAGGGCGTATTCCCCCAGTGGGCCTACCTCATCGGCTACAACACGGTCTGCTCTCTGCTGTGGCTGGCCATCTTTGTCTGGGCGGCGCTGACGACGGTCACCACCGGGCTGGACGAGGTCTATCCGGCCGTGAGGATCCTCGTGCTGTTTACGCAGAGCCTGGCCGGCCTGGAGATACTGCATCCCCTCATAGGTACGCCCACGCGACTCTCGATATACATAAGTTTGACCGCCATTGACCAGAAACCCCAGGCCTCGTCCACGCCTCCGTCCTCACGACTTTCGTCCAGGTCGCCGGCCGCCTCACCGTGCTCTGGATCGTCATCGAGGCGTACCCGGCCGCTGCCCTGAGCCCCTTCTACACCTCGATGGTCCTAGCCTGGAGCGCGGCGGACGTCATCCGGTATCTGTACTTCGCCACGAGGCTCGTCGGCGGACACCAGTACCGCAAGCTGATCTGGCTGCGGTACAGCGCCTTCTACGTGCTGTACCCGGTTGGCATCGCCAGCGAGGTCGGTGTCGTCGCCGAGGCCGTCTCGGAGGCCTGGCGGCTGGGGTTCGACAGACATGCTTGGGGCTACATCGCCGCCGCGATGCTCTACATTCCTGGTGCGTATCTACACCCGTCCGCTGATCTCATTACTCCGTGTCGGGCTGCGGGCTGACAGCTTCTAGCTGCCCCTACGCTCTTCAACCACATGCGCAGGCAGAGGCGGAAGGTCCTTGCTTCGGACAAGAAGTAATATGGCATTCTACTGCTATCTGTGAAGATGCTGGCAATCTGGCAGTCATTACCCTCAAGATGCTCAAAATGGGGGCAGCCCCAGGTCCTCCGTCCTCGACTTGCTGTTTGGGTCGAGGAACGGCTGCTCGCCGATGCCGACAGCCCTGTTCCCGAACCTCTCGCCCTGGTAGTCGAACGTCGCGGAGTGGAAGGCGCTCCTGTTGTCCCAGATTGCTGCGGACCTGTCAGTTCCGGGGCTCGCCCCCTCCGTTTCTCCCGCGGCGCGCGGCGCAACTCACCGATGTCGTTCTTGTTCCGCCACTTGAACCGGACCTGTAGGTCGTGGTTGTCCAGGATCATCCGGTAGAACTTGTCGAGCAGCTCCCTCGACTCGTCCGCCTCCAGCTCGTTGATCCGCTTGGGGAAGCCCCCGAGCGCGAAGATGCTCTTCCACCCCGTGACCGGGTTGGTCCGCACCACGGGGTGCACCGCCGTGAGGTCGCGGCCGACGTTGAGCGGGCTGCCCCGCGGCTGCTCGTAGATGACGACGTTGGGGTCCCGCTCCGTGGCCCGGATGAAGCCGTCCCCGATGAAGGTGGCCGTCAGCCCCTCGAAGAACTTCTGGTACGGCCGCGAGAAGCGGTCGTACAGCTCGTACCCGCTCGCCCAGCACGTGTCCCCGCCCGTCTCCGGCAGGACCGTGAGCCGGAGCGACGTGTAGTCCGCCGGGCACGGCTCGAACTGGATGTCCGAGTGCCAGCGCGCCGCGTCGTAGCGCCGCTTGTTGGGCTGCGCGTCGTGCTGGAACATCTTCTTGCGCGCCACCGAGCTGATGTGGCTGATCTCGTTGTCGCCGACCCCGAACTCGCTCGTGCTGTTCAGCACCGGGTGGATGTGCAGCGTGGACGTGGCGGGCTTGCCCGAGGCCACGCCCAGCTTCTGGATGAACTCCTTCTGCAGCTCGTTGGTCAGGTTGTCCTGGGCCCGGAAGAAGACGACGCCGCGCTGGGAGACTGGGGAGGTGCCTGGTCAGCGTAGATGTTCAAGGGTGGCAGTTCTCGAAGGGCTGTGGAACGCACTGGTGATGGCGAGGTCGCGGAGGCGCTCGTCTGCGTTCGGAGCATTCAAGACATCGTCCACGATGTTGACGCCCAGGAACTCACGACCGATGGCGGGCGTCGTGTCTTCGTACGAGAAGTCCTTGAGTGCTCCGCTGAGCTGCAGCGGCTTTGGGTAGGTCCTCTCCTCCGCTGGGGAGGAGTGGATTGGGAGGTCAGATGTAAGTCCTGGCGCCATGGTGATGGTGAGATGCCCTGTTCTTCGAGCACAGTAACCTTCACAAATTTTCAAAGTCTACACAGACAGCACTTCTAGTCAGCTATAGTCCTTCGAGACCAAAATGTGCCCAGACGACTGCGTCCTCTGGCAATGCGCTGTGATCGTATAGGAAATAAAATTCACCGCAGGTATCGTCAGTCCCAGCACGTGTGCGGTATCGTCGAATTTATACGCCCTTTGCGTCTTCGGTGCGGAAGTGACCGAGGTGCGCTCACGATCGAAGTGCGCCTTATCTAGCACGCAATTGAGAAGAGGAGATTCGCAACCGCCGCATCTCCAATCGGCGATGTGATGTATCGACCACGCAAACCCCACTGCAGCCACTGTGGAGATCGGCCCATGGATCGAGCTCGAATCCATCATGCATCCCGGATGTCGGGAGGGGGACAGATTGGGTACTCCGCACTCTGAAGCTGAGACTGTTGCGCGTCATCGGATGTCGTGGATGTTGCCTCACCTGGAAGGTCTTACGCTTGACTCGTCCACATCTGCAGGTCGACAGCCTATGGGATTCTCGTCCTAGGGATGTCCAAGGCCATGGTGCCAGAGCTCTTACGGAGCGGACACACGAGGTTGGATCAACGTGCGGAGGTGCAGGAGGATTGTATGTAGAAGTGCCGCAAGGACTTGTTTTTATCAACGCCTAGGCGAGGCCCAGGATTTTCCCCAGCATACCATGCATACCCCGACTGAACTCCTCTAGAAGACATTCGTATTCGGCCAGACACGCATCGGGACATTGCAAAACCATCAGACGTATTCTCGATTCCACGTTCAAACACCAACGGGCGGAGTCAAGTACTACTCTTCCTCGTCCTCAGCCTCTTCCTCCCCGTTCTCCTCCCCGTTCTCAGCCGCCTCTTCCCCTTCAGCAGCACCATTCTCAGCCGCAGCAGGCTCAGCATCCGGCACCTCGACATCCCCGTCGCCAACAGTGACGCCCTCTTTTTCTAGCCTCAACCACTCGTCCCACTCGGGGAACAGGTCCTCATCGCCCTCTGCGCCGGGAAGGCCGATTATCTTGGCGATGCGACCCTTCTTGTTTTTCTCGAGTGATTCCTTCCATTGCTTGACAACCTCGACTGTCGAGCTGGGCTTGTACGTTTGTGAGAACAGGACAGCCTCGGCTAGACGACCCGTCTTCGTGAGTGTCTCCACGCAACCGTCCACATCGCCCAGAAGCCACTTGCTTGAGAAGGCGATGTTGTGAATGCCAGCCTCATCAGCCTTAGCTGCCAGGCTGGCTAGACCCTCTCGGTCGGCGGTAGATGAGTACAGAAGAAGGAGGGAGCCGAGGTCGTTGGCATGTGTGAAACACTCAGCGGCGAGGCTGACGTCCCAGGCTGCGAGGGCGGTATCGCCGACTAGATTACGCGTCAGTAAGTGCCAGTTGGGACAGTAGCTGAAGACACAACTCACCAGTCTTCCATCGGTGCTCAACATTGGCCTCCTTCGCAAGCTCAAGAGCAATATCCAAACGATTCAGCGCAAGAGCGAGCTCGAACTTGTGCTCTGGGTCTGTGGCAACTTCCAAGGCAAGCTCCTTGTGACCTTGTCCGTCCAAGAAGCGAGCGACCTTGTTGAGCTCGCCCTCTGGAATGGAAGGCAGCAGCTCTGAGGCGGCCTCGAGCTCATCTCGGAGCACGAGAGTCTGGTACTCGAGGACTGGCAGCGAAAGCGCAAAGGACGTGACAGACACATCCTTATCGGAGAGGTAGATCCGTGAGTCACGCTGGATGTAGCCGAGGATGTACATAGGCTGGTCGAAGTGGGAGACAGTGTACGTCTGGTCGCCCACAAGGTAGTTCAGGCGGTTGGTGGAGTTGGTGTACAAGAAGCAGTCACCAACCCATTCTCCCGTTCTCACGCCCTCGCTAATGTCGGTAATGACCTCGAAGGCTGCCTCAACGCCATCATCGTCAACTTGTCCGGCCTGCACGCCCTCTTGGTAGGCTTCGCGGCTGAAGCGAAGGATATAGCACTGTGCTCAATGTCAGTGACCAAGCACCCGCCACCAATCAATATGTCACTGCCACTTACCGTGTCCTCGCAAGCCAGAGCAACGAGCTCACCGCTCTCGCTCCAGTAGACCTGGCGAGGCTCGACCTCAATGCGTCTCACCAAGCCACCAGTGGCCCAGTCAAAGAAGCTAATGCCTCCCTGACCCTTTACACCAAGCAGAACACCGCCAGCAAGGCCTTCCGCCTGGAATCCGACGTCCAAGCCGCCCTGCTTCTCAACAAAGTTCTTGTACACCTTAACACTCGTTGCGGATTCCCGGATGGCAAAGTCATTCGAGTTCTCTTTCGAGGCCCAGACAAAGTCCAACGCAGAACCGAACTGCTTGTTGCGCCAAGCCAGGGCAGTGTAAACGATGAACTCGCCATCACCACATACCGCTACGAATCGACCGTTTGCGGAATGTGAGAGTGTGGATGGGTAGACTTCGCAGCTGCCAAGATCCTTGGTGGTGAGGTGGATGGGTGTGTTATCCTTGGTTGCCTCGCCGCCTTTAATGATGGCCGACACGACCTCATTGTGTTTCGCCCAGATAAGTTTGCCGGATCCATCCATGGACACCGCAGGCTCTTCGCGGCCCAGTTTGACAACCACGGAGCCCTCATCATATCCGACCGCAATACCCTGCTTGCCCTTTTGGTAGCTAACACACCAGGCGCGCTCCAGGCCGTAGTTCAGACTTTGTTCGAACCGGTAGGTCGATGCGTGCCATATCCTCAATGTGCCGTCTTCTGATCCTGAGATGATGACGGGGAGTTCGGGATGGTAGCAAGCAAAGCTCACGTTGTTGGTGTGACCTTCAAGAGTGGCAATCAAGGACTTGGTGGTGTAATCCCAGACCTTGACTGTCCGGTCGTCACTCGTCCTGCGAAGCGTCAGAGCCAATCGCGGGATAGTTCTGAAATCCAGAGTCACTCACGTCAACAAATATGGCTTGTCGGAATGGGGGTAGTAGTCGACGTAGTTGACACCTTTCTGCTCGTGTGCTTCGAGCGTGAAATTGGCTGTCGAAGACCCGAGTGACCAGATCTTAACCGTCCTGTCCAGACATGCGGACGCGAATGTGTTGGTATCTTTCGGGTTGATTGCCAGGAACATGACCTGTCATTTTAGTCAGCACACAACTCAACACTGCGAGGGCGTACGAAGCGGCAGAGTCACAGCCCTCGAGAGCCTATTAAGGAGCGAGGGCCCTGGACCATCCACCGCCCCGATGCCACTTCCTTCCGGCGTCCGGCTACAATGGCCAAGAAAAAGACGTACGTAGTGCGAGTGTCCCTCGAAAGTCTGCTGGCACTTCCAGCCCATCTCCCAATTCCACAGCTTGATCGTCATGTCATCACTGGCCGTCAAGACGAAGGGTTGCGTAGGGTGGACGCAGATCGCTCGGATGTAGTCGGGGTGCGCCTCGAAGCTCGCGACCTTTTCTGATGTGTTGTAGTTGTGGACTCGAAGCTGGCTATAGCATGGCGTTCATATCAGCATCTTCCCGTTCTCCCATTGCGCTCTTTTGCGCCAGTGCCCGCCTCGGCTGCGCCGTATGGCTACAGGTTCCCTTGGGAGCACTCACAAGTCATCACTGCCGCAAACGATCCAGTTCTTCCTCGCAATGAAGCGGCCCGCCCGCACGGGGACATCCGTCAGCTCAAACGACTTTACGGTCGTCTGTGTCTCATAGCTCCATATGTAGACGTGGCCGCTGTAGAGGGTGGTGAGGATCCATGGCTATTACCGCCCAGATGTCAGCTTTCGGTTCCCTTCCTGATCTTCCTCCCCGTTCCCAGAACGGTTGAGCGACGCCGGATTTGTGGATGCGTACCTCGGTCGGGTGGAAATCGATGCCCTTCACACGCTCGCTCCGGGCACTTCGCAGGTGTCAGTCGTCAGTATCCTCTCCCAGCAGATGTCTTGCCCTCGGGGCATCGCGGTTCGTACGTACAAGAGCTGCCTCTGTTCGTTGAGCGGTATCTTGTTAGCACACATTTTCGTTCAGGTCTTCTTAAAATATGGAAGGGACGTCGGCGAGAGAGACGGCAGCTTCAGCCCAACAGGAGACGCCACCTGGGATTGAACTCGCGCCGAATGCTCCCTTGCAGAAGGGCGGGATGAAGCTTGGGACAGCAGGGTCCAGAACACACCTTCACATCCAACTTCATCTTGAATGACTGTGTCTGTAGCTTGGAGTCGGAAGGGCAATCAACCACTCGTTAAAGTCGCGATTCAAGGTAGCGGTAGTGGGGCGTGAATGGGTGCCAGGCGCGCTGACATCGAGACTTGGGCCCTTCGTCGCCGGTTGAGTAGTCCAAATCCAACAATCCCAAACCACAGGTCGAATCGGCTGGGAAATGAAGCGCAGACCGTGGTAGGAGGGGTGTTGCGGGAATCAGGTGGTGGTTGTTACAGTGGTGTCAATAAAGGTGCTGCTGCCACGTCTTGGTATTAGTGTCCCCTAGAGCTATGCCTCCAATTGAGATGTGGTCTCTGCTGGGATGCTAGGAGCTGTTCAGCCACGGACAAAATTTGGCCTCAGGCACAGAAGCAGGGGCCAAGGACAATGCTCCACAAGCCATGCGCTATACATAAGCCAATGAGAGCTCTCAACTGGATGCTGAATAATCCGCGACCCCCTTCCCTTCGAAACTCTGTGTGGCTTTCAAGACTCTGTAGCAACATTTTGGACCAAACTATGTTGTTGTCGTCGTTGCCGTCGATGTTGAAGCCTCGTTGGCTTTTCACTGAAGATGGATAGAGAATGACTTGGAAGAACACATTGCAAGCTGATGTTGTTTTAGATGGCGCGCATTATCATCACGATCATGAAAATAAGACTTGGGGGTGCAAAGTTGTGTCAAAATGGCGATCTCTCGCCAGTAGTTGCTTGTTCTCATTTCTTAGGTCATGCTAAGTTACAAGCAGAGAGAGCCATCAAAAGGGGTATGCATTTCCATGATTCCATCTGTCCGTGAACACCGTCCAATTTCCCTGATCCTCGTAAAACGCCAACGCATCATCCCTCATCAAAAAGTTGGAAAAGAAGTCAAGATCGTCTGGAGGCCTAGTCCTCAGCATCGGCCTGCACCTTCTTCACGATGTCGACCATCATGGGGTACAGCTTCTCCGACTTCTGCAGGCCGCAGACTTGGGAGACGATCTCGTCAGGGCTCTGGGAGGCCATGATCTGGGCAAGCTCCTTAGACTCATCGTCACCCTCGACGTTCTGGAAGCGGAAGGCCATCTCGGCAGCATCAAGGAGGCCGCTGCAGTCCTCACCCATCTCGGCCAGGTGGGCGGCGGGACCGATGAAGCGCTCCTTCCGACCGAGCTTGCGCAGGGGAGCACGACCGACACGCTCGACAGCATCCTCGAGGTGAGGGTTGCCAATGCGGGAGATGATCTTCTTGACATATGCAGCCTGCTCATCCTCGGTGGTCTCGTGCTTGGAGGTGATCAGCGTGGATGTATTGTCCAGCGCCTTCTTGACCTCGGCCATGATCTCCTTGTCCTGCAGCGCATCATAGACAGTGCGCTTCTTACGGTTGTAGCCGTGATAGGCAGCGGTGGCGTGGCCGGTGTTGACAGTGTACAGCTTGCGCTCGATGTAGGGCTCGAGGTGGTCGACCCAGTTGATGCCGTCGATGGGGGGGTGCTTGCCCTCGAAGGGAAGCTGCTCCACGACCCACTCGTAGAACTTCTCGAGCTTGACATTGAGACCAGCATCGGGATCTTGTGCAGGGACAATTCTGTCAATAGCAGAATTGGCATAGCGCACGCGCTGGTTGTGGGTCTCCAAGAGGTGCTCGGGGGTGTTCTTGGGGTCCTTGATGTGCTCCGCAAGGGCGGTGGTGGCGTTGATCATGTTCTCACACGCGATGACGGCCAGGGGCCCGCGGTTATCAGATCGCTTCTGGATGCCCTGAGCAATGACAGGGGCGATGAACTTGAGGATGGTGGGGCCGACAGAGCAGGTCACAACATCGGCAGTCGCGATCTCATCAACCAGGTCGTCATGGTGGGTTCTGGAGTTGATGGCACGGTAGTTGGTGATGATCTCCTCGACCGTGCCCTCAGTGCCAACCTCGATCACCTTGTACGACTTGGAGTTGTTGAGCTTGTCGACAACCTCAGGCACAACATCGGCAAAGACGACCTCATAGCCACTGTTGTGCAGGAAGCAGGCAACAAAGCCACGGCCGATGTTGCCAGCGCCAAAGTGAACTGCCTTGAGGTTCTTGGTAGCCGCCATTGTGAGGGTGTGGCGTGGAAGTGGAGATGAGATGTAGTGAGGCTTGGTAGTTATTGCGTCACAGTGAGGGAGGTGTGACGACGAGATCAGAGGCACAGGTCTTAGTGACTGGCTTCTGTTGATAGATGAAGAGGACGACGAGAGATCTCAACGTCGTTCGGTGGATTTGGAGAATGAGTAGGGTTTGGAGGTGATTTGGTGTGAAGTTGGACCAGGAGAAACTAAGGGAGGAGTGAAGGGAGAAGAGGGGTGACGATGTTTATATGGCCTCGACGAGAGAAGGGCTAGGAGGGGTTCGCAAGTTGCAACCTGCCCCCCTCCTGGCTGTACCACAGTACTTACAAGGTGTGACAGGGGGGCCCCTCGTCCCTGACGTCGGCTGGGCTGGGGTTGCTGTGGAAAAAGCATGTGGGACGCGCCTGCCGTTATGCCCCCCAGGCCCCGTAACTCCTTAACAGCCGCCTAGCCACATACGAGCAGGTGGGGTAGCTCCTAACAACTGCCCACCATGACGCTGGCAGAACGTGATAGACGCTTCGTACCCTCCCTCGGCCCTCCAAGTGGGTCTCTACAGAGGCTTGGGGGGTTCCGACCGGCCAGGAGTGTGGACGTCTTTGAAACGACCGCCGGTCTGGCCCAGCACCGCCATCAGCAGCCAGAGCGCCACCGCACCATCAGCAGCCCGCCCATCCGTACCACCCTCGCGACGCATTCACCACCTCCGATTGGAGCCTGTCGCTGCTGAGCGATCTCTAGTGCACGCACGAGTAAGCCTGGGAACGGAAAGTCGTCGACGACAGCTGGGGTGGGTCTGCAGCGCACAGTCATAGTAGGTGAACAGCCACGCAATGAAGCACGCAACCATCGTGAGTCTTGCTGGCCAGAGCCATTGCCACCTGTACTGCGACTACCGAGATGGCCATCTGTTAGGTGTCTACGACCGCTGATAATATCGCTCGAAAACCTCAGGGGTCGGATGCCTCGTTCACGAGATTCAGGAGCATCTACAACTTCATCTCAGCTCAAATTCGCCGAGATCTTGCCCGGGCTGTCGGATTGCGGCGATATCTTGGCTTCTACCGGGAGGCGACCGAGCTCGGTCATCAGGAGATCCGGCCAGGAGTGGATTCTGGCCTGGTCCGAACATTCGAGGAATTAAATTTTCGTCATGTTCACACGATAATACAGCAGTGCCTCAGGCCGAGACCTGTCTGCGTGTTCCATCCTGCGCACCCGCACCCGGCAGGTATTTCTCGCGAGACAAGCCACTGTCGATCGACCCGACAGCTCACCAAACTCTACCACTCACACTTGAGCCTCACGTATCCGGATCTGGAGAGGTCGATGGGCGGGCCGAGCCAGAACACAACACCACACCCCTGGAAACCCTCTGATCATTGCTTGTCTTGTCATGATGTGCACGATGGTACCACGGCCTACCATAGTAGGATGTCACTGGATGTTCACCCGGACTGGGGAGTCCACTGAATGCCTGGCTCCCGCGGTTCTTAGTTCCCCTGTCCGTCGTTTCGACATCGACAAAACGTTGAAGATCGGTAAAAGCACCGCCCGCATCCGATTTACGTCATTTTCGTAATATCAATATCACCTCAGGATTCATGCTCATTTCTCTGCTGCAGAGCCACTTACCATTTCCGAACCACGTTTCCATCGTAGGTGGTCTTCCCCAGCATTCGCTAAGGGCGCATGGGCGCCAAACGTTGGGACGAATGGGGGGAACCTGCATGCTGGCTCACGAGAGTGACGTCATGATGCTTTAGGGATCGAGGACCCTTTTCTTTTCCCCCCTCGTTCAACAGTCATTCCTTGCTCAAGCGGCTGCAGAAGATTGACTGCAACCAAGGCTGCGCTCACACGCACGTTGTCCTTCCCCGCCAATCGACGGTTGCCATCTTCTCACTGCATGCTTTCCCACACTCTCCCACACTTTCCCCGGATGAGTGCCTCGTCGCAGATCGCTGTCGGATGACGACAGACCTGATGGTCGCCGTGGATGATGCAGGAGTACCCACAATACCACTGGCTGCCCACCTGACTCATGCGCTGTTCAAGCGCCCTACCACGCCGGGTCAGATATGGTCTCTGCCAAAATGACGACTCACGACGCCCTCACGTTGTCTCATCGCGCATAAGTACTATGTACCATGTTGACTCCTCAAGTGGGGCCCTCGGTTCCCATTGCCCACCCGAGGAGTGCGACCGCAAAGGCACGCTCCTGCACCCGGTCGTCTCGATCCCGAAACCCTCTGTGGGCAGCTGTTCGTAGTTATTGTGGTCGAAAGGTCTGCGACAGGGGCTCGAACAGTCAGCAATGCAGCCCGTCAGCCACACCTCCATCACATAGGGGTCTTGGCTTGGTGCGCGCTGTCTCCTTGATGGCCTCGGGATTCCCGGCCTGGCTTGCTGGCCGCTGTCAACGTTTCGACTCCCTGGCACTTGCGGCACGTTGAGAAGGAACATTGGAAAGGATTCCTAGCGACAGCTATTTCAGGACGGCCTATGTCTGACCGCTAGATCAAATTATCAGAGCTCCGTCTTGCTCAGCCTTAGGATGGACGACAGCGTCTAGGGCATGCTCGCAGCTCAGCTGCGGCGTCGACTCCTGGCCCGTGCCGAAGAGACGGTCGCAGCATCGCCAAGACAGCCCTGATTCGAGGCTTCTTGTCGATTCAACTTGCGCCAAGCGGTAACCGTATCAATCACATTCCGGCAAAAAGCCAGCGGTCACTTCAGGAGGCTTTCATCGACGCTGAACTGTCGCCACTTTGCCCCTATCTCCCGCACCCCCAGCGGGATCGCGCAGCTGCTGACCGTCTCCCTCACAGGCCTTACCAAGCACACAATCCACCTCGTGGCCGAGATGAGTGGTCGACATCGTGACCACGCACGAACAAGGTCCACCAAGGTATTCCACACAATTCACAGCCGCCGCGCTCTGCCGGTCAGCCATCCCTCCCAAGTGAGAACAGCCAACGAGAGGTCCGTCCAGCATCCCAACGGGGCTCTCGCTCTGGTATGACGGCGATTCGCCAGCTGTGTCCTCGGGTATGGTCCCGCTATACCATGCGATTGATCTCTTTTCATCTAATTCCGCCGAAATGGTGCCAGGTCGTGACGAGGCCGAGGACTCCCTACTTCACGATTCACCCTGGCGATGCAGTGCGCAGTGCCTCTGGCGGGGTAGGCGGGCCGTACCAACCAAGCCTTACTTTGCGCGACTTTCTCGGTGGGTCCTCGTTATCTTCTTCCCCATGGAGACTCCTGCAGTTTGCAGCATTCCCGCTGAGCCGTGTCAGTCTCTGATTGTACGGCTCCATTCGGTGCTCCGGATCCCCAGAGCCCCACTCCCTCCGCAACTTCACACCCTCCAAGTGCTGGGAAACGGACCGAGTCGGCCTCAGGAGCTCTATCGGCAACTCCACATCGTGGCCCATCTTCGATCCTGTGCCAGTCCAGAGCACGGCTTGGTGCTGGAAATGGCTCTTGATCACAAGCTATTTTGGCTAAATGCGCGTTCGACACAATAGTACCGCGGCGGCCGTGTCGTCCTCGCCCTTGATTGGGCCGAGATGCCATCGTGAAGCCGGGTTCGCCCGAGCACTCATCGTTTCGATCCCTCTTCTCAACCTGCACTGCCACTTCCTCGGCAACTCTGTCTCAGGTTGCCCTTCACGATAAGGTTCCCAGCTGTGGACTTCTAGGTACGCTCAACCGATGGTAGAGTGGTACTTCTCGGCCTCCAGGAACGAATCTTGTGTTGTCCAGGAGTAGTAAGCCTCGGGTAACAGCATATCGAAACTATTGTGCCGAGAAAATCAAAGCACAAGCGAACCACTGGTGTCACGACTTGTATATTGGATTTTTCACGACTGTAACACCACGTCCACAAACCCGACTCTACCAGGGGACTTGCCTCGGGCCCTTACATGCCTTCCCTCCAAGGGCCGATGAGGACTCATCTTCGAGTCTGTATCGATGGCATTTCCGAAGGCTCTGACTTCGCCGCAAGGGCAGCGACCTCACGCTCATGGGCTGCAGAGGCCTCCCACTGATATCTAGCCTGGCCGGGTCGGGTGCTGCTAGCAGTGGTAATGGCATGCAGCACTTTTCTTTAATCTGAATACTTCAGGTATAGTAGCAGATCCAAGCAAGTGGTGTGATCAGCGCCAAAAGCAGAGGCATGCGATATTTTCCTAGCTATCTACTCAAAAGTCCTCATTACGCGTGAAACCAAAACCATAAGTACGCGAACAATTATACTTCATTTATTTGCGACCGCTCCTAGCGTCCTTGGTGACACCCTTCACAATCGACTTCATTGTCTCCCTGCTCTCCCATAGAGGCCAGAAGATACACACACAGGCGCTGAACCAAACCCAGATGAACGACACCACGCACCAGCCGGTGAACCCTGCCCTGCTGAACTCCCACTCAGTGCCGAAGAATGTGAACGGCACGAGGATCAATGCAATGGCCCAATAAGCAATATTGAAAGCGTATGCGAGCTTCGTCGCTTTCCGCGCCGCCTCGGGGTCCATCGGCTTCGAGTACGAGGCCTCGAGGAAGTCCACAACGGCGTTGCCGGTCGGCACGATGGTCTCGGGCGCTGGGTTCGAGGGGGGCTGCATCTCGGCATCTGCACGTGGAGTCGGCGGTCTGTGGTCGGCCTTCTCGATATCCGAGCCATCGGCGCGGCCGGTGCCTCTCACCGCATCCGCACCGGACCCAGCGTCCTCCAGCGGGACCCCGTGCAGGATCTTGTGCAGCCTGTTCTTGGCCTCAGCGCTGTGTTCAGAATCCGCAGCGCCCCACTTCGCAGGAAATGCGTAGCTCAGCGCGAACGCGGAAATCACACCCACACAACAGGATGTGATGTTGCCTGCGGCGGCGTTGGTCACATCACCCGTCGTGTCCACGCTGATTGTCCCGCTCCGCAGCTTGGTCACCACGAACCAAGCAACCATCCCCAGGCCCAGGCCTACCCAGGGCGACACGATCGCCGCCACGGAGGACATTGGCTCCCACAGCAGGATCATGCCCACCGGGATCGACGCGCCGCCCACGATCACACCCAGCACCGTGAGGACCCAGGTCAAGTTGATGCCCACGGCGTTGAGGATACAGCAGAAGGACGCCAAAGCCACCGAGAAGATGATGATGCCGATGTGGCTCATCCGC
Organism: Chrysoporthe cubensis; assembly: GCA_001282315.2. Classification (NCBI taxonomy): domain Eukaryota; kingdom Fungi; phylum Ascomycota; class Sordariomycetes; order Diaporthales; family Cryphonectriaceae; genus Chrysoporthe; species Chrysoporthe cubensis. The sequence goes on along the minus strand of LJCY02000008.1, from coordinate 1,075,293 downwards.
ACCAGCTGGTCCGACGTCGCGGTGGGCTTGATATACGTCTTGTAGACGTCGAACGTGATCAGGCTCGAGACGGCAATCAGCTCCGCACTCGTGGACGAGGTAACCGCCATGAACAGGAGCAGGAGCATCAGCCCCGCGCCGCCACGCCCGAGCAGCGCAATCGCGGTCGCGGGCGAAGAGAGGCCGCTCCCGTTCTGCGCTGAGGACAGCGGGTCAGGGAACGTCGGAAAGGACGGGCTTGCCGTCAGCGCCGCACATCCGAGCCCCATCGCCGTCGCAAAGCCGAACGGGATGCCGTACCAGGCCATGCCGCCGAAGAGATACGCCTTGACGCTCGTCTCGGGCCTCGAGGCGATCGCCCGCTGCCAATACGCCTGGTCGAGCCACACGGTGCAGAATCCCGCAACGAGCAGGTCGATCGCGAAGACGAGCCCGTCATTCGACTTGAATGTCAAGTAGCTCCCTTCGTGCGCGTTCCCCTCGATAGGCATATTCCGCCCGGCCTCCTGCAGGAGGTCATAGAACCGGCTGATACTACCCACCTCGGGATTCGTCGCGTAGATACTAAACCCGAAGGTGAAAATAGCGATGAACAGGATGACTGTATGCGCGTAGTCCGCGATGAAGGTCGACCTCAGGCCGCCGGCGATCACGTAGGCGGCGACGACGAACGGGATCAGGAAGCAGGCGCCGTAGACGTTCACCCCGGACAGGGCGGCGACGACCTGCGAGCCGCCGAGCACGAGGCAGGACCCGACGAGGAGGTTAGTCGCCCAGGCGAAGAAGAGGTAGGTGAGGTGGTTCGCGCGGCCGTGGTGCGCGAGGATGATCTCGGGAAACGTGTGGGCGCCGGGGGCCTGAGTCTTGATCTTGATGGCGATGAGGGCGAAGAGCAGGATCTGCGAGGAGCCCATGGCGGCATACCACATCGGGCCGCCAATCTGATCCAGCCAGGTTAGCATGCCCATGTCTGCGTCTGTGGTTGCGAACATGGTCAAGTGGATGAGAGTCGACTCACGCCGTACGAGTAGGCGAATGTGCTAGACGTTAGGAGCGTGCTGCTCCATGTCCATGACGAGACAATACCTGCGGCGATGAGCCCTGGTTTCACGCTCCGGGAGGCCGTGTTGAATTCCTCGGACTGCTTCGTAGAGTATGATGTGTAACGGTTTTGCAGGTAGGTGATTAAGAGCCTTCGGCGGACTGTCAGTGATCCTGGTTCTCACTGGTACGACCGGGAGTTGGTGAGCGGACACACATTAGCAGTGCGAAGAACGCACCGATGCCCACAACGATGCCATATCCCACGCCTTCGTTCAAAACGCGAATGCCACCATCGCCAGCCATTTCTATTAGCGTCGCAGTCGTCGCTACGATCGAAACCTCGGATATCACTACCAGGAAGCAAGCGGCCTTGGCCAGGTCAAGGTACAGATTCTCTTACGATCGAGCCCTTCAGCTCAGATACGAGAGAGGCGGAGATGCAAGATAGATATATTTCGTGAATTATGATGACGGCGTGAGCCACGCAGACGATCAGCACAGATAAGAGACCCTGGCGTGGTAGCATTCCACAGAGTCACCCCTTATCATTCGCAATATCAATACAACGTATAGTAAGGCTTCTCGTAGCGTAATTTTGTAGTAGCTGCTATACCAACTAATACGATTGTATCTTCCCAAGGGCCAGCCGCCCCTTTTTTGAGACTCGGGATGAATGTTTTCAATAACTGCTTTTCGTTTTTCGAGGCATATCCCAAGAAATTTAGGAGAGTGGAACATTTGCAGTATAAACCCTAATGATCTCATTGTCTGCAGATAAGCAGCCCAACTGTGGTGCATCTGCCGGCTTTGCAGATCGCATTTTCTCGGGACCTAGCATCTTAGATCTACTCCGAAACTCTCCGGTAGGTTGGCCTTCTTGCTTTAGGAAACTGGTGACAAGGGGCCAGCTAAGGACGTGCCGTACTCAAACGCTCTGGTAGTCTAGAGACCTGCCAATATGTGTATGTACTTCAATTTCCTGCTTTGAGTTTTGGCGCTGTTTCTTCCTGACTGGACGACTCTAGACGAGACTTTATCCCCATATCATATAAAAAATCAGATGAAGTCCATCGAAAACTGAGCAGTAACCTGCAAGCCTCCCCACTCGAAATCATAGAACTTCGTATGATCCTCCAGGTCCCCCCCCAGTCAAGTCCGATTTTCCTTGCCCAGTCAACTCGCTAGATCTCTTAGACAACGTTAAACCTTTTTGAACTCGACGAGTCCCACTCAATAAACTTTCTATCATTCTTAGCTCCTTTAAATAGCACGATGATGTATTCAATGATTACAGGTTCCGAGTTGTAGAGGGGGAGCTGGCGTTTGATTCAGCAGACTACACCTTCCGCTACAAAATTGCCTCGAGAAAGGGACAACGTGACTGAAATTCAAAGAACAACGACTTATTGATTCCCCTCCACAGAGATAGATACTGACTGGTCCCGTACTATCCGTTCTCATCCGGCATGCTGTACTTTTAAGCGACCCAAAGACAAAATACAACAACAGACGCTTGGTGTCTTTGACCCCTCCCACAGTAACGAAATACCTCAAGGCCTAATTCCAGATTTGTGATTATTTTTATCACCTGATGAGTTCCATTCTCCAGTACGCCCTCAGCTATACTCCAGGCGCCAATGGTAGCCATCTTGCTTCCCGAATCCATAATTCAAAATCGAAGTCCCTTTAGAATGATGCTGAAATTTGCCGACTGACGCCACTGTCTCAGTGGTTATCGTCTAGACGCGAGCATTCAACGTGACACCACCACCCTACAAAAATGTTAGCTGTTGCCATCCATGGATTAATGTTGACGCTAAACTCACGAAGCCATATTTGACCAGGAACTCCTCGGCGTCCTTTGCCCTCTTAGCTTGATAAGCCTTCCTTTTTGCTTCCTCGACGTCGACTGCATCGGCCGAGAAGACTGAGCTGCTGGAATCAGGGAGCTTCGTATAACTCTGCTGTGCGTCCTTCTTTGAAGACGACTTGTGTGAATGAATGACGTTGCGAAGACTGAAAGCCATGATCGAGTTTGGAGGTAGATAGATGCCTTGAAGCCCTCTGCAGTAAGAACATACGATTTTGTAATAGTGGTGTCTATAGCTAGGAGCGGCTGACTAGGGATTAGGAGGCTCAGATGTTTAAGTTGTGATGTATGGTGGGGGATATAAAACTAAGAGGAGGATGACTTGGTGTTCTACTTTTTTTCGTCCAACTACATTGATCTGCTGAGGTGAGCTTTCCTTATATCAAGTTTTCGCGGTCCAGCACTAATACACGTTCGTCATCAGATTATGACTCCTCAGAACGGTCCTTTTGTTGAAAATAGTATCAGCAGTTAAAGCTTCGCTGGCACGGCCTGGCTAAGCCCCTTCGCCGTATGACGTTGCGCAGCTTTGCCATCTTATTGGACGCTAGTCAAATCTCTGTTTATCCGTCTTACTACAGCAGCCACTGCACCATCCGAACCCCGAGAGGTGTAATATATTGTAAAACAAACTTTCTCGGAGCTGCTGACTCCAGTGGATCTCTCCTGCGCTATTGGCGCCAGATAAGTATCCGCAGCGGCTTTATGTTTGCAAACGCTTACCCCGGCATCGGGGCACGGCAGGCCACTGATCGCAGAGTCTATTCCGGAATCCGACTGGTCGAATTCCGAGGGCCTCCTTCAACTCCGACATCATCTCACCCTCGAACCGTGCGGCTGGCCTGACCCGAATTACAACTCCAGTTGCTCCATTCTACCCTTTCTGGAAGCTGATTATGACATTTCGCTCCCATAATTAGCTCTGCATCAACTGGCTGGCCCAGCGCGCCGCATAGCTCTGCAGCCAGCACCGGCCACAATGTTTCGTGCTGGCAATGGTTCTGGGCCCGGGCACACCGGCGTTCAGAAGACCGCATCCAGCAACCCGGGCTTGACGGAGAAATATCGGCGTAATGGAAAGCTCCAGTCCTGTGAGCCATGCCGTCGGTCCAAGCTCCGATGTGATCACATCGTTCCGGCCTGTGGAAGATGCGTGAAGAGAGGCAAAGTGAATCAATGCTTCTACCATCCGAACCCACTTACGCGACAGGTAAGAGTATTTTCCACGCCTCGTCTGTTGTCCCTGGTGGACGCCAATCCAGAGTTGTCCTCAGACCCCGGTGTACAGCAAATGTTGCAACTTGTTTGATGTTTTCTGGGACCGTCTTCTCAGGCCAGGAAACCCATCCTCAATTGACCTCGAGCCCAATCCTTGCGTCCTGGAGCCTCAAACCTGAGTTTTTTGCACATGAGAACCTACACATCATCTAACAATATTGACAGCGTCTCCCAACTCCGACTGATCCGCTCCCAACTCCTATATCATCTTCCTCTCAGACTAGTCCACAAGCAGTACTTCCGACTGTCGAGTTATATGAGGACCCTGTGATATCTCCGGCCCCTAATATTCACCATCCATCAAGTTTGGCCCCCAATTACGCTCTGGCACCTGACGCCAACCATGTCCAGTGCCAACCTTTTCACCGCGCAGCTTCAGCGCCACCCCTGGACTACCAGAGGCCGCCAGAGGTCCGTAGGAACACGGGATTTGAGGGACCAACCTCTCATCTCAGTATCCTCACGGAAACACTGGGCGCTCTCGACCCAGAGCCCGCCGGCCTGGAGACATTGGACCAGCAACAAAACATTGTCGTCACTAACGCGCGAATTACTCAAGGCTGCAAGATCCTATCTTTCTTCAAGAACAGGAGTATGATCACTCACTTCGCTGCCAGGTATTACGAGATTTGTGAAGATGGCAGCGAGTGGATCGTCATATGTCCAATAATGAGAGAATGGCTCCATCAGCTCTGGTATGTTCACTCGGAAACGCTCGCAAGTCAGGACCCCGTCAAGATTCGGAAATTGAGTGAACGTATTTGGCGCAATACTTTGACCCCTATCGAGTTCGATGGGAATACTACAGCAATGGAGTACGCACGTGCAGGAAGCGGCTTGAATCTCAGATGGGAGGTCATAGGTCTGATCTGCTCAAACATTTCTTTCGGCTTGGTCGAGACTCCATCATCTGATGAGATTTTCATCGATCACCAGGTCAGCCGGATCTGTCTGATAGAAAAGATGAGGGACATAGCAGAGAAGTGCCTTGTGTTCTGTCGTTACTGCGAGGTACTAGACGACATGTTTATCTGGCTTCTCTTGGACTACTCCATAAACATCCAAGCCACCAAGGGAGACCGCCAATACGCAACATATCGGGCCTCAGGTGAGGCTCACAGCGCCGTCATTGCCATGGGCCTACACCAAGGCATCAAGGCCAACAAGAAAGTGCCGTTCTTCCTAGCCGAACTGCGCAAACGAACTTTCCTTACCGCTTACTTCTGCGAGATTAGCCTCGCCACCGGTCTGGGGCGCCCGCCTCGCTTGTCATACCGGTACTGCAACGTCGAGTCGCCTCTCGATCTTACCGACTCTGAGGTTACTCAAACCGGCGCGGACCTCGATACCACGCTCTCATCGCTCGACAATAACGGCTACAACACCTTAGGGGTCTTGCGAAGCGCCACTAGTGAGCATATCCCTCATATACATCCTTCCCGTGACTTTGGTCTCCTTTCCGCCCTTCACTTCGGATTTATCTATGCCTTGGTTACTTTTTTGCCGATCCTGTCCAAAGCCACCGACTTCCTGAACTCGTAGCTGTATTGCTTCGTTATGAACCTTCCGTCGCCTGGAATGCGCTGTCGTCTCGTCTGAAAATTCACAGCTGACCATGTCCATGTTGATAAGGCGCACGAGCTTACGCCAAATATGCGCAGCGACGCGAAGACGTCGTAGACCTCGCACTAGGCCACTACACGCGCGAGGAAGTCCTCGCGCGCGCCCAGGCCATCCACGAGAAGAACGAGGCGCACCTGGCCTCCCTGCCGTCCTACCTGAGGGAGATCTTCATGGAGCCGCTCGACTTCAGCGGCAAGGACGCCGCGGTCAAGCCGCTGCTCGCGGTGCGGCGGGGTGCGATGCGCACGGGACGGCTCTCTAACGAGATCCTCCTGCAGCGTGTGCTCATCCGCAAGGCGGGCGCGAGCTCCGAGAAGCTGACGCAGGCGGCGCTCGCCGTGTTCCGCGACGTGCTGCAGATCACGGGGCGGCACGACATCGCGACGCGGTTCCAGGCGACCTACAACGTGTACCTGTGCGCGCACGGCCTGCGCAGCGCGGCGATCGTGGCGATCGAGCTGCTCAAGCAGGAGATGGCGCCGCAGTACCCCGAGAACCCCGCGCTACCGAGGAGCCAGACGATCCAGGATCTCGCGGTGTTCGCGTCGAGGCTGGCGGCGGTGGACACGAGCGACGGGTCGTACCCGCTGTGCGAGCAGGGACACCGCGTCATCTCGAAAATCCTCGACCGCATCCTGAGCCCCCAGGGGGCGAGACAGCACCACGCGAGCCGCTCGAAACCTGACGTGGCCCAGGCGCAGGCCCCAAGTGGTGGCGAGGACCCGCAGGGAGCGATGGCCGGCCAGATGGATGTCGACTTGTCCTTGAATGCCATAGCACCTCCGCTGAATCCTATGGCTATAATGCCAGAGTTCCCTGGATATGGAATGTTAGATATCGGAATTGGAGTGGAGGCCCCGATGAGTTTGGGGCAGGACACTGACCTCATGGCATTGATTCAAGGGATGAATTGGGAACCAATGGACAATTGGAGTGTGTGACCTCGACGAGAGATATTGGCTTATGGAAAGCAGTGTTTGGGTGCGTGTTTCACTTTCTTTTTGCTGCTCGAAATTTAGCCATGCCATCTCTCTTGCATCGACTCGGCGAGGTGTTTCAGTAGTCACTTCAACTTCACAAGAGCATGTTGGGATTCAATCAAGTCAAATTCATTTCATTAAGTTGTGTGAGACCAGCGATTACTGCTTGCTAGATGCCTGCCGCTGATGTCTCTAAAAGAAAAAAAGAATCTCAGAACTCCAAGCCTCCATGTCGAAGCTGTCAAACGATCGTGATCTGTCGCAGTCGATTGTGTCATTAAGGTCCTCGAGCAAGGCCTCAGATGTCCGGAGAATGACTGAAAATTGACAAACCACCATGACTGCCAGAGGCAAAACAAATTATTCCCATATCCTACACCCATCATCTGTTGCGAACTTAGGCCGAAGCTCAGCAAGTTTTGCGCATCTGGCCAGATGAATCTCCAGATTTTAGTTTCGGGACCAAGCAGTAATCAAAGAAAAAATCAAGAACGTTGTCTGTTGAGTAGGCCTGTTGTTGATTCGGTCAGCAAAGATGTGCTGATCCCCAGTGCGTGCGAACTCGAGATGACGACCACCTACCAGCAAAAGCAGCAGATCTCAACTGAAAAAGGCCTCATGGGACCATAATCGAGTTTGTGATGCCTCGAGAGGCTGATGTGATGCTTGAACCATCCACCACAACACACTTTGTCAGCATCTTTTTTTGTCTTCTTCAGTGTGTGGGGGATAGCTTTAGAAAGCAACACGGAGCGGTGAAATCAGGGAAATGGCACTGGAAGAGAGCATCACCATGTACCAGGCATGCTATAATCATCCCAGCCAGCATCAGGGTAGGTAGGCCAGGTTGCGCCGAGTGCGTCACTCTTGTCCTTCTGTTTCTCCCATGAATTGTTAGCCTCAGCTCCACCCTGCTCGCTGGTGATTTGGTTGGGGGCATACCAGAAGTCGTGGTCGGAGCCGTTGTTAGGGGCATCCTCAACATTCATGCGGTCGAAGCCACCGTTGCCCTCATAGTGGGCGTCGTAGCGATTTCGGTTCATCGGTGGCTGCATCGGGCTGCCACCGTTGCCATCATAGTGGGCATCGTAGCGATTTTGGTTCATCAGTGGCTGCATCGGGCTGCCGCCGTTGCCATCATAGTGGGCGTCGTAGCGATTTCGGTTTATCGGTGGTTGCATCGGGCTGCCACCGTATGCAAAGCCTGGAGGAGGTCCCATCATCATCATGCTCTGCGTTGGTCCATAACCGTCAGCTGCTATCTCGCCTCCACCATTTGTCCTCCTGGCCCAGTCCAATGACGCCGGCGCCTTTGCCCATGACTTCACCGGAGAGCCGGTCGTCGACTTCGCTACGCCAAGGCGCGAAGAGGGTGTCTTGGGGGGGCCCCAGGGAATATGTGAGACCGAGTTGGACATGCGCTCGGGACTCCAGGTAGAGGGGGGAAGTTGGCCTACGTTGTTATTTGTAAATCCAACATGATTCGGCATCTGTGGGGTGTGGTAAAAGGGGGTGGCTCGAGGTCGTGGGATGTGCACGAAGTCATCGCCATCGTAGCTCTGCGGATAAGGAGCGACATAGGGACGCTGGCCGCCGAGATTACCAGACGCGTAGGGGCCATGGCCGTGGCCATAGCCAAAGAAGGAGTGGCTATCGTTGCCAGGGACGTTGTTGTACGGGTACCCACGGTCCTGAGCACCGCCTTGCAGGACACCAGGAGTGATGAAAGGGTCATTGTAAGCTGGGAACTTCTCCGAGTTCCTACCACCGCTGCCAACGCTGCCAATGCTAGGCGAGCGGCTCCCGTTGTTCACACGGTTGTCGCCCATGGCGGCGGAGGTGTTGTCTGCCACAAAGGCAGCATTGGGGTAGACCACCTTAGCAACAGGAGTAGGAACGGTATCGCTCTTCTTCTGCTCACACAGGGCGCAGTCACAAGGATGGGTGCACTTGGATACACAAGCATCCTGGTGCTGGTGCTGCCGAATGACCTCGCCTCGCATGCCGTCCTCGTTCTCGACAATATCCCAAGCCTTGTTGTCCTCATCGTCAACATTCCAAGCTGGATTCTCCTTCTCAGCGTTAGTGCTCTGCTCGTCAGGATACCCGTTTGACCCGCCGATGGAAAGACCAACGGCGTCCTTGCAGTCTTTCAAGTTGGGAATGAGTCTTGCCGATCGGCGAAAAAGCTCCGAGGAGATCCCCCAGCCACTGCCGCAAGCATCGCCAGCCGCCTTAGAGAGAGGGCGGACACTCGGCTTTTCGTATGTGCCCGCGTAGGAGCGAGATCTTTGGCTCACCTCATTCTTGGCACTGTCCTCGACGATGGAGCGGGGAGAGACATTGGCAGTATTGTTTGGCTCAACGAGCTCCTCGTGTCGTGTCTGGCGCTGGGATAGCGTGTTAGATCGTTGATCAGGCAGTGGTAGGATGTACTCCTTTGTCATGGGATGCTGTACATTAAAATAGAGAACGGCACCGTCGTAGATATTGGCGTACGCGCTGTCGGCGAGCTCGACCCAGGAAGTGCCCGGTCCAGGATTCTTCGCTTTATAAAGCACCACGACGCTGTAGACCGAACCGATGTTCGGAAATTGCTTCCGTGCCTCCTTGAGGAGGTCTTGGTACGTCGGAGGCATGGCGATCTCTCGCTTGCGAGAGCCGAAGCAGATCACAATGGTCTTCGTCATGGTTGCGGGTGGGTGGTCGGGCTGGTGGTCGGGCAGGTAATCGGTAGATGTGGTGGTGAGGTTTGTATGAGGCTGAAGAAAATTGTGTGTTCTGCAGTAGAGCACAGAAGGTTGAATAGAAGCGTGAAGACAAGACTCTGAGAAGTTGAGGTTGTGTGATTTCGCGAGCAGAGAGTGGTGAGATCGAAAAGGTCGAAGGTAGCTTCTCTGTTATGTACCTGTTGATGACGTATTGTTGAGAATCAACATTGATGTTCTGAAATATTGGTATCCAGAGGCTTTAAGAGCTCACGCGAAACCAGTCGAAGCCTTGCTGAATGAGCGCTTGGAAGAGATGAATGCTTGCGTGAATTCGACAATGGTCTGCGCGATAATTCTTAGAGCACACAAGCGAACTCAGTAGAATGAATCTCGCGATTCTTCAAGTGAACTGGTTGTTAATCCACGTGAACAATCGTCTAATTTGTCCCAAGGCCTATGCTTCCAGTACCTCCGAGATCATTAGCGAAGCCAAGAGAACAAGTTGGTCTAGTTCTATGTTATAGGACGACTTTGCCCTTGCAAAGAAGAGTTCGTCTAGTCTCCGAATCCGCAGGATTGCTGTTGATGGATACAACAGCCTTGTGGGCGTTGTGTCTTACTGTGCGCTCACAGTATTGCTGCTAGCAAAGACTTTAGTTGAAGGCTGAACAGCGCGACTTTGTAAGCAATGCGAGTCGAGGGAGTTCAGCACCAGGAAGAGACTGGAGAATTGGACACAGACTGACTGAATAGATTGGGTGCGGAAAGTATTATCCTTGTCTCTGCTGAGCACTGTGGGCTGAATGAAAGACGTGGTTCGCGGGATTGTTGTCATAGAGCTTGTTCACAAGAAAACTCCAGCTTTGTGAGAACGGCACTGCTCGAAATTCAACCCGCGAAGATGAGTATCCTAGTGAGTACTTTTGGTTCTTTTTTTTTATCTCTTCGAGTATCTCGGGAATTATGGTAAATGCGAAAATAATTGCTGCGTATTGCGACACTTCGTCAAAGCTCTGTTTTGTCAAGTTTTGTCAGTGCAGAACGCATCACCATTGTATGCAAGATTTGAACTTACTTGATGGATCGAGATGGGGTGGCTTCCCTCACAAGTTTTCCCAGGAAGGAGGCTAGAGAGTACCACCTCTGCGCAGATGAGATCCGTCTGACGGCAAGAGAGGATGGTAGTGTGGGGTGGTAAACACTTTGGTAACACTTTGATAGAGAAGGAGGCTCGGAACTAGGCAAGAAATAAGTTCCAAGCATCCGGCGAGGTGTCGGAAAAGAGTACCCCGAGGAGATCTTCAGTCGGAAGTCATGCCTGGAAGTAATAACCGAATGGTTTGCCAGAAGAGCTCAAGGGACGCAGTCTAGGGAGAGTGGATGTCGGACTATGGTATCACAACACTCGATTGGTGCAAATGAATTCGATGTTGTAGCAAAAACACAGATTCTCGGATATCAAAGGAAAGATTGATGGACAGTCCGGTAGACTGAAGTGCTAATGGTGATCTGTGGATAGTCGAGACAGGTTAATGTCCTGAGGCTATGACTTAGGCTAGATGAAAGCAAGCCAGGTCGACAGGAAGTGATGGCTGAGAGCAAGTTGTTGCTAGCCTCGTGGATTGGAACGTCAACTGCCTGGTGTTGTCTCTCAGAGATTGTGTGTGTTCATGTGAGAAGTGCCCCTTCCCGGATTGTCGTAGGAACAATCACGGATTGACGAAAGGCAGCTAAGGTGGAAGATTGCGACAAAGTGATGAGGGTGATGGCAGAGTCAATGAACTTCAAGAGTGGGTCTTTGAGAGCACGAAGACGAGTTGTAGTTGGCAATAAAGCGTGGAGGACAAGGGCAAGGTGGAGATTTGGGAAGGAACCAAAGTTAGAGCTTGAAGGCAAGACTAGGTGGGATGCGTGGGAAGCATGAGAACAGAAGTGGTTCTGACTGACCAGGTTGCGGAGGAAGAAATGGGTTGTATCAAAAGCTGAAGACGCTGAGTCTTGAAGCAGGCAAGAAGCAATGCATTCGACCATGAAGAGGTTGTACGTGGCTTTTTGCTGTACGGCTACTGCAAAACACAGTTCTCAAGGTCGCCACCATTCTTGTGTGTATGATCTGGTAAGACCGTTGAGGCCTACACAATGGCCTCTTGTGATGTAGTAGCTTCATGCCTGCCAATGGTAGCCTAAGTAACTATCACCTGTTTCTGATTTCCCCTGCTATTTTCTGTGGAAGGCATCTTGCTTGCGGCAACCTTGTGGTTGTCTTCAGGCCTAGGACGACTTTTGAGGCCCACAAGCTATCTCGTTCTAAGAATTGTCTTTCAATTTTATGCGAATCGTGGGGCATAGTTTTCATCTATGGTGCCCTAACAAAGCAATCACCATAATGTGCGACTTGGACACGGGCTTCCGGTAGGAGTGGTTCTTCTAGTCCGGATTGCTTGAGATGAAAGTACATAGGATAGACGTTGACAGTCTTGTCTTGTTGTCTCACTTGTTATCTGTAATTTAATGGTCTCCATACACATTGAACCTGAATCAACTTTACGCTGGCTGGATTGGCAGGTTGAAGAGTCTTCACAATCATTACCATATTTTGGAATCCATATTCTAGATGACGAGGTACCTCTGTAATTTTCATAGTTCTTTTCTTTTGCCTTTCTCCTTTTCTTTGGTGGCGGGGGAGGGGCAGCTGAAGCCTGGATAGCAGCTAGCCACTATGGAAGGATTCGGCCCAGTTCTCCGACTGATAAGGATCCACACTACGAACTTAGTAGGTAGGCAAGATTTGATCATTCATAGTGAGCACATGGATTCATCTTATTTGAATTCATATGGGTCCGCAAGACAAGGGTATTACATACGCTTTGTCTAGATCAAGCATAGATGCCACAAGCGTCGTGGCAAGATCCTCATATACCTTTTCATGATCTTTGACGAGAGTTCACCAACGTCCACTGATCTCCGGAAATATTCTGGGTGGCCGTGTAATCTTTGCTGCATACGATGAATATGGTATCATGTCTAAAAGCACGAACATAAAGAACTAGACAAATGCTATGCTATGTTACAACATGCTCGCCGCTGACTGCGATGTCATCCACACCCCCCTCATCATAACCATCTCTGTCCTCAGCGTCTAGAATTTCCCTTAACCGTTTCTTTACCCTGCTGTCCTGCTCCATCTCCTGCCACAAACCCAAATCCCAATCCTCCAGGTTCCCTTCCATCCAATCCGCGTTATTCTTACGCAGCCTTTTCCACCAGCCGCGTCCCCACCGCCACAGACCTAGGATTACCATCATGCGCTTGGTCATCTTGAAGCCTATCTCTAGCACAAACAATAAGGTCAACACAACAATCAGCGTGAGCCACCATCCTGGGTCGCGGCCGAATGTATCGAAGAAGCCGTTGCGGACGTCGTAGGGGCTAGGCTGCTCCGCATATATGCCGGAGAGGAAGGATTGCCAAGCCCACCAACCCGCGAAGGTGATGGCGAAGGCGGAGAGGATGATCGGGGATTTGTAGTGCGTCTCGATGATCCTATTTCTTAGATTAGTTGACATGCTTGTCATACTGATTTTGCATAGAGGGAATAGGCAATGAACTAGGCTCCTGCGCCCGAAAAGTAAGAACCGAGGGAGGGGGGCCTTCTGGTTGGCACTCACAGCAGCTTCCAGTTCGTCCAGATGATGCAAGCACTGAACACAAGATCCCCAAAAGCAAAAAGCCCGTCGTCCCTCAAACCTCCAAGCTGGCCAAGAATGCCATATCCGGCCCAGCAACCAAAGAATAACAACACGCCCTCAATGCCAGCCCACAGCATCCAGCCGATGTATCTCCTGAAATCGAGGGCCGCGCCTCTCTGGCCGTATACATAGAGCTCGGGAACCGCCAATAACGTGTCAGCCTTCAAATCCTGCTCCCATACTCCAGGAACGATCACACAGAGACTCGTGAACAAGACGTTCAGCACCGTCAAGCTCCAACTTTCGTACAGCGAGGTCCCAGTATATCCGGTCCACCTCGTAAAGATTTCTTGAGGTAGGTAGAAAAGCATCTCCTTCCAAAAGGTCCAAAGAACGAACTTGGCCGTGCGAACATAGTTCCATCGTCCATGGACCAATAAAAGGCGTTGGAGGAAGCGAAACTGGGAAATTGCATAATCGGCTACGCGAGCGGCTTGCAGCCCCTCGCGACCTGAAATGCCCACGCCCACGTGAGCCTCGGCAATCATTGCGAGATCGTTGGCACCGTCACCAATAGCAAGAGTGAGAGAAGGCGAAGTTACAGGACGGTGAGAAGTGGTTTTGCGCGTGGCACGCACAATAAAAGCCTTCTGAGCGGGCGACGCGCGGCAGCAGATCACGCTGTCGATGTGTGGAATCATCTGGAGGAGTAGGTCCTTCAGCTGTAGGTTTGTTGAATCGCCCGATTCGTTCTCGATAGAGGCTAGTGTGTGTCCGTCGATGACTACGACAGTGTGGTTGCTAGCTGCTGATTGTGATCCGCCTTCGGATATACGTAGGTCGTCAAGGACATCGAGCATCTGTGATTCGAGGTCGCCCTGGGTGGCATCGAGAATGTATACCTGGGACTCTGGGAGACAGATTTGCGCCGAGTGGGCGATATTGATTGCAGTCTCACGCTTATCGCCTGTGAGCATCCAGATCTTAATATTCGCCCGACGGAGCTTGTCGATCGTCTCAGGGACACCCTTCTGCAATTTATCCTCGATGGCAGAAGCACCCACGAGCTCCAAATTCTGTTCAATCAGGTCGCCGGCTTCTTCAATCCGAGTCTGTCTCTCAACGATACTCGTCTCAGCAGCGTGGAAAACTGTCTTCCAGGCTTGGTAGTCTGTCTCGGAGATATACTTGTGGGCGAAGAGAAGAGTACGCAAGCCTTCCGTCGCAAAATCATCGAGATGCTTGAACGAGCGCGTGAATATCATGGCCTCATCATTGATAGATGGGTCGTCCAGGAAGGTGAACTTGTCAGCCTGGCGACCGGCCGTTGACCGCGACCGAGGCGAGCGGGGAGTGAGGAAGGGTGTCACGTCGAGCGACATCCCCCTTGTGAGTGGCGGCCGCGAACGATCCTCTGCGTTGTGCACACTGTTGATCTCGAACGATTTACTCCTGCCAGAGATCGGGGGGCGAAGACTTGAAGCGCCTGCGTTTGGCCTGTTGACTCCAATACTGCGACGAATGGTCAGACTCGGCCTGCCGCCGAAGCTGTTGCGTGGTTCCTGCTGCAAACTTTTTCTCTGCAGTGCGCGCTCCATGTCCGCACTCTGTCGTACCTCTTGCGCTTTCTGCAGCGCGACTTGAGCCATTCTCAGACGCGGCAGAATCATGGAGTCAGCACCCTTGGAGATCAACCATATCCTGCCGTCGGGACATCGCAGAATGACGGTCATCCGTTTTCGCTTGCTGCTGAACTCGATTACATCGAGAATCTCGTACACCCTAGTTACCTCTGACCCATCTAGGTTGGAAATTTTTAGCGTGATCTGCTGGGAAGATCGCTGGATGACTGTGTATCCGAGTTCCTGCGCCGCTCTGACAAGGGCCAACTCATCCGGCGACGATGCTTGATATTCGATCTTCTCATCTCTGATCTCTGGTAGACAAGTATGACAAAGAGCCATAGCAAGAATATACTGCACCGCTTTTCGGGAGAATGCTGCTTGTGGTCGATAGCGAATAAATTCAACCAAGTCGTCGGTCGTAACCTCTGGCTGAGCATGACTTGCACGGGCAGTAGGTCTCCATTGGGATGATGACCGTCGGCCAGATGTTGGAGATTGAATTGTGTCGTCAGCCGCGCTTGGCAAGGTGAGGCTCTGCCGGGCCCCGAGATCGATCTCCAAGGACCGTGCTCGAAATGAGGCCTTCTCTTGGTTGGTCTCGCTGTCCGCTGGAGCGTCCTGCTCTGGGCATAGATCCATCTGGTGCAGCCATGCTGTGCCTGCAACGGTCATTTTCCTGAACTTCATCACATTCTCCGTCAAGGTGCCCGTCTTGTCAGAGAAGATGTATCCGATTTGGCCCAGGTTCTCCAGGATTGTATTTGTATTGCACCTTGCTGGTGTGTTGCTCGCCTCATCGAACATGCCCAGATCCCCATTCAACATCAACATCTGCCCAATCTTAACGATTTCCAGACTCACGTAGAGAGCTAGCGGTATAACGTTATTGAACATTATCGCATAGCCAATGATGATGTCTTGGGCTGGGACGCTGTCTCCGTCGAGGTACCACGCAATATTCTCGGTGGTTCCCTGCCACAAGACGTAGCCAATGGAGCAGCCCATCGTGAGACAGATAACATAGAAGACCAGACTCAGCACTACCCTGTTGTAGACTCTCTCGAGGGCCGGTCGTTTCGCACTGGGATGGTGATTGGCATTCATGCGAATCTTGCACTCCTCGCCGGTATTGATGACGATCCCGATCGCGCATGGCGTATTCCGAAGAGTACTGCCGCGGTAGACGACTTCGTTGAGAGTAAGAGGCACCGTTCTGTCGCCTAAGGTGACACGACCATCGAAGCTGTATAGATCCGCATTCGGATCTTCCACCACAAATTCTGCTTTGCAGGCCAGGAGCCCTGGAATTGTGCCGCACTTTCCGAATTCGGGTAGGACCTGCTTGCTCTTGAGGTTCGTCTCGCCATCCAGAGCCATCGTTTCCACGTAGGCGAGGCCATTCTCGCCATCGGCATGGAGCAATATGAGATCGGCGGGTATCTCTTCGTCTCTGCTCAGCCTGACCACATCCCCAACCCTGAGGTCCTTCCACGCCGCCCCTGTCCATTGGACACCATCAGAGATATCTGCATCGCCAGGCTCGCTTAGCCCGGTGCTCCCGAAGCGTGGGCCACTGATGAGTTTGTGGACCAGTTGCCCGGTGCGCCGGTGGTACTGAGCTCCTGAGCTGGGTGACCCATCAGCCCTGCGCAAAACCGTCACGGGCTGCGCGTTCTCGACCTTGTCCAATCGATGTCGCTTGTAGTCGTCATAGCCCTCCTTGATAATTGTCAATAGGACAAAGAACAACAGCGGCAGAATTGTGGTGACATTTCCCGTGGTGCTAATGCCGGGGATGGTCTGCGGGATGCCCACACAGAGGAAATAGAAGTTTCCCAGGCGGGAGAACTGAAACAGCAGCTGCTTGGGAAAGAAATCGAAAACATTGTACCGCGATGTGCGGATGGCGTTGGAGATGAAAGCGTGGCCTCGCCTCTCATCCACGAGCTGCGAAGTCTGCTGAGAATCCAGATCCAGGGGGATCCGGCGGCCGTCCCTGGACGGCGGCAGAGGCTTCTGGCGTAGAACGAGTTCGACGACGAGCTTCTGGTAGCAGCCCCGTGCCCAGGCCTCTACCTGCCGTCGTCGTGACTGTGCGGCTCTGTGGCCGCCATGCGCAGCGAATCTTTGGGCCCCATGGTGTGATTTTGGTGCTGCGGCGCGGATGCCTCGGCGCTTCTCGGAGATTGTGCCTTCATCTTGGACAGCATCTACGCCGTCGAGGCCGGTCATGGCGGGTTCGAGTGACAAAAGGGTGGCCAGCTCATGACTTCAACAGCCAGAAGGGAAGAGTTCCAGGGCGTGCTCTGCTGGGTTTACTCGTCGATCACGGCGATGCGGCGAAGCGCCTGACGATAAAAAAAGAAGCCGTTGTTCTGGGACTTCCAGTCCGTGTAATTTCTCGTTTTTATTACACCAGTTTCACGCACGGAGCACTGGCGAGCGAGCGACGAGGAGCGAAGAATCAGGTGCGCAATATTTACAAGAATAAAAATAACACGCAACAACGAGGAACGAGCGTCGGAGTTGGCAACCAAGAAAGAAAAAAAAGGCCCAGAAACCAAGGATACAACGTCAGGTCAGGAGCAACACGAGGAACCAAGAAGTTGGCTGCGTCTTGGCAGGGCTCCTTCCTCTTCCTACAAGTGGCCCAATCCAATCGTTCTTCCGGGATTAAGCCACATGCTCCCAGGCGTGCCAGGGTCTGGCAAGCCTGTCTGGCCCCTGCACGGCGTCCTGAAACCCTAACCCTCCCGACCTCCACGACCTCCATACGACGGCTTTCATCCTTTCCTGAGTCTAGTCGGTTCCCCGTGGACATGCCCACAGCTTGGCTGGCCTGGACATGGCCTAAATACAAATAATTGTCTTCACATCAGCGGGACGATCGAGTATGCTGCACGCGCGAACCAGGAGAACCCCAACCCCGGCCCCCGGCGAAATGCAAAACTAAGTACAGTATCCGCAAGCCGTCGTGAGACTGTACGCGGGACTTCGAAGTCTCTTTGTGACTGCAATCAACTCATCGAGGGTGGGTATTGCGGACCGTGAGCCACGATACTGTCGTGTCTCTTGTCTCTCCTCGTGGGAATATTGATGGGAATCGCTGGTAGCCTCGTGGCCCGAGACTACTCCTCCTGAGCAGCCTCATTCTGTGTCTTGCAAAGAGCGTCTTGTGAGAGCAAGCGTGTCTTCTACAACTGTCACAGCCTATCTATTCTCAAAATTATGCTCGAGCCGCGTCTCAAGCTCTTCTTGAAGACAGTCAAACTCGTAACTGGATCACTAACGAGTCCCTGGAAAAGTGGGCGCGTACAAGGCTACCGTCTACTAGTGTTAACGGCTGTTCTGGGGTCAGCGAGCTTTGGTTGCTACAGGCTTGGATAGTGAACGTGTTGCCGTCTCGATCTCGAATTTTTCCAACCTGAAGGACGTCTTCTTTAAGAGCTCGAGGCGACGATGAGTTCTCTCCCTGTACGACACAGTCCCTAAGCAGGCTCTGGTCTGACGCGTTTGATGGATGAGCTCGGCATTGGATCCTGTGTGCTGCTCTGCACTAGCGCGAATTCAACACTGATGATGAGGCCATATAATGTGTTCGGATCTTACTATCCTCCTTGCTTAGAGCTAAGACGGCCCTGGGAAGTTTCAAAGTCAAGTATCACATCACTGGTCATATGTTTCATCTGTGATATGGCTCCTTTCATATTCCATATTCCATATTCCATATTCCGGACGAACGGCTTCATAAACCTCACTGAAGGGCCCCGGGACTCTATCTAGACCTTTGCAAAGGGTGGAAAAGTGGGCATCGGGGTCCCCGACAGGAAAAACTGGTAGTCTGGTCTGTTGAGGCCAGAGACTGAAGGACACCTTTTCTATCACTCTGCGCAACGATTGGACCGACCTTCGCATAGCGACGAGACGTAGACAACTGGAGACGGCCGCGAAGAGAATTAAAAGAAGAAGAAGAAAAAAAAAAACAGGAATAACAGAGCGCCTGTCCAGTCTTGCAGTTTGGCAACAGAGGCCTACGCAAGGAGACAATAGGGGCCCGTGACGAAAGAAGAAGATCAATTGATTTTCCCAAACTACAAGAGGGGATGGCAGCTCTGGCTTGATAGTTCTCTGACTAGAGCCTAGAGTGTCACGGACCCTTGATGGAATCCCTAATGCCCCAGAATAGTAGCAGTTAAGGCCAGATCTGCCGAGTGAGATTCTACAAATTGGTCGTGATCGCGTCCCTTGACGGTCATTTGCACTGCGAGAGTTCCTGAGGTACGTGAATCAGCCTCAGCAGCTCCGGCTTCGGGGTTCCTGACTTCTGGGACTGAGCGGCCGCCGAACAGGTGTAGGACCTCGCGGAGCGCGCACGCCACCGGGAAGTTTCTGCCACACAGCGTTCTATGATCTTCAGTACCTTAAAATCAAGGCATCACACCCTAGATATTTGCCTTCTCAACATCGTCCGAAGGGTTTCGCCTACACTGACGAGCGTGGTCCTATGGGACGTAATTCTTTGTGAAGACAACCAGTGCGAAAACGCCAGCATGGAGATTACATGTCTATGCACACGGATATCCTTTTCGCTCTCCGAGGGGTGTGATCGTCTTGGGGAGGTCGACCTCAATAGGCTTAGGATGCTACCATGTACAAACGTACGGAAGTGCCCCTAGAGACGTTATCGTATAGGCACCTTGTGGTATCGGCGGATTCCAGTATCGGTACGGCGGCTCAAACGCCGGCACGATCCTTTGGGGACTATCTGAGGAAAAACCTGGGCGAAAGAATGCTCGAGGACTTGTTCTGATACCCGGCAACTTCGACTCTGAAGGAACGGGAGATGTAGAAGCGCTAAGCTTGGAAGTCGAAGATGAGTCTGTCAATGGAAGTCCGCATGCACCTAGGGAAGCTAGTGATTTTGGCAGAGCTCACAACCGTTACAGTGGAATTCAATCCGGTTATCATGTCCTGACACGAGATGATAAACCTCCTAACAGCACAGATCTAGGCTAGTCCCATTGTTTGCTCTGCACTGCGCACTAGGCTTCCTGTTGCTATGTTGTCGTAATAGTAAACATCACAATCACAAGTCAATATGCCAGAAGGGCAAAATGCATGTGAAGACTCACCACTCAGCTGGAATGAACCTGATCGAGGTTCTATCTCCGGGATCATGGAGCCGCTGATCTACAACCGCAATCATGTTTGAGACATGCAAATAGAGACAGGAATGCCGCCCTAGCCTGCTCAGTGGTGCACGTACACAACGCTGCGCAAGGGAGACTTGGCATTGCTATTCACAACATCAGAAAATAAATATTTGCCATCCACACTGTAGTTCTCTACTTCGGTCTACCTGTCCTGGTCCAACCTACTCAGCCTTGTACTCGACGGCAGTATGAATCTCGACATCTACTGGATCACGCTTCTGACGCTCCTCCCCACGGTCATCCTCCTCACAAGCCGCAGCCTCTTTCTTAAACCTCTCGCATCCATTCTCGGGCTATGGAGGCGCCTCGGACAGCGGAAGTCGGTTCACCAGCCCTGCGGAAAGCCCGGCCCAAGCAGCGCCCTCCTCCCCGAGAATGAAACCACAACAGCTCCACCACCATCCCCCCCGGGCTCGAAACACCGGGAGGCAGCGAAGTTCCACCAGACATTCCTCCCCATCTACCTTCTTGTGATGTCTTCCGAATGGCTCTCCGGGCCCTACCTCTACCCCCTGCTCCGTGACGACCGCGCCCTGCCCGAGTCCACCGTCTGCGCGCTCTACGCGACGGCGTATACCTCCGCCGCCGTCTCCGCCCTGGTCACAGGCTTCCTCGCCGATCGCTACGGGCGGCGGAAGGCTTGCCTTGCGGAGTGCGTGATCCACTCCGCGGCGTGTCTGACGGTGATCTTCGGCGGAGACAGCCTGCCTGTTCTGTTTCTGGGGCGCGTCCTGGCGGGCACGGCGCTCACGCTGTTGTGGACCGTGTTCGAGAGCTGGATGGTGACGGAATGGAATGCCAGGGGGCTTGACGGCGAGGATGGGGTTGGTGGAGGTGGGATGAGCAGGATGTTCGGGTTGATGACGACGGCGAACTGTATGACTGCCATAGTCGGTGGAGTTGTGGGACATTGCATGGTTTCTATATCTGGCTCTAAGGTGTGGCCTTTTGTTACTGGAATTGTGAGTATTTAGATAGGGTTGACTGAATTGGGTTTGCGGCTAATGGTCGGTGATAGGCTTTGGAAGGCGTTGCGGCGATGTTGATGCTGAGAAACATGGTGAGTGTATCTCCGTGAGGCGAGAAACATCATTGCTGACGATGCCCCGCAGAACGAGAATTACGGGGTCAAGCGCGAAGATAGAGACGACGGCATAGGATCAGCACCAGAAATTACCGGACGTGGACGCCTCGGTGGTGAGTCCTCACGGGCAGTGCGTTTTCTCTCGAACCATACTGACAGATGTCCCTCCAGACGGCCGCATCTGGGCCCTGACTCTTGTGACCTGCTGCTTCGAAGGGACCAATTTCGTCGTAATTTTCTTCTGGCCCAGCGTCCTCCAAGACGCCCACAGCCCGGCCCCGGACCCCGGGGCTGAGGGCTACGACCTCCAGCTCCACGACGTCCCCTACGGCGTCGTTTTCGCCTCCTTCATGGCCGCCATGATCCTCGGCGCGCTGCTCTTTAACGCCTACTTCGGTTCAGGCGTGTCCCAGCAGCTCGGGGGTAGCGCAGCGAGGTCGCCCGTCTGCCTGCTCCTCAGCGCCGTGGTCGCTGCCGGGCTGAGCCTGCTCTGCTTGAGCGCGCTGAGGGGCGAGCTCGCGCAGTTCTGCACCTTCCTAGTGTTCGAAGTCGCGAACGGCGTGTATATACCTAGCATGGCGTACATACGCGGCTTAGTGGTTGACGACAAGAGCCGTACCGGCTTGTATGGGCTGATGAAGGTCCCGTTGTTCGTGTTCGTCATACTGGCGCTGGAGATCACGGCGGAAGGTGAGCACCAGATTCCTTCGTAGGTGATGATTTGTTGGCATGGCACTGACGTTCCTGGTGCAGACAACAGCTCGAGACGGTCCATCTTTGCGTCGGCGTCCTTCTGCCTCCTGCTTGCGGTAGTCGCACTGGTTCTCGGGTTCCTAGAGACCCTGAGACCTCCAAAAGCGGCCTCCAAGTTCGCACAAGAGGCTTCGGGGGCATTTGTAGGCGCTCCGCTCATAGGTCACGAGGAGATGCCCAAGGTCGTTGTAGTAGAGGCTGTGGATGAGAAGCCCGAACGTAATGTAGGATGAGAGAGACAGTAGGACATCTAAGGGGTATAATTTCGTCCGAATGACCTGATTTGCGCTTCCGGGAGACGAGAGCACCACCGCGATCGCCTATCTACCGTCAGCGATTTGCTCTTCCTCATCCGACCATTCCCCATTCTCCTCGGCTTCTTCGTTCGTCTTGGCCTCCGCATCCCCCTCCAGACCCTCGCTGTCAAATTCGTCCTCGTCCATGTAGTCGTAGGCATCACTGCCCAGATCATCGAGGTCCATCTCGTCTTCGCCTTCATCGGACGCCTCGCCGCCCTTGCTGCCCCTCTTCGCCTTCTTCGCAGCCTTTTTCTTCTCCACGTTCTCCCGCTGCTGTTTTTTCCTCGCCTCCTTCTCCTGCCGCCTCTTCTCCCACAGCTTCTCCAGCTCCCGGATCTCCTCCTTCGACTTGTGGATGTATTCGTGCCACATGACCTTGCCGGCACACATGCCCTCCTCGACCTTGGTGAGCCGCAGCTTCATGCGCGGCCCCAGCTCGACGAGCTTGACAGCCCGCCTCTCCACCTTGTCGTGGCCGTTCGCCTCTGTTCCTTCGTCGTCATCACTGCCCTCCTCCTCGGCGGCAGCAGGGCGGCCCCTGGGCGCAACCTTCCTCCGTCCCGTGGTGTCCACGACCTCTACTTCGGCATCGGTATCGGCCTCACTCCCGCTCGTGCCGTCCGTAGTGTATCCATCGCCGTTCTCGCCGCCAATCATGTAATCCGCAATATCCTGCAGCTTGCTCAGGTTCGGCAGCTTGCCCTTCCTGCTCTTGCTGTTCATCAGCCGCTCCGCCGCGTTCAGCCTCTTGACGGCTTTTGAAACACCTGTGACTTTCGTCGTTATGGCGTAGTGCCGGAAGTTCAGCACGTAAGAGTCGTCATTTTTCGAAGAGCGTTCACGGTTGACAAGGAGGACGCGGCGGATGGATTTCAGGGGGGCAATCTGCGGGTTGATTGGGGGGAAGAGGCCGTGGAAGACGGACGTGACGAGGGTCTCGAGGTGGCGAGGGACCTTGTCGGAGGCCTTGCCGGCTTCACTGGTCATCTGGTTCATGACGAGCTGCAGGGCCGTCAGCATCTCGGGGGCGCCCAGATTCGCACAGGAGGCACAGAAGAAAGACCTACCAGGGGCGGGGTGATATACTCCTTGCCACCCCCCTTCGGGTGCCGCTGCGCCCGCCTCACGTCCTTGGCGAGCGAGTACTTCTCGACGCGGAAGTGCAGCGTCGGGCCCTGCGGCGTGGTGCAGACCCGGAGGTTCGTGTTGCCCGTCTCGCTCCTCGAGAACAGCAGCAGGTGGGTGACGCCGAGGGGCCCACACATGGTCACGTAGTCGCGCAGCCTGTTCGCCTTCCTCTCCTTGAGCCTGCTCGCCGTGCCGGGCTCCATGACCCGCCGCACGTCCGTGGCCAGCTGGGAGATGCTCGAGCCGACCTCGCCGGCGCCGATGCGGATCACCATGCTCTTGGGGTTGTTCGGGTCGAGCTTCCCGGGGCCAGACGCCGCGCCCGACTTGCTGTTCGGGTTGGCAGCTGCATGGGTACGCTTCTTGGTGCGTCGCTTGGCCATGGTCGCTGCTGGTGAAGTGGTGTGTATATCTGGGGGTGGGGGTGGGAAGATTGGCGTGTCTTCCCTTGGGCACGTTTGCGAGAGTTTGGTTCTCGGCGGCGCTCTGCGTGCTGCACAGTTAGCATCTGAACTCAGTCCATCGAAAAATTTAGGGTGGGGCCGCGATAAACTAGGCGATCTGCAGGCCGATAAGCACCCTCGACAGTGGGCACCCCTGGCGAGCCTGGCATCCCTGCCAAATTTCTTGCTTGGCCCGTAGTGCTCTCTCAGGCGTCTCCACCAAAAAGTTCGCCGGCTGTTTGCGACAGCCTTCCTCTCCTCCTCGGCAGCAACGCAGCAGTAAACACCTTCGATCTCGACCAGCAATATGAGCGGCAAGGTTGCGAAACGTCAGAAGATCACGCACGGCTCTGAAGGGCCCTCTGCACCATCGATAGCCAAAGCCAAAGCCAAGGCCAAGGCCAAGGCCGAGATCGCAGAGGAGGACGCAGCATCATCCTCTGAAGATGCCGGCAGTTCGCAGGATGAGCAGACGGAGCCCGCAGTCGATGGGGCGCAGAAGACTTTTAAGGACCTGGTACGGTGAACCGTCTTCAGAAAGCACGGTGACAGCTCCTAACAAGACGTGACAGGGCGTCGTGGACACACTGGCCGAAGCATGCGCGGCATTGAAGTACGAGCGACCGACACAGATCCAAGCCGAGTCTATACCAGTCGCGCTCCAGGGCAGAGACATCGTCGGCCTCGCAGAGACTGGTTCCGGAAAGACGGCCGCATTCGCGCTGCCCATCCTGCAGGCACTCCTCGACAAGCCGCAGCCCCTGTTCTCTCTCGTCCTCGCCCCGACCCGTGAGCTCGCCTTCCAGATCGGCAAGACGTTCGAGGCGCTGGGCGCAATAATATCTCTACGAGTCTGCACGATCGTGGGAGGCATGGAGTTCACACCGCAGCAGATAGCGCTGGCCAAGAAGCCACACGTCGTCGTCGCGACACCCGGCCGGATTTTAGATCACCTGGAACGCACCAAGGGGTTCAGCTTCCGCGCCCTGAAGTATCTCGTGCTGGATGAGGCGGACAGGCTGCTTGAGCTGGAGTTTGGCCCAGTCATCGAAGTGAGTGTCTGAAGGGTGCTTCATGCTACGTTGCGGCTGACAAGAAACCAGAAAATCCTGAAGTTCCTCCCGCGAGAGCGAAACACTTTCCTTTTCAGCGCGACGATGAGTTCGAAGGTCGAGAGCTTACAGCGAGCATCCCTTCGCGATCCTGTCCGGATCAGCGTCAAGGCCAGCAAATACCAGACCGTCAAGACGCTGATACAGAATTACATTTTTATACCTCTTGTCCACAAGGACACCTACCTGATCTGGCTCCTGGCGAACGAGTTCAGCGGCCAGTCGTGTGTCATCTTCACGAGGACTGTTAACGAGACACAGCGTCTTGCCATCCTTCTCCGGACTCTTGGGCTGGGCGCAATCCCCTTGCACGGGCAGCTCAGCCAGTCCAACCGGCTGGGTGCGCTGAACAAATTCAAGGCAGGGAGCCGCGACATTCTCGTGGCGACGGATGTTGCAGCGCGCGGTCTGGATATTCCAAACGTCGATGTAAGCCGACCTGAACCCTCAGCCTTGCTTGCTCCTGCGCCCACGTCACTGACGCCAAGCAGCTTGTTGTGAATTACGATTTACCTGGTGACAGCAAGACGTACGTCCACAGAGTCGGACGGACGGCACGTGCGGGCAAGAGCGGCCGCGCTGTCAACATCGTGACACAGGTAAGCTCTTCAGATGCCGACCGTTGAGTAGTTGGGTCAGCCGCTAAAAATACTCTAGTATGACGTTGAGATCTTCCAACGGATTGAAGCAGCGCTGGGGGAGAAGCAGAAGGAGTACCCCACAGACAAAGAGGAGGTCTTTGTGTTCAAAGCACGTGTCGAGGAGGCACAGAGGCACGCAAAAATCGAGATGAAAAACCTCCACCAAGACAGGGGAAAGAAGGGCGCGGTGCTCAAGGGGAGGCCGAGAAACGGCAAGCGCAGTCGCGATAACATGGACGCTGAAGAGGGCTAGTCGACCTATACCGACAAGATGACGGGCCATGAAGACACATTCTGCACTTTGGATCCTACAGGTATCGATCTTCAAGGAGCTTATACCCCGAAAGTGAACTTTATCAGAGCTGCCTACGCCAGCGCCTATCTCGTCGTGGGTGGTCAATGCAATAGGCAAACTTGCCTTCACAAGAGTTTGGGGGCCACCGCCCATCGAAGTCGACCCTCTGCTGCCCCTTAGGGCTGTTGCAAGTCCGCCACGCTAATCTACCTTCATCATCACATCTCACATGTCTCCTCGATTGCTCAGCCCTGTACATACTCTGGCCGTGGCACACAAGAAGCACCGCCAATATGCATCAATCGAATAGATGTAACCCAAGATCCCATTAGGCAGGTCACAGATTAGGTCATCGGTCCAGAGTCTGCCACGCCCGACTGCAGTTGGGATGAACGGCGGGGTTGCAGCTTGATGCAGTGTTTCCCACGCTGCAGGCCAGGCTGGCGACAGCCACCCACACCCTCTGCTACCCTTCAAGCCCGGAAGTCCCCAACCTTCGGCGATGCACCTGCAATCAACGACACTATCCTTTTTTCCTTAGCCCCATGGTCCGAGCCTGCTGAAATGTGACGTGCAGCTGCCTGCTGTCCGCCGTCCGCCGCCCGCCAGGCGTTGACGCCGCTGGTTCCGCCCAGGTCAGCTAGTTCAGCCCGGCGCTGTGGCGCAGGCGCAAACAAAGGACAGCAGAGAGCTTAGTGTTTCATTATGCATTCGGACTCGTGAAGACACAATGAGACGATCGCACGCTCGATGAGACCAGGCGCGGCCATGATAAAGCGCAATAATCGTCGCGACACAGCTCTGGGTTGTTGGGGGGGGGGGTTGCCTTGTGCATGGGAAACAGGCCATTTACGTAGGAATATATGCATTACTATGCTTCCTAATGTCATGGATTGCCACATCTAACATACCGAGATGGATCAGCTTGGTTGGGGGCGCAGCACTACATGGGACTTCTGAGATGGTGTCCACGTCGGGCAGCCCTTTTTGCTGTCAGCACTACTGCGCAATTTCGAGCATGTGTCTGGCTGGGATTTGGGGACTATACTCTCTCTGCATGGCTTGTTGATATTCTTGGATCAACCTTAGTATGGCGTATGACAGGTGATGCTGAGGATGGGCTCCTCTGCTCACCAGCTTACTCTGATGAATAGAAATATGATTTCTCATCTGAGCCCCTGGACTGGATGCTCCTTGACATCTTCCTCATGGCGACCCTCAGAATCTCAGCTTCATTCTCTCTACAGAGTGCGATTGTATCCGAACAGCACTGCCGATACTCTTCACCCTCATAGAGAATAAAGTTTTCATCATTTCACACTCCAGGCATTCTACGTCCTCAAGCCATCAAGATGTCATCAGCCTCACTCCCTCTCAAGGTCACCCTCGGCCTTGTGATGGTTGCCTCCGCGATCGAGCTCTCCTTCATATCCACGACCGTCGCCTACCTCGTCCAGATCAACAAACAGCACCTGGTCGCAACCGATCCCGTCGTCGGGGGAACCGTCAGCGTCCCGAGCCTCCCCGCCAACCTCTCCGTGAACCAGGGCCACACCTCCAACGGCGCCGCGGGGACGGGCCTGATCGTGATCGGCTTCGTGGGGCTCCTCGCCCTCTTCCTGCGCGGCCGCCCGGGCTACCACGCCCGGTCCGCCGGCGGGCTCTTCAGCCGGGCCTGGTACCGCCTCTGGCTCGCCCTCAACGTCCCCGCGCTGCTCCTCACGCTGGGCGCGCTCGCGTACGTCTTTGCTGTGACGAACCGGCACGCCGGGCAGAGCATCGATGACACCGTCCTCCCGGATCTAGTGCCGGGGATCAAGTACCCCCTGTTGGAGTGGACGCCGCAGGGGTGGTTCCAGGCGCTGCTCAAGTTGGACCTCGTCCCGGGCGACGTGGACATCGGTGCGATCAGGAGTCACCTCAAGATCGCCAGGGGGTGGCAGTACAACCTGATTCCGTTCTTCATCGTGCAGCTGGCCGAGACGGTATTTGCGCTTCTGGATGCGAGGCGGAGGCGGAGAGAAGATGCCCAATATGAGCATGCTGCGGGTGAGAAACACATGGGTTATGGAGGGAAATGAGTGTACATAGTGCGCATTTCACAATGAGGAAATTCCAGACTGTAGTCTTTTCGAATCGACCTCCATACCTCCACCCGTCTTGTGCTGTCTGTCTGGGCGTGCTTGTCCGACATCCCAAGCCATTTTGAGAGAAGAGCTTCACCCAAAGACACACCAACCTTACCCAAAATCATACTTCATATATGCCCCTTTGCGTGTTAGCCGACGTTGATCTGATCTCGGTCTTGGCACAGAGACTCTGCGAGCTACGTTGGGATATTTTTTTGCAGCTTATCTATAATTAACCTTCAGACTGAAATGGTTGGAAGAGGGGAGATTCCTACGACAAATCCCATCAGCAGGCGATCAAGATGGAGCTCACCCGATTCTCGACAACATTAATTCGTACGAGGTTGGCGTTGTGGATGCTAATTATTGCGTCGGCACTTTTGCCGCCACTAAGAGGTACACGTCTGACAAGTTCCGTGAAGGCTGAACGGTACAGCTCGTGTATCCGAACCGTCCTATTCTGCTCCATCCGGACAGTTCAAACCTCATGCGGATAGGCCAACGGCATGTGGCCAATTCAGATCATTGGTCATCTCATCCTCACCAAGGGAGAACCCTGGAGTTTTCGCCACCAGGTCAGCACAGTCACATTCGACTGGAATAGCTAGCTCGCGGTCTAACACTCAGCTTCGATCAAATGAGCAGGGTGACTGGAGCATGAAGACTTTGAGATTGCTCAGGGCTATTGTCTCACTCTCACTCACAACTTCTTGGCTACCAGGGGCAGCGTCGTTTCAGGGGCTAATGGGCTATTCTCCTGCTCTGGAATCTGCAACCCTCTATACGAAAGCGTCGGAGATATTGTCTGTGGAAATAAGACGACTATATTTGTTACTAGTGGAGCCATACGTACCCTTACAAAGCCGAGTCCGAGTTAAACTTTATGTTGCCGGATAGCCTGAAGGGGACAGAAACGACGGTTTATTTAATCTGTCCCCTTTATAAACCTCGAAGTATTCTTTCACACAGCCATTGGGAATCGAGGTTCCTCGAATAAGCATGACTGATAAGCGTGGTAAACTCAAGAACTAAAGAATGTACTCGAGATCCAGTGATCCAGAAGCTGGTGATAGAAGTACTCGATTATTCTTGGTGTTTCATCGTCCCGTTGGTTGTGATCTTGCGCATATCCTCTTCGTCAATCCTACCAGTCTTCGAGATATGTCTAATGAGGCCATCCTCGCCGCCCTCGTGCACGGCATGACCTTTGCCAATGATGAGGAACGAGTCCCTCAACAAAAATTCGTAGTACGCGGTAGCGAACAGAGTAGCGGGGATATTGACCAGGATTGCGATGGGCGAGTAGTTCATGTACGTGAATGCCTCGCGCCCATAGAATATCGCGGCCACAATCCTTGTCCCCAAGTCTCTTGCCAGATTTGTTGAGATGGTCACGTCTCCGAAGCCCCAAGCCATGTTACCGTAGGCGAGCCCGATGATGAATGGCGCAGCCGCGGGCGTTACGAATGGCTGGATACAGGTCAGCAAAAAGGCTTCAAGGCAAGGGGAGACGCAGGATCAGAATGAAAACCACGGCGTGTTGTCTCGAGTTGCTAGTGTTGATGGACGCCTGCCTATATGGGCCATTTGATGAAGTAAATCACCAGAGGTTGCACAGCCACTTACATTTGCCGGGTCCAAACAAGACCAGATGACGATGGCGATGAATGAGTCCACAAAGAACTCTATCATGACGAGATAGCCAAGGTTGGTTTGTTCCGTGCTCGGAAAAGAGCATAATATTGCAGCGGGTGCGGCATTCGCAACGAGTGGTCTGCCCAAAGCGATGAATTCCTGGTTTAAAGCCTGGATCTCAGGCCAATACATGCCCTTGAAGCTTGTGTCTCAGCAGACAGCTTCTATGCAACGTTGGTACCGGAAGAGAACTGGCTCAGTAACATACCATGACCAGCATACCAGCCATGAACGCGCCAAATATCTGGCTAAAGATGAAATATGGAACCTTTTTCCAAGGGAAGCCTTGCCAAAGCGCTAGGGCGATCGTGATGGCCGGATTGAAATGACCACCAGAGGTCGAGGCACAGATAATGATGGCGAAAGAGATTCCAATTGCACTGCCCAGCTGTTAGAATATTGTCTGCTGTCATGAGACCCAACTACTCGGAGGGATGTTCTCCATAAGGTACTTACAAGGCCCATCCGATTTGAAACAAGCTGGAGAATGCCGACGCTCCGATAGGGCTCGTAGCGTTCAACGTCAAGTTGGCGATCGAGGCAATGCCCGGAAAGACATAGAAGAATACACCTGTGGCTTCGGCCATGCATTCTCGCAACCACCGCGGCCGGGCATGCTCGAAGTCGAGTTTACGCTGTGAGACCGGTTTCGCCGCGACAACCGTACGGCTAACATGCCGTTGGATGGCCTCGGTGACACCGAGTTCTAGGTCGTTTGTCCGGAGACGATTCAAGTTGGACATCGTAAGAGGACAAAGGTGCGCTGAGAAGAAACGAGCCCCAGTGAGGATCTTGATTTTTGGTATGGACGAGGAGGCAAATCTTGGTGAATCTAGCCGCGGAGCGTCTGTGGGATCGCAACAACAAAAGCAACAACACTCAATACCGAGGTAGCGAGACGTGCATGCAATATTAAAAGCAGACCCAGACTGTAGCTTCCCCGTCACACCCCTCGTGCTTACCGTGTAGTCGGCGCCACTGATCCCACCCCATGCAAAAGTACTAGGCCTTCGGCAGCAGACTGGTTAGGATGAGGTAGGAGTTACATTGGAGGGGTTACACACTACGCTGTCCTCCCTACGTCCTCGCCTGCGTCCTCGAGGCTTCCCACGGAGTTGCATGAGGCAACATGGACTCAGGCTTCGTCTACAAGGAATCATTGGCAAGCTTGAGAAGCCGCTAGAAGAAGGAGCGTGCGATCCGGTGCTGAATGTCTGGTTGACGCTACCGTGTACGATAGGACACCCAACAAAGGGAGCCAGGATAAATCCCAGGGTAAGTTTGCGGGGAGAGAGTCCCGGTCTGGGGAAAGCTCTGCTAGTGATGCAAGAGGCGAGGGCGAAATGTCAAAAATGACTAGCGATTGTATTTGTGTCTCCGCCTAAGCATATTTGCGTCGATTTAGGGGCTGTACTAATACTAGCGGGGCGAGGGCTTCAGACCATATTATGCACCTGGCTAGCCATACTTGCCGAGGCATGTTCAAGCTGTTGGCACACGACGCCATCTTCGCTGGCTTGATGCGACCAGAGATAACTAGGCCCAGACGCATTAGGCATGTTTTGCGAAGCCATCTGCCCTGGCGATCCGATTGCAATTACCTTCGTGAACGAGTCCGTTCAGCCCCCCCCTCCCTGGGCGTACGACGGCCTTACCGGACTGACCCTCTAGAATCCGATACTCCCTCCTAGACGTTATTGTCGCGCTCATCGAAGCGGCTGTCCCTCCGGCCGCCCAGCTTTTCCATGGCGGCCATTCGTATCAGCCTTTCGAACCTATTCTGGTCGAAGGGCTTCGTAAAGGCATTCGCGATATTGCCATTCGTCGGGATGTATTCGAATTCCAGCTTTCCCTTGGGCAATTTCTTGCTTTCCTTACTGAAGGCCTTACCCGACTGACTCCCTGGAGTCCTATACCCATTCATCCGGTAGTGCTGTTCTCGCAGTTTGCTCTAACGCCGGCCGTTATTGCCGGACAACATTATCCCACGTCGCTTAAAGAGGGTGCATCTATCACTGACGTTGAGACTCGACCCCGCTCCCCGCGTTCCGTCCGATGAAACTTTGTCCTGAATTCTTCGGCACACTATCACCATCTAGTTCAGCAAGCTTCAACAAGCCTCTTCCCCTCGTCTTTGCAAACGGTCTCACGCTTGTCCACTATGGCAGAGAAAACTCTGCCGCCGAAACTCAAGGAGAGCCTGGCTCATTCTCTCTGCGAATTCCGACAGCTCGGGAAGAGTGGTCTGCGCGTTTCCGTCCCGATATTTGGCTGCATGAGCTTTGGGGACCCTAGAACGCTACCGTGGGCCATAGGAGAAGACGAGGTAAGGATAGTCCCGGATGAGTCCCTCGCCTGTTGAAGCGCCATGGTCTTTTCTGACCTCTTCATCTTTGTCCTTCAAAAGGCAATTCCCCTCTTAAAGGCAGCCTACGACAAAGGGCTCACGAGCTGGGACACGGCAAATGTCTACTCCAACGGCGTTAGTGAGGAGATCATCGGCAAGGCCATAAAGAAATATGAGCTCCCTCGCCACAAGCTGGTTATCATGACTAAGTGCTATGGTGCCGTGTCCGAGGACCCAGAGGGCCGGTACGTCGTGTTGAGAGAGTCCTATCAAGCCTCCAAGGACTACCAGAACCAATTTGGTCTGGGCCGCCTGGCCATCTTCAACCAAGTTGAGGCATCGCTGAAGCGTCTGGATACGCCGTACATCGACTTGCTGCAGATACACCGTTTCGACGAGACAGTCCCTATCGAGGAGACCATGGAGGCGCTGCACGATCTTGTGAAATCCGGCAAGGTCCGATATATCGGGGCGTCGAGCATGTGGACCTTCCAATTCGCGCAGATGCAGTTCGTCGCCGAGAAGAACGGCTGGACGAAGTTCGTCTCCATGCAGAACCACTACAACCTCCTCTACCGTGAGGAAGAGCGCGAGATGAATCGCTTCTGTAACGCCACTGGGGTCGGGCTCATTCCATGGGCGCCTCTGTGCCGCGGCCACCTCGCGCGCCCGCCGTCCGAGTTCGGCACTACTCCCAGATCCGAAGGTGAAAAGCAGAGCAGCCCGGGGAGTCACGGGACGGTGGAGCCCGACCTGACCATCATCAAAAGAGTCATTGAAATTGCAGACAAGAAGGGCTGGCCCATGGCCCACGTGGCTCTAGCATGGATCAATAAGAGAGTCGTCAGCCCCATCATCGGCTTCAGCAAGCAGGAAAGGATCGAACAGGCTATCTCGGCCCGGGGCAAGGTCCTTACCGAGGAAGAGGAGAAGTACCTGGAAGAGCTGTACGAACCCAAGAAGATCCAGGGCCACGCGTAAAGTTTCGAAATGTAAGGCGAAACTGAAACACTCTGGCCTGATAAAGTTTCTTGGTTCATAGAATTCAAAAAGACACGAATTTAGTATAGCAGAATACACATCAGTAAGAGGAGTCGTAGTAGTCAATTCTTTCTTGTCTGCCAAGACGACTGGTGGAACTCACTGTCGTCCGTTGATTTTGCCAGAGATTATATCTTCCAAACAATCGAGAAGCCGAGAAACCCAAGGCCGAAACGGAGAGAGTAGGGAATAGAGGCAAAAGGAAGAAAGAAAAGAAAATTAAGAATAGATTGTCTGTAGTGTCGAAGCCGGAGGAGAGGAAAACAAATAGGTTATCCCGCCCCACCGATCCCGTCCCCTCTCCATTATCCTCTTTCTTTGCTTCTTTTCTCCCTTCTTTTTCCTTCAAGAAGCTGATGCACCACAAGCTGGGCTTCGGCGACACTGGGTGTAGACCGCTTCATCAGTGAACCCTACGGCGGTCAACCCCTGATACTATCGAGCCGCGTGAAAGCCCGATCTCGTCACATTCCCAGGCCATCGTCACAATAATCACTTGTATCCATTGGTACACAAGAACAACAATTGATTCTATACATTGTAAGGAGCATCACACCGGAGTTCGGGACTTCAAATATTAAATCCCTGTATCTTGCTTGAGGTTTCCCCTCCTTCTTCCTGCATCCAAAGATAACCCTTACTCATCATCTTCGCCATTATCTTGTGTCCCGTCGTCTGTTGGTGGTCTATTCCTTCTCGGTATCACCCGGAAATCCACGAGATCAGGTGCCCACCGCACAGCTGGCTTCTTCAACTTAGGGCCTGAGCCCCTCTTCCTCGGCCTCAGCCGTCTCTTCATAGGCGCCTCTTCCTCCTCTGCTTGTTCTCGACTCTGGCTCGCTTCTTCCAGGCGACGCCTGAGGGCTGGTCTCGGTTGCTCTATGGGGGTTATCACCTGCTCAGGCATCGGTGTCGTTCCGTAGGTTTGTCGTAGCTCTTCAACGTAAAAGTTAAAGATCCGACGTGCATCTAGAACTATGTAATTAGACATGGACAAAAAAATTTTAAAATTGAAACTAGTGTCGTACTTACCACTTTCCTCGCCCAATACGATCATATCGGCTACCCCAGTGAGGGGAGTGACCAGTTGGTCCTTGCCACCTGATAGTCGTGCTACCCAGTCGCGGTACTGCATCGTCCGCGAGGCGACCCGATGCGCCCAAGTCTGAGGAGCCCGGGAGCCATATTTCTTAGAGAACCAGGTCTCCCTTCCGCTGAAAGCCATTCTCGTCTCGATGAGGAGGTCCCGAATCGCCTAGAAACGGGAACCCTTCTCTATCGAGTCATCGACATCAGGCCAATCGCCATGAACAAGGCCATGTACGAAGTCGCGAACCTGGTTGACCTCCGTAAGACTGACGGCTTGCGTGTCGCCGCCGCGGACTTCGCGGATCACCATCGTCCAGAAAAGCACATCAAAGCGCTCTCTTAGGCGCTTGGAGGCGGCACCTGCCCCCTCGCAATCGAGGTGTAGCTCTGAAAAGTGGCCAACGAGACGGAGAAATCTGAGCAGATTGTTGGTGACGACGTAGGATGGGCGTGTGAGTATGTCGATGAGCAGCTGGCCTTCGATCTTGAGATTCTGGATAAATGCATGGTCTTTCTCGGTGCGATGAAGCCTTGCAAGGGCATATCGTATTCGAGGGACCTCGTCTGCCATCTTTCCTGCTGGGGTGATATTAATGTTTGGTAGCCGAAGTCTCTGCGTTGTATCATCGCACGAATATGAAGTGCTAAATTTTTAGTGGCGTATGAACTAAAAATTTAGAAGGGAGACAGAGATGTATATACGGGCATTGAACAGGAAATTTATAATAATTAGCACGTTCACGTGTTTACGCGTATCTGGGCACGCCACGCGCTTAGCAGCTGTGTGCCATTACAAGCACGAATTTAGTCAAAACAAAGACAAAGGAAAATGTCCATGGCCTGGTGAGGGCCAATAAAAGTCATTGATAGTCCGTAAATAATAAGCTTAAGGATATTGAAATACCGAGAAGTGCAAAAATGGAACCAATGCTCCTAGAAGCTAGGATTGAACGTACAGCCGCCTATGTGGAACTCTTGCAGCCCAGGGGACTGCACCTTATAGTGCAGTGGGATTTGGAGTTAACCACCTCAACCACTGCACTACGTGCACGGCACTTGATTCAAAGTGACTGGTAACTACCAGCCTTGGTTATCTATCAACTGTCACTGAATGGGATGTAGAGACTTGTCTGTCATCTGCCTCTCTCTCTCTCTCTCTCTCTCTCTCTCTCTCTCTCTCTCTCTCTCTCTCTCTCTCTCTCTCTCCATCTATCTGACTCATTAACCTTCATCTTAATAGAATGATAATTTGGTTGTATGTGAGATATCATGGAGACGATAGAAATTAGGCAGACGATATGGAATCTGTGGATACAACTCATTGCACTCGTGCCGGGACCAGATGAACCAGGGCGAATCCTCGGAATTATATTGGATCGAGTACTTTACGCGCCGAGGTGGCTGTACCGAGTGTCTGCGTGATACGTATGGAAAATTCTGTTGGTAGATTATAAATATTCTCTATTGTTCCACGGGCTTGTGTCCGCCCGTTCAAAAGTACGCTTGAGCAGTTGTCTTTACCATCTTCCAAGCTAACTGGGTACCGAAGTTCCGAGCGTCAGCACTTACAAGGATACTAATGGCAGCCTAATGTACACGATCCTCACGTCCAATATACATTGCAGTTCGGCGAAATCCGTCAATCCTACCATAATCCTTAGGGCGGATATGATGCTACTTGCCTCGGTGTAACTAATATTCTTCGGGCCCCCCCGAGGGTCGTCCCCGGGCCTAAGGTCTTGTGATGGTTATGGTTTTCGTGGCGCCAACACTAGCGGCATCCCCCGCCCAACCCGCCCAACCCGCCCCAAATGACCGCGTACTCTTAGTATAAGCACGCATAGAGCTAGCAAGGAAGATAGCCCGGATGCCCGGGACGAGGCTTGTGAGAACATACAGATAGAATACTTAAGAGCAAAGTGTACCATGAAGCAGCTACGCCCAGCTGGAAATCCTGTGAATGAACAGCCTTCCCGCCCGTTCAGTGACCAATCTCAGAAAATGGCTTCACGTGTCTTCTTCTTCTTAGTATCAATATGCGCGCCGTTACATACTGTAAGCCTGCCAACAGACAGCACACAGATCTCCACAAGGGCTCTCAGTGGCACAGACCTCTCAACACCAATCCCACCAACTGAAGACCCCTTCTATAGCCCAACAGATGGTTTTGAATCGACCAGTCCAGGGACAGTCTTGCGCATACGTGAGGCTCCCGGGAATCTTACCACCCTGGCTGGGGTAAACTGCTCTGCAGCATATAATGTCGTATACCGGACCACGAACAGCCGGTATAGTGCGGATTATGCAGTGACCACCATTTTTGTGCCCGCCAACCCCAGTCCGGCCCTGCTGTCATATCAGATTCCTTACGACTCGGCATACCTGGATGCCAGTCCCAGCTACGCACTCTACGGCACCGGCAGTGCGTCTTCGATGCAAGACATCAACACAGCATTGTCTCTGGGCTGGTTCGTCAACGTTCCGGACTACGAAGGCCCACTGGCCTCGTTCTGTGCGGGAGTTCAGTCTGGACATGCCACCATCGACTCGGTCCGCGCGGCATTCAATGCGAATACAACCAATGGCCTCGGCCTGCCGTCTGATGCTCGGTCCGCGATGTGGGGATACTCGGGCGGTGCACTGGCGAGCGAGTGGGCTGCCGAACTGCAGACACAATACGCCCCAGAACTAAACTTCAGCGGCGCGGCCCTGGGCGGTCTTACACCGAATATATCAAGCGTCCTGCTTACTATAGATGGGAAGGTAGACGCAGGGTTGAGCCCGTCAGCATTCTTAGGTCTGTCGAGCCAGTATCCGGAGCTCAGACAATTCCTGCTCTCTAAGCTCAAGACCACGGGTCCATACAACTCGACTGGCTTCCTTGCCGCTGAGAACTATTCAAACGCGCAAGCGATAGAGGCCTATGCTTTTCAGAATATCACGGATTATTTCGTGGGTGGTATATCTGACCTACTGAGCCCGCTATCGCTTCGAATCGCCAACATCGAGGGGCAAATGGGTTATCACGGTGTCCCGCAGATACCAATTTACGCCTATAAAGCTATTCAGGATGAAGTTAGTGTCGTCAATGACACGGATATTTTGGTGGAGAGATATTGCAACGGTGAGTTTCTGTGGGTGGTCAGCAGCGCCACAATACTTGGGTGGGATCCACAAGGCTGATACTTCACTTCACTGGTCAGTTGGAGCCAACATCTTATACGACCGGAACACTATCGGAGGACATGGAGCAGAAAATGTCAATGGCAAGCCTGCTGCGCTGTCCTTTTTGAAGAGCGTGCTAGGCGGCACGAACGCGACAGGTTTTCCCACCTCCGGCTGTAAGATCGCAAATGTCAGTG
Organism: Chrysoporthe cubensis; assembly: GCA_001282315.2. Lineage (NCBI taxonomy): Eukaryota > Fungi > Ascomycota > Sordariomycetes > Diaporthales > Cryphonectriaceae > Chrysoporthe > Chrysoporthe cubensis. The sequence goes on along the minus strand of LJCY02000008.1, from coordinate 1,037,842 downwards.
TAAACATCACGGACTCAGCACTCTAGACACAATTTGTCATGGTTGGGACGACAATAGGACAACGAGCTTTCCGCAGCAGAGAGAAGTTATCCCAACCATCGTGTCTGGTATTTATCTAGGGTCTGGTGGCGATGGCCGATGGACAACCGTATTAGGCCATCTGGTAGTTGATCAAGCTATTTATTCAGTACGTAGGCGTTCGCGCCCGAGCGCTCCTTCTGTGGTGTTGAGATTGACCCAACGGATTGAGTCGTTGGTCAGAGCCTGTGTTCAATCTTATCAATACAAGTAGAACATCTCACAGGGCGACATCTAGAGAAATACCTATGCACTCAACTGATACCGGATATTGTGCCTAGACCCGGTTCAGCACTGTTACCATTAATAAGATGATCTTGGATATTGTGTATCTGAAAATCTAATTACATTTTGTATCGGGAAGTATGACAGCTCTTTCTCACACAGTCTCACATCTTCGCTGGGTACGACTGCCCAGCCCACCCAGGTTGGGTCTTCCAGAATTGCAAGAACTTTCCAATCAAAGCTTCGTCGATTTCGGTTCCCTCTGCAAGCCGGGGAGAGATCTTGCTCGCTTTCGACATATCCATTGTCAGCGCGGCGGTGGTTGCGTCCGCCTCAGCGTCGTCTCTTTCCCACGAGGCCATTCCTCTGTAAAAATTGAGCAGCCGATACGGCGGGTTCCGAAGCACGTTCGAGTCGGACTTCTCTAGACGGTCAACCCACTCGGGCCACGACATCGTTTCGAAGTTCAGACCGTGCCGTTTCAAGGCGGAGAGAACGTTGGCTTTCCAGAGGAAGGCCTTGGAGTTCGCCACGTGGTACACCGCCAACGTTGGAATAGTAGCTCTGGTGGCACTGTCGACGTGGTCCAGGAGGGAAAGGTCCGCAATCGCCGCACCCGTCACATCAGAAGGCAGCCAGTGGTGTTCCTCGTCGTGGTGTTGGGTTGCTGGAACAGCTCCGATCGTACACGCGGCTGCCAAGCACTGAGGCCAGGCTTCCTTGACGTTCCACATGCCGTGTTTTGTATCGCCGCAGATTTGATCCAACCGTATAATACTCGTCGGCAGTCCAGCCTTCGCAGCTGCGGAGCATATCTGCTCCGCTGTCCACTTCGACATAGCATAGTTGGTGCCGTTCGCTGCAGCCTCGAAGCCGTAAAGTGTTTCGCGAAGCGGAATCGGGTCGGCGTGGAGGATTGCACCAACCGTTGAGATGAATACGAAGGAAGGCTTCGTCTTCAACTCTGACTGCAGCGCCAGGTTGATGAGATCAAAGGTGCCCCTGCAATGGGGTTCGAAAGCCGTGAACGCCATATTGAAATTGACAGCCCACGCGTTGTGAATGATCACCGTGACCGAGCTCCGGAGTGTCTCGTAGTCTTCTTTCGAGAGGCCCATCCTCTCAGGGTTGTACAGATCGTAGGGCATGGTTATGATCTTCCGGCGTTGCTCAGCTGTAAGGTCCTCGTCCAGGTGGTTCTTGGTTAGGACATCGTCTAACCGTTTCGCAATGGGGCTGGAATTCTTCGCCCTGATCAGGCAATAGACTCTTTCCACATTTGGCCGTTGAATAAGCGAATGCAGAATATGGCAACCAACGACGCCGGTTGAGCCTGTCAGGAGCTGTTATAGGGATACACCGCGTCAGCCATCGGATCGCGCCGCTAGTCACCGTAACAAGGGCACTGTACGACTTACCACAACATCTCCAGCCTGACGGGAGGCTATCGAGCCGGTTCGGATTTCTGGAAAGTCTGAAAACCTCCTTATCCAGTCGTGGGCAATGGCCTCAACCTCTGAGCCCTGCGAGGATGCCATATTGCGAGCGTACTGGGGTGAAAAAAGCAAGATATTGGAGTTGCGATGTTGGATCCGATCACCAGCGAAGAGCGTGTCTATTTATACAGAATAGAAACGGATTGATCCGACGATGGTCACCTTCCTAAGCAACTGATTCCAAATAAAAGACGACGCACATCGGATGAGGTGGTACCACGTCCCAAGCGGGTCTTCACAGATGCCTCGGTACATCTCGGTCAGCGCTACGCAGTAGAGTTGATCCAAATATATGGAACCCTTTTGGGAGCAATTGCTTCGTCACTACCTAGGTATAACCAGAAAGTTTATTACAAAGATGAGTACTGGCAAATAAGATCAACATGAAAATTTCTCCATTTCCTACGTGGCGCTCCGAGGTATTTCTAACTCTATCAGTGACCCTCTCTCGTCGCAACGTCTTTACGCTCGAGCGCCTACATCATCGCCACGCATCGGCCCGACCATACAAGAACACATCCCCCCCCCCCCAAATGAAAAAAGTGACCTTGAGCAGATGCACCTCGGAGCCAAGTCGTACTCACTGGGGTGATATCATAAGGCACAGGTTTCCTGCTCTCTTTCGATCTCATATGCCGCCTTCTGCAGCATTCTCTAGGCATTCCCTGTGCTCAGGGTTGTTGGTGTTGGTGTCGTCGGGGCGCAGATCTCGCTCCCACTCTCACGCCCTCCCTTCTCGACAGATTTGTTATCTTTCGATCTAGCGCTGCCCTCCTCATGTAGCGCCGTCTCCCAACCAATCTTCAGCTCACGTAGCTGCTCCCTAACACGTCCTCTTCCCCTCTCTAGCCTCTTTTCTTGTCGCATGCTTCCTAACCAGCCTCTCGAGCATTCGTTTGGTTCTGGTCAATACTCTGCTGCCTTTGCCGCAGATCAATATTCGTCCCCGTGTTTAGCACCTCGGATGTAGTTTGATCTTATCGACGTCCGAGCGTTATTATCACCATCCGCCGCGGGGCAAAGTGACCAGGCCAGCCGAGAATGTGGATAGGTGTGAATTGTACCTGACCGTAATTACGGTCACCATCATCTGCAAGTAGTAGGCGCTGGCAGAATCGGCAATAGGTGTCGAGGACTATATTTCGCCCCCCGCAGCTGCAGCACCACTGCCAGGCTGGCGCTGAGGCTTCCCATGCTAATATACCTGAAGTCATGTTGAGAAGTGGTGGTTTGACTAGAGTGCGAAAGCCGGGCCTTGTATCCACGGTTCACGTGGTTGACGATGAAGTGTGTCGTCCTCCCTCTGCTCTTGATGGGACGCAGGATGGAAAAAGCCAAAAAAAAAGATAGGACGGGATAAACAAAAGAAAGAAGAAGAAAAATTAATATGAAGCGCATTTCTACAGGAGAAGACAAATAAATATATGCTGCCAGACAGAGTCATCTTGTCAACAGCTCGACATAGTCAGTACATCGCTGCTCCTAGTGTTGCAAGGTTGTCCTAGTGCTGTCTATCTTTTCACTATTTGAGCCCCCTCAAGACTTCCATAATTATCAATGACACGGGCACCATACGCATGGGCAAAAGCTAGGAGTGTTAGCAACAGCAGCCCGGGCTTAGCTTTTACGTGCTGTGGTCATCAAGAGCTCGGGAAGGTGTTGGGGTACATTTTGCAGTGGATTTCGCACGCTGCATTGGCCCTCGTGCCCTCTTATACCAGGAATGGCCTAAAATAGCCTGGCTGCTGCGCGAGTCACGGTGATAAGACGCAGGATCGAGAGACAAAATGCCAGATGCGATGTCAAACAGAAGGAAACAGGGGCTCGTCTAGTACCAAGACCAAGCATGCTTCTTGGAAAGCTCCATACAGGACTCGCAGCTGTAGCCTTATTTGCATATGTATGGTCATAATTAGTGCATGCCTGAGACTCTTCGCTGCCAAAAATCTGCAATGGGCAGCATGCAGTGGATGTAATCCTGATGCCCACCTGTGACCTGTCTCTCGAGTCTTGCAAGATGTAGCCAATCTCTTGCCAGCCAGACACGGAGCTATCCAGGCGAAAGGAACGCCTGGGCAGTTACGGGCCATTGCTCGATGAAGTAGAGCGACGAAGAAACTTCTTTCTCCCTTTTGCTGGAAAAAAACCAATAATTAAAATTTCCCAAAAGATGGATGGAACGGTAGAGCATAGATAAGCGCAGGGGGGAGGGCAGCGAATTCCACCAGAAGAGCGGAGCCATCATCGTGGATCGATAGAAAACCTTAAGTCTCTCATCAATGGCAGCCAGCCAGCCAATCTGTATGCCCCTGTGTAGCTGTATCATAAATCATGCTGCTCGGTAGTGGCAATATTTAAGCCTCGTGCTGTTGGGCAATGAGGGCTGCTCAGTTCCGCAACCGCCCCTGGAATGGTCACTCTGAACTGCTGGCAGGGACGTTGGCTGGAATGAGGGAACAGCCTGCCAGGCCGCATGCCTCGCGCGTTTTGAGCAAGTTGTCATGACTCCCGGAGAGGATGGTCGCCGAGGAAAATCATCACCGGCGGGATGGGACTTGACGGCGCGAGGCAGGATGACAAGACCATCCCCCCAGCCAGGCCGTGGCTTGTGCATGATATGGCCGTGAGAAGGTGTGCTGGTGGCCCTGTCACTTGTGACTTATACGACTACATAGTAATGAAGCACACGAAACAAGTCCAGGAAACCGATTATATGGCACGGCTGTGATTCGCGGGATGCACGATCCCTGCATAACTTGCTCAAGGCAAACGCACAGTCGCCGAAACGTGCTCAGGCTACCGGTGGGACGCCCCATAGTATCGCGGGCGTCTGCCCAACCACAGCTCGTGCTGACCGGCGTCAGTACGCCCGGCTAGTCCCCGCGGCCGCACGCCGTGGCGAACGGATGCGTGCGTGAACCAAATCTTGCGCAGGCAGACCCAAGAAACTTGCTCGGTGGGATGGGGGCGCCGGAGGAGGGTAAAAGGCTTGGGTCGTCCTCTCTCGACTGAGGGAGCGTTGAGAGGAGGCAAGATCTCCTCCCCTTTGTTGTTCCCTCCGGCAGCCCAAAGGTTGTAGTCATCGAAGCCAGACTTCGTGACGACCCGCTAACCCTCCGTCCTCCTCTCGTCTCCACGGCGCCAGCAACAAAGACCCTGCCACGGGCGAGTCCGTCGAGATGGGCGTTCCGTGGTTGATGTATCCGCTCATGCTGCACTCGTCCCGCGACCCGGGCGAGTGCGACCTGACGCCGGAGCAGTGTGTATACAAGAGCTACACCTGGCATGACTGGTGAGCCTGGTTCCTGTTACTATTAGTATTATCACCGCAGTGGACCCCAGCTGACCCCGTGTTCCGCGCAGGTACATAGCGGACCTCGTCTACGGCCGCGGGACTGTATACTTCTTCCTCATCGCCATCCTCTTCAGCACCACCGGCTTCTGGGCCCTCAGGCACACCCCCGCCGGCGTGCGCACGAGGGCGTGGTGGCAGAAGCTGGTGGCCGTCTTCCGCTTCTCGGCGTACCGGCGCTACAAGGTGAAGGCCCTCCGGTACCAGACGCCCACCGTCGGCGTCATGCTCATCCTCGCCGCCGGCCTCGTCTTCTTCACGGCCATGACCTTCGGCCCGCGGCCCTACTACTGGCCCTCCGACGCGTCCTACGGCGACTCGCCGCCGCTGGCGACCCGCAGCGGCTGGCTGGCGCTGGGCGCGACGCCCTTCATCATCCTCTTCGCCACCAAGGCCAACGTCATCGCCACGCTGTCGGGCGTCAGCCACGAGAAGCTCATCGTCTTCCACACCTGGCTGGCCTGGGCCGTCCTCGTGCTCGCCCTGCTGCACACGTTCCCCTTCATCGTGTACGACTACAAGGAGGGCATGATGACCATGCAGTGGAACACCAACTTCTCCTACTGGACCGGTGTGGCCGCGATCCTGCCGCAGGCCTATCTCACGTTCATGTCTGTGCCGTGGATCAGGTGAGTTCTCGCCCGGGCGCCTGGTGTTGTAGCAGGAGGGACGAGGCGCTGACCCCGAGACGCAGGAATGCCTACTACGAGTTCTTCAAGGCCACGCATTACTTCATGGCCATCGCCTTCATGGTCTTGTTCTTCATCCACTGCGGCTTCACGCTCACCTCCGCGTACGTCCTCTCCCCTCCGCCCCCCAGGTAATTCATCAAGTACCCGTCGTTCTAACGTGTCCCACAGCGACTACTTCATCGTCGCCGGCACCCTCTACGCCCTCTCGTGGTGCTACTCGCAGATGAAGACCTACTTCGACCACGGCATCCGGCGCCGCGCGACCATCACGCCCGTCTCCGACCGCTCCCTGCGGATCGACATCCCCGTCGGGCCCTTCACCCTCTGGAAGCCGGGCCAGCACATGTTCCTGCGCTTCCTGACCCTCGGCGTCCACGCCTTCACCGCCCACCCCTTCACCATCTGCAGCCTGCCCGACAGCGACAAGCTCGTCGGCGAACCCAAGTCGGTCATGACCTTCTACGTCAAGCCCCGCGGCGGGTTCACGGGCCGCCTCGCCGCCGCCGCGGCGAAGGGCGGCGGCGCCGTCACCGTCCCCGTGCTGATGGAGGGCGCGTACGGCGGCCTCCACGGCCGGCCGCTGACGGCGTACGACCGCGCTCTGGTCGTGGCCTGCGGCTCGGGGGCCGGGTTCTCGCTGCCGTTCGTGATGGAGTGGATCGCCGCCGCGGCACGGGCCCCTGGCGGTGAGGGTGTGAAGTCAACGACGCCCAAGAAGATGACCGTCGTCATCGCCACGCGCGACACGAGGATACTGGAGTGGTATGAGGCCGCGCTGGCCGAGTTCCTCGAGGCCCAGAAGCTGGAGATGCCCGAGGGCTCCGTCGAGGTCCTGCTGCATCTGACCTCGGAGGCCGACGACCGCGCGGCCGGGAGGAAGGTGTCTTCGTCGGATGACGACAAGATCGAGCCGCCGCCGTCGCCCGAGACGAACTTGGGCGTCAAGGTCTTCAACGGGAGGCCTGACATCGCAGCGGCCGTTCGTGCTGTCACGATGGAGAGCATCGCGTCGGTGGGCTTAGCTGTCTGCGGGCCGTCGTCTGTGCTCGAGGCCGTGCGCGGCGAGGCTGCTGCGGCCGAGCTGAGGATATTGAGGTCGGAGCCTGGCGCGAAGGAGGTCTATCTCTACTCGGAGGTTTTCGGATGGTAGATTTACCACGCAGGGCCGAGTCGGAACTCGGCGTAGCTAATAATGAGATCATGAACCAAATCATCCCGCTTTCCATGCCCCTGTAGCGATGTTGCATCCCTAAGAACTTGCCAGATAGGCCCTTTTGTTACCATCATCTTCGATGTACAGATAACGTGTCAGTAGAGTCACGAAAGACCATCATAACGCCTACCTCGGCCGGATGATGCGTCTTCATGTGATAAGAGAACGAATCCATTATACAGTGTGATCTCATGTCGCCATCTCATTTCTCGCCTCCTCAGAACTCCATGGTCGTGTAGTTGTGGATCCCATCTCTGGGGCCCTTCAAGTCTCGTGGTGGAACGCATCGTATGATCTCGAGGGCTGCGCTCTGCATCTCCCGACCTCCTCGGCAAAAGGAAGCCTGGATGGCGTGACGGTCGGTTAAGACGGGTGCTTTGTTCAATTACACCCAAAATCATTTTGCCAGCCCGATTTCACATCTCGGATTGCGTCTTTGTTCAAGGTGGATGAGTGTTAAGGGAAGGGTGTGCTACACGTAAGGGCACGAATTGCAGCCCTCACCTAAGAGGCATACGAAGGCATTCTCGACGGTGCTCTCGATGGATCCTTTTAACGGTCACTTCCCAGCCCGAAAACCAATTTGAGTAGCTCAAGTCTAGCACGGTCGTGTCTCACGGCGGTGTTAATGAGTTGGTGGGCCTTGCATTTGCCGTGGGCCTGAGTCGGCCTTGCAGCGTCTCTACATGCTGAGATCGCAAGGATCAAAACTCGCTTCATGTTCATATCTTACACTCCCTTGACACAATCAGGGCGCGTTGGTGGTTTATGGTCCGCCGTGCACTGGGGTCGTTCTAGAATAGGGAACGAGGCGTTTGGCGCGTTGGTCTTAAGCTTGGGCCGCTTCTACCCATCGGCCAAAAACCTCGTATGCGGATACTCGAGCGCCCTCCCCGTACATTGCAGGCCTTTCACGGCATCACCGTCCATACACCTCCTGAGGAGGTATCGAGGGATTGATATCTTACTTTTGGGTGAACGACCGACGTTCTGCAGGCCTGAGAATCTGTCTTCACTGCAGATGGTGAGGATATACGAGCCGGTCCCTAGGACAACTCCGCAGCAGAAGATATAGCACGAGCGCCTAATCGTACAGGAGCAAGATACACCTCCAGGTTCAAGCAGCTCCTTCAGATCCACCTGACACCTGACCCACGACATTTCCATGATTAGTATACTCCAACGCCTGAGCACCAACCGCCCATTCAACCTTTGTCTACGCCGGCCGCAGGTCTTTCGAGTGCAGACCCTTGGTCCATCTCGGAAGCTTGCGATCTCGTTCGTATAAGAAACCACAATTGTTGCACAATGACTGCAAGGGGGGTCAGTTGGATATCCCGAGTAACGAACCTTCAACGGAGGACTCACCCTAGGTCCACGAGGCCCGTCGCGGACAGCCCAGACACTCGTACCCCAGATCTCACAATGGCTGCAACGCCATGTGAACCGCTCATGTTCTGCGAGCGCGCCGCCACCACCGTATCCACCGCCGACATCAGGCGTGAATCTGCCGCCGGGCGTCCCCGCCCGCGCCAGCGGCGACAGACTTCTGAACCGCTTTTTCTTCTTGCTCCGCTCTCCACGGCCCATTCTCTCTTCCTCCTGCTCGATGAGGCCAGCGAAGCCGAAGCCCGAGGGTACACCGCCTATCATGCCTGCGTTGCTCGAGAACCGCGCTGTCTCCCTGCGCAACCGCCTGATCTGCCGCTCGCGGTCTCCTTCTCGCTTCTCGATCTCCTCCTTGCTGAGAATCTCGATCTTGGGCTCCCACTCATCTGCAAGGTGCTCCGGGTCGTACCGCCAGCCCGCACGCTCTCCATGTGCGGTAATTGCCGCATCGTTGGGGAAGTCGTTTGCGTTCATCGCGGTGGCACCTACCCACCCTGATATCACACCACCAGACTCACACGCTTCCTTCTTCAGCCTTAAGACCGCCTCGTAGATGGCATGCGTCATTGCTGGTACCCATTCGCCAGTGAGGCCGAGGTCGGCGCACGTCTGCTTGGAGAATGCCTCAGCCGTACCCGGCGGGTGTAGCAGAGACCATTCGAACTTGTCAGAGTAGAGCTGGTTCCCAAGGTTAATGGTCAGATTGATAATACAGCGGTAGGTGTCGTCGGGGTTCAGTTCGTCCGAGTCGGCTGAGACGTGCTCTGCGGTCGCAGTAACCTCGGTCGTAGCTCCCTGTGCCGGCGCAGACGTCGCAGTCGGGCCAGGCGTCGAGATCGAGAGCCTCGAAGGAGTCGCTGGGAGGTGAGGCAAGCCACTCCGCACAGGGGTGTCGGCGCCGTTAGAGCCCGATGCTGCCGGTATGGGTGTCGCAGGTATGCTCGTCCCGCTTTGTCGTTGCGCTGGCTCGGTCGAGGATGTGTGGGAGTGAAACAGCGGATGCAGAGCGACCCCTGCGTACTCCTCCAGCTGCGTACGGATCTGCTTGCTGATCTCTGTGACGAACTGTTGTCTGTGGGTCGGGGGAAGGTCGAGGTCTTGGACGAGTGTCGCAGCGAACTGGTCTGTCGTTATCAGGGTCTCGTGGAGGTTCCATAAAAACGTATCCTTGAGTCTGTATGGAAGCGTCATCTCGCCCATCTTGTACTGCGGCGCATTGTAGTCGATCCCGAGCGCGCCCTGGGGCGGGAGGGGATGCGCCGGCTGAGGGATGAAGGCTGGAATGTCGAGGTCGATGCGAATAGGTATGAGGGTGAGGGGCAGACACGCCTGCGCAAAGCTCTGCATGTCTGAGAGGCCCTGCTTCGACTTGTTCATCCACTCGCGGTATATGCCCTGCATCTCGACGGGCTCTGACGTTTCCTTGTTGACCTTGTCGCTTGGATCGACTTTTGTGGTGCTGTCCTCGCGTCGCAAGCTGCGCAGGCCGGTCGGCCGCCGCCGATCGTCCGAATCTGACTCCTCCAGGTCATAGCCGTCTTCTGCGTAGTTGATTATCGTGGTACCTCGCTTGGTGGTGCGAGAGAGGGGGCCGGCCGGTTGCGAGGAGGGCAGGACGGGTGTCAAGAGGGTGTTGTTATAGGTGCGCAAACGAGGCGCGTAGGTCGAGAAGAAAGCCTGCGGCTCTTCTTTTGTGGCCGCCATCGTCGCATGCGAGAATTGTTCAACAGGGAAACTAAGTAGATATCACGACGAGGACGCCAGTTCTCGACTTCGTCCGAAGCGAGGGAGCGGAGGCACTCAGGGCCGCCTCAGCGGAGCTCGCGACGTGTGTCAACTGGTCACTGTATGATATGAAGGTCTCGAGGCTGGATTGGAAGACAGATGGGTTCAGATGGATGATATAATAGTCCTGGGGAGCGAGCAGTGGTTCGATGGAAAGTGGTCGACGCCGGTCAGTTTTTTTGCTTGCAGGTGCGCTCTATCGCGTCGTCCAGCCGAGCTGAGTCGCGCCTGGCTGGCAAGGAATCTGGGAGAGCTTGGACCACCTCTGCCAGACCACGCTAAAATTTGATTCAACGCTCCCCCCCCCACCTTCCTTAGCTCCAAAAAGAAAAAAAGAGCCCCCCCACCAATCAACAAGTCCCTAGCCCAGCCACCCGTCAGACTAGAGGTATAAACATGAGAACAAAAGTCCAACAAATCAGCACAAAGATAGAGCAAAGCATATGGACATCAGAGCAGCACACGCGAGATGGCTTCAATTATTATCCTCTGACTGCGATCTCAGCCCTACCAGACTATCATGACAATGCCCACAACCCGTGATACAGGGAGACCAGTCGGCACAGATCAAACCGTTGGCATCGCCGTTGGCATCGTCTGCCTCGCTACAGCTCCAACAGCTCCTCCACCGTGCCCTGCCTCGTCATACCTGTAACTTGGTTAGTACACACGTCCCTAGCCAATAAGCCTCTATGCAGCCGTACTCTGCGCCTGCTTCCACTCTTCCAGCCAGGCCTTGACGAACTGGACCTCCTCGGCCTGGACGTCCTTGATCGTCGCCGGCGGGAGGGTGGCTGTCGTCTCGTTGGGAAACAAGCCGTTCTCGTCCCAATGGTGCACTGCGTCTGGGATGAGGTGGACAGGTTCGTCCGTCGTCGAGGTCCTGTTGGGCAGCCCGATTGCAAGCGGGGTCGCCTGGCGCCAAGGATCATGCTGTCCACCGATGATGGCAAGGCGCGGGTAAGAGATGTTGAACCCGCCCCACTTGTTGATCCGCTCGATATCCGAAGGGGTCGTGATGTTGAAGGCTTCCTTGCATATGACCGATGTGTAGTTGAGGTTGATCAGGCGCGAGATGAGCGGCAGCTGGTCCTTCGGCACACCCGAGCCCGTTTGGAGGTAGCCCCATTCGAAGCAGTACTGGTACGGCCAGGATCGCCAGGTCTGGCTGATATCGTCTAGCTCGTAGAAGGTCGAGTTGAAGTTTGTGAGGCACTGATCTTGCGTCACGCCTTCTTCAGCGCACGTGCTGACGACCTCATCGCCCACAAAGCCGATGTAGTTGAGCATTGGCCCCGTGAGGGCAGACGTCTCGTTACCGTACCCAGCGGCCTGCAGCAGCGCGACGACCTCGCTCTGTTTCGAGGCCGTGGTGTTGTATAGCAGGCTGGTACTGCTCACGGCATCGCAGTATGTGCCGTACGTCGTGTCGTTCACAGCTGGGTCCCAATTCGTATTCTGCAGCTCGCTGATCCCTAACGTGATCGCGTTTGCAAAGTCATCACTGCGCGTAACATTGCCGAGTCCGAATGCGTCCTTCAGCTGCTGCACGTAATCCGTCCCGTTCTTGCCGATGAGGATGTTGTCGACAACATTTGTGAGCTTCTGCGTATTGGTGGCACAGTCCCCAGGAGCAAATAGCTGGGCCGCCTCGTAGTATTGCCAGTAGTCGTAAATCGCCTCCGTCACCCCGGAACTTGAGATGGCTCCCCAGTAGACGTCCGGGTACAGCTTGCGCAGGAACGCGACAAAAGCGCCCGCGTAGCTTCCTCCGTACGCGATGTACGGCACGTTGGGGGACGTGAGATCGAGGTCCTCCAGCCCCTCAAACTTGACATTCTTTGCAAAGTACACCATGTCTGCCAGGGCTTGATCGGTCGTCAGGAAACGCAGGTTCTCCGTGCTGAGGTCCGGAACGGGAAAGCTTGTTCCATAATAGCGATGTTCCAGAATGACGCCCAGTCCGCCGGTGGCATTAGCAAGAATGGATACAATGCCCTTCTGCAGATACGGCAAGCGGTCAACACCAGTGTCCTCGCCACTTTGGAGGACTATGACGGGTCCGCCTTCTTGGTAGTGGCTTGCGTCGAACCAGTATCTGAGGTTGAAAGTGCCATTGGTCTGTGCCTAGGATCAGCGAGAGTACAAGACGTATTTCTTACGTAGCCTGAGTTTAGATGATCCCGCCGGGGGGGGGGTTGGCTGGGGCGGGCTCCGAGCAAGACCGCCACCAGACACAGACTAGAAAGAGGGCAGAAGAAGGGCACACGCACATGAGGTTCGTATATCGAGTCGTTATGAAAATGGTCAATAGGCACGCTGAGATTGTATGCCGGATATAACAGACTCGGATCGATATCGGCAGCCTCACGGGCGTGCAGTCCCCCCGCGAGATTTCGACCTGATATTTGCCGATAGTCGCTTTCTTGTGCCGCGGCCCTGTCTGCGATCGCCTGGAGCTCGCTGACCGTGAACTTTGTCCGCAAGGCATCGACAACGCCGAGACCTAGGGCGGCAACAAGCAGGTCTTTCCACGCCATGATCACTTGAGGAGACGGTGGATGACCGTACGGTGCAGATCGTCACGATGGAGGCGAAATGTGGCCACCGGTTGTGGCTCAGGGGCACAGGAGAAGGGGATTGACTTATAGGACTCACTCACCTGGGGGGCACATACGACATCGACAGGGGCAAAAGACGGCTCGCACTCGCTCGGAACAAAAAGACGATATCAGTGGCGGATGACGAGATGCGCAAGGACCCTCTGGATAAGCAAATGCCCCGTCGTACGTGGAGTTTACTCCGAGTTAAGGTTGCCGCAGCAAATAAGCACGGCGTGCTACGCTGTATGTGGAAGGTGCCGCTACGGCCCGCCGACAAGCCAGCCACAACTTGCAGCCATCATCTTTGGCAAGTGGAGAGGCCGCCTACATAGCAGCCCTAACCCTCACAGCAGCCCCGGCGACTCCTCCAAGCTCCTTGGAGATTGAAACAAAAAAAGAAAAACAAAAAAAAAAAAGGTATTAAAGAGAAGACGAAGAAGAAAGAGGGAAATAGAATGAAAGAGAGAGAAACGATGGTCTGACTTATAAGTGACTACCTGGATAAATATACCGAACAAGAAAAAGAGTTAGGAATCAACATGAACAGGCGCAGCTGAAAACAATTGGATCATGACTCGTTAATATTGCAACTTTGGAAGTTTTAATGTATTCTCTCCTCTTCTAAACGAAGATACAAGTATTCGGCTAGGAGCACTATCTTCCCCGAAGAAGTTTCTTGCTCTTAATAACTCTGACAGAAAAGTCGCTTGCAATTGTGCAGACCCTTCCAGTCTTTGGCAGAAATATTACACCAGACTTGAAAGTCTTCCGCAAAGAGAATAGCCTCGTCAAACAAAAATGTGGACTTGGAATCTTTTCATTCTCATGGATGACTGAATCATAGAACATTTCCATTCGATGATAGTCACAACTGCAGACTGGCTTACCTTACCGAGGCCGTGTCCGGCCACCTTCCTTCTCGGTCCTCCAGACGCCAGCTAAAGAGGAAGGTTTTACTCATCATGGATTTTGTAGCATTACTGATGAAACCGGGCCTTTAGTCAATATCGATATCCCCGTAGCCACCGTCAAAATCAGTTCCGAGTTTGTAATCGCTACTTGACGAGCGAGAACAACGTGGCAGAAGTATAGGCCTCGAAAATTGCTGGAAATATTTGGTTCGTGGGGTCGTTGAGCTTAAGTCTCAGCGCGCTGCCGGCCATAGGCTGTTCGTCACTATCAACCCAGTAGCAAATATAAAACAACTGCCCAATCCATTCTACATGGTGCATCGAGAGAAGTGAGAAAATATTTAGATAGCCGACCTCACGAGTGACAGTTGGGCATATTTAGTTCCGATTACTGATAGTACTCCGTCCCTCGTTAGAGTGGCATTGGATTGGCGTTGCGTCTCTTTACAAAGAAAATTGCATCGCAGCATTTGAGACGAAGAGCGATGCTGTCCATATCTTTCTCTTTAGTGATACCAGACCTCTGAATTTTCACAATAGACCAGCAACAGACCTCAGATAGAAACGTGAAGCTCGACGAAACAATAGAGGCAGCACTGGTTACGCTGGCATCGACCGATCACAGCCCCGAGCTAGAGGCAATTTCACACGGTGATCATGGTTTGACTAACTACCTCGTGAACTTTCTCACCCCGAGCGGGTCTGTCATGTACCATATTTATAACCGGAGCTGGTGGGTGAACGATCAACCTAAGCTTGGGAGCCGCTTAAGGGATTTGGGAAATTCCTCAGCACTTACGACAGCGTAAAAAATGAGAGTCTACAGGCTTTCAAACAACACAATTCATGAGCACCAGGTGGACGGTGCGGATCCCTTGAACTGCCCGATTGTTAGCGATTGATAATGATTCCAAGAGCTTGTCCTGAGATAACCCCGGTCACTTCCGGTCACAGCCAATCACAATCAATTTAATACCGAAGATAGACAGTATCAAAGATGTTTTGTATTGCAAATCGGGGCTGTGGACTGGTAAGTTGTTGGGAGTTCATTGCCAGAAACTAACTTGTGTATCGTCGGAGGTGGCCGAGGAGCCACCACCATTGCCAGTCATTGGCAGCTTATCAATGTAGAGCGGGAAGGATAGCTGCGTGAGACCTCCAAGTTCGAAAGCTACCGGCATCCCCGCAAACAGCTGCCCGTAGTTCTCATGCTGACGGACCTCAACGCCTTCGCCAACAAAACCAGACGTGCTCGAACTTAAGAGTTGCCAATCTCGTTTGCCGAGTTTTTGAAAGAGCACCGGGGAATTCGAGTGGTCGAGCATAAACCATGGCTACTACATACGTGGATCGCAAGATCCCCAAGGTGAGCAAGGAACTATGACTGCAGCGGCTGAACGATCTTTCCAGTCTTCTTTGTACTTCAGCACCCCTTACTAACAGTTTGCTCAGATCTCCCTTCGCGATTTCGACGACAGGGTCGACGAGATCACCGCCGAAATCTGCAATGCCGCCGAAAATGTCGGTTTCTTCTCTATTGTTGACCATGGTATCACGTCAGAGCAGATTAAGGCCATCTTCGCCACATCAGAATCCTTCTTCGCCCTTCCAGATGATGTGAAGGCCACCGTGTCGTGGAACCCGCAAAATGTGGGCTGGGAGAAGAACTCTCAGATTCGGCCCTCGACCGGTGCGGCCGATATGAAGGAGTCATACCAGCTGCAATTCGGCGAGAATATGCTCACTGGCGGAAAGGGCCCAGACGGCGATACCAGCATGTGGATGAGCGATCAGCACCTCCCTAGCTTCAGAGACAATTGTCTGAGCTTCATGCATCGCGTTCAGGAGGTTTCTAACAGGCTGATGGTCTGTCTCGCACGGGGTCTAGGCTTTCCTGACGACTACTTCCTCAAATCACACGACCCTTCCGATCCAACATGCCAGAATACCATGCGCCTTCTGCACTACTTTCCCACCCCGGAAACCAACGATGGCAAGATATACCACAGGGCTGGAGCCCACGCAGACTGGGGGCTAGTGACTTTGCTCTTTCAGCAGGAGGGACAGACCGGGCTCGAGATCTGTCCCGGCCGTGAGACGGTGACTAAGTTTGCCTTGGGCGATGCTTGGACCAGGGTCAATATCGAACCGGGAGCAATCGTTTGTAACATTGGTGATATGCTCATGAGCTGGTCTGACGACCGGTTCAAATCCACATTCCACCGTGTGAAGGCGCCCTGCGAGCCTGGGGACTACTACGGCGAGCGCTTCAGCATCGCGTTCTTCAATCAGCCGAGCAAGGACACTCTAATCCAGGGGCCAAAGAAGAAGTACCCAGAGATCACGGGGAGGCAATTCATAGCGAATGCTATGAACAACAACTTTGCGGCTAGCAGTGGTAGAGCGGGGGGTCAGGAAAAGGTCATCATGCATGAATCCTCATCAGCTTTACCAGCTAGCTCGTGACAGCTGAAAAGTCTCTGCAGCTACCTGTTAGTAACTTCTAGCTACTTCAATAACTTAGTATGACTGCGAAGTAGAGCTTACTAGGTTACATGGGCCTCAAATTGCTCCTTAAGACGCCTCACCAGTTTCAAGGTTGTAGGTTGCACATAGAATGGTCTACGGTGATAGGATGATGGCAAAGGAAGAAATGTTGCCACCTCTCCCGTTGGTGTCCCAGATAAGCACGCCTCAGCAAATGGCACATCATCACGTATCTGCATCAATGGGTGGTCAGAAACAAGTGCGGGCTGCTGCCACTGCCTGAGGTCTTTATCACACTCAGTCCTAGGAGAATGAGCAACACAGGGGTCGGGATGACTCCAGGACTCAGCCTATATCCGGCAATGACAACAGTCTTCATTATTGGCTTATCTCCGACTGCACGTACAGGGGCGCACGCAGGCCTGTCAAAAATGTATTATCGTTGATTTGGATCACTATGACCGATAATCCTGAACCAGGAGAAGTAAAGAGGCGCATGGAAAATTTTGGCCTCTTCCTTTCCTACTTTCAGACCTACCTTAGTCACCCCTCGCTGAGTGTCCATATATGGACCCTAAGGAGGCTGTCGACACCATCGCCCATCCTACTGGAGCCGAAAGCGACCGGGGGACCAGAATCAGAGAGTATATTCTAGATGTAGAGTCTAATGCTCGGACCGACGAAGCTTTAGCACAATATGCTCGTGGGAGGGTCCATCTACGACTGTAACGGAATCGCTCATAAGATAGGAATGCCCTCAGGCGAAGTGGCTCGTTACATTATCATAGCAGAATCCAGTAGGATTGATTGGTATTATACAGCGGAGTTTGTGATTTAGACGACCCCTTTCCAGCAATGTTTCACTTGGCAACCAGGACTTCATTCATACTGCGCACCTAAACTTACAGTAATGTCAATCCTAGGGCGGTGTGGCGATCTCATTTCAAGAGGACGAAAGGATGCTTCACAAGTAGGGCTGGGTATGAAGTAGGAAGTGATTACCATGTGTGCAGCCGGGGTAGCACAACATCCGGTCTGCAATCGGGACCGATGCGTACAACGATGCGCCCCGTTGACGCACGCGACAAGACGAAGATCAGTACCCAGCGTTACAGCTTTAATGACTCGTCAGATGCCCTTTGTCATATCAATATGCAGGTACAAGAGTCATACCATTGTGCCGCGTCTTTCGCCAAAATCCGAGGGGGCGATTCCTCCTTGTGCAACGACCCCTCTGCTTCGAAGCTGTTTCATTCGTTGCATTGAGGTCAGCAATCCTTCCGCAAGACTTTAGTAGCTTTGTAAGGAGAATTTTTATATATTGCATATCTGTCAACTGCAGGGTGGGTTGCTCGGGAGTCTGGATTGGTAGGATACGTTCGTATGTCAGCTGTTGTTCAGGTGATAACGAGGATAAGGGCCTTCGTGTTTAGCGAACTCCTCGAGTATAACGGAGCTTCAAATCTCACTATCCTCCTTCTCGTACTCTATTCTTTGCGCCCTACGCTAGTCTTTAAACAGTCCCTACCCGCGAAGGGAATTCCACACGCCCTCCTGAAACATTCTCCGGCTCTTCTTCACCGCAGGTTATGCTGGGACTATTGAGATATGTACTGGGGAGAATGGAAGTTTCTTGGCGATCCATTGATCCAAGAATGACGTACCGGCTAGGAAGCAGTGTCGAGGGGCCAGACACCGTGAGAAGGGCTGTCAGTAAAGAAACGACCGTGACGAACCCGAGTACGCCAGTCAGTTCCAAGACTCTGGTTCCGGTCTAGCTAAATCCATCCTGCTCCAGACACGTCTCAGCTCAAGACTCGCGAGTTGATGAGGCATGCAAGACTGCCTATCATCTAGCTTGGGCACGTAACTTGGGTAGGATTTTTCGTCAACCTCCTCCCCCCCTTCTTTTGTGTGATGCCCGCAAAGTCATCACGGAGGGGGAAAAAGGGGATTAAATACTAAGATGATTCCCTAGAACTCGTGTCGAGATCCTGTTTCATTCTATAAGCACCTTCATTCAACGCAGTAAGGAAGTCGATTCGACTGAGTGCTCTTTACTATATTACCTCTTTACAGTTGCATACACAACTCCAAATGAATTTATGTCTCCTCTCGCATCCGATAAATACATACTCGACTAAGTCCACGCTTAACAATGGCGTTCGGTCATCAGAAAAAGGTTCCATGGTCGGGCACGACCACCTGGAGCTCCATCGACCTTGAAAACCAACGGGGTAGTGATCTGAAGCCTATAGTCTACTCCACTCTCCGATACACTCTTCTGGATACATACCGTCGACTATTCAGCCTTGTATTTATTGGAAATGTCATCGCCCTCATCCTAGCCGTGAGAAGGAGACGCTATGTTATCGACTTGATCACCGCATGCGCAGCTAATGTCATGGTGTGCGGACTCGCTCGGCAACCTCTGGTCGTCAACTCTCTCTTCTACATTTTTTGCCTGATTCCCACCTCAGCCCCAATTAGGCTGCGTCACTTGGCCTGCAAGATCTTCCACCTAGGGGGCGTGCACAGTGGGTGTGGTGTTGCTTCGCTTGTGTGGTACATTGCCTTTTTTGTTGTGTACTGCTTTCAGCTCGAGCCAACGCCACCCAATATCGCGAACATCGCCGTCCTTGTCCTCGCATGCCTTATACTCTGCGTTCTGTTAGCCGTTATCATCGTTACCCATCCAAATTTCCGGAAGAAATACCACGACATATTTGAGTGCACGCACCGCTTCGGCGCCTGGGCGATTCTGTCCTTATTCTGGGCTCTACTCCTCACCTTCGCATCCCAGCAGGAGCCATCTATGGGAGTATTCTTGATTTCGCAACCTGCCTTCTGGTTTCAAATTATCACCACACTAGCAATCATCCACCCATGGATAATGCTACGAAAGGTTGAGGTCATCCCTGAAGCTCTCTCCGCACATGTTATCCGGCTTCACTTGAACTACGCCTCCATCGTATATGGCCAGGCCATCTCCATGTCTAGGCACCCATTGCGCGACTGGCACAGCTTTGCGGTCATTCCTGACCGTTTCGACTCACCAAAGACTAAGTTCTCCTGTCTCGTATCCAAAGCAGGCGACTGGACATCCTCCGTTATCGCAGAGCAACCGACCAAGATCTGGGTCCGCAGCATTCCTACCTCTGGCTTTGCCTATGTGATGCGTTTGTTCAGTCGGATCATCATCGTATCCACAGGTTCAGGAATTGGACCCTGTGTCGCGTTGATCGACGATGAGAAAAGGCATGCTATGAGGGTGATATGGCAGACAAGATCTCCCCTCAACACATACGGACAGAGAACATTGGATCTCGTTCATCGATTGGATCCTGATCCTATGGTGATCGATACGAGCGAGACAGGACGCGTGGATATGGTACCTTCCATCATACAGCTCTACAAAGACCTCGATGCGGAGGCTGTTTGCATCATCAGCAATGGCTTTATGACGAAGAAGTTGGTGTTCGATCTAGAAAGGAGGGGTGTCAGGGCTTATGGACCGATCTTTGACAGCTGAATGGCCTGCGGTGGCCTTTGTATGGAGCCTCTCGGTCAACTGGGCTGTCCGGCGGCCCGTAATCAGTCTCAGTGTCGTGTAAGCCCCCACTTCTTTCATTTGTTCCCAACCTCAAAAACCTTTTTGGGGGGGGGGGGTTAATGTTACTACCCACATTTCTTGTGTCATTCATTTCTGTCCAAAATGTTGGACGTAAATGCGTACATCCGAAAGTTCGCTAAACCATAGATAGATCGATAGGCAGATTGTGTCATGACAGGGGAAATTTTTAGCCTAGTTAGAATGTTTATAGGGAGCTTCCAAGCTTTCCGTAGTTTCATAGCAGCTTTTCTTCACTCACTAGTAAACGCGCTGTGCTGGAGACGAACAATTCAATAAATATGTTAGTCAATCTTGATCTCAAAACCCAATCACTTGTTACTTCTGACCTCTGGCATTGAGCATGTCTAGACATCCATAGCTCTGTTGTTACGTGGTTAGATTACTATCTTAGAGTGAATGCCACCAGTCTCCTGAAGCAACTAGCTGAACATCGCCACTTGATGAGGCTGAGTCTTAATCTTAATTAAGCCGCAGCATCAGCCCTCAGGTGCTCTCCGCTCTGGCGAGCGCAGCTCAAAAAAAAAAAAAAAAAAAAAAAAAAAAAAAAAAAAAAAAAAGAGAAATTCTTGGTCGAACACCATGGGCCGATGCATAAAATTTGTAGATTCAGTACACTAAACGCGCTGTCTCGGGGTTGGTCTTGCGCCGTTCGAATTAGAACATTCGATATGGAAGAAGATGGAGGTTGTCCCAGTTTCGCACACATTCGTTTGGGCATACATATCAGCGTGGGTAGCTAAAAGTTCAAGGTGGGTAGCACTTAAGTTTTTCTGTGCCCGGTTTTACCCACTTTTCCTACCGACGTTGAACTTTTAGCTACCCACGGTTAGCTGTAACCTCGCTGTAACCCTCCTTTACCTCGACTGTGTAGCCTAGCAGCTTGAACGTTAAAACGCCGCTTCGTACCAATATATATCATGCTTGTTGAACGGAATACAAATGGGCTAATACGCAGCATACATTCTATATGATATCGAAACTTAATGTTCGTTCGTCCTCTGAACGTAAATAGACGACCCGTCTTTAAGGTAATTTTTATTTTTCCCTTCTATGAAAGAGGGTATATGCAAGGAAACCGGGAGTCTCATGATTGGCCAGCGAGATAACGTCATATGTTGCGAGTTTTTGATAGAAGATGCCGCCACATACAAGCATCGCTGTCGTATCTCCATTTTCGAATTCACAGGACATAGAATCATCCCAGTACTTACGCCGAGATATCTCCGCTGGTGGGATTCAATGTGGTATCCGATAGCCTACCTCCTTTTCGTAGGTGTGGACTCCTTTGATGCAGGCATCGGCTCATGTCTGTCTATCAATCACCCGTCATCTCCCCTGAGATCTAGACCAGAAACCGACCTGATCTATCAGTGTGGAATCATCGACCCGACAACATCATCAGAACAGGAATCCCCTTGTGAGCTAGTCTCCTGAACGGCAAGACAGCCTTCTAAGCTTTGCTGACAATTTCTCGGCGTACCCTGAGGTCAGGACAGCGCCCGGAGAGTCCGCGGAAAGCAAACTGCAAGCACTGTCGCACAGAATTGCTGTCAGCAGGCTCAACCGGCGTCAGCGCCAAGAGAGGAGTCTCCTATCAAGAAGCACGACCGCATCTTTGAATGATACGCTACACAACTTCAGTGGTCAATGGTGGCGGGAGGGTAGGATTTGTTTGACCAAGCTGGTAATAAACAGAGTCAGAGGCGGCACGGATGGGCAGATGCAATCGAGAAGCGAGGCCTCAGCTGAGACTTCTCCAGGTACTTAAAACTACTCTTTAAGATGGTTGATTGCGCGAGAGCATTGTGCATGCGACTCTCCGCTATCTCGCTTTTCTACCTTGCCTCGTTTACCTCCTGAGGACCGTTCCATTGGGACTGGGCCAGCCAACAATGTATCTAACGCGCACCGTCCTCTCTCTCCTACTGGTTCTGTGGCAGGTGGCTTCAGCCAGCGCCACCGTTGCGGCCGACGACGAGGTAGTCCGCGACGTATGCATTCTGGGGGGCGGAGCAAGTGGCACCTACGCAGCCATCCGACTCAAAGAACTGGGCTACTCGGTCGCCCTGATCGAGAGAGAGCCTCAACTTGGGGGTCACGTCAACACCTACCGCGACGTAGCAACGGGCAAGGCCTTTGACTATGGCGTGATCGCATACCACAACATCACTGCCGTGACGAACTTCTTTGCCTCTCTTGGAGTGGCCTTGACCACTACTACCCTCGGTTACGGAGATACTTCTGTCTACGTCAACAACCTCCATAGCGATGGCAAGATCGTCCAGGAGCTACCGAGCTCGGTCCCGTGGGCCAACGCGACCGCTGTAGAGCTTGCCTTCGCCAAGTTTCTCGGCCTGGTGCAGCAATATCCTTTCCTCGTCCGGGGCTACGAGCTCCCGGCCAAGATTCCCGAGGACCTCCTCCTGCCGTACGGCGAGTTCCTGCAGAAGTACGACCTCGGCGCGATGGTATTTTTCGTCTCACAATACGCGCCGGGATTCCGCAACGTGCTCACGGTCCCGACGCTCTACGTCATGAAGGCCTTCCCGGCCGACTTGGTGGAAAGTCTGCTCGGCCTCGCTCCGTCCTTTATCTCAGCAGTCGAGGGCAACCAGGAGATATTCAACCAGGCACTCCTCCGGCTTGGGGATGATGTGTTCCTCAACACGACCCTACACGGCGTCCTGCGCCACGGCCGCGGTGTCAGGGCATACCTGAGGTCGTCCACGGAACCTGGACTTCGGCCCCTCCGCGCCCGGAAGCTGCTCATCGCCATCCCGCCGAAGCTGCACGACCTCTTGCACCTGGGCCTTGTCCTGAAGCCTGGGGAGGCACGGCTGTTCTCTCGATTCGAAGATGTCCAGTACTGGGCTGCCGTGGTGAACGTCACCGGGCTTCCGGCGGCGGACGCGTTCCTCAACATCGACCTCCAGGCGCCGTTCGCGATCGCGCCTGTGCCCCTGGACTACGGGTTCCTCGCAGTACCGGGTTTCGACGGCCTGTACGTGAGTTATTACGCCTCCACCCAGCTGGAGTCGGGTGAGGAAGTGCGGAAGACCATTCTCGAGGACCTGTCCAGGTTCGTCAGGGAGAACGGCTTCAACGTCAGCGGCAGCCCGTCCTTCGCCGCGTTCGACAACCACTCTCCCTACCAGCTGACGGTCTCGCGGTCCGAGATCGAGCGCGGCTTCTACAAGAAGGCCAACGCCCTGCAGGGACGCGACAATACATGGTGGACGGGCGCGGCCTGGCAGGCCCAGGACAGCTCGCTAATATGGAACTGGACCGAGCACGAGCTGCTCCCCAGGATCGTAGGCTCTCTCGAGGGAGCCGTGTTGGAGGACACGGACACGGCGCAGCAGGTATTACAGGAGCTGTGAGATCTTCAGGAATACTCCCAGGTCTCACGGATGACCGCAAAGCCAACAGTCTAGAATGGTTGTGACTCAGCAGCAGCAGGGGCCTATATGAGGTGACTGAAGCGGACCATAAAGTGATTCATTTCTTCTTTTTTTGTACATAATTATATGTCTTCGTATACACTAAATAATTACCCCGATGCAAACCTCCCGCCGTCCTAGACGCGCACGCCAAGCTCCGCACGCAGGCGTCTCAGCCTGTTATGAGAGTGTCACGCTCAAGATCCTTCAGCCTAAATGACTTCTACCCCCAGAGCGTAAGCAACCCATCCCATCATCAGCGGGGCTCCAGGGTAGGCAAGGCGAGGAGGATCGTAGGCTGCGGCGTTCCAGGTCCAAAAGGGATTAGAAGCCTGGACGATCCCATGACACCTTACTCGATCACGCGCGGTATCGACATGCGAGTCCATGCACACAGAGGCGTGTGTTTCAAGGGCAGTGTTGGAGGGGAGACGGCGATATCGCGAGAGATGTCGCGAGGTAGCCGATGACGCCGGGCGGAGCGGAGCCGGGCACCAGGCTAGAGGGCCTCGCATTTACCCCGCCTTTGATACTGCGATTATAAAAAGCGACCGGAGATGTGTATACTTTCTTTCCCTCTTATTCCCTTGTCGCGGTACGGGATAGATAGACTGGACCTGTTGGACCCTCCAGACAAGCCGGAAGACATACAATGGCAGCCACCTTCACGATCAAGGCCAGCCCCGGCACCGACGTCTGGCGCAAGCCGCCCACTACGGACGTCTTCAACGGTAGACCTCACCGGCAATCTTTCCCCTTGAATAAGAAGATGTAGACGCGCTGACCCCATCGCCCCCCTCGTCGGGCGGTAAAAAGCCCCCAGCGCCGCCCCCGAAGGCATACAGTCCACCTCGCCCCTCTCCAGCTTCGTCTCGGCGCGCGTCTCCTTCCTCCTGCCCGCCCAGCTCCGCCAGTACGACCAGGCCGGCCTCCTCCTCTCCCTCAGGACGCGGGGCGCCGCGGCACCGCAGCCGGCCGGGGCGTCGCCCCCCAAGTGGGTTAAGGCGGGCGTCGAGAACTACAACGGCGCGCCGCGTGCGGCCACCGTGGCGTGCGATGCGTGGGCGGACTGGAGCCTCGCCCCGGTCGCCGGCGCCGGCGCCGGCGGCGAGGGCGGGTGGGTGACGATCGCGGTGGAGAACGGGAAGGACGAGCTGGGGCTGAGCCTGTGGGTGTACCAGGTGGTCGGGGAGGAGAAGATCCCGCTGAGGGAGGTGTGCTGGCCCTTCGGGCACGGCGATGCGGATGGGTGGGAGGTCAAGGTCGAGGCGTATGCGTGTCGGCCGAACAAGGAGACGAGTGAGGAGCTGGAGGCTCAATTCCGGGGGTTCGAGGTGAAATGGGCTTAGGGATGGCTACCAGCGGAGGGCAAGGCCGTGAGAATACTGTAGATTTGTCTCCGAGACGAGTTACTAGATGTCTACGGGTTCCTGGGCTGGAACATGTCATGCATGCACGAGAGGAGAGCGCGAAGAGGTTTGGAGATGGCCGAGTCTCCCATTACCTAGCCCTCGCAGTGGGGCACGCTGCTAGCTATCCAGGCAGAGCCAGAGGCGCGGGCCAACAGCCCAAAGCCTGATACATACATGAGTGGTATCATCAAACCTCGTCAGTCGTCATCAGTTCGTGCAACGGGACGTGAGACGCTGACACGCCACGGCGATCTGCTTCTAGCAGCGCGGCTGACCATGAAGAATAATGCAGGCCACACACAGAATTGAAGAATTCTCTGCTCCATCAGTCATCTCATATCGTAAATATGCCCCCCTCCCTGGGGGAGCATGAACCCTTCGACTTCCCTCCCCACCAAACTCCTTTCTCCCCCTGATTATTTGACAAAGGAAAAGTGTCGAGTCGGAAGTTGGTCGTGTTGACATTCTTGTTCGGTAGCATACGATGCTTGTTGAGATGCGAGGTCGGCAGACGAAAAAGGACAGTACATGCGCCACGCGTCGAGCGTCCGCTTTTGTTGGAATCAATCTGGACAGATGGTTGTGTCGTCTCCTTCCCGGCGGCCGTATTTCGTGGAAGAGGGGAGGGACTTTTCAGAGTGGCAATCTGGTGACCGAACGCCAGTGTCACGAAAAAGCAGATCCCGCGAGCTTTCCCAGAGAAAAACGGACAGACCCTTTGCAAAAAGAAATCATTGAGCTGAGAGAGAAACAAATGTTGACACAAACTCCAGGTGTGTGTGGTGTGTGCTGTGGCGATGGATCGCGGCGGGTCGTTAATTTTTGAAGAGCAGAAAGCTGTTGCGAAAACAATTGATCTTGAAAACGCTTCCCTCGCGATCTTTTCCCCTAACGCCGGCTTGACATGAATTCAAAAAGCGTCAGAAGTAGAAATCAGAATCATTATCCCAAAATCCCATTGTTCCAGATGCCAGCGGAGAAGAAAGCACACGCGAGAAACAGGCGACTCGCAAAGGGGGATGAAAGCGGAAGGAAACGGGCTACTTCGGGGTTGATCGTCCTCGCAGGCGGAAGCCCTGCAACGCTCTTGTTCGAGATCATCGTCCTGATCTTCTCCACCACGGTCCAGCATTAAAGGCGAGCCCAGTCTCCTTCCACCTTGTGTCCCCACTTTGTGACGAAAATCAAAATCAAATAGACGCGTTCGGCCAACCTCCACGAAGGAGTGAAGAAGCAGATTAGAGATCTGGCATTCCCCCGAATGGCCCAACGGAGATCCAATCTGATGTTGAGTTTTTCGGCTGCGGGAGCCAAGGTCGGACGGAATCCAAGAACGCCGATGAAATACCAGATCCAGACAGGAGAGTTTTGCGACCAGAACAACCAAAATCAAATCAGAGAGCAGAGCAGGTTTAGTTTCCGCTGCAACGAAAACGTCAGAGTATTCCCGAGCAGCGTGTATCCGTTCCTGGAAACCGCAGCCTCTCCCAAAGCTGGAATCTCAAGAAACTCTCGGGAATGTGTATCGATCTCGATCTTGTCTTTAAACGCGGAAAGTGCCGACGGAACGCCTGTAAAAGGTTATTGGGAATCAGATCCACCTGGGCCGCCGCGGAGTCAGATGGTCATCTGACCCTGGCGAGCCCGAAAAGACTCTCCGTTCGGCCTCGCTCGCGCGTGGCCGTCTAGATGGTCCTCGGGCTGCCCCTGTTCCCCGCCTCGACGACGTCGTCGAGGTGGTTGCACAGCGCGACGAACAGGTCGAAGTACAGCTTCGAGCCCTCTCCTCCCTTCTCCATCTCG
The DNA here is from genome assembly GCA_001282315.2 of Chrysoporthe cubensis. Lineage (NCBI taxonomy): Eukaryota > Fungi > Ascomycota > Sordariomycetes > Diaporthales > Cryphonectriaceae > Chrysoporthe > Chrysoporthe cubensis. Next base: position 1,011,322 of record LJCY02000008.1, on the reverse strand, counting down.
GCCTGCATGGTGCCGCTGCGCTTGAAGGTCTTGCGGCACCGGATGATCAGCGCCAGGTAGTGGGCGCGCAGGCGGCTGTCCGAGTCCGGGGTGTGCGCGTAGCAGTACTGGGCACTCCGCAGGATGGTGCCCACGTCGATGCCCGTCTGGAGGCCCTGCTTCCGCAGCGCGAGCCGCTTCAGCTCCTCCAGACCGTACCGTTCCGCGGCACAGTACACCACGGTGTCTCGCAGGACGTGGTGGCCCGCGCTGGGCATGTAGATTGTCGGCTCGACAGCCGTGGGGGTGCGCGGGGTCGAAGGCCCCGACGTGGCTGCGCGGCCACCCCCGTTGTGGTTTTCGTTGTTTATCTGTGGGGATGCGTTGGGCGTGACTCCTCGGCGCGAGGTGCGGCCGGTGGAGTCCTCGAGCTCCCAAGAGCTGCGGTGCTTGTTGTGAAGCAGCCGGGGGTAGTAGTCACCCTTGTAGAGGTACTCGAGGACCGCCGAGAAGACTTCCGGCTCCTCATCCGGGAGCGCGATTCTCCTGGACTGCGCGTACGACTGCTCGAGATAGCCGCCCCGCAGAGCCTGCTTGAAGTACGGGCTCTGGCAGAGGACGTCCTCGTGCGCCGCAAACAGCCGCCCCTCCCCGCCGATCATGAGGGTGACGATCGGCGAGGGCGCGATGTTGGCCTGGGTGGCGTCAGCCCTCCGCGAGGACGACGGCACGGCCTCGCGCTCGGTGAGCGACCGCTGCAGTTTCGACAACTTGGTAGCGTCCCGCACGGAGTTCGCCGTGGCTGTGCCCTTCTGCTTCAGCCTCGCCGACTTGTCCACCTTGTACTGCGAGTCCATGGTCGCCGTACCAGCCTGGCTGGTGGAGTGCGACCTGAACGGGCGCTTAAACATGGTGGGCCTGCGGTTGGTGTCGGCGGGTTTGTCGGGCTTGGCCTGGCTTCGAAACTCCCTTCGCTCGTAGTTTCGCTTCGAATGTGTTCCCGGGAAGCTGACGTCGGAAGAACACGCGGACTCTAGGCGTACGGGACGGGGGCCAGACAAAAACGAACGGAGCGCGAAGAACCTCACCGTGGCGGCGTTGTTCCTGCGATCCCGTGACTGTTCTCGTCCTTCACGATGACTTGTACCAAGAGAGAGACGAAACGAGCGAAAACAGTAGAATTCCCGCGACAAAGAAAGACCGAAGGAACGAAAAGTGCAAAAGACGCACAACAAAAAAAATGATTGACGAGGGCCCGTTGAGAAATATCACCGATGAAACGATTGTCTGGATCAGTAGATACTCTGTGTACTTGGCGGCCCTTTGTGGTTGTGGTGGGGGAGGGAGAAGGGAAGAAGAGAAAACGCCCAAAAGGTGGGGGGGTGGTCTCGCAGTATTTATGCCGGCGCAGCCGCAGCCACAGCCATGCGACGCGGCGCTGGTTGCCTGCAGCCTCTCCTCAGCCAGTCGCCAGTGGTCGGGAGATGGGATCGAAAGACGCAGCAGTAATTACCCAGTACGGTTCGTCTTCCCGAGGACGAAAATGCAGTGGTACGCTTTATCGCTCGAGTGCCCTGAAAACAAGGTTGGATCGACATCGCACCAAGGGCGTCATCAGCAGGGGTTTCCAGCCAGCCCTAGCCAACCTTTTTATATCAAAGCCACTCGCGGTGCGATCGTCCGTCGCAGCCCAGCCTCTTTTCTTCTGCCTCCCGCACCTGGGACTCTTGCAGCCTGACAGGCCCCCAGACAGCGTGTCCATTGACGGAGCAGGGCAGGCGGCCATGCTGTCTAGAATTATTGTGGACCAGAGAGTTGGCGCGTCGGCTGCCTCCTGGGTGACGCCGGGTTATGATGTATGGTTGGACGCCGTCCTGCATTGAGGCAGCCACCGCGCGCAAAGGACTGTCGCCGTCGGCGGTGAGGTGTCTCACGCCGCACGTCCTGCGGCGAGCATGTGAGCAGGTTAGACTGCAATCGACATGACTACCATAGACAAAAAAGGAAAGAGAAGTCGCAAGAAGGTTCTAGCCCCTGCGGTTGACGTATCGAGAGCCAGAGAGAGGCCAGGCCGGATAAGGTGCCAAGGTGCCTGGCACGCCTGGCTGCACGGCGGCGTGGTCGGGGAAATAGCCGCCCAGCGACTAGGGGGAGGGTTATCAAGTTCCCAGACCGGACCAATAGACGGCGCGAATTGCCATGCGACAGCTCAGAAGAGCGCGGTCAAGCACAGCCTCATTCCCTGTCGGTGTCTCTGTATTCTGTGTGGCAGACAAGGGATGCCGACGTGCGCATACCGGTATACGTACTATGGTGTGCAAGCACTCAATCACTGCCCTCTGCCTTCTCAGGGACCAGTTCCGACTGGCTGGGTCGATGCTCGCTGCAACCATGCTGGCCTCAGTGGCCAGCGTCGCTTTTTACTTTTCCCTAGTGAGACATAGCCGCTGGACGGTGTGAGGATGTCTCGCCCTGCTGCACTAGTGGCCAAAATCAGGAACATCCCGTCGGGACCATCGGCGTCTGCGTTCCTGGACATCACGACTCGTCTCACCGTGAAAACCGGTGAGCGGCGACAATATGGCTCTGCGTAGCGAACTCATGAACGATATCTTGGGCTACGTCATTACTCGAGCGCTTTCTGTCGTCGTCACCTGGCAGCCTAGCTCGGGAGAGGGTGTAAGTGAGGGATGTATATTCTCAGTCTGTAGTGCACCCTATGCCGAGTGAGACCCCCCTCAGGTAGAATTATGAGTAAACCATGATGAGCCATAACGATATTTTCGTGATTACGTTCCATCCTTCCCAAGGAGTTAAGGATGCATTGGCCATTTGCCGGGGCCAGAAAAGATGATCCTTTTTTCCCTCCCTTCCTAGCCATCCCAGGTGGACTTGCATCGGACACGTTCCTTGACAGTGACCCTTAGCGCCTCCATCACCCACGCCAGCTATGCCAGCCGATTGATGTATGACATTGAAAGCTGGCAGATTAGTGCGTGTGGGAGGCATTCTCACGCATGCCGATGAGACCGTACAACATGGAAAACACTGCCTAAGCGTCAGACAGAGGGGCCAAGACTGAGGGTGCCAAAACGACTCACTTGCTGCTGCCATGGCGACAAATCCGGTGCAGTATCCTGCTACCTTCTCTTTGCTGCCGACGATGTCCTCATCCATCCAGAAGAAGGGACTGTGACCAGTGAGCATCTTGCCAACCGCACCGTATGCCAGGTACAATACGGCGGCGCCCATGGTGCCGAAGAGGTGACTCGGAACCGGCTGTGCCAATGCTGGTTTTAGTCATCATTGCGCAATCTAGACGTCTGGGGAGTTGAGGCCTACCTCTTGTCGTCTCATGCTGTTCAAGAAGAAGGACTCGATCACCGTGACGAGAGCGGGAAATACATAGAGGTTGAACAGTGAGAAGGGCTTGAACCAGCCTTCTGAGAACACATCCTTGAAAGGAGGGAACTTGGCGTCGCCATCAGCGGTCATGACCACGTAGAGACCCTCGTCGCCACTTCCTCCATGGGGCCAATGAGAATGGCCGTTCGGCACCATGATCGTCCAGTATATCATGACGTTCATGAGGGCGAAGACATGAGTCACAGTGTAGAACAGGCTGAAGTAGAAACGTCGTCGGCCGCCAGAAGTCTGCTCTGGTGGTGACATTAGTCGGATGAGCCTTGATTCCCAGCGCATGTCGTTCGGATCCGTATCCGGCCAATGCATGTGCGTGATGGTCCAGGCCTATGCCGATGTGGTCAGCATGCTTGCCTTCCGCGGTGCTGTGTAGGTGTGGACGTACGGTGACCATGACGTGGTACAGGATCAGAAGAAACCAAGTGACAGTCGAGAACTGAAAAGGGATGCGCCAATTCGTATGCTCATCTTCACGGTGCTTTATTTTGTAGTCGAGAAGCATACCGGCAGCTGCCACCATGTAGGCCAGAAGCGCGGCACGGAGGTACCCCAGGACGTTCTGGTCGAGAGGTCGCCATGGGGAATGTGCAGCTCGGAGGAAGATGGGCTGGGAGGCCGTCAGTGATCGATGGCTACCAGGGGGGAGACGAAGCTCCATGGGAGACTTACGTGGTCTGAGCCAGCGACCTGCCCCTCCTCATCCCGCTGGCGATCGCCCAAAAGGGGCGTGCGCTCCAGCACACGCTCCATGGCACAAGACCTGAAGCTTGGGAAAGAGAAGTATAAGGAGGGCCTCTGCAGGCTTCCTATTTGGGAAATGGTAGATGATGCCGTTTCCGGGCCTTTATAGGCTGTATCGATGTCAAAGTAATGGATGCATCAAAGTCGAGGGATCGTAACATGAGGGAGCGCTGCAGTAGGCGGATGACAATGTGCGGGGACGGAGTTGTCCGTGGACAGAAAGGGGGTTCGAAATTAAAACGACGAGAGGGAAGATAAACATGGCCATGGGCGACTGCCATCCCGCCGTGGGAGGCTTGGTGACAAGATGGGAAGTGGCGGCCATCCTCGGGGTGTTTCTTCCGTCTCGAGGCTTCCACCTTCATCCCACGAGGCCAGTCGGGCCCATCAGGCGAGGAGGCATCCATCGTTGAAGAATATCGCCTTCCCCCGATCTGAACGAGGTTATCGCCAACATCTCGTACCGTTCCTGTGTTCTTTAGCCATATACGGAGTCGCACTGCGAGATACCGTCGAGAAGGAGTGCAGGTCACCTGGATGGTATCCGCCGTCCTAACAACGAATCCTGCATAATGACAAAGTGGATGCACGGTGAAGGTGCGAACCTGTCGCGTCTGTTTGTTCTACAGCCGTCATCAGTTGGATACTGTTCGAGAAATTGGAAGTGCAGTTTGGAGGGTCAAGCTGCTCCTTGGCGGACCCCTGCGGTCAGGCACGTCAGACACGAGGAAGCAGGGGTCATCCATCATGCCTGCCGCAAGCTAGGACGGAAACCCCAACCCAGCAATGCTCCTGCCTACTGGGTGGCTGGCTGACTGGCTGACTGGGCATGGGTTAGCTCCTCGGCAGGCAGGCTTGGAGCCCTTGAGGCCAGCTTTGAGCTCCGGAACGTCTGGTTACTTTTAGGGCCTGGGGATCAACGGCCGCCCACTTCACGACCAACGGCCTCATCCAACATCCACAGCAACGTCTTCAACAGCTCCTCTCGAGTTCTCTTGACGAAATACCACCACAAAACAAGAGCATGCGATAACCCCCAGCGTTTGAACATTTTTTCTCTTTCCCCCGACTCCACCATGCTGTCAGCACTCGGCAACCCACGGCAGCTGGCCTCCCAGCTCTTGAACTTTGGTATGCCCGTGAAATCGCACCCGTGAAACGGGCGGAGGGCTGTGCAATTCTAATGAGGACTGACCGACAGGTCTAATATTGTCGACCGCGTTCATGATGTGGAAAGGGTGCGGCCTTCCTCCCCGTCGACAGTCCTCGGCCCAGGCTGACATTCCCTCCAGACTCTCCGTCGTGACCGATTCGCCCTCCCCGATCGTCGTCGTCCTCTCGGGCAGCATGGAGCCGGCCTTCCAGCGTGGTGATCTCCTGTTCCTCTGTACGACAAATCCGCATTCCCGGGCTTTATCCGGACCTTTACCCCCTTCCGGGTAGTACGTGCTGACCAGCGACCGGCGATAGGGAATCGCAATGTGATCCAAGAGACGGATGTGGGCGAGGTCGTGGTCTACAATGTCAGGGACAAGGACATACCCATCGTTCACAGGATTGTGCGCAAGTTCGGCACCGGAGAACACGCCAAGCTCCTGACCAAGGGTGACAACAACGCTGCCGACGACACGGAGCTGTACGCCAAGGGGCAGGATTATCTCGAGAGGCAGGACATCATCGGAAGCGTTGTTGGATACATACCGTTCGTAGGCTATGTCACCATCATGCTCTCGGAGCACCCGTGGATGAAGACGGCGATGCTCGGCATCATGGGACTAGTGGTGGTGTTGCAAAGGGAGTAGACGCCTCGGACTGATGGCATTGTCATTGAACTTTGGTAAGACAAGGCAGCTGGCGTTCCAGGCGCTGTAGTTTCTAATCGAATGAATCGGTATCGGTCTTCTCTCGATCCAATTTGCCTGTCAGACCTCTCCCTGGGATGACCTCTCGTGGGACAACTTGCTGCGGTCCACCCTCTCGTGGAATAGTCGTCATGGACAACGCTCTTAGAGTTTTTTCACTCTATGCAATGTCTTGTAATCTTCAAGGTTGTTATATGGTGGTCTGCAAAGACATACTCTCCTGTAGAACACCTGAAACTCGACAAAATTATGTGAAGCGGCATAGCCTCTGCAATCAACATATACACATCTCATGCTTAGTTCCCGTCTGCTAGAAATGAGATAACGATAATCACCCGTAAGAGTCGTCCAAAAGATACCTAGTGTCATCGGCCCAGAATCAAGCCCCTGAAGGGATACACTTTTTCCCTCGACTTCCAAACAGGTAGACTAGGAGGAACCAAGGGCCAGAGCGTACCCCCAGCACATGCTTGAAAGGATACGACAGTGACTCTTTAAGAGCCTTCGAGCGTAACCCCATTGCAGCTTTTGACAACACAGCCCAGCCTTAGAAATTAGTGATGACAGGCACGGCGAAGCGGATGATAGAATTGCTAGGGCTTCATCTTGTGCCCTATCCCAGCCTCCTGAATACAGGGGTGAGGGCTGGATCGTGCTAGTCTGCGATGAAGCGGTGTTAACACGCGAGGGTATACCTTATCCATACTTCACTCTTGGATGGTATAGTATAAATTTTCAGAAATAACTCAACTAGAGACTGTCAGATTCGTTGGAGATCGATGTCTACGTCCTGCGTACAGTCGGGTAGCTCGAGTGAGGAGGGTCTGGAAGCTCCTATACGAAAGCAATGGACAAGTATCCCTGATGCCGAATTTCTTCTCCGCACCGTGACTTAAGCTTACCAATATGAGTAGGTCGGCGGTGTTAGGGCTAGAAAATTGGTTGCTTAGCTTGACGGAAGATATTTTCCTCTTCGGGAACACCGTCGCGAGAGTTGTCAGTGCAGATATCACTCCCGGAAACAGAGCATGGTCAGTTTTCTTACTGGCAGCTACAAGTTTCTGGAGTACCAAGTGGTGATCTTGAAGGAAGAATTATTACTACATGACGCAGAGATACAAGGGACAGCGGCGAGGAGGGAGGAAGAGCATGTTTAATCCTAGGGCGGAAGCCCTAGGATAGTCTCGGCGGCCTCAAGTCGACGTTTTCCACCAATAAATATTTTTGTTTATCAAGATTCAGCCTAGAAATCACGGCAGAGATATCACTCTTGGTATAGCAGGTCAGTATAGTCCCAATCCATACCGATACCATGATAAAGGGTCTCCGCCTGCGAAGAAGCGCCGAGGTCCACCTTCCCGAACGGGGATGCGCAAGGGCAAGGCGGGCTGCATGATTGGCCGAGTGTCTAAGAATAATAATTCTATTCAGCCGCGCGGTCGTTCTACGAATACTCGAAGGGGAAAACCTTACTCGAAATCTAGACAAAAACTCTGCGCTGCCATCTCTCCGCAACTTTCTTGCGGTTTCTCATTACGTCTCTGTAAAATGGTATACAGCACCCGCCGAGTAATTACTGGGAAAGGGGACTTTTGCGAGCTCTCCGCTACTCCGAAGCGCCTCCTCCGCGATCTCCCAGCACGTTTCATGATGTGCCTCTCATAGCATCACTTTTCCTTACAGTCGTTCTGCGGTATTTCCTCAAACGGAAAGCGGCCAGCCCTGTGAGCACTTGGCCCGTGCGCAGCCTCTGTAGCTATATAGTCGCGTCCTTCCTAGCTCTTGATTTTCCTGTTCTCCCCGTTTCCTCTCAACCTTGGCGCTTCTTCTATCTTTTTGCGACCTTATTTCTATTCTCATCTATGCGATATCTTCGCGACCTCGCCTCTATGTCTGAGGAATCCGTCGCGACTTCGTCGCCGCAAGGCGCTTGAGACGTAAGCCTGCTCGAACCTCCATACGACCCTACCGATAGGTCTTTGCGACGTCTCTTGTTCCTATCGACTTTCGTGCGCTTTGTGCCACCTGGTGTAAGCGTGGAAGGACTTCTCGCTCTCAAGCCCAGGCATACTAGATTCTTTCCTCTTATCGCCCGCTATTTCGCCATAATCTCTCGGGCAAGTTTCAATACCACTCGGAGATGAGTATCTTGTCACAAGACATGGCCGATGACGCTTCAATATGGCTAAATTAGTTAGTCAATATCGTATCCCTCTTGCTCTTCAGCATATCTGCGTGTTGGATATCCCTGCTAGGCCCGGCTTGCGCGGGTTCCCTACTACCTCTGCCCCCAGGGCATCGCCAACTCCATGCTCTTCTTTTTCCACCCCCGGGCACTCCAGTATCATGCCAGATCGACATTCGATCAGTCGCCACTAAACAAGTTATTCATGAGCGTGCCGACGACGAGAAGTGTGAGATCATCGGCTCCCAAATTTACAAAGGACTCAAGGAGGCAGAGGGACGCCCCGTGGCAAGATACTAGCCACCAGCTATGCACTCCCCCGAGTTTGAAGAGGAATCTAAGCAAGGCACCATTAAAGAGCGCTCAGATAGATTGCGCTTTCCGCTACGTCGCGGACCCTTTTGTCGATAAGCCTTGTATCTAGAAGATGGGTACGCGATTTCTTTGAGACTTTTTCTCAGACTTTCTACTAATTCGCCAAAGGGTTTCCGAACGGTGTTCGTAATATACGAAGACCAATCGCCAGGGAAGCTGCACTAGTGTAGGTATCCCCTTCTGCGACCCCTTCCTGATTTCGCCGCTGATTCCCTGATAGATCGCCAATTCATACAAGGACGATGAGGACATTTTGCTTCTTCTCAATATCGTCGTCCTCTGCCTCCAGGTCGCTGGCGAGGGGGAATGGCCTGGTGCGAAGACCAAGCAAGGTCGTGTGAGTATTTCCCTATCTCTCTGCGGCCTCCGGCCTCTTCTGACTATCGCAGCTGGAGCGAAATTGGCAGAGTGCGGTGGATGCTTGGTATGAACGCATCGATACCTGCCTCCTGAGCCTCTGCTTCAACGTCACCGGCCTGAACCTCCGGCGCGCGTACAGCCACGGCGTCTGTCTCAACGTCCACTTCAACCCGAGCACAATGCGCCAGGCATTTGCGCGAATCCACCGGATCAGCCAGACGATGGTCGTACACTGGTGGGTCATCAAGCAGGCGGGCGGGTACCACGAGCCACAGGAGCACACCATCCACGTGAAGCGGTCGCGCTTCTACAGCGCGCAGGCCCTCCTGCTATTGGAGGCCACGGGCATGCTGCGGGACACCGTGTGCTTCGAGCCCTCAAGCGATGGCTAGGGCACACCAGAGTCCAAGTACGTCTACCACAAGCTCGCAAATGACCTTGCGGCTCCCTAGCTGCGGCGGTACGCCAAATACTACTCCATCCTAGCCAGCCTGTACTTCCAGGCGGTGCCCTCCCCCGACGACGACGACGACGAGCAGGCAGTGGCGCTACAGAAGCTCCTGCAGGACTTCCAGCTGGTGGCGTCCTTTTACGGCGCGCTAGTAATGCTCTAGGATGGCAGCCAGCCGACATATGAAGAGGTCGACGTGGAGATCAACGCGGTGACCATCACGTGGGCGCGCGTGCGCGCGGATATCGCCCGCCTCGAGGAGATGGCGGCGGTAAAACCTAGCGAGCCCCCCCTCCCGGGCCTCCACCGCAAGCTGTCCGCGAAGCTCGATGAGCTGCACCCTGAGGCCGGCTATCGCCTATGGGACATCATGCAACTGAGATTCATCGCGCCCCCTACCATCGGCGAGGACACCAGTTTCAGTTACGCCAGCTTCATGGAGGACCCCGTGTTTTGCGGCATAGCGCCCGTCGCGAGCGCCTAGCAAGGGCCGCCCACGCCCCCGGGCCAGAAGCGCAACCCTATCGATCTCACCTGCGACGACGAAAACGACGGCTGCGACCGGCTGTACGAGAAGATCGGCGTCCGTGCCGGTGCCAGCGAGGACGACATCAAAAAGGCGATCTGCCTCCTGCTGATGCGCCTCCACCCCGACCGCTGCGCCAGCACTGGCCTGACCAAAGAAAAGGCGACATGTGTACGCGTTTTGTTATTATGGTGAAGGAGGTCTTGCTTACGTTCGTCTGTTGGTTTATGTATGACTGTGGGATGCGCTTGTTGGCTTTGAATACCCAGGCTGAACGAGAGAACCAGGAGACCGATCACGTAACCACACGCATTTGTTAAAAGATGTTTGCGGGCGAATGTAATGACGTTTCTCCTATTCACAAAGGGTATATCCAGGTGACCGGCTATAGTCTAGCAGCCTCTGTCATGGCAGACCGCAGCATCGGCGCGAGCTGCTTCCTGCTGTTTCTCGTCACATTTTGGTACCAGCAGTACCGTACCTCATCATCGCTCTTGTAATCCAGCGCGCCATCCTGGAATGGAGCGAGCCCGAGAGCCTCGCCATGCATTTCGACAAATTTCTCAACCGCGCGGACAGCTTTTCGGTTCCGCCCCCAGACGAGCAGGTTCCTCTTGAACACCCCGTCATCTTTTGCCGAAGACGTCATGATGCACGCGATGTCGCACTGCTTCTCTGCCGCGAACTTGCGGAACTCCTCAATCAGAGTCTCCTTATCGCCCAGGTGCTTGAGCATGTAGTGGAAGCCCTGGGGTATGCTCGCGGTGCCCAGGACCATCCCGGCCTCCGTCCACGCCTTGTAGTCCTTGCGGAAGTTGTCGCTGTACGAGAACTGGGAGATGTCCTCCTTCAGCTCGCTCAGCTCCTTGTAGTACTTCTTGCGGTTGTAGTCCCCGCCCAGCTTCGCCTCTAGGTACTCCGTGATTTTTATGTCGAGCTCAGTCGTCTTGGCCTTCGACTTGAGCTTGTTAGTGTCGAGGAAGATTGCCGAAAGAGCGATGCGGGCCAAGCCAGCGTCCATTTCTGCCTGATCCGTGTCTCCTGCCTCTTGTTCGTGCTGATTTGACAGGCCTTCCCATACATCCTGACAGTACTCGACCACCAGGCTCACGCAGCTGCCCGCCTTCTTGAGGATGCGTGGCTCGTCGCCCGTCTGCATGGCGACGACGTTCTCGTCCTCGTGGTGGTCCACGCAGCCGACTATGCGCGAGGTGAATCGCTCGGCCAGGTCTCCGGTCAACGCATTGTGATCTACCAGCACCCACCGCGTGTCTTGTGGCTCCAGGCCGCTTGTCCTCGTGACCTCGTCGAGGTCGGACAGGGTCAGGAGCTCCTGCGACTTCACGCCCGCGTGCGCGAGCGCGGCGCCCAGCTCAGGCCGGAGGGGGAGATCTTCGCGGGTGATGTTGGCGACGGGGATGTGCAGGGTATAGTTGGGAGGTGCATGGCTACGGAAGTATGCGAACAGGACAGCAGAGCAGAGGGAGTCGAGGTCTGGATGGAAAGGCAAGATCAGTCCTGTCCTGGTGTCCGCCAGCGTGTCGGTGTCAGAGCCACACGTTTCTCCTACCTCCAGACTCGTTGCCTACGACGAAGGTCAGAGGCGAAGGTCGCTGGCCGACCGGGGCCTTCACGCTCCTGCGGGTGAGGTCGAGAAAGGCTCGCAGGTTCCGAGGAGGCGGCATGGTGGGTTATTTTGGGATACGCACATGAGGTACAATGGATGGCGGGGTAAAATGGAACCTAGCCTTTGGAGGGGTTGTCGTTTTCCTCGAGGCCCCGCTGCTTACGTCACCGGTCCAACCTCACATGTGCTTGGCTGCGATAAGACCGATAATAACATCCGTCACAGCTTGGCACGAATAAGTACCAGCAGTGATTCAGATCCTTCTTCATGCCGTGTGCGCCCCAGAGCCCAGTTGGCCTCCCCTTCGGCATAATCTCGTATTCCCGCCAGGACTCCAAGCGAGACACCGGACCTATCATCCCGACTCTTGGTGATATGCTCAGGCGGTCTGGTCTGCTCCGGAGGAAGTTTCCCTGGCTGCTCGAGCCTGACCGCTCCCTCTCGTGGCCCAAGCCGATGGTCGAACAACCGCGCCTTTGCCGCGGGACCGCCATGGCTACGGGATTGTCTCAGCTCTCCTGCATTGGACCACCTAGCTGAGAACCCCCCTTCGCAATGCATCATGCCAGCCTCGGAAGATGTGCTAGCATACACGGCTTTCGCCCTGGTGTTTACTGTGGCCTACCTTCCTTTCGAACCCACCTTTCCGGCCCTTTGGGGATCTTGTGTGTTGTGCTTATTTGGGCCGTTAAACCTAGCTATTCTTTCTCGTTCATCAAGGCGATGAGGCGTATTACAGTGGTCCAATCGAGAACGGATATGTGCAGTGTACGTTTCGACCAGATCTTATCACTAGCATAAGGGCTACGTCACGAATCACAAATATCAAATACTGGAGCTTTTTCCCACAGCGTATCGTCTTGATTGTGTCTTGAATAAGAGAGTGACAGGAATATGTGACCTGACAGTCCTGTAACGATTAAAATCCTTAATCGAACGTCTCATGTATCAAATGGTGTTCGATGTGTTCAACAATAACACTCTCCCTGAGTTGCCAGATGTTCAACATCAGTCCAACACCCTAGAGTCGTGTTCGTTCCGAGGCTTTTCCATCTTCAGATGCCTCATAGGAGGGGATTCGCGCCGGTGTCTTATCTCAATATTTGTCGTATTCAATAAATCTGATATCTCTCACGGCCGCTTTTGCCGTTGTGTTTTTAGAAACGGTACTCTGTGGCAGTGACTTAGTGTTAGCTAAAAGTGTTAGGCATTACTCGGGCTCCCGACAACTCCCTTGAAGTGACGCGTCCTCAGACATCTCATGCACACGTACTCATGAGCACCAACCCCTCCCTCTGTCCAACCTGAATGAAAAGTTCACTCATACTTTGATTCCGGGCATGCCCATGCAGATGGCTCCCACGGAGCATCCGGGGCACCTCGTCTCGTCGCACCTCTTCACCCCCTCGCGACTGTTTAAGTCTTCAGGAGTGGGCAAGGCGGAGACGGCGCCAATGAGGAGGGTGGTGACCAGTACGATGAACTTCATTGTCGTCCGTTTCTGAGATATATTTGGATCTGATGAAAAAGAAAGATTTGCAAGTTCTTCAAGGTGTTGAGGATGTGTGATCGACGTATAGCTTGCAGTTGTGCTGCTGCTGCATTCTTTAGAGGCCTCGTGGTCCGTTCTAACAGCGACGTTGTCTCTTTAAATATGCTCAAAATATTATATGCCAATTATACAGTGCTTCCCGAAAGCACTATCTGCAAGGGATCGCATTCTCGTGTTCAACATGGTAATCTGGATCAATGACGGGGCGAAGGGGGTGTTGCTAGACACAAGTGTGACCCCCCCATGATGAAGATCAACATTCCAACGGAGTTGTCTCGGCCACTTCATCAGACGTCCTATCGTATTGTGCATATTGTGCAGGCGGTCAGGCTTTTGCCCTGGATGAGCTGAGAAACATTATTCTCGAGAGCCAGATCCAGAATGAAGCCACCGGATAGACCGCGATAGGACTAGGTCGTCACTAGAGAAGTGTGCCCGGATTTCTTTGATCTGTTCTCTCAGTTAGCTCATGATTGTCATCCACAAATCCCTAGTAGTAACCGAGAGTCGTGGGATATTTGCCACAGAGCCTTACTCACTCGATCCACATTCCAGCAATTTCCCATGGGCAGTACGCATGGACGCCGCATTTCAGGCAGACGCAGACTATCGTGACTATGGACGGTGCTCCATAGTGTTAGCGTCCATAATATTGCACAGGCGGCAAGATATCCACAACCGCCACCCCCAGTACAACAAACGAGAAGGACGTAGAATGACTCCTCTACCCTTCCCGCTCCAAGCGCAATTTAAGTGGAGCACAACATACGATAATGGTCACCGAACTATGCGCGGCTCTTCGGAGTATTATCAAGACAACATTCCTGCTGTCGGCTAAGTCTTGCCCTGTGATCGGATGACGGACCACCTACAACCAGAAACCTATTCTTTCTCTTTGAGTGCCTATCCGAGGCACGGCCACGTTGACCTGCATCTAGCGCGGGGAAGGGCGTCCAAAATTTTACCGAGCATACTCACATGCCAGGATCTGCAAGGGCCGGACAAGCTTATTTGCAACAAGGTTTAGGGCCTCCTTTATTCGGTGATAAGTGGGTACTCGTCGTCGAGGTGGGGGTTGTCCGGCAGTAGATTGTCTCGGTCACACATGTGTTGAAGCTGGGAACTGTCAAGCCATGACGGCCAACCCACATCTCTTGCGTCTTGCGTAACGTTGTTCGTGCCATGCTCTGGAGGGGGGTTACAATATTGCCTACTCGTGCCCGCCTCCCGCAGAGAGCCCATGCGGCCGCCTTGTTTTGCTGCGCGTCACCCTCCCACGTGCATACGAGACCGACCAGATACGTGGCGGGCGAGGTCCGCCTCTCGAGCGCTTCGACGCGCCGATCTCATGTACTGCGACACATAGGTGAACGACTTCCTTATTCCGACCATTGCCTATCTCCCTATGGGTGTAGCCAACTTTGAGATAATTGGTGTCCGCCTCCGGACGTATGTCCCAGCCTATTGGTTGCCGGCAGCTAGTGTCCCCCCTCCAACGCCGATGCCGAAGCCGCACTTTGTGGCCAGGCCCTTGAAGAAGCAATGTTATTTAGTCCCTCGGACCACAGTCCACCCCTCAAGTATCATCGTAAATGCATTGTTAACCTCAATTGTCTTGGACTTAGCTCGAACTCTGTCATCGAGATCTGTACGACCTTGATTTTTCTATGAGACATCGCGATGAAGCCCATCCTCTCCGCAACACTAATAGCCCTGCTGACGGGCGAAGTTCTCACCGAGACGACGCTTGGCGTATATATCTTCCATCGACAGTAAGCTAGCCCGGAGATGATTGGCCCTCCTGGGCTTTCTCAAAGACATCGCTCGCGTTCCTAACAGTCGATAGTGGCGATCGGACAACGAAGTCTTGGCCGCCCACCGTTCTCACAGCCTTGGGCGCCGACCAGGTGTATACGTCGGCGAGCTGGTTCCGCAATCGCTATGTAGCGGTCAACAGCACCAACCCTATCCTGGACCTGTCATCGGACATCGTCTCGCTCTCGCAGCTATCCATCACCGCTCCTGTGGACAACGTCCTCCAGTCCTCCGCCGTGGTCTTCACCCAGGGGATCTATCCCCCGGCTGGAGGTCAAGCGGACCAGGTCCTGGCCGATGGAACCTCGACTCAAGCACCGCTCAATGGGTATCAGTATATTCCTGTTAATATCGTGACTTCTGCTGCCAGTTCTTCTGGATCCGAGGACAGCGAATGGCTGCAAGGAAGCTCCGGATGTGCCAACGCGGTGGTCAGCAGCAACGAGTACCTGCAGAGCCAGGAGTATCTGGATCTTCTGAACAAGACGTATTCGTTCTATCAGGGCCTCCTTCCGGTGTACAACACGACCTTCAACTCCTCCACAGCCACATACAAAAATGCTTATACCAGTACGTACTCTCAACTGAGCCTAGAGACATGTCGGCGTCCAGCATCACAGGTCCCTCTGGATACAGGTCATAGCCAGATGATCATTGAGCAACTTATCCGACTTTCTTACGTCATCCTGTGTTGTAAGAGGGAGGCGATACTGATTTGTGCTCATAGTATTCGACTACGTGCACGTGTCTCAGATCCATAACCAGAGTATTCCTGCAGACACTCTCCTGACAAACGCCACGACCCATCAGCTGCAGACTCTAGCCGACGCCCACGAGTGGGGCCTTGCATACAACGAGTCCCAGCCAGTCAGGGCCATCTCGGGAGCGGTCCTGGGGGGCCAGATCCTCCAAACCCTCAACGCGAGCCTGACCTCGCCTCTTAGCGAGTCCTCTGCCCAGAGGCTCACTATCCAGTTTGGCGCCTATGGCGCCTTCATGTCCTTCTTCGGCCTGGCCAACCTCACCGCCGCGTCCGAGGACTTCTACGGGATCGTGGACTATGCGAGCTCCATCACGTTCGAGCTGGTCACCAACGCGACCGTGAACGGGACCGGCGCGCCGACGACGGTGAACCCTGATGATGTCAGTGTCCGTTTCCTCTTCGTCAACGGGTCTGCCTCGGACACCAACGTCCCTCAACTGTATCCTCTGTTCGGGCAGACGGAGACGACGATCTCGTGGAACGACTTTGCGGCGGGTATGTCAAACTTTTCTGTCGGGGACACGGCATCTTGGTGCCAGGCCTGTGGTAATACTACTGGTGTCTGCGCCTCCACTTCATCTTCCTCCGGGTCCGGATCCGGATCCAGCTCCAAGTCCTCTTCCAGCTCAGGGAGTAATATTACCCCAGGCATAGCAGCTGGTATAGGTGTTTTGAGCTTGTTTGGTCTTGTACTTTTACTTGGCATAGCAGCAGCACTAGCCGGATTCAGAGTTGTGAAGAAGGGTGCTACGTCTAAAGGGGTATCTAATGGAGGCACGGCTTCGACTGCGGTGGGTGATAAGGCCGCCTAACAAGGGTCCGAGAGATGATAATGAGGAGAGGAGCAATAGAGGAACGACAGGCAATCGCCGTCATGTTGTCTAGTCACGAGCATAATTATTAGTTATCTCCCAGATTGTCTCAAAATTGAACTCATTGTAATCTTCTATAACGCTTCCTTTCTGTGAAAAAACCGGCTGGCCAACGATCTCATGTCAGTAACCCACTCCCCGAACTCTCCAGGTCTCTTCAGATGATAGTTACGGTACGTAGCTCTGCGTTCCGAAATGGTTCTCCTAGTGAGTCCACAGGAGGTGGCCTCGCGCTAATGATCAGGGTCCCGATGCGTTCGAAGTGTTCGTGACAGTCAGGTGATCGCCTCAACACAAGGGATACCAGATGGTCCGTACTCCCTTCTTGAATGCGGCTCATGCGAAGACAAAACACCTCAGTGCCGGGACTTGTCTTGCCGGGACCATCGTGTTCCAGCAGGTAGTCCGCATGCATTGCCAGCCGCGCTTTGGCGAAGGAGACATGGTAGTAGAAGTTCTCTACACCATTACTCATTCGTGTCTCGGACTCTAGTAACCCTCTGGCTACCAGTCCAGTGATCGTCAGTTCTCCGCGGTAGACGAGGCTGAATTCGTCGACACTTGCTGGCCAGCTGACGTCGCATTTCTCGACCTTGGCGAAGTGGTCGTAAGGCTGCCTCTCCTCAAATTCGTGTTCATCTACTGTGTACATAATCACATCCCAGTAGCTCACAGGAGTATTCACCCTAGCCCATGACCACGTAGGAGGAGCATTCTGAGGGTATGTTCTTGCGGTCTTTCGTGACATGTTACGTACGACCCAGACAAGATCGTCGTTGATAGTGTCGCTCCACAGCCCGGCGAGGTATTGAGCGGTCCTTGTCGCAGCCATGTGTTTCGCAAGGCCACCGATGGCAGGCAAACGGTCCGTCGAGTGTGTCAGACGGAGTTCCGTATAGGCGCAGATCATGGTGCGCCACAGACGTGCTCTTTGATAAGCCTTCTCTGAGTTGGAGCCTGGCTCGGCGTCGCTGCTACCGTCGATGGCGTAGCTGTGTTCGATCTTCATCAACGGAAGTGGCGGCTTGTGGCTGGAGTTGTCCAGCCCGAACCCATCGCATTCGCACCTGAAACCGGACTTGCATTCGAAGAAAAGCTCGTATTTCCCAAAGTGGATGATGCGCGTCGAGAGCATGCGCTCCTGATACACCCATGCTCGGGTAAGGAGCGGGAAATATCGTACAGTAGGATTTGAAGCAGGTGTATCTCCTTCCATTTCCTCCTGAGACTCGAGATGGTGGTCGATGAGTTCTCGAAAGAAAACCCGGTAGCTTTCGCCGGTCGGAGTATGGCCTGAGACTGGGATATCATGCGTTTGCGAAAAGAGCCCCCCTTGACCATTAGACGACTTGGTTGCGGCTATGGTCAGAGTTCCGTTGCTATATACGGAAGCCATGTTTGTAGATTCGATAGCCCAGTCATTTAAGTCGTCCTGCACAATGCAAAGAGAATCAATCCAGATATACCTGAAGCCGAGGGCCCTGGTTAAATGAATAGCGTCACGGAAGGTCGTCGAAAGCGAACCCCAGGGAATCTCTTTCTTGTGTTCCTCCATCGTTGATTTGGTTGTGGTGATGATTTGGGCACGGCCCCAACAGTGACTAAGACAGATATACTTGCCTCGGGCACCATTGGTCTCAATTAGTTTAACCATGTCTTTCTCGAGGCCAACGTCGACTATTCTCGTTGGGAGCTTTGGTTGTTCTGGCGAGTTGCAGAAGTCGTGGGAGACGATACACTGAGCAATCCATCCCTTGATGGTAGCGAGTGCCTTTATAGAGTCTGTGCACGGCGACGTCCTCCAGGACGTAGGCATTTGATCCCAGGACTGCGGTACAGAAGTATCGTCCTCTGCGTCGACAAACATCTCGACGTCAAAACGTGACCCATCCCTCATGAAGAAGACCATCTCCTTGCCCGCTTCCTCGGTGTCAACATCCTCGATCCGAAGCGGGTAGTAGAAGCGAAGCTTCCCGTATAAAATATCTGACTCCTTGACGCCATGTTGAAGGAAGCACCCGCGGCATCCGGACATCAAGATGTTGCAACAATAGCATGCGG
Source organism: Chrysoporthe cubensis (assembly GCA_001282315.2). Lineage (NCBI taxonomy): Eukaryota > Fungi > Ascomycota > Sordariomycetes > Diaporthales > Cryphonectriaceae > Chrysoporthe > Chrysoporthe cubensis. Next base: position 992,730 of record LJCY02000008.1, on the reverse strand, counting down.
CCGCTGAATCCAGCAAAGCATGCCATGAAAATCTTTCTTTGATATGGTGTCGATTGCCTCGTCGATCTCGGGTCTCAGCCTCTGTTGTGATCTCCCATTTGCCCAGGAACGTATTGCAGATTGTGCATCCTAGAGATGCCATCTTGAAAAGATGCGGCTTGTCTAAGACCACGATCTTTTTATTAGAATATACAGAGCGCAGTGGCTTTCTCTGCTGTCATGCGGAGCGATCTGACAGGTCGTAGAAGGATTATGCGGGGAAACTAGGCAATCATATTGCTCCGACCACTCACTGGTCATCAGACGTACGTTCTGTGGGCCTGTGAAATACGAAATACGAAAGGGCATATCTCTGGAATAAAGACACCGATCTAGGCTAGGCGGTCAAAGATCAAAAGAGGCAGTTATTTGGTGGGAAGATGGTCTCGCCATTACTTGCTGAAAAGATGGACTGGAAGACGAAGCGGGACGAATATTGTATGACTCGGCGGCAAGCGTGGGTTGGATAGGCATCGGATCAACCGTATGAAAATATGTGAACGGAAAGTTCTTAATGTATGCGACGTATGAGCAATGGGAAGTGATATCTCATAATACAGGACAAAGTCAGGGGCGCAAGAAGATGACCTCGACATGTGCAAGTGCATTTCGCGTCGAGGATCTCCTACAATTTACTTTCCTTCTTCCCCGTCTTGAGATTTTGAGAATGTCCCGTCAGTAAGAAGTCCGGATATCTCATGCCCTCCTCGAGTCCCACGGTCATCGACGCCGGACTTCTCCAGGAAGCCCCATCAACAACCAACACGTGGCCATTGATGTAGTTTGATGCGTCGCTGAACAGGAACACGGTCGCATCCGCAATGTCGCGGACCGTGCCCCAGCGCCCGCTCGGGATGGCGCTTCTCGCTGCTTTCGACTGGTGCGTCTCCGCAGCAGCCAGCCTCTCCATGCCCTCGGTGCCCGCGATGGGGCCAGGCGTGATGACGTTCGAGACGACGCCGAGCGGACCGTACTCCAGGGCGACACTCGCCATGAGGCTGTCTACGCCTGCCTTGGCGGCGCCGACATGCGACTGCAGGGGCATGCCGGTGTAGTGGAATGCAGCGGAGATGGCGATAAAACGGCCGCCGGTGCCGACCTGGCCCGGTGCCGGTGGGTTGGGGTTCCGGGCTGCAGACTCGACGAGGTGGTCGATGGTAGCCTTTATCGTGTTGAACGTCCCGATCGTGTCTATCTCGATGACAGACTTGAAGCCGTTTGGTGAGAGTCCAGCCAGAGGCACCACGAAGTTGCCCGCTGCGCCAGCACTTTCTCATTGTTAATAGGAAGTCTCAAGGGCGCAGGGCGTAGGTGGGAGGACCAACATTACGAAGTCTATCTGGCCCAGCTCATTGACACACCGGTCAACAGCACTCTTGAGGCTATCGAACTGCAAGTCTCATCAGCACATGCCCCCAGATTGGCGCACTGGGCAGCCAGCTCACCTTCCGGACATCAACCGCGCCGATACCGAGCACCTTGGCCCCCTTGCGCACGGCAGCGATCTCCTTGGCAACCCGCTCCGTCTTCTCAACATTGCGACCGATGATGCAGGCATTGGCGCCTAAGTAGACCATGGCCTTCGTCTGGACGCTACAGATGGATCCGGCGCCTCCCGTCACGAAGATGACCTTGTTATCTGTACGAGATGGGAGCGGCCGGTTAGCAACGCAGGACCCACGAGAGAGGACAGGCAGGGATTACCAAAGAGGCCCTCTCTCCAGACATTGCTCAAGATCTCCGAGTGATCGACAGCCATAGCTTCCGGCGGTATGATGTGCTGCTCAGTAAGGGTTTCTGAAGGGGAACCACGATCTTATATACGTGAGCGCGTATCTCCAAGTTGAGTCGGGTCGTGCGGCAACCTCGTGGCCAAAACTAGCTGCTAACATGAACACAATGCTGGACCAGTAGATATGAAAAATAAGCTGAGCACGGAGGATGCGACGCCAAAGATGGGTCATGGCAGAAAGGAGGGCGATGAAGACCCGACCGAGGCTCTGGGGAGAAGACGTTGTGGGATTGCCATGTAGATGTGTGTGGAGTCAGCACCAGCGTTAGGATGCACCGTGGGACCTCGGGAAGAAGTGGGTCGGGGTAGAGCCTCGGCCAGACCTTCAGCGCCATCCCACTACAGACACAGCGGGAGGGCTGACCTGGGCACGCTGCGAGTTACCCAGTAATCAACTAATCAACCCTACCCCGTACGTCCGTACCCTGTATTGCGTAGCCGTACGGAAGATTTCCACTATTTGGAACACCCCACTTGACCGTCGCCAGGGAAGCTGAAGCTGGACGCATGCTTGTCCACACGCTCGCTATCCACCCGTCCCCATGCTTCCAGCGTCGACCCATTCACCCGCGACGCGGTTGACCGTCGCGTGTCGGCACGACGTCCATATATTTTGAACAGCAATATCCTCCGCTGCTGGTCCCTTGCTCCCGCCCGCAGTTGTGTTCCCACCCTGCGCAGACCTACATAGCCTGTAGGCGCACTCCGTCGCGATATAGCTTTCCTGCCTCCCCCATCGACGACCAAGATCGCGCGCTGCTCCTCTCAGCCGGGCCACCGGGCAGGACCAAGGGCGGAACCAAGAGCTCGACAGCAGGCACTGAGCCATGGCTGAAACCTTGGGCGCGCCTGCAAAGGCCCCCAAGAAAAAGAAAGCATTGGCCTTCCTGAAGAGCACCCCGAAACCAGCTCCAACTTTGCGCCAGCCTGGTGGCGATGGGGCCAGGGAAGAAGAGGAGGAGGAGGACGATCTCGCGATGTTCAAACGATCTAAGGATTTCTTCCCGATTGTGGTTAAGGAGCAGGAGGAGCCTCGCGAGACAAAATCTCCAGAACCTAGAGAAGAGGGGGGAGCAAAACGAGCTGACGACGATGAGGACGAAGAGCCAATGCCGTCCTCGCAGTCGTCTAAGCGTCGCAAGCTGTCCTCTCCACACGCTGTGGCTGAGGTTCCGTTCCGAGAGAGCTACGATGACCTGTACGGTCCGGCGACACCACCGCTGTTCGTCTCACAATCCTCGCCAGGCAGGCGCGAGGAGCAGGCAACGCCTTCGACGTGGAAGGGAAAGGAAAAGGAACAGGAGAAGCCTGATTTAGTACAGATCGACGGTCTGCCCACGCCCAGCGGGTCCAGCTCCCACCGATTGCCCGCTGACGACGTGATTGTCATGGACGACGAAGAGGAACCATCCAAGGAGGACAACGGGATAGAGAGCGCTGTTCCTACTACGAGAGGCGAGGTAGAGTCAACCGCCTTAAAGGAAGGTCGCTTCGGTCCAGCCGCCATAGTCCTTGACGACGACGATGACGACGACGACGTGGTCGAGACAGCTTCCAAGCCCGTAGAGGACATATATTCCCACTTCGTCCAGCGAGCCGCCGAGCGCGAGGCCGCTTTGGCCGCTCTCGCCGTCTCGGATGACGAGGGCGACGAGACTCCGACAACCGACGCATCAGAGTCGCGGCCGAAGAAGCGCAAGGCAGTCATCCCCGTCAAGATCTTCATCGCCGCACGATTTGGCAATATAGAATCGCCCAAGATGTTCGGGTCGAAACGCGGGCTCAATCAGGACCTCGGAACTGTGCGCCTGACCTTTATTCAGTGGCTGCGGCAGGAGGGGATCGAGGTCTCGAAAGACATGGAGCGGGATGTTTTCCTTACGTGGAAAGGACGCCGTATCTATGACTCCGCCTCGGGGGCCAGTCTCGGCTGGGACCCTCATGGCAAAGGCGGTTCGTCCTCGCACCTGCCGGGTTTCACTAGGGGTGGGATCCTGCTTGAGGCGTGGACGGAGGAGGACTATGCGCGGCATACGGAGCAGCAGGAGAGGCAGAAGCTTGTTGACCGTGGCGAGCTGGCGGAGGAGGGGTCTCCTGCGGATGACCACAGTAAGGCTGCGGCAGAGCAGGAGCCCCCCAAGATCAGACTCTTCCTGAAGGAGAAGGACAGGGAGCCGCTCCGGCTGAGCGTGTGGGCGGACACGGCGGCCAAAATCCTGGCTGGCGCGTACAGGAAGCAGAGACATGTCCCTGCCGACCGGGAGATCAGGCTGAGGTACGATGGCGAATGGCTGGCGCCAGACATGACGGTCGAACAGGCCGAGATTGAGGATATGACCACCATTGAGGTGTATCTGAAGTAGAACCAGCAAAGGCCTGGCATTGCAAGGAGAACAAGGCAAACAGGATCAGGATCAGACTCATGGGAGCCAGCATCTTTCCTGATCTGCTTGGGATACCCATACTAGTGTTCGGTAGGTAAGGCGCCACATTCTCCTTTCGCGTGGCGGCTTATACCCAGGGGCAGGTCATTATGAGATATGATGTATGATGCATTGTCTTCTCCCACCCTAGTCTACGCTCTTGTCTTAAGCCATCGAAACCCAATCTCGAAATAGAGACTTTTCTGCCATGGAATCCCCAAAACGCCCCTTCGCCAGACCCAACCATACATACCGTGAAGATCGTCATGAAAAATTTATACGTCCTTGTCTCGCCGGCCGCTTTTTAGAATCTCTCCTTCATCCGTGCGCTCACGGTCCTCAGCCCGTTGTACACCTTGCCGGGGGGCTTTCCGAGGATCAGGCTGACGACGGACTCTCGGGCGATGCGCGTGTTCTTGAAGCCTCCGAGGATGTGGATCTTGGAGTCGGCCAGGACGATGCGCGTGCGCGAGGCGTTCTCGATGGCGTACTTGGTCTTCCCGTCCTTGCCGGCAATGCGGCCAATGGCGCGAGCGAGGTGGTCGCCCTGAAGGGTCTTTACGTCTTTGACCTCGAAGGCTGTCGTTCCCGGGTCAGCATAGAACCAAGAATGCGAGTGAGTCTGGACAGGGGGGCCCAGAAGGGTGGAGTTGAGGGCACTCACTCTCGATGTAAAGATCATCCAACCTCAGCAGCGAGATCGCATCGTCGACGTCGAACCCCAGGGCGAACGCCCGCACGAAGTCGGCGCCCTTCTGGATGGCGCCCGTGTCGGTGGTCACCTTAGACGTGCGCAGCTCGACGCTCTTGCTCTTCATGTTCATGCGGCACTGCAGCTTCAGGTGCTGGACGAGGGGCGGGTAGATCTTGGGCCAGGCGGCCTTGAGGGGCGTCATGCGGTGCGGCGGGATGGGGACCTTGCGGTGCTCGACGCGCACGGCGTCGGCGGTCTTGGAGGCGGGCGCGAACCGCGGCCGGCCCTCCTCATCGAGCGCATCGTCGAGCTGCATGCCGTCGGCGGCGGGCTCCTGTGCGGTGGTGAGGGCGGCCTCGTCGGCCGGCGCGTCGAGGAGGTCCTCGTCCTCGTTCTCGGTGGGGAGGGGGATGGAGGCGGCGGCCTCCGGTGGAGGCGCCTTGAGGGCAGTCGGTGCTGGCATCTCGTGCTTGCTCCCCTGTGTGTCTGAGACCGTCGACGGCGAGGCTGTTGCAGGCCTGGGGCGGACGGAGAGGCGGACGGATGGCTGCTGTCTCGGCGGGGTAGCGTGGGACGTAGGAAGGTTGTCTGGCCTGTGATGCACCCTGGGTCTTATGAACCGGCCTGCCTCTCGCTGCTCTTGTTCTGTGGATCTCCTCGGAGGTCTGGCTGCAGGGGGAGCGGTCTGTCGTTGCAGCAATGTGTTCTGGCTGGCAGGTTATCCAGATTGGCAAGTTCTCGATACTCGACCCTGAACTTTTTACCGCCGACTTTTTTCTGGCAGCGGGCCAAAATGGAGAATCCACCACACCCGCCTCTGGTACTTATCTTATCGGCCCATCTGCAGTACTACTGGTATGTACCCAAGCACCCAGGGCTCGGTACCCCTGCCGCTGATCCCTGCACCGTCGCGCGTCATTGCTGGGTGAGCAAGGTTCATGCGCTCCTCCCCAGTCTCCAGGTTTTCTGCTCCGCGGACTCTGTTGCACCACCAGGCACGCGACATATTTCGTGCCTCTGTCGCGACCACGCGCTCATCTTCCTGTGAATTACGGTGCTCTGCTCTGTCTGGAAGGGGCCTTCTTTCATCTGAGCCTCACACACCACACGACGCTTGTGGGCGGCATCTACCTGGGGCGCTTCTGAACCAGGTCTTCCGGAGCCGAGGGGAGGATCGCAAAACAACGTGATCATCTTGGATCATAGCGCTTGACGCTGAGCCACGTCCAGGCCGTCCTCCTGAGGGCTGCTGTCCCTCTCACCGCTCTGAGAGCACTACTTTACCAGTCGATACCTGCCTGGGCTCCGGGATGCGCTCGCTCGCCGTTTCATCATGACCGCCGCCCGCCGGACGCAGCAACATGTCTAGCAGTTCGACAAGATTCGCGCGGATCGCTTGGACTTTTGCCTGGGAGGGCATTGGGCGCTCCTTTGTACGGCCATCCACGCAGCGGCTGTTCGCCTTCAGGTCTTCAGCGTTCCCGCAGTTCCGGCCAATATCGCAGAACAGTGTGCGGCGGCGCTGCTCCGGCGGCCTGCTCCTGCTGGGGCTCGACACTTCCAGCCCGGCCTCGCAGACCATCGTCACCAGCTGCAATGCCGCTGTCGAATCGGCCGTGCCAGGCGGCAATCCAAGAGCTGGGACGGTCAGCCGGCTGGCGAGGCAGGCATGGGCGCGCGGTATTCACACCACGGCCGGCCCGGCTGGGAAGACACAGAGGCGACTGACGAGCACCAAGTCAGGAGATGAGGCAAAGACGCCAGGTGCGCAGCAGAAGCCATCACAGTCACAACCGGAGCTACAGAATAAGGACCCAGGCGCAGTTCATGGGAAGGGCGAGGAGGGTCACGATAGCCTGACAGACTCTGTGTCGAAATACCTACACCTACCACACCTTCCGAAGATGCCGCATCGACCGACCAAGGAGGAGCTGTTGGCTGCGGCGAACGGGTTCTGGCAGAGGCTCAAGGTCCGCTTCAAGTGGTTTTCAATCCGGAGCACGCGGCCATTCAACGCCGATGAGTGGGGCGCTTTCCTGTCGTGGATCATCTTCGGGCATTTCCTGTGGATTCTTGTCGGGACCACGACATTTGTCTCCCTGCTGATCCTCATGGGCAACACTGTCTTTGCGCAGGGTATGCATCTCATTGAACTCCCCAGACCGCAGTCACTAACAACGCTGCCCAGAAACTATTGCGCAGCGGATTGGCGACTATCTCACAAAGGCGGCTGGCGTGACAGTCGTCTTCGAATCCGCCATTGTGCCGAAGTGGGGTGACGGTGTCATCACCTTCCGAAATGTCTTCGTATCGAGGCGGCCTGGCCAGACCAAGTCTTCCGTCTCCAAAGGCTCGCCTACAGATGCTGCCGCGGCCGCGGCCGCGGCCACCAACCCGGATTCTCAGGCCACAGAAGATGATGGGAACTACACACAATTCGACGTAACGATCAGCGAGGTAAACGTCACGCTTTCCTTCAGCAAGTGGTGGAACAGTACCGGTCTCCTCAAAGACGTCGAGGTCAAAGGCGTCCGCGGCGTCGTTGATCGGACGTCTGTCTACTGGTCAGGAGAACACCGAGACCCATTATCATACCGCCACGAGTATCAGCCGGGCGACTTCGAGATCGAGCACTTCAAGCTCGAGGACTTGCTGGTAACCGTTCACCAACCAGGCGGTTTCCGCCCGTTCTCAGTCAGCATCTACAGCTGCGAACTGCCACAGCTACGAAAGCAGTGGCTCTTCTACGATTTCCTATCGGCATCTCACATGTCGGGGTCATTTGATGGCTCGCTATTTACCATACACCCGAAGCAGGTCCATGGCGCCATTGCTGGCGACGAGAAGTATATCGCAGACAACCTCGGCGAGCCGAGCGCCTGGAAGAAGTTCAGCCGGCTGCGCATTGACGGTCTCAGGATAGACCATCTAAACCGTGGAGTGGAGGGCACATTCGGCTGGATCTATGAGGGCAATGTTGACATTGTAGCAGATGTCATGTTCCCTGCGGACCCTGACGAGAGCATTGGCAAAGTAATGAGCGACTTCTATGACAAGATGGAGGAAGCCGTCACCAGCAACAGATATCTTCGTATCCTGGACAAGGACAGAAGAGAGCGAAATGACTTCACGATCAGCAACGAAATCTCAGAACCTACCAAAGGCCACCTCTACGCCGCTGTCGTTGACACCCACAAAGACCCGGACGACGACTCAGACACGACGCAACAACACACCCCGGACGAGCCGCCCCGCTACCTTGTAATGGACCTTCGGATCCATCTGAACGACGTACGCGCCAGCGTGCCCATGTTCTCCGCCACCCCGGACATCTCGTACATCAACCAGAACCTGGTGCGGCCTATCGTCGCCTACATCAACACGAGGCATACGTACATTCCCATCAGCTGCCGCATTGTGAAGCGTGCGAGCGATTTCGACGGGAGCTGGACCGTCTTCGATTGCGGGCTCATGGATGATATGTCGGCCGAGGTGTACACTGCCTTTGCGAGGGATGTAGAGGACCAGCACTCGAGGGTCAAAAGGCTAAAGAAGGTGGGCTTCTGGGCCGTCAGTGTTGCGCTGCAGGCGCTGCTCGTCGGTGTAGCGGGGGATTTGATCACCTAGAGTGGTCCAGGAACGAATTTCAACCAAAAAAGTAAGGGGTGGAGCGCAATGCGCAAAAGAAAGAGGAGGGGCAGGGACGGCGGCGGCGGAGGTGAACGGGCAATATCTCCGCTTTTGCATTTTGCATCATGTCGATACAAGCGTGCGGCACAATATGGTATGGCAGGCAAGGCGTTCGGAAACCGGAAACACTCCACGAGGCACATTTCGTTTTCTTCTGGGCGTTCTTGTTCCGAGCCAGCGGCACCGATGGCGTTGATACCCTGACGGTGGCGGCTCCGATCTGGACTAGGTGTATAAACACGTGCTATACATACATGGGTAGATGGGAAACGACGAAATGATTGCACCCCGGGGCCGGAAGGCTGCGGTCGCGCTCGTAGCTGCGCTGCGTCTACCTGTCCTGCTCAACGTGAGCCGTACTCTTGCGGTGATCCTCGCGCGGAGCGAGCACCTGCGGCCGGGGGCACGGCGCCCCGTTGTCGATGAGAGCGTAGAGCCCCTTCTCGTGGGTCGAGGGGAGGCTAGTGCCCCACTGGGAGATGTTGCCCTGCATCTTCTCCTTGCGAATCGCATTCGTGGGCCCAACTTACATACGGACTCGACCAGTGGTAGGCTTAGACTGCACCGAGACGGACGGGAGCAGAGAGCGACGGTCTTCCTTCCAGCATCTCCCTTCTGGGATCACTCATGATGAACAGAGTCCTGTAGGACGCGTTGCAGAGCAAATGCAGTCTATTATTAGGTATCCTTGATCGAAAGCAAGAGCCCAATTCTATGTCATTCTGCCATCTTTTTTTCTCGAAAATTCACAGATGTGTCTAACCTCTCCCAAGTTATTTCTGTTGCTCTCTTGGTGGCCATCCTCAACACTCCCTCTATCGCCACCACCGCCACCTCCTCCTCTCCCCTTGGCTCCGTCTCACCGCCACACCGCCGGAGGCGTAACATGGAGTGCCGCCGTAGGGACACTACTGTTGCAGGTCGAGGCCTGGTGGCTTAACGGCGGCGGGTGTCTTAAGAGTGTCGGCCGGAGCTCGGCTTCCCCCCCGCTGCCGCGGAGGCAGCCCGTGAGCGCCAGCGGCTCCGTATGCAAATCCCGGTGAATCCTTTCACATGAAGTCATCGTCGCCAAAAGTCTCCTCGTCGTACGCAGTGGTGTCCGTGACCGAGGGCCGGGCGATGGCCAGCGTGGTCTTTGTCTTGGCGGCCTTGGTCTTCTTGCCGCCGCCCTGCATGGCCTTCTCCTCCTTCATCCTTTCGTTGCTGAGCGTCGTCAGGGCGCTGGCGACCTTCTTGATCTGGTCGGACTGCATCTCCTTGGCCAGGGCCTTGACGAACTCGGTCATGAAGAGGGCGTACTGGGGCTTCTTGGAGTTGCCGGCGATGATGGGGGCCACGACCTCGCGCAGCGTCTCGAACTGGGTCTTGGTCTTGGGGTCGAACAGCGGCATGGCGGATAGGTCGATGAGGTTCTCCGGGTTGTTGGGGTCGGGCACGACGGAGCCCTTGATGGTGGCCTTGCGGCCCGAGGGGACGGACCCGACGTCCCCGCCGAAGAGGTCCTCGGCGTGCTTCAGGTCGGCCTCCTTCTGCGCGGCGGCCAGGCGCGCGCGCTTCTGCGCCTCGCTCTCGTCGTCCGAGTCGTCCGAATCGCCCTCCTCCTTCTGCCGCTGGCGCTCGGCGATCTTCTCGGCCACGCGCTGGGACTTGGACTTCTTGTTGGCCTTGGCCTCAGCCTCGGCCTTGGCCTTGGCCTCGGCGGCCTTCTTGGCCTTCTCGCGCTCGACCTCGGAGTCCTCGGCGGCGTCCCAGGAGTCTAGGACCTGTGAGAGGGAAAGAGAGAGGGTGTTAGCGAGATCTGGGACCGGTGCGGCCGCACAGCCTAGGCGGCGGGGGTGAGTCTCACGTCATCGTCGTCTTCCTCGTCGTCGAATTTGCGGCGGCCGGCTGCGACAGTCTCTTCGGCGGGAGAGCTGGAATCAGCTTCTTCGTCGTCTACAGGAGAAAGGCTGTCAGCCGGTACTTCGAGCAGGTTGGTGGGGGAGCACGGGGCCGTGGTCGTCGTGTTCCGGTCCATCGTGCCCGGTCAACATCGCGGCAGAACGCCCACGACCGGGCGAGGAGGCGCCTCTGGGCCTCTTCGTCCTAAAAGACCCGACTTCCTCCAGGCCTGGTCTCGCGAGGACTTCGCGCGGTCTAGGTGCCCGAGACGACCAGACTGCTCGACGTGATGGCAGGGTGAGGGCTTTGGCGCAACTTACCCCACTTTCCCATGATGGCGGTTTTATTCGATACGACTGAGAGGGCCTCGGTGGTCGGTGGAATAAACCTTCGTGAGGTGAGGTGAGGCGGGAGAGAACAATGTCAAGAGTTGGGCGGCTGTACAGAAAGTTGGGCACAGACAGGAAAAAAAGACCACGCTCCGTTTTAGGCGCGGGGATCAAGTGCCCAGGCCAAGTGCGCCCGCTGCGGTTCCCCCTCCAAGGACCAAGGAAGGCCCAGGGCGGGGCCTGCGGGACTGGCTGGCAAGGATCGTGCCCAGGCGATGGAGGGGTCGAATTAGTGGGTACCAAAAGCCACAGGCAGCCCAGCCCAGCCTTAGCCTCCCATTCACACCAGCCACAAGTCTTCGTCGCTCTTATGCACCCATGCGTCCTCCTTCGACGACCATGCTTCTCTACAGTGCTTCATCCGTCGCCAGTAACCTCCATCCTGCTGCCGCTGGCTGGCTGTTGTTTCTCTGGAATGCTGTCACCTAACAGTTTTTCTCTCTGAGCTCGATCATGGCCGTCCTCGGCATGCCTGTCAAAGACAGACCTCTCTGCTCTAATCACCAACATTGAGAGTGAGGCGGTGCTGAGGAGATGGTCACGATGGAGCCATGTATGAGACCATCTGGAGACCACACAGACACGCCGTCCACGATATGACTGCGCATGCACATCCCTAGAAGTTGCGCACTGCAGGTGCCACGGCAAGCCACCCGCCTGCATGTTGCAGCGCCAGTCATGTCGTGACACCGGCCGCGCTCATATGAAGGGCATTGTAAAATAAACCCGAGACGCAGAGCCGGAAGAATACGTGCTTTATTTGTTCGACGCCGACACAGCAGGCATCGAATTCCGGGACAGTGGTGCTGTGACACTCGATATTAAGGAAGGTATATCAAGACCGCTCATGGAAATGGTGCTCTTCTTGACGCCCAAATTAAGCCCATATTCATTTTGGGCCCATCGAGAGGGATGGTTCGCCCAAGGCTCGAAGCCTTTGGATATCATAGGCCCTTCCGTCGAAGCCGAGGTGGGCGATCTCTGGCTCCTACATCCGGATCCAGCCAAGGCCAGTCTCGCGTGGCGTTTTGCTGAACATACTGACGACCTCATCAATATGCGAAATCCCTATCTAGGCCCCGAGACCTTCAACGAGTTGAAACTCTTGACCTCGCGTAGAAGCATACGAGTCTGAAAGTGAATCAGGCGCTTGTCTTCGACATGGGCAGGTTACGGCCCGTCGCTGTGATGGAGTTGGCGCCGAGGACGTTGCAGATGACTAGCAGACGACGGTAGAGCTATGGAAATCATCAACGAACAAAACGACATGCCAACATTTGGGCATGTCCAAAAGACCCACATCCTCGTCGTGCATGGTGGATTCGTCCGAACGGTGACAAGGGGGACGGCAAGGCGCAAGGAGATCGAGAAGAAATACGCAGCGCAGATTAAGGAGATCTATGAGGACTGCAGCGACCAGTCCCGATGCAGCAAAGACATGTATGGATCGATCATCGTCGACACGACTGTTTCATTCTACGCATCCGCGGACTCGGGTGGCGATGAATTTTCTCAGCTCGACTATAGCCATAAACTTGCGCGGGCCCAGTATCAAATGCGTTCTACGCAGACGGACCAACCTCGATGAGATACCAGGGCCGGTAAGGATCGAGCCTCAGGTGACTAGCTTGAGACGTTGTGCGTCGACCTAGCGGCATGGCTTGGATTTAAGGAAAAGATAGGCAGCGCTTGGCACGGAGACCGTGAGCTGCATGGCATCTGGCTCGGCGTTGTATTTTCAGACAATCATGTCCTGCAGCCAGATCCCCCACGGGCAGATCCTGAGGGCAGGCTGCGGTAGTCCCGAAATCTTGATCCAAGTATTCCTCCGCATCCCCTTACACTAGTCCAGCCGTCAAACTTGCGAGATCGTGCTCAGGTTTGCCCACCATCCCGCCTAGTGTGACATCCACGGCATGATCGCCGTCTGGTCCAAAGTCACACGCAGCCCAATGTCCTCGCCTCTCCCGTTCATCGCGTGGCACCCGTCATTCTCCCCCGCAATGTTCTGTGAAGTGGGCCAAGCGAGCCGCTCTTGTTTCCTCGCCTGTCGGCCGGTCAGTCCACTTTTCGTTTTGTCCTGCGCTGCGCGTGGTATACACGACGAAGCCCGCACACCCCCTTATATTCGACGCCTCGCTGCTGGGCAGCCTTCTGGCATCACCACCCTTCCCTTTGTCAATAAAAATTAATAATTACCGCATCCTTTGACGAGCGCGCGACCTCAGACTGGCCCATGATGGACGCCCAGCAACTCAACAGCTTCCCCTTCCAGCCGACGAAGCTCGACCTGGACTGGGCCGTATTCATGTACATATTCTGCTTCAGCGCCGCCATCGCCTCTGCCCTGCTCTACCGGCTCTTCAGCTGCTGTGCGGACATGGTGTTGAAGGATGATGTGGTGTAGGACACGAGATTCCACAGACCATCGCTAAGGTTTGCAGGCCCTTCGGTCATAAATCCCCGTCTTGGTTGGAACATCACGGCTGACCAGTTCTCGAAGGAGCAGTCAGAATCTGGCTTCTACTCCCAATACTTAACTATGACATCTTTATAGCGATAATGGTATGCGCGGGTCCGCCTTGCTGTATCGGTCGCTGCTCACCGCGACGACGACTAGATCCTGTCACGCCGGCGTGGCACCGAGGGCACTGAGCTCTATGTACTTGTATCTATCATCGGTGTACGAGTACAGTTCCTGGCAAGGAAATGGCCATTACTTGTTCAGGCTGTGGAGGCTCTCGCACTATCAAAATGAAGACCGGCGGGCGCAGTATCAGGGTGTCTGGCAACATGAGTGTACGGGGGACATGTGAATGATGAAGTGGGCTTGTTCAGCAGACTCGATTAGCCGTTTCCTACAACGAGAAAGAATAAGAATAATAAGCTTGCGTGTTGTAAAAGCACTCTTCTCGCTTTTCACAAACTGTCTTGCCGACGGTCTTGTGTTGCTCAATCATGTTTTTGTCCACTTCTAGAATCGAGCAATCAACAACCTCCGGGACATTTAGTGCTATGTAATTCGATTCGTCTCATTTTGAGATGGGCCAAGCGATGGCGATAGTGGTGCCAATGGTTTGTGAGGGTGGCGCAGTCTCACCCAGCAGCGCACTACTCAATCACGGCTGTCTATGATACAAGTAGGCAGAGACTAATGTCGGTGCCAAAACGCCGTCTTACTTTTTCTGCTCCTCGCTCAGCCACTGTATGCCACTGTATCAGACGATTTGAGTCTCAGATGTAGGGTGACATGGTGTGTTTCCGATCCAATCGACGAGATGACGAGCGGGAGGGTGGACGTCATAATACCTCAAACCCTGCTTTTTCGCCACAGCCTTGACAACCTCACCCCCAGGCTTATCTGCATTACCCGATGGCAGCCCTGCAACAACCTCTGTTCGGACGAAAGTCCCCAAATATAGAGACTCGTCACCTACAACCAAAAAAAAAAAAAAAAAAAAAAGCTGAATTTTACATCTTATCAAACCTAGGAAAGAACATCACCCTCGATGCCGGACGAAGGCCTTATCCCCTACGTCCAGCGACGGATCCGCGAGGGCGTCGGCCTGGCCGGTGACGCGGCGGGCAACTTCGTCAGCTCAAACGGCAAGGCGGTGCAGGACGCTGCGCGGGCGGCGGGCGCCCGCGCCGACGGGCTCGGCCGGAGCATCAGCGGCTCGGGCCAGGCGGCGAGCCGGTCGACCAACACGTACGCGCAGGCCGTGGGGCGGCGCGTCGAGAGCTGCGCGGGCGCGGCCGGGCGGCAGGTCGGCGCCCTGGGCCGGTACGTGGACGACAGCGGGCGCGCGGCCGGCGGGCGGGTGGGTGACTTTGGGAACAGCGTCAAGGACGCCAGCGGGGCGCGGGGGAAGAGGATGTCGACGCCGGCGAACCCGCTGGGGCTGAGGGGGAAGAGGACGGTGTGATGGATGCGTCGAGGGACCAGATCGCGAGGGGCGGAAGCCCACATTCCACAATCGGAAGCATTATGCTGAAATGTCTACAATGACCTTGCAAATGAAGAGGCATTAAGTTATTAAGAGGGAAGCGTTTATTCTAAACATATATTGGATAAGTGACGGACAGCATTAGAGCAGTCTCAATTCGGATAATGCAAGGCCAGTTGAGTTAAATATGGTGTTCTAATTGATACTGAAATCCCGGCAATGCTTTCAAAATATACAAGGCTTTAGTAAGTAATCTATATAGAGAGCATAAGAATTCTATTTTTAGCCAGTTTGCATATTAAGTTAGATAGGCCCGTTCCAGGAGAACCTCACATCTTTTCTCCTGACAGCTTCGAGGCATTTCTTTGGAATTTCGATATCATATACGACGTGAGCTAGGGTTAGGATGTACCCACTCGATGTTCAGTTGAAAGCATAAACAAAGCATAAATTCTTAATGCTGCAAGGGAGGCTTGCCTGCACCTGACAGCACGCCAGGGCAGCGCTCACCCTGTTGACGTCGGATACGTGAAACAACCCCGTGCCATGACGTCCTCGAGCAGATCGATGCTGACGCTGGATAATTATAGAGATTCCACAACCCTACACAGCGCCGTACCTCCCACCAGGAGCGGCGCTGTCGTGCGTGCGTGTGTTGCTTACGCATGGCGTCGTCGTGCAGCATATGGCGCTCTGGGATCTCAGGTAATACTTACCGCATCTTCGTTCGGGCATCGATCGCATGAACCCGCAGGCTGTAGAGAGAAGACGCCGATTCCCAGCGCCTCTCTGGTCACCGAGATGGGGCGAGCACGGGGCGTCGGGATTCCATGAGCAAGTTTTTTTTTTATTCTGTTTTGTTTTGCATGAAGATGAACGCTCGGGGCTCAGAGCCAGCCCAAGGCTGCTGGGGCGATCTCCACCGCGACAATAATCAGTGTAACACGATTGGCCAGCGGCCGCCTCGAAAATGCGCCGGGTTCGGCACCACCCGAGCCCTCCCGAGCGTGCGCCCGTTTTGGGCCCAGCGAATCTCCTGCGCAGGCTTACAAAATGCTCGTACAGCTGACCTCGCAGAGTTTTTGGTCGAGTCCCATGCCGATATTGCCGTCTTCGTAAAATTGGGTCGCCGACCTGCCTGGCGCCCTGTCGTGTCGAGGCTGAGTTCCAGGCACGCCCTCGCTGCCCCCATCCCGCACCAGCGCTACTATGGTACATACTAGATCTGGTGCTATGGCACAGCACTCACTGGTAGTCGCCCGCCGGGCTTCTCTTGAGGCGACAGGTGGCTCGTGCTGACAATCGGTCCGCGGAGGGGTCGTTCTCTGCGCTGGAGGAGCCGGGTTGTATTCGTGACGACGGCGGGCGTTTCTTGCCTTGCCCCGTGCGCGGGCCAGGTCGCCGTCAGCATCTGTGTCCCAGTTGCTCCGGGCGCACCCGCATCCCCTTTGATGATGACTGGACCTGCTGCACTAGGCCCGTGGTCTAGCTGCCCGGCGACATGAGCCTCAAGGGCGAGGCTGGGTCTCACCCGGGGCCCAAGAGTACATAATAGCCTCTGTCCTGGGGCGACAAGGCTCTGTTGCTGTATGTATGTATCTGGTTGCTCTCCATAAACAAGGTTGACTACAACTCCGACCACAACCAAAGACCAAGCTACACACCATACTCTAACCCTGAACCTGACATCGTCACCTATGTTCGCAACACGGGTAAACAACAAGCTCTGCTCGCCAAGACAAGCTGCCCAGCTCGGCAGGGCCGTGGCACCGCTGCTCTCGGCCTCGACCTCCTCTTCCCCCTCGCTCGTAGGCCTGCGGCTCGCCACTACCGCCCCGAGCACCTCCCCCTCGGAGCCGGCCCGCCGGTCCTTCTCTACGACTCCCGCTAACCGCCTCCGCGACTTCTTCCCGGCCAAAGAGACGGCCAACATCCGAACCACCCCGCCTGCCTGGCCCCATCATGGCTACACCGAGGCCGAGATGCTGGCCGTCACCCCGGGCCACCGCCCGCCGGTGACGTGGGGCGACAGGCTCGCGTGGGCCCTGATCCGCACGTCGAGGTGGTGCATGGACAAGGCGACCGGCATGTCCAAGGACCAGAAGACGGACAGGAAGCGGCCGACAACCGCGGTGGTCGCCGACCGGCCCCTGACGGAGCAGCAGTGGGTAAGTGTGTGATCTGTCCCCCATCCCCATCCCGGGCAAAAAAAAAAAAAAAAGACGAGAAGGCGGAGGCTGACGGCTCGCCGCGCGCGGGACCTACTAGCTCGTCCGCTTCATCTTCCTCGAGTCCATCGCCGGCGTGCCGGGCATGGTGGCCGGCATGCTGAGGCACCTGCGCTCGCTGCGGGCGCTGAAGCGCGACAACGGCTGGATCGAGACGCTGCTCGAGGAGTCGTATAACGAGCGCATGCACCTGCTCACCTTCATGAAGATGTGCGAGCCCGGCTGGCTCATGAAGTTCCTGATCCTGGGCGCACAGGGCGTGTACTTCGTAAGCTCCCTCCTCCCTCCTCCCCCTCTTCCCACTGCTACCGAGACAGGAATCCGCTGACCGCCTGACGCGCCGCAGAATGCCATGTTCATCTCCTACCTCATCAGCCCCAAGATCTGCCACCGCTTCGTCGGCTACCTCGAGGAGGAGGCCGTGCACACGTACACGCGGGCGATCCACGAGCTGGACGGCGGCCACCTGCCCAAGTGGACGGACCCGGGCTTCGAGGTCCCCGACATCGCGGTCTCGTACTGGAAGATGCCCGAGGGCCACAGGACCATGAAGGACCTGATCCTGTACATCCGCGCGGACGAGGCCGGCCACCGCGGCGTGAACCACACGCTCGGCAACCTCGACCAGAAGGAGGACCCCAACCCGTTCGTCAGCCAGTACAGGGACGGGCACAGGCTGTCGCCCATGACGAACCCCCGGGGCTGGGAGAGGGAGGAGGTGCTGTGAGGGAAAGACGGAGGTTTCCCGGCGTGATCATTCATAGATAGAAATTCGCTACTCCCAGATACCCACGATAGATCGCAACGGAATAGTACTGTATCGCGCACATCTGCATCGGGTCGCTTGCAGGGGTGAACCTCACGACAGCACCTGTCTCGTCAATCCTCGACTGCTTGCTGTCATCCCTCGGAGAAGGACGTGCTCGCGTGAGTGCATGAAGGTCAGCCTGCAGTCAGCGTGACTAGGGATATCAAGAGCATCAATGGACGATGAACAATGGTCGATCTATGTCACGGAGGGGACCGGGGGAGGCCGCGCAACCTGGCACGTCCACCACTGTAAAACAGTCAGCGGCATGCCGATTCCTTCCCATGCGGGAATCCTTCGAAAATTTTCTAGAAAGAATGGGTGCGGGTCAGCCCTGCATGTCTGACCTGCAGCGGCACGAGCGGTTGGCTGCGACCTGGTTCCTGGGCGGGTTCGGAGTTTTTTTTTTCTTTTTTTCTTTCGTCATGGACCCCTTGGCCTCGTGGCCCCGTGGCCCTGCAGAGCCGCACACCTCGTTCCTCCTCGACAGCGGTGGGCGCTTAACGAGTCGCAGCGGTCGTCGTGATGGGGCCTCGACGTTGGCCGGGCTGGGCTGGGGGTGTTGGAGCGGGCACAGAGCAACAAAGTGAGACATTGCAGGCAGTAGAAACACGGGAAGGGGAGGCAGTGCTTGTCGCCCCGGCTAGGATCGACAGAGATGACGTGCAGATCCTCCAGAGCCGGAGTGAGGCGCGGGGAGCTGGCGATCGTCGAAGATGCGGTCAGGAGCCTTAGAGGGCTGCCGGCTGCTGAGATGCGTGTGGAGCCCTCGCGAGACCGAGGACCGTACTCGGGGCTCTCCTGAGCCGCGGTGGTCAGTCTGGGCTTTCTGGGCTTAGTGAGTCGCGCGCGTCGCGGGTTGTAGCATGAACTGCTTGGCAGGTCTCTCCGAGGAGGAAGGACGATATTAGCCCGTCCGCATGAACGAGTATTCTGCCGTCATGGGGGGATCGACTGCGCTGTCGACGGGGTGTCGTCCAAGCGCCCGGAAGCGAGGTTTAGAGTTAGAACTAAGACGGCTCAGAATAGTCCCTATACTTACTCAGTAGTATACCCAGCTAGCATGTGCTATGGTAGGACAGTATCCACCCGCCCTTGGACCTCGAAACAACCGAATAGATGGGAACGATGGATCCGCCATGCGAACTTTCCACTCGGCTGTCACGGAGGCGGCCTGCCCGTCTGGAGCCTGTGGGGATGCCCCGTTCCCGTTCCTAGGGCGCATCTTCCCAAGACCTGCCATGGTAAGAACTATATTGTCGTACTGTGGCCAACGGGTCCGACAAGCGCTCCCGTGCTCTACCTAGCACCTAGCACACCAGTACGCCAGTACGCCAGTAGTTCGCCGCAGGGACGCGACATGTCCCTGTCGGTGGCCCGCTGGCGCCGCCGGCGACTGCTCCTCGTGGCATGGACGAGGCCCTTCACGTGGTGGGAGCGGCGCGCGAGGTAGCAGAGCAGCGCTCGCCCTCTGGCGGCCTGCAGGTGTCCTTCTCCGGGATCGGTAATCCCCCCAAGATGCTGCTGCATATCGATGGCCCGCGCTGATGCCATCCATCCAGCATGAAGGATCTGCCGTTTCGGTAAGTCTCGATATAATTGCCTTGGCCGTCCCGACCGGTCCCACCGAACTGCAAGGTTATCCTTGGCGTGAGCCTCGGTAGCGGGCAAGCCCAGAGGGCGGATGGGGCGCCGAGACCGAGGCAGCGAGCGCTGATTCGGATCTGAGCTGGGGCCTTTGGCAGCCTCGCTCGCTCAGGAGAGATCGCAGGCCGTGCTGCGTGCCCATGGTGCCCATGGTGCCCATGTACGGTAGGGCTGGCGCCGCGGGATGATGGCATGTTCCTGCTCAGCCCCCAGCGCTAGTCCGCATCCAAGGGGTGCTGGGTGCTGCGGCTACCGTCACGTCGCGGTTGATCGTATTTGATCGTATTGCCCACGAGCGCTAGTGGACGGCATAGTGTCGGTGAGGGCCGCGATAGGAAAGGTGAGAGAGGCTCTGGGAGCCTCGCTCATTTATCGACGGGCCCTGCGCTGTTCGTGCTGCTGGTACGTAGTACTACGTAACTGCCTGCCGTACTATCGATCGCGCAGTAGTACTCGGCGTGCGAGGTTTCTGGCGTCATCTGTGGTGGGTCCCCGTCTCAGCATCTGTCGGCGGAGGTCGTATTCCCCGAGTCAAGAGCCTCGCAGACGCGAGAAAGCCCGGCACTTGGCGAGGACAGAAAGCTTGTCCTGACCGGGGTGGTTCTTCACGATGGGCTGATGGCAGCTATATCGAGGAATGGGATTGTTGTTGCTGTTGTTGGACTTGCTAGATGGATGGTTGACCTGGTGCAGCGAGGGCAGCTTTATTCACTTTTTTTTTTTTTTTTTTTTTTTTTTGGAAACTCCCCTTTCCTTTTCCTTTTTCGTCTTTCCCTCTTCTTCTCCTGGCCCTCTCTCACCTGATCTGGTCTCGTCGATCGCGCCACAGGGGAACCAGAGGGGCAGAGGGGGGTGGGCTGACTATAGATCGGCCAGAGCGAAGATCAAGACAGCCATTGGGTGTTGAGGTTGATGAGAGAGAATGAGCAAGAAAAGAAAAAAAAAGAATGAACCGTTCGACCTCGGATACCGGGTGCCCAGCCGGAGCGTCGGGGGAGAGACTTTCACACTGTATTTTGGGCCCTGTTCTGGGCGGTTCTGGCGAGTCAGATACAGTGCGGATGCCCAGCACCCGCCAAGCAGCTAGTGCAACCTCCCAATTTCCTGGTCCCGTTGCCAGACCCTTGATAGCGATGGTGAGCGTTAGTGCTCTTCTCCGAGGGGTGGTTTTGGGGGTGTGGGGGGGAGGAGGGGGGCCCTGAGTCCCTCGGTCCTAGGTGCCTGGTGCGCCTGGGGCCCCTGTAGCCCTGGGCATCCTGGGGCATCAAACCCGCTGGGCTGCTCCACCACATGCGCGCGTCGGCCGGTGGCCTCAGCTCTACAAGGTCCTGTCGCCAGGGCGGTTTCGCCAGCCTTACGACAGACACGAACAGGACCGCGCACCACCAGATCGCACGCCGTCCACGTCCAGCGCCTGCTCTGCCCATCGCATCCCGCAGTACATCAAGACCGGCCGCGGACCCCTCCGTCCTCGTCCTGTTTCTGCCTCGTCTCAGCCCTCCACCCGTCGTCCTCTTGCCCCTCCCTCTCGCCCCAGCTAAGCGCCCGCGCAACCCCTCAGCTCGACCGCGACCGTTGGGAAACCCCTCGTTTGTGCGCGTTGAAGCCGCCTGTCCCGTCCTGACTGCGGTCGCCGACACGCTGCGACCCAGCCTGATCGACCTTCCTCCCTCGTACGCCAGCCAGGGCGTCGGCGACGACACGAAGCGGACGCACGCCGCAGCGCCGCGGGCCCCCGCCAGCTGCTGCGACGGGCTGCGAGACCCCGCCCCGCGCGACGACACGAGACGAGACGACACGACACGATACGAGATAAGACAAGACAAGACGGGCCGAGCCAGACGCGGACGAGCCCACAGTAAGCAGAGAAGGCAGCAGGCAGGAGCAGCGCCGTGCGCCTCACCGTCGCGGCACACCACCACAAGCGAGACCGCCGAGGAAGAGGCTCTGCCCTCAGGAGCCGGCCCGAGAGAGAGTGAGAGAGAGCCAGGAGGAGTGTGAAGTCAGGTTAGTAGCGTGCTCCCCCCGGTGGGTGCAGGACGTTCGTCATAGTTGTGTGCACTGCCCCCTTCCCGACCCCGGATTATGTGCAGTGTGGGTTGTTGGTTGGTTGTGTGTGTCCGGCCCTCGAGACGTCGACCCGTCGACGACACATGCTGGCGGCGGCGGTGGCACCTCGAGCGCAGCGGAGCGGGTCCTGGCTGTCGAGATGACGGCCTCGCATCCTGACGGAGCACCGGCGGCCTGGTCGGCGGCGACAACTCCAACACCACCATCCACATATCACCATCATCATCATCAACAACCACAACAACAGCAGCAGCAGCAGCAGGTCGCAGGGGCTGCTCGTGGCGAGCAGATCCTCCGCTCACCTCCTGGGGACAAAACCCCCTTTAAAGAAATACCGAAAAGGGCCGAGGACTGCGAGGCTGGCCGGGCTGCTCGCGCTGCCCACGGCGCGCGCACCCCTGACGAGACGAGACGAGACGAGAAGCGAGAGCTTGCATGTGCCACCTGCGACGGCCTGCGCGCGGGAGATACATCGCCTCTACCTCCGTCTCTCTGTCTCTCTGTCTCTCTCCCCCAGAGGCACTGGGCGCACAAACCACCAGACGTCCAAGCCCAGGCCCAGGCACCGGCGGACCCCCCACCCCCCGTCGCCCTGCTCGTGCATGTCGGCATCAGGTTGGACCGTCCAGTACGGGCGGCCCTTACCGCTCTCCTGTGTGCGTCGCTGCGTGCCCAGCGCTACCGGCGCCGGGGAGGTGTCTCAGCACGGCGAGGTGGTGGGCTCTGATAGGGCCGTGGTCCCCAGTCCTGGTGGGTTTGGGCCGTCAGCTTTTCGCGCGCTGCAGCGCGGGTGCGGTGCAGGCGCATCCACCCGGCACAGCCTCGTTCTCCTCGCTCACCTCTGCTGCTCCGCCACGCTCGAGTCTGCCGCGCTGACTCGAGAAAAACTGCCTCGCGCATACCTCACTGTTCTAATCTCGGAAACACCCCAAGAGCGGGCAGGACAAGGACGGACACACACACACCACACACCAGACACACTCGCGCACACACCATCCACCCCCTCCCCCCCGTTACCCACACTAACTCGTTGCTCCCTTACCGCAGGTCCCCCAGGTCACCCAGGGGTTCACGTCCGCCCAGCTTGGCCCCGGGCCCCGTCTCCCGGAGTACAAGCATATACAATATACACCTCTGCTATACTACCGCCTGAGTATATACTAGATGATCATGGACCCGTCGCAGAACCGGGGCCGCTCCCCCTCTGCTGCTACTGGACACCACCAGCACCCGCATATAAGGAACAGCCACTCGCCTTCCCCTGCCCGGCCCTTCGACCCAGCCGAGACCTCCAGCATCGGCCTCGGCATTGACCTCGACTCCTCGTCATCCCAACAGTTCACCGGCGCCGCCTCTGACTTCTCTGCCTTTAACCCTGGCGCCGCCGGCTTCCTGGACCCCCAGCAGGCCCAGTCCTTCTCCGGCGATACCTCCTACGGCGGCTATTCCCCGTCGAATGGGATAGACGACCTCGCCGCCTTCGAGCAGCAGCAGCAGCAACAGCAGCAGCAGCAGCAGCAGCAGGCCGACTTCGGGAACGACTTCACCATCTTCCCGTCCTCCGCCGGCGAGGAGCAGCTGAACACGCCGTTGTTTGCCGGCGACCCAGGCCTCGGCCAGCCCATTGGCAGTCCCGACAACAACAACATGGCGCAGGCCTCTCCTCACCAGCCCACACCTCCTCACATGCTGAACCTAGAAGCCCAGCCCGGCCACCACTCGCCTTCCTTCAACCAGCACCAGTTCGTGCCCTCCCCGGGCCACTCCAGAAACGTGTCGCTCGGCCCGGAGGCTGCCCTGCTGCCCGGCCAGGACTGGAATCAGTTCCGCTCGCACCGGAGGAGCCCCTCTGAGTTCTCAGAGGTCTCGTCCGTCGGCGTCCCCTCGCCCAACCTCGCCGTCAGCGACAGCTTCGACCACGGCGACCCGAACCGGTCTCCCATGCAGCGCCCCCAGGACCCCAGCGTGATCCAGGAGCTGCACGGCATCGGTAGTTTCACCATCTCGGACCAGGCGCGCAGCCCGTCTCACAGCCCTGCCATGTCCCCCCGCATCCTCCCGCAGCAGATGTCCGATATGAACCAGCAGAACTACACTCTGGGCAGCAACGGCTTCGCGAGCGGCGCCCCTCAGCCGTACGGGATGCAGGCCGCAGAGGCCTTCCCGTCGCTGCCGCAGACGTCGGACGGAGCACAGAACTACCCGCTCGCCCCGACCATCAACATCGTCCAGGCCCCTCCCGTGCGGAACAGCTTCGAGGGCAGGTCCTCCTTTGTTGACACCGATGCCCTTACACCACCTGATAGAGGTATGCCGTCTCCAGCCACCGTCGTCGCCGTCGCTGCGCGCGTTCTAACCCAGATGCAGGTCGCCGTCGGCAGCGAGCCGTCACCGATCCCTACAACACCAGCTCGCTGAGCCAGCGGTCGTCTACCAGCTCCCTGTCGCCCCATCTCGGCGCGGACCTCTCGCCGGGCAGGGGTGACTCGCCCAGGTCACTGTCGCCGCTCGAACGCCAGTCCGTCTCGCCCAGAGGGCGACGCCAGTCCACGTCGGCAGTGCCGAACAACGTGCTGGCCCTGCGCCTTGCTGAGCCGGAGCCCGGTGAGCCATCAGGCCCCAAGCGGGTGCAGAAGCACCCGGCGACCTTCCAGTGCAGCCTCTGCCCGAAGCGGTTTACTCGTGCCTACAACCTCCGGTCTCACCTGCGCACCCACACTGACGAGCGGCCGTTTGTGTGCACCGTCTGCGGCAAGGCCTTCGCCCGGCAGCACGATCGCAAGCGCCACGAGGGCCTCCACTCGGGCGAGAAGAAGTTTGTGTGCAAGGGCGACCTCAAGGCCGGCGGGCAGTGGGGCTGCGGCCGGCGGTTCGCCCGTGCCGACGCCCTCGGACGACACTTCCGGTCGGAAGCCGGCAGGATCTGCATCAAGCCTCTCCTGGACGAGGAGATGCTGGAGCGGCAGCGCCAGTGGGGCGAGCAGCGCATGGCACAGCAGCAGGCCGCCGCGGCGCAGCAGCAGCAGATGGCTATGGGCGGCCTCATGGCGCAGCCCGGCATGGACAACGGCGGCTTCCAGGCGCCCGGCGGCTACATGCTGCCGCAGGCGCTGCTGGCGCAGTACCCCGCGCTGGCGAACATGGACTGGGCCGCCCCGAGCATGCAGGGCGACGGCAGCGGCATCGAGGACGAGCTCTCGGGCCGGTCCAGCTTCGACGCGTCGGAGCTCGGCGAGGACGACGACACCGGCTACGTCTCCGGCCCGGGCACCGGCTTCGGCCCCGGCGGCATGGGCGAGGGCTTCGGCGAGATCGGCTACGCCAGTGACTACGGCTCAGGACCGAGGCGGGGATGAGGAGTCCCCCCTGCCCGGTTTCCTGCGCGGCAACACACACACTCACTGTGCAATTCATCATACAATCGGGGTTGGTGTTATTATTTTTCGACGACCGGGCGGCGTTGCGGAGGTGTTTCTCGCGAGGACGTCGCGCCCGCGCATTAAGGCGTCTGGGGCGGCGGGCGGCGGGACCTGCAGCTTCTTTGTTGATATCATTCTTGTTTTTTCTCATGGTGTGTTTTTGGTCTTCTGGCATGGCACCCGCCAATCACTTCGTTTTATAGACCGTTGTGGACTTTTTACGCTTTTTAGATACCAATATTTAGTTTTTTTTGGATTCCTGCGCATCTGCGGCCCTTATTTATCCTCTGGTATTCTCGTCTCTGCTGCCTTCCTTCCACCCAGCTGGCATCCTGCTCCTGCGAGGTGAGGTCTGCATTTTCGTGCGACTCTTTGAAGGAGGTCGAATGGTTGCAGCCGAGGGGACTAACGTGACTGTTCGAGGCACACAGTATCGATTTGTAATGTGGAATATCCCCTCGCTCGAGCAGGAATTCCTTATATTTGCTCTGCGACAGCTACCTGAGACACTGAAGCGGTCTTCTCATCTGGAAATCATTCCACGATATCGTCGGCCAGCAGTTCGTCTCCCCCCTCCCCCAGATTCATCATGGCACCCACCTACAGGGCCCTGGTCGGCACAGGCATCGGCGAGGCCGCGGTCCAGGGCCTGCCCGTACCCGCGGTGCTCGGAGGATACGAAGGACCTCAAGCAGGGCGCCTTCGGGGAGTACGTCTATACGCCGGCCCACGCGGCAACGATCAGGATCCCGGATAGCCTCAGCTTCGAGGAGGCGAGGGCTACTACCTCTGCCACTGCTCGTGGACCAGTCATTCTAGCCGCCCCCAACGTTTGAGGTGCTTCTTCAACCTAGCCACAGCAAGCATGTCTTGCGGCCTTTTGCGAAACAAGAGCTGAGCCGCATCGAACGATGGGTGGATGGAATGGGTCGAACATGCGCCGGCAGAAGGGCTCGGCGGTGGTCTGTGCTGCGGAGGCGGTCCTCGCTGAGGCATCCAAAATTCTGTGTCTGGACACAGAATTTTTGCTAAGCAGCGAATGGGAGGTCAAGGCGCCAGCTTTGCGCGCCCTTTGTGGAACACAGAATCCCCCCCCCTCTCATCCGTGGCCGCCTCACTTGACAGATCAGATCTCACAGGGCCAGGGCCTCTACCAGTTTCTCGAGCTCTCCCTGCCCAATAACGCCTTCCACTCAGCTATCTCAATCCTCATTAACGGCGGTAGCACCGCGAATGGCTCCCTACGCCCCCTCCACCCTTGCCCTCTCCCCAAACTGCTCTCTAGCCCCTGGGCGTGCCCCGGACTGCGTCTCCTCAGGACCCTCGGCGGGCCTGGATTTCACACTGGCCAGGCGACGTGAACGCAAACAAAGACAACAGGCATCCTCGGGATCTAGTTCGCGGGGCTGGAGGGGTGCGAGCTGGGCCGGAGGAGCTGAGCGTAGGGTGGGTCAGCGCACTGAAGCTGGTTCATACTCTCCAGAGCCCTCTGGGGGGGGGGGAGCGGTTCCTCATCGTGCAGTGCAAGCGGTGGGAGGTAGCTAGAGGTGATGGGTGGTGGTCATATATGAGCAGCCGCCACCTGAGCGTCCATAGACTGCGGGAGTATATACACGCAGGAAGCGAATCGTCAGCCTCGCGCGCCCGAGATCTTACCGAGATCTCACCGAGGGAAAAAAGAATGCTAGACACCCCAAGAAATACATTATTCCCCGACCAGACACCCCGTAGCCCGGGTATCATCCCAATGAGAGTTCCCGAACGCAAGTCCACAGGGCGCCAGAACACCAAACCCATACACTCTCTATCAATGACAAGAGAAACCCCATCCCCCCGGGGCGCCGCTCCTCAGGCGCCGGGCCCGCGTCAGGCACGGCCGCCCCCCCTCGCCTCGTCCGGCAGCGGCGGCAGGTCCTTCTGCGTCGCGCCGACGATGTTGTCGAGGACCTTGCGGCACAGGTCCCTGTGCGCGGCCTCGAAGCTGCGCATGATGAACGGCTTCAGGACGGCGCTGCACTCGACGTGCGACCGCTCGACGAGCTCCCAGCCGCCGGGGCGCCCGGCGCCCGGCGGCGCGGCGCCTACCCCCTCCTCGTCCACCCACCGCCGGCGGCACACCTCGTAGATGCTCCGCACCCGCGTGCCGGCGGCGGCGTCGACGCGGACGCGCACGCCCGCGGCGAAGCTCTGGAAGATGGCGGGAAACCGGAGGTCCTTGGTCAGGCCGAGGAGCACGGGGATGCGGTCGTGGACCTCGTAGGAGACGATGTTGGTGCCGTCCTCGGTGAAGAAGGGGTCCGCGATGAGGTCGGCCAGGTCGACGGGGAGGCGCGTGAAGTCCTGCAGGTACGGGTTGGGCCGGATGAGGGGCACGTAGGCGTGGAGGTTGGAGACGACGACGTCGGGGGCCAGGGCCGGCGGCAGGGGGAAGTGGAGCGTCAGGTCGAAGGTGGCGGGCATGGTGGGCGGGCAGGCCAGGCTGGGGATGGGGATGGGAACAGCGCGCAGAGGTGCGGCTTGAGGTTGATGGTGATGCTTGGCACCGTGGCCCACTTGCGGAGCCGCGAGACGGACAGTGGTTTCTGCTGCTTACTCCGCCGGCGGGGTCTCTTCGGTGTTAGACAGGGCTGTGAGCGCGTTCGTAACGTCGTCCCGACAAGACGTGCGCCGGCTCGGGAGTGATGCCCAGCTGCTATGGAGGTCGTCACGTCGTGGGCCCGGGCTAGGTCTCCTCAGAGTAATGATGAGCCGCAACTGGCAAGGCGCGACACCAAACACAGCCGTTCCGCCCAAGGCTAACGCTGAAACAAGACCCTGGATCTCGAGTCGAGGAGCAGATAGACAGCACAGATGGAATGAGCATCAGCTGTCTAGTCTCTTAAGAGCGTGGTGGTTGAAGATCCTTAAAGTTGAAATTGGGCATGCGAGCCGGATACGTCGAGAGCGGGTGGCAGCTGAGGATCTGCCGCGCAGGGCTGAGCGGCGGAAGCTGGCTTGACGAAGGGACGGCGCTGGCGCACTACGAAGCACACGATCATCTTTTTTTGGGCGATGTGGAGGGCTAGGGCCCCATTTAGAAGGCTCGAGGGTAAGATGGGTGAAGCTGGGTCGGCCTGCACGTGGATCGAGGAGAGCCGTGCAGGAATCTAGCAGCCGGCCGGTATGGAATTCGGCACGGAAAGTGAGGTGTCTGCGCTGCACTCGTGATGCTATATTTGGGCATGCGCGCAGCCACAAGCAGTCTCACTGCGCCCCTGCGACTCTACATCAGCTGGGCCGGTGAGCCAGCCATGAGCGCGGGTGCGGCTGGACCTGTTCGCGGGATGGAGCTGGGGGCGAGGGGGGCACCGCGGCCGGCAGTCCATCCCGACGGCTTCTCCATCCTCGACACCATCGGCGGTCGACTCGGCCGAGTCCCTCGCTCACGACGCCGAGAGAGAAAGTGTTCAGCACGAAGGACGCGCCGGGGTAGTGAGGAGATGCTGGCGTGCGCCCGTCAGGCGCGAACAGAGGCAGCACGGAACCGTTGGACGAGAGGCCGCGAGACGGCAGGATCCACACGGCGCGCGCCAGGAGACGCATCGCTGCCTCATGAGTCAAAGAGTCTTGCCCTCACCGCCGTGGAGCACGTATTATACCCAGTCGTATGGAGACAGGATGGCCTGTATGCACGGAAACGTGTCTCTGCTAAGATATGTATGTATCAGCTGCTGGGGGGCGGCATCACCAGATGTCGCGCATGCCCAGCCGGTGGGGCCAAACTATTTCTCTGTTCGTCGGTTGCCTTCTTCTTTTTTTTGCCGGCGCAATTTGCTCGTTGGCCGTTTCGAGTCCCGCTGCGCGCTATGTACGCTGTCCGACGGCGCGCGCGACGGGCGGCGTGGAAACTCTGGCGGTGAAGACGCAGCCATCCCCGTCCGAGCCAGGCGGGCTGACTGGTCCTTGGGGAGCGGCCGCATATTGCCTTTATGCATGCACTGGCTTTCTAGCTCCCGAGGTCGCCCTCTGGCGCAGGTGGTAGCATTGTCTGCGGTGCCATGCAAGATTTGGTGTCCGTCAGGCAGGGTCCTCGGACCGGGTGGAAGCTGCATCTGGCGGCTGACGCTGCTTTCGCCGTACTGAGTACCTCGAGTCCATCGGGTACCGAAACGGGCCTGGAGGAGTATATCCAATTCTGGCTGTGGCGAGAGCTCGCTGCGGCGACCCGACCGGCCCCTGCTGGATGCCGGAGGCCCGCCGAGACGTCGAGAGCGGCAGGAGAGAAAAGCCTGGCTGAGGCTGGTCGTCGCCGGGGGGGGGGTGCGCTCAGCGTCATGACGAGACCCGCCGTGTCCCGCAGCGCGTCCCGCGATGATGACCATGGACAGATCCATCAGACCCTCCCCGCCCAAGTGGGTTCAACAGGGCCGCCACCCCCAGACGTAGTATAGTGCCAGCTTTTTGGAGACGACGGCAGCGGCGGCGAACACAGCAGACCCTGGCGAGGCCGAGGTCCCCTAATGGGACTTCGTGCGTCCTACCTGCCCGCCTCCCACTCTCTTCGCGTTACATCCGGGCGACGGCCCTGCGGTGTTGCACGCTCCCCAGGGTCGTCGACCGGAACCCGGAGACGCGCACAGGCACTAGGACAGCTGAGGCCCATAACCATGGTCAAGCCCGAGACGCTGGGGCTGCTGTGCGTACCCAGTCGGAGCACAGACGGCGCGGCGGGACGAGATTCGAGAAGCGGGCCTCACTCAGATCTGGTGCGTGCTGTGTGGGCGGGTGCGCGGGTGGGCGTGTGCGCGCAGAGGGCCCGATCCACTGTTTCAAACGACGAGAGGTCGCTGGCTGGCCGGGGAGGAGGAGGAGGTGTGTGCCCCAGAAGATCGCCGTTCCGGATGAGATGCCGCCATATTCACCCGGTGAGCAAGACCAGGCACACTGTCGCACAGGACCAGCACGATGCATCTGCATGCACCCAGGCGCGCCTGCATCGGGTGACCTGAACCTGCACTAGAGGACCAGAAGGGGGAAAAGATAGTGCGTGCGTATGTGCGTGTGTGTGTGTTTGTCTCTCTCTCTCTCTCTCTCTCTCTCTTTTTGTGTGTGTGTTGTGTGTGGGTGGTGTGCGGTATGTGGTGGTGGTGGTCCGTTGGTGGTGTGTGGTGTGTGATGCCCTAAGAAGTAAGGTGCTTCATACTCCGTACTCCGTAGCGTGTACTATGGTACCCAGTACATACCCGATACCCACCCTGACCCAGGGCTTGCCGGGGTGGGCAGTGGATGGGGTCGACAACTACGTGTGGCATGTGGGTATGGAGTACCGTACTACCTACTACCCAGTATGGTAGTGCCCAGCGCTGCTACTAGGGTATGTAACCCCTCCAGGGCCCTCTGACTTTCTCGATTGGGACCCCAGGCCCGTCACGTTTGTTGGGTTGCACATACTCTGATACTCTGATACTGTACTCTTACCCAGTACATACTGCCCAGTATTCAGCAGACTACCACTATGGTACTATACTAGGTAAGTAGTAAATTACTACGGGCTGCCACTAACTAACGGTAGCAAGTAGCTGCGGGAGGCTGCATCCACCCAAGCAGGTGTCATACTGGGTATACCTGCTATTGCAGCCACTAATAGTGCCCTACCGCCTAACTCACTTATACAACCTGACAATGCGCAGGGGTTCGAGTGGGCGACGTGGGTGACGAGGGCGACGAGGGCGACGAGGGCGACCCACCCACGAGCGATCCATCCCCAGCCATCCATCCATCCACCCACCCATCCACCCGTCCATCCATCCCTCCATCAGTGACGCTGGCTGGGAATTCGGCCGTTGTGGTACTGGGACATGTGCTTTACCGGGCACTTTACTTTTACATTGTACTGCGCCCTCCCCACTCAATCCCATTCATTCTATTCATTCCATTCATGCGCACGCTGCCAGGCCAGGCCAGGTCGCATCAAAGATCAGACAGATCAGGGCGGTCGTGCGTCTCGTGTGGGAGTGCATTCCTCTGCGTGGCCGTCCACATGGGACGAGTGGTGACCGGTCTGTGAAGTGGTACTGTCTACCTGCCTGTCTGTCTGTCGTCTTAGAGGCTTGCTTATAATCGCCCGTGCTGTTTCGCCGTGTGTGCTGGGCCGCGAGCAAGGGCAGGGTGCATTATCCATCCATCCTCCTTGCATGAACGCCGCGAGTTTCGCCCATCTGCACTTTTTTTTTTTTTAATTTTTTTCTTCTGTGGCACACGAACGCGCCTCCTCTGCTGGCATCCCCATGAGCTATCCTGCGTGGTAACTACGGGACACGCTGAGGTATCACAGGTACAGGCCGCAGAGGCGATTTAATGAAGAGGTGAGTGGTGTCGCACTGCTTGTCATCCCTTCGCCAGTCCAACCAGACACGATTTCGCCCCTCCATCCATCCAGTCCAGGAGTCGCATTGGCCCCCTTCCCTCTGCCTCCCTGCATACAATTTTTTTGTTTGTCCCCCCCAGCCGTTATCTCGTAAGAGACGCCGAAGGAGGAAGCAGGAGCGGAATAATAAAAAGGGGGGCCACCGCTTGTGGCGTCGACCACCGTCTTCGGTGTATTCGTCGGGTAGTCGGATCGCGACCACCACCAGCAAGCAGCTCGCTCACACGGCCGTCGGCAGCTTGTAGGTCCAGGCATCCTCCTTCACTACTTTCGCCCTCACTTCCGAGCACGCAACGCACGCGCGCACCACCGAAAACCCGCCCGACGACGACCACGACCACGACGACCACGACCTCCTCCTCCGCGCTCCTTCGCCCCGGCGCATCGAGAGCCCCATGAGTCTTACCGCCGAGCCACACCGCGCGCCCGCCTCTGCAACAACCCACAATGGCCGCGGCCGAGGTTCAGGCTTTCGCCGCAAGCGACACCTATGGCTGGCCGCCGAGCCGCCGCTCGACGAGGGCCGCGCATAGGTCGAGGGGGATCCTAGAGGGAGCGCAGACAGATGCAGGCGCCATTGCGTCGTGCCTGAGTGCCAGGCTGCGCCTCATTGCCGAGGCGTGGACCCTTTCGCGGAGCGTAGCTGTGAGTTTCGACCTTCATTGATAAACCCTTACTTAGTGTCCTCGTTGTGGGCGGCCCGTCGGTTCGGTGGTAGTTGGTACCGACGACGTGGGCCTGGTGTTTGAGGCCGGTGCGTGCAGGGCCGGCCGGTCAAGCGTCAGGATCACCGCTAGCTCGTTTCGCCTCAGACTGCGTGCACGGTCGGTTGGTTCCCCTCATAGCTGGTACTGATTCGTGCGCCCGACAGCACCACACGCCTCTCCACACCCGCCAGCCCAGAGTCCTCATCGTGCCCGACTTCCGGGCCCCGAGACGATCGCGATCGAGGCCGCAGCCGTCCTCGCCTGCGGACGAGCCCGAATCCTCCTCTCCGACCCTCCCCGACCCGGCCGACACGAGCTGCGCCGCTCACCGGAGCTGCCCCGACGCCGGCGGGCCTGACAGACCGGTTCCAGCTGGCTCTGGACGGACGCCGCAGGGGCGGGACGATGACCGCGATCGCCACCGCGACCTCTTCACAGACCCGACCATGGAGCCGCTCGACTTCAACGCAGAAAGTGGGTTCTTCCAGGCCGCAGGCAAGAAGAAGAAGAGGCAGCAGACATCCTTCAACTGGCTGGACGATGAGGGCGACAAGAAGGACGGCGATGGGGCCGAGGATGGTGGAGACGGGAACAAAGACCAGAGCGGCGGCGACTCGGGCGCCGGGGGCGGCTCGGGCGGCGCCGCTGGGAACGACGGGAACGACGGCGGCAAGAAAGACGACGACCAGGGTGGCGGAGATGCCAATGACGACGATATCTGGGGCTTCACGCCCGTGAGCACCAAGAAGAAGAATAAGGCCAAGACCACCGAGGTCAAGACGGAAGAGGCCAAAGAGCCAAAGATCACCGAGGCCAAGGCGACAGGTTCCTTTGGCCTGCCGGATATCCCCTCGACCGACTTCCACGAGATCAAGCTCGACGACGCAGGGGGAGGAGGGGAGGACTCCCTGGACCTTGGCCTTGGCGGGGCCGCAGACAAGATCACGTCCGGCCTCAGCTCGTGGACTTCAAATTTGGGCTGGGGCTCCGGGAGCTGGGGGTGGGGAGGTCTGAAGTCCCCAGGCCCCGAGGTGACCAAACCCGTCGAGGAGAAGCCGAAGTCGCCTGAGCCCGTCGATGCCAACCCGTGGAGCATAGACCGTTCCAGGCCCAAGAAGAAGACTACCACGACCTTCAGCTTTGGCGCGCTGGACCAGGCCGAAGACCCCAAGGCGGACACGTTCGACTTTCTCGGCGCGGCCAGCAAGCCGGCCGAGAAGAAGAATGATGTCGGTACCTTCTCCTGGGGCGTGCCAGCGGCGAAGACAGGCGATGACGATTTCTGGGGCAATCTGAACAAAAATAAGTCCTCGGAGGACAAGGCCAAGGAAGCGGAGAAGCCGGCTGCTACGACGGAAGCTGCTGACGACATCTGGGGTTGGTCTTCTGTCAAGAAGGATGTAAGTTTGGTAGTGATGTTGCCTATATTGTGTACTATATACTGACTGAGCTAACACGATGCTGCAGAAAAAGAACAAGAAGATCGCCGTCGTGGACGACCCGCCAGCCTCAAAGGAACCACCACCAGAGCCTGAGAACGAGCCCGTTCCGGAGAACAACGCCGAGAGAGAAGCTGAGGCCGCCCTCATCAGAGAAGAGGAGGCCGAACTCCAGAAACTGCAAACCAAAAAGGACATCCTTGGTAAGCTGACGAAGAAACAGCAAGACCGCTTCAAGGTCTTGACCGACAATGCCAAAGCCAGAGCAGAGGCTGCAGCTGCCGCGGCCGAGACCAAGACCGAAGAGGAGCAACCTGCTGCTGGTGACGGCAGCGGGGATCCTCCTGCTCCTTCTGATGAAGTAACCCTTCCTGTGGACGATAAAGCGTCTGGGGACGGTAGCAATGGCGTAGATCCTGCACAAGCCGAAGCGGACGAGAAGGCGCGTATCGCCCAGGAGGAGGAAGAAGAAATGCTCGTCCTACAGTCCAAAAAGAAGCTCAAAAGACCCGAGAAGGAGCGCCTGCGCATCCTCGAGGAGAATGCGGAGCAGCGCGCGCGAGAGGCTGAAGAAGCTGCGGCAGCCAAGGAGCAAGACGAGGCTGCCATTGATGTCGTAGATGTTCCTACAGACGACCCTCCTGCTGAGACGGGTGATGCTGCCCAGGAAGAAGCCGATGAGAAGGCCAGGATCATCCGAGAGGAAGAGGAAGAGCTCGAGGTGCTACTGGCCAAGCGGAAGCCCAAGAGGGCGGAGAAGGACCGGATCCAAGAGCTCCAGGAGAAGGCCGAGGCACGCGCGCGCGAGGCCGAAGAGGCGGCCGCGGCTGCTGAACATTCCGTCCCAGAAAGCAGCGGCGACACGGCCGACTCCAAGACCGACGAGACGGCCCCGACGTCGGTAGATGACTCTTTCGGGGACGACGGCGCCGCCCAGGCCGAGAAGGACGAAGCTGCGCGAGTCATCGAGGAAGAGGAGGCGGAGCTGGAATACCTACTCTCCAGGCCCAAACTGAAGAAGCCCGACAAGGTGAGGCTTAAAGAGCTCCAGGACAATAAAGAGAGGCGCGAGCAGGAAGCCGCTGCGAAGGCCGAGGCAGATACCCTCGTGGACACGAGTAGCGATGCGGGCGGCGCGCCCCCAGCTGAGGATGCACCCGCTGGAGATGACGAAGCCGGCAGCGGAAGTAAGGACGAGGACGATGATCTAGCAGCCAAGATCATCGAAGAGGAGGAGCTCGAGCTCGAGGTCCTTCTGTCCAAGTCGAAGCTTAAGAGGACCGATAAGGCCCGTCTCAAAGTCTTGCAGGACAACAAGGAGCAGCGCGAACGGGAGGCCGCCGCCAAGGAGAGCACCGATGCACCAGTCGAGGATCCGACTCCTGACGACCCACCGCCGGTTGAGGAAGATCCAGTGGACGAGGCCGCACTGCAAAAAGAGGCGGAAGACGCCGCGGTGGCTGCTGAAGAGAGCGAGCTGTCAGATCTCCTGGCCAAGTCCAAGCTGAAGAAGCCGGAGAAGACGCGCCTCAAGGAGCTTCAGGACCGCAAAGACAAGCGTGACGAGGAGGCGCGTGCCGCCGCAGCCAAGGCCGAAGAAGAGGAGCGCCTAGCCCGCGAAAAGGCCGAGCAAGAGGCCAGAGAACTCGAGGAGCAGAAGCAGCGCGAAGAAGAGGAGAAACGCGCAGCCGAGATCGCAGCCGAGGAGGCCGAGATCGCTTCCCTCAAGTCGAAAAAGAAGCTCAAGAGGCCTGAAAAGGATCGCCTGGCCGAACTGGAGTTCCGCCGCGACGAGCGCGCATCTGCAGAGGCCGAGAAGTTGGCAGCGCTCCACGAGGAAGACGCCGCGAAAGACGAGGACAACAAGGGTGACGCGCAACCTCTGTCGTGGGCGGACGATGATCCGTCCAACGACAACGGCGCGGACGACGACTGGACGGGCTGGGGCCTGTCTAGCTCGAAGAAGCCCAAGGAGAAGAGCAAAGAGCCGGTGCCAGAGCCTGAGAAGAAGGCCGAAGAGCAAGACGTGTGGTCTGCGTGGGACACTGGCAAGAAGGACAAGAAGAAGAAGGGCAAAACCAGCGACCTGATCGACTTCGGTGGTGTGGAGGACTCCCCGGCGGCCCCAGCCGCGCCACCCACTATCCCTGAAGTGAGCGGGTTCGACTTTGGCTGGGGAAAGCAATCTTCCAAGAAGGAGCCCGTCGTGGAAGACATCTGGAGCTTCGGCGGCAGTTCCAAGAAGAAGAAGTCCAAGGATGTCCCAGCCGAGGTTGTGGAAGACACGTTCGTGGCGACCCCGATCGCGGACACCAAAGACAAGCTCATGGATGATGACCTCTGGCCCACGTTTGGCTCCAGCAAGAAGTCCAAAGACAAGAAGACGAGCAGCAAGGACGACCACGCTGCGAAATCCCCGTCACCGATACCTATACCTCCAATTCTGGATCTGAAGGCAGCGGAGGAGGGCGACGGTGGCAATGTTTGGGATGGCCCCAGCGGCTCCACTGAACTCACGGACGCCAAGTCAAAGTCCTCGGATAAGGACAGCAGCAAGAAGTCGTCCTCGTCGAAGGAGCCCAAGCTCAGCAAGAAGGAGCTTGAGAAACTCGAGAAGGAGAAGAAAAAGGCCGAGAAGGAGCAGAAGACCCGAGAAGAGCAGGAGGCCAAGGAGGCCGCCGAGAGAGCGAGAATCGAGGAAGAGGAGAGGCTTGCGGCCGAGGCCAAGGCCGAAGCCGACCGGATTGCCCAAGAAGAGGCCGACCGTCTCCGGAAGGAGGAGGAGGAGAAGCAGGCAGCACTGGACGTCATCGCCCAGGAAGAAGCCGAGCTTGCAGAACTCCAGGCCAAGAAGGACGCGGGCAGGAAGCTTAACAGGAAGGATGCGGCGAAGTTCGACAAGCTCTCTGCCAGCTGCCAGGCCCGCGCCGACGAGAAGGCTGCCCAGGAAGCAGCGGAGCAGGCCGCGCGCGAGGAGGCGGAGAGGCTGCAGCGCGAGGCTGAGGAACAGGCCCGGCAGGAGGCCATCCAGAAGGAGGAGGCCGAGCTCAGGGACCTCCAGAAGCGGAAGGACGCCGGGCGCAAGCTCCTGAAGAAGGACAAGGAGCGCTACGAGGTGCTCTCCGCGAACAAGAAGGCTCGCAGGGAGGCGGCGAAGGAGGCAGAGGCTGCCAAGGAGGCCGAGGCGGCCAAGGAGGCGGCCCCCCCGGCGGACGACGCCAAGTTCGACGATGACCTCGAGAAGGACCTCGCCAAGCTGGATCCCAACCAGCTCGACGAGCTCGACGAGTTCCTATCCCACCCCCGCGAACCTATTGTGCCCATCAAGAAAGCGCCACAGCCCGACCCATTCAGTTTCTGGGGTGCATCCAGGAAGTCAACTAGCACCAAAAAGGGCAATAGTTCGGTGGCTGAGTCGGTAAGTCATGCGCGCACTCCTCGTGAATCCCTACTGCAACCCCAGCACACCTTATTTTCCACACCACGTTCGTTTGCGTTCATCTCAGTCGGCAGCAGCCGAGATTGCGCATGCTGAGTCATGGTCATCCTTCAAGCTTCTCGAAGCTACCACTGCCGTTGGTGGCGCCACGGCCAGAGGTGATGTTGTCGCTAGTGTCTGGCCAGCTAGGGAGGACACGTTTCCCCCGAAACCGTCCACGCCACCTGCCGAACCGCATCGTGAACCAGAGAGCGACGAGGTCGGGGCCAGCCTGCCAGCAGCCGCTGAACCAATGAAGAGAAAACCCGTCGGGGGCAAGATTGCTGACAAGCTAAAGGCCTTCGAGGCGCCCAAGGACGGGCCCGTACCACCGCCCCCGCCACCGGCACCGGCACCGGCGGATCTCATCCCGCCACCCCCGCCACCAGCTCCGGTGGAAGAGGTTAAGAGCAGGAGCAAATCCAAGAAGATCACCGACATCCCCGGCAGCTTCCCAGGGGAGGATGAGGAGGACCCTGACGAGATCGTCGGTATCATCGACATGGGCCCTCCCAAGAACAAGAAGTCGAGCAGCAAGAGGTCCTCCAAGATCAAGATCGACGATGTCGCGATTCCCATCCCTCCCCCACCACCTGCTGTCCCCGACGCGCCGCCGATGGCTTCGCCCCCCGAGGTGAAGAAGGAAAGCAAGAAGGAACGGCCTAAGATCAACCGCGATGGCGGATCCAGTTGGGGTCTGTGGAACACGCCGGCGCCCCGCGACAAGGAGAAAAAGGCTTCGTCCAAGTCCAAGTCTTCCGAGGAGCATAAGAGGGAGCCCAAGGAGCACTCGCCCGAGAAGGAGGACAAGCTGTCTTCCCATGGCTCGTCTTCCGACAAGGCCGAGCGCGCCGAGAAGAAAGAGAGGGCGGTGGAAACTCCCGCGAAGCCCAAGCTCCCGAACGTGCTCGTCAGCACGCCTCCAATCTCTCGATCCATGTCCACGCGCGACAAACGACACAAGGAAGGCAGGTCATCGCGCCGTCCCTCCATCGACGTCCACAGCGGCCTGATGTCACCTCCCGAGGAGGTGCCTGAGATGAGCGCCAAGGCCGCCAAAGTCTTGGGCGTTCACGAACCCACGGGCCTGGACAGATCCAGCAGTAGGCGCAAGCAGACCTTGCGGCAGGATGAGGACGACGACATCATGGCCGGCGCGAACGACGCAGAGCCGAGCGCGGACAAGCCGTCGCGCCGCAGACCATCGAGGGTGAGAACTACCTGTGAGCCTCATGATGCTGTGAGGCAGCGAGCTGACCTTTGCCACAGTCATATGCCCACGATGATGATATCGTGATGGTCGAGCATGCTGATGCAACACCGACCCCGGGCTTGCGACGGTCAAATACTACCGGATCCACTAGGAAGGGACTCGGCGGCCTCTTCGGAGGTCTCCTATCCAATCCCCGACCCGAGCCCCCTCGTAGGCGTGCGACGTACCACACGGACGGCGAGGACGCAGGCATAGTCACAGACGCTGATGCAGAAGCTCGCAAGGCGTCTCACCGCGCCCGCCGTGCCGAACGAGAGAGTGCGGAGAAGTCCAAGGAGGAAGCCCGCCGCGAGAAGCGGCGGAGGCACGACGAAGAGGCCGAGGCACAGCGCCAAGCTGAGAAGGAAGCCCGGCGCGCCGAGAGAAAAGTCACCCGCGCCCGGGCGGAGGACGGCCGTCGGGCTGCTGAGGAGAAGGACGCCGCGCGGGAAGAGCGGCGAAGACAGAAGCGCCTCGACCGCGAGAAGGAGCGCGAGGCACTCGCCGCGAACGACGCCGAGGCCGAGGCACGCCGGGCTGCCCGGCGTGAGCGCCGTAAGGACCGCGAGAACGACGAGGAGCGCCGCCGGCGCCATGCCGAGAAGCGGGCTGCGCGCGAGGCGGAGGCCAAGCCCCCCTCACGCCGCCGGACCGAGCCGGTCGAGGATGACTACGTCTACCCGCGCCCGGCGAAAGTGTCGCGCCGTCACACAGACGGGTTGGACAAGACATCTCGGCCAGCAGCGGAGCCCTCGGGCTGGCCTCACTCGGGCACCTCGAGCTGGGTCAAGGACCACGTCGACGCCGGGCCCCCGCCTAACGACGGGGGGATGACGACGGACGCTGTGGACGAGGGCGAGGATGACTCCGCGCGGCGGGAGAGGCGGCGCAGGCGGAGGCACGCGGACGTGGATGCCGACATGAGCGGCGACCGGGAGAGGAGGAAGAAGAGGCGGGAGGAGAGGAGCGACGGGAGCGACGAGCGTCGCCACGAGAGGAAGGCCTCGCTGTTCGCCTCGGATGGCGCGGGCGCCAAGAGCGGTGGCGGGTTCGGGGGCCTGTGGAAGAAGCTGAAGGGGAGCTAACTGATGGAAGGAGGGGTTGCGAGATATTGGCGATTGACGAACACGGTACCGACGGAAACGATTTTGGATGAACATGTGGATATGATGAGACGAAATGAAATGGTATGGGTGATTTCTGGGCGACTGCTGGGCGACTGACAGGCGGCAGACCTGGGCATGATGATATTCTGGGCTGGTGAGATGAGGCAGGGCACTATTCGCATTGGTATATATGGTGGGGGGAGGGGGGGCAGTTGTTTTTCTTTCCCTGGCATGTCCGAGGCATGGTTTGCGGGATCGCTACAAATACCCCCTCTAGCATTTTTGTGTATCTGTCTGCTTTTTACATCAATTATTATCCATCTCTCCGCTTCACCCTCGTTCGGGGCTCCTTGCTGGACTATACTGTGCGGTCACGCGAGAGAGGAGGGGAGACAGAGTGTGCGCTGATTGGAGTCAGGTTATTCTCGGATGATTACATAAAGCCCACACAACGGTTCGAAGGTGAGAGAGAAACAGAGCACGTGCTAATTGGTGTTATAAGGTTATTACCGATGGTTACACAAAGTTATAAACACCTCGAATGTTAACTGGAGCACGTGGTTGGCGGTGGGGATAGCAGCGATTTATACATCTTTTAGTACGCAGGGTTGTCCGGTGCATAACCAGCACCTGAGGTCTGAAGGCCAGCGCTTACTCCCTACTGCTCGATAGCTTGGTCGTCCGCCCGTCTCCAGGACCTCTCAATGGCTGCAAGACTTTATCTGCGGCGTCCCATGCTGGTCTGGTATGGGCTGTTCCACCTGCTAAGTGCAGCTAGTCAGCTGTGCGTAGCATTGCGCAGCCTTGGGCTTGGCAAAACGTCGAAAAGCGGAAGGCTGTTTTGTGCGGATGCTATAAGAATATCGATCCTATGCGAATAGCTGAGAAGGCCCCTGGGGCGATCTCGGCCCCACTATGTTATAATTAGGTGCGAACTCTGGAGACGTGATTAGACGCAAAGTCAGATTCAATGGTTTCCACCTGACAGCCAAACGATCTCCGCTCTTGCAAGCTAACAACGAGATTTAAACACTTCCATGGTTCCACAGCCTCACTCTTTACTCTCTTCACCGATTTCCCCTTTCGTCGTACTATGTAATATAGGCTTTTCCTTCTCAACCCCCACGGACACCCGTGGACGTCTCAGTCCCGGGTTCCCTCTTCTCAGCGTTGCAAGAGCCATTTCTCAGCATTTCTCAGCCTGCTGGGATCCTCATCTACCGTCTGTGGGGATTACCTTTTCACCGCTATCGCGGAGAGTTTAACTATCCGTCCACACAAGCCGCGTCACAGTCTCGAAGGGGACCGGACCGGTGCGTCGCGCGAGGTCGCCACGCTATATGCCAATAGTCGACGAGAACAGATCCCGGCCGCTGATCCTCCTGCTGCTGCTGGAGGGCCAGTAACTGGTGGCCTTTCTGCATCAAGGGCCGCGGAGCACGGCACGTCGTCGTCCAATGTCAACTGCCCTGGTCCTGGTGAGGGGAACGGGCAGCGGTCCACGAGGTGTGACGAACCCCCTCGTGGGTCGAGTGCCTGTGCCTGATTTACGAGTCATCTGACAAGCTACGAGAAAGTGAAAAGTGAGCCATTACCTCGGGAGCCGTCAACTCTGAACGCGTCCTGGAGTTCTCCGAGCTCCTCGGACTCTCACGTCGGAGCTTCGCCTCGCAGCCGACGGGGACTGGTACCAGTCCAGTACGACGTTTATTAATCTTGCTTTCAAAGAAAGGAACAGATCGTCAAGCCTTATCGGCCCGACAACGTGCTCTTCCGCGAGTTTGCTGAGCTCGAGGGGAGAGGACGGAGCCACGCCTGCGGGAGAATTGTACGGATGTATTGTCTCTCGCGCAGCGAGACTTACTCATCACACCTGCTGCCCTGTTCCAACGCCGCCTTATAACCAGAGTTATGCTCCAAAATGTTCCCCCACGGCAAAGATCGCCGTGACGTCGACAATACATCCAGTGACATTCACCGCCTGTGCAGTATCAATTATCTAATGCAGGGTTGCCTTCAGGCTTCCACATCCCGAACTGATCGTCCACGGCACTTCGCACCCTGGGAGCAAACAGGCCTATCACCCACTCCTGAAGGTCATCATCTGGAAATGCCGGGGTGGTATTCCTCGCGCTCTGTCACCTTCCACATCCAGACGTGGCTGCGAGATGTCACTTGCATCGCAGGAGTCAGCAGGATTGCAGGGCTGTTGTCGCCATGCCGGCATAGGGGTTACCACCGAGCCTCGTGGCGAACAACGGCACGCAGGTGTGTCGCCGTCTGTCGTTTGTCGTGATATAAAGTTGCGGTTCTCGTTGTGCGAC
This sequence comes from Chrysoporthe cubensis, assembly GCA_001282315.2. Classification (NCBI taxonomy): domain Eukaryota; kingdom Fungi; phylum Ascomycota; class Sordariomycetes; order Diaporthales; family Cryphonectriaceae; genus Chrysoporthe; species Chrysoporthe cubensis. The sequence goes on along the minus strand of LJCY02000008.1, from coordinate 950,991 downwards.
GTGGGAGATGGCGGTACCGGGAGCCGGCACGCAGCAGGCGTTTATTCCCGCAGAGAATCGCCATGCGCTGGTTCCTCGTTCCTCTCGTCGCCAGGCTCGCCGCCGCGGCGTGCCCCTACGCCGAGTCTGCGGGCGCCTCCTCGCCGCTGCAGGCGCGCGCCGACCACGCCCGCCCGGTGCGCGATGCGCCCGTCGAGGGCAAGAAGGGCATCTTCTACATGAACCGCAACTCGCCGGTCTCGTCCAAGCTGTACGTCGCCAACGCGGACGGCAGCGGCGAGCGCTTGCTGCTGGGGAACAGCACGGTGTTCGAGTACCACGCGCAGTGGTCCCCGGACGGCGAGTGGATCGTCTTCACGAGCGAGCGCAACGGCGACGGCAACCCGGACCTCTGGCGCGCGCGCCCCGATGGGACCGGCATCGAGCCGCTCGCCACGACGCCCTCCGTCGAGGGCGGCGGCGCCATCTCGCCCAACGGGAGCCTGGTGGCCTTCCACTCTACGCGCAACAACTACAAGAGCAACATCTGGCTGCTGGATCTCGAGACGGGCGCCTCGTGGAACATCACCAATACCACCGAGATCGCTGGCAACTGGTCGCTGCCGGACGGCCACTTCCGGCCGGCCTGGTCGCCTGACGGCGAGTGGATCCTCTTCTCCTCCGACAAGGACACGCTGTGGAGGGGCCACAACAACGTCACGGGCTGGGAGCACTCGCAGGAGCTCTCGATCTACGCCATCCGGCCTGACGGGAGCGGCTATCACCGCGTTCTCAACAAGACGGGCTACTCCCTCGGCTCGCCCAAGTGGTCGCCAGACGGGTCTCGCATCGTCTTCTGGGAGATGACGACGGAGGCCACGGTATTCTCCAGGCAACTGGCCCTCATGGACGAGGAAGAGAGCCAGATTGTATCGGTGGACTTTGCCACCGGTACAGATCGCATCGAGCATACGTCGGGCAGTGGAGTCAAGGTCTTCCCCCAGTACGTCGACGCAGATACCATTGGATATCGAAACAAGACGTTCGGCATCAACTACGCCTCGGCCCACAGCAACGGCACCACCATCCTGCCCGCGGTCCCTGGCCGCGTTTTGGCCTCTCCAGCCTGGTCGCCAAACGGGAGCCTGATGGTGTACGAGAAGGCAATATGGGAGACGACGGACGATGTGCTCCTCTGGCGCCCGATCAACAGGCGCCTCTACAGCTGGAACGACGAGTGGGAGTACCGCCAAATGGACGTCTTCCCAACGCTGTCGAAGCAGAACGTCCTGGCGGTGACTGAACAGGAGCTTTCCAACGGCTCCCTGTACGTCATGAACCCAGACGGCACAAACGCGAAGGAGATCCTCCCGGCGCTCACCGACAACCTCATCAGCCCCGAGTTCGATGACAATACAGACGCGGGCGCGTTCCAGTCGGCGTGGTCTCCGGATGGCGAGTGGCTGGTCACGGGGCTGGGCACATGGTTCGACTGGCGGGAGACCCAGCTGGGCCTCATCTACCGCGTTGCGGCCAACGGCTCATGGTATGAGGTCCTCGTGAACGAGACGGGCATCAACGCCGGGTACCCGACCGTCTCGGCGGACGGTCGCTACGTCGTGTACCGCACGTGGAACCAGAGCGCGAACTGGCCCGGCGGTCTCCGCCTCCTGGACCTCGAGACCCGGAACACGACGGTCCTGACGACCGAGTGGGACAACCTGCCCAGGTTCGCGCCCACGGGGTCCAAGCTCATGTTCACCCGCCGCACCAGCTGGCCGATCTCGGGCCCGTACGATGACAATTACGATGTCTGCACCATGAACCTGGACGGGTCGGACTTCCAGAACCTCACGCCGGAGTCGCTGGGCAACGATGGCCATGGGGTGTGGACGGCGGACGGGCGGATCTTTTACGTGACCTCGCAGTTCGGATTCGCGGACGAGGGCCCCATCTATGACGATAACTGGCAGCCGTACGCGAAGATCACGCTCATGAATGCAGACGGGACGGACAAGACGGTCTGGGCTGATGGGTACTGGGAAGATGCCATGCCGCAGCTCATTCCGAACTCTGTGCTGAACGGGACCGCCGCTTGATAATTATGACTGTTGCGTAGCCGATGGAGGCAGGCAGACTGTATTTTATTAGTGCGATCGAGTGTATATTCTTCTCATAAGACCGATTAAATAGCAGCGCGGAATTGATCGCCAACAGGAGAACAAGACACCAGAAATGTTCGCGGTGAGCTGTGAATGCACGTCGCAATGGCAATCTTCGTCCCAGAATCTCTCAGGACGCTCAGTAAACATCATAGCGTTCCGCCCTTTGCCGTGCCAAGGCGAAGCAATCTTGCGCACTCATCAATGACTGACTAGCGCAACTGGCAGCATTGGCAGTATGGCTGCGACGCACAGGCGGCAATGCAACTGGAGAACATCAGCCCAGAGCCCGAGCATCGAAGCGAGCAGGGAAAACAGCAACAGAAGGGCCGCCCGCTACTTACACGCCCTGGCAGAACGAGCACCAGCCCAGCAGCGCGCAGGCCTCCTGGCACGCGTCGCAGCTGCCGCAGCTCCCGCAGCCGCCATCCGGGGCGTTGAGGACCGAGAACCCGATCACATCTTCGAGGCTAACGCCGCTCTTGGCCCACTGGCCCGCGTCGTCTGTGACGTTGGCGGCTCGCGCCTCGATGGCCGTGAAGTCCTGGCGGGCCAGGTCGTCGAGGCTAGGATACCAGAGGTGGTGAGCGTCGAGGACCGCCGTGGCGCCGGGGAGGAATTCGAGTCGAGTCGGGGACATGGTTGCGTTAGAAGCGGCGCCAGTGAGAGATACACCGCAGCAGACGGCAATGAGGAGCGTGAACTTGGTGATGAAACGCATTGTGACGGGGGCTTGCTGCTCGAGTGACACCCGAAATCTCCAGAGACTCGATTCAGGATGTAGTAAGAGAGCAAGTTGAAGACGGACTCGAGAGTCAGGCTTCTCGTCGTCTCGCTGTGGAAGCTCAGAGGATCGTGATGATGTCGAGATCGAAAAGACTCCCCTCAGCGGCAGGTCCTAAGGAAGGGATTTACTGCATCATAAATAGGGAGGCGCTCAGTCTTTCGATAGCTGAGTCACTCGTAATGCTGAATCTCAGCTGGAGCTGTCTCTTATTTCTCTGACACGAATCCTTAAGTGAATCATATGAAGAAATCCAAGCAGCATTCTGAGCTAAGTACGGGGCCACTTCAGCGCATATCTCGAGGCTTTGTACTGATATTACATCTAGGAGTGTTTCTTGTCGTCTCTTGCCATCCATATATGCCTTGGTTCTTGCTATCGTTCAAAAAATCACAATCGTAGTTCCACGTCTTTATGTCTGGAAAGCCCTCATCATCCGCATCCTCGACTTCTTCGACTTCCTTCCTATCCCCCGGCCGCTTTCCAGTGGGTTGTGCTCCACCTCGCCGTTGATGAACCTTCCAGCTGCGCTTGCTTTTCCAGGACCCGCGCGGAAGATTATATCATATCTCCCGGTGAGCCACATGGCTGGGTCATCACACTCAGCGCCAGATGGTTCAACTAGCTCCTTGTCAGCCACATCAAGTCGGCGCAGGATCCCCAGCCCCTGAGCCCAGGTCCCGTCGACCAGGTTGATGCGCGACAGCGTCAAGAAGTCCAGGCTGATGCCCCAGGCCTCTAATCCCTCCTCGAGACACTCCATGTCCGCGAGACGGAGCGGTATGTCGGACAGGTAAATATCCTTCAAGTTCGCACACGAGGGCGACGACGAGCCGTCTGTTCCATTGCCGCACGGCAGGACCAGCGACCCAAAGCTGAACTGATAATCTGGATTAAGACTCCCATCAGCCCAGCCGCTGTCGACGACAAGCCTGAAACACTCGAGGCTGCTGCTGTGCGTCATGGCAGCGATGTAACTCTGGAAAGCTGCCACATCCTCGGCACTAGGGGTCTCACGGGCGCGAGGCTCATGCTCCCTGCCGTGGATGAAGGTAAACTTCTTAACGCCCATAGCATTAATCGCGAAGGCGAGCTCAGTAGTATCGTGCCCAACGGTCTCCCGGAGAAGTCGGTAGTAGTGCTCTGCAGGTGTAGTTGTCTGCAGGCAGATCCTGTCGAGTTTGCAACCAGCCTTCTGGATGAAAAGGGGAAGGCCGAAGAGGACTTCGCTAGGGGGTGTGCCCAGTCGTTGACGCAGGGTCTCGTCCCAGGAGAGAGGCTCGACGAGGGTGTCGATGTCGAGCAGACCAGCGTACTCGTCGCCATTCTCAGCATTAGTGAGCTCAACGTATTGGCTCTCGCCTCCGCGGCTGGGGCAATCTCTGGGCGTCCGGTGGAAGTCCTGTATTTCGAGGGCTTGAGCCTTCGGCATGCGGGCCATAGCGGCGGCAAACCTCTCGACAAACGCATTACTCTTTCGCAGGCTCTCCTGGTCGCTGTACCGTGACTGGTACAGCCTGTGCGCAGCACGCAGTGACTGGATGTAGCAATAGCTGCTATCCGCAGGTCTCGAAGCTTCTGGGGAGTCCTCCATATCCCGGAGCAAATGTTGCGCATCTCCCGCGCCGACGAGATTCCATGCTTTCAGGACAGCCTTGGTCCTCTCCAGCACGGCAGCCAATTTTTCTTTTTCCACAGCGAGACCTTCGCCGCAGGATTCGGGCTCTTGCCTCTCCACTATGCTCTCAAGAGCCCGCTGATACCTCTTTGCGCGGTCCAAGACCCTCCGCACCGCCCACCTCGCGAAGCCGGCCAGATCGCCAGCCAGCTCGGGCGCATAGCACAGCGCCTCGAGCCTGACGATGCACACCCCCTTCCCGATGGCCGGGTGGCGCGACACGGCCTCGAGCTTCTCCAGGGCCCGCGAGCTGACGCCGTCCAGCCGGATGTAGTGCACGAGCAGGTGCGCGCCGGCGGCCGCGAAGCGGCGGCAGACGAGACGCACGCTCGCGATGTCCGCGGAGGAGGAAGCGAAGTCGATGTGCGCTGCGTGGTTGGCCGGCCTGTACGTCTTCACGAGGGTGAATATAGCCAGGAGGATCTCGGTGGGCAGAGAGAGTATCGTTGGGGGATGAGTGGAGGAAGCCATGGCCTGACGGTTGCAAGCTCTCTTCGCTTTGAGGTTAGAAGAACACATCCAGGCCCTCAACGTTAATTATCAGAAACGGCCTCCCAGACGCATATTGGCTTCGTTTAGTTACATGACGTGTTTTCGAAGGACCAGGTACAGACCCGTACTTCTGCGCAACCTTGAGAGGACGGCAGTTGTTCGAAGCCGGCCTCTTTGTCTCCAACCAGTAGTATGTACCATAAAATTTCAGGTTTGAGGCTAGGCTATCAGCCAATCGTCTTTGGTGGTCTATGTATGGGCTATTTGTTGGTATCAATCAACTAAAATTCTATGAATCAACTTTGGGTTGCCAATTTAGCATTTGGCAGGTCGGCACACCAACCGCAGGCAACAGTAAAAACTAGAATCGACATCTTCAAGAGATCGTCTGGGTTATGAACTAGGTTATGAACGGAGAAGCAAGTGTATACAGGCGTGGACGCCAGTCAGCATTAGAGCCAGGACTCTTATCCTATACAGGCATCTGCTTAAGCGTCGCAAGTACACCAAGAGTGCGTAATAAGAGCATCTAGACTAAGAGCAACTAAAACTAGCAGAATATAGTTAATAAGGTCTAAACATGTGTATCGAATTGGCACGCATCTATGGGCTAGACTCCAACAAGAAAAATTCAGGACCACTCAAAGTAGAAGGAATAGATAATTAGCTAGCTAAGATCTGCTAGGAGACATTTGACCTCCCGCGAGCACCAGAGACACGCAGACCACCGCAAGGGACCCATAAAGTAGTATCCCGCTGTCTCTCGGCCCAGACGCCCGTCCTGCTCCGGAATGCTGAGTAGTGGACAAAGGCGTCCCTGAAGCGGATGACACGGGTGGATTCCCCTTTGTCTTGGAGCTGGGATTCGATGTCGGCGATGGCCCAACTGACATCCTCTTAGTAGTCCCCGTCGTACTGCCACTCCTCTCTGCTGAGAGCGTTGAGGACGCCGACGTCGCGGTCTCTTGACTTGTGATGCCATCACACCTCCTCCTCAGTGGCTGAGCACGTGGAGTTGACGACACGCTGCTAGATACTGTCCCATTGCCCAATGCTGCGACCCTATTGTTGTGTGTCGAAGTGGCTATGGCCGACGTGGAAGTAGCGGGGACCGTCGAGATCGAAGCGCTGGGCTGAGGACAGTACGTCCCGTGAGGTATGCACAAGGCCAGCGCGGAGTGCGGAGGTACGTGATTAGTGATGGTCAGTTGTGGGATGGTGGACAAGACTGAGGTCTGGGTGTCTGCTGGTGTGCTCGCTGTGCTGGTAAGTGCAGAAGAGCTCTCCTGGTGAGACTCTGAGGAGGCGGTGGTCCCTGCCAGGGAGGACTGGTCGATGCTGGCGCTTGTCGTCTGGGTCTCGCTGCTCGGCAGTGTCGTCTGGGCCTCGCTGCTCGGCAATGTCGTCTGGACCTCGCTACTCAGCAACGTCGTCTCCGCGGCTGGCGATATTGATGATACAGGAGCAGCGAAGGTACCTGTTCCCGCGCCCGGCGTCGGCGCGTTGCAGAGATCCTCCGCGGCGGCGGCAGTTGAGAAACATACTGCGGCGGCGAGTATGAACCACCTGCCAGCTTGCATGTCTCCGTCTGTCTGGTAAGGAACGAATACTGCGAGTAGGTGTGTGGTACCAGCCTGTCGGGTGCCTGTGCCGATCAGTGCTTTCATATGAGGGCACCCGTAAAGAGGAGGCGCCCCATCTGCTCCTTTGCGCTGCCATGGCCCGCGTGGCGAGGGACAATGGAAGACGCAGGAAAAGGGTGTCGTCGACACGGGAGCCGCTTCTCTTGACACTGCTGGTGGGCCGTTGTTCGACGCTTTGTACAGCCTGCAAGCAGGCCGTTCCGCCCCTATTTTGAGGATCAGAGTGCCGCCTGTAGCATCCGTCACGCTCTTTGCCACTCGAAGTTCGACTTACAGAATAATTCCACTATATGGTCGGCCGTGGGTTTTGACGGGACATGCGGAGCTCTGATGTTCAGTTATCAGGACGACAGGAAGAATCAGAGGGCCAGCACACCTTGCCAGAAGCAGACTTAGGTAGTATTGGTAGGATTGTGTATTGTCATATAACCGCTCCGGCTTGGCCTGTCGTGGAGGAGTGGGAGAGTCCTTGGGAGTTTGTTCTGTGGGAGCTGCTAGGACGTGTGGCATGGTGCTCGTCAAGTCGATGTCCTGTTCATCGTGGGGGCGATCGGACGGACCTTTGCCTGTCGTGAACAAGACTGCAACTGCAGAGTCTGGCTTACTGATGATATCGACTACGGATGAGGCGACATGATGCCTGCCTACTAAGCAGATAGGCGATGATTCTGCCCTGGTCACTCCATGAGGTCCTACACAGTCCTGATACCATCTATCAAACTGCTAACGGCGTATCTACGTCTGCGGAAACTTTGATCTGTCTTGGCTACCCCCCCTCCTCCCCCCCGCTTGCGACCTCAGCCGAGGCGTGCTTCGGATTCTCACCTTCTGCCTCGTGCTTCCTCGCCTTGATCCCTCGGCCGTACATCGGGTAAGGACACTGATCCTCGGTGAGCGCGCGCAAGACCGCTGGAGAGGCGCAAGATCGCTCGCGGCGAAGCTCAGCTCAGCCAGCCCAGGCCGCAGGCACGTCTATCCCACCCAGCCAGGAACCGGAGGCGTCGCCCCGCCGGGATGGGACCCCCGGCCGGTTGGTCCCCGTGACGAGCTGAACGCGCAGATAGGCAGGCAGGCCATACCACCACCTGGCCATCGCAGCAGGCGCGCGGGCAAGACCTGGTGCCGCGCAAGCTGTGGGCCCTGCGCGCCTTGGCCTCTGCTGGACACCTCGTGTTGCGGGGAGCGCGTGGGTGACAGGCGGCGGCGGCGTCGTCGTCGCACAGCCGGGCGCAACACGACGATGGGGGCCAGTCGCGGAGGAGGCGCAGGACCAGGCAGGCAGGCAGGCCAGGCCAGGCCAGGCCGGGCCGCCCGTCCCACGGACGGGCTGTCGCTATTGTGGAGATGGGGACGGCCCTGACGAGACCTGGCCTGCCGCGTAGATGGTATCGCATCGCATGCATCCCAGACACAGACGCCGACCAGAACGCCCGCCGCGCGACAGCTCGCGGTGGACCGGGGCGGGGATGGGGCGCCGACGGCGGCGCGCATGAGCGAAGGAGCGCGCACTGATCACCGGCTCGCGGGTGCCATGAGGCCTCGGTAGGGCTGAGGCGTGGAGAGAGGGTTACTGCACCGTGACATGTTGCTGATCTGCTGATCCGGCGAATGGCGCAGCGGTTTTCAGGGCGCGGTGATCAGACTGTCGCTGTGACGTGGGGTGCTGATACTATGTACCCGCGAGGGTGGTACTATGTATGAGCCGACCCGGGGACTGGGCCCACCATACAGGCGTACATGGTCGAGGAGGTGCATGCATACAGCAGTACTGGGTAGACAGAGGAGAGATGGCACGTCGTCAAGTGGCTGGTGACGACCATGGCTTGGGTTGGGTTCTGGGCGGGCTTGGCCCACGTCGCACCACGGGACGCCTCCAGCCAATAGATCTGGCGCTGGGCGGCCCCACAGACCCAGCCCAGGGGCTTGGGAGGGGTCCTGCACAGGTGACAGGGTACGTACCTAGTACGATGTACTATGTACCAGGGTACTATGTAAGAGTGGCAGCTCGAGATATCCCACCAGACAGAGAGAGGCACAACCCGTGAGTATACTGTAGCACTGCGAGGTGCCATCCTGTAGCGACTGACATCATCTCGAGGGCACGACACCATCTGTCTGCACCGTGACCACCGGCGCCAGGCTCTCCATTTCAGTCAGTTTGCATTTTCTTGGAAAACAAGCGGCGGCCCAGCTGCCCAGAGAACGGCTGGCACGCTAGCCTAAACCCAAAAGACTCTGGCTCAAGCACAGCCTCGCTGGGGGGCGTCGTCTCCCGCGTCTCCTGTGTTGCGCGCGCTGCGGCGACAGTGGCCCCCTCCCCCCTTCGTTGGGCCCCCCTTGCGTCTCTCTGGCGTGTGTGGCTCTGTCGTAAGCCCGTTGACCAATCCCGTCTGCCAGCGTCGACGCGGCATGACGACCACCACGGCATGGTGACACGCAAGCTGGGGGGAGAGAAAAAAAAAAGACGGGCGAGGGATCCTTAGGGGGTTCCTTCTTTTCTCTCTCTCTCTCCCTCCCCTGCAGCAGGACGAGTAAGAGGAGGAAGAGGTGAGCACGGCTGGGGAGGCTGTAACGGGCTGCTGCACATAGCACATAGTACCGAGCGTACGGGCCCTCAGAGAAAGCGAAATTCGGGAACTACTCAGCAGAGGGCGGTCCAGACCGCCCAGCCGTCATGTACGTACCATGTAGGTCCCAGCTGATAGTGCACGTGCCGGGCGGTGGTGGAGATCGTATCAGCGACAACACCCAGCTACCCCATGCGCCCACGCCATCCCTCCTCTACGCATGTACTGCACCCGCGGTTTGGTGTTGGTATCAGCCACCGTCTTGTCTGGTCTTGGCCAGGTCGTCGTCCTCAGATCTTCTACTGGCTGCCGGCTGCTTTTCTTTCCCTGCCCTCTTCTTTGTTCTTGTCCTTGCTGTTTCGGTCCCCGAACCAACAGGAAGTCTGTGATCCGGTCAGTGCCCACCGGAAGTACACAGCACCGGCGGCGCTTCCCAACAGGCCCCAAAATAGCAACATCTGCATCTGGGGGCGTCCTTCGGGAGCCAGACACAACCCGAGAGAGAGCTTCCTGGGTGCTTGTATCCTGTCCTGTCCTGTCCAGTCCTTCCCGGATCTCGCTAGCGATCTGCGGCGGCCTGCTGTGGCCCAGGCCCCGGAACGAGAAGTGTGCGAGGGCCTCCCTCCCGCCTAACCTCTGGCTGGCCTCCTCTGGCCTCCTTCACCGGTCGCCGGCAGCCCGCCTTTTGTCTCGACACGCGCGCCTCCACCACCAACTGCCTCGCATGCCTCGCTAGGTGAACTTTACCGCAGTAAGCAGCTCTCATCCCCTCCACGTGCCCTTTCATAGAACCCAGCGTGCGCCCAGCACGGCCCTATCGCCGTCTGAAGGTTTCGAAACCGCTCCGGCGCGGGCTAATGCATCGTGACCGTCCCAGGGGGCGCGACGAACTACATACTATCCTTTTCCTGTACTTACTGTGGCGTATTATAGCACCTACCATAGTAGCACACACAGCAGCAACGGCGTTGCACCCAGGTACCGCCTCTGACATCACCCCCCCCCGGCCCTCTCTGCCCTGCGCCTGCGCCGGCCCCTGTCACCACCATACGAACACCACCACAACCACCAGAATAAAACTGTTTCCAGATCCACCACCGCACGCACGCACGGCGGCACCTTGCTCGTTCTCAACAAACCTAGAACGCACGCACGCACAGGGCCCACTGCCTACCAGAGATCTCGTCGTCCATAGCAGCTACTGTTAATCCTCCTGTGTGCGAAGAGGCAGATGTCGTCACTGGCACCCCCGGGATCCCCTCTTGTTTACGTTCCTCCGCAACAACACCTGCGAGCGCCTATCAACCCACCGCCTACCGTCCTCGGCGGCTGCTAGCGTACAGACCGTATACTGTTGCTTTCTCTCTCTCTTGCTGGACCTCACGGGCAGTCCACGGCGTGTCGCACGACGACGACGGCGACGACGACGACGACAACGACGGGAAGAGCAGGCCTGGCTCGGCGCAGCGACCGCGCTGTCGTCGCCTGCGCTCCCTCCCAGACCTCACCGCCCTCCCCTTCTTGAACCTCCAGACCGACGAAGAGCCATGGACGCCGCAGGCGCTGTGCTGGTCGCAGCACACGAGCTCTACGCCCGCGCGAACGACACATCGTCCTCCTCCTCCTCCACCACCACCACGCGCCCGGCCTCCTACAAGATCATCGGCATCAGCCTCGCCGTCGGCTCCGGCCTCTTCATCGGCTCCTCCTTCGTCCTCAAGAAGGTCGGCCTGCTCAAGGCGAACGAGAAGTACAATGAGGCCGCCGGCGAGGGCTACGGCTACCTCAAGAACGCCTTCTGGTGGACGGGCATGATCCTCATGATCCTGGGCGAGATCCTCAACTTCGTCGCCTACGCCTTCACCGACGCCATCCTCGTCACCCCGCTCGGCGCCCTGTCCGTCGTCATCTGCACTATCCTCTCCGCCATCTTCCTCAAGGAGCGCCTGAGCATGGTCGGCAAGGTCGCCTGCTTCCTGTGCATCGTCGGCTCCGTCGTCATCGTCATGAACGCGCCCCAGGAGTCCTCCGTCGCCGACATCCAGGAGATGCAGCACTACGTGATCCAGCCCGGCTTCCTCTCCTACGCCGGCGTCATCATCGTTGGCGCCGCCGTCACCGCCTTCTGGGCCGGGCCCCGGTACGGCAAGAAGAACATGCTCGTCTACATCTCCATCTGCAGCTGGGTCGGCGGCCTGAGCGTCGTCGCCACGCAGGGGCTGGGCTCCGCCATCGTCGCCCAGGTCGGCGGCGAGGCCCAGTTCAACCACTGGTTCCTCTACGTGCTCCTGGTCTTCGTCGTCGGCACCCTGCTGACCGAGATCATCTTCCTGAACGTGAGTTCTTCTGGCCCTGAGGTGATATATATATATGATATGGGGCGACCTGCTGCTGACAACGTCCTGTGTGTAGAAAGCCCTGAATATCTTCAACGCCGCCATGGTCACGCCCACGTACTACGTCTACTTCACCAGCACCACCATCATCACCTCCGCCGTCCTCTTCCAGGGCTTCAAGGGCACCGTGTCGTCGATCGTCACCGTCGTGCTCGGCTTCCTGGTCATCTGCTCCGGCGTCGTCCTGCTGCAGCTCTCCAAGTCCGCCAAGGACGTGCCCGACTCGGCCGTCTTCGCCGGCGACCTCAACCAGATCCACACCATCGCCGAGCAGGAGCAGCCCGAGACCGAGCCCAAGGCCGACGCCATCCGCGGCGCCGCCGCCCTCGTCCGCCGCTTCTCCACCGCCCGCGAGAAGATGGAGGTCGAGGAGCTGAAGCGCCTGCGCCTCGAGAAGGAGGCCGACCGCCTCGAGTCCGTCAGCGAGGACGGCGTGCCGCAGTTCGAGTGGGACGGCCTGCGCCGCCGGAGGACCACCCTGGGTAGCCACCGGAGCCGGTCCACGTCGACGCCCGTCCACCACGGCGCCACCTTCGCCGCCCCTCCTCCCCCAGGCTCCGCCGGCAGCCCGCACCCGCCGCTCGGCATGTCGCGCTTCCCGACCGAGGACGAGCTCGCCGAGCACGACCGGCCCTTCTCCGCCGGCCTGTCCAGCGTCATCGGCACCATCCGGTCGCGCGCCACCAGCGTGCTGCCGGGGCACCCGGACTTCCGGCCCGGCAGCGGGGACACGGCGTCGACGGCGGCGGCGTCCGCGGCGGCGGCGGCGGGTGGAGCGCAGGGCTTCGGCAGGAGGAAGACGATCCAGAGCCCCATGCACCCGGTGCAGCTCACCGACATGGGCGTGCCGGCGGCGGCGGGGGCGGGCGCATACGGGCTCCCGCCGGGCCACACCGAGTACGACCCGGGCAGCGCGGCCGCGGAGAGGCACATCCAGTTCGGCGGCGAGACGCGGCACACGCCCGGCAGCCTGGCGGCGCCGACGCCGCCGCCGCACGGGTCGGCGCGGCGGCAGTTCTCGTTCCAGAACGTGTTCAAGCGGAACCGCGACTCGCAGCAGCACCATCACCATGACGAGGGGGACGAGAGGCCCACGTCGTCTAGGAGCAACAGGCCCATCTCGAGCAGGGGATACTCCGGCCCGCACGTAAAGACCGCGACTGGTACGCGACATAACCCCACTACTTTTCCCTTCCCCTTACTGCTGTCGTATGGCGACGGGTTGCTGACTCCTGCCACAGAAGAGGAACGCCTTGGTCTCGTGCACGGCGGCGATAACGCATCCCGCTCGAGGCAGTCGCTGCCCCCCTACGAGGAGGATGACGACGACTACGAGGCCAGCCCGGACGACTACGACTATGACGACGGCGACCTGAAGTCCTACGCGGATGACAGCCCGAGCCGGTACGGCCGCGGTATTACGGGAAGCTCGTCGCGGGGCCGCACGGGGAGCGGCGGCAGCAGCAGCAGCGGCGGGGACGAGAAGGGCCTGGGCATAAGGGAGGCGCAGGCCACGCAGTCGAAGCCGCTGCCGAAGCTGCCGGCCCACGAGACGCCGCCGCCACCGCCTCCCAGCACGCCCGGCGCCGGGCGGTATGGCACGCCCGGGAGCGGCAGGGGGACGCCGCAGGGCGGCGGAGGGGCCGGGGCGTTCATATGACACGGACCGCGGTAGGAGCGGCCGTTGTCGCCGTTAGGAGGGGGGAGCCCTCCCTCCAACAACAGCATCTTCTGATCCTACGACAGACCCGGATCGATCACGATCGGAGAGGCGGCTCGCGCTGCTCTCCTGTACGAGTACTACTGGCATGATGACGACGAATTCTCTCACTCGGCGTTTGCGGTGTGTTGGCTTTCACATACACGGATGGAGGAAAAATAACTTAGGGGTCGATCGATCGATCGATCGATCGATCCATGGAGCGATGGTGTGGGTGGGGCATAAAAGATAACCGGGAGCGGCGCATGGCGATGATCTAGACGGGGGAGTTGACGGAGGGGTTGCGGCGGTGCATTGCTCGCTCACATGCATAGCATATATATACACAGACGCACACACTGGCTCATTGGGCTGTGGGAGCTGGATAGAGCTCGACCGGGGCAACTGTACAACACCGGCTTTGGATAAAGGCATGTTTTGGTCTTTATGGCATATATACATATATGTATAGAAGGACGGACCGCAGGGGCCTTTTTGCATAGTCGTATAATGATACATCATGGAAGCTGCCCACGCATCGTTCAAGCTATGCTCACTCAAGCTGTGATTGTGGAGGCATGGGTGAGATTTTGGAAGTGATGAATCACCTTGGGAGTAAGCCTCTTGCTCTCTCAGTATAGACGACCTAGTTAGACATTACATGATACCCAAGCCATATGTGATTACAGTAAGTTGATCATTTTACATGGTAGAGACCTACATGGCCTACTGTAGATATATGTAAGAACTACAACTGATGGATGTTATGTGCCCTCTGTTAGATTGCAAAGACTCTTGACGGGATATGCAGGATTCATCTATCGAGCAACTGTGTCGACATCTTCAGCATGAGAGCGTGGCATGAAGAGTAACCGCTCAGACGCTTTGCTGAAGCACGGCCACAGAGTGATTCTGACGATGTGCGGACGTGCCTTCCTCGCTCATAATGTTGTTGTCCGAGAATGGGACGTCAAGAGTTCGTGCGCCGGATCTGGAGGCAGCATGGAAGGAGAGAACGGTCCCAAGGTCCTGGCACTATGTCATTCCTTGCTGTTGTATCGTTCCAGAGATCGCAGCGCCAGCTCTTCGTGATCATCAACACGACAAGGCACGGAATAGCCTCAGCAGTATATTTACTCGGGCGTGTCCACGCTCAAGGTCGACACAGCATCCAGATTGCGCCCTCGACTCAAGTCTATCGGCATCCCATCGCACGCTCGTTCTGCAACAATATCTCCTTCTATGCCTTTCCAGGCTGAACCCCTCCTCAACGCTCATCACTCCTGCTCGCCGCCATTGTATTGTCGCTTAGTACACGAGGGATCACCATGAAGCCTATGATTGCAATACACCTGGCCATATTGCCATTACTGATACACGCCGCTACCCTTTCGATCGACTATCACTCTTCACGCCTAACTTGCGAGGATAGGCGAAGTGAGGTTGTATTGGTTGGCAAGGGGCAGAGCTGTGGCCCTGATTCGAAAGGAGGCGGAGTCTGTAACGAAGGTCTTTGCTGCTCCCTAGAGGTGTGACAGAATCCCTCAGCGGCGCAGTCTCTCACTCGAGGTAGCTCCGACTGACAAGCATTTTCCCCAGACACGACAATGTGGCTCTGACAGCGCCTCGTGCAGCGCCATCGGCTGCATGCCCCTTTACAGCACCGGCTGCGTCACACAGGGCAGCGTCAACGCCGAGCTGCGTTCCGGCCCAGAGGACTTCGAAGGCGTCAGCAGGCGCCACACCGGCGGGGCCAGGACCTCAAACCGACACGTCAGGAACCACACCACGTCGTATACCCCCTTCCCACCCCTCGCCTACCTCGCCAGCCTGCCCCGGCCTGAGCTCGGCTCCGTCCCCTACGGCCAGGTGATCACCTCCTGCAGCGTCCCCGGGACGATGGCGCTCACCTTCGACGACGGGCCCTGGCGATACACCTCGGACCTGCTCGACCTGCTCGAGCGCGAGGACGCCCGCGCCACCTTCTTCGTCTGCGGCGGGAACATGGAGGACGACCAGCTGACGGGGTACGGCCACCCGCACCTGCTGCGGCGGATGCTCTCGGCCGGGCATCAGGTCGGCACGCACACCTGGGACCACCCGGACCTGGCGTCGCTCGGCGCCCGCGAGACCCTGCAGCAGATGTGGCGCAACGAGCAGGCCCTCGTCGGCGTCCTCGGCCTGCTGCCAACCTACTTCCGCCCGCCGTACCTGTCGTGGGCGCCCGAGACCCTCGAGGCCATGGAGGCGCTGGGGTACCACGTCATCAGCCTGGACGTCGACACGCGGGACTGGGCCGGGGACTACGACGCGGCCAGGCAGAACTTCGAGAACGCCCTCGAGGGCGCGGACCCGGACTCGGCCGGCCGGCTGGTGCTGGCGCACGACATTCACGAGCGGACGGTGCACGAGCTGGCGGGGTTCATGATCGAAGAGGCCAGGGACAGGGGGTACGAGCTGGTGACGGTCGGGGAGTGCCTCGGCGACAAGAGGGAGAACTGGTACCGGAACCCGTACGATGGCCGCTCGTGGCAGCGGTACATGTTGAAAAGATCGGTCGAGGACGATGACCCGGCCGCTGGTCTAGGTGCGTCGTTCGACAGCGAGGCGTGGCGGGAGGCATTCGTGTCATCGTAGATGACGGACACCACCACCCTCGCAACAACCCACCCTGAGCATATGGTTCTTCTCATGGGCGATGCCAGCCGACCTCTGCGACGAGAACGAGCTCGGAAGGGCACTGCCCGCTCACCTGGCCACATGTTCGTGGAAACGGAACTGGCTCGGCCCCTTCTGCTTTCTGGTGTAGCTTGACTTGATACGTTCGCATGGGAACGTACACTTCCTCGGTTGCCTTCTCGTGTCACAAACATGGCGAGGGTAAAAGGAGGAGGGCCAGATGCTGGGCGTATCGATCGCTTAATGTTCAAAGACGGCGAGCAGGACCTAGGGAAAAAAAAGAAAGCTTCATGGTTAGACTCAACTCTGTAGCCCTCAATCCATAATAATTATTACTTGCAAAAGACGTTTCCCATGCCTCTACAAGTGGCAAGATGTGGAGGGTGTAAGGCCGCATATGGCGATGGAAAGTCGAATTGCTCACGTTAATCGTCGAATCGCCCTATCGCAGATGACCGCGGGTTGGCTGGATTGTACAGATATCATTAATTTTCCCTTTTTTTCCTTTTGTTCAGATCGCACACGAGTGGTGGCCCATCTATCTAGCGCCACATATGCGTGCTTCGCACCACAAAGTATGCGCGCCAGTCCATGCGGCGGCATCCTGTTTCCGTTCATCCATCGCGACAGATGCTCGCGTATGCCCCGGAAGGCTTCTCGGCTCGTCCGTTCGATCACTTGACCTCATGACATACGTGGCATATCAGGTCCCCCACGAAGGGCTTCCATTTCAAGTCCTTTGCCTTCTTCCCCAAGCCGGCGCGCGCTCTCAGATCAAAATAGCCTCCCCGCAGCGACTCCGCGGCCGCCCAGCGTGTCCTGCACCCAGCCTTGCAGCTCGCGAACGTTGGCGATGATCGCCTGCGTCTCCGCAGCCTGCGCCCTGCCGGCCCGCTCGTCGAGGTGTGCGACCTCCTCCATAGCTTCGTGGCAGCGATTCAGCAGGTCTTCGACCCAACGGCCGATGCCGCCAGCGGTGCCCTGGGTCTCGGCCTCTCGAGCCCAGCGGAGCAGGACCTCGACGATCCAGAGCACGACGACCTTGCGCCGGCGCTCTGTGAAGGGTGCCTCTTGTGCGTCGAGGATACGCTCTAGCACGCGTGTGATCGAAGGATATGGAACGCGGAGGTTCATGAAAAGGAGGACGGGCCATGCCGGATCTGCGCCAATGCGCTCGTCCTGCCCGTGCTCGATGGAGTACTTGCACAGGTATGTCAAGATGAACTCGATAGGGAAGATGTGATCGTTCAGCGATGTTCGGTGCGCGATATCCTGAACCTTGGTCATAACGTGTTCGTAAGGCAGCGGAGGCTGGATGACGTTGGGGTTATTGACGGGGCGGCGAGCTGCCTCCCATTCCTGTTGCTGCGCCTCCACCTCCTCGTGCGCAGTCTCAATCAAATTTCGCCAAGTGTCGGCGATGGCGCGGGGATTGTGGTGGTCGGCAACATGGAAAATGAGAAGTGATATGTCGTAGTATTGTGCAGGATTCACGTATGAGTTCCATAGCTGCTCATTTGTTAGTCACGGTCCGTCTCGGAAGAATCTACGACAAACGTACATCATTTAAACCACGGATGGGACCGTTTAAGACCTCCTCGGCTTGGTCTTTCCGCTCGTCCGGTATCCTTGAGTCTGCCAAGAGCCTTCGCAGCAAGTCGTCCTGGATATGGGCGATCTCCAACATCGTCGCGACCGCATGGTTCAGGACCTGCTGGAGCTGAGGGCCGACGCCAATCGTGGCCACGCTCGCGTTGGCCTTGGCTTGACCGAGCAACTTGATGCGGTCTTCAAGAATAATGTCGAATTCTTCGCTCTCCGCTAGTTTATATTGAACCTCGGCGGCTGCGTAGAAGTTCCTTCGCATTGTATAGTAGCGACAAAGTAGCTCGGCGTGCTCACGATGGACTGCGGCGAGTTTCTGAAGGAAGGTGACAACATGGGGAGAGTCAACATTCAGAAGGCGCTCGGTGAAGCCTCGCGCAATGTACCATTCGTAGAGGTCATAGTGGAATACCTCGTCGGTAGAACCGTTGACAACCTCGTATGCTTCTTTCAACTTGGTAGCAAAGAGTGTCGGTCGTCCGTCGATCATCTCCGGTTCTCGGGCCGAGACAGTGTCGAGATGCGTCAGAACCTCGTGAATGAAGTCATAGCACTGTTGGCGCAGGGCAAAAGCCGCCTCTCGAGGATCGTTGGCGGGTCTGTTGTCGTTGAGCCACGATAGTGCCGAGTTGCCACGGTCCTTTTCTCGAGCCACCTTCAAACACAATTCAACGGCGCCTGCGTAATAGTGAAGTTCGACATATTGCTGAACGGCGCCCTCGAGATTAGCAAAGGTGAGGTTGCCAGCGACGCGCTCGAACAACCGCAGGCTGTCGTTAAGAAGCTGGCGGAGGACGTTCGGGTTATTGACTTGTTCCGACGCCCTCTTCAATTGTTCCTGGGCCTTGAAAATTACCACGTCGTCGGGACTGCAGAAGCTGCCGCAGCGTCTTCGTAGAGCCTCGGCTACCGTTTCCACGTTTGCACCACTCTCGATGTTGCGGTTGACAATAGCTTTTACGAGTATCTTCGCAAGGTCGCGACCCGTCGTTTGAGAGAACAATTGCTCGTAGGTTAAGCTGCGAAAGAGGTCTTGTGTGCGCGGGTCAAGACGAACGAAAATGTCCGAGACACGCTCGTCAAAGAGCATTAGCACAAAAGATATGCCTTCGGCGATACCTTCCATTAGCCGCTGCAAAGCATGAAGACCCTGGTGTTCCGCCTGGATGGCAATCTCCTCGTGTCGGTTGCGGACATTTGACAGATCTTGCGGGCCAGACAGGCCCTGGATGACACCACGGTTGGCGTGCAGGAAGTTTCGTAGACGGTCTAAGCTGTCTTGAACAGAGTTGAGCTTAGCCATGGGTATGGTCGACTTGACAACGATTGCACTCGCGCCGTCGACTCCTTGAATGATGACTTTGGCCTTCCACAATCGGCGGATGAGGCGAGTGAGATACGAGCCCAGTGCGTGATACCGGTAAGAAAGCCTCACGGAGTCGACCGAGACTTGTTGCCCATCCGTGTCACCGACCATCGGCTGGCCTCCAAAGTCAATGAACGTAGACCGAGCTCGGTCTTGAGTGACCTGGTCGAGCACACGAGGAGCGTCGTTACGCAAGTCGCTGCCTTGACCACAGGCCACCGCAAGAGCAGTCGAGATGGTCTCTTGTCGTCCGTACAGGTAGATGAATCGGCGGACCTCCTCCGCGATCCCTTCCTCACCTGCAGCTTTTCGGATGACCGTAGCGAAAATGTCAACTAGTCGTCGTCGTCGAAGAATGTGGATGCCTAGATTTGTCATGATGGCGAAATCCGGGGGTGGCTGGTCAAACTGCACGGCCAACTCGTTGCCGAAGCCCATGGGCTGCACAGCAGCAGCGAAAGACGGAGTCACTGCGGCGATGGCGAGGACCCTCGCATCCTCTATGTCAATCCAATTCGCGTGCTCGTGATACCTCAGCGGCGCCCCTGGCGTAGCGCCAGCTAATCTGATACGGCCAGACTCGGGTGCCGAGACGAAGAGGCGGTCGATGTCGCGCCTGTCTTCCTTGGTCACAGCATCGAAAAAGTAGCCAGGCGCAAACCGTTGGCCAAACCTGCTCATAACCAGTGACGTAGAGTTGGTGTCGAGTAGCTCGCCGCCATCCACACCTAATTGCCGAGCTGCACTGGCCTCACTTCTTGGCGGAAACTTGACGAACTGGACCTGCATGCTCTGGGGGGCAGCGTTCGATGACAGACTGCTCATGTAGGATGCGGTGTTGGTTGCGCTGAGGAAGATCCGGCAACCGGTGTCTGTCAAGGCCATCAGGTGGAGTTTCGAAGCCTCGTTGGCATGGATCGGACTGATTGAAACGATGTTCATCTGATCAGTGAGCAACTGGGATCGAGTGATCATATGAGTGATCTCGCGAAGGCACGACAGCTTGTCCTTCTCGATACACTTGGTCAACTTGTTCGGGCCGTCCATGTGGTATGTACGAATCGTGGAGTTGGTGGACAGCGTGTAGAGGAGCTTTCGACTGTCGTCGATCACCATGTCGGCAAGGACCTCGTTCGTCTTCGGCGTCCAGAGCGCGCTCGGGTAGGGAATGATGGATGCTGGATGGGGTAGGTTCGGTAGCGCAGAAGACCATCCCGGGTGCGTATGATTGATCTTTCCAACCCTACTGGAGAACCATCGCTCTTCCTGCTGGTAGTAGAGCTCATGCACATCCGTATCGCTCTGACCGCCAAAAAAAATTCGCCCATCCGCAGAACCAACGATGAAGCTGACATCAACGCCGCCCTTGTGTACCGACATCCTCGTCTGAAAGATCCTGGGAGCCTCGCCAGCGTTTTCTTGAGACAGGCCGAGAAGTATCATCTCCGTCGACGTGGCGACAACAAGCATGTGCTTGATGGTCGCCACGAACACACCTGGCCGTGGGGGGACGAGGGCGACCGCCGTGATCCTATGAGGCGAGTCCTCGAAGCCGAACAGCTCAGGGTCTGGAGAGGTGTAATCCCAGAGGTATAACGCGTTATCGATATGAACATATGCTAGATGTATCTCCGGAAACAAGCCCATGCTCGTGTGGATCTGGCCGTTTTGGAAGCGTTGAAAGATCTCGTCGGGCATTGGGTAGATCGCCGGCTTGTGGAAGGGTGCCCATGCCGGGTCGACGACGGCTAGGTCATAGTCGGACGAAGCGCCAGCTGCAAGAGTATATCGGTCAGTATGACGAGGAGGATTGTGATGGAGACAATGGGCCCACTCACGCCTGCAGTACGAGTCCAGATCTGGGAAGCTGCCGTCGAGCTGGAGCAGGTCGTTTATGAACCTGGCAGCCTTCTGCGCCGGGGGCGTGTTGTCGACAGCCGGCTGCGCGGCGGGCTGAGCAGCCGCTGGCGGGCCAGGAGGCGGAGGTGGTGATGCTGGCCGACCAGCTGCAGGAAGCCTGCTCATGGCAGTCTGCCGCGGCGGGCTCGTGCCCAGAGGTCCTCGTCGCGTGCCACTCGCTGCAGCGGCTCCGAAGAGGTCCCGTCGCAGAGGATCGGCCGCAGGCGCGGGAGTATTGAGGAATGCGCCGGGCACGGGGCGCACGGGGGTGGTCGCGGCCATGTTATGCGAGGTATGTTCGGTCCTTCGAGGAGGGACGACTCGGCATTCGAGGAGGTCCTTGTCGCTGTCCGCGTCCCTGGCGATGTCTCGCGGTCGGATCGAAAAGGAGAGCTGGCTGGCGGGCGACAGGCGACAGGCGACGGCAGCAGAGGCAGGGCAGCTCACCGCACACCCGATCCGTCTCTGCGCAGAGGAGTCGAGAGATCCTAGGCAGGATGGGACGATCCAAGCTCGACTATCGCAGCACAGATGGATCGGAGGTCGGTGATGGCATCAAAGAGTCCTGAAGAGAGTCCCAGAAGTCATGAAACGGGGTCAGATATCGCTGTTGGCTTGAAAAATCACCGCTGACAATGGGGTTGCAGGGCACCACAAAGACAGGTCGGTGGCAGCTGCAGGTGCTTGCTTGCCTTTGAAGCAACGTCGTAAACACCTGGAATTTCTTTGCAGGGATCGAGGGCAGCTGGGCAGCGCTAAATCTTGAGTGGAAACGCGTGCCCAGCGCGTGGAGGTGAAGGCGGGCTAAGCTTCTTTGGGCAGCACGCCAGGATATTTCCAGCTCAGATGAGGTCTGCTTCACAGACAGGACAAAGATACAGAAAGAGCATAGACGTAGCCTCGCGCACACTGGAATCGAGGCTCTCTCGAGATATACAGTGCACACTTAATAATAGTCCTCGCGCGAGCTGCAGCAAGTAGGCTATAAGGCAGCTGATTGTTACGATCCCTGGCCTTTATCCTAGATAGCGTTATACATAGTAGCACGCTCTGAGCGAGCGCCTCTTCCCACTGAACGGCACTTCTGCCGTCCCAGCACCTTCTCAGGTACTGAAGCAATATCGTCTTCTTCATCCCATATGTCAGGCTGCGCCTAGGCCTTCTTGGCCTCACGAGCAGCCTTTCGCAGGGCCCTAGCACGAATGTCCTTGTGCGACTTCAGGTTGAAATAAATACCAAGCTTGCTCCCGAAACCAATGGTCTTCTCGACCCACCACACCACTAGAGCATGAGTCCACCAAGGCGTGTAAGTGTAGGCCATATTCTGCGTCCCGCCGGTCCCAATCTTGCGCAGCGTGGTCTTGACAAAGGGTCCCGGGTTAGGGACGTTCATGCTTGGGCGCCGGACCTTGCTCATAGCTGAGCAGATGAGCCAGCTGAGGACGATGTAGACGTCGACATTGCTCTCCTTCAGCTCTCCGGCTAGGGCCGCGCTCCAGTGCTGCAGGAAGGCCTTGCTGCCGCTGTACGTCGCCAGGTACGGGATGGGCATCCAGCCGCTGAAGGAGCCCATGGTCAGGATGAGGCCGCGCTTGCGCTGCGCCATGCCCGGCGCGATGAGCTGGGTGGTCTTCAGGGTGCCGAGGCAGTTGATGGTGACGATGTCCTGCAGCTCCTTCTTCTCCGTCAGGAGGAACGGGGTCGGTATGGAGTGGCTCTGGCCGACGTTGTTGACCAGGATGGCGACGTCGAGGCCCTCGACCAGCTCGGCCAGGCGGGCGTAGTCGGCCTCCTTGTCTTCGGAGTAGTCCATGGCGAGGACCTTGGTCTGCACGCCGGAGAGCTCGCTGGCTAGGGCGTCCAGCTTGGACTGGGTGCGGGAAACGAGGACGATATTGAAGCCCTTGGAGGCGAGCTGCTTGGCGTACTCCTTGCCGAGGCCGTCAGACGCGCCGGTAACGACGGCCCAGGAACCTTTGGGGCCATACTTTCGGAGCTGCACGGAGCCAGTGTCAATAGTTTGTTAATTGGTCTGGTGGGGAGCGCGCGACGTACGTTGGTGCCGCTGAGGACGAAGAGCTCCAGCAGCAGCCAGGTATAGCTCAGCACGCGGCTGCCGAGGACGAAGGCGCCCACCCCAGCCAGAGCCCATTGGACCGGCTGGGGGACGGAAGAGATGATGTCAGTAATGCCAGCCATATATGGCTACCCTTTGGAGGCTGTTGGGAGCTGTCAGGACACCAAGGTAAGCAGGTGGATGAGCGGAGTAAAGGGGCAAGACGGTCAACAAATGAACAATTCGAAGAATTTCCAGGAAGAACTTCGGACGGGGTGGGATGTTGACCACTATCTAGAGTACATATGGCTTAGCGCCCTAGTAGGAATGCGAAAAGTACCTCTTGATAGGAGCGATCCAGCTCAGTACGGGAGCTTGGACCCTGGGGCAAGGTGCAGGATCTCAGCCGACACACCACGAGCTTTCGGAGTATCAACTTCTCCGCCATTTTCCTTGTTGCTTTACCCAATTGACTGACAAGAAGCTGGTGAATAGCTGGGATCAGCAGTACAAGGCTCGTTAGCATGGACAACCTACGCACCTTCCTGCCCTCGGCAGAAGATGGCATCTTGCCGTACTACATGCTAGCGGTAACGCGCCCTTCAGCCTTGCCACCCCAAGACATCGTCTAACCTCCTGGTCCCAGATGTCCCTCGCAGCCATAGGCAACTCGATCCAGAACCTCTTCACTCTGCACTACACCCGGCGCATCTACAACGGTCTCTTCGTCCCCAACACCAGCGTCGCGAACGCCGACTCCGTCCAGAAGCTCACGCCCGTCACCTCGGCCGCCACCCTCAAGGACAAGCCCACCGCCTCAGACCAGGTCACGCCCCTCGCGGCGCGCCTCTTCGGGGTCTACACGATCCTGGCCGCAGCCATTCGCCTGTACGGCGCCTACCGCCTGCACGACCCCGCCTGGTACCAGCTGTGCCTGTTCACGTACGTGCTGGCGGCGTCGCACTTTGCGAGCGAGATTGTGGTCTTCAAGACGTTCAGGCTGGGCTGGGAGCACGCCTTTCCGCTCTCGGCAGGTTTTGGTGGAAGCATCTGGATGGCGCTGCAATATTCAAACTATGTGAAGGTGTGAAAGCCATAAGAGCGCGGTGCGTGACTGTCGCTCGAGTTCTGGCCCGCAGGAACCAGACCTGAGGGCTTTCCGAGACGGAGCGCATACAACAACACAGAAGATGGGAGACTTGAGGTCAAAAGAAACGGCATAAGAGGGCGCTGTTCTCTTTTTTCTTTTCTTTTTTTCCTTGTTTTCCCCCATCAGGTCGTTCACTGTCATGATGACCTTAATTCTACATGTTGCAAATGCTGCACAGGGTCTATGTGAACGGGCGAATGGTCCGCAGTGTATCTACTGAGCCAGCTTCTTGCGATAGAGCTCCCCTCCCAGGCCTCTCAGCCTCGCGGCCGCCTGCTCGGGCGTGATATCCCGCTGCGGCTCGGCCATCAGCTCGAACCCGACCAAGAACTTGCGCACCGTTGCGGAGCGCAGTAGAGGTGGGTAAAAGTGCATGTGGAAGTAGCTGTTCTCGGCCTCCTCCTCCGTGCACTCGAGCGGTGCTTGGTGAAGACCGGAGCCTAACATGTTCAGTCAGCCGACGGCTTCTCGCCGGGGGGGGGGGACAATGGGTCAAGTCGAGCTCACTATATGGGAAGCTGCACTCGAACAGGTTATCGTATCGCCTTGTGACCTCCTGCACCGCCTCCGCGAACCACACCCTCTCCTCATCGGTCAAGTCCACCAGGGCGCGCACATGCCGCTTCGGGATCACCAGCACCTCGAACGGCCAGATCGCCCACCACGGACACACGACCACGAACCCGTCGTTCTGCCAGACCAGGCGCTCGCCCTTCTCGATCTCGAGCTTGACGTAGTCCGCAAGCAGGTGGCGCCCGCCGTGCTCCGCGCGGTACCTCGTCATGGCGGCGATCTCCTTGCCGGGCTCCTCGGGCAGCGTCGACGTGGTCCAGATCTGGCAGTGCGGGTGCGGGTTCGAGCAGCCCATCGCGGCGCCCTTGTTCTCGAAGATCTGCATGTACCGGAGCTGGTCCTTGGGCCTCTCGACCTCGGCCTCGGGCTCGCCCTTCTCCTGGAGCAGGGGCAGTTTCGCAGCGACGGCGGCGAGAGGGTTCGAGGGGGAGAGGTGGCGGGCGTAGATGCGCGTCCAGGTCTCGATGACGGGGAGGATCTCGGCCGGGGTCATGTCTGCGAGGGTCACGGAGTGCTTGGCGCTGAAGGTCAGGACGAAGCACTTTCCGGTGACCGGCTCGGCGCGGAGGAGGAGCGCGGAGAGGTCATCGCTGCTGGTCGGTTCCGGCGGCGTGTAGGCTGCTTGCTCTTCTTTGACGGCGCTGTAGTCGTTCACGAAGACGAAGGTGTTCTTGTACTGAGGATTGGCACCGCCTTGCGCCCGCTCGTTGCCGGGACAGAGGTAGCACTATCCGCCGTACGGATGATTAGCAGAGACATCCTCAGACGGATCCATCTCAGAAAGCAAGAAGAGGGCAGGGCTAGGTAAACCTTTGGGTCGTAGTCCGGCAGCGTGTTGGCCTGCGCCGACTCTTGCTGTCCTCTGCGTCGCACACTGTTAGTGCCGCGCCTTGCGCATTCACAGTCACTGGTCTGCTCACTGCCAAGGCCGCTTTGTCCGGTGGGGCGACACCAGCAGCCACGAATTCGTCAGAGGGTTGAATCTGCGGTGGGATATGTCGTCGAGGATCTTGTCCGGCATGTTGGCTGCTCTGGTCAGCGGGAGACACGGATGACGACGGAGAGGGCGAGGACGAAGAGCGGGAGCAGTTGCGAGGAGCTGGCTGGGCCGGCAGGGCAGGAGTGGACAAAGACCCACGGCTCAGGATACGCTGAATATATACAGAGAAAGAACAGGCCAAGACCTAGGAGCGCGACTTATTGTCGCATAAGCATGCTTCTCATGATAGTGGTGTTACTTGAGCACCCCGCTACCGAGGCCCATGGGGCCAGGGCTGTTGGTGGGGCTCCTCCAAGCTCTCGCAGCGATCCGCCGCCAAAACGGCTGGATTCGGCTGAAGCCGTCCAGCCGTCCACTCGGGCAAGCTGGAGCCGAGGTGGATCTTGACTGACAGGCGCTGGCGAGAGCAGCTCAGCCAGGGCCCGTCTCCCACAGATTATGCATAATTCCGTCAACGCGCAGAAGTGACCAATACGAAGCCAGCGTCTTGTGAGTGCGAGCGCAGAGAGAAGCCCAAGACGAGTCCTGCCCTGGTCCCAGTAAGACGCAGGCAGCCCTGCGCCGACCTTCGTACCTGCTTATGTCATCTTTGTCGCGTATCTTATCGCGAGTGGTGGGCCCCTTGCATAGCACTTGCTCCCCCTGCGTCAGCTGGTTGAAGGTTCACCCCCGGATCTCCAGGCTGGGCCCGTGCACAAGCCTGACCCGTGAACCGCGACTGCACGTCAACTCAACCTCGCCGTCAGCACCAGCATCGTCATCAGCATCTCATCCAAACCGGCGCCAAGCCATCGAATCTCACGCGTCGCGACAGGTAGAATTGGTCGATAGCGCTTTTTGTGTCCTTCTCATGCCGCCACCGCGCGCGTAGCCCGTCCTCCAGCCTCTCAAGCCTGCTCTGTCCCCTGCGCGCGGGGTCCGGCGCTCCTGGGCGTAGCTCAATCGCTGCTCCATCACCGACACCATGGGTGTCATAAGAAAGAAGACGGGCGGCCGGGGAAGTGAAGGCGGGGTCAAGTATATCTGCGACGTCTGCTCAGTGGACATCACGTCGACTGTCAGTTCACCCCCCCGCCCTATCGCCCCTCCCTTGGCCTTAGCTGCCCTCGAAGTAGTGCAGGAATTCCTTCCCTGTCCTCAAGCTCTGACTTGGCTCGCTAGGTACGGATACGCTGTGCACATCCCACCTGCAATGAATACGACCTCTGCGTCCAATGCTTCGCTAAGGGCGAGTCGAGCAGCAACCACCAGCCTGCATCACACTCTTACCGCGTGATAGAACAAAACTCCTTCCCGATATATGATGAGGACTGGGGGGCGGATGAGGAGCTTCTGCTGCTCGAGGGGTGTGAGATCTACGGACTCGGCTCCTGGGCCGACATTGCAGATCACATCGGCGGATATCGCACCAAGGACGAGGTTCGGGATCACTACGAGAAGGTCTACATTAAGTCGTCACGTTTCCCGCTACCGGAGCAATGTAGCCCTCAGGATACGTCTTTGGCCATGGCGACGACGAGGGAGGAGTTCCAGGCTCGGAAGAAGCGGCGAATCGAGGAACGGAAGGAGACCATTAAGAACGCGCCGGCGCCGCCTCCCAAGACAAAGCCTACGGCCAGTGTCCCTTCCTGTCACGAGATCCAGGGGTATATGCCGGGGCGATTGGAGTTCGAGACAGAACATGCAAACGAGGCGGAAGAGGCTGTCCAGCTTATGCAGTTCGACCCGGGCGACGGGATCAACCCCAACACCGGCCAGCTGGAGCCTGAGATGGACCTGAAGTTGACCGTCATGGACATCTATAACGCCAGACTCACCCAGCGTGTCGAGAGAAAGAAGGTCATATTCGAGCACAACCTGCTTGACTACCGGGAAAACACAAAGCTCGACAAAAAGAGGTCCAAAGAGGAAAGAGATATTCTCAACAAGGCGAAGCCATTCGCGCGGATGATGAACCACAAGGATTTCGAGGACCTCAATCACGGTCTGATCGATGAGCTCAACCTACGCACGGCTATTGCACAGCTGCAAGAGTGGCGGAACCTGGGAATTGGTGACCTCCGCAGCGGCGAGAAGTACGAACACGAGAAGGCGCAGCGCCTGCAGAAACAGATCCCCATGGGCTCAATGGATCGGGAACGGCTGGCAGTGCAGCAACGGAGCAAGCAACAGCCCCCTCCCGATCCACCGAGCGGAGCCTCGCTGCTAGTTGCCCCCGAGCTACCGATCCGAATTGCGACTAAGAATGGTGGGACGAACGGCATGGTCAATGGGGAGACCAACCTCACCAACGGCAATCATGCCAATGGCGTGAACGGGGCCATTGTGGTGAACGGCACGGAACCGAAGCCGAAACACATGCCTCAGCCCATCTCCGGTGTCAACCCGTTGGTGCTGAGCCAGGAGAATGCCCCCGACCTGCACCTGCTCACGCCCGAGGAGGTCAAGTTGTGTGAGGTGTGCCGCATGCAGCCAAAGCCGTGGCTGATGATGAAGGCTGAGATCATCAGGGAGGCTACCAAGGGCAACGGGTCGCTCAAGAAGAAGCAGGTCAAGGAGATCTGCAAGGTGGACTCGCGAAAAGGTGGTACGATATTCGAGTGCATGATCGCGTGGGGGTACATAAGCAAGGCTTAACCCCCGGTGACTGAGCCTCCGCTTAGTTCTGCGAATGTCATGTGTGCTGCTGTATGATACCCTCTTAGGAGAATGGTTTCAATGCGATGGTCTCATTGCAAATGGTTGTTCTTGGGACATGATTCGTTCTCTTAGCGTACAGGTGCATCATGAAACTTGGGGCTGTTTGCGGTCACGAGTTCGAGCGGCGCTGGCCTCTGTAAAGATCGTGAAGCACCCCAGGTGGACCGACAGAGGAGCATGGGGATCCGTAGTGTCCATGGCTCGGGTCGAGGGAGGGTGTCATACTAATATGATGTATAGCGTCTCAGACCGATTCCCAGTCGCGCGCCTCTCAAAAAGCCTGCTAGGTTCTTGTGGGCGGGTCCGGAATCCGACATCTCACGCTCCCAGCCAAAGCACACAAGGCTGCTGTTGCAGGGACCTCGTCTGCCGATACAATATCATCAGCACACCTACATATCGCCATTTAACACATGCTCTACAGCCGGTTCCGTGTCACGCCACTCAGTATCGGCCCAGCTGGGCAATTGCGAGGCTCACCCCGAGCTAAGCACATCTGTCTCCGGGCCCTCGGGCAGCGCAGGCCGTTTAGCCGACGAACAACGAGGCTTTACCGATCTGGCGTCCTGGCCGGTGCGGGATAAGTTTGCGGCTCTCCTGCGCCAGCACACGAGCCTGTCGAACCCAGGAGCCTCCACGACGCCATAGTCCTTTGAGCCTGTCGTCGAGGCTTCCCTCCGTGATGTCCCGCCGCGTTTCATAACCGTGCTAAAGTACGACTCATCAAATATATAGTGAGATGAAGCGATACGCGCCTTGGCCTAAATTACATTATTTCTACCGGATTCTTCTTCCCCTGGCCCCCCGCGTTTAGAGACTTCAGCCCAGTTGCGTTATGACCGCCAGGTATGCCCCCTCCTCCAAAACAAACTCGAGGCGATCCATCAGCCTGTCAGCGACGTCTCGGACCGTTGCTCCATGAGCTTTCTAAAGAAGCTTGTAGGGCGGGGCTGTCAGGCTTTTGGCAGGAGGTTATTTCGTTTGGGTCCGAAGTCCATATTAGTCAGAGATTGGTGTCACGATATCACCACCGTGTAATTGGAAACAAGGAAGACCGGCGGCCATCACATGTTGTCAAACGCATGTGTATCATGTGTGTAATATCGGCACCGTCCAAGGTTACCTTGTGTCTGATTCTAATTGGTGACCGGATGAGCTTCTTGTGAAAGCAAGCTTATCATCAAGCGTATTTGGTGTGATACACAACACAACTCCTGTCACCCTAGAGCAAGATCCCAACTGCTGCTTTATTATGCTTGACGTGGTCTCCTCATACTCAAACTGTCGTAGTGTCAACCTGTATCACTCGTCCTCGTGCTCCATTGTGACCGTTGCGACAGTGAGATCCCGTCTGGTATCAACAACGCAACATCGTGCGGGTGCCGTACAGTCCTCACATCCAACATGACGAGGAGGGGCAACTCGAATCCGGCGATCCGGATTCTGCTGTTAGGTGACCCCGGAGTAGGGAAAAGCGGCTTAGAGTCGAGAGTTAGAACGCTCCCTCACTATCGCCATCATGCGCAACCGACTTCCTGACACGCGTGCAGTTCATAACAGGCCGATGGCCACCCTTATATGATCCCTCGCTCACCCTCTGCAGCCGCCGCTTCTATACCTTACAGTACGATCCAGACCGCCAGGCCTCGATGCCCTCAGCACCGCCCGCTACCTCGCCGCACGGCCCCGATAGCAGCGGTGGAGGCAGCCGCCGGGTGAGGTGTTGCTCCTCGACGACCCAGCAATCATCAGCCGACGATATGGAGCCAGCGTTGAGTTCCCCAAGTCCCGTGCGTCCTAGGAATTCCTTCGGCAACCAAACGCAAGGCAGGTCCGGCTTCGGATTGCGCAGCTCAGAATCCGACGCCCATGGTATCACGGATGTACCACCCACACCCTGCCCCGAATGCGTCCATGAATCTCAGACCTACCTAGTAGAGATAATTAACTATCCTGCCCTCCAATCTGCCCGCGTCCGGCACCGAATCCTTCTCAAGGGTGAGTACGACGCCATTGTTCTCGTCTACGACGTCAGCAAACGCGAGTCCTTCAAGCACATCAGTGCGCTACACGCCGAGTTTACGTCTGCGGCGCGCAGCAAGCGGCGCAAAGCGTCAAGCACCCGGAGGCGGAAGAGCGGCGACCTCAGTTTCACGAAGCAACGCGTGCAGAGAAGTGGGAGCCTGATGAGGTTCTTCACCACGGCGCTGGCGGATGGCAGAGATGCCACTGGCACGGGTACTAGTGCGGATAGGCGCAGCAAGGAGGTGTTGGGAGCGACTGTCGTGGGGATCGTGGGGGCTAGGTGCGACGTTGACGAGGACGACAATATGACACAGCGGGAGGAGCAGCAGGAACAAGGCCCCGGGTATGAAGAGTTGAGCGTCCTGGATTACGATCTTTGGCTCTTCGGGCACCGGCTCCCTCGCAACCAGGGCGACAATCCAGGCCCCTGTGGCCAAACTAGCTCGAGACAGCAGAGGCCGACCCTGGTACATCCCAAAGAGAGCAAATGGCTGTACGGCAGGAAGAGAGAAGAAGCCGCCGAGATGGTCACTAAGGCTGATGTGAGCACAGGCTCAGGCTTATGCACAGCCATGAGCGGCCGGAGACAGGTACTGGCTGTGGAGGGCGAAGCATTGGCACTGAAGCTGGCCACTCAGGTACCATTCCTGGAGACCAGTGCCAAAGCGGGGGAGAATGTGGAGGAGGCATTCGAAGCTGTTGTGAGGGCTGTGCTGAAGGAGATGGGACAGGATGGCGTCGATCTTGAAGAGTTGGCAAAGAGGTGCATGTATCGACACAGAGATAGGGGAGGCAAGGCTAGTAAGGTGGAGTTTAGGCCAGATCTCCCTCCGTCCTCTCCTGCGCCTGCGCCCGTGCCTGCACTGGTGGCGAGTGACAACAGGGACACAAGCACCTTGCTGTGTGTCCAATCCACAAGAGCCAATGGTCATCAGATGCATGCCGTCTTGGAGGAGTCCGTCGAGCACCAGCAGCAAAGTCGAAAACTGGGGGGCATCCTTGGAAAGATGGGCAAGATGTTCGAGAAGAAAGAACCACCAATTAATAAGGCTCTAGTCGTCTAATGTGTCCACATGAGAGAACTCCATCAGAGGAAAGGTCATATTAATACATCAATCGTGGTTACCACCCCAATGGCACGTCCAGCTATGATACGCGACAAGAGGTGGCCCATCGGCTCAAACTTCAGACCAACCTATACCCCCCAGAAAGTCTTGAGGGGTGAGAAAGATGCCAGATAAACCCGCTCCAGAACGCCATGCTGATGCCCTCGTATTCAAGTATATGGGGTATCCGCCTTGCTAAAATCGTTGGTGACGCGAAAAAGTCGAAGTTTGGTACTCCGTCGTCATTGTACAGGACAGTTCGTACCGTCAATCTAGTGACTTCACATTGGTGAAGCGTCGCTTCAGGCCCCACCAGGCCTTGCAGAAGATACAGCGCTGCTGGATTTGAGAGCTGAGCCGGGTAGCAGGCAGACAGCCGTTTGCAGTAACTCGTCGGGTGCAAGGTTTCGTGAGTTGATGCTTCTGGCAGTGATATGGACTGGAGAGGCCAGAGTCGTGGTCAGCCTCTCACCAATCCACAGCCCAGCCGTTCTCCTCTAGAAACTCTGCGCAGGCTTCCCTGAGGTCGAGGTTGGGCCGCAGGTCGGACGGTTCGAGGCGCTCGCGCGTGATGGGGTCCGTCTTGGACCTCTTGAGATGTTCCATGAGCGACGCCCTCTCGTACGACTTTCCTGTCTTGGTGATGACCGGGTCGACCATGATTCCAAAGGTGATATCATCAACAGCCCAGTCTGGCACTTCCCGCCGCTTGCCCTGCTCGCCGCGTGCCAGCTGGAATGTGCTCTTCAGCGTCTCGATCTTCGCATCCCACTCGTCCCTGATGTCTTGTAGCTCCGCGTCGTCGTCGGTCGTGTGGATAGCGTTATCGCGCTCGTGTTCCATAAGCTCTATGAGCTCCCTCTCCAGGTCGGATCGCTCGCGCAGGCGCCGGCGCTCCTTATCCTCCCAGCGCTCCTTCTTGCACCGCAAGACGAGCTTCGTAACCGAGCCTAGAGACTTGAGGCCGTCCTCGGAGTGGGAGAAGAGCTCATAGGCATGTTGTGCGGTCTGCAGTGCGTTGTCGAAGTCCTTAAGCTCCAGCTGGGCCTCGGCCATGTAGAAGACGGCCTTCATGTTGTCGGGCGACAGGGAGATGCAGGTCTGGCAATCCGCGATGGCATCCTCCCACCGCTTGAGCTTGCATCGTGCCATGGCGCGGTTGGTGTAGAGCTTTGGGTCTCTGGGGTCGGCGACAATTCTGAAGACTCGGCGCATCAGCTCAGAGTGATCTGGACAACACGGGAAGGGTCAGACCCACGCCTGGGAGTACAGCCCTTCGGCGCCGGCATATTGACCCTTGAGGAACAGCTTGTTCCCTTGCTCTTTGAATTGTATTGCGTCCTGCACCGCCATGTTCGATGTCATCAGATGTGAATATGTCTAGGGCCACAAAGCGACTTGGAGTGGTCTTGACAGCCCTGTCTAAGAAGGATGAAATGGTGAAAGGGGAGGGGTGGTCATGGATTGGACCAGATAGGCAGCAGGCCGATGATGCTTCTGCCGTGGATGTGCTCTAGGGGATGATTGTAGGATCTGAGCCTGTATGAAAGAGCAATAGGGCACGAGAGGATCGGCCGAGTTATAGGTCTGAGAGACAGAAGCTGGGGCTGTACGGCTCCGAGGTAGAAGAAGTTGAGGAAGCCGTTCGTCAGGCGCGGGGTCTGCAGGATCCCTGCGTACGTACACAGTACCCAGGCACGCCAGGGTGTATCCCGTACCTGCATGTACCGAGTTTGGACCACGGGTCCAACAAGCCACACGCCTAGGGTAAATTGTAGGGAAACTTGTGTGTCTCAGCGTTAGAACTGAGACCATGCTAGCAGTATCTCATCCGAGGGATAGCTTCTACCTGAAGTGCGGAGAGCGTTTCCTCGTGAAGATCACCAGCGCGGGCAGCCCAGTTCACGGGGTACACAGTACGCAGTACATTAATGCATGGGCCCTGGTATCATTTTCCGCCGCCAACCCCACCTCTCACTGACAGGCATTCCTGCTTACGATTTGTCACTTACGAACATTCTGGAATCTCTCTCATAGAGGACACCATGTCATCACATACAGAGAGTGGCGTTTCCATTTCGAAACTCCAGTGGCCGATATCCTGAGGGGGTTGCCAGCTCGGTGCTAAGCTTTGTGGTGGTTTCTGCATTGTCATGGCGTGGTTCGCAGCACTATAGTATTCCACAATCTCTGCCTGTTCCTTGTGCTTTGTGCTGCGGCTACCGGGGTGGGCTATTTGGTGGCGGCCATCAGGCTCACAGCCTCTTGGCGGACTATCCTGAGGAAACCCCGATTTACTAAAATACTAGACTCAAGAGATCCGTCTTTGGGCTATGGGAGATGGCACATATGACCTGGTGCGCGGAGCATTTTATTCTCAAACTAGGGAATGTAGAGGCTGTCTAAG
Source organism: Chrysoporthe cubensis (assembly GCA_001282315.2). Classification (NCBI taxonomy): domain Eukaryota; kingdom Fungi; phylum Ascomycota; class Sordariomycetes; order Diaporthales; family Cryphonectriaceae; genus Chrysoporthe; species Chrysoporthe cubensis. The sequence goes on along the minus strand of LJCY02000008.1, from coordinate 917,025 downwards.
TCTTGATTGTGACAGACGTGGCCATCGAGGGTGGTCTGAAGCCCTGGATACAACAGTAATCTTCGCTATCTGTATTAGGAGGGACGTGCAACCACTCCATGGTTGCTTTCGAGGCTCCCTATACGTCCTGAAAGTGAACTAGCTACCTTACTTAGTAGTGACCTTGAAGCACTTCGGGTCTAGTACTTTTTAGGACATTGACAACAGCTTGCTATAACATGGTACATCCTAAGTGAGAAGTGATGCAAGCCCAGCCATATGTCTAGGTAGTCTCTAGAATTTGTCTGCCCCTCGAGTAATGCCATCACCTGATCAACGTTGATCAAGCTCTAGGATTGCACGGATTGTCTGTGCTTCTTCTCACATGCGGGACAGATCGGGGCTAAGCGTCCCTAGCCATGTTGTGCTTTGACTCAGTGATGCTGAGTAGGCTCAAGAGCTTCCGTGGCTGTATAAGGATTCAGCGAATGTGAGATACATCGTGTGGAGACGGAATTTCAGAAGTGAAAAAATATCGGGCATTGCGTCCTTTAATTCAAAGTTGAACGGAAGAGAATTCTTCTTGTCACCCTGAAGGGCCTTTTCTCTCTCTCTCTCTCTCTCTCTTTTTTTTTTTTTTTTTTCCTCTTCTGAATATAAAATGAAATTAAAACTCTCTATCGTTCTGTTACCATTCAACAGAATATTATCCAATCCTATTGCAGCTCTTTTGCCATTTGCTGAAAGGATATTAAGCTTACCCTGGGCATGCCTTCTGCTCCCTTTGCGCTGGTCTACTGAATACTATCTGTTATTCTTGCCGGATATGGACGGCAACCATGTCTTCGGAGCGCGTTTTGATCTCAACACTGCGCTAAGTTGGTCTATCCTGTGACGCCCACTTTTGGATCCGGGGAGGGGGGGCTGTCAGTACTTCGACCCGGAGATTTAACCAATCCGTACACGAGAAACTCTCGTGAGTTTTGCACGGTTTAATATACTTCGCTGCGGATAGGTCCATCAGTCGCTAGCTCCTTCCAAACCTGTCCTCCGCTACGCTGAATAAAGAACACCTGGATCAGAAGGGCCATTTGGGACCGGAGGTGGGGGTACCGTCCTTGGAATATCGTGGAAGCAAGAAAGGGAGGGGAAATGAGCGTAGGATGTATACCGCTCTCGACGACGCCGTTTCGGTCCCGGATAACCTTGCGTGCGAGGAAGCGGTGAATATCTCCTCCTATATTCCGGGGTGCATCCTTTACTTTGTATATCGCATACATAAGTATCGCCAGTCTTCTCTCCACGCTATGTACGACTTAGAACATATATACTATAGGTGGGATGTATGTGTGATGCAATATTTAGCTAGAGTATGGAATCATAAGCCTATCCGTATAGCTTCGGCTTCAATATCTGCGTAGATCTGTTTGTGCTTCGCCTCTAATTCATCCCTTGCTTCGTCATGCAACATGTTTTCCTCCACAGATATCTCCACAAGTGTCTTGCCGTTGCCGTGCCAGTCTTCCCAGAACCTAATCTCGTCTTGTGTCATACAGTCTACCATAGCATCTCGCCATTCTTCGAATTCCTCGTAGTCCCGTGAGAAACCCGGACCTAGAAGCCACCACTCATACAAACCAGTCTCGATTCCCTCATCCACGTAATCAACGAAGTCAAAATCAACAATGACAGAAAATCCATACTCATAACCAAGTCTTACAACATCATTATCAACAATCTTCGCTGGTAAACAGGTGTAGAGAAGTTCGTGGGCGATCCAATCTAGGGGAGCTCTAGCCCCAAATTTTCGTGCGAAAGAGCTTATTTCAATACCAATTTCCCACAGGTCAGCAGACAGGAGGTCCTTTCCGATATAGCTTCTGAGTTCTGCAGTCGACAGAAGTCGGGGCTTAGCAGGTCTCTCTTCGATGACGTACTTCTCCCAATGAAGCCCACGAGCCATTAACGTGGCCAAGCAGACCTTGTGCAGCACATACTCTTCCGGCACAGCCCACTCAAAAATGACCTCGTGATAATATTTCCCTGGGTTCGCATGTCCACATTTCGCTGCCAACTTCTGGGCGTCGTGGATTCCGGCAGGGGTCCCGTGCGTGGTGGTAGCTGGGATCTCGATGAAAACGATCCAGATATCCTCTGGAGGTTCGCCATCCTTCACGTGCTTGGCAAGGGCACGCCTGACCGTATCAATGATGCGGTCGCTGACCGACACTAAGGCCGTGGGCTCTCGATTCTTGCGGTCGGCGTGTCTTCTAAACTCCCTGCAGAGGTCTGTATCGGATAAGGGATCGCCTTGCGGCCCTCTGGCAGAGGCGAGTTGTCCAGCACTGCCGCTCGAATAGGTTCGAGTATATATCGTACGAGGACGATTCATCGCTCGCCGTGTATTTGATGCGGTCTAGTCCCAATGTGAGGTGTCACAATACGACGGATCGACGGCGCAGTGGTCATGATATTTTGTGCGATTTCAGAGGAAAGGAACGTTGGAGAGTAGAGCTCTATTTATGGGGGTGGGCAGGGAGCCGACTGGCACGACACACTATGCCTGATCGGGAAGGGCTGGGGAGGGCCGCTAAACCCGGCGGGCACGACAGCGAGTCCACGATTACAACAGTAAACTTCTATTTTGTCCAAAATGCGTGCAATGATAATTAGCCAATTGGCTATTCAAGTGAAGATCAAGTGAATACTTAGATCGACGACTGAAGAGCAATTATAAAATATTTCCGATAATAGGAAATATTCCAAACTTAAGTATTCCGATCTTCAGTTCTGAACTGCCCACCTCTAATCACTGTTGATCTTGGGTGAACCCCGACTATGTAATCATGAGCGCCTGAAGTCCTTGTATAAGAGGGTTCCTTGTCCTGACTCCACCGAGTCGGCCTGTTCCGAACCTAGGTCGTAACAGTTAACCCCGCTACAATTATACCACAGTTACTTCACTTCAGAACGACCATCCATTTTCCATAGCCATTTCGCTCTTTCTTCGTACGGCTTTCTCTTCAGTCATGGCCGAGCAAATTCCGACGATCGACCTCGCGGCCTACTACGCTGCCGGCCCAGATTCTTTAGAGGCCCAGCAGGCCATCCAAGCCATACACGCTGCCGCCTCTACGTGGGGCTTCTTCCTCCTCACTGGCCACCCCGTCTCTCCACAGACGCAGACCAGGCTTCTCTCCGCCTCGCGCGCATTCTTTGACCTGCCGCACGAGGAGAAGATGGCTCTTGACGTGAGCTCAGGCGGGGTCGCCTGGCGCGGCTACATGCCACTCGGCGGCGAGCACACACATAACCACGTCGACTGGAAAGAGGGTCTGTACGTCGGCCCCGAGCATGCCGGCGACCACCCGCTCTCGGGTCTCCCACTGCATGGGAAAAACCAGTTTCCCGACCAGGTATTGCCTGGTATGAGGCATGCGGTGCTGGAATACGTAGAGCAGGTAACGGAGCTGGGAAAGCAGCTCACGGACGTGTTTTCCCTGGGGCTGGGCCTGGGGAAAGATGAGTTGCGCAGGCGTTTGATAGAGCCGGAGCCGGTGGTGCTCTTTCGCTGCTTCAAGTATGCGCCTGTCCAGGAGAATGAGTCCAACAAAGGAGATAAAGGCGACGAGGGCTTTGGTATTGGCCAACATACAGGTCAGACGACTCAGCTCAGCGGCATAAGTAAACTCGTTTCGAGGTTCGCTAATAATTTACTTCGTACCTTGGTCTAGATTTTGGCTACCTCACTATCCTCAAGGTGGAATCACCTGGTCTTCAGGTCAGTCAAATAAAGAATCTATGTCAATTTTTTCCTTCTCTGTCTCTCTCTTTTTTTTTTTTTTTTCTCCTTACCGCTGGCTGATAGATTTCTGGCCTCTAGATTCTGTCTCCGTCTGACAAGTGGATCGACGTTCCCAGTATTGAGAATTCCTTTGTAGTGAACAGTAAGTGACGTTACAGAAAAACATTTCACACCATTCTCCACCTTCGTCCTCATGCTCCAGATACTGATTACCGGCGTCCTATAATATACAGTCGGCGACATGTTCGACCAGCTCACCCAGGGCCGCTACCGGTCCAGGCCTCACCGCGTGCGTAGGCCCGCGGCGAGCGCCGGGCCACGCTTCTCCTTTCCCCTCTTTTTCGACTTCGCCTGGGCCGCCGAGATGAAACCCCTGGAGCTGGACCATCTGCCTCCCCAGTCCGACCAGGAAAAGCAGCTGGCCAGGCAGCGCTGGGCCGCCACCACGTTCCGCGAGGTCAAGGGCACATGGTCGCAGTACCTGGCGCGCAAGGTGCAGAAGGTGTTTCCGGACCTGAATCTCCCGGATTTTGAGCCCAACACTGCGCCATCGACTAGGTTTACAAGGGTAGTGGAGGTGGGGTCAAGCTGAGCTGATTATGTGGCAAGTAATGGTTGAACAGATTGAATAGTCTTTTTCAAGTTGGGATTGAGCAGTATTGATCATTGCCCAATTCTCAAAGATCTGAGACAAAAGCAAAGGCGGTAATGTTAATTAACGAATCATGAAGCGGCAGACTGAAAGATTAAATTGTAGTCCAGAAAAAGGTCAGATTTACCTTCTCTTATCCTGCGACTCGATGCCTCTACTCCATGCTTGACGAACTTTGCCGTCGGACCCTCTTCGCACATTCACAGTCCGTTAAGCAAATCCGCTTTGCACATACAATCGCCGAAACTATTCACAACCACAATGATTTTCGCATCGCCCTTATACTCCATTGGCTGAGGCTTTCCCACGCTTAAACGTGAAGTTCTCCCACATTAAGAAGTCCGCCTCGCCCGAGTTGACCGCCCGCCGCAGGTTCTCGAACGTATTCAGGACGACAGTCCGCGCGTACCGGGTCGCCGCCGCTGCGGAAGCCAACGATGATAGCCAGCCTTGCTAGTCTTCGAGCACGAAGCCCATGACGTAGGACCCGGAGCCCAGCCGCGAGACGCCGATCTTGCAGCCCGGCAGGGAAGCGACGCCGGTGATCTCGGCCCTCTGGGCGCCGGTGGATATCGCCTAGCCTTTGGAGGGGGGAGAAGCAAGAAGAGCCGGGTTGGCGCTGTGACTCCGTGGGTGAGGGTGGCTGTGTATGAGTTGTCTCGGTTTCAAAGCCTACAAAGCGGTGTCTCGACAAAGGTGCCAACGAGCCTGTAATAGCCCCCGTCGCCCTCGACGTCCTCCTTGCCTAGGCCGGCGATCCTGCCTTCCGTCTGGCCGATGACGATATCGATCTCGCCGGACCGCAAAGTCGTGATCATGTAGCTTGTTAACGAGGGGAAGGGCATGAGCTCGGTGTCTAGCTCGTAGTATTCTTGGCGAAGTAGATGGGTAGGGGAGTGCTCTGACACGTAGCCGACCCGAAGCGGAGGCGTTGTGAGTGACGTCTTCTTCGCTCAGGAAACAGGCAAGTGAGAACATGCGGCGACCGCCAGGAAGTAATCTATGCCGGGGCTTGATATCTAGTACAATGCATAAAAGGACCATAGGCGCTCCTCAATAACTGTAATGATCATTATGGCTCGATGTAGAATTTAATGCATTTATCCAGGAAAGGAAGTATTGAGGGCCAATCTTTGAGCGCCATGTCTGTCCTAGTGCGTTCAGTCTATCTGTCATATTTGAGCTCCCTGCCTGAATATCAAGACATAAACTACATGTCACATGCCCCCTCCCCAGTGTCAGCCTCATATTCCAACTGATGATCTCATTGATATACACAATGAGTACAGAATGGTAGTATCATGGCCTAAAGTCGTGGTCAGATGTGGGCAAGGGATTGACATGCAGATCAATATTAGGAAGCCTCTATCTTCAAATTAGAGAAAGCTCTAGGGGAAGACTGTTTTTTTTTAGCATAGCTTGGTGAATCATGCCCACTGAATTGGATCAGAATAGATCCCCAGGCGGCTGATAACCTGACAGGCCAGCCCAGACGTAAGACATATAATAAAGCCATTTCCTCTGTCTTTCGTTTCCCTTCAACAAGAGGGGTAAAAAAAAAACATTTTTCAATACACTTGTGAACCCTGAGCTCTTTTGTCTCATAACAGAGCCACATATCAGATCCGCCCCCTACCCACATTCTCCTTCAACAATCTGAAGGAAATACCTACAGCACACGAAAACATTTCGGAAGTTTTGAAGATGTGCAAACAAGCTAGAGAGCTTGCACCCCCATGTAAGCAACCTTTTTGCGCCCATAATATTTTTCCAGAGTAATTGCTGACTGTGAACTCTTGAAGTGCCCCCTGGAGGTCACGGCCGATCGCTCTGGCTACAATCTCGAGGCTATGAGCCGAGGTCCTTGGTAGAGAGGGTGAAAGAGACCTTCCTCACTGAGGCATCGCTCAGCGAGAGCCAGATTGATGCCAGGAAGAAGCTCGTCTACCTCTGCCGGTCTCACCAGGCCTCCGACTTCCAACAAGAGACCACCGTCTGGGAAGTCGTAGAGCTTGTCGACCAGTTCTTCTTCCTGGGCATGATGACGGGAAGCCGGACGCCCCTTGTCGAGCTCGAGTTCAAGACCGACATCTTTCAACAGCTGTTCGCCGGTGGTGAAAAGCTGTTGATGGGGAGGACTTCCGTTCAAGGCTTCAAGTCCGGAAGGAAACTTGTCCTCGTCAGAGTGGATGCCACGGACCCGAAGACCGGGAGTTGGTATTCTCTCTCGACTATCGTCGGGGTCGTGATGCATGAGATGGCTCATGCATTCCTCCTCGTCTTCGCCTGTGCCTGCGAACAATGTGGACATGAGTGTGAGGACCTTGACCTTTTGGGTCCCACCGGCCACGGCAAAGTCTGGCAGGATTTACACAGGGCGATGAACAAGACGATGAGAGGATGGGATCGGTGGTTCCACTCTTTGCGAATCGATACTCCAGCATTTGACCGGGTGATCGAGGACAAAGCAGTGGCAGAGGGCAAGGAGAAGGAGCAAGCCGACAAGAAGAGGAGGCTTGGCGAGGAGGAGAGGATTGGCAAGGGCGAGGAGGAACAGGGGGATAGAAAACGAATAAAATGTTGAAAATTTATTAATTAATCCCAAAACTAAACCTAAATCCGCTCTGGTGGTGCGGTGATACTTCCTTCCTTTTGTCACTAGCCTCACCGCAGCCCACATCAGCAGGCAGGAGCCCCGGACTGCATCATCCCTGCCATTTCAGGCAGATACCACAGATTTGACTATATATTGGTAGTCCAGCCACCCGTTTTTCTGTAAGCATCGCGACCGCCAATTTCTCCTACTGTAGTAAATCAACCGTCCGACTTCTATCGAACTACAGAGAGAAAAGGACGAGACAGCATCAAGATGCCCACTCCCCGCAAACCGAAGCCCTCCTTCGATTCGATCAAGAATGACAACGGGGTCCTAGCGGCGGAGATCCGCGCCTTTGCATCACAACAGCAGAAGCCAGCTCGGGCTCATGCCAACGATGTCGGGCCCGAGGACAGCGAGGCGCAGCTCAAAGAGCTGCTTCGTAGGCTCTACAGCCGTATATGCGACTTTCCTGTCTTCCGAGGCTCCCCATCCGCATCTGACAAGAAGATCATCGCCACATGGGAAAGCTTCATGGACCCCATCAGATCTCTCGCCGAAGTCCGCCCCGGCGGGCAGATGATGGCAGCTCGCATGGTCCTCTATCTTGCCAGTGCACTTACTCGGAACCAGAACCTGTCTCACAATTTTTCAGCCTCGCCGTCCGTTCACAGCCCATCCGGTCCACGAAAGATACGGTGTGGATCATGTGCCAGAGGACATCAGGAACGACCCATCCGCCGTCAAGAAATGGAATGATCAGAAGATTAGCGAACGCTTCAGCACCGCATGCCTGACGAGGCTGCATGAATTGACGCCTGCCAATGGCGTGTGCGGTGGGCGACTGTGGGAACGAGCGGACGGTGATACGAGGGATTATCCGCGTGATCTAGATGCCACTCGATGGAGCTATGACAACGACGGAAATGTGCAGACATTGCTGGAGTGGCAGTACATTGGCTCAGATGGACCGATCAGAGCGGATTACGAGTATGAGCTTTTTGACGAAGATAGCGGGCCCCAGGGATATATTACGCTTCGCTCCCGGCAGATCCTCCGACGATCCCGACAATTCGTATTCGACGCCCAAAAAGTCACAGCGCGGACGTTCTTCAAGGAGCGTCGGGTTTCGGCACAGAATATGTTGGCCAGACGCCTCCCAGTCGAGCTTCAGCAGGAGGTCCTGATGTATCTGGACGCGGACGAGCCTCCCGAGCAGCCGTATCTCAGCAAGCTAGACCTCTCGAACGCGTACAAGCCCTTTCCGGACATCAGCACCGCGAAATGTGACGAGTGTTCTCAGCAAACCGGCAAAGCCGGCGAGAAAATGGCCAAGGATACATGCCCTCTCCGATCCAAAACGATCTGGAATCTGCCTCTGCGTGCGTTCCACACGTTGCACGATATGGGACCGCAGGGCTGGTGTTCTGTGGGTACGATACTTGCACTGGTCATCACCGTGGCTCGTCATGGCGCCTGCAAGCAGACCTGGAAGGCTATCTGGATGGGATTGTGAGCGATCGCTGTGGTCCAGGCACCACGTTATGCGATATTGGTCTTGGTCCCATTGGTCTTGGTCCCTCGAGAGGGGAGCTGTATGAACCCGAGACTAGAGCCGAGAATAACGCTCGGAGGAGGCTTCATCTACCATGGACCCTTCATCCGGAATACGAGGCCGAGGAGGAGGCAGGGTGGATTGGTATCAAAGGACTGGCCAGAACGATGCGATTTCCCGACAACGCGACGCTGACTTGGCTTCCATCGGGACGTGTTGCTTGGATGTTCGGACGTACAAGAAAGGAGGAATCGAGGGCGCTCTTAGCTATAAGCAAAATCAGCATCCCTGAGGCTGGTGTCTAAGAAACTTAGGTTGACCTGAATAGATCAACGAAGCACCGTGAGCAGCAATTTAAGCAATCTTCCCCATCTTTACACACTCGTCCCCCGTGTAAATTCGCCGGACGTTCCTCCAAGTCGAAACTCGCCGCACCTCGTTGCCCACAGAGGACCTGATCCTTCATTTCCCCAAACCATGAGCCACCTTCTCGCGAGGCCTCTGCGCCTCGGTATTCTCCGGGGCACGTTGGGCATGGCTACAAGCAAGACGCGATCGAGATCCACAGTCGACACGCTCCGCGGCCGGCTGGACCGGGGCAACTCCGCAGTCGCCATGGCCGCGCACAACCCTCTCGCAGCCAAGCTCGCCGCCGAGGCAGGATACGGTGCCGTCTGGGTCAGCGGCTTCGAGCTCTCGGCGTCGCACACCGTGCCGGACGCGAGCATCCTATCCATGACCCACCACCTGGAGGCCACGCGCGCCATGGAGCAGGCGGTGCAGGACAGCATCCCGCTGGTCGTCGACATGGACACGGGGTTCGGCAACGCGGTGAGCGTGGCGTACGCCGTCCCGCAGTTCGCGGCCGCGGGCGCCGCGGGCGCCGCGGCGGTCGTCCTCGAGGATAAGACGTTCCCCAAGGACAGCAGCCTGCGCGCCGGCGGGAGGCAGGTGCTGGTGCCGGCCGAGGAGTTCCAGGGGAAGATTGAGGCCGCGAGGGACGCGGCCAACGTGCTGGTCATCGCGAGGACCGAGGCGATCAGGCGGGGGCTGGCGTATGCTGAGGCGGGCGCCGACGCGGTGTTGATACACAGCAAGCAGAAGACGCCGGAGGAGATCCTGTCGTTCTGTCGAGCCTGGCCTGAGGGCCAGGTGCCGCTGGTTGTTGTCCCGACGAGCTACCCTCAGCTGTCGTTCCGCGAGGTTGGTGAGCTGAACAAGGTCGGCCTGATCATCTGTGGCAACCATGCTATTCGGGCTGCTGTGTCTGCCATGAGGCGAACATTCGCCCGCATATTGGATGATGGAGGGCTGGCTGGCGTCGAAAGTGATATCGCGCCAGTGTCGGACATTTTCGACCTGCAGGGAGACGCTCATATGCGTGATATGGAGAAGTCTTATTTGCGTTGAGGACCTGACAGTCGATTTATTAAGGGTGATATCATCAAGTCAGGTAGATATAGGATTATCAATGATTTAATGAATTCAGACAAAAGGATACATGCTCAGATCTCCCCGTAGCATCACGCCTTTTCCCTTTCATGCCTATGGTACTTCAACGCCCGTCCTAGAGACTTCGATTGATGAGGTGGATGGACAGACGGCCTTAGCAACCCCAAATCTTTGAGAAATCACGATCCAGCCCGCCACGGTCAACACCAACCTCAACGCCGCGACATCTTTGCCGTGGAACGCCTTGTCCACGAGCTCGTTTACACCATCCCAGTCTATAAATCCAAGCTGCTCGACATGGTCCCGAGTCACCAGACGCTGAAAAAGTCGGTGGAGCGGGCCCCCAGCCGGCCACGCAACGGGGGCGATGTAGGGATGCTTGGTCCTACGGTAGATCTCGTCTGTCACAAACGGCCGGCCCGCTTCACGGAGGATCCACTTCTCGACAAAGTTCCCTGTCGTGACGTCCCACTTCAGCTTCACACTCGGGGGGAGCCCGTTGACATACTCCGCCAGTTCGTGATCGAGGAAAGGCGGCCTTGCTTCGATGCTGTGCGCCATCTCGGTACGGTCACCCAGGCAGGTTAACAGCATGTTTGCAAGGTGGCCCTTTGCCCAGACGTATAGAGCAGAGTGGAGAGGGTGCCATGAGTTCTGAATGAGGTCGCGCACGCGACCGTCGACATTGTTCACAACAGTGTCGATTGGAGACATAGACCCATAGCAGTCAGTCCACGAGGCGAACGTGGATGAGGGCGGATGAAATGCAGCCATGGAAGCGGGCGTGATGATGTTGTTGAGCTGACGCGAAGCAGCAGAGGGTCCATGATCGGATGAGGTCGCACCGACGGCTTCGTATATCTGCTCTATTTTCTCCTGCGCTTTGACGCATAGCTGTTGCCGCTCCTTGTCTGGGAGACCATTCGTTGGCCAGGCAAAGTCTGCTTCCCTCAGAAAGTCGGGAATATACAGCGGATAGCCTGCGAAGTGCTCATCAGCGCCTTCGCCAGTGAGCACAACCTTGTAGCCATTCTCTCGAGGCACTTCGGACAGGGCAAATTTGCCGACATAGTTCAAATCATAGTTGTGGTGTTCACAATGATATGTGGCATCCTCGAATCTTTTGGCCAACTCTTGCTCGTCCATGTGGATCTTGAGATATCTCACTCCGAGCCATTCGGCAGTCCTGCTGGCGATAGCTGTCGCTTTTATGTTAGTGAGGGCGTCTGGGTTTAATCAAAGTGACCTTCCACCGCTCCTTACCCGACTCGTCAAACCCGCTGTCCTCGTCGAAGGCTATACTGAAGCAACAAATCCTTTCCTTGGCATCTTGGTTGCCAATTCTCTCGCCCTGTTCTCTCACCAGGTGGGTCACCATTCCCGCGATCACTGATGAATCGATTCCACCGGATAGATAGATTCCAACAGGCACGTCTGCTCGTAGTCGAATTCGGATTGATTCGAGCAGCTTCTCACGGACGTCGGCGATCATGTTCTCCTCTTTGCGTGTGTCAACATGAGTCTGTGTACTGTCAGCTAGTGAGACGTATGAGATTAATCGCGCCCAGTACTGACTTTGTTTCCATAGTCTATTTCCCAATACGGCTGAGTCTCAGGAAAGCCAAACGACGGAAGCGTCAGATAGTGTCCGGGGCGGATCTGGTAGAGTATCAATCATAAGGACCCATGCGGAATTGAACATCATTCCTTGCCTTCCGGATGCCTGTAAACAGCGTTCGTTGGTCATGATTCCACCCGGCTTCGCGGATGCTCTGAACATCCCACTCTGGCTTCCAACCCAGCGGCAAGAAGCCCTTCGCCTCGGCTGAAATCAAGAGGCGGTTCCCGAGTATTGTCCAGAACAGCGGCTTGATACCGAAGCGGTCTCTAGCGGCGATAAAATAATTCTTCCTGGAATCATAGAGGCACAGTGCGAATTCGCCACGAAGTTTCGATAAGAAGTTCACGCCGTACACCTCGTACAGCGCAAGCACTAACTCAGAGTCGCTTCGACCTTTGAAAGCACAACCGAATCGTGTGACAACGTCTTCGCGGATACGATCCTGGTCGTATATTTCCCCGTTGACCACTGCGTGAACCCCATTGTCAAACGAGTGCAGAGGCTGATGGCCGTCAAGCGTAAGGTCATTAATGGCTAAGCGACAGTGTCCAAGTGCTATGAACGTTAGATCTGTTTGAGGTATGTGAGATGAAAGGAAATACTCGCCAACACGTTTATCCTCACTGACCCAGACGCCGCGAGAATCCGGTCCACGGTGGGCGATCTTGTCCAGACTTGCCTCTAGCTGGCGTGCAACATTCACTTCATTGTCGAAGTGTGTGCCGTGCAGGGCAATGATGACACTGATGCCACACATCAGATCGAAGGTTTCGTTTGATTGCAAGGTCTCGGGTTGTTCCTCTCGCGAAGTTGCACTCTCAATATTGGCAAAGCAGGATACAATCATCCGGTAGACGTCGAAGCCTCAGTCTATGACTCAGTCAGCCCAAAATTGATTGGCAAGCCACGGCGCTAGTATCCCTGGCGTATGATAGGATATGGTCTGATCTCGTCGAAAAAGGAAAATGCATGTGTCCATATGCTTAATAGATGTATTTGCTAATAGTGGAGAAGGCTGCCAATCGGAAATCACAGCAGAGACTATGATACATTCGATTAAGCGTGAAGGCGGTCTAATAAAGTAGGTTAGCACTTAATAGTAGGTGATTGTGTAGACGGCAAGTGTGTGGTCCTTGAACGACCCACTCACTCGTTGCCGACCTCGACGGAGTCAGTATGAAGAGACGTGGACTCATCTGGCTTTAAAAAAGCCTACATGAATGCATGCACATGAAATCATACGTCCTTTGCCTTGAACAGAGCCAATATATTTGAGCCAAACTGAGTAGCCGCATTTAATAGTGAACTGTCAAGCTGGCCTTTCATGTCTTTCCTGCTCAAGATTTGGTTGCCCTTGGACGGGCTATCCAAAGGAACGGTATAATCGGCCTAGGGTCGATCGTCGGGTTCGGTACCTCCATTTTGACTTTCCGTCGGGTGATCCTGTGCTTTTATGACACCGCTAGTGTTGAGGGCTAATGTCATTCTGCGGATTGGCTTTCGTGGCGCAGCTAGCTCATCTTTATGTCGTATATGTACTCTGAGAGCCTAGAGCGATGGTAATTGGAATTCATAGCAACTGGACCCCCTAAGGCCCATGGCATATGGAGAAGTGACGCGATTTGCACAGCATACTGACGGAAGATCTTTTAGTTCTCGCCCACCTCGTGGGACGGTGAATTGTTTGTTAGTAATAATTATATACAATTATTTTCTTCCTTTGTAGCCTCTTTAGAACCCTCTAAATGGCGTATCCACCCGAAGCCAGCTGCCTCGGCTCGCCCGAAGCCTCGAACGTCCCGTTGGGAAGCAGCCTCAGAGCCTGCGCCGTCGACTGCCCCGGCGCGACCCACTCCACGACGTGGCCGAGGCCGGCCATGTACGCCGTCGTCTCGTTGTCGAACGCGTACTCGAACGACACGTAGTTGGGGCTGAGCTGGTCGTGCATCCGCGGCGCGAGCAGGGCCTCGTGCGAGGTCATGTTCTGGTCGACGGCGTGGTGGATGACCTGCGCGGTGGCGGTGATGATGCGCGACCCGCCCGCGGAGCCCGAGATGAAGAACAGCCCGCCGCCGGGGTACTCGACGATGGTGGGCGAGATGGACGACAGCGGCCGCTTGCCGGGGACGATGTAGTTGGCGGCGCTGGGGGCGTACCCGAACGCGTTCGTCTCGCCGGGGATGGAGAAGTCGTTCATCTCGTTGTTCAGGATCACGCCCGTCTCGGGCACCATAACCTGCGAGCCGAAGATGGTGTTGATGGTCGTGGTGATGGACACGGACAGCCCGCTGTGGTCGGCGGCGACGATGTGGCTCGTGCCGTGGTCGCTGAGCACCTCGAGGTTGCTGGGGTCGTAGTAGCTCACGTTGTACGTCGTGTAGTTGGAGATCTTGGAACGGACCTCGGCTGCCGTCGCCTGAGAGAGCATCTCCGCCTGGTACTCGGACATGTTGGCAACGAAGGACGGGTCGCCGAGCTTCGTGCGCATCCCGTACGACCACCTCATCGCCTCGTCAAGCCTGTGGGTGGTCAGGTTGATCTGGCTGGGGTCGCCGAAGCCCTCGAAGCCGTTCACGATGTTCAGGATGGACAGGGCGACCTCGCCGCCGGAGGGGGCGCTGCAGCTGGTGAGCTTGTAGCCCCGGTAGTCGATGCTGAGAGGGTCCCGGAGCTCGACGGTGTAGTTCGCCAGGTCCTGCACCGTCATGGTCCCGTTGGCAGCCTGGAGGGCAGCGATGGTGGCCTCCGCAATGGCGCCCTTGTAGAAGGCGTCCGCGCCCTCGTTGGAGATGGTCTCTAGGGTATCGGCGTAGCGCTTGCGGGTCATGATCTGGCCTTGCTGGAGCAGCGTTCCGTTGGGCGCAAAGTCGATTGCCCACGCGGGATCGTTGATCAGGAAGTCGTCGTCCACCGAGGCGAAGTATCTGGCCGTGTCTGCGGTCACCTCGAAACCGTTCCGGGCGACGTTGACGGCCGGGGTCATGACGGTCTTCCACGGCAGCACGCCGTACTTGTTGTGGGCATATTCCAGCCCGCGCAGCTCACCAGGCACGCCGCTGCTCAGTCATCAGCAAGTCTGTCGCGAAGGGGTGTGCTCACGAGCTCAGAATCTACTTACGCAGCCAGCCCTCCGTACAGGCTCAGGTCCGTGTCGTTGACGTACATGTCCTGGAAGTAAGACGCGGCCGCTGTTTCACGGAAGTCGATGAACTCGTACGACCCATTGGCGCCACGCACCAGCATGAAACCGCCGCCTCCTATGCCAGAGTGGTACATGCCGATGACGCCGACACAGAAGGTGGTGCCCACGAGGGCGTCGATGGCGTTCCCGCCCTGCTCCAGCAGCTCGATGCCGATCTTGCTGCAGACGGAGCTCTCGGACGCCACGGCGCCCAGCTTGGGGATGTCCGTAGAGTTGGCATCGAAGAAGGCTGCTGGCACAGCGGAGACGAGCTGCGACAGGCCCAGCAGGAGCTGGGCTGCTGTGGCGGCGCGAAGCACGGCCATGACGGACAGGCTCTGTCTGACGGTCTCTGGCAAGAGGCTAGAGTGCAGGATGCCTAGGCCGGGAGGTAGCTGCTGGGTGAGAACGAAAGGGATGAGAGACCGGAGCCATGGTCAGGCTGCGGGCGGTATCCGCCTCAAATATGCGGTGCAGATCATCTTCTCCATGAGCAGGACGCCGGCGTCGTAGTCCGACGCTCTGGGGCCGTTCGATAGCGCCAGGGCTTCACCGGCACGGTTACCAAATCCCTTCTGTCTCCAGAACATTATTGCCCTTGGTCGAGGATACTACTATGTTACGTAGTATAATGCCAAGCTTGCGGCACTGCAGAGCACATGCTGCTTATCAGTGGGGAGGCCCCAGGCACGCCAGGTTCACCAGATGCTCCCCACACCTCTTCTCCACACTGATGCAAGGGGTAAGTAATACTATTACAATAGTAGTAGTGGTGCCGACCCATCGGAACCACGGCGCTGTCGACAGAATTTTGAAGCCGAGCGGCGTAGCACATGAACATCGTGCATGACTTGCATGTCTCTTGTCGGTACATAGTAGTACCATATTATATCTGAGCTTTCTATGACGACCCGTGGAGTACCCAGAGAGACCAGAGGACTGACTGTATTGGATTCTGCGATGGGTGGACCTGGAGACGAAATACGCTGGCTGTGGTTGGGATCAACCCAAGAGCCGTAGTGGCACAATTTGTACCTTGGCGGCTCGTTGGCGATACTATCTTTACGCACCCGGCAGTCCTGCAATTTGGACTCTTTTGGAGGTGCCACGGCCTACGCGGCCTGCCCAGTATATATACATGATTTCGACCCACAGGCTTCGTCTGATATCGGAGGTCTTCGTTCGTCCGATATCCGAGGACGGATCTCGCCGACTGCCCAAATTCAGATGGTTACATAGCGTGAGGGATCTGAGGCCCGCAGCCGTCAAACTTTACAAATCTCACAACGTTGATCATGATGTGAATAAAGACCGCAAAACCTACATAAACCCAAAGTCTCATGTTTATTCATCAATATCGCGGCTTCAAGCTCATTTCTCGGCGCACCGCTAGCCATCGGACATGGAATGGGGGCCTCTACGTTAGTACTACTCGCATATGCAGCGGTTTGCCCGGATGCACTGCACGTCTGCCAAGAGACAACGGTCGGTCGTGCAGTGCCCACGTGAGGGGCCATCCTACTATGTAACTTTACAGGTACATACACCGGCTCCACCCTGCATATCGTGTGGGGATGCCGGCCGATTATACTGACGTACCCAGTACCCGGGCGATATTTCGTCGGCGTAGAAGCACAAAAGGGGCTGGCTGCTGGATACGATCCAAGTCGGACCAAGTGCTTCCGGCGGGTTATATAATTGATCCCCCGGTCCACCACCTGTAGCATCAGTATAGGACTCGAAAGTATGCGATACTGAAAGGCCCTGCAAATAGAAAGCAACAGTAGCCCCCTCAGGAAGTATTTGCGTGAAATGATGGTCCGATAGAATGACCTGCGTATCTGGACATTTCGTCTTAGTATTCATCAGGTAGGCATCCATACCAGCTGTGTACTGCAGAGGATTGAAGAAGGATGAGCCACTCGAGCATAATATTGTGACGAGAGGAACGATTCTGGGCGAACGGCATAAATGAGCTAGCATACAAAGCAAGGTTTAGATACAAGTAATGGGGCACAATCACAGCGTGTGAATTTATTTGTTGATCGATTGCTTGACATAATGGGATCTCGGCAGTGCCTAATAGAAATGATCAAGCTCCCGCCCTGTGGTACGTGCCATAAATCGCAGCTGATATATGACTGCTGTACGTCTATGATGGGAGGGTATTGTTCCAGATACTCTCCGCCGTCACCCGTCCCTGCCATCCGGAGGACTCACTCTTACCTATAACACTGTAGCCCACTATCTTCGACTCGCCCTTCCGCAAGAAAAACCCGTTGTCATCGAACGCAATGATTGTATTTGGTGAGTCATCCGGGTCTAAGGCAAGCCACGTCCAGATGCTGTTACCAGCCTCAGCAGTGATGATGAACTGCTTTTGCTGTTCATTATATTCAACACGCAGGCCAGGATCACTCAAAGACGCGCTAGCAAGGGGGGTCGGTGTCCAATAATTCCCGTGCGTGAATGTCCTCGTTGCGTTGGTATTAATTGGTGTTCCAGTAGCCGTTAGGTTCGCCACAAATACCGCATTGGCGGCATCGTTGGATGAGTCTGCGAAAATTTGGGTGATGTCGATCGTCGTCAGCAGAGTGCTATTCAGAGGACCAATCGTGAAGTCTACGGTCCTCGATCCAGAAGCCCCGGTGCCAGTTGAGAGATCAACCTCGTCTCCCGTCCAGTCCAGCCAAGCCATACTGATGGTTCCAGTGACTTCCGTCCAGAGGTCGCTTACGGCATACACATCAAGTAGCCCGGAACTCACATTCCACACTGGCGCGACGATCACCTCTTGATAGATATTCTTCGCCACGTAATGTAGAACCTTCCACCTTCCGTCGTACTCGATGCCTGCCCAAGTCGGTGCTTGCCAGATGTCCTCGAGTTGCCAGTACAGGCTGCCCAGCTGCCTCTCGGGCCTGCCTGAGCCGGCCCTATAGAATTTAATCTGGGACGCGTAGTAATCCGCCTGGAATATCTGGGTCGTGTGAATCCAACTGCTGAAGTTGGCGATTGGGTCCGTTTTATTTGGGGCGGGATAGTACATCTGCACTGCGGTAGTCATCTCAGCCATGCCCTTGGTCGAGTTGGCGTAGTTATCGGTGTAGAGGCCGCCTGCTGGGTAGTGGTGGTTGCGCAGTAAGATGGTAGATGAGTTGAAGTAGAGCTCGTCCTCGGGCAGCACTGGGCGCCAGGTGTCGAGGCTCGGCATGCTGTGAAAGCCAAATTCGTTCGCGAAGCGGCCCTGGGGATAGGTGGTGACGTCGAAGGCTTGAGATGCGTTGTAGTCGTAGTGATCGGTGTCTCCGTAGATACTGCCGGCAGTGAGGTTATCATATCGCTGCACGATTGGTATCGGATTGCTGAAGTTCAGGGTAAGGTAGCCGTTGGTCGTGCTCGACGGAATGTAGGTGATACTGTGGGAATTTCCGTAGACAGCTGGAAGAAGTGTGTTGATGAAGAGTGTCTCGTACTCATGGAGGTATCGATCGTACTCTTGTGGTGCGTACTTGTAGACCTCTGCCAGCTCCAGGTTCTCCAGCTCGTTACCTCCAGCCCAGAGCGCAAGGGAAGGGTGATGATTGATCCGTCGGACTTGGTAGACAGCCTCCTGTCTCGAGTTCTCCAGGAAATCGCTGTCGACCGGATACAAAGCGTCTCCAAACTCGAATTCGCTCCACAATAGAATGCCCATCTCGTCTGCGAGATCGTACATGAAGTCAGGCGAGTAAGCTCCACTCGCCCAGACTCGAAGCATGTTTTGGTTTCCGGCAATGACTGAGGAAAACAGCTGTCTGATTCGCTGCTCTGTCACGCGTGGCCAAAATGCATCTGGAGGGATGAAGTTGGAACCTTTGGCGTAGAATTCGTGGCCGTTGATCTCGAAGTGCCCTGTCCGTGTCAGCTCGTTCTCGGGTCTTGGTCAGAGGCAGTCAGGAGAATACCTACAGTTGTTACCCGGCGCGATTCCCTGAGCAAGCTGTTCCTCTGTGATCACGCCCTCATTCAGCACGATAGTCCTGAATCCGGTTCGCTTGGTCACTGAAGCCAGGACTGTTCCCGACGCAGTGACAATGTCCACGGTGATGTCGTATAGATTCTGCCCGCCCAGCCCGCGCGGCCACCACAGCTTGTAGTCCTGCCCACCTAAGACTGCCGTACCAGTGATTACATCTCCCGCATTCTCAATGTTCACCAGTGTTCCACTACTCACAGTCTGGTTCGTTCCTGGATCGACGACAGCGTACCTCAAGGTCGCACCATCCGGTACCGTGTTCAAAACATCCACGCTTGCATTGAATATCCAGTCTGAGGCCTGGTCTGGCGGTATGTTTGGATTCTGGCCTACGCGATAAATGTCGAATATCGAGTTCCTCACCGCCAGCTCGTCGGATTGCAACTGCAGAGCCCAGGCTTTCTGCCAGATGCCGGAGGGTGCGAATGCAGGCCCCCAGTCCCAGCCAAAGTCCGACTGCTCCTTGCGAATAAAGGGCCGATGTGAGAACTCGAATATGCCCTCGACAGAGTACGGCCAAGTTTCGGCACCGGGCTGCGCAGCGAGGTAGTAAGCTGTACCTGGAGCACTGAAGAGCTGGACCAGTAATTCAATATTGCCGTCTGCAGGGCACGAAGCGAGGACCGTGGATACGTCGAAGAAGTACTGTCTGAACTGGTTGTCTGTGCTGGCTATGGGTTGGCCGCAGAGCGAGACGTTGGCGATGGTGTCAAGGCCATTGAAGAGGAGGTAGGTCGTGAGGTTCGTGCCGCCATCACGCACGAGGCCTGTGAGGTTGGTTGTGTAGTTCCAGTCGGCCCATGCCACCCAACGCAGGTTGAAGTCGTTGAGCCCATAGTACGGATCCCCAATCACCTGCCCGGCGTACAGGTCCAGGTGCACGTGTGATGGCACCTTGCCGGGGAGGGAGATATTGTAGGGTGTATTAGACAGCGTCCACTTCTGATGGGACAGGTCGACGACATTGGAGGCTGCCGCATCGTGGACGGAATGCGAGAGACCCAGCAGGGACACCACCAAGCGGCGGAGGCTTGGCTGGACCGTCATCTCGTGGAAGGTCCACCTCGAGACCATGTAGCAGTTGTGATGCGTATCGTCGCGGGGCGCGCGGTGAGGAGCAAAGGCTTTGTTTGGCCAAGCTGTAGGAGACAATTAAACTAGACCCTTCGAATGAGGCATGAAGCTAGGGTACTGGGAGGCGTCGCCGCTTCCCGTCCGCTTTTAGCCTTTTACGATGGTCCAACATTAGGCACGACCCCTCTTCTCTTGATTATGGATCGGCTCACGCCTGCATCGACTGCCATGATGTCAAAACTGGGCGGAGAAGCTGCGAGGTAACATCCACGATTTCCCCAAATGGTCTGAATTGCTCCACAATGACAGAGGCTAACTTGGCACCGGTTACAACGTGATGCTGGCCAAGTGCCCACGACTGCCACGGTGCCGTCCTGGGAGCTCGACTAGCCTGGCCGGGCCCAAGTCCGGTCCATGATCCTGAATAATTATTGACTGCCATTGCCGCCATGCATATTGCAGCTATTTATGGCACGGCTCGGCTCTTGAGGACTTTCCCTCTGTCAATTTCAAAAGTCTACCTCAAGATCGAAGTAACACTGGATGTCTCGCCCCACCGTTATCTGATCGACATGTTGCTGCAGGAGACGCAAGGGTAGGCAGATTCCACGTATTGAATTATTTGATCTCTGCCAAACTTCAAACTATTTGCGTAAAACGCTCCTAGCAATTCGATTTTGGAATCAGGACTTCGCCTTCTTTGATCGCGTCAGATTGTGGTAGCACGTAGTGACTCGGCACAATTACACGTGAAGTTTTGACAGCAAGCCATTACCGTTACGGACATGGACCTAGGTGTTCTTCTGTACCAGCGCCGCTGAGCTCGAGCGACTAATGTCTTGGTTGTAGGATTGTCAGCAATTACCACGCCTGAAAACAAGGGGCAGATCGGTACAGGGCCCTTACAAGTGACTCAATGGGGAAAGTGAGGCCGGCGGTACCACGGCAATACGACGTCGGCATCATAAACTAGCGGTCTGTGCTCCTGAATTTGTCCGATAGCTGTGATGTTACATGGGTGCTTCGTAAAGTCGAGTTAGTTTCTCGGCGTTGTTGAGAGTGAATATAGGGCGTATAGTCTGTGTGAGATCCCACTATGTGTATAGCATCGTCATGGCCGTTCTAGGTCGTACCAAGAGGGGAGAAGGGAGAAACGGGAAACAAGTTAGAGAGAGAGAGAGGGAAAAGGAAACCAGAAGAAGTTCAATCAGCGTTATCTTTCTCTTCTTATACGAACCACTGCTGCCAGAAGAAGTGTCGTCCATTGCCGCGGCGGCATAGTTATAGCTGGAGGCTCGTCTGTCTCTTTGTCAAGATTGCTGCGCCCTCAATCTCCCCAGCTTTCTCCCCAGCTTTCTCCCCGTGTGGTTGCCTTTGTAGTGCATAATGATCTCGACAGCAATACTGTGATTTTGATGTCCTCAACATGGCTATCGTTACAAGTCAGCCCGGCCAAACTACATACACCCCAGTTATTTCCTGCAAGCAGCCATTCAGCTTCAGGGTCTCACCAAGATTCAGGATGCGAAACCCAACAACGGTTTTCGACCACTACCGATTCTTGCCGCTGGATGATGAGGATCAAAGTATTGCTGCCTCGACAATGAACCTTAGCTTCCATAATCAGACCTGACGACAAGAGTGATTTGAAATGCCAGGCTGTCTGACCTGCTGATGGAGGAAAAAAAGGTGGGGTCCTAGCTGAGACATGGGTATTTCTGGATATCGCAATTCGTTGAATCTGGTCCTCATAGAGAAAGGTCTAAGACCAGCAGAAACTGGATTTTGAAGGCTGAACCCTAGGTACCTAGGTATCCAGGGTGGGCGCCACAAAAAGTCCAATGAACGAGGCTAGAAGGCCAGCAGAACAATCTCCCGCGTGCCCCACCGACTGAGGCTCTCTCTGAGCTACGTTTCTAGCAGAGCCTCACGTTGCTTTCTTCCATCTCAATCGCGTGGATCACCTGTGAAAACAACGCCGAGCTCCCCATATCCACTCACTTCTCCCAACTTATACATGTTGTTGTCCCCAGGTTGCCGACGATCACCCCAGCCTTCTCCCTCAGCCCACCCCAGCAAGGCCTGTCCATGAAGCTACGTCTACACTCACTAACAGTACCATGGCTGCCACTACCACGTCTGTGGAGGTTTTACCTCAAGACGACTCACCACTCTTCCAGCAAATATCACTCGAGATACGAAAGAAGATCTACTCCTTTGCCTTGAGTGTGGACAGTACTCCGTGGGCGATTGACGACAATAGTCCTCCATCGCGTCTCTTGTTCGAAGGCAAGTACAACAATGATTGGATCGCTGCCAACCCAGACTGCATGGGCATCCTACTGGCTTGTAGGATGATGGAATACGAGGTGATTTCTTTGCTGTACCGCAACGTTGAGTTTCGTCTACACAAAGATTCATGTGCGGAGCTTCAACTTTTTCGCGTCAATCCCGCCTACCTCCAGATAATCGAGACTCTGACTATCTGCTGGGATACTCGTGACCAAGGCAGGGTCGTCTTTCAATCTTCCGGTCAGCTGCTGAAGGTCGGCGGCGAGATTGTTGGCCCACAACGAGCATTCAATGCACTGAGCTTCTTGCAAAAGGTCGGAGCAAACATTCATACCATTACTCTCAAGGCGCCATGGTATGACTACGACTGTTCAATACATGGTAGCCTGCGGCCCATACTACTGAACGCGCCCACACTCTCCAGGGTCCGTCACTTCAACCTCGTCCCTTACCCATTGTCCCCCGGTACTCTTGATGAGTGGGTAGAGCAACGACTTGGGCAGGAGTACCGAGGTCTGAATGTGGCACAGAAGTGGCTGATTAGCATTTGTGTGGATTTCAATGTTGTTGAGGAGTCCTTGGGACTTCTTAAGCTTGTCAACCCAGCTCCGATCAACTACACATTCTCGCCTCTACCCTACGAGGAATGGATCGATCTACTGCTGCAATACGACCAAGGGCTTCGTCAAATGCTCCGGGAGGGATTTACGTGTTCTCAACGGGGCTATGATTTGTTGAAGTACCCCGACACCTTGATTGGCGTTGACGAGCGCGGCAATGACTGGGATAAGAGGGACGAGCTCAGAAAGGAGATTCTCAACGCAAAGCCGCCGCCCAGTGTGCAGCCGGACTTGAAGATGCTTCGGCGCATGTGTCACTTTATTGGCCTGAATGAGGAAGACATGCCGGACGGTAGATGGGAATCCTGGTATGAGCACTGAGCCTCGACTGGCAGGACAGCATGCCAGCTCTCGTTCTGCTCGGGGTCTTCACACGCTTGTGATCTCGGGCAATGGCAAGAACCATTCACTCTCGGCCAGTTCTTCGATCCTTTTCGGCTGAGCTTCTGCAATATAGCCATGTTCTTTTCTGTCATCCATTGGAGCTCGATCCTTCGAGCCTTCTGTTGCAGAGGTTTTGGCTCCAGGCCAACGAGTGAGTTCGCCCCCCTCCATCGTTTTTTCTAGGGCCATTTCGCTGAGGATGCTGTTGCTGTTTCAGTAACCAAGGAATCTAGCGAAAATACCCACCTGTACTGGAAAGATTGAATGCTACGAATGAGGACAGGACCCCGGATCGAATTAAGGCGCGATTATCGCGTAAAAGCGGACATGCCTTACAGGACGTAATGATGAGTTGCCACAGGCATGAGTATGGGACTGGCAAGGAAAGAAAGAAGAGAAGTGGAAAGGACCTTGTCACTCACACTTCGTCCAAAAAAAAAATGAGAAGGAAAAGGAAAAGGAAAAGGAAAAGGTGGCTGTCGAAGATCGTCTCAAGCATACTTCGGTAGGCGCATAGGGTTGATGAGTGGGTAGAAAGGACCGGCAAAGCTATTAGACAACTTTCTGAATTTGTAGGTCGTGCTTGAATATTGTACATAATCCAAAACCTCACGTTTATGACTCTAAAATGGTGCACCACTGCAAGTCATTGTCCCGTCCTGGAGGTCCATGATCTTCGGTGATCAAGGCGCACGGACCACCTCCTTAATACAGCCTCGTCGACGCGGCTGATCTTTCGGCATGGCTGGATCATGAAGCCGTAGTGAATTTATGCCGAAAGAATTACTAAATACTACTGTCAAGCGCCACACGCGTATTTCAGTGCCGGGAGGCGACTGGTTTCAGTCAGCCGAGTCGAGCTTCCGTCAAAAGAGACGGGTGGGCGAGTGGCTCCAAGGAAACGCCTCTTGGCATTCAGAGTCTGTTTGTCAAAGAACAAATATTGACTTGGAGATATCTGTTGTCATACTGGAGGGTGCTCCTAGCCCTGCCCTGCAACAGCTTATCTTCATGGCTGCCAAATGAGGCTCTTCAAGCAAAACTGGGAGCATGGGTGACGTCACTGTGCTAGGGCAGAACCAGAATATCAGACATCATAAAATGGTAGTATAGCTTACGACAACTTGATTCCACAAAGAGCCAGCCCTAAAACCATCCTAATGACTTTACACAAAGCTGACAGTTTGATGATCGTATCATATTCATAGTTGAGAACCAGCCTTTCAACTCTTCCCCGCCAAGGTCGCTCACCCATCTAGCTCCAGCACCATGGCCACCACCATCTTCTTCCCCACCGGCCTTGTCGTTGTTATATTGATCCTCATCAGCGGCTACGCCATGATACAGTCCCTCACCTCAATCGCAAACATCAAGAAGTACGAGGAAAAAGCAGAGAAGGCAGCGGAATGGAGCAATACTGCCCAGAAGCGGCTCTGGGATACGAGGTACACCATAGGAACGGGCCTCGTCTCTGTGAGTAGCTGGTGCTTGTCCCAGGTGCATTGATGCGTGCTAGAATCTGAGAGAATCGACAGTGTTTGGTATCCCTCTTCACAGCGGTGGCCTACTGCATCTTCGTCCCGTGCGGCGACAGCGTGCTGTCTGCTCCCTGGCGTACCATCTGGCCGGCAGTCCTGGCTGGTGCCCTTCACTTCGGGGCGGCAAAGTACATGCACGACTTCTGGGCGACTAAGGCCAAGATGCCGATGCTCGATCAGTACAATGACGCCATCTCCCAGAACATGGACGTCGTCGGGTTTCTAGATATATTATCGGTGGGGTGGGGGATCATGGCGGCGTTGAAACTGCTTGGGCTCTGAGGAAGGGGAGAGGTCCCCGGGGGAGGGGGAGGGGGGGATTTAGGGGTCATAGGGACCATTCGCCCGCCTTCCCGATAGAAGTTCTGCGTCCCCGTCTTCCTTCACGAGATAGATGTCTTCGTGGCGAATACCAAAGCGGTTCTCGAGGTAGATACCGGGTTCGTTGGTGAAGGTCATCCCGGCCTGGAGGTGGACACCGGTGTTCCACTTATTGAGATATGGAGATTCATGAGCTGTCGTATATCAGTGTTGATCATTAGATCGAATAGATCGCGCAGAGAAGCCTGACCTTTGATACCTATGCCATGTCCCAGTCGGTGCGTGAAGCCAAACCCATATCCAGCCTCTTCGATGACAGTTCTTGCTGCGATGTCGATGCTGGCAGCCGTGGCGTTGGGTTTGAAGGCATGGGCTGCTGCGGTTTGGGCATCTAGCACGATATCCCACACACGTAGCTTCTCAGCATGCAATTCAGGGTCCGATGGTGCCCATATCGCACTACCTTGCTCTGGCACGAAGCCAAGCAGGCCTTTCAGCATCAGCAGAATCTCTTCAACGTAGCTCTCGTGCCGATGCTTGGGCGGATCGATGAAGAAGCTCCGACAGATGTCAGATGAGTAGCCCAGATAATGGGCTCCAACGTCAATCACAACCATGCTCTCATGCGTCAGCTTCTTCCACCCGGTCACGAATCCACCATGGGGGAGAGCGCCATGCTCCTCAAACAGCACGATATTGAAGAACAGTTCAAAGCCGATTGATAGCAGCGCATTATTCAGGATGTCCGTCACCTCGTTCTCCGTCAGCTCTGGGACAAGGCAGGGCCGCATAGCCCTCACGGTCTCGACCGTGCCAGTGTTCACAGCCCGCAATAACTCAACCTCTGCCGGGCTCTTCTGCTGACGCACCAGCTCCACGGCAGGGCTGAGCCCCACGGTCTCGAAGCCGGCGGCGTCAAGACCGCGGACGATGTAGTCGCGGATCTCCTCGTCCATCATGAGCCTGGGTGGGCGGTCCAGATCCCTGAAGAGGTGCGACTCCAGGAGCGTGGTGTAGGGGTTCCAGTGCTCCTCCCAGATCACGATGTCCAGCTCGGGATCGCGGCTGGGAATACCGAGCATACGCACGCGACCCTCCTCGAAATGTGGGGACAGGAAGGCTGTCTTGGCCTCCGTGCGCCCTGTAGCTCTGGATGTGGTAGGCATGACTAGCATCAGAAACGGCCGCTCCTCGGGCTCCCACGGCTCCCAGTCGGTCTGGGAGGTATTGCCATAGTACCTGAGTGAGAGTCAGCTCATCGTGGCCTGCTGGAGGTGGTGGAGGCTGCGTGTGGCCATACTGGAATGTATAGCCTGGCTCGAGGACAAACGCGTCGATGCCCGGAGCTGCGAGGGCCAGCGCTAGACGATCGCGTCGTTCGATGAATTCGTCTGCTGTGATCGGCCTGGCAGCGTCGAGAAAGGATAGGTCTCGCTGCAGACTGCTGATGGCACATCTCTGTACTCTATCGACGACCGACGGCTCGGCAGAGCGCGTGCCTGGGTAGATATCATGAATGTTGAGCAAAGCGAGCAGGCAAACCACGACTATCGCGCTGGTCACGCCAACGAGGTGGCTGGGTGAGACGCCAGGCCGGTGTCTGCGTAGCGTCACCGTTCTCACATGCTTCTCCATGCTGCTCACAGGCTTGGAGGGGTAGTCGTACTTCCGGGAGGCCATTCGACTTTCGAGGCACTAGGAAGGCGTGTTGTGGTCGAGGAAACGGCTCCCGGTTATCAATGCTGCGTATTATCCGGTGTGTATGTCCGGGCATGCTGGGAACCGGTGCTGATCAACAGACATCTCCCCGCGATACCGCGCTATGTAACGTGGAGATCGCACTTCCGCCGGACGCCCGGCAGATACCGGCTTTCAACGCACGTGTCACCTTATATGGAGGTAATTCAGACCCCTTACTTTGCTGGCCAGTATTTATCGCCCTACATTAGTGGTGCGATAGATATCTCATTTATGGAGCCGCCGGTGGACTTTATTTTTTCATTCGATATCTCCCCCCAATCTGAAAGAACCCTCGAATGGCTTCAACCAAGAGACGAAGGGATCAGTACGAAGTTTGGAAAACATCCAATACAACATCGATCCATGTGTCAGAGGTTTGAAGAACAGGGATCCATTCGTGCCAGAGGCTACAATCTTTTAATCCAACCTCGAAGGCAGCTTACTAGTACTAGCTATATCCAACAACGTCCCTAGCAGATCTTGGTTTTCTCTCCCATGCTAGCAGCGTACAAAGGAAGACTACAGCGCAGAAACACAACATAACAGAAAGCTGCTCCTGGTATCCCGCCTTGTATATCTGTCGGACTGCCTGGCGCGTTGATTCGGGGAGCTGGTTGATGTACGCCACGGAGTCGGAGATCTGCGCCAACTGATCTGCGTCGAGGATGGCGGCCAGCCGCGGCGAGGTATAGTTATTTAGGACCGTAGCACTAGATACCAAGTCAGTCCTGAACAGCCCGAAATCCACGACCACATTATTCTGCCGTACCTGATTGCCAACCCTATCGTTCCACCGAGCACACGAATCTGGGTGACGGCCGCCATCCCAACCGCCATGTGCTCCCTACTCACAGCCAACGGGACGAATATCAACAGCGTGACAAGTGTCATTCCAAAACTGAACCCCATAATCACCTCATATCCGTACAATGCCGTATCCCCTCCAAGCTCGGAGCTTGCAAGACCCACACCAATAAGCTGTAGTGCCGCACCCGCCGTTATGAGGTAGCACGGCGGCACGAATCTCTTGCTCACCAGATATCCGCTCACAGCGGTCGCAAGAGGCGATAGTAACAATAGCGGCAGCAAGCGGATGCCCGCCTCGAACGCGGTCGCGCCATTCACGGCCTGGTACCGCTGCGGCAGGTTGACCAACACCGTCATGAACGGTGGGCCGGTGAACAAGCCTACGAGGACTAGTCCGACGAAGATCCGGCTCCTCATCAGATGAAGAGGAAATACTGGCTCTGACACGACGTGCTCGCGGCCGATGCGGCCTTCCCACCCAATGAAAACGAGCAGTGAGATCACTCCGACGGCTATGGTTGCGATGATCGGTGCGCTAGACCAGGCATAGCGCGAGCCGGCCTCCTCGAAGCCGAAGGCGAGGAGGATGGAGGCGGCGAGAAGGAGGAATGAGCCCAGGATGTCGAGGCGCGCGAGGGAGGTGCGGGTGAATTTATGGCGGAGGCGCACGGCTGCAGCTGGGTTGCCCTGGTGCGGGAAGTGCGTGGGCATTACAAAAGCGATCAGGGCCGTTGCTATGGCACCCGCTGGTGCGCTGTGGGCGTAAGGGAGGTTAGTAATAAGAGGGTAGGTCGCGAGAGAGCAGGGAGACGGACTTGAGCAGGAACACCCAACGCCAAGACGAGCCATCGTTGATCACACCCCCAAGGATCGGTCCAAGCACGGATGAGAAGACCTGGACTAGGGAGACGAGGGAGACATATGTGCCCCATTTCTCCTTAGGTACCATCTCCGGGTTGATCACCGTTACCATGGCATATATCCCGGCTCCTCCGATGCCCTGAAAGGCGCGGAAAATGATGCTACCCTTGGTCAGTATCGACGCAGTCACTTGGGAAAGCGAGTGACGCACAGGTGAAGCATGTTCGAGACAGAGCCGCATACGATCGAGAAGATGGTGAAGAAGCCCAACGCAATTAGAAGCATGAACTTCCTCCCGAGAATGTCACTAAACTTGGCGTAGATGACGAGGAATCCCGTATAAGTCAATAGGTACGAGACGACGACCCAGTCTCGCTGATCAAAGCCGCCCAAGGCGTTCGTAATGGAGACAAGAGAAGTGCTGACGATCGTCGTCTCTAGACCCGAGAGAAACAGGGACAGGCAGAGACTAGACCGGAGTGAGCAGATGTGAGATACAAGAACAGCAACGAAGGTTTACGGACGCAAAGGTCAGGAGGTAGAGCCTCCATCCTGTGAGATACACCCGTGGAATATCATCATCAGAGACAACTGCAGCACTTGGGGATGTATTTTCCTCAACGTTCATCGGTGCGGGCGTGGGCTCAGAAGAAGAGGTGAATAAGCCGGCATCTGACTCGGAAGCTGTGATCTCTATGGACCTCCGTATGTTGACCCCGGAAGCGGCCGGAGTGGACTGGTCAGCTGCCGAGGGCTCCAGGCTACCTGGGCCCTTCTTGGATGCCATGAAATACGTGTGAGAAGGTTAAGTGACTAGTGTTCTCCTAATGATAGTATAGTTGAAGGCGGATGACGACTAAGAGTGATGGACCAAGACCTTTTCTAATATATCATGTAGGAGACCCGAGAGTTCCCGTAATTAGTTTTGTAAGTAACGAGCGTTTTCTGACCGGAACGGTGAAAAGGACAAGCTGTCCAGAGATTGCAGACATGCAGGATTCGGACCCCGGGCTAAACACTGCTCTCAGTCGGACACAGCAAGGGCTCAAGCCCTCAGAACAGGTGGCACAGGGCTTCGTAATCTCGTGAGGCCAAAGACACGGACATAATATGAAACGGCATGGTCCTCAACCCGATCTCTCGTGTTGGTTGCTTGTCTGCATTGCGGGAGTGATCTTCGAGACTTGTGAAGCTGGTCTGCTTGCGAATTGTATAGCACTCTTGTGAATGCATATACTCATTCACGCGAAGGCTACAGAGACATATACTTTCCAAGGATCAAAGGAAAGGTTTCGTCGATAGAGCTTCGTGTAGTGAATCCGGCTCGTTGCTGCGCACTGAGCAATGCTGATGACATGAGGATCGGCCCGAGTCGGAGGCGACAAATGAACCTTCCGTGGATGGATTCAGAGACCGAGAGCCACCGTGTATGAGTCCAGCCTTTCCAAGGTTGTTACGAGCCCCCGTGATACCATAGTCGCAGTGAGAGACGTAATGATGTTGAATCTACTGTTGAGGCCAACTTACTAGCTATATCTCTAACATGCTTAGTCAGACAGATTTAGTCAGAACTCCGCGTAAGTAGTCCGTACATCCGTACGGACGTACATGGGTCGGCCCTTCTCGGATTTTGGGCCATCGTCTGCTACAAACCCGACCCTTTCGTCTGGCTCGTCTCGCTCGTGTGCTCCGATTCGGAAATAAAACCAGCAACATGAATTCCGTTACCTCGGGCAGCATGCCTAGTCTCAACATAAAAGGGCATTTGCGTTGCTGACATATAGCTGTCTCGCGCGTTTGACGCAGTTGCCCATCTCCGAAGGATCATGGTGTTCAAACCCCAGCGGCGGGTATGGTTCCAGGAGACGCAAAGAAGACGACTATGGCGGGAATCGACTTTCGCTGATGCTCCGTAGCAGACAATGACATGAATATAAATACGAAATGCTACCATAGCTGGTGAGAGCAAACGTAGTGCAAGACTATATATCCCTCAACCACGACTGAGTCTATTCTACCAGCAACCCGGGGCATATCAGCACTTCCCGCCAAGTACTTATCACGCACTGCGGGAACACCCGCGAATAAGAATATCTCATAGAAGGTCATCATGTCTCTGTCTGGCAAGGTCGCCGTCATCACCGGTGGTAGCAAGGGTATCGGCAAGGCGATCGCCCAGCGGCTAGCAAGCGAGGGCGCCTCGGTGGTGATCAACTTCTCTAGCGACCCGACCGCAGCCGAGGCGACGGCCAGGGAGATAGGCGCGGATAAGGCCCACCCTGTCCAGGCTGACGTCGGGTCCGTCGATGGGGTTGACAAGCTTGTCAGGGCCACGGTCGAGAAGTTTGGCAAGATTGACGTTGTGGTTCCCAACGCCGGGATCATGCCGATGAAGACGGTCGAGACTACCGAGGAGGCCGACTTTGACAGGATATTCGCGCTGAATGTCAAGGGGCCTTACTTTCTGGTTCAGGTGCGTGTTGGATCGCCATCATCCCTGCGGTCACTGAGCAGAGTGTTGCTGACCCCCGACATAGAAAAGCCGTCCCACATATGGGCCCCGGGGGCCGGGTCA
This sequence comes from Chrysoporthe cubensis, assembly GCA_001282315.2. Classification (NCBI taxonomy): domain Eukaryota; kingdom Fungi; phylum Ascomycota; class Sordariomycetes; order Diaporthales; family Cryphonectriaceae; genus Chrysoporthe; species Chrysoporthe cubensis. Next base: position 885,954 of record LJCY02000008.1, on the reverse strand, counting down.
TATTCGTCAGCACCGGCATCAACAGGTCTACGACGGTGATGCCACCATACACGCTCTACGCCTCGACCAAAGGGGCCATCGACCAGGTGACCCGCACCATGGCCAAAGATCTGGCTTCCAAGGGCATCAACGTCAACGCCGTCGCACCCGGGCCTACAGAGACGGAACTGTTCATGCAGGGCAAGACCGAGGCCTTGGTGGAGGGTATCAAGAAGAGCAGCCCCTTGAACCGGCTGGGTCAGCCTAGAGAGATCGCCAGTGTGGTGGCGTTCCTGTGTGGCAAGGACAGTGGCTGGGTCGCTGGACAGGTGCTTCATACGAATGGCGCGGCATTTGTCTAAGTCGAGAAGCGGGTACTGAATGAATGCTATGTTGTTAAAGTCTGCTCGGCGCCGGAGGAGTGCCGTGTCCCTTCAATGTAGATGTATGATTCGTTGGCGCTATCAGCCCTACAGTACCCGCCCCTGCTGCCTTATGACGATCGTGTCCGCTGCGATGGAGAGAGTTTTAGGCCTCCTATCCACTCACACAGGGCGCAAGTGCTACCATGGTAAGGGCGGTGCAGGTTTCACCATAGTAATTGAATGCATGACATATCTGTTTGTTGGCTCGCGGTGCGAGCCGGCCGCCGCCGCACTGGTAGCGGAAAAGGGGCCCCGGGAGCAGATTTGAAATGATATTCAAGCAGATCTCCAGCTGACCAGGCTCTCTTTTCGAGGATCAGAAACAGCAGCCCGATCACTGCCCAATCCAGGTCGCGGTCTTCTGCAATTTGAGGGCCGTGTGCCCTCTGCCCCTTTATCAAATCTCCTGGCGGCCCCTGTCTAACCGTAGGCACTTGTTCCCGGACCCCATTCGGATCGACTCGATCTAATTTTAGATATCGCTTGCTACTCAGTACACACACTCTCAGCACCTGTGTACAGTCTGTCTCCAATGGAGGCGCGGGTCGCACGTTGTGCCAGGAGCAACAGCTTGTTAGATTCGAGACCCTCTGAAGGGAGAAGGAGGGGAAAAAGGCATGAATGGGGATGAAAATAAGAATTCAAAAAGGAAGACAAAGTCGCTCTCATGCTGCGAAGACATGCGACACGATGGTAGTTCTCTCAAGATTGGTATGTATTAAGCTTCGAGAAAAGCCAATCATTATAGTTTGCTGCGAATATCCATTGTGGTGAGATTTGAGAACCCGGTGCTACCAAACTACCACGGCGGCACAGTAGCATGCTCCAGGGGCTTTCTCCTTTTCAGCCCCGCTGTGGCACGAAGCAGCTGGGGCCTCCCCTCTGGAGCCGCTGCAGCCCAGGCCCCACACCTGACCTCTTGGGACCTGGGCCTGGACCGGTTTTCCAGTTTGGGAGGCCTGCACGAGCCTGGTCACCATAGCACCCTGTAGGTAGCCCCGGCGCCCCCGCTAGCTGACCACTGGCCCGGCGCCGTCCTGTCCTAGCAGGCATGCAGGCAGGCACCCAAGCAGCCTGGACGCCCAGCCAAACACCTGCAACCGCCACGTCTGGCACCTCACGGGCCCGATGACCCTCACCTCACCGCAGCCTGAGGTCCCGCCTTGCCTTGTGCCACCGCCGTACAGCCACCAGCCATCCCGACCACTGACCAAGCCATCATCACCTCCCTCCAACTCCAACTTGCCCAGCGACGCGCAAGCCCTTTGGCTATCAGCATTCATTCCATCCTCCCACCAGACCAATCGGTCTGCCAACTTTTCGTCTTAGAGTGCACAAGGCCGCCCACCCGTCCACCCTCAATCCACTAGCCATTGACATCACTCGGCGACAACCTCAGCTCACCCGTGCTTATCTTTTCCCCTTCACCACCTCCTATCGCCGCCTCCCCCTTTCCCACCTTCGACCGTCGACTGTCGACTTGGTGTCGCCGGCTGTGGATCCTGCCACAGTACCTCCCACAGCAGCTGTCGCATCATCGAGTTCCCTCCCCAATCTCGTCGGACGACCTCTATCCACCATGTCTTCGTGGAAGATCACCGAGAGTAAGTCGGAGCTTCCTGCGGAGCATACAGGGCCGGGCTGCCTCCTGGTTGGGCAGTATACCTCACCAGCAGACAGACTGCCCGTCGCTGGCCCCTCACGTGTCTGCTGGCCATGCATGGGAACCCCTTTGCTGACTGCCCTCGTCTTTCGCAGAGTTGAAGAAGACCCATCTGAGCAGCCCCCTCAGCAGCTTCGGGCGCTCGCCATCCCAGTCTACCATCACCGAGAAGGATGGAAAGGTGCAACCCCAGGGCGGCGCCAGCGGCACTGCCCCGTCTCCAACACCTCCAGACAACAACATTGGTATGGTGGTTCTGCCCTTACGATACTGAGCGCTTGAGGGTCAACTCCATATGCTGACCCAGACCAGCCTCTTCGGAAGCTCTGACACAGGCTCCTGTCGAGTTCGCCCCCAAGCCCGGTATCCTTGTCGTCACCCTCCACGAGGGCAGGGGATTTGCTCTTCCCGAGCCGCACAAGAACATCTTCAGCAGCCACAGCAGCTCCGCGTCACAAGGAGCTGGAGCGAGCATCGCCGGCTCGGTACGAAATGCTGCCAATGGACACAGGCCTAACACATCTGGTGGCTTCGGTAACGTGCCCACCAACCACGGACGCGTCTCTGGAAAGTACATGCCATATGCCCTGCTCGACTTCGACAAGGTGCAGGTCTTTGTCCCCTCCGTCGAGGGCAACCCCGAGAACCCACTGTGGGCCGGCTCCAACACCCAGTACAAGTTCGATGTGTCCCGTGTGACCGACGTCACTGTCCATCTCTACATCCGCAATCCCACTGCGCCCCCCAGCGTTGGCCGAGCCAACGACATCTTCCTTGGTGTTGTCCAGATCAAGCCTCGCTTCGAGGAGAAGCACCAGTTTGTGGAGGACCCCAAGGCGAACAAGAAGGACCGCGAGAAGGCAGCGAGCGAGTTCGCAGAGAAGGAGAAGTCGCTGGGCCACAGCGGCGTACAGTGGGTGCCCGTCGGCTATGGTCAGGGCGAGCTCAAGATTGGCGTCGAGTATGTGGAGAACAAGGCTGGCAAGCTCACTATCGACGACTTCGACCTCCTGAAGGTGGTCGGCAAGGGCAGTTTCGGCAAGGTCATGCAGGTCCGCAAGAAGGATACGAGCCGTATCTACGCCCTCAAGACGATCCGCAAGGCACACATCATCTCCCGGTCCGAGGTGACCCACACCCTCGCCGAGCGATCCGTCCTCGCGCAGATCAACAACCCCTTCATCGTCCCCCTCAAGTTCACTTTCCAGTCGCCCGAGAAGCTCTACTTCGTCCTGGCATTCGTCAACGGCGGCGAGCTGTTCTACCACCTGCAGAAAGAGCAACGCTTTGATGTCAACAGGTCGAGGTTCTACACCGCGGAGCTGCTGTGCGCTCTCGAGTGCCTGCACGGATTCAACGTTATCTACCGAGATCTGAAGCCCGAGAACATTCTGCTGGACTACCAGGGCCATATCGCGCTGTGCGACTTCGGTCTCTGCAAGCTGGATATGAAGGATGAGGATCGAACCAACACCTTCTGTGGCACCCCCGAGTATCTTGCCCCCGAGCTTCTGATGGGTCAGGGATACAACAAGACTGTGGACTGGTGGACGCTGGGAGTCTTGCTCTACGAGATGTTGACGGGCCTTCCGCCGTTCTACGACGAGAACACCAACGAGATGTACCGCAAGATTCTGGGCGAGCCGCTGCACTTCCCTAGCCACGACATCGTGCCGCCTGCGGCGAAGGACCTTCTGACCAAGCTGCTGAACCGCGACCCAGCGCAGCGCCTGGGCGCAAATGGATCGGCCGAGATCAAGGCACACCCCTTCTTCCATGCGATCGACTGGCGTAAGTTGCTGCAGCGCAAGTATGAGCCGACCTTCAAGCCGAATGTGGTAAGTGATATAGTCAGCGACCTCACTACGATGAAAGATTGCATACTAAACCGTCATGTTAGGCTGGTGCCATGGACACGGACAACTTTGCCGAGGAGTTCACCAAGGAGGCGCCCCAGGACTCAGTCGTGGAGGGCGGCCCGCTTTCCCAGACCATGCAGAACCAGTTCCAGGGCTTCAGTTATAACCGCCCAATCGCCGGCCTCGCGGACGGCGGCGGCAGTGTCAAGGACCCTTCATTCATTGGCAGCGTCACCGACCGGTGAAGCAACAAACCCATGGCTGAAGGCCTGAAATGACATAAGCGGGTTGGATGATGGATTTTGCATTTGTACGACCACGAAGCGCATGATAGTAGCATGCAGGGCACAGTCATGATGTGACTGAGGGGCCACTGGCTGGAGTTGACGGGATCGAAGCCCACCACCATGAGGAATAAGGAGATACAAAGGGAGGCGGCCACCACTTCCGTGTTTTCGCACATCTCACTTTCAGTACTTTTCAACCTCACATATCGGAGTTCGGTCTGATTTCCACACTGCTCCACCGGCACAGATTTCCAGGCGGGGTGTCTTTTCTGTTTCAAGGGGGGCTCATTCTTGCAGAGCTTGACGATCTGCAAAGTTCCAGCCCTTCTGGTTGTGTCTGGCACAGGGGAGAGACTCGGGGAGGGGAAAATGTCTGGTAGAGATGTTCGGCCGCCCATGGACATTGCAATTGCAGATGTTAGAGGAACTGGCAGGCAGACAAATTGAAGAATAGATGACAATACACATCGGGTATCTTCAGATGTGGTCTGATCTTCTAGGTAGTGCCCGCGCAAGCTGATGGATGATGCCCTGAGTCTTAGATCATGCCACATCTTCTTCATTCGGCCGAAAATTTCTGCATCGGGCGCTCGCCGAGTGACATAGCGATGCGATGACAGCAGTACCGATGCGGCATTTCAGAGCCATGAGTGTGGTTACACCTGGTTTTTGCTCAGGCACCAATGGCCTTTCGAGGCTGTTCGTAGAGTCTTAACAGACCGCACGTCTCAATACTACGGTGGGTGAAGCAGTGGGGATGCACAGTGACGCAGTTTCTAGCCACTGCCAGAAGTCTGAGGAAATGGCACCGAGAGGTGTCACCGTGGCACTGTGATTTGGATATCGATGTCGAGTCTACTCGCCCCTAAATGCGCTATGAATCTCTGAATTAGTAGTGATATCTGCACAGTTGAAACCGTACCCAAGACCCCCAGCCTGTCATTTGCTGGGAACGCCACCAATACTGACCCTTGCCCTCGAAAGGCAAGCACCAAACCCAATGGTGAGATTGCAATGTGAACAATAATGATGATTGGCATCTGAGCTCATTTAGCCCAGGTCAAGCCCTCCAAGCTATTCGCCGGTGGGTAAGGGCCGTAGCGATGCAATTCAAAGCGACGACAATACTCTCTTGATCCTCGCCTTCAAGTCCGGGCTGTTTTGCCATTAGGCTTGACCTAGCCCACCATATAGCCTCTCCACACTGTGCTTTTGATATCCCTTCACACAATCGTTTCTGTTGGGTACCGTCTGTTGTTCCTCTTCTCGGTACCCGCCTTTTGCCCAGCAAGATGCAAGATTGATTAGGCCCGAGCAAAGCCCAGCATGGGTGCCTTACTACATGCTATGCCCATTCCCTGGCTTTTGGCTCCTGGTCAGTCAGCTCTTGGGGAGACTTGACGGACGAGAACTCAATCTCGAAATACAGCAGCCAGAGGGCTCCCAAAAAATCAATACAAAAATATAGAGCCCCTCTGCAAAAAATAGAAGGTATGTCATAATTTTTCCTGTAACTTTTTGTTGCGTTGTTGCTGAGAAATATCGCACTCGAGTTTATGAGAGACTAAGCAGGCATGGGCAGGGTGAGTGGTGCCGCTCTCGGGAATGTGGCCAAGGTTGTCCCTGCCTGCTCTTACACAGGTTGCCCCTCTTTTCTGGGAGCTGTGACACCACTGCGGGGCAGCTGTCATGCAGCGCTGCTGTGCTGTGGTGGGAAGGCACGGAATGGTGGGACCCCGCTTCCAACTTGTCGGCGACGTCGAGTCGGATGCTACGGCCATTGAACTACTTCTTCTCCCTAGACACCACAACAGCTGATCAGTTGACATCGCAGTTCGCTTGCTGAGCAGCCAACCATTCTCTTGTGTCAAGCGCAGGCTTCTCGCTGACCGTAGGTTAAAGAGCTCCCTCCTCCCTCCCATTATCTCCAGACTCGATAGCTCCTGGGTCCGTCATCTGCCCGCAGCTCCCTCCCCTCCATCCCTCAGCATCCCACCAGATTCCTGCCCTTGACTGTCAGGCTGCTGTTGTCCCGCTGCACAGTTCTAACGTCCCCCAGCAGCTACCACAGAATCAAGCAATCAATTGCCTCTCCAGAGAAGCACCAGCCAGGATGCCCCAAGCCAGCAGCCTCCCCGCCTGGAGCGAGCTCCAGCAGCACCGCGACACCGTAGGCAAGAGCTTCGTTCTCAAGGAAGCCTTCGCCTCGGACCCCAAGCGCTTCGAGAAATACACGCGGACCTTCACCCTGCCCGGATCCGTCTCCTCCTCCGGCCAGCCCACAGATATCCTCTTCGACTTCTCCAAGAACTTTCTCGCCGATGACACCCTCGACCTGCTGACCAAGCTGGCCGAGCAGGCCGGCGTCGAGAAGAAGCGCGAGGCCATGTTCACAGGCGACAAGATCAACTTCACGGAGGACCGCGCTGTATATCATGCCGCGCTGCGGAACGTTGGGCTCGAGGGTAAGCCCTGGGACATGACGGTTGATGGCGTCGACGTCATGGGCACCAAGGGCGGTGTGAACGAGGTGTTGGCGCACATGAAGGAGTTCAGCGCCCAGGTCCGCAGTGGCGAGTGGAAGGGCTTCACGGGTAAGAAGCTGACGACCATCGTCAATGTTGGCATTGGCGGTTCTGACTTGTGAGTGCACTCTATGGGACTCCTGAGCTGCCGCTACGTGCTGTGTCACAATCCGCGCAAGCCGACGACGGACTGACAGTTGCGAATAGGGGCCCCGTCATGGTTACCGAGGCCCTCAAGCACTATGGCGCCAAGGACATGACCCTCCACTTCGTCTCGAACATTGACGGCACCCACATGGCAGAAGCCCTGGCCCACTCCGACCCGGAGACCACCCTGTTCCTGATCGCGTCCAAGACCTTCACCACCGCCGAGACCACCACAAATGCCAACACGGCCAAGACCTGGTTCCTGGAGAAGACGGGCGGCAAGGGCGAGATTGCGAAGCACTTCGTGGCCCTGTCCACCAACGAGTCCGAGGTCACGAAGTTCGGCATCGACTCTAAGAACATGTTCGGCTTCGAGAGTTGGGTTGGTGGTCGTTACTCGGTCTGGAGCGCCATTGGCCTGTCTGTTTCTCTGTACATTGGCTTTGAGAACTTCGAGAAGTTCCTGGCTGGCGCGCACGAGATGGACAAGCACTTCCGTACCGCGGCGTTGAAGGAGAATATCCCTGCCATTGGTGGTCTCCTGAGCGTGTGGTACAGCGACTTTTACAGTGCGCAGACGCACTTGGTTGCGCCGTGAGTTCAGCTGGACCCCGGAATTGTCATGATGCTATGCTGACAGAATGATGCAGGTTCGACCAGTACCTGCACCGCTTCCCCGCCTACCTGCAGCAGCTGTCCATGGAGTCCAACGGCAAGACGATCACCTCTGACGGCTCACCTGCCAAGTACACCACGGGCCCCATTCTCTTTGGCGAGCCTTGTACCAACGCGCAGCACTCTTTCTTCCAGCTCGTCCACCAGGGTACTAAGCTGATCCCGACGGACTTCATCCTGGCGGCGAAGTCGCACAACCCCATCTCTGATAACCTGCACCAGAAGATGCTTGCTTCCAACTACCTGGCCCAGGCCGAGGCCCTGATGGTCGGCAAGACAGCTGAGCAGGTCAAGGCCGAGGGCGCTCCTGAGAACCTGGTGCCGCACAAGGTCTTCCTGGGTAACCGTCCCACTACCAGCATCCTGGTCAGCGGTCACATCGGCCCTGCTGAGCTGGGCGCCCTCATCGTCTACTACGAGCACCTAACCTTCACTGAAGGCGCGGTCTGGGACATCAACTCGTTCGACCAGTGGGGTGTTGAGCTGGGCAAGGTCCTAGCCAAGAAGATCCTCAAGGAGCTGGATGAGTCTGGTGATGGCTCTGGCCACGATGCGTCCACAGGTGGCCTCATCGGGGCGTTTAAGAAGTACTCTAGCCTGTAAGCGGTAGCTTGCATGAAGCCGCCGTGGCCATTTTGAAAGCCAAGTAAAGAAGAGAGCGTCTGTCGAATAATGAAATATATTTATATGCATAAAAGTGGAATGAGATCTCTAGATTGCCCAGTGTTGGATCTGTCCGTGAAATGTCCGTATCTCAACGGGCGAAATGCCTTGTAGCTAATGTTTTGCGGCTCTATCATCACCGTGGATTGACCTTTCGAGCTTATAACAGCCCACGCCCTACAGTCTAGGTCGCTTGAAACAGCCTGCTCGATGTACTAGGACATCATCTGATCTTATCGAGGGTATAACTCCCGTAGTCGGCCCCATAGCGATGTTTTAGTATAGTGTGAATGAATTGTGGTGTTGAACGTAATTCGAACCTGCGTCACGGTTTCTCTCCTTGGACGGCAGAGGAGAGCGGATCACGCCCACACTGATCGAACCCCTGCTTGACTAAGAGCTTCCATCTCGATAGCTCCTTGAAGTGTTGTGAGCAGAAGCTGTCAGAGACCTTTGGATCAAAGCGCATAGGACTTGTGGGCTGTTTAGGAACACTTGTCATTACTATTATACTACCTAGGTAGGCATGCAGAACTACCCTATCATCGACCCCTTCTTCGTCTTGTAAATAGGGAGCATACTACCCGGATCCCGGAGCAAGTATCGATTACCACTCATGCGTGGTACTGGTCGATCGTATGCCTTCTCAGTAGGTAGACCGTCCCGAGCGCCATCCCAGCAAATGAACACGGAGCCGGGCATAGTTGGAGGCTACCTGAAGCACGGTTCTGCGCTCCTGTGGTACGGTCCGGTCACAAAGACGTCTTTTTCCGAGATAGGATTGCAGCTCGACCACGTGGCACCTCTCAAAAAGAAGCAGCCGGCCGCCTCATGCCACCGGGGGAGATGTGCGATCTATATATAGACTGCCGCGTTGGCCAGCCTCGCACAGATCACCGTACCGGACATCGATCCACCTGGCGAGCGCGAGTGCGAGCGCACGGCGGGCAGGCGAAACCCGGGAGACGAAGGGAGGCCGCCCCCCCCGGCCGGTTCTCCACCGGCCGGGACTTATTCGCATATCGTCAAAGTCATGTGCTTAGACCTCAGCAATATGCCTCTTGCGGCTTGTCGTATGGTTTCCCCGTTCGTGTGGCGTGTCCGCCCAGGGGGCGTCCGGAAACGCAAGCTATCACGTGAGGCCTCGTGGGACAATGACGGCCGCGTTGTACATGACTAGCTGGGCTTTGGGCGTTCTCTGGTCCGAGTTGGGTGCATGTACCTGTGGGAATCTGACCATATCACAGGAAAGGCCGACGTCTTTCGAGCTCCTGCTCTTTGGAAACCTGGGTCCAGGGCGAGGCCTTCATCCTGACTGTGGAACGTGGGGTCCCAGACAGGCTGGTGATCACAGACTGATGCACATGCCAATCACCGACGAATGTGCCCGTGCCGCACTTATGTCCGGGTGCCAGCGCTGCCGGATCATTTTCCTCCCCCTCCCCCTGTGGCTTCTCCCCTCTCCCAGAAAAGAAAGAAATCGAAAAAGGCGGGAGCGCCGGCACGGAAGACAAGACAACACAGCATTCTTAGGGTTTAAAGCTACGTCCCCGGATCAGCTCATATAAGCTTGAATTTTAATTCCTCCTGTAGTACATAGCAACCGAGTTGATAGCCCGCCGATCTTGAAGGACTCTCCAGGCATATTTCATGATGAGGTCTTGTACTAATCCAATTCCCTGTCGAGATAGACGATTTTGAGGTACTAGGGGATCAACTGACCTGTGAGTACGTACTATGCGTAGCCTAATCGTAAACTGTTTATTATCCAAGCCGTTGATATATATTAGCAACCGGCTGGGGCTGTCGAGGACGCGAACGCCGTGACTAGCGATGAAGAACTATTTTTCTTTTTTCTTGTTTCCCCTCTTTTTTTTGAAGTACTACCTGGTGTCGAGTCTTCAATCTCAGCACAATCCTCCGAAGTAGTTGTTTTCATGGCCCGTCCTATCTCAGCACTGAATATACCATTTCGCGGACAGCGTAACCGAGGCTGCCGAGCCTACCTGAGGCCGGCCTTAGTCCTGTGGCGGACATCGACACATCATGTTTCTCGTTACTCAATTATAAGGTCACGCAGGAGGACGGCGTAGGCCAGTGATATGGACTACCAGACGAGACGACGGCCTCAGCTCGAGGGGCAAGAGTGGTAAGGTCAAGTTCACGTGAAGCTCTGGCCGCCCCCCTCACCCACTACACGAGTGCAAGCAATGGACCACGGCTTGGGCTGCCTATCCGGTACCCTATAGTTTCCCCGCCAGGAAGAACCAGGAGTGCACGGCAATCCCATCCCCCGCTTACCGTGGAGAGGCTCTGCCTCGCGGGCGAGAATAACACCTCGGCCGCAGTAGCCGCGAGCCGCTCCAATCCGCACACGCAGATACAGCACGGCGAGCACCACCTGCCCTCGTCCCGGCGGCGAATGCGCCCGCCCCGAGAAGCGTCGAGGTCAGCCGGGCGCTCCCAGAGACCAATCACCCGGCGGCGCAGCGCACGTTCGGGTGCCCGAGGCCGTAATAGCGTAGGACCCTGCACCCGCGGGATCTGGCCAATAGTATAACACGGTGGCGACACAAGGGTCCTGCGGCGCCTTGAGAGGGGCGAGAGGCTCTCCCGGGCCGCAGGCACGCGGCGTGACAGAGCGCGAGGGGCTGCATAAGAAGAACCCGCTGTTTGCGGTCGCAGCAGGAGAGGTGTGACCAGCCCGACTAGGTGCGTGCCCGTGCGGGTGAAGAGGTCAGGATTGGGAGGAGTTCGGAGGGCTCCCGACGTGTCCGCTATAGCCTCGACCCGTCGCTGTCGCACCCAGTCCCGCGCCGGCGTGGCACCGCGAGGACAAGGCCTGCAAGCAGCAGATAGGGATGGGGATGGAAGAGATGACGCTCCCAAGATAAAGGAAGAAGGGGAAATAAAAACGGGGGCCCAGGGACGCTGGGATCTCGCCCGGCACCTGGCATCGGTCCAGGCCCGCAGACGGCCCCACGTGGAGCCCTCGTTGGCGAAATTTCTCGAGGCTTCTTCCCGCTCGCGTGCTGATGAGGTTGCAGGCCAGGCGTCTCCACCTCCAGGACCAGCGGTGGGGCATCCCATAGACGCAGCGACCGGCGAGGTCGTTTCGAAGGCCTTCGCGAATCATTGCTCGCGCTTTTCGATTCGAGACCTAATCGGCCTTCAAATCAGAGCAGGTGTCGAGGCGGCATGGGCCTTTCCCCTCCGATATGTGCGGAACAGGTTTTGGCTGCTCGGGTGCGACTCTCTTGCTGCGTCTAGCCGTCGCAGTCCTCGATATAAGATGTTATAGCATGCCTGTCTTCATTTCCTAGTCCCCCTTGAAGCGAGATCATCAATAGTAGCATCCACAATCACCACCGACCCTCGCAGAGTGCTTCGCAACCCTGCCGGCCAGCTTGGGCATCCCCTTCGCGCACGCACTTGAGGGCAGCCTGTCTCGTTAAAGGGCGGCACAGCTCAAAATGGCGCTCCTTACAGCGTCAACCACCACGACCACCGCCACCCAGCGCAACCTGGACTCCTCCATAAGCATACGCGAGCAGTCCGAACTCGTACACAGATACGCACTCAGGCTCGGCCCCGCTCTCCCCTGCTCGGACGCCCTCAGATCAGCCCTCTTCGACTTCGCCCGGCAGTTCTTCCAAATCAACCGTCTCGCCCTGACATACCTGCTCCTCGGCTGCAACGTCGCTGCGCTGCAGACCTGTCTGGTCGCCAGGGACTGCGCCATGGCCGCCGTGGCGGCGCTTGGCAGCCTCGCCTGGTCCGCTTGGGACTCGAAGGCGAGCCGCCGGCTGCGCAAGAAGTTGGAGTTCGAATTCTTCGTGCTCATCCTGGGCTGCGGGAACGGCTTCTGCTTGGTCGTCTTCTGGCCGGGCTGGATTCTCGTCGGCCTGGCCTACCTCGTCTACCTAATATGGTCATGGGCCGGCTGAAAGCACCCGGAGCACGTCCGCCTCAAGATTTTCATGCTTCAAGAGCTACCACAAACGTTTGTTCGACGCCTGTCGCTGCACCATCCGGCGAACACATCGAGACTGAATCACTTCGCAAAGAAGAAAGTGTTCCCACCGGTATCCCTCCGGACCTCGCTCGTATAGTCCTTCTCCGGGTCGAACTCCTGCCACATGCTTGCAGGGTATATGTGCTTGTTGCGCTCGTACCACCGCCGGTCGACAACTTTCGTGAAGGTCGGGTCGTCGCCTGCACCCTCGAGACTGTTTATATCCACCACATTCTTATTGATACCGCCCTTGGCCGTGGAGAGTGGGTTCACTGAAGGAGGAGTGTCGTCGGAGTCGCTGTTCGGGTTTCTCTCCTGGGTCGGGGCCTCAGCACTGTAGTTGAACAGTCTGATGTTGTTCGGGCCCACGGTCTTGTTCATGATGAAGAAGTAGAACTCGTAGTGCTAGATACGCACACCCGGTTAGCATATAGACACACACACGCCACCACGCAAATTCACTTTGTCACCTCACGAACCACCGGGCAAACTCACATGTGGTATGATCATCGTGCCCCTGACCAGCATCAGGTCGTCGACGCCGACGCGCACCCACTCCCGCCGCACGTTGGAGTTCTTCTCGCCGCCGACGCCCAGCTCGGCGCCCACCTTGCGGCTCTTGTCCAGGAACACCCACACGTACTCGCCCTTGCGCACGCGCACCGTGCCGCCGGGCGTGTTCGTCCCGTCGTAGAACACGAACGGGACCGCGATGTCCGTGTTCTTGACCGCCTCCTGCAGCGCGAGGAACTCCCGGCGCAGCGCCTCGCGCTCGGCGGCCTCGCGCCGCAGTGCCGCCTTGGTCAGCGCGCGGGGCACGACGCCCACGGCAGCGTTGGCCGCGATCTTGGCGGTAGCCTTCTTGCCGTCCCTGCCGCCTGCGTCGTTGTCGGCGCTGGGGTCTGCGCTGTCCTCCCTCGCCTCCTCGCCCGCCTCCTTCTCCTTCTTCGGCTTCGGCTTCACCACCCGCGGCGCGGCCCCGTCGCCGTCCTCCTCCTCAGCCTCCTCTTCCTCGTCGTCCCCGAACGACACGAGCGCCCTCTTCCCGCCGCGGCCCTTCTTCGCCTTCTTCACGGCCCTCTGCTGCTCGCCGCCATCCTTCCCGCTCGGCGTGCCGCTGCGTGACCGTCCCGCGGGCGTCGAGGCGCCAGACGAGCGCAGGGCCTCGCGGGCCTCGCGCTCCTGCTGCTCGAGGACCTCGGCGCGGCGTTTGCGGAAGTCGGAGAGCGCGACGAGGCCGACGGTGTTGGTCGAGAGGCGCTCGGAGGTGGTCAGGTTGGACGGTGCCTTGAAGCGGGACGGTTGCTGGGCGGGTGGGGTGTCGGACATGTTTGTGGTTTTTTTTTTTTTTGGTTTTTCTTTTATTGTGCTGGTGTTGGGGGTGGGAGAGGCCAGATGCGGCAGGCAGCGCAAAAGGTGATAACCTCATCGCCAACGCGATCCAGAAATCTAGAAGCGGGCTGGGGCCGGGGTTGGGGTTACAAATCCTACCCTCCCCTGGCAGAGCCAAGCCAACCCCCCCCCCCAAAACGGATCGCAGTAGTAAATGACGAGTCCTTCACAATAACCCAATATAAGCGGGCTCAGCGAGCAAGCACCCAGGCACTTTAATATATAGTAGATTAGAGAGGACTACTGGGTACAGAGGAGTCAGAGGAGTCGGCGAGGATCTCAAATTATATTAATTATTGGTATTCAAGCTTGCAACCGCGTCTTCACGAACCCGCAGAAGCTGGTGAAGATCGACTCGTCGTGGCCCTCCCGCCAGCGACACTCGACGACAGCCTCCGGCATCTTGACGGTGATAGAGACAGAGAAGCCAAAGACGCAGGCCTCGCTCACTTCCGCCCTGGTCGCCGTCGTTGCTGAGCCGCCCTCCGTCTCCTCACGCTTCCTCTTCCTCCGCCACGCCCTGCTCCACACGTTCTCCCTCGCCCGCCCGTGGCCCCGTAGCAGCTCCCTGTCCCACTCCCACGATATCAGGTCCAGCCCTCCCACCAGCGCGACCAGCGCGTCCGCCCGGGTGCCCACGCCGTCGCCCACCGGGAACCGGGTGATCTCCGCCTCGACGACCGCCGGCAGGAGCTTCCGCCACGACGTCGCCTTCATGCCGCGGCCCGCCTCCTGGGCCGGCCGCATCGGCCCAAAGCTCCACGCCAGGGCCCACCGCCTCGTCTTGTTGCCCTGCAGGAACTCCGTGACCGCGTAGTTGTCGATGCCCCTCTCGCGTAGCCTCGCCACCATCGCCTCCAGGCTGGACACCATCCCGAACATGGCGGTGTACCACTGGACCCGCTCCCGCAGCACCAGGGACTCCTCCAGGATGCGGCCCACGAACGCGACCTCGCCGCCCTCGCAGACCATCTCCACCGGCGCTCCGGTGCACGCCGAGTGCGGCGGCCGCGACTTCTTGGCCGCGGACTTGAGCATCTCGGCCTCCGACTGGTAGAAGGGCGGGTTCGTCATGAGGAAGTCGATGCGGCCCAGGCCGAGCTCATCGAGGGGGACGAGGGGGTCCGCAGGTTTTCGCGGTACGACCCTGATGCGGTCCTGGAGGCCGTTGAGGGCGACATTGTCGCCGGCGTGTCTGAGGTTGTCCGGGTCGATGTCTAGCAGGGCGGGTTAGTAGGTTGGTGCCCTGGCAGGACGGGGCACAAGAAGGGAGGGGGGGCCTCACCGGTGGCGACGAAAGACCATGGCCGCTGTGCGCAGCCCAGGAGGGGATAGATGCAGCTCGCGCCGGTGCCGATGTCGAGGCCACTCAGCTTACCCCCAGGCTCACTATACGAGCTAGAGTCTAGCAGGCTCTTAAGCCACAGGATATAGTTGTGCCTATTTGGGACCTGGGCCACTCGTCAGCCCGGTGGGCGCATCAAACTCGACAGCGATACGGCTCGCGGCCTGGCGGGCGTCACTCACCGGCGGACACAGCCTGTCATCGGGCAGCTCGAGACGCAGACCGAAGTCGACCTGCAGGAGCGTCCTGGTGAGCTGCTTCACAGCTGCCGGATCCGTAAAGTCTAGCTGGTCGTTCGGCTTGAGTCTGCCGTGTCGTCAACGTCGCGGCCCCGCGGACGACGTCGAGGGGGCGAAGCACACTCACATGGCTCGAAAGTCGGCGTCCAGCCGCGCGAGGTGTCGGAAGTCGGGCTCCCTCGCGTACAGGGACCGAAAATAAAAGTCCCCCCTCTTGGTGGATGCCATGGCGGCGCGCCAAGCGAACGAGGTTATTCGAAAGCAGGTGTTCACGATGCAACCTCGGCGCATGCCAGGTGCCTGGACCGGCATCATCTCCGTTGCGAGCCCCGCCTGCAAGCCACTGCCGTCGAATCTGAGTTTAGCGTGTCATTTAAGCTTCTCCAGCGTTTCCTGGCTTTGTTCCCCCCCGTGCTTAGTACTGCATAGCCCCTATAGCCACTATAGCCACTATAGCCACTATAGCCACTATAGCCACTATGCTCACTTATACCATGGTACTAGCAGTACTGGTGCTTGTGACAGTAATCTTTGGATCCATTTTCTCCCAAACCACCCCCTCCCTCAAAAACTCATGAAAGCATACTGGAAAGCAGACGTCACTTCAGCTTTCTTCAACGCATTAAACAGCCCGGGACACGATATTAAACTCGACCTGCTCGTCGAGTGTTCGCGACGATGCCGGGAACCATAACATAAAACAAGGCAGGCCGGCCAGCGCGAGGACAATAAGGTGGATCCCAATTTCGGCCGAAAGACGTCCTTCCAAACCAAGCATATCGGCCCCTGCCATGTGCCTGCGCCATCGCCGCTGTGGGTGTCGACCCTGGCTGCAGGATGGGTAATGTTCATTGTGACGCCTCTCATTGGGCTCGGCCTGTGGCCTCGCAGACGGCATGGCACACTGCTCCTCCCCACGTGGGCCGGGAAATATCCCCTTCTGCTGGCACGGTGCCAGAAGGGGAAACTCGTCAAGACGTGGTAGTTATGCAAGAAAGCTTATATGTGCCTTGGTGACGATGGATAAATTGTCCTTGGCCCGCCTCGTCCATGCCCAGAATCCACGAGGGTTCGGTGTCGTGGTCCCCCATCTCCTCCAAGAAGCCTGAGAAGGAAGGCCAGCCTGTGTCTCGACAGCCTTCATTGGTACGCTTTACACTAAGGTAGCGCTCGCTTATCCACCATGGGTTCCTCACAGTCGACGCCGGCGGCGTCAGACATGTATACGTCGACCGCAGCGTCCGCCGTCTACGCGGCGCAGGCAACGGCCCTCACCCTCCACCCAACCAGCGACGTCCAGGGCCAGACGTTCGACCGCTACGTGCAGATCTTCCTTGAGAACCAGGACTACGACATCGCCGCCGGCGACCCCAACATCCAGTACCTCGCCTCGCTGGGCGTCACGCTTGACAACTACTGGTCCATCACGCACCCCTCCCAGCCCAACTACGTGGCCGCCCTGGGCGCGGACACCAACGGCGTGGTGCTCGACAACTTTGTGCAGATCGATGCCAGCGTCGAGAGCATGATCGACCTGCTCGAGGCGGGCAACGTGAGCTGGAGCATCTACGGGGAGGACATGCCCTTCTCGGGCTTCGAGGCCGACTGGGTGAACCAGGAGACTGGGGCGAACATGTATGTGCGGAAGCACAAGTGAGTAAACCCCCTCCCCTTCCCCCAGCAGACAGCCCCGACCCTCGACGGCCGTGTTGCTGACGCCCGAGCAGCCCCATGATGTCGTACAACTCCGCCACGGGGGACATCGACAGGCTGGCCAAGGCGAAGAACCTCACGATGTTCTACGAGGAGCTGGAGAGCAACACCCTGCCCCAGTGGATGTGGATCACGCCGAACATGAGTAAGTCTGCCAGCCCACGGCGAGGGAACTACAGGAGCGCTGACACGTTTTCCAGCGGACGACGGCCACGACAGCTCCATCACGGTGGCCGGGCAGTGGGCGCGCGACTTCCTCGTGCCCCTTCTGGACAACCCGAACTTCAATATCGACAAGACGCTCATCGTCCTCACCTGGGACGAGTGCGAGAACTACCTGCTTGAGAACAGGGTCCTGGCTGTCCTCCTGGGCAGCGCCGTCCCGGACAGCCTCGTCGGCACGACGAACTCGACCGAGTTCAACCACTACAGCCTCTCCAAGACGGCCGAGGACAACTGGAGCCTGGGGAACCTCGGCAAGAACGATGTAGACGCGACGTCCCTTGCCGTGGTGCTGGAGGGGTGAGCCCGTGGGACGAAGATTGTTGTCAGGCTCGATCCACGAGCCTGGAGTTACTCGTAATGATAATGATGCACATAGCAGTTACGTTCGAGCTCCCATCGAACACGAGAATGCAGATAATAGATTGCAAAGGTCTGGGACGCGTTTCCTGCTCCGCTTGCGGTGACTATGAGAGATGTATTGCTTGTCGCTCTGCGTTCTAATGCATCACCGCCATTCCTACGTCCTGTGACTCGCTAGTGCTCTATTTTGACAGTGCATACAAGACACGCAGTCACGCCACTCTTTGTCTGTTTATGTCACAATAAGAAGGTGCTAGACGATGCGCTATTTATCATCACTCTGTCCTCGGCTCATGAGGGGAGGGGAGGGCGAAGGCTGAGCGAGCATATCACTGCCCCAGAAGCAGCCGGTGCTACTTCACGATCCAACCTTGCCTGCACCTCCAGGTGAGCAACCAAAAATGGCAAAAAGCTCCGTCCAAGAACACCATTTTCTGGTGCCCTTGGAGGCCGAAAACCCCCAGCCCGCTCTGTATCGTCGGGGGGTTTTGCGAATTCTTCTGGTGGCCAGTGTACTGGGGGATGTAGCCAGGGGAACTCCGCCACACATGAGCGTACTGTCCCTGAATCCCCTTTCCACGAAAACTCCCAGGAATTTTTTCTGCCGGGCCTGGGTTTGAACGGGCGACCCTCCGGCTCCGTGGCTCGAGTGAATCTATTTTAGTGTGACACGCTTTGGCCATTCGGCCAACGCGGATTACACTCGAGACGGTACCTGAGCCGACAAAACTCGAACTATAGCTTGCACTCTGGTACGCTCCACCCAAAAGAAATCTCGTTCACTTAGCTTGCATCCATTCTATTGTGAGTAACAACATCTACCATGCGTTTAGGCGCGCTCCTCGTCAAGGCTTCTCGCCTAGTGACCGTCTCCACGCTCACCTTACCATCACACCAATACGCTGATGCTCTATCGAGCTGCTCGGTGATCAGCGCCACGGCCGTATATTTATTCAGACGGTAATTTACAAAACCAGATATACATTTTTGACTAGCTGCTGCGTGCATCTCAGATCCGTTGCTTCGTCATTGATTGGTAGTGACATTGTCGTGATGATCGGACAACGGGCGTAGTAAGTTGCTGCTAAAGCCCCATCACTTGCTATTTTCCAGACAACATATCGTGACTCACGGTTGCCCAGGCGTACAAACCGATCGTGGTGTTTCTAAAAGCTCAAGCTCAAATGTACTTATAAGCTCTCTTTCCCACATCTTCACCGACGTTAGTCCACTTTGAACGCACTGTCAAGTAGCAGCTCCGCCTAGCCAGTGTTGACTTTTATATTGTCGTCCTCCAGGATAGGATCTCTATTCACCTCTCATCACTGAGATAACCATCGTCTGATCGACCTTTCGATACTCCATCGCTCTCCTGCTTCGTTTAGCCAGTCTCCGCTTATCTCCTAATACTCGCAACAACAGAGAATAATATACGGTACGTAAAGCTGTTGAGATAAAAGCCGTCTCTATAATATTCTCATTCTTGGATATATCGGAAGTCCCATCCGTCGCTATTCTCCATAGCTGCCCTGCACTCACTTTCAGCACTAGATGCGTAAATTGCGTCTACTGGTGGCGTCGCTTCACGTCTCAATATGATACAGTTTGACATATATAAGGCTGTCACTGACGACTCCTATCTAGATACACAAGAGAATGCAGGCTCACAAGGTCGTAAGAAATGCTCGAGAGCCTGTCCGGTGGAATCTAGCCATAGACTTGGTGGAAGCCGCCCTTGGCCCCGATGGAGATCCTATCGAGCAGCTCATCACCGTCCATCGGATTCGTAAGGGATAACAACTTTATATCTATCCATGTGAGTGAGCACACGCTGACAGCCGATGATCACAACAGAGGACCTCTGTGTTCTGTTTCCTGCCGTTGCCCACATCAACCCTCTCATGGACTTCTCGAAACAACCCAGCCTTCGACACCTTGGCATGTGGGATGGTGCAAAGGCATACCGCGCTGTAGCTACCTGGATGCTAGCCACCGGCCCCGAGCGTTACAAGTCCTACACGCGGGATGTCAAGAACACGGTCGGCCTGCGAGCTATACAAAAGCTTGAGCAGTGCACCATATCGTGGAACATGCAGTACCTAGGCGCCAGCAACACTTCGGCACTTCCCCGGTCTACGAACACGGTGAACACTCAACACCCTGCCTATATTATGCCCTCAACGAGCCGGAAGCACCCAGTTTCAGCCTCGATCGGCCACTTGGTGCCTGAACGGCCGATTGCCATCGATTACGATGCGGAGACTAAGCGGGCGATGAGGCTGAGCGGGCAGCATTGGCGTGGTATCATTGCCACCTACAACCACTATAGGGGTTATAAGACTGCCTACACCCGCCAGAGGAACGAGGAGCGGTCGGTCCCGATCGACGAGCTGCCCAACGACGACCCGCGCGTCTTGGCTGCCGTTCGAACCTTGTACGCAGCCATCTTGAATATGGACGACCCGATCGAGAATCCTCGGATCAAGGCGCAGGGGAAGTCTAAGAAGCGCAAGAATTCCGGCGGAGATGCCGAGGATGCCGAGGCTGGCCAGGACCAGTTTACCGATTGCGTCGCGGTTGCTCGCACCAAGCAGCTCAAGTCTTTGGAGATCGAGCTGCTGTGCTGGGAGATCGTGGTAAGCCTTGTTGGGTTTGAGGTGAACTCTCAAAAGTGTACTGAGCATCAGTAGGAGGAGGTCTGGTACGGACAGCAGGGCCAGCACTCTATACCGCCGTGGTATGACCAGCCCGGTCCAGGCAAATCAGCGAAGCAACCCGCCAAGTATGACACCTTCGAGCAGAGGATCGAGAGGTGTGAGGAGGCGCTTAAGGCAAGGCACTAATAGGAATTGGCATGGACTCATACTGATAGTACTAACATTTGCGGTGTATAGTCATCGAAGAACATCGTCAAGATGATGCTAAACATCAGCTTTGCTAAACGCTTGGCCTTCAACCCAGATGCAGAGATCAAGGTGAGCTCGCTTCCACAGAAAAGCACCTTAGCGCCGGACTAAATGATCGCTCTCGCTGACAATCTCATAGAGGAAGATCGATAACAAGAAGGTGAATTCCAGGCGGGACGAGGACAACAAAGCCGGCAAGTACGCTCGGGCGGCCGGCCTCGTGCTTGTTGACAAGAACGATCGCAGCATCAAGTCGGCAGCTGGGGAGCAGGTCGCGGGTGCTCACCCCCTCACGACGAGGATGTCAAGGGCCGAAACCTCGAGCGAGGGCGCAGAGAGAGACACGGACTTTCTACAGACCAATGCGGCGGACGTGTCCTTGGCCACGCAGGTACCAGCCTTCCAGGCATGGCTAACAGGTCAGCTCGAGGCCTTAGAAGTGCAGAACGGCACTGTGAAGAGGCAAGTGGCCTTTGTGAAGGCAGACACGGCGAACAATAGATTCGCCATGTCTCCCAGCCAGCCATGGCCCGTAACGCAACCACCACATCACGTCGCGTCTATAGAAGCGCCGACGGGCGAGCAATTGAACCCACCCTGGTTTAATTGAGCATCTATGCCACGAGGCCGTCCTTGTGGAAATTCAGAAGCTTAGCTCTCACAAGTGAACGCGACTCTTGGTATATACAGAAGATAATTATTGATCTTGAAAATCGGTATCGGGTCTTATAGTAGACTTCATAGTCTGGCCGTCTTACTTTGGATTACGCTAAGGCCCTTTATTTTCATTGGCATCCACCTGCCGTATGGCGAGCCACATCCTCAGATGCCCTTGATCGGAACAGTTTTGTCTATCTTTGGTAGTATGCGGATTATGTCTCATAAGAAGCTTCTAATTGCAACGCGTTCTTCACTAGCATATATGCCTTGTAGCTCACCCTGACCGTGGCTTGTCGCACGCGTTCGCCTCAACATCCCTCATTGAAGAAAACCTGCGACTGTGGCCTCGCACCAATTGTAAACCTCACTAGCCCTTCCCGAACCTCCCTCTTCCACCGGGCGCAGCGCCAGGACAAGATCTTCTCTCTGTCCAGGATGCCATCTTCCATCGCACATCGCGTAGCGCCCTGCAGCGGCATCCTCAAGAGTGACCTCTGTGGAGAGACCCATCCAAAGCCATGTGTCCGCCCCGTGGGGTGACGGGTTCCGGAGCACAGGCCTGACCAGGAAATAAAGAGCAGCCGGGACATGGGTCCACAAGCCCGTGGCGTAGTTGCCCGGGTTTCCAGCAAGGTGCACGATACCACCGCTGGCGGGTTGACGACGCGCAAACTCGGACGCGAGGAAGTAGCAGGACGCCTTGGTCGCGCTGTATATCTCAGTCGCGCTCATGTTGATCTTCTCAACGGACTCCGAATTGTCCAGAAGCTCCTTGGGCACGCCGTTCTTGGGGCTCCCTGTCTCGACGAGGAGAGATCCTGGCCACGTTACGCGTACGCTTCCCGGGGGAGCATCCTTGGCAGTACGTGAAAGAATCGTCGAGAGACGCTGTACCAGTATGAAAGGCCCCAGTACTTTAGTCGTGAGGTGATACTCATACCCCTGGCGTCCTCGTGGGGCGTTCTTCCGGGCTCCAGCTGCTGCATTGTTGAATCTACAACCGAATCAGCAATCCTTCTTCTAGAGGTCATTCGATATTCTGCATAGAAAGGGCAGCATCGAGGCCTGACAAGCCTGGAAATGAAATCCTCGTGATTCTCACAACGGAATGAATGCCAGAAGTCTGGCAAAGGAACCTGAACTTACAGCACATCCAAACGTCCATTGGCACCCTCCCGGTGGAGAAACTCATCGGCAGCTGCTTTGACGGACTCGAAATCCATCAAGTCCATAAAGATAAATTCCAGAGAACCCCTCTGTTTCCCAGTGTCTCTGCCGTCATAGTGTGCCTTGATGTTCGAGATGGCAGCCTCAGTACGCTCCTTTGAACGAGTAAGAATGTAAACCTTGCCGCCAGCACCGTAGAGCTGACGACAAAGCTCATATCCCAGGCCGGCCGATCCGCCCGTCACGATGAAGACTTTTCCGGCCTGATTTGGCAAGTTGGCCTCTGTGAGTGGCCCTCTTGGCGGGAAATATTGCGCCCAAATGGTTGAGAAGGGTACTGACATATTGACCTAAGCTGAGAAAGCGAGGGTGAAGATGCTAAGGAGGATCGCGTTGCGCCTGTTTGTTAATAGGCGGGCTTGAGCCCTCCCTGATTCCGCCCCCTGTTGGTTCCGTCGGTCGTCCACTCTTGAGCCTCGGATTTTCTTGGTGCGGTTGGACTCCACAAAGACTATTCGAAGGATTCGAAGGTGTCGGTTGGACGGGGCTATGCAGGGTGATGGGCCCCCGATACTACATCGAAGTAGTGCAACGGAACCAGTTTAAGTGGAACCAAGATTCAACCCTCGACTTCAAACTTGGCGGCGAGGTTGAATATTAATCCCTGAGACCCGTGTTTTATTCAGTCCTAAACCATTTTCAAAGGTCTTGTCGGACAAGAGGCCCTGCTCTCCTATTACGACGGGCGCAGGGTTCCGGAATATGCCTGTCCCTCGCAAGATTTTCACTTTTTTGCTAGAGTCGATGGATAGTATCTCTGCCGAGGCTACTAGGAGATATTTCACTTCTCTCAGTCTGAAGTCCCGAGATACCACTGGCGATTGCTGATGGCTCTGCCACCAGATGCTCTTTGTCGTCTGCGAACATCTTCTTTGCTCGAAGTTGTTTACTAAAAGCGATTGCCACGAAAATTGCTATGACCACTGCCGAGATGCCAACTACAAACATGATTGTCACCCTCTACGACAAATAATAATCATGGGCTCAAACTCTTGTAAGCACTCACTCATTATAATAGGTTGCCCCCATAGACTCATCCATTTTTGGCCTGTGGACGAATTGTTCATGCCGAAAAATGATGTAAAGAAAGCCAATGGCGTCTGTAGTTCCAATGGATATCAGAGTCCTTTCTCGGCGCGGTCGGCTTTGAGCTTACAAAAATGATGGTCATGATCGTAAATGCCCCAAGCGACTTCCCCTGTTCATAGCTCTGCTTGCTTAGTCTAACGCTATAATCTGATCTTTCAAGTGCTGCCTTGGCCTCTACTATGCTGGGTTGCTGCTGCTTGAGAGATAGTAGGCCTTGTAATTGTCAAGATGTTAAACTCCGCATTGTTAGAGCTCAAGTCACAAGGGCCTATGTACACTTACTTCATTGCAAGTTCTTTCAGCAGCACTTGCGAGTTTCTCAATCTCGGCCTTCCTCTTCTCAATCTGTTCCCATCATTTCTTCTATGAACATGAGATCCATGGACAAATCTAAGGTTGGTTCTATTTTGCTGGATGTTGATGAATGACTTTTGCATTCCTGCCCTTGACTGCGCTGCTTGTTCAAATGCTGTAAAGATTTACGGAAATCCTCCACGGCCCCTAGCTGCTGCGAATAGATTCGTATCATCATTCGCAGTTCTTCATCTATGTCCTGTGCCTCGCGAAGCAGCGTTCCCTCAGGATTGATGTTGAGATATTATGGGTTGGGTCGCTTCCCTTGTTCTCCAAACTTGGCCTCCGTCCAGAACGCTTCAGACGCGACAGTCGTGCGTTCATTCTGTAGCGGTCAGTCTGCGGAGACGAACAACTGGAAGACCCTCAAGGTTCTTACCACTTTGTGAACTGTATGGCTAGTGGCAAGTATTACGAATTGATGAGGCAGCAAGTTCCGATAGCAGGGGCCTGAAGGCGAGTGGGGTGTTCCAAATACCCTGAAAAACGCGGCTCAAACCAGTTCTTCCTTCGGGATCTCATTGGCTCAGGGAGAGCGAATCAAGCGCCGACAGATCTCATGCACATCGATAGGGTGTACGAGGAAGCATGCGGCCCCTAACCAGTGTGCCAGTGAGACATTCTGGTCATATCGTATGACAGCCGAAAATCTTGTCCGTCCAATCTAGACAGATACCAGGCCACCTCTTATTTGTTCAGGCAAACAAGTCGAGCGTAACTTTCCAACGGTGGGCGGAGTTACTCCGTAAACCAAACCTTTGGGATTGGTCAGCCTGATTTGCCGAGCTTAGTTTCATAGATACAGTAACGCGACACACCCTATTACTGTCCCTTTTGTAATATTGTGTGTCTAGCTGGTGCTCCAAATGGCTCTTACGAGGGTGTGCAAGTAAACCACTCGGCAATTAGACCGAAAAGATCCAGCCTCGCGCTCCAATTGTTTATGAAGCTTGCGCATACGTCTGCCACGCTACCCAATGCCAGCAGGCCTCACAATAGCCCGCTCGCCTCCGTAGTCTGCACTTGAGCGTATTTAAAGGCACACGATCCCCTCCATATCTACTTAGCTCTAAACCTAGCCCTTTTCAAATTCATTCATCAGTTCATCTTTATCTTCTAGGCACCACTCACGCAACTTAACATATTTCAACACTCCATACGACGTCTAGACTAAGATTAGAGAAGTATTTCCAATGGCAAGAAACGAGTTAAGTCTTACCCAATCCGGCACCTTACGCGGCGCCATTAGTGTAGCGATAATGGTCTAATGTTATATGGCGCAGTTTTTCTGGGGTTTCCCCAGTTTTTGCCAACTGCGCCGTGTCTGCGAACCCCGGTGTCTTCATCCAAATCTACAAGACGGAAGATCACTACAAGGCTCACATTAAGGCCTGAACACAGATCTTTCATTCCTTTTGGGATTAACTTCTGTGTAAAGGCGGGTATGGCTCTTCTAAAAGAGGTTCTGGAACAATACGGTAGGGGTTTTGGTGGGCTTTACGACGTGCCTATGTGTGTACTTGGATGCTTATTTCAGCTATGTACGACGAAGTAACCTGAAGGATCTACGAATTTTTTGGACGACGATTAGGCCTATCACGTACCGTTGCTATCGATATCTACCTTCGTGCGAACCCGTCCTCTGCCCAAGTGATAGTCCCATCAGCGTGCTGGTGGAAGTACCTGCGTCGCCTGGCATCCCACTCCCAATAACCTGCTGTAGTTTTGGCCTTTCCACGTGACGAAGATTTGTGCTTCTTGGCCGTGGTGTTTGCGGGATTCTCTGAGGACAGTGGGCGGGAACTTGAGAGGCGAGTTGACCTCCGACGCTCCTCGGACGATCGTGGAGGCGTCGGCGCGTAGGATGGTTTGCCGATGATTTCGTAGCCAGACTCATCGTCGGTGCCATGTGCCAGAGCCCTTCCGCTTGCGCGCTTGTGCCGCGTGGATTTGGCTGACGGAGGCGGCTCTTCAGTCTCGCCGTCATAGTCGGGATAAGACTTGCTCTCCTATACAGGCAAAGGCTCTTCAGAAATGTCATCGAGATCAGGCAGAGTTCCTTCGGCGATGGGATGGAGACCACTGCGATGCTGTTTGCACTGCGCCTTTAGCTGGTCCCTTAGAGCGGTCGACTGGTCTCTCGCGTGGTCTTGTTCATTCCTGAGGCCTTTCCGGCCCTCTTTGAACGCTGTGTAAGAGTCCATGAGGTTTGTCGATTTGATGGGATATTGGTGGTATTCAAGCGTGCCGTCTTCCGATTTAGCAGCATAGTGTGAATATATGTTGAGAGTAGTGCCGTCGGTGGTAAAGGTGGTGACTTCTGCGTGGCCCGGGGGATCAGGTTTCTCGAGGTAGGAAAGGGCCTTGTTCCTTGCAAAGACAAGGACCGCACCGTCATAGGTGCTCTGCAGTCTTGCTTCTTCCATATCCTTCCCGGCCCCCTTCCACTCCCCTGGTGCCCGGCCAATTGTGGCAGTGTTACGGAACGAGGGTTATGCTTGTAAAGAACAGCTCTATCAACATGCTTATACAGACTGTTGTTGAAGCCAACGTCTTTCGGTAAGCCATTAAATGTCTGGTTGAATGCCCTTTTATAAAGTTCTATAGGATACTCCTTCAGTAGCTTCCCGCTCACTTCAACGACCATGGTCGCTTCGTTGACAGCTCCTCCAACAGTGTCGACATACATTGACTCGGGAGGCAAGGCAGTTTCACGGGATTCGGCATATCGTTTGCGGATATCCTCGAGGTTCGTAGGAGTCTTGGATTGGGCGGGCTGGAGGATACCATTCTCGTAGGCCTGGATGGCAAAACTGGACGTCGTTGTCGAGGCGGTCTTGGTTGACGACCCATCCGTGGACTCCGGAGGAGCTTTATCCTTCTTCCTCCCCATCTTGTTGAACAGAGCTAGATTCTCCCGTGCCAGCCGCACTCGTTTTAGCTTGTTGCCGTCACTGTCGCTGCCGAGCTGCCGTTTCCGCGGAACTGGAGAGACTTCCGCACCCGCCTCGGTCTGCGGTTCGCGAGAGAGTGCCGACGACGCGACGAGGATAGCACCTCCACTATCCGTAGAGTGCTGCCGGCTCTAAAGCCTGGCACTACGTCTCAAAGGCCCTGTACCCGACACATCAATATGATCCGCCTTGCGGATACTGTAAGATGCCTACCTGTTGGTATGTTCGTCCGCGTCAACCGCACTCTCTTCGCAGGCAATGGTTGGTTCGCAGATGCTACGTCGAGTCGTCGTTTCTGGACTGCAAGGACGTTGCGTCTCGTGCGAGGTCTCCACTTGCTGGAGACGGTGTTCCGTGGATCGGTGGAGGCTCTGTACATAGCAAGTTAATATGTCTTCCTAATGCCTGCAACGTCTATGCTTGAGGCTCTGCAAGTGTAAATGATTCTAGCGCAGCTTCATTATTGGACGACTTGTGAGTCATCTGCTACATATTTAAGGCCTAATTATGAAAAAGAGCACGGATGTTAAATCAGGCCAGGAAAATCCCTGTTCCCTACGACAGCATATAATTACGAGAAGTAATATTGCTAAGTTGGATTAGCCACTAGGATAGAACAAGTCGTCAAAATGTATGCAAATCTGTCTAGTATTCAGCATCTGTCGATTGGCGAATTGCGACGCGGATCAAACGACAATGCACGGCGTGCTTTGATGATGTAGACCCCTATCCGGCATCCGAGTATTTTGTTGATTTTATCACGTCATTACAGGCTCCGGTAGTCCGGGCGTGAGTCGTAAAGCGAATCAAGGCATTACGTTACTGCTTTGTGCACGACAAGTGGTGCATTTCGCAGCTCATGTGTTCCTTGTCAAGACCATTTCGGCCTCCTTATGAAACACTCTGAATCCAAGGGCCTCCGCATCCCCGATGAAGCTCATACACTGTCTCAGCCGGACTTGGTACAAGGTGTTTCGCCGTCTCTCGGACCGCAGTAGCTCACACACCCGCTTATCGGTCCCTACCGGGTCCCACACGTACGAGACTAACCGCAGCCGCTCCAGCGAGTAGGGTAGGCACTCGTCGAGATCCGGACCCTCTCTGAAGAAGCTCTCCCAGTTGCTGCACAGGAGGCTCTGCTCCACAACCAGCGTCTTGAGCCGCTTGAGCTCGCGCAGCGATCCGAGCGCCCGCTCAGGTCTTCTGTCAACCATGGAGCCCAAAAAGCACAAGCACAGCTCCTCGAGCCCCCGCCCCTTCTGGCGAAGAGCCTGGCCGAGCTCACCGACGACGATTTCTTGATGAGGTTCAACATTGAGGCGGAGGGTCCTGAGGGCGGGGATGCTGGGTAGAAACTCCACTATTGACGGTAACGTCACCCTGTTTAAGTGTAGCTCGACGACGTGGAGATTGAGAGGCTTTTTCCAATTCGCTTCAAAGTCCAAAAAAAGTTCCGAGGCGCAAACCGTCTCGACGCTCGGTGGCAGCAGGGCTAGGAAAGGGCCGGGCCAATGCATGTGTGCTCTAATAAATTCAGGCCTCTTCCGGCAGACCTCGCGCAATCGGGTCTGTATCGTCGAGGCTGCCTCGCCGCTTACATCAGTGGAATTACAGACCTCTTTGAAGAAGAATTCGAGGGCGGGCTGGCACACAGGATGATGTATGACTGTGTTAACGTTGGGCAGTAGCATCAGGAACAGGACCGTTTCAACCTTAAAACCCCTTCTGTCCCGGTCATGGGTGGCATATTGAACTTCTTCGGTTCTGATGTGCTCCAATAGTCTCCTCTTCAAGGTTTCTGTCACAGCGAAACGGAGACAGGCAGCGTCTAGAGCGTCCCTGAGTACGTAGGCGGGTATAGTACCATGGACTGGTGATACATCAATAATTTTGACTAAGGAAGCGAGATTGGCATTCTTAGCGAAGAGAAGAAGGAGGTTTGCCGAAGCATTTGAGATCGTGCGATAGAGAATTGGTAGTGCAACCATCCTCAGATACTTGCTTGTGCGAGAGACGTGCGACAATGAGCGCTGGAGCGCGGAAGTCTCACTTGTGGAAGTCACACTCTGGAGCATGGAATCCTCACTCAGGTAGGGGGGGAATGGATGCCACGACGTCCACGAGCTCAATTGGCTAATTTCAGGCTTCAAGAAGGATAGGACGAGCTCCAGGAGCTCTACTGGTATCGCGTCGAGAGACATGTTCAAAGGTGATGGTCACATGAACACCCCAGTTACTGGGAGTTGGTGTGAGGGTGGTGTGAGGGTGGTGTCGGCTAGATAAACGAGAGGGGCATTGGAGGTTTTTATATGCGTAGCCTGGGATCGCTGTCTGGCAGGTGACTATAAGGACGTCTAAGGGCCCCTTCATGTCGGAGCCCTGCAGCATTGCCTGGAATCTGATCAGAAGGCTATGAGCTCAAGGCTGGAACGCTTTATTCCACCTAGGTAGTTCGAGAAAAATGCGTTTGTTCTTCTTCCATTGCGGAACCCCATTGTCCTGTTGCGTAAGCGCTCGTTGTCGACTGTAAGACCGTACGGACGTTCCAGTCGTGCTAGAGGTAGACCGTCTAGTGACATTCTCTTTATTCCTCTTTTCTAGTGTGTTATACGCCTCGTCGCTTTACGACAATCAGTCTGGCCGTTCTGCAGCATGGGAGACCAGGCGTCCCGCACGTCCTCATTTCTTTTTGCCTCGATAGCCCACCACTTTCCCCTTGGTGGGGGTCTCGATGCCTGTTTGAATATTCTAAAACATATGAGGTTTCGAAATGCTTTAATTTAAGAAAGAATCGTTTGAGTCTCATCAGCTGGTACTATTGTAAAAATATTCATGATTGAAATGTTCATTTTGCTTTGGCTGTGCTTTTATTTGAGACTTTTTATTTCTACCGATATTGCATTCAGCATTAGATCAGTGAGCCCATCGGATTTGCTTCATCTTAACGAGGTAATACGTGAATAATAATAGTATGTACACTGATGGATGTAGCGTCTGGAAGATGTTCTTCAAGGTGTAAATGCATGCGGGCGCCCGCCGCGATCTGTCTTTAATAGGGTTCGGAGATGTCGATGCCACAGACGATGAAATGTACTCGGTCGGCTTGAAGAATGTATCATGATTCATATAATAATGCTGATCTTCTGCGGACCAACAATTCCTCAGGCAGGAATACAAATTCAAAGCTTTTCCTTAGTCCGCCGACAGTCCCCGCGCCATGACCGTACGCCCTAACGGACCCCATCCTGTGTGTAGAGGTGTCGACTTCCTTGCCTGCGTCGCCTTCCAGCGCCCCTGCCGTGTCCGGTGGTGTCACGTTCCTCATCCCCTACGGTCGTGACTATGGCGTTCACGCGGACCGCATCCCTTTCGGGTAGTGATGCGCGGGGCGAGACCCTCATCTGTATCTCATCCTCGGGCGGATCCCTCGAGTCCTCGTTGACGGGCTACATGCACCTGGGGTGCGTGTCTCGCTCCAGGCACAGGCCGCGGGCCCGGTGAGTCCCGCCCTTAATACCGCTGACGACCCCCACGGCCCCTACCGAAGCCACCGCGGTTACCGCCGCCCATGTTGCCCTGATCGTAGCCGAAACCCTGGCCCTGATTGCCCCCAAAGCCGCCACCAAAGTTCTGACCCTGGCCGCCGGGCCCCTGGCCACCAGGGGCGCCGCCGTTCTGCATGCCCGCGAACATGGCACTCATTGCCGAGGGGTCCATCTGGCTGGGGTCCATCCCGCCGGCAGCCATCATCTGCTGCATCATCTGCTGCATCTCCGGCGTCATGCCGTCCATGCCGGGCATGCTAGCCCCGGCCGCACCGCCGCCGGCACCGCCAGCGCCGGCGCCAGGCATGCCCGGCATGCCCGGCATGGCGGGCATGCCGCCCATCATCATCATGGAGGCCATATCCTCAAACATCTTCTTGCTGTTGTTGGCGATGGCATCGGAGTTGTATTCGCCGCGCAGCTGCTCCTGCTTGTTGGCATACAGCGCCCAGGTGAACTCGTCGAAGCCGTAGTTGAAGTAGTCGCTCAGGTCGGTGCCGGGCTTCCGCCAGGGCTTGTCGTTGTCCGGCAGGTCCTCGTCGATGTTGACCTGTGTGATGGGCTTGCCAGTGGCCTTGTGGGTGGGTATGGCGTTGATGTCGAGCGTGGAGGTCCTGATGGCGGGGAGCTCCGCCCCGCCGGCCTGCTTCGCGTCTTCGGGTTTTGAGGGCGCCGCCTTGGTGGCAGTGTTGTTTGATATTGACCGTTGGGGGATGTCTTTGATGTTGCTGTAGCGGGATTGCCTGGGGCCTCTGTCAGCGGGCGCGACGGCGGGGGTGCTCGGCAGGGGCACCGGGGGACTCACGATGGCGGCGCAGCTGAAGTGCCGTCCTTCCTCTCGGTGATGATGACCATGCTCTGGGAGACGGCGTCAGCCTGCGCACAGCTTCAAGTTGGGGGGGGGTGGGTGGCGCTGTCCGCTCCTCACATCGTCGGAAGAGTCATCCTCGTCCATAGCGCCGCCCTCGTCTTCCTCTTCGCCTTCCTCGAGGTCCTCGTCTGCGTCGGGCTTCGCGTCGGCGGGCTTCGCGTCGGCGGCAGCAGGCGCGCCATCCTGGGGGGCTTCTGCAGCAGCAGGGGCCACGGTCTCCTCGGGCGCGTAGAAGTCGTCGTCGTTGTCATCGATATCCATGTTGGCGGCTGGTCCGTGTTGGCAGGGAGGGGATCAAAGCCCAGCCTTACTGCTGGGACTCGAGGGCTGAGGTTGACAATGGGAAGGGCAGCTGCCCCACCAGCCTCTGGTACTTCTACCGAGGGAAGTACCATGGTACCCGTACCCAGTAATACCCAGTAGAGCTGGGCGCCGCGGCAGGCGGGAACAGGCGCAGGGGTCCGCGAGCAGCTCCACCCCAGCGTGGCGGGACAGGGACGGCGGCAGGCTGGCTGGTACTCGGTACTTAGGGACCCTTGCGCCTGGGGGGGGAGGGGGCGGAGCTGCAGCAGCCTGCCACAGCACTGCGAGGCCAGCGCGGCCAGGTACGGAAATCGGTCGACGCGACAACACGTTGGGACCAGCGCCGTCTCTGCGCCTGACTCTCTCTCGCCTCGCCGCCTAGAGACACAGACAGACGCGGCCGCCTCTCGAGCGCCGCACACCAGGACCTGGCCAGGATGGCATTCGCGCGATCGGCAAGTGGACCAGCTGGTCTGAGCATCAACACGGGTGCCGCCAACACATTGTGGGTACCCTCTCGTGCCTCTGTGCCGGTCGCCTTTTTTTTCCCTTTTCCCACCCCTCTGCCCCGTCCCTAGTGCCTGGCCCTGTTCCCGCTCTGAGACAAAGCACGGGGTGCGCGCCTTGGACGCCGTCGCGTCGGAATTTTGCTGACCTTGTCCCTCCTCCTGCGCCTCTCCAGCGGCAGCAACAGCTCGAGCCAGCAGCCGACCAGCCTCTTTGGCAACACCGCGACCACCTCCCAGCCTGCACAGACGGCCTCTCTCTTCGGCACCTCGACGAACACAACCCAGCAGCAGCAGCAGCAGCCCCAGCAGCAGCCCCAGCAGCAGCAGCAGCAACAGGCGGGCGGCGGAGGCCTGTTTGGATCCAGCATGGCGACAGCAAAACCTGGCGGCCTGTTTGGCAGCTCCACGGCGGCGCCAGGCGGTGGAGGTGGGCTCTTCGGTTCTACGGCGAATGCTGCCCAACAGCCGGCGCAGACTGGCACGTCGCTGTTCGGGTCGACGACGGCGCAGCAGCCCGCCGCAGGAACTATGGGGGGTGGGCTCTTCGGCCAGCAGAAGCCCGCGGGCTCGCTGTTTGGCGGCGCGACCACCGCCAATACAGGAACGACGGGCGCGGCCGGGACGACCGGCGGCCTGTTTGGTCAGCAGCAGCCAGCAGCCCCGGCGGGCGGCGGCCTGTTCGGCCAGAGCGCTGCTGCGCCCACCCAGAGCCTGTTGTACGTCTACGCCCTCACCCCCGTGCTGTCGTGGCCGGCGTGGCCGTCCTGGATACGTACTGACAGAAACCCCGCAGCTCCTCTCTCAACCAGCCGCCCCCCGTCCAACAGCAACCTGCCGTGCCGGCCCTGGGCTCGACCATGGGCCCGCAGGTCGTCCCCGGCGTGCGCATCGACCTCTCGAACCTCCGGAACACCACCCGCTTCAACGACCTCCAGGAGGACCTGCAGAGGGAGATCGCCACGATGGACAGCTTCATCCAGAACTGCATGGCCCAGAAGGACCAGGTGGATGCCTTCATCCCGCAGCACCAGAACCAGCTCGAGTCGATACCGGACGACGTGCGGTTCGTGTCCCGCAAGTACGCCGCCGTCGACTCGGCGCTCGGCGCGGACCTGCAGGCCATCAAGCAGATGCGCGACCAGGTCAAGGCGGACGCGGAGGAGGCTAAGCTGAGCTTCGCGGCCATCTCCAACCTCCTCCTGCCGAGCCAGTACCACGTGTCGCCGGGCTTCTTCGGCACGTCCGCCCGGACGCCGCCGCAGCAGCAGGGCGGCGGGTCCGGCGGCGCCAGCGCGAGCGCCGATGGGCCGCAGGCGACGTCGGAGGACCTAGTCGGCTACTTCTCGCGGGCGACGGACGAGATGGACGAGCAGATCAAGAAGCTGCAGAGGACGGTCAGGGAGATCGACGCGCACCTCGGCGGCGTCGAGCAGAACATCACGGACCAGGCCTCGCGGCTGCAGGCGGGCGGCGGCACGCTGGGCGGCGGGGCCCAGGACGACCGGGTCGTGGAGCTGTACCACGTGCTGCGGGACTTCGAGGAGGGCATCGTGCAGGTCGCGACGGTCGTGGGCGCTGCCAGGGAGGGTGTCACGGAGCTGCAGATGAACGACTTTAGGGGGAGGGGCCTGATCGGCTCATAGCGGACGGGCAGAAAAAGAGCACGCACGCGCTACGGTGGCCTCACGAGCATGATGGCAGAAGTAGGCCAGGGAGAAGAAGGGCACTTCATCACGGGCGGACAGCTCAAGCTCAGGAAATGGAATTGCAGTAGCGAGAGGGCATAGAGGCGTATACCCAGGGTATCAGTAGCAACGAAGTAATGGAAAGGAGACACCCCAACAGCAGCGGGGAAAGCAAGAAAGACCCCGGTCCCCGCGCCTAGTACATGCCAGCGTCGTCCCCATCGTCGCCCATATCGTCGTCGTCGCCATTGTCAAAGTAGCCCTCGGCGTCGTAGTCGCCGCCGTCCTCGTCGTCGTACTCCTCGTCCATCTCCTGCTCGTAGCCCTCCTCGTCGTCCAGGTCGAAGTCCATCTCGTCCTCGGCGCCGTCCTCACCCAGCTGCTCGAGGGCCTCGAGGACCTTCTGGTGGCTGTCCTTGTCCTCGCCCTCGCCGGCGCCGGCGTCGGGCATGTTGAAGATCTCCTCGGCGGTGCGCAGGGCCGTAACCTTGGACAGGGTCATGAGCTTCTTGCGCCGCCGCCGGGCGGCGGGGCCGTCCTCGTCCTCGATGGTGGCGTGCAGCTCCGCGGGGAACAGCGCCCGGGTGAAGGGCCGCTCGCCGAAGTCGGGCAGCGCGCGCTCGGGCCGCCGCATGCGCGACGACGGCATCTCGACCGCGGTGAAGGGGTCGAGCGTCGCCCTGTTCTTGAGCCCGTAGCGCTGGTTGATCTGCTGCTGCCCGTAGGCGCGGGGCGTGCTGGCCCCGGACGGCGGCTTGTAGGAGCGCGCGGCGGTGTAGAGGGGCCCGTCGTGGACCTGCTCGCGGAAGAGGAGGAACGAGCGGACCTGTGACCTCTCCCTGTCGTCCAGGGGGCTCGGGATCGGGACGTTGTAGGGCTGCGCGCACGAGGGTCAGGAGATGGATGCTGGTGGTGGTGGTGGTGGTGGTGGTGAGAAGCTGGGCTGTCATCACAGGAGACTTACCGGGAATGCCTCAGCCGGGCGGCCGTCGACTTTGAGGTTGGGGTCTTCGGTCCACGGGAGCTGCTGCCGTCCTCCTCTGCCGCCACCGCGGCCCCCTCTGCCTCCGCCTCGAGACATTGTGGCTTGGCTTGGTGTATGTGTGGTGTGGTGTGGTGGTGATGGAGGGGGGAGGATGTCAAGGGCGGGACTCGATGGATGTCGATTCACGGCAGAGCTGCCACATCGGCGCAGGCTGGAAATTTTGGCGGGGTGTGAAGCTACTATGGTACATTGTACTGCGTCTGCTTATCGATAACGCCGACAGGGATCACGCCCCCACCACCTCGCACCCCTGCTGGCATGTGGGGCTGTCGCTCGCAGGGCCTCGCAGGGCCTCGCAGCCTCGCCTCCTTCTCACGCGGCACTGTGCATAATAAGTATTGGTCATCCAAGGGAGCCTGCATGGACTCGAATACACCTGACCAGACCAGAACCCTGGCGATGCAGACGACAGGCAGGTCTGCACACAACATAGTCCAGCAGGCTTCCCCCGCCATACCTCTCACGCTTGTACCTGCTAGGACCTGACGGGGCACTCACGCGCGAGCTACACCACGTCCACGATACTTAAGATACCCGACCAACAGCTTCGCGAGAACACCTCAGCCAGCACCCGCCGCCGCCCAGCGCCCAGCATGGCAGACCCAGAGCCAGCCCAGCGCCCAGCCACGCTCGCAGCCCAGCTCGACGAGCTCGACGCCCACATCTCAGAGCTCGCGGCGGCCGACGACCCCTCCCAGCACTTCAAGGCCGACCTGTTCGACCGCATCAACTACCAGCTCGGCCCCGTCGCATACCCGGACCTCACGGCGCGCTTCCTCCCGCGGCTGGGCCTCGTCCTCAAGAAGGTGGCCGCCGCCGGCGCCGAGCCCTCCGCCGACTGGAGGGGCTACCCGCCGCCCCTCATCACCCTCACCATCAAGCTCCTCCGCCCGCTGCCCTTCGTCGCCGCCCTCGAGCTGTGCCAGGCCTCGTACCTCATCACCGCCCTGCAGTCGCCCGAGGAGTACATCAACGCCCTCGCCCTCGCCATCCTCGAGAAGGCCGCCGCCTCGCCCTCCGACGCCTCCATCCTCGCCGCCGCCCCGGGCCTGCTCGAGGCCTTCCTCGAGCGCTGGCTCGTCTCCCCCTCCGTCGAGGTCGGCCAGCGCGGCGTGCTGGTCCTCGGCGACCTGCTGGACGTCGACTGCCCCCGCCCGCAGCCCGCCTTCACCCCCGAGCAGCGGGACTGCCTCGACGTGCGGCTCGTGCCCCGCCCCGCCCGCGGCCACGGCGCCGTCTGGCGCCGTCTGTTCGGCGCCGACGGCGGCCTGTGCTGGGCCCTCCTGCGGCGGCTCGACGATGACCTCCTGCCCGCCCCGCCGTCCGCCGCGGCGGCGGACCCGGCCGTCCTCGCGCGCCGCAGCTGCGCCCAGGACCGCCTCCTCCGCCTCCTCCCGCGGCTGGCCGTGCTGGACTTCGGGGCCCTGGCGCGCTGCGCCGCGCCCCTCGACGGGCCCGCCGGCCCGCCCGTCTCGCTGCTCGACTTCGCCACGCTGCGCATGGTCGACCGCGCCGGCGACGAGCTGATGCGCCTGACCTGGACCGACTACGTCATGAAGCTGGTCGGCGCGATGCGCGTCGCCGACACGGAGCGGCTGAGCGTGGAGACGCTGCGCCGGCTGGTGCGGGAGGCCGACGACGAGGCCCTGCGGGACGCCCTGTGGGGGATGCCGGACAACCTGGTCTGGACGCCAATGGGCGAGGCGGATGCGATGAGGGCCTGGCTGCGGGATGTCGTGCCTAGGCCTGCCATGAGGATTACGGGCGTGCAGAGGTGAGGCGAGAGAGCATCCTGGCGGACGGGACATGTAGTGGTTCATACCCCAACACTGGTCGGACTGAGCAGATCAGACGATAGACGAGCCATGACCAAAATGAAAACCACATCGAAAGAAGCTTTTGGTATTGACACGGCTGACCCCGTGGGACATCTCAAAATAGTTTACACAAACCTGCAACGTACAATCCGCGCCGTGGATGTCATATCAAGTATCATACAAGAATACTAATATATATGGTTCTAGGGCATCCCAAAACGCCCTCCCATCATTACAGTTCCTGCTCTTCCTTCTCAAAGCAGCGCCGTTTCGCTCCGCCTTTTTCATCTCAGAGGCATCCTCGTTGAAGCATCAACCGCAGCCTGGTCCACCATGACCGAGGACTCGCTCCTCGCCACACTGGCCACGCTGCCCCGCCTCAGGCTCTCCTCGTTCTGCCCACTGTTGGCTGTCATTCCCTGGATGCCCAGCTCGACCTCGCCCACCCTTCTCAGCACGCCGAGTATCGCCCCCCTCAGCTCGCCCGTCATCTCCTTGCTGCCGAGCAGCTCAACGACCAGCCCATAGAAACCCTGCACATGGCTCTTGAAACTGGCGTCCGGGAATGCCGCATAGCCCTCGAGCACGTCGACAACCACAGGCCTCCACGCCACGATGTTTCGGTGCTGGCTCTCCTCGTCCAGCGCGACGTAGCTCCGTATGATGCTCTTGCATAGCGGAACAAGCGCGTTCTCCACGTCGCCCTTGGACCCCGCTCTACGCGGGTCGGTATCGGCGAACATGCGGAAGAGGATGGAAATGTACGTTGCCGCGGATCCCGATTCTTGCTTCAGGAGGTTGGGCGGCTGCTTCATGAACCCCTCGCGCCAGAGGCGCATGCGCAGCTCCTTGTCGTTGTTGAAGCGCTGCGCGAAGAGGAAGGACTTCTTAAGGACAGCCATCAGCCGCAGAAGCTCGTCCGACGGGATCTGCGCGTAGACGTTGTCGTTGCTGAAGAGCTCGTTGACTGTTTCGATCATAAGCAGCTGAAGCACACACCGGCTGATGATGCGGTTGAAGAAGCGACGCCGGGCGGCGGAAATCTGCGGGGCGGGTGTTTGGAGGTTGCTGGACGGCTTGAACTCCTCGAGTTGTACGGTTGCTGCCGCTGGCGGCGTCTTCGCGCCGTCGCTTGCTGGGGCATCGCTCATCGAGGTTGACGGTCTCTCGTCTTCGGAATGGCCATTAGTATCTACGCCGTTAATCTTGAGGGACTTGTCATCTTCGGACGCCTCAAGACCAGGGCTCAATTGTTTCTCAAAATCCAGCCCATTAGAGACAGGTTGCAAAGACGCAGTATTGTTGATTGTTGAAGCCGAGAAGAGTTGATATGCCGTGGTCCGTTCAAAGAGCTCACAAAATGAGCCCACAATCTTAGACCAGTGCTCAGAGGTGAACTTCCGGACGTTCTGCAAAATGAGCTGTTGCAAGCAATTGCTCCCTATCCTAGCAATGGTGTCGTTCTCCTGGCAAATGCAGAGCGCCAAAAGCTCCAGAAAGCGGTCCAGCATATACTCCAGCGCCTCGAAGTAATGCGTGAACAGCGTAATCATGTTGCGCAGAGCCTGAATCATGGTGGTCGACAGCCAAACTGACAGCTCCTCATGGTTGAGAGCGTTCGTCATCTCCGGTCTAGAACGCAACACCATGAAGATGGGGTATAGCTGTTGTCGCCAGAGGATGTCCCAGAACTCTGGTGGGAAGTCGCCTCCGTATTTCAGAAGTGCCTCGAAGAAATAGTTCAGAGCATTGGACCGAACCTCGAGGTCTTCGCCGGTCATCAGCACGTCGTGGAAGGCGAACAGAACTGGGAACCAGAATCCCTCTTCCACTGATGTACGAGTTTGCTGCCCTGGTGCTTTGAGGTTGATGTCTGCCATGCTGTTTTGGGCAGCGTTGATATCGAATCTTTGCGACAGGGGACACTCGGGGGTCTTGAGCATCTGCGGGATGATAGACTTCAGTGTCTCCATGGCCTGTAAACTCTTCTTCTGGTACTTCATGTTCTTCGAGAACTCTGTGAGGCACACTATGAGATCTGTGAAGGCGCCCTGTGATATGATCACGCCAAACCGGCTCTTGTAGACCTTGAGTACGCTCTCATATGCCATGTTGACAATGCTCTCGTTCGGATCGCGAGCTGCAACGGTGAAGATTCCAAACATCGTTCTCCAGCCCGAACGGATGTTCTCGCCTCTTGCTTGGATCATCTGGATTAGACACCGCAGGATGAGCTCTTTCACCCTCAGGTTGTTCGAGTTTGACGCAACATGCTCGAACGGCTTCAGGAAATCCTTTTGGAACTTGAAGCCGGGGAGCTCCTCGATTTCCATGAATCTCATGGATAGCTGACGCAGTGAGTCGATGGAGAAGATGACCACTGTCTCATTCACATGGCAGCCAGCCTTGTTGAAGTGCTCGCCCAGGACATCCCAGATGTGCGTCCACTCAAATCTCACACGCGTCATGTTGTAGTAGCTGATCTCGACAATCTTTTGCAGACTGTACATGCGAGGTGTGTCGTGTGCGCCGGAGACCTTGATCTCGTCCCAGCTCACTTCCGTTAGCGCACGTGCGAAATGTACGATCGCATCACCATTGAGGTTTGCCGTGTTTGTGAAGATCCGGTCAACTGTCTTGACGATTTCGTCAGACCTCGCCTCCAGCGCGAGGATCGTCGAGAATCCTTGTTGCCCGGTACCAGTGCGTCCCCGACCCTTCTTAGTCGATCGCCTGGAATCGGTGGAGTTCTCTCTGTTATGGCCGACAAACCTTGCCTTTGACACATCTGGAACTGACCGCTCGTCGATACCACCAGTGATGAGCTGCAGTCGGTCAAGCTGGCTGATGCACATCAGGATGTCTTTCCAAGACTCCCGCAGCAGGTTTCCTTCTGTCTGACCGAGATCCAACAGCACCTTAAGCGCCTCCACGTTCTTGGCAAGCACCTCCTGCGGATTATTCAGATTTGCTGTGTTCTTCAACACCGATATGAAGGCTTCCCGTGGGGTAGACAAGTCAAAAAAGCAGGAGATCTTAGTGGCCAATTTCATGCCCTCAAGACATAGCTTTACGACCTCGAGGTTGTGAGCATTCTGCATCTCGTTCGACAGTGCAGAAAAGTAGGACATCCAAGTGACGTCGAACATTGGGCCAACATGACGGGACGAGGTAGCCGGGATGAACTTGATGCCGGCCTTCGCAGCATTCTTCCGCTGGTTCCGGAAAAGGTCCTTGAACAGTTGCTCCGACCGAAGAGCAATCTGTTCAGACTGCTGCCAAAAGGCATCTCGCTGTGCCCCTCTGGCATTGGTGAACACCGAAGCCAGGCCCCCGGATTGAGCAGGTGCCGAGGTCTTAGCCGCCTCTGTTTCTCTCTCGCTCTTGAGCACAATTTCTTCCTTTTCGATCTGATCGTAAATGCCGATGAGGTACTCATCTGGGAGATCCGCATTATCATTGATACCTCTGTTGTTCTTGATGAAGTCTGGCTTGCTCATACGCCGAGCGATCTTACTGCTGTGTAGATCGGTGTTGAGCAGGATGACGGAGTAGGCAAGGACATATGCAGTGTCCGAGCTGGCGAAAGCGTTGGGGTTCCCCGCGAGATAGCGAGATGCGAACTGCAGCATAAATCGATCGATCTTCTGAGCCTCACCGGGCAGTCGGAAAGACTGCAGAAATTGCCGCAGAGCATCCACGAATCGCATCTTTGTGAAGTTCATCAAGTCTACGAAGGCGTGCATGATCTCGATATTTTTGGCATCGCCTTCTCCCAGGTACTCGCCGATCTGTGCCTTGTCCAGCCGATCTTCTGTCAAGAGGAAGCGTGCGATATCGCGGGGGCTATCGCTGGGGATAAAACCTCCTTCCAGTAACAACTTCATGCCCCGTTTTGGCTTGAAGTTGAAGGCCCGAATCGCGTGGTCTAGCGCGGTCTTGCGCGCCTTCTCCTTCTCTAGATGCTCCGGGTCGTCATCTATCGTGGGCGTGGATGGCATAGGAGTGTCTAATCTTGATGCAGTCTCAGCGATGGAAGGGTCGATTGACTCTCTTACATCCAGTGACCTCTTCTCACCGTCAGCGGAGTCGGTTGCCACGCTGGCCTGTGCCGGCTGAGACCAGTTGACCATGGACCGAAGGGATTCGACAAGTGATTCGAGGGCCGTCCGCTTCATCATGTACTCCTTGGGTATTTCTGACTCTGTCTCGGGTGGGGGAATCATGGATGCCACAGACAAAGAGGGTGGCATCATGCCCTTGATCTGCCAGTCACCAGGATTGGATCTTGCGAGCTTCTCCTCATACTGCTGTTCCTGAGCAGGAGTTACCGCCACAGATATTGTGGAAAACTTGGCCATGTCCTCCATGATAGCTTGAAAGACGTTGTTCATCTGTGAGTCACAGTCGTAGTTCAGATAGGCCTCTACCAGTGCCCGAGGATCCCCACAAAATCTTTGGAGAATGGTGATAACGTGCAGCTTCTGTGAAAGAGGGGCACTCTTCCTGGACAGAAGTGCAAGATAGATCTCATTCAGGAAAACTTCTATCTCTTTCTATACAACTGTTAGAAGGCGCAAACAGTAAAAGGGGGGGAGGCCTGCAATGAAAACGCGGATCAGATCGCATCACTAACCTTGAAAGGGGCCCGCATGAATTTCAGCATGAGCCAGAAAATATCACAGCAAACCTCAAACACGCGGTCGGCGGAACTGGCCCCATTCCTGGAGATACTAAGACAGAGGTAAAATTTGACCGCTTGGAGGAAACTCGTTGGTTCGTTACTCTTGGTGCTGGTAATGGTACACAATGGCGATGTGAAGACGGCGATGTGGTTGTTGATCAGGGTATGTATGATGTGGAGGGAGATCAGCTTAGAGCGCATTGGCTGTCCGCGCAGATCGTAGAGGACGTCGGGGGGCAGATTCTTCGTCGACAGGTTGCAGAAAGAGCGAAAGACGAGGTACGCATCCCGGACATAGACCTCGTCTTCGGCATCAAGCGACTCTGGAGTCTCATCCTGAGGTCCGTCGGTGTTGACTGTCTCGGCCACGCTATGCTCAGAAACGGACCGCGCCGCCTTACGCTGCGGCCCCTTGACCTTGGTCACCATGGTCGGCCCGTCGCCCATATTCGAGTCGTCAAAGCTCTTGCGGTGCTCCAGATCTTTCAGCGTGAGCTTGGGGCCATCGTCGGTCCCCTGTTTTGCGGCCGACCGCTCCGAGTCTGGAGGATCCGCAGCCTCCTCGCTCCCGCCATTGGTATCGTGCTCGCTGACGGAGTCCTGTTGGTCGAAGGCG
This sequence comes from Chrysoporthe cubensis, assembly GCA_001282315.2. NCBI lineage: Eukaryota > Fungi > Ascomycota > Sordariomycetes > Diaporthales > Cryphonectriaceae > Chrysoporthe > Chrysoporthe cubensis. The sequence goes on along the minus strand of LJCY02000008.1, from coordinate 844,177 downwards.
ACATTGCTTCCGCTCTGCTTGAGCTTCGCCAGGCTCAGCCGCGTCTCTTTCATGTGCAGCCTCAGCTTGACGCGCTCGAAGACCGTACCGACCATCTGCGCAAGGGTGCCCTGCGCTATCTGCTGATTGTTTGTGTTTCTCGAGAGCAAGAAGACATTGTACACCTGGCGCACGGCCTTGAGCAGACCAGCGCCATGCACGACGATCTTGTCATTGAGGACGGCAGCCAGCAGCGACTTTACAATCTGCAGCTGTATCTCGACAGGCGTGGCCTCGCCCTGGAAGCAGTCGCAGATCGTATCGATGGCGCGCTCTATCAGCGGCGCCTTGGGCTCCGCGGGGGTGGGCGGGGCAGGGGCGACAGCAGCCTCGTCGCCGTCACCCTCGGCGGCGGGCTGGTCTTGGGGGGGCTCGGATGCGGCGGAGAAGTAGGAGGAGGAGGTGAGCTTGCCGATGCAGTCGAGCGCGGTGGTCGTCAGCTGGACGTTGCCGGATCTCGAGGCCAAGAGCAGGGGCAGGAATATTATCTCGGGGTCTGGAAGCTGGGGGTCTGCCTCTTTGAGGGCGGCCTGGGCCTTCTGGATGGCCTCGGTCAAGGGCTTATTTCGCGTGCCGGCATGCTTCTCTATCGCGTCCAGCGAGGACACGACAAACTTGATCGAGCTCATGGTCGCATCTGCGGAAGATGCCGTAGATCCGGTGGCATTCGTGGGCCTCGGCCAGGACGTGGCAGGCCGTGAGGTGGAAAGGGGGCGAGGAGGAGGACGGTCAAAGTGACGGCTAGAGCCCTTGCTGTTGCGCCGGTGGGTGTTCGCAAGGAGTCAGGAGGAGTAGAGGAAGGATGAGGACTGGGCTAGGCCATAAGAAGGATGGCGACGCAATGCATCAAGCAAGCAGTGTTCCTCGCGGTGAGGTGCTGCACCAGAGAAGAGAGCGTCGTCGTCGTCGTTGTGGTTGCAATTGGGGTTGGACTTGGGGTTGCAGGGTCGCCGGTGCGCAGGCCAGCTTCACGACACGACACGGGCACAGGCACTGCACTGCAAAGGGACCAGGTTGCAGCTTCGACGTGATGTTCCATGGCCCCCAGTCCAGAAGTGGGCCGTGCTTACCCTGTAACCTCCCACTGCTGCCAGGCACCCAGGCCAGTCAGTGCCGAAAACGGGTCCTTACAATGTAGTCCGTACTTGTACTGCTGGGTATAGCACTATAGTGTCAAGTACGGCTACTTGCTGACATAATCTTGCATTCTGCAGTACACACAACATACCACTTGCTGTGGCTCATAGTATCTGGGCTGGCTTCTTTGCCAGGGTTTATTGAGCCTCTGTAAGAGCATGTCATATCTAATGTCTAGAGAAAAAAGTGCAGAGCCACATAATGCAACAGTCCATTGCCATGCACCAATGTATGGTGTGTATTGTACTTGCTTGTGTGAGCCTTATGGAATTCCGCATTATGTTGTATACCCGCGAGCAGCGTTCCGACTCGGTTAGTCAGCAACGCTGCGCTCGCGCTACTTCTCTGCTAACCGTCCATTCTCACCTAGCATCGCTTCAACTTTACGCGACTTTCAACGTAGACGAGCTTTCGGCCGCCGCCAGAAATGGAGACAAGAGCAGGTCGGGCAAAGGGCCTGGCTTCGAGTACCTCCTTCAACCATTTCCTCCTCATTTAATAGGTTATAAGTCCGCATCGCTCGCAACCCTAATTGTCGACCATTGAGAAATGGCATGATGGTGACCTCCGAAACCTGCCTGCGATCCAGAGAGGTTCACCCGGCGCGTCGCTGCCTGCTAATCAAGGCCTGCTCAGGTTTCCCCGGACGCGGCCTGTGACTTTCTCTTATCATCACTTGTACTACATGCTATGTACAATCAGGTCCTCGCTACTTTTGCAAGCATGTTTTACGACAAGACGAAGGAGAACGATTGTGAACCACTACCGACGTCGCCCCCCTTTTCGTCCTCACTCGACGGTAAGGAGCACGACGTGAGACAGGAGATCCAGCGCGCTTGCCATCTCATCCGCCGTCGTCGCTCATCCAGCGGAGACCAAGTCGAGCACCTCGAGTGCTGCCGCTTCCAGCTCGACCCGGAGGCGTACAGCCAGCTGAAAGAGGCCCTGCGTCAGGACGACCTCCTAGCATACTTCGAAGACGAAGTACGCCACGACTATGATCCACAGAGCGGCTGTCTTAGGCTCCGCCTTATGGTCACACCCCTGCACGAGACGGTGAAGACCAAGTTCGTTGACGAGATCAAGAATCAGCTCTCTGCCATCGCGAGCAAACTCGACCGAGAGGCCGACTCGATCCGATCCCGTCTCGCGCCCCAGTCCGATGCTCTGCCCCGCGCCCTGCCCGCGCCGACCCTGACTGCCCATGCTGCCGTTCTTGAGGAGACCGTAAATGTCATCAGGCAGCTGGACGACCTGTCACACACCACAGTACAGCTGTTTGGTGGCCGGGGAGAAGCATGCCCTGACGGCCAATTCCGTCACAAGAGCCGTATACCACACTTTGTCTTCGAGGTCGGCTGCAGCGAGGAGGCGGACTCTCTACAAGACAGCGCGCGCGCCTACATCGAGGGCACAGATGAGGTTAAGACCGTTGTGACCCTCGACACCGCCTACGGCCGCCCAGAAAAGCGGAAAGCGCTGCTGCGAAAGCAGAGGGAACTGCAGTGTCAGGGGCGCCTAGACCTCGAACAAGCAACAGCTATGCACGCTGAAGAGGGGGAGGCACCGTCAGGCGAAGAGGAAGCGGTCGGCCGAGAAGCGGTCGACCGAAGCGCATCAATCTGTCTCTACCGCGGGGAACACATCATCATGAGAGATGCAATGGTCCGGGATCGCCTGGGCGCAGCACAAGACGGTGCTCTGACCCTAAGCCTAGACGATTTTATCTCAGACGAGACGGCCGATAGGCTAAAGGACCTATATCCTCCACAACCTACAGACGAACAGTCGCCTATCCACCCAGCGGCCCTCGTCTTCGATATTTCTTTTCGCCATCTCACAGACATGCTGCAGAAGGGCGACTGGCACCAAGACAGGCAGGATACTAGCCCGCCACCAGAGCTTCAGGTCAGCCGGGTAAAGCGTAAACTACGCTTTAGTGCTAACGATGCTAGGGACCGGGACACAGATGGAGATGAAGTCTCGAGGATGAACCGGCCTAAGCGGCGCAGGTCGTCGGCCCGTGCTATACCCGTAGGAAGTAGCAGACCACGGACGAGGTCGATGGGTCGACCTTCGAACTAAGATTGTATTCGTCATCGAGCCCTTCAAACAGCCTGCATGAAACTGTCTTAGACCATTTCTTTGGACACGTTTTGAATAGTATGAAATGAAAAGTGATGTACCTAGGAAGTTGGTGTCCTTCTCAGCGGGGACCTCCCACTGGGTACTTGTACCTTTCAGGGTTGATCACCCTGCGCTCATCCTGTACTAGCCTATGCTTGGATGAGAGCGGCCACAGCTCACGCCCAACAAGCATCGTGGATTTGGGAGCCAACAGCAGCTGGGGGTGAAATTAGAGATTCTGCACCGCGGCTGCGCGTATAAGCCTCCGCCTATCTGCCCAGTAGATAGGCTCAGTTTCTGTCGGGACGGGCTAGCGCCCAGAAGGGCATAGCGCTGCTGCGCTGGGGGTGTGCCGCGTTCGGGCGTGGCCCTGGGGCGTGGCCTGCAGGGGAGCTCCCAGGATCCCGGTCGGCCCGCGTTTTCCCAACGAGCGAGAAAAAAAGCTGGAGCTGACCCCCGAGCAGGGCCAGCAGGGCCTGCAGGGCCTGCAGCAGCGCAGGCCCAGCCAGTGGCAGCGCTCAGGCCAGCCAGCCAGTGGGGGGTGGGACCAAAAAATCGCACGCCGAACCCGCGCCAGCTGCCACCCAATTCGGATCTTCTCAATCAACCAAAACCTCCGGCCTGCTCTTTTTCTCACCAACGCCCCAACACCACGCCTCGTCCGCGCTCCCTCCCCCTCCTTCTCCGACCAGCTCCCCTCGGCCTGTTGCTCGCCGGGTCTCTCGAGTAGGCTCACTTCTACCTACAGCCCGGGCTATTCTCGATCTGCCTCACCACCTGGTCCAGGGCAGAGTCTGGACGGTACAGTGCAGCTTCGTTGATCCCCGAGAGAGAGAGCTATTTTTCCCGCGCCGCCCAACACCACACCCCCCCCAACGATACCCAAGATGCTCGGCCCAATACTCCGAAGGCAAGTCCTTCACGCGCGGTCGACCGTCCGACATGCCCTCCCCTCGACCTCGAGCCTCGCGAGGTGGTACGCCTCCTACCCACCGCACACCATCGTCAAGATGCCCGCCCTCTCGCCCACCATGACCGCCGGCAACATTGGCGCATGGCAGAAGAAGCCCGGTGACGCTATTGCGCCGGGCGATGTACTGGTCGAGATCGAGACCGACAAGGCCCAGATGGACTTCGAGTTCCAGGAGGACGGCGTGCTGGCCAAGGTCCTGAAGGAGACCGGCGAGAAGGATGTCGCCGTTGGCAACGTAGGTGTCTTCCTCGGATGTTTGATGATAGCTGGGACCCACCCGCCCCGAGCACCGGAGTATGTCGTGAGCACTGGTTCGTATCAGCCTGCTGACCCTGTCCCTCTAGCCGATCGCTGTCCTGGTCGAGGAGGGAACCGACGTCTCCGCCTTCGAGGGCTTCACCCTGCAGGACGCCGGTGGTGACGCCGCGGCCCCTGCCGAGAAGAAGGAGGAGCCCAAGCAGGAACAGTCCTCCGCGCCCGCACCGGCTCCCGAACCCACCCCCGAGTCCGAAGACACCGGCTTCAAGGGCAAGTTCGAGACCGCCCTCGACCGTGAGCCCAACGCCTCCCCTGCTGCCAAGAGGCTCGCCATCGAGAGGGGTATCAAGCTGGCCGGCCTGAAGGGCACCGGGCCCAAGGGCAAGATCACCGAGGAGGACGTCAAGAAGGCCTCCGCCTCGCCCGCTACCGCATCCGCTCCCGGCGCCGTCTATGAGGACGTCCCCCTCACCGGCATGCGCAAGACCATCGCCAGCCGCCTGCAGCAGTCGTGGCGCGAGAACCCGCACTTCTTCGTCTCCTCGGCCATCTCCGTCAGCAAGCTCATGAAGCTCCGCCAGGCGCTCAACAGCTCCGCCGACGGCAAGTACAAGCTCAGCGTCAACGACTTCCTGATCAAGGCCATCGCTGCTGCCGCCAAGAAGGTCCCCGCCGCCAACGCCTCCTGGCAGGAGGGCGCCATCCGGGAGTACAGCACCGTCGATGTCTCCGTGGCCGTCGCTACCCCCTCTGGTCTGATCACCCCCATCGTCAGGGCTGCCGAGGGCAAGGGCCTGGAGACCATCTCCTCCCAGGTCAAGGAGCTGGCCAAGCGCGCCCGCGACAACAAGCTCAAGCCCGAGGAGTACCAGGGCGGCACCATCTCCATCTCCAACATGGGCATGAACCCCGCCGTCGACAGCTTCACCGCCATCATCAACCCTCCCCAGTCCACGATATTGGCCATTGGCGCCCCCAAGAAGGTTGCCGTCCCGGCTGAGGAGGCAGACGGCACCACGGGCGTCGCGTGGGACGACCAGATCACCATCACCGCCAGCTTCGACCACAAGGTCGTGGACGGCGCGGTTGGCGCCGAGTTCATGCGCGAGCTGAAGAAGGTCATCGAGAACCCGCTGGAGCTGCTGCTCTAAGGGGAGGGAGATGCTGCGCCGGCGTTGTGCAGAAGCTGCAGAGAAGAGCGAATACCACACAGCCATAGGGCGATCTCAGAAGTAGGGTATCCAGGGATGTATGTACTAATACAATCGATTCCTCGCGGTGGCATCTGTGTTTTGGCCTGTCCGGGTGGGTGATCTCAAACGTGCATTGCGATGCCAGTAAGAAGAATACACATTTTGTTTCATTAGCTTTGCGCGCTGCATACCACCACAAGCATGTCTCTCAGCCCGAGCGCTAGAATCTCTGCCTCCGACCCGCCTCCACGTAATAGCCTCTGGATCAAGTTCTCTGCCGCTCCCTGCTGCCCGAAGATCATGGCCTGCACGTGAATGCTTCATAATCCAGAGCCACCTCTTCGTAAAAAAAACAGGTTGACACCAAAACTGAGGCCCATGCCATATCTGTGCAATCGCTTTGTACCATGGATGGAATTCCGTGGCTCAACGGCAATTTTACAAGGGCTCGGCCCAAGAATTCCAGCACTGGCTTACATGGCTCCTACTTATATCGGGAGCCCTATAAATGAATCCCAGCCCTCTCAAAGTCCCGGCAGACGTTGGCGTAACGAAACCAGGGCAGGATTCTCTCCCTCACAAGGTAGCAAGAGCCGAACTGGCCGAGCTAGCAACGACGAAGGGCTCGCATAGGAATTGAAGGCTCGCGCCGAAACCTGGTCTCTCAGGTGGGCCGAACCGAGCCATAATTAACAGGAGGGTCCATCCTAGACTCATCGAGCACGAGCTCGATGTCCAATGAAAGACCTGCTGTGTGAAGTCACATTCCGACGTCCCAAAAACAGTCCTCGACATCTCGAGGGCCTTGTGCATTACCATTTTCAGAGCCACCATACCCGAACAGAGTAACTGCTTCTTCACCCGAAAGTAACTCACTGGCAACCAAATTCACCGGCGTCGCCCAGGTCGTTCCCTTTCTACACTTCAAGGGTCACCGTCGCAAGGGGAGCAAAATCGTCCTAGACTACTTACACAATGCTCATAGAATACAGGACGTGATTGTGAAAATGGCGGAATGACTTGCTGCGAAGGATCGTACCTCGAGCCGCTGTCCTTGAAACATTGAATCACTTTCAAACGTGCCCCACCCCTAGCCCAAACGGGCCCAGCTCAGCCTCGTGCCCGAGGCTGATACGGCTGCAACCCTCGGGTCAGAACTATACTTCAAGACGAACCCCTCCATACTTAAGTATATACATCGGGATGAGACTTGGGTTGGATCAAGTATTTTGTGTTAGGAAGGCAACTTCCATTCGGGCTCCCAAACCAAATGTCGTGACTTTTCCTTGCTGCACACTCATTCCCGCAACCTGACCTGAACACAATTCGTCATATCCGGAGGCTGAAAAGAAGCCCTCCCAAACCCTCGATCGAGAACACGACGTACGAGGAAACTTGATTGAAGTGAGGCGATACAGGCATAGACACGCAGTTGATATCGCCTTGCTCTGCCGCCAGCCGACACTCTCCATTCTACTCCGAGAGACAGCCGCACATGAGCACCATAGTCTTTACTTCCGTCCTGTTAGTCTAGTCAAGAGGCAATTGCGATACAATATCGATCACCAATAGACGATTCTTCCCACTTGTTAGGTCTCGAGATCGTGCCTCCAGGCGGAAATTTGCGTTTATTCTCAAGAACCGTGGAACGTAGAGGGAACCCCGAGCGTAAACTGACCCACGGGCGGCATTATGTAGCGTCGTCGAGGATCATTCCCAACGGAGAAGATATTCCTCCCTCTTTCTTTTTCTCTGTTCTTTTTCTCCTCTTCTCGCGTGTATTGCCTGAGGGAATGGAGAACACTGGGGCCTGACAGCTGCGTTCTCGACACTGAACCTCGGCGCGCAGATCGTTTAATCGTCCCAGGATATCTCAGCTTCCTCGTCGAGATTCCATATAGCGCAGACATACTGATTACTCGCATCTCGCCTCGTAATTCATCCGGGCTTACGAATTCCTACGCAGGGTAAATAAATTGTAGCTGGCAAAACCCCGACCGCCGTCGGTCTGTTCGACTAGTGACCAATCAGAGGCGCACGCGAGGCTGACATGAGCCGGCTGCAAAAAGACCGAGAAGACCGAGCCTGGCATCTCGGTGATTTTGGCCGGTATTTGTGTACTACGCATCCTCGCCCACGACCCTCCGTCACGGAGCCTCGCTCTGCTGATTAGGACCCCTCCCTCTGGTCACACGCCCATCCACATAACCCACCCATCTCGCTTCTACCCAGAATGGCAGACGCACCACAAGCCGAGACCTCCGGAAAACACCGACGCCGCCCGCCGCTGGCATGCATCGCGTGCCGGCGCCGCAAGGTCCGCTGCGACCGAAAGTTGCCGTGCCAGAACTGCACCCGAGCCCGCAGGGCGACCAGCTGTGCCTATGTACCTGACGACAGGCTCGAGCCGCGGGAGGACGCGCAGATGTCTCGCAACGGCGTCGACGGGCTTGGCCAGGAAAAGGCCGACTCCGTGGGCGCCCCTTACCTGACCCCGGCTAACACAGCCACGGGCCACAACGACCACGACAGCTCCGCCGAGACCAGCGGCAGCGCATCAGCACTGGCGGAGAGGGTTCGCCAGCTGGAGCAGCAGCTCGAGCAGGTGTTGGACTCGAAGGGCTCAGGCACCGCTGGCGCCAAGGGCCCCCAGCTTCCTCATGCGAAGCCGCCAACCACCACGGAGTTTCTGGGCGATGAGTTTTTCCAGATCTCTGAGGGTGCATCCAGAGGGCAGTACCTGGGTCCGGGCGCAGAGGGTGGTTGCAGCAAGAGGGTGATGTTGGCCAAGTCGAGGTATCTAGGAAGTAGTCATTGGGTCCACGGCATCACTCTTGTGGGTTACATCCTCCTTGTGGTCATCCTTGCAAAGCACAATGCGTACTCCGTTTCGGGAATGGACACTAGGTCTGCTGTCGAGCACCTTGTAAACACTCCGCTCTCGTGATCTCAGTACAGGCAGATCAGAATCACTCATCTGCTCCCTCCAGTCCTGCTTCTCTCTGCGCCCCCATCCCTCTCCCTGTTCGTTTTCCATACCTGACCCACATCTGCACCCTTCGCCTCAGATTGGGTTCCAGGCCCACGACACCTTTTACAATACGGACTAAGGCGCTTCTCAAAGAATTAAAGTTAAGCTGCGTCTCTCACCGAGAACTTGTATATCCAAGCTCTTGGTGTAACATTCTATGTTCCGTCATTCTGTGGACTTCTTCAAGTACTCTTCACAGCACAAGCCATGGCTACTACCGGCTCGGATGCTTTTGTAACCCAGCATAATCCACAAGGAGCAACCATCTTACAAGTACATCTATCACTCGTTATACATATCGTGGAAATCAGTGAATGCAAGGGCAAGTTTATTGACAGGGCTGCAGTTTCCACGTACCAGTACTCTCATAGTGCTCCTAGAAAGCCTAAAAGCCGACAAGACTTCCGAGACCTACCAAGCTATTGCCTCCGGCAAGAGCCTTGGGAAGACCATCAAAGCTGCAAGACTTCCACGGCTCTTGTCTCTGAGTTTTGGACAGCATGTTCCGTCGAAGGACCTTGCCGATGAGCTACTCGAGGCGTACTTCCGCACCTTTGAGTCCGTCTACCGCATCCTCCACATCCCATCATTCCGGCAAGAGTATGGAAAATACTGGCAGAATCCTCAAGGAGCGAGGGAGGCTTTCGTGATCCAGCTTCAACTCTGTATGGCAATGGGTGCAGTTTCGCGGGACGACAGGTATCGTCTTCGGAAGTTAGCCGTGCGGTGGATCTATGAAGCCCGGCTGTGGCTGATGCAGCCATCCGAGAAATCGCGAATCAACTTGTCAGGACTGCAGGTGTGGTGTCTTGTACACCTTGCGCGAGATGTGTGCGGCGTCGGGTCCGACTTGGTGTGGGCATCTGCCGGCACGATGATGAGAATGGCACTCTACACCGGCCTGCACAGGGATCCAGATCATCTTCCCAAGATGACACTTCTCGCAGCGGAAACGCGTCGGCGTTTGTGGGCGACCATTCTGGAAATTCTCGTGCAGTCAAGCATGGAGTCTGGTGGGCCGCCGCTGATATCCACAGCCGACTTCGACTGCAAGCCGCCAGGCAATTACAACGATGAAGACCTTCTCGGCGACATTGTTGCCGCGCAATCACCGTCACCTCAACCGACGACCACCTTTACCGACACGTCCGTCCAAATAGCCCTCCTCAACTCCATCAAAGTTCGCCTTCGTATCGCCTCCTACCTCAACGAGTTCCGGTCTGTCCCCACCTACGACAAGACCCTTGTCCTCAACTCCGACCTCACCTCAGCATCCCGCAGCCTTGACGCCCTCCTCCGTGTGTACCGGTCCCAGTCATTGGCTATCTCTTCATTTCAGCTAGCCATGACGGAGCACATTATACAAAGATACTTTCTTGCACTACATCTCCCTTGGCTGGGCCTCGCCAAGGACAATCCGCGGTACTTCTTCTCCCGCAAGCTCTGCGTAGAGATAGCCCTGCGCCAGCAGAAGGAAAGTAAGGCACACGGCGCCCTCGGCAGTGAGCGCAGCGGAACCGAGCCCGACGATTTTGGCAGGCTACTCATCTGCGCGTCAGGCGGATATCGCTACATCGGCACACAGTGCCTTCTAGCACTGACTCTCGAGCTAATCTGGAACCTCGGGGAGCAGCGCGATGCTCTGCGCAGCGTGACCGGCACCAGCTCAGCTCCCCAACCAACAAGCACGCTGGGTATGGGCTTTGGAATACTCGGTTCACAAGCGGACACCAGCGAAGAGATACTCAACGTTCTACGTGATTCGACGTATTGGATGCGCTCGCGAATTAAAGCAGGCGAGGTCAACGTTAAGGGGTACATGTTTGGGCTGGCGATGCTTGCTGAGGCGGAAGGGTTGAGGAAGGGCATAAGCGACGAAGAGCTAAAGTCTATGGTGCGCGACGCCTGCAGGTCGACCGCGGTCGAGACGCTGGATCTGTTGAAGGAGATATACGCTACTGAAGTAGAACAGACAGACACCGGTGGGACCAGTGGTGCGGCTTCGAGCATGGGCAGCGTGGACAATCCGAGGTATACAGGGATGGACCAGACGCAAGTCCCCGATCCTGGGGATGGTCAAGGGTTTGATGCCATGGATACAGGGAGCAGTGGTACGATGACGGACTGGGATTGGGACGTGGTGAGTCCTCATTGCTACTCATCCGGGAGCTCGGCCGCTGACGAGATTGTATTCCAGCTACAGGACCCCAGTTTCAACTTCAATGTCAACCTCAACTTTGGAGGGATGGATCTAATCTTTGGAAGTTAATAATCGCCTCGACTCGATACTCCGCTCAAGCAATACCCTGATTACGATCGCATCATGGAACACAATACTTCATCCAGAGGATGTGCGTGAGCTCGTCTCCTTGTGATATGTGCCTTGCATTCTGAAGTCTGTCCGGAGTAGAGGAGAGACAAGATCTCTTCCCACAGTTATGACCTGTCTGAAGATATCCTTAGGCATGCGAAATACCTCTTCCTCTGTTCGAGCACTCGGATCCCCTCGTCCGGGTCTTTTGTTGACCACCCACCCGCAAGGGCACCTGCTCGGTGCCCGCACATCAATCACCCCGGCCATCGAACACAATCCTCTGATTATATGATAGATACTGTCAGAAAATATTCCTGTGGTGGTAAAATCGTTTCAACGAGCCACCCTTGGCTAGATCGGGTAGCAAACAGAGCGAAACCGCCACAACGCTCCCCGACTGGAGCATTTCCATACAATAGGATGAGACTAGCTCCGTAGAAGGGGATCTGTCTTCCGCGAATGATGCGCACAGAATAATCCAGGCTGAGGAGTTGCCTTCTTGGAATATCACCGAGAAACGCGACGAGACCAATGCTGTCATCGGCCGAGGGACATGCAGCTTTTTGGAAAATGGCAAGAACAGAGCGCTTGAACAATTTGATACGTACCAGCAATGAGCCCTCGTGTGTTCTTCGCCGGGCGAGATAAGAGATTTAAGCATAGAGGGCAAGATTTCGACGGTTGACCTTGTCCACGGTACGATGGGTGAGGACCAGTCGCAAGTCTGACTGAACTACGCCTGCTTCAAGCTCGGCAAAGCAGTGCAGCGCAAGACCTGTGGTAATCATCTCCCGTTCTTGTAATACTAGTACAAAATATGTTTGCTTCGAGTCGTGTCATGATTCGGGCATTGGAATCCGGCATCGAAATGTTCTAGAAATGATGACCGCATGTTATCTAGCGACACGAATCAGTTTCAGGCATATAGCGAATGATCGACTACACTTTTGCCTCCATCCCAATCACATATCAAGACAATATTTTCTTTTCCTTTTTTTCTTCCCAGAATACTCAGAAACGACGTCGTCGCACGTTACAAGTACTGAGCCAAAGACGAATCAAAGTTGCAATATTGCCGGATATCTGAGTATTCGCAAAGAGTAAAGCGACAACGATCGCCCAGGTCTGATGACCATGCTCATCCACTGTGACTGAGTTACTCGTCATAGATGTCACATTCGGAAGCAGCGCACCATTTACCGAGACACTACAATTCGGTACGTGCGACATGATCGGCAAATTATGCCAGATGTGACTGCCCGACGCACGAAGTCAAGGTGCCTGTCGAGTCTCTAATATCTGTGACACGGTGTCATCAGGTCGGGTGAGACCCGTGGTGACGCTCTTGGGCTTCACGGGCTGCCTGATCATATCTCTCTGTCAGGCTACTGGCCCCGTAGCAAACACATCCGTCTACTGGGAACCGATCTCCGCCTTGGCTCACCATCTCGGCCGGTAGCTGCGAAGATCGTATGTAGGCTATCGATGTCGTGACCGATCGTATAAGGTCTTCGCTGAGAAATCATCCTCGAGGATACTGAGCTGACGCCTGCGCGTCGTCGATCCGGTGCAAGCTGTTCTGTCGCCTGATTCAGTAATCTTACATCTTCGCTTGTCGTGCGCACAGTCAAACTTGTCCGGCCGAGCCATTCCTCGTCTGCACAATGTGGTCGTGTCTACTGGCAGTTTTTCCATTACTCCTTGCGTCAACCTCCGCATCGCCCCTGGCTTCTCAGGATAACCCGCGATATGGAGGTCGGGGTCCAAAACCAAACCATGGGAATGGTGATGCCGATACGCCGCGTCTGGGACAGGCGTTCTTCGGAGATTCTCGCATTTATCACCGACAGGTCGCTTCCGGGGTCGCCAGCTCGGCTATGATCATGACAGCAACCACCGGCTCACCGTCGGCTTTCGACACCAGGCAAGCCGCCGGCAGAGAACCAAGACAGACCTTGCGGCCACCGACGTCGCCTCCAAATGAGAATCTCATACCTGCTTCACCAGCTGCCACGGGACCACTCGGCTTGGGGCACGTGTATGGTGCGGTTCTCATCCGTCAGCCAGACAGACGTCCCAACGGCACAATTTCAGCCTTCCCCGAAGAGTCCTCAGCGGACAGCGCCAGGACCATCTCAACACTGACCCCCAGCTGGACCACAGTCACCTGGGACACGAACATCACCGTCCCCACCCTATCCATGGGCTTACCACCACCGACAACCTCCTCCAGCATCACAATCACCCCCGCCCCGGCCACCACCATCCCCGCGACGATGGCGCCGACTCAGCTCCTCGAGGGCTGCGTGACCACCACCATGGGGGCGCTCACCAACCCGTGCCGGACTGACGACGTGCTGACAATTTTCACATCTACCACGACCGAGTACGCCTCCGTGGACTGTCACGGGTGCACCTCGGTCTTCGTGATCGAGCCGATGTGGGGGTGCCCCATGGCGACGCTAGACGGGAACGCGATAACGGCGCCCGGGCCGTTCACGTGGACGAGCACCGTGTGCGCGCGGGCCACGGCGCTCTCGCAACTCACCGGCGGGGATGGGGTGACCTCGACCAGGACGGGGACGGAGACGGAGGGCGCAGTCAAGACGGTATACGAGGGGACGACGACCGAGACGGAGATACGCACGGTGACGGACCTCGTCCCTGCGGAGGCGAGTGCGTTGGTGAGTGCTATCCTCAGTGACCTGGGTATGAACGGCTCTCCGACGAGGCGGACGAGCCCGGGTGGCCTCAAGCCCAGCACGGATGTCGTGTTGATCACCACCGTGGTGCAAGAGACGGAGCTGTTGACAAGTACGGAGATCGTGTGGCCGACAAGGTCGTGGGGGACGGATGTTGCGCCTACTTTTACGGTGCTGACTCGGAATAAAGCATCCCAGGGCCGGGGATGAGCGGCATTCGAGGGCGAGGCTGGTAGGATAAAGGACCAAGCACTCGACTCGTGTTGCTGGTACTGATATGGGTGTTCACAAGGCCGAAGAGACATTCTCATTGCAATTATTAGTATATCTCTTGCTGATTTTATTTTCTAAATTCTACACTATCGTGATTCGTGTATGGTTCCTCTCGTGGCGGGTGAGACAGGCGAAGGCCTGCTGTTAATACCACCAAAGGATGGTCTCGGACACTCGTCTATCTGATAGTACATGATAATAACCCCGTGAGATGTGTGCAAGAGTCGTGGTGTTGTTGAGAATGTCCGTCCAACCAGCATCGTCTGAAGCTGCACATCAATAGTTGCTAAGAACCCGAGCCAGATACGTCTAGAGTATCGAAAACAGTGTAAGCCCCCGTCTTGTGTCAGCCTATGTTTTAGAGAGAGCCTGAGGCTAGCAGCCAATTCTGATAGAGCCCTTCAACACTATTAGCTTTTCCCCGAACACATCACGAGGTGGTCTCCGGGGTAACTGCGATGTTCTTCTCGTTGAATCCGGGCACTGCCAGCAGGCCAACAATCTTGGCCGCCTCGCGAGCGTTCTCTGGAGCTTTCCATAGCGAATGGATAACTCCTAGATCTCTCCACCAGTCATCCCTAGCCTGTTCACTCATGGGTTGAACTGGATCATCCATGATAAAGCCGGGGATGATGGTGCTGAATTGGACAACAGGATCGTCCTTGTTCATGGGCTCAGAGGCTTTGACGAGCCGATGTGTGTTAGCACCGGAGTTTTCCAAGCTGTCTGGCGGTGCTCGTCCTCACTTGGTGCGCACACCTGTCGATGAAGCTGAAAAGATATCTCCCATGCGGGAAGCCACCTATATGTATGACTGGGCTGACAGGCTATAGTATATCAGGAAAGATTGACTGCTATGATAACTCTATGCTTGCCAGATGGCCTTCTAGTAACCTATTCCGCGTCCAGCTTCCTAGGATACCAAAACGGTGAGGATGAGTAGCGCGGGAGCTTCTCAAACTCGCAGTGGAGAAAGAGTCTGGATAGTTGCACGGCTTCCTCTTTGGCCTGCTCTGCATCGCAGTGCAACCCTGCCTTGTTCTCTCCCTTTTCCCCTGCCTTGTTCGTTTCCCAGGTGATACTTTGGATCTTTGCACTCCCGCTCTTATCGTTGCTTGATTGCGGAACAATACGAAGAATATAGATTTCCTGTCGTAACCAGGTTCGAACGATATGGATAGATATGTTGCCATTTTCGTCCGGATTTTCGATTAGCATGTCCCATTTGTCGTCCATGCTTCGAGATTTGAACCCGGCTTTGAGCTTTTCTACGTCTGCATCGCTGATTGGCGCACCCCAATCTGCTGTGAGAGGCTCCTTCATGGGCTTTAACTTTTTCACGTCGGGGTAGTACGTCGTCGACATCCACTTCTCCAACTCCTCATCGGTCATCTCTTCCCCTTCGGAATCGCTCTGCGAATCCTCTTCCACAACGAATTCGCTGTCCGTCGTCGGAAGCTCCGTGATACGCTCCTCCTGTTCCGCATTGCTGTGCGACGTCATCTTATAATTTGCCTTGTAGATAGAATATATTGGCTGTAATAAGTATTAAAATACTGAGGATTGTGATTGGCAATTCGTACGTATTTGTCGTTAGACGGTCGCGGTAGTTGGTATTGAATGCGTTGACTGGCTTGCGTGGAGGATTGGGAGGCACTGAGATGAATTTTTGTGGTTGAGCAAAGGAGAAAGAGACTGCGGTCTTCGTCAAACAGCCCTCTGGACCGCCGTAGGTTTCGACAGGGCTGCAGGCCTCCATCTAGTGAGTCTGCGATCTCATTGGCAGGGGCGTGCAAGCGACCGCACAGACCCACCTGTCAACTTGTGCGGACCGTGCCGTTACTTTGGCACGAACCTGGCAGCCGGCCATAGCAGCCTGCCGCAGGTCGGTACCTTTGTACCTTTTACTGATCTGGCGCACGCCTGCAGCCTGCACCATTCAATACATAATAGAGCGGCCTGTCACTCATTTTCCCATTTGATTTTTTCACCTTTTCCAGTTCCATATCGCATTCACGCAACTTCTTCACCATCAAGCACCCACCCATGGGTAAGTCATCCCACGTCCATCCACATCTGCCCCCGTTATCCTGCACCGTCATGCAGCAGCACTGACCACAGCAAACTATATCTGTGCTCCAGCACACCTCCGACTCAGCCTGAGCAGTAGCTTGCGTCCCGACCTGTCTCCCTCCCCGGCAGGTCCGCACGCAAGAGTGCTGCCCGCGCGGTACCTCTCGCAGAAGCGCTGTGTGCTGCCCCTCCCTTTACATGGGGGCACACATACTGCCTCGCAGGGCGACGGGGATCACTGCTTGCTAGCCGTCATGAGCCTGGTACGCTCGTCCGACCGCCCATGCGTAGCCCTGGACAACCGACCCTCCACCCCCAGCCCTCCCGTGCTTCGCGCCGGGCCTGGTGCCAGAATGGGGCCGTTTGGATCGCCAAGCCTCGAGCCTGCTCTCAGCAGCTCCTGGTGCGGTGTTGCGAGCGAGAGAACCACACTCCAAACCAACCACCCAACCGTAAGAGCTCAGGCTTCTTACACAATTTTTTGGGGGATTTTTTTTTTCATCACCATCGTGGGCTTGCTCGCGTTGTGAAGAAGAAAAGTCGCGCCGTCCCCCACTCCATGTCGTCTCCAACCTAACGCCATGACGGCTCACATAGTAACCAAGTTGGGCCTTGCCTCTCCTCGTCAGTCGATTCAATGTCACTACAGACTGCGTTTGCAACCTACCGGTGCCGTGCTTGAGCCTGTCAGGGTACGAGACTATGGAGAGCCGTTTGTCACCCAGAAAGACGACACAACTGGCACCCTACGGCCCACATTTGCAAGAAGCCCTGCAAGGCTATCACGAACAATAGCAATAGCTGCCACGCCGTTTCTTCCCTCCACCGCCCTCTCATTCATAATTAGAAGCCTCTTCTGTGTCTGCGTCCTACCTCTGCTCCATCTCGCCACGAAAAATTCAGCCAGCCCTACAGCAACAAGGTGGCGCGGTATGGCAAGACATGTCTTCTACCCAGAGTCGACGTTCAACAAAAGTTCTACAGCCTGAGCTGCCAACAGACGGCGGACCTCGATAGTTTGGCAGAGGGGAGGGAACATCGACGGAGGGAGCTGCATAGCTATGTTATTTATTCGGAGACAAGGACTAGAGATTGAAAGAAGTCTCGCAGCATCTGCTGAGGATGAGGATCATACTGAAAGCTCGCCATACGTGACAGCAGAGGGTGAAGAGAACAACATAATTTCCAAGATAGTCGAGATTTAAAAAAGTATATCTGATCCGTCAAGTCGAGATGATGAGGGCCGTTGATGCATGTTACCCCGCTCGAGCGGCCGCCTCAGAAGGTCAGCGATTCCATGTGATCGCTATCGATTCTCGGCCCTCGTTCACACAAGTGAGCTTGTGACGGGAGTTACTCTCAATGAGTTTCTCAACGCTGAAATACTGCCCACTCGCCCGATCACATCCAAGCAAGCCGCGGAGTACACCACATCAAGAGACTGGCCCAAGCAGGCCACTGAGAAGCGGCAGACTACGAAAGATAGGGGAAGAGGCATAGTCTGGAAGGAGACTTTTGTCTGGGTACGACGATCAGAATGACTACCTATCCTGACAGCCACGCCGTCTGACGGGAGACGCAGTGCCGCTGGCCTCGCCCCCCCCCCCAATCCAATCCCCCCGCCATGTTCATTCGTTCCCTCCCGGAATATTCATGTCGAAGAAGAGATTGAAGTACTACAAGCAAGCCTGTCAGCTTCTATGGCATGTGGTGGGGTTGGGGTCGGGGGCACCCTTACATCTTCATCCACAGCACCGTCATATCTAGGAATCTCGTTACTGGCATGATATGTCGTCTGCTGAATCAAGAAGTCAGCAAGAATTCTCCCCATGATTCCCTAGGCCAGATAGATCCCTTTCCAAGCCGTACTTACCAAGCCAGATTCGACACAGGTGCTCACATCTGGATGAGGCGCCGATCCATTCGACCTCCAAGCCCGAATCCCCTGTCCGATCGCCTCCTTCATCGCTATCAGCACACCTTCGCTAGCAGGCAACACAGCTGCCCGACATAGGTCAGCCGAGAGCCGCACCCATGCACACGTCCGCTGGCTCACGAGGTCAGGCTTCGACACCCGCTCTATCGCCTTCGACGTTCTGCCGACGAGGTCGACCAACGTCTGCTTCTCCCGTGGATGCCACTTGCCAAAAGACGACGGGGACGGATACTGCTCCAGGCCGCGCTGCTCGACCACCTGCGCGAGGAGCTCGTGGCAGATGAGGAAGACGCTGTTCGAGATCTCGCAGCGACAGATGTTGTTGATGGTCGCGAAGGGGCCGCAGTCTCCCCGAGAGGCGGGATCATCGAGGAGGGATAGGGCCGACGACAGGATGGATGCTGCCGTCTCAAGGCAGCGGGTACGTGAGTACGCCCATTTTGGGTCATGGAGGGCCCTGGTTACAAACGGCGCGTGCAGAGCAATGATGGCACGCTGGCTGAGGATCGACGAGAGGGTCTGTCTGAAAAGACCCGGCTCGTCCATGCCCGCGGAGGCAATCTGGCGGAGGAAGAGCTTCAGCTCAGCATCCAGCCGGAGGACTTCGTCGTATCCAATCTCAAGCTTGATGCTGTTGACAGCATGGCAGACGCGAGTTCGAAGAGGCAAGGACTTGGCTAGGACATTATTGAGGTCGTCCTTTGCGGGTCTCACCGTGGCATGGAGCCTAATACCTGGCTCCACGGCCTGGGCGGATTCTTCCCAGTTGCCTGATGGAGGCTCACAGTCGTATTCATCGGCCTTGATAGATGGGATGCGACCTTTTGCAAAACACGCCGCGAGGTCGAACTCCATGACCGAGTACCACAGCCTACGACGAAGCTCAGCATGGAACGGCGAGATGCGGAAGAAGTCCCGAGGATCTCGATGTAGACCAGCGGAGATGGCATTGCGAACGAGCGTGCCCGACGAGATCCAACTTCGGTCGATCTTGATCCAGTGAACATCACCGGCGATCAGCATCAGGAAGTGGGCCTGTAAGAGCCCAAGAGTCATCTGAGCCCTTGGGTCCGCCTTGAACAGCCACAGCCTGACCGCCTCGATCCACGTACGTATTTGATCCTCCCGTCGGAGACGATCCTGGTCTCTGAAGCACGAAGCTATCGCACAGATGCTGAGAAGCTGAGGCAAGAAGTGCCGCGGGCCCGTCTGAGTGGCCCAGAAGTGAAGGTACTCTCTTTCGAAGACCGGCAGGTGCAGCACTCGATAATACGAATCGAAATGCTCCTTGTAGATCTGCCATAGGTGGTCTGCTGTCGCGCGGGACGGTACCAGGCCCAGCAGCTCTGGATCCACCCCGGGCGCCGGCTGTTCATTCGGGCGTGTATGATGTTCCACCTCCAACAGCGTGGTGATATCGTTATCTTCGCCGGATCTGAGCAGTACGTTGGTCATATCTGTGATCCGAGGTATGAAGTTGGTCTCGTGGCTCCTCCCCCAGAACACAGTAGCGTGATCACCGCCGAACATGACCTCCTTGGGCATCACTATAGTCCGCCCATCGAAGGGCGATATGTACTCATCCCCCGCCCTGCTTCCATGCCACAGCTGCCGCAGAGGCGGAACGGCGTCCTCAGGCCCTGTTTCATCGCCGACCACTCCTGCCTCAGCTCGAGTGTGGTCTACGCCGTTCGCCGGTCGAGTTGTGTAGGCTGTCGTCAACTGCGAGCGCTGGCCATGCCCCGGGCTAGCCTCAAAGACGATCTGGCCCGGGATCTGTCGACTTTGTGAGACTGGGTCATAGTCATACTGACACTCAGCCAAGCGATCGCCCTGAACACATTGTAGACAGGGTTGGTCTCTGCTACATCGTACCTTACGACGACGACACTCCGAGCAAGACAGATGCAGTCGCCGCTGCCTTCGGCGGGCTTTGGCGTTGGTCGGTTGTTTTGCCTCCATCGGAATTGGCTGGATTGGGATTGTTGCCGAGAGATGTCCGTGACGGCGGATCAAAGAGGTCTCGGTCAGAGGTTTTGTTTGGCTTGGGAATTGCGGGTCCGCCATGATGTCCGTTTTGACAGGATGGCCAGTCTCCATTAGGAAAAACTCCGGCTCCACTGTTACCTTATATCCCCCGAATGCCACGATGTTTTCAAGACCGGACCTGCATATAAAGCAAATTCTCTACAATAGATCTCTGTACTTCTTTCTTGATTTTCTCAAGACGAGCGCCCTCGAATTGTCACCCTCCCTCAAATTCCCTACGCTTGTCGATACGACTTGCTGAACTTTACCAGGGTTGCCATAGTAAGAATTATGGGTATGGCTAGTGAGAAGGACTATCCACGGGACAGTGACGGCCCTGTCCCACAGGAAAACAATTATGACTCCGCGGGATCAACACAAAATGAAGACCGGGAGACTACTTTGAAATATCCCGAGGGTGGCTCAAGGGCGTGGCTAGTAGTATCAGGTGCCGCCGCCGTGATGTTCTGCACGTTCGGATACCTCACCGGTTTTGGGTGAGTTACTTTTCCCGGAGGGCCTAGACAACCCGCCTTCATGGGCTAATGACTCTTTCAGTATCTACCAGCAATATTACAGCGAGAATCAGCTCAAGTCCTATACTCAGTCCGACATCAGCTGGATCGGTTCTGTGCAGATCTTCCTGAACTTTGCGGGAGGTCTAGTCGGAGGACCAATACTTGACCGTTACGGTAATGTCGTATGTCACATCCCTCACCACTCATATTTGCGGAAAGACACTAATATTTACGCCAGGTGATGATTCCGGCGTCCCTGGTCTATGTGGTCTCCTTGGTCTTGACCAGTTTCTGCCACCAATACTATCAATTCTTCCTTGCCCAAGCAGTCCTCGCGGGAATATGCTTAGGTCTAATGTTCAGCACCTCGCTCGCTATTGTAGGCCACTACTTTAAAGCGCGTCAAGGTCTGGCCCTGGGTATCGTGATGGCCGGTGCTGCCCTGGGCGGAGTAATTTTCCCAGTCGCGCTGAACAGGCTGCTCAACAATGTAGGCCTCAGCTTCGGATGTAAGACCTCCCCGTATCCCCGTCATCTGTGCAAAGATGATACTCATTGATGTCGGTGCAGGGTCTGTCCGAGTGTGCGCTCTTATCATACTGGTTCTCCTCTCCTACGCAAACCTGACAATGAAGACGCGGCTTCCGCCGACCAAGCAGCCTATGGACTTTAGCCTCATGAGGCGGCCAATCTATATTCTCATCGCAGCCGGTGGCTGGCTGCTGAACTGGGGCATGTACGTCCCTCTGTTCTACCTTCCAAGCTTCGCTACAACGGCTGGGCTCAGCGCAAGTCTTGCCCCGTACACCGTGGCTATCTTCAACGCTGTGTCAATCTTCGGGAGAGTCTTCGCCGGTACCTTGGCCGACAGGCTGGGTTGCTTCAATGTCGTGATACTCAATAGCCTTCTCTGCTCAGTGACCCTGTTTGTCTGGGCTGGCACGGACTCTGCGGCGGGGGTCATTGTCGTGACTATCTTTCAGGGCCTTTTCATCGGAAGCATCGTTCCGCTGCAGGCGGCGATTATCGCGCAGATCACCCCCGACCCGAAGTATCTGGGGTCCATGATGGGTTTCACAATGACTATTTGGGCGTGTGGCGGCCTGACGGGCCCTCCGATTGCGGGAGCGATTCTGAATTCGGTTCAGGATACCACAGCGCCCGGGAGTTACAACGGGCCGGGCTATTTTGGTGGTGCATCCCTAGTTGTTGGTTCTGTCTTGTTCTTCGCGGCTCGCATGATGACCAAGTCAACAATTTTTGCGAAAGTCTAAAGGTCATCATAGTAGCAGAGGTTGACAGGAGTGCTCGGACGGCTGTTACTGTTGTGCAGTACATTAATACCTGGTATCGATACGGAGCCTGTTCCGTCCAGCCACGCCCAACAAAGGAAAGAGTGGCTAGGCCGTCTCGTCGACGCGATCTTGTGAAGCTGAGGATAGCTAAAATGCCGGAGGTTACTCATGCTGATATTCTCGTGTACCTATGTAGACAGTCTTGAGCCTCCTCTAAAATGGCGCAAAGCCACATCATGAGATATTGGCAGTCACCGATTATGCATTGGACTTCCCACTCATTCCTACTTCAGTCTCACAACCACAGAAGAAGCAAGGCCGCATTGTGGAAGGACAGACTCCTAGAGCAGAGGATGCCGAAGGCTGAGACATGTTTCTGAACGGTGATTTACACATGATTTATCAGCTACGACGGCCACGTCTGCCAATTATATTGTGAGGCAGCCTCCCTCGACCTGAAGGACTGCTTTCAGCTATCTCGCTTGGGCATGGTACGCTACGACGAACTGCTAGAAGAAATGCGCACCACATCATTTGCATCGTGCCGAAGAATCCGGGCCGAACGAGCTCTAGATACAGTGAGATTGCGGCTGCTCGGTATGTAGACACCCACAACCCGACATCTGCGACAGCACCACATCAACGAACAAAGGAGAATCATTGGATCCATGTAGATCTTCACATGTAGCAGAGACGCCAAAAATACTACACTATCTCGTGACCAAGACTGCGCAGCAGGTCAGCATCTTGTTGGCTAACTATCGCGTACCGCGATGTGCCGCAAAAGCCCTGGCCGACGTCTGATATACCCACACAGGACGCATTGACTGGAGAGGCAGTCTGCAGCAATCCTTTCGATACAAAGGGGTGTCATGCCGAGGCGAAGGCCATTGGATGGCAAGATAGCGGGCTGAGAACCAGTGCCTAATGAGCGGCCGACCCAAAACTTCGATGCCTACAGCCGCTTGTCAATTTCTTACGACATGGCTATACAATGCGGGCTGGTTTCAAGGCAGCCTGGATTCCCCGGCTAAGTTCTGAAGGCACGTCTGAGTCAGGAGCAGGACAAAGCTGAGCATTGTTAAGAGGACAGATCTGGCGAATAACCTGACGCTAAATAGGCCCCTTGTCGACGCGAGGTGGCCAAGCCGTAGTGATGAAGAGTGTGCCTAGACAACTGTAACAGGATTCTCGCCTGGGCAGCTCCGACTTTGACATCGTTGCGGAGAGTGAATTGTCACGACCAATTATTGGAAATTTGCAGGAGGAACATCGCACTTTGGTGGCTCGTACTCGGAATACTTGCTGACACCACCTGTGGCTGTCATCCTTGACGCCGTGAGACCACGCGCCAGATCTCTTGCTAGGGCTTACGGGATGGTATGATCATCAGGACGACGGATTATAATGTTCAGGCGCAGATTATTATCTTAGAGTCACCACTCAACGGCCTCGGCTTATCGGCTTAGCACTTTCTAGGGTGCTAGCCAGTTCCAAACCGTCGGGCCCCAACACACCATCTTCCAGGAGCTCGTAATGTGGAACCTCAGCCCGCGCATTCCGCCAGGTCAGAGCGCGGAAAACACAGCCAGTCGCACAGCCTTAGGATTTCGTCCGCTTCCATGCGCTCTGTGGAAGCAGTGTCAGCGTGCCCACAGCAACGTCCAAGGTTTTATATGGGGCCACATTGGTTGGGGGAGGAGAAGGGCGTCATTGGCGAGAGCATCGGCACATTTTAGAGGTAATGTCTGCAATTCAATATTCTGGCTCAAAAGCAAATATTCGCGCCGGGGCCTAAGATGCCATTCTCACCGCAGGTGTACACGATGTTGTGCATTTGAAAAATATTAACAAATAATACCGTTGCTGCAATCCCATGACATGACGTGTGTGGCTGTGCGCGTACCTGCTGAGATATGCATAAAACATGAGCTTATTCTGCTTACACCGTTCAAGGCCTTGGGACGAACGTCGTGCCTAAAAGCGGTCGCTTCAGGTGATGGCCGCCAACCCACTTCAGCTGGACAGAGGAATATCGAGCGATGCTACATTGATCCGCCTTGCTTCGCCTTGACGCATAATGTGCATGACAAGAAAGGTCCAGTACCGGCATGCACCAGCCTCTTTCTCATCCATACAATTCGTCAAAGAGCTACTACGTGAGTACTATGGCGAAATAATATACTAGACACTCACGAGCGGAATCCACCCGATTAGGGGAGGCATAATAGGTATTTCGTCTCTGCCCGACGGCTGATGGGAACTCGAAATTTTAAGAGTACAAAATGTAATACTATATTGCAGTCTAGGTCTTCGATCTCCGACCCTCGCGGCCGCCTCCTATGCTGACAAGTTATTCTGGCCAGACCGAGCCAGACCAAGAAACAGTGTCTGCAACGTAGTGCGCAAAGCCTGCAACAAGTATGGCTTGATTGCTCGAGATGAGAGACTCACGGATTCCACTTGCAAGCTTCGCAACATTCGCCCGGCATCAGATTGGATCAGTCAACTGTGTCCTTGGCGGATTGGCCGGTCTAGAACAGCCCTACGCCCAAAGCAAGGCACTATCGAAGATGCGCCGTCCTCAGGGACCAGATTGTCGTCTGATGAAATCTCACGTGCCCATCTGCATCGATCTGGCGCTAAGCCCTGAGGATATTGGTGTGATGACTGACAGGGCTGACATGACAAGTCGTCCGACGATACTCTAGTCACCCGCTTGTCTTCTAACACTAATAGACTAGGCATGAACTCCGTTGGGGAGTCTCGGACGATCCATCTTTATGCAGGTGGCTTATGGGCGAAGATTGCAGGTCGAAGACTAGATGCATGGTCCAATAGATTTGCTGATATCGTCTCGCTCCAAGATAAGTACCTCTAGCTCGGCTAGTGGGTTGACGATTTCAACGGAAATGCGACGCAGTTCATGACATACTCCTGGGTTCAATGGATCATGATATACCGCATGGATGAAATGTCCTATATTATCCGAACTAGCGCCTGCGCAACATCAAATGCGGCAAATATTGAGGAGAGTATGCCAGAGGTATTGGGAATACTTTCGATCTCGTGGCATGCTATGCAGACTGAGGACTGGAACCTAATGTGCGGAGTTAAGACGGTAAACACGGAACCAGATCCAGAGACTCGGGTCAGATAACGCCGTCAGCGGAGATCGTGGTTCTTCAGCCTGCTGTGTGACCTACAACTTCATGTTGCATTTTCGGTTTATGGATATGGTACAACGTTCCAGGCTCAAAAATAATACAGTCACGATACGAGTTTCAAGGGTCCACAACTTCCACTTCTCACCGACTTGTCCACTGCAGTCTAGCTGGCACGAGTGGAGGATCTCTTGGCAGATGTACCTTATGCCCATGTACATGGCTAGTACATTAGTAGCGGGGACCCGGAATGTCGGACTAGTCACAATAAGCATATTTTAACCATATGCCGTACGACCTTGTCAATAATCCTGCGATTAGATACACACAATACTTTGACGATGTTTGACGGCCGAAGGCAAGGTCGGCGTATCAGGATTCCGCACATGCAGCCTCTGCCTGGACCGGGTCCAGGGCCTCTTCGTGTTCAGCGCGGAGACGAGGAGGCTCGTGTCACCTTTTAGACGCTTTCAGTTTCTGTGGCTTGCTGACACGCGGGAGGTCGCGCCGCCAGAAGCGCACTAATATGCCAAGTCAACATCATCCGAAGACTCTGCCTAATTGGCCTATTCCCCGAGTTCCACATATAGCTCTTTATGCCAAGTCTGAGCGTACACACGCAGAGTAGCTGTGCAATGCTCTTGACGACTGATGACATGTCAGCAGTTTCGACTGTTGTGGCTATGAGTTGGTCGGATCAGACCCGTTCTACGAACTGACCTCAAAACCTATGCAGCGCTTTTGTCGGCCTCCTGCTCGGTCGGGTCTTACGGGATCACTTCGCCTCCTAGCTCCACCTTGACACTAGGCGTTCAGCTCGCATCCTCGAACGCGGCCGATACAGATTGGTGCCTTCGTGCAATGCGCATCAGACCAGTAAGGTGTGACATGGCAAGCGCAAGCTCATCGGCAAGTTCTCGATATCGGATCCATCCTGCATAATATTTTCAGCTTAAATCACCTGTATTACCCTTTTAGGCGCTAGGTTCACTTCTCACTTCTGCGTCTCAAATAGTAGTAATGCCCTTGAAAAGATGGGGACAGACCGGTCAGATAGTACCGCTGCAAAGTTGTGGCACTCATACATATTGGGCAATAGGCGCTTCAGTTTATTGGGAAGTCATTCCACATGGCCTACTCGGTGCTGGGATAGCGTTCCTCAACCGGCATCGTCGGGTGCTCGTGGTACTTTAACCTCTTCACACCACCTCGGAGCAAATCGTATTGTTTCTGGCCATTGGTTACATCCTTGGTTTGCCGCGAGTATGCCTGTTATCAAGTAAGTAATTAACACCTTTCCCTAGATGGTTGCCTGTTCAGTAAGCCTTCAGCCTTGAGGTAACGTGAGCTCCGTCGGCGCTCACCGCAGGCGAGGCTGTCCGTTGAAATGTTCTACATCCATAATGGCTTGGGTGCCCACGCTGGCGCCGAAGTCAACGATTAGACCCGAAGTATAAATACGAGCCGTCCCTGTCTCCCATTCGGGACTCGAAGATGTGTTTTGTTGTTGCACAGCACTAATCTCTCTTTCCTTTTTCCCTTCATCTTGTGCCCCATTCTGCCGTGGGCAACCCCATTATTCGTCCCTCGTTGTTGATATGTCTTCAATACTTCGCTCCCTAGTCTCTGGGCTTATAGCCTGTCAGCTGATCCAGGCTGCACCATCGCTTCTTCAACCTCTAGAGGCTCGCCAGGAAGAGAATTGCAACACGGCCTCGAACCGCGCTTGCTGGATTAGCGGCTCGTTCGATATCAACACTGACTATGTGAGCATCACCACTGGATGCGTTAGCCTGTATTCAAACAACTAACGCATATTAGGAACTGAAAACTCCATTGACCGGTGTCACCCGAGAGGTAGGCCCCCTACAAGCAACTATCGACTTTCTAAAGTCTAACAAGGGTTCACATAGTATGACTTAACTCTTACCCAAGCCGAGAATTGGGCAGGCCCGGACGGTGTAATCAAAGAAGATGTGATGCTGGTCAACGGTAAGCTCGACATCCCCATACTGAGACACCCTGCACGTGCAAAAGCTGACCCAGAGGCTCTCATAGGCGATATCATCGGTAATTTATACACAGACTGCTAGTCAGCACCTTCTTTTACTGACCATTGCCTATAGGTCCGCTCATATACGCTCAGTGGGGAGACACAATCTCCGTGAAGGTGACGAATAATCTCAAATATAATGGTAAGTTGTTAGCATCCGAATCACTAGAACGTAAAGTCCTTAACATTGTCATAGGGACAACGATTCACTGGCACGGAATCAGACAGCTCAACACCAATGTAAGTAATTTCATCTCTTAAGATCTTGTGCACCTATCTATACTGCTGTGACATTGGTCCCACAGCGCTAAAATATTTTTCATAGCTACAAGATGGTGTCAATGGTGTCACCGAGTGTCCCATCCCACCGCATGGCGGTTCTAGAACGTCAGTAGTATCTCATGGCCCACAAGTCTCCGTATATCCCTCCTCTAAAGGGTGTTTGCGATGAGACCTCGACCTCTGAAATAGGGTTCTAACATATAGTAGGTACACATTTATCGCACACCAATACGGCACTAGCTGGTATCGTAAGTTCGGTCAGATCTTCTGAGAGTTTGGTCAGTTCTAACAATTAGTAGACTCTCACTTCTCGGCCCAGTACGGAAATGGCATTGTTGGCCCGATTCAAATCGATGGCCCAGCTAGCCTTCCATACGATATCGACCTGGGCCCTCTCCTCCTGTCTGATTACTACTACAAAACAGCAGACGAACTCGTTGTTTTCACGGAGAGTAACGCACCACCTGCTAGTGACAATGTACTGTATGTTTCATCATGCCTTTGATCTCCCTTGCACCTTCCCACTCCATGCGTATCCTCTCCAAATGTAATGTTGAAGCTAACCACAAACAGCTTCAACGGAACAAACATCAATCCAGCGAATACGACGGAAGGTGAATATCAGACTATCACCCTGACTCCGGGCAAGAGACATCGCTTGCGACTTATCAACACTAGTAAGCCGATCCGGTTCACGACAGCTAATCTAGAGAATCCCAGTCTAATCTTCGTATAGGCGTGGAGAACAATTTCCAGGTGTCCATTGTGGGCCATACCATGACAGTTATCGAATCGGATTTCGTCCCAGTGGATGCCTTCACGACTGACAGCCTCTTCGTCGGTATTGGGCAGCGTTATGATGTGAC
This sequence comes from Chrysoporthe cubensis, assembly GCA_001282315.2. Lineage (NCBI taxonomy): Eukaryota > Fungi > Ascomycota > Sordariomycetes > Diaporthales > Cryphonectriaceae > Chrysoporthe > Chrysoporthe cubensis. The sequence goes on along the minus strand of LJCY02000008.1, from coordinate 815,915 downwards.
GATTGATGCCAGCCAAGCTACGGACAACTACTGGATGAACATCACATTTGGCGGGGGCGGACTCTGCGGTAAATCCAATAACCCATATCCAGCTGCCATTGTTCAGTACGAGGGCGCTCCACATGGCTATCCGACCAAGGAGGGTACCGCTCCCACCGACCACCAATGCTTGGACCTCATCAACCTCACGCCGGTTGTCACCCGGACTGTGTCGACTTCCAACTTCGTCGAAACTAGCAATAACACTCTAGACATCCAGCTGTCCACGTCCACTAGAAAGTGGACTATCGACGGCTCTACTCTCAAAGTGGACTGGAACAACCCCATTGATCAATATCTCATCAATAATTCCACCAACTGGCCAGCAAGTGATAATGTCTGGCAAATAGATCAGGCAAACCAAGTAAGTCAATCGGAAATTAATACAGGAAGCGTAAGAAATAGGTGATGCTAACATGATATGGATAGTGGGTGTACTGGCTTTTGGAAAATGATCCCACCGCGACTGGACTCTCGCTACCACACCCTATCCACCTACACGGGCATGATTTCGTAGTACTTGGCCGTTCTCCTGATCAGCCTCCAGCAGATCAGGTATCTTACACCTTCTCGTCGTCGGATGTGTCCAGCCTCACTGGCAGAAATCCTCTTCGGCGCGATGTTACGATGCTCCCTGCCAAAGGCTGGCTCGTCATAGCATTCGAGACCACCAACCCAGGATCCTGGCTAATGTACGTTCTTCCTGCTGCCTTTCTCACCCCCTTCCCCCTTTTTTTCCTTCTACATCGAGGAAAAGAAGCTGACCCGTGATTCGATAGGCATTGCCATATCGCCTGGCACGCATCTGGTGGCCTTGGCGTAAACTTCTTAGAGCGACCTGCTGACTTTACCGCCGGGTTGAGCAAGTCTGACATCGATGACCTCAACACGCAATGCAAAAATTGGAATGCTTATTATCCTTCCAAGGATATCTTTTCTCAGGACGACTCCGGCATTTGAGGGAGTGCGCAATCATGAAGGTTGCTGTGTTGAGTGGTACAATTTGGCTGGTCCACGGGTAATAGCGGGTCACATTTGCTTCCTTTTCTATGGCCTTCCTTCTGTTCTTATTTTCTATTTTTGTAATAAGGCGCCAAATGGAACGCGTAAGACTGTTCGTACGTCGTTGGCTTCCACTGGAAGTAATCATTTCCAGATGAGAATTCTTACTGTTTTGCCATTGTTGGGTGCAGGCAGCCTTATAGTACATAGAAATTAATGGTCATCTAAAATACTCAAATGGATGCTTATTGGAAACATGTCTACTTCCCCTGAACTACTGTCAATTGTTGAGAAGGCGCACAACAAGAGGCTTCCCTCTCATGGCCGAAACCTCATCTGCGTAGCCTTTAGAAAATGACCCAAATCAATTATCTCTCTTAATAATCCTAAATATTTCTCCTGGTTTAATCCGGCGATCTAGCCGCTGCGCCCAGAAAGGCATTTGGAGGCAAGCGGGTGTTTCTGAATTGAGAGGTATACTTACAGGTATTGTCAACAAGTTTGCTGGATCCCGGAATTCATGTCTTTGCGGAGCTCAAGAATAACACAGCGACTGATGAGAGCTAATGACGCGACACAAACGGTTAAATAAATCTTGGCAGCCTTGATTCGGTGATACGAGGTCTCTATAGTGGACTCTTGAGCATGAGGAGGAACCACCCCCCCCTTCTCTTCAGCGGAACTTGATTGGGCATAGTGCCACTGAGTTGCTCGCCTACGACAGCCAAAATGAAGCAGGGACTATATTATAGATGTGAGCAGTCTCCACCGTCAATACCCGCAGGGCCCATCCTAATGCATTGGCCCGTAGAGAAAGGATATGTCAGCAGCTTCTTGATTTGTCATCGTTCATGTTTGAAGAAATGAACATAAATACCAAGAGCTATCTTCAAATTCGATGTCAGGTAGTCATTCAGAATATTTGAGAAGCGTAGGATGTGCTTGTGAATTACATAAAGATGGCTTCGGAAAATCGTTTGAAGACCGCTCTCGTCACCGGAGCCAATGGTTATATCGGCAACGCCGTCGCAAGGGCCTTCGTCCGCGCCGGTTGGATCACCTATGGCCTCGTGAGATCTGCCACGGGTGCTCATGCCCTGGCCACCGAGGAGATTCAACCCGTCATCGGGAGCATTGACGATGTTGATTCCCACGAAAAAATCGGGGTCCAATTACCGCCCACACTCGATGTCATCGTGTCAACGACCGAAGACCACAGCGATTATGTGCGCCATTATAATAACATTGTTAGCTTGTGCCGCCGCATCAGTGCGAGCAGCTTGAGCAAGGGCACTAGACCGCTCGTGATCTTTACGTCCGGCTGTAAGGACTACGGGTTGGGACCTCACTTTGCGAATGACCCGAACTTGGCTCCGCATACTGAGGAGAGCCCCATCAACCCACCCGGCTTCGCAAAGCTCCGGGCCGAGTACAGCCAAAAGATATTCGAGCATCATGACGCTTTCTCATCAGTCTTGGTGAGGCCCACCAACGTTCATGGCCGCTCCTCAAGCTTTTACGGCATCTTCTTCCAAGTCGCTCAGAAGGCTGCCAACTCCGGAAAGGAGCTTCTCTTGATATCTCAGCCCGATAGCATCTGTCACTGCATGCACGTTGACGACTGTGCCGATGCCTATGTGGCTATCGCTGCACACCCGCGGCGTGCAGAGGTCGAAGGACAGGTCTTCAACATCTCGGCTCGGAGGTACGAGACGCTGGAACAGCTTGGTAAGGCTCTTGCGGCGGAGTACGGTCTTGCCCGGGGCGTCAGGTACGTCGACGCCGCGAGCGTGGCCGCAGAGGACAATCCGTGGCCTTCAATGCTCATTGATTTTCCCCAATGGACTGGGTCGGAGAAGTTGAGGCGGATAACGGGATGGTCGGACCACCGCCCCTTGTTCACGGAGGCTTTGCATGTATATCGCATGGCTTATGAGGCAGCACTGGAGGATGGACATGAGAACGTCAAGAAGGTCGAGAAGATTGTTCAGTCACTCTTCGATTCGCCAGCACGTCCTACATGAGAGGTAATTATAGTTAGCTATAACATCAATCCAGACTACCTGGGTAGACGTGTCAGATTATTAGATGATTTAGTGCGGAGAACCTCGGTGGCAGGATACAGGTAGTCGTGCACGCTCACGTTGTCGTCAGGAGGAGAGTGAGCATCATCAGGCACACGCCTCAACGTAGCCAGGGTTTCAAACCATCGGAGCACCCTATAATATTGGTGCACCATTAAAGTTCGGGTGGGAATTAGGCCTTCAAGGTTGAAGCGGTCTCGGACTCTCAATGAGCTGGTTTGTGAGCAGCAGCATAGTAAAGGCCTCTAGGAGCCACCATCTGTGAAATCTCACCGACGTGTTGTCTCAGCCAAAACGCTAGGCCTTGCCTTGTTTCGCGATTCAACGAGACTCCAAGGCGCAAGCGTGGCGGGGAAGCTCTTTTGTCTAGGGACGGATGAAACATTTGGGCCGGAGAAGCCGCCGCCATCTTGGTTGGCTTTTCTTGGAGTCTCGTACCAGCGCTCGAGATTTCACGAGACTCGGGTCATCTTGGATACAGAGAAAGATGTTGATTCGACAATAAGTGCGACCTCCGTGGATTGGCTTTCCGAAATGTAACGTGAGGTTGCCACAGATGAACGTATGCAATGTTAGCTCCGCGCCACCCGGAGCTTTACTCTATGGCCAAAACCCAGCCACAACCCCAGCCCCTAGGCTCGGGTCTAGCGGCGTCTTGGTTCCAACGGTCCCCCTTTGCTAAACTGTTCATCTGGCAGTCGCATGGGATGGCACGATGCGTAATGGTCATCATACGATGGCCGCCACGTTCTGCTGGACAAGAAAGTGCCCGTTGCTTCGTTAATGATTACGCGGAACAGGCAGCACACTGGCGTGGACATTGTAAGCGTCTTGCTCGCGTGTCGACAGGACTATGTCCAGAATCACGGGGCTGTCTACCATAGTCGATCCTCGTGGCGGCTCGCCGATCGGCCGCAGCCTCCATGCCGATCCCCAAGGCGAAACCAGGATGCGTGAAGTCTACAATAGCTAGGCAGCTAAGGCTGCACCTTGAGCGGGTGACCAGAAGTCCAGCCAGGCCCGCTGCAGACACTCCCGCCATGGTGATCCAGGAGCGGAGAAATTCCAACTACCATAGTAGACTCTGTAGGATCTACCTGGAAGACCAGCACGGTCACGTCCGGGATATGCGGTAATACGGAAGATTTTTGGAGAATGTGGCACGGAGATACAAATCGGATATGCTGTGTTACTATGCCAACAGAAAACAATGCGGCTTGCGGGCGTCTCCTACGTGCTACTCCGCTAGGCTCGAACGGCGATGCACGATCGCTAACGTAATTGATGACGTCGATCCAGCCGCATCAGAAGCTCACCTGAGCTTTAAGCAAGAGTGAGCTCATGGAGAATGCCGTTCCTACCCAGCCTGGCGTTTATTAACCTCCAAGCTCCCCCTCTCTCGGCCGTCATCCCTCTGTGCTCTGACGTACAAATCCTGTGAGGTTCACTTTCAGTCCTGGAACAGCCTCGAAGAATATAATTATCAACCTCCTGATCACAGCTGCCTCTCTCCCCTTCCAAATTGACCAATCGTAATTCAAGATGCAGGACTTCTTTGAGGTTGACCCTATCCCGACGGTGATACGTTCGTCATCTCCTCTATGCCGGGCCCTCATACCGTGACGGCTTGCTAAATGTCTGCTAGCGACCCCGACTCATTATGAGCACTCATCGGATACCGGCAACAGCATTCTATGGGTCGTCTTCGTGATCATGGTTGTTGCCTCCGGCTTCTTCGCCCTGCTGTCCTGGAACATCCCAGTCTCGAGGCGCCTCTACCACTATGTCACAACTATGATCACCATCACGGCCTCTCTGGCCTATTTCAGTATGGCCACTGGCCACGGCGTCAACTACCACTGTATCCAGGTGAAGAACGCCCACGACAAGGTTCCCGATACCTACCACGAAGTCTGCCGTGAGGTTTACTACGCTCGTTACGTCGACTGGGCCATCACCACGCCCCTCCTGCTGGTCGATCTCTGCCTCCTGGCCGGAATCGACGGAGCCCACACCATCATGGCCATCAGTGCCGATCTCATCATGGTCCTGACAGGCCTTTTCGCGGCCTACGGCAGCGAGGAGACCGCGCAGAAGTGGGGATGGTATGCTATCTCTTGCATTTCCTACATTTTTGTCATCTGGCACGTCGCTCTCCATGGAAGCAGCATGGTCAAGGTCAAGGGAAACAAGGTAACCAAGCTTTTCGGGTCTCTGGCCCTGTTCACCTTCATTCTCTGGACTGCGTACCCAATGTAAGTTCACTTTCCGGGCCTCGTATTCCCGAAATATCTCTGACACGATACTCAGTGTTTGGGGCTTCGCCGACGGTGCCCGCAAGACGTCTGTCGATGGGGAGCTCTTGGCGTACGCTATTCTTGACGTCCTGGCTAAGCCAATCTTCGGTCTGTGGTTACTGTTGAGCCACCGCAGCGTACCAGAGACCAACATCGAGATTGGTGGCTGGTGGGCCCACGGCCTCTCCTCCGAGGGACGGATTCGCATCGGCGATGATGAAAATTAATCGTTGGCCCTGTACCGATGATATCTCTTCAATGCTTGGTGTCGGGTGGAGGCAGGTCTACGCCTGAGGCACTGGAGGCCATGCAGTGGTGTGAGCATATATAATGGTGATGGGGGAAACAAATCGACGACAAGGCCAGTGTGACGTCTGGGACAATAAATAAAAGTATGCATCACATCAGGAGATCGTGGAGGTCTCACTAGGATTCTGCGTTGTTTGCTTTCGTTTTCTGCTCCCTGTTTTTCCATCTCTCTCCTGGGCTATTGTCATGACTGCATCGGGGCGTATTTATAAATTGCATGTCTTCCATCTTGACTCAATCGATTGCACTTCCTGCTTCGAAGCACAACTGAAGTGACGACAACCTAAGTTTACGAAATTGGGATTTTGCGTAGTTCACACCTTCAAAGTATGTGTCAGTCGCTCTGAACCATACAACGTTAGACTAGAAGGACCGGAAATTTCTAACTGTAAGTATCAAATGTTTCCTCGACGTCAAAATGTGACCGAAGGTCTCGTCTTTGAATCATATTCACCCTGACAACTTTATCTTAGGAAAGAACAACTCATCTCAAACCATATAACGCGCAAGACACCTTCCAGCCCGTGGGTCCGGATCAGCGAATCGTTCTGAATCTCAATGAGCCGTGATCCACCCCAAGTAACACCACGCATATGAAGCCAATACTGGCATGTGATCTCCGGGCGAGTTTGCTTGCCTCTGTTGCAGCAACATGCCCTGGAACATTTTCTGATCAACTAATTGGATGTGTGCATTTACATCATTCACAAATCGCAGCTAGAAAATGTAATTGAATTGGCTCTTGAGGACGGGCTTCAACTCATCGAGTATAATTATGTTATTCACGCTGCGCCTTGATGGAACAGGAAGCATACCGACCAATAAGAGGATTATGCTGTCCGTGTCACAAGATGAACCTACCGAAGTAACAGAAGGCATTCAACTGGAGAGATCCATCAATCCGTGGCACACGATAAGGGGCGATTTTTGTTGGAGTCTTGGTCACTGATTCTGACGGTCTTCTCGAGCCTGGCCATTGCCTCGCTGGCTTTACTCAGGGAGTTAGCACGCCCACAGATCATCTCATAGCGCTCTAATAGTCTGATTGTATCTATGACAGGCTCTCTTGTTTTTCAGCGGAGATAATTAATTGGGGGTTGCTGCTATGGAGAGGCGTTTCTGGGGACGAGTCAAAGTGAAATTTTTAGATGGAACTCATAGCTCCTGAGACAAAACGTTAAGTAAAATTGGGAGATTGTGCCTTCGATACCTAGACATATAGCAGCGTAGTTGATCAACAATTGTGAAGCTACACTAATAATGGTTAAAGATCAAAGAATTGCTTGGTCTTGCACACAATGAGACTTACTATAGCATCCGGGTCACCTGAAAATATGGTAAGAAAGATTACATGATCATTGAGCAGGACACAGCGTGAATATAGGCAGCATCTGGACCCAGAACGGAGGTGACAGCGATATTCTGGCAAGAGTACTCGCGTTCGTTACGGCATCCATCCATCTCAGCTTAGGTATTGTTTCTCCAGTAAAATACACTTCGAAATCCTGGTATGTGTCCGCACTTGAACACTCGAGGCCTTCTTTCACGAGCCAGATGGGCCCATCCCTGCGATGATACTGTGAAGGCAGTTCGCCGATATTGCTATCACTGAAATTTCTAGGATCGTCGGCAAACTGGGGGTCGATAAGCCACAGCAACACGCGAGGCAGCTGACCAAGAAAGAAATCCTACCGAAGTTCTTAATTTACGTGCATGGTCCAATTGTTATGGTCGCGTCCCTGTTAGACTTGCAGTCCAATACGACTGTGATACACCTTTGCAACTGCGCAAGTCTCGTGAAAGCCTATCAACTGTGAGTGTGGTACGTGCTCTCGTACTTGAATAGCCAAGGCGGCAGGAGAAAGCAAATGCTGCAACCACAGACGTCTTGAGACAGTCGACGATGAGAATGTCTCCACAGGCAGTCAGGGAAGATCGATAGCCCCATGGTGACATTCTCGTGCTTATCAGATGGCTTAGCGCAAAGCATTGCTGCAGATATACAAGGGTGCCGAAGATCTCTTTATTTATCTGCAAATGAGAATCTGTACACTAGTGTTGATTGTTTCGAGGTGAGGTGGTGAAGAGGCAGGGATTCCTGCATGCGAGTGCTCACATGAATGGAACGTTGCGGGGACTTTTCCCATTGGACTCCCTCCACAATTCCAGCGGCAATATACAGGGCTAGCGTCCGGGGAAACAATATACGATATCTTTTACGACTCCAGGTGGTTCCGCTTGAAAGGCATGATTTTAAGTGTGATTCCTGGGATTAGGCTAAAGGATTGCGATTGGCCCAAGCAGAATATACGGCCCACAGGTAATGAGTTACGATAATTAGATGAATACATTTTTGAACTGAAGTCTGACCCTTGAATACTGTCATGGGATCGAGGATGCTCCAATATACTACCTAAGTACCGAGGTATGGATAATAACAACCCCTCATATCGTTCTATTTTTGAAAAGTCATGCAAGGTGTGTCCTCTCCGCACGTAGTGTTCCTCTGAGCGGACATGGGTGGCAAAGCTTGACGGGCAAGACTTCCTGGCCTGGCTGGATGGCGGCTTGTCAGCAAACATAAGCCCCGAGAAACTTCCACTAATGACTTCCTCAGTACCGACGAGGAATAGTCGATCTCTCATCCTTTCCTTGGAGATACCCCATCTCGTGGGTTGAAATATAAAATTGGTTTGTGCATTTTGGCTGATAAAGGGAGTCATGTACGTCGTGCCAGAGCAGATGTCGAGGACCTGGAGCTCAAATAGTATTCATCGCAGTATGTAGAGATTGAACTTGTATTCAGTACTAGATGATTTGTAAAATTAACAGAACACGGTAGAGTTTGGTTATATATGCCCTAAAAGCCTGAGTTAAGTGGGCGTCCCTTTTGAGCTAAAGCAGAACATAAGGGGGAGTATTCATCTAATAGCATGTCAAGCGGGGTCTCAGCCCGCTCATGGTACACTGCATTCCCTAGAGAAGAAAGATCGTATGGTGTTGTTGTCTCATACATGCTAGGCGAATAAGTTATTTCTGGTAAGATTCCGTGTGCATGTCCACATGTAGGCTTTGTGTCGTACAACGCGACCTCCACAATTTCGGGTTGGCAGCCTCGCCCTCGATATGCAGTCTGGATCCATTCAAATTAATACTCCGTCAGACCTACCGAACTGTCCAAACTTCTTCAAATTCGCCAATCGCGAATTCAGACATTCATATCTCTAAGAGAATAGGCGAAAGGCTTTTGTAAAATTGTTAGATGCTCGGGGGCAATTCCTCAAGCAGTGCTCCTGCATCACCATCACTGGGGTGTCGTCATACGCCTCGCGATTGTGGGCCGAGACCCTAGGGACCATCCTCTTTTCAAGATAAATTCATTAGTGGCCGCAGCCTTTGCAGTCCTTGAAAGTGAAGGATGTCTATAATTTCGCCAGTCATAAGACAACGGACTTGGAATACATGGAGGGTTTGGCTGTGTGGCGGAAGGGCAGGGCACCCACTACCTGATCATCGCTTCTCAGTCTCTAAGATTGTCTGGACATCGATAGTCAGCCAGGCCGCTTCGATCTACTTGTGGGGACAGCTCTTGAAGGCTCAGATCACGCCTCGTTCTCCTGTCTAGGTACCCATAGGCATCAGTTGTATGGGACAGAAGTCCGCACTACGTCATTCAAACCCGTCGATAGGTTGCTTTGCTCTCTTGCTTTACGAATCAAAGTATCATAGCTTGTAACTAGAACAAAGCCACCGACGCATATATGAGTCCGAGTTATTGCTACTCTAGACAGCTTTGAGGACAGTACGTTCGTTTATTGGACGGCACGAGCAAGCTGGATCGTTGTAGCAAGGTAAATGAAACTGCGCGTTGTGACTAACATGATGCGTTGTGCTAAAATCCTCATCAATCCCTAACGCCGACCTGTGGAGGCCTCAGGAGCTTCAACATAACTGTGCAATCAATGAGAAATTCGTCCGATCGTGACGCTCCGGGGATCCCTAACAGTGAGACTCGTTGCATTCTTCGAGCCCATGCAGGAAACCTCCTGTGCCAAGCAAGGCTTGCATTGGCTTGGCGAGGCTTGGCAGGTTTGTGCGACAAGACCTCTTGACGTCTTCTTTTGATGAGCGAGGCCAACTATTTGGCGATATCAGCCTACCCAAGCCTCGAGAGGTCGCTATGACAAATCTTAGACGACAACGGCAGTAGTGTCGAGTCGGGAGTGAGAAGGTCATCTCTGATGATGGGCTCGGGGTCTAGAAATCATACCCGAAGTATTAAATGGGCGCCTGGAGCGCTCACGAGACAAGAGCACTGGTTGTGGCCTGGCACCAATACTTGGCGGATGTCATGAGATGCTTTTAAGTCTTCCGAGAATGACACCGAGTGCCACACTTGTTGTTTGGCCTCATATTTCCAGTCCTAAAGCCGGCAGACTTTCTTTCAACCGTCGGTCCGATCGACTCCTGTCGCCAAGTCATAATCCAGGTACCTATCATTTGATGGATGAATTGCAGCTGGGTATGTGTTTGGCGTTGTGCATCTCAGCAAGCCACTCAAATTCTAGATCACACCGGGACCCGATTTGCTCATCAGAACAGTGTTCCAATTGACCGGCCAGGCGGGGGTGACCATGCTCGACTTTCACTCCCAAAGGTGATGGCGATGCCACATATGTTATGTTGCATAGGGCGGACCGCCTACTTCATCGGGCTATCTGACTGCAGGGTTCGGTGCTCAGCGCACCACTGACGGGGCCAGGTCCAGGCTGAATTCAGCCTGGATTCCTCACATTGACGCTTGTGGTACACCTAACTTGTGACCAACATCGATGGATCACGCATGTGACTCTCAGGGATCGTCAACCTGCAGAGCCGCTGGTGATATTCCCGAAAACGGTTGGTCCCTAAATATAGACCTCAATCTTGCAGATTCCAACGTGGCCCTTGACTGCGGGATCCAGGAGAAGGCGCCATCTTCGTCAACGATGTTGAAACCCTGGAGTAATGACAATAAGGACAAATATTCCCAATGCCAAAAGTCACGTTGTTCATGCTCGTATGTTCCTACATTTTGCGGCACAGTCTCGCAACCACGTCCCGTTGTTGCAGCGTGTTTAATACGGTTGATACAGAGCATGCCTATCCATCGACAGCAGCCTCAAGAATAATTTATTCTGAGGGGCGCAAGGCACATCAAGTCAGTCGTTCTGTGTAGGTATTCCAGTGTAACCTGAAAGAAGATGAGATCTGCCTTGGACCATGTCAAGTTTGTTCTAAATCCAGCAACAGGGGGGGCATCCCCCGCAAGCCACCGGTTGACCCGTATGGGAAACGTTCTCCGCCGTTGGTCCTTGTCGACCACCCCTCGAGAGGTTCTAGACGACAATCTATGCTTCGTCTACTAGTCTTGTCCCCGGACCATAGTGTCCCATCGCCAAACATCAGCGGCGCCCCGCATTCTTCCCAGTAGCGCTCCTGCACGCTAGTCATGCCTGCTGGTCTCGTCTCACTCGCCTCATGGTCTCCTGGAGCGCCACACCCTTCCGCCGAAGGCCCGTCGCCATTGGTGGTCCATTAGGTCCAGGTCTTAGACGCACCCTCGCTCAAAGTCGCTCGCGAGAGCCGGGGTGAGCGTCGATATCCCATTTGCCTACCACTCTTGTCGATGAGGAATCCTCGACCCTCGACCCATGTTGGCTATCAGGTACAGAACACCGAAGGTGGTTGCAAACATCCAGCTATTCTATTGGCGATGGCGAGCGTCAAGGCGCACCTATACGATCATGGGCTAAGCTGTGCCCTGCAAGGCGCAAGCATCAAGCACATTGCCCCCCGTCTATCTCCCGGTCGATCGAAGGGCCTCAAGACGATCGGCAATATGCCGGTGTTGATAGAGCAAAAGTTGTGATGAAGCGTAGTCTGCGTCTGTAGTATCGCAGCTTGAAAGAGGTGTTCCCCCCTGCCGTCTGAGAATGCTCCGTGGTCTATATAGACTGCTATGGTCCGCCTCGCACATGAAATTATTGCACGAGAAGAGGACTTCACATTTCACATCATAATCAAGACTACATTGACACACACTTGCCCATACCCAGCTCGACGGGCTTTTGCCTTTCATCTCAGACGTCTTTGGTCACCATGAAGGTCGTTGATAGCGTCAAAAATGATTTGCGGACGGACGTGACCTGGAATAGGGTCGGCCGGCTAGCTGTTCAAGGCGCTCGCGCGTTTCCTTCCGCCTCCGTACAGTACCTTCTGGATAAGGTGCCTATTGTGGGATGGCTCCCTCGATACAACCTGCGATGGATCCCGAACGACCTCATCGCAGGCCTGACCTTGGGCCTTATGCTCATCCCGCAAGGCATATCATACGCGACGCTCGCGACTATCCCGGTCGAGTATGGACTCATGTCCAGCTGGTTCCCAAGTGCTCTGTACGCCTTTATGGGGACGACCAAAGGTGTGTCTGCACTTTGTCTAAATCTGAGACCAGGTCTCTAATATTCCTACTAGATCTATCTACCGGTCCAACCTCGCTTATCGGCATTCTCACCGCAAAAATTATCGTCTCAGTCGGCACGGACACAATCTACACTCCTCAGCAGATTGCATCTGCTGTTGCCCTAATGATGGGCGTATATGGCATGATCCTGGGGTTCTTGAAGCTCGGGTTTCTTCTAGAATTTGTTTCCATTCCCATTACCACCGGCTTCATCTCCGCCGTGGCTATCACTATTATTCTAAATCAGATGGGTTCTTTCTTCGGCACAGACGTTTCATCTTCCGCGAAAGCTTATACTCAGATCCGTGAGACATTTCAATTTCTTCCCCAGGCAAGTGGCCTCACCTGCGCCATGGGATTCACCTGCATACTATTCCTCAAGCTCCTCGAGGAGGGTGGCAAGCGATGGGGAGACAAGTACAAGGTCATTTGGATGCTGTCCATCACAAGAGCGTTCTTGGCTCTGGTTCTATACACGGGCATCAGCTACGCGGTGAACCACAATCGCGATTCTGGTGACTACCTCTGGACCGTGGTTAAGCTCTCATCAGACGGACAAGACGCTCCTGTTATTCCCTCGCGCGACCTGATAAGTCAGGTGGCCTCGGGCTCCATTACCGTTTTCATCGGCGCCACCATCGAGCACACAGCCATCGCGCGAGCCTTTGGCATCAAGAACAACTATGCCCCGGACCAAAGCCAGGAGCTCTGCTACTTTGGCGTGTGCAACTTTTTCAATAGCTTTTTCCGCGCGATGGGTGTTGGCGGCGCCATGTCCCGAACGTCAGTCAACTCCTCATGCAAGGTCAAGTCGCCGCTCTCAGGCTTTATCACGACCGCCGTCATCCTCGTGTGCATATACAGGCTTTCCGGTGCGCTGTACTGGGTCCCGAAGACGACGCTGGCGGCCATCATCATCTGCGCCGTCTGGCCGCTCATCTATCCGCCGTCGACCTTCTACCGCTTCTGGAAGACCTCGTTGGCTGACTTCATCTCATCAATGCTGGCTTTCTGGCTGAGTTTGTTCTATTCCACGGAGTTTGGAATCTTCATCCCCATCGCCTTCAACATCGCCTACAACATCCTTCGCCAGACCTTCACCTCTCTCACTGCGTCCCCTGCGCCGGCGCGGTCGGAGCTCGCCTCGTCCCTCGATGCCGCACGAGGTCTGCCGCCGAGCCACATTGCGCACAGCATTCTGCAGGATGTCCATGTCTTCCGCTTCAACGAATCGTTCTTCTTCCCCAACTCTTATCGCCTTACGCAGCGCGTCCTGGATTCGGTCCAGACTCACTATAAGCCCGTATATGAAGACGCCCGTGGCATGAAGACGGAGCGCAACTGGTCCGTCAGCGCGGAGAAGCGCCTCGCCCGCCTTCGAAAGGCCGCTGCTGTCTCTGACCCCAGTGTTTTACCACCTATCGGCTTGGTAGTGCTTGACTTTGGTAGGGTGAATCATATCGACACTACTGCTGTGTCGCACCTGAACACTCTCGTCCACGAGGTCCGTCGGTACGGCGGCAAGGGCGTTGAGTTCCGCTTCGTGGACATGAGTCCGAACGTCAGGTCAAGGTTTACCCGGGCCGGTTGGCCGATCGTGGATGCTAGTGAGGGCTACGCCGGGACGGATGATGAAGGATTTGAGACCACGATGCTTTATAACTCAGTCGCTGAAGCCGTGGCTGCGCCTCGAAGGAGGGATTCGATCATTGACTCCGTGGATCTAGAGATGGAGGATACAGCCAAAGCTGAGAAAGCCACTGCGACGTACATGGAGAACGTGTAAGGAAGCCTGAGAGGAAGTGAGGCAGTTGCGCCGAGCGTGTCACGCACCGTTGAGCTGGACTCAGCCTGTCTTTCCAGTCTGGGCCCTGTTTTCTTTCGTTACACTGTTTTATGACTTATATTGTGTAAATATGTCACCCAAGTCCCGCAGACAATATCAAAGGGGAGGGATTCTGCAGCCCCCCTACCCCCATTTCGAATACGCCCGAATCAATTTGCTATGATCTGTCTGACAGCTCACCATCTCCTCTTCTGGTTGCCTAGTTTCCCCATGATTGTATAACCTTTTCAACAAGAATCTATAGCGGAGTGTTGTACGTCTGCTTGACTTAGTAGATACCGCGTGAACGTGTTGACCATTGTCTCGAAGACAAGGGCGAAGGCGGCGTTGGCTTCAGTTCTAAGTAGTAAAATATGTCAGGACACTGAAATGTAAGGGTCGGTTTGATTACACAAAGTATCTTATCCCGTCATTAAATCTGCGCCATCGTCCTGGATGTCGTCGGCTCAAGAGCCTCGCGACCAGTCTGGTACCAGCTTGCAACTTGCTCGAGAGACACAACGGGCTCTCGTAACATGTTACTGCTCATGGCCGGCGGAATTTGTCGTTCTGACCCCCACGCTACAACGTGAGGTGCTAGACTCATGGCGACCCCGTTCAGTCCTTCTGGCCTGTGACTACTCGGCCACGAATGCTACGTGGTACGCAGCCCATTGAAGACTAGGGCACAATCAGCCATTACTAGGAAGTAGTTTAGAATAGATAGGTGTTTGAGTATTAATGAAACGGAAGTGAGGATGCACCAAAACCAGCTTTTGTCTATTACCGTCCTTTGCTCCCACCGACGAACTACTCCTCCTCTATGCACTACCGGCTTCCAACTGCTTCCTCATCTCGCCTTTTATCCTTGTAACAGTGCCCGCCCCGCCGTAAACCATGCCCGTATATACCATAGCCACGCTTGCACCGGCGTTGAGGACCTTGAGCGCCTGCTCACCGTTCTTGATACCGCCCGTCGCGAAAATGACCTTCTGCTGCGCCTCCTTGCCCCTTACGTTCTCGATGTGCCCAGTCACCGTCCCGTCCACAGCCGGCACGGCTGCAGTAGGAGTAGGCCCCGAGTCCTGCATGGAGTACCCATCCAACATCTTCCGATACCTCCCCACCAGATCCAGCGTCCTCTCAAACATCGCGGGGCCGGAGAACCCGCCCGTCTCCACCAGCGCTTCCCTCTCGCGCTGCATCAGCCTCACACCCTCCGGCACAAGTCCCGCCCTCCGCTTGGTGGTGTTCCCCACGATCACGCCGTCGACACCGCTCATGTACACAGCCTGGACGATCCCCTCCATCTGCGCCGCCTCGTCCTCGTCAGGCGAGACCTTGACCATGACCTTGGGCTTCGTCCTCCGGCGCGTCCGCTGCGCCTCGTCCACGACCGCGGCCAGGATCCGCCCCAGCGGCTCCGCGGCCTGCAGGTCGCGCAGGCCGGGCGTGTTCGGCGAGCTCACGTTGACCACCAGCACGTCCGCGTACGGCGCGAGGCGGTTCACGCAGTAGACGTAGTCCCGGGCCACGGCGTCGACGTCCTTCTCGTCCGTGTCCTTCTGCTTCGCGACCTGCACGCACAGCAGGCGCCCCGGCAGCAGGCTCCCGGGGGGCACGTCCACGCCTTCGCCGTCGAGGACCTCCCGCTCGGTGAGGCCCACGGACTTGGCGAACTTCCTGACCCGCGCCTGCAGCCGCGCGGCCATCGCGTCCGCGCCGCGGCTGTTCAGCCCGCACCGGTTGACCATGCCCTCGACAGTCGGGACGCGCCACATGCGCGGCTTCGTGTTGCCGCTCTGCGGGCGCGGCGTGCACCCGCCGACCTCGACGACGCCGGCGCCCAGGTCGAACAGCGCGTCGGGGATGTCGGCGTCCTTGTCTAGGCCGGCCGAGATGCCGATCGGGTTCGCCAGGGCGGTGTCGAACACGGTGACCGCGAGGTCCGACGGCTGGGCGACGATGCCCGGGGTGCGGGTGGGCCGCTCGCGTGGGTTGAGTCCCAGCTCGCGGAGGAGCTTGAGGGCCCGGGTGCCGGCGTGGTGGGCCTCCTCAGCGTCGGGGTAGAGGGTGCGAAGGAGAGGAGGAACCAGCCATTGGTGGACAGAGGCGCGAGTGTCGGTTGTGTAGAGGTAGAGGAGGGTGAGGGTTGCAGCGAGGGAGGTAGTGAGGGCAACGGTGCCGAAGCGGATGGAGCGGCGGGGGCGGGGCGGCGGCGGAGGAGGAGGTACAGCTGCTGTAGAGGTCGTCGAGGGAGCGGCAGAGCTGCCTGTTGAGGCTGTCGTCGAGGTGGTCCGTCGCGTGAAGCTGGGCGACAGTCGAGGCTGAACCGTTGGTCTGGAGAGGCGGAGAGCCGCGAAATGAGTGGATAGACCTCGCGTTATGGGACGAGCCATGGCGAAGGAGGGGCACCGGACTGCGTCCAGCACTCAATGGCTCGGTGGGCTTTGGGAGGAGGAGGTTGAAGATGACGTGACTCGAGAGAAGCTGTCTCGAAAGCTTGGAGGTCGAGGTACGAGCCCCGGGCATGTGTCTGTGTACCGTTCACAGTGAGCTGTGCACACTGTGCCCGGTGCAGCGCATCGGCGTCGAGATACAGTGCGAGCCTCCGGCGATCTCTTAAAATGCTGTCTTTGCTATGTGTAATTCTACCTGGATATCCCAAACGCCGTCTATCCCATTCCTGTATCCGTCCGTGTATCCCTAGCGTCTACGTGTGAGCCCCAGAATCGTCTAGGTGGTGATCATCTTGACCGACGAAGGCGGTATCCTGCCAGCCGGCCTCTCTCTGGCCTCTGCCTCCTCTGCGAGCCTGTTCAACCACGAAAGGTACGTCTGCCAGCCGACGGCGATCGTTCCGGCGAAAATCGATCGGTACTCGATAGGGATGAAGGTGAAGTTGATGGCGCTGACGGCGGGCCACACCTTCAGCGAGTTCACCATGCTTGTCGGGACCGTCCGTTTTATGCGCTCCCACACCTCAACGAGGTTGTCGCCGGCCAGAAACGACTGCATTCCGAAGAAGTATGTGTTGAAAAGCGGCGTGAAGAAGCACTGGTTGATCGTGATCTTGGTGGCCAGGGACAGGAGCCACGACGAGTAGTTGAAGTTGCGCGAAAGGAACATAAACCTGCGGACGACCCTGGTTAGTAGCAGCCACAGAGAGTGGGACGACCGTCCTGCGGAGACTCAGCCCTACCATTCGAAGTTGGGTATCGAAATTAGGCCGCCGATGAACATCGACCTGGTCGTCCTCTCCGGGTCATAGTCCCTTCCGCTCATGTGCTGTGCAGAGACGTCGCCGAGGCAGAAGATGGTCAGCGACGTGCACAGCTGGACGACCCAGGGCCTCTTCCGCTGCGCGCGACCGTACGCCTGCGTCGCGCGGGTCAGAGGGCCCAGCCGCAGCCAGAAGGGCACCTCTGTCGCAGGCACGTTGTTGGGCCCCGGGATGGGAGTTTCGGGTTTGTTGGACTGCCATCGCCGCTGCTGGCGGTGGTGTTGGCGGGCGAGGGACTGGAGCTGTCGCCGCAGCACGGCGCCGGACAGCATCGTTGTGCCTGTCATGCTCCTCGGGTCGGTAGTGGTCGGTGGTCACCAATGTGTTGTCATCTTGGTGGAAAGGAGAGCGGGTGTTGTTGGGCTGGAGAGGCAATTAAAGCGCCGCGCGCGCCCCTCGACTTGCGTCAATAGCCGATCCCGCGCCGACGGGTCCTTGGTTTAATTATAAATAGGGCTGCAGGGATGAGTCAGTGCTAAGGGTACGGCCTCTGCTGGTCAAGTGCCAAGTGTCGAGTGCCCCTGTGACCCTGACCCTGACCCATGACTTTGGGTCCCTATGTACTAGTAGTCGCCCCCAACCTCTCGAGGGCCATGATCGTGGCTCATCCTCAAGAGTTATGGCTCGAACAGATATTCCAGCTGTTGTTTCTCTCGGCGCTGGCCTCAGGGACTCGCATCTGCCCTGGCGAGGATAGCTGCAAGGCCTCGAAGATCACGAAGCAGCCGGGCGAGGCGTCGTCAACGCCGTACCACGCTGGGATGCTCGACGGCAACATGAGGAACCGTGTATACAGCGTACTATATATGCGGCCATTCATCGTCTGGATGCCACGCCAGATAGAAGGTGATGAGGCTGGCGCGGGGGATGATAGTTAAGCTAGGAATTGGCGAGCTCCAGCGACCCAGGGTGCCCAGACGAGGACCGGGTATGGCGTTAAAATGGACCATATTACCTGACATCCCATCGAAGTCGATCAGTGGAGGCGCCCTTAGGCTGTTTCAACCAAAACTATGGGGTCCTAGTCCATATGATGAAACTGCTCAGTGCGACGAAGGCAATGCCCTCACCCCAAGGCAGGCCCATCGTCCATAAGCACAGTTCTTGTTTCAGTCTCAGGTCTTTTGAAGCTATTCCTTTCTGAGGATAGATTTGAGGAAGAGCCACGGCCATAATGGGGATAGGGAGGGGAAGGGAAAGAAGAGGAACGAAACGGTGGACGTTGTCCCTGAAGACCGTTCCTTATAGGACCCTCGCTTATGACGGAAGATATCGTCCCCCGGACATGTGACCAATTCTAAGTAAACTTTTCATCCTCCGTCAGGGACGCCTGATTCTATGTATCTGTGATGCCAGTATCTTGGACACAGGTCCAGAATGAATCTTAGACATTTGTAATCTAGCGCTTTCGGCGGAGACTGGATGGAGGCTCTTGCGTATAAGCCTTAGTGGTAGTATAGTTCCAGATCGATGACTGCGTTACTATTCACCGACATCAGTGAAAATCTCTCGAACGTCAACACAGACTTGATGGTGTTATCGTCGGGATTCACTGTGCCCAGCTCTGGCTATGTCGATCAGGGAGACAGTTCAGCTGCGGAAATTCGGAGATTGTCTGTCACGCTTCCCATTGCAGAGGCCGGTTGGTCCAGTGTTGTCGTTGATGAATATTTCATCATCAACATCGTCCTCAATAGCGTGGACTCCACAAAGTCATTCTCGGATGTGGACCAGCTCGTATCCCATGTCGATCCCGATCTTTTCATGCACTCCATCCGCCAAGAGGACCCGCTCATGGATTTGACAGAGCCTAATGGCACGATCTCCCGGACCGCGCTTTTGCCGCAACTCTCGTAGGATGCAAAGGGTTGGCCGTCCCTCGCTTGATCCACCACCATGACGGCTGGCACATGAGATGATATGCAAATGGCCTGGGAATGCATAACAGGCGTGGAAAACTCGACACGATTGAGTGGGACTTCGTCAGAAAGAAGTTTTCCATAAGCAAAAGGACAACGTGTAATAATGCTGATTTCAGATGCGTCTGATCAAAAATAGATTTTTCCTTATGATAGTCAGTCTATGTCCTCCCCTGCCAAAGGAGGCTGCCAAGGCTGTGGATCGCCAACATCCCCAAGCGAACGTCCGGTAAACCCTATAGAACTAGTTTATAACCCGATCCTCAGGATTCGGATGGGATCTAATTTGACTTCTGATAAGTCTCTTGCATATTGGAACATCCCCCCACACTAGGAAATCATAGCGATACTATACTCGAATCAATCGTGGACCGTCCACTAGACTATTTTCGAATGCATCAGCGCTACCACTGGTATTTCCTATGGTTATCTACACCTCACCAGTCTCGCGAACCACTTTCCATGCTAAGTATCGGCATGTAAGCTAAGCGAAATGGTAATGTGCAGTGTACTGATATCGTTGATGCGACCGCCACAAGCTCTAGTGGCTTCATTCTCCAGAGATCGAACGCATGTCAGACGTTGGGTATTGTCTCCGCCTCGTATGCCAGCAGACTGAATATGTCAGCCCTATGTCAGTCCCATTTGGACGAGACTTCTGTATTCGGAAAAGTCTGGGCCCGACCATTTCGGATATAACACCCTTTTGACACGGCGCCTCTGGGCCGTGGAGGCTTGCTCCTGCCGGTTGCAGGTGAGATTGGCGAGGCATTGCGCCCTATGATGACTACGTGTGTAACTGGGCCTCAAAAGTGACATGATGACACTGCCTCATGACTCAGGTCAAGCAATTTTGAGTGGGTCGGGAGATTCAGTCTTCGTTATTCTAGAATCGAAGAGTGTCCTCATGAAAAGCAAAGGTTATATATAAACTCTATTGGAGTGTTTAAAATGCTAAATCAGATGTCCGTGATCTTTACACAAAGGAGAGGAAACATGAGGAGAGTGATGGTAGTTAAAACCACCTGCTCAGACAGTAATTAGACATCTTTCTTCTCCATAAATGGCTGGCTGAGAGAGGTCTCGCAAGGCTATCCCCAGGGGGGGGGACACGATCGACACCTCTTCGCTTGCGGTGTATATAAGCCTTGAAGCACGCTAGTCATATGCTACAGATAACACTAGCAGGCAGTAGGATAGTCGTTGGTCTAGCCACAGCTCATGTGTGTGCTTGGAAGGATGCTGCCCTTTTTTTTTTTTTTTTTTTAACGGGGCATAAGCCGGCGCTCATGCTCAGCTTTTATTGTTGAGACACAACGTGAAAAGCGATGTGTTGTGTTAACTGCAGCAGAGCATTTACTGGCATCACGTACATGTATAATAACGCAGGCAATTCAATGAATAAGCGCAATTTCTTTTTAGCACTTACGGCAAATTTGCTGATTATACAAGCCACTTAGGACCTCAGTATCCCCGATTTATACAAATAAATAGAAAAGCAAGCAATCTACAGATTTCTGGCTTGTCGGGTATCAAGCGCTCGTGTGCGGTATGAGTAATGCTAGCTTTGATATCCTCTACCAACTCCTTTCTTGACGCCCAAGACCTCAGCTTTCACTCGAGTCCGTGAATGGAAACACTGCACTACGCAGGACGCCTCAGTATCCATCGTCTTGTTCCTCCATGATAGCAGTAACCGTGCCGCCCGCCTTCAATTCTTATGCGCCAACTATACCCCATGCTTTCATCAGACTTCGCAAACCGCCACAGTAGCTTCTGAGCGCCAAGATATTGCCGTTTGGGCAATGACCAAAGCAAAATGACAAGATGTCCATGTCTTCGTATTCGTAGGATGGGATATTCCAGAATGTTTCAAGCCGATCTCCCACATTCGGAATCCTCATGTCATCTGGAAGCTTGACCGGAAACAGTAGGTGATACTCAATCCTGAGGACTTTTCCCGTCGCGTAATCCATCACGACAGTGCAATAGTAAGGCTCTTCCAACAGCACGCCCACGATGTCCTGGTACACGGCGTCCGAAGGCTCTGGTACGCCGGCCAGTGCGACTGTCTGGGTGAGCTTTTCTTTCGTGAGGGGCCCCTGCGCGAGGAAATAGAAGTCCACGGTGTTCTCCTTGTAGTCCAGGTGCGTGATTGGAACAGTGGTGAGGCCGACGTCGATGAATCGTTGCTTGTTCGCCCGGACCCCATCAGTCATTGCGGGCACCGCAAGAATGTGATCCAGCGAGTAGATATCACCGAGAAATTGCCACATGCCGTCGAATCCTTTGTCAACAGTGAATTCAGGCTGATCAATCATACGAGGGCACTGTTGCCTCAGGGATTTGTGCAATCCCACCATTGGGTCGTCAGCTGATACCCATTCGTGCTTTAAAGCAATGTCTAGCGCATCCGTTGGTAACGCGAACAGCACCCGGAAAAGGAGTGGAGGACCTGGGGTGCTCCCACACCGTATTTGTACTGCCGCATCGTGGAAGCCTTCGCCGTAGGCATCAATGATCTCCTTGACTTTGCTCCTTGAGTAAGGCGCTTCCACCGATGTTGATCCAGCATCCAGGTCTTCAAGGAACTGCGGTTCGATGAACGGCGCGCGTTCCGATGTTGTCGACATAGCGTCTGTTGTCCGAATTAAGCGTGATAGGAGGTTTTGAATTGCATTAACAGAGCTGAGTATTCAGGGATGCAAACGCTAGAGTATAGTAGATGTTGATGAATTATTTGAGTCTATCCGCGGTGAGGAGGTGCTGACGTTACAAAGTTGGGCAAGTCGGTCGTCAGGAGAGGAGAAATACTGATCGTCGTAAACGTTGACGAGGCGAACAACAGGAGCTCCATTGGGATGCTGGGAGCGAAGAACTGGGCTTCTCCTCAAGGCCCCTGGAGTCAACTGACAACAACCTGGTCCCATAGACCAATCGCTTCTTGTTTTGGACAAAAGACCGGATGGCAAGGCCCGTCCCATCTCCTCTCTCATGTCAAATTGCTTGAGGAACCTTGCCCGCCCCAATGCCCCCAGCCACGGCCAACGTCTGTCCATTCCGAGTGGAGCAACGTCAGATCTCGGCAAGTATCCGCTGGAAGCCGCGCCACCGAGTGGGTACGTGCCTTTGGCTTTGGCACACCGAGTTCTGTCCAATCTCGTCTGATCACTTCGAGCTTGAGAACTTCGGTAGTCGAGAAACGACGTGTCGCACCGGTACCGCACGTATGGAGTACTCTCAGAGCATCTTTCCGGTTTACTTGGCGCCTCTGTGTTGCGCTTCGTCTCTGTCTTGAGTGCCTAGCGTCCTCAGCGGCTTACGTACTCGACATATCGTTTGCACGAGAGACCGACTTTACGTAGCAGAATATAGACCATGGGTCGGTCAGGGCGGTCACCCCTTTTGAGAGGAGAGCTGCGACAGCATTTGACTAAGCCACGCCGGAGACCTATACCCAAAGGCGGCCAGTAGTCCGTGCCTCAACGTACACAGTATGCGCAAAGTCTGACAAGGCCTAGGTCTGCAGGCCGGGCTCGGGTTGATGCATCTTGCAGGGGAAACGTACAACCATATTGGTATTTAGTCCGACGCCGAAACTACCGGCAGTAATACTTAGTGCTCACGGAAGTGCACAATAGGGCTGAGGAAGCTCTTAGTATCTCGTTATACTACCGCACTAGAGCCAGCGCTCAACGGAGAATCTTGCCGAGTACTTGCGATATTCCCTCAAATGCACATCGCGGGGGTCGATGACGCCAGCAGACAGGCTATCGCTGAGTGACAGCTCATGTCGCCGGCCAAACAGCGGCGAAATCTAGCAAATCACAACACAGCCCACACCTGCAGCTATGGGCACGGCCCTAGCTCACCGATGTACCGGGCTGGCTTCCGGCCTATTTAGTGCGACACGTTCAAAATACGCATTGTAGTACATAGTCACAAGATAAGGATGACCTGTCCACAGGCATGTGAGACAACGAAGTCGCGTCTCCTGGTGGTGCTTTGCTTCGGGCCGAACATTTAGCAGCCGAGGGCTCCACTGACAATAGAATATAGGCAGTTCATGGGCTGCTGTATCGTTTTTTTTTTTTTTTTTTTTTTTTACTACACATGTCTTGGCTATTCAAGCGAGAATATTCATATGAGCACTGAGAAGTCATTCAGACACACATACGAATCTGGCAAGATTGCGATTTCTTACTCAGGTAGCTTCGAGGAGTAATTCTCGCAGCTCGCAGATGAGGTGACCTAACTCCGAGCTGCTGGGAGTGGGACTGTGGCCCATATGCACTGCTATCTAGGCGGGCCTCCCCAATGAAACTCCAGTTTCAAATCATACTTTGGTAGGGGAAAAGTAGCCGAGGCTTTTCCACGCAACTACTTAAGCGAGAACTTTGAATCAGCATGCCGCTAAGCTCAATGCGGATAGACGAAGTTATCACGAGGGTTTCAAATTATATCCCATGGCTTGCTTGCACCTGCCAACCGAGCAAAAGAGCTTACGTGAAGTTCCTCGGTTCAGTCCAGCTCGCATCCAAGCTCAGGATCATGTAGACATTGCGGAGAGAAACGGCAGACCGAGGCAACACCGAGACGATAGGCCCGTGCTGGGAATTCCACCATTGAAATGCTGATATATCGTAGTACCGTTCTTATATTAACATCTAAGTCGTCTTTAGCGGGCGATACATCACGTGACGCATGCCTATCTCGGGCCTAACTTAGCTTCCGCTCCTCAAAGATATCGCGCAGCTAATATGAGTCCATGGCTATCTTCTGCCACTTCATATAGTCAACTTACAGTCAGATATTCTCCAAAAGCAGCTATTCGAGTCAACGTCTCAATACCTGGCCCTTATGGAAGAGAGGTTGGGACCTCGCCTTTGCTAGCCTCGACGAAACCCTTTCAATATGGTTAGTTGTCTGCTCTGGGGCACGTTCTGGAATCCGCAGGGACGAGATCTAGTGTTATGAACCAACGAACGGTTCAAGTCACAAGAACAGGCCGGATATGTGGATCCAGGAACAACGTGGCACAGATCCACCATTCGACGCTAAGGACCCGCTGACATAAGGATACTTGGCCATCCTGGATTACGTAAGCAAGGGTTAGGGTCCGCCTATGTTGCCTATGTTCATAGGCAACATATTCAGAGCAGCCTATATTGCCTATATTGATATTCAATATAGGCAGAACTGAAGAGCTGGATATATAAGACTGGACATTTCCTACTATCAGATAGATTTCATAATTGCTCTTCAGTCGTTAATCTAAGTACTTTTCTAAGTATTACCTTCAGAGCAGTATCCAATACGGATAGTGAACACTCGGCGAATACCCTCAAAACTGTATTTCCGTATACAAATAGATTGTATTGTATACTACCCTTGCCTAGCATAAACTTTTAATATACTAGGTACTTGTGCTATTCGGGTATTTCATTATATTTTGACGACTCTTGCTTAAGGACTGGTTCAGTATTATCCACTTTTAGCAATACGGAAATACGATAGCTCTTCCTATTCCAATACCGTCCTCCTTTCAGCAAATTACTTCTCAGACTCTGCAGGCTCAGATTGCAGCTTTGCAGCAGCGTATCCAAAAACTCGAAGATTAAGAAGAAACTCCTTAAGTTACTATCGCCGATAAGCCCTATAAGCTCGATAAACTCAATACCTATAATGGGGATTAGAAAACCTTCCAAGGATTTATTATTTAGTATAAGGCCTATTTTGCCTATTATGGTTTTTAGTTCGATACCGAAGAAAAGAAAGTCGTTTTTATAAGTATTCGGCTTTAGCATAAAGCCCTGGCTTAATACGAACCTTTTTTTCGAAATTACCTGGATAATTAAGGCAACCTAGCAGCATATAAGATAGAAACTATTAAGATATTCTTATATTTCGAAAGATTCGAGCAGATAATTAAAAGAATGTTTGGCAATCTAGACGAAATCAGATCGGCAGAACGAGAACTTATAAGACTGCAATAAACTAAGTTAGTATTAGCCTATACGGCCGAATTCAATTATATCGTATCCAAATTACTATAAGACCCAGCTTGGATAATAACCCAGTACTATACAGGATTTAAGAATAAAATTAAGGACGAACTTTATAAGATTAATAGATTTAAGGAATTTTCGGAATATGCCGAAATCGCAATCAAAATTAATAACTGCCAGTACGAGAGACGAATAGAGAAATAAGGGATACAGATATACTTTCGCCCCAAGTTCCAGGCTAATACAGGACGGCCCTAATATTACAGTCAGTATTAAGGACAATATAAGAGTATAGCTCAGAGTGGCATTACGCACGCTGGACTTATAAAACTAGATGCGGCATAAAGGAGCCCCGGCAAGGGAAAGCCCCGTTTCAGCTGCTATAATTATAGAAAAATAGGATATATAGCAAGGGAATGCCGGCAACCTAGGAAGAATAGTTGGAAACCCGTACCAGAAGAGAAATACCTTAGCGCAACTTGGCGAAAGGACGACTAGCCTCTTCCGAAAATAACCCCAGAGCAAATGCCGGATTCCGCTAAAAGATATAATAGTTTCAGTTGGACTGCTTATTATAACGATTACTGCTTAGTATATATCTCGGATAAGGATGTAGCAAACTGGTTTCCGCGCGTACCAAGAGGAAAAAAATAATTAGCAATAAAAAGTATCGAAACCGACGCTATATCCAATTGCTTTATTAACTTATTAGGGAAAATTGTTAGCAAATATAACTATTTATATAATAATAATTCAGAATTGGCAAAAATTATTAATTAAAGGGCATACGAAAAAGATAAAGGGATATACTTGCAGCTATACTGGATAAACCGCTTGGCATAGGAACTTTCGGAAGAAGAATTAGGATCGGCAATACTGGAAGAAGATTTCCAGGACCGACAAACTTACGAACCATTGGAACCCATTACTCTCGATATAAAGGATAAAGAAAATGCCCAAGATATACTAATAAGAGCAGCATTTGTACTTCTAGGGACTACAGAATATAAAATCTTCGGACTTACGCTTAACGAAGTCTTTAAGGAAATTCGATTCCAAAACGATACTTATAAGAAATATAAGGATAAAAGAATTAATACGCGATTATTCCAGCACTATCAGCTTGTATAAATCTCTTATATATATAATAATTGCAGGGAGCATTTCGCGGCCAAAATGGCAAATGACTAGTTTCTATAAAGAAATCAGAATATAATCGTTAAAGCTTACGAAAAATAAGACTTACGTTACAGAATTAAGCTTGACCGATATGGATACTTTGGATTTGTCGGACTACCTGATAACTTCCCTCGAGACTGCTTAAATAAAAAGGTCGAATGGCAAGAATATCTTATAGAAGAATGCGAAATGCATGCTAGCAAGAAACTTTACGTATGGCATTAATAGATGGACTTTGAAAGCCGCAGCAGGCAAAGGCGCATATACGGCATGAGGCAAGCCAAGGAGCTAGCCCAAGGAGCAGCTCGAAGCCCTGAACAAATACCAGAAGCCCCAAAAGACGAAGAACGCCTATAATGGGACGGCAGACGTTCGGACCTATAAGGTCCCTAAGCTTAGCAACGATAGCAAGCTAGAAATATATCAAGATATTAGTATAATTCGACAGGCAAATATATAGCGCATTATTGGATAGTAGCGCTTAAAGGAACTTTATCTTATTAAGAATTATTAATTAAGCATATATTATATGGAAATAGAAAGGGAATCCGTATATATTATATATTGTAAAAGGAAAACCGGTTAACTATAATTAGGGTATAATCGATATAAAGACTGATTATCTGCTTATTTTAATCCAAAAACGAGCGTTAAACCTGACTTTTGATATTACGGATATAGCAAAATACGATATAATTATAGGATTACTTTAGCTTAAAGAGCATAATTTTTGAATCGATTGGACTATTGGCTAGATCTATTAAGATAATGCTATACCCCAGAAGATAATTACAATTAAAAGCGCAAGGCGAGATTCAGTTACTGAAGAGAGTTTAATAAAAAACCTTTAAACGAATACTTATATTACTTTCAAATTAGAAGAAACTAATAGCTTATAGAAAAGAATTATACGATAGTTAGACTTTATAGGACAGAATAATAGTAAATTAACGCAATAAGTAGATAGATGCTAAAGCAATCGCGAAGCTTAATACAAACCAAGATTTCGAAAACGGATATTACAGGAAGAGAATCAATACTTCTTTCCGGATTATAAACGATACCCAAAAGCTCCGATATATAGATTATAGAATTATAAAGAAATCAATAACGAAGATAAAATGGCAAAGCGATACCTTCTATTCTTATAAGTAACAGATACGAAAGAAGGATTATAACCAGAATTCAAGAATATATTAAAAAAATACTATAAATTCAAGGAAATTTTCCAAAACAAAAGAGATGCAAGACTCCTAGCATATAGGCTATACGATTACGAAATTCCTCTCAAACCAGGAATTCACCCGATATTCGGAAAAATTTACGAATTGGATAAAGTACAACTCGAAACATTCAAAAAATACCTTAACAAACAACTCAAGAAAGGATTTATACGAAAATCTTACTTACTAGCAAAATACCCCATCCTATTTATACTAAAAAAGAATAGCAAATTACAATTCTATATAAATTATAAATAACTCAATAATATTATAATTAAGAACCGGTACCCATTACTACTACTAAGAGAGCTACGCAATAGACTTTGCGGTACAAATTGGTTTATAGCAATCGACTTATAAGAAAGATACGCATATATCCGTATTAAAGAAGGATACGAATGGAAAATAGCGTTCAGAATACGCTATGAATATTTCGAATATCTTATTATGCCTTTTAGACTTACAAATGCACTAATATTATTCCAGGAATATATAAATTATATCTTAAAAGAATATTTGGATTATTTCATTATCTTATACTTTAATAATATCTTGATTTACTTAAAAGACTTGGAAAAGCATAAATAGCATATCAGAACGATATTGCAAATCCTTAAAGACTATAAACTTTTTATTAATAGAGAAAAAAGTTATTTCTATAAGCAAAAAGTCGACTACTTTGAGTATATTATTAAACCCGGCATTATCAGAATGCAAAGAGATAAGGTTAAAGCTATACGAAACTAGCTATAATTATAGAATATTACTAATATCAGGTTATTCTTAAAATATATTAACTTCTACTGACAATTTATTAAAGCATATATAGAAATCGCGAAACTACTAACGGAACTAACCAAAAAGGATAGCATATTCGAATAGATAGATAAATAGCAGAAAGCTTTCGATATATTCAAAGAAAGAATTATATAAGAACCGATATTGCAAGAAGCAGATCTAATAAGACTATTCGAGATCAATATAGATATATCAGGATACGCTATTAGCGGAGAATTTATTTAACAAGACGATTAAGGAAAACCCTACTTTATCGCAAATTTCAGCAAGAAATTCAGCAAGGCAAAATAAAATTACGGAATGCTAAACTAAGAACTTATAGCAATAATTTACGCATTCCAAGAATAGAAATATTACTTAATCGGTACAAAATACCCGATTCAAGTCTTTACGGATTATAAAAACTTCGCAATATTTACCATTACGAAAGTTCTTAACCGAAGACAAATCCGATAGGCAGAATACTTATTACAGTTCGATATTAAAATTACCTATATGCTAGGAAAGGAGAATGCGAGAGCCGATATACTTAGCAGACAAGCAGAATACAAACTTAAAGAAGAAATTAAAGAATAAACTCTCTTTAATACCGATAAGAATAACAACTTAGTATAGCAACGAGAAATTAATATAACGCTTAGCACTAGCTATTAGGAAAAGCAACTTAAAGATATAACGCCCGAAAAATAGGACGAATATATCAAATGGATATATAAGGTATTAGCTTATAGCTATTAAAGAATTGCAGCAATTACAAATAGGATTCGGAAATACTAGAACTTATTAAGACTTAAGTCCAGAATGCAAGATATTATCAATAATTATAATAGCTGCAGGAAGAATAAAACAGAACGATATAAGCCTTACAGATTATTATAACCTCTACCAGTATTAGATATAGTTTGGGCATCTATTAGCTTAGATTTCGTTACTAAGCTATTAATCTTACGAGAACTTTTAATTAAAGTTGCATTCGATAGCATTTTAATAATAGTTTGCAGACTGAGCAAATATAGCTATTTCTTACTATACAAAGAGGCTAGCATTGCGGAAGAACTATTATACGCATTCTTAAGGAATATTATAAGCAATTATAGAATGCTATAGGAAATTATCTCGGATAGAAATAGGAAGTTCATATCAAAATTCTGGATTTTACTTATAAAACAATTCGGAACAAAATACAAACTATTTATAGCATTTTATTTAGAAATAAATAGATAAATAGAAAGGATTAATTAAATCGTAAAATAATACTTACGATATTATATTAATTATAACCAAAATAATTGAATTGAATTCCTATTACTTGCATAATTCGCATATAATAGCGCAATAATATCAATTATAAAAGTCTTACTATTCAAAGCATTATATGGATAAGAACTAATAGCATATTACGAAGCATTCCCAGGAATAATTGCAAAAGTAGCAGAATAACGAATCAAGAAAATTAAAGATATTCAAATAAGATTCCGGAAAATATTCCAAGAACTTACGGAAAATATAACAAAATATGCCAATCAGAAAAGGATTGAAAAACCAATCTTATAAAAGGGAGATAAAGTCTACTTGAAACGCAAATATATTAGAACCAAAAAACCTAGTAACAAATTGGACTATAAAAAATTAAGCCTTTTCAAAATCGCAGAAAAACTCTCAGAAGTCAGCTATAAACTGGACCTACTACCAGGAATAAAAATATACCCAGTCTTTTACAAATCTCTCCTCGAACCAGCATTAGATAATATAATACCAGATTACAATATCGAGCTCGACCTAGACGAATAATAATGGGAAATAGAAGCGATTTTCAATTCAAAATTACGAAAACGAAAATAGCAATACCTTATCAAATGGAAAAATTACGGATATAAAGAAAATATATAGAAAAGATTAAATAATATTAACCCAGAACTTATTAAAAAATATTGAGAATAAGCATAATAATTAGCTATAATTCCAGAAATAATAGATTTTATTAACTATATACGCTTTACCTTTCAAGAAAAACAGGCCTACGATAATACTAAAGAATTCAGAAAACTCAGGCACTAATAGGAAAACAAAGAAGCCATCTTCCGATACGCAAATAACCCTAAAAACCAACCGCAAAACCATTACTAGACCCGGCAACCCCAGAACCAAAAGCAGCAGCCTCAGGGATAGCAAAATTAACGGCATTCCAATCCACCCCTTCAAACTCTCGCAATAAGAAATCAGGAAAAGCCTCAGGCAATAGACCCAAGGGTTCGGAAACGAAAGCCTCAGCAGCTTCTATACGATCCAACTCCTCTACCCGCGAAATACTACGACAAACCGTACGCTTTATCTTTTCAGACTATATCTTTTTCTATTTCCGTTTTCGATCAATCTTGACCAATAAAGCCTGCAGCTCATTATCAAGACCCTCTATCTCATCTTCCAGCTTTCGATACTGTTTAGTAATTTCTTCTAATTCCGCAGGAATAGGACCCAGGATATCGCATTTGGAACGACCTAAACGGACATATTCGAGATAATGAGACGAATCTTAAGGAGAAACTTGGCAAGAAGAGGAGCCACGATTCTTACAAAAAGAATAGGTCGGCATTTCGATAAAATTGGCAAGAATCTTGGCAATCAAGGAATCTCGTTCCGAAATACTTTTCGGATTGCAAAAAGGAGATTTCGAAAGATAGGATTTTGAGACTCTACCCGATATAACGAATTAAGAAGGCGCGATCCGAAATAAGAATATCAGGCAGGATTACTTACGGAAAATCTTTAGGGATAAAGATTATAAGGAAGGAGATAATATTATAAACTAACGAACGGTTCAAGTTATAAGAACAGGCCGGATATATAAATCCAGGAATAACGTAATACGGATCCACTATTCGACGCTAAAAACCCGCTGATATAAGAATATTTGGCTATCCTGAATTATATAAGCAAGGATTAAGGTCCGCCTATATTGCCTATATTTATAGGCAATATATTCAGAGCAGCCTATATTGCCTATATTGATATTCAATATAGGCAGAACTGAAGAGCTGGATATATAAGACTGGACATTTCCTACTATCAGATAGATTTCATAATTGCTCTTCAGTCGTCAATCTAAGTATTTCTCTAAGTATTACCTTCAGAGCAGTATCCAATACGGATAGTGAATACTCGGCGAATACCCTCAAAACTGTATTTCCGTATACAAGTGGATTGTATTGCATACCACCCTTGCCTAGCATAAACCTTTGACATACCAGGTACTTGTGCTACTCGGGTGCTTCATTACATCTAGCATTTTAGTATTCAGAGGGAGGCGGCCACACTAGCTTGTCATTATGGTTGAGCTCACGGATATTGAGAGAAATAATATTGACATGCTTTATGCAGTTATAGGATAATTAGTTTTGGCCTGCGTCCAATCCAATATACGAGGCGATCAACACAATGTCAACCGTGTTTAGGAACTAAAAGACCTAGCTCACCCAAATACGTGCTACGTGCACGGTGACTTTGGACAAGTAACTAATTTAGGTACCCAATCAAGCTGAGTGCAGATGTCTGGAAAGCTCTCCGGCAGGCTCCTAGCTAATGCTCACCAACGCTACCAATTTTTATCTTCTTCAATTGTATATACCAGGATCGTGGCTAAAACCGAGCTTTACATTTCCGCCAAAGTGTTATTTGAAAGGCCATTTAGACTGTAAGTAGGGTGCTTTTATCACCATCTTGCAATAAGGTGATCGAGAAATGAATCGGGCCACTTAATTTGCCGCGAGATCTACATAAGGCACAACTCCTCCGACTAGTCCGAGCACCGCACCAAGCGAGGATCCGTCGGAAGCTATAGGTAGCATTAGGACAGATAGGCTCAATCTAGGGCGCCTAGGTGTTGAGACTATTCAAGTAGGTTTCAGTCACGAGCAACTAGAAGGTTGAAATTGATCAGGAATAAATTTAATTGAAAAGTTCATGGGCACCCCGTAGGCATTGTGCAATTCTTACACTCTCTCACACACAACACACTGGACGAAGAACAAGCCCAAGAGAAGCATACTTCGTCAACTTGTGCAGAGAAGTCGAGGCCGCAATCCCTCGTGGCTCTTGCGATACATACTTCACCGTGGAGCAAGAAAAATGTATTCATCTCCGCAGTATGCAATGCTGGAGACTCTCGCCTTTGTGCCCTACCTGACTAGAGTTCAAGCCGACTTACAGACCTCTGACGATACAAAAAGCTCTTCGAACATGGCACACAGATCGAAGCCTCAACCTTCCTCCTTCCGACTACTACTTGATGATGACTCTCGGACGAACAAAGAACCCGACCCAAGGCCCAAACGACGCAGTCTCATGAAGCGACTGTCAACCGTCATCGTCAGCATCAAAAGAACAATCTATTCGAAAGTTGTGGCCCCTATAGCCAAGACTGACAAACTTAACGACGTCCAAATGGTCCGAAGGTGGAAGCATGACAAAAAGTTTGCGCCCGACCGAAACAGCGCCATCCAGGGTGAAAGTAGCGCCAAGATAATAAATCAGGATGAGGGAGAGGACTTCTGCAAGAACGCATCGCCACTAGCGAACAACTATAAGGCCATGACAGTGGGGTCCCTGTCGTTCCTAAAATCGCAGCGAAACGTTGCTATCAACTTCTAAAAACTAGAATTACGTCTATAGCCGAAACTTGTGTGTACAAATAAGCGATATACAGATTTCGAGGCAGGTCGCAGTATTAGGTTAAGCGTACAATAGATACAACCCTTGGAGTTACATCAACAATTGCATTCTGACGATAGCAAATAAGCAATAGAATCTACTTAGGAATAATGCTAGGTATCGAGTTGACAGAAGTAAATCTAGCACCGTAAATAAAATTCTCAAGAAGCGGCCTTTCGAAAATAAGTATCAAAAAGCTCTAAGATCTGCAGCGGTCTGCCACACAGTAATACAGCATCCAACTCATTGAGTCCAACCAATATTTCAAAAGCATTTCGCGTGTGCACCGAAAGGCTCTATCATTCTATGATTTGATCTGCCGAAATCTGTGCGGGGCATGCATAATGAAAGCTGGGCCTGACAGGCTTCAGGGAGAGATAATTGAAATGTAAATTAAAGCTCACATCGCAGCTATACCGCCATCGACTCTCCTAATCAACTAGGAACGGATGAGCAAAGCCGTAGGCATTCTCAGCAGTCTGAATGATAACGCCCATTCACAAGCACAATAGCCCCATCGAAAGGCTCCATTTATGCGGGGAGCGATCTGGAAACCATGGGAACGCAACACAGCCGAATGCTGCTCGCGTCTCGAGTGTTGTCGCCTTCAAACCAACTGCTGTGTATCGAAATCCCACTGTGTAAAAGATCCTGCGGCCATCTCAGAGTGGAAACATGGGCCACTGCATTAGAGAGCAAAATGGTCACTTGCTATAGAAGCTTTGGCTGAGCTGTCTAGGAGCTGCCTCTGGAAACTGTGTCTGAAGTTGACTCATCGCCAGTATAAGAGAATTGACGCGCTGGCCATAGCCGGGAAATGGATGACTCGGGCTGGCCAGATGCATGGCACCGAGAACAAAGGGTGATTTCGAGGCGGCATGGGATATCTTTCGGCGTACGACAGGTGCTTGAATTTAGAGCCTTTAAAAAAGGCTCAGCCTTGTTTTGCTCATGATCATCCAAGTCCTCGAGCTTCACCGCTTTCAAGTCATGTAATTAAATAGAGTATGTCACGCAACCCCATTGTATTGATGTGAAAACCCTGGTTGACGGAGACAGGCCGCTGGTCCGGATCATGAAAGCTGAACGAACTCTCAAGGCCCGCATATTCCCAAGCCTTCGATTTCCGATGTCTCGCTTTTGAATGGCAGAAGCTTTTGCGATGATTTGTTCCATGGTAGTTTGTCTGAACCCATGATCGTGGATGGGTACGTGAGCCTTTCTAAATTTTGAGGTGTACCCTGTCGGACTGAGACTACCTAGTTAGATTTTGGAATGGACAAGCAGTGTACAGAACCCCTGCCCATGGTTCTGTACATACAGGACTATTTGCTGCCAAGAAAATGCCTGATCTGCACATTGAAAGAAGCATTGCGGGCCTTATCTCCATGCTTCTCAGCTACCTAGGTAGACTATGTTTGCTGTGAGCAAGAGATTTGTGAGACCTTGTATTTCACGCAGCTCGTCCAGAAGCTCTTTGATGAACCCGGGGCTCAACGGGTCAGAGTGTTTTAAGCCAGAAGCCACCAACTGAAAGACGTTCAAAGGTTAGAACAGTCTTGTGATTACAAAAGAGGACCAGGGGCATAAGCTACTGTCGTTCCCTCAGTATCCCCGTCTTCCAGCCGGGCTATTCTGCCTCATCGTCGTACTTCATAGCTTCCCACCATAGGATACCCTTCCCATCCAGTCGTTCCAGCGTAATGTTCTTAAGCTCTTTGAACCCTTCACTCGCGTACAGCGGGTATCCGGCAGGGGTTCCTATTAGTGTGATTGGCATCGGCTGGTCAAAACCGCCTGCCGCGCGATTGAGTCTCGCGAGTTCTGATTTACCCCAGTGGAGGTGCTCGGCTGCGAATCCATTCCCGTCCCAATCGGGATGAGTGGCCAGTAGACTTAGTTGAAATTGTCGTTTGAAAGGTTCTAAAAGGAACTTTCGTTTTGCAGCATTGATGTGCTCATTGTCTTGCATATATCAGAGTTTCGTTCAAAGTTGGTGATGCCGGGCTCTTCAAATGAGAGTATGAAGGGCCGTGCAAAAGAGTGTGCTACTTACAGTCTGTCGCACGGGTCATATTTGCGTCCAAGTGTGCGGAGCAGTTGAAGGGTGTGTCAGGTACAGTGTC
The DNA here is from genome assembly GCA_001282315.2 of Chrysoporthe cubensis. Lineage (NCBI taxonomy): Eukaryota > Fungi > Ascomycota > Sordariomycetes > Diaporthales > Cryphonectriaceae > Chrysoporthe > Chrysoporthe cubensis. The sequence goes on along the minus strand of LJCY02000008.1, from coordinate 780,611 downwards.
GCAATCCTTTAGAAGAGAGCCCGCGCCAAACTGTAATGAAGAAGTGGACGAGAACGATGCTCCCCCTTGCAGGCCTATCCCGCTGTAGTTCCAGGCCGATATAGAGACGACCTTCTCCCCTCTTGCAGATGATGAATCGGGCACCGTTAATACTTTGAACTTGTATCTCCCGCTGTCTTCGGTAAGGAGCCGGGCGAAAGTATTGCGTTCACAAGTCCAAGTATACCCTGGCTCTACCTCATCTGCAAACTGATAAATGTACTTCCATGCTGGCCCGCGCCTAAAAGCGTCATAGCTGACGGTGGTGACCTCGTCAACATCATCAAGGGTGGCGTCTCGGAAGGCGAACGGAACCGCGGCTGATAGGGGGGCTTGGTGAGCTTGCTGAGGAACAACAAAAGCAGCAGAGGCGGTGAGGAGGGCAAGAAGCAATGACGGCAGCAGGTCAAATCCTCTCATCCTGCAAATTGCACTGTCTAGGTAGTCATGAAACTCATTCGATTTGGTTAACTCGACGGAGAGCATTGGGTTTTCTGGCGTGTGAGAGGTGAGGTGACACACGGTGAGAAACAGCATTTGTTGACCAGAATTAACGCCTTACCGCATTAGCGATATCCGAGATATTACTAACCGCACCACCTTCATAGTCCCTTGTAAGTGGCCAACGACTTTATGCTGCGGCCGGAGTAATTCCTCCGTCTTACGCCATGCTACAGAGCAGCTGGCTACGTAGCTAGCGCGTCTATATGTTACTGTTGAGCTCGACCGCGTTACTATGGCCTGAAGTGGGACAATTTTGGAAGATTGCAAAAACATTGACTCCTAAAATTACACAGCAAACCTTAAAAAATTTCGCCTTCGTACGTGGCAGTAAGCAAGGGCCATAGCTGAGAATATAGAGGCAGGAAACTTGTAATGCGGCCCACACCTGATCTGCGACAGCTTTGCCTTGTCTGCAGAATCACGTCTGAGTCGACGTCCCTACTCAGCCCGGGCTCTCAGTTTTTGTAGACTCGAGTCGAGAAACAGGAAGGCATGAAATTCTCGGTAGCATGGCCTCAAGGTACTTAATATTAGGTGAAAAAATACCAAGACTCGAGGAAGACCTGCGTCTTAACTCTGAGCTTTAGCAGAGCCCCGATGACTACGAGTGGTGTTGAAAATTTACGTACTCATTGTGATAGAATGATGGACATTACCACACTACCACCATCTTAGCCTAAGAACATGCGAAAGACGGGTCTAGCAAGCGGGAGAGAGATAAGAAGCTTTGAGACGAGGGATCGATTGGAATAGAAAGACCGCGCATGTACTTCACACTGCAGTTGTAGACCACGCCGCCGAGGTCGGGCCCGGATCAGGAAAGAAGCAAGGGCTGGCATACACTATTAGAAGTCATAGAGATTGAAATTGGACTCAGCCTGGCTTCGTTAAACTATTTACAGGAGGGTCGTATAATACGCCGATTGTTACTTCAGTGCAGAAACACACCAAACTTGACCAACGCCATGCTCCTCGCAATGCGCCGGCGTGCCACGTGTGCCACGTATGCCATAAATGGCTGCGTAACTCTCATGCTCTTCAAGACTTTTCAACCCTGGACAATGGACCATTTGACGGTCCCAATGCCGCGCGTGCAATAAATATTGCGGTCCCTCTATGCGATGGTGACATTGGCACTGTAGATGTTGATGCCCATCTCACCAGAAGCCTAGAAACCACTTTAGTCAGCGATCTCACGCTCAATTCCACACAAGGGGTGCCACTTACGCCAACAAGGTGAGGAATTGCCGCCTTTAGGTAGTAATCACCCTCCGAGGTTCCGGTAGGGATAGTTACGCTCTTCGTGAACGTATAAGGGTACTCCTGGCCCTCGGTTCCTGTCAGTGTCACATAGCCGATCTGTGTGTTGATGCACGTCGAGCAATCATATGTAGTTGGAGCAAGACCCTAAAGCATTGAAAGTTAGTTTTCGGAGCTTTGAGGAGTGAGTGTGCGCGACAAGGAAGCGCTAGAGGCTTTCGTCCACGATAGTGGTAGTGTGGACCGAAGTAATTGTATTATTAGAGGCTCGGACTTCGACTTTGAACTTCAACTGAAGTCTAAATCGATGTAGGATGAGAAAGCAAGGCTTAGCGGCGGGTAGACGCAGTGCAGTAGGGTAAAAGTAAAATTTGGCAATAATCATACCCAGACAATGGAGTAGTCGTCCCAGTTCTGGACGTAGATCGCCGTCTGTAGTGTCACATTGATAGCGCTGCCGGCCGTAGCGGTCGCCGGAGCGGTGATGCCGGTGATGTAGGCGCTGGCCAAAGGCAGGGCAGCCAGGGCTGAGGTGGCGAGGGTGGTGAAGGAGACCATCTTGGCAATCTGCGGGAGGTCTGGATTAGTTTGAGGTAGAATGAAGGTATACAGTAGACTGCGGGGTAGCGAACGAAATCCAAGTCGGAGCGAGTGATTGATCTGTTGTGCTCAATCTTAATACGAGGACTGAAGTAGGTTTTGAACTTTGATACACCGATATATATATACCTTGGTAAGCACTACCTACATCATATGGACCAGGCGGGGCAATGATCGTCTGTTCGGGCTCTCGGGAGGGGCGAAAGTTGGTGCCCACTATTCAACACGAGAGGGTGCTAAGAATCCCATGCCAGGGGCGTCTTCGTATTGCGTTCCAGGCTTCTGGAAAGCTCCCGCAGATTGACCAAGACAAGTTTCCCCAGGATGCTACGTTCAGGCGGTGTAACATGGCCCATTTCCCCACAGTATTTCTAAGAATCTCGTGGTCCGAGCTGGATGGTTAATCTAAGGTAGAGACGATGCATGATACGCTTATGAGCATTGCGAAATGACCACCAAGCAAGGCTCACAAGATCCGACAATATCACCTCAAAGTTGGTCTGAGCGTCTGCTGCGCAGCGAAGATCGAGTCGGGAGCGGGTTTGTCTGCTTTCTAACGGTGCAGTACTGGGTACGAGAAAATGCGACACACCTGATCGCTGGCTCCCCTCCTGTTTAACGTAATGCATAAGCTTATTAGCAAGTTTACTGGGTGGATACGAGGCGAAGATTTAACGGTGCCCCTATCAGGTGGGTTCCTGATCAGGGTGAATGAGGTTGGATCTGAAGAACCGCCATAAACGCGCATTTGCCTGGTCTACATACCAATATGCCGGATCTTAAGGCGCCATGTAAGCCAGCCGGCTCGGCTCGCTAAAGCACCGGTAAAGATTCACCTCAGGAGCTATCTCCAGCTCCCACTTGGAAGTGGCCGAGTACCCGCTCGTCTAGATGAGCAGCCGCCATTTCCGACAGTGCATCTGGGCAGGTGCCAGAGTTGAATAATTCACTGGTTGGTGTCATCGGTAGCTCTCCCCGTGTCTTACTTCTTAGGCCAGCATCGCTCCATGTACCAGCCCAAGAGCATAGACTCAGCCGCCGAACCACACTTGTAAACGTCAAACCTGAGACCTTTCCCTCCAGAGAGAGCCCGTTTTGGTAGGTATGCTGCGATGCAGGTCCCGCCGGCCTTTCTTTCGGAATACCTGAGCCGGATCAGCAGGGTCACCAGCTTCCGGGATTTGTCGTGCGACGTCTTTTCTCAGCTATCAGCGAGGCCCCGAGATTCGTGCGAGGTGATCTCCACTCACTTGGCGGATGGATCTGAGTCTTTTCTGTCGTCAGCCCTTGTTGTCGGCTCATACCGAAGGTGGCCCATGAGTATGGACCCAGTTCAATTCAACCGAAACTGCTGGCGCCCTCCTCATTCTCGCTTGGCCCGCGCTCCACGACTCCTCTTTGTGGTCAATTCCATCATGGTTGAGCATAGAACGCCGCGAACCCCTAATCTGGCTTTCTCAAGTGGCGTATCCGGTATCGAATCTGAACACAAAGGATCCTCTGACGGTGTGGAGGAGGGGATGGGGCTCTGAGCCCCTTTGGCGGCATCGGATTCTCATGGGCATGATACAGTTCAAGGGCCCTATGTTTTATCACACCGCTCTCTGATACTACTAATCGGCATCTCCGATGCAATCATCTATGTCCACTATTATCCTCTCGAAGATCAAGTCAATTGAGCCTCTCCACGTTATCACTTCGAACTCGTCAGGCCCAGTTTTGATCTGTTGCTAGACGAAGAGAGTGTTGTTGACGACGGACATCTAAAACGCCTAGGTCTAAGTCCTTCTCGACTTTACCGTTGTTCGTGTTGCCTCCAGAAATGGTATTAACAGGAACGAGTCTCTATAACGAGCTACAACGTCGTATGTGTCAAATTTGAACAGCGAATTTATGACAGACAGACTGGAAAGAAACGCCTCGAACGAAGATGTCAAGTTTTTTTCTAAGTACTAAGGACATACTCCAATCTTCTAGGCCGGTCGCCCCTAAGTTTCGCGTGTTGCTGGTGCTGCCTGGTTTGTCTCTGGTCTTGTCTAAGAGCAGGCCTTCAAAGGTTTCTTACCAGGTATTAATTACCTATATCGTGGGCCCGTCATGGATCGCAATATTCTAGGTATACAGAAACCCACCTTTAGAGGTAATAATGTCTATTATATTAGCCCTTCACAGATAAAAGGATCTCAATTGTGTCGAGCACCTCCATAGCACCCTTCAGCAATTATAGAATCGGCCCAGGGGTTTGGCTCTCTAGGGCCAATCTCTTCAAGCCCCCCGAAGTGTCTAATATCGATATGGTCTAAATATGTGGTTATAGAGCATCGGAATTTATATATATATATATCACAAATGAACTTCAGAGATGCACGTGGGTGCTGAGATGGAGGTGAACATCTGAGCGCGTGAGCCCAAGTTGGACCAACGCAACACCGTATGATCGGGGGTTGATCGGCGCGTTGCTAGTTAGGCGCCTGTCCGAACTTTTTTTTTTCTGAAATCGCATTACGGGGTATGCGTCATATGTGCAGCGGCTGGTGATGGACAATGGACTGGACACCTATGTATCTTGTTGCGCACGTTTGATGTGCCGCTCGTAAGGGTTGGCTAACTAAGTAAGAAGCAATTCAAGGTTATGTCTTGCACTAGACTGGAGGACCACCGACTACGCAGCTCAGTGCGTCTTTTACTTCCAAAGGGATTGCGCTAGGTACGCTTTTTAAAACGGATCTCAACAATCGGAAGCAGTCACGGGGAACAATACGTGGCTTGGACGTTAATCAGTGAGAGGCTACGGATATCATCATCAAGATGAGTTTCATCCGACTCTAGGTTCCCTTTACTTAGATTCCTCAATTACAGCCTCGACCTCGGGCCGAGACAACACTCGGTCACCCTCGAAATGAACCTTGCCAGTGGGCGGCACTTGCGACTTCGAGGGAAATAAAATGGTTCAAACTATGGATCATTCACATGGCAAAATAGAAGCTCAAATACGCGTCTCGTGTTTGTAAAATGGTGAGCCATATATTCAAATGTCTAAGACGTTTCCTTAGAGCACTTATATATCATCCCCGTCGCGTCAATGTTACACAGCAGAATCACTTAATTCGAGACGTATTGCGCAACATATCCGACCTCCATCATCGCTCCATATCCGTCGAGGGTTGCAGAGTTGGGGTATCCGGGCTGCATAGCCTATCAGCTTTGGTTCCTTATTGGAAGCAAGAATCACGATCTGAGATGAGAATGCCTGCACTTACCCAAGTTCCGCCTACAGCGACATTGAGGATGAAGTAGAGTGGCGAATGGCACAAAGCAGTCCATGTGGCCTCGGTAAGCTGGCTTCCGGTGAGAGTCTGGAAGACCGTCCCGTCCATAGACCACTTGATTGTTTCGGTCTCCCAGTTGTTGGACGTCCGATCCCATTCGACCCTCCAGACGTGCCAGCTCTGATCCGGGATCGAGATGTGGCTTCCGATGCCTGTGCCTTCGTTGCAGACCCCTCCAGGATAGGTACCGCAGTGCGCAGTTCCGTAGCCGGTGAGGACCCCGTCGACAGTCTCCAAGACGTCTAGCTCTCCGCAAGCTGGCCAGCTGCCGCCGTGTCGAAGCGAGTCTCCCAGCATCCAGAACGCCGGCCAGATGCCCTGCTTGGTGCTGATATCATTCGTCCCAAACCGGATATCGGCCTCGGCCCTCGTGACCTTGCCTGCGGTAGGTGTAAAGGTGTACTTGGACTCAATCCTCCCGGACGTCCAACCGTATTGGGTGGTTGAGTCCTTCCATGGGACCAGCTGTAGCGTCTGACCACCAGAGCACTGCACGTTGGCGGAGGAAGCCGTGTATTCTTCCCACTCAGCGTTGACGCCTAGGTAGCCGGTAATGATATTCCAGTTGTCCGTGCTCGGAAGAGTACCGGCTGCATAAGGAAAATCAGCGCCCCATACTTCGGTAAAGCCGGAATAGGCCGGAGGTGCCCATCCAGCTACGAGAGATGCCAGGGCGAGGACCAGCAGTTGTGGAAGGCGAGCCATTTCTATCATTCGTATTGACGGCAGGAGCTCGAATGCAAGAGATTTGTGCCTATTTACAAATGAAATATGTAAACTGTCCAACCCAATATGTACAAAGATGAACAAAATGTGCGATGCGAGCTATTGTGGACGAGACTCTAGATGCATACTGATATCTCTACGGGCACATAGCCAACGGACGCCTTATATACATATAAAAGCAGTCCAGAAGCACGACTGTTAACGTCGAGCAAATGCCAAGCCAAGGGCTACAGACGTGATGAAGCCCTATGCCACGGGCACGACTCCATTTTCAGCGAATCGCCTTGACTGAAGATGGCATGCTGCCTCTCGGTGCCACCACTTCACGACGGACTCATGGACACACCGAGCCCAGACGTAGTTAAGTGACTCCCCCTATTTTCATCCAAATCGCGGCCCAGGTGCTCATTTATGTTAGCTACTATTGCAGGCGGTTATCACACGTGCTCTAAGCATCAAATGCTCGGGTGGATGGTGACGCTACGACCAAAAAATCTGTCTTAATTTGGGCATACTTCCAATCAAATGGTTTGCCGGGAAGACATTTGAAAAGAATATATCGCCGAGCTGCCATAGTCACGCGATTTGGGCTAGCGAAAGAAAGAGCATGGTCATGCGAGGGTTCATTTCATGGAACAGCTTAGAAGCCAATGAGAGACTAGATGCGCTCCCTTTCCTTCTGACAGTAAGGTGACATGAAGATGGATGAATATGACATAGTCTGGAACATGCGCGTTGGACTCTTATGACTTGGCCAAAAGATGATATGTGAAAGGGCCGGGGACATTGCAACCTTTCTTAAGTATCTCATCAGCCGGATGCGAAAGAATCTTGAAACCGTTACTCAGCGTACGAGCACATGCCAGACTCATCTGAGGTCCTGAAATATATGGTCGAATTGTCGGGGCTGTGGGCTAAATACACAACATTCGGTACCGAGGCTAGCAAGCGATGGCCCCTGGAGACCCGATCCATTGGGGCAGGCCTGCCGAGTGAATCTAACGCCGTAAGAAGGCTTGGCACATCTATGCGTGCAGGTGGATGGACGACTGACAGGCCAATAACAGCGGGACGAAGCATGGCGGAGAGGTCGTGTGACCAACCCAAGTAGGCACTTCTGATGCTCCTAGGTCTTGGACAGCGTGACACCTCAGATTTCGCTGAAGATGGTCGGGACATGGGAAGCGGCAGTTCACTAGAGGCTTGGAGAAGGCATTATGAGATTTCATTGCTACCAAGCCAACCATGACGGCTGTCATCCCAGTGTTGCAATGCGCCCAAAACGCTGGGTGTTGAGGGAAGGGCTGACTCGTACACTTCCATCTGCGTACATATAAATCCTGGTGGTCTCCCGTGCACATTTGAGCACGAGTCTCTCTGGTCAATCCCAATCAATCAAGCTTGTCGAGCCATAGCCACATCGAAACAACCAGACCGTGCCTAACGTGAACGAACATTAGATCGACGAGCCTTTCGTCTTTAGTCATGTGTGAGACAGTGCTGAGGGGCTTTCGCGGCGCACGGGTCCCCGGTGAGGCGTCCATGACCACTACCACTGGAGCGGTCAGCGATACATTACAATGAGGAGTTCAAGGTTGTTCCATGATAGCCAGACCTACCTACACTCGTCTCAAGGTTATGGCATGAAGGCTGGGTAGTTCTGCGCCGGCAGTTGCTTGGACTTCGAGTAAGTATTACAAGAATCTCCTGTCAGTGGCCGTCTTCGGTGTTCACTCGCAGGCCAGTCCCAGACCAGCATCACCACGAGTATTGATTCTAGATCATCCTGGAAGGTGATTTTCCGTAAGATGATGCTCTCTTGGCACCAAGCTAGTTCTAGTGGCCGCTCCACACCTATTGGCTGTTTGTCTTTCATTTTAGAAGGACAGGGCGTTACGCCGGGCCGCGTGAGGTGAGCGTAACAAACTATTTGCTTACAATCGGGTCGGTGATTTAGAGGTATGACTAGCCAGTCCCAAGGAGAAATTAAGGTCATTGGCTCATGTGACCGTGTGACTTTCATGTTTCTGATGTGGGGAAGTGTCTGGCTATGGTACTGTCCATGTGGCGTGTATAGCTAAACGCTGCCCGCGGAGACCGACAGCATCGCAAGAGCGCTGCAAAGAGCTAGAGCTGGCAGCAGCAGAATAACGTCTCGAAGGCGACCGAGGACATGACCCCATAGATCGCGAAGCGGGCCGAGAGAAGAAGCCACCGCCGTCCCCACTCTACGCCCCCTCCGCCCTCTCAGCCTCGGCCTCGGCCTGCGCCTGCGCCTCCAGGAGCTGGTGATAGTTCACCAGCCGGGGTACCAGCGCCTCACCCTCGGGCAGGCTCGCTGCTGCCGCGTCCGCGATCCGCGCCACCTCGTCCGCGCCGAGCCGGAAGCCGAACACGCCCAGGTACTCGCGCATGCGCGCCTCGCGCCGCGTGGTGGTGACGACGACGGCGCCGGCCTCGACGCACCACCGCAGGCAGACGAGCCCTACGGAGACGCCGTGGCGCGCCGCGGCGGCCGCGAGCGCGTCGTCTAGCGGGCCGCCGGGCCGCGGGTTGCGCGTGAGTGGGTGCAGCGCACCGTAGGCGGCGAGGGCGATGCCGTGCGCCTGCGAGAAGGCCCGCAGCTCGCGGCGCGGCAGGAGCGGGTGCAACTCTACCTGGTTAATGCTCGGCGGCGTCGCCGCGGCCGCGAGCGTCGCCTCCAGGTGCGCCACCTCGTACCCGCCCACGCCGATGGACCGCGCCTTGCCGCTCGCCTTGACGGCTTCCATCGCCGCCCAGGCCGCGGCGAGGTCGCCGTCCGCGCCCTTGTGGTAGGGCGTGTGGATGAGGTATCTGTCCGGGTTGGCGTGGTCAGCATAGAGCACACCCCCAGCTCGTTAGGAATACTGAAGACCGGCGCCAGGGGCCGAAACTCACAAGTCGACATAGTCCAGCCCCAGTTTCCCGAGGCTGACGTCGATCTTCTCGGCCGCGCGCGCGTACTCGGACGCGATCTTGGTCGTCACGAAGAGGTCGCCCCTGCTCACCACGCCCTCGGCGACCGCCTCTCGGATGGCGGCGCCGACCTCCAGCTCCGTCTGGTACATCTCGGCGGTGTCGAGGTGGCGGTATCCGGCGCGGAGGGCGGACTTGATGATCTCGACGACATCGCGGTCGAGTCTGTCGTCGGTCTCGACCCGGGCGCGGCGCGGGTCGCGCCCGGAGGCCATGAGCTTGGCGCGGAGGAGGGCCGTGCCCGTGCCGAAGGCGAGCTGGGTCGACTCGGTCAGTGATATACGGGGGAACGCATGCCCTAGCCGCTGGTCATAGCCTCGCTGATGTAGGAAAGAGGGGAACATAGTATGGCTGGGCCTACTAGCGGGATGGAGACCCCGTCGTTCATCGTGAGGCTCTCCATGGTGGCGGCTGAGCGCTCACTCAGGTTCTGAAGCTGTCGTTCAACAAGTTGCGGTTAGTAGGTTAGACTGGTCTGCGCTCTTCCTTGATATTGAACCGTCAATGACCCCTCTCGGGGCGCGAGAGCGCCATGCTTCGAGGGCCCTTCGTTTATAAGTGTGATGTAGTCTGCTAGTCCGGCTCTCTCACAAGCCGACCCACTTTTGCCGAGGCGGCACCGATCCGCCGAAAACGGGCCGAAGCAATCTATTATGAAATTTGTTTTCAGGGAGCCGAACCCAGGATCGTAAATAGAGACCAGCACACACAACATGAAGCTATAATATGGCGAACACCGGGCCCCCTTGGCCATCTGGATCCATATTGCCAACACAAGGGTCTATATCCTTTTGAGAGCGTACAAAGAGAAACTCCGTATAACCAACACCCGCCGGCACCTGGTCGGGTTGTTCTTCAGGTAGTTCAGTATTAGAAAATATAATATATACGGATATCATTAGTTGATCGTGACCGAAGGTGCCCCCCCGTCCCTCCCCCCTTTTTTCTTGTTTTTTTTTTTTCACCTCGTACCCGCCCTCTTTGTCTGCCCGGTAGCCTTGTTCCAATCCTCCCACTCCTTGCTAATTTCCATCAGCACGGTCCCCATGACCGCGGCGCTGGCCATGAGGCCGTGGCCCTCGCCCTCGAGGATCCGCACCTCGCACCGCCGCATCGTCTTGCCCAGCCACTTGACGTTCTCCACCGGGACCCGGGTGTCCCGGCTGCCGTGGTGGATGACCACCGGCCGCGTGATGTCCACGTACCGGAAGCCGATCGTGTGCCGCCGCTCGAGGCACACGAGCAGGTCGACGGCGGGGTTCGCGCCCGTCGTCGCGAGCTCCCAGATCGCCTGCGTCAGCCGGATGTCGTAGTTCGCCTGGCGCTCCTTCTCGACGAGCGACAGCTCGGCCGCCGCGATGATCGCCTCCTCGTGGCTAGTGGGCCCGTGCGGCGCCATGCCGGAGCCGATGCCGCCGAAGCGGTTCTGTGCTGCTGCGGCCGAGGTGGGCGAGAGGGAGGCCTGGGGGCGGATCTGGTCCATCTCTTCGGTCGCGACCAGGCCTCGTGCCAGAGTGGGCATGTCGGGTGTGACCCTGGAGGACCCATTCTGGGCCTCCTTCTCCGGAGCGGGGCGGTCGCTGTTAGGGGGGCCGCCCTTGCCGCTCGCCTTGCGCTTCGTCCGTTTCTGCCGGGGCAGGCTGCTCGTTATGCTGCTGCTCGTGGCGTTCATGAAGCTGGAGTTCGCGGCCTTGAGGATCGGCGTGGGCAGCGCGCGCAGTATCTTTTGCGAGGTGGGGATCGCGTTGGAGGGCGGCAGGGGTGCCTGGGCAGAGGCGCCGAAGACAGACATCTGCGACGGGGGGATCCATGGTGCCAGCAGGTGGATCCGGCCGCGTATGTGCTGTGGCATGCGGAGCGCCGTCGCAAGCGCGTAGATTGCGCCGGCAGAGTGGGCGAGGATGGAAAATTTCGTGATCTTGAGGGCCTGGCAGATTGCGTACACATCATCTGGGCAGGTTGTCAGCATGGCTCACCAGCGGGTGGCGGGCGCCCGCCCACACGGCGCGGATGGAAAGTAAAGTAGCTTACCCGGCCAGCTGAGAGGCGTCGCGGTGCCTTCTGCGTACGCCTCGCTGTCGCCCACGCCTGGGCGGTCCGGTGTGATCAACCGCAACTTCAGCGTCAGGGCCAGCTCGTCGTAGAACGCCGTGATGTACCTCGTAAGACCCATGCCGACGCAGCAGAACACTGCGCTCCCCTCCGGGTCGCCAACCTCACTGAAGCTGATGACCCTCCCTGTCTGCGGATGCGTGATCCTCTGGCTCAGCCGTGGAGAGCGCATGTACGCCTCGACGGCATCATCGATGCTGTCTGCCGACGGCGGTCGCTCGTATGCCACACTGAGCGTGTTGGCCTCATCTCTATTAGACTTCTCGTCGGCACGCGGTGATAAGGGTCCGGAGAGGCGCTTTAGTCTTGAGCTGCTGCGCTTCATGCGGAGCTCCGGGGTGCTGCGGCCGGACCGCCTCCGGCTGCTCCGGTCACGGCTGAGGTCCCGATCCCGCCTCTTGCCCTGTGCGATGTTGGGCGACGGGGCGCCGTCGTCAATCTCGACCTCGGTGTCGGTCACGTAGTGGTCGATGTAGTGATTTGCCTTGCTCGTCGAGGCCCATGACGGGTCGAGCAGGCCGTCCCCGTTCCGCCCGTTCCTGCTGTCCCTCTTGGACCTGGCGTTTTCCCCCTCCCTGTAGGAGCTGCGTTTCGTGGACGACAGCTGCCCGTCGTCGGTCATGGCGGTGCCGATGGTAAAGTAGCTCTCCTCGGGGATGGCGCCGTGGGCGCTGTCGTGCCTCGAGGCGCGGCTCATCCTGGCGGAGGAGCGCTTCGCGTTCGAGCCCGTCCTCCGCAGGCTCGAGTCGCGCTGGGGTATGGCCCGCGGCGACATGGCGCCGTCGGCGCTCGGGCGGCCGCTGGCGAGCAGGTCGTCGAAGGACGGCGGCTCTTCGGTGATGGAGGTCTCCCCCAGGGACGACAGGTCGGACCTCGGGGTCACGTTCCGGGCCATGGCGCTGGCGGCGAGGCCGGTGCTGCTGCCGGCTCCGAGGCCTTCGAGGGCGGCCCGCTTCCGGTCGTCGCTGTCCCGCAGGCGCTCCTTGGAGGTCATGTACAGCAAGCGGGTGTGGTCCCGGCCTGCGCCTGCCCTCTTGCCCCAGCTGTCGGCGGAGTGCTGCCTCCTCACCTCGACGGGGGACGCGACCGGCGAGAGGCCGCGCTCGACGGAGATGTTGCCGACGCTGACGATGTCAGCATCCCTGGAGGCGACGGAGCCCCGGGAGGAGGGGCGCGAGGTGGTCCTGCTGCTCAGGAAGCTGCGAAGGCCGCCGCCGGTGCCGCCTGCGTCGCGGGGCGGGGGCGACTTGGGAGCCGTGAGGGCGGAGAAGCCGCTCGGGGGCTTGGCGGTCTTGACGACGGGGGGCGCGGCGGCCAGGTCGTCGGGGTCGGCAGGGCGGCCGTCGCGCAGGTCTGCGGAGGAGGGCGGCTTCGAGAAGGCACCGTAGTCGACGCCAAAGGAGCCGTTGCGGCGGGGGCCCTCGGGAGAGGCGGCCGGAGAGTTGGGGGAGGTGTGGATGGCGTCGAGGGGGATGTCGAAGTGGTCGGCGGCGGGGCGGGAGATGACAGAAAGACTCGTAATCAGGGAGGAGATGACCTCGGGGGAGGCATGCGCGACAGACTCGTTTCTGGCGTGCGGCCGACCGGCGTGGTATTTGCCGGATCCGGTGTCTGCAGGTGGAATTAAGATTTGTGTCAGCGGGAGCGAGGGAGGGGAGAGGGAGGGGAGGGACGAGGGACGAGGGACGAGGGACAAGGCACAAGGCACAAGGCCCAAGGCCCAAGGCAAAAGGAACCAGGCACCGTACCAAGGGCAGCAGACAGGCCCTCCTCCCACTGGCCGTACCGCGGGTGTCGACCGTGCCTGGGGATGGACGGCGGTTCGGCATCCATCGCGCCTCTTCAGGGCCTGCAGCGCAGGCGCAGTCGACGGGGAGGGCAGCTGCGAGATTGAGGGCAGCCCAGACGGGACCTGGATGCGACGTCTGCTGGTGGTGGTGGTGGTGGTGGTGCTGCTGCTGCTGCTGCGGCGGCGACGGCGCGCAGTGTGCGGCGGCGGCGGCGGCGGCGGCGGCGGCGAGGGGTGGTGGTGGTGGTGGTGTGGTGGCATGCGGCCTGGCCTGTTCCTGGCCTTGTCCTGTCGTGTTCCTGGCCTTGTCGTGACCTTGTCGTGTCGCGTCGTGTTCCTGCGAACGCTCAGGGGCACCTACACATGCAGCGTGATGCAGGTAATTAGGTGACGACGGCACGCAGGGCAGGGCAGGGCAGGGCAGGGTGTGAGTGACTTCGGCCCAGCGCCCGGCGGCGGCGCCTGGTACTTGGTACTTTACTTACCCAGCCAGTAACTCAGTAAGTCCCTGGCGAGGGCTCGAGGGTTCTGGCAATTTGGACCTGCAGCTTGGCTCCTGCAGGGTGGGCTGCCTGTGGTGGCCTGTGGTGGCCTGTGGTGGGTGCCCCCAGCGCCCGGGGCAGAAATGACGATGGGCTGGAAAAGGGTTAGCTCGGGTCGACTTGGAGGGTGGACCACACAATCCAGCAGCGCCTTTTCGATCGCCAGGGGGTTTTCCAATGTCAAACCCCGTCCGCCCGCCCAGCCCAACGGTGCCCGTGCCGCGTGCCGTCTGAGACGCGAGCGCGAGTATGATGCGATCCCAGGGCCGGGATTGCCCGTTTCAGAGACGGGACGGACGAAGTGTGGAGTGTGGAGTGTGGAGGGCAGGTCGATCAGGCCGCCTCGTCGAAGCGTGGAGGCGTAGAAGAAGCGTGGAGACGTGGAGGCGTGAAAAGTTAGACTTCCACCCCGCCTCGTCAGACTTCGCTGGCGGGTTTGGCCCTCGAAGCTTGTGGTAGAGACAGCAGCACTTGGACCTCCCATCTGCCGCCGCCGCCTGGGGTCTCGTCTCGGTCTGGCTTGGTTTCGTTTCGTGCTCGAGCCGTCGCAGGCGAGGTTGTCAGCTTGTCGGTGGCACCGATCACGAGGTACATGCCGTATCCCAATAAGCAGCAGATCCCGACCAGCAGTACCCAGTACCCAGTACCCAGTATTCAGCACTCAGTATCCAGTATTCAGTACTCCGTAATCAGCAACCCAGTCCCCAGTCGATCCGGCCAGGCCAGGGGACGAGGGCGAGGGCACGCCACGAGGGATAGGATAGGTAGGGGATCCTCGAGCGATGTGCGTCCGTATCCGTATCAGGCAGCCTGCTGCTGCTACTGCTCGTTCACTCGTTCACTCGTTCACTCGCTCGCTCGCCTGCTCGCTCTCGCCGGCTCGCTCTCGCCGTCTGGTCTACTAGTTCGGATGGTCGACGACAGCCTGGTGATAATGACAAGGCAGTATGGTAAGGGATGGTATGGTATGGTATGGTATGGCACGGTATGGTACGGTATGGTACGGTACGGTGTGGTACGGTTATGGTGACAGCCAGCCAGATCCCGAGATGGTCCGGTGTCACTGTCCCTGTCCAGCAAGATGCGCCGCCGTCCCTTTATATCTACCGAGCGGCCGCGTGGGCAGCAGCCAGGGCCCCTCCCTACCGTGCGTGCGTGCGTTCGTGCGTGCGTGCGTGCGCAGGCCGTGTCGTCGCCGACCGCACGGCTTCGGTGTCGTGTCTCACAGCAGAGCAGCCTTGTCGTCGTCGTGCGGTGCGGCGATATAGGCGCGACCCCCCCCCCTGCTGTTAGACAACAATAGCTATTGTCGAGGGTCGGGTAGATGCCGCCTCGCCGCGGGCGGCCGCAGGTCTCGGTCCGGTAGCCTCGCTCGCTCGCTCGCCCTTATCTCGTCGTCGCCGGTCGCGCCGTCGTGCGAGCTGCCGTCGGCTGCGGTGCTGCGGTGCCTGAGACACCGCAGTGGGGATGACGCAGGCTTGTCACTAGTCGCGGACCGGTCGTATGCCACACATGCACACACACCGGTGCTGCCGTGCGACTCGACCCTCTCTGTGCGGTGGGCAATTGTTTGTGAGGAAGAGGGGGAAAATAAAAGAACGCAGGCGGTCTGGAGAAGCAGCGAACAGGTCTGACTGGCGGTGGAAGTGGGTACGAAGTGCGGAATAAGTATAGTATAGTACGGACGTACTATGGTGCTACTAAGCAGCTAAGGCACTATTACTATAGTATGCATACCGACTACTTATCGTGCAATGCTATAGGCATGCTGTGCTCCTGGGCCGTGTCGGGGTGGAGCCCGCAACACATCACGCCGGACTACCTTTTACTCCGGACCGACTTTTATGTAGAAACTATTTATTTTCAATATAGTATTGACACTACTAAAAACCTTATAGATGAAGTCAAGAATTCGCTGTTGTGGCCGTAGGTTCCGGCTGGGCTGGGTCACTATTTTCTGCGGCCTCATCACAGCCAGTTGCAGTACTCGGTACAGTACCTCCCCGCGCTCGAGCCCCTCCAATCAATCTATGCCCATGCTGGAGTTGTCCCAGTCTCGGACGCTGGCTTTCGAAAAGTACTCTGACCAGTTTAACGCGCGCGCGCGGGGCGAGAGAGGATTCTTGCGACCGGAGCTGGTGCTCTGGGGAACGGAGGGATGTGCTCGACACCCCCGCCCGGCGCGAGAGCCTGGCCGCCCAGAATCTGGGAGGGGATTGGGCCGGAAGCTGCATGGCCACCACTATGCTATCGTAGAATAGCAGGCAAGTTGCCTGCTGTCGGCCCCTAGCTGCTCCGTCCAGCCGATCCTGCAGAGAAAGGTCTCGGCACGCCAGTAGGCGGCATGCTCATCTTCCAGTGGAGGAAGAAACTAGCAGAGCAAGCCGGAGCTCACGGAAACCACCTACTACTACTAATATATAGTACGACTGGGCACTTTGTAGCGGGTGGATGGCTGGTCACTAGCAGTTTCTGGTCCTGGCGGCCGTAATCCGTACACCGTTTCTTGAGCGGCCGCCGTGGTCATGGCGCGGGAATGCCGTGGCACGTTTCGAGCAACAGCAGAGGGGCGAGCCTGTGAGGCGTCGCGCCGCCGGTGATCTGATGCTGCAGCTCTTATTTGTCCTACCAGCGGATGGCGGCATTGGACAGCCCAGCCGCTCGCTAGGTAAGCTATGCAGCTATCCAGGTCGCCGTCCTCTTCCCGCCCGCTCCCTGCTGAGTCCGTCTCCTCGGCCGCCTGGCTTGGGAACCCTACATATAAAAAAGTCGGAGGCTCTCGAGCACAGCCTAGTCCTCCGTCGACGGCGACACTACCCTTACCCTCTTGACCCTCTCGCTCGGCTCTTGTATCCTGTCCTCTTCCTCCACCCCCTTCCTCTCCTCCACGGGCTTCCAGGCCTCGTGGGCCAGGATCTCCCCGACGCTCGGTCGAGCATCGGGATCCCACGCCAGCATCAGCAGCAAGAGGTCACGAAAGGGCGCCGTGATGCTCCCCTCCTCATAGGTCACATGCACGGAGTTGAGGACACTACCATACCTGGACGCACCCACCTTGACGCCCTTGGGCGGCTTCCTGAACGCGCGCAGCCAGGAGACGGCCAGGCTCCACACATCTGCCTTGTCAGTATACGGGTCGTCGCGACAGCTCGTCCAGACCTCGGGTGCGACCCAGGGGCCGGCACTACCAGGTTTCCTCCAGCTGTTAGTCGCGACACGGGCGAAGCCCAGGCTAGAGATGGCCGCCCTCGTCGGCCACCGGCGGGCCTCCTGAGGAGGTGCGCTTTCTGCCGCCGCATCCAGCAAGATCACCAGGACTTGCGGCCGTATACTGCCATGTATCATCCCCGCGTCGTGCAGCTTCCCCAGCCCTACCAGGGTCTGGTGGAAGTAGCCCATCCGGGCACCTGTGTCCAGCTTGGGCCAGGGCATGGTCTCGAAAGTGTACTCGGGCAGTGGCGTAGAGTAGTAGACATCCTCCGTATCCTCCGGGGTCTGCCAGTTCCTGGAAGGGCTGTGGGCACACGGTGGTGATTCAGAATGCTGGCACCACCAGTCCATCATGCCGAGCACCCCCTCCGTATCCCCGTCGAACATCCTCGTGTTGTGGAGCTCCTCCCGTACCTGGTGTTGCGACCTCTCCGTATACTTCAGCCTCCTCACGGCCAAAGGCCTGCCCGAGTATAGGTGCACCCCGCTGTAGACAGAGAGCTCCGGGCTGTCGGCCAGCGTGCGATGTATGCACACGTGGTGGACGACCTGGTGCCCTGGGGAGGGGAGCGGGTCTAGATGCCGCGAGGGACGAGCTCCTCTGCTGCGCATAAGCCTGTCACGCCACGCTTTTATGCGGGCGGACTGTTTGGGGTTCAGCTGGAGGAAGTCAAGGTCGAAGTCATATTCGCCGAAACGGAGGTGGTTGGACTGCTGAAAGAGCACACATGTATCACCTGATGGGCCGCCTCTTTGGAAGATAAAATCGCCGGAATCGCCGCCGTCCAGATAGGCAATAGGTTTCGCGCAGAGGCTGCGCAGGACCAGGACCCCCGACTGCGGGTGGAAGCAGATCTGCGCATGAAGGGGGCCGATGTGCCTGCGGGTGCACTTGTTGCCCCGCGTCTCGACCAGCGGGCACAGGAGAAAGTCCACGCCGGATTCTGGCTTCTGGGGCGCCCTGGCACCCTTCCGAGACACGCCGGCACCGATCCGCCATGTGGGCGAGGGCGCGTCGGTAGGCGGAGGCGGAAATGAGAGGGCATAGCCATAACTGCAATCGTTGACTGAAAGGCTCTGAGACGAACAGGTCTCGGGCGGAGAGGTGGCCTGCACTAGCGACAGGAGGTGGATGGCGGCGAGGTTGCTGGGGAAGAATGTCGCGAAGGTCAGGTGGTGGCCGCCTTGTTGGGATGCGGTCTCTCCGCCTTCTGCTGGTCTGCTCCGTGTAGGATCCATGTTTGGCTATTTGATACGTACGATATGGAAAGCAGTCTTCGTGTGCATCCGGATGGTAAGTCGCTGTGCAGTACGCCCGCGTTGCAAGCAACGAAGTTGAGCGCGTGGTCACATGACGGACGACTTGGCATCCCAGGCACGCGCATATCTCCGCTCCGCGTCAACCACTCATCGATCCAGACAGAACAGGGACACAGAGAC
This sequence comes from Chrysoporthe cubensis, assembly GCA_001282315.2. NCBI lineage: Eukaryota > Fungi > Ascomycota > Sordariomycetes > Diaporthales > Cryphonectriaceae > Chrysoporthe > Chrysoporthe cubensis. The sequence goes on along the minus strand of LJCY02000008.1, from coordinate 762,063 downwards.
ACTTACCCCGTCCTATCCACCACGAAAGCATTATTCCAGATGCCCAAACGACTCGCGCACGAGGCTTTCGAGGGGCCGCTCTCGCCTGTATCAAAAAGGGCGAGGGTCGACGGACACCCAAACCGCCGGCCCAGCGTCGGCGCACACCTCCCTCCTCCTCGTGCAGCTCTCTCGGAATCACGCAAGCGACCAGCACCAGAGCATCCGGAAGACGACCCTTCAGATGCGTCTCCGCCTGCTGTGAAGCAGGCCAGGGTAGATGACCTCTCCGCCCCGTGGCCTGCAGTCACCGATGACTTCCTATCTGAATCGGAAGACGAAGCAGTACCGTTCGGATCATGGGCTGGCGGGCCGCAGCAGGTGGTCGGTACACCAAACAGACGAGTTGCCAGGTTCCCTCAGGACCGCCTACCGAGCCCGGAGCTATCTGACGACGGCTCAGACCCATACGACCCGGACCCCGCCGCCCTCCACAACCTTACCAATGTTCGTCACATAAGAGACCTGATCGGAGAAGAAAATGCTCGTAAGCTGGAAGCACGCCTGGAAGAACGCTGGCAAAAGCGCCTCCGACGCGGGCCAACACCACAACGTCTCCGACCCCGGGTAGCAAAACCCCTGCCGTCCCTAGACGGACTTCCTCGCTCTGATGGCCCTCCTATGTTCGACGACGAGCTGGACATCAACCAGGACAGCTCGGAGGTCGACTGGCTCCCCGGAGCTCAGAATAACAGCGATCATGCCGTCGCCGCGACCGAGGCAGACCTTCCCATCGAAGAGGCATCTCGGGCGGAAGATGGCCGTCGGCTGATGGGGCACGGAAAGGCCGCCACCACAACAGCGATCGGGGCAGACCAAAAGGGCCCCTATGATAGCCAACACCCTGCCAATCCAACGAAGCGTCTGCGCAGAGCGAGAGCGAGAGAACAAGCTCGCCAGAGACGGCTACCTAGCAATCACATCGGCCCTGACCAGACGCGGAGTTCTACATTGCGGTCGAACCCGAAGCCTAAACAGGCAGCGCGCGACTCTGACCAACAACCCGGTCGACGAATCACGAGGCAGAGCCGGCATCAGCGCTTCTACGAGCTGGACCACCGCGGCAAGTCGCGTCTCATAACATAAAGCTCAGAATAAGGAGATCAGTCTGGCAAGATACGACCGGGGCGTCCCGGAGCTGATCCGGCACCAGGGATACAGGCGCGACGATGAAGTCCTCTCCAGGCTACATTCTCCAGGGAACCTCTTCCTTACAATGATCTGGTATACATTAGCGCGCGGAAAGGACATACCCGTCAACCTGGCAGGGCTGGGGGCAACGGGCAGTCCCGACGCGTTGCTGTATGCTGCATCATGATTCCGGACATGGTTGCCAATCTGACAGGGTCGGAGGCAGCAGCGTAGTCTGGGAGGATGGTGTTCCTCGGAGGCGCTCCACGGGCATGGTCGTCATCCCGGCAGGGCTGGGTGTAGCGGCGTAGCTCGGGAGAAGATCTGCGTGGAGGTCCTGAACGTGGTGGCTCCGGGCCTGGGTCGGGCATGGTCGTTATCCCGGCAGGGCTGGGTGCAGCGGCGCAGCCTGGGCAGGACCGAGCCATCTCGTCAACGACCGCTAGAAATCCCCAGAAATAAGATAGCTGGAGGGACGTGATCGGTGGTGCGATGAGGTGCTTGTAAGACGGCGAGGGTTCCGGCGGTGGTAAGGCTCACCGGATGCTCCTTGGATGAGCTGAGGGGTTCTTGATTCGAGGACAGGGCCGTGGGCATGCGCCCCCCAAGGGAAGTCGAATGTTGCGTGCGCCATGGTCTGAGGAGGCGAGGAGGACGACAAGCCTGCTCGTACCTTCTTCTCACTCCCGATAGGCTGCCTCACCTTCTTGCACACCTCTCCTGCCCGGGTCTTACGGGCTCGTGTCTCTACCGTCTTCAGCTGCCATGTCGACCTAGTTGCCATGCAGTTGCCCTAGCAAGGCGCCCAAAACACCACGACGAAAGGCCTTTCATTCTGACACTCCCCCCCAGCCGGCATCGCTCGTGATGCTGAGCTGCCAGCCCCAAGGTCTTCTATTTGGGCCTTCTTTGGTTTGGAAGCCTCTCGAACTGACCCAGGTCCAGGGGCTTGGCGAGGGCATCCGCAAAGTTGTCAGCCGTATGGCGATCCAGTGGCTGAGCTTGTATTCTTAGGAGACGCTGAGGTCCAAAGCGCGAATGGTGTGTAAATGGCAAGACTATGTTAGGTATTTGGCTGGAAAGCTCTACATATACGGTCTGTATATACTATGGAATCCTGTTATGGGGCACCATGGGCAGCAGTGAATCGACATTAGCATACTATCAGGTAGCCTACAGTACCGGTCAGGCAGAATCATGAAGACAGAAATAGACGTGGCAAGGCTTGATTCTACTGGTAGTTCACTGGTTGTATAGAAGCTGATTTTGGTCCAGGTGAAAAGAAAGCGGGGTCGAACCGCGTGTGCATCTACACAAAGTATTTGCATCTGAATTACATCTATTAAAACATTAAAAATCTTCGTTTTAAGACATTGTTTACTGCAATATAATGGACTATGGAAATAATCCTTCTGGGGTGACGGTAGTGAAGAAGAAGGAAAGTAAAAAAAAAAAAAAAGAGACGAAGTGATATATCGACCACTGTAGACCTCCGTGATTGGCCCTTCGTTTCCTTCAAGGGTCCTCACGACGTCATGGCGTCCATTTCTAGTCGCATCGAGGGCGTGAGACACCACCATCTCGATGTGTCCCTGTTTTTTTCCCCTGGGGATTATTATATCACACTGGCAGGATGACAGATAAGTATCGCCCTCCCTCTCTAGTCCCTAGCCTGCTCAGCTGCTGTAGGAGCCATGCCCCTTCCTGCAGCCTTGCAGCCTTGAGCCGGAGACGACCACTTCCTTCGTGCTGCTCTCTGTCGGCGACAGGGACACATTTCGAGGTGAACATCTAGTTACCTATATACCTACCGACAACAGCCTCCCTCCTGTGCGCGCTCACCGGCAGCAGCCGCAGTCGCCAGGATGATTGACATTCTGCTCTCCCTCCCCATCTTCTCCTTCTTCTTCGCCTCCTCCACGACCTCCATGTCGACCTCCCTCAACATCCTCTTCTTCTACATGACCTGGTCGAGCCTGGTCCTCTCCCACAAACCCCTGAATATCCAGGTCTTCGGCGCCCTGGCCATCCGCGTGCTCTTCTTCCTCGTCCCCGCCCTCTTCTTCCTCCTCTTCGACACGCTGCTCCCCAGCCTGGCCGTGAGCATCAAGCATGGTGGCCGCCCCGCCCTCCCGCCGCGCGACGCCCGCGTCCTCGGCCGGACCCTTCTGCTAGCCCTCTTCAACGTCCTGCTCGAGACTGCCCTCGAGGCCGGCGCCAGCCTCGGCCTCACCCTCCTGCTCGGCAGGACCCCCTTTCGCGTCACCACCACCCTACCGCTGCCCTTCGCCATCGTCAAGCAGCTCGGCTGGCTCTACGCCTCCCGCGAGATCCTCGCCTACTACATCCACCGCACCGTCCTGCACTCGCACCAGCCGGGCTGGGCCCGCCGCCTCTCTAGGTCATCTTCCTCCTCCAGCAGCGCCAGGGATGCGGCCGGCTACCTCGCCCGCCGGCACGCCGCCTACGCGCACGACCGCCGCGCCGCTCCGTACGCCCTCCTCGCGGCCGCCGACCACCCGCTGCCCTTCCTCCTGCACCGCTTCGCGCCCGCGTTCCTCCCCGCGCTGGCCGTGCGCCCGCATCTGCTGGTGTACTTCCTGTTCGTCATGCTTACCACCTTCGAGGACACCATGACCATGAGCGGGTACACGGTCGTGCCGGGGTTCGTCATGGGGGGCATCGCGAGGAGGAACGCCGCGCACTACGGCGCCGGCCACTGCGGGAGCGACAGCGGGAACTACGGCGCCTGGGGCGTGCTGGACTGGGTCGGCGGGACGAGCATGGGCGGGAGCGACATCAGCAAGGACGTGCGGGACGAGGCGGCGAGGCACAGGGTCAAGGAGAGGAGCGGGCGGGAGGCCAGTGAGGTCGGCGAGGCCCTGCAGAATGGGATCGATGGGATCCGGAAGGGCAGGGCAAAGGGGAAGGGGAAGAGGCGCCAGAGCGGGAGCGACGAGTGAAGGCCGGGTCGTGAGGATGGACCTAGGAGATTGGCCGCAGGTTGGATGTTGTGTTGGACCGCAGCGGGTATCTCCGGTCGCCACGAAATGAGCTTGAAGTGAGAGCGATCCGGGAAAGTGCATGACTTCTTCTCTTCTGATCAACTGGACTGCCTGGTCTTTTTAGGGGCGGTCGCCTGGTGGCGGGTTGCTTTCTATAATTCGAGATACCCAGAATATACGAGACGAGAGACGTAACTCGTGAATATGCCATGCCATGCCATGCCATCTTGTCCCAATTGTTCCTACCCACGCAAAGTCAAGCCTTTCAAGAATATGCCCAAGTGTCCAAAAAAAAAAACTCCACATGACCTATGCTCTCGTGCCCACATATGTATATGCATACAACCGAACCATAGCAGATCCGAGCAAGAGCCCAAAGCGCACAATGCCAGCCCATCTTCTCTATGCAGGGAAAATCAGGACACGCCTGCCATGTATGCTACGCTATGCGGTCCGCGTGGGCTCTGTCAAGCCCACCCCTTCTTCCCCTTCAGCCAGGCGACGGTGTCGACGCCCGTCTGGACCTTCATGCCGACGCGCGCGTCAAGCACGAACGTCTCCCACGTCTTTACATGCTCTAGGTGCTCCTCGCACTCCTTGATCTTCCTCTGCCGGAACGCCCCGACCTGTTCCTCGTCCGCGTCCTCCGGCCAGCACTTGGGGTCGCAGCTCTCTTTCCAGGCCAGGACACCGAGCTCGTAGTGCGCGCAGGGCGCGGGCCAGTCGTCACGAGACTCTCCTTTGAATAGTGCCCTGGACAGGTAAGGCCGTGTTAGTGCGGGCTTGTCCCTGGGGGGTAGGGCTCTTCTTACCGATCTTGCTTGGATACAGGCTCCACCCGCTCCCTGGCTTCCGCGTACCGGCCCAGGTTGCTCAACAACGTGGCCTCAGCCACGGCCTTGATGGCCGCCTCGTCAGGGATGCCCTTCAGCTTCTCCACATGCTCTTTGGCCGCCGTGCATCTGTCCCAATCCAGGCACCCGAGGGCCTTTTCGAGCGCGGCATCCGGCATCCTTTTTGACCCCGTCCACAGGTACGTCATCTCCTGCCCGGGGCTCACGCCCACCGCATCGGCGAGGTCGACGCCCCATTCCTTCGCTCTCGACTCCCACTTCGCGACTTTCCGTAGCGCAAACACCTCAAAGGGCATCTGTCTCGCCAGGAACTTTTTCCTCCCGGCCGCTGCGGGGCTCTTGCGGAAGTACTCCTCGGCGTTCTTCTTATGCCTCTTCGCCTCCGTCTCCAGCGTGGACTTCTCCTGCTCACTGGTCCCCTCCCTCTTCGAAGCCAGCACCGCATCGCGGTACATCTCTAGCTCTGCACACCCGATGAAGTAGTAGTACATGCTATGGCTCCAGTCGTTCAACTCGATACATCTCAAAAAGCCTTCCCGCATAGTCTGCCAGTCCATCATGAACAGTGCGTTGACCGACAGCTCGAACATGTTGAGTGCCGTGACCTGGCGCATCTTGCTGTCGCTATTTGACTTCAGCAGCTCGATCGCCTCTGTCAGCCGTCGCGCGTTGGCTAGGACCCGGGCTTCCTCGACCTTCCACATCCCACTCTCAGGATACTGAGCGCGCATGCGTCCAAGCAGGGAAATGCACTGGTCCTTGGGGTAGCCGACAATCTCGTCCTCCTCGGCGAGCTCAGACACGTCAGAGTCAGATGGGAGAATATCCGCGAAAGCGAGTATGCCGTTGTAGTATGCGAGGAGCATCAGTCCCGCGACACCGCCATTGATATTGGAGAACTTGGTCGATTGCCAAAGCATCTAAATAGCAAGTGTTAGTATTTAGTCTCTTGAAGTATCTTCCCCAGGTCGGTAGGGTCACGGAAGTTGCTCCGGGAGCAGGCCACCAAAAACATTCCCCGACAGTATTTTGCATGGCTCCCGAGAGAAAGCATGTTTGCCGAAAGAGAAATCAAGATCACAGATAGACTAACCTGTACACCGCGGTCACGATCGCCCTTGAAGCCGATAATGTACAGCAGCTTGGAGAACACTGGAGGGACCATGGAGATGATGAGCAAAAGGATGCCGAAGCACATGTTCGCTCCAGAATGCACAAATACATCAACGGGGTTCGTGAAGAGAGACGAGTCCGGGCCGGCGTTGGCGAAAAGGGTTTTCCGGGGCGGGCTCTGCAGGGGCGATTTGGGTTGCTGCTGGGAGGTGGGCGTATCTGATCTCGATGGTGGTACGGATAACGCTGCTGCTGTGTCGAGGGTGAGGTCGTCCATGTTCTTCTCGAGGATCGAGCTGGGCGCCGATTTGCTGTTGACTTTCTCAAGATGACCCTCGTATATGGCTGGCGTCTTCGTTTCTTCCGCAGCCTCCTTAGCATCCACAAACTCAAGGTCGCTGTCAGAGTCCCCATTCTTCTGAACATCAACACCCTCCCGGCTTTGCGACGCGGACGGCCCTTTCGCAGCCCCATTGCCCTGGTGTGCCGCCAACACCTTCGCCTCCGCGTCCATAATGGCATCGAGAGCGATGAAAGCCTTCCGCAGCTTATAAAACCCCTTAATGCCCTCTGTCAGGCTCTCATGCATGACCGAGACCATGGCGCTCATGAGCTGCGCCTCGGCATTCACCAGCTGGTACTCTGTGCCGGGCGGATACATCTCGCAGCCCTTCGCAGGGACATTACCGCCGCCGCCACCGCCTCTAAACCAGCCCATGCCACCCCCATCGGCCTGCTTCTGGGCCTTTTTCATGTCGTTCCAAGCACGGCTCTCGCAATCCGCCAGTCGGGTCGACGCCTCGGCCATGATGTCCTTCTCGAAGCCGAGGATGGACCGCATGAACACGGCTATCCCGAGGCCGAGCTGGTGGAACGAGGACGAGTCCTTGCGGGCCCACAGCTGTGCTTCCGCGCCCTCGATGTCGTCGTTGACGATCCGGCCCGTGGCCTCCATCGCATCCTGCAGGTCCGAGATCTCCTCATCCCGTGCATCGGCAACCTGGTTGGTGCTGGTGCTGGGATTGGAGGAGAGGATGCTAGCCGGCTTGGAAGATCCGGAGGAGCCGGTGGACTTGAACCAGGACCGCATGGTGGTCGGCTCCTACATACGACGAGGGATGCCTCCCTCTCCTGTTGTTGTTGTTGTGGTTATTATTGTTGTTGATGTTGTGAGAACTGATGTGTGCTGGAGATGGCTCCGGGCGTGGTTGATATGTATCCGGGCTTCCGGACGGTGACGTCGGGCTAGAGGCTGAGTGATCAAGTCTCAAAAGATTACCATGCCCCTGGGAATTCCACTCTCGAAAATACGGCGTCTAACAGTCGCAAATAGCCAGCTAGGGGTCACCGCTTCTGGATAACAAACTATGGGAGCGAGCTTGCTCGTATTCGTATAGAGTATGCCTCGCCCTGAACCGAACTGTAAAAGGCCCGCTCTTATATATATCTAGGAAGTCTTCGTCCTAGCCTCGTTCAAGATGACGCACTCGTCGTACTAGTAGAGATGGTCCGCCGAGTCTGGATCGTCTTGAAAATACCGCATCCGCTTGCCAGGGCGTCACCGCAGGTCAGGCATGTCACCAGCCCTTCGAAGGTGAGGCGAGGCGAGGAGGCAGGGTAAAAGTAGAGGAAAGGCTGACGAGGGGACAAGAACAGCCTTGGGGCGGTCTGCCTTGCAATCGTTATATCAACCAGATCCAGCCCTACCGTCAGGCCCGAAACCCTATTCCGTATGGGGTTCATGCAGTGAGACGCCGGTATCTCCGGCGCTGTGGTAAGTACTCGTTTCGTCGGCTGGTTCGGCCAGGTATTGGTGGGGCAGGATCCTCGCTGATCCGTCAGCCAGCAAGGTGACAAGAGACCGGGTGGAGGGGTTAGTCCCTGAGGCTTGGGCTTTGGGGCACCAGCCACGTTGAATAACAAGCCACAGCGGGCGATGGACAAAGGGCGACTTTTGGGGGGCGGGGCCTCTTTCAAGGTTCCTGCTGGGTATCCGTCAGCAGCTTGGTGCCTGCCGCTGAGGTTGGACGACCTGCTGGAGCTCGACCACTGCAGCTTGACCACATCTGTGCTTCACAGGCTCAACCTCGACGACCTTACACCACCCACCCCTCCACGAGACAGCTGTTGTTTCTCCCTCCAAACGCAACAAACCTCAGTACTCTTTTTCACAAGCCATAGCTTCCATCCACTAACCAGCCAACCAAAATCCCCCATAACAGCACAATGGCCTCCGCCGCCCCTCAAAAAGACAATCAGCCCGCCGCCTCCAACGAGGCAGGCAAGCCCGATGACGCCACCAAGATCGCGCTGGAGGAGGACGACGAGTTTGAGGACTTTCCCGTAGAAGGTAAGCCCGCCATTCCCTTCTCCGGGCCCCAGGGTCATCTTCGGCCTCGACGGCGCCGATCGTGTGACTATGGGGCATACTTGTTTCCGGGCTGACCTGAGCCGCGCAGACTGGCCTACAGAGGAGACCGAGGCCGCCAACAGCGGCGAGACGACGAAGCACCTGTGGGAAGAGTCGTGGGACGACGACGACACGAGCGACGACTTTTCGAAGCAGCTCCAGTACGTACACCACACCACAGCCTGCGCGAGCCCGCGGCTGCGGCGTAGCTCGGGTGGCCCTGCGTAATAGATATGTGTGACTAACTAGCCTTGAACCCACAGGGAGGAGCACAAAAAAGTCGAGGCGTCGAAGCGTCGGTAGGATGGCCACGATCCCGGCCGCGACGCCGACGGTACTGTGCGCATGGACACGGCCGAGGACAGCTCCGGCAACGAGGGGGCGGTCATGACGCCCGGCACGAGTTGTGGCGAGGCGCCGCTGAGTGAAGACTGGTCAGGCGCGGGGGGGACAGGGCATGCATGACCATCCACAGGGGCAGCTGGATACTGATACCGAGCTACATTTAATTGGGAGTGTGTCCACGAGGATGACCCCTCTGGTATTTTTTGATATGTGGCCTGGTGACATGCATCCGGAAATTGAACCACCGGAAGAGGCTCTAGAGATGACTTTAGAGAGGCCGGGCCACTTGGCTGGGGCATAGACTACGTTAATGAGAAATGATTACCAATATCGAAGACGCTTTAGGAGACAATGTCCCGGGAACTGAGCATAATAAGTCGCATTACTCATGTCATGGTTGATTCAAGTGTCATTTTACGTTCTATTGGTTCCTGCGACTCGCAAACTAAAGACTAGCAGTGCCTTTTCCCAACCTTCCAGTCGAGCCGTCATCAGCGATTCCTCTGCTGGGCTGACCTCACGGCTCGTTTCGAGAATGCAGACTTACTTGCTCGACAGCGCTGTCACGCCAGGCAGCTCCTTGCCCTCGAGCAGCTCCAGGCTGGCACCGCCACCTGTCGAGACGTGGGACAGCTTGTCCTCGACACCGTACTTGGCCGCCACGGTCGCGGTGTCACCACCACCGATGATGACAATCTTGCCTCCCTGCGCCGCAGCCACCGCGGCATCGAGGGTGGCCTTAGTGCCGTTGGCGAACTTCTCAAACTCGAACACACCCGCCGGGCCGTTCCACAGGATGGTCTTGGCCTCGTCGATGGCCTCCTTGTACAGCTTGACGGACTCCTCGCCGCAGTCCAGACCCATCCAGCCCTCGGGAATACCCTCGGCGTCCGTCGCCTTGCCGGTATTGGCATTGGCGTCGAACTTGTCGGCAGTGATGTAGTCGACGGGCAGCACAACCTTGACGCCGTTCTTCTTGGCCTTCTCCATCAGCTGGGGCACGGTCTTGGCGCCGGCCTCGTCGAAGAGGGAGGTGCCGATGGGCACGTTGTACAGGGTCTTCTTGAAGGTGAAGGCCATGCCGCCGCACACCACCAGCGTGTTCACCTTGTCCAGCAGATTGTCGATCAGCTGAATCTTGTCAGAAACCTTGGCGCCTCCCAGGATAGCGAGGAAAGGTCGTTGGGGCGACTCCAGGGCCTTTGCAAAGTAGTCGAGCTCCTTCTTCATGAGGAAACCGGCCGCCTTCTGTGGGAGGTCCACGCCGACCATGGAGGAGTGGGCGCGGTGGGCAGTGCCGAAGGCGTCGTCTGTACAATGCGTTAGCTCAAGGTCAAACACTCAAGGAGGTCTGGAACCAAGTCTTACTGATGTAAACGTCACCCAGAACAGTCAGGCCCTTCCTGAACTCCGCAACCTTCTCCTTGTCCGCCTTGGTCTTGTTGCCATCCTTGTCCTTGGCGGAGCCCTCCTCCTCGATGTGGAAGCGCAGGTTCTCCAGCAGGACCACCCCACCGCCCTCGGTCTTGTTGACGATAGCCTCGACCTCTGAGCCGACACAGTCGGGAGCAAAGGTCACGGACTTGCCCAGCAGCTTCTCGAGCTCGGGGACGACGGGCTGCAGGCTGTACTTGGGGTTCGGGCTGCCGTTGGGGCGGCCCAGGTGGGACATGAGGACCACGGCCTTGGCGCCATTCTCGATGGCGTACTTGATGGTCGGAACGGCACCCGCGATACGCTGGTTGTTGGTCACCTTCTTGTCCGCATCGAGGGGCACGTTGAAGTCGACCTAATACCGGGGAGATTGCTGTTAGTAACTCTCTCTAAGCTAGGGTGGTCTGTTCGGGACGCCTGAGGAGCTCTCGATCCAGGGAGCTCATGCTCCTGCTCCTATGGTAAAACAGCTGAGAGCAGAGTCAAAACTCCGAGGACACCTACGGGGAGCAGGTATCCAGGGATAGCTTCTCTCAGGCCCCGATGACAGCGCGCAGAGGCCAGAAGCGCTGCGCCAAGAGGACTGGCCGGATCAGCCGATGCCACTCACCCGGATGAGGACTCGCTTGCCCTTGAGGTCGACATCAGTGATGGAAAGCTTGCTGGCCAGAGACATCTTTGCTGGGTTTGTAGGGGTATCAATTGAGGAAGAGGGACTCTAAGGGTGTATGCGTAGCCTTGGACGGAGGTGGTTCGACTTGGGTCCTTGGGAAAGTAACAAGTCGGAGCAGGACGGGAGGTGATAGCTACGTGGGATGTCAGAAAAAGCGCAGGCGTGGTTTATTATGTATAGTGGGGGCGGGGTCGTTTCCGGGTGGATCCTCTCCTAGTGACGTCGGGTCGCGCGCGAGAATGGTGGTCTGCCGCCCTCACCTGATCCTCTCGCCGCAGTATTTCTCGCCGTAGTATTTCTCGCCGTTGACGGCCCGAATCAGGAGGTTCTGGAGCAGAGGTTTCAAGACTTGAAGGAGTGCAATCTCGTGTTCGCCCCAGCAAACCGTTTCATACGAAATAGGGAGAACGGGCTATCGATCGATCGCTGACATCGCTCTCGACGGGCCGGAAACATCCCGATGCCAGATCACCTGTCAGTGTTCTCGAGTGGCCCACCGCGCGCTGCTGTCTCGGGCCAACTATCCAAGTGCATGTATTCAAAGACGTAGCCATCCCCTGGAGGAACTGGATGATGGATCTCAGGGAAACGTTGGATCAGGTTGCGCGGAGAACCCAAATTTGGTACCCCGTCGGTCATATCGGACGCCTATCGACTTGCAAGGCTCAAGCTGGATATGAAGGATGCTTGACACCTCCTATGTTGGGATTAGGGAACCATTTCGAAGTCTCGGCCAAGTGTGGCGCGGTTCATGATTGTCGTTCCTGCGGGTGTCGGAATATATATTCAGGTCACCGGGATATAGCAAGGCCACCGAGAACAGTATCTGCCAGAGGCACATACGTCGTTATGTGGTTCAGCAGCCCAAGAATCATCGAAGCCCGCCGGAACCTGAGACCAGCGTAGCATCTCAGTCGAATTTCCCCATATCGCCTACAATTGGAGACCCCGGACCGGCGAGCACCACGATTGGATCGGAAGCCGGATCAAATATACCGTCTGTATTAACCATCAGATCCACCCAAGAAGGACGACTTACCAACGCCTTGTGACCGACTAGATATACAGGACTCGTCCGGGCCACCCACCAGAAATCATGCCAGCGCCGAATATGATGCCCAAGAGACAAGCCCGAAGTCTATATATATTTCATTGCCGATCGTAGCCAGTAACGCAAAGAGAAACAATCATCGCCTGTGCATGCGCAGCATATCTACTCCAAGCGAATATTGGGGTTGTCCGAAGCAGCAATGGGCTGGACCGCGTCCTCGGCAGCGTTCGTAAGGGAGAGGTAGGCAGTCCACGCAATACCGACGGTGGAGACAAAGGGCTGCAAGAATAAAGTCAGCATAGTCATCCCGGCAATGTCGGGAGCATTTCAGCAGTACTCACAAGCTGGAACTGGACGGGCATCAGACGGAAGTTGATGACCTGCACCGCAGGCCAGACAGCGTAGTTGGCCTTCAGCGTCGGGACGTACATGTCCCGGAGCTTGGTGTAGACAGCACGTCGGCCACCACCCTCGGCAACGGTCATGGCGGTATAGAACCAGACGAGACCCAGGGGGGCGAAGATAAGCTGATCAAAGGCGACCCTCTTCATGGCCTGCGCGAAGGCGGCAGACTTAGTGATAGGGAACGTCTTCTCCAGGAACTTGAACCACTTGAACTGTATGGGGGCCATGCCGAAGCCGTAGGCCATGAACCTCGTCAGCCGCTCGAAGTCGAAGGGCGGAGGCAGCTGCTTGGACTCGGGGATCAGCTCCCTCTCGGTGAAGGGGTCCTTGACGTCAAGCTCGAAGGCGATGGTATCGTCACGGGAAGTAGGGGAGCGCTTCCTGAGGGATCGCTCGCGGATGGCAGTGATGGACTGGGCGACGGTGTCGGCTATGCCTCCCAAGACGGCGTTGGTCACCATCATGGTGAGGACTGCAGGCTATCAGCACTAGAATTGCACCGTGCACCTCGACAGCGCGCCGGCCTGGAGATCGTCCGGGGCTTCGACGAGTACGACGTGGAAGTCCGGGGAGTCAAACATACCAGGACGCTCGCTGTAGTAGGCATTGTACCTAGACACCAGCCGTGCGACGATAGTCATCTCGATCAGGAAGATGATGGCGTGGAGGAGTGGCTAGGTAGGCAGGAAGGGAAGAATCAGCAAATGTGCTTTGAATTAGGGTTGTGGTGTATTTAGTACGAGCGAGTGGATAAAAGCTTGCTGTTGATAATCGTCGAGGCAGGAGTTGGAAGAAAACATGACGACACCAAGCCAAGACGGACGGGATGCATGGTCCACAGGAGGCGACAGGACACTCAGACTGCAATTGCCAGACGAGTCAGACTGAGGCTGGAGGATTAAGGAGACTTACGACGCGATCATAAATGTATTTGCTGTTGATCGCCCGAATGAAGCGACGGCGTGTGAGTTCCCAAGTCATGTTTGCGACGAGAAACACGAGCAGGCAAAAAGGGAAAAAAGTTATGGATGATGCTTTAGGATGGGCTGTCTCGGTGATGGTCCTCTTTTTCTCTTCCGTTTCGATCGACGGCAGCTGAGGGTCCACGGGCAAGGTGTCTTTGTCCAGGCCGCGAGGCAGTGAGGAATGACGTCTGGGCCAGTGCTATTTCGGGGGCCTGGCTGGGCTTATTCCCGCTAGAAGGGTGACAGGATAGGGTCCACCGACGGCGGAGCCCTCAATGTCAATCTGAATCAACCTGCTGGAGATCGAGGCCAGGCGGACTGGACGGTGTCGACAGCGCGAGCAATACGGGGGACTGCCTGTGTTCCCCGAGCTTCGGATCTAACGATGATGCGATGACGGAGGGTGGAGGAGGGAAGAAGTAACAGGTGTGAGAGGAGAGGTGTTCTGCCTGGAGGAGTGTGGGAGGGGCTGGCGTGAGATGTGTCGCATAATCGGCTTGTGCCATCTCCGCGCCAAATAAGAGGCTGTGCCACGCAACCCTGAGGAGCCGCCCTGTAGAGCCAAAGTGTACTGTGGCACTGTGGTTAGAGGAAAATAAGCTCTATCGACCCCTCTGCGCCGGCACACCCTGACATGTTAGTGAACGAGCCCAGGGTTACCCTAGGCCAAGGCGACGTGGACGACATCCTTCAACCTCACCCATAAAGTGGACCCCCTCTACCAGTACTATCAACGGACAGCTTCAGCCTGCTTCTGACAATCCTGTTGGCCACTGCTCTTCGATACTCGCTGTCTCGTCCTTGTCATCGATGATGGCTCTACAAAAGTTGTCGGCGCTGCGGTGGTGTCGACCAGGCCCACCATCACGAAATGTGCTGCCACTGATCCCGGGGAGGGGGGGGGCCGATACGGGCGGTGACCCTCGTCACCAGTATGATGGTCTCTGACACTTGTGAGTGCGCAAATAGGATATAAAAGTAAGCTATGCCAGCGGCTAATATCCTGATAGAACATCGTCGAGCTAATAATGCGACTTCGTTCCGGCCCCCGTCGCTCGTCGAACACTGGACAGGACTTCCAATCCTCGGATGTGAGTGATCACAGTTGGGTGTGTGATTTCTTACACACCGCGAGTATGGCGCCTGACCAGGCAGGTGCTTCACCGTACGCTCTATACGGGGTCAGCCCTACCCTCCCTCAGGTCGTCGAGCTCAGTGGGGGCCAGAAGTTCCCCGATCACTTACCCTACGATACCTACGTGCGAGTTCAGATACTCCATAATTAGCACTCTTCTAGAAGCATGTCGGGCGCTCTTCGTCACCTACCGATTGGTAGGCCCTGCTATGGTGCTTATGCGGGCTCTTCGACCCTCTAATCTACTTCTGGCAGGTCACACCCCTCACCACCACAAGTCGGAACTGCAGGTCCATGTCCGCAGCTACAAAAGTCTTGTTTCGCAGCGTCTTTTTTTTTCCCCCTCTTGCTCTCGATGGAAAAGAGATGAGAGACACGGCCTCATGCCCCTTTATGCCTTCCTGGTCTTTCAAAGGTATGGTTGACACCACCATACCCATATTTGGTAATCTAAGTCGCCCACCAGAAAAGAAAGTCCATATCGATTCTGGATCGAGAGTCTTGCCCAGTGAGAACATACTCGATGATTGATAGATGGCAACACATTGCGTGACCGCACGACTAGCCCACATCAAGTATCAATGTTGTTCAGTATCACTGCTCTGTGAGCTGTTGCTCTCTCGACATCTTCAGGCGTCATCACAAATTAGTGTACTGGTGACTTGATCGCTAGCGATGGCCCACAGGCGGGCTCTAGGCTCCTTTACCTTCGAAATACTCGTCTCTTCCTCTCGATTAGCGGTAGCTGGAGCACGTCCAATTCTCGACAGGCTTCGCCGTTGCTCAACAACTGCCTGTCCGGTCGCAGAAGACGGCAACGATGATAACCACGGTGGTTTCACGACAGCAAGCATCATTGGACTTGCAGTCGGCTCTGCTTTCGCCATCTTCTTCCTCATGTGGATCTATTATTACTTCGTATATTACAAACAGGCAAAGCTAAAGATCCGGAGGGAATACCTGGTACGGTTGGAGTCCCTTGAAGAGTCATTGACTCATCAGGGACAAGCCGTTGCTGATTCCGGGGTTCCAAGTGATGCTTCTTCAGGAGAGATAACTACGGCGCGCCCGCGGACAAGGAGGGAAATTCCAGTTCAGAACTATGGCCTTGCAGTTCTGATGTCGTCTTCAGCTCAGCTATCGCCTGCCGTTTTCTCCGCTCTACAGAGCAACACAGGGGAACCAAAATCGCCCATTTTGACGGAAGCCTCGAAAATGAGGGCCGTCGTGCCAGAAGAGAAAGTCCTAGGCCACTGCAAAGACATCAGGTCACTGGGGCATGAGTTTAACACGCCCGCTGTGGACGGGTAATTCTTAACGATGTCCCGCCCGTCCTTATGAATACTACCAGCCAATCGCCGTCCAAGATTTGGTCAAGAAGGATATGCGTCATACGAAGACTGTGCCCTCTGCTGCAGCGGACCTAATTTCGACCGACGCTGTTCACTGTCTTGACCCTGCGTCGTCATCCGGGAGGCGGACATCTCCAGTCGTGACCTTCACGGGGTCCGGCGCCTCCCCGGGCAACCTGACCGTTCTCGAGATGATACGGAGCGTCCAAAAACTTGAGGAAGCGGACTTCCTTGTGAACTGGACAATGGACATTAGAGCATGTGCTCGGAGATGACAGGACAGTGCATCCAGGCGACGTGAGCTGAGCAAGGTTGTGCTTCGCAAGAGCTTACCGTGTCGAACCGGCTGTCATGTTTCGGGTGCCACGGTCCAGTAGGTGAGACGTGTCCGAGCCATTTCACAAATTCCCACGTCCCACAACGGCATCTAGCAGCCCATGCGCATCTTGGCACCTTGATGGTGCAGCTTTCGATTGGACGCCTCCGAATCTCGTGAACCCATGGAAATGCAATTCGGGTGTCGGTTCACTGCCAAATACGGACTCTATGCAGAGGCTTCTGTCCTTTGAGATCTTGCTAGTCCAGCCGAAGAGTCGCTCCACATATCAGCTTAATCTTCGGCTTACGGAACTCCACCACGCATCCTTTACAGATCCTCCTCGCCTTGAAAGATGATTTGGGAAAGCAACGGATTTCCCCACGTTTGTTGACTTTGGGGGAAAGCGAGGGTTCTTGGCGTGCGCCTGGGAAGATTCCCCCCCCCCCAAAAAAAAAGCCCTTCAGTCCGAGAAATGCCTTGCGATTGTTGCTAGATGTGTACAAGGTCAGAACTTCCTGCTCAGCTGGTGCCCTTCAATTCGAGCCTCAGCAATCTGACAGGCTGGTTCCTTTCTTTAAGGCTCACGGGATTTCGGACTCATTTTGAGATGGAAGGCTAACCAACACGTGTAGGCCCTCAAATGCGTCGAGGTTGTCAGCCCATCCCAAATACGGGCGCCAAACCTACAAAAGTTGTCGATCCGGTGTCAGCTGATTGGACAAAAAAGAGGAACTTCCCATGCAAGTACGGGCATGTCAGTACACCCTTAAAAGTCATGGAAGCTATTGGTATTCTCAGTGCGTCTCGGCCGCCTCAGCGGCCCTGGACCGGGATCCCAGCCGGCCGCTCGGGACCGAACGTCTTGAGTCCGAAAATTGGATATAGTTTATTGTCACCTACCTGGGTACCGATGTCCGTCTAGGGTACTGACGAATTGTACTATAAATGCGTGGAGATGCCCAAGATGTCTTGATCAAGCGAGTATCCCTTCGAATACAGAGCGGATCGCTGAATCTGTGCAACTACCTATCTTGACTCTGTCTTAGTCTTCGAGTCTTAGACACATCCACCAAGTTTGCCGTCAATTTTCACGCCGTCTTCCGGCGTACAACAGCACAGCCTTACCTTCGTGATCATGGTCCGCTTCGTTCACGACACCCTCGTCCCCCAGGACATCAACGCCATCGTCTACCCCCGCGTCCTCGCCCTCGGCCTCCCTCGATGTGCCACCTCCTCCCTCCAGTCCGCCCTCGAGACATTGGGCTACACACCATGTATGCACATGGCGCACGTCCAGCCGTCCGCGGAGCGTCAACGGCTCGTCACGGCCGCCGTACTCGAGCACGACACCGCCAAGCGCCGCAAGATCCTCTCCCGGCTCTTCGCGGGCTTCGGCGCCGTTGCCGACTTCCCGAGTATCGTCTTCGCGGACGACCTCATGGACATGTACCCCGACGCGGCGATCATCCTGAACACGCGGAAGGGCGGTGCCGCGGACTGGCACAGGAGCTTCGGGGAGGGGCTGCGATTCTTTGACAGCTGGGGCTTCTGGATCGCGACGTGTCTCGTGCAGAGCGATCGTGCCATGATGAGGATGATGAAGGCGACGGATGATCTGTTCATGGAGCGATGGGGCTGCACGTTTCGGGACGAAGTGATATACGAGAAGCATAACGAGTGGGTGAGAAATGAAGCGAAGAAGAGGGGTCGGGAGGTCCTGGAGTTCGTGGCTGAGGATGGATGGGCGCCACTTTGTGGGCTTGTCGGGAAACAGGTACCAAGTATAAACTACCCCAGGATGAATGACCAGAAGAGTATGAAGGTGGTCAAGAGATTCATTCTTGCGAGGGGTTTCCTACACTGGGTCGGGCTGGCCGCGGTACTGTGGGTTGTGATGCAGGTGGGCGTAATGTTGCCGTATGGTGCTATGACCTTTGTCAAGGCTCAGAAAGCATGAAGCTTGAGTGATTCCCTTGCTGGATCAACTAAACGGCGTCATGTGGACCAATATCGCACCCAGTGACAATATTTATAGTGAAGTATGAGAGGGATTCTGATATCATATATGAAAACTTTCATGGACGTCTGATCGTACATCTAGGTGGTACGGGATATCTTGAAAACTATAGTTATCATCAGCAGGCCTCTCACATCAACTGAGCTTGGTGATATTTGCATATCTCAGGGAAAGACAAAAGAGAAGAAAAACTAGCACCTCCCTTTTCTCATAGTTGCAAATTACCCACATAGTCGCTGAAATACGGGGTCATCCCCATCATGTTGAAGAAGCTCCCTGGCAAAATCCGGTTCTGCTACCCAAACTGCATCTGCAATACGATCTCTGAGGAACACCTCCCACGCGTAAAACTTGACAAACAGGATCATGGTGGAAGCTCAAGTTGACGCTGGCTGTCCCTTTCGACAGACAACTTGTTGGCAATATTGTCTATAGTAGATCGACTAAATAAACGAATATTCTCTGGCACATGTAAGTGCTTTCGCTTAGGGACCCTGGTTGGCAAGCCGTTTGACAACGATTCATCACCAGTAGGCAGAGCCAGGCGAACTTTGGGATATATTTTTCTAGTGACTTGCTTTCGAACCTTGGTTTTAATTCTAAGGGAGCCATAATCTTGGTGCCTTATGGGTTACCGTGTTCCAACCGACGAAATCTGGTTGCTAAAATGCTGGCAGCGGATATTGACTGCCAAGAAAAGAACGAGCGACTCTCTACGTAAGCTGGTCCGACCAATATATTGGATAATTAGGATTAAATCCCGATTCCGAGAGTGCCCTTCCCATGATATATCTTTCTAAAGTGTCAAATTGGATCTTATAGAATAGAGACGACGCAACTGATACCTCCGATAGTCCAAATTACTGAGGGGTCTGTACCGTAAAACCAAAAGAATTCGTAGTTCCATACCCCACGGTTTCGTGGACCAATTCTATCCCTCTATTTCATGTGTAGTAGATCATATGACCGAGGCACAGGCATCGTACCTTCCTCATTTATATATATTACAAAGAAGTAAGGCGCGCTATGGGACATGTGAAGATTTCAATTACATTTGCGGGAAAACAACCCTAGAAGGGGAACAAGGTCCAGAACCGAGGCATTCAAGCATATAAAGGGCAAATGCATTCTTAGTGAAAGTGACCGCCGCTGTGTGATTTTACGCGTTCTAGAAAACAGAACGAAGTAATACGAATTAGGTGAATACAATTACGGAAGAAGGTATGTCTTCATATGAGTTGAACAGGTAGATACTTATTTTATTGTGTGACCGTTATCCCACCTCAGCCCCCTTCAGAGAAAAGGGTAATAGTAGCGATTGTAGCACACAGACTTCGTGTCATTTCTACCGTTCCGAAAAGCCTTTCCCTATGTACGGTATTTGATTAAGGTAAGACGATCTGGCAGAGTCCAACATCAGAGTGGCTTGGTTGATCACACCGTCCCAATCCCCAAGGAATGGGGAATTACAAATTCTCTGGCAAGACAAGATATAATCATGATTTGATATCTGAAGACTGTGATTTTGGCTCGGTGTCCAGCCTGTAGCTGAGCGGCATCTGAGCCTGGAGACTGGAGACTGCTTGTATTACTGTACAATCGAGCATGTGGCGTTTTGTGGAAAGGAGTCGGTTCCAAAGTCAACATTGGTGTCTCGAAGCAACCCTGAGATGCCCTAGATTCGCATATGTGTAGATGTCTCGCCGAGCTCTCCCAATGACAAAGGAGAGACAAGTTTCGGAAGGAAATCCCGGGCATTTGAAATCTCAGTCATGTTTCGGGTCGCCAATTCTCCTTATTGAGGTCTAAGCTAAAAGTTCACTGGCCCTTCTAAGCGAGCATTCCTCCACAGATGGCCTTTTCTATGGTAACTGTCGCCTTCAGTGATGAAGCCACGAGCTTGCCCTGACTACAAGCGCACGCCATCCTCGTCACTAAGATCGAGACGACACAGATCTGCTAAAAGCTATTTGACGGCATGGCTTCGGTTTTCCGCTCCCGATCAGGGAGCTCGCCTATCAGGGTCAACAGTATCACCTGAGATTCGTGGACGGCATCTTTCTCTTTATATAAGGAACCAAGATTGCCTCATAAAGATAGGTTGAATGCCTCCCAGCAGTATCATACCGATATATGACACTCTCGCCTACACAAGCTCACTAACTTCGGTACTCAGATCCTCTGTTATCTCCTTGCACTCTCCAAGTCTCGGTATTGTCACAAGATGCAGTACAAACTCCTGTTTTCCCTGTTGGCCTCTGTGGCTGTTGCTGGGTACATTCCAAGTAGCGGGGGAACCTCTGGCTCCGGCTCAGTCTCGAGCACGGGCGCGGGCGCTGGATCCAGCTCCGATGGCTCATCCGGCGCCGTATGGGGATCGGACGGTTCCGGGCAGGGCACCTCCTCTCCTCGGGGCTCCGGTCCCAACGGCGTCCCCAGCGGCACGACCGTCGGCCAGGCCCAGGAGGCGTGCGGCGAAGGCGCAGTTCTCAGCTGCTGCAACGAGGAATCGCAGTCCGGCAACACTGAGACATCGGCCTCTGGCCTCCTCTCGGGGCTCCTCGGCGGTATCCTAGACGGCAGCGCTGGGCTGGGGTTGCTGAGCGGGTGCTCCAAGATCCCCATCGTTGGCGGTGCGTTTTCCCGTATTCCCTGTATCGCCTTAAGACACTACGAGGATCTTCTATGTGCAGAAGCTGACACGCCTGCGAAGATATCGTCGGCGACATCTTGACCAGCCAGTGCCAGCAGACTGCAGCTTGCTGCTCCAGCGGGGATGTGAACCAGGTAAGATAGGATTAGAACTCGAAACAGCCATTGCTGACCAACACCTAGAATGGGCTCATCGATATTACGACGGGATGCAATACTCTTTCTGGCCTGCTCTGAGGAAGATTCCTTGGCCAGGCCAATTCCAGGCAGTTGGAGTTCCCTCCTGTATTTATAGTATGGAAAATTGTCACCCTAGCACCAAAATTGATATTGACAGACCACTTGCCCGACATCGATCTTCATCATGACACGGTGTGCTATATTCCGGAGACCAACTCCCGCCACCAACAGCCCTAGATCCACACCTGGTCGTCGGCCCTGTTCTCTTCCAGGAAGCTCATGATCCCGTCGTAGTCCTTACATACATGCTTCGCATCCCAGCCATCGCTGCCTATGATCCCCTCGGGGAACGTCGTGTGCTGGCCCTCGAGCGCCGTGTCCCCGCAGCACATGATACTCTGCCTGAGGTACTCGAAGCAGTGCGGCAGGTGGCCTTCCATCTGCGGCGGGATGGGCTGCCCGGACGCGAAGGAGGAGTACACCTCGATGATGTTGTAGAGGCAGTGCAGCTGGTGCGTGACCGAGGTCGTGAAGACGGTGCCGCTGTAGCCCTTCACCGGGTGCGGGAGGTTGTTGTACCGGTCAGGGCCGGGAATTTGGAGGTAGCCGAGGCCCTCTGGGGTCGAATTAGCATCGGCCTGGTCCGTCGAAGTATGGAGGAGGCTTTTGGGAGGGACGCACTGGGTACTATTCCGAGCCACTTCTTCCTGACAGCATCCGTGAAGAACTCGGAGCCGTTCTCCGGCGCGAACGACATATCCGGCACGAACGTCCTGATCTGCTGCGCGGCGGTCGGTATGAAGCCTGTGATATCACCACTGCTCTCGAACTGGCCGTCGCGGCCGTTCTCCCCCCGCCTGTTGGTAAGCAGGATCAGGACCGAGACTAGCAGCACTGTATTCAGCAGACCCTGGAGGAGTACCGCGGAGCAAAAGCGTCGGCACCAGCCCTGTCTCGGCCGTGCGCTGTGCCTCAACTCCTCCCAGCTCTTCTCCTGCCCGCGGTGGCCTATCAAAGACTCGCTGACATCGGTGCTAGAGTCGTCGTGCGCATCGCCGTGGTAGTCACCCAGGACCCTCGAATATGCAGCCTGTTCTGTGGCCATTTCCGATGAGAGCGCAATTGCTCGCAAGACGATATAGGCGGTCTCAGCTAAAGCAGAACGGCGAGATTACTAGACAGCAAGAGGCGACGGTAGGAGAAGCATTAATTGACACTGGTCTGAGGCAGTACGATATCGGCTGGGCAGGTGGAGGTTCCGCGTAGCTTAGTATGCGTATAAAGATCGGACGTAAAGCACGGGACTCATGGCAATTATCGGCAGGCTGAAGTTGAGGACTAGAGATGAAAAAAATGTTGTTGAGGCCATCTTTCTCAGAGACTCTTTGCGAAACGTCGTGGACGCGATCGAGACTGAGACGCGGGACGTTTCGTACCCCAGGGTGTTCCCCTCGGCGAGAGACGGGGCTCGCAAATCATCTTAGAGGCTAGGCCTATTGGCAAACTGGTGATATAAAGTCCTCTTGACTATAAAATGAAGATCACCTGAAGAACACAGTGGTTCATATGTGTCTTTACCTAGTCACTGCGGCCGCGATGAACTCGCCAAGTTCAGACCGGATATCCAGACGCGAGCACCCGCGAGCTGGGCCGGCCACTGGGCAGGTCCGAACGAAAAGAATCAAGCAGATGTTGCGCTGCTCTGCCCGAGGAGCAGAACGCCACAGTGGAGATGTCCCGTCGGGTCCAACTGCCTGGAGATATGTCGAACGATATGCCGTGAGGGATCAGGCGAGCTTCGCTCCTCTCGGCGAGGCCGCCCCTCGGCTAGAGCAGCAGCTGCGCAAGCGCGAGCTAGGTCAGCCGTACAAGTAGGCAAGGTGGTGCTGATGAGGATGCGGGGATCGCGATTCGTAGGGCGGCTATTCCAGGTTCGGGGTCTTCGCGACGATGTGAGGTTTGTGGTGGTGGGCAGAGATGGCCTGACAATATTCACCCGCGGCCAACCACGCTGGAGGCCCCGATGGGAGGGAGTGGAGATGTGATCCTCCCGCCGTGTGTATCGCGTCTTGAGGAAGGCTGCCAGTCTGGGGAGTTTAAGAGCGAGTCATCATGATGAGGTTGTCCGGGCTGCGGACTGCCAGGAACGGTATACCCTGAGCTGGCCTCCCGGCGGATGGTAGGCTGGCCCAGCTGAGGATATACTGACAGTGCTACCTCGTACGTAAGGATGACCCCATCCTCGAGAGCGTCGTAGATACCGTGGTATACCGCGGTAGAGCCGCATCGGTGTGGGGATTCCGGCGAGAGGGTACCACATGGCATGTACTTGGCATGTACCTGGCATTCCACTCTTCCCCGCGAAGTGCGCGCATGAAAACCCCGCGGGCGCACTGGTCCAGCGGGCCCCAGGACCCGTCAGCCGTCCCTCAGCGCCCCCCCCTTTAGTGCCCTTCCAGCGCTCTCCAGCGCCCTCTTCCCCACAGTCCCCGCCTGACGGACCCACCGTGGCCCTGTACAGGGGGGACTTCCCGGCCAACAGCAGCCAACCCGTTCTTTCCTCCTGGCCGAGGCCGAATTTGGCGTTCCGACATTGGCCGAGAGGGAAGGACGCCCCGGGCTGTGACGCCTGCGCTCTGCGGTACGCACTACTTGCTGAGTACTAGTACCGCTTGGTGGTACGTCAACCCGTCTCTAGCTCCTCCCGCTATCAAAATCTCTAGATCGAAGTCACTCTGCGAGATCAGAACAAGGCCAAGCAAGATCAGGACCACGCTCTGCCATTCCGCCGCCTCTCTCTTCCCTCCTCCCACCACCGACGACGCGGCCGGTTTCGTCTTGATGCTGAAGAGGAGGAGTTAGAACAGACCGATCCCTTCGCAACCCTATCAGGCCGGCGGTGTACCTGCTTCTCTCCCCCTGCGAGACGACATCACGATCACGATCACGATCACAGGCCCCAGGGGAGCCGACCCGTCCTGCTTCCCAGAGGCGACCCTTTGCCCCCTCGAGCCACGGCGACCCGACACGGACATCAAAAGCCGCTGAGGACCGTGTCGACTCTACCTTCGTCGAGTCCGACCACGGGTATAATATCCCGTTCGTCGTTCGCGTACCCCAGAGCGAAGTCTCTTCCCGGATAGGCGAACTCCCCCCGGGTCGCCCATCCGCCAAATCCCGCAACCACCTCAACGACAGAACCCACACCCATCACCACGATGGCTCCCCAGCGTCCCTTCTTCCTCTCCAGCTTCTTCGCCGCCTTCCGGCAACAGCCAGCACCCGCCCTCTCCTCGTCGGCAAATAAACCCCAGCCGACAACCTCCTCCACGGCCACCGCCACGGCCGCCACATCCTACTCCGTGTCAACACCATCCTCTGGCTCCTCCCGCGGCCACTCCACCTCCACGGCGGCCTCCGGGACCGCAGCACAGGCTGCCGCCGCCGCCGCCAGGTTACATTCGCCGAGGGGTATACCCATCCCGCAGCATCCCCGGCGGCGGGGCAGCGACTCCAGCTCTGAGGGCTTTCGGGAGGTACTGGGCGCCGACAGGATGTACATCGGCGGTAGGACGGCCGGTGGTGAGGAGAAGTTCTTTAAGCTGGGCGTTGTGAGGAGGGTTAAGAGCGGGGACCGCCTGAGCCTAGATCGGATGAGCTTATGAGCCTGGCGATGAGGAACCCAAGAAGGGCGAGTCGGGCAGGCAGACAAAAGGCGGAGAGAGACAAAACCAACAGCGATGGTCAATACAATGCTATCGACCGCAAGTGTTGGACCGGCGTGGGCTTGACATTCGGCGTTCTGGACGGGATGGAAAGGGGGGGCAGGCTGCATACTCATTATGTAAATCACCGAGGGTGCCCGGCATGTTTGCCTGTTTGCATATAAGTGGGATTGGATTACGGAGAGCAGGGCGTCGTGACCACTTCTCGTCGGACGTCCCTTGCCCTAAGGCAAAGAGAAAGATAAAAGTGCTACCACTGTCAAATGGAGAAAAGCATAGTCGCTCTGGATTGCAATCCATCCGTTGCCATCTTACTGTAGGTCATGTTTGTTGTGTCTATGCTAGATGTCATATAAGGAGCTCTGGCTCCTGGCCCTGGGACTGCAGTTCGGACCCACAGCACTTGGTATGGAAGACTAGAGGCGATCATGGACAATACAGCCCCCTGGCCCCGCAACTCCGGGGTGGGAACGCCGTCACGACCCATCACCACATAAACCTCTGCACCCGCCCGCCGTCCGCCAACGACCCGTCCTCGTTCTTCCAGTAGAAAGGCCTCGTGATGAATATGTACATGGTCGCTACGTTAACCAGCACGAACCACGCCGTCTCGACCCACAGGCGCAAATCGTACCTCTTGCCCAGCCTTAGGGGGCCCTTCTGTAGGCTGCGGGGCACGGACCAGGAAGGCATCAGGAGGCGCCAGAAGACCCAGGGGAGGATGAAGTACCGCGGCTCGACGAGCGGGGCGGTGATGAGGGACAGGGCGGTGGTGAGGAGCCAGACCAGGCCGGTTGAGATGCACGGGGACAGGTGGGATGTGCTCGTGGGGGAGGAGAGATTGTCGTGGATGGGCAGCGGTGCGGTGTCGTTGGTATCCTGGTCCTCTGTCTTGCTGCTGGGTCTCTTGTTCTCAGCTGTTGGCCTGCTCTCTTCCTTGCTGGGCTGGCTTGCCGACCTGGGGCTCAGGCCCGGTGTTCCTCCCAAGACCTTCCAGCACAAGCGCCCACAGGAGACGTAGATAGGCACCAGGGCATACCGCACCCAGTCCGCGCGGAGTATGCTGTATCTGAAGACGTAGAACATGTAGTGTCTGTTGTCCGCCAGGGTGAACGGGTGGATGATGGTATTGTACTGAACGATGGCTAGGGACAGAGGTACCAGTGAGGCATGGCCTGTCAGGTTCAGGAGGTCGGTCAGGAAATTGGAGCTGGACTGCTCGGGTGATCTGTGGGCTTCCGACTTCTCCTCAAACCAGCTTATAACTGGCTGCAAGACCCGGGGCAGGAGCAGTGGCGCCGAGAAGAAGGCGAACAGGGGCCAGATGTACAGCATCTGTGCCAGATGGACTGTCGCGACGTGGTTGGACTTGTCGCCTGCATAGTAGCTATCAGCACACATACTAGGCTAGTCTGAAGGGAGGGACATCATACCGAGCACAACACCACCATTCCAAAAGACAAAGCCCACAAACAGAAATGCCACCACAATATGAGCCCAGATCCGCCTTAGTACTTGAAAGATGTTGCAAAAGACAGCGATGCCAATGCTCAATACACAGAGGAACACATCTGTGCTCGGGTGGTCAGTGCCAGGTCTCAATGGTTACCTCTATTTAGGGGAGAGCCTACCCTCCAGTCCAGCTTTGCTCAGTGGGGGGTCATGCACCTCTCCCTGAGAGTACCTCCAGAGGTAGAACTTGAAGCGGGTCTCGCGATCAGACTGCCCGAAGCTTGTAGGCGGGGGACGCAGCAACTTGACCGCGTGAACGGCCTCGAGGGCGCCCATGAAGACGACCACCCAGAAGACATTTGTCTGCCTCATGAACAGTGCTGCGATACCCAGCACCACCACGAGCGCATCGCTGCGCCACGAGATGGGCCCGGCGCCTACCCGCGCCAAGTAGTTCCAGAACGCGGCCAGCACGACGAGCGTCGAGAAGACGTCCGTGTAGTACAGGCCCGAGAAAAAGAAGAGGAGCGGGAAGAGCGCGACATTCAGCCCGGTGTGGATGGAGTAGACGCTGAGGGCGGTCGGGCGGGGCTGCCGACCTTCAGAGTCCCGCTCGGCCAGGCGGGCCTCGATGAGGCGGCGACATTGCAGCGCGACAAATGGCATGAAGATGATGGCGAGCCAGTTGGTCATCCGTAGAGTCTGGGCTGAGCAATATCCGGTTATGAACCACATGAAGCGTAGAAACGCGTTGCTGAGTAGGTATCTGGGGGAAAGGCTGTCATTTTCTTGGAACGATCCACAGTATAGGTATATGCATGATGGAGACGGAAGGGGTGCGACTCACAAGCCAGGAGGAGTAGTGATCTTGTCGTCCCACTCCCGCCATTTTCCCTGGCAGTACTTCTGCGCCTGTGGGATGTGAAAGATCTCGTCCAGGTATGGCTCCGGAACCCAAACATTCACGACGGCTTGCCAGCATAGGCCAGTGATGACCACGAACAAGAGAGACGGCCACAACATGGCGTCCTTCCACCCGTAATAGAACCGATAGTGCGAGACCCTACCTGCGAGGTGTATCAGACCAATAGCGGCGCACC
Source organism: Chrysoporthe cubensis (assembly GCA_001282315.2). Lineage (NCBI taxonomy): Eukaryota > Fungi > Ascomycota > Sordariomycetes > Diaporthales > Cryphonectriaceae > Chrysoporthe > Chrysoporthe cubensis. The sequence goes on along the minus strand of LJCY02000008.1, from coordinate 734,706 downwards.
GGATGAGATAGTGCAGGAAATCAGCTGGTAAATCGGCAAGGCGCATTATCACGAGGCCACTTCAGGGGAGTGAAAGAAGTGAGCAGCTGGTGGAAGGTGAGAACAGGTAGTCCATATCGCTGTGCCCGTATTCCTGAAAATACACATGCAGAATTCGTAGATAGAGATGCCGGCCCTGTGCGATCAGATCGAGGACCTCGAGATCCGTCTGATCAGGCACACCGTAAATAGTGTGGAAATTGTGTTGCTGTCGACTGAATCGGGTTGATGTGGACAGCCTTTCCTGAATGTATTGACGTGGTCCTAGGATTGGGGACGGCTGTAAACGCACGGTCCCCGAGGTTTAGCCGTTGCGACCCCTGAAGTGAGCCTGAGATTGGGCGAACCATTCTCAAAGCTTGAGTTGTGTGCAAGACTTGGACAGATATCGAGGATCTGGAATGATTCCGGGGTCACAGAAAAATCTGGATACGAAATCGATGTTCCGTGTCCTTAGACTTGTACGCTGAGTCTTGTCTTGGGAGGTATATGTTCACACACTAAGGGAAAAGCTGCTGTAATACAACAAGTGGTCATCTGATCATCTGATGAGGCCTGAAAGTTCAGTTCTATTGCGGATGCCCTTTTCTCTTCTACACAGGACAGAGCATGCCAAACTCTATGCATGCCCTTTTGATTCTTGAACTCCTTCCTGCTCTCCAGTCTACACCTCGCGCCGCGCAAACATTGCAGCGAAGCTGATTTAGAAGGGCTACGGTAGAAGATTAGCCATGGAGCGGGTGTGGGATGATCAACGCTTCGGAACGAAGTTCGGAATACTCACGTTGTCCTCTGGAGGGATCTCGTTGACGAAGTAGCTGCCGATGAAGGGGACTTTCTGCGAGCGCATGTCAGCTTGGTTCCGGTGGCACAGCCATCGAGAGTGATTGCCTACCTGGAGGATATCACGCTGCACTCTGGGGATACCGGACGCGTAGAAGATGACTGCGAACAGAGCGACGCCGCCAAGACCTGCAGTCTTCATGCCCCTGTGGAGACCGTCATGTCAGCCTCGATTCCACACGGTCTACTATCACACCAAGAAGCCTGAGCACCACAGATATATCAGAGGCTGGACCCCATAGACTTCTCCCTTCTTTCCCCTCCTGTCCTCAAAAGGCAGTGTTATGAAGGGCGAGGACCCGACGTCATGCCTCCCATTGCCTCTCTCCTCCTCTTCCTCCTGTTTGAGCTTCAGGTCCAGCCTCGATCGGGTCGCCCAAAATGCCACGAAAGGTGGACACGTACAGTCCAATTGCCTGCTTTCCAGTGATTCCGGCGGCATGTGGTTGGAAGTTGTACCTAGGACCCCATCGTTAGCCAGGGCCTCATCACCGCCGCACCCCGAAGACGCCGAGATCGCTGAACTGCGAATTGTGCCGGCCAGCACATCAGACAAGACGTTCTCGAAGCTTCAGGTACTGTCGGCATCAGTCGGGGGGTGGCACGCAGTCTTACTTGGGGCCATAAGGGCTCTTGTACTGAGGGTAGGCATCTGCCCGACGGATCTGAGTCTGCATGGAAGGACCTTTAGCAAGAGCGCGTCCGGCGGGGTATAGGCCTTGAAAGGTCCAATTGATCTTCAAAAAGGCCTTTGCTAGAGCTGAGGTAGGGGCTGCTCACTGGGAACATCGTGATGCGCTGGGTGGCGAGCAGTGTGGTGTAGCTGCTTGGGTTTGTCGACAGCAAGGTTGGAAATGTAGCGAAGGCTACTGGCTCGACGATGATGCGCGAGTTGGAGGTTGCTCAGGCCGGGTTCAGCCGGGATTGGGATTTTTAGTGCCTGAGGTTTTGGGCGTCCCAGCTCCTGGACCCCTGCCGCTTTAGCGTCCCTCGGCGCGCATCTGCAGTGCCATGACAGAGACAATCCTTGTCCAAGCTCCAGATGCTTCTTTCAACAATCCGCCTTGTACTTCCAGAACCCAGCCTTAGCTCTCTCTCTGCTGCCCAGCTGCTTTGCGAGGGCCGACCTACCCTCGCGATCGCCAGCAGCACCCCGTCCGCCCTCAACAATGGATGCCTACATAGACGCGCGCTTCGAGCGCCTCGAGCGCGCCCTCGTCACCCTCACCGAATCCGTCGCAAAGTACACGCCGCAGCCCGCGGCGGGCCTCGAGCTCGCCGCCGCCGACCGCGCGCTGGCCGAGGGCCTGCAGCTGCTCCAGAGGCACCAGACCAACCACGCGCTCCTCACCAGCCTGAAGGCCTCCTCCGAGGCCCTCGACGCCCAGATCCGCGACACGCTGCGGCTCCTCTGGACGACGCGCCGCGACATGAGCTCCACGAGCATCACCACCTTCCCCGAGGGCCCGCGCTTCGACGTCAACTGGGAGGAGCTGCTGCTATACGCGAGGCGGATCAGCAAGACTACGATGCCGGCGCCGAGCATACTTGCCTCCGCGGCGGCGGCGGCGGCGGTGGGCGGTGCTGGTGCGAACGGCGACGACAGCGGCACGAGTACCGGTGACGCGGCGGGCACGCCCAATACGACGGCGGCGCAGACCCCCGCACCTGGGGGCGCTACGCCCGCCGGGGCGAATGGCGTAGCAAGGTCTCCAGCGCCTGCTGGTCAAGTGCCAGTGCAGCAACCGGCTGCGAGCGGCACCGCGCTCCCCGAGGACTGGAACCGCTTCCTGGACCCCCTGACGGACACGACGTTCCAGCCGTGGCCCTCGGAGGACAAGATACGGGGCGGTGCTTTGGCCGCGCTCGAGGGGCTCATGAGCCAGGGCATCGACCCGCGGGGCTTCGATCCGGCGGAGGAGGAGGCGAGGAGGCTCCGCGAGGAAGAGGAGCGGCGGGTACAGGAGGAGAAGGAGGCGCGGGAGCGGGAAGAAAACCTGCGCAGGATGAGGGAGGAGCAGGCGCGGGTCGCGAGGGAGAGGCATCGCGAGCGGGAACGGGCGCAGGAGGAGGCCATGCGGAGGGGGAGTGTTGGTGGGCCGGGTGGTATGTCGTATGGCGGCGGTGGTGGTCCAAGTCCTACGACGGCGCAGCCTACACGGAGGCAATTCCAGTTTATGGGCGATATGGACGACGACGATGATGACTGAGGCATGATAATCGCATGCGCTCTGGGAACTAGAGGTCACAGTTCCACCACGCTTGGGATGTGGAACGTGGAAGCCGTATTCCTTCGACGCAAAACCATGCCACCTTACAATATTCTCATCACATGCGAGTCGTGGCTTGTGATATGATAGAATTGCATTGTTGAACAATATGAAGATCAATGCCATTGAGCCTGGACGCCGAGCTATCTTTTGCGAGCCCACCTCTCCCCGTCATCCGGTCATTCAAATCCAATGCTTGATCGGGTCCAAGCAGGATCTTTTGAGTATCCATGCGCGCTGATGGTACAATGTAACAATATACAAATACTTCCGCTGCGGTTCGTACCGTCCCCACGACTGCTATTTGGGTCCCGGCCCTTAGTCGATCTTGATGGAGCCGTATATCTTCCGCACGAACCACCAACTAGAGAAGAATCCAATAGATCCTGCAGTAGTGTTAGTCTCATGTAAAAGACATGAGGAGGGAGTTGAATGCAAAAACTCACCTGTCAGAATGAAGAACAGGAAGGATATCAGTGCGCTATAACCGATGTACAGCGCACTGCCTACCAGGCCGCCGAGCGACAATTTCGTGACCCAGTAGATCAGTGCGTTGAGGAAAATATACCCAGCGCACATGCCTGCGGCCAGGAAAGACCGCCACTGCCAGTGGTAATTCTCTGCGCAAAGTAGGAAATAGACCATCAAGACAGTGACTGCCGCACAGGTAATGATCATCAGGCCGTAGCACAGAAACAGGAATCCGAACATGTAGTAGATCTTGCTGAACCAGATGGAGCTCATGATGAAGTACAGCTCGACAAAGATCGCACCGAACGGCAGAATGCCCACCAGGAGCATGCTGGGGATGGGTTTGAGGTAAGTCGTTGGCGGTGGGATCTGGCGTGGGATCTGGTTGGTGCGGACGGGAGCCTCAACAGCGGGCGACTTAAAGCCCACCCAGGATCCAGCTCCTGACAGAGGCACGGAGATGACGAACCAGATGAGAACAAGGACAAGCATCGTCGTGAAAGGCACGGCGCCGGCAGATTGCTTGGCCCAGAGGAAGAGGTTGAGCAGGAAGAACATGGAGAATACGATGCTCGGCACGAGAAGCGGTGTCAGGGCGATGTTTAGCTTCCACTTCTCGCCATCAAGTGACTTGTACACACGCGCTGAGACGTAGCCACCGACAAAACCGAGGAGAGTGTAGAGCAGGACCATAATTGTCCCCAATGCGCCACGGTTCGACGGCGACAGAAAACCAAGGAGCGCGAAACAGATGGTGAAGCCGGTCATGACGAAGAGCTGTGCACCGTTTCCGAGTAGGATTGAAAGCACCAAAGGATGCGCAGGAGTGCGGAATACGTCGCCGTGCACCAGCTTCCAGCCCGAGTCTTCCTGCACTCCATCCTCGACCACCGAGGTTCCGTTCAGATCCTCGAGGTTGATCGAGTCCAGGCGATTGTATCTAGCAATATCCTTCTTGAGCGTGCGCACCAGCACCGACATGACTGTCATGACAAGGAAGACGACAATGATGGCCGAGTTGACGAGGGAGAACCAGTGGATCTTGGGGTCGAAGACATGGAGGTACTTGTCCCACCGCGTCGCCCAGGCCGTTGGTGACTTGATCCAGTAGACCCCGTATGAGAACTTGACGGTGGTTTGGCCGTCTGGAGACAGGTGGACATTAGGGTACGTCTTGTCGGCACAGTCGGGTTCCTTGTCACCATAGTCGAGCGAGCGAGGCTGAACAAGCACGCCCACCACGCGCAGCTGATTAGGGTTTCCGCCGACTTCATGGTAGTCGATTATGATGTCGTAGTGATTGTTGAAGATCTGCTTGTCGTCGATTGTCTCGCCGATCAAGAATCCCGGGCTGTAAAAGTCCGTGTGGGTGAGCTCATCGGTAATATCCTGCCCTGCGGGAAGCCCATCCACCAGCCAGTTCAAACTGTAGCCCAGGTCGATCTTCTCGTTTACGAACTTTGACGAACTCGGTGTGTATTCAACCTTGCAAAGAGCCTTGCAAGACTCGTTGGTTGCCATTTTCAACTCGAAGGGTGAGGTCATGATCCTGTCGCCGAACAAGATGCTCCCCAGACTCTCGCTGACGGGCTGTGGGCCTCCGTCCGGCTGACATAGCTTGAATATGGGGAGGTAGTAGTCGTAGGCCACAACGGAGTGCAGCATCTGGTCGCCAGGGGCGGCGACTGGCTTGATGGTATTGACATAGACGGGAACCTTGTCGCCTTTCTTGTATGAGGTGGGCGCGACACCGGGCAGGTAGAAGGCGGATGCGAGACGAGGGACGACAAGGAGGGATGCGATGAGCGCCGCCATCGAGGGCGACGCCAGACCCGGTATTTGCATCTTAGATGGTGATGTTCTCTTGGACCAGTGTGCATGTCAGTAGACTACTCCTTATCATATCGGCCAGCCAACCTAGAGACAGTCTCCTTGCGCGCGGTGGACGATGGGAGATGGACATACCTCTAATGTAGTGGGTGGTGGAGCTGCTCAGATAGCTCTTTGAGGGATGCCGAGGGATTGGCAGCTATCGTCGAGCATCACAACTTTATCGGTCGTACGTATGGTATGGATGATCGGGAAGACTGAGATAACACATAAAATCGATGCTGGCACCAGATCCAAAGGCTGCGCCGTTGAAGGTTAATTTCGCCGCGCCAGCTGTCTACTTCGGATTCAAAGGGCAACGCACGCGAGTGTAAGAAGGGACAGTCGTCACTCCCGCCCTCTAGCATTCCAACCGCAGGGGAGGAAGCCATGGAACCATGCCATGTCTCGAAAATCAGCTTAGTCACTGACAGCGACGCCCAATGATGTGGGCTGTACCCCTGCAGACGACGCCTAGCGTGCCTGGACAGGCCTGTTCTTGGGGCAGGCACCGCGGCCCAGAAAAAAGTTCCTAATTTTCGGGAGCAGCACAAATTCTCCCTTCGCCGACTCCATCATGCCCAAATTCAACCACTCAGCAACATGGCTGCAACAACACTGCCGGTCCTCCTGGACTCCTTGACACAATCCCTTTCTTCTACGCTCGAGGCTTCTGCGAAGATACCCTCAGTCGAGGCACCAAAAGACGGCATATCGCTACTCGACGTCAAGAACGAGCTGCTGCTGTCCTACCTGCAGAACTTGGTCTTCCTTGTTCTCGTCAAGCTACGAAAAGGAAAGCAGCGCGACTCTAACGATCCGAGCCAGGGATCAAGCGTCTATGATGATGTGGTCAAGAAACTGGTCGAACTGAGACTCTACCTTGAGAAAGGCGTGCGGCCCCTGGAGGACAAACTACGTTACCAGATCGAAAAAGTCCTGCGCGCGGCCGACGATGCAGCGCGGAACGAGAAGGCTGTACAAGCCGCCGCGGAGTCCGATCGCGATTCGCAGACTGGCACCGAGAGCGACGAGGCTTCCGATGAGGACGATGAGGACGACGCAGAAAGCGAGGCTAATGTGGCTGATCTAGCCTTCCGCCCTAGCATGAGCGCAGTTGCCCGATCTACCAGTCAAGCCGCTGCGAAGTCCAAGAAGGATGCCAACGGTATCTACCGACCTCCTAAGGTCGCGCCGACGGCCATGCCGACAACTGAAAGACGGGAGAAGCGGGAGCGAGGACCGATCAAGTCCGCAACGATGGACGAGTTCGTTGCCGACGAGATGTCCAGTGCACCTCTTGCACAACCCAGCATCGGTACGAACATCGTGCAGTTTGGGCGGAGAATGAAGACGGCGTCTGAGCGGAAAGAGGAGGATGAGCGCCGCGACTACGAAGAGCGCAACTTCGTGCGGCTACCCCAGGCTAACAAGAAGGATCGCGCAAAGGCGGCGGCAGTGGAGAGCCGCAGAGGCCGCATGAACTACGGTGGTGAAGAGTTTAGGGACCTCAGTATGGGCGTCGACAGGATCAACAGGTTGACTAAGAAGAAAGATGGTGGTAGCGGAACTAGGGCGCTGTTGGAAAAGAGTCGCAAGAGAGGTCCCGAGACAATTGATGGTCCCCGGGGCAGCGGTGATATGGGCGATAGGTATCAGAAGCGGCTCAAGGTGCTGGAGAGCGGTCGCCGAGATAGAGGCAAGGGTCGACGATCCTGACCGAAGTCGTCCGCAGCATGATGGATGCACAAGCAAGAGCTCGCGGCCTATACTCAATAGCAGGATACCGACTCACCAATTGTCTTGAAATGGGCGTACTATTACAACGTCCCTTGGCCTTTTGAGTACAGCAACTCCTGTATCCATGACGTGCAGGAAATAAGAACTTTCACATGCCTATGCCATCAAGCCAAATTACCCAAGTCATACGTAGTAGCCAGGCTGAACTGGCCGCTGTAACTGACCATGGCGGGGATCGCACCCTGTGGCTTTGGGGCTGCGGCCTTCACATGTCAATTGCATCAGCACAAGCGAAGCGTGGGGCTTTATGACGTCGTGGCTATGGAATTCGGATCGGAATCCCAAGCCTGGAACGGATGCAGAGCTAGTCCAGGCCAAATTTAAGTCAACCTACTCCCCATAGCGCGATATTTACAAGTAATATTTCATTGTTATTCAGTCAATTAAGCTGTCGTTGAGCCCAATTGGTATACTGGCTTCCCTTTGACGAACGTCGTCCCCGGAATACACCTCAGTCATAGACACGGCGTAGAGAGCACTTCACGATGCCTTCTGAATCGAAGGTCGAAAATCCCATCCTCCATCCCTTCCTATTCACCTACCAAGTCGGGCAGTTCCTCACCGACAAGATCTTGTCGCCCAATCCCCCCGATTCTAACCGGCCCCTGACCAGACCCAACGTTGCAATTATAGGCGCTGGCATCACTGGAGTTTCAGCTGCAGCTCATTGTGTCGGCCATGGCTTCGATGTCCAGATCTTTGAGGCTGGCGGGCAGGACCAGCTTGGTGGCATTTGGAGCGTAAGTCACGGCTCACAAGTCCCTCATCATGGTTCAGTGCGTTCTCGGAAGTTGATGGCTGACCTTTCACCTTCTGCAGAGGGTGAATAACACCTCGAGCCTCCAAATACACTCCATGATGTATCGTTTCCACCCCTCCGTCAAGTGGGAACGCGGATATCCCGACAGGCAACAGATCCTCAGCCAGCTCAATCAGCTGTGGAAGAGGTACGGCCTGGACAAGAAAACAAAATTCAATATCAAGGTCCACAAGGTTTATCAAGACGAGAAGGGGCGATGGATAATTAATGACCCGTCTAATGGGAGGTTTGACGGCCTCATTGCTGCGGTTGGCACTTGCGGAGACCCCAAGCGTGAGCAAAACCTATCTATATACATCTGTATACTGAAGGGGTCCTTTAAGCATGATTCTGACAACATTCCTAGGGCCGCACATTCCCGGCATGGACAAGTTCCGCGGCCAGATCTACCACTCCAGCGAGTTGACAGGGAAGAAGGCCAAGGGCAAGAAGATCGTCGTCATTGGCGGAGGAGCCAGCGCGGTTGAAGCGCTTGAGTTCGCTTCAGAAGAAGAAGCTGCCAAGATCTCCATTCTCGCCCGAAGTGACAAGTGGATCATCCCCAGAAACGCGATCATTGACACACTTTTTGCCTTCAACATCTTCGGCCAGGAGACTCTTTTCTCATGGATTCCTGAGACTCTACTGAAGAAGTTCTTCTATCGCGACCTTGAGGACATCGCCCCTTCCAATAAGGGCATATTCATGGACACTCCCATGGTCAACTCTGACGTTATGGACAAGATCCGCGCCGGCACAGCTGAATGGATACGTTGCGATATCGAGGAAGTCAAAGAGGACGGAATCAAAGTCAATCGTCGGGCGAGGGGCGTACCCGCCGGCGCTACCGGACGCGAGGACGTCATCGATGCAGACATGATCGTCCTCGCTACGGGCTTCTCGCGACCCTCGCTATCGTTCCTACCCCAAGACAGCTTCGAAGAACCGTACGGCGCACCCAACTGGTACCTGCAGACCTTCCCGCCAACGCATCCATCCGTCTCGGCAATTAATTGCACGTACCTGTCCGGAATAGGCTCTGTCGGCAACTGGCACATTGGCATATACACGCGGATCCTCCTCATGTTCCTAGTCGACCCGCTCACGCGACCGAGTGCCTTCTGGATGGAGCGCTGGATCGACATGACCAAGCTGCTGAAGGCGAGGAGCCCGACGGGTGCGTTCGACTTCTTCACGTACCTCGAGCTAGTGTGGTGGTTCACGTTCTGTGTGGTTTTCAACCCGTTCCGATGGAAGTGGGCGCTGTTTGTGTTCTTCGGCTTGGGAATTGCGCTGCCAAAGAGGCTAGTAGAGGTTGAGGATACAGTTCGGAACGGATTGGGACGGCCGACTAGTGATCGTGTGAGCCGTGACCAAGGGACGAGCTTCTAAGGTGGCCACGGTTCATTAAATACACCATCCACGCGCTGTTGATCAGCACGAATGTCTTCCAAAGAGAACATACAATGTCCCATGAGTTCTTTTAAATCATTATTTCCGGGTCCGAGGCATACCAATCAACCCCAGAAAAAGTTGAAGCTACTGTGTGTATTTTTAATGACTTCATGACGGTTATACAAGAGATCGGGTGCTCAAGTGGCTTGCTGCATCCAGTGAACTGTCATCTGCTAGATAGAAAGGTCGCAACGATGTAGACAGCCACCATCATCGTTTCAGGATATATCTGACTGGGGCGGGCATATGGTTCAGTCTAGACATACCCTCAGCGATGATATTCTCTGGCCACATACAGGACTCGGTATTTTATAGGTTTCTGTAACTCTGATGCTTTAATTAGAGGAGGTCATGAAAAGCACAACTGGCCCACTCTTCAACGATGGGTGTATTTCGGGGTCTCTTGATCCATTTGGTTGCGTGCACCCGGAGGTCTATCACAATGGCGTTCATACAATGCCCCAAGTATCTAGTAATTCCATGTCTTCTTCACACCTATCATCTCATCCAATAGCTCTAACTAGAAAGAGATGTGGGAATAGACCAAGAGCATAGGAATGTGAAGGGTGAAGTCACATATTAGTAGCATAGAGGTTCGGTACTGGTCAGTTGAATCCACTCGAGGCACAGTGTCATCAACTACGATATAACAAGTTCATTGCATCTGGGTATTACCTACTGTTCAGGTTTGTCATCTGTTACAGTCTAATATATAACGCTGAAATTTCCCGGGAGTTAATCTATGTGTAGAAGTCCAAGTCTAGCTAGCCACCAAGTCGTTCCACAACGCTTAGAAATCCTCCTCGAGTTCATGCCACTGGTCATAACGCCTGAGGGATCCGGTCTTTCATAGGGTCTTCAGCACCTGCTCGAGCCACCAGACATGTATGCGAATGTCATCTGTGAGCTCCGGGTGGAAGCTTGTCCCCATGATGTTTCCCTGCCTAACAGCAACGATGTTGTTGAGATCGCCTCCGTCGACTTCCAACGATCTCTCCACTGGTCCACCCTTGACTCTTTTCGTCCGGTCGGGAAGCACGCCTAGTATTTCCACCTTGGCCTTCTCAGGCTTCCCACTGGACACCTTGACGCCTGGTTGCACGTAGTCGATTGTTGTCGTGTCCTGCATTAGCAGCTGCTCCACGATAGGCGCCCGGATGAAGATCCCGGGAAAAGGGGCCGCGGAATCCGTCTCTGGGAGCACCCGTGACTGCGCCAGGAAAGGAAGTTGGACATCTGCTACAAAGCTCTCGATCTGTCGACCAAAGTGGTTTCGGTGCACGCGGACGTCCAGGCCGCCAATAAGCTCCTGGCCACCCTTCTTCGTAGCATTCGCTTCCTCGGCGAGCAGAATGAGACCTGCACACGTGCCCCAGGTTGGCTTCTGAGATGACCTGCATTGATTGATTAGCGTGATCTGACGAACAATCCTGCTGAACAAGGGGGTGTTCACCGACTTGACAAATTCTCTCAAAGGCTCGAGCAGCCCAGATTGTGCTGCTATGAGGGCAATAGTGGTGCTCTCACCGCCAGGGATGATGAGGGCATCGCATCGTGCAAGCTCACGAACATTTCTGACCTCGATGAGCTCAAAGTCGGTCTTCCCAGCGTACTCTGGTGAGCTGGCAAGGCGCTGTGCTGATCTTTGGAGGAGTGATAGGTGCTCGAGGAAGCCCCCTTGAAGGGCTAGTACACCAACGGTAACGGGCATCTGCGGTAATGATCTGTAGTCCGGACTGGGGGCTTAGAGATATGGGTAGATTGGAAATTCAAGTGCGAATGCTCGACGGCGACCTTAAAACTCAAGGAGACCGAGTCAGAAAACCAAGTCCCAGAAAGAAGCGATTCAGACACTACGACCTGATTCGATATTGATAGCGGCGAGTCGTGGCACACGATGCAGCGTGTGATGTATCACAAGATGTAGAAGACAACGACGACGACGACGACGACGACGGCTAGGGTGCCCTCTCGTTGATTCACTTTAGCCTTCGGAGAAGGGCTCAGGGGTCCTGTTGGTGTGAGAACCTGCCGCCGTAACCCCAACAGTAAAAAGATTCCAAAGCCTACTAGAAGGTGTATCGGAGCATGTCATCTCCTAGTATGACGTCCTAGAGCGTAACTTGTAATTTGCTGAACCGACATCGGTTCTGCGCACCTCCGTCTGAGTCACCAGCGGTCTCTCATACTCGCATCCTTGAATCATCTGCCCACATACTCGCGCACGCTGGCGCAGTCATAATAGATTACATGTCAGGGCTTCGCATATGAGTGACGTCTATCCCGCGCTGTGTTGTGACTCCCGAATCATGTCCTGCCCTGACCTTCGTGATCAGCAGCGTGACCTGGCATCCGACTCCCACAGATCCCGCATTTTCACAACGGTCTCGGCGGTATAGTGGCAAACTAGAGAACCTTGTGTAGCATTACCGCACCTTAGCCTGCATATCTTGAAGGGTTCAGGGGTTCTTGCGTGGAAGTATTCCAGAAAAGTCTTGGTCATCAGTCATCGACTCACCTCGCTCGCATAAAACGTTCTGGTCCCGCCTTCAGCCTCGAGGGTACCGGTCATCACGCACTGAGACTGAACATCGTCTGCAGTTTTTAATACAAACCGAGTCGCCAGATTATTCTGACTTCATTCTTTCACAATGGCAACAAGCAACGGTGCCGGTACGACCATCGTCAACCTAGCCGCGCCGGCTACCAACGGCAATGGGAGCTCTTCCAAGACATCGTTTGCGGTTAAGGCCGGTCTCGCACAGATGCTCAAGGGCGGCGTGATCATGGATGTCACGAACGCCCAGCAGGCACGCATCGCCGAGGAGGCTGGGGCCTGCGCCGTCATGGCCCTGGAACGCGTCCCCGCCGACATCCGCAAAGACGGTGGCGTAGCGCGCATGTCGGACCCGGCCGTCATCAGGGAGATCCAGGACGCCGTGACCATCCCCGTCATGGCCAAAGCCCGTATCGGCCACTTTGTCGAGTGCCAGATCCTCGAGGCGCTGGGCGTGGACTACATCGACGAGTCTGAGGTGCTCACGCCTGCAGACAACGCCTATCACGTCGAGAAGGGCGGCTTCGGCGTGCCCTTTGTGTGTGGCTGCCGCAACCTGGGTGAGGCGCTGAGGCGCATTGCTGAGGGCGCCGCGATGATCCGCACCAAGGGCGAGGCGGGCACGGGAGATGTCGTCGAGGCTGTCAAGCACATGCGGACTGTGAGCGCCGACATCGCGAGGGCGAAGGCAGCGCTGGCCGGAGAGGGTGAGGTGGGCATTCGGGCGCTTGCGAGAGAGCTGGGCTGTGATGCCATTCTGTTGAAGCAGACAGCCGAGCTGGGCCGCCTTCCTGTCGTCAACTTCGCTGCTGGCGGTGTTGCGACCCCTGCAGATGCCGCCCTGATGATGCAGCTCGGTTGTGATGGCGTCTTCGTCGGCAGCGGCATCTTCAAATCTGGGGATGCAGCGAAGCGGGCCAAGGCCATTGTCAAGGCAACAACGCACTACGGTGATCCGAAGGTGCTGGCTGAGTGCAGCACTGGTCTTGGGGAAGCTATGGTTGGCATCAACTGTGACAGTATGAAGAAGGAGGAGAGACTTGCTGGTCGTGGATGGTGAAAATCCCCACTGACCATCACGACATGCCACTAGGAGAAGTTGACGACAAGGAATACCTATACAAGATGCCTCTCAGCGGCCGTGTCAATTTAAGCTTTACCTCTAACATCAGTTATCCAAGAAAGCGACTTGTCTATGAAATACTCCATAGAAACTGACTGTGTCAAGGTTGGGCCTTCCAAAAATAGCAGCCTATACCCGCCATGTTTGGAACCCCAAAACACCCTTGTTAAGTATGTTTTGAGGGGGCTGTATGTATTTGTCGAAGTCTACTATACTCACATACTACAGCAAGGGGCACAACTTCAAGCGCCCAGAATCCGGGTCTTCGGCAACCATCAGTTCGAAACAAGATGCAATTGCATAAAGAAATGATTCATATTTGCTACATCCCATAACTTCTTCTTCTTTTCCTTCTCTGAAATACAATCTGTTAATTTCTATTATACTTGATAATAAACATTATCTTGTATTGCTTATGCTCAATTCCTTGGATTCAGAATCTAGATCTTGCCTTATAATGTAGGTTCGAATCGATACTTGAAGGACCGTACCGGCCCTCTGAAGCATCTTGTCGGCTTCTAATACCCCTACCACTTGCTGAAAAGCCCGCTATACATCCCCAGGGAGTCCGATAGCTGCATCGCGCTCGGAGAACTCGGGCCCCGATTTGTAGATATGAATTTCGAGGTGGACATGTTCAAGGAGAGTATTCGCGATGGTGGCACTAGCTAAGCCCCCGCCAATGACAGCAATTTTGATCACTAACGATTATTCTACCATGTCGCGTTAGTTGATGTACAATTACTGAACAAGAAGAGTGTTCGGGAGATCGAGTTCAAGAGTCTATTTAAACATTACAAGGCTACATCAGAGACTTTCACCCGAAACGGCTGCTTCACCACCAGAGATCTAGCCCAATTTTTATGAACAGAACGAAATCAGAATCCTGTGTCGCTTCAAGCATACCTCGATTGGCAGCAATAGCGTCCATACTGCCAAGTCGTCCACACGCCAGCTTGTTTCGTTGGGGTAGGTCATCTCAAATTAGACGAGCCGGATAGACTCTGCCAGACCACCCACCTGTAGCTCTCCTGACACTAATCCATAGTGGTATGCCTCACCAACAAGGACATAGCTCCTCAGCTCAACGACTCCACCGCTGGGCTGCCGCTGATGAGCTTCGGGCTCGGTCGGTCTGACCACGAAGGGCATCCTGAAGCCGGAGAAGATACATACCTGGTCACCGTGCCTAGCGTTGGGCGGTGCCAGGCCAAAATGGCCGCCAGACGAGATAAAGAAGCGCCGCTCCTTTGTCACAGCAAGGCATCTACTTGCGTACTCCAGGGCTATGTGATGTTCCTCCTGGGACAACACCCAGTCCGCGGGAAGCCCGAAGCCCATCGCCCTCGAGAGTAGCCAGTAGGCCTCAAAGCCCTTTTTGACGGAGTCGACGGCACCGACGGCCTCAGCTCCAGCGGTAGGGACATCAAAGCTAGCGACAAGGGTGTGCGCCAGGTGCACCATCCATGGCACAGGTCGGCTACCTTCCTGTCCTGCGGCGTTGGCTGTTTGGCCCCCGTTCTTCTGCTCTTCCAAGAACATCCTGACGAGATTTACTACCTCCTGGGACCAGGAGACATCCCGAAGGTCATATCTGAAGAACGGCGTGTCCTCAGAGTTGACGTTTCCCGGAAGAATTGGGCTACTTAGCACCGAGATGCTGTCCACAAAAGCAGCCGGGAGTAGAAGGGCTGCTAGGTCGCCTTCATGATCCCAACTGAACGACGGCTGTGTTCCCTTGACCGTGTAGTAGTCGGCTACACGGGCCTGATTCCAGAGGCTGTCCAGAACCGCAGGAGGACAGGTCCAATCTGGGACCCACGAAGGGAGATCTCTTAAGGATCGGTGGTACCCCACACCAGCAAAGGCGAGGGTGGCCATCGCCTCGCCTTGCGACATGGCTGCTTTCGCTGACCGAACATACAGGTCCTCGGCCTTGATTGTATAGTCAGGCTTCAAGGCCTCAGTATCCATACCCTCGATGAAGGGCAGACCCAGGATGGCGAAAATCCGGTCGCGAGGGTCCGTTGCCTGACAGGCACCAAACGACCACAGGGTCCACGTGAGATTGGCCGATGTATCGCTGCGAGAAGTGCGTAGTTTCTCCAGACGCCAGACGTGCGTCATGCGGTCGATCGCTGGCAAAAGCCGCCGTTTCTCCGCGGGACTTATCTCAGCCTGATGCAGTTGGACGCCGAGGGCGATGGAGGAAAAGCCAACCCATTGGCACGTTTGGACCATATCGCTCCACGATGCAGCATGTCGGCCGCAGATCATGACAGGGCTCGTACCAAGCACGACCTCCTGGATGACCCAGTAGCGAGAGAACCAGGGTCGCAGGAGGACCCGAAGTAGGCAGAACCACACTCGCTCGTCAAGATCCGCCCGCCGAGACGCTGCTGCAAGCTCGTCGTTACCCAAAAAGTTGAGATGCTCCCCTGCGATATCATGAAACCCGCTGAAATCGCCTACTAGGTCCAGTGCTATGGCATCGTCGTCACATGCCTCGCCGAGAAAGACGACAACCTGCCGGGCCTGTGAGTACACCTGCCCCATTAATGTGACCTGGCTGGCCCTCTCGTCGAGGTCATTCTGGTTGATGCATACGGAGTCGATCCACAGGTAGAGAGTAGCGCCGGGTTGGACGAGTGTGCTAACTATGGCCAGGACTATCTTGTTGAATTTGATAGCGTCGCTCTCGTGTCGCTCGCCGTCGTTCCGGCCGCTGTCGGGGTGATTCTCGAAGAACCCAACGGGCTTGGGATCGCCCCATGCGTAGGATATGGCGAGATACGGCGGGTCATCATCCAATGACACGGGAATGAGACTAGCCTGGAAGGTTCGGCTGTAGCTATCGCCCCGAGGAACACAGGTGACCTTCAGAACTCGTATCTCTCTGTTCGTAACATCGAGAGGCGCGTAGAGAGGACTATTGCTCATCGGCGGTTCGCGGACACCCCGGCAGCGCCAAAACAACGAGCAGTCTCCAGCAAGACTGCTCCATAGAAAGGATTGCCTGAGAAAGGCAGAGTAGGACGTCTTGTTGCGGGCGTAGTCGCAGGCGGGTGGTACGAGCTCCTCGGCCGACAGACCGGACAGGTGTGTTGGCAGTCTCCAACGCTGGAGTTCCCCCTGGTCTGGTATGCGCTGCTCCTCGTGGATGAAGACCGCCTCTAGGATATCTATATCGCTTTCGTGACCCAAGGCTCCCAATGTCTTGCGCTCGTGTCTCTGGCCAAACTGGGGATCTTGGGGCGGGGCTGCCCCGCCGGCCTTCTCTGCTTCCGGTACGCTTTCACCAGATTGATCCGCTTCGCTATCAAGGCGCCACGAGGTGCAACAGCTTTGAGCAGGTTGGGACATTTTCCTCAAGGAGTTTGATGAGCATGTAATGATTGAGTCTTCGAGTCGCAATTGGAAAGCAGATTTTGGTTAGTTGCTGTAAGGGCAAAGGCGCTCGTGCACACTCCCATTTTTGATGATAGCTGAAAATGAACTCAATAGGCAGTTCTGAGCCACATGGCCTCTAGTCTATTGCCTGCCTGCACATGGGGGCTATCAACAACACCAGCTGACCTATCAGCCCCGGACCAAGGGCGTAAATCAGCCCTGCCTGCGCCACATCGAGGACCGAGCCGAGAATATATAGGGTCGATGCGTGATGAAAGGCGGAAATGATGCACTTTTGAAAAGAGCGAGCACCGATAGACTGAGTTGACGTTATTAAATTAGATTGAGGGGTTATTCATCAAATGCAGTACCCAAACTCCTTGAGGCGAAGATGGTCGTGCTACAAAAAAGTCTTGCATTAAGTTGTCGAGCACTCTATGTATCAAACTATCTGTATGCTGTCTCTACCATAGCTCTCATTGCCAAATATTGGCGACCAGAAGACTGACCACAGATGCTTGTGTGCCAATTGTAGCAGCCGAGTAAGGACCAGCCCACGATATGGCAAACAGGTCTGAGTTACCGCTCCGGTCATTTGTCCAAGCGGACCGCGCGTTTTCAGCAAGGTATTTGCTATACGGCCTGTCGTCAATCAGGACGTTGAGCTCGGCGAGATTCCGCGTGAAGATGCCCTTGAAGGCTTGTTGGTTTTCATCACAGTCGTCTTCAGGCTCGCATCCGTATTCTGTCAGAATGCCGTTCGGAGACAGAGAGGCGCTCGCAATGACAGCGTCTGCGATGGTTGTCGCTGCGTCGATATACGTGGTATCTTGAGTAGCCAGGTATATCTCTGATAGCGCCCCTAGGATTACTCCTTGGTTGTAGGTCCACTCGGTCTCATTGTTATTGACGCAGGTGTCTGTTAGGCCATCATTGATCAGGTGCTGCGAATTGATCATCCCAGAGTGATTGAACCAGTTCCAAGATTCGAGAGCTCTCTCAAGATATTGAGTATCTCCTGGGACTCGATTGTGCAACGAGGCCGCCAACTTCATGTACAGCTCGTTGCTGATGGCGTTCTTGTACGTCAACTCAGGTATGTCCCAGATTACGCCCCCGCCACAGGTGCTGTTCCAGTAGCTGTAAATGTAGGCCTCATCCAGCTGTGCATAATCCAGGTAGGTGCTATTATCCGTGATGTCGTACATTCGGACCATGGCCAGTGCCCACCATCCAGTGTCGTCGGTGCTATCCGCACGGAAGTCTCCACCGCCCTCAGGCCACCATGCGAGGGGGCCAGACTGTTTCTGCGTGGTGCCCTCCGCCATAGCAAGATATCGGTTGTCCTTGGTGGTGAACACTATTTGAATGAGCATTAACACCGCTAGTCACATGACGAAGAGCGGAATTCAAGAGCTTCGCTAGGACACCTGCAGGAACAATAGACGTACTGTAGTCACAGACAGCTTGAAGGGCGTTTCCAGTGAGCCACCAGGCGGTCGTCGAGTTCTTTGTTGAGAATTAGTCTTATAACCCAACCGGCTCAAGAGCGTAAGATTTTTTAACAACTCATGAGCTGCTTGAAGAACTTGGGTGTTGCATCATTGATAGGGTCTTGAATTTATGAGAAATAATGCTTTACGCACCCATCGACCGTCTGTCTCGTTATACCTATCTTCATATCAGCCCCAGCTCATGTAAAACTGAGCAAGACAAAGATCTCGTTTAACGGACCATGCTTTGTTCATGGCATTGATAGAGGCCACGATGGAGCCGGGACTAACATCGTCCCCTGTATCGTTCCTCCTGAGGACGCCGTCATAGGAAGTTGGCATTCCCAAGGCATTGCCGACTTGCAGATACCAAGCCGTAGCGAGGACAACAAGAGATACAGTGTTTCTCATTTTGGCTTTGAGATCCACTTCCCTGGCTGGGGAGAGAGGCTGCTGGATCTGGACCACAAGTCCACAGGAAACGACGTGTAAGATATATCCTACTCTCAAAAAGAGCGTGATATATACCGACTCAAGGTCAGCTTCCAGGAAGTAGCCGAGAGGCAGCAAGGAAGAGCAGATGATGGGATATCACGGTCTACTTCAATCATGTCCGTGACATAGTCATGTTCGGTGAAGGTTCAGGTTACCCACCGATGCGTCGCATTCCCGACCGCCTGCATCCCACGTGATTGTAAATGTGGATAATGACAAGTACTCATTTTATCAAACCGCCAACCATCAACCAGTAAAGCCAGTACCATTTGTTCTCGCATACTGCATGGTAACACTATTAACAGGGAAGGTGGCAAACCTATGCCGTAGCGTATCATCAGAATTCGATGTCTTGCGCAGGGAATTCGCAGTTTTATTGATACTCGGTACCAAAAATGCAGCGTCACCCGCATCCCGACGCGGGGTGTGACCTTGGATCAAGCTTCATTGGTGCTGAGCCCTGGTCTGGCTGGATACGAGCGTGGTCGCAGACGCGGAGACCGTTTGCCATAGACTCGGGGATTTTCAACGGACGATCATTCATGCACGGTTCCTGGTACCTTGCGTCGGATCTTCTCGCTTGCCCCTTGTTCCCGTCCGACCCTAGGAAACCCTGCTAAAAATACATCGCCCAAAGGGTTACAGGGTGTGACCAACTCAGCTGACTGGTCCCCATAGAGCTTGTGTGCAACGCATATTATACTGGAAAATGCCTAATGACCCCTGAGGGACCGGATGTCCGTCGTTGCCGCACGCCTGACATTGTCAGTATGTACATTCCGCATGCTCCTGTCACACGCTTTTTGAGGAAGGCCGCGAAGAGCGGCAACATGTCCCTGCACCATATATCTTGCCATGGTTGCAAGTCGATGAGCTCCTGGTGCGACGAAACACACCCTGTGCTCAGTTAGTGTTTGCTTCTGCGCCATCATGAGATGAAATCGGCTCGATGCATTTCTCAGCTGTCGACTGGAGTGGATCATCGGATGTCCCGGATCACACTTGAAATATAGACTCCTATAATTTTTTGAAGAAAAATTTTAAGAAAAAGTGAGCCATAGCAAAGCTCTTGTGTTTTCAATGGAAATATCGAGAGGGGTGTTTGGCCGCGTGAGGCAGAAGGTGGTGTGGTCAGGATGAGATGCTGAGGTATGCGAGCTATGCGACACCCAAAAGGAGTGACCACTCCCAGTAGCCGGGAATGCACGAATGGTCTATATAGCTGTCGAAATGCTAGCCTCTCCACATACCCCCCACCCCCACTAGCCTCGAAGAAAGGCTGGAAGAAGGAGAGACCGATGGATGAGGGCTGGAGGGCAGATCGACCGCATTATTAGTTCAAAGTAGTAAAGTTAGAAAGATCAGTAACTTCGTGTAGTAATGCCAAAACCTGGCTAGATTGGCCGTAGGATAATTGTGGGTTTTTCCATAGAAGTTTTCATATGCTCTTTGGACTGCTAGGGCTGCTATTGTAAAAGTGAGGAAGACCTTCCACACTCCCAAAGAGGTAATATCAGAATGACAATACATTAGGGAAAGTCCTGTAGTGTCATCTCACAAATTTACACACGAACCAACGAACCGACAGTACCACTGAGCCTTCACTTCCGCAACACCGGCACGAATTTGACTTTAAAAGCCGGTTTTTCAAAGATGCCCCATCCCTTCAAATCCCTATCGAGATCGATCTTCTGGCCAGGAACTGGCTGCAGGTCGAACACCCATAGCACCTTTCCCAAGAACACCCTGCTCTGCCACCACGCGATCTCCCTGCCTGTACACATACGCGGCCCCTGGCTGAATGGCAGAAAGTCCTTGAGAGCATCACCATCGAACTGTGAATTATACAGCCGATGTTCCGCCGACAACCAACGTTCCGGCCGAAAGTTCAGCGGATCATAGAAGTTTTGCGGGTTTCGCTGCATAGCAAAGGGGCTGGATTGGCAGACTACTCCGGCCGGGATCCAGATTCCATCGACTATGGCCCCAGGGCTGACGCATGGCATACCAGTGAGCACTGTCGGCACCATACGGAGGGATTCCTTCAGGCAGGCTGTCAGGTAGGGCAATTCCGCGGCCGAATTAGCCGTAATTTCATTATAGCTAGTGAAAGCGGTCCTGACTTCTTCAGTCAAGGTCTTTAGAGTGCCGGGCCTGTCCAGCAGGTAGTAAATTGTGGCATAGAACCACAGCGCCGGAGCTTCGTAGCCTGCGGCTAAAAGCTGGCCTGCAACCTGTTCGAGGTGGCGCATTTCCTTCGGGTTTTTAGGCGGGTCTCGGTCCTCTGGGATTAGCTGCTCGATAAAGTCAAGGTGTTCAACAGCACCTTTACGTCGGATTCGCCGTTCCAGTTGTTGGCGGCTATGATCTCTGATGTGGGAGTGGGATCTCATCTTAGTAAACATGATCGGATATTTGAACAGGCTGAGGAAAGGAAAGCGCCAGGACATTTGAATTAGGACCATGATTTTGCTGAATCCCGCTAACAGATCGAGATATGGCGGGTCTTGCACTACTCGGTGATCTATCAGTTTAGACTCACTAACAATGTTTGGGGACACTTGCTATTTTTGAGAGCGTTCATCTCTCGATTGTAGGCCATATCAGCAGAGATGTCCACGCACAACCAATTGGTCCAGGCAGGCAAGCTAACACCTTCTCCGCCGAAGGTCCGCATGCGCTCGACAAAGAGGTCGACGTATTTGTGAAGGGTCGCCTCTTTGGCCTTAAGCGCTCGGCCACTAAAGGCTGGGGATATCTGCTTGGCCACCTGGCGGTGTCGGATGGGATCCCATTCCCAAATGAGGCCGCCATGCTCATCGTTGCCATGATTGTTAATCTGCGTCTTTGGGAAGAGCTCCACGTATTTATGATGAGAGCCGTAGATATCTGTTTTCCTCTCAATTAAGCTCCAGAGCTCGACTGCAGGAAGCGGGCTGAGTAGAAGGTGCTTACCAGCTAAAGCCTGTGGTCTAACAAAAATTAGTTCATTAGGTGCAATCCGTACGACGTCGCCTGTGTCGAAGCGGTTGGTAATTTGTCTGAAAGAAGCCCTGACGCAGCGCGGACTGTACGTATAAACTTACCATACTTCTTGAGGGTGTCCTCAAGCACCCAGGGCCCTCGCCCTGTAAGTCTGCATATCCGATTAGCAATAACCTGCGAGCGATTCCACAATGAGAAAGTCAGCGTACTCACAAATGGTAGGCGTACCAAACATCAGAAAGCGCTGCGATTGTCGGACCCGGGAACTTCGACAGAGGATGGAAGTACAGACGCCGTAGTGATCGAAGAGTTAGATAGAACACGGTCTGTGCCAATGTTAAATCAGGGACTCGGCTCCAAGAGAGAGACTATGGACGCAGGAAGACATACACCTCCCAGAATAAACGTAAAGAGCTGCTGAGCAGTCCTAATATCGAACAATTGAGTGGAGATGGGCAGGAGGGCAGCCATCGTAGCGACGGTCAGTCATCGGGGCTTCGTGGATCGTAGATGGTAGGGTCCAACGAGCAGATCTGCGATTACGCAGACTTGCTTATTTTGTGGTAGAACTGATGACCAGAGATATGACCGTCTTATGTGTTAGTAGGGAAGGCTTTGAAAGTGGAGGTAGCCAGCCTTTCGAGAGTTGGAACAAGGGACCCTACCCTGGCAACCGAGGTTCCAGTGTGCGCTAGCCCAAGCCTGTCCGGCTTTCGTTGGTTCAACTTTTCATTCCTTTTGCCAGAACGCCCAAATCACTCACTCAGCCCTGAGATTTTGTAATTACCATAGCCCCCGAAAACAGAAATGGGGCCTATACTCCATCTACTGAGGCTATAAAGTTTGAAAAATTAGACTCGCACATATATCAAATTCATCTTGTTGAGGTCTTCTACATGGGGTGCTAGTATAGTGATTCCTTGTTCCATCCTCACAACGCATTATCAACCAACCTACATCAACAACCCTGATTCGCACCCTATAGTTATTTGCCTTGCCAGCCCTCTTGGCTGCCCTATATCATCTGCAGTGTTCTGGTCAGAGTTTTCGTGTGGTATTGGGCTTCTTTCCCCCACTCCTTGACACTCTATCAGGAGACCTGCCTTCGCACTCGCCTCCTCGTTTAGCACCGTGTGCCGCTTGTTATAGGCCCCAATGCAGCTTGCAAAGGCTTTTGCTTTCTCAGCCCCCAATGCAACTTCAGGACTTTTTTGAATTACGAGATAGGTAATTTGTACGGTGGTAAGCTGGGGTCTCTACCAACTTCCTACAAGCAATGATCAATCAGGCCCTGTGGATGCAGTAGATCCGTATAACCATACCCAGTACTTAGTACTGGGGTGCCTGGCCGAAATATTAGACCCCCTCTCAGGTCGTTTGTGGCCCGTGCAATCACCTGGAATTGTCCGCAGGAAGTACCGGTGGGCCCAGCTCCAGCTTCCACTGCACCACCAAGCGGAGGGCCGGCCGAATATGTACACCGGCATAAGAGTATGCAGCACTTCTTTCCTACATCCTTTGAGGCTTCGCCAGAGAGTATCGCGGTAGGACGCAGATAAACCGGCACAACCTGCCAGCCCATCGCGAATCAGCCGTGCACTTGGTAAGTGGGGGCGGTCTATCGATCGCTTGTGTTTTACTGGTTACCGTGATGTGTTGGTCTGACATGCAGACAGTATTCTGTACGTTGGAACAGCTGGAATTCGAGAGCGCAACCCTTGTGTTGCATCCGCTTTGCACGCATCCTACACTCAGACATTTTATCTCGTGGCTTGCCTCCCGGTTTTAAGCGGCAGTCAAGCAACTCGGTATTGTATTTGATTTGTGGCCTACTTCGCATTTGAAAACCAGTCCCGAGACTTCGACTTCATGTTCTTTGAAAACGAAATCACTCGGTTCTGTACTTTCTATCGCGAAAAGAAAAGATCTATGCAAATTATAAAGCTATTTCCCATCTTGCAGTATAGCGGTCAAACCAGGAATGATGGCTTTTGCAATATGGAACGACTCTACACACATGGCACACTTCGTTGTTCTCATCATTTTTACGCCTTTGGGCATCGCGATTATGACGTTGCGCTTCTACGCGACCCACTGTGGCGGACGAAAGTTTGGCTTTGAGGACTGGAGTGAGTAAACACCCCCCAGACATCCATCGATTAGAATTGTATGGCAGAGCCTGTCCGGGGGGAGGATCCTCCGAGATATGCCCTCATACTTTGTGAATATGCAATTGAAGATTACTAACGACCGATGAAGTGGCCGCGCTGGCTACTGTATTCTTCGTTCTTGTTGATTTTACCTCTTTGATGGGTGAGTTGGCTCGCTGTCAACTTTTCCATTCCCAGTACGACTGACACCATTCGTCGCGAGTAGCAAATAGTATTCTGAACGGACGCTCAATTCCAGTCGAACTTGAAGAAAATCTGTCTGACTATAAGCGCATGCGCAAAGTGTGTATCCCTTTGGCCTGTCTTCCTCTTGCCCAGGAGCACCCTCCAAGATCACTCTGTCCTGTTCATATTTGTCTGTGACTCACACCAGTGACAGTGGGATATAGCCTCTCTCTACTTTTACTTTTTCCATACGCTCTTCGTGAAGTTCAGTGTTCTGGGTCTCTATCGTCGAATCTTCGGTGTCAATCGATCCTACCGGACCTGGATCTACGTCCTTGGAGGTGCTCAAACAGTTTTGGTCGTATGCGCTTGCATCTTCCAAGCCCTGCAATGCCGACCACTTGCCAAGTATTTCGATGTCAATATACCAGGCACTTGCACAGACGAAGGTGCCGTGATTGTCGGAGGCGAGCTGCCAAATTCGCTGATCGATTTTGCTATGGTGGTTCTGATAATGGTCATGATTCGACCTCGCCAGATGCCATCTTCTACGAAATGGAGACTGAGAATCCTGTTTGGTCTCGGTGCGCTGTGAGTGCTCGTCTACGCTCTTATTTTGTCGTCCATCTGCTGATTCGGTGTGAAGTGTTGGCGTGATAGGCTTTATCAAAATCGCCATCACTTATTCCACAAGTGCTTTATGTGAGTTTCCCTCCGCGACTTCGCTTTCCTCTTACCAGTGATCTAGCTGATCACCCGTGACGCACGCCAGATTCTTTCAGCATGCTCGCCATTTGGAGTGCCGTTCAAATGTTTATATCCCTACTCTGCTGCTGTCTCCCCGCCTTCCATTCCACCCTATCCGGTCATAGGTCTGGCTTATGGTCCCGACTTGGTTCAAGGCTGACCAGCGCCATGACACCGAGGCGTACCTCCCCCGAGCGAACGATGGAGCACTTGGCCAAGGCATCCAGCACGAATAGCGGAGGAAATAGCCTTGACGGTATGGGTCGCCCCTACAACGGCTGGCCCCATTTCGGCGAGACCAAGAACAGCAACAAAAATCTCATTTACCCACAGACGACTTACCATTTCTCCACCGAGACGTACGTGCTGAGCGACTATGCGAACCAAATGGGCCCGCATCCGGAACTGAGCGGCATGCGTGTCGAGAGACGGTTTGGTATGCTCTAGTCAAAAGAACTCGGGGGTCAAGTCCATCCCACTGGAGCAGACTCTGCACATAAGCCGTGGTGGACGACCGAGACCTCGGATCCATCACGGGCATGTGCTCCTCCAGAAAGTTGGCCATCTCCTCCCCTTCGCCTCAGCCGCAGCCACGAGATTGTGGCACCGCGCACACCCGTTATCATGAGCATCAGACAAGCCATATGCGAAGGATAACGCAACAACATGCAGACTCCAGATATAAACAACAGATATAAATGTGCGCCCATCGTCGTCCTTGTTGATGTAGGGCTTAAGAGGGTGTAAGGCTGGTGGATCACAATAAGTCTTGAGGCTTCCTCCGACCTTGGCCAATCCAAAGACGGCGAGTTTCATCTGAAATTAATCGAACACGCAAGAGCGACGGGGGGTTTCCACTGCTTCTGTTAAACAGCCAACAAAATCATTAGGCTTCAGAGATGATCCCACCACGCAGAACAAGTAGCCCAGCGGTAGAGTTTTATTGAGCGCTGTTCTACAAACACCAGATTATTTGCCAGTATTCATTACTGCCAATCTGGCCCTAGTAGAGCTGTTTTTACAAAGTATAAGGGGCTAGGGATCTTGTACTATTTGCAAGCAAAACATGAGTAAGTTTCTTACAGCAGATAAACCTGGATCGGAATTTAACTTCAGATATGATGTCTAGTATCGTGATTTTGATGTAAAGCGAGTGTATTGACTCTAGAATCAGAGCAGACTAGCACATGTTCATATATTTAACATTTGTTCTTGGAGGCATAGCTCGAAGCTGAGACTTGCTTGCGACAGCAATGCGGGTGGAAACAGCTCAGGTATGAAAACCTTCATGATAGCACTACGAATGCTCGACAAGGGTGATAACGGCATTAATTTCTCATTCTATGGACGACCTGTAGACAAAGTCTCGAGGGCCCGTACGCGCGGGAATATCCCTAGACTGAGTTTAGACTGGGATAGCATTATAGGATAGTGTTCAGTAACCAAAAACCCTCTCAATTTGAAATGTGCAGAAATCTCCTCAGCTTTTCCACCTAGGCAAATACACGTGAGGTATTATGATGCGTGAGGCCGCACGTCATCCCCGAGTTCTCAACGGTGCCACAACGACTTCGACGTTTTATTGCCCAGCCCGAAACAAGACCAACGAACGCATATTAAGTCCTCGCTTAGTCGGCTTGACCCTTAATTTTGCGCCAAAACCTGCTGAGCAAGTTGACCGCAGGCGTTGGGCAGCTCAGGGAGGTTAGCCTGGATGCCAGCAGCGGCGGCGGCGGACTGCTGCACGGCTCCCTCTTCGAAGATGGCTCCATTACCAACAGGAGGGGGACAACTGTTATTTGGTGTATCAGCGAAGTCTCGAATTTGACGAATAGTGGTTACCAGATCGGGAAAATGCCATACCGAGCACCGTTGATAGCATCAAGATTCTGTTGGAGGTTCTGTGGGTTGGTGATGGTGTCGTTGATGGCTGGTCCAATGATGTTGAACTGGTTCAAGAGGTCTTGAGCTGCAGCAGCACCCGATGCATCGAGCTGGACATCGTTCTGGAGGTTTGTGTTGGATGTACCCTCATCCTGAGCAGCGACGAAGGCTGTGGCTGCGGCATTACTGATCTCCTGGTTGCTCTGGAGCTGGCCAGCAGTGTCGACGAAGGTATTAACAGCTTGGATATCACTCAGCCATTGGTTGATGGTATCAGCGACCTGCTGTACAGCAGCAGCGTTATTGTTAGCAGCGCCAGCCTTATTATTATTAGCCCTTGCAAGCATGGGCTTAGCCAAAGTAGTGGTCGCCAGGACGAAAGAGACTGCAACAGTGTACTTCATTTTGTATGGAATGACGGCAGACGGCACTCTAAAAAGAAAGTGAAATAAACTCGAAAGACTGGCTCAGACACCTGGTCGAGCGAGACTGGATGACGTACTGAACCAAGGAGAGAGGAAAAGAACGTCGCGGAGCTTATGTGCCGAACAGAAACAGAAATGGGATAAATCAGTTATCTGCCAAGATTCTTATAATCTAGAGGAAAGGTGAGGACGCTGTGAGCACGGTCTTCCCAGGAAGTCTTTACTGATTAATCAGTGCAGTGTCTGCAAGGCAAAGGCGCCGTTTCAAGCTCTATTGTGAAGAAGCTTTTGTCTTGGATGGGATCCCCGACAAGGCTAACTCTTCTGCATTCGACGTCCAATTAAGTGTCAACCACGGAGCACTACGGGGCGCATCGCGAGGTCAACCGCGGTGTGATTGTGTCGCTCAAACGCTGAACTTATCAGCCCTACTCAGTTTCCGTGGTTAGTCACCGAAATTTCCAGCAAAACATGGTTCGTGACATGTTTGAAGGCCGAGCGCGTATACGGGTGAGATGAAAGCCGGAGGTCACCATCTGCTGGTTCTACGAATACTAGTGGCATGATCGGCGGAGCTTATTTTGCTTGTTATACTAGGTCAAGAACCGTTGCCAAGCACGTGCCAAGGAACCCGTGGGTCAGTTTCATGATCAAGTAAGGCCCTACCACTAGGTTCGAATAATGGAACCTTATGATACAAGCCTTCGGGTAGGCCAATCACCGGATTTGGATTCTTACTCCTGTATCTTGGCTCGTCTTAGACCTTGGGACCGAGTCAACAACACACCAGTTGTACGCTCTCGCGTCGTACGTGCTGTTTCATTTCGGGAGGCTCGTCTCAAGACGACATGATCATTGTGACGAAGACAAAGGGAGACGAGGAAAGACGAGGGAAGACGAAGAAGAAAGACGAAGACCTCGTCTTTGCCGTTCCGTACTGTCGACTCAGCAAGTTTCTACATCTGTCCCTACTTAATTACGAGCGACGGCTTCTTAGACTGTGTCGAACCTTTTTGGAGAAATTTCAATGGCGTGTCGCGTTGGTGCACTGTCGCCCATACGGAATTTGTGGGCTTGTTTCCAAATTTCAAGCTCATCTGGCTCGAAGAAGATCACTTAAATTCGCACTTGGTAAGTGCATATGCTATGCTATGAGACTCGAAAAAAATTGCTGCCGGTAGAAACATGCAGGCGAGGCTGGCCCTCCAGCGCTTCAGTTAGCTTATAATGTGTACGTCCGTACTAATTGTCCCTAATCCTGAATATGAAGCGCTCATAATTACGGACGGAGGGATAACAACCCTAGACTTCTTCATCATTTGCTGCAGCTAAGGACGCCCCCTTGCATTGGTGAAATAGCTCTCTTAGGCCGAGGCTGCTACGTTGTCGTCGTTGTTGGCTTAGTTGCTCGCTCATGCCAGTCAGTGAGTATCAATTTTCTCGTGATCTTCGGAGCGAAGACGAAATCCTATTATATTGCATCTCGCCACTTCGAACCCACATGTTGTTAAGCCCCTTTTGTCAACTTCGTTGTCAACTTGGTTGAGTGTGGCCCATCATCGCGCCTCTTGTAGCGCTGAAAAGAAAATCTCGGAGTTTATATCTCGTCATTTCATTCCATCTAACATAACGTACATGAATCTCAAGAACCTTGAACGGTGAGTCTCTGAGTCATCAAAAGCGATTCAAATTTGGCCAGGTCGTGTTACAAACTTGCGGGATACCCCCATCTTCTGGAGCCAACGGATGATTCCTATCAAAAGATGGGTGGTTCTTGGTCCTTTGGGAAATCCGAATCTGCATTGCAGTGTGGCCTACCTTTCCAGTGGAATACCGATGGCCGCCTTGCAGTCGGGTCATCCACAGCTTGCCTGCGCGGCGGCTCTTGTGACGATCTAAACATGACTTCGGGGATTGCGGTTGGCGGAGCGTCAGGTATAAGTGGCAGATTGCTAGGCCAGAGTCGACTGGAGAGCATCGCTCTGTGTGCCCTCGCATCGAGACTTGTCGGCTCAGGTGCTCGATATCGTTGCACGAGTCCTGCTCGGAATTCTTGTCCCTGCGCGGATCTGCGCCGGCATGCACGAAGAGGTCTACTATTTTAATCCAGTGCTAGAGTTCTGCAGTCAGAACTGAAGGGACAATGCGTGGTTCTCTTCGTGACTCGTCTCTTATGACACTAGAGGTGGACACACATTCCTGCAACAGGGTGGCCCAGGTCTTCTGCGAGCCAACTATCATGCTAGGATCAGCCCCAGGTAGTCAAGAAAACTCAGTCATGTGACCTGCCGCGCAGCCACGAAAGGCTTGGGCTCTCAGGGAGAAGGATAGTTCCTGTATTCAGTGACGAGTCGATCCAGCAAAGGTTGACCAGACTCATTTGCAAATATCCAAACGTCGTGAAACAATTTCGTAGCGATATAGCCATGTAAGCACTCTTTCGCTGCACGCTCTCGGAACTTCGCCGGCTCAGTCTCGCCATCGTCCCACGGTGCGAGGACTTTGATGCATTGCTAAGTATCATCCAAGACGTCGGTTGGTAGCGACAAACCAGCCTTCTAGATTTCTGCCGCATACGCTGAGTTCTGCAAGACGTCGTCTGTCAGGCTATGCCATGGTTTTGAGGACGACACCGTGATTTTGCCATAAGAATGCTCGATCTTAGCAGCGCTGAGTATGAGCTGAATTCACAGGAAACTTTTTGTATTATTGTCTATATTTCGGGCTTTTAAACGGAATCGCTCCCGGTTCTGTGCAGGTATGTAACTTTGCGAAAGGCCGGTGGTCGGTGCCTTACGTTGGAAAGAGATGTGTAGGACCCGAGTCTGGGCCTGTTTCCTGTTTCTTTTTCGGGTTGATTCCCTTTCTTCCTCCGATATTGAACCGTAGTCTTCAAAGGGATTTCTATCAATCTCTTGCATCGACTGTTGAGCCTTCGCCCGGCTTCCTCAAAACTCCTAAAGACTTGAGTTTCGATAGTATAGAAATCAATAGTATTGAAGACTAACTCAATTTATTCTTACCTACTAGCCTGCTAGCGAAACAAACAGATGAGAGTTTTATTCATCCCACAGACTAAAGATCAGGCCTACGGAATCAATATTGATCAACGCCTCTTGCTTAAGATCATTCCCATCTCGCTCTGTCTGGTAAGCCATCCACCAGAGACGATCCAATCTCTCTTGGGATCCTCAAGAGTTATATCGAAGTTCCGATAGAGCTCTACGATGATCTTTGTGAGCTGCATCATTGCAAGATTTTTGCCAATACAATTCCTTGCCCCGGCGCCGAACTGCAATCCAAGTATTAGCATTTTTTCAGAAGAATATATATAGTGGTATGAAACGAGCATTTACCGTGAACATGTTTGTTCTCATCCGTGAGAGATCTTTTGGATCACTGTCAATCCATCGTTCGGGGCGAAAATCCTCTGCATCATCCCCAAAAATGCTTTTATCTCGGTTTACAACCCAGCAATTCACTCCAATAATGGTATCCTCTGAGATAAAGCGTCCATGCAGCACCGCCCCGCCTTTGGGGGTCCGGCGCTCGAGAATGAGTCCTGTACTCGGGTGGATTCTAAGGGCTTCATTTGTGACTGCCAACCTGTAGACATGGCTAATTTAGCAAGTACCGTTAGCGGACAGGAGAATCAACGTTTCTCACAGGTAAGTCAACCCCGTGATCTCTGAGTACTTCGCCGTCTTTGACAAGTGCGCGTCGTCTATCTCCTTTTGTAACTTTTTCTGAATAACAGGATTCCTGGCGAGATAATACACAACAGCTCGTAGCGTAATTGCAACTACGTCGTGTGCAGTGACACTGCCTAATGCATTAGCTCTAGAGTCTTCCGCTTGTATTTGGCTTGTTATGTTACTTACACGTTAATATATGCGGCAGCTATTACGTCTCTGATGGTGAACTTCCCGGGGCTAGCTTCATGTAGAGCCAGGAATGCGTTCAGCATGTCATGCGAATCGGTCGGGCTTGCTTGGCGGTCCTTCACGACTTGGAGAGCGAACTGCAATTTTCCATATATTGTCAAAGGGACGTTTGATAGTACCACAAATGTGCATTCTTACATTGAAGAGTGGGTTCTCCTTCCGCGCCCCGGTGAAGAAGTGCTTTATTTTGGTCCACGCTTGCTCGACTGTTGTGATTTGGCCCCACTACTTACTCAATGGTATTAGTTAGGACTGTGCAAGATATCTATTCCAGGCGGAGGTATGCTTACGACTGCGAAGTACATCATCTGTTCGTGGTCTAAGTGGCAGATACCATCGACATCAGTTCCAGATTCCATGAAGCCCAACTTCCTAGAAAAGTTAACGGCACCGAGCGAATCGAACGCATAATATTGTAGCCAAGCAGCCAGATCAACTGGCCCTGAGTTCTTAGGGCCGATAATCTCGTTCATTTTGGATATAAAGAGCTCGGTACAATCGTCAAGATGGAACTCGAGGGTCGATACTGCCGTTGTGGTATATAGACTCCCCATGGCACGCTTGAGCGCTGCATGGTATTCCGCATCTTGGGTTGAAAAGACGTTATGTAAGTCTGAGCCTTCGAACTTTGGTTGCAGGATGCCATAAATGCTAGACTGTAAAAATTGTCAACACTCGTGGGACTCGAAATACGGCGACGAAGATAATGCCTGTTGAAAATACCTTTGTGAAGCCACTCTTAGACCGATGGACCACTTGAATTGCCTCTGAACTTGAAGCCGAGATATGATTAGGTCCAATCCTCACCAGGGGGCCATATTTCTTATGTAACTCGGTGTTGACGAAAGGCATCTGCTCCTGACGGACCACACTCCATTTCCAGAGGCTGGTGAACTTGGCTAGAAAAGGGCCGGGGATCTTGTTGAGTCCATGGTAGTAGTAGGTTCGTAAGAGGTAACCGAGAATCAGGGCAAGGGTTGTGAACAGAATGTTGTTCCCTCTAGGCGCGACATTCGAAAAGGGAAAATACTGTTGGAGTGGTTCGGTCCCGGAAACGCTGTCCATAGCACTCAGTACGGATGAAGAGGGCCGACTCATTTTGCTCCTTGGTGTTGCACAATAGATAGACCCGAAGCGTCGGATGGATTCAACTGGAGTGAGTGCTACTTAAGAAGCAAAAAAGCCTTTGGATATGATCTTGTAGGAATGCCTCATAACTTCCGGCTTCGAATTCAGAAGCCTGTGGCGGATATTAAGGCATGAATCCGATGCTATAATCTCACGTGCATTGGCATGTCGATAAAGACCATTCGCTCAAATTTTGCTTGGGGTGGAGGGTATCTACATGAGACGATAACGAGATATTCAGACAGGCAGTTGAATATGTGCCTTCAAACACGCATTATCTTCCATAGGCCATGACGACGCATACAAGGAGAGAATGGTCCGTCTTACTCATATTCTCACCTGCCTTTTCGAGATTTTACGCCCCCAAAAGATATTATACCCAATAAGGGGTCATGTAGGTAAGTCAAGAATATGCGCGAGATAACTTGACTTGTCACCTTGTGCTGTACCATCATACCACTCTTTGCCACTTTTCCACACTGCGGTATATTTTTCACACTATGTAGAGTGGCATTGCAGCTTCATCCGTTAAACTCTGTCGCGGAATGCGAAGTGTGACTGGTCAAGGGTGGTCAGCATCCTTCCTGCCCCTGCATGAAAAGGAACATTGCGCCGGCCTTGACATGTAAAGTGCCAGGCCCACATAACAAGGGAGGAATAGTACGTTGAGCGAAAGTACAAAAACCCCGATATGCTTATATCTCGGTGGGCGGCTCTCTTAGCTTCCAGATCCAACCGTTGAGCATGAGTATTTGTGATCGTGACGATGGCCCGTCTATCACTCCACGTGGGTCCTCGGACTGAGGATCTTGCTGACATGGTGTACGAGGGACTAGACCTGAACATATCACCTGGATGTCATATCATGGACGAATGAGTGTATCGAATATGGTCCCCGTTGATTGCCAGAGTGTCAAGAAAAGACCTGCTCCTGTGAAAACTCTCTCCGCCCATGAACCCCTGAGATAAAGTTGGACTCCGCTCGTGCCCAGGCTCATTCTGCACGCCCAGCCAGCACGGTCAATGGCATGCCAAAGTTAAAATCGTCCCATTCATTCTTGTCCAGAAGTACCTAAGCTTACAAATATGCCCTCTCCCCCCCCTCATAGTTATCATCCCGCCATGGATTAAGCTCAGGCTACATATAAGCGGTTGTCCCAACATTTTACTCTGTCCCTCTATTCATTTGCATTGTAAATCTCGAGTTCGTATTTTTTTTACGCCCTTTTTACTATCATGCTACCTCCTTGACATCCGTAAGCTTACGACTTTCTCATCCCAGAATAATTCGCAATGTTGTCGTTATGGTGCAGCTACTTCGTGGACAAGATCCAAAACTGGAGATTGTCCTGGGATAGTACCCCGCGGGTCTCATCGGTCGAGGAAGAAAGAGCTATCTATAGCCCTATCAACTCTGGGAAACTTGCTATGTGGCACAAAGTTGATTCGGAACATACTGGCTTCGAGAGTACACACCACTGCTTCTGGTGGAACAAGCATGCGGGAAAGGCCCTGGCTATTGTCCTTTACAATGCTGGCTATTCCTCAGACTTGCAGTACCGCGACTTGAAATTCTTTTCTCGATTCGTGGCTCCTTCTCTTGGCATCTCACTTGAGATCACAACGGACAGCATGCCGCGATGGTCAAGCTTCATGACTGACGATGGGACCCCCATTGAGCTGAGCTGGGATTGGGGTACAGACGGCAACTCGCCCAAAGTACGATACTCTATCGAGCC
The DNA here is from genome assembly GCA_001282315.2 of Chrysoporthe cubensis. Classification (NCBI taxonomy): domain Eukaryota; kingdom Fungi; phylum Ascomycota; class Sordariomycetes; order Diaporthales; family Cryphonectriaceae; genus Chrysoporthe; species Chrysoporthe cubensis. Next base: position 700,914 of record LJCY02000008.1, on the reverse strand, counting down.
GATTGGCCCTGATGCAGGCACTTCGCTAGATCCTGGCAATCTCAAAGCTGGCCTCGCTTTCCAAGAACAGTTGACACGCTTTTTGCCGGACATGAACCTAGAATGGTTTCACCACTTCGAAACTTTTTTTAACGCTCGCAACAAAGACGTGGACAAATTCGTCGAAGATACAGAAGACCACAATACTTCCATATTCTACGCATTCGATCTATCAGCTAGCAACATCACAGTCAAAACCTACTTCTTTCCAAAGACAAGAGCGAAGACATACAGCGTATCGCACTTGGACATCATTTCACAGGCCATCTCCTCAGCTCCATACGTTACGAAAGACAATTTGGAGGCTTTGTCTGTATTCCTGGATTTCTGCTCCGAAGCTGGCAACACTGATTTGGAACACGAGATGTTGGCCATTGACCACATTGAACCGCTGGAGTCACGACTGAAGATTTATTTTCGCTGCCGAGAGACCACTTTACACTCTGTCGCCAATATAATGTCCCTAGGAGGACGTATTAAAAATCCAAAGCTTTACGAAGGGCTTAGTGATCTTGCTAGGCTGTGGAGCGCCTTGTTCGAAACCGACATCACCCAAAATCAGCCGCTGGCCGAGTCTGGCCACCGTACGGCAGGGATACTCTACAATATTGAGTTCAGACTCGGGGACTCGTTGCCAGTTGCAAAGATCTATCTGCCTGTCCGGCACTATTCAAGCAGTGATGAAGCAGTCATCAGAGCATTGAGCGAGTATTTCGAGTACCATAGCAGGGGCAAATATATGCCCGAGTACATCGATACCATGCGAACACTTTTAGCTTCTCCTGCATCACTAGACAACTTGGAAGACTGTAAGTTGAATTCGACCAGGGATTCGAGATCGACGGGAACCCATTCGAGGGTTCATACATACATTGGATGCGCAATTCGGCCAGATGGAAGTCTCAGAGTGGTTTCGTATTTCAAGCCAAAGACACCAGACTATCTATCATCCTCAGGTGAAGTCAAATGAATAGATTGGTTGTTCTTAATCATTACCATAGAAAAGAATGTTTTTCTGGCTTAGAAATTGTGTGTGCGTATAAAATGAAAATCAATAGTCATGAAATGAACGTAGTGTTCAGGCAACGCTAACGCGGCAGCCTCTCCCGTTCTGGCCACCTGATAATTTTGCAATACGTAGGATGTGCATGTACGAGTTGTAACAGCATGATAAGGCAAAGTGGAGGCATGTTTCTAACTCCACCGCGCCGTTTCACTGAAGGATGCTGACAGCAGCGCGACTGCAGGGCGAGGACTCCGGAAATTAAATCCTAGTGGCAGACTTTGGATCCTGCAATCCCTTTACCATGGTAGGCCATGATATAGTGTGGATTGTACTTCAATTATTGGTCGCATCGGCTGTCAGCAGGGTCTTACTCACAATCATCACCTAGACCCGTTGGAGGGTGGGGGCGGATAGAGAGCGTTATACTATCAGCAGGATCTTACTTGCCTTCCTAGACTGGAACCGACCGATTTGACCAGTTTTGTACATAGTACGTGAGCCTTTCTCTTAGAGAGATGTTTCCAGCACGCTGTTCGTTATGCAATAAGAGAGTTTTGTTTTCAACATTAATTCAGAAGTGGGCGCCTCTCCCACCTATTTACGACCCTTGCGCTCTTTCTTAGCAACTCAAGTTCCTATGTCGAAACAGTCAAAAAGTATTCGTAACTCTCCATGACATATTTGTGTCATATAAATCACAATGAACCACACCGACCTCGTTCTCAACGAATTTCAAGTTCTTGACAGCCTGGTTCATGGAAGGAAACAGTGCTCGATCTTGCTCACCGGTCGTGACTTGACGATTCCACAAGTTATCTTTGTTTCGCGGTAAGTTCCCGTGGGCTCCCGGCTTGATATCAGAGCCTCGTTTAACGCAGTCTTCGCAGTCACCCTGGCATTGCAAGTATAGATGTTTCCCCTTCCGCAATTCAGTCCATGAAAAAAAGCCTGAACGTGCTGGAACAAAGAATTCGAGATGGAGATATAATTTATGGTATGGACAAAACAGCATATAAGTTATGTCGTGATCTAATTATTTGGTGCTCAAGGTGTAAATACTAGTTTCGGTGGATCCGCAGATCTTCGCACCACGAAGTTCGTTGAGTTACAACGGGCTCTCATCAGAGAGCTACATTATGGTGTATTGCCCCATGGGCCTAGAGATCATCATGCAGCTCCATTGGAAGAGCCCTGGATCAACTACCAGCATGATTTGTCTTTGGACAGCAATGACTCCTCCAACTACTTGCCATGGTCTTGGACACGTGCCGCGATCCTCATTCGCATCAACTCTCTGGTATCAGGATGCTCAGCGGCACGACCGATTATTGTCGAAAGAATGCAAGACCTTCTGCGATACGACATCATCCCAATGATACCTATGCGGGGGAGTATTTCTTCGTCGGGCGATCTCAGTCCTTTGTCCTATATTACTGGCGCCATTCAGGGAAAACCAACAATTCGGATTTTGCATCGCGGCCATGAGGCTGTGTATGCCGACACTGCCTTCGCAAATGCCGGCCTGGAGCCTGTGACATTACAGGCCAAAGAAGGGCTTGCCATGACGAATGGTACAGCCGTATCAGCTGCCGCCGCAGCCCTGGCTCTCCACGACACTCATTGTCTCGCCATCATGGCGCAGGTCCTTACGGCAATGACTGTAGAGGCCTTGAATGGGACCACGGAAAGCTTTCATCCATTCTTTTCTGAGACTCGGCCGCACCCTGGCCAGGTAAGTTATTGAACCTTTACCACTAAATCCTGTCAAGTGAGCTGACATGGGAAGATTGAATCTGCTCGCAACATCCTTGCATTCCTGACAGGCTCTCAGCTCATCAAAGTCAACAACGGCGCCGAGTCTTCACTTCGTCAAGACAGATATTCAATCAGGACTGCACCTCAGTGGCTAGGCCCTATCTTGGAAGACCTTGTGCTAGCCCACCAACAGATATCCATCGAGTGCAACTCTGCCACTGATAATCCCCTAGTGACAGTGGAGGGAGAAGTCCTCCACGGTGGGAACTTTCAAGCCAAGTCAGTAACCTCGGCGATGGAGAAGACGAGACAGGGAGTCCAGGGTATTGGTCGTATGCTATTCTCACAATGCACCGAACTTATTAATCCCTCCACGAACAGAGGCCTCCCCCCAAATCTTATTGCTGAAGATCCAAGCACCACGCTCATCTTCAAAGGAACCGATCTCAACATTGCTGCATTGTCTGCTGAGCTAGGCTTCCTCTCCAACCCCGTGAACCATGTTCAAACGGCCGAAATGGGGAACCAGTCCCTGAACTCTCTGGCTCTCATCTCAGCCCGATACACCCACACGGCGAACGACGTTCTTTCGCAGCTCATGGCCGCACATCTCATAGCCGTCTGCCAGGCTTTGGACCTTCGAGCTTGTCATGTCCAATTCCTGGATATGTATCGAGTCCCTTTCCTTGAGTTGGTCAATAAACATTATGGCACAAACAATGGGCACGATGGTTCTTCGAGGTCTTCACAACCGGCTTCAAATTCCATTGATGAGCTCTCGGAACTGCTGTGGTCCCAGCTCTTAAAGTCCTTTGACACGACAACCAGCTTAGATGCCGAAGAGCGATTCCCTGCGATAGCAAAGTCTTTACGTTTCGTTCTCCTGGATCACCCACACTTCAACACTGCAGCAGCATTTGTCAGTCAACTGGAGAGCTTCACCCAAGACCTCAGCCTCTCAATGAAAGAAACATGGTGCACTCACAGAGATGCCTACCTATTGCATGGTGACGCAACTCCTGTACTGGGAAATGCATCTAAGACAATATACACCTTCCTGCGCTATAAGCTCAAGGTGCCTCTACTGGCGACAAGGCATATAAAGACACCTATGGAAGAGGATCTCAGTATTGGATTGGGGACCGCTGAAACCCAGGCGCCGACTGTGGGGTCTTACACCGCCATCGTATACCGCGCCTTGAGAGATGGTACTTTGGCAAAAGTGGCAATAGATATTTTAACAAGTTGTATATAGACGTCGATGCACAATCGGACTCAGTCTCTTTCGCAAATTCGAGCATTTGAGGATAATAGAATGGATGGAGTGGCAATTTGCGGAGAAACAGTTTGAATATTCAAGAGTGCCGTAACCGGGCGCTCAGAGAGAATAAGTCCATTACATTAGATGCAGAGAGGTGAAGGATACAGAAAGATTCTATCCGAATAAAGGTAGACCAAGATATTCTGAATAACTTGATTGCATGAATTGAATAAGTAATATATCTCTTTGTATTTATCAACAGTGGCTACTTATCCTCGCCGATTCTAAATTCTACTTTAAACGTCTATGGATATACATATGGTAATAAATAAGCTTCACAGATTTGTATTTCCTTAATCACTGAAGTATGTAGGTGGCGGCACGCTGCTAGCAAAAACAGCAGCAAGACACACATACGATGATTGAACAACGGGGCCTTTTGCGTGCGTCCCTTTTAACCACGCTGTTGGGACGAGCCGTAAGATCCAGGAGACCCTTCCTGTGCCACGTTCCAGGTAAACTCCCTCCTAACACTTATTCCATGGTTATGGTCCAGTCGCATGGCGCCGCCACCGTTTCCAACGACGGCCATGTGACTCCGCGCCTGGCTTCCGTCTGGCTCCAGGTCATGTAGAAGCATGAAATTGTCGTCACCGTGTGTTCCAGATGACTTGGGGCCTGTGCGGCGCTGCGGCGTCGTGGCGTTGACGCCCGAGCTCGCCCCGGATCCATACTTGTTGGACACAAGGTTGACAGTCCGTCGGAATAGGGGCCAAAGGGCAGGCATGCACGCAGAGATGAGGATGACCCCCGGCTCAGCACACGTCCAAGACATGAGCTGCACCGAGGCCCAGGTGTCGTCTGAAAACGCGTTGAGTTCGAAGAAGTAGTAGATGCGGATTGCGGAGGCGACGCAGCCGCTGCGCAACAATCAGTCAGTGAGTGCAGTTTTCGAGCCCAGACGGAAGTGCTGGGTCGGCAGTGAGCGGTAATTATGAAAAGATGTTGCGTGAAGGGGGAAGGGCTCCTTACAGGGAGCCGACAAGAAAGACGCAGCATAGTGCTGCTTTCTGTCTCGTCGGCATCTGGAGTCTCCAGACCATGGGCGCCGGGATCACCAACAAGGCCACATCGTGCGCGAGATTCGGAACGCTAAGCCAGCGGTAGAAGGCCAGGCGGTCGAAGCAGGAGCCATCCAGCGACGTATCCCAAAGATATGCGATGGGATGGCACTGGAAAATAACCGCAAGTAACACTCCGAACCACCACATCCACAAGTATGTAATCAATCCATACACGACCCAACGAAGCCAGCGCTGGATTTGGAAGATTCGTAGGTAGAAAAGGAGAATGGACGTCTTCTCGGTGGCCAATATGCAGAGATAGATGATCTCCATACTGAAGAGTGTCTGCGACCAATATACCATGCCTTCTGGATGGTGAAGCAAAACCCAATCCTCATGCCTTCCCACGTTTCCCAATTCAACGCCTTATGTGATGGGAATGTTTCAGCTATGGGGCGACAAGTTTAAGGGGGGCTACGGAAACATGAACTTACTGCAAATGAGGTTGGCACAAAGACCCATCATCATGACCCATGCAGGTACCATCAACCAGTCGTCCAGGAAGATCGGCCGGCGCATGGTCCGGTGTGAAATGAAGCGCATCGCAACAATGAAAGAACACAAAACCATGAAGACGATCGCACAAGCGATGACGCTCTGTCCACGATCGGCGTTGATATCGTAGGCCATCTCTGCTCCTGGTCAGAACCCCGCAGAGGGTGGGAAAACGCCCGGGAAGTCAGGTGAGGAGCCTCAGCCAGTGTGTGCATGTGGGTGGTTATTGCAATAGAGCGCGACAAGCAACACTGACTAAGTAAGTGCCATATATTAATCTTCGAGTCCTCGTAACGGCGAAGGTCACACATGCATGGCAATAAAGTTCTGTGCGGCTTGATCGCCACAAAGGGGGATGGATGCGGTGGAGAATCTTATTAGAGTTAGACATCATTCGAGGAAGGAATCACACGGCCTCGGAGGCGGCCGGAGCAAATGAGAATATTGTATCTTTGGGGGCCGTTTGGGCTTAGAATAGAAGCAATGGATTGCTTTTGCGTCCACCGGCTGCAGTCTTCATTTACATACATAGTATACTACTATGTGGTAGTGGATGCCGGTTAGCCGCAGACCGGCTAGCGCTGTCAGCAGTGATTACTCCTTTTGGATATGGAAAGTAATTACCTTCTCGTTGCATACATGGGTGTGTTACTTGCATATTCCTTTTTGATATGCCCCCCAGATTGTGTAGTAATCGGATGCTGAATAAGCCCGCTGTCCAGGTACTTAAGTAGTCCACATCCTGATGCCTAAAACATTGTCACTAGTACCTCAAGTAGGTACTGGCAAACTACTTACTACTTTTGATATGGCTCCAAGTTTATCCCGCAATAGTGCATATGGTTGGTTGGCTGCATGTTGGCTAATCATTACATGTAGACATTTTGTTCCTTTTGACCTGATCTCCAACGGTCCTCCTGCAGCATAAAGCCCATGTGCTTTCCGAGTTCTCCACCGTTTATTACCACGGCAAAGCTCACCGACCACATTTATATCTTGGTCATAAGTCAAGGTCTCTACATCTCCACATCTCCCACTATTGAGATAGCCCGAGAAGCAAGTACTACTTGTTTTCCATTGCTATTAGCCCATTGACTTAAACAAAATGGCATCGATTACTCCACAATCTGACATCGGCCAGCGTCTGCTGCCGTCATACGTGGACGAGATCGCCCTCTCAGACCCATCTCGCATCCTGTACTCAATCACGAAGACGAAGAATCCAGCCGATGGTTTCCGGGACATCAGTGCCCGGGTCTTCGCTCGGGCCGTTAACAGATGTGCCTGGTATCTGGAAAGGAAGCTCGGAAAGGGCCACAACTTTCCAACGCTTCTGTATATTGGTCCGCAGGATCTCGTCTACGCTATCCTAATCCTCGCTAGCATCAAGACGGGCTACAAGCTCCTGACTAACTCCCCGAGAAACACCCTTGACGCCCACCTCTCCCTCCTGGATAAGACAGACTGCAACATTTTCCTGCTCCCACCCAATTTCCCGCTGCCCGTGGTTAAAGAGATCCTCAATGCACGGCCGATGCGCGTGGTCGAGATCGCTACCATGCAGCACTGGCTCGACGAGAGTCCCGACGGCCCAGACCCAGACGAGTCTGTCTACCCGTACACCAAGACATACGCCGAAGCTCGTCTCGAGCCATGGGTACTGCTGCACACGTCAGGCTCGACTGGCAAGCCCAAGCCCGTCGCCCAAACCCACGCGACCTACTTGACCCTCGACGCCTACCGGCAGATACCCGAGGACCTAGGAGGCCAGGTCCCCGCATATCCTGTCTCTTGCAGGGGCCGCCGCGTATACCTCGGCCTACCTCTCTTCCACTGCGCGGGAGTCAACACACTCCTCCCCAGCTCCATCTTCAACGACTTTATCGTGGTGCTGGGGCCCTTTCCACCCTCTGCCGGGCTCGTCGATGCCATGCACGAGTACGGAAATATCCAAGAGAGCATCCACGCGCCGACAGTCCTGGTCGACCTCGCCAAGAATCCTATAGCCGTTGACCGTCTGTCCCGCATCGAGCAGGTCACGTACGGGGGCGGGCCCCTGCCGTCGGCTGTGGGGGACCTACTCTCGACGCGTACCCGGCTGCACAGCGCGCTGGGCACTACTGAGGCAGGCATTATGCCCGGGCTGGTGGTCGTTGAGGACGATAGACGGGACTGGGCGTATATCGGTCTGAGCCCTGCAGTGGGCGCCGAGTACCGCCATGTGTCGGAGGATTTGTACGAGCAGGTGATTGTGCGGAGACCAGATTTAGAGCCATGGCAGGGTATCTTTGGAACGTTTCCCACATTGCAGGAGTGGCCTATGAAAGATTTGTACTCGCCGCACCCGAAGCGAAAGGACGCCTGGCTATACCGCGGGCGCAGCGACGATGTTATCGTATTCTCAACAGGCGAGAAGCTCAATCCGATCCAGATGGAGAGTATTATTCAAGCGAATCCCGAGGTTAGTGCCGCTATAATCAATGGGACAGGCCGGTTCCAGTCTAGCCTGCTGGTGGAGGCTGTGGCGCCGCCGACGGGCGACGACGAAAATCAGAAGCGGGAGCTACTTGAAACCATCTGGCCCTCGGTTCAGGCTGCGAATGAGGTGAGCCCTTCGCACGGGCGCGTCCACCGGGACATGATTATCTTTACAACCTCTGATAAGCCTATGCTGAGGGCCGGTAAGGGAACAGTGCAGCGGCAGGCCACGCTGGACCTGTACGCCGCAGAGCTGGACGAGCTGTACAGGACTGTCGAGACGTCGATTGCTGAGGATGCGAGTGCATCTTATGACAGCGTCGAGGACGCGGTCAAGTCTATCATGGCCACGTCCACAGATCTGCCGGTCAACGACCTCCCTGCTCAGACGGACCTCTTTGAACTGGGGCTCGATTCACTTCAGGTAACGGTCATCGCCAGGAAGCTCAACAAATATCTATCCAAGCTGGGGAAGCCTGCGCTGTTGGGACCTCGGACTATCTACTCTAATCCGAGTATCGCAGCCCTACTTACTGCCGTCAGGGATGCTGCAGAAGGCAAAACGGCGATAGAAGATACAGAGAGCACCGAGCAGAAGATGCAGAGTCTTTACGCCCTCTATACGAAAAACCTGCCCATCTCTGCACGAGAACCTTTGCCGGTACCAGGCCAGCTCGTTGTCCTCCTCACAGGCTCGACTGGCTCACTCGGTTCATATATCCTTAATTCCCTGCTTTCGAACAGCAGAGTTTCCCGGATCTATTGCACTAACCGCGGCCCGCAAAGTTTTGACCGGCAGCAAAAGTCACAGGCGGCAAAGGCCCTTCTCCCACTGAACAAAGATAAAGTTGTATGTTTCGACGCGGACTTATCCAAGCCACTCTTTGGCCTGCGTTTAAACGAGTATAAGACGCTACTTCGAAACGTCACGAATGTGGTCCACAACTCTTGGCAGGTTGACTTCAACTTATCCGTCGAGTCGTTTGCGGCTCACCTCGCTGCCGTGCGCCACCTGGTCGACTTCTCCGCGCACGCTCGCTACGGGCCGGCTATATTCTTTATCTCCAGCATCAGCGCCGTCGCCAGCTGGTCCGTTACAACAGAATCTTCGGACCTCGGCGACACGGGCTTGAGCAAGATCAAAAAGGTACCGCAGCAGGTCTTCCATGACCTGCGCGTCCCCGAGCCTACCGGCTATGGCCAGTCCAAGTTCCTCGCCGAGCGCGTACTCGACGCTGCGGCAGCCCATGCCAATGTCGCCACAGTGGTGTGCCGCCTGGGCCAGGTGGCAGGCCCAACGACAGCCGAGGGCGTTTGGCCCCAGAAAGAGTGGCTGCCGAGCCTAATAGCCAGCTCTAAGTATCTGGGCAAGCTGCCCGCGTCGCTGGGCCGGCTGGAGCGGGTGGACTGGGTTCCTGTGGACGTGCTAGGCCGGATCATTGTCGAGCTGGCTGTCGGTTACCCGCCGAAAACACATTGGGAAGCTGGAGCGGACGTATACCACGTGGTGAATCCCCGGTCAACAGAGTGGCGTCTGCTGGTCCCCGCCGTTGCGGCGGCCCTTGGGGTCGAGACGGTGCCGCTGGAGGATTGGGTGCAGGCGCTGAGACGGAGTGGGATGGAGGAAGGCGAAGTAGCTTCTAACCCGGCCATCAAGATCTTAGATTTCTACGCGGGCCTTGAGGCAGACCGAGAACAGGAGATCCAGCTTAATACAGAGAAGTCTGTCTGTGCTTCGCCAACACTGGCTGAATTGCAGGCCGTCCAAGTTGCTTGGATAAAGAATTGGTTAACACAGTGGGCTTTTTAAAAACACATTCATAATTTATTCTATAAAAAGCAATAAAATGATGATGATGCATATAAATGAAAAAATACGGTAAACTCATCGTTTATAATATAAATAATTCACTGTATATAGTACATTTATAGCCGCTAAAAGAAGTGATTACTCCCAGCTGATTGGGAATGACCCAAGGTTTATATAGCTGCATGCCTCCGATACCACTCCCCAGCTCTTAAAGGCGATCAGGTCTTAGACCTGAAGGTGGCGGGAAAGTGAAATCGAAGGGACAAGAGACACTAGCCTGGAATTGGGAGAGCAACGATCAGGGAAAGCAAACAGCATGGTGCGCCAATCAGGTAGAATCACAGGTGTCTTCCTCTTTCAAATGAGGCGCCTGTTCATGGTCACAGTTGGTGGCGAACGCAAGTCGTTCACCATGAAGTAATGAATCTAAATCCTCAATACGCCAAAACCTGAAATACGAAACAATATATTTGGCCACGGGGAAGGCCTTCACCCAAATTTCAGTTCCCTTTCCAAAGTTTGCCTGGCTTTTTAATAAGTCTGTTTCCCATCGCCAAAATCAATACAAATGTGCTAATTTTCCCAAGTAGTGAAAAGGAAGCAAACAACATCTGATCCTCGGTTACCACTGTAGCTCCTGACAAGCTATTTAGCGAGTTTATTTTCTATCTCGGTGAGCGGACCAGATCGTCGACTGGAACCCAGGCTTTTCCCAACCAAGCGTGATGTTTCGATGGAGGTTTCAAGATGTGCAGGAACTGAATCCTCCCGCACTACTCTGGATTAGCTCCTGCAGATGCCGGGCAGTCCTGGAGAGTCCAACTCGTTATGCTTATTGTTTTTCCTCCTTCCTGGAATTCGAGACCTTTGCTTCGATCTGGACTGGGTCCTGGTCGAGGTTCGACTTGGCTGGTGAAAGCCAAGCTCTGAGTCCTTGCCACGGCGCCGCGACGAGGCTATGTCCTCCTGGCTTCAAGCTCTTTGAACACATCTGATCTTTTTCCATATCCAAGAACAACTAAATCCATGAGTGACTAGCCTGGGACAGTGATTCCGCTGATTGATTCAAATTCTGAGTGTCCGGACCGCTCGGCAGGACGATGATCCAGAAGGGGACAACATGTCCATCTATACTATCAGTCCAGCTGCTGTTGACAACTCGACACGAGGTACGTTTGACTGACAGAGAAAATTACAAGAGGCCTAAATAGCTACGATAAGAAGAAGCTGGCTGATTGACGAATCGCCAAGTGTCATGGTGTGATGACCAAGAAAATACTTGCCAAATCCTCTGCGGCCGCGAGGTGATTGCTAACAGCTGTGATCCTGTAAGTCGCCGCTCAAGTGCGAAATCGCGAGTTCTCAATCTTAGCATACTAACGAAATATACTTTGAGCAGGATTCGCTGGACTATACCTGCACTTGCAGCAACGGCACGGCGCCCGGGCTGATATACTACTACGGTTCGTCTTCCGGCTTCTTCACTCATCCCACCAGGAGTGCTGTCACAGTGGACGTATGACTTTTTCTCAATGGGGAGCTTGAGAGCGAGGAAGGGATACAAAGAGATCAAGAAACGGGAATTCTTCGTCTAATCCATTACCCGACGGGGGACTCGGCTCATTTCTTCCTTTCTTTATCCCAACTACGACTGATAACTGACGGAGGATCCAGAGACGATACCCAATTTCGCATGCGAGACGAATTTCTCCAACTGTGTAACTTCGAACAGCAGCACCGCGGGCCAGGCCTGGTGTGAGGAAACCTACGATGCCCACTGCGGATACTTGAACCCCCTCGACTACACGGGCGACATCGACACCGGCAGCACAGTTAGCAGTTCCAGCGCCGCCTCCTCAACGCCGACCCAGTCGGCAGCCGCGACGAGCGCAGGAGGCGCCAGCGCCCAGACCACCTCGAGCCCCCTTCCAGCGGGAGCAGCAAGCAGCGCAATGGCGTCCCCGGACCACGGCGCTGTCGCCGCTGGCCTCTCGGCCGCTGCCAAGATCGGCGTCAGCGTCGGCGCGGCGCTCGGCGCCCTGGCGGTCCTGGGTACCGTCGCGTTCGTGTTCTGGAGGCTCGGGCGCGGCCGGGGGTCGCGGCGTCAAGCAACGGTGCTGGTGGCGGCTGAGCTCGGCGAGGGCAAGCCCGGCGGGGGTGACACGGGCCACGACGCGCCGGCGCCGGAACAGCCGCGGGCGGGCGCGGGTGCCCGGAGGAGCGTGCTGGACGTGTTGCTGCGCAGGCGGGCCGAGCTGTCGAACACGCCTGCGCCGCGGCGGGCCGAGCTGGCCGCCACGGTGCCTGCTGAGATCGGGGCCGGGACAGCAGAGGAGGACGAGGTTCGGGGTGAAGGCGGGAGGGGAGGCAAGGGAAAGCATTCTGAGGTATTGAGGAAGGCCATCGCGGCGCCGGTCTGTGAGTTGGAGGGGGACTCGCCCGGAGCGTATCGTAAGTCACCGACTACGCCTCGGTCAGAGCGTCAGAAATATCTAGTATAACCTGATACCAAAATACCCATGACAATGACATTCGAAGAACAGACACCAAGCTGTGCCGCACAAACTCTACCAAGGCACAGAGGCGAGGGTGGTTCATGCGTCCCAGACTGTTCTCGTGCTTGAGACCATACATTAGCTCGGACGGTGGACATAATGTGATCGCAGAGGTTGCCATCAAACACTGGAAATGTAGCGAGGCGGAAGTCAGCTCATGACAAAATCATGCACGAGCACATCGGGACCACAGAATCACGACAGCAACAGCAGCCTTCAACTTCTGTCGACCGCCGAGAATCGATGCCAATCGCCAACTTTCGGGCTCCCCGAGCGATGCTGTTTCAATGTCAGGCTTGTTATCGCTGCAATAATTGTCAGGGAGTTGCTAACAACCTGTCCACCACGTCATATATACTCTCTGCCCTCCCCTCAATGATCGTAGAGTCTTGCCATGTACCTACCTAGGTGTCTAGTAGGTGTCTGGGTGTTCATGGGATGTCATCGTCGGGCACATGATGATGGTAGATGAATACAAGAACAACGGGTATGACATCAATATCAGAGCCACGCTCGTCTACTATAGTGTTTGCAGATAGACCTGGATTTGCCCCGTCTGGCTCCCAGAGCCAGATCGATCATCCCTATTCCAGGCCAGTGTACCCACGGCCTTAATTCTCCACATATCCTCTTGTATAATGATCCATTACGCCAGAGCCTTGCCAGGCGATGCATGTCTAAGTACGTTCAATCATTGAGACGAGATACAGACGACAGCTCTGTGACTCTCTCTTCCGTCATTCGAGACCTTACCACCACCTATAGGTCGTCGTGCGATCCCGGATGGATACCCTACACGCCACCATTATTTCTTCTTGCCGCCCCTCCTCTGAAGTAATTATAACTCATCGGGTCTACGTCGTAGTCAGGCTCGTTCTGTGGTAGGTTCCCGTAGCCACCTACGCCACCCCCGAGCCCGCCATACTGACCCGGCGTCCGGCCATCTGCAACAGGTGGCTCAAAGCCCCCATGAGAATCGCCGTAGGGTCCCGGCATGGGTGCAGCCGAGCGCACGAGGTTCGAGGTCGATTCACTCGCTCCTACCTGGCCGTAAGGCGTTCGCGTTCTTGAAGGGTACTCCGTCGTAGGAGAGCCGTAGGTACGAGGGGATGCTGGCCTATTGGGAGCTGCGAAAGGGGCGCCATATCCCATATCACTAGCCATGGCTGGAGCGTACCCGCCCTTGTGTGTATTGTGCAACATACCTCCCGTGGGTGTGGCGGGCCTGGATTCGCAGTCCGACCCGCCCCAATTGCTTGACGGCGTCCCTGGCCTGTAGATGTCGCTGCCGGTGCCAAGCTCCTCGGCGAATTCCTGGCGATTCTTGTAGTACTCGAAGTCGAGTCGTCCCTCGGGCACAATTTCGAAACCAGAAAGGCCGCTCCCAGCAGCCTTGCCTGGCCGGCCTGAACTCATTGGGTCGAGCGCGTACGTATCGCTGTATCCGGACACGCTGGTACCATCTCCTGAACCGGCCTCCCGACCATCGCTGAGTCGGCCTCGGTACACACTGGCAAGGATATTCTGCGCCTTAGCATGAACCATTGGTGTGATGAGCGACCTGTATAGGACTGGGTGTCCAAATTTGGCAGCGAGGCGGTCGCTCCTCAGATTCTCCTTCTGCGCAATGCCGACGTCGGGCTCCGGACCGCGGGGGACAAAGCGTGTGCTGTAGTAGTGGATCTTGTCATCAAAAGATCTGGCGAAGAAGATCTTGAAACCGATGACGATGAACGGCAGCGGCGCGATAGCGTAAACCTGGAAGTAGGTTCCCCATCCCCTCTCGAAGACCACCAGGAACACGACAAGATTGGAGAAGAAGAGTGCAAAGAGCATGCGGTTGACCAAGACACGCCATGACATGCCGCCGCTCTCGTTCTTGGTGATGAAGACGTACATAAGCAGATACTTCTTCAGGACGCAATCGATAAGGAAGAAAAGTGCGACAGCAGGCAGCACGAGGGGTTGAATGGTTCCGTAACAAAGAGCCACCGTGCTGTAGAAGAGAGCGTAATTGTAATGGCTGGCATAATCGAATGGTTGCGGAGCGCTGAGTTCGATCATCTCGCGGGGAGTGGGAGAGCCCAGCTTCCGCTTGAAAAGGGCCAATACCAGCTGCCAGACCTGCGCCAGGTCGACTGCCGTGCTGAGCTGCCGTTGCAGTAAATAGGTGATCCAGTAGGGAGAGACGGAGCACAGGGCCACCAGGATGGAACTTCCGAAATCCTGCTCCACAATCGCGCTCCACGCATCTGTGCCCGTGTCTGTAGCCTTCACAACGGCCGTGACGAACGTCCAAAGCCCACTGAAAAGGGAGAATACCACCAGGTTGTTGAAGATAAAGAAGCTGTAGAGCTTCGCAATGACGTGCCGCTCCCTGCCGGATTTGGTCTTGTCCCCGCTCCTGATGGACAGCCGCCGAAAGATGATCGGAAGCAGGATATAAATCGCGGATGTAATAGCCGGAGACGCTATACCCTGGATCATAGCCCACAGAATGGGCTGCGCGTTCAGAGACGTCTGGAAATCTTTCCAGAGGGAACCAAGGTTGCTGAAGCTGACCAGGAAAATGGCAATCATGGCGTTGGGTGCGATCCACACGAGCGTCAGCAAAAGGATCCAGAGGTTGATGACGAGCCTCTTCCGCATTCGTGTCGATGGTGTGAGAGACATGTTGTCCCAGATGATGTCGCTCGGTCGTGGAGCCAGCCTCATCGTAGCACCCTCGGGCTTCTTTTTCCTGCCCATATAGGCTATCGCATGTGCCTCGCTTATGTCAGAGTAGGAGGCGAACCCAAACGGTCTGGTGTTCCTCCTGTCGACACTGGCCCGAGCCTCCTTAATGTCAAACTCAAGGGTTTTGATTCGTTGGGTAAGGTACTCGATGGCGTCGAGTCTTTGGCCCTTGGGATAGGTCGCGTGGGCCCGGTCCTTCTTCGAAGGCAGGCAGGTTGGTCTTGCGGCAGGAAGGTTGTGAGGGTCCCTAAGGTACCTAGCCAGGACCTTTTCCAGCTTGCGAACCACCCTAGCATGCTCTTCAACGAGAGCCGGTAGGTCCTTCACATCCCGAGCGATGGCGGTCCTGGAAAACGAAGAATTCGGCGCGATGAGATCGATCAGTCTAGCGATGCCTTCATCGGACGATAATTTCTTGGGTATGTCGTATAGCTGTAAAGCCTGCTCAGCACCAGAATACATACCCACGCGGGGAGGGGGGTCACTCCAGCCGAGGGCTACTCACCATCAGCGTCCTCGCATGCAAGCTGGACTGGTACTCTGGACTCTCGAAATACTCGCGGCGTAGGCGCAGAACCTTCCTGTAGTTCCACCACAAACAGCCCAGGGCTGTGATGTTGTAGATCCAGGCGCAGATCACGGTCCCCCACTGCGCATTGTTCCACGCATTCTGGGGCGTGAGCCGCAGTGCCCAGTTGACGTTGTCCGACTGGATCGACAGCGTCCAGTTGACGGGGATCAGAATAGCACAAGCCGCGATAGCCATGACGACGAACATGTTGCGGCACATCTCATTGAAGCGCATGAACACGGCGGCATCCAGCCCGGCAAGCCGTATCAGCTCCTTCTCGTCGGTCTTCCACAAAGGCTTGACCCAGGCGAAGGGCCCCTTGCCCAGGGGCGGAGGTGACCGAGACTCGTCGGCATGCTTGAGCTTCGGTGCGTAGACAACGGTGTGGTATGGGCGGAAGAAAGAGAAGACAATAACAACGGCAACGGTGACGCCGAGGGAGGAGGCTAGAGAGGCCAAGATGGAGGCGGATTGCACCTGCGAGTTGGGAACGTCAGTCCACACGAAGTCCTGGCCTACTGCCAACGGTCGGGGTGGTGCTGGCGTACCTCGCTCTTGAAAGGATCCTTCAAGAGGTCGAGCAATGTCTGGCCGGCGTCATCGTCCCTAGGATACAACGCTGATATCGTCCGCGACGCAGCGTCCATGGTGAATGTTTAGTGCCCCCCTGGGCAGCAGGCTTGTCCTGGCCCTATCGACGAAGGGTATGCTCGCGAGATACAGCCGCTTATCGGTGTTGGTGATGACTATCAAGGCAGGACGAGGAAGAACCGAGAAAAAGGCCGGTCGCTCAGATCGTCCGGTGTCGAGGAGACCTGGAACCTTGTAGGCCTAGACACAAGTCAGAGAGGTGCTCGACCGTCGGCCAGAAATCTCCGAGCCGGGAACAGACAGGCGACACGGGTCTGGAGCTGGGCCCAGGAGCGCGGGCAGCCCTGAGGAGCTGGCCGTGTCGCGGGTTCGAGACCGTAGCCGTACGACAGCAGGAAGGAAAGTCGATGGCCGAGGCCAGTCCACCAGTCCCTCGCCTCTGACGGGTGAGATTCGACCAGGTCAAGGCCCGCGCGGATCGGTGCCAAACGAGCGGATGACGAGGCGTCGGGGAGCGCAGGTCGAACGAAGGACGGCCCAAGGCGATTGTCGAGGTTCTGCTCGAGCCGCGGCGTCCTCAGTCGGGTCGGGAGATCGTGAGCTGGCCGGGTGAAGTTGGTGCGCGGCACGGTCGAAGAAAGGGAGGCACAAGTACCGGGTAGGGGTAAAGGAAGACCTGGACAAGGACAATGCCAATGACGACAGTAGCTGGGCAGGCCTGGCCCGCACAAGGTCGACTGTCAGTGGCCAGCGGTCAGAGGACGCGGGGCCCACACGCTCGCTGCAGGTGGGAAACTTTTTTCGTTTCGTGCCGAATGCCACTTCGACTGCGTGTCGTGTGCGTGGCACCGCGGCGGCTGACTACGGTTGGCACTAGCACCGCAGTTCCTGTTAGGCGCGCCGCGAGGGAGAGAACTAAGATGGAGATGCTCAGGGCACATTACTAGGTACGGTATAGGCACGTTGCGCTAGATCGCTGCACATACCACCAACGTCAGACGCCGTGTTCGCCACAACTACCGCGAGCACCCCTCCACGCCGTCCCCAGAAGAGGTCAAGATGAGCAGCCAGCGCCCGCGGCCAGGCGGGCCAGCAACAACCTTGGCAGACACCGCCTCGTTTGAGGAATCCACCGAGGGCGACTCTAGTCTTCGATCAGAATAAGGTTACTTTATGCACCCTGTGGTCGCCTTCACCCTGGGTGCCTGGCTGCCGCCTCGTCCATGTTCCTCTGCCGGCGCCCGCGTCTCTGGACCATGGGGTGCCCCTGCCCCAGCGATGGGTTGACGAACTCCTCGTGCGCTCGAGTTTGGTCCAGCACCCTGCCGCATAGCAGGCCTGCCCCAGACTGCTGGGCAGCGAGGTGGGCCCCTGGGCCCCCGATGACCTCACAGGGCCACCGCACCACCGCACGAGGTGGACAGTGGTGGGTGGCTCGGTGGGTCGGCCCAGGGCCCTGCGTTCCCTGTCCTGTCTGATGGCCCTGATCGGCCAGGCCAGCGACCACCTCCTCGGTGCCGTGATTGGCACCAGTGGCCGCTAACACGGTAGCCACGTTGCTATTTTTAAGCCCAGCCCAGCCCAGCCTTCTCTCAGTAGTCTCTCGGCGTCGCTGCACCGCAAGCTCGAGACCTCGTATCGTCTGTCTTCCTGCCGCATTTAGCCAGACCCCATCGTCCTAACCTGTACGCCGAGCTGCTGGGCGAAACGTTGCCTCGCCGTGCTGACATGTGCCAAGAAGGCCTGCGTGCCTACTGCTGGCTACGTACATTGGACGGAGTCTCCTCGGCACGCGGCACGATGGTGGGCATGGTGGCTGTGTTGAGATCGTCCGCGCTTCGATCTGCCAAACCTTCTTTCAGCTAAAAGTGAGACGTAGCGAGATCTGCTATGGTAGATCTGCCCCTTCAATACAGCGCGGCAATACCACCCGCGTCTGCGCCACGACGTCAAGCTACGTGCTGAGGGGAGAGAAGCACGCTTCCGGCTCGTCAGTTCAACCATCAAGCACAGATCATCTCCAGAGCTGCTCAGGTCAGATAGGGGACCGACACGAGCGGCTGCTAGATGCTACCCGGCCATTCAGACCCGTTCCACTCTCTGCGCCGCACATGTGACGACCTGATCGCAAGATCAGGGCCCACTCCTGCTCTGACTTCAGAGGTTATCGTCCCTGATAAGGCCAGCGAAGATGCAACTTAATGCAGCTTAGTACTCTGAACTACATCCTGTAGTGCCGTCCTGACTGCGGCTTCTTCGCCAGAGGCGAGCCTCAGGACCACACCTGTGATTCAAGCACCAGGAAACTGTCTGCATGTGCATAGCATGAGTCGACCTATTGATGTCAACGGCACGTGCTCGACATTCGGGCTGTCCATAGGAACGCATCTACCTCCCAAGTCGCGAAAGACCTGCAGTGGGCCTGGAACGCAGGCGTATCAGGATATAGACGCTGCGCGATGCATGTTACCAGTACATGTTCTAGACGATGTGCCAGAGACGCACTAGGAGTTGGTCGATGGGCGACTGACAGTCTGATCCTGCTAGAACCGGACGGCTAGGTCAATATGAACGCGAGCTGAGCGACCCTTCAGCCCCGAGACTCGAGGAATTTTTGAAGGCAACTTGTGTTTCTCTCTCTATCTCTCTCTCATTCTTCGTCTTCTTTGATGTTGCCGTCGCTGAGGGGCGTATTGATTCGTTACCATCTTTTAATCTAGACCCGGCCCGCCGGTACGTCGAAGACGATCTGCGACGGACTCAACTGTCAGAGGCAGACGAGCCTGCAGTAAGCGCAAGGTCCCAGAGCGTCGGGTCGGCCCCACACAACTCTAGGCCTCAATCACCTTTAGGAGCATGGCGTCCTCTGGTGAACGCCAATGGGAGTGGAGCCATCTCGTGAGATGAAGAGAGTGTTGTGTAGAGGCGCAGGTGGCCCAATCACATGTAATGGTCTCTCTCGAGTTCAGAGGATAGTGAAGCTGGATCGCAGCCACCGTCCACATTACGGCATAAACGTACAGCATCTGTGTGAGAATAACGCAGCCTTCGTTTACTTTCATATCGTATATGCAAAGGTCTGCCACAGCACCGAGCTGACTCCGCGGCGTGCCAAAGGCCTAATAGTGTCCACCGCGATGTTCAAAGGAATCATTCGAGCGGAATGAACTCCGTGTGGGCCTCAAGCACCAACACATTTTCCGACCCGTGACCAGTACTTAACCTTGAAAACCATCCCAAACCGAGTAAGGAGAACCCTCGAACTTATTGCTCTGTTCGATCTTTGACCTCTCTTCAGATCATCTCGTCAAATCGCAGAACTTTTTTGACTTGTCATTCCAAAATCACACCCAGACGTTCAAACCTCATTTAGTCCACACGGCCCTGGCTTCGCGTCTTGCGCTCGGTACGCCCCACAGGAGCCGGTTCCTTCTTCTTGCTCTTGCGTTTTTCTTTCATATCATCAACCACGCCTTTGGCCTTTGCTACGGCCTTGGCGAGGGGGCCCTTACGCTTCTTAGCAGTCGGCTCCTCGGCCTCCACGGGTCCGTTAGTATTCGTCTCGGCCTTGCGCTTCCGACCTGTCGAGACTTCCCCTCCAGCCGCAGTTGGGTTGGCAGCGGGGGCTGCCGTGGCAGGGGCAGCGGTGGTGCTCGCGATCCCGGTGATATCGGAAACGGGGGCAACGGCTGGCGTCCCGGCGCTTGCGATTGGAGTAGGCGCCGGCTCCGCGGGTTTCTCCGCAGCTAGATCAGAAGCTGGGCCGGACGTTGTGGTCGGAACAGCTGTAGACGGTACAGCAGGCGTATCTGAAGCCACTGGAGGAGCTGCATCTTTCATCTCAACATCCTGCTTCTCGGCCGAGGCTGCACCTGAGGCTGTGGAATCTGCTACTGCTGGAGGAGCATCTTTCTTCCCAACATCTTCTTCTGCCTTCTCTTGCGCCTCGTCTGGACCAGCGCTTGATACAGCTGCTGTCGAGGCAGCAGAACCGGCCAGGGTAGTAGCAGGAGCATTTTTATCGATCCCGGCATCCTTTTTCTCGGCCCCGTTTAGGACGGGGGGTGTGGCATCCGACACAGGATTGACGGAAGTTGGTGGAGCGGATGCAGAGGGGGTATCCTTGATGCCATCAGTCTGAGTAAGACCGGCTGGCTCGGGCGCGGTAGTCGTCACCGGCACATCGCTGACACCGTCGTGCTGAGCGGACTCGCTGGGCTTGGGCGCAGAGGACTCCGGAAGGGCGCCGGTCATAAGAGGCGGCTGGGCAGAAGAGGCGCTGTCGGCAGCACCGGCGTTGCTATTCGTTGAGGCTTCCGCCGGAGGCGCTCCCAGGCTCGAAGCCGGCTTGTCGGCGGCAGCCTCGGGAGCAGCAGCGACCGGGGCTGGGGCGTTCGCCTGCTTGGTCTCCTCGGGGACCAGAGACTCAAGCTTGCCTCCGGCGCCGTTGATGCCGATGCTGCTGCTGCTTTCGGGGGCAGCAGCGCCGCCATTGGCAGTCGCAGCCGGCGTGTCTGCCTGCTTGTGAATGTCTGGAGTTACCGACAGCGGCTGCGTGACGCCCGTGGAAGTCGGCTCGGATGGCTTGCCGTTATGTACCTCGGCGAAGGGGTTCTTGGGCAGAGCGTTGTCGCCAGTCGTCGCGGCATTGGCCGGAGCTGCGCGTTGCGGATCGCATGTTAGCGGTCGAGGTCGGAGCAAGTTGCGCGAATCGGTGAAGCTGGCGGACAACGGCCAGCAGGCGCGGCACAAGCACTACGTGAGTTCGCTCGAGCTCAATTGAGCCACTGCAGGAGCTCTGATGCCTGTGTGCGATGAATGGTCGCAGTACTGCGGCCAGGGGCGAAGCAGACTCACCTGCGCTGTTAACGGGAGCTGAGCTGTCGGCCATCGCGATGACGTAATTCCTGAGGGCTAGATGCCAATGGGGCAGAGGGCAAGATCGGATTCCAGATAATGCGCAGCAGGCAGTGCAGGGTTGCGATGAGTTGGGGCGATTGCTTTGCAGATTCGGAGGGGTGGATGAAGTTGGATGGTTGGGAGGACGAGCAGAGCAAAAGCTGAGGCCGAGCGAGGTGAAAAGGAGAAATGCGAACAGCCGAAGCTGGGCTTGGGGGGGGGAGGAGCGAAGAGAAGGTGAGTGAGGTTGAACTGGACTGGTACTGTGGTGAGCCAGGTCCCTGTACATGGCAAGGTTGGGTCTGTGGAGGCTGGGCCTGGACCTGGTTGCGCGGGAACGAGGACGTGTGCTAACAGCTGCCTGCCCACGCTGGGCGCGCTCCTGTTGCGCCGGGTCTCTGGTGGTGGAGGTACTGCGTGGTCCTGTGGTACCGAGTACTATGGTACTCTGGTACCTACCGCACTGGGTGATCACGGCCCACGGGGTACGGAAACACGTGCTGACGACAACACACATTCCCCAGGTACCTCCCAGCTGCGCTGTTCCCAAGATTCCTCCCGCAGACACATTGCACCGAATCAGGGCTCCGCGCGGCCTTCTCCATCTCGCCCCCATTCCTGCGCCCGTCACGAACAGAAGACGGGAGCCAAAACGTAAGATGCGGGTCGGAATATCGAACCCGACCGGCCATGCTGTCACCGTGCATCGTGCCTGAGGATCCGATTTCTTAATAAGGGGCTTAGCAGAGCTACCGCTACAGGACTGCTCCCTATAAGCGGCGGTCTGTTCAGGGTCTGCGAGACGTGCCGCATGGCCGGCTTGTGTGGAGATGTTATGGTATTTTTTTTTTTTTTCCTCCTAGTTTCTATTTTGTTTCTGACCCGGTGGCGCATATGGCAGGGCGTCGTTACGAACCGCCAAGACGATACTGGCACCAGCAGTACCGGTCATTGCAATGCCGTTCCCCACCCTGCGCACTCAACTCACCAGCAGCACACATGACTCGCCCGGCAGATCAGAGGAGCGTGATCTCGAGGAGCTGAGCGCCGACGGCTGTCTCAACACCGTTGACGTCCACGTTCGCCGCGCTACCGCCGCCGGTGGTGACGTAGAGCTTGTTGAGCTCTCCCGCGGTCCGGCCGAAGGCAGCGCCGGTGGGCTCCGCGATCTCGGTGGAGTCCTCAGCGCCGGCGACAATGGCGGTCTTGTTCCGGGTGCCGTCGGCGCTGAAGATGATCTGGAAGATGGAGTTGTCGGCGGCGGTGGCTGCGTAGGCGTACTTGGTGCCGGCGCCCAGGGTCTCGTTGGTGGCGAAGCCCTTGGGGCTCAGGGCGAAGTCGTCAAAGTTCATGCCAGAGTCACCGGTGGCGATGAGCTCGGCGGGGCCGCCGGTCACATTGGGGTAGAGCTTGGCGCGGCAGAAGTCGGTGCCGGCGGTCCAGTAGACGTAGCCGTCCTGTACTTTGATGCCGTTGATGGAGCTCATGTCGTCGTTCTTGATGGCCTCCCAGGCGTAGCCGGTGGTGGTGTCCAGGGCATAGATGGAGTCCTGGTAGCTGGCTGAGGCGAGGAGGATAGTCTCGTTGAACGCCGCCATACCGTTGAAGTCGGTCAAGGGCGACGTCGGGCGGGCGACGAGTGTGATCTCCGGCTCCGCCTGGCCGCCCGAGTAGTCTACGCGCCAGACGTGCGTGGCGTTCGCAGGAGGGTCTGAGATGTCGGCCGAGGTGGTGTTGGCGCCCGTGACGTAGAAGACATCGTGGGCCGCCTCGGTGATGCCCGACAGGCCTTGGACGGTGTCGAAGGTGAAGACGACCTGCTTGGTGGCGTTGGCCTCGCTCGGGTCGAAGGCCAACAAGCTAGCAGGTGGACCGATCTCGGTGGCCAGGACGATGCCGTTTGAGCGGACGGCAACGTTCTCAAGCCAAGTGTCGTTGGAAGCGAACTGGTAGACGGTCCTGACGCTGAGCTCTGCGGCGGCCTGCATGCCGAACGTCGTCGCCAGGGCGAGACGGGTAAGGAGTGTACAGGACATTTCGGGCAATGTAACGACAGACTTGAACAAATGAGAGGAAGATGTATATACAGAATATAAGGTATAGTATGTACTGGATCTGATGTATGACAGCCCGGAGATATTATATGGTCCAGAGGCGCCGGCTGCGTACTTAAATGTCACCGCATTTTCATCTAGCCAGCAATGTCGGTCAACCTCGGCCAGGGCAAAGTCAGTCGGTACTCAGCATAGTAAAATTATTGGTACCTAAAAGCCGAGTAAGGTCGGCTGTGGGTACTATGTGATCTCCCGCTAGTAGTGCATTTCCCTCTATATTGTTCTTTCCCGAATACTACATGGTATAGCCGCTCACCTCGTAAAATCGCACTCTATGGAGTACGTCACTCACTACGTTCCACCTGCGCCACGGACAAGATTGAGCGATTCTTTTTTTTTCCTTCCCCCTTCCAATGCAGTGGCGCTGTTGAAATATTTGGATGACGCGAATTTTTGGGTATTCACTACCTGGGTACCGAAAAAAATCACGCATGTAAGGCGCTGTGGGCACTGAGAAATGTCACGGTTTCCCCCCTCGGTTAGCAATTGACATTGCTCCGTGAGGCCTAACAAAACGAATAGCTATTCCCCTGATAAATGTTCCCGAGAGACCTGAAGAAAGTCTTGGTAAGACCTCTCCCCAGATCTGACATAGTACGAACTTCCAAGTTGAAAAGGGGATGTCACGATACCCCTGACACCATGGTACGCGTCCCTGCGCGCCCCTAATATCGTCATTGTACGGACGTACATGTCCGCCACCTCGGAGCTCCGACACTCTCGGCTTTCTGATTCTTTTGTTCTTTTTATTTTCCTCCTCCATCCGTGCCCCGGAACCTATTATGTAGTGAGCTGAGATCTGCAAGGCCCCGCCTCAGCCACGATACCCGTCCGTACTGCCACCACACCACAACGGCTGCTGCGCCTGTACCATTACGCACCTACTCACACCACGACACTGCCATAATTTAATAACCTTATTGCATTCGGGCGGGAGTGCCGAAGCCAAGACGTAGCAGTTTGCACGGGGTACCGAGATCCAGGTGCCCTTGCAGGACTACCGTATGCTGCATCACTCACTGCATGGTATAAGTAGATCTCGAGTCAAGGATGCTGTTTCGTTTGTCCTAATCATCAAATCATCCAACGACGAGACGAGACCCTCATCATCTAATCAGGTTGTCCTGAACTGTCTGCCTCGAGCCGGGGGTATGTAATTATAACCTCCGGACGCAGGGAGTCAAGATCGTGGCTGCTCGTGCTACTCGGCCTACTCACTGTCATCGACGTCGCACTATACATTCAACCAACGATACCTCTCCGCTGCAGCTGTCCCTCTTCCAGATCAATTCAAGAAGTACGCGGAGGGTATTGAGGCTTGCGTGATCAATACCATGGCTTGTTGAAATACTTGTTCTTGTGACTGGCTCCCCAGGTAATTTCCTTTGCCGGTAGCCGTTGCCGACCAGGACGGAGGGAATCAGATTCTTAGGTTGTATAAAGACCCATACCCAAGCGGTACTGCATGCATCAGGGTCGCGATACCTCCCCTCTTGACTGCCCATCGGCACTGTCCATGTTTTCGTATCATATCCGCGCCCTTTTTGGCAGGAATTGTCCAGATCTCATCGAATCCGAATGTTTCCCAAGAACCCAGCCACGCGCATGAGAAACCTGCAGATCTTACTTGACACATTAGTGTTCAGATCTTCATATTGCAGCATGCAGGTCCCTGCAGGTTCTCATGCAGCAGGGCGGAGCTCGGCAGAGCTGGACCCATCCCTCCCTCATGCTATGGCCCATATCATGCCTGACATGTTGCTTGCCCAGGCATGCAAGCCGAAGCGTCCTCAGGTATGCGGACATGGTACCTGACCAGGCACACCCTGAGAAGAAAAACATAGCAAGAAAAAAGAATGTGAAGATTGACCACCTGCAATGAGACAGCCAGACCTCCGGTCTTCCCCGGAAAACGTCCAGGACGATGTCGGCATCTTTTTGCGGGGAAAGCTCCACAGTCGAGTCCATAATATGGTACCCTCTTACGATCCATGTATCGATTACGTAAGTATTGACTGCGAAGTTGATTGGTGGTCAACGCTCGTTCACTACCGCTGACGGGCACATGTGGTACGGACGTACAACCACGTCTTAGCAGCTCCTCCCATCTCGAGATCCAACATATGCCATCAATTCGATTCATAATTCCTCAATGTATCAGGATCACCCTCAGTCATCGTCACCTAGCCCGGCATGACTCTCTCTCAGGCTGTCTTCGGAGACAATAGAGGCGCCAAGGCTCACGCCGAGTCCCGCCACGGCTCTTCGCCTCCGCCAAGAACGGCGCCGGTAATCACCTGACCCGGTACCATCCAAGTGATTCAGTCTCGGGTTCCAATGAGCAGCTTTCGAAGTGGTGAATAGTGGTACCCCCAGCCATCTCTCGCAGTTTTCTACGGGCCTGGCGATAAGACTAAGCAGCCAAGATCTTCCCAAACTCGGACATCGCGGCTTGTCAAATAACACCATTAGACCTTGGCCTCGCCTCGGCGCCATGGAGCTTATCGTCATCACTCATGTGAATCCCTCCAGTCAGGTTATGGCCGACCCCTCAGACCCGTTGGTCTCTGTTGTATATATCAGTGTCTAAGTATATAACTTGCTACCTCTCAAGTGGACACATGATATGGACAACAGCTCTGGCTCAATAAAGGCTCCAGAAAGCATTCCCACGAGCATTGGCAATATTAGCACTTTCTAGCCAATTGGCCTTCGTTCATGCTTCATATTGTCATTATCATCATCTATGGTCATCAAGTGATTGCATAATGTCTGAGCAATTTGACCGACATCCATTCCTTCTCCCTTCAGTGGACGTGGTAGCTGCTCTAAGTACCAGCATCGACCATGGCCTTAGCTCAACACAAGTTGCACACAGGCAACAAGGATTCCCTCCTAATGAGCTCGTTATTGAAGGGACCATAGCCTGGCACTCCATCTTTATCAAACAGCTGTGCAACGCCATGATCCTGGTACGTGTTGCACTCTGCCTTCATTTACCCTCTATGCTATCAGTGTGATTAAGCCACATTCTGACCAAGATTTCACGCAGGTGCTCATCGTCGCTACTATCGTGAGCTTTGCCATCAAAGACTGGGTCGAAGGAGGCGTCCTGGCCTTCGTCATTTGCCTAAATGTATCCATCGGATTCGTGCAGGAGTACCGGGCCGAGAAGAAAATGGACGCGCTTCGAGCCTTGTCCTCTCCTTCCGCAACCGTTCTACGGGATGGGAAACTAAAGGTTATTCCGAAGTATGTACTCGGCAGTTTGTTCATCTGCTATCGCTTGAATGCCTCCCCCTTCAGCCTTCTTTCTACTGCCCAGCTACTCTGAGTCAACAGTCCCTCTCCGGAATTGCTCTAAACTCTCCATTTCCTAATCCGTGAAACTTCGTCGCTTAATTACTTGACCGGGCGTTCAGTTAGCTAGACAAATATTTCTTCACCTGCTGACACTGTGCAGTCCTGAGGTGGTCCCCGGAGACGTAGTCGTTCTGAAAATGGGCGACACAGTTCCAGCCGACCTAAGAATGTTCGAGGCAATGAATCTTAGTTGCGATGAGCAAAGCTTGACTGGCGAGGCCGCTCCCGTGGAGAAAACTACTGAAAATAACATACTCATTCCCGGCACTGAAAAGCAGGCCACCTCCGAAGAAGAAGTCGGTATCGGGGATCGAACCAATATTGCCTATGCAACAACCTGCGTCCGAAAAGGCCGTGGTCGAGGGGTCGTCATCGCAACCGGAATGAAGACTGAAGTCGGCAAAATTGCCTCGTCCACCACAAAGAAGCAACGGAAACCCGGCAGGTCCATGAACTGGAGGAAGTATGGGAAAGTCGCCCCCGTCAAAGGTGCTAGTAAGCGAACCTACGACTTCTTCGGCAAGTTCCTTGGTCTGACTGAAGGAACGCCGCTTCAAAAGCGTTTAAGCCAACTTGCCTACCTCCTATTTCTTTTCGCTCTGATGCTGGCAGTTATTGTCTTCGGCGTCAACCGCTTCACGCGATCTAACGAAGTCATCATATACGCTATTTCTCTCGGAATAGCTATCATCCCTGAAAGCTTAGTCGCAGTTCTGACGCTTACCATGGTGGTTGCGACCACTGTGATGACCAAATCTAACGTAGTAGTAAGGTTAGTGATGGATTGGGTCCGCTTTCCAAGATTCACGAAAATTAACCTTGGTCTATAGAGATCTCAATGCCCTAGAGGCCCTCGGAGGTGTCACGAATATTTGTTCCGATAAGACAGGCACTCTTACTCAGGGAGCGATGATCGTACGCAAAGTGTGGCTTCCATTCTCGAACGTCTACTCCGTCCAGGATTCCGAAGATCCTAGTAACCCAACTGTTGGGCGGGTCACATACCGCGAAGTTCCTCTTGAGACCCCCAAGCAGCTCGGGCATGACATAGACTTCGATCAAGCAAGAAGCGCTCCGGCGCTCAGATTCAACATTCCAGAGGAAAGTGTCGGACCAAGAAAGCTAGAGGATGCCGAGGAAGTAGAGGCCGAGGTCAATCCAGCATTGCATGCGTTTCTCCTTGCCGCATCTCTTTGCAACCTGGCCACAGTTCGCTACGATGAGCATCAACTCCAGTGGCACACGACAGGCGAGCCGACCGAGGTTGCTTTGCAAGTATTCTCACATCGCTTTGAGATACGGAAAAAGCAGCTCGAATCCAGTGGCTGGAGTCAAGTTGCTGAATTCCCCTTCGACAGCAGTATCAAGCGCATGTCGGTCATCTACAATGCCCCCGAGGACAATGGTTTCGGCGTTGCCATTTCAAACAGTATGGTCTACACCAAAGGAGCCGTCGAGCGTATTCTAGATCTCTGCTCTACCATCGGAGTTGGTGAGAGCCAATCTCCCTTAACTGATGAAGTAAAGAGCAAGGTCTTGTCGCAGATGGACAGATTTGCCTCGCAAGGACTCCGGGTCCTTGCTCTTGCGAGCAGAACGTGGGACGGTAGATTTACCTCGGTCACTAACGCCGTAGGCGCGAACGATGATACGCTGCGCAGCCAAGTCGAAAATGAATTGACTCTGCTAGGTCTTGCAGGTATTTATGATCCACCGAGAAGAGAGACCACGCCCGCCATTGCAGAGTGCGCGAGTGCTGGAATCAAAGTCCACATGCTCACCGGCGACCATCCCTCGACAGCGACAGCTATCGCGAAGGAGGTTGGCATTATACCCCGAAATTTATCGATTCTGCCTCCCGCTGTGGCTAATTCGATTGTCTTCAAAGCAACGGACTTTGACAAGCTTACCGATGCCGACATCGATGCCCTGGATGAGCTGCCGTTGGTGATCGCCCGCTGTGCCCCTGATACCAAGACACGGATGATGGAGGCGTTGAGGCGGCGCAGAGCTTTTGCAGCGATGACGGGGGATGGTGTAAACGACGCGCCCAGCCTTTCAAACGCAGACATCGGGATTGCAATGGGCAGCGGATCTGACGTGGCCAAATCGGCAGCCAAGATCGTTCTCACGGATGACAAGTTCAACTCGATCGTTGCGGCCATCAAAGAAGGGCGGAGGATGTTTGATAACGTCCAGAAGTTCATCCTACACCTACTTACCGCCAATGTGGGAGAGGTGGTACTCCTCATCGTGGGATTGGCATTTCAGGACGCCTCTGGATTCTCGGTCTTCCCCGTCAGCCCGCTTTCCATCCTCTGGATCAATATGATCACCTCGTCCTTCCCAGCCTTCGGCCTCGGTCGCGAGAAGGCCTCGTCCGATATCATGCGGAAGCCACCGCACTCGAAAGGGATCTTTACCCTGCAGATCATCGTCGACATGGTGGTCTACGGCATACTCATGGGCGCCTGCTGTCTCGTAACCTTCATCATCGTCATCTTTGGTGCCAGCAACGGCAACCTTGGTATGGACTGCAATCGCGCCTTCTCCGAAGCGTGCAGGCCAGTGTTCCGCGCCCGAGCCGCGGTCTTCGCGGAGCTCACGTGGCTGATCCTCATCTCAGCGTGGGAGTTCAAGCACCTCCGCCGGTCGATGTTTGCTCTGAACCCGGAGAAGACCGGCGTCCTGCAATTCTTCCGCGACATCTACGGCAACAGATTCCTGTTCTGGGCGGTCTTCGTGGGAGCCATGTCGGTGTTTGTGACCGTGAATGTCCCGAAGCTCAACACGAACGTCTTCAAGCACGCTCCCATCACATGGGAGTGGGCGCTAGTCGTGGGGTTCACCGTGCTTTTTGTGGTCGGCGTGGAGACGTGGAAGGCCGTGAAGCGGATCTACGGAATCCTGGATGACCATGCAGTGATACAGGGTCATTTCAGCCAGGGATCCGTCGAGGGACGTACCATGTCCTCAGCGCTGAGCTTTTCGAGCCTTAGAAAGTGGGGGAGCTTCAGGAGAAGGGATACTGGTGACACAGCGTACTCAGGCGAAGGGCCGGCTCTGAGGAAATAGGCTTCATATCTCGCCTCTGAAGCCATTATTTCAGTGCAAATATATGAACATGTTACTCACGACCTCTCCAAGCGACAAATTCAACTACAACAGCTACGGAAAAGTCGGATATAAGACCGGCGGCTGGATGAAATGCTGGCTGCATAGGGTTTAAAAAGGGGCCTTCCGACCTCGTCTCTATGCTAGATTTCTTTTTTCTTTTATATACATATACACCTAGACATGTCCTAGAGGAAACATGTAATTCTCATACTGCTTTGCCGCAACATCTTGAAGGCAAGTACCAGCCTTAGGGCATATAAAGTTCACAGTAGGACGGCGAAGAAAAAAAAAAGCCGAGCATTATTCGCCAATAGGGCCATTTTCTGTTGATTTATTCTCTGAAACTCCTCTTTTCTGAGTATTACATGCAAAGTCCCAAACTCATTCTTGTCTCTCTTGCTTTATTCTTTTTCAACCGCCGGGGGGGGGGGCGGAACTCTCAGGGGTAGACAGCTGCCTTAGTCAGCTAGAACGCTCCTCGACTGGGATCGGAGCTCTGCAGACTACCGCCAACTGACCACATGTCAAGGACACGAGCATCGCATTCACGAGCTCCCTTGTCAACCCTCCAGCCTGATTCAACTTCTCAACACTCATTTCTCAGCCTTTGATCAGAAAGTTTGTACAATTTTCGGTCAATTCTCGACGCTCTCTACCCTTCTGAGTTTACTCTACGATTTTGTGTAATACCCTCTCGCCATGGTGGCCAAGAAGTCCGAGACTAAGGACACCTACTCGGTGATCCTCCCGACCTTCAACGAGCGCCAGAACCTGCCCATCATCACCTGGTTGTTGGCGCGCACTTTCACCGAGAAGTAAGTACTTGGAGGAACCCCTTGGACAACCAATCCGTCTCAATTCACTGGCCTGTGGGCCCGGTACCGGACGCAAAGCTAACGACTGGCCCCTCCCCCTTTGCAGCGACATCGACTGGGAACTCGTCATCGTCGACGACGGCTCCCCCGACGGCACACAAGATGTGGCCAACGAACTCGTAACGGCCTACAGCCCGCATGTGATCCTGCAGACGCGCACCGGCAAGCTCGGCCTCGGCACGGCGTATGTTCACGGCCTGCAGTTCGCCAAGGGCAACCGCATCATCATCATGGACGCCGACTTCAGCCACCATCCCAAGTTCATCCCGCAGATGATCGCGCTGCAGAAGGCGCACAACTACGACATCGTGACCGGCACCCGGTACGCGGGCGGCGGCGGCGTGTACGGCTGGGACCTGAAGCGGAAGCTCACGAGCAAGGGCGCCAACATCTTCGCCGACACGGTGCTGCGGCCGGGCGTCAGCGACCTGACGGGGAGCTTCCGCCTGTACAAGAGGCCGGTGCTCAAGAAGCTGTTCGAGAGCACTGACGTGCGCGGGTTCAGCATGCAGATGGCGCTGGCGGTCACGGCCAAGGCGCTGGGCTACACGATTGGAGAGGTGCCTATCACGTTCGTGGACCGTGTGTACGGCGATTCGAAGCTGGGCAGCGAGGAAATTGCTGAGTTCGCCAAGGGCGTATTCGGCCTGTGGGCTAAAGTCTGAGAATGGGGGCGCATTACCGATGCACACGAGGAGGCAAGATACCACCGTCTGACTTCGTTGGCACATCTGGAGTTGTTGGGCTGGATCTGGAGTTCAGGGACATATAGGGCTGGTTCGTAATTGAAACTTCTCGAGACATACTGGTGGCTCCGGCCTGCAGGGGCATCATCATATCACAGCGTCACACCGCCGGTGTACAGCTGGGGGCTACAGCAGAATTAACAGCAGAATTGAATGCTTTGTGTATCTCTCGATCCAGACAGCATTACATATTCCTCCCGCCGGTCACCATGATTGTCTGCCCTGACACGTAACTAAACAACGGGCTGCAAACAGCCAAGATCGCAGAAGCCGCCTCTGACGCCGTGCCCGGCCTCCTCAACGGGATGTCCAGATGCTGGTTCCTTTCGCCCTGCTGGGCCTTCGGGATCCCCAGCGCAATCTTCTCGCCCTTGGGACCCGTGACGAACGCACCCTCCTCCTTGGCCTGCGTGAGCCTCGTCAGGATGTGCCCGAACGCCACGGTGTTTGCCCTGACCCCGAAGCTGGGCCCCCACTCCTTCGCGATGGTCTTGGTCAGCCCCGTCACGGCGGCCTTGGCCGCGGCGTAGTTGGCCTGCCCGGCGTTGCCGTGGATCCCGGACGTGCTCGAGATGTTCACCACGCACCGGGGCTCGCCGTCCCGCACGCGGAAGTACGGCGCGGCGGCGCGCACGAGCCGGAAGGGCGCCTTGGCGTGCAGGTCCATGATGGTGTCCCACTGCGCGTCGGACATCTTGTGGATGACGCCGTCGTACGTGTAGCCGGCGTTGTTCACGATGACGTGGATCTTGCCGCCGCCGAACACGGCGGCGGCCTCCACGAGCCGCCCGGGGTAGCCGGCGTCCAGCATGTCCCCCGGCATGGCGAGAGCCCGCCCGCCCGCGCTGTTGATGCCGTCTGCGACGGACCGGGCCTTCTCGGCGTCGATGTCGCTGACCACCACCAGGGCGCCCTCGTTGGCGAAGAGCCGCGCCGCCTCGGCGCCGATGCCCTGGCCTGAGCCGGTGATGATGGCGACCTGCCCGGCCAGCAGGCCGGTGGGGTAGTTCAGGTGTGCAGCGATCTGGGATACGCGGGAGGCCATTCTGAGGTGGGTGTGCTGTACTGGACAGAGAGAAATACTGGAAGCTCAGCCCTGCTGGGGTCCCGTAGAGGTTTCTTGTATTATTTCCGAGCCGGAGGTCATCTTCTAAGCCTGCACCGGCTGGATTGTACCGAGGCACGATGCTGCACTCGTCTTCCCCGCATCGAGGGGGGAAGCAATCATGCCGCACATCGTTGACTGACTTCAGGTGGAATGTGGAATCATCGCGTGGGCTGCATGCACCCACCCAGCTTGAGCACCAGAGACCCTGAGGCTCCCTGTTTGTGTGGTGAGGCTACGACGATGGCCTTCAATCTTGTGCCATGTTTCCACACCTCACTGGGGTCGTTGCGCAGCGTACCGAGCCAGAGGGGCCCATGGTGTGGTGCTTCTACTATGTGGACTGGTCCACCCTAGCATGGGACTGGGCTCAGCGCTGCAGACCCATCGGGTCGAGTCTTGTTCCTGGATGGCCGTCCTCGATGGAGGTCTCGACGTATCATATGAGCGAGGGAGCGGCCACTCCATAAAGACCGCTCCTTTTCCCGCGCTGTGTGGAAATATTTAGATCAGTTCAGGGAGCAATTGATCTGTCAGGAACAGATTGCTGTCGAGATTTAAACTGCTCTAGTATATGGGCTATTTCGTCCATGTTTTGCCCGGTCCTTCTGTGGCTACAGCTTCACTCCAATGCTGTGTGCTATATACAGCAGTGGATGAGGTTACTATGTACCTTCTGTTCACTGGCCTGCGCTAGGAGATAGAAGACGAACCCCTGTCTGTCCAGTAAGGAGAGCGCGGGAGGAATGCCCACTTGCTCTTCCCCTGACCCGCATTGAGGCTGCAGTCCCACCAAGATCCCGTCTCATGGCACAATCGTCCGCTTCATGAAAGTCGTGACATCTCAAAATGCCTTCAAGAGGCCCATCAGCACCATGGCAACGGCTCAAGCCTGTCGATTTGGACCCCCTGGAGACCATGGGGCTCCCTTCAAAGGGCGAGACCAGGTAATGCGACAGGCAGTCCTCCCTGGGGGCCAGTCGACGTGCTGCAGCTGCTGACGTCGTCCCAGGTTGCTCGATCACAAAGCTCAGGAGCGCTACTACACCAAGATCGTTGAGCGATACCTGAGCTTCTGCTCCGACGCTGGTGATCGGGACGCCCTCCTCAAGAAGTTCGCCGCGCTGGCCATCACCAAAGAGCGGGGCAGCTCGTCAGGAGCGGACTCTTCAGTATCTACCACTTCAACGTCGACGGCCAGTGCTGCCACCACATCCTCCTTCCCAGCCCCCCTGCTCTCACACACCCCCAACAAGGACTTGTCCACCGTCCTGATGGCCCTCCGCAAACTGCGCGAGGGCATCGTCGCTTCCAATCGGATCGACGACTTCGCGACGCAGGCATATCTGTTCTGCGTCCGCACTGCCATCCTCGTCAAGCATCCTGAGAGTTATCATCCTGCCATCCTGCACCTTCTGCGCACCATACACCCCAGGCATCCCTTGACGAGTTTCGAGCTGCGCGAGGTCACCGGCTACCTGGTGCTGGACGCTGCCTGTCGACGGGGTGACCTGGCGGAGGCCTTGGCCCTGCGTAGCCGCTTCCGACTTTACGACCCCAAGGTTGATAGCATCCTTCGCGCGCTGGTGCGCGACGACTATATCGCCTTTGGCCGTCTGCGGATGAGCACAGACGGCCACAAGGCGAAGTTCTTGGAATTCTGCGAGGACGCCATGCGCCGACACACCCTCAAGTGCTTCGGCCGTGCTTACCTCTCCGTCGACGCCGACTTCCTCGAGAAGGTCACAGGGGCCACATTTCCACAACTAGTTGAAAAGGAAGGCGTTGGTTGGCACTCGGACGGCACCAGGGTCATCATTCGCAGCATCAAAGGGCGTTCGGCATGAGGGATAGGGTGGGTATGAGATGAGCTTCGACTGCTGGTGAGTTCACTTCACACGTCAGTAGAAGACGGGTGCGGCAATGTATTACTCTGAGCTTGAGGTGTGCTCTGTAGATGATACTGCTGCCAAAATCCCAACTGCAATTCTCCAATGTCTACCTTCATTATGCCATTCCAACACGAGCTTTAATTACCCATTTGGCTTCCCCTTCTCAGATGATCGTCATCTAAACACATGCAACGGCCACTCCGGCTCCAAGAAGCTCCGGCCCGCAGCATCGGCGCTGTACTCGCTGCCTCTTCGATATCATCAGTGCTTGCTTCACAGCTTCACATGTCAGCCTCCGATGTTAACATTGTCAGATGCCTTGCAACGGCCCCAGTCATCGATGACCACGACATGGTACGCTTAAAATGGTCACCGGTAATGTCATTAGCTATTAATATCAAAAAAACAAAATAGACATACTGAGACTTTTACTATAGAATCAGCAAACGTAGTGACAGTTCAGCGACGTCATGCCAAAATTATATTTTCAGGCTCTGTCTAAGCATCTACACACCCCGAGCTTGGAAGCTGTCAGGCAGCGTTCAGCGGCTAGCACTCAGTGTTTTTCTATCACTTGCTTTTACGTCATAGACTATCGAATTGCTCAGAAGGCGATTCAACTTCTCGTCATTATAGTCTCATCGCTTGAGATCCAGCTCTTCTTCTCCCCCCGGCCTGCCAACACTGCAACTGCCTTGCCACACATGCTCCTCACTGGCGAAGCGTGGGGTGACTATGGCACTTCACATACTCAACCCGAGCCGGACAACTACCCCTCAAAGCGGCCATGAGACTGCCGTTTGACACCACGGAATTTTCAAGGATACTAAGCACAGTGAGTCGACCTGTGCGCTATCTCAGCGGCCGGGTTCATAGCGACGAGCAGTTCACTCAGAATTGCGGAGAAGACGACAAGACAATAGACCTGGGTTCGTAACTCTAGACCTTGCGGCCATGTAACTTTACATTATATAATATGACAACGCCATCGACATGCTCGGTACTGCCTTTCTGTTGCTCTAGGTCTCGTGAGGCAGGCCTGAAAGTCGTTGGATCAGCACATGCACCGCATTGCTTAGCTTCAGCCTTTCTCCGGTCCTTTGGGTTTTGGAGCGTCATTGTGAACAGCTCCAAGTTCTGCCGGTTACTAAGAACGTCCGCAGCGCCAGTCATTCTGACTGCAATCCTCTCATTTCCCATGAGTGGAACATTTTGCTTCCTCTGCCCGCTGACCACAAGGATTGGCCTTTCGACCAACAAAGGAGAAGTCTACCTTGTTCGGCCTGGAACCTGTCCACATCGCCTCTCTTATCCCTGCAAAGACCATTCTGGGCGGTGCCATCACCACCGATGAAGTCATCGCTAGTGGAGCCTTGGTGCCTCTTGTGTCTGTGTCTGTAGAAAAGAATTCAGGCCATCTACTTAGACGGTCGTCGAGAGTCCGAGTCTGACCATGATGGTCGACAAGTGTCCTGACGGATTAGAAAGCAAAATAAAGGCACGATGATGACACAGGACGGTCAGAACGATCAGGCGAGTCGGCTACTGACATTGTCGATAGAAGGAAGACAAAAGAAGAGGCTTGAAAAGAGTGATGATATCTCCCAAGCACCCTGAAGGAGATGTGATGAACCTCTCCTAGTCATTGATCCTTATTATGTCGATCTCGTGCAGTTATGTTGATCTTGAAGAACTTCATGGTATGTCTATACGTATGGGAGTATTTGTCATCTTCCTCTTCATGCCATGACGAGAGGTTCAATAGCTTCAATTCACAGAGCCTTGCCCCCTTCTTCCTCTTCCGAGAAATTGAAGGACGTCATCGGAGGTCATCAAGAGGACTCTGAACGACGGCAAGGGCCAAGGTGACTCTTGTCGGCTCAATCTACTAGTTCATCCCTCCAGACCTGCCCGAGGAAGCGCGGCACCAGTTGCCTCGTGACCCAGCTATACAGACCGGAACAGTCGTTCTTCACACAGGGGGGTGTCTCTTGTCCTAGAAGCGAGGCGTGAGGGTAGTTGTTCCGAGATGATGACAGTTTGTCTCCTTCTCAGCCCCTTCTCGTATTCCGGACGATCTCGAGGGTGGTCAAGCTCGTCTTCGACCTCAACCATAGTCTCTGACTCATGCGTAGAGGCGGCGAGCTCGTCGTGGTAAAGTCGAGGGAACCGAGTATGTCTCGAGGACAAGTGTAAATCTCGATATCGATCCAGCCTCGGTTTCACCTTGTTCGATTCACTTCTTGCCGGCAATGGATGGTGCCTACACACAGAGCTCTCTCTTCGCTTGGTTGTGCTGGACAATGGACGTGCCTGCGACGGCTTTGGTTTCGTCGATTGTTGGATCGAGTACGTGCTTGCGTCAAAGGAGGCTGACTTATGGGAGGCGTCGCTCTAAGGCTCTAGCTCTCGGTGTTCCTAGGAAGTCGTGGCCCGCCTGGTGACTTTGTCGAAGCCGAAGATGCCGGGCCGATGTGAGGCTGTAGGAGCCACAGCATCTCACATGTGGTCTCATCGTTCGAGGGCGAGCGACTCTTGGGATTATCAGCGGCGCCAATATCATCGATTTTGTAGATATACTTATTTGCCACCAGTTCCATGAACAGTATATTAACAGTGAATGGAATGAGTGCCACCATCACCAGCAAGATGGTGGAGGATGGAAGGGATAATGAGAGGTGAGTAACTTTGTGCAGTGGCATCTGAGAAAGTCGCGAGTGCTTTATAGCTAGTATGATCAGCACAAATAGACGACTGCCGGGAGTGTTGGCTCACCAATCTCGCTAGTGGCATTGGCGATCGGTCAACTTGCCAGTACGTGGCGTAGCCCGTCCCCAAATGTACAAGTCATGGTCCTGCACGGACGGCGAGTTCGTGTAATACGTATTTGTATGCCCTGTCGAAATCGACCCATACTGTATTATCATCTTGGCGCTGCGTGGAAGCTGAGGGAGGGTCATCACTATACGAGTTGAGCCTAGTAGAGGGCACTACACGAGAATCTTCGGAGTGATAATTTAACCCATTCTTGCAGAGTCGAGAATTATGGACAAAGTAGAGTGCGCCGGAATGCAAGACGAAGCTGAATCGACTTGACACGTGCAAGATACATTGCATTCGTCTATCGCAAACAGCTCGTGCGGTCAAGATTATGGAAAGCCAGTAAAAGTACTACACCGCTATGTATCGGAACGCTTGGATGGTGGTATGTGATATCTGACCATGAATATGCTTTTGACTGCCCAGGTCATACGTAGGAATTTATATGTCAAAGAATACCGTCGCCTTCACAGCACATAATTATCCTCCGGTCTTGCTTATACCAAGGCTGCGATACTTTGATTTGTGAACCAAGGTCTACAGGTCTCGGTACAAACTCACTTGAGGAGGTTCGTAGGTTTGAGAGGCTCACAACAATGAATCTCGGGGACCATTCGGGTAGATTGTGACGTCGTCAGAGCTGGAAAATCGATTTCCTTTCCAGGCGACTTGAAAATGTCAAATACTTTTCTGCTTAGTACGTAGTTCATTCTTGGCGTAGAAATTCCGGCGTTATCTGTAATCGGTCTACGTTGGTCGGATCTAGTGACGACTATCTTGCCGATCTGAAGCTATTATGGCCACTTTCCGGGTCTGTGCACAGGCCGAGCCTTCAAGTCGTCCTGAGCACTTTCATGTCTATGAGTCAAGACAATTGAGGAGTTAATTGAGGGCACGAATCGCATATATATATATATATATATATATATTTTCTCGCCGCCGCCCCCCCCCCTCTTTGCGGGACCCAAAAGGTTGTGGATTGGCCAGCCTTTGCGGCTCTGCTGCCCACCAACGCCGTCACTTGACCGGGGCCCCGTATACGAGGCTGTGTCAGCCTTGCATCATCTGCATGACAACGTCGATTTCGCCTGCACTCTCCGTCAACTTGGCAGCATTTTCTGCGCGGTGCTGTTCGTCAACCTTATGCTGCAGCGTGAGAGGCTGGTGGCTGCTGGCTTTATTTTCGGGTTGACGCCGTACAGTTGCACTCGGGATCAACACTCACTCCCGTCGGAAACTCCTCAAGTAGATGGAATTTTTGCCAATGGTAAACTCTCGAAGGTTGACTTTCTGGTGGCTATCTAACACCCGAGTACTTTACATCGGTTCTAGCTAGATTCCAGAACGTCGCAATCTCACTCGGTCGTTAGCCAATGTCGTTCATCAGAAGGCTCGAAGATATCCGCCAAGGAATCAGCCATCGTCTTTATTTTACGATTCAAGTCTAATTAATAGGACATAAAGTAACACCGAGAAAGACAAGCTATCCGCGATTTGATCATCGTCGATGAAGCAACCTCGGCCTCAGCGTCGACCGAGCGCCGCGATACGAATGTACGCGTAAGCTTCCAGTGAACGGAGGTGTCGCCTCCGACTCGGCTCTAGTCCATAATAATGAGCTGTTGCCACTAGAGAAGTCTATACGACACTAGACGCTTGAGCTGAACGAAAGATCTCATATGGATCATCGCCGTAACGCTTCTCAACCGGGCCCCAGTCCAAGACGCACCATCTCGCCCTCTTCACGTGACGTGGCGCGGCGCTGCGAGTGCGAAGTTGCTATAGCCGAGCTACTCCCTCCCTCTTGGGAACAGAGGTGCAAACGGAGGCCTGTGGCCTGACAAGTGGCTTCACAAGTCTTTCCTGGAAGCTAGGTGAGAGCATAGAGCCTCATGATTTCGCATCGCCTTTCGTAATCTCGAGCTGCTGACAAGCTGCTTATGCTCATTTAAAGATGAGTCATGACTTGTCCGACGATCTTGGTGTTCATGCTCTATTGAACTAGGTATCTGGGTAATTAATAACCAGCAATTTCGGCACATCAAGATACGCCCCGAGTCAGTACATTGGCCTTGGATGCCTAAAAATGGCATACTGGATAGAGTAGCTTTTTATGAAAGTGAGAATCGACATACATCCTTCGACCTCGAGAGAAGGGAGGTAATTATTTGTTACGTCGTGCCTTAACTAGCAGTCTCACACCAAACCGTGGGCTAGCCGACGCTCACGGCCACACGCAACAGCCTCATGAATACCCATAGACTATTGCTGATAGAATATCATGCTCACCCCTGGGCTTTTCCCAAGTACAAGCTTCTGGGTGATGCCCTAGCCTCCCTTGTTGCCCAATGTCTTCATTAAGGCGTCTTAATTTCTTGTTTAATATTCAAGATGAGTTGCATGCGCGATATTACCTCGTCCCACGGTCAATGAACTGAAGTAGGCTATAAGGCTTCCCATGCTAACTTATCACCCTGAACTTTGCGCCAGATACGGGGGCGAAGCTCCGGCCTTGATGCTTTCTGCTGCCTCTTGACCCACCATGTATGTCATTCTCGCGACTTTCACATGCGCTTCCTAGCCCGCTCTTCTCAGATTTGTCCTGTGTTATCAGACTCGCTCCTGAAGGGCTGATTCTGAGGGAGCAAGAGGGACAAAGGAATTTAGAATTTGAAGGGACTGCACTGGGCCAAGCACTAGCTGGTCACGAGTCTATGAGAGTTTTGCCAACGTGTACGACTAAGGTCTACTATGACAGCCCGCTGAGGACGGACACGTTAGCGCGCCTTGCCTTCCTGTGTCCAATCTCCCTCAGAATTTATAGCAGTAGCACTTGGTCGTCCGCAAGCTATTCGAGCATATCACCACTTGGTCACCCAGGAATCGAGGATACACCCCCCAAAAACGGGACTATTTCCACGTAAGGATACGTGATGGCCTCGTCTTGGGGTATCTCCCCAGATGACGCGAGGCTCTGACCTCATACCTCAAGCTAGCCCATCACTCCCGCCTCGTTTCGCCATCGCTAGTGGCGGACCTTATGACAGTGTTCATCTCGGATCAGTTGGTCCATCGAGCGCTCCAGCCTCGCCCAACCCAGGCCATATTGAGCCGGGAAGCACTTGACTCGCCCATACTAAACACTGTGTATTACAAGCTATCTGGGACGCCGATGAAAACCTAGTCGCGTCGAGAACCTCTGATGGGCCAGAAATTTGCGCCTGAACCTTGCGCCTCTGTGGCACCCGAAGTCTTAGGACGCGTAGCACCATAGGAGGGCTAATTAGAGAAAGCAACCCAGTCATCAGCCCCAGCTGAGCATCAACATGACATGTGGGCGTTTTAGCGCTCCAGACGAACGCATCCACCGGCCATGAACGAAAGCACGGGCGCGCACGCTCAGTTGCCCGCGCGCACGCGCGGTAGTACGGCGACGGATTGATGTCGATCTATTCTAGCTCCTGGAGAGGCCGACATCGCCGTCGACGGTTCGGACCGAGGTCTAGCCCGATCCGGACCGTTCTATATATTGAGGGACTTATTCACGCCGATGCCTCCGGCGTCTTCGCGACACCGGCCAGAGTGCTGAACGCTCCGCGTGGGATCTGCATTCAGAGCCAGCTGTTGTCACGACACGCACATGTTCGCCTTGTCTAGCAGACCACGCAGTGATCTCAGGATCTGGACAGCGACCCATCGATAGCTCAGCCGTCTCCATAGTTCGCGCTCATGGCCAGCGTCAGAGACCAGGGAGCAGCCTAGCCGGTGAGGTAAAGTCTTGGGTCTCAGGGCGTGCGAACTCGTGAAAGGGGGATCTGATGGATCGTCGCAGAGTGGGACATCACCGGGCACACTTCACCCAACCCACGGCGCCCACGACAGCACCCGAGAGACAGCGCCCACACAGTCTTGCACAGTAAGCTCGAATCGACTCGTCTCGCCGGCCCCGCCAGAATCACAGCGATCCATCCGCAGACCCACGCCACATGCAGGTGCCTGTGCCAACCCCCGGAAGTGGACCTAGCCACGCCTCTGGCGCCGTTGACAAGTCACATTCGAAGCGTCTGGGCGTTGCTCTGGAAAGTTGTCCTGAGGCCACTCACCGCCACTGCAGGGAATCATTGGGCCTGTGAACAGCGGCGCTGTTGTTGTCCGCACCCCTTAGCCTTTAGGCCCCCCTCCAGGGCCGGAGGTGGAAAGGCATGCTGGTCCCGTGCGACCCTATTCATCGTCGTGCAGACTTGTGGCCCCACCCGGTTGGCTCCACTGGGAGCAGCGCACGTCAAGCGGCAGTGGTGAGAGCGCCGGTGGCAGCCATGATTCTGACTTCAGATGACCCTCCGCCCCAGTCGTGCTCAGACATCTTGCTCAGAGAGACTGACCGGAGAGACCAGTTCTTGAGAACATTTGTCTGATTCGCCCGAAGCCCATGCAGGCCTAGGGACACACCTCAAGGCATTTCTGACTACTGGTAGCTGGGTGAGACCCTGGTGCGGCTGGGTCGTACTGGGCGGGCTAGGAATGCAGACTCGAGCTTGTCTTCCCCCAAGGTGGCAACTTAGACGCCCCAGGTGACTGAGTGCGTGTAGCGGACAGCCAGACGGGAGCTAATAGTACATCAGTTGGCCTCTTGGCCCAGGGCGAAGCTTGGTTGTGGCTTGCGCTCCATGGTTGTCCCATTGGGTTCCATCGTTGACGCCGAAGTGAGACACAGCCAGAAGAAGGGGAGGCAAAGCAAAGGTCAATATGACCACGAGAAAAAGAAAGCAGCAGAGGCCTGTGTTAGCCTTCAACCACTCGGTTTATGCGACGGCTATGCGGGGCCCAGACGGGAAAGAGAGGACGTCGCACGATAACCTCTGGCCGCTGCATGTCTCTCCCGAATTTGGAATGACTATGCTTCCTGCACTCGCCCTCGGGCGGCTGTCAAGTCGATGGCCTGTGCAAGGAAGGTTACCGTCTCCCTCGGGCTGGGTTGCGACCCCGTTCTGGCCAGTCAACAATCTTGCCGACACAGGTCGCGCGCATGGGGCTATAGCATGACCGATATTACCCCCCCTCGAAGTAACCCAACTGCCCCGTGGGGAGAAGTTTCGTCGCCTTCTCGGCCGTAGAGCGTACAGAACCTAGACTCTGGCCAATGCCAGCA
Organism: Chrysoporthe cubensis; assembly: GCA_001282315.2. NCBI lineage: Eukaryota > Fungi > Ascomycota > Sordariomycetes > Diaporthales > Cryphonectriaceae > Chrysoporthe > Chrysoporthe cubensis. Next base: position 658,413 of record LJCY02000008.1, on the reverse strand, counting down.
GATGCGCTGGAAGAGGCTGCGTACTACGTATGCTCAAGGTCTGCATCTCTGCCCGGAATCTATGTGTGTGTGTGGGTGTGTGGGTGTTCACGGATGGGTGTCCTGCACGTATACCATGATATGCGGTCCTTCGGAGGAGGTGGCTGATATCAAGGAAACACTTTGAACCTGGGTGTGATAAGAGTGCAGTCGATAGATGTCATGTCGTTGGAAAGTTCGTTGACGCTATTCTCGCGGGCACTAAGAGCCTAGCACACACAACTTAGGCTCACTGCCTGAGAAGGCTAGCTGCTTCCCAGCAGTGGCTGGCAGCTCAGTGACATAAATCTGACTTCATTTTATACTCTTACCGAAAGAAGCGCTGCTCCCTCTCTCCATCATCTGGGCACACATACGCTGATCCTGCAGCTGATTGCGCGGTTGCCAAATAGCGCTGCAGCCCTGCCGGGCAAATAGGAAACACAGAAAAACCTTCACCGGGGGTTGCACAGGTGCAGTAGTGAGAACACCACGATGCACACCCCCCTCCCCCTCCCGGGAGGCGGGCGCTTTTTTGGACGAACATCATGATGACAGCGAGTAAGTCCGCCCAACCCCCCGGCCGCGCCCAGCGTTCCTCGATGCGACTCTAGAAAAGCAGGGCGAAAAGTCTCCGGCCAATCAAATCCGCTAGGGCCGGGAGTTTCGCCCTGCCCTCATGCATCCTGCACATCAACGGCGGGAGATGGTGTGTGGCCCTCGCACGGGAGTGGCCATGCCAAATAAATCGCTCTCTAACCTTCGGGGGTGGGTGCGCGCGTGTGTGTGATGTGCACGGCTGGTGGTTGGGGGGGTAGTGGTCTATCTGATGACGGATGGATCGTGTGCAGAAAGTGCAATTGTTCGACGCCCCGGCAGATAGGTGAGATGAAGGCGGCGTCGTCCGTGGCTGGCGATTTTATCGCTGGGTACCGCCATCTCTTCCACCTCAAAGGTGCTGGCGAGGCCGATTGGCGAGTTCCCGGCCCGTAGGGGTGTGTGGTGGGATGGCAGTGATTCCTCCTGCGGTCGTCGAATCTCGATCGGGAGGCGATGATAGCGGTCTAGCGTGAGCACGTTCTTTCGTCAGCAGCGCTGGACAGGAGGCAATAGGAGCCGTCTGATCGAAGATTGAATAACTAATTCTCAATCACTGAATCCAACAGTCGCAATAGGATGGCACGAATCGTCAAGACGGTCGTAATCAAACGTGATATAATATATTTTCGAGCTTTGCGAAGTGCTCGTAGCTCCTGTCTGAGATCTCAAGCCACGATGTTCGCTCGGGCATTGAGGGTATTGAGTATAACGTATATTCGAGTGGTGACTGCGTGAGCGAGTCCCCCGATATCCCAAAGTCTCCGACCAGTGTATGTCTAATCTCATTATCGAAGACCCATAGCTCATCAATCCTTCGAGGTTTTGTCCTGCACCAAACCCATATCCAAAGCAGCCGTTGGCTGCGCACACAACGAAAGTGGTATCATCCAGAGGCAGGGGCAAAACTGCCCACCTGACCCACGAAAACCTCTCTATGACCTCCTTCTTCGAATGGTACGACCGTTCCTTAGGAAAACAAAGGAAAAAAATACCCCGAAGAATTGCCAACTGTTGAATCAAGATGCGGCTCCAAGAGAGCGGGTGGTGACAAAGCCGGTTTCCTGGGCCAGACCTGTAGAAGAACGCCTGGTGAAATCCTTTGCGCCGGAAAAAGTTCGTACTCAATATGGCCCTCCAGTACTGTTGGTGGCAATTCCTGTGCCGACAGACTTCCTAGACCAACTTGTCCCAACAAACTCCCAACACACAATCCTCAACTCCATGCTGAAAAAATAAAACCCAACACACAAATACCTCCGGTGACAAAACAAAAAGTGAAATGAAGGCTTTGTACACTCGATTCCCAAGCCTTGCTTTTCGAACCATTCCTGATTTTTTTTTGGGAGTTGGTCAAGAAGAAAACAATTAAATCCGTAAATGGTATGGTGCGGTATGGCTGCAGTGAGCCCTTCGGACCGTGTCGGTTAAGATGTAACGGATGGAAGCGAACGGAAACAGCTTTGGCTCCTAGAAACCTAGACCTGGAACGGGTATGATAGAGACCTGGGGATGTAAAGGTACCTGGTAATGCAGTGCTGAGGAGTGAGATGCTTGTAGGAATGGCTTCACCATACCTCCCACCATACCCCAGATTTGTTGTGGCAACCCAACCACCGGTGGTGGTACACACTGGCCTTGTGAGATGGGACCCATGGGTTGGAGAACTGGCCAGTGTTGCCGAGCAGCTGGTGAGAACTGTTGGGCCTGGGGTGGGAAAGACACTAATTTCGGTTGGTCAAGCAGGACTGGAGGCTGAGATGGCACAGGGCGGCTCGGATCCGTGGGTGCAACAGTACACACAGACCGATCGTCGTTGTCAAGACCATCTAAACTGGACTGCTTGGAAGGACGTGCAGAGAGGTCCCATGTGCTACCTAGATCCTCATCGGAGGCGTCGGAGGACGAATCTGAATAGACATCCGAAGAAGAATCATCAGAGGATTCATCGGAGGAAGAGTCGGAAGCAGTTGAATCAGGGGAACCTGGGGCTTCCTCCATTTCGTAAATGGCATCCTCCTGGATGGTGTCCTGGACGGTGAAGTGCGCCAGAGGTTGAGATGGTGGTGGTGGCGGCGGTCTGGTGAAATGAGAGCAATTTAGAATTGCTTGTCGCAGGATAGGCAACGTCGTCCTCTTTGCCGGGTCGCGGGTAAAGATCGTGCCCAAGATGTCGTTCAGTTCATCTGACACGGGGAGGATGGTCTTCAGGAACTCCGGGTTGCGGGTATACTCCCGGTAAGTAGAGTCCTCGGACGAGGCCTGCTTCCATGGGTTGCGGCCGCATGTGAGGTTCACCAGGATAACACCAAGGCTCCAGACATCATTGGGGGCGCAATAGTAGGAATTCCTCTGGGCTGTGTGATCCAGGCATTCTGTATAGCAAAGTGAACTGTCAGTTGCTGGGGAAGACCGGAGTCGATCCGAGGTCATAGAGACTACTGCTCTAGTCGTTCGCTCGGGCCTGATTCGAGTGAGCTTACCTGGCGACATGTAGAACGTCGAGCCGCATCCATAATCTTCAGATACTCTCGAAGACGTGGCAAGGCCGAAGTCAGCAAGTTTGACTGTGTTTCCCTGGTCCGTGACAAGGATATTCTCCGGCTTCAAGTCCCGGTGGTAAATCTCAAGGCTGTGGCAGTAGTCTACAGCATCCAGGAGCTGAAGGAAAACACGCTTGGCGAGGGCATCGTCGCCAATGTACCGTTCACAATCGGTGATATTGTAGAACAGATCGCCCTCGGGACAATATTCCAAGATGACGTAAGTGCAGTCATAGTCGTCGATGATCTTCAACATGGAGACAACGTTCGGGTGGGCGGAGGCCATCCAATGCAAGCGGATCTCCCTGGTCTTGAAGGCAATTTGTCGCTGATCCAAGGGGGTGCCATCGGCGTTGAAGTTGGGGAGCGTCTTCACAGCATACTTGATATTCGAGGTGATATCAGTGGCCGTGTACACGACACCATAGGCGCCGCTGCCGAGGACTTCTTCCAAGCGGAATCTTGCTCCCACGATACATCCTAGCCTATCCTCGGGGACAACAGGGCGATACCGTGTTGGCGGTGGCGATGGGGGAGGGGTCAAAGGCTGCTGCTGGTAGGGTCCTGACTGCAGCGGTGCGGCAGCTACCTGGGACTGATAGAAAGGGGCCGGAGTATGGGGGGGAGTGTAAGCTTGGAAGTACGTCGGTGGTGCATAGCTCATGTTGACGGGTCGGAGGCCTAGATGGTTTCCTTTCCCAGTGGGTCGTGAACGGGCCGGCTCAAACAGACCAAACACAACAGAAGAAAAAGGAAATCAAGTCCAGGTAGACGGCAGCATAGAGATCCTGGAAGTCCTGGAAGAACAAGTCCTGCGGAAACCAAAACGTGGATGGCGGCAGCCTTTGTCCTGCTCTCAAGATCCGTCGGGTCGGCGAGTCGGACACGTCGAGCGATGATCCTGTGTGGAAACAAGGATCAAGTCGAAGTGGATAATAAAGCAGACAGCACAGTGTAGTCGTGGTGGTATCTGTCTGCGGTGAAAGACGGATGTTGATGAGGTGTTGCGGGGAGGGGAGTCGTGAGGTTGGAGTCGTGTGAGAGGAGGTAGTTGTGAAGGCTTGGAGATGAGGGCCTTGCAGATACATATTTGGTCCAGCTTGGGGCATGGCCAGACGGAAGCCCTGGAGAAGACTGGAGAGAAGACGACGGTACGTAGGTACACGTCCCATGTCGTAGTGGCATGGATACCTAGGCCGGGGAGGCCCTGCTCGCGACCCAAGTCCTGTAGGAATGCTGGGTGGGTGTGTGCGTGGGCCCCGTTGAAGTTTAGTATGGAGACTGAACGACCCACACCCCTTTCAGGGCGTGAGCGTATGATTGAGATGTGCTATGCACACGGGTGTGCTTGGCCGGCTCCTGCACCTGGGATCTGCAACAGCACAGGAGCTTGCGAAAGCATACTGCGTCACTCGGGTAGAAACACCCAGTAGTGATCTACTCCAGAGCGCGCCTCATGTGCCGGAACCGGAATGTGCCCTAGCGTGCCTAGGCAAGAATTGTCTCCAGGCCGCCCGCCCCGGGAGAATGAGCGTGGCGATCGCAGTACTCGGGCTGCATCCGGCTGTTGCAGAGGCAGCCTCGTGGGTGGGACGGCTCGGTGCCTGTGGCCACTGGTGGCTAATTCTTTGACAGCCAGCTGATGTGCGCCCTTCTTTGCCGCCCCGCTAGCGGTCTTGCAGTAAAGCCCAGGTGTGTCGCCCTGGCCACCGCTAGCCATTACTGCACTCGGGCCCATGTTGCAAGCCATTGTCAGCTTGCTGCAGCCGCTACTGGCCGTGTTGTTCAGACATGACGCGTGGGGCAAAAGGACCTGCGGTCTCTTGTGTCGCAACGCGGGGTCCTGGGTCTGGCTCCTGAGCCAGAGTCTCGCCCGGTAAGACAACTGGTTGGATGTTGGTGTTTCTGCCATCTCAGACGCTGACACAGCTATCAAAGCGGCATGCCTAACAGGTGGGGATCTGCTATGACATGAAATTGTTGCGACACAAGCGAGGGCCAGGCCAGAGGTGTCCCATCTGCGCAGGCCAGCATCGGCTGGCTAGTTGGTGACAGGTGGCCTCGCCCGTGGCCCCGACGGCTTGCCGGAGGTCCCACGTCCCTCGGCCCTCAGGTCCTCCAAGACGCGGTACGGAAGACGTACGGATCGCGATCTCCCACCAGCGCCGTCATCTAGTACAGTAGACACTGCCTCCGGGCAGTACCAGTCAGAGGCGCTTTGTGCTGCGATAACTTGACTCTCGTGGTGTTGTCGCTGGGGGACGCAGAGCGGCCTGTGCACGTAATGCTTCCGGAACATCCTGTACATCCTAGTGCGCAACGGCCTGTTTCTGGAAAAACAGGCGTAGATCACCTGGGAGCAGTCAGACACCAATCAGTCGCATCGGACATTTTTGACCCTCGAAATCGTGGGCCAATACCAGTGCCACTGCCATGGCGCCCATGTTCGCTTAGCAGCCTCGTGATGAGCAGGAGCGCCAGGGGTATGCTGGCTCCGCAGGATGCCGAGGAGGGGAGGGGGCCAGGGAAGAATTGAGGCTGTCTTTGGTGCTGGCACTGTCTGGGGCCGCATCTGGACAGGCGAGAGGATGGGTGGGGACAGCCAGGGCCGCCCCCCTGCCTGCGGGAGTTTCGAGTGACGCTGGCACGGCTGGCTGGTGTGCCAATCAATCATGCGTCCGCCCATCTTAATTTGACGGGCTGTTGCTGACTGGACCCCGGCACCAAGAGGGCACCGACCCCGTGTTTGGTCGCCACGGCCGCCTCGTGTCACGGAGAGATGGTGTGGGTGGGGCCCGGAGGGGCCCCAAGGGCGACGTGCCATTCGACCAGCCCGTGAGTCAATGGACCGAGAAAAAAAAAACTGGGTGGGTAAGAAGACGCCATCCAGTTGGATCAAGCGGATTCTTTTGGCGCCGCAGTAGGGCCTGCAGAAGGCTTGCAGAAGGGCGGCCAGACTAAGCTGCCGCCACTGTTGGGTGAGCCCACACGGGTGGCTCAGATCGCCCCCCTCTGGTAGGCCGCGGGCGCCTCTCGGTGCCTCTCTCACGACGTGCCAAGTGGTGCACGGTACTGACGGTGTGGCAGGTGCATGTCAAGGCCGCTCATCTGCAGTAGTCTGGCCAAAGAGGGCGAGGCACGCGGTGGGTCGCATCCAGCAATTTGTCCGAGGGTTGCATCCCCGCCTCACATCGCATCGCCAGCATCGCCCGCAGGCCGCTCGCTGGTGGGCACGGTGGGCCTGGGCCTGAGATCTGGAAATGTGACTCCAATCTTGCCTGGACGCGGCGATGACAGGCACAAGAGCGGCAGGTGGGTGTTGATCGCGCGAAGGAGAGATTTGACGGCACGGACGGGTGGTGACGGGTGAGGTGCGAGGTCCCACCACCCACCTCTGCCTACCTACCGTCGCGACCAGCGTGCGGCGGCGGTTTTGGGCGAAGGGTCCACGGGCCCCATCACTGCTCATTACTGTGGTACCGTGGGTTACCGTGGGTACCTAGCTGCTGCTGCTGTGACTGTGCAGTGCTGTGGTACCTGCTCAGGAGGGTGCTATGGTGCAATGGTGACTTAGATAAGGCCGCCGTCAAGCCACAGCCCGCGCGCAGGGGGCTGCCCACCAGCCACTACCCACTACTGGGCAGCGTGGCGCTGTAGCCAAAATTGGCGCTGGTGGGTGGGACCTCGCAATCTCGGGCGGCCGTGCGCGACGCCAGACCCCGGAATTGCGTCGTTGCCAACTTGCGACTGCATACCAATAGTGCCTATGGTAGTCCAGGTTCGCTAAGCCACGACACCACGTTGTAATTTGCACTAATGAAATTAGAACCGCCAATCTGGGAACATGGCGGCCTTCCAATCCATGGGACACTGCTGCCGCCCCGCGGCCGCATTCTCCTCGGCCTGTTGAGCCTCCTGTGGACCCTTACGGAGATTCAGCATTACGAGCTTCACGTCAAAGGTGCATCGTTCCCGGCTGCTCCTGACCAATCAGCCCGTCCTCGCGCGTCGCATTGGCGATCAGAGGGGGATATCACTACGTACCCTGTGGTACGTTGTCCCGCGGTGGTGGGAGGATCATCTCGGGTGGCAACTACAGCAGCACGCCCTGCTGGCCTTGCAGTCACGATGACACGGGCGGGTCGCGGCCCCGGGTCAATATGGAGCAATATCGGATCTGAAACCGGCCCATCTGATTCGTTATGGCTCCTTGACGACCACGGGAGTAAACGCCACCGCTGACGTCTGACGCTTCTGGTTGTGGACCTGGTGAGGCCAGACTCAATGCCGAGACCACAGAGGATAATCACACAGCCCCTCAAGGCCAGCGCGAGACGACACCGGGGGAAGCTTCACACGCCCCCCCTTCCAAACCACCAAATCTCCCGAGGAGGGTCCTGAGGAGGATGATCATGCTTCTGTTGGCTCGCCCGAGCTCTGGGCGCTGGGACTTTTGAAGATCGGGAGCATCCACTAGACGTCGCACCAACACTCATGACCCCGGGTGTAGATTTCAGCAACCACTAGGGACTCATGTTTCTATTTTCATTCGCATAGCAAAGATCGACCCGGCGTCCCGTTTCGCGAGTTGGGGTCCCAGAAAGCTTGTCTTGCTCAGACCGGGTTGAGACGAGCTTCCTGTTCCGAACAGTTGCAGCCGGCACCTCATGCACTTGTGGGATCGACTGATATTCTTCGTGTCGTGGGATCACCTGTAGCAGGCCGGCTGCCAGCGGGACAACGTCTCGGCTCCTGTTGTCGTGCACCTGGCCGTTGTCGCCGCCGAAATCTCTCCACGGATGGTTCTCGAAGCAAGCCTCGCATAGGATCCGCACCAAGCCACAAGGAGTCACAACTTGCCGGTTCCTACCCCATTGACGACAAGCTTGCGTGAGCTGTTTCCGTCGAAACTGGACTCAAGACGACTCGGAAAGTCTGATCCAGTAGACTTCCGCTCTTGGGCCGCCGCGGGGCTAGGACTAGGCCTCTCTTACACCTTGGCTATCCTGCTAGGCGGCACACGGCTTGGGAGGCGGCCATCAGATGACCGTCAAACACCCTACAGGGCAGGTGTGATGGGATGCGCCTCGAATTGGTGTGCATCATCTGATGTCCCACCCCGAGGTCTGTCCTTGAGGTCAGCATAATAGTGACACCGTTCTGTGACGCAAGGCTTCCCGCAGGCCCTGCCCACGGCGCACTGGCCGTGTCTCCATCCCCACGACACCCAAGGGGGGCCCGCCGCTCTGGATAACGCCAGTGCGCTGGTGCCCGTCTTGGCTCGGCTGCTGCGTCGTCATGCTTACAGACCCGTTCATCATGCCAAGGGCGACCAGCCGGAGACCGTCTCGATGGGCCGCCCTGCTAGGCATGTCGTAGCCCTTCATTCTATTGTTCAACACCCCCCTCCATCTTGACAATAAGACAATTAACACCAGATTTAGTTTCAGCGATCTAATTGACTACGACTGTAAGTTACACCGGCCCACCTGCCTACCTGCCCAGCTTGCTACTATAGTAGACACGGGAGCCTATCTGCCTACCAATCTATTCGAGGTACCAATATTCCGAGGAACCTGTTTCTAGAGACCCATGCCTTGCCATGCGCATCGGGGTAGAGTCTGTTCTAGGCCCCTCGTCCCGCTGTTATCGATATGAGGTCTTCCGCATCTTGATGTTGAAACAGACCCTTGCATGTGCCCTGGTGACGAAAGCATGTCTCCAGATTCATGCTTCCATGCATGGTACTGCCCTTGCGCTCCGTGATGATCTCCGCCGGTGATGGGTGGAAATCAGACGAGGGCGGTGAGTGCATAAATAACAGAACGTTTTCGACCAACGAGCCAGCGTATCAGAGGACAGCCCAGCGGCGTCTGAGAGCATTCGAACTGTCGCAGCAAGGGTGGGAGCCGATCTTCATCCCATGAGATCTTCTGCGATGCACAATCTGCGGACGGATCCTGGAGGGCTCCGTGCTGTCGCCCCTGTGGGCCTCTTCGTGCTCTCCAGCTCCCGGGATGAGGCGCAGGGCTGGCTGGCATGATGTCAAGCCCGGGACCATTTGGATGACCAGGTGGCGGGTCAATCGAGTTAAGCGACCTCACTGCTGACGAGCGGCGATAGTATCTGAACAGCCATGTTGGTCTCGAGAGCACCACTCCTGCAATTTGGGTGCAATTTGGGGGCATGCTACTATAGGCGGATACTGTGTGACAGCCCTGGATGGAATCATGGGAAACTCCCTCAGCCTGGCAATCTCGATTTGCTCGAATCTATTGTGAGAGCACCACACCACCAACTCAATCTCTCAAGCTCCACCCCCCTGGCGTGGCAGCGTTTCGTTTCCGAGGAAGGATTCGCAATCCCAAATCCCAACATCGATTTTTAGATGTGGTCCGAGCGGCACGGTGCTGCATCCTTACCACGCTCTGGGGATGGGAGACGGCTCGACCTGCATGAACGGCATGTGAGCAGCGTAGCTCGTGGCGAAATCTTCCCACAGACCTTCAGGGTGTCAAGAGCCCCGACAACGCGGCTCTCGTGGTCTCGAATCTCGATGGCGGACAATCCATCCCATCCACCGTTGACGCCAACCTTGTTGTGGTGGCCACTAACATAGTAGAGGCTGGGCTGCTTGGGCCAGCAGGGACACTAATCCTGCACCTAGCAGAAGGCTTCCTGCACCTAGTACTCGCGGATGAAGCCATGGGTACGGGTAACCGGGAGACTGCTTCCTCCCCACCCTGGCCCCGACTAAATTCGGTCGGCTGAGGGAACTATCTGATTTCATCTGTGCGAAACCGCCCCAGACGCCGAGAGACGTGGGCGCTACTTCGTATCCGGACATCGGATGACTTCACACCATGGGCACACTCAGCTCGATCGACACCATGCTGTGTCCCACACGGCCGGTGGCGGGCTGAAAAGCGAACGCCGTAGACTTGGTTCTCTCGTGCGCATTCGCTGCGCACTGACTCGCCGGCCCTGAAAGGCAACTCTTTGGTCTCTGCACGCACCAACAGTTCCCTCCTCTAGCGGCGGTGAGGGTCCGAGACAAAGTGCAGTTCAGCCTCCCCCCCCCTGCGCCGGAGGCCAATCAGGGGCCTAGGCCCTCCGGACCGACGAACCAGCCTCGTCCACCTGTCTTGTCTCAAACCGGGCGCAGCCGCATGGCACTTATGACACTGTCTCTCTCGCCCGAGTGTTTACCGCTCGCTGGCTGGCCGCGGAACTGGGCTAGAGCAGGCGCCAGCACGACCGTGCTGGGATCTGTAGATGACCGCATGCTCAAGTCTGCGGCTGGCCGATCTCGTCGGACGGACACTGACGTTGGTAAGCAGCCACAATCAACGCACGCCCACGATCCCCGTTGCGCCCTGGCGCGCGGACCACTGTAGGCAGTCTAGTGTCAGCCTGTCAACTCGAACTGGTTCTTGCTGCGGTGTCGCAGGCGAGTTTGACGCGGGCAGACCACCGTTGGACATGTCTCGTGATGTGTTGTCATGGCTTGTGTCTCTCGTTTCATCTCGTCCGCTCGGTGTGCTCGGCTCGCCGGGCTCTTGCACCACCGTGGCGTGAATACCTGCCTGTCAGCGGCTCAACATCCGTTTGGTAACGTGCAGTCCTGGAGGCCGGGTCTGCGCGCACGAGGAAGAGGATCCTGCGGGAGTGATGTGCCGCCAGAAGTGCAGTATTTCGGCGCCACCCTGCGGAAATGCGACGAAGATGTGATGCATATCCTATTCCTGCGAATCGCCGTTTCTCTCCAGTCATGTCTCTCAACCAGACGAAAATCATCCCGAGCCGAGAGGGCGTGCAACATTATTCGCCTCATCTTCGAACCGGCGTGCATGCGTAGAACGTCACACAGCGCGCCACCACACGACTCAGCTACCCAGCTCACATCACCTCGGGGTGCGCGTCCGTAGGCTTTTCTACACTTTGAGATGGGATTAGGTCTGTGCGGATGGATAAGCTGACCTGATCTGATCTGTGCTCGGACAGTGATGACGACGGAAGGAAGGAATGAAATAAATCAGATCTGTATGGTACAGTAAAGATGGGGGCACCCGGTACTTGTCTCGTGATCAATCGTCCCTGCGGCGTACTAGCTTGTCCTTTGGAACACAGGCCCTGCCTGTCTGTGTGCACAGTCTAGCTGGGCGGGTCCTTTTCGCGACCGACGTGGTCCATGACGCTCAATACTGCCCTTCTCGTGGCGGAGGCACGATGACGGAACCTTCACTTCCCCAGCCTCGTGACGTGCACACTTCGTCGCTTGCCGTCAGGATCTTGCCTCCCGGGTCAGCTGCTCCTCAGAGCTGCACATCGCCGCCCGATCGATGTAGGTCCTCCAGTCTGGTTGTCTCGGACACCTGCCGATGCGAACCGCACGGGCTCCGAGTTGCGAGTGCACCGCGGCGGCAGCCGGCATCAATACAGCGCTTACACGAGGTGTCGTTATGCTGGTCACAGATCGTCTCCAGTTGGAAGTGTACCACCGTCAAGAAGGCGAGCATCAGCCAGTGACTTGCTGTCCATGGTGTCCACCAAATCATTCGAAGGAGCAGTCGCCCAACCTGTCAGCGTAGACTTGTCAGAGCCCGGATCAAGAGTCTGAAACTACAGTGTACTTACGGTCATGACAGTCTTACCGCTATGGTGCTGCACGAGTGCGGCGAAATACGTTTTCCAGCTCCAGCCCTACTGTTGGTTTCCATTGCGCCGTTATGCACAACGACGAATTTGGGCAGCCGCGCACAACATTGATAGACATCATGAGGGCGGCAGGTCACATTACCGTCCGGAAGAATCACCGTCGCCGAGATTTGGATGCATATCTACAGCTTCAAAACGTCAGGCAACTTTAATACGAGATGTAACGTCCGAGTTGCGTCGACTAGATGCTGAAATGGCAATCTATTTTTGGTGAGAGGATCTCCAATGAAATGACTCTGGCACAAGCACATATCGTGAAACCAATGTATGTATTCGTGTCCTCGTCTGCAGTTCTGATGAGCTCTTGGCGGACGCACCGGGCATTAACAAACCTCTCGTTGCCAGGGGCACGTACAATGACAATCATGGCTCGCACCTTTCCGTCTAGCTAAATTGTGGCTATGTAGAATTACATCTGTCCGCACGCCCTAGTTTCATCTATCGCCGTGAAGACGAACCAATCTTTTCCTGGAAAAACGGGTGACGCAGGGCCTCCGAGGGCGTGATTCTCTTGTCAGGATTCACAGCCAGGCAGCGATCCAGTAGATCGTGGAAATGATTGAGGTGTCTAGCTTCTGCCTCATCCATGCCGCTGGAGGCAGTCATGAGGCGTGTCCGGAGGTCGCGCGTAGGCTTAACCACGGGTAAGATCCTGACGGTCGTCTGCATTTACAAGGAGCATATTAGCGCCTCGCTCTATCCGCTGCTCGGTAGGGATCGATGAAGTGTGAAGGAATTGGTGCAGCGTACGTGAACGAAAAGGGGGCATGCAGGCTAAGCGCCATAGACTCATAGGGCCGCCTGAACAGGCCGCGGCGGCGAAGGATGATTTGTAGTGGTTGTAGTAATACCGGAATGGTCGTCATCCTCCGCAGCCACAGCTGCGAGCCAGGGCTCAGCGCCTACACAGACTCCTGCGCGGTGCAGAGCCCACGACGACAACCCAGGTCATAAGATTCGGTTCTAAGGGCTGTTGCCGGGGAGCTCCTGCGGTCACTTGCATGAATGTCGAGCACTTGCTCTGCATTGGCGCTCTGACGGTGCCAAAGGATGTTCAAATAGCTCAGAATAGAACAGCCCGCTGTCAAGCAGCCACTCGCCTCCTCCGATTTGTCGCCAGCGACGTCGACCTGGCCAAGGGAAAGTTTTGTGGAAAGCGAGCAAATCGATACAACATACCTTGCCAAGGATCTTGTCTCTCTCTTGACTAATGAAATTCCCCGTCTCGTCGAAATGCATTGACCAGAGCGAACCCCGGCGGTAGAGTTTGGCACTCATCTTGCCTCTAATCTCCATGATCGCCCGGAGCATCTGGTTGTTGCTATCACCCGTGAACAATATCTTGCCAGTGTAGAGTTCGTACAAGGTGCACCCGATGGACCATGTGTCGATGGCATAATCATAGGGCATGCCCAGAATAATTTCGGGGGCTCGATAGAATCTGCTGACGAGGTAGGGTGTAATCTCGTTGTGAGCCGTTGCCGCGTCTGATCGATCAATAGCTGTTCCCAAATCGCAGATCTTGAGGACATTTCGCTGTTCATTTACCTGTGACCGCATGAGCTCGGGCATTTCAATTCGGATGTAGAATGAACCAAGACTCACCAGAATATTGTCGGGCTTCAAGTCAGCGTGGATGATGCTGCACTTACGCATGTGAGCCAGAGCCAGGAAGATCTGGTATGCGTATGCCTTCGTCGCCACGAGGTTGATACCGACGTTGTTGCCAAATTTCTTCAGCACTTCTCTCAAGTTCAGGCTCAGGTTCTCAAATGCCATACAAAGATGGCCCTTGTGCTCAAATGAGCGTTCAAACTTGACGATATGCTTTTTGTTCTCCGGGTCGGCCGAGTTGAGCTTTTGGAGAATAGCAATCTCCGTGAAACCACCCTTTTTCAGCGCATCATTGTTCCTCATAATTTTGATGGCAACCAGCTTCTTGGTAGTGATGTCGGTGGCCCGCGCCACACCAGAGAACATTCCCTTTCCGAGACTGGACTGCACCTGATAGCGACCGTTCATGATCTCACTTGGACGAAGTTTGTAATACCCGTCCTTGTCATCGTCTTCGAGGATACCACCACCGTCGTTTCCTTGTAGTGCGATTGGATCCTCTGTGGGTGCCTTGACTTTAGGAGCTGGTTTCGGTGCTGCGAGCTTCTCCTCGTCGAAGTCCTCGGCGAACATGTCGAAGTCATCGTCGTCACCCTCTTTGCTTGCTTCGGTCGTCTCCATAGGCTCATCCTTGTCCTGACCAGTGGAAGTTAGGGATTCTCGACGGTCCTCACCGTGCAGGCCAACGACGCCATTGCGCATCTCATCGCGTCGCTCATCCTCACGCATGTCCACAGTCGGATCGTAGTCTGCTGCCGAGGGGCCGTCCTCCTCAGCGGCTTTCGTTTCGCCATGGTGGTTGATCAGGTCACCATCGTTGACGATGTCAAGGGATTCCGGCGACATGCTCGCTTGAGCGCGTCCGGCAGGAGAAGGCATGTCTAAGTCATCAGAAAATGTGTCTGGACGGCAGAATGCTGTGATACTCACCCGAAATAGGAGTTCTGGGGGTCCTCTGGGGCGAGTTGACCTCGGAAGGAGCCTCAGTTTTCGAGTCATTCTTGTTAGCCTGAACAGCCTGAACAAGCAAGGGGGTCGAAGCACGAGACTTTCTTAGGAGTGCCTCCCGGCGACGTCTGCGTCGCTCAATTTCGGCTTCTTCGTCGAGAGGTTTCGGTTCCTCCCAGTCATGGTCTGGCTCTTCCTTAGTTCCTCTCAGGGCACCCGGAGAATCACTGTTTGACATGTGAGCTCTTATCATCTCATGAGGATGTGGCGCGGCATACCTCAAATGCAAGTGCGAGGTCTTTTTAGCTATGCGCTCATCCGTAGCACCTTGATCAGATTTAGCAACGTCTTTGGAAACATCTTTGGCTTCAGGCGCAGGAGGCCGCCGGTTGGCGGTATCATCCCGTACTTGTTTGGCAATCTGGGCACTGTACTTGATAGATGCAGCCTGCTGGCCTTGATGAGGCCGGGCAACGCCTTCAGCATCACGCCGATTCCGATCGAACCTCCCCCTTCCGCTGCCACGGCCGGATCTGTAGGGAGATGGGCTTCGAGTGCGTGGTCGCTTGTCAGACCGTCCATAGTCGCGGTTGCGCTCGTCGTACCGAGAGCTAGCCGATGCGTAGTCTCGAGAGTCGCGAGATCGCTGATTCGAGGGGCGGTCTAAGTCGTCGTGACGGCCTCGAGAGACTGGGCGGTCCGGATCCTCGTAGGCACGTCTATCGCGTGAGGACAGCGCATCTTCGTACTGGACACGAAAGAGTCGCGGATCGGGGCCGCCTCTCCCACCTCGGTGATACGTGTCGCGATCGTCATCGCGAGGTCTCTTGTAGCCGCGGGGCGAACGAGGTCGTCGAGAACGGTAGTCGCCACGGTCGGGGGAGCGCGCGGGTCTGGCTCTTCTGTCCTGACGGTCAACACCGTTTCCATCAACTTGAGGCAGTGTAGATGCCTTGGAAACCTCAACTCCGTTCTCCCTAATCTCGCCTTCGTCGGAGCTGCTCGACATGATGTCGGGTGTCGTAGAGCAGACGAGGATGATCCTCTAGCTTTTGCAAAAGAAGACGGACGCGTCAGTCAAACTTGAGTGATATTCCCAGTAGCAAGCAGGAGAAATAGAGGCCAACCGGATCAATCCTGTCAACTCTTCGTAGACTCAGGACATGGTCCGGAGCAGGTTGTCCCTGGCTCGTTCTTGAACGAAGGCGGTCCCGGTCTGGATGAAGCGGTCGATGAAATGATGGCGATGGCGATGATAACCTGCAGAGAGGTAGAGGAAACCGAAGCAGTGATTGCGCGCCAGGAAGTAGACTACGTCCGTCATGGTCGTCCGTCCGCGGCGTCGAGCTCGTTCGTCGACTGGCGCCGATTCTGGCGTCTGACTCAGCACTTATCGATAAGCAAGCGTCCCCTGGTCCCGGGACGGACTTGGAAGTTGAAGTGGGGCCATGTTTCTCTGGCAGGTGAAAGGACATGGGATTCTAGGCCCCAGGACGCATTTCTTCCTTTCAGAATCAGTCTCCTCACCGCAAAACACTGCCCGTCTTCATCCCAACCCTATTCAGCCACGCGAAGAACCCGGCCCGACACGACCATCGATCACAATGGGTGGCGCTGACAGGCAAGGTCCGTTCAGTGCCGCCTCGGCCATCCGATCGTAGGGCTTGTGCTGATAACCAGGATACACAGGTGGCAAGGCCAAGCCCCTCAAGGCGCCGAAGAAGCAGAACAAGGACCTCGACGATGAGGACAAGGCTTTCCTCGAGAAGAAGAGGGCTGGTACGTCTCGTCTTGCCCGACCGCCGACCCCACTGCGTCTTGAGCACAACGGCTAATCTATGCCTACCACAGAGGAGAAGGCGCGAAAGGAGTTGGCTGCCAAAGCAGGTGGCAAGGGGCCCCTCAATACCGGCGGTCAGGGAATCAAGAAGAGCGGCAAGAAATAAACGGACAACGCCATGACATCGGCGTCGACTAGGCGGTTCCGTGGCTCGGGGTCGAGAGCGAGGCACGTCCGCGAGGAGTAGAGCATCGGGCAGATTGACAAGGAGCAAGGCGCTGGGCACATTGATTTTCGCTTTCGAGGCAGGACGGCTAATCTGAGACCTGGATAAGACAATCAACAAGGCAATGAACAATCTCAGAGGCATGAGGCCGTATCACCTGGCTGAAGTGTAGAGGGGATCGTGAACTTAAGATCTTGAGTCTAAACCTCGTTGGGCTGCCATGAAAAACTCCTGAGTTAGCAAGGCATGACTTCGCTGTGCATTATTGGGCATACTATACCCTCTATTTGCTGCCGCATGATCTATTCATGACCGCGCGGAGAGGAGGACATCCAAATATTCTGTACTGAATGCCGCAGATATAGCAAGACGCAGGGTCTGACGATCCTGGCCCATACAGTGTCAGAAACTGTAGGACGTACTGTGCCTCTAAGCGTTGAGGCGGCTGCAGGCACAGTGCCAACTCGGTGCTACTGAGCCGTGCTGAGCGACCTCTTAGTATTGTTGACCTCGGATGGTGCGGTCGACATGAGATTCCCATGTGGAAATCCCAACAAACCCTCCCATCGCCTTCCCACTGCGTAGATAAGATGGTCGGGATGCCATGAGCCCAGAACCTGATTTTCTAATCCAGTCAGGCTACTTTTGAAATTAGGACGAGATTCGGCGGAGGGGTATTCAATGCTCACTGCCTACTGCCATGGCCCTTGACGACACCCAGCCAAACCTCCGCAGGCGCCGCGGCTCCTCACCCTCGCCATCGCACAGCCAGACTTCCGTCGGCCTTCTCGACACTGTCAAGGCTATCGAGGGGAAGATAGAGTCCGCTCTGCTCTTGGCGTGGGACGACCTCCCCGACTGGCGACGCGACAACGCCTTCATCCACACAGGCTACCGCCCGACGAGCAACAGCTACCGGCGCTCCCTGCAGTCACTCTTCAGCTTGCACAACGAGTCTGTGAACATCTGGACACACCTTCTCGGGTCCTTCCTTTTCACCGCTCTAGGCCTGACCGCTCTGTACCTGTTTGAGGCCATCATCGCGCCGCGGTACTCAACCGCCACTGCTACGGATGTCTTGGTTTTCGGCTGTTTCTTCGCGGGGGCGTTTGCCTGCCTAGGTATGAGCGCAACCTTCCATGCTCTATGTAACCACAGCCCGGAGGTGGCCAAGTGGGGGAACAAACTGGACTACAGCGGGATCGTGTTTTTGATCGTGGGAAGCTATGTGCCTGCGCTCTACTATGGATTCTACTGCTTCCCGGAGTTGATGGAGGTGTATCTGTCCGGGGTGGGTCTTTTCAACAATGAGAAGTGATGGCCTGATGCTGACATTATGATTCAGATCTTCACCCTGGGACTGAGCTGTCTGGTAGTCTCATGGTTTGAGCACTTCCGAACACCAGCCTGGAGACCCTACCGCGCCCTCATGTTCGTCGGGTTGGGTATTTCTGGTGTCGTGCCCGTCATTCACGGCCTTAAGACCTACGGCTTCAGAGAGCTCGATGAGCGGATGGGGCTCAGCTGGGTTCTGCTGCAGGGCGCGCTATACATCTCGGGCGCGCTACTCTACGCTGTAAGTCAACGGGAGTGTGCCCCGGCCACGCGGCCAGACCGACCAGGTCCCTAACGTTCTTATAGATACGCTGGCCAGAGAGAATGTTCCCCAAGACATTCGACATCTGGGGCAGCTCGCACCAGATCTTTCATGTTCTGATCTTGTTTGCCGCTGCGTCCCATCTCTATGGCATGATCCAGGCGTTTGATTTCCATCACGGCGCCCTCGGCGCGCGTTGTTAGACTGTCTCAATATTTGAAATAGGCATAGAAGGCTAGATGGAACACTATAGAGATCTGTATACACTAAATGATACTGATGGCTTTACGTTCTCTTGGGTATCAATGTCATCTCGCATTATTTCTCTACTCGACCTGTGCAGCTCTGGCTATCCCGTGGATCCTTCAACCGTGGACGGTCAGCATTAAGACACACCAACCGCCACCGAGCTCTTTGGTTCTTCCTGAAGCCTCCACCCATCGAGACCCAGATCCATGATCTTGACCAGTCCGCTCCCCATTGCGGCGGCCGCCCACCAGCCGTACTCAACATTCGGATTCCACGCTGCCACTGTGATTCTCGTTCGCGCCTCATGCACCACTGTCTTGGTCTTCTCCATCTCCCTGGCCAGCGCCAGCTCCTCGTCAACCCTGAGCCCATTCTCCCCTTCCTCGTCGTCGCCCTCCTCCTGGGCCGGCATCTTCCTCCTGTGGCTCTTACCTTTCAGCTTCTTCGCCTTCCCGGGCGCGTCCTTCTTCCTATTGATCTCTCTCATCAGCTCCGAGCGCAGATTGCTGTTGAACTCCGGGCGGAAGCCCTGCAGGATGCGCGCCGCGCCGCGGATGTTCTGGGAGGCGACGGCGGCTGTGGGAATCTTGGGGGCCGGCCGAAACTCGTGCTGAAGGACCTTGAGCTTGTGCACCTCGTCGCCGCGCTCCTTGATCAGCACGCGCAGTGGGTTGAACGCCCAGAGGCCTCCATCTGCACAGCCGACCAAGGTAAAGGGGTGCGTTCTGCCGCTCGCCAGGCATATCGGCAGGCTCGGCGTCGTCATCAGCGTGCGGCTCTGCACGAAGTGGCGCACGTGCGTGTACCCGATGATTGTGTTGTGCGGCGACGCACTGGGGTGAATGCCGAAGTAGCCTTGCAGGTGGTCATTCCAGTCGAGGAGGTTCGGCTGGAAGTTGGCGCAGCTCGGGAGTGGTATGTACGTCGTCTCGGCGCTAGGGAGATTAAGATCTGTGAGAGTAGGACACCCTCCGACCGGGATGGTAGCGATGTGGTAGGGGTGCGACGGGAAGCCGCTTGAGATATCGAGGATTTGGCTGATGTGCGCAGCGCGGCGGGTGAGGAATTGCTGTGGGTAGATGGACCATAGGGTGATGGAACCGTCGGCGTGACCAAGGCAGAGACGATTGGTATTGACCCACGTCAGGCAGGTAGCGTGCACGGCGTACTCATCTGTGATGCCGAGAGTAGCGACGGGGGAGGTGACCCAGTCTGGAGGAAGGGAAGACGTTAATTTGAAGCATCAGCTATGTCAATGCGATTGGTAGTCTGCTTACCGTAGTTCTCTGGACCGAGGGTGGGTTTTGACACCTCGACGACTCGAACCTGCCCGTCGGCGCAAAGGATGGCGAGTAGGCCTATCTTCGAGTCATCCGGTGGAGGAACGGGGCACCACTGCAATCGCTTGGGCCGACCCCAATCAAATGAAAGGGAATGAACAAGACGAGCGTCGCTATCATCTTTTCTATGGCAAGGGATGGACCAAATCTGCACACTGCCCTTGTTTTGCTCCTCGGGGTCGTCCTCGGGCGAGTCTGCGTCCTTGGTATCCTGGTCTGAAAAAGGTATCGTAGACACCGCAAGGAATTGCTCCTTGTGCCCTATCAGGGGAGCCCAGCCCACCGCGAGAGGAATGCCGCCTGTGTCGAGCAGCCAGCCTTTAGGTGGTGGCATGGGTTCTCCTGACGAAGTCTCGGCCGCCTGCCAGAGCTCGCCGTTCTCTGAAATGTAGTGAGCAACCCCGTACCGTGTGCGTATTTGTTTCTGGTTGCTGAAAGGCCCCACCAAACACACCAGTTCGGTCATCGGAGGCTTGAAAATGTCGATGTGATCCGGCCTGATTTTCCGTAGCCGCTGCAGGTCGCCCTTCGCGGCCCTGTACCTGTCATACCACGACCTGCACCACTTCCTCTGTCTCTCCTCATAATCCTCCGCCAGCCATGGGCTCTGCATCACGCCGCCCTCACCAGGACCTCGATTCGGCAAGACCTGATGATCGAACCACTTCTTCAACATGCCTCTAGCGACCTTGATGTGACCAGGATCCGGCCCATAGAGAACTTCGAGCAGCTTGACACCTCGCGCCCCCCGCTTGAGAGGACCATCGTAGACGCGTGAATAACGCAGATCTGTCGGGTACGAAGGGATAGCGTGGATGGCACTTCGTTTGAGCAGCTTCCGTCTCAGCCTGCCCCTCACTCGTGCCGCCCTCTTAGGCCAGGCGTCCGCCTCATCATCATCGCCTTCGCCCTCAGACTCGACGTCCATCAGCTCGTCGTCCTTCGCGTCCCCCGACAACTCCTGTTCCGCAACTTCGTCATTCACCGCACCCTCGTCATCTCCATCTTCGTCGCTCGCATCCTGGCCTTCCTCATCAGGCTCCGGCTCCTGAAAGTCGACATCTTCGTCTGCCTCTTGGGCCTCGGCCTCCTCGCTGCCCTCTTCGCTCTCATCAGAGTCCAGATCGTATGCCTCCTTGTAGCTAAAGCGCTTGGACTTGTTTGCTTTTCGTGTGCGCATTGTAATTAGTGGGTTGAGAAACTGATTACGTTTTCATTGAGGTTTGTTAGTGAAAGGTGAATAGCAGTTGATACGATTGTAGCTTCGAAAATTGAAATGGGAGCTTATTGCCGCTGGACAAAAAAAAAAAAAAAAAAAATGATTGGCAGCTTGAGAGCCCTGGAGCGT
The DNA here is from genome assembly GCA_001282315.2 of Chrysoporthe cubensis. Classification (NCBI taxonomy): domain Eukaryota; kingdom Fungi; phylum Ascomycota; class Sordariomycetes; order Diaporthales; family Cryphonectriaceae; genus Chrysoporthe; species Chrysoporthe cubensis. Next base: position 637,435 of record LJCY02000008.1, on the reverse strand, counting down.
AGGGTGAGGGGTAATTTGCAGGCCCCCAACATGGTTAGATGGCAGTACGGCGCCCCAAGCCCCCAGGTCACCAACCCTTACCATGCCCTACGCAGCTCGATTCCAGCGTAGACGGCGTGCCAGATAGGGACTCAACAGCACTCAAGACAACCTGCAATGCACACAAAATTATGGCCAGATATGGAATAGTTGGGTGCATACTGGTTCTTGCTGTGGAAAAGAATATTGAAGGGATCTACAGTGTCGAAGAGCAACATGTAAATAGGCCTGAATTGCGTAGGCTCGCCCAATCATCTAACACCGACCAGCCCCCGTCTGTCCTAATCGGGGACGTTCAGGGGTCCTGAATGCCTTATTCGTGATCATCATATTGACAGGTCTTTAAAGTAACACTTATAACGATATAATGGTATGTATTAGTCATATTAAGAAGCTTAATTAGTGTCACTGGGGACCATACCAGACGTACCACAGGCATGGCGAAGCTCAGACTGAGTGAATCAAAGCAGGCGTGGCTCTTATGAGCCGAAACTACTTCTTGCCTGTCTGTCCCTCAGTATGATGAAGTACCTGTGCAACATCGGAGTTGTATATTCAAAGGATGAGAAACCCACTATGGACACGATAGAGACGATATATATATTCTCTCTCGTATCATCTATCTTCCAATTTGACAAGGTAGCTCACCCATTATTCTGCGACGGCTCGAGCTTTCTCAAGACTCTGCAATTCCACGAAGATGGCAAGCACGTCCCGTTAGCCCTTGAACGAATGACCAAAGTTGGTCAAATTTAATTCCCAGCTGTATTTGTTGTTCGAATCCCAACTCGACTCAAATTCCTCTTTCAGCCTTGAAAGTCTCGACTCCACCTACATCGTCATATGCCGCATCGACCTATTACATTTCCGCAATGGCTTTCACCCGTCTCTTCCATGGAGCACCTCTTTTCATGTCCTACATACTTGCTTGTGCAAGACATGATATTTACCCAGACGAGAAAACCGGACAACGCGACCTGGGTGACTCGCGACCGGATTTTGACAATTGGACTTATGGCGAAGCATTAGATTGGGGAGATAACCCTGCTTGGCGACATTGTCGGAACGGAACACAGCAATCACCCATTTCCCTCAGTCTTTACAACGGCCTGTCCCAAAGACACATCCCGACCATGGACTATCCCAACGAGATCTCTGGTAGATTCAAGAACTAGCGCTTCGGTGGGCTAAACCGTCACAGCGGACATCGGAGCCAGATCGTGTTGACCATATAGACAGGCCCAGCTTTCGACGTGAAATATGCGTGGAATCAGTCTACAAGAGCACCGACCTTGAGTTTTGACACCGAGACCGTACACTTGGCTGGTTGGCACATACATACGCCAGCTGACCATACTGTAAACGGAATGCGAGCACATGCTGAGCTTCATTTGGTGCATCAAGACGCCAACGGGGCCGACAGAGCGATTCTGGGCATCCTCATGGAGCCAGGCAATGAGAACAACACATTCGTCGACCAGTTCCCGGAGGAGCTCATGAGGTACAATACTAGTGACCCGGACGCCTATGTTGAAGTGTCCATGAATCTTAGCGACGCCATATACGCAGCGTCTAACTTCAGAGAGTTCTGGACATACGAAGGAAGTCGGACAAGCCCTCCTTGTGACGAAGGAATCCGCTGGTTTGTGGCGAGACAGTTCATGTATATCAGCAACGAGCAAATGCAGAGAATTCTGAGTGCAAGCTCGTACTCGTCTCGACCGGAACAGATGGTTTGGATGCACAGGATTAATGAGTGATTGGCTCAACGCATCGCGAATTTTCATCTCATACAGTTTGATGAATGATGAAGCATCTTAGTATAGACGCTCAGTCGGACAATTGCACAGCGTCGAGTGATGGGCGGGTTCCTCGGCACGCACACGTACCGCAACCACCATGTAATTATTTAAGTACTCAGCATCTTTATACCGTGAAATGCCTACCTAGATAGCTTCTGTAAACCTGTATCGTTCAGTCTCCCTGTCTGCTGAAATTTCTTCCCGACCCTGCATAGCCAATTATTAACATGCCTGGCTGTGTGTTGTGGAAACACTTCCGAGAACGCAGATGCATTGCGGTGGACAGATCCGTGCTCCCGCTCTCATCTCCTTCAAATTGCCCTCCGACAGTGAAGTGGACCTGTTTCGGTGCTTCAGGAGTCTCGATGGCGCTAGGCGTAAGTGCATCGGAACGTTTTGGAAAAATATGACTGACAAGGAGATCTGGCTTTCGAGATTTGATTGCAGGGCTGATGCTAGTGTCAGTCTATTGTTATATGACGGACTTAAAGTGATAATACCCAGATCCGAGTCACGCAATCATGAGCATTTGATGTTCTCAAATGGGACCCGACGAGTTGGTCTAGTACCCAAATGAATAAAAGCGCCCAAGAACTACATAAAACCTTCTCCCTTCTTATCAACAAAGCAGCTAAGCAGCACATCGTTAAACTATAGAAGGTGTTTACCTTCTACACTTCTGGGCCTCTAACGGACTTTATCCCCCCCCCCCCAAACAAAATCTTTCGTCCCAGTCCTGGTCGGGCTGCATAACCCCTGTGGAGATATCAGGCTCACACGCTGTTGCTACTTCCTTTCGAGGTCCCATACCCTGTATCGCAAGGTTACTTAGCTACTAGCAAACGTCAGGCCCAGGCACTCGCCAGATAAACTTGTTCGCAAGGTATGTAAAAGGATTGATGTCTGCGAGTCCATCAATATTGCCAATTTTCTTCAACCCCATCGAAATTCTTGTTTTTCACTTAGCCAAGTCTTGCTGAAGACCTTTGAAGAGCGTCTCTGATACAGCAAAAGCATCGAAGAGAACAACCCCCCCCCTCTCCTCTGTGGCTTGCTCCTTGGAATCTGTTCAAATTCTAGCCTTCTCATCTCTTCCCGCTTCGATCCTCAACAGATCTTATTTCGGACTTGGGTGTTTCCCAAAAATATCGGCCCACCTCCCATAATCTTTGATGTCAAAGGAACGTCACCATCTTAGATACAGCTTGACCAATCTCCAGTGAATGTCATTTGCAACAGACAGGGCCATCTACACCCATCAGAGCGAAGCTCCTTGATGATCACAAACTTCTTTGACAATCGGTCATAACCGCGCCTGCCTTCAGACTTGGTCGAAGTGCTCACTTCTTCAAATTGTCTGGACTGCCCTTCAGCAGGTGAGACTGAGTCCCGTCACTGTCATACTGCAAAACTCCTGATTCCTACATCGTCCTGCCTTGTTTTACCTCTAACTTCTATACTCAACTTTCTGTCCACTCTTCAGCTACTCCCGAGGCTTCTATGACTTCTTGCGTAGCCCAACTTCTCCCATCATTTCAACAGTACCTTCTCTTCAAAGGGTTCTCTAGCTTCCACAACGAAGCCTTATTTTTCCCACAGCCATTCTTTCTACCTTCTTGCGTTCTTTCAAAGTTTTCTGTAAGTGTGAGCTTCTCCCCCCCCCCGGCCCAACCTTCCAATTACATCATCTCCACCCTCAACAGAGACCCCGTTCCACTGTATTTGATTCTGAGAATTTCTTTTCAAGCTCCGACCATTCATACTAACAATCGGCCATATCGAAAGTGACAAGCGACTTCGACAGGACATAAGAGCACACTTCGTAGATTTTTGGGAGACCTTCTGGCTATCAAACGGCTCTCTCGCAGCCAAAAGACCAGAAGTGTCACGGACCTCGCAGTCGGTTCCCTTTCTAACGGTCTTGAACCCTTCGACTCTCCTTGCAGAAACTGGTATATATCTCACCTGACATCGTATAGCAATTTGACTCCTTAACAAGTGCTTGGACTGACATATGAGCGGTGGCAATCAGGCTTGTCCTCTCAGTGCATCGTCATATCCTCTATTGGGAAGCCAAATCAGCTTTTGCTATTTCTCAAGTAAGTCCAAAGTAGCATTTCCCGTTGTTGAAACTCTTATCGTCTTCACGTTGCACCATTTACGCAGAGAACTAGGCTCATACAAGTCATTCATAGAGCAAACTTATATCCAAAGCCTCGGGGCACTCTGCTCTAAAAATGGCTCCTCTCGCCACCTTTGAGATGTTGAACTTCACCTTCGACCCGACCAAGTACAGGAGTAGGAGCTATTGTTCAACGGGACACCCCGCCAAACCGATTGGCATCCAGAATAATTCAGAGCCCAAGCCCGAACTCCACACTACAGAATTAGCAATTGAGACACCTCGTCTAGCTGAGAAGCATCTCCATATCAGTGCGATAGGCTTACCGAAGTTGGACCCCAGCCTCGACCCGACCAAGTACAGCGGCAAGTATACAGCATGCCCCGCTGGTGCTATCGGCACTCAGGTCAGCCCTGAGCTCGACTCCCAATCTCACACTGCAAAGAGAGCAGCATTGACGACTGAGATATTTCAAAACACTGAGAAGAGCCACCACACCGCTACCATGAACTTTCTGTTGCTCGACCATAGCTTTGACCTGATTAGACATAGTAACAATTACGTTTCGCCCATCATTCCAGAGACAGTTTGCTCTAGCGAAATCAAGCACTCCATCTCCACCAAGGTCAACTCTTTCCAACAGGTAGTGGCGACACAGACCCAACCCGATCAGTCGACGAATCGGGTCTCTGCCCAGGCAGGGACCACTGAGTCCACCGACACTCTCCGCCTGGCGAGCCTGCGGCGCATCAAGAAGATCCACGAGACCAGAATCGAGGACCGCTGGCTGATGTTCGCGGAGGTGGATGGGTGGACCTGTCTAATTCCCCGCGGTACCTTCAAGGAAGGCGAGCTCGTCCTGTATTTGGAGATAGACGCCTTCATCCCCGCCTCCGATGACCGCTTTGGAAGATTTTCTCCACTGACAATGATTGACGGCAAGCTGGGTCACAGGGTCAAGACCAGAAAGTTCGGCAGCGGCAACTCCAAGATAGTAACGCAAGGCTATGCCTACTCTGTCGATAAGTTCGCTGAAGTTTACAACACGATCGAACCGACCAGAGAGGTGCTGCGGCTGAGCCCCGAGAAAGAAAAGCCCAGCGATACTATGATCGACTGGATCATTTCATCGATGTACCGGAACGAGAACTGGGCCGATAAGCTTGGCATCAGAAAGTGGGAAGAGCACAAGCTCGAGAATAAACAGCTGGAGCACACCAAGCTCGGCGCGGTCCCAACGCGCCTTTTCAAGAAGACCGACATCACGCGCGTTGAGGATTGCCCAAACCTCTTCAAGAAGGTGAAATACTATGAGCACGAATACCAGGAGAGCGTCAAGATGGATGGCGCTTCCATGACGGTGTACTTCGTCAATGCTGCGCTCCATCTCTTCACTGACCTCAACCCTCTTCCAGAGAAGGGCGGCCCTAACGCGGTTCAACGGAATGGCCGCTTCGGCGTCTGCTCCAAGAACATGGACCTCAACGAGCTAAGCGATTGTCACTACGGTTACTGGAAGACCGCCCTCCGTTATGATCTGCCCGCCAAGCTGTCAGAGAAGGGGCGGAGCGTCGCCATCCATGGTGAGCTATGCGGTCACAATATCAACAAGAACCGGGAGAAGATTCCCGATGGCCAGGTCGACTTCTTTGTCTTCTCTATATACGACATTGCTGCCCAGAAGTATATGAACCCGAGGATGGTCGTCAGCATTGCCCAGCAACTTGGGCTCAAGCACGTACCAGTCATTGGCTACGTCAAGATTCGCGAGATCGCGACGAGCCATCAGGATCTGAAGAGGCGCGCGCTGCGGCGTAAGGGCGAGGGCCTCGTCTACAAGTGTCTCCAAGACGGACGGTCCTTCAAGGTGATCTCTAGCACCTATCTACTGGAGCATGGCCTTTGAGAAAAAGAGAGTCGGGTGAGTTCGAGCTGGTGAAATGGGGTGAGGTTCAGGGAGGTATTTCAGCGCACGGCCCAGATGATTGGGCAATGCTATGGATCTAATGGACATTGCCTTCGAGGCTTGGTCATGGGATATTTCTGATTTCGGGCAGCGATACGCAGTTTGGCACAAGGCTTTCCAGTAATCATTAGTACTCCTTTAGATATCCTTTTGAACTCATACCCATTTCCCTATATTCTTCAGAAGGTATCTACTGTGAGGCCAATAAGCCCACAACTGGCAGAACGCCTCACACTCTGCCACCCCACCCTCGTCCTCTTTGGTACTACCTTGCCAAGTACAGCCTTGGAAAGCGTCGTTCAGCGTCGGTCGACTCTCACCTGTAAGGTTGCTTATACGGATCAGCGATGATGGTAATTGGGTAAAATCTTGGGTGTTAGAGACATCCTCTCTGCCTTCGTGGCTATCTGTGATAGCACCTACGCAATACGTAGATCGTAATGCCTAAGACTCTCCTCCAACCGCAATCTTCGAATATCTGAATAAGATAAAGATCATCATTGCAAGGCACGTGGCACAGCAGTGTCATACCGTAGTTACGCAATGCGACTCCAGCTTGTGCCGTCAAGGAGGAGAGACGTTACTGGGGCTTACACGACCAGTAAGGACGAATTTAGAGGGAAGATTACCTCGGTGGACTGCTGCGTCTAAGGAGACATCACTACAGCCTGCTGCGAACATCTTGTCGACGTATAAATATAATTTAGAAATAATAGGCTAGCTAGAGCACAATGTTATTGAAGGTCGAAACGGCAGTATAGTGAATGCTGCGCGCCAGACGAACGTGGCTACGCGAGAGGCCAGGATGAGACTATAAGAGGCACGAGAGGCCGCTTTCCACCAGGACCTCGGGTGGTAGACGTGCCCCCATCCGCATGTTCTGCAGATCCTGTATCTCTGGAACTTGATATTGATCATCTCCAAGCCAGTGCGATATGAGGCAATCCCAAAACAGAATCCAAGTAGTAAATATTAGTACTTAGGTCAGAAGAAGATCCTTTGTGAAGATGGGGCAATACGTCGTTCTTGGAACGAGGGTACGAGGTGGACTTAACTGATAGTATACTTTCTGCTGTTGGAGATGGGAGCAGTTGTAATACCAAGACCATCCTGGAGGGGGAGGCTTGAGCCCCAGGGAAAAGTCATCTCTACGCCACAGTGGGAGGTGAAGCTACATTGCGGCAGAAACGCTGTTGTGAGTGAAGCCTGGCCGCGAGTTAGATTTGGATCGACTGCCAACGAGGCTCCACAGCCATGGGGTCTTTGACGGAAGAAAGTCGGCCTCCAATTTGCTGCATTTTCTGGCAAGGCACTATCAATTTTTGCAGCTTCATCACAAATACGTCTTGGTTAAGAATCAAAATCTGTCCCAGGAAGGCTTCGTTGCCAGTTCAGCTTGGTGACGGATGGGTTTCCGTCCTGCATGAATCTTAGCTACCGCTACAAAACCGCCAGGGAACGCGAAGCTTCATCAGAGGTGTGCAAATAATCCATTTTTGTATTAACGTCACAAGTTCGTCTATAGTATATTCCTAGTGCATTAGAGAATGTACTGTGGAACTGCATTTCCGGCTGATTCCTCGTCCATTATCCCGAAGCAACCCTATGGTGGCCTCATTTATCATTTTCTTTCATGCGTCCTCGCTTTTGATCATCACAATTGTGGCATGGAAATGAAGTTGCAAAGACGATCATCCTGTGAGAGTAATCTAGCCTGATTGCCGCGTCAAAAGCGCTTTCGCGACCATCGTTATGCTCGAGCGCGTCGTCGACACAGCCTGTAGAATATGATTGCGAGAATGACTTCCATACGAGACTTGACTGTCCTTGGAAGACTAAAACTTGTTCTTCGGGTCGTATTCGAGATCCTCGTCATCTTTTGACCTGCGCTTCGGTGAAGGCTTGCGCAAGGCTTTGTCCTCGTCACCGTCTATAATCTCATCGTTTTCATTCGCCTGTGCTGTCTTCGCAATAGCTGCTATAGCTGCCGTCTTGAATGGACGCTCTAAAGACCGGATGCCAGTGCTATCGCGGCTTTTGCGCTCGGGTGTAGTTGGTTCGACTTTGACGGCCGGCTCAATCACCATGTCTGACTTGTTTCCCTCTTGATCTTGTTGTTGTCCATCCTTCATCGCAACGGTATAGTTTTTCATAGAAGAAAGATGCTGGTTGATGATGCTGGACTGAGCCTGCGGTATCTTCGCGGATCCAAATGTCGCCAGTTGCAATGAGAGATCCGGAACATCGCATACAACGTCCATCTTCACAAGGGTTGTCATTTTGTTGTATCCAACGCTTTCGCTATTACCATATCTCATTAGCGCCGGAGACACGATCATGTCAACAACTGCTGTAGGGCCGACAGTTGGAAAACTCATCCGTTCAGATCGATTGCGCATGACCTTGAGGTCGATGGGGATGTCGTATTTGTCGGGTCTGGTGCCGGATTTGCCGGATTTGGTGTCGTATTCAAAGGGTAGTACAACATCGGCTCTCAGCTTTCGTCGTGTAATATCAAAGGACCGAGCGTCAATGAGGATCGCGATCGCATCAGTTCTGGCATTCTGCTGATCGAAACCGCCACCCTGAAGAATCTGCTTGAGGTCGTTTATGACTGTAGCGACGCCTTCGTCATAAGACTGACGGTTGTGCGTCCGCTCGGCCAGACGACTCAAAATATTGCTGGAGGTCGACCGCCAAATGTGAAACTCAGATAGGAGCTCATCCTCATCGCCGTGTAGCTGACCTATGATGCCGCATCATGTCAGATGCTATTTTGAGAACACATGTGCAAGCCTGTATGTTGTTAAACTCACCTTGGGCCATGTCACGCATGTCTGTAAAAGCTATTCCGAGGCTACCAGCCCAAAGCCTGGAGTGTTTAGCAAAAACATCATCCTCCAACCATTGCCAGATGTATGCCTCGAAGACTAAAGCGTAGAGAATAGGCGATTCAAGGAGTACTGAGGCCTTCGGTGACAACTTGCTCCAGGTACGCTCGAGTTCCTGGTCCGTCTTGTTGGAGACTGGATGAGTGTACTTATCAACGAATTGGCCAATCTTATGCTTTAAATCTCCCCAAAGGCTCTTGAGTTCATCATCTGGGATCTTGAAATCATATCTCTGGCTTAATCTCTGGCTGTGTTGGAGTTGTTCAAGGAGTTTGCCTTTGCAGTCGTTCCAGTCTTCGTGTTGCATCTCCATCTCTTTTTGTAGCTCTTCAATTTGTGCCGTGAGTTGAGTCTTCTCTGCTATGTGGCCTATGAAGTTTTGAATTAGAATATAAGCGGTCTTGCAGGGACTTGAATAAGTGACGAACTCGTTTCTTTGATTTTGAGATTCTTCTTGGTCTCCGCCAAGTTCTTGCTGAGAGTCTTCTTGCCCTGGATGTACGCAGCGTACTTGAGAGCAGAGTCTTCATTCACGACTCTAAGAGATTCCGACAGCTTCTTAGATTCCTCGAGCTCTTTCCCCGCTTCCTCAGCGGTCTCCCTCACTTTCTTCAGTTCTGTACTTTTCTCTTCTAACATTTTCTGAATTCGGTCTCGGTCCTCTCTAATGGAGTTAAGCTCGTTTGCTGTCTTAGCCGACGTTCCCTGAGAGTTGTATAATTGCTGCTCGATGACGTTATTCTGTGTGAGAAGCGTTGAGATTCGATCACTAGCTTGTGATAATTTTATGTCCTTGTCTGCGGAAGCTGCTCTGAGTTTGTCAACTTCCCTTTGCTTTTCTGTCAACTTCGTCTGTGTTTCCTCGAGGTCTCGGTCTCTGTCGCACAGCCGCCGCTTGGCGTGACTCAGCTGCTGTTGCAGAGCCCTTGAATCATTCTCCGCAGTTTCGCGCTTCCTCGTCTCAGCCTTGAGCTTTCCCAATGAATTGCTGTTGTTGTTTACTGAGCCTCTCAGTGGGAAATTGATTTTCGACATTCGGGCGTTCGTATTCGTCATTTTGAGGTGGCAAGCTCTCGTTAGGCAACGCAATGCCTGGGGTGTCGTCGGCGAGCTTCGTACGCTTGATGGAAGCTTCAGAGTAGATTTCGTTGACGTATCTATGCTTTCGTTGATTGTCCTCTAGATTTTTGGAGGGGTCGATGGAATCTGAACAATTTAAAATCTGCTCCCCTCGGCTTGTATGAGTGCCTACAGGCATTTTGATTGATGGATGCCTCTCCAAAGCTGGTGGTTGACCGGTCGTCTGGTGCTCGTGGTGCTTGTGGTGCTCATCGCGGCGGAGGCGTTGCGGCTCCTTGAGTGGGTCGGGAGACATGATGAACCACGGCCAAATTAGAAAGCCTGAGAGGATGATGAGGCGGGTGAGCGGCGAACAGTGAAGCTATCACGAGATGACAAACAATCCTGGTTGATGGTTAGAAGGTTAGTGATGACGCGAGACTGGTGCAGATGTGAGCCAAAAATCTCGGCAGATTGGAAGGAACGGTCTGTCAAAAGTCTAGTCAATCGTTTTGGCCTGACGGAAAATGGTGGAAAGAGAGCGAATCTGGATAGGAAATACTTCAAGTGTAGTAGGGCTGACGAGAAGATGCAGAGCTCTTTGGAAGCGAAGCTCCAAAACAGCAGACAATTGGGGTTGTTGATCGAATTTGGAGAAAGCAGAAACCTCAAAACAAATGGGCAAGGCAAGTACAAGACCCTGAAGGTCTGGTGAAAACAACAGAGTCAGGTAGGAGAAAGTCTATCTGTATCGATGACGGGCGGGGCGAAAGGTCCGGTAGATCGGTGCCAGCTCCTGTCTAGCTTCTCTATGATTTGAGACGAGAGATTTATGCTACTGCTGATGAAGTCGTCTCGCAAAATAGCTACGTATCTAGAAGAGCTATTCCTTAAGACCATAAACTCTGCCATCTCATCCAACACCTAGGCCGACGCGTGACCAGTAGTTTCAGGGCCTCACACGTGTCTGAAATGAAGGTATACGAGCATCTGACTTCACCAAGAAAGTATAAAGCTCACATTCGTATCATTTTGGCTAAGAGGCAGTGACTATCTTCAACCGGTCATCTCGGATCTCTTCATTCAAGGATCGCTAGGATGTCAAAACTACATGCCCTTGGTGCTAAGCATCCTTGCGAAATAAATGATAACTCAGAAGCACATGACCGAGCACCTTGTTGCGTTAAGTATTCAGAATAAATACCTTGTGCAAAACTCAATGCATCGAAAGGTTCAAATGTCTGCGTGGTCGTGAAACTCGACCGAGACGTTCTTGGCAGCCTGTCGCTTACCATTGTGAAGAATGGTAAACTCTGTAGACCCTCCACTGCATTTCATCTCTGCCGCAAAGTCTAGCTGCCACAACTGTTTTCCGACGTTGTTGATGAACGTGGGCAGAAGATCCATGTCGAACTTGGTAGTCCACTTCACCTCGGAGTGTTTGACAACGGTCTCGTCCTTCCGCGATGGAGGAGGCGAGGCCCTGGACATCCAGATGGTCGTGGACAGAGTCTGAGGCTGCTTCTCAAGGATCTTGTAGAAGCTGTGTCGGAACTTGTGGTTGGCCATCATATCTTCGCCCTGTTGGCTGGTTAGCATGCGCGCGAAACATCGCCGTGGTCAACTCAGGATCATAGTCTTGCCTCTTCGACCAGCCCTATCAACTTCCCTGTTAGCAAGTTTCCAATAAACTGCGTCATAGTAATTATTCATGAGCACCTTGACTCATGTAATACGCCTCAAAAATTGTAAGCAGGGTGGGCTGAGAAGACTCTTACATTTCATTTGTGACTTAGCCTTCCAGCTCTGATGGTCCGCATCCCAGAACTTGTCTTCACGCGCATGCTTCGCCTCATCCCACGTCTCCTGACAGATGATACCGTATGAAGCACGCGATTTTCTGGAGCCAACCTCGACCACGAATCGAGAGTCCATTTTCTCGAGAGTCATGCCATGTATGACGGCACCTCGTGCAATCGCAGTCCAGCTATGCTATCTCGGTAAATTTTCATCAAAGTATGGGAATAGGTAGATACTTACGGCTCAGCACCTTGGGACTGAAGCACCTCCAAGCCACGAACTCGAGCCCTCAGGTACTCGAAGAAGTACTTGCAACGACCAAAGCCTCCGACAAGAATAATGTACTAGATTGTGGAGCGTTAGCAGACTATATAAGCTATTCAGGAGTCATTCAACTCACCTTGGGATTCTTCCCCTCCTTTTCGAGTACTGATTCAATTTGAGCATGAATTAGATGCTTGACCTTCTTGACCACTGGTTTGAAGACGTCCTCTAGTTCAGAAGAGGTGATTGAGAACATGGGGCCTTTACTGAAGGCTCGGTGACCACCAAGATAGGCAACCACGCTCCAGGGATATCGAATCGTGAAATCCTGAGTGCCACCCATGAATTTGTTGCGAATGCTCTCCCATTCATCAGTCATCATCTCTTGAAGCTCGTCCGGTTGAATCCTGTCCCAAACACTGGGGCTTATTTGGTCGACTTTCTTTCTAAGCAACTCTTTGAACCGTTCATCAACCGAAACTGCACCACAGAGAGCACCTATCGACGCGCTTAGCAGAAAATTCAGTTTGGGCGGAATTGAAATATGTGATACCCACCTGCTCCCTTCACTACCTCCTGGACCACCATGGGCTCGGTACTGGTGACCTTGTAACTGATGATGTCGACTGTACCACCACCACAGTCGCAGACAATGAAGCTGTCATCGACCTAGCATAATGTTAGAGGAGCTCAGTGTTCGAAGATGGGGATCGGGACTCACCTTGATGTCACATCATCCATCGACCCGCTTCAGTGTTGTCAAAGCAGCAGCCTCAGGTTCGGAGACGAAGGTAAGCACGGTGTTTCCGACCCCAGCCCGCCCATCGAGAATCCCGGCATGCGCCACAGCGGCTCTCATGCGGCGTCGAGAACAATCTGGCCCTGAACGAGAATCAGAGGTCAAATTCCACTTAGCATCTTGGGAGATAGAACAGGGTTGAAAAAGGCATCTGCCTGCTCTAAAGATACGTACAGATGGCTGGCAGAGTAACGACAATGTGGAAGCGCGAGTGGTCTACCGTTGCCTGCGAGATCTCGACCTTCATCTTCTCCACGCAGTTCATCCACAAGCCCTTGAGATAGACACCGATGACTTTCTCGGCACTCATGTTTAGATCCTTAAGGAGATCTCTGGCCTTTTGGAGGTGCGCGGAGTAGCGAACATCCTCGGGAAGGTCGTTCTCATCGATAAGGAGCAATTTGAACCACTCAAGAGTTCCTGCGGCTCCCTTGGCGTTATTTCCCCATTTAGGATTGTTTCTATTGCCCAAAAGATTGAAATTTATCGCAGATGGGACTTTGGGGTTGTCCTGGTTGCTATCATCTAGATTCATGAGGACGGTGATTTGGTCGAGCTTGTCGGCCCAGGTAAAGGCCAGACCAGAGAACCTGCATACGGTGTCAAGATTCAATAGTGAGCGGACAAGAGGAAGGAAAGTAGAACACACGTTGTTCCAAAGTCGAGACCGCAGATGATCTTCGGGGCATTTTTGGCGGCCTTGGGCTTCAGACCAGCTTTCTCTCGCTTGATCGAGGCAGGTGTGCGTTTCGAAGCCGGACTTCCAGTGGCAGCAGATGGGTCGGCACGTCTCTTTCGGGACGGCGTCATAGCTGCCTTGGTTCTCAACTCAGAGAGTGACACGTAGTTGTCGAGCCTCTCCATATCGCTCTGAGAGTTGCTGTCCATGATGCTTGCTGGACAAAGATGTCATGAGAGTGACGAGAAACACAGAACGAGATGCAGGTAGGGTAGTTTCAAGAAAGAATCGGATTGAAGGTGCCAACAGGGTTGAAAAGCACCGGAAACGTACTCAGATTCGACTGAAAGCTGTTGGTGAAGCAGGTCGAAACGATAAGGATCACTGAAATGGGGAAGCTGCTTGCTTAGTCAGTAGAGATTCTTATGGAAGCATGCGGCTTCCTGGGAGAAAAGAGTGGCAATATGTCAGGATGTCCAAAAGAAAGAGAAGAAATCTATGTTGTTAAGGATCGAGAATTTTAGATGTAGTGAGGGCTGCAAGAGTAGGACCGGCTCATCAGCAGCTAGATTCAAGTGCTAGAGCAGCAGCTTTCACGTGGGGGATCTTTGGAAAGTTGCTTGATAGGCAAGCTTGAGTGAGATCAGAATATTGCATCGGAGTTGAGAAGGGTAAGTTGAAGATCGTTGACAGAAAGGAAGCACGTGTTGTCGCCCGACCCCAATCTTCTAAACCCGAGAAACGTCCCAGAAATGTTGTTTGTAATGGTTGTTGTAGCGCGAATTAGCTTGAGGTCTGCCATGCTTTCCTGTATAGCGTTGATACCGAGTCTAGGTTAGCACTGGACACTCCAGTGCGGCAGCGAGGCTTTTGGGAATCTGAGGACTGCCTAGATATCTGAACCGATATTTTGAGCTGGAAATGAGAGGATAGGAACATTTTGCTAGCATATCTTTTAAGTTTATTTTCACCTCTTGTCGTTGAGGTGGATTTTTTGCCGCTAATTGAGGGTCTATAGGTAATCATCTACTTCTAATATTAGGTGGACCATCCATCATGTAGGTCCCAGACTTGTAGCGCAACCTGAATTTGAGCACACATCCCGTCCACTCCGTAGTCCCAAACTATGGGCAGGCTGAAATTGCCCTGACGCGAGCCCAGTCTACGAAATTGAGAGCATGGATATTGACAATGAAGCTCATGACAACGCCCCTTTGTTGACGGCAGACTTGACAGTCTTTGTTGATAGGGCGGGAGCCGCTGGTGAGAGCCGGATGCGGTTATCTACACCCATTCTTCTTTCAACCGCTATAATAACGGCGGAAAAATATATCAGTCCAGTGTGTAAGCTGCTCTTGAATTCGTCTGAGGTTCAGTCTGGTTCAACACATTGGACGAGAGTTCTGTACTGATTCCATCCGTCTGAAGACAACGCAGAGGCATCATGGCCCCATCACCGTCCATCGGCCACCAGTCTACCATCCGAAAGCGCAGTCGCCTCGAGGATAGACAGAACCAGCCAAAACGAACACGCGTCTTGACTCCAATCGACGAGTTATCTGCAGATGAGCTGAACGAGCTAGCTGGGGGCGACAACCCAGTCGAGCTGCGCGCGGGGGTCAGCTCGCCTCGATCACGAGGGTCACCCGGGGCACGTCGAGGCGGAGGCGGACCGGGTCGTGGACGTGGAAGCCCGTGGAGCCGTAGCATGAGAAGACTAGGACCGCCGGCAAAATCGATCGCTAGCAAAGCACGGCGGCAGGGTTCTCCAGCCGCAGGTCCCAGGCGAGGCACGGCGGGGCCGCAACAAGCTGGCGAAGGTTCTCGCCGTGTTCTAACATCCAGCTCGCCGCTGGCAGTCCCTCTGTCGCCTAGACCTTCGCGGGCGCTGGCGTCGTCTGCCCCTGCAGCCGATGACTCCCCGCTACCCGCTCCGGTCAATACGGCCGTCAGCCCCGACGACGAGGGACACCTGCGCTTCACAGAGGATAGGGAGATCCTTGACGACTGGGCTCAGCTGGAGGGCCTGATCGCGGCTTACGTGCGGGATGTCCTCGTGGACAACCTGCCTTCCAACGTGAACCCGGTGGACTTTCCGTACCTTGCTCTCGAACACCTCACGCATCTAGCCCTCCCGATGTGCCAGAGCCCGCGGTATGCTCCGTACTTGTTCGAGCTTGCGATATGGAACATCCTCGACAAGGAATTCTTCTCCCTCAATTCGGTCACTTGGGCGTACGAGACTTTCAACCGCGATACGCGCACATTCTCCGAGAGTTGGGGGCTCGCGACGATGATTAATGATCTTACACGTGAGTACTTTATCCCCAGAGCTCAAGAAGCGACGCCCCCAAGTATCTCGTGAAGACCTGATAACTGACATGGGGTCTGGTCCTGGGCAGGCGTGTGGGGAACCTCCACAGACGACGACACCAAGTGCTATAACAAGCGGCTGAACTTCTTCGAATGGCGCAAGCATACAGTGAATTTCGTGTTCGAGACCCTGGTCAGCCACGCAGCGTGCGAGCGGATGGCCAACGAGATCATCTTCGACATCCTGTGGACGTGGGTGGGCGCCTTCAAGCCGGAGTACATGGTCGGCGACGCGACGGCGTGGGACAGCCTGGTCGTCCGGACGGCGCGGCTCGTGGCCGCGGCCGAGAACCTCGTGGTCAAGATGAGGCGGTCGCCGGACGGCGTATGGGGCCCGTTCATCCCTATTGCGGAGGGCCGGGTGGAGGAGGACGCCGTGATGGTCCACGAGAGGACGGAGCTCGCCCTGCCGCCCGGGCAGGCCGGGCTGCGACCTGGCTCGGCGGTCGCGCTGACGGTTGTGCCCGGGTTGGTCAAGTACACGGTGAGTCGTTCGGATCACGATCCGACCCTGTCCGTGGTCAGGAAAAGAGTCAGGAGGAAGGCCAAGTGCTTTGTCGACCTTGATTACGCCCTGGTGCAGTAGCAAGATCGACAGGTGCGGGTTTCACGATTGTAGCAGATGTCGCCGTAGTGCAAGGCTGTAAAGTATCTTACGTGACAGCAATTCCATAGATTTAGATTCACGATAATGTAGCGTTACGTTGCAAATGCGCATTCGTACGTGTACTTTTGAACACTTTGCCTTGAAAGAGAACTTCCGTGGGATTCCGAAGTCAGTGCAACAGACCGTTGACCGGAGGGATGCCCACAGAACTGGTGCCGGTGAGGCTCCTCCAACAGAAATGTCCACATAACATATCCGTCGAGGCCTACATGAGCTCCTATCTCACGCATCCGACATGGCCTGCGGAGAGGATCGCGAGAGCCTAAGATACAGGGACAAATCGATGATCGCGCCGGAGAACCGGACGCCGACGACGAGAGGATTGCAGAGGCATGGAGGGGCCTCGTTCTTAAGAGGTATCGCGTCCGACTGACTGTGGATACTGTGAGACGACGAGGTAACGCTGAAGCTCGGGCCGTGACAGCGGCAGAGCGGAGGCACTACAGACGCAGCCTTAAACTCCGGCACACGCAGTGGAGACTTCATTTACTGGTTGACATAGTACCATAGTACCAGTGCTTGCGTAGTACTCAGTATGAAGTAGTAAGAGCCACTCAGGAGTGACCCCTGAACATTGTCCAGCGGCCGATGCAGTACTCCCTCTGCCATCCCTCCATCGCCTCACCTCACGATGTTGCCGACATGACTGCTGCAGCTCGTTTGCAGAGCCCTCACCCTGGTGACGTGACCTGTCAGCACGACCTGTTGATCTGGAACCGTCGGACTGTAGGTTCGGTAAAAGCAATAGTCTGCTGCTGAGCCGTCAACCGAAGGATCCACCTCCTTGCGCCCGTGCTAGAACCAACCGCAGGAGTGAACGTCCGCCCAACCCCGACTGCCCCGGCCAGTCGCCAGTCACACCTTCAGTCGCATATGCGATGGAGTCCTCCACCGCGTACTCGAGAGATAAGGCTCGGGGCGTAGCAGTGCTTGTGGAGCCCAACAGATCCTATGCGCCGCCACATGCAGGGCGGGCTCAACATGTACGGGGTAAGACTGAATGAGTATGGCGGCGGCTGAGAAGCTGCAGTTGTAGGATCCTTCCGGGTGGTCGCCTGGTCAGCCTGTTGGTGACGAGGTCATAAAACTCGCGTCTGCGCTTCCATGCCTCGGGGATGACTGCGTCAGAGGTGATACATACCACACCCTGTACGCGCGCCCTGTAGCTTCCACCCCACCAGGCCGTTTGGATTCCTGGCGCTCTTCTCACCTCAGCCGGCGGGCGACTTCAACGAGAGAGGTTGTCAGCTATAAGTTGTCGGGCACCGCGCAGACACGCCCGGCGCGCCCTTCTCTCTTGCAGCACTTCTGCGCTCCCTGGGTTCTCAAAACGCGTTTCGTAGTCGTGGCCTCGCGACCCACGGCCTCAGGGGTCATCACTCCTGGGAGACTTTACACGAACTTGTTCCTGGGCGGAGTCGATCGACACCACAATGGAGAAAGCAACGCCTCCGTCCCCAGGGACGGAGAAAACGCCGCCAGCCTCGGGCAACGGCATTACTACCGCCAGACCGCGAACGCCACCGGCGCCGGCGTCAAACGGGAGCGCGGGAGCGACGAGCACCAAGCTGACGACGTCCGGCCTCAACGTCGTCACGCACTCCGCCGACAACCCCACGCCGACCAATCCCAAGCTCCCCAAGGCCAGCACCAACATCCAGTGGAGCCAGCCCATCGGCCTGCACATACGCGAGAACACCGACGAGCCGCTCATGGTGTTCCGGCGCGCGATCGGGATCAACAGCGACCTGGCGGCCCCGTCGAGACGGCCGGGGGCCGCGGAGCAGGGCCTGCGCGAGCCGACGGGGATATACGAGAATGTGCTGCAGGCGAGGCGGCGGCGGAAGGCGCAGCACTTTGTCATGTCGTGGCTGCTGAACTTCATCCACTTCACGCAGATCGTCATCGGCGCCACGCTGACGGCTCTCGGCCCCAACGCCTCGCGGTACACTGTGCCCATCACCGTCCTGGGCGCCATCAACACCGTGATCGCGGGCGTCCTTGCGCTACTGAAGGGCCAGGGCTTGCCCGAGAGGCTGCATAAGGACGAGACGGAGTTCCGCAAGCTGCAGGAGTGGATCGAGGAGACGGAGGCGCTGCTGGTCACGGGGATTATCGGGAGGGATAGGAGGGATATCGGGGTGCTAGTCGAGAGCGCGTTCCGCAAGTACAATTCGGCCCATATGTCCTCGGAGAATAACCGTCCTGATAATTACGTGCCGGACCCTGGCAGCCAAGCACACCACGGTAAGAAGACATCGACTTCGGACAGCGATGAGGGTGGTATGAACAAGACTGCGGCCAATTAGGCTTGTAACGTGCTTGACCTGGAGGCAAGGCAGTTGCCAGTAATCTCTACGAAAAATCAAACAAGGGCGAGGAGTCTTGAGACGGCGCCGCTGTAACCTCGAGATATGTCCAGCTTGGGTGTGTCCAGCGCGTCTACCTCAACCTTCTGTCGGGAAAGGGCTGCACACGTCAGACCGGCCGGTCATCCGAGTCCAGGTATACGGTGAGATCAGAAAGCGTTCGGGACCTCATAATTCAATGGGAATCTTCACCGCGCAGTGAAAAAGCCATACCAGCAAGAGTCTGTGAGCCTCCATGGCCACGACGTGGCACCAAAACTCCTCCTTCGGGGGCTTGAGCCCAACATCAAAGAGCCGCTGACGCCGCCAAGGGCATGTCAGTATGCATAGACTAGACCACCTTGACAGAAGTATTCAATTACCTCACTGGCTTCTACGACCGAAGCGACGACGCGAGAAAGAGAACAGGCTCTATACAGTTGTCTCGATACAGAAGAGTCGAATCTAAAAGCATGTTACGGAATACAACCTGCGAGTCTGCCGGCGAAGATGAGCCGGAGACGCGTCAGCATCGAGAGAGGCGATCAGGTTTTTGAGGCATGCAAGACAACAGATGGGCGAGGCTGGGACAGGGTGGAACCCGCGTGAAGACTAAACCAGGTGCTCATGAGGACAAATTACATGATACTTTCGTGCATACAGCCGAACACTGGGTACCCATCATACCGAACCGTACCTGCACCGTTTCAGATGCTGCTGCTAGTACCCTGACTCCTGAGCTATGCTGCAGCCTTGAAAAAAAAAAGACATTCTCTGGCTTCCTGAAGACAAAACACTGGCCAACACGCTAATATACAGTGCCTGGATGATAGCTGGCGTTCCAAGCCCATGAAAGAATACATCCACGACCCCTCGTGTTCGGCGATTGTTGTGCACTGCGGTTGCTGTTTGCTCATTTGCTTCCAGAGTCCATCGGGTCCTTTCACGTAGCTTAGAGGTTCTGAAGTGCCTGAAAGCTTAGGTCAACAGAGGTCGAAGTACTTATAATAGTCTTTCATCAAAGACTCGGGGATAATTACTTTGCGGATAGCATCGCTGTCACCAAGGCCGAGAGTATTCAATGCCTCGACGATGACAGAAACCTTCTCCTCGTTCTTCTGTGCTCGCTGCTCGACCATACTGAGCTTTAGGTTGAGGGCGAGAACCTGCTGCTTTGCCTCCTCTGCCTCAGTGACCGCATGCTGAGCCCTCTCTTCGACAATGGCGATGGCAGGGACAAGGAACTCCTCGTAGCTCTGAAGAATGGTAAGGTACTCCTTACCCTCCTTGAGATCTATAGTTTCCTTGGGTGACAGCTTCAGGTTGCCATATCTCTTGTTCTCAATCTCTTGGTCATTCAGCTCTTTATTGAGAACAGCTTCGGCCTTCAACACTTCCAGTTTGGCTTGGATAGCTTCAGAATCATCAGGTCCCTTCGCCATCCCGAGATCTTTGGCTTTCGACTGGAGGGTCTCGACTTTCTTCTCGTAAATATCTCTGACTACATCCTGGAGACGACCAAGCATCTTGGTCCGAGTCCTGACGATATTGCGGACCGCGGTCTGCTCGAATGAAATCTCGTTCTTCAGGGCGTTGCGCTTCGACTCATGCGTAGTCTCACAGGCGAGGAGGAGAGCAGTGGCTGAGAAGTCGGCAGTGGTGGCGTTCTGAACATCAATCCAGGCAGAACGAACTCTGGCCTTGATTCCGTCGGCATCATCACCACCCATCCAGTGGCTTGGGATATCACCACGGATGGAGCCGGGCTCGTCGTCGTTGGTTAGATTGATGCAGGGGGTGAGGCCAGAGGCGGGATTAGTGGAGATTTCGGCTGAAGTAGTGGCGGAAGGGTCGCTGGAAGGTTTGAAATCCTGCATCCAGTCAGCAAAACAGAGTTTATGCTGAGTAAGTCGCCATCGCCCTCTGTTGTGGAAGCTCGCGAGACCACTCCATCATGTCCGATCAACTAGGGCACGACGCCCTGAACAATGAACCCGCCCGGTATTCATGTCAGGTCCCCATCTAAGCAGACGAGCAGGTGCACAATGCAACAACCACAACGCCCAGTGACTAGCTGAGCTAGCCCAGCTATGAGACAAATGCGCCCCCAGTATCAAGTGGCCGGCACGGCCCTCCCTCACAATTCGTGCGAGTCAAGCGCCTCCGTGAGGTCTCCCCGGCTTTAGCTGCTCATATGGCTGGCTTTGCCAGACAGCTCAGGTGACCGTGCCCGGACTGACCAAACGGAATCGGAAATGACTTTGTGGACGTTAAAAGTCATGTGTAACGTATAGTCGAGGTCGCAAACCAATCCATCGTCTCCAGTCAACCAAGACCAGCACCCTGAACAATAGACCCGCCTGGTATCCATGTCAGGTCCTCATCTAAGCAGACGTGCAGGTGCACAATGCAACAACCACACGCCCAGTGACTAGCTGAGCTAGCCCGGCTATGAGACAAACGCGCCCCCAGTATCAAGTGGCCAGCACGGTCCTTCCCTCACAATTCGTGCGAGTCAAGCGCCTCCGTGAGGTTTCCCCGGCTTTAGCTGCTCATATGGCTGGCTTTGCCAGACAGCTCAGGTGACTGTGCCCGGACTGACCCAACGGAACCGGAAATGATATCATGGTGCGCCAACGGTTATATGTAATGTGCATATGTAAACCATTGGAGAGACACCCAATCGGGGCTCTGCCTCTCGCAAGCTTGCGACTCACGAGCCGCCACGAGGGCGATGTGGATACAGAGAAGAGGAAGGGTCTCATTCAGGATACTTACCGAAGGATCATTATCTTTGGTAGTAGCAGCAACAGCCGTAGTGGCAGCGGCATTGACCTACCAAGTCCATCAGTCTCGGCTTATGAAAGGATTCTGCGCAAGGAAATACTTGCGAAAGTTTGTCATGTGTAAGGTGGGAGTTTGACAGTGTTTTCTCGATCGGTTAATTGGTAGAAGGGTTAGGAGAGACTGGGTAGCTCACCTTAGGGTCAATAGACGGGCCGAAGGTGACCTTCGCCCTCTTGGAAGGGCCACTAGCGGGGTCGGCGCTCGCTTTGGCGCGCTTATCTCGACCGTTACCACGAGAAGCGGTGTTGTTGTCGGACTGTGTCATCTGGTGTGTTAATATGATGTGCTACTCGTGTGGGAATATGATGTGCTGTTAGAATCGCGATGCTGTTACTCACAACCATCTCGAAACCTTGTTGATCGTATGTATGTGTAGTCGGATGGATGTGTTGTCGTCTTGACAGAATGTTTTGTGATATGGTGGGGGAGAAGCTGAGAGATTGGAGTTGAAGCGAGACTGGAGAAGGCGCGAGAGTGCGTAGGTTATATATCAAAGCAAGGACCCACTTTGCGTTGGAGGTAAAAGTGAATAGCAAGTGAAGGTGAAGTGAGGAGTCGGTGAAGCTGATCAGATACTGGCAGAAGGCCTGGCACGGTCAAGACAGAGCGGCTTTCTTTCTGTAGGTCGCAAAGCTCTGTAGTCACTAGTCGACGTCAGTGCCTGGAGAGGTAAATGGGCTTAGCAACAGCTCAGGACACGATGATAGTAACACCTCGGCGTCAATGGCAAGAGAAAAGATTACTATGATTAAGAATCTCGCTATGTAAGTTATTCATATGTTTACAGTATAACCGCTCAAGGTTAGGACTACAACACAGGGAAAAAAAGTTTGGCCGACTCGTCAGCGACCAGCCGTTCTAGACTTTGGCGCAAGGCAACTCTTCGACATCTTACAATGCGTCTCAAAGCTCTGGGTAAGCTCGCGGGGGGAAAAGACGGGAATTCCATTAACACAATCCAAAATCAAATCGAATACCCTCTATCTCACTTTGGGCCCTTCTTTCCAATGCGCTCTGAGATCTGTGTCCGTACACGCGACCAAGGCACTGTCAGAATCGTCCTTGAAAACTACCTCCTTGCCTTCCCCTCCGTGATTTCCTCCCACCTGAACATAACCAGCCCCGTTTACTGATCCCTGTAGAGATCATTGGATGTCCACCGCCATTGTCATATCACAGTGCTCATCCGCCCTATGTTAGTGGCCGACCAGCAAGATATTCACTTCATGAACGTAAGCTCCCATCGTAGATTTTCACGGCGCTTTCTCTTGGTATTCCTAGTCTTGTGGTGTTCGGCATTGATAGAATCTATGGTCTTGCGGGTGTCCCTTGCGGCCTGATGTTCGTACTGTTAGCAACCGTTTTAGCTTAAAAAAAACCCATGGCTGAGAGATGATCACCTGCTGGGCAGCGTCTTTATGTCCAAACGGCACGCCGCTAACCGCTGCGTCTATGACGGTGTCGGAGGCGCGGCGAGTCAGGCTCTCGCATCTTCCGCTGTTCCTCTTGGGAAGATGTTGTTGCAGCGAGCTCTGAGCTTTGAGCTTCTACGTAGACTGGCCAATCATCTTACATAGCTGGGGCCCACTTCAATCTTATCGCGACCTCACTTGAACCGCAAGGCGTCCACACCATCATCACAATTTCAGCAGAGCCCCAGTCTGGGAGTGAACCAAGAATAAAAAAGTCCCTCATTCCAGCAACTGTAAAAGGAAGGTTCGAGAGGTGGGCATGCGGTGAGTCAAACTTGCCGCACCCTGAGATGTCGCTAAATCGAGTGAATACTGCCGCAGTTCCACTACGAAAGCTGCACTGACTTCTTCGACGTCACCACACGGTCCATGGACGAAGGTCCTGAACTTGTCTGCATGATATTGAACTAGGATCAGCAGAGGTCAGTCTGACTATGAACCACCACTAGAGCTTGTAGAGATACCTAGGTGCGCCCTAATTTCCACTAACCACCCAGGTACCTACCGCCGAAGTAGTTTGAGTTTTCTCCTACCGCCGGTGAGGGATTAGGAGCTGTTACCATTACCCACAAAGATCTGAACGGAGGGGAGAATTAAACAATAAGAGAGGAGAATTGAATAGCAGCAGCAGAGTCTGAACAAGATGCAGGACGGGCTGGGAGTATTGCAGTAAGTTGATGGAAGACCTGAGCCTCATCCATCAGGTAAACCTCGCCAGCGCTCATCATGGGATCTTCCATCTATTCTTCGCGACTCCCTACAAGCGTTTCTCAGCACCCAAAGTGTCTATGCATCGTAGCGATATCAAGTCTTCCTTGAATCATGATACATGTGCCATCGTGCGATCATACCTCAGAATACTCTGACACAATACCTCGGCGCCCAAGGCACAGTCCCCAGGGCTCGTCCATTCTTCGGGATGGTGGCTGACGCCATTCCTGCTGGGAACAAATATCATCGAGGTCGGGCAGCGCCTGCTCGCGTACACACTATCATGACCAGCACCACTCGTCATATCCCGATAGAGGCCTTCGTCGCCTAGGACGGAACGGGCTGCAGATCGGACCGCCGAGATGCAATCCTTATGGAACAAGACGGCCGGGCTCACAAAGTCGGTTGTCCACTTGACGGAGAGGGACAGGTGCTGCGGTGTGGGGTCCTCACCCTCGACTGCTCCACTCTTGGCCATGTCGGCGAAGTCGCGCTTCAGTTCAGCCTCGACGGCCTCGACGGTCTCATCCGCTGAGGCACGGACATCGAGGCTGAAGCAGACGTTCCCGGGGACGGTATTGACACTGCCTGGAGACAGGCTGAGAATGCCGGTCGAGGCAAGAGCAGAGTGTGTCGCTGCGACGTGGTTGGAGTGGGTGATCATCTGGGAGGCGAGTAGAAGAGCATCCGCGCGAGCAGAGAAGGGAGTCGTCCCGGTGTGCGAGGCTGCGGGAGGATTAGCAATGCCGAGCCCGTCAGCCGGGTGTGGATAGGCCGCTTACCTCTCCCTTCGACGTCTATCGTGTACCATTTGTACGCCTGGACCCCTTGGACGACACCAATCTTCTGCTTTTCAGCCTCCAGTATGGGACCTTGTTCAATATGCAGCTCGAAATGAGCCGCCATGGGGGTTGACCGGTAGCTCGCGGCAACCTCGCCCAGGTAGCCGATGCGCTTGAGCTCCGACCACATGGTCGCTGAGCCCCCTCCAACTTCCTGCAGGTTATGTGCCCTCTCCAGGGCTATCTCTCCAGCCCATACTCCAGATGACACCATCGAGAGTGGAAACCTCGCGCCCTCCTCACTGCGATCCCCGAAGGTCTTTGTCAGTTTAGATCTAGTAGCGACGAAGAGGTCGGAGGAGATACAAATACCACGCACTTTGTCCAGTTGACCACACCTACCGGGTGCTCGGTCTCGACTTGGTGATCGCGGAGCAGATGCAGCATCTCCACACCGGCCAGGATACCTAGGATGCCATCATAACGCCCAGCAGCAGGCTGTGTATCAAGATGCGATCCAGCGTAGATAGGCGAGACATCCTTCCGCCGACCAGGCCGCACCGCGAAGGTGTTGCCCATGGCGTCAACGACGACTTCGCAGCCTAGTCCTCTGGTTGTCTCGACAAACCAGTCTCGCGCCTGCTTGTCCGTGTCTGATAGAGCAAGGCGAGACATGCCTGTCTCGGTGGGCGCACTGCGTGTTCCAAGCCCAAGTCAGCCTTCCACGAAAATTCCAGGTCCTCGAGTGGCTCCTGTGTTCCCGTTTCGCTACCTGGAATAGCCGATAACTCTAGTGGGAAAAAGGAAAAGGGGAGGGATCTTGCCTTCCCCATCTCAAGCCCGTGCCGAATCCGCATGTATAGTGCAGCATGCCCATCATCCTGTCCTGGTTGACCTTGACCGCCTGTAGATCGGTCTCCGTCATATTCACCGTCCTAAGCCAAGTCGGTCGCGTGCTGCCGAAACACCTCGCCGGGGACTTTGGTGGCGCGGGCGCCAGCTTGCCGTGACATATCCGTCTCGGGGAGCGCAAGCCACCAGTACGTGTGCGGGCTGCGAATCGGCCGGGCAGCATGCTGAGTTCGATGCAGACAGGGCTCGAGGTAGCCAGGCTCTATGGGTCTTTTCTTGAGAGGGGGTTATGCTCGCACACTGTCTACCTTGACCAGCGAAGTCATCGTAAGCTGATAATCAGCGCGGTGCCGTTTAGATACTGGGGAGCTTGCCGAACGCTGCCGGAAGCTCCCGTAACCCTGACCCTGGCTCGCGCTCCAGCGCAGTGGGCGAGCAACGGCCCAGATCGCGAGTACACATCACCTTTGGCAAGTGCCTGTACACCCTTTCACATAAAATGGAAATTTCCGAAGGAGGCTCTGCGAGCTATGGATGATACCGCCGCTCGAGCATCTGGGCTTCGTCTTCCAGAAATTTTTCAGCAACTTCACACGTCATTTCCACACCGGTGCTTATCTGATCAGTCGACCTCTAGTGGGGCTTCTGATATACAAAACGCGAAACGGCGGGATGCTCATTTCGATGTCGCAGATCGTGTCGCTCATTGACTAGCTGAGGACTTCTTTTACGACCATGTCACCGCTGCAGTGGTTTCTTTGCAGCTTATCATCTTTCGTTTTGAGGTGTTCTTAAGAGATTTTCATCATACCCATATTGCCTTTCCGGTAGCTCCGAAGGGAATCTCTAGAGCAATAGCTTCCGGAACAGAAGATCTACTCTGGGCCGGCGCATTCATCTAGCCCTGTTCCCTTGAGAGGCTATCTTGATATAGTTTTTTCCTCATTGGATTGGTCAAGTGTTCATATTTCTTGAACCCCTTTGGGCCTCAGAGAGCTCTTCTCTGCCAGCATCTCGGCCAGTACAGTTAATGATGCCTGCATAATATCGAAGACGGAACACTCGGCACGCACTACAGCACTGATCCAGTTGCGCAGCTCGACAGAAATCAACGAGTCGACGCCCAGTCGGGCAAGTGGAGCTGCGACATCAATGTCCATCTCAGACACCATGAAAATACTTGCCAGCTTGGATATCAGTGCCTTGGACAACGCAGCCGTTGCCTCCTTTTTGTCGACTTTAGCGTCTCTGAGCACATCCACGAGGCCGATCGCAAAGGAGTTTGGCCCACGATCCTTCCCGCGCGGCTGCGATAACGACGGCGATCGTTCGAGCGGTAAGAAGCGTGGATCTCTGACCCAGAACGGGGCCGTTGGTTCCGGAATCTCATCCCCATTCCCGGGCCTGACCCATGAGGCCGGTATACCAGTAATGATCTGCGAGCTGGCCACGCCGATGCGACCAGGTCGTATCGAGGTTTCGACCAAGCGCAGGACTTCATCCTCGCTCAGGGCTCGGAATCCGATCCGTTCGAGTCGCGTGGCCGTCTTACGGCCCTCAGCCCCGGCTAATACACCGATGCCCTTGACCATACCCAGATCCAGTGACACGGCAGCCAGCCTTTTGGAAACTCTGTAGTGTGCCAGCGAATCTTGGAACGTGCCACCTGCAGCGTAGTTGGCCTGGGACGCGTTTCCACCCACGCCGCTGATGGAAGAAAGCATGACGAAGAAATCAAGATCGCCTGGCAGGAGTCGGTGCAGATTCCAGCTCCCTTGCACCTTGGACTGGACCGCAGCTTCGTAGTCGGAAACGGTCATATTGTCGAATAGCGTGTCCTGCAGTATCAACATGGGTCAGCAAGAAGGTTGACAGGAAAGACAGAACCTCGAGAATCTCACCCGAAGTACCATGGCTGCATGTATAACGCCTTTTACCGGTGGCATGATTGCGTTGATCGCGTCCAGGGACATTCTCAACTGAACATCATCGGAAACATCACACTTTTCGACATGAATACGGGCACCGCTGGACTTCTGGATGTCTTGAAACCATCCTGACGTCTCTTGATTCAGAGCGTCTGCATTTCTGGAGAGCAGCACCAGGTTTTGGGCACCTTTTTGTACCATCCATCTTGCAATGGAGCGCCCGATGCCTCCGAGACCTCCTACAATCATGTAAGTATGACTCGAGGACAGACTCAAGGCTCTGGATCTCGGCATAGCCTATGCAATGGATCAGTTCTGGGATAGATACATGGGTGAGGAGGCTTGTTCACCTTGACCAGGTCGTTCTCGTGTGGCACCAGCACAATTTTGCCCATGTGCTTTCCGGCTTGCATGGTGCGGTACGCTTTTCCGGCGTCGGACATCGAAAACTTGGTGATTGGTGCCACAGAGCTGATGCATCCAGCCCTCAGGAGGGCGTTGATCTGCACAAAAACATCGGCGACAATATCTCCACGCATTTCACCGAGTGTGATAAGATCGAGCGACGCAAATGTGACAGAACGGAGGAACGGGGCCATCTCAAGGCTGCTGTTCAGTTGGATGTCCCTCTTCCCGATCTCGATGAAGCGGCCGAACGGGGCTACGCAATTCCACGTGGCGGCAAGCAGCGGGCCGGCCAGCGAGTTCAGCACCACGTCCACACCCTTACCCCCGGTAGCTTTCATGACGCCCTCTTGGGCGAAGCTCGCGTCCCGACTGTTGAAGATGTGATCCTCGAGGATTCCGTACCTCGCAGAGAGAAACTGCTGCTTCTCCCTGGACCCCACCGTCACGAAAACCTCGGCCTTTGCTAACTGCGCCAGCATGATGGCAGCTTGACCGACACCTCCGGTGCCAGAGTGGATCAGGATGGTCTCCCCCTTCCTCAGTCGTGCCATGTTGTGCAAGGCGTGGTAAGCCGTGATGAACACAAGCGGTATGGAAGCAGCTGTCTCCATGTCCATGTGGTCCGGGACCCGAGCCACGCTGGTATGGTGGACGCGGATGGTGTTGGCAAAGTATCCGCGCAGGAAAGCAAACACGCGATCGCCTACCTCGAGACCGCGCGCAGCAGCAGCATCGGGACCGATACTCACAATGGTGCCGCTGCATTCGAATCCCATCCGTGTCTCGTCCAGCTGGCCCATTGCGACCATGACATCGCGAAAGTTCAGTCCAAATGCTGCAGGCCGGATCTGCACATGATCTGGAGGAAGAGGGCTAGTGGCCGTGTTGTCATCAACAAAAACCAGGCTATCAAGTAAGCCTGGCGTACCGACGCCGAGACGAATGCTTCGGTCTGTCTCGAAGAAAGGCGTTGACTCAGGAAGCTTAGGACCATCTTGAAGGAGGGAATTCTCTGCAACGTCCTCGAACACCCTGGGGATATGGATCAAGCCGTTGCGAACTGCATACTCAAGCTCGAGGGGTGCTTTCTCTGATGGCTCGTGGTAGTCGAAAGAAGCGGCGAAGACTTTGGCGATGGTGTCTGCTTCCGACGACTGCTGGCAAGCACCAGACGGGTAGCTTTCAAGATCTAGTGAGACGTATCGTTTCGATGGGTACTCGCAGCGCAAGGTTCTCAAAAGCCCGACAACAAGACTTGCAGTCGGCCGTTCACACTCCACAGCGCCGCCCCTAGAGACCCAGAGGACACCCTTTGCTTGTGCCAAGATCGATTTGACGGCCTCAAATTGGTCATTTCTTGGTTTAACTAGAATAGATTCCTCGTCGTCATCAAGAAGCAAAACAGTCTTGTCTCGGGCAAGAGCCTCATCCGATGCCACTTCAGCCAGACTTCGGCATTCGATGACAAACTTGTCATCCGATACTGCGCTCGAGAAGGCCTTTGCCTCATCTTCGAGACTGGCTTTAGAAGGCTTATGTCCGGCATAGACACACGTGATTCCGGTGGGATACAAGGCTGGGTAACCCTTCTTGGCTCGAATAGCGAGCACAAGCTTCCCAGAAGCCACATCCAGCTCAATTGTTTCGAAGTCGGTACCGAAGCATAAAGGAATGGTGTAATTTCCTGGTTTGGTGTAAGACCGACAATCGACCGCTAACACAAGCCCACCTGGCTTGACAGCGCTCTGGAGGATCGGACGATTGTTCACAGCGGCCTCAAGTGGCATCAGGAGGAGATCAGCGCTCTGGAAACTGTCCTCTGGCACAGACCTTTCGAAGCTGAATATGTCTCCGTATATAGAAAACCTTCTTTTCGCCGCTTCGACGTAGTCAGCAGAGTCGTCTGTCCAGGTGTAGTGTAAGAGTGTAGGCCTCGTCTTGTCGTTGGGCGTCATCAGTGCTCGGAGACAAATTTCAGTGAGGTCTCCTAGTGCGCCTTCAATCTCGAGCAACTGTAATCGAGGCTTCTTGTGGGCGAGGTATCCGAGAACAATGTCCATGGTGGCCTCAAGCGAACTACGGCTCGCGACGCCATTCGTTATCGGTCCAGTATGCCCAACACCATCATTAGTGGTGCCGTCGTAAGCTGTACTACAGCGTTCCCCTTCTTTAGTGGCCAGAAGATCACGGAAGTCTTCTGCGCTTATAAGACTGATGTCGGGCTTCCATACATTGGCGAAGCAGAGTTGGACTTGTTCAGCATCACCACCACCGCCAGCAGCTGCCCCGAGAGACTGGCAAAACAGCCCTTCCATCTCCAGCAGTGGTGTACATGGGCTGAGAGAAGGACATGCATGGAAAACCATCGCATCTGACTGGAAACCCTGGGCGGTCAGTTTCTTGAGCTCTGCTGTGACATTTAGCACGGTGGCTGGTTGGGTGGCTATCTGCGATGAAACGGACAGAAACCGGATCGACCGCGGAAGCATCGCTTCGTATGGCTCCGTTCCCACACCGGCGTGAGAAGGTAAGGCTGTATATACAGCTTGGAAAACTGAGTCCAAGGTCGTGGGGTGCAGTACGTGGTCCTGCTGGAAACTGTACGGCATCGTCGACGCGGAGTCGGCCACTAGGAACTTGCAGGACGACTTTGAGTTTCCCGCATTGCCGCCATACCTATCTACTGAAATGATGTTCTGAAAGATCGGACCGTGGTTAAGACCCATATGCCTAAGTGATGCATACAGATCTTGGACCCCGGATGAGTTGGACGACGACGTGGTGATGTCATGATCAGCCTCCCGGTAAGAGAGCGAGGCGTCTTCGGCGGTGGCGTCTACAGCGTTGAGTACAGTCATAATCTGCCCTTCGCAGTGAAGGCTCCAGTTTCCATTCTGGTCAACTGACAGGACCTGGAATTGGTGCCATCTGGGGTCCAAGGCGCCGTTTCCGCAGGGCTGCAAACACAGCTGTACCTCGACACCAGCTGTAGTCTCAGGTATAACGAGAGCCTTGATGATCTCAACGCGGCGCAGGTCGTAGCGGGCAATGGGTAACTCGTTGCTTTCGCGATGGGCCTGACAGCAGGCCTCGATGGCCATGCTAAGGTAACCGGCACCAGGGTATACGATGCTAGACTGTATCTGGTGGTCACGGACCCAGGGAACCTCGGAAGGCCTGATGATGTGTCTCCACCGTCGAGCGAATGGGTTGGCATCAATGGTAGGGGTGCCGAGGAGGTCGTGAACGGGTAACTTCCGACCGCGCAGCATCTTGTTGACCCTTGATTCCGCCCAGTGGCTGATTTCGTGGTTCCACGAGTAAGAAGGAAGGTCTGTCAAGATCCTGAGCCCATCGAAGCCCGTCGGGAAGTTTACCGCGCCTAGATTCACGGAGTAGCCCGCTTCAAGAAGGCTGCATGCCATGGTCTGCATAGTATCGACGGCCCCGTGGCCTCGTCGCAGACAGGAAAGATAGGATATCTGTTTCGCTTGTAGTTGTGGCTGGCTGAGAATCTGCCTGATGGGGCCTTGTAAAGTAGCATGAGGCCCAACCTCGAGAAGAATATCGACTTGCTGCTGGTCGTCCTCAATTGCACTTGATGGCGACCTGAGACACAAGTTGGTGACACAATTCAGAAACTCCACAGGCTGCAACATGTTCTTCACCCAGTGAGCCGAGCTGCATATCTCCGCCGCCGAGGACAAAAGATCGCCAGTGACAGGAGACGAGTACACGACCCCATCGTTCAACCTGGGCGATGGATCGCAGAGAACATGTGACAATGCTGTTTGATAGTCTTCAGCGATCCCGAGCATGTGGTAAGAGTGGTAGGCGGCATCAACACGAAGACGGCGTACGAAGACGTTTTCTCTGGATAATACGACCTCGAGCTCCTCGACCGCTGGCAGGTCACCAGAGACGGTGACGCTACTGGGGCTGTTGATACAAGCCACGACGACCTGTCCTTGCGTCAAAGAGTTCATGTATAGTTCGGCCTCGGACTTGGAGAGCCCGACCGCAAGCATGCCTCCGTGGCGGTTGATGACCTTCTGGAAGGCCGTGGTGAGATGGCCGCGGGTATAGACTATGGCGAGCGCCGCCTTCATATCTAGCGCGCCGGCTGCGAAGGCCGCTGAGACTTCGCCGCTGGAATGTCCCGTTACTCCTGTGGGCTTGATGCCCCAGGAATATAGCAGCCTCACGAGGGCTAGCTGTATGGCGACGCTGGCAGGAAGACTAATGGAAATCTGGTTGATACGGCTCGTATCCTCATCTTGATTCAATTCCTCTGGATTGCCTTTCTGTTAGCTGATATAGACCTTTGTTTTAGTATCAAACTGATTCCTACGTACCTAGAAGAGACCAGGGTGTTCCTAAATCGCGGAGATGATTGTCGGCTTCCTGCAGGGCATTGCGGAAGACGGGATAGGCCTCTATCAGCTCCTTTCCCATTGCTGGCCACTGCGCTCCTTGACCCGAGAAGACAAAACCAATTCGAGGGGGTCGAGAGGACAACACCCTTTGTGGTTTTACCGACATTGCGGCGCCTAGGGTCGTGTCTGCTGCCCTTGAGATTGGAATTGCCATGGTCCAGGGGAATTTGGATCGCTTTTGACCCAAAGTGTACACCACCCTGTCCAGCAGAGCGCTCTCCTCGTCATCGGATCGACACTGTTTGGTCTGAATCTGAAGGTACTCCCGAATATTGACCAGCTGGGACGCGGCGCTCCGAGCATCTTTCGCACTGATCTTGAGGATCCGCGGGCGTCCTGGAGTATTTGAGGTAGACTTTGTTGCCTTGGATAGCCTTATTTTGGCCTCGTAATACGGCACGAGGTATTTTGGATGTTCTATAATGGCATGCGCATTTGATCCCCCGTACCCGAAGTTGTTCACGGATGCTCGCAACTTGCTGGACGTCGGCCATGTTTGGACATTGACTGGGACCTTGAAGCCAGCATACTTGGTTAGTATATGAAACCTAAATAGGACTAGGATAAATCAGATGCACTTGCCTTGATACAAAGATCAGAAAAGGGGATATTGGGATTTGGCTGGTCAAAGTTGAGAGATGGTGGAATTCGAGTTTTCTCGATCGCCATCACGGCTTTGATCACGCCGGCCAGCCCACTTGAAGCCTCTGTATGTCCGATGTTGGTTCTGAAGTTTGTTAGAACGATACTTTAAGTATAGCCGACTGCCTAGTGGCAGGGCTGTTCGTGAGCTGCGGAGCAGTCTTGGATATTCCAGATGAACTGCAAAGGGCTGGCGTACTTAACAGATCCAATAAGAAGGGGATCACCCCGGACACGATTCATTCCAAGCACACTTCCGATGGCCATGGCCTCATTAGTGTCACCAGCTTGCGTCCCCGTGCCATGGCACTCGACATAACCAGTTTCGTGGGGATCCAGACCAGCTCTGGAGTAGCACTTCGAGATAAGCTCTTCCTGGGCCTCGCGGCTCGGCGAGGTCAGAGTTGGCGTCTTACCATCCTGGTTAGCAGCTGTCTCTCGGATGACGGCCCTTATCGCATTGCCATCTCGGACGGCTGCTTCTAGGGGTTTTAGGATGAGCGTTGCTGCACCCTCACCACGGCCGTATCCCGAGGCTCGGGAGTCAAAGGAGAAGCATTTGCCTTCAGGAGACAGTAAACTAGTATTCAGAGAGTTTTGTAAGTATCTCTAATTTTGCAGGAAATTGTGATGGCCGTGATGTGTGCCCCGGCTCATATGAGCCGGGGCTCTGTCTCTCTCTCTCTCTGTGTGTGTGTGTGTGTGTAGGGTCTGCGGTATATTGTATGACCTACCCCAGGATAGTACCCGAGATGAACATGTCCGGATTAACAAGGGCATTAGACCCACCTACCACGGCCATCTCGGCCTCGCCAGATCGTAGACTTTGGCACGCCAGGTGCAGAAGTGTGAGAGTCGTCGAGCAGCCAGTATCGACTGCGATGCTGGGTCCTTTCAAGTTGAAAAAATGCGACACACGGTTCGATATCATGGCCATGCCGTTTCCTGTTAGGTAGGAGCGCGCGATCGTGGTCGGATCGCGCAGGTGGCTGTCATGGAAGTCTCGGAAACAGGTTCCAGCGCACACGGCCGTGCTGGACCCAGCGACCTCTTCCATAGTCATCCCGGCGCTCTCGAGGGCTTCATAGACACACTCCAGCTGCATGCGCACCTCTGGGTCCATTGTCTACGGGGCTCATACTGTCAGTCATTTAGTGTTTTAAAAGAAAAGAATATCAGTCGGTCTACTCACAGCTGCGATTCCGCCGGAGAAGTTAAAGAACGACGCATCGAATTTGGATATGTCCTCTGACAGGAAGTACCCTCCCTTTACGAAGGACTATGCAGACAAAAGTGTGATGTAAGTAAGAGATTTTCTCTCAGCGATCTCGAAAAGCCTCACCGTGCCAATGTGGTCTTTATCAGGATGATACCACGAGTTGAGATGGAACCGGTCTCCAGGGATCTCTGACCATGCATTCCGTCCATTTTCACACAGATTCCACAGCTTATTCGGGTCTGTAGCATTGCCAGGAAACCTACAACTCATGCCCACAATAGCTATTGGCATAGTCTTCGGGACTTCTGATGCTGGCTCTTCTGCGTCATCGAGTTTCGATCCACTGACACTCTCTACCGCTGGATGAACATCTACCCCTGGCTTAGACGAGTCGTTGATGGTCATGTTGGGCAGCAGTGCCTAGGTAATCGGCATTTGACCGAAACTTTGGAAGAGCTATAAATGAACGAGGACAGGTGGCGCGTTTGCCTCTACTAGCCCTTCTTTTTGTTTCTTAGTTTATGTAAAATGCCAGTGCCTTTGACGCTTTCACAGTGTCCATCCGTAGGCGGCTGACAAAGGATGTCCGAGGAATTGGTAGAAAATAGATGGATACCTAGATAGGTCTAACATCCGACTATAGACTGTTTTAGGGAGAAGGGGGGAGGATGTTATGATGTCCGAATATGTGGACATACTGTTTCGGGATGCCGTCTCCGATTGGGCCGGAAGAAAGGGGCTGACGATGGGGACAACAATAATCTTTGATCACTTCCCTTAAGTTTTGACATTAAATACGAATCGATCTAGCTGATAGTAAATATGTGTAATACTAGAAAAAGGTTTTCAAATGAAGAAGGCAGAGACAGGACACAAAGAAAGAAAACCGGCGTGAATGCAGGTTCCAACCTCAGCCATGGTCAGCAGTCGGAGTTCCGAGAATTGTAAGGTGTCCAGTTAGAAGCTGTGGTATTCTGCAAAAGCCATATACATCCCAAATAGTATTGCTCATACGAACTTCCTGTTATTTAAATATGCTATTATCTAGTTAAGCTTTATTGTATCGCCTGTCTTGAAAGGTTGCTGACTTCGCTGTAGCCCTCACTACCTTTCGACAAGAAACACCCTTCTTTCCGAAGTCCTGAAATTATGAACCACGGGGAGAAATTAATACCAACAGAAACATGGCTGCCTTAGACACACTGGCTACCAGCAAGACCAATGGCGGCCCCCCCAGCACAAGCACCCGCAATGGCGACGGAACTGCTAGGACAGCTGAAGAGCATCAGGTTCTCGCAGCAGAAGTAGGACCACCTCCAAGCGGGGACATAACCACTGCTGTGCTATTTGCCCAGGAGTTCACCAAGGGCACAAACGGGTACATGTTTATCAAGAACCCCCCTCCAGCCGGCGTCCCCTACACCAACATCCGCGGCGAGCCCTCCCTCGTCACAGTCGAAGACCTGCGTGGCAAGGAGGACAGCGTCAATCTCGACCACGACTCGCTCCAAGTCCTCCAAAATCTGACTTCTACCATTCCGCGCGCTCCGGAGGTTGAATGGGACTCACCAGCCAGCGT
The DNA here is from genome assembly GCA_001282315.2 of Chrysoporthe cubensis. Classification (NCBI taxonomy): domain Eukaryota; kingdom Fungi; phylum Ascomycota; class Sordariomycetes; order Diaporthales; family Cryphonectriaceae; genus Chrysoporthe; species Chrysoporthe cubensis. The sequence continues at coordinate 601,750 of LJCY02000008.1, read as the reverse complement.
CGAAAAGACTTTCTACCCGGCAGTCGAGGCCGCGATCAAGGCCGCCCTCCCGGGCACACACACGGTGTCCATCTTCCGCCACGGGATCCGTCACTCCAAGGCTTGGCCGGTACCATACAACCCCCCCGCTATGATTGCCCACCTAGATCAGACCGGGCCGGCGGCAGTGAATCGCGTGTTGCGGCATATGGGCCCTGTCGACGGCCCCCCTCTGCTGCAAGGCCGCTACCGCATCGTGCACTTCTGGCAACCGCTCAACGGGGCCGTGTACACCTGCCCCGTGGCGGTCGCAAGCTCGGCGACTGTTAAGGACGAGGACATCCGGGTGTTCGTGAGCCACCTGGGGGGCGCAGGCGGGATCGATATGCCCCTGGGACGGCCTCCTGTTATCCCGGATGCGCCTGGGCACCAGTACCGCGAGGACTTTGGTGCACCACGTTATGCTGAGGGCCAGCGTTGGTTTTACCTGAGTGGTATCACCCAAGATGAGGCTTTGTTGATCCAGATCTTTGACTCTAAGGCGTTGCTGAAAGGGAGTGAGGTGAAGGGTGGACGTGCGGTGCACTCGGCATTTAGAGACCCACGTACACCTGCTGGTGCTCCTGATCGGTGGAGCATTGAGGTTTCTTGTCTTGTATTTAGCGATGAGTAACGAATGCGTGTAATCTGGTTGAAAACTCTTTCAATCTTACTTGGTTTTATTCTGTATCTCCTTACCTGCTACAGGTTACCGGTAGTGATACTATAGTATGCTAGCCATGTTAAGATTTGCTATTGACGCGCTGTGACTTCGCATCTCAAACGCTATGATGCAATTTGCATGTTTGTCGTGGAGACTACCTATGTACCCAGGCGATATAATATAAAGGTTCTCATGTTCTGCTGCAGTCGTAGCATGATAAGTGTATTATTCAATAAGAGCAGCTCTATTTGAAGAACACAATTTGCGGCTTGTGAACCCGAAACGGTCTGAAATCTAACCAGTGCGACCTATTTTGCGAATCCATAAAACGCTGCATCTTGAACTACTACACTCCATTTGTTGTCGTTTCCATCCGTTCCAGTCTGTGCGTTTAGAACTTTTTCAAAGAGTACCTGGAAGCAAGTATTCTCTGTCGTGTTGTGGTCATATTCGATGGTCTCTGATCGCGACTTTCTCGTGATGGATCTGATTGGAACAACACTGGCAGCGGTGCCCACAGCCAGAACCTCGTCGAATTCATTCAGCTCTTCGTACTTGACCTAAGCAACATGGACGTAGTCTATCAGCATCCGAAGAGAAATAAACATTCGTCAAGGAAGTTAAAAGATATCTTTAAGTAGCTTACTGCGCGAATCTCAACAGTCCAGCCTAGACTCCTAGCCAACTCCAAGCAGGTGTCGCTAGTAACACTCATGATAATGTTGGTGCTATCCGGAACAACAAGCGTGTATCCCCGATTGGACCCCTTTTTGACACCTATGAAGCCGGCCGCCGAAAACTCTTCGACCTCAGACCTTGTCCTGCTGTCGAGATGCAGCGTTGTACCGAAGCCCGCCTCCTTTGCGCTGCGTTGCCACCTCATGACAGGCGCATAATTCCCACCGATCTTGGCAGATCCTGTGCCCCTCGGAGCAGCACGGTCAAAGTCGTCCAACACCAGCGTCGCCACCGGCTGCGCCGCCCCCAGAAGCGCCGCAGACGGCAAAACAAAGACGCAGAAGGTGAACTCAGATGGCGCGACAATGTTGACCTGCGCACCAGTCCCGAGAGCCAGGGGTCGCACATACAGCATCGCGGGCGTGCCGTATGGTGGAACGAACTCGGCGTTGAGTGACACCGCTAACGAGACGCAGCGAGTGAAGTGGTCCTCTGGGATTAGAGGGATCGAAACCATGTTGCATGAGTGCTTCATCCTGGCAGCGTGCTTGTCGGGGCGGAAGATTCGGATTTGGCCTGATGGGTCACGGAGGGCTAACGAGTGTCTAAATGTTTAGCTTCCACTTCATGTCTTGCTTATGTGTTTTCTAGTTGGTTATTTTTTAAGAGACAGAAATCATACCTCTCATTCCCTCGTATGCTTGCATCCCTGGAACGCTCACATTACTGTCAGTCAATCCCTCCGTCCTTTCCTCGTAGTATGCAGATATGGAGTCCGCGTTATTCACAGATTTGCCTTACCATAGTTAAGAGCAGGAGAAAGGCCACTTATCTCCAACTTTGAGCTCTTCACAAGCCTGGGTTCACTCCATTCTTGTGTTTCTGCCGTCCAAGTACTCTCAACATGTCCATTTACTTATACGTTGTTTTAATGCTGAGTTTATAACATGCCCAGGGGTCCACAGGAATCACAGACTTACCGTTCCGGGCGACACCAACACCCAGTTGATGCCAGTCTGTTGCGAGTTCATTATTAGGTTAAAGGAGATTTCATTTCCTGGCCTCAGAAAAAAGAAAAATAAAGGAAATTGCACGTACCAAGATGCTGCGTTGGCTCCGGGGGGAAGGGCAGCGCTGGAGGGACCAGATTCGGGGTGCTCATAATACTGCCCATTTTGAGATTTCAGAAATTGGGAAGTTTTTCCTTTTTTTTTCTTCTTCTTCTTCTTTTTTTTCTTGTTTGGTTTGATAGTGAAACTAAATAACGACTATTTGATAATCACAAAACATTTATTCTTTGATTCGTAAATATCAAGAGGCTTGAGGGACTTCGTTTAAGTCAGCCTGGTGGCTCCTGGAAGGTTCCCGCAAACATTTTGTAAGCGGTCCGAATCGGAAGTCCGGTACAATATTACCTGCCTCCCGCTCACCCAAGGATTGAGTATTGAGCCTGTGTTGATTTGATCACTTGAATATTCGATCTGAAGCAACGTGAAGATACACGGCCCAGTGTGCGTTCAAGCACTCCCTTTACAATGACTGTAGAAATCCTGTCATTAGCCGATACCGTTGTGGTGGCCCTCTTGATCCTGTTGTTTTTATCTGTACGTCACGAAGCCTTGCCAACCAGCCATCTCAGAATCATTAACATGTTGTGATACAGGCCTCAGGCTTCTGCATTTTTCAGCTGCATTTTCATCCCCTCCACAAGTATCCTGGTCCACTCCTAGCCAAATTTACAAATCTCTACTCTGCGTACCATGCATGGCGTGGAGACATTCATGTGGATATGTGGCGGTGCCACGAACGATATGGTCACTATATTCGCTCTTCGTCCTTCTAGTATCAGGCTGTGCTAACTGTATTCAGGAGAGCATGTTCGTTATGCGCCAAATCGTCTCCTTTTCTACAATGCAGGAGCAGTAAAAGGTAGGCATATAAATTGAAAGTTTTTTTTATATTTACTCAGGCTTGAATGATTTTCTTTTTTCGTGAACAGATATATACGGAAATCGGGGCAATGTGATCAAGTCCCAGGTGTACGACACTCTTAGACATGGACGCGGCAATACCCTGACGCTTCGAAACAAAGCTGAGCATGCTGCGAGGAGGAAGGTAGTAAGCAATGGGTTCAACGATGCGTCACTGAGGATCCTTGAGGTCAAAATAATCACCCAGATCCGCAAGTTCATCCAGGGCATGCTGGCCGAGAGTGCGAGTGAGCCAGTCGCTAAGACGCAGCCTCAATGGACCGACTGTCGTGACATGGCTTTATGGTGTAAGTACGCGCAAAGATCTGCCCCTTAAATTTATGGAAGAGGAAGAAAGGGCGGATGACGAAGAGAGTTCAGATAGCTAATACGGTTACGATGACAGCCGACCATCATGTTTTTGACCTCATGTCTAGCCTCATATACAGCGCTGCATACGACACAACAAGCCGGGAAGAATTCCGCTTTGTACCGAAATCCATCGAGCAGTCTAACATCCGCATGAGTGTCATCCTACAAGCGCCTGAGTTAATGTGGGCCAGGATAGACCGGAAGCTGTTCCCCGAATCCATCGCAGCTCGCAACAGATTCCTCAAGTTCCTGAACGGCATGATCGCATCTCGGCTGAGAAAGGGGATGCCACCCGCCGATTTCAACAGTAGCAACGACAAGAAATGTGACGATATCTTCTCCCTCTTCGAAAAGGCGCGCGATCAGGAAACTGGTCAGGGCTTCAGTGTTGCGGAGCTCACCGCAGAGTCGGCAACCCTCGTGGTCGCAGGGTCAGACACGACCTCGATTGCATTAGCGGGCCTCTTCTACTACCTCAGTCGACCTGAGAACAGGTCCGCATACGAACGCTGCGTGGCCGAGGTGCGCACCACATTCGCCTCGGTGGAACAGATTCGTATCGGCGGCACTGCGTCGTGCGTGTACCTCCGTGCTTGTGTCGAAGAGACGCTCCGCATGTCGCCTCCTACTGGTGGTGCCTTGTGGCGTGAGGTCTTGGCTGGTGGTGCTTCTATCGATGGACAATTCATCCCTGCCGGCTGTGATGTTGGTGTCGGGATTTACGCAATCCATCATAACCCGGCGTTGCATCCCGATCCTTTCTCATTCCGCGCCGAGAGATTTCTGAACGAGGGCAGTAGTGGTGATACTACTTCGCTTCGTCGGGGTTACATCCCGTTTTCTATTGGAACTCGTGGATGCATTGGAAAGGGGCTGGCCATGGCTGAGATCATGCTGACTATGGCTCATTTGATGTGGGTTTCCGACTTTCGTTGTGCCGAGGGAGACCCAAGCTTGATGGAAGGAGAATACCAACTTCTGGACCATATTACGGGTGCGAAGAAGGGCCCTAAGCTACGGTTTCGATGGAGGGAAGGTTGTGATTCAAAGAGTAGTCTATAGGACCCATCGCGTTATTTAATAAATACATCACGAAGCTCATCCTCACGCTTCTCCGTTTCCTTTAATGAATTTGTGGCCCACGGATTTGCATTGAACAAGTTGTGATGGATCTACTTCCGTAGCTAGGGGAGCCCAGATCATACACAAACACTAGACAAAGGTCAGAAGATAGCATAGGAGTAGTCCGGGTAGAAAAGATGATGCCTTTAGCCATTTTCGAGGAACAAACGGAACAATCTTAGCCTCCTTCCTGCCTTTTTAGAGAACGGAGCTAGAGACTTTTATATGAGTCCGGCGACATCCCCTCCTCCTGTCCGTAAATTTTGTCATATATTCCCCCAACCGTTCACAATCTGAAAGCCGCTAACATTGCTGCGATAGTAACGATCCACATCGGGAAGTCCGTGACCCAAATGCGAACATTATTGACCTTGAACCAGCGCTCTAGCAACCCAAGCATCTCTTCATCCCCGGTCTGGGGGCTCTTCATGGCGTTTTCCAGCTTCAGCATGGATGGCGCCAGGGGGAGATGCGCAAAAGACAACATAAATCCGAGAATGTATATCATTCTTGCGGAACCACGGATAGAAAGGTCCATTGGTCGGATCAGAATGTTTGCCAGCAGCGCGAGTCGCAGCACGAGGACGACGGCTAGGACGCCTGGGAAGATACGACTGACTGCAGTTCGTAGCCAGATCTTCAGGACCGGGGAAGGGTTGAAGCGCCTGGCCGCTGGTGAGCTGGAGGGAGGGTGCGGCATGTGTGGAGGCATGAAAGTCGTGATGGCGAAGAATTGGGCGAGACGGTTGATAAGTCTAAGGGTGTAAGAGTAGGTGATCAATCGATAGATGAATACTTACAGTGTTGTACTTAAAATGACTGGAAGAATGCGTATCAGCTTCAGAGGTAGACCGTTTCGAGCGAAAAGCTCTTCCGTCATTGATTGCAAAGCGCTTTCCATTGTGATTTCTGGGTCTTGTAAATTATTCGATGTCGCGTCTAGGAATTGGTCACTTTGAGAGGCGACTTGGGGTGTAAATCCATAGTCGAGTGAGCCTTGAACAACGTGGCTTTCCTGACCTTTGTACGTCTTAGTGATTTCCCGGAATAGCACTGATGTATGTACTGGCAACTGTACCTTCGTTTGTTGGGGGCATGCTGAGATGGGGTACTTCTTCGGAGCGCTGCTGTTCGGACATCATCTTCGAGCCAATATTATTCAATCCTGACTGTCCGACCAAGGTTTCTCATATCCGAAGTACCTGCACTTTGCAATTAGAGTTGAAAGCACTATATTTGTTCTGATTGATGAAGTTAAGAGAATCGACATTTTAGACGCCGGAAACAATATCAGAAAATTTGTTCCCCTCCCCCGGCGCAGCATTAAGAAAACATTCAAAGTTAAGCGCTTCAACTGTTCACTAAGAGTACGGTTATCGACAAAGCCATGCACCAGTTCTTCAAATCTGAGTTTTTCAATTTCGAATTTATCCGCATACTCTCAGCAGCACCCTTCGAAGGCGCTGAGATAGCCGAATGCCTCGTGGCTCAGTCGCAGATCCGTGACTGCGACCCGGAAAGCTGGCACCGAGCCTGGTACACACAAGCTGAGAAGGCCTTACAGCTAGCGAAAGAAGCAGAAGAAGAAGAATCAGAAGCGGAAACTGAAGCCCCAACTACGACACAATCACAATCACAGCCCCAACCAGACTGCCATGCCCCGCGTGACGTTGTCTCAGCCCGTCGGGCTTATCTGCGCGCGTCCAACTACTTCAGGGCATCAGCCTACATGTTCGTGGATTTAGACCGGCGCCCCCCCGAATCACGCGTGCCAAGGGCAGCAGCCAGCTCCGAGGCAGCATTTCGCAAAGCCATGGGATTTCTGGATGGCGTGGTCGCCACGGCCCTCGATATTCCCTTCGAGTCTGGCGTGACGCTACCGGGGTATTTGTATACACCAGCCGCTCGATCCGGGGCAGCCAAAAGCCCGGTTCTGCTGCATCTAGGCGGTGCGGACTCGTCAAAAGAAGAACTGTACTATGTCTACGCGGCCACAGGGCCTGCGCTTGGGTACGCCGTCATCACCTTCGACGGGCCGGGCCAGGGCAGCGTGCTGCGCAGGCAAAGCACGGATACGAAACTGCGGTCGCGCCCGGACTGGGAACATGTCATCGGATATGTGATTGACTATATGGAAGAGCTGATGGCACGGGATCCCGAGCTGTATCGCCTCGACCTCTCGCGGATCGCCGTGGCCGGGGCGTCGATGGGAGGGTACTATGCCTTGCGAGCAGCAGCGGACCCGCGCGTGGCAGCTTGCGTCGCCCTAGATCCCTTTTTCGACATGTACGATTTCGCAACTTCGCACATGGGAACCACATTCTCTGGTCTCCTCTGGCTGTGGGCGTGCGGGTGGGTCCCTAGCTCTGTGATCGATGGGTTGATGCGGGCAGTCATGGCTGTGGACTTTCGCACCGCCTGGGAGGTTAAATTAGTGCAGTGGCTGATGGGTGCTTCGTCGCCTACACGGGCGCTGCTGCAGATGCGTCGATATACTTATCGCCTGGAGGGCGATTCGAGCTTCCTGTCCAGGGTCAAGTGTCCGGTGCTGGTATCGAGTGCCGGCCAGTCGCTCTATCTGAAACCGGGAACCGATGCTAGACTTATTTATGATGGGCTTACGGAGGTTTCTGGTGGGAACAAAAGTGTTTGGATTGCATCCAAACCGGAAGAAGGCGGCTTGCAGGCTAAGATTGGGGCCGTCGGCCTCGCCGCGCAGAGAACATTCGCCTTCTTAAACCAGCATTTAAACTCTTCTGTTGGGTCTGATGACTTGGGCAGCAATGAGTCTCAGGACTATGAACGTATATAATTACAGTTGACTTGCGAAGTTATAAGCACTTGACTGCTAACTTTGTACATTCTGCTCTCTCAGTCTACAATTTTAAGACTAATCATACCCCTCCATAGCTTATATCTCGTTGATATATACCCCTTACTATACGGAAACGGGTGTTGTTCAGCGTAAATATAATCTACTTTTTCTCTTTGAAGTAGATATTCTCAACCTCCTGATCTAGGAAAACAACGAGCTTCTCTCCACTCGTTCCCTCGTCCCGCAAAACTCTCAAGCCCTCCAAGATCCCGGGGAACCCCCCAGGCGCAATAACCTTCGCAGGATGAGGCCGCAGCTTGCCCTCATCCAGCAGCCGTTGCAAAACGCCGAAATCGTGCGCAGCCCTCTCCCGCAGTCGAGGATCAGCCGCTCTCTCATAACCACCAGACAGTGCAATCTCCTTACCGCTAGCCGCCAGCCCAACGACCATGTCCGTTTTAACGGTACGTCGTTTCGCAACGGGGCTCTCCGGGTCAGGAAGCTCGAGCACGGCATACATGCCACCGGCGCGACCAAAGACATTTCCGCAGACGGTCTGTGATCTTGCATCTGTGATAACATCCAGGATACGGGAGAGCGAACGGCCTGTGAGGCTTCGTATGTCGTCGACACAGGTTGGCGAGCGGTAGTCGAAGGCTGCCGCAGCTCCGTAGTCAAGGACGAGCTTGAAGTTACGTGGGGAGCAGGTTGTGATCGGGGTATAGCCAGACCTAAAAGAAAAAGGATGAGACGCTCTTACCTACGTGGTAGGGGGCTGTAAACATGTATGGAAAGGGATTTCACTAACAGTTTCAGTAGTTGGATCGCGAGCGTGCCGGTGGACGTGCTTCCCCCGTAGACCAAAACATAAAATGGCTCCTCTCCTAACAAGAGCTTGTCCGGTGTCCCCGTAAGCCGGAGGGACTTATCAAAGACAATACTCAATGTCGACACAGATGTTGCGCCCAAAACAGCCCCAGCTTCCCAGCTCACGTGCGAGGGCACGCGGAAGAGCAGGTCGCCATGCGCAGCCACATACTCAGCGAACGAGGACGATTCTTTGTCGATGGGATTAGACCCATGGACACCACCACACACGCGGTCACCAAGCGTGAGCTTGCCGTTCCATCGCTGTTTGGCACCCGGCCCGATGGCTATCACAGTGCCGGTGAAGTCACAGCCGATCCGGGCACCCTCTGTTGGGAACTTGCTTGGCATCTTCCAGTCGCAGGGGTTAATTGAAACTGCTACAGTCTTGACGAGGATCTGGTGTGGCTGCAACGCAGGGAGGGATTGATCATCTCGGATGGTGGCCTTTCCCTCAGCGTCTTGCACAATAGCTGTTTGGTTGCTCCTTGGGAGCTTAACACACGGGGGATTAAAGCCAACTGGGAGATAGTACTCTATCAAGTCCATTGTATACTCCTGTCCCTGGGATAAAGAGATGATTGAGTTTTGGAAAGTGTTTTGTCATAGAATAGTCTCAACAACTCTGCCTAGGCGAAATGACGAAGTCGCTCGGTATCAACCACGGGCCAGGGCTCAAGTGGCTGCAGACGCTCTTTACGTTGCCTGTCATGAGCCGGATATTTTGGACGTGATGTTCGGACATCTTGCAGGTCACTCGGAGACTACCTAGGGAGCATCTGCATCAGCACCACCCACCCACACACACTCCGGAATTAGCCCAGCTAGACTGTACTTAATATCCCGCTTCTTGTATAGGTTTGAATTCGATGGTAATCTTAAGAATTCGCGATTCTGGTATCTTATGACTCACCGCGAACTAATCTGAAAAGAATAATGCTCACGTCAACGGTCCTTGCTTGGGCGCAAGCTCTCCAGCCCAGGCAGCAGCATACCCTATCATCGTCGTTCTCTAAATCCTCCTGTACCAGCAGCTCGTTCACAGCATTGGAGCCTCTGTTACATGGAGCTGTTCCAATCGCCTCAGACGCAACCACCTCACAATTAGCTGCCCCAAGATTTACAGCTGGGCTGAATGCATCGACAGGTGAGCAGTGGGCGTTCGACGCCACTTCCTCGAGCGGTACATCAGGTCTCTTACTTGGCTTTTACCACGATGCAACGTACGCATTCCTAGGCCCCGGAAACCTCCGTCTATCCCTGGACGCTGTGTTTCCCAACGGGTCGACCTGGTCCCTTGTCGACTACCTCTCACACGCCGACGTAGACGTGTGTCCAGACCGCGGCACAACCGGGGTCTGGTCTTTGTCTAAGTCGACCACACATTCGTACACCTTTTCCGTCGCTGCAGACAATTCTCTCGCTACTATAGAGATCAACACACCACGTGTCCAGGGGTCCATCAGTATCCGCTCGATGACCACCCCCCGCACTACCTCAGAAGACTCGACATTCAATGCCCCCAGCCTTCATTGGGGGGAAGTCATCCCCGCTGGTCGTGCCGTCGTGGATCTCGTGCTGGACGGCGAACGTCTGCGGTGGGATGGTATGGGTGGTCACGAACGTTGGTGGGCCGGACGAGGCTGGCTCGACGCACTGCAGGGGTGGCAGGCGCTGCGGGCTGTTGCAGGGCCATATGTTCTCACGTACTGGGCACCGACGTCGCGAAACAGTGAAGGGGGCGTCTTGTACCCTTCGGCCTTTCTGGCATGGAACGGCAAGACCATCTTCGAGGCAAAACGCAGCGGCCCATCATTCTCCGAGGAGGCAGACCAGGATGAATCATACGTCGAATATCGTGCTTCAATGGCTGGCGGGAAGCTAGTGGCGGCAGATGGGGGCAGCGGCAGCCATCGGCAGGGTGCGGCGAAGGGGTATGTTGTGACGCTGGTAGACCCCCGGGCTCAGAGACGCTGGGAGTTTACTCTGACTCTCCGGAACTTGGAGTTTGAATTCGATCTGGGTGATGCCTCTGGTGGGGTCGCTTACGTTGGAACACTGGCGGGTGGGGAGATTGGGGACGATGTCTACCATGGGATATTCTTCAATGAATCAGTTGATGTCGCTGGCTTGAAGGTGCCTACGATCTATGTTTGGGCTGCCTATTGGTACTATCGAATCAAGGCCTCCTTGACTGGCTATTGAAGAGCGAAGGCTAAATACCTTCGGCTTCAACCCATGGGTTTGGGAGTCCAGTGCTTGGTGTTCAGCAAGACAACCCAATTTAGAGGATACATACAGACTTCCCTATCTGGATGTATGCTGTTCTGAAATTTCATGTATCGAAGACTCTATTGCCTTGTCCCTCAACCATCAGCTATTATGCCCAGTGCTGCAATATGTTTTTCTCTGCTGTCTTTGTATTTAGATGGCTACGAACATCATAGTGGGCAACCCCCGCCCCAGGCCCCATCTTTCGTAAGTGCCTAAATAATTTGCACTATTTCACATCACTGATACTTTGAGTATTCCAAGACCACACATGTATATGTAACCGTCAAAAATAAATTTCCGGAACTGCCACCATACGTTTGCACCCTCGGGGTCAGGATTGGTCACAGGGCCCTGCATTTATGATAAAATACCAGGTACTTGTTGCTTTACTCCCCTTCTGCTCTGGCATCAAAATGGATGAAAGGAGAAGGAATATTCCAAAATCCCTCGAACCGCGCGTCCTCCTCCCAATCCACAGTCTTGGTGCCCTTGTCAGCTCTCATGTCAAATGTCCAAGCCAGCTTAGCCAAAGTCAGCCGCATCTCCATGTAAGCCAGGTTGATTCCTAGGCAGCCTCTCGGCCCTAGTGAAAATGGTCTGGTCGCCCCTTTTGTATCATTCTTGAACCTTTCGTCATAAAGGGGGTGTGTTGGTGGGAGGAACCGCTCCGGGACAAAAGTCCTGGGGCTCTGCCAGTATTTCTCCCGCCTCGTCGTTGCCCACGAGGAGGTAGACACGGTTATCTTTTTGTTGTCAGTTAGTCTCCATGTGTATGTTAGAAATATACTAGCATGAAATATTCTTTGACTTACCCCTGGCGGGACGAAGTGTCCGTCAATAGTTGCACCGGGACTGATTCGGGGCAATCCAAATGCAGTAGGAGGAAAGATGCGCAGTGCCTCCTCAATAACGGCAGCCAAGTACGACAGTGACTGCAACGCGGAATCATTAATCTCATCTTCGTCATTAAACGCGGTTCTAATCTCATGTTGCAGCCGGCGGAGCTGCTGGGGGTGTTGCGTCAGGAAGTAGACGATAGTGGCCAATGCAGTTGCGGTCGTGTCGGAGCCCGCAATAACAAGCACGTTGGCTTGGGCTATAAGCCAGTCCTCGGACACATTTTGAGCCGCGGCCTTCTCAGAGAGCAGATTCGAGAAGAAGTCGGTGCTGGTAATGGTGGACTGGCGAGCTACGCGCTTGCGGACCTGTTCCTTGGAGTAATGGAGGAAGAGGTCGAACTTTTTCTTGAAACCGCGCGGGATGGAGAGGAGGATGAAGGGCCAGGCCAGCGGGAGCCTGCGCGCCACCTCGAATAGAGTGACGAGGAAAGCACCGTCGTGGATTGTAGACACCCAGAAATGGGGTTTGGCTAGATGGGCATGTGAGCGAGACAGGACATGACACTTTCAATTGTGGTTCGATATTGTTCTCAATGGCTTCCATGGGTAGGTGTTTCTTCTGTACCTACCTGATGCCACAGCTCCGAACGACTCCCCGAAGGCCAGTTCCCCGATGATATCAAAACTCAACCAGCTAGACCACTACACATGAACCGATTAGCCTCTATTTAGATGACCGCCCTGAATTGATGCTAACTTACGTCCTTTATGTTCAGCCCATTCGATGATGTGGCGCTGTGTTTGCGAAGCTGGGAGATGAAGAGGTCGCAGTGTCGGAGTAACACATCCTCCTGGTCCTTCAAAGCTTTGGCTCCAAATCCATGAGATAATAGTCGTCGTGTATCTCGATGCTTCTCAGGTGAACGCTCTGCCACCACGCCAGGTTCCGGCTGGCCATGCTCATAGAATGTTCCCTTGATAAAAGTCTGACGGTCCTTGTTTGAGTGACCGTAAATATCTTGATAAGATAGTCAGAATCTATAGATCTCTTTTAAAAATGGTGGTAGGGTGATGCGGCCGTCTCAGAACTGTGTGGACACACCGTTGAAGCTTTGCACTGTGGCAAAGGTGAGCTCGTTTGGACCTATCCGTACAACATCGCCGTACATCATATGCATCTCTTCAATGTCCCATGGATAGCGGCCCAAGATCCAGTGGTATGCATACCAAACATCAGTAATCGCAGCAATTTTTGGTCCTGGGAACCGGGACAGAGGATGGAAAGTGAGTCGGTACACTGAGCGAGCAGCAAAGTACAGTGCTGCCTACATTGGTAACAGCCAAGGATTAGTCGACCAACAACATAACGGACAATTGAGTCAATTGAGAACAACAGGTATGACATTATTTGAAGAACAGTGGCGTCGCTGAGAACTTACCATACTTCCTAGATACACTGCCATCTGCATCCACGATACCAACTTCACCAGGTTGTACATGAGCGGGAGATCTGCCATTGCTACTTGCTAAATTGATTGCTGGAACTGGGTCCGTATGGTGAATGTTCATCTGTGAGAGACGGATGGATTCATGATTGAGAATCGAGGCAAAATGGAATCAGAGCACTTCATGGTTGAACATTGAGCGACTATCTGCATAGGTAAGCAGACCTACCTATCTACGTACCTTGGATGAAGTCTCAAGTATGCTAAACAAACTAGCCAAATTCTGATGACATCGAGAGATTGTCAGTGTATCACAAGGAATTATTGGTCTTTCTCCGAAGGTAAGTCTGGAGTTCGGACACGCTTCGTGGGCGTGTAATCGGACTCCCGAGTAGGGTGGTCCAATGCTGCGTTACAAGATGTCTTCTCGGACAAAGTAGAAAAGCTCCGAGGACTTATACCAAATATTCGTCCAGAGACGAGTTCGTAAATTGTTTTCAGCTAAGTAGATTCAATTTATTCGGGTAATCTGTCTGCGACCACGTTACCTTGAAATTCTACACACCATGGAGGCACCAACACCCATGCCGGCGCTCTTGCCCCCATTCATTACTCTCAATCAGATTTACATCGTGACCGGGATCATTTTGCTTTACACGTTCACCTTGAAGTTCACAGTCGGAGGCTCAGCCCGCAAGGATGAGCCACGCTTGATTCCGCATTGGATTCCTTTTCTCGGCCATGCCGTTCGCTTTGCCGTTGACAAACGCACCTTTCTCCTAGAAGCTTTGTAAGCGACTATAGTATGCCTCGTTCCCCAATCTGAGCTGCTGATTGCGCTTTTAGCCACAAAAACAATAAACAACCGTTCTCGATTCTCATGGGCGGGCGTAAGCACTACATCTTCAGCGACCCAGCTGACTGTGCGGCCGTGCACCGTAACAACACGTCGCTCAACATCAAGGGTTTCGTGCGATTTATATACCAATACATCTGGGGATTCAGCGCCTCGGATGCCGATCTGATGTGGAACGTCAAGCCAGAATGGCACCGCATTGACCTCGACTGGCTGCTGGACCCGATGAAGAACAGCGTCCTCACAGACCTATACCTTGGTAGGATCGAATATTGGTTCAAAAAGCTCGACGATGACATTGCCGCGTCTGAGTCCGGGGCCGTGCGGGTCGATGGTCTCAAGCTATTCATCGATATGCTAGGAAAATCGATATGTGCCACTATTTACGGCAAGACCACCGAGCAGATGAACCCCCAGATGATGGACGATTTAACCGTCATGATCCGAGATGGGTTTTGGCAGATGCTATTCCAAGCTCCAAGGTGGTTGGTTCCCAAGCCGTACGCCGCACAAGACCGGTTGATCCAGATCTTTAGCGAAATGGTCGCGGATGCTGATAACAGACCTGACATTTCTGAATACGTCCGGGAACGCATCGACTATTTGACAAGTCAGGGAGTAAGCGTTCGGTGCCAGGGATCAGACAATACCCGGCTCATGTCTGCGTGAGACCACTCTTGCCCCGAGCCTCAGCGATGGACCGGAAGCTGACAGGTACCGCAGATCGCTCCTCAACACAATACCAACCAGTTACCTCGCACTTCTCCATATAATCGCCGAACCAGATGTCCGGCAAGAGGTGCTGACAGAGATCAAGAAAGCCGGGTACCAGCAGGCCCTGGATGCCGCCCTCGCCAGCGGAGAAGACGGGCCGAAGCCTGAGCTGCGGGCCATCATCCCATCAAAGCTGCCGTTGATGCGGTCCATTTGGTTCGAGACGCTGCGCATGCACAACAACTCGCTCACAGTGCGCGAGGTTGTTGCCCCCACGGAGCTGACGGGCAAGGACGGGCGCAGCTGGCACCTCGAGAAGGGTGGTGTCGTGTCGATCCCCTGTGGTCTGATGCACTTCAACGAGAAGATCCACCCTGACCCGAATGGTTTCCATGCACGCCGCTTCCTGGATACCGCCCTAGGAGGGGAGGGCGAGAGCGCCGCCAAGACTACGAAGCCGTTTGGTGGAGGTATCAATCACTGTCCTGGCCGCGTCTTTGCTGAAAAGCAGATGATGGGTCTTGTTGCCGGTCTGTTGTGGCGCTATGATATCCGAATTGCTAGTGAGAAGTGGAAGATGCCAATTCTTGGTGAGTTTGACAATCTGGCGAAGCAGCCAGTTATCTGGTTCGAGATCCGCAAAAAGCATGTGAGCGTCTAGACAGAGACAAGACGACGGAGATATTGCAGAGAGTTAGAAAGAGATTGTTCTAGATAGTTCAAGGTCGGGTTTTTTTGGGGACCGGAAGGTGGCTGAATCCCATGCCTGGAAACCGCCTCAGATACTACTGAAGCACGGAGAGCCAAAGAATATCATCGAGATTAGCCAGAAAATATGCAAATGTCCGTCGTGTCAAAAGGCGGACTCAGGTTGAAGATCACTAGCATTGGACCGTAGCTGGGGGTATTTTTCTCGCTCCTCTTACTCGAACTACTTATACCTAGGTATACTACTATCTCCGAGAATACTCGGCCTGGTAGATGGAAACATTGAGAAGTTAAATAAAAATCTGTTTTTTTTTTGGAACAGGAAAGAATCTAGAAGAGAAAAGCTATATTGAATGTAGCTTATGGCAAATCTACCTAGGTAGTAGTACAATTATACGGCATCATTTTCTTTCCGTCTACGAACTTCAATACGAGCTTTGAAGGGAGGGAGAATGAAGTTGCCCATGGTTAACGAAGCCGGACGCTCCACGAGATGCTTGATCTCGTAGTTAATCAGCATGTGCGCAATGGCCATCTTCAGCTCTAGAGCCACAAAGAAACGACCAGGGCTGATTTTACAGAGCGTTAGACCATATCATGGGAGCTGGAGACGAATATATGGTACCGCAACTCACCAAGCATGTTTGCCATGACCAAAAACCAGGTGCTCGTCGCTCGTCGATACCATTGTCTTCTTCTTCTCATCCGCCACACCCGTCTCCAAGGGCCGCGAAAATCGCAACGGGTCATACCGCTCCGGGTGTTCATGCAGCTCTGGGTCGTGCAACAGGCTATTCAAGTTAACGTTGAGCATTGTCCCACACGGCGCATGCCACCCCTGGCTTTCATTAGTGATGCCCTCCCGTGCGATTACTTTCCGGTCGAGAAGCGTTACAGCAAAGTTGCTGTGGCGCTGGCTCTCACGGATGGCGCTGTCGATGCGTACCAGCTTGGCGAGGCCAGCTTGCGTCCATGTCTGGTTCTCTTCTTGGAACACTCTTACGGCCTCCTCGCGTAGCGCCTCGATATCGGCCGGGTCCGACGACATGATATCGATTAGTGCGTTGTGTGCCGTGATAGCTGTGGTGTGGATGGATCCTAATTCGACAAGCAGTAGCCGCTGCGAGATGGTCGACGCCTTCAGCTCCTTCGCGTTGTTCTCTGCACGCGCCTGGCGAACGTGCCACGTAATAGCGTCCTCAGGCTCTGTCCACTTGAAGCTTGGGTCAATCGCTTTTTTCTCCATGTCATCCAGGCGCTTTTGGATAACTGATATCGTGTGTTTTGCAGCACGATTGTAATGTTTCCTGATGGAAATCGCGAGAAAGGGGCCAACAAGCCGGTGAAGCGTCGAGACGAGTAGATCCAGCACGCCGATATTGCGATGTACATTATGGATGTAGTCAACAAAGGCATCGACGACCTCTGGGTTCCGGCTCAGGTCCTTGCCAACGATCATACGGTTTGTCACCCGAGGCACGATCGTGAGCCATGTTTCCCAGACGTTGACGCTCTTCCAGTTTCCCGTATCAAGTCCCAGGGCGCCATCGATAGTATCCGTTACGTCCTCTTGCATGCCAGGAATCAGCTTGTTAAGGGATCTGCCCAGGTAGCGGTGCATAATGATGTTGTTGAAGTGGTCCTTAGGATGTGCGTCGCCCAAAAAGTTGTACTTGCCGTACAGTGAGCCATTGCTCGCCTCGTCGGAGCTAACAATGTTGTCGGGTTGCTCGAACAACCACCTTGCCTGTGACCTGGGCAGGACGATAGCGGACCGGCGGGCTAGTCCAGGTGAGATGACCCAGGACTTATCATGTTTGGTATACTGAAACGGGAAATAGTCAACTCTAGGCCCATCCAACCTTGATAGATTCAGAGGCCGGCGTTGCCCCTACTCAGCGAGGGAGTGGACGTACCTTTTCGTAACAATCCTCGGCCCATGATTTGAACCTAAATGGAGTCAAGAAAAATGTCTTGACGCTGGCGAGAAAACCTTTCCCATACCCAGCCCGTGGTAGATGCTTGGGGTATGATGGCTTGTTCACGAAATCGGCGACACACGACGCGACTAGGAGAACGGCCGCAGCAGTAAAAATGCGTCCGGAGCCCACAGTGGCCCAGACGATGTCTAAGATATCGTTCATACTGGCTTGTTCACCTTTTCTTGTACACACGGATAACAGAGATCACAAATTTCCTGTTGGCCACAGACATGACCTTCAGTGCTGGAAATACAGGCACATTTTTGGGTGGGTGGTAACATGCAACTCTAAGCAGGAATTCTTTAATCTCTCGCCCCTCTTCTCCGAGTAGGTCATTTATCCATTCGGAGTAAATATTCACGGAATAGAAGCTGGGCGGCGCCTCTTCACTTAGCCAACTGGTTGAAGAGCGCACACACTGATGTCCTATCTGCCAAATTAATCGCATAATATGTGCATATAAGCAAATGAGTGTCTATTTATATTAATTTATGTACGGAACGAGCTCGGATATTCACGTAGCGGAGTAAATATGCACGGAATAGTCTTCAACGACCCCAATCTGGTAATGAAATAGGTAGATCACTAAATGTCTGACACGTTTGCCTAGTTGTCTCTCAAGTCATACCAATGACATGGTTTCAAAGGAGTTCAACCAAGGGTCGTACAATATAACTTACGACTCTGAACGAAAACGTGGTCCTTTTTCGGAGTTAGCCTACATTGAAATACCGAGGCAACCACAACACTCAACTTGACTCTCTCCTACCTTAGCTGAGGCTACCTCAAGGTATCCATTTTTTTGCCAATGATTGTGGTGAATTAACCTAAGAAAAGTAGCAGAAACCCCAAGGAATGGTATGCAACCTCATTTGGTTATTTATACTAGGATGCAAGCTCTATTTGGACACCCTAGATTATAGACTGCACTGAGTTGAACGAGTTGGGAAAGTGAGGTTGAAAGCCCCTGTAGATAGGTGGGTCACTGGCGGCAGAACTCTCGAACACAGGAAGGCGGTGTAAGCTGCCAACAACTTCAACCCGCAGGTCTATGGTTATCGACCTCATCCGGTCACTTAATTCCTCGTCCCTACCTGATCCTTGGCATAGTTCAACCAGATTCGAATGTACCTCCCCAATACATAGTTTAACAGAAGGTACTTGTTGTTATATGAACCATCGCAATGCGCTCAGCCTTTTCAGTCTGCACCCGAGTGTTGACCCCTAGCCCCAACCCGAGTCACCAGCTCGATCGAACCCCGTACGCTCACAACGTACTGGTTGAGGTTCCCATTGCTGAAGTAGTCGAGTTGGATGAGCTTACTGCATGGTCTGTTTCTCTGGCATGGTCGATGTCCTTCAAAGCTATGCCAATCTACTATGGTGTTTGAAACTTCAAATCTGATCGGGCCTGTCTTTACAAGATCCAACCCCCCCGAGCCATCCTTGGTTCCAACGCCTAGGTGAACAAGTGAATTCGAATTAGCTGGGGTTGGCACTTCCTCTAGTCGAGGTTAGGCCCGTGGAATACGTTGCTCGGCTCCCAGTGGATCTCCGAACGTGGTTCTTTTCACTGCAACTGTACACTCGGGGATCTCTGGCTCGGGACTGGTTGTAGTCGAGTACCAGTGCTGAGTCTTGCAGTCTATAACGAGTGTGACTGATTATATCTCGATGTATTTGGTCAGATTTCAGGTTATTGTTACTTCGTCCCTGTTCCCTGGTACCCCTTCCACCAGGTCTTGTCCCTTGAGTTTCAGAGCAACGCCCAGACAGCTTATCCTCAAGGAGATTTACTTCTCAACTAGCAAGCAGGATGTTGCCGTCTGCCACAAATACGACAATAAAATCGAAGACTGGTCCCTTAGAGCCCATAGCAATCGTAGGTAGCGCGCACCGCTTTCCCGGTGACGCCAACACGCCCTCCAAGCTATGGGCTCTCCTCTCCTCGCCGGTAGACGTGCAATCGCCCATTCCCACTCAACGATTCAGCGCCGCAGGCTTCTACCACCGTGATGGAACTCACCATGGCACGAGTAACGTGCGACACTCGTACATTCTGTCGGAGGACCCACGCGCGTTCGATGCAGGCTTCTTCGGCATCAAGCCGGCCGAGGCCAATGCCACCGACCCACAGCAGCGCCTGTTGATGGAAACAACGTACGAGAGCCTCGAGGCCGCAGGCATCGCGGTCGACCAACTAAGAGGCTCCGATACGGCTGTCTACATTGGGCTGATGTGTGCAGATTATTCCGACCTCTTGACGCGGGACACCGAGGCGCTGCCGACTTATACGGCGACCGGCACGGCGAGAAGTATCATGTCGAACCGCATCTCGCACTTTTTTGACTGGCATGGGCCGAGCATGACAAGTACGTACTGGCTATTGTGATGAGATTCTGTGGCAAACTCGAGCAGAGGAAGACAGCCTAACGGGGAAGTGCTACAGTTGACACAGCCTGTTCCTCCAGCCTGGTCGCGGTGCACTACGCTGTACAGGCCCTTCGAGCCGGCACTAGCCGCGTTGCTATCGCCGGCGGATCGAACCTGCTCCTGGGGCCAGAGATGTACATAGGCGAGAGCAAACTCTCTATGCTGTCCCCCACTGGCCGTAGCCGGATGTGGGACGCGAATGCTGACGGGTACGCGCGGTAAGTATTACTATCATCTCCGTACCATCATGGTATCCTTTCTCGGTGATAAATCTCTTGAGAGACATTAACAAGCCTGACCAGAGGCGACGGTGTCGCCGCGGTCGTGCTCAAGACGCTGAGCGCGGCACTTGCAGACGGGGATCACATCGAGTGTGTTGTCCGCGAGACAGGCGTAAATCAGGATGGGAGAACCCCCGGCATCACGATGCCCAGCGCTGCGGCGCAGAAGAAGCTGATCCGTGAAACTTATGCGCGTGCTGGCCTTGATTTGAGGAAAGCCGAGGATCGCTGTCAGTATTTCGAGGCTCATGGGACGGGTACTCCTGTGGTAAGCTACACTATGTTGTGTTTGGCATTAATATATTTCAGGGTTTGACTTATTAACATTGCCACCAAGGGTGATCCACTGGAAGCTGAGGCCGTCAGCTCAGCTTTCTTTCCACCCGGCCATTCTTTTGGGGACAGTAAACTGTACGTTGGGTCCATCAAGACCGTCATCGGGCATACAGAAGGCACAGCCGGGCTTGCTGGACTGCTGAAGGCATCGCTCGCACTACAGGCCGGCATGGTGCCTCCAAATTTACTCTTCGACAACCTCGCTCCAAAAGTTGCACCATTCTATCGTAACCTGCAAATTCCCACTGGAAAAGCCAAAGCATGGCCAGCAACAGTAAGAGGAGCCCCCCGCCGCGCCAGTGTAAACAGTTTCGGCTTTGGCGGCACAAACGCGCACGCCATTGTGGAAAGCTACACGCCTAAGGAGCCTCCCTCTATTGCTGCTTCCAGTAAAAGCAGTATCAATATCTTGCCCCTGATCTTCACAGCTAAATCAGAGCACTCGCTCGTAAAGACACTCGTTTCGTACGAGGCCTACTTGGCAGCGACCCCCAACGCAGACATCAGGAATATCGCCTGGACATTAAACTTCCGGCGGACTCATTTCCCCGTACGAACAGCGCTCTCAGCAGTCAGTATCTCCTCGCTTCGCAATGCCATCCAAGGAAAGCTGGAAGACATCAAAAACAAGAAACAAGACGCATTCTACGTTGTGTCAAACACGACCAGCAGTAGCAAGAAAAAGAAAAGGAAGACGCAGATGCGGACTCAGCAACAATCACAACCCACGCTAGCCGTCTTTACCGGCCAGGGTGCGCAATGGCCAGCCATGATGCGTGAGCTCTACCGCGGCTCGCCATTCGTACAGCGCCGGCTCCGGACCCTAGAGCTACGACTCTCGCAGTTGCCCAAGGAAGACATTCCGTCATGGAGCCTCGTGCACGAGCTGAGCACAGGCTCCGAGCGCGTCAGGGAGGCTGCGCTATCGCAGCCGCTGTGCACAGCCGTGCAAATTGTCCTGGTCGACGTTTTGCGTGCCGCCGGCGTGAAATTAGACGCTGTGGTGGGCCACTCATCTGGCGAAATCGCCGCAGCGTATGCCGCGGGCCTGCTCTCGGCTGAAGACGCCATCGTCATCGCCTACTACCGCGGACTGCACTCAAGACTAGCGGGTGGCGGTGAAGATGGCAGTATCGACGGTGCCATGCTGGCAGTTGGCATGAGTGCCGAGGACGCCGTGGATCTCGTTGCTATTCCCGAGCTCAAGGGTCGTGTGGTGATCGCGGCGTGCAATTCCGAGTCGAGCTTCACCCTGTCTGGTGACCAGGAGGCCATTGAATTGGCTAGAGACATCCTCGCTGACGAAGGCAAGTTTGCACGTATGCTGCAGGTCGATAAGGCATACCACTCGCACCACATGGTCAAGTGTGCCGATGTGTACCTTGCAGCCTTGAGGAAGTGCCAGATCAAGGTCCAATCTCCCTCGGAGAACCAGTCCGGGGCTGTGAAATTGCCCGTCTGGTATTCGAGCGTCTCCGAGGCCGTCATGACATCCGAACGGAACGATCTGACCGACATCTACTGGAACGAGAACTTGACCAGCCCTGTGCTCTTCTCACAGGCAGTACAATGCGCAACGGCTGGATCAGGCCCTTTCAGCATGGCTATCGAGATCGGGCCCCACGCCGCCCTCAAGGGCCCCACAACGCAGGTGATGGCAGATTTACTCGTCACAGCTCTGCCGTACACCAGCGTGCTGTCACGGAACAAGCACGACGTGGAGGCTCTTGCGGATTGCATAGGCTTCCTTGTAGCCCACCTCGGTCCCCACAGTGTCGACCTGGCAAGACTCGACAAGGTCATTAACGAGGCGGATGCGTCTCCGCCCCAATTGCTTAAGTCGCTGCCGGCC
The DNA here is from genome assembly GCA_001282315.2 of Chrysoporthe cubensis. NCBI lineage: Eukaryota > Fungi > Ascomycota > Sordariomycetes > Diaporthales > Cryphonectriaceae > Chrysoporthe > Chrysoporthe cubensis. Next base: position 579,524 of record LJCY02000008.1, on the reverse strand, counting down.
TACGGCTGGAACCACGAGCACAGTTACTGGCACGAGTCCCGCGTCTCGCGGGCCTACCGCACCCGCGAGGCCGTCCACTCGCTCCTGGGGACGCGCGTGCACGACGGGGTTGACCGAGAATTCCGGTGGCGCAACTACCTCAGTCCCGCTGAGCTGCCGTGGCTGACGGGACACTCCATCCAAAACCAATTGGTGTTTCCCGCCGCCGCGTACATCTCGACTTGTATCGAGGCCGCCATATCCATATCCAGAGATAACGAGATCCGACTCGTCGAATTGACTGATGTGGTACTGGGCCAGGCGCTGGTATTCAAGGATGAATCGTCCAAGGTCGAGACACTCTTCTCAATCACAGGCATCGAGCATCATTACACTGGCAGTGATGCCGAATCCAAAGGTGAATTGTCGCTTACCGCCAGTTTTGTCTTCTACTCGTCCGTCAGTCCAGACTCAGACACGCTCAGCGCCAACGCCAGCGGGGCTCTCAGAATCGTCTACGGCTCCTCAGCCGCTGACGTGCTCCCGGCTCGTAGCACAGATCCCTTGGAGCTGATTGACGTGCCCGAGGATCGTTTTTACACCGTCCTCGGGAACGTGGGATACGGCTATACGGGTCCTTTCCGCGCTCTATACCAACTCAGGAGGAAGCTTGGGCAAGCAGTTGGTCTCGCCCGTTATGCATCGGCCGAGGACGTAGCAGGCATCGCCGTCGACCCTGCCATGCTCGACGCGACGGTCCAGTCCATCATGCTGGCCAAGAGCTGGCCTGGCGACGGCAGGCTGTGGTCTCTGCACGTCCCGCAGCGTATTGATCGTGTGTCAGTCAACGTATCGCTGTGTAAATCTGCCAATATTGGCAGGTTTCCCGGCGGAGCGGCCTTCGAGACGTCAGCACACGACCACTTCACGTCATCACTAGCAATATCCGGGATATCGGGCGACGTCCGTATCTTTCCTGGTACAGACAGCACGCACGCTATGATACAGATGGAGGGTGTGCTCGCCGTCCCTCTAGACGCGGTGACGCCCGATAACGACCGAATCTTCTTCTCCCAGATGGTCTGGGACTATGCCGAGCCCAATGCAGCGGCAGGTAAGCTTAAGCCATCCCCTCTACCAGACCCCTCCATCGCTAAGTCTTGAACAGTGGCATTCGATGGTCGTGCATCCAAGGATGACTATGCTCTGGCCCACGTCTTAGAAAGGGTTGCTCACTACTACTTGGAACAAATCGACCGCGCCTTCGATGAGCAACACCCAGCCAGGCGTCAGGGCCCATACACAGGTCTGTTCAGTTATGCGCGGAACGTCACCGCCACTCCGCCCTTGGGTCAACCAGCCTCTGCACCACAGGACACAGCCTCGGACATCGCCCGCGAGAGCGCGCGGTTTCCCACCAACGTAGATCTGAAGGTGATGAACCTCATTGGCAGTCACCTGGCCGCCGTCATCCGCGGCGAGGCCAACATGCTTGAGTACCTCGCGGCCGACAGGCTGCTGGACCGCTACTACGAGGAAGCCATGGGCATCACCTACTACAGCACCTACCTTGCACGTGTTGTGGCCACCATCACCCACCGGTTCCCGCACATGCACATCCTCGAGGTTGGCGCGGGCACCGGAGGAGCGACCAAGCACATCATGAAAGCGATCCAGGGTGTTTTCAGGTCCTATACGTTCACAGATGTGTCAAGTGGCTTCTTCGAGAACGCGCTGGAGTTATTTCCCCAGCAGGGGGGCCGCGACCGCGTGGCTTTCAAGGTGCTGGACATCGAGAAAGACATCACGACGCAGGGGTTCGTCGAAGAATCTTATGACCTCGTCATCGCATCGCTGGTCCTGCACGCAACTTCTAGGCTTCACGAGACCATGGAAAACGTGCGGCGGCTTCTCAAGCCCGGTGGTTATCTCGTGATGCTCGAGGTGACGAACCTGGACCAGGCGCGCCTGGGCTTCATCTTCGGCTCGCTGCCAGGCTGGTGGCTTGGGGCAGGCGACGGCAGGGCGCTCTCGCCGTGTCTTCCCAAGGACAAGTGGGATGCCGTGCTGAGGGGTGCTGGGTTCTCAGGCATCGACAGCGCCACGCCCGACCTGGATGCGCTGCCGTTCCCCGTATCTGTCATTGTTACCCAAGCCGTCGACAAGGACGTGCAGTTTCTGCGTGATCCCCTTGGCGCCCCGTACGATACACTGATTGCGGGTGCTGGTCCCGCCATCCAGGACCTCGTCTTGGTAGGCGGCAGGTCCGCCGAAATAGCCAGCCTCGTGGTGAGTCTCCGGGGTATGTTGTCCAGCCATACCGGATCCATCACACACCATGCAACACTCGAGTACTTGGATCCAGACGACCCTAGTAGTCTTCCCCCCGGTGCCGTGACGGTTATGCTGGCTGACCTTGACGAACCCGTCTTCCAGTCTCTGACCGCTGGGGCACTCGAAGGTCTCAAGACGCTGTACAAGCAGTCCAGAGCCGTCTTCTGGGTCGTTCAGGGCGCCCGGGCTTCCAATCCGCACCACAATCAGAGTCTGGGCTTTGTACGGTCTATGCTCGTCGAGATGGCTCACGTGAGGTCACAGTTCTTTGACCTTGGCGATTCGGCACCGTCTTCGGTTCCGAGGCTGGTCGCAGAGCATCTGCTTCGCTTCGCTGTTCTGGATGAAGTCGACGTCCAGCGCACCACCCAGGATCAGCAGAACCAGCAGCAGCATATGCCCCAGGCCCAGGCCCTGGTACGCCATGGTGTCTGGTCGATTGAGCCTGAGTTGGCCATGGAGGACGGGATCGTGCGCGTTCCACGCATCAGACCCAGTCGAGACCGCAACGACCGGTATAACGCAGCTCGCCGGATAGTAACGGAGCTGGTCGACTCGACGCACACGCCAGTGCAGCTCATCCAGGGGGGATCGGGTTTCACGCTCCAGAAGTCCCAAACGACTATGGCCATGTTCACCTCGGATGCAAAGATTTCACTGCCCAGCAGCCGTCTCGTGACCATTGAGGTGCGCAACTCCATGGCAGCCCCTATGTCGATCAACAACAACGCCTCTTTCCTCATCTCTGGACGCCTGGCGGGCACTGGGTACACAGCCGTCGCTGTATCACAACAGAATGCCTCACTCACGCAAGCGCCCAAGGACTGTGTGGCACTCTGCTCCGAGCCCGTGGGTCCAGACGTTCTGAGGCAGATCCACCATCACGCAAAGCTCTCCACAATCATGGTGGACTTGACAAAGGACGATCTCATCGTGGTCTTGGACCCGGAGCCGTCCTTGCTTCTCTCATTGAAGACGCGGACTTCATTACAGGGTATCCGACTGCTCGTGCTCTCCGCTGAAGACAAGTATGCCCGTAAGGTCGCCCTTTCGGGCTTACAGGCGAAGGTGGTCAACAAGCACTGCACGAAGAGAGAGCTACTGGCGAGCCTGCCGCCTGACATGACGCTTTTCCTCGACGCCTCGACCGGGTCTGATCTGGTCGAAAGGGTGATCCAGTGTCTGCCTTGCCAATGCAGATGGCATCACTACCACCACGACAAAGTCGCCGCTACAACGATACGACAACAAGACCAATCTTCAGCCTTCACAAGCTCCTTGTCCAGCCAGATCCGGGGTTTCGTAGATGCAGCACGGGAAGAACTTGGCAGCCATACGGCCCGGATTCTTTCTCCGCCACCACCGCCCATCGTCTCCTTCACCGCAATGCCGGGGCATCAGAACCAAGCAGCAGCCGGAACTATAATCGACTGGATACGAGCACCCGACTCCCCGACATGCAGCGTCAATATCCAGCCCATCCACGCGCAAGTCCATCTCCGCAGCGACAGGACATACTGGCTTGTCGGCCTCACCGGATCCCTCGGAATCTCGCTCTGCCGTTGGATGATCGCCCACGGCGTGTGTACCGTCGTCCTCACCAGTCGAAACCCAAAGGTTGAGACAGGTGTGATCGCTGAGCTGGAGGCCAGCAGGCCCGGTGTCACCGTCAAGCTGCTTGCAGCGGACGTCACGTCGATGCAGAGCGTCGCCGAGGTCCGCGACCAGATATCCAGCACGTTACCGCCCATCGCAGGTGTCGTGCAGGGCGCCATGGTGCTACATGACGCCATGATAGCAGACATGACGGTCGAGCAGTTCAATGCCGTGCTCGCGCCCAAGGTGGAGGGGAGCAAAGTCCTCGACGCACTCTTCTCTCACAGCAGCGGCAAGGAGAAACTTGACTTGTTTGTCATGTTTTCCTCTGGCGCATGTGTCACCGGCAATATCGGCCAGTCCAATTATTCTGTGGCCAACATGTTCATGACCGGGCTCGCAGCGAACCGACGGAAGAGAGGGTTGGCAGGTTCCACGATAAACATCGGCGTGATCCTCGGCGTCGGCTACGTAACGCGTGAGACGAGCCAGTCCTTGCAAGATAACCTGGTCAAGAGCGGGCATTCGTGGATGTCCGAAGAGGATTTCCACACGTTGTTTGCCGAGGGCATTCTCGCCGGGTCCCCGGACCTCAACCTCGAGCCGGAGATCAACAGCGGGCTGCGTATCATCAGTGCAGGCGACGCGCAGCGGCCGCCATGGTCATTCAGCCCCAAATTTCAGCACCTCGTTCGCCACGAGGAGAGCGTCGAGGCGGATAGCAGCCGCTTGGGCAACAAGGCGCGCGTTCCCGTCCGGCTCCTGCTGGCCGCTGCGCCAACTGTAGAGATGGCTATGCAGATACTCACTGAAGCGTTCGTCACCAAGCTCGGCGTGATGCTTCAGCTTCCCGAGACCGAAAGCAGTTCCGTCGTCGATCTGCGCGCGGAGGATGTGGGCATCGACTCGCTCAACGCTGTCGAGATCCGCTCGTGGATCTTGAAGCAGGTGAAGGTCGACGTCCCTGTGCTTCGCATCTTGGGTGGCGCTACCATCGGTGAGCTGCTGGACTTCATACTGGACAATATCCCTGCCCAGCTTGTGCCTCTTCTAGGAGCAGAGAGGCGGGTGCTCCGCCATAGCATCAGCCATATGCGGCCAGCAGAGGTTGCACAGCCAGAGCAACAGCAACATCTGTCGACCATAGATGTCGAGCCGGTGGATGGTTCAGACGTTCAGGTTCAGCAAGGCGATGAGAACTTCTCTAATGACAGTCCAGAGAACGCTGATGACATGTTCAGCTCCTATGAGGATTCATGGGATGATGACGACGAAGACTACGTTGCCGCGTCTTCAAGTGGAACCGAATCCTATACCTTCATTACCAACACAATACCCGAAGACGCAACAGCGGAAGAGTCCAGTCCTGAAACAACCAGCCACAAGGTCATCTCCATTGACACCACCGACACCAAATCGGGAGGGAGCAACGCCGCTGCTGGCAACCGGGAGGGAGAGCCGCTGCAGCAGCCCCATTCCTACCAGCGTCTCCTACCAATGTCGTACGCCCAGTCACGCTTCTGGTTCCTCAAGCACTATGTCGATGATCCCAGCACCTTCAATGTCACCGCCACGATGGAGGTCATCGGGACGCTGCGCCCGCGAGACCTGGAGGCTGCGGTGCTCGCCGTGGGCCAGCACCATGAGGCGTTACGAACCCGTCTCTTTGTGGACGAGCAGGAGCAGCCCATGCAGGGGGTTCTGGCCACATCGCCGCTCCGGCTAGAGACGAGGACGTACTCCAGCGAGGCGGAGCTCCAATTGGAGATACAGATGTTGCGAGACCATGTATACGACATTGAGCACGGTCGGGGCATAAGGATCGTTCTTCTCTCAGCGGCCACATCTCATTCGGGGGACAGTTCCCGCCAACCCTCACCACCATCGCCATCGTACCTCTGCGTGGGTTATCACCATATCACCATGGACGGCTTCAGCTTCCAACTACTGCTCAACGACCTGTCTCAGTCGTACAGCCACAAGGCCCTCGCCAGTCCGGTGCTGCAGTACCCAGACCATGCCACCCGCCAACGCACCCAGCACGCAGACGGGACCTGGCGCGCAGACCTGGCCTACTGGCGCGATGAGTTCGCCGCACAGCCTGCCCCGCCCGTCCTCCCCTTGCTCCCCGTGGCCTCTGCCCGCCAGCGCCAGACCCTGACGCGCTACGAGCACCACAAGGCGACGTTCTGCGTGCCCACCGCGCTCGCCGCCAAGATCCGCGCCCTCAGCCGGCGCGCCAAGGCGAGCCCGTATCACCTGTACCTGACGACGTTATCCATGCTGCTCGCACGGCTGGCCGGTACTGCGGACCTGTGCATCGGGCTCGTGGACGCCGGCCGCGTCGACGCCGACGCGGCCACGGGCGTGGGGCTGTACCTCAACCTGCTGCCGTTGCGGCTGCGATACGCGTCAGAGCAGACGCCCCTAGAGGCGGTGCGAGACATCCGGTCGCGCGTGTACGCGGCAACGGCGCACTCGCGGCCGCCGCTCGAGGTGGTACTGTCTGAGCTTGCGGTTGAGCGGTCGGGTAGCCACAGCCCGCTGTTCCAGGTGCTTGTGGACTACCGCCCGTCGATCGAGGAGACACAGGCGTTCGGCGGTGCGCCAAATGATGGTGGCTGCGAGCTCCGAGGCCGCGAATACGAGGTCGGCAGGACGGCATATGATGTAGCCCTCGACGTGACGGACAATGCGCGCGGTGAGGCGCTGCTGGCTATCGCGGTCCAGGCGGGGCTCTATGAACCTCATGCCGCGGAGGCGCTGATGAGGTGCTATACTAGGTTGCTGAACCAGTTCTGCGAGAGTCCGGAGGCAAAGTTGGATGCGGTGAGCTTGTACTGGGAGGAGGACATCAGTGAGGCCTTGGTGGCCGGACGAGGTAGGTTCTTCCCATCCCTTAAAATGATTGGCCCTCTTGTTATTCCTTTTCGACGCCGATACTCATATGCTGGTCCAGGTGAGATTACCGTCTCGAGATGGGAACCAACGCTCGTCCATCAAGTCGAGCGGATGTCGCAGTTATATCCCAACAACCTCGCCGTCAAGGACGCGAGCGGCAACACTATGGCATACAAGACGATGATGAGCCGCGTCTCGCATATCGGTAGGGCTCTCGGTAATCCACCCGCTGGCTCCAAGGTCGGTGTATTCCAAGACGCCACCGCGGACTGGATCTGCTCAATGCTCGCCATTATGCGCGCAGGCGCTGTGTACGTGCCCATGGATCTCAAGATCGGCATCGAAAGACTGGCCTTGACGGTCAAGGACTGCCAACCCTCGATAATCCTCTTTGATCGCTCCACGCAGGCACAATTGCCGGAACTGCTGAAATCGGCTGTCTCTGCTCCCCGGCTAATCATGGTGGGACACGATACGACCAACTCCTCAGCGGCTGTGACCGCCGACGCCCCCGTTCACTCCGACAAAAACCTGGCTCGTCCAGATGCCGCGGCCCTTGTCCTCTACACCAGTGGCTCCACGGGCACGCCCAAAGGGACAGTGCTCAGCCACGCAGGGATCCTCGCCAATATCGAGGGCAACACGCAGGAGTTCCGCGTCGGGCCTAACGACATCGGCCTCCAGCAGATCGCGCTGTCCTTCGACTTCTCTGTCTGGCAGATCTTCATGTGCCTCGCCAATGGGGCCGGTCTCGTGATGGCACCCAAGGCGGCGCGTGGCGATGCTAAAGCTCTGACGGAGCTCATCGTCGCCGAGGGCATCACATTCACGGGCGCCACGCCGTCCGAGTACACTAGTTGGCTACGCTACGGCGACAAGGCGGCGCTGCGTGGCTCGCAGTGGACCACAGCCGTGAGCTCAGGTGAACAGATGACGGACGTCATGAAGAGGCTGGTGGTTGCGCTGGCGAAACCGGACCTCGAGCTGTTCAATGGCTACGGCCCCACCGAGGGCTCATTCTCAGCGGCCAAGGTGCGTGTCGACTACTTCGACGAGCGGGAGGTCCTGCGCACTTTTACCCCGGGCGGATATACACAGCCGAACTACTCCATATACATCCTGGACGACCTTCTGCAGCCTCTCCCCTGCGGGTTTGAGGGCCAGATCGCCATCGGCGGTGCTGGCGTTGGTCTCGGGTACCTTAACAACGACGAGATGACGTCGCAGAGGTTCGTACCGGATCCTTTTGTCGACAGACCATCCCACGAGCTCTACAAGCAGCAGGGATGGACAAGGATGCATCTCACCGGCGACCGCGGCGTCCTACGCCCGGGCGACGGTGCCCTCCTGATCCAGGGCCGCATGTCCGGAGACACCCAGATCAAGCTGCGAGGGCTTCGCATAGATCTGCGCGATATCGAGGCTGTTATCGTGAAAGCAGCTGCGGACGGCTCCATCCACGATGCTGTGGTGTCGGTGCGGACCGCCGGTGATGACGCTGGAGGGGAGAGCGCCGAGTTCCTTGTGGCACACATTGTCTTTGCGCCCGAGGTCTCTCACGAGGAGCGGGTGCAAGCGCTGGAGGCGCTACCGCGCTCGCTTCCCCTGCCACAGTTCATGGTGCCGTCCGTCTTTGTACCTCTGGAGCGCCTGCATCTGAACGCACACCTGAAACTGGACCGCAGGGCGGTGGCGGCGCTACCACTACCACAGGCGTCTCAGAAGCGTATCTCCCTGCTGGACTCGGAGCTGAGCACGGTCGAGACGAGACTGGCCCAGATTTGGGAGAAGGTCATCGCGGCGGAGATCAGAGGCGGCAAGGTGGTGTTTTCCAAGGCGTCCGACTTCTTCGGCGTGGGTGGGAACTCCCTTCTCGCCTTGAAGCTGCGCGACGAGATTCAGCGGTCCTTTAGTGTTGACCTGCCACTTGTCCAGCTCTTTGAGGCGAGTTTGCTGGAGAGCATGGCCGCACGCATTCAGGCCGTCGTGGGATCTGGCCCAGTGGTGGCAATGCCCAACATGGAGGACGAAGCACGGCCACACTATGGTGCGCCAGCCAAGACGTCCATGGGTAATTTGACTACGAAGAAAGGTACGCTCCTCTGGTCGAAGTCACCCGTGAAGTATTCAAGTCTGACACAAACGCACAAATCTCACAGGAAACGTTGACTGGGACAATGAAACGGCCATTTCGCTCGACAACACTCAAAGAATTGTGACCAGTCCCCAACGGCGAGCGTCGGGAGCTGGTGACGCGCATCAATTAGTGACGATTGTTCTCACAGGTGCGACTGGTTTCTTGGGCAAAGCGCTGGTTCGCTTCCTCGTGCGAGACTCGCGAGTGGCTCGCATCCACTGCATCGCCGTGCGCCGACCGGAGTCCCATACCGACGCCGTTTTTCGGGATCCCACGGTGTCGCTGCACCAGGGCGACCTCGGGGTGCCGATGCTAGGGCTCGGCCCCAACGAAGCCGAGGACATCTTCGGGCAGGCCGACGCCATCATCCACAACGGCGCCGACGTCAGCTTCCTCAAGCCGTATGCATCGCTGCGAGGCACCAACGTCGGGTCGACGCGTGAACTGGTGCAGATGGCGCATGGGCAGGGCGCGGGCATCCCCATCCACTACATAAGCACGGCTGGGGTGGCGCAATTCACGGGACGGCCTCGCGTGGGCGAGGAGTCTGTTGCGGATAGCACGCCCAGCGCGGAGGTGATAGGCAGGATGATCGGGGGAGGGTACGCGGCGTCGAAATGGGCATCGGAGGTGCTGCTGGAGAAAGCATCGGGCAGCCTGGGGATGGCTGTCACAATCCACCGGCCAAGCAACGTGACGGGCGACCGTGACGGCGCAGACACTGCCGCCTCGGACGTGGTGCAGAGCGTCCTGCGGTACTCGCGCAAGGTGGGCGCGGTCCCCGTCTCGGACGTGTGGGATGCGAGTGCGGGTGGACAACTGGATTTTGTGTCTTTGGAGACGGTGGCCGAGGGGGTGGCCGAGGCTGCGGTGCTGGACGGCTTGGGCGAGCGCGGTGGTGAGGTCCGGTTCGTGCATCACTCGGGCGAGGTGCAAGTGCCTCTACGCGCGGTCGGACAGTTCCTGGCGAAGCAGTCGGGGCTGCCACTGCGAGCACTGCGCAGCGTGCCGCTTGCTGTGTGGGTGGCCGAGGCCGAGATGGCGGGACTCGACCCTCTCTTAGCTGAGGTGCTGCTGGAGGCTGAGCGATCTGGTACGAAGATGTCGCTCCCGAGTCTGGTCAAGGGCCGCATAAAGACAGGCTCCAGGGACCAAGGACAGCAGGAAAGTCAGGGCTTGTTCACGTCCGTTTCAAGAGCGGTGTATGGTGTTGGTCGTCTGTTTGCCGTCGCCTGATAATCCTGTATATTTATTTCTTTTATCATTTCAAATTAAGAAATCAACTTTTACTCAAAATTAAATATGACTACTTCCTTCGTGTAGGCAGTATCAAAGACTATCTGCCTAGTGACTCGTTCTAGAATAAGATCATGTAGGCTTCCGTTTCTTAGATTATCCAGCATTTACTGCCTATTTTGAATATCGTGAACTATAGCGGGTCAAGGGAACCCAGGGACATGGGGCTTATGAGCCTAATAATGCTGTCTGCAAGTAGCTAGGAGCAACTTTTTGGTAGTCACTATGCATATCCTCTGTAATCCGCATTCTAGCAACGCTGTTTATTCGAAAGAGATAGTTTCCATCTGTCCCATTTCCCTTAAGAAAGGTTACTTGGACATGATCGCTTTTAGCTATCTCACTCTATTCCGACACCGTAGACCGTAACATATCCCCCAATGCGCAGAGGCTTACTGGTGCGCCAGTAACGCTTCAAGGGGAACGGCGTTGCCTGAGCTTTGAGGAAGACTCAACCTGTACGTCCTCTCCGCGATTGACTCAGGAGTCTCTTCCTCAATGCCCAGCAAGTCAGCGTCCGACTCCTGCCTCGACGGCGCCACCACATTCCTAGACATGCCAGGATCCAGCAGCTGTGCCACGGCCAGAGGCAGCGCCCATCCGCCCATCCCCGCCCGCACCCTGGCCCGGCCCTCCTTCTTCAGGGCATCGACAGTCGAGCGCTTCACGGTCCATTGCCTTCCTGTAACCGTCTGGAAGGCCCGTAGGAGCTCGTTCTGACAGGTATTGATTGAGCGCACCTTAACGAAGCGGTTTGCCGTCTCGTCAGGGTGCTGGAGAACACCTAGGACGCTTTGTCCGATACCCTCCAGAGTTGTCCCTGTAAATATCTCCTCTCCAGCGTCGTAGATGATTGCGATATTGTTCATAATATCGAATCCCATGATAGGGAACTTCTTCAGTGCCTACATAAGTGGGGTAAGTACAAAAGTTGCTGTTCCTGCTACCTAGATAACCTTGACAAAACGCACTCACCCAGTCAATGGGATTTCCCGTGGTGATTCCGGTCCATGTGAACCCCGGGTTGGCCTCCGCCCGTTTGGCAGCATGAGTCCAGCCGACGCGGCGTTTCTCGATGGTCTCCTGGAAGTCAGGGAGGCCGTGGGGCTGAGGCCCCCAGCCAAAGTCGTCGACGATAAAACGTTTGACGCCTGCGGCCTCGGCGGCGTCGACCATGGCGACCTGGTGTATGATGCCAGGGGGGCCCACGACGCAGACGACGGCGTCTTGGCCCGCCAGGGCCTTGGTAAGCTCATCGACAGTGTAGGCGCTTCTGGTGACGGGAATATCCGGTGGGAAGGTAGACCTAGACTCGAGGCGTGTGATGATCGTGATGTCGAAGCAGCCAGCACGGGACAGGGCTGCTGTGATCGGAGTTCCGAAATTCCCTGAGGCCTTCGAAATGGTTGAAGTTAGTCGCAGATAGTACCGGAGAGGTTGATTCTGCTCACACCGAATATGGCGACTTTCCTGATGGTGCTCATGATTCCCTTTGTTGTTACTCTTAGGGAGCGGAAGCTTGGGACTTAGATGGATTTGTGTGCCCAGAAGGTTCAGTACAATTATGATATTTTGAAGGTCTCCGTTGCTGAGTCGACGTCAGGACGACTGTGTAAGAGCCATAACAGCGTAGCAATAGTGACTTGACCGTTATGTGTTGTCTGATATAAGCACGCATCGGAGGATTTATTAGCGCTGTTCGATCTAGGCCCCACAAAGGTGACCGATCTACTGTACGTACCTAGGTACCACCCTCGGAGACCTTTGATGATAGGCCTAAGACAGTAAAAGCTACCGACGCGGTATTGTTTAAGTTCTCACGCAAAGGTACCTCCGACTTCTCGGGGGGTATCTGCTCAGATGAGTATCGGACTTCCGCTATTATCTAATACGTAATTACAGCGCTGCTGTCAACACTACCTAGTTGTCGGCATAGCCAAAGGAAGCTCGTCCGCGTACTTTTGAGATATTCGTTTTTGCCTTTTTCCTTCGGTGCCTCAGCCGGAATCGTCCTTAGGCTAGCGATTGCACGAGTTGCGAAAGGCTTTTCGGGGTCCAGAAGCAAGTGCACCCTTGTGTTCTATATAGCGATTAAATGATTGGCATAAAAGTCTGGTGATTTAAAATCCACCTCAATGTCGCTATATTGAAACGTGGTAGCCTGAATAATGCCTACGGAGTATCTCATGTATCATGTACATATTGTAGCTTTCCTCAGAGATAGTCTTAGATTTAAGATCCTCGCCTTGTAAGTTTAGTGCTGCCTCAGAAACGGGAGGGTTTGAGAAGCCGAGACTGCTCTACAGTGAAAATGTTCAGAACAATCCCAGATTACTATGTATCCCCTGTCCGTCTCTGGTCCTCTCCACTACCTCCCTACCTTAGGTACATACACACAACGCCCCCCCGGGGGGGATTAGTGTGGCCTTCGGCATAAGAGCTCTCTCACCTCATTGATCTTGTCCCGAATTGCCTGGCTGGCACTCACCGTATCACTTCCCTCCTTGAAGGTCAACGACTGCAGCAACGCGATGAGGCAGGACCTGGTCTCGTCGGCCCTGCACACCTGGGCATCAAGGATGTTTGAGAGGCTCGACTCGATCTGGCTGAGCATCTGAAGCGATGCGTCCATGACGATATGCACCTGCAAACTCTTGAAGTTCTGTGTCGGGGCAAACATGACATTGTCCAACTGCAACAGCGGCAGCAGCGCCATCTGGTCCAGACCGCTCGCGCTGCCGCCGTCTTGCGTGCTCAAGAGCGTCTGATGGAGGTCGCTGAAGACGCGGTCGTAGGCTTGCAGGATACAACTGTAGGCCGAAAATATTGCCATCAGTGTCGACAGTCGTGTCGTACTGGAGGCCGAGTCCGACGACGCCGGCGACAGACAACTGCCACTCTCTGCGGGCTGTCCCTGCGCCAGTACAAGTCGGTCCGATGCCATCGCCGCAGAATTATCTACACCACCAGGACCTCCGACTGAGAGGGATTTCGCTCTTGTAGAATCGGCACTCGGTCGTGAATGACTCTTATTGGAAATCTCCCCGAGTATGTTTAGAAATCTCTCGATGTTCCAAAACAACCTGCTTATTGGAGAATTCTGTCTTTCTAGTGGCTCGGACTGCTGATCCACGGCTCTGCTACTAATTTTTGCCTGCCCGACGCCGGAACAGTCTTTCAGCGTTACGTTGACACACTGGCACAACTTCCGTGTCCACTCCTCATGGCAGTGCTCATCGCTGGGTGGCGCAGGCAAAGGGTTGAGGGCACTCGGTGGTGGAACGACGATATTGGGTCCAATACCGCTAGTATCCTGACAGTGATTCAGTTTGTCCGACACATAGACGGTGTTCCGATGAGAAGTGTCAGAGTTGTCGGTGTCCATCTGGGATGAGTCGGACCAGTGCGCCCCTTGGGCACTGTCAAAGTTGTCGTTCATGATCATGTCAAACTCCTGAAACTCCTCGAAATGTGCGTCTCCGAAAGGTGAAGGAATGTTGTACGGCATTTGGTCGGAGACATCGTGGTTCTGATGAAGCTGCTGCGATGTCACTGACTTCGCACTCTCTGGCCTCGCCGTTCTGGCATAAGCGGCCCGTGTCTCGGCCCCACGTAGAAGGTTGGTATTAATTGAAGGCCTCCGGATAGTATCATCTGATAGCTCCATCCGTTCTTGACCAAGCTGTGAGTTTGCGGACGTCGCGACGATACAGTTCAAAGCAGGATCAATGACACCCTCCGGGGCATTGTTTGGGGCACCGGTGGGATGAAATCTCGGTGGACCACGACTTGGCGAAAGACGCCCTTCAAGTTGTTTGCTTGTCTTATCTTCGTCCTCGTCGTCTTCTACGCTAGGGCGGTACTCGGTAAGGCGGGGGTTGGTGGCAGAGGCTCGCACTTGTTTGCTGGCAGACGATTGGCGACGGTGTAGTCTGGAGAATGAGCCCGCAGAATCATCCAAACCGCGGCCGATAGGGGCTTGGTAGCTGGTGGTGCAGCGAACCTGGGCTTTGATGCACCGCCGACACGGCGTGCTCTTGAGAGGGATCTGGAGGGAGAGGCGGTCACGCTCGCACCGAAGCTTTTGACTCCGGCACCTGTCGCAAGCGAAACGGCGGACATCCTCGAGATCGACGCGCTCACGATCCCGGTTCCGGTTTCCAGAACCGCGGGAGCTTGCCGTATGGTCCTGATATAGGGTAGGGTCTGATGTGGGCTCGTGTACCGCGATAATGTTGCCTTCGTGAGCCATGACGGGAATATGACAGAATAGGACAGAAGAGATTGACAGACGCCAACCATGATAGGGTCCAGTGACTCTCGCTGGGGACTCATCATTCGGCTACCTAACGAAAAGAGTCTTTCAACCTCAGCGCTCGTCGGCTGTTATCGTAAAGAGGTCCAGAGCCATTTGCGAAAGCCGTGGGGGATTTGACCGACCGCAGATAATATTATCAATAGCTTGACTCATTGGTTCTATTAACCAAAACCTCGGTTTATAGTGAGCTGTATGGAGAGGAAACCCACGCATTAAACACGTTCGACACTTCACATCTGGGCTAAATGTTGACCAACCGCAGATAAAGCCTGACTCGTTGGTTCTAACCACTAACCAGAAATTAGTTGCCGTCCTCACGTCAGCCTGGGTAATCAGGATTCCTAAGTCATGCGTAGAGACGCGGGTCGCCGTTCATGTCAATACTGAAAGACATCTTTATGGTGGGCCTAGTCAGATTTGCCTCCCTCTACTCGGGTCGCACTGCTTACTTCGGACTTCAGATAAAGTATATTCGCAGGATTCTACCCCGCAGTAATTCTATTTCAGTATAGTTACCGAGTTTCTCTAACTAATGAGTGAGCAGACAGAACGGAGTTGGGCAAGCGGACACTGGCTGGCTCCAAAGGATTGTAGCAAACCTGGCACACTGCCGCAACTACTGCAAGGTAATCCGGGGTAATCAGGGCATTGGAAGTGCTTACATGTACGGGACGTACGTCCGTAGTAAGTGAATCCAGTAGGATTGTGTGTTGTCGTCATGAACGGAATATAAGTTGATAAGAGATCTCAGCTGAGCTGCACGTTAATTGTATGTGGGAAGGATAGTCCCTATGTGGCTCACTGGCGAGTAAGCAATATACAGCAGCGGCGGGCACAGACCTTCTGTACCTCTAGTACCCCCCACGAGCTAGAACCCCGCAGGGGCAGGCTGACCCAATGCTGAACAACCACGTCGGCATTGGCATTGGCATTGCCGTGGAATATTACGTGCATCTAGACACGCACAGGACATATCACCAGAACAAAAGGCCAAACGCATCTCTACGGATCTCTGCCAGCCATCCCACACCCACACCCGCGCAGCCGACTGCTTCAACGTCGAGCAGGCGGCGAAAGCCTGCAAGCCTCGGCATGGGCCCTCGCCTGGCGGTACGATCCGCCTGTGACAGATGCAGGACTCACAAAGTGCGATGTTCCCATGGCCAGTCTCCCACCACGGCCGGCCAGCAGAGCTACGGGCCCTGTACTCGCTGCGAACGAGCCGGGGCTCTCTGCGTCACCGGCAGTGCTCGATGTCTGGGTCGACCTCGCCGCCCGAACCGCAGGGGCAACGGTGAGTCAGAGCTGGAGCCCACGAGGAACGCGGGTGAGACCCCTATCTCGCCTCCTCTTGCATCTCAAGCTCCTGCCCAGACCTTCCCTGGCCCATCACCGCCATCCACTGGCGTCGACTCCGCGGCCAGCCTGCAGCCATCAGCGGCATCTTCCATGGGGGCGCCAGGGGACAGACAGGCAGATGAGTCCACCGAGATGCCTCCTTCCATGGATATGGACGTGGAGATGGTGGGCCAACTGATGCCAGCGTCAACATCGCTTCCCACCACTCCGCGGCTGACCACCCCTTCAGCTTGGGCAACTCCTCTCGACGATCCCTCCGCCGTATGGGGCCCTTCAAGCCTCGGCAATGGACACGTGCTGTCCTGGTCTCCGGAGGAGGTCCAGCCACAGGACAATGGTTTCATGCATCTCCTATCAACGTTGCAGTATATCCCGAACTCGCCCCAATTTGGCAGCGATCCCGCTCATGCTGGGCTTAACGTCATACAAGCCGACGGTGGTGACGATGTTAATGAGACTCGGGTTGGTGTTCGGAATGGTCAACAAGACTTCGGCGAACCCCAGTCCAACGGCGCCGAGTTGGAGGACAACCAGGGCGTTCGATATTCAGAAAATCTCACCATATCAGCCGCCCTTATCCGACTCGCCCGCTTGCATGAAACCGTTACCCGTCAACTTTTCAGATATGAGAGCCACCAGCAGAACCTCTTGCATATGCAAGACGAGCGTGTTTTGAAGCAACATAATGGAGATGAGAACGGGTGAGCAGCTTCCATATTCCTCCATTCCCTGCTCGGTGTCGCGGATCCAAGCTTCTGTTCTCGTCGCACCCGAATATTGGAACTTGGCGCCTTGAAGCACCTCTGCTAGGTGGACGAAGTCTGTAGATCACTGCATGAGTCTCTTCTGGGTATAGATCACTCTGCAAAGTTCAATTACATCTGATGATATAGCCCCTGTTTACATTGGAATTTTGACGATTGCTAACTCATAATAGTGTGAAGCACGTTCTGAGAAGCAGTTCAGAGCTGATCGAAATACTTCGAGCTCTATCTCGTGGGGACAGACAGTCGCGGCCAGGGCTCCCGACGAATCGGGGACCTCGAGTCACACCCTCGAACCCGGCGCCCTCCAGCACATCCGCGAATCTCATGCTGCTATCATGCTATATGCAGTTGCTGCAGCTTTATGATAGTGTCTTTGGTCGGGTTTACTCACTATTGTGTGACACGCCCAAGCATCTTTTGGGCTCGTGCAGGTCACAAAAAGAGTCTCAGATAAGCATAGCAGGAGTTGGCGCCGTTGACGGCCGGCTCCATATCAAGCTCCTCATCCAGACCATGGAGCATCACATCGAGACTATTGAGGAGCTCCTAGATGTCCCGCAAGAATTTCGTCTGTATCAGCGAGATCCCTCGCTTAACGGGCTGCCTGATACGACGAATACATCTGAGCTCGTGCGTGTGGCTATAGCCCAAATCCAAGGGCGAGGACCTGGGCCAGACCAGCCACTAATGGCATCACTGCGTAACGGCATCGCGAAGGTTAAGGACTTATTGTAGCCTCCTAAGCATGTATCATAAGAATCATGCATCGATATGTCTCTCGAACCTCGTATTTCCCAGAAGATCAGTGTGTCAACTCAGGCTGGGTGATTGTTCATGGCACCTGTGCATATGCTAATAGCTTGGTTCTAAACATTTTACGAGATATATACTGGGCTAAATATCACTGTATCACTTTGGCTACCTATTCCATGCATACTTATAAGCGCAGAAATCTGGATGGTGTGTCCAATTATCCGATGTCGTGCAAGCATGTTTGTCCAACCTACTGGCTTCATATCCCCTTTATAGGCGTTCTTGTCTCTTCGTAAGTCATTTGTTGATACATATTGACAAGGTTTCGGGGGCTATATAGGGAATTCAGAGCAGGCTGTACACTATATGAACGACTCGGGCACTGCGATCTGACGATCCGGTCCGTGGCCTTTTTGACTCAGTATTGCACGTAGGCGTTCATACTATCTCACTCGTATAAGGGTTTAAGAATTCCTACTTGGTAGCCAAGCGAATTCCTGAGTTGTAGTACTTACCTAGGTAGCAGCCTGCTGACTGGTACAGAGCTGCAATGCAACTATTCAGCTACCTGCTAAATAGCTGGAGAACTAATTCGGTAGTAAGTGAGGCCGCAGTACTTCTATCTTCAGTAGAATATCTAATTAGGCAAATCAAAGATCTGCATTAGAGAACAGAGTGAGCTGGTCTGCGGAATCAGGTTGGTACTTTGATGACCAACTAGCAATCGAAGCACCAAAACCTTCCGGAGCTGACCCCGGCTCCAGACCAAAGCCCTCCGAGCATGAATATTTGATAGTGAGCCACTCCCCCAGACTTTCGAACATCGAAAAAAGAGCCCCAATCCAGTTATAGAAATTAGACTATTGTCCTATCCCGCAGCATCCTAGTCACTACCTACTCAGCTTTAGCTCCCAGAGACATCGACAGCCACCTCGACACCACGCCGGGGCTTGTCTTACATTCACCGGAGCCAGAGTCACACATATCATTATGGAATCCAAAGACAAGGGCGCCGAACCAGAACAGGTGGCAACCTTGGAGATGCAAGCCGAGACTTCTAAAAAAGCAGCAGAGTCCACGTCCCCATCACAGGAAGACGAAAAGAGCCCGAAAAGCATCCGTTTCTACTTCATTATCGCTTCAGTTGTCTTTTGCGGACTTCTAACGGCCCTGGAGGGCAGCATTATCCCTACCAGTCTACCCTCCATTATTGCTGATCTTGGTGGCGGCGATGTCTATATCTGGACCTCTAATGCCTACTATGTGGCTATGTAAGTGAGCCCACACCACCAGGATAGCAGCACCCCAAAGCTAAGAAGGACAACCTGCAGGACTGTGTTCCAACCACTACAAGGCCAACTGGCAAACGTCTTCGGCCGCCGCTGGCCTATGATATTCTCGACGGCCGCCTTTGTCCTAGGCAGCGGGATCTGCGGCGGCGCCACTAGCATGGCCATGATGATCGCGGGCCGCGTGATCCAAGGCATCGGCGCCGGGGGCATTAATGTGCTGAACCAGGTTATAGTCGGCGACCTGGTGCCCCTGAGGCAGCGTGGTAGCTACTTCGCCCTTACTTTTACCTGTGTCGGCCTTGGTTCGGCCCTGGGCCCGTTCTTCGGTGGCCTTATTGTCCAGTACTCGACGTGGCGTTGGGTCTTCTACCTAAACTTGCCTATTGGTGGCCCGGCCCTGGCGTTGCTGCTCGCATTTCTGCATGTTCACTATGACAGGGAGAAAACATTTGCCGACAGGCTGGCTAACATCGACTGGGCTGGAAATGCAATCTTTATTGGCTCAGTGACTTCAATCGTGAGTCGAAGTCCTGGGATGGCTCCCTACTGGGTAGGTGCTATTTGATCTAACATGGTTGACACTCCACTCCTGCAGCTCATCGCCCTCGCCTGGGCCGATACTCTCTATCTATGGCCATCCTATCATGTCCTCGTACCTCTCATCATCGGATTTGCCGGACTGACGGGCTTCCTACTCTTCGAGTCTTCCTCTCGCCTCGCCCCTCAGCCAACCATGCCGCTCCATCTCATGTCGAACCGGACATCGGCCGCCGTGTTCGTTATTGCCTTCGTCCACAGCATGATCACCATATGGCCCCTGTTCTTCCTGCCAGTCTACTTCCAGGGCGTTCTGCGCGCCTCCACCAGTCGGTCCGGGGTCATGCTGCTCCCGTCGATCCTGGCCCTCATACCAGGTACGGTGCTGGGGGGTACCGCCATGACCAAGACCGGCCGCTACCGTCCTGTGCAGCATGTGGGCTTGGCCCTTGCAATCATCGCGTTTGGACTGTTCACGCTGCTGAATGAACATTCGTCCACGGGCTACTGGGTTGGGTTCCAAATAATACAGTCGGCTGGTACTGGTGCCGGTACGTCAACTTTACATCTCGCTCCACCGCTCATTGGCTTGAGTTTGGCCTTTCTTTATCCCTTCGGAATGCTTCGCTAACATTTCCTTCTTCCTTCTCAAGTGATGCCGACGGTGCTCCCAGCGATCTTGGCACCCCTATCCGAAGCAGATACCGCGTTGGCCACAGCAACGTTTGCGTTCCTCCGCAGCTTCGGTTTAATGGTAAATACTTTCATTCCGAAAGCTCACGTCAATTTCTCCCCTTCCTCGATTCCCTTCTCACTCATCTAATGCACGATGTACTCACGCCAACGCCACACACAGTGGGGCACAGCCATCCCAGCCGCCATCTTCAACGCGCGCTTCGACCAGCTCGCGCTAGGGTCCATCACGGACCAGTCCGTCGTGGCGGAGCTGAGAGGCGGGAGGGCGTACGAGCACGCTACCGCGGCCTTCATGAAGTCCCTGGCGCCCGAGACGGCCGCCCAGCTCACGTCCGTATTGTCGGACAGCCTGAGACTCACGTGGCAGGTTGCCATAGCCATCTCAAGCGTCGGGTTCCTGCTTGTCTTTGTGGAGAAGGAGGTCCCGCTCCGGAAGAAGCTGGATACTAAGTACGGGATTGTCAAGAAGGACGATGCCGACCCTTCCTGACGACTACGAGTTCCCCGAGTGGTTCTTCATTGGGCTGGTCATCTTTGCCGGACGCCTTTACGTGTCCTACGACGATGTCGCGGCAATCATGAGCTATCTACAGAAGCCTGGCCCCGACGAAGGCTACGATTCGAGCGTCTTCACTGCACGCTCACCGACAACCCCGTCAGCTTTCTACTCGAGTGGTTGGCTCTGCGTCGTTCAGCGCAGGATATTCTCCAATGCCTATGCGTTATTTATGCCAAGGATGGACCTTGACCGAAGATCATCCTTTCTTTGCGGATGCGTATGAGACGGAGGGGATGCCAATCTCTACGAGCAGCTCTCGATGACAGTAGCCATGAGGAGGAAGATTACGGCGAGGCCGAATTTGGAGACCACGGTGATGAGTCGAAAGAAAAAAATGCGAAAGAAAACAGATAGATAACGAGGTGTAAACAACTCGCATTTGACCCTTGATGAGACCTCTTCCTGAATGTGGCCCTATACACATAGCACGTTCTAGTCCTCAATGACTCCCACTTGCATACCTACCACCATGGCACCGCCTGCCTGCGCGGGAGCATCTGTAATTCCTTTCGTGGCGTGCCGCTACTATGGATCAACGCGGTTAGCCTCTCACCGGTGGCTACATCATCATTATAACAATCAGACACGCTCCGGAATAAAGTAGCCGTCATTCACCGAGAGATATTTATGACATCAACGACGTTTCTGTGTGGGAGTATGAGTCTCTTGAGTCTTAAAAGCAGCCTTTCTCTTCGAGGCCTACGAGTCTTGGTTGTAGGGACACAGAAGAACTTGACTCCTACACCAGTCTTTCACCACCGCTGTGTACTTGTCAAGATGGCCTCAACAAAGCCTTCTGCGGCAGACTCTGGAAAGGTAAACTTCCCGACGGACGCCTCGCTGCCTGGAGAGTATTTTGAGGTGCGCCAGACGCACCCGACCGGGGACTACAAACCGGATCCACTCAAGTCTAAGCCGCTGTCGCCTGCACGCCAGGCGTTGCTCGACGACATCATCGCCCTGTATGAGATGAAGCCGACCGTGGAACGCGTGAAGCGCTACACGCCGGACTGCGTATATAATGACCAGTTTGTCTACGCGAACGACCGCTACAAGATGGCCGCGCAGTGGTTTGCTCTACCGAAGTTGTTCGCGGGGGCGAAGAGCCATGGATACCAGGTGGTGACGAACGACCGGGACCTGATCCAGTTCCGGCATGAAGAGGTCAGTTGGGCCGGCTGGGCCGGGGCGTCCCGGCACTTGATTATTAACGTGATGCTTCTACGCAGGAATGGACGTTCAAGGTCATCCCCAAGACGGCGGTCGTGAACGCCATCGTGAGCTTGTCGCTGGACCCGGCCACCATCGACAGCGAATTCATCCGCGTGAAGTATCACAAGGATCAAGCCAACGAGAAGGACTACTCAAATGAAGGGATCGGCGCTGCTATCAAGAAGTTTCAGACAGACAACGTGCCGAAGCTAATGAGTGCGCCTGAGCTAAAGGCCTTTGAGGGCGACAAGGACGCTGGGAAGGAAAAGAGGCGCAAATACAGCAGTGGAGGACAGAAAGGAGATGCTCCTGTCAAGAACCTGTGATGTGTATTCCAGCATGGAGATTGGGTTGAGGTGAAGTAGGTGCCATAGTGCAAACGATGTATCGAGACACTATATAGCTAGAGTTTAGCTTTTACGAATGTATTTCCAACTCAGCACTACAGACGGCCACTTCAGGATCTCAAGATGCGCCTACCTTAGTATTAAAAATACAGAACTCTCATGCGGGACGTGGTGGCCTTCGCATGCTTTGAGGCCCCAAGTCCCGCCTGTATGTTGCTGATTTCCTGCATTTGATCGGCTCGTTTGTTCCATCCCACGCAAAGCCAAGGAACCGGCAGCTATCTGAGTTTCCCTTTCTCACGGCCTTTAAGGCTAATTATCTGGCATTTTACCGCGGACTTAATATAAAGGAGTAGAGACTGTGACTATTAATATACATCCTGCTACTCGAAGACAAAGCACCACATGCAATGTTCTTGCCGAGCTGCAACTCTTCTATATCTACCTAGGTACGTTGAGGGCATTGGTATGGAAAAGCTACTGCTAGTCCGTAGAAACCTTTTGTAAGCCAACTCCAGGGTCCGACGCCCCATAACGTCGAAAATATGCCGTCATCGCAGCTAGTGGCGTCGAATGTCTTAATGAACCCCCTCACACACAGTGATGAATGGAGAAAACACTCCTGATAGATGTCAGTAAGGAACTCGCCTGATCAAGCTTACTACTAGAGCCTACCACTCAAGACCAGTCTTCCACTTGTGACATCGTGAACAACGGTAGTTGCTCCGGGCAGAACTTCACCATCACGATCCTCCAAAACCTTTTCAACCTCGTACGTGCCATTGTTCGCGCGCGAAAGTTTGAGGACGGTTGCCGGAGGGAAGTGACTGAACGGAGCTTTCGACTGTCGCATGATCTCGATGCCTCGCGGCATCGCTGCGGCCCAAATGAATCCATCCTTGTCCTGAGAGAGGTTGTCCACGGCGTACGGAACGTCTATCTTATGGATCATCTCAAGTGACTTGTTCACACTGGCCTTCAAGACTTTGACCCCGCCTTCAGCACTGCATGGCACGTAAATGTGTTGGTCAACGCTGCTGTGTATCAGTCCGTTGGGGTATCCATGCCCTGTGGAAACGATCTCACAAGGGCTGTAAGAGCCGGCGGGACAGAAAGCGACGTCACCCGTCTGCAGGAGGATAGACAGCCGACTTCTTAATCCGGTCTTTTGCTGACCGTGGTCGTTCGTGATGTAGAGTCCATGGCCGTCAACAGCAGCGATCCTGTTAGGTGTTGCGATGATTGGATCCACCAGAGTTCGCACATGAGCCAGTACTTCGGCTTGCAAACCAGTTCTGAAGATCTCAATCGTGGCGTTGGCCCCTACAGCCCCCTGGTCAGGCGCGATTTGACCGGTGACAGGATCTATAGATGGTCTGAAATTGGTGACGAAGAGCTCGACGGAACCATCCTCCTTATCAAGCCCAGTAAAGCCAATGATATTGATTATGCCGTCACCTGCTGTTCCCGTGAAGCCAGACATTGGAAGCTCCTTGACATCCAAGGTGTCCATGTTCATAACGATGACCGCATCTTTAGTAGGCCGCCCTGCCGCATTGTATTCTCCTTCTCTAAAGTCATTTCAGTTCGAATTTGCGCTCGGTGAGTGACCGGGGCCATACGTACCCGGGCATCCATTGACTGCGAGATCCGGAGTCAGAACAGCAAAGAAAGAGCTGTCTAGTTGCTTCAGACAGCCACATATCCTCGCAAGCTTGGAGGCGAGCATGATTGATCCGACGACATTGGTGTTGAAAGTCACTGATAGGCTGGATAGTCTTCCCGACTCCCAGGCCCAACCGGAGGAGCGTTATAAAATTCCTGACGACGGACAGCTGGAGCAACGCAGCAACGAAGACAATGATAACGAGACTGATCTTGCTCAGGCTGGCCATGTTGACGACGTCGAACGTGGAATCTGCAGCCTGTGTTTCGGGAACTTCGTCATCGTAGACTGTATCCGTCAGGCCATGTTCCTGTACATCGTACGTAACCTGAATATGAGGACTCAACTGAATGGGACCGGGCCCGGGCCTAAGGTGTGAAGTCGGTCCGACGGTGCTTACGCGGGGCCCGCTCCAGCGAATCCGCTGCTTCCGAGCTGACTCACTAATTAACTGACCTCCGGACTGCCCCGGTTGTTTCACGTCCCGGCGTCCGGCTGCCGACAAGCTTGATTCTACCCTTCGCAATTCACTTTGACATCCAACCTCGGATTCTCAGTCTCAGAAGACCACAGGCAAGATACATACATATTTTGGAGCCCTTCCATCTAGTCAGGCAAAAGAGACTAGGAGATCGCGTCCTTGATGACCCAGCTCCGAATGCCAGCAAATGTATATGTGTGAGTGGGTAGTGACACAACCACATTGACAGGATATATAAAAGGCTAGTATTGCGTTAGATTCCGAGGAAATGCACGATTTTGCTTTCTAATAGACGGCATACACGAGCCGCCTATGATTCCTCACGACCACGATTATTAATCCCCTGCATTAAGAGACTTTTCGTGGCATAAAACCCTTCCTTCTCCAAGTATAAATGCCTGCTCCGTCTCTTAGAGAGCACGAAACAGAGGTTTGAAGAAAGACATTCGAACCATTGCTACAAGTTCCCCAAGAAGTCCTGTCTCTGAATATGTCACACTCTGGCGAGTCCTCAGCTGTTCATGGATGGACGGCTGTCCCGCTCAACCCGAAAGACTTGCTCTCGAATGAGCCTTATATTCACAAACCAGGTAGTATCTTGATCAATGATATCCAATTTCCATCCGATGACCATCTTGTCGCCAGGGTCCAAGAGTATGCCAAGGAGAAGTTACCTCTCCCTACATACCACCACTCCATGCGAGTCTTCTACTTCGGTGAGTTGGCCTCAGGTGGTCTCCGCCTGTTTGGTATCCGTCAAACGAGAGGACTATCCTGACCATGCGAAGCTTCCGTAATTTTGCAACAACAGTTTCCCGACTTCGCCAAATCATTATCGCCATCGACCTTGGCGGTAACGGCCTTGCTCCACGACATCGGGACGACTCATGATAACTTGCGAGCTACACAGCTCTCATTCGAGTTTTACGGCGGCATACTCGCCCTTGATCTGGTCGGAAAGGAACTGGGTGCTCCGCAGGAGCAGGCTGAGGCTGTTGCAGAAGCCATCTTTCGTCACCAGGACTTGGGAGAGACCGGCAAGATCACCTTTCTCGGTCAGCTCCTCCAGCTAGCCACAATCTACGACAATATGGGTGGACATGCGGATTTGGTGCATCCGGATACCACGGCCGATGTCAACAAGGCCTTCCCTCGACTCCGCTGGAGTGAGTGTTTCGCTGCGACGATCCGGGAAGAAAATGGGCTGAAGCCGTGGGCACACACCACCTCACTAGGTGAAGAAGACTTTCCAAATGGGGTACTGAAGAACCACCTCATAGCAGATTTCGAATGAGGATCCTACTCTCTGGGATTCAATGTCAAAATTTCCAAACTTCCTCTCGCTACACATGAGTAGGCGCCTGGTGGTAATGAAGTCCTTTGTCTTTTTGACAGTAATCAGGGGATTATGACAGCCTCATATCTTCACCTGGAGAGCTGGTAACAAATCAGCTCGTAATCGGGCGGACTTCATATAAAGAAATACTAGCATAATATTAGTTTGCATCGAAAATGGCTCAAGTGATGCGGCGTTGTCAAGGAGTGAGCTCGGAATCCGAACGTGCGATGTTCGAGTGGCGGGATATTATAATCAGACTCTCGAGGTTGAATGACATCAGTCCTCAGACCTCCGAATTAGAATGATTGGAGCCCACAACTCGATCATATCACGATTTACAATCTCGGTGCCTATGGTGGTTCATCAGACCATGCGTCGTTCCCCATCAGGACAAGACGTCTATCATTCTAAGACTACCCAGCATCTTAACAAGATGTCTACTAAATAGTTATTTACATTGTATATGGGAATCCTATATGTATATGGGAATTCTATATAATATTCAGGGCTGCTGAACTCGGTAGCCTCCATGCAGACTGCTCAGCTCATATCCCTCTTCATGACGCTCTTCATCTCTTCCACCGGCCGTGATATAAACCGCGTAAGACCCAGACGGCATGGCCTTGATTGAAGTATCCGTCCTTCCGTATCTGTCATTTCCCAGATTGATCCAAGCCCCCGAAGGCCCAGCGGTGGCTTTAATGGAGCGTCTGTGACCAACGCTCGTATTGTCGGTTCCTGTTGACCATCCAGCTAAGAAGCGGCCAAATAGGCCTCTTCCGGTGAAAAGGGGCTTGAAGGTGATCACGCAGCAACACATGATGCTGAAAGACATCTGCAGGGTGGCCCAAATGCCCCACATGAAGGTCGACTCTATCACTCGTGTCAATAAGCGATCTATTTGGCAAGAGCCTCGTGGATTATAAGATAAGGCCCCCAAGACTTACGAAGACTGCCGCGGAAGAACGCATAATGGATTGTGATGAACCCAACGATTCCAGCCCTGCGATTTTGTAAGCCTCCACAATTCTTACCTAGGTATCATTTGCGGGTGAACAGTGGTATTGAGCATTATTGCGATCGCACAAGGTACTTACCATGCGGCAGCGGCAAAAACGAATCCTAACCTGACCTTGGCTCGAAAGCTCATCTGAAGCTCGCGGAGCATGTACATGGCGAGGATGGCCATCGCAAAGTCCACGATCGAATTCACTGATTCCATGACAACCAGGTATGGGCCCGTATCAATACAGTGACCATCTCTCTCCATCAGGTCCCAGAATCTGCGCACAGGATTGCACTGGAACGCGTTGACGAAGATCTCGACGATGGTGCAAGCGATCTGGACAAGGGCGAGGAACAGGATCCAGCGTGCGTATATCTTATTCCTGCCAAAGATTCGGCGGTATAAGAGCAGAATGCTCATCTTTGCGCAAAGCTGGTTAGGGCCGAAGAAAAAACCCGAGACCCAGAAGATCTTTCCTGGCTGATTAGCATCTCGGTGACCGTGGCCGTCATGTTTGCGGAGCGCACCTTGAGGCCGGCGATAATGTTCTCGATGGACACTTTCTTTTCGTCCGGCTCGCCATTGTAATAATACAACGCTGCAAAAACACCTTAAGTAAGAATGTCGTGCGGCGCCAGAGTATTGCAACATATCAAGACCGACTGACCTATAGAAATACTCACAACCCAGCCGAAATAGAAAATCAGAGCACCTAGTGCGAACCAGTCTTCAATACCATTCCTGCCAACAGCACGTCGAGATGCAAGGAATCTCAAAACAACGCACAGAACGCTCAACAGCGTGAAGATGACCAGGATAATGAAGCAAGCGCCCTGCGCTGGATCCCTAAATACCTCAAACGCCATCTCATTCTCGACAAGATCGCTTGATGAGATGGGGAGTCGCGGAGGTATTGTGGTCGATTGTCAAGAAAGCCAGTCTTCTGAACGAAGGAAGCCGAGGGATGGGAAATCAGCAAATACAGTGGAGCCACAATGAACATAAGTGCATCGTATTCAAGGCTCCGGTAAGGAGCTGGAAGGGTGGTCAGCAAGTTAAGTCATCGTGCCTCGGTCAACGCTGACGAGCTACCACAGCATGAAAATAGCGATTGGTTTGCGAAGGAAGTTTGAGTGACGTCGGACCGCAAGGCAGAGACTACCAGGCGAACCAGCCCATGCGAACCAGCCCATGTGCGACGAGGGAGATCGAGCTGAGAGATAGCCAGTTTCGCCTGATGACGGGAGATCTATACTCGGATACGCCTTCTAAGTGGGAATTTAATTCGAACAGGAGATCTCCTGCGCGGTTTGCAGCCAACCTGAATTCTCAGGAGGCTAAGGCCGAACTCTCAGGGGTCAAACGATGTTGACACAATCGGGCGGCGTGCTGTTCTTCAGGTAGGCAGATGCCAGATATGCAGCAAACGTTGCACTTGTAGTGATAGTCGTCTATATCGGGACTGAGACCCGGCGAGAGCGCGCGGAACCTGTCAGCATCCGTGCCACACGCCAGGGATCGAGGTGATCCTGCCGCTGCAGTGGCACTCCTACGAGTGTCTAGCCGACAGTCGGTCGCACTATCGTTGAAACAGATGGCCGTTCACGGCATTCCTTTTGGGTAGAGCTGCAGTTGGGCACGCCTTAGGCAGTAGATTCGCCTTGTGCTGCCTCCCAACTCGAGGATCTCTTCTTGCGTTTCTGGAAACTTCAGAGAGGAATCGAGTCAGCCTTGGCGTGATCTGTGCTGATTATACGGGCTCATTCTCGACCGTTCGTGGTGATACAACTCTAGTCCTGTTTTCGAAGTCCTTCGAACGCAGCACGATGCTCATGCTCATGACACGACGTTGTAATACGAGGAGTCTCATAGAAATTGCATTCCCTTCAGCTGAAGCAGCTTCAAAGATTTTTACGGTGATGACAGTTTGTGAGACCCCCTCCCCCTTCACCAACTCCCTTCTCTGAAGCTAAATGTTATTTAATCGCCTTGAACGTCAGCCGGAACGTTCGGAAGGCTCGGAGGTACGCGCGAATACCCCAGCCTGGCCAGGCGCTTGCAGGGTTTTAACCAGGTTCATAATCTGCTCAGTAGAAAGCCTGTGAAGTCATTAATTCTTGACAGTGATCTGTTAATGAAGACGTCTTCATCACTCACAGTCCGGCCCAAGTATGAGCTGGCGATTACCTAGTAGGAGCAAAGGCTCATCTTCCAGCCCTTAATCTCGGGACACTATCAGATGGGTTAATTGCGGCGTATGACATTTGGGTACAGGCTCCATTCAAGAGCGTGAAACCCATACGGCGAATATTAGAGCAGCGAACCATGACTCTACAAAGGACCATGCAATGTCGAGGAGTGAAACTCGACAATTAAGGATCAACCCACCACAAGGATTGGTTCTGTCCAAATTCTTTGAGAAGCTAGCATTGAGACTGAAGGCCACAATAGCCTCATTTTTGGTCAACTTTGGCGCTGCCTCATCCGGGATATTGGTGAGTTCTAAGGATGAGTGCTTCTCTTAGGTCCAATATCTAGGCATGTTCAAATTCCCCAATATGATGCTAAACCTAAACGGCATTTCAACAATGTGTAAGGCCAGTGAGGAAGGCCCCAACAACTAATACATGCCACATAGGAAGTCTTTCTGTGAATATGTGCAAGCAGCTTTATTAAGTAAGAAGATAGGCATATATTGCAGGCTTGAGAGGCTTGGGCGGGCTCATCGATGATAGGCAGACTGACTAGACCTCACAAAGCACATCACTCAATCTCTCCACAAGCGGCCGGAGTGCGCTTCATTACCATAGAAGCTTGAGTTATGACTTATTCCAGTACATGGACACTCATATTTGGTGTTGTTGGCTCTCAATCCATGTTAGAGCCTATGCACCTCTGTCCTTCTCATAGAGGGCCACATTATGTCTTCTAAAGTTCTGTCCTAGACTATCATCCGGTCAAGATATTCAGACTAGAGAGGAGCTTTGCGGCCAATGCCCTTCTACCTGCAGATTGCCACCGTCAGGGCAGAGCCATGATGGACAGGCTCCCCAGCCCAAATTAAGAAAATTGACTGTATGGCATTGGAAAGAGAGGCCTGATAGTAGCTTGAGGCAAAGTTGAAAGGTGACTTCCGAAGGTTAGGTAGGCTTGACATAGGCTACACACTGCCGCAGTACAACCTCGTCTGTAGGACTGCATGAACCTGTGACACGACCTGTCAGGGAGGGAAACCGCGTTTTCTCTTGCGTCGAGATAGCTGCTTCATTGATGCCAGTGGAGGGGGGTAATGCCCCCCTCACAATTGTTCTTTCAGGTTCACAGGCACTCCCATTTGTCTCTGTGAAAGCAGAAGTTCTACCAAGGATCACTCCGGACCAGTCTAGGCCTTTATTCCCTTCTCGGCAGCTTCCATCTTTTCGACTCCATCCGTCGTGAGAGCTCGGCGTGCAGGCCCCGGTCTCCCAGCCTGCTGCCTCCCTCCTAACCTACCCCGTCCTTGACGTTGAGCTTTTCGAGCTTCTACTCTCTGTGCCTACCCTTACTTTCTTTCGAAAACACACAACATCTCATCTGATCCAGACCAAACCAGAGCACTGCAATTTTGGCAGGAGCACTTCTTCCTCTCAGATGCAGAGGGCCTCCTGCATCAGATCTCACCCAGCAGCCATCCATCTTGCTATCACAGAATTGTTTACCAGTGATATGATCAGTCTGGGTGATCGCAAACAAGAAGCACCAGAATATCCTTCAAGCAAATAACACTCCACAGCACCCATCAGCAAAGATCCTGTTCGGAAACAACAATCTGGATCAGAGCATCCTTCAGACAGATTCTTCCAAAACAACACCACCAAGGCCGATCACCCATATTCAGGAGAGCCTCATCGATGCCATCTCACAAAATGGCTCCAGCGCCTTCATACGAAACGCGTCGACCTCAGGGCGGCCGCGCTCCCGCACCCGCGACAAACCCCGTCACACAGGAGGGAGCGCCCGCCGCGACCACCGCGACTTTCATCCACGGCCCCCGGGCTGCCCTCGCGCGCCCGAAGCTAGATCCTGAAATCATACTCATAACCGGCCTCGAGGGGTGCGGCAAGTCGCACTTGCTCGCCGCCCTGCAGACCCAGCTCGGGTCCGTGGACTTCGACTTCTTCGACGTCTCCGATTATATCGGGAACGTTTGTCCTTATGGGCTCAGCCTACCGGGGAGCAGCGTCGGCGAGCTTATCGACATACTCAGCGAGCACGTCATGGCGGCCATCGAGAACATGCAGCAGCGGAGCGGGAAGCCATGCATCGTGTCGAGCAACGTCACCTTCCTGGCACACGACGGCCGTACTTGGAGAATCCGCCCGGCCCCATTCGTGAAAGCCAGCGCCTGCGGATTCATACTGTATATGAATGAAGACGTGGATCTTATCGCCAAGTACCGACACCATGATCGACTCCAGCCGCGTCTCGACATGAGCCCCTTGGATCTCTGGGTGTGGGCAAGTCAGGACGGCCAGGCTGCGGCCCTGTCTGCGAACAACAACGGAGTCCCCATCATCGATCTAAAACTCGGAAGCGTCCCGTCCTTCGTTCAGAAAGTCATCCGCACCGCTGGAAGCATTCGCGAGTTCTTTATGATCAATGAGGAGACCAACATCGCCAGCGCACTGTCACTTGCGACCAAGATTGGCGACGCCCAACGATCGTCTGAGAGGGTCTTGGTTATGGACGCGGACAGCATCCTGACGGGACTGGACACCTGGGTGCAGTGGTGGGACGAGCTTTGCGCGCTGACAGGACGGCACCGAAAGCCAGACGTGGTCCGTGAATTCATGTTCCGTCCAGAGAGGCGATCTTCCTTCGGAGTCCTCCGCGAGCTTGCCTACCTTGTGCGCAATCACACGACGGAGGCTCATGTGCGAGCTTGTTACAGGCTCGCCCGACGGATCGCCACGCAGTTGCCACCAGAGTTCGACCGCCTGCTGTGGAAGCTCAAGATGCATGGGCGCTGCCTGACGGTCATCCTGACGTCGGGGCCGCAGCTGGTCTGGGAGATGGTTTTCGAGTTGGTGCTGCACGGAAGGGGGTTTGCGAACGTCCCTTTCAAGTCCACGGCTGTTCATGGGCTGGGGGCCGCCGAGGCTGGCCGGCCGATATTTACGCCCACCGCGAAAGCGGCTGTCGTCAGAAAGCTTCGGGAGGACTACAAGCTGCGCGTGCACACCTTCGGCGGGAGCGAGGCGGACGTGCCCATGCTCAAGGCTGCCGGAGACGACGCGGTCCTTGTCTGCAGAGATGGGAAGGAGATGAGCACGAGCATGCGGCGGGCCATCGAGCGCCAGGGCCTGCAAGCAAAGCGACTCGTGCTTCAAACCCGCGCACGATCGATCTTCGACGGGGAGCTTCTGCCTCAGACGATGGACGGTAGTGTCGGCGATATTTTCGATGCGATCGGGCTGGGACACGACGAGTACTAGCGCCGGCAAAAGACCAGGAAAGGTTGGGCGTAGTCCTACGGGCGGTGACTATTGCGGATGGCTCAGCTCAGTGCCATCAGGATCATAGCTAGAGGGCCAGGAGGCTTGCGACGTGCCATCCACACCTTGTAGCCGTAACTGGGAATTGCTAGGTGTCGAGATTGCCCAGATTTTACCCAGCAGCACAGCACTTGGGTAGGGGTGGGGGGCTCCGTATGGGCATTTTTTGAGGACAGTCAACCTCGATAGAGAACAAAATTCACAAAAGGTGGTCAAGATCTGTAATGCTGCCGGGAACTGCTCGTTGTGGAATAATGCAGAATGAAAAGTCGAGGACACAAGCCGCGTGGAGTTGGAAGGGAGG
Source organism: Chrysoporthe cubensis (assembly GCA_001282315.2). Classification (NCBI taxonomy): domain Eukaryota; kingdom Fungi; phylum Ascomycota; class Sordariomycetes; order Diaporthales; family Cryphonectriaceae; genus Chrysoporthe; species Chrysoporthe cubensis. Next base: position 547,111 of record LJCY02000008.1, on the reverse strand, counting down.
TGTCATGCTGACATGGACGTGCCAATGGCAGCCTGCAAGGCCGGCGTCCTGTTGTCCCCATGGCTTCTCCTGTCCTGTCTTGTCTCTCACCGGGCCCAGGCCAGCCTGAGCTGCGCATCTCCCGACCGTACTTGTTTCCATCTTGACTATTGCAACTCGGATCAACGTCTCATACACTACGGAGACGCCGTAAACATTATCACGGACCATCGAGGAGGACTCCTGAGTTCCGTCCCCTCCCTCGTCTTCCTCACGAGCCCTATCACAAGATACAGGAGGCAGCGATGCCGAAGCCACCACTCCCTCGACTACCCTCCCGGCTAAGCAACCAAGGGAATGTACCAATGGCATAACGAGCTGCCCAACCCTCTCCTGAAACCCCCCCCCCTCTTCCCAAAAAAGCCGACCTGCCAAACTCTCCCTCCGCCCCGAGATCAACACCAGAGAGACTGCCATCGGGTACCGCCCCTGCGAGGTCCACACGGAGATGGACGGACGCGACGGACTACGAAGCTTAGGGAAGGGGGGGAGGGGCGCGGAGTGGTGATAGGCTCGTGCAGGGGATCAGGCTGCGGCTAGTTATGGCGCGGCAGCTCTCACCGGCAGCACGGCCGCAGACGCTATCGAGGAGGCCGAGGAGGCCAAGGACGGCGGCCTGCCGGCGGGCGTCGAGGACTGAAGACGGAAGGTCAATGGTCACCGCGGGGCGCCGCCGGTCAGGGCTGCGTCCATGGGGTAGTGCTCGGCCGGACGCATGACCCTATACGCCTGATAGTTCGAGATCTAGTTGCGCTGGGCCCGAGGGAGGTGGTCCTACTGGCTGCCGTGGCCAGGTCGACAGGCAGGCACTTCGCAAACTGTTGCCGTCGGTGAGCTGACCACGCCGCCAAGGGTCCACTTGCGGCAACGAGATGAGGCACAGCACGCCCGCCGGCATGTAGGCGCGGAGGATGTGTCGTCTGCATGGGGCTGCGAGCACCTGGGGCACGTGCTGGGTCGAGAGAGAGAGGCAGAGACCAGACATGGAGACGTCGAGAGACCAGCTTACGAGCACCCTAACCCTAGCCCAAACCCCAACCCTGGCGTATGAGGACGCGCTCACGTGACATGCCCCGGAGCCTCCGAAAACCGGCATCACCTATCTGCGGTGGAGCCCGCCCGCTTATCGTGAGCGCATCGGCTCCGTTCCACCGGGGATGCCGTCCGTGTCCTCGCTCTAGCACGTCGCACAAAGTCGGTACCGTCTTGTCTGGCACGGGGCGCGCCGCATCATCGTGATAGCCAAGGGGCTCGCTGCGAGTCAAGCAGGGGCAAAGGGGCACAGCGCTCCTTACTCTATATAGTCCAGTAGCCGGGAGGGTCGCACCTCGCCCTGCCGCCCACAATTGGCCGGGGGGACCTGATATAGCGCGTCTCCAGCTGCCCGCCCTCAGATCCGCCTCGTTTCTGAGGTCGACCTCAGCTCTCCAGAAGATCCTCCTTCCCTTTGTGTTCACTTTCATTCCTTTTCTGTCTTTTCTTTCTCCTCCTCCTCTCTGGGCTCAGGGAGACATATACATACAAATACCCTCTGTCTCCCTCTCTCCCTCGCAGCTCACACCGACACACTCACGCACCCCCCCCCGGCGCGAGATGGGCTCCTCAGCACCGCCACCCACCCCCCTCCGCCTCGCCATCCTTGAGGCGGACACGCCCCTCCCCAACACCAACGCTAAGTACCACGGTTATGGCGGCGTCTTCATCGACCTCTTCCGCCGCGCCGTGGCCCCGGACACCCTGGAGTCGCACCTGCAAATCACCTCGTACCACGTCGTCGACAAGCCGGACAACTACCCAGACCTGGCCGCCGTGGACGCCATCCTGATCTCCGGCTCCAAGCACAGCGCGTACCTCGACGAGCCCTGGATCAACAGGCTGGTCGCCTTCACCCAGGAGGCCCTCGCCACCGCCGGCCGCGTTAAGGTCGTCGGCGTGTGCTTCGGCCACCAGATCGTCTCCCGCGCGCTGGGGACCCGGGTCGCCGTGAACGAGAAGGGCTGGGAGGTTAGCGTCACCGAGATGAGGCTGAGCGCGAAGGGGAGCGAGCTGTTCGGGTCGGATACGCTGGTGGGTTTACTCCGCCCCCCCCCTCTCTTCCCTTCCCCCCAAACCCGTCCTCCCTCCCTGTCGGTGGACGAGGCAGGAAGGTCCCGTGCTGATACCCGCCGCAGAGGATCCACCAGATGCACCGCGATATCGTCTTCGGGACGCCAGAGGGCGCGGAGGATCTGGCCGCGACCGACGTCTGCTCGCAGCAGGGCTTCCTGCTGCCGGGGAGGGCCATCACGGTGCAGGGGCACCCGGAGTTCACCGAGGCCATCGTGTCGGAGATCCTGGGCCTGCGGCGCGAGACCCAGATCATCAGCGAGGACATGTACAGGTCCGGCATGGACCGGGTCGGGCGCGAGCACGACGGCGAGAGGATAGCGCGGGCGTTCCTGAAGTTCATGAGGGGCCAGCTTGGATAGAGACGGCGTGGTAGACCCGCATAGATACATGGAGATCAAGATCTATCGCGAGAGATCCCCGTGACGTCCGTCCGCATCAGTGTGCCGGCGTTTAGTTTCATGCTAGGTTTTCAGCAACAACTTCCATGTTGGTGAAAAGGACCATTTTGCCCACCATCCTTGCCCCGCCTCTGTGACCTCAGGCCCTCCTCCCTCCTTCTCCAGCTCATGCCCGTGCCTGCTGGCCCTATCGTTCCCGTCCTCTTCCATATCCCACCGGCTCATACTTCCGGGCTGCGGGCGGCATCCTGCTCCGGGGGCTGCCTCGGAACTCCTTTTCCCGCTTGAGCTCCTTCTGTTTCACGCGTGCGCGCTGTCTCCAAAATCTCCTCCCTCACCCCCCCCCCCACCTGTCTCTGCGTAGGTTGTACACGAGCATCTAGGATGGGGTCGTCTTGGTCGGCCGGACATCCAACTTGCCTTGTGACGTCTGCTGTGGAGGGAAAGACCCAGACGCATACTTACACGGCTGGGTAGATGGACAAGTACCGAGATCATACGGCACAAAGAACGGAACGGAACGGCACAGACGGATGCAGCTGATGGCTACCGTGACCGACGGAAAGCGACACACCTGGCAGAAGAGTCCACTAGGACCGACACAGTCGAAACGCGGCGGGGAAGTTGGAGGGGTCATCGTGTTGATCTCAGCGCGATGCGGCGTTGCGATGCATTCGTCTTCGTCCCCGGGGCGCGGCACAAGATCAGTGGACCGCAGGACTCGGACTGACTCGGACGGTTCTGATGCCACATGCAGAAGAATGCATGTCCACAGGGTGTCGGACGAAAGGATTGGAACCAGTGTCAAATATGGCTGTATGTGTGATCATAGCACAGTAGGCGGCAAACACGGTTGTAGAGATCGGCAGGGGTGTCCACTGTTCCTTAATAGTGCGGCATCAGCGGCGACTAAAAATTAGAAAGGAAAAAGACAAAAAAACAAAAAGAAGAAGAGGAAATCATGAAAAAAAAATTGTGGACGGATGTTGAGAGAAAGGCAGTGATTAGGCAAGAGCTTGAACCGAACCGTCCTCGCGAGGGACCCAGGCGACTTGCACATCCATCTATTCCCATTGACCAAAAACGCCTGTTGCTATGCCTGTTCTGAAGAGCCCCTTCCAAACGCCCACCCCAAATACCAAGGCGGCAAGCGAATACCCCCGTAAAAACACCGCTGTAAGCTCGGCAACAAGAGCACCTCGATCGGCTACCTAGCCAACGAGATTGATGTACTGCTCAGGCCAGGAACCTAGAAGAAGGGGCTTCTGAGGGTCACGACCGCTCGCAGGAGCCAGGATGCTGATCTTTCGGCGATCCTTGTTGACGTCGGTGATGTAGACAAAGCCTTGGACCGTGGCCGTACGGATGGCCTCGGATGACTCGTTCGCCTTGGCGTTCATGACAGGCATCGTCCAGTGCGAGAGAGCAGGGCTTGGGTCAACCTTCTCGAGACCACGCTGCTCATTGAGGGGATCGGTGGCTGTTCACTGAGGTTAACGCACATCTCATCTGCGCGGAGATCACTCGGACAGAGAAAGAGAATGTGGAGAGAACTTACGCTCGGGCACCCGGTAGACCGTAACGGCGTCGAAATCCACCATCTGCTTAGGGGCGCTCAGAGTTGTCTTGCTGTCTCCGTAGAAGTACTCTTTGATGGCTGCGTGCTGACATGCCAGCAGCCACGCCTGGTCGTTTTCCACCACACCGTCTGGCTTGTCGAGGCCCACAACGTTGATGACATCGCCCAAAGTCGTCTTCTCGCCGTGGAACCGCTTCTTCAATCCTTCCTCTACACTATCCGAACCTAGCACGACGATCATATTCACCGAAAACTCCTCCACAGCGTGCGCCATGATCTCCATCTCTTTTTCTCCGAGCTTTCCGCTCAGAGTAACGCCCGGGGTGTCGATGATCAGGCCCGCAGCCCTGGCATCCCTGTCTTCGCTCATGCGGCCGGTGACAGCGCCCGCAAGCTTCGAGGCGACCTCTTTGTACAGCTGAAGGTCATCTGTGGCATGTTCATGGCCGTAGTAGTAGACGAGTGGCAGCTTGGGCTGCACCTCAGCAGGGCCGCTAGTGGGCGTGCCGCTCCAAGCACCGGTACCCTCGCTCTCGATGTTCATCATGGTCGCGAAAGTCGCAGCCGTGAGAGTTCCAGGCAGAGGCAGCATACCCTCGCGCGGGCTCATGTTGACGACGATGGGCTGGAAGCCCACCTTCATGGCGTACGCGGTCAGTGTGCGTGCTAAAGTGGTCTTGCCGACGCTATTAGGACCAACGATCATGATGCGCGGGCCCGTAGTGGGAGGCTTGCTATTCATGGCCTCGTTACGCAGGCGATCTAGAAGGATGTGCAAGTTCATAGAGACGGTTGCGGCGCTCGCGTCCGGTGTCAACTCTGCAACCTTCTGGCGGTCGCAATTACCCTCAAACTCGAGCGTACAACCACGGGCGGTGGTTATCTTGGATCGAGCACCGCTGAAACGATACCACTTGTTCATGGCGAGCTCAGTGCCATCTCTATCAGCGATACCGTTGACGAGTCGGACAGAGAGGGTGTCGGAGTGTGACACCTCGAATCGCCACTCCCAGGACTGGAAGAGGGTCACAGCTTGGCGCACAGAGCTGGTATTGGCCTGGATGACCGGAATTTTGTCAGCGAGGTCGGTCAAACCGAAGGGAGGGGCGAGAATGTCACCCAGAGGAGCCATCACATATGCGTAGTAAGGATTTGTGAGGTCGGAGGTATCATGGAAAGACACAAGCGCAAAGGTCCACAGCTAAGACAGGCACTGAGCATGAACATTTGCTTCATGATCACGAACTGGGATCAAAGATGAGGTAGACATTAAAACTTCAAAGGCCGATTTCATGGCTCACAGTGGCTCCGCTTATAATACCCTCGCCAGGGCGGATAGCTGCTTTGAGGGTCAGAGCTTGGATGTCCAGCTATCTTGGAAGCGGCTTGGGTGGAGAGAACCGCTTTCCCGAAGACTCAGGCCAGATTTTAGGAATAGCATCGAAGACTCTGCTAGGCGGAGACATTGTGATTCATACCAGGCTTCAATGAAGGTCTCATATCAGAAATCCGACAGCTGCACCGAAGAAGCCGATCTCAGAAGCGGATTCCTCGTCGCAGAGGTTGTGACTGGGCGGCGAGGCTGAAGATCCAGTCTTGTCGAAGAGGATGAATGCCATGATTGGTAGAAGGCAACGAGGCAGCTAGAAGTGGATCTAGATAAGGAATCACAATGGCCCCGCTTGCAAGATATTCACTGCTGAATTCGTCGTTGAGTCCTTCGGAGAAACAGACGGATCAGACATCTGCCTTCCCGGCATGGACTGAGGCTCAAGACCTGATGAGGCCTCAAGGCCTTTGAGAGCTGAACCATCATGGCTCGAGGTTCAATGCGCTCGGGATGTGGAAATGGAGGATCTGGTTTGCTTGCAAGGGACTAAGGTCTCAGCCCCGGGGGGCAACAAGCGTCTCTCAAAGAGGGCAGAGAGACTCACGCCCAGCTTGATATTTGTTGATGACAACATCCTTGCCGTGGGCCGATGCCATGTACTTCGGACCATCTGGAGTAGAAGATCGATCTCTGGCAGCTAGAGCAATGGCTCCTCGCAGGTGACAACCATGGCTCCCCGAATCAAAAGGTGGCTCCTCAAAAACAACGATGGAGAGACTGCAGGACAGAAGTTTCCAAACAGCTTACCTTGATGGGCAGCTGGCCCAGGCCTGGGATCGACATCGCTATGGCTGCTCTTGTCCTGATCGTGGTGGTGATCTCGGGTCGGGCGAGAGAGTATGGGTTGTAATGAAGCTGTGTCGGCGTTTGCGATATACTGGAGGCCGGAGATGAGGTTGGGATAGCTTCGAGCTCCAGCTCAAGATTTGGTCGCTGCACGCTTGTGGGGGAAGGGAAGGCGGACTGGTGGGGCTGCGGGTGCAGCCGCAGGCCGGCAGGCTCGAGCCAGTGGCAGTTGGACGTCCCCCAGCCCTAAGAAGCCACCTCGGGGAGAACCCAGCACGTAGGGAGAAATTTGAGGAATCCGATCCCGATGTATCAGTCCGTCTATCTCAGGCAAAGGTATTACGAATAATTCGTTATTCATTCTCCTAGTCCTATAAGGTTCCAGAAATGGCGAGGTGATGATCCACTTGATACTTTTGACGGAGGGTCGCTTTGCGCGGCACCTGGTCGAGGCAGACGCAAAAGTACGTTCACAGCCAGTCACCAGGTGGAGATACAATGATCTAGACCTCATGGACTGCTTATCGCCATGCGGTACTGAGACCTATACGTTGATGAAGCTTGAAGTTCAAGTTCGGCAGCCGACAACCTAGAGTTTATGCGTCCTAAGTCGTACGTCTTCGTGGCCGTGGGTTATACACAGGGAACCATAGACGAGGGCCTCAGTCAAGCCAGATACATCTACCCCTCTAGACTTGCGACAGGTGCACCAAGGAATGTAATGAAATTGAAAATTTAAAGACAGCCCAACTCTGAATCGAGTTAGGATCACGCGTCCGTCCGGCTAAAAGTTCTCATAGTTTGAAAATGTTCAAGTCAATCAAAGACGGCCCTTAGGTCTCTTGACCAGTTGACTGCACAGCACTGGAATCGAAAATGATCAAAAGAACATAATAGGTATTCGTACTCCAGGACCTTATATGGATTGGGTATTATGGATAGTCGTTATAAACGCCAGTGTAGAATGCGTCTTTGTGCGGTTCTCCGCGTGATGCCCGATCATCATGCCCCTGAACCGTGCCATCTGATGCTGGCCCTGCCCTTGTTTTGGTTTGGATACTTTTGTCTTGCCCCATGTTGCCATGTGATGACATTTCCCAAGGTCTATAACTGTCTTCATGAAACCGGTACCCCTCAAAACGCCGAATCCCCATTGCCGGTGAACTGTGCTGGCCGTCGCTCTTTCTTCCCTGCCGCGTGCTCGGTCTGAGCGGGGGACCTACTGCGACAACTCCTCGAAAATACTGATCAAACTCCTGACGCCCAGCAGAATGTTCTCGTCGGGACCCTGGCCTGGGGTCCACGTGGCGTGTGCAAAGTCGATGAGCTTCAGTTTCCAGATCTTCGGCTCATCCTCCATATCCTCGTCGGACTCGGACGCCGCATCAGCCACACCTGCACCGGGGAAGATGATCTCGCCATCGTCGTCCAAGCCAATGCCACTATCAATTCGGCTCGTAGAACGTCCTGGAAGGTTATCCTCCTTCTTCTCCTTGACGGAGTTGGCTGTGCTGCCGCTGCTTTCGTCTATCGCGGCCTTGAGGGCATCGCCATCGCCTTCGAAGATGAACAGTAAGCTGGAGGAGTACATGCGGCTCTCTTCGCTCTCGAGGACGTAGCGCACATGTTCCAGATCCCTTCGGAATGCTTCGGCGACAGCACGTGCATAGTCGTCGTCGATGCCGGCGCCAGCATTGTAGATGAATTGCCGGAAGGCGTCAACCACGTTCTCCTTATTGACATCGTTGCGACCAAAGTCCTTGTCGTAGATCTTATAGTTCTCCTCGTCGAGTTCGTCGGTGTTGTTGCCGCCCTTATACACGCGCATGCCAGCAATGCGGAATCCGAGGTCGTGATGGGTCGTCTCGGCGCTGATCTTGTCAAACCGGCGCTTCTTCTCAAGCGGCGCATCGTCTGCCCACAACCTCCTGCCCAGCTTCACGTCCATGATATTCGGTCGCTTGAATCCGTACGCAATGTTGTCTAACGCGACGGCGGAGTTGGTTGGGATCTTGCGGTTCAGGTTCGGTATCCATGTCACATTGTCCACTGCTGCTGCTGATGTTGCCTGGGCCAGCACTGCGCCTGCAGTCGGCATGACCGCCTCTTTTGCCTCGTGCTGTCCTCCAATGAGCTCTTGTATCTGCTCCTTGATCTCCGGACGGATATGGTCGGCCACGACGGGCAGCTGCTCGTTGATCGAATTGATGTCGGTCGCGTCGTTAAGTGAAAGACTGCCCATGAAGAGAGGAACTATCTCGGCCATACGCGTGTGGTCGGGACCCTGCAGCGACTGGTAGAAATCGATCTCCGACTGGGTGCACGGCTTGATGAAAAGCTCGCCGTCCGTATCGCACATGGTGCCGTCGCTAAAGGGAAGTCAGCATCGCGGGGGACTGCAGGCTGCAAGTCCGTGTGCACTGGCACTCACTGTCCGGCGACGGCATAATTGTACTCGACGAGTTCGGAATAGTGAGGTATCACTTTTTGCAGAGGCATCTTGATCTGGGTCCGTTCTTGAACAGGAGACGAGCTGGGTGTTGTGAAGGAAGAACAATAGACGCGCTCGAGAATGTCGCATCCAGGGTGAAGGTGAAGGTTCGCAATTGTGCCGTTTGATCCTCTGGAGGGAATGAAAGGGGGATCGGAAATTGAATCCAAGCGTGGCGACGTATGTAGTCGGAAATGCGCCCAATGGCCGAGCCACGAAAACGGCAATGAGAGTCGAATCTAGATTGGGGGCCCAAGGACAAACGTCGATCGCGACAGAATAAGGAAATAAAAAAAGGACAACCTGATCCAAAGGCTATGGAGAAACGAAAAGGGCGGGTCAAAAGGAGAGTTATGAAGAGAAGAAGAGACAAGGAAGGGAAGAGTGAGGCAACTTGAGGACACAACCTTGTAAAGGCTTAGACCTTGGCCTGGATGATGGGTGAACGATAGGGAAGTGACAGATGATGACAGGACCTGAGTGGACCGCGCAGATGGTGAGAAATGGAAAAATTGTATGGCCAAAAGGTCAGCAGTAACGCAGCGGCGCGGCAGATCGATTGCGACGACCATTGGGGGTGCATTAGTGGGTCTCGCATGTCCTGCCTCCGCGGCACGCCGCAGTCACGCTATCTGCTCAGGCACTGCTAGGCGGAAGATTGCCCTGGCGCAGGACGGCACTATTGAGGCCCGACAGGGGTCGCCCCATCATCTGACAGGTGAAGCTGCAGGGGATTCTGAGGCAAAACAGTGGTGACCCAAGCCCCTGGATCCCCCGAAGGTGCCCTGCTGCTCCCTCAGCGTCCATCACTGCTAGAGTCACAGCCGAGATACAACACCACGAGGGACAGTCAAGTCCTGTCAGTCAACCGCCCGATGCTACCAAGTGGACGACTTTGAGAGGTCCATCGATGAGAGTCGCAGCAGAGATGCGCCGGCCTCCAAGCGCTTACGCCTGGCCCCTTTCGGCGGTGGCGGCTGTGGTTGGCGAGACGGGCCTTGCAGGTACCCTTCGGGTGTGGCTGATGCGACTCCCGGATCTCCAGTTGGATCGCTGGCCAGGAGCCCTCGCTCGCTAGAGTTACTCAGCCTCTGCTCCCCTGCGCAGTCTGTCGCCTTCGTCTTCCGTGAGATTCTCGACTTCTTCCCAATGGCAAGACGGATGGCCGCAGCACAAGAGCCGAACGGACCCGCACACACGCCTGACGACGTCCAGACAGCCTCTCGCGATGACTGCCGTACAGTCACTGAGCCATGCGGTGAGACTTGTACACGCGAGGCGAACACGCGAGCCGCTCGATCGTTTGAACGAGAAGTAGTGACAGTTCCGGCGAGCTGGTCAGGCTTACGCCCAGCTAGCAGACGGCGGTCTCCAACAGAGGTTCGCTCTCGCTCTCGCCAGCGGTCGAGTTGCGAGGCACAGGTGGCGCTTCAGATAGCACTGCCGGCTTGGAAACTTTGGACGACTAAGAGGAAGAATCCTTTCGCCGAACATCAAACGATCCCAGGCCGCTGGCATGACGACCCAAGCGCCGTTGCGGATCGCGAACCGACTTAGAGCATGGCCGTTCCTGGCAGACGTGGATGGCACGCGCGCCAGCACGGACGGATCACATCGTGGAAAGAGCCGGACCCAAGATCCACAGGCGATCTAGCCAGTAGAACCTGGGGTTCAAATGTCCGGCCTGGGCCACGTCCATGTCAGGCATCTCCGGACATCTCGGGTCGCTGCACGATTTGTTAGGCGGCCCCGATACGTATATGCAGGTCATGGGCTGTGCCCGTGCCGCGTCAGTGGAGGCCTGCCGGAAACAAGCTTCCTTTCCCAATCCTTTCCGAACGTCCCACAAGGCACCGAAGGGCCCAACGTCGACACAGCCTGGGTTGGTCAAGACACTGCTCTGGCGGGGGGCCTGTGGCTAGCTGATGGAGGCTTTCAGCTCTGGCCAGCTCTTCAACAGTCTCAGCGCCTGACCGCACTGCGGCGCTGCAGCATGCACGGCGCCACAGCTATCATGAGCCTTGTTGGAATTCGCAGTGGCGTGTTCTTCTCCCCTTGGTATCTTAGGATGCTTCTGGAGCCCCAATGATGCCGTAGGTCCGCAGGTAGGCAGTCCCTTCTACTTATTCCTCCATGGCAAGGGATGCTTTGATGCACGCTCGAATTGCTGCATCGAGGCAACAAATAGTGACAGAAGTTGGACATGGTTGTGCTATTTCATATATTCTTGATACCCACTTCAGTCCTTTTGAGTAGTCATCTTGTCCTGAACTTTGGACTCCTGCCATGATCAATAGGCTTCTTTGGAGGGATGGTCGAGCTGCGCTTGAGCAAGGCCCTGTCGTCCTCTGAATGAAAGCCATCCTCTATAGGTTGGCCCATATGTCCCATCAAACTGTTGCTTGATGAAGGTGCACGATAGCAGGCCTGCTAGACTGTGGATCGCTGGTGCTTGGACTCATCGCAGTTGCACGGACAACTCAGAGGAGGGTACCGGCATGCCTAGTCTCCCTTGTGTTGAGAGGTCAGCTTGAAAATCCTTGGTCAGTGACCAGTCGGCGAAGCAGCGCCTGATATGTTCCAGAGACAGGTGCCTTGGCTGAACGTCGAGTCATTGCTGTAGAGGAGCTTCAGGGTGGTTTGTCTTGCTCTATTGTAGATGTTGAAAACAATGAGTTCCCAATGTTTGATTCTCTTAATTTTTTCTTTGGCGTTCACTGATCAGTGAGGACAAGCTCACTTTGATATTTGAGACCAGAGCTGCAACCCTTTCCTGAATTCCCAAGCCAGTCCTGCCTGTTCTCGACATCCACAGCTTTTCAAAAATCGGCGCACCTTCTCTACCCAAACACCTCCCTTTTCCCACAAAGTTCAGCCTCAGCCATCAAAATGGCATCTAAATTTACCTCCAAGCGTGGTGAGACCGCTTTGCCCAAGAATCGCGGTTCGGGCTTTGAAGGTTTGGGGCTCCACGTGCTGCTCTTGCCATCATCGACCTTGCTAACATCCCACGCGCAGCTGGTTTCGCTGACCCTCCCATGACGCCGGCCGAGTATGCCACCGAGAGGGAGATCTACAACCAGTAAGTACCGATCTTCAAGCAGTTGTGTTGCATATCATCTAACAGTTGAGAAGGAATCGTCCATTCCATGAGTAAGTCCAGTCCCACAAGAACAGATATCAGGCCCCCACCTCCTAATTCGAGTTAGGCGAATCGAGGAATGCATACAGCGATATGTAGCCCGCCGTCGTCTGACCCAGGATCGAAATATTCTCTTCCAGAAGTATCTAGCCCTTGGCGGTATTGACAATACCCAGCGCCAGTTCACCGGCACCGCTGGTCTGGTCAAGGACTGGAAGGACGATGGCTACACCGCCGACGAGATTCGCGGTTTCACTGCCGACAACTTTCTTTCCCGCGATGGTGATCCCAAGGGCAAGTGGTATAACCCCTCCTGTCCCGAGCACTGGGATGTAGACTTTACCGGCGTTGTTGCCGGTTTCCTGTAAGTGATTTTCTGCCGCCCGCTCTTTTGTCTAGACCCTTTGCTTTCCTCCCGAGCATCACCGATGAGGACTGACCTCTGCTTTTCCTCTAGTGGTTGCTACCTCCCCGAGCAGACCGGCGTCAACTCCCCTGAGATCCGTCTCGCAGCCGATACTATCCTCAACTTTCTGAAATACGTCAGCCACCACGACGTCTGCCCTGAGTACGGTGATGACCTGGCCGAAGCTACTCGCATCTGCGAGCTTGCTCTGACGGAGCTGCCACGCGTCGCCGCCGTCGGCTGTACCATGCCTGGTGATTTTAACCTAGCCTGCCGCATCCTCTTCTGCTCCACTGGCAAGCCCGCGACCGGCGATGGCGACCTCATCATGTACGAGACCAAGAAGTTCGACGACATCAACGGCGGGATGATCAGACGCCCGGGCTTCTATGACAACGCGGTCTTCGCCCCTGCCAACTTTGATGCCGAGTACGTCTTCAAGACGACCATGGCGCTGTACGAGCCCCAGATCGTGGCGCAGATGCGCGAGGTGGCTGTAAAGCCCCTGCGTGTGGTCAACACCTTCGAGGAGGCTTACGAGGTGAAGGAGATTGCCTTTGCCGAGCCCCAGATTGCCGAGGTCTACGAGGGTCTCGCAGCGCAAAACGGCGGCCTCCGCCCCGTGACACCCGTCGGCTATGTGGTGTTGTACCCGACTATCATTGAGGACGGCTGGGACAAGCGCCCGACGCACGCTTCCGGCCGCGCTGATGACCCTGGCAAGCCAATCTCTCTGTACATGGAGCACTCAGTCCTACAGCACCTGGACATGGGCATGAAGCTGCGTTTGATCATCTGCGAGCTGAATGACGGGCTAGAGTTTGTCAAGGAGGTCGTTGATGTTCTGCCTTCTTTCCATGTGTTTCTGCCGCAGAGTCTCATGCTGAACTGGAAGCCCCCACGCCCCGACACGCGCCCGCCGCCGTCGGCAGATGACCCTGGTGCCACTGAGAGAAGGGAGCGCGAGGAGGAGGAGAGGGAGGAGCTTGAGATGGCGAGGGAGCAGAGGAAGGTGGACCTGGAGCTTGACCGAGAGATGAGGGAGATGGAGGATGCGGAAGCGCTTCAGGAGGCGATGAAGAGGGCCAAAATCTGATGACGCTGTCATTTCATCGTGGCGTTTGTTTGGGGGGCGGGCGTTTCTGACTGGGTCAAACCATCCATCTGCCGTCGGTCGCATTCTCGATGGCACAACCAGATTTAGTTGGTAAATGAGTGTTTAACAGGCCTGGGACACATGTCTCATAGTAGCAAGTAATCAATTGATTACCCTCATGAGATGGGCAGGGCTCTCAGACCCTGAGGCATGTGCTGAACCGTCGCCGAACCTGGACCTCCACTTGTGTGTATAATTAGCAGGACTTTAAGGTGGTTGCTGCGAGCTAGAGTGCTCCTTCGTATTGCCGGGCTCTCTTTCAGGTGAGGCCTCATTGGAGAGCCGAGTTCTTGCAACGGACCTGATGCAATGTCAGTGTGATGTGCCCAGGCTCGGCAGTATGGTCGCCAAGTGAACAGCTCCAGACATCACCTAGAGCAACTGCCATGATCCCTCAGTGGAACGGCATCCACTAGACACGCAAGTCGCGTCTAAATAGTATACTTAGGTGCGAAGTTCCTGCAGCAACATCGTCTGAGCTTAGTGCCTTGGCTGCTCAGCCTCCTCTACACAACCTGAGTGAGGCTGCCGGTCAGCGAGCGGACAGCCCGCTGATAGAGTCAGCAATAGAGTGTACTCAGCGCATGATGACAATCCCAATCCGTCCAACCCTAGAGCTGATACCAAATTCAAAAAAGGCCGTATAAACAAGAAGATGGATTCCCAGCGCTGCGAGCCCTATTGAAACCTCTCAGTGTATGATATCCCCGACACCGAGCACCTCTTGCATTCCTGAGCCAGCGTCTTCAAAAATGGCAGAAGGGAGACAGACTGTTACCTGTATCCCTCCATCTGGAGCCTCAAATGGAAGAGCAGCCGGAGGTCCGATAGAGTGCGAGACATGGATCTGGGCGATTTGCAGGTCTGGGTGTATCGGTGGTTATCGCATGGCAGAGGTCCGATTGAAGCTGTCGATGTCGTAGCTGTAGCGCCTGACGAGGCTGGCAAGGTCTGCTGGCGGCTGGACACTGAGAAGCAGGCCGAATACGCTCAAAGCTAGCTGCTGGGGCCATCGGGTAAGGACGAAGTGACGGAGTATTTTCATGGCAGGTTTTGGATGTACGCTGGTCCAGGTGAGCATTACTTACGCCTCATTCTTCTGCTAATATCGACAAACTCGTCTATTCTAAGATATGGCAATCTTTAACACCGTAGTTGGGTTACCATCTGATAATTTCGCCAACCGGCTCGTCGAGAGTGACCCCAGCTCTGCCGCATCCATAAAGCTCGAGAGCTGGCTCGCCGACTATTCTGAGAAATACTCGGCCGAACGTCCGCAAAATGAAATTTCGGAGTTGCCCAGCCGTATCGTGGAGTCGATCTTCGGGAGGATGAAGAACGGCCAGAACAGACCACGCAATGCACTGACTCATTGCTGGGGCAGGAATTCCACGAGCTTGAAACTCATTTCAGAGAACAAGACCAACCTCGAGGCGAGAATACCCACGGGCGAACTAGCCACGACGGCTCATCAGGCTGTGACTGTGACCTGACACCTTGGCATCAAGTACCTCTAGGTTGACATTATCCGGGGACGGCACGAACTTGCGGGCTGGTTGGAAACGAGGGTCCGTCCTCATGGGGAGCATCTACGGGCATTCGCGCTTGATCATCTCGTCAAGCGCAGCCTATTGTTTTCAAGGCGGTCTGTCCCTGGAGCGACTGTACAATGGGGAAGGGTTCCCTTCTGTGAAAGCCACACAGGGAAGCGGGGAGGTCGGCTACGTGTGGGATCGCTGTCTAGGATCCCCAATGGACCCGGGAACCTCTCTACATGCGAGGTTAGACTTAGCAGGAGTTGATGTTCTCGTGCCATATCATTAGCTTCGGGCACATCGCAATGTCCTAGCTGTGCCCTTCATCTGGATGACAGGAGTGGTGTCTCAGATGGCGAGGCTCGATCGCCGTCCCAACGGGTGTGGTCGACTAGAAAGGCCAGGCGATCGGTCTGATTAATAGCTGGGAACCACTTATTGGTGTGTTCATCCATAGCGACCTCATATACATGGCGGACAAACTTCCGGCCGTGAGCGGGCTCGCCTACCACTACGGCATATTCAGGCATCTTTCTGATCTCATATGGGCATATTTCTTCTTGGTTCCTTTGCGAGAGCCTCGCAAGGGTCGGTAGAAGACACTCAGGGTGCCAACTTCGTCCTAGGCATCGGTCGATACGCATATTGCGTTCATTCTTGAGGGAGATAGCGACGATCATTTGAGGCACATACAATTATTCGACAGGTCTTTGAGGGTTGAGCACTGTCTGGAACGTTTCTGTCTGGAATGTCAATCTTATTCGATGATTCGTAATGGGAAGGGAGGAATGGAATGCTGCTCAGCAGTCCACAGCCGATGAGATCACAGTGGACGGATCCGAGCCGTCAAAATTTCCGGCAAACATCAGTGTCCACATCGATGATCTGGATGATGTGCCGCCGGAACACTAGCTTCATATTCAGGGCGAACTGCCTGAACTTGTAACCGTATCGTCCTTTTTCGTGGGAGAAGAGAGTGGGATGATCCTGATCCAGGTGAGACCGCCCTCTGGTAGGATCATTGTGAAGGGCGCTGCTCTAGAAGGGTCGTACTCGAGAATTGGTGCCTTCTTTGGATATGGGGGCAGTGAACTAAACCGAAAGATCAATCAACGCATCGAGGTTGAATAGCTGGAATTGTTTGGTTGTCTGTGGGAATAAGAAATTAGTAAAGGGTGGCATGTTTTCCGTAGTCGTGGATATCTTCTGCATCCTGCATCTTCGGCTCTCACGTTCCTGTATGCCCGACGCCAGGGATCAGGACTCGTGGCATCTGCAGCATTGTAACTAATGGTACAGTGGATAAACCTTGCATCTTGCATATATATGCGATATAGTACGTGTTCGGCTCGGTTGCGACTGGTCCGGACCGCATCTGGACCTGCAGCAGCCCGGACTATTTGATGCGGCAGATCCTGCACGCATATTCTGAATTTGTCAGGAGAATTAGCGGTTTAATCAGAGCTGAGGGTATGTAGTTGGGGAGGGAATAAATCACGGCAAGCATGAAGGTGGTGGCCAGGAGGGGGGAAATCGGCGAGCGTGGAAACAGAAGCAGGACTGCAGGAAGGTTGAGAGAGGATGGGTGGACGGGTCCGTCGATCTATGTAGATCAAAGTCAGAAACCTTGCGTTTGAGGCGTCTAGCCAATTAAGGACGGCATGATTGCCATGAGCACGCCGCCAGGCTCTAGGCGCACTGCAGAAGTAAGACAAGTAGATATCGAGCCCACATTATGATCGGGAGAGAAGCCATGCTCAGACAAGATTGCTGTATTGCCCTGTTGTAATGAAGACACACATCTCCAGAACTCCGTCCTATCCGGAGACACCCTGTGAACGCCCTCCCGTGCAGTACCGTAAAACCATACATATCTGTGTCGTAAAAGAGTGACTCGTGTTTTCCTACTACCCGTCATAGCCAATCCAGGCTCCCAAAAGCAAGCCGAAAGCAGTTCCGAAGCCGCGAGGTCCCTACCGCGCACTTTTCAAGCCCACCGCATCTTAGTCCTGCCGCCGACTATAATCCTCTTCCCTCCAGCCACGTAAGGTAGATTTCAGATCGTGATCCTGAGCCCTCTAGCTATGATCCTGGATCTTGTTATCCCCAGCAACGACCTGGGCGTAACTAGGCGGAGGCGCGCCATCGCTTGGTCCGGCGCTCGCCTCAGGGATGCCGTGCGGCTGCGACGAGGATCCGGCGTTGTCTCGCACGTTTGTACCGTAGGTCATGTTCGCTTGCTGTGCCGGGGGCTTCGGCGGGCCGCGACCGTCGGGCCGCTGTGTTCGTCGCTCCTCGCCACCTTCGTGGACGACAACATACGCCACGCGACCGCCACGCTCCGAGTCGCCGACACGCTCGTAGTCACGGTAGTCAGGATCGGGAAATTTCGCGATGATGTACCATGCGTGGAGGAGACCTGGGATCTGTATCGAGCTGGTCAGTGGGGGTCCTCCAGGCATCTACGGGCGGCTGGGAAAGGTACTGACGTAGCCCAGAACGCAGAGCAGGATGTTGATGACGGAGTCGGCGGAACAGACACCACACTTCACCCAGACTAGAAGATGAACCTGTCAGCAACAAGAATGGAGTTCGCCGCGGGCGTCCGCATCCAGGGGCGATTATGGCCCACAGAGGCAGCCACGGCGGCTCTTGAGAGTGGCCCAAGTACAGGAGGCGAAAAGACTCACCAGGCAGAGGTGGGAAGAGAAGAGCCAACAGGCCCAGGAAGATGTCCGAAGAACACATCTTAGGTTCGTTGTCTTTCGAGATCTTGTGTAGAGGGGCTGAGTGGTCAGAGTTTCCAGTGTCCGGGTCCGAACAGTAAATTGTAGGGAGACGAAAAGCGGCCCTCTCCCCAG
This sequence comes from Chrysoporthe cubensis, assembly GCA_001282315.2. Classification (NCBI taxonomy): domain Eukaryota; kingdom Fungi; phylum Ascomycota; class Sordariomycetes; order Diaporthales; family Cryphonectriaceae; genus Chrysoporthe; species Chrysoporthe cubensis. Next base: position 529,219 of record LJCY02000008.1, on the reverse strand, counting down.
GATGGTAGACAGCAGTAACAGGTCAGGCGGAGTTGTCCGAGGTCAACCTTGGTTGTGCGGGTGACAAACTAACATTCAAGGTTACATAGTATGGTGTCTCACACAGCCCTGTGAGGTTGCGTAATGCGGAGCTTACATAATGCCTTTAGCGCGTCCAGGTTGGAGAACCCCTGTGTCCTGTGCCCTGTCACTGCCTGTGCACCGCTAGAAAGTTTCAAGCCCCACTGCCCCTAGGGGATGGTACCAAGTTTCATTGGAGCCCTCCGGAGCCTCCAGACCCAGATGTGAAGATGCAGTCATGCTGTGGATGGATGTACTGCGTAGTCTCACATACCCACGTACCCACTACTTCATGGGAAACAATAGCTGTATAGCCGGAATTTTGCTGGGTCTTGAGCCGAGCCAGCTTGTGGGCTCGGAAGGTTAGTGAGAACGCATGATACTTCCAAATATAGAGAACCCACTGGGCAAGAGAGGAGAACTTGGGAACTTCAGCCTCCGGACAGGAGGGGTTCTTGGGATGAACAGCATTCCAATCATCTTCCTGATTCTCTGTAACTACATAGTACTGTCTGCTGTTGAATTGTTGAATCGGTTTGTCTCAAAATAGCATACTGCCTAATTTTTGTTTTAAAGTAATCATTGTTTTGGGAGGGTGAAGGGGGGTTAGGTTCGTTGACATGGGCACGGCCCGCTCAGGGATCAGCAGCCTTCCTTGCCGGCCGGAAAGTCACTTTTCACTTTCCGCTGACAACACAAGGTGCGGGTTTGGACTTCACCATCAACCACATATCACATCCCCCACAGCAAACATGGACGAACTAGAGTCGCTCGAGTCGCTGGAGCTGCTCTCCCTCGTATCAAAGATCTCCTCCGAGCTGCAGAACCATCTTGGTATCCCTGACGAAGATGCCCGAAAGACCCTCGCCGAGTTCGTCATCGCAAAGCGCCTAGAATGCGACAGTCTCGATGACTTCAAAAAGATGCTGCCCGCTATGGGCGCATCCACCCTGCCCAACTCGCTCGTCGAAAGCATAGACCGCCTGGTCTGTACGCTCCATCCCACATTCAAGAGCAAAAAGAAGCGGGTAGATTTCGGCGAGGATGACCGACCGCACCGGAGCATACAGGAGAAGGAGCAGATATTCAAAGGCCTCAGCATACCAGACAAGGAGCCTGTGGACGACGGTGGCGTGGATGAGATTGACGATACCCTGGCACTACTGGAGGGCCTGGAGGGCAAGGCGAAAAAGGAGAAGGTGCAAAATGGCAGGAAACGAAGCCGGAGCCCGGAGGACGACGAGGACTCGCGATGGCGGAGGAAAGACCGCTATCGAGATCGGAGCCGGAGTCGAAGTCGCGACCGCAAGCGTCACTATTACGAGGGCGATGAAGACAGTTACAAGAGAGGGCGGAATGGCAGATATGAGGATGACTATACGAATGGCGATGGCCGGAAGAAACACAGGAGTACGAGGGGCCGCTTCGACGAAGACGAAGAGGACGATCAGCTCCAACGACCTGTGCCACGCGAGCTCGATGATTCGCCGCAACTTTATAAGGTGTATGATGGGCACGTCACTGGAGTCAAAGACTTTGGCGCCTTCGTCAATTTGCATGGAATCAAGGGCAAGGTCGATGGCCTCGTGCACGTGTCGCAACTCGTCGAGGGACAGAGAGTTAATCATCCCTCCGATCTCGTGGCGAGAGGGCAGACTGTGAAAGTCAAAGTTGTCAAAATTGAAGGAAATCGCATCGGGCTGTCCATGAAAGAGGTGGACCAGGAAACTGGAGACGACCTTCATCCACAAGCGAGAATACAGTCAGGCGCCAACTCTGAGGCTCTGGGCGGTGGCTTCTCTGTGCCCGAGCCGCCCCCGAGTCGTTTTGTTCAGAAGCGACAGAAGAAGCGAATGACCTCACCTGAAAGATGGGAGATACGTCAATTGATCGCATCTGGGGTCGCCAAAGCATCCGACTACCCTGACTTGGAAGAGGACTACAACTCTACACTGACCGGCGAGGGTCAGCTAGAGTTGGAGGAGGATGTGGACATCGAGATCCGAGAGGAGGAGCCACCATTCCTTGCTGGTCAAACGAAGCAGAGTCTCGAGTTGTCACCTATTCGAATTGTTAAGGCTCCTGATGGATCTCTGAATCGTGCCGCCATGGCCGGCACAAATCTCACAAAAGAGAGGAAAGAATTACGACAACAAGAAGCCGAGGCCAGGGAATCAGAGGCAAAAGTCGACTTGCAATCTCAGTGGCAGGACCCGATGGCGGATCCCGAGAAGCGGCAGTTCGCCAGCGATCTGAGGCAGGCTGCAATGCGACAGAAGACCGACGCGGCGCCGGAGTGGAGGAGAGCGATCGCCCCGATGGATGCGCCAAAGGGAAAGCGAACGAATATGACCATCAAGCAGCAACGAGAGTCATTACCTGTGTTCAGTTTCAGGAATCAGCTAATTCAAGCTGTCAAGGACAACCAGATCATGATCGTGGTCGGAGAGACGGGTTCAGGCAAAACGACACAGCTTACCCAGTATCTGGCTGAAGCTGGCTTTGGAAATACAGGCATGATAGGCTGTACACAACCTCGTCGTGTCGCGGCTATAAGCGTTGCAAAGCGTGTGTCCGAGGAGGTCGGCTGCGAACTCGGTTCTGAGGTCGGATATGCCGTCAGATTCGAAGACGTAACTAGCCGAAACACCGTCATCAAGTACATGACTGACGGTCATCTTCAGCGAGAGATCATCATGGACCCTGATATGAAAAGGTACTCTGTCATTATGTTGGACGAGGCACACGAACGGACGATCGCGACCGACGTGCTGTTTGGCCTCTTGAAGAAGGCCGTCAAACGGAGGCCTGATCTCAAGATCATCGTCACTTCTGCTACGCTTGATGCGGACAAATTCTCCTCATATTTCAATGAGGCCCCGATCTTCACGATCCCCGGAAGAACCTTCCCTGTCGAGGTCCTCTACTCGAAAGAGCCAGAGAGCGATTACCTCGACGCCGCGCTCGTGACGGTGATGGAAATCCATCTCGCAGAGCCTGCGGGTGACATCCTCGTGTTTCTCACAGGTCAAGAAGAAATTGACACGGCTTGCGAGGTCCTCTACGAGCGCATGAAGGCATTGGGTCCCAACGTCCCGGAACTCATCATCTTGCCCGTGTACTCAGCGCTACCAAGCGAGATGCAGAGCCGCATTTTTGATCCCGCGCCGCCGGGAAGCCGAAAGGTCGTCCTTGCCACCAATATTGCTGAAACATCAATCACCATTGATGGTATTTACTACGTCGTCGACCCGGGTTTCGTCAAGCAGAATGCGTACGACCCGAAGCTGGGTATGGACTCTCTGGTGGTCGTGCCGATCTCTCGAGCGAGTGCACAACAGCGTGCCGGACGAGCAGGCAGGACAGGCCCGGGCAAATGCTTCAGACTTTACACACAGCAGGCTTTCGAAACAGAGATGCTTCCGACGACGATACCCGAGATCCAACGGCAGAACCTCGCCCACACCATCCTCATGCTCAAGGCATCTGGCATCAACGACCTCCTCCACTTCGGCTTCATGGACCCGCCGCCAATGAACACGATGCTCACGGCCCTCGAGGAGCTCTACGCCCTGTCCGCGCTCGACGACGAAGGCCTGCTCACCCGCCTCGGCCGCAAGATGGCCGACTTCCCCGTCGACCCGTCCCTCGCCAAGGCCCTTGTATACAGCGTCGACCTTGGCTGCTCCGACGAGATGCTGACCATCGTGTCGATGCTCAACATCCAGACGGTCTTCTACCGACCCAAGGAGAAGCAGTCCCAGGCCGACCAGAAGAAGGCCAAGTTCCACGACCCCCACGGCGACCACCTCACACTGCTCAACGTCTTCAACGCCTGGAAGAACTCGGGCTACTCCAACGCCTGGTGCTTCGAGAACTTTATCCAAAACCGCGGCGTGAAGCGCGCCAAGGATGTCCGCGACCAGCTCACCAAGATGATGCAGCGGTACCGCCACCCAATCGTCTCGGCTGGGCCCCGCGACACGGAAAAGGTCCGACGCGCCCTGTGTTCGGGCTTCTTCCGCAACTCGGCGCGCAAGGACCCGCAGGAGGGCTACAAGACGCTCATCGAGGGCACCAATGTCTACCTGCACCCGTCGTCGGCCCTCTTCGGCAAGAACGCCGAGTGGGTCATCTACCACAGCTTGGTCATGACCACCAAGGAGTACATGCACATCACCACGGTCATCGAGCCCAAGTGGCTCGTCGAGGCGGCGCCGACGTTCTTCAAGGTCGCCCCGACTGACAAGCTGTCCAAGCGGAAGAAGGCGGAGCGGATCCAGCCGCTGTACAACAAGTTCCAGGGCGAGGACGACTGGAGGCTGAGCGCGCAGAGGCGCGGCGGCCGGTCCGGTGGCGGCGGCGGGACCTGGGGATAATCCAGGTCTTGACTTGTATTGCTTGGCGGGTAGGGAACGAATTATGTCTTGTCAGGTTTTTATTTGCAGTCTGTACGGGCCGGCATGAGCGGCCATGGCTCGTGCTCTTTGCCGACTGATTATAGAGGTATATGCAGAGCTGATCTTCACATTAAATTATTGGGGCGTGTCTGCCACCTCATTAAGCCCACCACTACGCTACAATTATCCGTACCAAGCCGGCTCGCTGTTCACAGCATAATGACTAGGGTATATGCACACGCCAAATTATAAACAACTAAGGACCGAAATACCTCTCTCATCGGAGGTTCAACATCTTCAAGATATCATGCCGGTAGTAGAAGCTCCGGATCCGCTTGCCGTAGATGTCTGCAGAGATTGTCAGCGGAGGTATTCGTACAGGACGAATTTTGGGGGGCGGAGGGGGAGGGAGGCTTACACATGGGTACACTCAGCATGCAGATGACCACCTGTACTGCCCCCAGGGCGTTGAAAACAGGCGTGGCCTTGGTGCCGTTGATGATAAGCCAATCGTAGGCTTTGAACGTCAGGCCGAAGGCGAACATGTTCTTGAAGATGATCATGCAGGTGAAGCCCTCGATGGCCAGGTCCCCTAACAATATCGGATCAGCCAACATCCATTGCCATCCACCCAAGACGGGCCGCAGGTATTCACTTACGGTAAGCATCCACGATGTAGAGACTGCCCGCCACCGCACCGATGACCATGCCGCAGACCTCGAAGCCGAAGAAGGTCAGCGGCACAGCGTAGCTCCACTTGCTGTCGAGCAGCCCATCGACCGTGATCCCCCACCCGAACACGCCCATGACGCCGAACACCAGCTGGGGGATGACCAGCAGAATCCGGAACTCGGGCTCGTACACGCCATTGTTCCACCGCGTCATGGCCCGCGCGGACCAGTCGGACATTAGGCCCGCGATGATGAAGCCCAGGAGGGCGCCGACGAAGGGGCCGGTGTAAGCGTAGCCCGTCTTCACCTCGTTCCACCACAGAGGGTAGCCGATGAAGTAGGCGCCGAGGATCACGCCGATGAAGACGGTCCAGGCTATGAGGGTGCCCTGGATGAGGCACGCCCACAGAAAGGCCGGCTGGGTGAAGAGTGGGAAGGGCCGCAGGGCGAGCTTCCAGATAGCCTCGTCGGTCTTGCGGCCGTTGAATGGCGCGACGGACCTCCAGTAGCTGACCTTGGCCGTGCTGGCAGGGGCCGCAGCAGCGGTCGCGTTCTCGCGGCCAGCATCCTTCTCGGAGTCGTGGCTGTCCCCCTGCGGCGAGGGGGGGCCGGCTCCCTTGTTGACGGCCACGGTCTCGTCTTCGGCCAGCATGTCCGTGTTCAGCTTGGTGTCCCGTCTGTATGCCGTCTCCGGGCACAGGAAGATCAGGGCGGGGAGACAGGCCCCGCAGAAGATAGCGACAAGGTAGAAGGTCCACCACCACTCGAGGGTGTGAGTGATCTTGCCGACCAGGATGGGGGTGAAGAAGGCGCCGCCGAACACGGCCAGGTTGGTGAAGGCCATGCGGCTCCCGCGCTGGTGGACGAAATACAGATCACCGACGGCAGCGTTGACCAGGGCCTCAAAGGGGGCGCACCCGACGCCCTGGATAATGCGGGACCACAAGAAGCTGTTGTAGTTCTTGCGGTGGCCCACCACACCGCCCCAGACGCTGCTCGCGATGAGGATGATCATGCCGAAGATGAAGGCGTGGCGCTTGCCCCAGACGCGACTCGAAGGCACGAAGAACGTAGCGGCGAAGCCGGTCCCCAGCAAGAAGTAGCCGGTCAGGAGGGCGACATCGGTAAAGTCCCTGCTGATGTAGAGGGAGATGGTGACGGTGTTGGCGGCGAGGATGGGGCCGAGACAGGTGGCGAAGATGGCGGACATGGAGAGGATGAAGGTGATGAGGTCCCGGCGCCACAGCGGCCAGTTGAGCGGGTCGTTGGGATCGTCGGAGGGCTGGGGCACGAGGATGATGCCGTCCTGGACCTTGAGGTTCCGATGTGCGGCAGCGCCGGCGTCAGCGTACTGCGTCCGCTCGGGATCATCGAAGTAGCGGGTCGTGCCTGAGGTATATCGTCAGCCAGTCCGCCCATCCATCGGGTTCGCCTGGAACATACCAGGGACATGGTCCATGACCCGGTCCTCGAGGATTCCCAGGCCCATGGCGGCTGCTCAACGGGCGCGAGGCGGCTACGCTCAGAAGCAGTGTCGAGAAGGTAGCAGCAGAGGGGTCACAGCTACAGCTACAGCCACAGCATAATCAGGGGATTACAAGCGTCAATGCCCGCACGCCGTGGACCTGGAGGCGAGGAAGACGCGAGGGTGGAGAGGCGGATGCGAATGTGGATGTGGTGATGTTTTGGGGGAAAATCATCTGGAGGCGTCGGGAGACTGGCACCACGCACCACGACGGGATCGAGTCTAGCTCCCGCGCGAGCCCTGCTTGCAAGAGGCTCGGCCACTCATGTCGGCTCCTGCGCGTGCCAATCCCCCCCTCCCTTTGCCCCCCTCTCGACTTGCTTTTCACATTGTCGAGCAACCTTTCTTGGAAGGTTGTACCCAGTACGGCATTATGGAACCGTGCGTAGTAGGGTGATGATTGGGCGGTATGGGGCACATCCTCGAAGCAGGAAAACGTTTACCAGGGACATGATCTGCAATGAGACCGCGGATGGGGCCTCGCACCGAGCTGAATGCCGTACCAGACTATGTAGCAAGTTCATGTGAACGTCCCTGGCAAGCCTCGTCCTCCCTCTCTTACTTTGTGACGTCTTCCGCGCCGTTACAGATCTCTTGGCAGGTCCCATCGGCCATCCTCCGCGCGAGACCGGTTCCTGTCCCATGTAGCCTGTCTTGCGCGGTGAGGTGGCTGCCAGAGGGTGTCATGCCATGCTGCAGAGACTCTCTGCCCACTGGGGAGTTCGCATGAGGAGGAGGGGGGCCCACAAGGGGGGGCGCGGGGGGCCACTGCAGCGTGCCGCTCAGCAGGTAGCAGCGCTATGATCACCCGACGGCATGGATGCGCAGGTGGGGTCTTGGAGCCCAGCAAACTAAAGACGACGGATTGGGGGTCTAGAAGCAATCTGACGATATTTTCTTGTTGTTATTGTTGTCTGGTCTGGAAGTGCTACCAGGCTCGTCCAGGTGATGAGGTCTTAGCTAAGAACGGAGCTCGGGGGTATAATACCCCGTCAACGCCAAGTCGGTAACCAGTCGTTGCCAGTGTACGTGAGCAGCAGGCAGCTTGCAGCTTGCAGCTGGCTGGCTTGCAGTGCGTGTGGCCCCCGTCCGTGCCGACCGCGATCCACTAAGGAGATCCCCAGGTTCTGGCTCCCCGTCCCGACCACTTCCCCGCGCTGGATCTTGCCTGCTGCAAACTACCGCGGTACCTGTGATCACAGGAACGCTAACTACCACCACCCAGCTGTTTCGAGATATCCTCACCCATACCAGTAAGAGAAAGAGAGACATATATATATATATTGTTGTCTCGAGTGTGAAGGCTGAGTGAGGCCCGGGTGCGGCGGCGTTTTAACCTCTCAGACTCTCCAAGTAAGTTTAATGGGTGGGCCCATTAGACTCGCCAGCTGCTGGGTTGTCCCCTACACGTGCCCCTAGCACCGCTGTGGGCCCTGGATTCTACTGGGTATAGCACTGAGTACTTGGGCAGGGTTGCTTTTGCGCCTCTATCACATTCACTTCACACCACGGCCCCAGCGGCCGTTCTCATCAAACTCTCCTCGCGCCACGCAAACTCCGTCACGGAGCAGCATACGTCGGCGGCCCAGACGACCAGCCTGGCCTCTAGCCGTTGCGCTATGTCAAACACACGAGCGCGGGACGGGCCAGCTCCAGGCAGGGCGGAACGGCCATCGACAGACGGCGTGGGTGGTCTTGGGTGGTGGCCTTGGGTGGTGGCCTCAGTCCCCGCTGGCCTCGGTGGCGATCACGCCGGCCTTGCATGATGGACCTTGCCGCCTTCGTCCTGTCTCGCCCCAATTGGGTCGTGCCTGGCACGCCTGGGTACTGGTCCCCATGAAGCCACACGCCGAGCTTGTCCAGAACTAGGAAAGCTACCATCGCTTCCTGCGACCTTGCACCATGCACGGCGGCACGGTGGCTACTGCGTCCCTGGGCCCAGCCGCGGCCTGCTTTCCCATCTCCGTTCGCTCTCCTCACCGGGCGCACCGCTACTCGTGCTGCTTTTAACCTCCTTGCTATCTACAGGCTCGTCTCTGCTCGTCTCCCGTCCTGCGCCGGTGTTCCCGAGCTACCAGCACCACCCAACCCGCAGCCTGAACACCAGCCGTCGTATACTTCACCAGCGACAGCTCTCACGACAAGCCGACGTCCCGCGGTACGCACCTGACCCAGCCCGACATGCAGCTCTCCCTGTTCTCCGTGGCCCTCTTCGCCGGCCTCGGCTTCGCACAGTTCTCAGGCCTGCCAACCTGCGCCGTAAGTTCTCCTCCTCTCCCCCAAGCCCGGTTGCGTCTCGCAGGATCACCTGCCGCGACCGCCTGCCTCTGCACCACCACCAAGCTGACCGGCGTCTCTCCCCCGGCCACAGCAAACCTGCGCCTCCGAGCAGTTCTCTGGCGGCTCCTACGCCGGCTGCGGCACCGACCCCAAGTGCATCTGCTCTAACCAGGACTTCCTCTCCAACATCGCCTGCTGCCTCGTCGGCGCCTGCGACACCGCCGACCAGTCCAGCGCCATCGTCTTCGCCACCCAGATCTGCTCCGCCCAGGGCGTCACCGTCCCCACCGTCGTGAGCTGCACCACCGGCTCCAACGCCCAGACCACCGCCACCGGGACGAGCGCCTCCGCCACCACCACCGGGTCCGCCGCGACCGCGAGCTCCACGTCGAGCGGGAGCACGGCCTCGTCCAGTGCAAGCAGCGGGAGTGCCGCCCAGGCGTGGGCGCCGAGGCAGACCGCCGCCGTGGGCATGGAGATGCTGGGCCTTGCCGCTGCCGGCGCCGGCATCGCGTTGCTGTGAGAGGGCGCTGAGGAGAAAGAGGGGGAGGGCAGGCCACGAGAGGAGACACACACCCTGGGGCCCAGCCACTCACTTCAGTCTTGGCCAGGCGGGGGCGGAGGGAGGCGATACGGCCCGGGAATACTAAGACCCGTAGGTACCTGCGCCGGGGGCCGCTGGAAGAGGACGAACAGACATTGCGCATGCGCAGTGGCCGGGAAAGGGTTTCGGGCTGTGGCGCCCCTTTCACGGTGCGTGCTTGCGTGTACGGCTTACCACGGCACAGATAGGAGTAATGTCTAAAGTGTTTACTCAGTAACTCTCGACCAACCCGCCGATGCTTAGAGCGTTGCTCGACTCACTTTGCGCCGCAACGACCGAGATAGGCGGGGCAGGACCGAGATAGGCGCAACAGCCTTTCGTTTCAGACTTCGCTTAGGAGAGTGCCCTTTGCATCCTTAGGCTCGATGTTGGAGCCGGGAGCAATGCGAGCGCCTGCGACGTGTTCCATCGTTGGGTTATGCCGCCGCAGGTCTGGCCACGGTCCTGAGAGGCGGTGTATCCACCTGGGAGGTGACGGAGACGCGTTATCCTGAACGCGGGCGCCGCCGGTACGCCGACCCCGACGCCGTTGTACAAGATCGTGCGCGAGCGCGCGCGCGCCCATCTGTTTCAGGTAATCCTCGAACCTCATCCGGTACCAACCAACTCTTAGCTCTCTTACTCTCATGCTGAGGGAGCCTCTTATAGCCAAGATCACACCCCAGCTGCCGAGTCTCTCCGCCTCCCAACGCGAACGAGACCCCTGGGCATGTATGTAGCAAGGGGGCCACAGTGGATCTCTGCCGATGCGGGGTTCCCTTTGAGTTTTTTTATCTGCGACTAGGTCGAAGGTTAAAAGAGAGAAGGAGGATGACAAATGGTACGATCGAAGTGGACTTGGGACTCTCGGCTGTATGGGATCATCATATTATAGACGTGCCTCACCTCCCCCCCTCTATATCGTCTACACCCGATCCTCCTCAGACAGAGACCGAGGCGCAAACTTACCTTAGCGAGTCTTCTAACCTTCGACCAACATGTCCAAGAAATACATACTGTTCGGCGTCAGCGGTGGCATGGGCTCCATCGCGGCCGACTACGCCCTGTCCATCCACCAGCCCGATCAGAAGCTGGTCTTCTCCACCACCTCCCTCTCCCGGCTGCCCGCCGACAAGGTCGAGCACTGGCGCAGCCAGGGCGCGGACGTGGTCGAGGCCTCGTACGACGACCCGGCCTCGCTCGAGGCCATCTTCCAGGGTGCCGAGGCGATCGCCTGGATCTCCACCTGGGCCATCTACCAGCGCCCGGCGCAGGCCGCCAACGTGCTGGCGGCTGCCAAGGCCGCGGGCGCGCGGCGCGTGCTGTACACGTCCTTCGTGGGGGTCGAGCCCGCCGTCGAGGGCGGGCCCGAGGCGCTGGCGCTCGACGTGCGCGCGAAGCTGCCGTTCCTCCCGCAGGACCACGCGCTCACGGAGCGGCTGATTCGCCAGTCCGGCCTGGACTGGAACGTCCAGCGCAACTACCTGTACCAGGACAACACGCCGGCGTTCTTCGCCGCCGCGTGGCGGTACTGCGGCGACCGCTGGCTCAACAACAGCGGCGGCGGCCGCGCCGCATACGTCGCGCGCGAGGACTGCGGCCGCGTCTTCGGCGCGCTGCTGCTCGGCAAGGGGGAGCCCAACCGCGCGTACTACGTCAGCGGCCCCACGGCCGTGACGGACCGCGAGCTGTTCGACTACATGAACAGCAAGACCGGGTACCGGGCCCAGTTCGTGGACATGAGCGACGACGAGCTGCGCGCGTGGTGGGCCGAGCGCGGCATGGGCACCGACGCGCTCAAGGCGCTCGAGAGCGACCTGCCGCTCAAGCTGTGCCAGGACGACCTGCTGTGCTGCGGGCAGATGGTCCGGGAGGGGTACATGGAGAAGGTGCACGACACGGTGGAGCGGCTGACGGGGAGGAAGCCCCTGAGCTTCCAGGAGAACTTTGTCAAGTATGAGCACCTCTTCCCCAAGAATGAGTAGGGGGTACCTAGGTATGTATGAGGCAGGGTAATGGACATATCGCAGAGAGTTTGGGATTACCTGAAGGACTGTGCGTGTCTATATGCGGGTAGACAAATGCGCTCCTCGGGCCGCAGGGACTGAGTTTATGCACGAGCAGGCTCATTTACGTCAGGAGCTGTCGTGAAGACCTGTTTAATTTCAGCAGAGATAGGCGGATGAGCCCAATGAATTTCCATATGCGTCTCTAATGATCGCTAACACCCCCCAGTCCGTCTTCAAACCCAAGCTACAAACCATCTGTAGGGCAAGCCTTTTCCTCTGTCGATGCCCCCATTCTACCAACCCCAACGCCACTATGATTATAGTGGCCAAACACTTCGGGGTCCAACCCAATGATGACAATCTGAAAAGGTGAAGCCGAGTACCCCGCTTATTACCTGCTTATTCCAAGAACCCAAGCCCAGTCGGTCGGCCCATGACTATCTGTGCCAGCTTTGCCTAGAGCCATGAAGCACTCGCCAGCAGGTCAGTTCATGCTTAAGAATAGGTCACTAGAAAGGAATATTCGTACTCACACACAAGAGACCACAGGAGGCCATTCTCCTCTTAGCCTGTATACGTGTCTCCTGTGATGTAATCTTCGGGCTGCTTCTTCTTTTAATCCGGTAGGAATCCCGCGTCAGTGGCCGAGGGCTTGTGATCCGGGATCGTAGTCGAAGACCGCGCAAGTCGAAAATCTCGGAACAAGCTGTCACACAGCAGCCTCGCGAGGAAGTCGTCCCCGTCTGATCCCTGGTCCTCAGCGACTCCGAAGTGCTGTCGCAGTTCTCTGAAGAGCCTTAGCTTCGCCTGCCGCTGCATGAGAAGGTGTTCCTGCTGATGCTGTGCATCGGCGAACACATTCGGGAAGGACAAGAACTTTAGGACGGCGACCGAGACGGCCGTGGCGATGGCGGCCGCCATGAAGCCGACTGGCTCACCGGCGAGCAGGGACCTAAGTAGTTGTTGCCAGGCATGGGATGACACGGGGAGCCATACGCCGCCTGCGAAGCCCGCCAGCAAAGTCACCCAGAAAGGAAGAGCCATGTTGATCGGTTCGTCAGTGTTGCGGAGCTGAGCCAGAGGTTCTCTGGAGTTCCCGGATTTGTGGGAGATGGGATGGTGTTTGCTACAACTTAAGTAGTTGTGTGTACAGACCATATCTTGGCCCTTGCGGCTTGCAGGCGACGGCTGTTGCCTTACTGTAACTTGATTCCGCGAGCCATTTGCTAGCCAGTCCGGTGCCACCCTAGGTCCTCCTCTCTTCTCTTCTCAGCGCGATCCACCCTGACTTGCCTTGACACACAAGTACCTACCAGGTGAGTACGGGCGGGAAGCCAGTGTGTCACATGTCCACGAGGGTCTCAGGCCACGCGCCACTGAGCTGCGGCGGCGTCGAGACAAACATCTGCCAAACCTATAGAGTGATTGTCTAGTTTGATGATTCAATGGGCTGACTTGGCAGCCTTACAACAGCTCATACACCAGCCCGTTCGCTTGAGGAATTCGCGCTATACCAAGCGACTGATTGCGTTCGTGACCAGAAACTGAAGAGGATCATTAAGTGCATAAAAGGCGCGGCAGTAATTGCGGTAAGTCAATTGATTTCATATAATTTCATTATGCAACTTAATCAATTCCGTCTTAAGATAGCAGAAAGTGCGTGACCCGAATCCGTGGGTGTGCGACTCGCATAGCGTCTACGGCATTTGCTCTGTTCTTGGGCAACTACCTACGTAAGAATAAATGGCTCTGAAAGGCAATACATCTGGATAATATGTGGTGTGGCCATACCTCCGCTGTCACAGTATCAGTGTCTACATAGCATTCCTTCCTTCTACTCTACACTAGCATCCATTTTTCTAGCCTGGGTCCAGGTCTAACGCGAAAAGCTGTCCTTGATCAGGCTGGTTTCGTATACAGTGGCCTGCGGGTTGGCGCGAGGCGTCAGAGGGATCACGCTGGCATTACACAAACGGAGGTTCGTGGTCCCGTACATGCGCAGCCGGGGGATCCACGATACTCCCGATCTCGCACGGAACCATCGAACAGGATCTACTGAAGTGGTGCGCGCCCACGGCTTGACTCTTGAGAAATCTAAATTTGGTACGCATGTCGGTGCATAGTGGTTTCTGAATGAGAATGGGTTACAATCAGGAACAAAGAGAGAAGGGGAAGAAAAGAAAAAGAAAAAGGGGGGGGGGGGAACCAGAACTAATTTCTTAGCCACCTCGAGATCTTTCAAAGCGCCTAGCCTCCTGCGCCCTAACCACCCTTTTCCCGCCGGGCTTCAAGCATCCAGCTAAGGGCTTCGTAGTCGTCAGGCTTTGCTTGATGAATTGGACGTGCCGAGCCATGACCTCGAGGTCGAGCGGGTGGCTGAAATCGCCTGGGTCGATCGCCAGCCTCTTGTCGGTGTCTGCCTCGGGCGCCGCGAAGATGTGCACGGAGCCCCACGACAAAGGATGCGCAAGAATGAACATGATGGTGATGTAGCGATCCTCAGCCCCATCTGCCGGTGGCTGCATCGCCATCCCGTCCAGGTTGAACCCCGCATACGCGGGTCCGAAGATGTAATACCCGGACGCCTCAGACATCGACGACAGGACCGATCCGACGAACTTCCCGTGCACCGCGGCGAAAGGCCCTCTAAGCCGCTGCGGAACATCTTCGAAGACATCAACATGGAATCCTCCAAGCTCTGGGGGAGGACAGTGGAAGACATCTGACTGCGTGAGAGTACAAGCGGGCCATCACGATCAAGGCCAGACAGATGTGGACTCCTAGCTAACATGATAATTGCCGTTGACACATCAGATTGAAGCTGTGAAGACATGTTCCCAGATCCCGCATCTCCTTCGCCCAGAGAAAATCATGTGGAGTATCTGAGCTCACGATTGATATTATGTGTATGTATATAAAATGATGTATTGCTGGAGGACTCTTCAGCTCTGCACACCCTTACTCATCGCAGCAGTAGCTTAGCCAACATAGACCTCTCATCTGGCCGTCTCATGTTGCCGGTTGCCGCTGGGCTACTAGGTGTTACGGTGCAGCTCGGCATCTTTATACCCGGGGAGCATACCTAGTTGTCGCAGATCGTGGTCGGTCGCGTCTGTGTTCTTTTCCTCCTTTGGTGGCTGTGCCGAACGTTTCTGCGTGACGCAAAACTTGGTTCTCTGGTCGAGGGGCTCGCGTGGATAAGCCTCACCTATCTGCCGGCGCTCTTCACCAGTCTCCTTGATTACCGCGTCTGCTTCCCCCGGCTCACCACCGCGGGCTTTCCGGGCCCTTTCGGTGTGCGTGCCAGCAAGTTGTGGCATGTGTGGGCATGTCGACGCTCCAAGAACCATGAGATGCTAGACAGATTGCACAAAAGGCATGGCGACTTTGCATAAAATTTGAACTACCCGGCCCTCCATCTATCCAAAAACATGGATTCATGTCGCATCTGTGTCAAGGACTCGCCTTCTGCGAGTGGTATGATGTTTTGCACCTCAACATGGCTCTCAGTACCATTCGTGTCAAAGCAGCCCATCCGGCCCGACGCCGTCAGGTAAATCGGGGATCTTCCGGCAAAGGTCCGTACCTAATTTTCATCTCGTCTTAATACCTAGGTACACGTGTCATAGTTCTGCATGCATGTTTCTATCCCATGATAACCTCTAAATGGCTAGCAGCCCTCCAGCTACATGAGGAGAAAATCCTGCGTCACGTCGACAAGCTCGATTGGTGCATCGGGGCCAACGTGGTCAAGGGTCAGCTTTCGGATAGGAAGAACCTCAAGTACTGACTCGGCTTCGACACCATGGCTGACTTCGTCTTTAAATACTCCTTCAATATGCTCGGCACAAAGACCTTCTCTAGTGCTTAAATAGTTATCCTAAAACGGTAACCCATGAAATGGTTGTCTTTTTCTTTTCTTTCTTCCTCTCTTTTTTTTTTTTTTTTTTTTTAGAAAAAAATTATTTTATTTTATTTTATTTTTATTCTTCTTTTTTTTGACGTCCGGAATGCCGCTTAGGCTTCTGCATTACAATATTGCGAATAGACCAGACTGCATGAAATATATGCAGAGGCAGGGAAAATGCGAAGCATTGGCACTTTTGTGGGGCTAGCATTTGCCTGTTTTCCGGACCTTTAGGAGAGCCCTTCACGAGTTTCGGCTTTAAGGTCATGAGAAGCAAGAATAGTACTAGTTATGCTTACTCTTCGAGTGTGTTGCCAGGCCGACTGATGTTACCGATCATAAATAGGTAGGCCTCAGACACATGCAGTCGTAAGCAGCTTCTCACAATAAGCACGGCTTAGGAAGTGAGCTGCAACAGATTTCTCCCGTCAGCCAATGGACAACGCAGACGCCAAAGGGTAATGTCCTTTTTTTCCTTGAGGATGACTTTGTTTGATTTCGTACCCGCCCTCTGAGGCCGTCTGGCCTGAAGCCGTCTGGCCTGAAGCCGTCATCTTACAAGACCTTACTTCACTACTTGTTGTGTAGAGCCCATTGCAATCTACTCCCAGTAGTAGGCAGGTTCCATTTTTCCCCCTTTACAAGAGAGATGGTGGTCGGCTTTTGTATGATAATATAGGGGGAGGGTCCGGACGGCCCACTCGCCCTGGGTCCGTCCGGTGCGGATCGAATTCTGGAAAACCCACAAAATACCGAGCCCCTTCCACGTACTTCTTTCAGGCACCTGACACCAACGCAATCGAATCTGTTACCTAAATAAATCGCTCAAGTCAGATGCCGTCGCAAGCCAGGCCCAATGCACAAGGAGGCATAGCGACGCGCTCAGGCCCACGAGGCAATTGAGACGCTAGGAGAAAACAAAGCCGCTCTCGCTCACCGGGTCTTATAGATCTTATAGAACCTCCATTCTTCTCGATCCGCAATTCAGGAGTCCAGCGAAATGAACCTTCTACGGGCTCTCCAGAACATGTTTGACGTGTTTGAAAAGGAAGCAAGACCACTCCCTGCAATCATCCGATTGGTGAGCGGCCGGGAATAGCATCTCACTAAGCTGTCAAATGCCGCCCGTCCATGCAGGTATGCCGATCTCCCGCTGCAGAGACGAGGCCCAGGCACACCAGGGCCTCCCTTGGGGGCCACGAAAGGAGCTATTGGCCGCTGAGGAGAGCGCCGCGCGGCCAGTTCTGCGACCCCTAACGGGGCGGCTCTCCGAGGAGTTTACACTGCCACGAGACCGCGAGGCCTGACCAGACCGCTTTAAGCCGCCTGGCTTGTTGCAGGGACACGGCGAGCAGACTCAAAGCACAGAGGAGATCAGGCGTTGGGTGCATGATGTGGAGTCCTAATGTACCATAGTACCGTAGTAATTATACTCGGACGCGCTCAATTCGTCGCGGGGCCCGCTGATCAAACCCACCTGCCTTCACAGCAGTCATCTAAAATTCTATTTCGTTTCCGAATCCCCTTTCCCCAGACGGGCACGGCTCATACGGACCGACAGTAGACCTCACCACGCCAAGCCATCACTTACATAGTGCAGCCAAGCTTCGACTTTATATCATCTACATGGAGGCTCAGACCTGGATCCCAGATTCAACTCTCTAATCCGACCATCTTCCTTGCAAAAACCAGCGCCAAGATGATGCTCACCGACGACCCTTTGAGATGTACAGTATCACTCGCGATATTCTGGTTTCTTGGCTTCACAATGATACTATGTTGGAGCATATATACACTTCCAGACGGAGGAGGCGAGGCGACTTGGGTGCCCGACACTTTTCGTCGAAAGACATGCCTAATAGTACGGTTCCCCTGAGTTTGACACCGGACGGTCCTATGCCTTTTACCTGGCATCTCACCGATTACCGAGTCACCGCTTGCTAACTCGGAACAACAGCCCTTGTGTCCTGTCGTCTTCGTCGTTGTTTCCATTTTCTGGCCGATCACTATTTGTGTTCTGATAGCAAGGAAAGCAGACGCATTATGCGGAGTGGCGCTTGAGCATAGCAAAAACGTCCCCATGAAGCAGGTCCACCACAAGGAGGAGGCATATGCACTGTTGCATGGCGATGAAGAGAACTGTATGGGCGTGGATGGCGGCATCCCGATGCACGATCTGAGTGACGAAAGTCCGCGCTCGAGCTTCGACGAAACGTCGTCACCACTTTCAAATACGGCGCAGATTTTTTTCAGCAACGCCCGCCACGATCTCCAACCCATGCCATACCAATCATCAAAACCGGCTACCTTCCAGGCGATGCTCGGATCAAGAATGAGATCGTGAGACGACTGTCCGGGCCGACGATGGGGTACATGGAGAGGTGGACTATAGAGAAATTGGAATTTCTTGACTAATATGAAGTCCAAGACATGTGATGACCGTCATGAATGAACCATTCAAATATCACCAGCCCAATGCTATCTGATCTGGTGCACGCAACTTTGATGGCCTTTCACATGCCTCTTGCCCCCTTCCTCAAGGGCAGAACCTCGCGACATTATATCATCCAGCTCTCAGGCCATGGTACGAATTGCGACAGCTCGGGAGCTCCTGAAAATTAGGATGAGGTTAAGAATACCATATTCAGCCTACGTGCAGATCGCCCGATCTGTTTCAACGCCAAGACTAACGCAACGAGTGGCTATAATAATGTGAGCAGGGTCAATACCACAGCCCAGACAGGCTCAAGCAACGCTTTGGCCCAGAAGATGTTCGGCGGCACACCGGGCTTCCCACCTGGCGGGATCCATGTCGTCGTTCAATATCCGCTAGCGGATGGCCTTGGAGACGCCCATAAAGTAAGACAAAACGCCTCAGCCGGTGTATGTAGCAATTAGAGGGCCCATGTTGACAATTCTTACGGTTGGTAGGGCCCAAAGTTGTATTAATAGAATAAGCGATGCCTTGAAAAGCTTTGGGCGAGATGTGATATTGAAAATAAGGAAGCCAGGGAGTTGCGGTAGTAAGTAAGGTCCAGCGATGATATGAATGCAGACTAGTTACAGGATGACGGGAAGAAGCATCCTTCACGGCTGAAAGGAGTAGAAGTTATGTACTAGTTAGTGCTCAGGCAATTGAGGTTTAGAAGAGCATGCCGCAGAATGAGAATTGAGCCAGGGTGGTGGTCCTCTTGTATTGTTGTTTGAGGCGTCAGATCAGCCGATGCCTTCTGTCTGATTTTTGAATCATGCTGTGGAATCCCACTTATCCCTCTATGATCGAGACCTTCAGATGGATGATCATGTTTTATTTCTACTTTATTACTTTGGTCCCCTCCCTGCGGAAGCTGGCAGCGCAAGTGCCCCCACGCCCCAAAAGGGGGGGGGGGTTCCGTTGGTCTCAAACTCCTTGCAGCTGCCGTCAGCTGGCGACCAGCTAGCATCCATGAACTGACTCTAGATGCTGAGCGCTGGTAAGCTGTCGGGCACGCATACAAGTCAACAACCACAGCTCCCATGGAACAACCACAAACTTCGTCAGCACAGGGACATGTGCGGAATAAGTCGTCAGCAGCGAGGCGTATGTATCCAAACTCTGCAACATATGCCGCACAAGAGGCCTCTGACGATGACACCCTCGGCTGTTCCTGATACCCTCTCATACCGGAGATTCCCAGACTGAGCCTGGCTAACATTCCGCGCAGCCTCTCGTCTGAGGTCCTCAACGAAGGGTCCTCTGGACATAGATGAGTCAGTCTTATATGTTGTCCCAATGTGCTCCCAGTGCTGAACACCACCTGCAGCGATCCCCTGGCCTCCCCACTCTCGCCTCAGCACAGCCGTCTCGTTCCTATGCGGCCACTCTCACGACAAGGGAGCCCACGTGTGTCTTCAGACCGGCCACGGCAGTCTCCCCGCTCGCCAGCACCCGGCCGCACTCCTCTGGCCCTACCGAAGGACTTCGCACACCTGCTCAAGCCGGAGATCTACCACCCCCTCAACGCACAGAGCATCCCGGCTCCCTTCCGCAGCTCGTCCAAGCAGCCGGACCCCGGCACGCCCGTCCAGGACCTTCTCGCGCAGGGCCACTTCCGCGCGGCAGCGATCGCAGCCGTCCATGCGCTCACGGGCACGGGGCCCGACGGTGCTACCGCGCCGGCACCGACGGACCACGCGCGCATCTTCGACCTGCTGTACACGCGGCTGTCGTGTCTGACGCTGATCGACGCCACACAGACCGCCGCCCAGGAGGCGCGCGCCCTGGAGGACATCAACAGCGCGCTCTACGTCGACGAGATCTCGGGCGCGCATCTTATGCCGTGGGACCTGCGTCTGCTCGTCGTGCGCCTGCAGGCCATGGGGTTCGGCGACCCTAGGAGGGCTATCATGAGCTACTACGACCTGGCGAGGGAGGCGCGGGGGAAGATTGCGGAGGCGATGGCTGTTCACGACAACTCGGCGAGTGAGGTCTGGAAGGATCGGCTGGTGGACCTGGGAATCAAGGTCGCGGGCGCGCTGGCGGAGATGGACGACCTCCCAGGCGCCGCGGCCCAGCTCGCGTCCTTGCGGGACTGGGGCGGTGGGAAGCTGGCGATGTCGAAGGCACTGTTGTGGCTGCAGCTGGGTGACACCAGTGCCGCGAGACAGTGCATCAAGCAGGGCGAGGTCGGAGACAAGGTCGTGTCTGCGCTCTGTGACATGGCGGACGGCAACTACGACGCTGCGCTTGTTGCTTGGAAGGAGCTCGTGGAGGAGATGGCCGGAGATGAGATGGTCGCCTTGAACTTGGCTGTCTGCCTGTTGTATACCGGCAGAATGGACGAGGTAAGCGGGACGCTTGCTAGACCGCCTCCGAGATGCGCTGACGACTTCATAGGGGAAGGTAGTACTGGAGGGCTTGGTCGAGGGCGGCTACTCCTCGCACACGCTCCTCTTCAACCTCGCGACAATTTACGAGCTCTGCACAGACAGGTCACGGGCCCTGAAGGCCAAGCTTGCCGAGAGGATGGCCGGGATGGAGGTGACGACCAAGGGCTGGGAGAAGTCGAACGCTGACTTCAAGCTGTGATACGCGAGATACGCGGGTACGTCATGCTAGGTAATGCGAATCATCGCTCGAGTATGCGGTCCATGTGGACCGGACGCCTGGAAACATTCGTTTTCTATTAGATGTGGTTCCTTGTCCGCCATCCGCCAGGTGTATATTCCAATATAGTCCGAGGAAAGTCAAGACATCCAGCTGTCCCATTGTAACCCCGAAACGCCATGCCAGCCCATCACTCTCCTCCGTCGTATGCGAGACGTCTCTCCTCCTCCTTAGCAGATGCAAAAGTCGCAGGGCAGCGGACACGGGATAATGAAGCAGAACCGGCCGGGGCACATCTCGCTCCGCTCGCCGCCTCGCAGATCAGTGCTATCCTTCGGATGAGGTCGCTCGGGGTCTATAGGAGAGGGGCAGTCATCAGCAATCGGCCGGTCTCTCGGATGAGGTTCTCGGAGAGAGGCGATAGGAGAGGAGGAGGTCCAGATTTACGTACCCATGGGCTCCATGACCTTGGGCTGGTTCGCATGGACGTTCTCCGGCGGGTGAGGGAGCGCCTGGCCGTTGACCGTGATGGCGGGGAGGTTGTAGGATGGCTCGGCAGGCGACATTGTTGGCTCTTGTTTGTTCAACTACTGGCGATAGCAGTGGGATCGTTTGGAGACGAGGTTGAATCAGTCACGGTGTTTTGGAGAGGTAGCTCAGGAGGCAGTTCAGGAGACAAGAGTCAGATGGAGTGTCGGAGATGGGCTGGCAGCTGTGGAACTTCTTGGCTTGTTACTTCTTGGCTTGGGACTTCTTGGCTTGTTCTCCCCTAATGGGTGCGAAGTGGCCGGGGTGGACCTGGGATGACATCATCGCCAACCTTGTTTTCGACCGGTATGGAAACTCTCCTTGTCCTTACCACTACCCAGTAATCTCCTACTGTCGAATTCAAGGCCATGCCAAGGCCGAGGATGCCATATGAAAAGCTTCCTGATACAATGACGCCGCTCCGTAGGATGACGAGGTGCGATATGTCAGTCGGATTCGAATACCCACGCCGTGCTTCAACCAGATCACCACAGACGCGGCAGCCTAACGTAATAGTCGACTGTCCTCCTCGAATTATATCGCCTTCTCTAGGAAATACTCCTAGTGACAGAGCCGAGCAGTGGCCAGGACTCCCCCAGGCCGCGCGTTTGGTGGAGCTGGAGGAGGGGCTACGAGGTTAGGCACTTCCTCAAGGCGCGCTCACAGCTTCTACCCATCCACGCTGACCACAATCGTGGTCAAACTCGTAGCCCCTCCGAAGTATCTGCTTGCCAACACCGGCGTGACTACTCTCAAGACCTGCCAACAGTCCACATCCAACCTGGGGTACAGAACCTGCCGCAGGCTGTCCGTGCTCCTCAGCATAATCAGAGCGCCGGGCCTCATGGACTTTGCAACAGCGACGAGGAGGTCCCTCTTGTCCTGCTCAGTCTCGCCTATCAGCGCCGCAAAGTGGACCAGATCGCAGTCGCTCAGGTCCGGCATAGCGAGGCCCCCGCCGGATGCGGCCCGAGGAACTGTGCCCTCTCCAGAGCTCGACGGTGCCAGGGCGTCGGTCGTCACCTCGGCCCGGACGAAGCACATCTTCCCACAGAAGTCCCTGCCCAGCGCTTTGGCAACCCCGCTTCCGTGCTCGATGGCCTCGATGCTGCGGTCGATGTTGACGATCTCCACGTCCGGGCCCAGTCTCTCGCGGAAGCATAGCGCGGAGAACGGCGTGGGGCCGGAACCGAGGAAGACGATCTTCCGGACGGGCGGGAGGCCCTTCTCGCCCAGGGCCGTGTCAAGCGTATTGGTCTCCATGCGGGCGAGCTGGCGATACTGGTCCAGGTAGGGGAAGGTCTCCCACAGCTGGCGGCACTCGGGCGCCGAGGTACCGCTGGAGATGACCCTGCGCGCGAAGTCGAGCTCGAGCAGGTACTCTGCGTCACCCCAGATCCGCCGGAGCCCAGGGACCAGAGCTTGTATGCGCGGGTCGGTCAGTACCTACCTGTCTTTAGTAAGTTCCGGATATAAGGGGAGCGCAGAATGTCAGCTCACTTTCTCTTCCTGATGGGATGTAGTCTTCGACATGGTTACGAGATCGAAAAGCTGGTTGAAGAGCCTGCTGCTAACTGGGTCGGGATCCAAGGTCTCGAGACCCTGTATTCTCCCGGAGAGCGCTTGGATACCCAGTATGATGCGCTCGGAAACATCCTCATGATAGGGTAAGCTCATCCCAACTCGGGCCATCGTGGTAGGCTGAGGACTCAGATTTGTGTTGACGGTCATCGGTCCTCTACTCGGCCCGAGTAATGTGAGCAGCTCAGTCGTATTCGGTCGGAGGCTAAAAGGAATCACTTGCCACCAAGGTGTAGATGGGTAACATCCAATACAGGATATGAGACCGGGTCGCATGCAAAATATCTAATAGCGAAAGCTGTTCATGCTGGTGCGAAGGAAAGATAGTGTCTTTCAAGTAATTCGAAAGAAATAGCGAATCAATAATGCGATAGATTCATGAGCGGCATCTCCTTCACCAATCATTCAGTTGCACGGTCAACTAGAAACTGCCAGCAGAAGAGGAGATGATGAGTTGTCAAAGTAAGAAGACGGTTCTCGCAAGGATGGGCTTGCCGGACGGGTGTCCTGAAAGATGATCACTGCGTTACGGGCCCTCAGAATGGGACGGTAGGTAAATGGAACAGTGGCTATTGGCGGGAATCTCTCCACTGCATGACTGAATCTCATCAGGCGGGCTTTCTCAAGGCGTTGCATTTGGCTTGCTCTTGACCATCAAGGTCCTCCTAGGGGCAAGGGCCCTTGAGGTGTTCTGGATTACCGACTGCACGGGACTTTGAGCAGTTAGTTGCCTTTGCCAAGCTGCAGGAATTAGCTTAAAGGGATCGAACGCCACGTGGGGCTTGTCCATCGAGAGTGTATAATATTGGACTGTCGAGTGTTCATGGCTCTTCCATGCCCTGACTGAGGGGAGAATGGGACTTGCCTTATATAGAACTAAGGACGAGGCGTACGATCTCGTGGGCGAGAATATTCTATTACTCACTCTCACATTCCAGAATCCAAAGCAAGACTCTGATAATGATTCACATTGCTCGGCTTATGCTATATACTACAAGGCTCCGAATACCTTTCCGCGATAAAGTCATCATCACCTTACCGAGGCTGGTGGGTGCATCTCAAATTGAGGCGCGTCAAAGTTGTGCCTCGGCGAGAACTCGAGTCTGATATGATCCGTATGATCACTATTTCTCCGCTTCCAAGGACCGTAGCTACCCTCGCTCGGCTGGCGTATATATCTCCCATCCGCTGGGGGGCCGTTAGACTCCAGGCTTAGTCTCTTGAACATCCATAATTTGTCCAGCGCCGTTTTAAAGTCATCCAGTATGACCGTATCGGTGCAGCACTTGAACACCAAGGCCAGCTTCCAAAATGGGTTAACACCAACGGGCAGCGCATCAGAAAGGACCTCCGTGACGGACAGTATATCGAGGATCACAAAGGCGATACTCAGGAACATGGCAACCAACATGACAGCAAAACGGGGGGATATGGTAACGACTTCGCGGAGCGTCATGTCGTAGTGTTTCTTGAAGATCCATAGTAGCTTCGCGCACGCGGCCACCCACCAGGGGTCACGGAACATTGCTTCGAGGGGTCTTGTTTTGGTGAAGAGCCACGCATTGATATCGTTGAAATAGGTGAACGTCGCATAAATCTCTAAGATCCAGTATGGCTGGACCAGAATCACGGTTCCGATGAAGATACCACTGGCCCGTCTGCTGAGGAACGGCCTGAGTTTCATCCAAGCGATAACACTGTGTAATTGTGTTGAAATATGCAGACCGATTGCTGCAGTCGATAGCCACCAACCGTATGTCGGCATCAGCCAGAAGAGATTGAAGGACTGCCAGCCCCCTATAACAAGCTGCGTACACAATATCTGAGTCAGTTAGTTCAGATTATGGAGGGAATATTGGTGAAGAAGACAGAGGTAGCATACTTCGATAAGGATAAGTTTGTGTAAGAGCACGCCTTTCTTCATGTTGGCCACCGTGATGCCGGCCATAATTACGAGACCACCAATCACTACAAGCCTTGTGAGTTATTCTTCTTGCACACCGCTGCATATATGCTCAACGGGCTCTAACATACTGATCATGACAAGCCAATTAGTAGAAATCCTAGGAATTACACGAGACGGTGGACAAGTATAGTACGCAGTACATACCTGAAACCTTCGGCCCAGCCTTCTAACACAACTGCCTCACGGCTCTCAGGGGGGTCGCTCCCGGGAGTCGTTCTCCGCAGTAGCCCTTCACCATAAATTGGACTCATCACGTTCCGGAGTTCTGCGTTTGTGGCGGGTGGTCTGGATAGCGAAATGCAGATGAGTGTCCATGGGAGACTGTAAAGACATCCGAGATGTAGTAGACGAGCCGGAAAGCTGTGAGACTTTGAGTGGCAATCATGTAAACTTTTTATACAATCAGCATTCGAGCACGCTGACGTAGTGCAGACCCGAAGGAAAGGGGATTCGATGCTGTACACACCATACTCGGATTCGAGCTGAGAGATCTTCAGTGTTATGAAGTGCCCGCTTCTGATATACACCAATCAAGGATCGGAAATTACTGCATAGGCTTACTGCTTCATGCATCAGCGAAGCCCCCCAATCCTCCTTGTAAGATGCCGACCGCCAGTGTCGAGTCAGCCGGGGGGCTGGCTGCTGAGGCGTAACGACTCCCGTTGCTACGGCTGCCTTTTCCACCGCATTTTACTACCCCATGCTGACGGAAGCTCTATCCACACCTTTGGGCCCGGAGTCTGGGGTTGGGTTACACGGTGCCGGTCTGTCGGTTAGCAGGTAAGTGATCACCGGTTTGTAAAACTTTGCAATGGATATAAATGGACATCCTCAAAGGTCTCGGACCAATGTAATGGAAGGCTGATCGTTCTTGTTCGGTAGCTGAGAGTAACCTTCGGTTTGGGAACACAAACACCATTTGGGAAGAAGAGCTACGGTTCGGCGAGGCTCGATTTGGCAAGAATACGATCTCATGGTAGCAGATTTGAGTCAGACCATACTAGCTCGTGCTACGCTGGCAGACAGGATGACCTTTTTTCTGTGGCCGGGTACCCGAAAGAGAGGGGGGGGGGTCAGATATTAAGGTTCGGGAGCCAGAGTCCAGGCAACCAGACAATCATGCGAAAATAAAGTCTAGGCTAGGAGAAACGACGGTACATCGCAGGGACTTCGTCGTAAGACGTGAAGTCGCCGTCCCTCCGCGGTAGGTCTCAATCCTCGGCTCGTCTAAGGCTCTCTCTCAATTAATATTCTTGCAACCCATATATTTTGCTTATGGCACTTTCAACGACCTCGCCGGGTTAACAATATTCCCAGTGCCCGCACTACCTAATACGCCTAGGTTAGTATCTCAAAAGAAAGAACCGATCACCATCTATTTTGCCCATAGCGTTCTTAGACCCTCGGCAAGGCCAAGAAACTATAATTATCCGAAACTAGATATGGACGCATTTCCCCGCAACCGCGACCCGGGACTCCATGAACTCCACGGGATGTCGAACCACCCCGCCGGTAAATATGGATACCGAATCCATCGAAGCGCGGGATGACGGGGATTTGCAAGACATCATTTATTATGCGCAAGCTCAACATCACAGCATCGGACCAGCCATACTGTCCTAACGACTCATGACATCTACTGTCGAAACGAACATGGCCGAACGTCCCTTCAAGCAGGTCCTCATCGTGGGCGCCGGGCCGGCGGGCCTCTTGCTGGCCCTGCTCCTTTCTCAACATGGAATACCAGTCACCATTGTGGAAATGTCCCACCAGTTAGACCAGCAGCCACGGGCGGCACACTACGGCCCGCCAGCGATCCCCGATCTCCAGCGCGCGGGCATCCTGGATGAGCTGCGAACCAAGGGTCTGAGCCTGAGCACGATGTGCTGGCGCCGCTTCGAGGACCATAGCTACATCTCCGGCTTCGACGCGCAGGTTCTTGCGGACGTGGACGGCAATGACTGGAGAACCGTGAGCTACCCGCTGCACGACCTTGACCAGCTCATGCTCGACCTCTTTCTGAAGAAGTACAACGGTGACATCAAGTGGCAGCACAAGGTCATCGGTGTCGGCCAGGACACGGATAAGGCTTGGATCGACGTCGAAACGCCAGACGGCCCGAGCAGACTCGAGGGGGATTATGTAGTGGGCTGTGACGGTGCGAATAGCGCTGTGAGAAAAGCCTTGTTTGGAGACGAGTTTCCTGGTTTCACTTGGGATGCTCAGATAATCGCAACAAATGTGAGTCCACGTTGATGTTAAAACGTCGCGGTGTCTCTGCTGATTAGGATTCAGACGTATTATGACTTTGAAGGCAAGTTTGGGTTCCACGACGCCAACTTCATCGTACATCCGGAGCATTTCTTTGTAAGTATCACAAGTTTGGAGAAGTGCGAGGATTGTCGCAAATACTGACTCGTAGCTCAGATGGCTGCTAAGCTGACCGCGGATGGACTGTATCGCATTACATACGGCGAAACACCAGGACTGTCAGTTGAAGAGTATAAGAAACGACAGCCTTGGAAATTCGAAACCATCCTTCCTGGTCATCCAAAACCAGACGAGTACAAGATAATCAATTGGGCACCATACAAAATGCATCAACGCTGTGCACCTAAGTTCCGAGTTGGTCGAGTACTGCTTGCCGCGGATGCGGCCCACCTCTGCAATCCGTGGGGAGGGCTAGGAATTACGGGAGGATTCATCGACTGTGGCGGCCTTTATGATTGTCTTGCGGGAATTTGGGACGGTAAAGCTGATGAGTCCATCCTTGATGTGTACAGCGAGAAGAGGATCGAAAAGTACCAGAGCATTATCAACCCGGTCTCTCAGGAGAATTTTCGACGAGTGTCTGACAAAGACCCAAAAACAAGATATGAAAGGGACGACTTCTTGCAGCTTTTGACGAAAGGAGAAACTGACAAGGCACTGCTGAAGGATTTGCTTCTGGGACAGTTCGACGTGAGGTATGACTTCACTCAACATTACAGAGATGCTGGCCCGAAGGCGCCAAAAGCGACGACAAACAGAAGTGCCTGAGTTACTCCAGTTGCGGCGTGCAGACCCATGGAACATTCTCCCATCAAGTATACAGCACCTCAAGCATGTAGTTCATTAGTGGCTAGAGGATTGACCTATTACTAGTTATACTAAGAGAATTTATTAAGTGATCGTCAGAATGTTCTTGAAGACTTGTGTCATTGCGGTTCCTAACTTGTGATACAACCCAGCAAGGCAGTTCAGCAATAAGTACCTAGAACAGACCGACAGATAGCCAATAATGAAAGAGGGTGAATAAGTGCAATCGTACTGTAATCTATGGCTACTAAAACAAGGAACACAGGCTACATGTGTCTCCTCCCACAGAGCCACAAGACCAGACCATCCACAGCATACCTATCGAAGTCTCATGATGATCGGATGTTCGTTCATGCCAAGATTTATTGGCATGCATCATTGAATTAACTCCTACCAATGGTAACGCCAGACTAAATGTTGGGCTTTTTCCTGTTCTCTGCTTGATTTGGATGCTAGATGAGTCAGTATAATACCTCCTTTGAAGCGCATTCCCAACCTCTTTTCACCAGATAAAGAGGCTTGACCCAGGACCAGTGGAAGCCTGCCTCAAGACCATTCCTCTACGTTGAGTAGAGCTGGAGCCAGCCTTCACAGCCTCGCAAATGCATCCAGGAAACTGTGATATTCAAGAGGGCTTCAGACACCAGACTCAAGCGGGTCTCTGCCGTACTCGCACTGGACGTCCTTGATGTTCTCAAGTATACTCTTCGCCGCCACAGACTGGCATCGGTAACTGCCAAAGCGGTACTCGAGAACACTACTTCCAGTAGGACCACCATCTTTTCGAGTGATGACTTCGTCGATCTGGAAGTCCAGCCTGCTCCTCAAGATTTCGGTCAGGCTGCGAGGGTTGACAATATGGGAAGGGCCTTCGATGCGCAGCACACGGCTGGCATCTGAGTGAACGAGATTCGAATTCTCGCGGGTCTTGATATGGTTCCATTTGACCCGAGCCCGTTTACCATCAACATAGAAGCCCTCAGTCTGGCACAGAAACATAAAGTGGTGGGCGACGTTGCGCTCGAAGAAGACGACTTTGGCCGCGGAGCCGTAGTTGCCCTTATGGGGCTCTGGAGGGGTGATGTGAATCGCGAAGACGCGTCCTAAATGGCCCCTACATTGAAGGGCGACGATGAGACGGTGTACTGTCAGGATAGCTGGAAGATTGGTGATGAAGAGGGAACAGTTGAGCGAGTGAGGGATGTTGGCGCTCCGGTTCGAAGCAAGATACGGGTCGCCCTTGTACCGAGGGCTATAGCCCAAGGAAATTTTGGTCGCGTCATCTACGACTCGGCGAGAGGTAATATCATGGTGAATGGGCTCCGCGAAACTCTCATTGTTCGCACCCAAGGGCCAGGAATCACCCGGCTGGTTCGAACACCCCTGAAGTAAATATGGCGAGTAGTAAGCAGGAGTATTGAGAGAGACTATGCTGTTAGTGGACCAAGGTGAACGTACCGGCAAGGACAAACCTTGTTCAATCTGTCCGACATCCTGAGCAACTCTTGCAATTCGTGAGCCTCCAACGGCGGGGGTGGCATGCTGACTCGAATGCGACTGCTGATGAGCCATAAAAAGACGACAATGACCATTGCGTATGGCAGTGGTGGCATCAGCGCAGCAAGACGGAGGACACATAATATATCTGTGGCCAGCCTCCACGACCTGCTTGGTGGCCGAAGCTTGATAGTTACCACCATTCCAAACCATTGACTTTGGCATTACAGAAACATCAGTAGATCCTACAAATTGTGCGTGAGATGTAGCATTTGCGCTGTTGTTGCCGTTGTTGACGGATGGACCAGCCATTGGAGGAATGGGAAGCTGATCTTGGGCCATCATGAAACTTAGTCTGAGGGCGATGAAAAGGAATGGGAAAAGGATAATGTGTGAAGAATCTGAGGATCGTCGTTTGCGGCTGGGGCAAAATATCGATGGCGTTGAGCTGAAAATGTAAAATCAAGTTGTGACACTGCAAGACTTGGAAGTGAGAGGTTAAATATATGAGAATGCCTTCATTCGGTTGCTGCTGCAGATTAGCTAAGGAATAGCCTCACTGTTATTCTCAATCGCTATCCTATCAGGCAAACAAAGAATGATCCATGGTCTGTATAGGTGCTGGCTGAAGTGAGCAGTGGTGTCAACAACCACTAACCAAGCCCAAACAACAAGGCCGCTCACACTCCGTTCTACCAATAGCTTCAAAGCCATTGTAGCCCTTTTCTTGATGTTCTTAGGGTAGTCAACATAGGTACAAGGAGACGTTTCTATTATGCGACGGCCTAGTGGGTCGAACCTGTGGGCCAAAGTACAGAACTCAGACCAGTTCAACAGTAGATGGCTGTTTAGGCATCAAAAACAGACACGCATCTGGGAATGATATGGATTAGATGATTGGAAAACATCTGCCAATATCTGATGAAAGAGGAGGATCGTGTGATGGGATGTTGTCCAAGCCGCTCTTTGCTCCCGTAACTAAAGAATATAGCCTTAGTACTAATACTACAAGGCTTAAACACAGACTATAGAGAGGCGGCTTCGATTCCTAACCACAGCGTCTCGCTATCTTTCACTACTGGCGGAAGTATAAAGGACAGTCTCTAAAGCGTGATCTTTGGTACTAATCTTTCAAGTTGCTGTGGTCACAACGTTTACCCTTGACGTTCGCTAGAGAAGAGACTGGTATTTTCGTAGAAGGCATATACCTCAGATCGTATACCTTGAAACTTACGATGCATAATTGACAGAATGAGGGTCTATTTGAAGTCATATTGCAGGTCGGGGAAGTATTTGTGTTGTCTGTGTCTGAGACATGTAATTGAGAGCGAGCGGACCTGGAGACCAAAGTCCCTTGACTCCCTAGAGACACTCTAGAGTCTAGCCGATAGTGTGAATGAGAAGAGACTACCTGCCTACCTGCTACAGCTCACCTGTTCGGAAGGTGAGGTTGCGGCTTGTAGTCACAAGCACACAACATATTACGATCGATGAAATAGGCCTCACCATAGGAAATGCCAAGCTCCTCACCTTCGGCAATATCTCGGGCCGCAGTCAGAAGGAGGATCTGCCTTCCGCTAAGGACAGCAGTCTCGACATCGACGTTAGGGTTACAGTGGTGATTCACAAACCGATAGATATTCCCGTGTATGATCGGGTCTATGATGTTGGCCATGGTGGAACTTCTTGCATCCCACGTGAACGCATACGCCGACAGTTGGTCCAGTGGTGTGGTACCGGGTAATACCTCGCCCATATACTCACCAACTATTTGGCCCCTTTGGAGAGCATGACCCATCCCGCTCTTGCTTGGTGCGATGAAGGCCCCGATACCCATTGGCCGGCCCTTGTTGATGAGCTCAAATACATAGTGCGGCACCATAGCAGCGCGGACTTCGCTGAGACATTGCGAATTCTCGCCACAGCTCTGTCCACACCAGGTGCATTCGGAGGTCTTGGTACCTAGAAGCATCACACCCTAGTCATAGACACTGGTAAGTACTGAGGCATTTGACGGCAGTGCGTGCATCTGAAAACGTACATCTCTACTCATTAGTGTCTGTGATGGAGCGCTTCTTCGAGTGGAAACGCCGGCCCCCGACGGCGTCGTGGTCCTAGCCAAGGCCTGCCATTTGTCAGGATCAAAGGTATAGTCCGATATTTTGTAAACACCTGGGATAGTTGTCTTTTGTGTCCTGCTATAGTCTGTCCAGGCCGCGAATCTTGATTGCCAAACTGAGTCCCCCATATCTTGTTGCATGAGCAAGGCTACAATCAGGTCTAAAGTTACCGAGATACGTAATTGTTCGTGTCTATTGGTCCTTGCCCCAGCAACGAGCCATGCTGCAATCACTGTGGGAATACAGGGTCTTTATGCAAGAACAAGGCCCGTGATGAGAACTTGGAAAGGGACCGGGTCTTGGAATCTAACCGTATTTGCTACTAAGAATAAACGATGTAGAACGTAGGGTAGATGAACACTTTGTTGCTCACATGGGCATTGTGTGCCCATAACAAAGGCCGCTGGCTCTGGTAATGAGCTCCAAGCATTGAACATCAGTTCTTAATTATCGCCCAACACTTTTCAAGAGTCACCCAGTCTGCAAAATGAGAATGACTAACAGATACCAGGCAGAACTCCCGCAGGCTATCGTGCAGATAAGTCGCAGAATTGAGTAGACTGCCGCAACAATTTGCTATATCTCAGTGATTACCACGAGGCAGCTCCTCAGCCGGAACCAAGACATCGTGACAGAGGCCTGTGCTGCTATTCATAGCTTCCAAAGATCATAGCATTGTGAATGGAGTTCTAAGAATGCCTTGCATTCGTAGAGGCATGATTGCAACAAACGAAACGGCATGGGAGATGCGCGAAGTGATTCTTTGTCTCCGTTCCGTCATCGTACCAAGAAAAGCGCATGGTCGCGTGGTCTTGACGGACCGAAACAATCACTTGAAAGTGTAGGCATAGACAAAGGCGGCAAATGACAGTCAAGACAATTGAAGAGAGTTGTAGATAGAATAAGATAAGGTCTGAAGCCCTTTCGGGCATCTAAGATGGCTTGAACCTCACGAGTCAACGATTACAAGAAGCAACATCGCATAGCAGGACTATCTATCCGCTTCAAAGAAACGAATTGACACAATACCAAAACTGAGCATAGCGATTCCCAACCACTTGAAAGCACTGGATACACTCTAAGCATAATTGAACATGACAACAAGTAAGAAGCGTCAGGCAGAGCCCGCGGCCGACCGCGCGAGCAAGCGACAGGCTGTGGCCCCAAGTACGCGGATGACGCGGTCCGCCTACAAAAGGCTCAACGAGGGCAGCGAGAGTACGGTGGAACTAGACCCGGGGCTGCCGATGGAGACGCGTCGGCGCAAGGACGCCCGGCCGGCTGTCGAAGAAGCAGCCACGAAGAGCGCCTCCGCTGTGTCTGCCATCACCCTCGGGCTGGGCGTGACCGCAGGTGGCAACAAGGTCTGCATACCGATGGAGATGGACGGATCCAGCAGGCCCGGGAGCCGCGAGGAGATGCTGAGTCCGTCTGCGCCTGCGGAGGCGGCATATCCCGAGGCAGCCGAGCAGGCTGGGCTGATTTACCTGCCGGGGGGAGAAAACGCGGGCGGGCAGTGTTTCACCACCGTATTGTACGCCACAGGCGTCACGCCGGACGGTAACGAGTTCTGTGTGCCAATTACGATGGACACCGGTAGGGGTTCCGATGGCCAGCCGGCTCTGGTGAAGTCTCCCGGGATGCGACAGGAAGAGGCCGTCGAGGCCGTAGTCGACGACGCCCCACGGCGGGCCCCAGCATTGAACGCAGGAGGCCCAGCGCCGATTCCGTACATGGGAGGCCTCGGCGCGCCGCCACCTGAAGAGTGGGAGGTCTCATGTGAGGGGCCTGGGGCTCCGGCTGTTGATTATATTCCGTATAGTGGTCTGCAGCAGCCTGTAACCTCGCCTGACTCCGTTACTGCTGGTCCCACTCCACGAATTACTAGGGCTAGTAGCCTACCGGAGTTGGGAAGACGGTCTGTCGTATCCCCAAGTTCCGTTCCGAGTGTGAGTCCGCGTAGTGGTCCTCAGAGGTGCGACTCGCGTCCGGACGACAATGGCGTGGATCGGGACCTTGGTGTGACTGGTCGGTTCAAGCCGACATGGTCGCTGTCAAGACCCAACGGCTTGGAATTGGCTATGGCCGGAACGACGAAGAGAGACTCGGCGCCGGCGATATTGAATGCCATTTACTCGCTGGCCCCTGATGATGGCACTGAGGTGATGATGAACGAGGCGAGGATCTCACAGGCATCGCACGACGAGCCCGAGCCACAGGTCATCGAGATCGAACCTCCAAGCAGCCCTGAGCACGATATTGTCCAGACCACGACCGAACGGACCGTCCCTGATTCCTCCGAAGTAGAGCCTGATTCTATTGCAACGGCAGATGGTTCTTCCAGTCTCGCTGAAGGCGGACCCCATGAACTGAGAGTGATTGAGGATAGCGACTCGCCCGGAGATATTACTGAGATAGACAACTTGAGTCTCCCAGACACTCTACCAGCTTTGATTCCTAACGGGGATCATAGGCCTGCGGTGCGCCCTGAGTCTGCGATGACAGCAGGAGACTACAGCACAGCTGGTCCCAAAGAGCTACAAAATATGCTGGTCCGAGACGCGACCGGAGCGATGCGAATCGTCACGTCTGAGCAGTGGCCGCCAGTGTCCGCCGAATGGCCGTACAATGGACGGACGTCGAGCTGGTGCGTGGACGAAGAGCAGTGCAGCGAGGAAGATTATGACGAGGACAGCATTATTTATTGATCCGGAGCCACAGTGCTCGCCTCGGCTCGTGGTGTTGGTCGCACTCCGCGGTCGTCGGACATCTGGTAGGTTTATTTTTAGAATTTAGTATGCAATTGACGCGGCGAGCCGCTCTTTTGGGCGTTTTTCTTTTCTTTCTTTTTGATCAATGATACTCTTAACCTGTAGCACTTGCTCGTGAGCACCTTCCAACGCCTGTCCCATGCAGCCCGGAGTGTGCGCCCCCCTTTTATAATTAACCGAACCCCGAGTCTATGCCATGAAGCCGACGCAATGCGCCACGATTTAGTTCCCTCCCCATGCTCTTGTAGCTATAACCCCATGTCGTCGTCGCTCTCCTCGTCGTCGGCGCCGCCGCCGCCTTCTTCCTCCTCGCGGCGCGTCGCCTCGGCGCTCGCTCCGAGCCGCCGCACCCCGTCCACGACGCCGAGCACGAAGCCCCGGTTTTCCGCCAGCTCCATGGCGCCCACGCCGCGCAGGTTCATCACGCCGCCGCCGAAGGCCTCGAGCTGCGTCGTGCTCGACCTCATCTTCGCGGCGCGCACCTCCACCAGGTCCCGCAGGAGGCCCCGGACCTCGCCGGCGGGGGCCGGCATGTCGTCGCCCGCGTGGGTGAGCAGCATCTCCGCCGTCTCCAGCCAGTGGTACGGGAGGTACCCGGCGGGCGCCCCGGCCACGCAGCTCTGCAGGAACGGGGGCGACAGCACCGCGCCCGCGCCACCGTCGTCGCCGCCCAGCGGGGAGGTGTTGACGCGGTGCGCGGTGCCGTGGCCGTCGGCGCGGGCGGGCGGCGGCGGCGGCTTGCTGAACGCCTGTGGGTCTTCGCGGGTCTCCTGGCGGATGATCTCGGCGAGCGAGGCCGGGTGCAGCCAGGCTGGGGCCACAATGTTGGCGCGGCGCTGTTTCTTGAGGAGGAGGGCGAGCCACAGAGGGAGGTCGGCACGGTGGGGTGGCTTGAGGGAGGGTGTCTTGCCCTGTTCCGGGTGTCGTCAGCTGCTTTGAGGTTCATAGGGAGTAGAAGGTCGGAGCTGCGCAAGCGAGGCGTACGCTGAGAAGTTCTATGCCGTCGAGTCGCCCTCTTGGTACGACTGTCACCATCTCCATCTCGCATAGGAAGGAGACCTCGGAGGGTGTGAGGCCCGGTGGGAGTGGGTGGGCCATATTGTATTATTCGAACAAGCTGTCATGACATCGGGAAGAAGACCAGCGAAGAATCGGGCACCAGATCCATTCAAATCGACAGCGAGCCTTGTTAATGAGCTCTGCATTAGATGCCGCGGGGCTGAATTGAAGCCAGACGCGACGCGACTCGACCCTTCAGACGGTACTTGGTACTTAGAACCGCCTGCCCAGCAGATCCCTGCGAGCGTTTAAACCCCAACCCTTCTCGAACAATAATGTCAGGATCGTGATCATCATGGACTATGCCAGAAGTACGGAGCATAGACTCAAATAGATTCAAATAAGAACCCATCACATAGCATAACAATGATCGAGACGCTGTTCATACGATACGACAATCGCTATTGAGATGAGACTGACGAGGGTGTCTAACAAGGCCGTGAACCGGAAAGCATCCAAAGGAAATCCGACGAGGACCATCCTTTCCCTGCTATTTCCAGCCCGCTTGTGGCGTGTCCCAAGCCGTATGCTTCGCTGGATCTGACAAACGACCCTGTCCTTACGCTTCATGCCTGCTCTGTACCACTATGAGAAACCATATCCACTATGCCATACTTCACAAGAACCGCTTCCCGCTAGTAATCGCCCGCCCCTTGCCGCATTGAACGTATCAGTGAAGCCATGTGTGCAGCCCGCGATACCAGAGCCTAACCCAAGGGCTGTATCCAGACGATAGCGAGTGATGAAGTGACCGCAAATGCATATGGAAACGTATGTTGCCTCACAGGAGATCTCGAGGAAAAGGCCTCTCAGAAGTAGCTCCGCATGGCATCCTGGTATCCGGTGCCGCCCTTTAGGTCCCTGTCAAAGCTGACCTGCACGTCCACTGCATAGTGTTAGAACCTAATTGCGAAGGACGAAGTGCTTCATTGGGGAACTGCGTAGGGGGAGGCGAAAGAAGGGTACTGCACGTGGGAACAAGGGCCACTTACAAATCTGTCGCACGTGCTTCATGGCGAGCGGCTCGCCCTTATTGACTGCCAGTGCCTGCGCACGGATGACCGTGTTCTTGATCTGTCGGCCGTTGAGGTCGTGCCGGGCGAGGCTGTCGTAGTCTTCATCCGCAAAGGCGATCTTCTCCTGGTCGGTCTTTTGCTGTGCTCGGGCCCGGTCCACAAACATTTTAAAGATGGCCTTCTTGGCGCGCAGGTCTAGGGGGTCGTACCGTAGAGCAATGTGGATGCGGGACTGGAAGGCGTCATCAAAAGTCTCCACCCTGTTCGTCGTCAAGAATAGAATCCCCTGGAAATATTCGAGCTGGCGCAGGAAGATGCTGACGAGCGCATTGCGGTGGATGTCGTGCATGTTGCGCTTTTCCAGGAAGACGTCGGCCTCGTCCAGGAGCAGGATGGCGCCCCAGGCATGGCAGATATCGAGGATCCGCTGCAGCTCACCCTCGAGGACGCGTGAGTCAGTACCGAGCTCTCCCGCCGAGACCATATACAGCGGACACTTAAGCAGCTCGCTGATGCCTTCCGCGGTGAGAGTCTTGCCGGTGCCAGGTGGTCCGTGTAGAACCGCTACCATACGTCAGCCGTCAGCCGAATATCGAGGAGAATCACAGAGAGTATGTATATCATACCAACGAGTCCTTTTCCCTTGCCCTGAATTACGTCATCAATGGACTCTGCTGCATGGTACTTGTGAGACTCAACGAGGGCCTGCATCATCGTTAGCTTAGCACTACCAAAGGCGCAGCCCATAGAATCCACGAACCTTCACAGTCTCCTTGGTCTTAGACTCCAACACCAGAGACTCGTAAGCCTTCTCGTTCCACGAGACATCTCTGATGCCTGATACGGTGAACTCTAGCCAAAGCTTTTCTCCAAAAGAAAAGCCCAGCACAACAGGAGATGCGATAAGGTATTCGTCGTCGGTGAACTCAGGCGGCTGCTTGGCATCCTTGGATTTGTCGTCCCCTTCCTCTTCATCATCACTTGTCTCAGAATTGTCATCAGGCTGAGTCTCCACCTTGGCCAGCTTCTCCTTGTCGTATTCTTCAGCCTCCTCCTTCGTCAATCTGATGATCTGGACCCGGCCCTGTTCGTCCTTCATGATTTTGGTGACATACTTGACCCTCTCTTCGCCGTCCTCGAGGTCCTTGTCCTGATCGGCGATGTCATCTTCTGAGTCCTCATCGTCTGTGAGGAGGTCATGCTCTTTGGGTCGGACAATGGAGATCGG
Source organism: Chrysoporthe cubensis (assembly GCA_001282315.2). Classification (NCBI taxonomy): domain Eukaryota; kingdom Fungi; phylum Ascomycota; class Sordariomycetes; order Diaporthales; family Cryphonectriaceae; genus Chrysoporthe; species Chrysoporthe cubensis. Next base: position 491,854 of record LJCY02000008.1, on the reverse strand, counting down.
GTAGTTGGGATTGATGCGGCGATGGATTGCACTGTCAACCATAATTCTGCCGTTTACATTGACTTTGATGATGGACTTCTTCTTCTTGTAGTAAGCCATCCCGTGATGAGACTTGTAGTGGACGCCGCTGAGCGTAACGAATTTCTTGCCACGCTCGATGAGATCCTTTCGCACCTTCTCCTCATTCTTGTGGTACTTGAGGGGGTAGCACCCAAGGCTGGTGATCTTCTTTGCGCCACGGAACTCGCTGATTTCCTCCATCATATGGCCATACCCAAACTGTTTGCCGTCGTATTCGAAATACTTTCCGTCGATGTAGTAGAATTCGCCCTTGGACAGGTGGTAGTGCTTCTCAGCAGTGTCCACCTTGAAGATCCGAGGCTCATCATGCGAGCCATAGGTCGTTGTGTAGGCCAGAGTATTTGGCTTCCAGAGGGCCCAGAGCAGATCGAAAGTAATTAAACCGTGGTCAAGCATTGGGTAGAGGGATTTCTTGATGTGCTCGTAGTCCTTGTCGATATACTTGATCAGGACCTTCACGTGCTGCCGTTGCTCTTCCAGACGCCTGGACTCCTTCTTACGTTCCTGCTTGTCGGATCCAGGCGGATTGGCGGCTTCCTTCTTCAGCTTCCTGGAGTGCTTCCGCAAGTCTTCGAGGTAGAGGAATAGCACGTTAGGGTCTAGCTTTGGTGTCTCGTCAACCAAGCTGACACCCTTGATGTTCCCAATCACGTCCTGGAGGCATTGGCGCAGGACCTTGCTCTTGATGTCAACGACAGTGGCCTTGTATTTGCCCTCCCAGTCGAATGTTCGACGGACGTGGAAGCAGAAGCCATCGTACTTGGATTCGCTCGTTGACTCTGCCGTGTCTTGGAGTTGGAAGTTATGCAACGCGTTGTTCCAGACCTGGTCGACCCGCTTGTAGTCCAGCTTCTTGGACTTCTTCTTGCCCGAATCGGAAGACCCGCCGGGGTGCTTCTTGCGGGCCTTCGAGCCCCCGGACTGCCGGCCGGCAAGAAGTGGATCATCGTCGTCGACATCGTCGAGGAGGTTAGCGAGCCCGGCGCCTCTGGCCGGGTGGCCGCGGCCGAGACGAGCCCGACCTGTGGCCATGGCCGGGAAGCCACCAAGGCCTCCCCGTCCTCCCTGTGGGTAGTTGAGCGCAGACAGACCCCCACCAAGGTCAGCATCCAAGCCACCCCCTCCCAAGCCACCACCGAGGGCGCGATGACCCTGGAAGGCGGGCGGAGGTGGAGGCTGTGACTGGGCCAGCTGGAGGAGGCGCTGCAGCTCCCGTGCAACATGAAAACTCAGGTCCTGGCTTGAGCCCTTGTCTTTGGTCGTCCTTGCATCAGCCACAGGATCTTTGTCGTCCGCCTCATCCTCCGATTCGGATTCCGAGTCTGAAGAATCCCAGTCAGACTCTGAGTCGGCAGAAGGCTGCGCCTTGGTCTTGAGAAGGCCCTTAGCCTTCTTGGTGGCCTGCAACGGTAGGTTCTTCGTATCAAGGCCCTTCTTGGAGCCGCGTTTCCGTGCGTGGACGACCGCAGGCTCAGCGTCCTCGTCGTACAAGTAAGAAGAGGAGTCGGAGTCGTCATCGCTGGAGTCCGAAGAGTCGTCAGTTGAGATGTGCTTCTTCTTCTTCTTCTCCTTCTTGGACTTGTCCTTCTTCATCTTGTCGCCGCCGCTCTGCTTCTTTGCCCCCTTCTTCTTTGCCTTCTTGCCCGCATCCTCGGACATATCCTTGTTCTTGTCTTCGTCTGCCTTGACGGCATCGGCCGCGTCGACCTTTACCTCAGTGCTCTTCGATCGAGGCTTGGAGGGGTCGCCCTCCCGAAGGATGGCGGCCGCCTGCTGTGGGCCGGAGTCCATGGCTGGCGATCAGTCGAAGATGTGCACGTAGCAAGAAGCGCGCAGATCAGCAGCTCCAATGGAGAACGGAGGGACGGGAAAGCCGTTGGAGGGGTTGTTGCGGCAGGGGTTGGCGATCGAGTGTCCGCAGAGAGCAAGTCCGGCGGACTGTAGGATGCTCGTCGGACTCGTTCGTAGAGAAGCACGCACAAGGCTCGGCCAGGAGAAAAGAGGAAGGGAGGCTGCGAGCCGTCGTCGGCAGTTGGTGTGGGCTGTGAGGCTGTAGCCTGTACGACACAAGCACGCTATTCCTCGTAAGCCGCAGCAATTGTCAGCACGATGTTGGGGCCGCAGGAAAAAAAAACAAATAAAAAAAACCAGACAGCCACGGACCACACCGATGCTGACGGCGAGAAAAAAAAAAAGCCAACGACAGGTCCAGTTTTGTACAACGACAGGACGTCTCGTCAGCTCTCCCAAGCCTGAAAGTCGGAGCGCCGCCTGCCTGGTAGGTAACTGCCTGCGAGACGAACTGGTTGGAGACTGACCTAGTCACTAGCTGACGCCTCTCTCTGTTGCGTCTGGCTAATCCGGCTCTGAAGCCACGGTCAGCCCTGTGTCTTGCTGCTCCTGCTGCAGCGTGCGCAGGATCGGGGTGAGTTCTGTTGAGTATGGTGGTTGGGATGCGACCGATTCGGCGAGGCGGAAGTGTGCCTGCAACTGGGGCCATTCAAGGGCCATCCAAGGTTGGGGAAACTGGGGAAAGGCGAGGCTTACCATTACAGGGGTGGCACTGTTGGCCGATAGCAGCTGCTGATGCTGTCGACACAGCAAAGCCGCCCTCTCTTTCCTGACACCACAGCACAGGATGGCGGGACAAAGCCGACTGTCTACAGCAGGCCTGGCTTGGAGGACATGACCAGAGTCAGGGAGCAGGATGGCCCTGCAGGCTGAGCATGGAGAGGTCCAAGCCGGTGAGACCTGGACTGGAGATATGTACAGCAGAAGGCAGCAGCAGGGCCAGCAGGACACAGCTCGCCTGGACCGCCGGGGCGCAGGCGGCGCGCAGGCGAGAGAGGTGACGTCCAACCAACAAGCGGGGAACATGGCCCATCGTTGCCGTGCCCATGCCAGCCATGCCCATCATGTCCATCATACCCATGGATCAACTCCCCTGTCCACGGGAAGCGCACAGACCGTGTGCGGCCCGAGAGCACCAAGTGGATCCGAACCATCCTCAGCGATGCAAGTACTCTGTACTGTAAACTCCGTTCCGTCATTAGCCCGCTGCCTCCCATGCGCTTCTTTGTCCTGATGACAGACAGGCTGCTCTGCGTGTCGGGCAGGCCCAAGTCGGTCTCTACAGGGGATTCTTCCTGAGACAAGAGATCTCCTCCCCAAGGCAGCCGTACCATAATGTGTCACCACCTGGTACCTGCGCGGGCGGGCGGGCGTACCGAGTGGACGTTCGTTCACGCAGCCTGGTCCTTAACAACAGTGCATCACGGCGAGACATCAAGTACGAGAGCTAGAGAGCATTGAACAGCACTTTGTATCTGTGTGTGACACCGAAAGGTATCCAGGATGTGAGTGCTCCTCATCCAAGACCTCCCGAAGCCAACACCTTTCTCCGAAAGGGAAGAGGAAGAGGGATGGGCGAGATCCACCGCAGAAACAGAAACCGGTCCCCCACAGCGCTCCACTGAGCCGCAAACTTTATCTGGGCCAGGCGAGGTGGGATGATCCATGCGACGAAACTCACACGTCCGGTACAGCTCATCCTCTGTCGACGTGCTTGCTACTAGAGAGGGCAGTGATCGCATTTGTCCACTTTAGCAAGCGGTGATGCTGGATCAATGACACTTGCACCGTCTCGAATCTCCCTTACGGTTTCCTCGATGCCCTCATGGCCCGCATCGATCGTCTCGCTGAGCTTTAGAGGTGGAAGCCTGTCTTGGAAGGTCGGACAGGTTCCTGGATCCAGGGGTTGGCGACGTGATGTCCTCAATCACCCTCTTCTTGAAAGTCCTTGACAGTCTACAGGAGGTTGAACCTAATGTTCATGACACGGAAGCGTTTCACGACGTTTTTCTTCGGGGCAATCTCTGATACTCTCGTGTGCACATTCCTGTAGAATTCCCGGTAGAAGTTTGTTGCCTTTTTGCACGTTTGCTACACGAGGGGCCGGCGCGGTACACCTGGCGGATGCCTCCCTGACCGGCCGTGTGAAGATGAGAACTAGGTGATGATCATGTATTTGTCTCGTAAGGGAAACTTGGAATGGCTCCGACCTGGGATGACGTTTGTGAGCATGTGGCTCTGGCAAGCTCCTGTCGAGAGCCTGAACTATCTCCTTTTCTGACGACTGGACTGCTGCAAGGAGTCTGGAGGATCTCTGGAGAGTCTATGCAGCGGTGTGAGATGTGCGGTGTGTGGTGTGCTTGCGAAGGAACTTGCAGATTGCTGATCCGCAGCCTGCCACTTCCGTCCAACCCGCCTTGTTAAGTCGCATCATGAAACTAATGTCAGGCCGTGGATGACAAACGCCCAAGATCTACAATTCTTCATAGGCATTACCTCTCGACAGCATCGAGATGATACTGTCAGCCCACACGTCGGCCCGGCCGCCTACACCGCCGAGCCGTCTACGCCTCCCTGCTGCCTCGGCTTCCGGACCATGAACGAGTGCTGGTACTGCTCATCGAAGAACGGCCAGGGCGCCACCGCGTCGTCAAACCCAAACCTCTCATACAGCGGCTTGCCCTCGGGCGTCGCGTCCAGATAACACTCCACGCCCTCCTGGTCTGCCCAGTCCACACCCCACCGCAGCATCATCCCGCCTGCGCCGCGGCCCTGGTCCGCCGTCCGCGTGACGATGATCTCCAGGTACCAGTGCCTCCTCGCGCCCATGATCTCCTCATGCATGTCCGCCAGCCTGCGGAAGAACACGGCCGCAAGCCGCGAGTCGCCGTCCTCGGGCCACTCGTCGTCCGCTGGCAGCGGCGGCGCGGGCGTATTGGGCGGGAGGGGGGCGATCCACTTCGCGAAGGCGATAGGCCTGTCTGAGGGGTCCGTCACGACGAGGAACCGGGCGTTGGGGTCGTGGATCTCCTCGGTCACGGTATCTGTCCAGAATTTGCGCGCGGACGGCGTGTCGCGTGGGAAGAAGGTCCGTCCGACTGTGTTTCCCGAGAAGGCGTCGAGGAAGATCTCGACCATGGCGGCAACGTCGGATGGAAGACCTCCGCGGAGCTTAAGGGTCGGGTCCAGAGGCATTGTGATGTGATTGGCTTTCAAACGACTGTATTATCACTGCGCGAAGGCGGGTGCCTTGACACTGCAAGACTGGCAGAGATCCTAGCTATTGTGGGGTGTTTGACAGGGAAATAAGCCGAGGGTCTTTTTATCTTATGGATTCTGGGCCTCTCGTATAAGAAACGATGCTATAGCAGCGGCACTTAGCCGCAAGATGTTAGAGCCGGTGCTTACAAAGCATCTGTGCGTTTCCAACAATCTTCACCGTCTGAGTCACTTCACCGAAACCACTCGATGATGAGGAATCAAGGGACCAGCCTTATCGACAAAGCTTGGAATGAGGTCGTTCTAATATCGCTTACTGGGAGAACTGTGATGCGAGGTGCTGAATTGCGTTGGGATATTATTCGTACGCCAATGCCGCTGTGAATATCCAGATGCAGTATTCCCTTACTGAGCCAGCTATGCTGACCATGCGATTAAATCCTTGATCCACCTTCATCGAACACCATGCGGCCTAGCACCCTTTCAACAATCCCGTTAGAGCTTGTTGGCATGTAAAGTCTCCTCCATACGTTCAGGTCCGCTACAACCTACGCGAACCTGTGTACGAGAGCCCTACGGGGCCTCTTCCTAAACTTTCTTTACCGTCCTCTTTCTCGGCGACCGTCTCACGTTGCGAGGTGTGGCGGCATTTGAGTCTGCACTAGACGCTCTGGTATGCCTCTTTGGTGGTTTTGAGGGTGTGTCGTGAGCAGCAAGTTGCTCGCTGGCTTCTGTCGGCCCAGGCCGCAACACTGGACCGTTATTCTCGGTCTTGAGGCCGGTCTCCGGCTCGGCTGTCTCTTGCACCGCGTCTACTTCCACAGATGGAAGTGTTGGATACTCGACAGTCTCCTCGATGCCTGTCAAGACGGTGGCCTCGGTACTGTTCATCTGCTCCGGCTCAGCGCCCTCCGTCGTCTCCATCACCTCCTCCACCTCTAGCACGCCCGCAAGCTCATCTTGTGCCTCGCCTTCCTCGTTCGATAGGGCGACATCGTTCATGAGCTGCTCTCTGATCTTCACAGGTGAAGAGTCCGGCTCCTCCACCCCTACCCCTACTACTTTCGGGCTCACCGGCTCCAGCATCGGTACGCTCTTCCCCTGCAGCATTTTCCTCAGCTCCTGGATCTCCTCCTGCTGCTGCCTGACGAGCTCCTCGAGCTGCGCCACCTTTCCGGCGCCTTTGCTCCGGAACTTCCACGGCTGGTAGATCCGGCCCTCCAGCCCCGCCAGCGCCTTCTTGGTCGCCGGGCTCTCGGCGGCCTTGATGGCGTTCTCGAGGGCCTGGGCCTGCTTCGCCCGCTTGGCCTGCTTGTACTTTTTCACCCGCTGTGCGTCCTGCTTCTTGGGGCTGTACTTGGCGTCCATCGCCCGCGCCTCTTTGTTCGATTTGGTAGGCGTGCTTACGCCCTTGACCTGTTTTGCTCGCGCCATGATGTGTCGATGTGTGTGCGGCCCCCTGTACGCCGACCCGGTGATTTTGCGGTAGACTCCTCTGTAGGCGAGGGGCAGAGCGAGTACAGATCTAGATCTGAGCGGGTTGTTGATTGTCGCTGCTGAGCTGATGAGAAAACGTTGTACGGGAGACAACTTTGTTTACTTTTTCTGTTGATTTATGAAAATTTCAAAATCTGGGCGGGCACGGTCCAGCGGCGCCTGTGGGTACCTGCAGGGAAGCCGAGTGGGCCTGCGCGTCGTACCTGTGATGACTCTGCAGGGGGGCTTCAGGGGTCACTTGGTAGGGCAAATCGCTGAAAGTTCTCACCGTCAGGTGCTGAGGTTCTCCCTATTAGGGTTTTCTCCCGCGGGTTCAGCCCTGCCCAGCACTGAGGTCTCCGCGTCAACAACTTTATGTTACTGCCAGCTACCAACAGCATAGGAGGCCCACCAGGTGACCTAGCAGGCTTCACAAAATCTTCAAGTCAGTGAATAGTGAAAACATCATCTAAAGGGCGGACCGGCTTGGATGAGGCGCCTGGCAGAGTCCAGGACTCCGTTATGGCCGCGGAACAATGTGAATATGACGGAGACTCTACTAACGATCTTATGTGTAGCTTGAGATGTAATTGGAACGTGTTGAATACCGGAAGGAAATAGGAAGACATATGAACTGAGGACATAAATTTCGAACATCAGGCGGTGTCACCGTGCAGCCTGCGCCAATTTTGAGGCTTCCAGTCCTTGCAGACGGAGCACCCTTGAATTGACGGCTGATGTATGAGAAGGTAAAGCGTCCGATGTCAATCATACGAACGGTCCTATGGAAAGGGGTAGTTAGTGAGTAAGGAAACAACTCATAGTACCCAGCCGTAGCAGTATCATCGAGGCTCGTTCACAATGGACAGCTGACCACTTAAGCCACAGGAAGAAACGCATCCTCCTCCTCCTGCCTAGTCCACTAGCAAGAGCAAATACATAACTATCAAGGCCCCGTACTTTCATATGGATACTGCGGTGCCGCTCGCCAAGATGGCTGGCCGTCACTGTCATTGATATGGCCAACCTAATCCTCTCTGGCATCGGTGATGACTGCTGAGCTTGTGTTAGAACGACTGTCCTGTCTCCAAAGGTAATAGTATGCTGCCGTATCCGGAGAGCTAGAAAGGTGTTAAACAAGAGGCGGTTGAAAAGGATTTCAAATGCGCCACTACCGACCTATCAAGTACACCAGAAGCAGGGTTACACTATCCCAAGCGCCTCTTTCAAGGCCTTCACTGCCACCCGATACATTTCCTCTCGCTTCTCCCACGCTACCGTCCCTTCCTCCGGCCCAGCGTCAGGGTCATGTCCTACATCGACCATCATCTCACTCACGACATTCCTCGACCCGTCCCTCGACCGCCTCGCAAGCTCCAGAGACGGCAGTGTCAGGCGCGTAGAGTCACGCCGTTCACAGACGGACGAGCTAGACCAGGCCGAGGGAGCTGATTTGCGAAGGGTTGGCCAATGTCACGACTTGGATCTTAAGAAATGGGGCATATAGCTGATAGGGGGTACCAAAAAACTCATGGTGGGTAGAAACGGTCGTGGGGGGGTACAAAAAGCTCGTAGGGGGTTCAACCAGCTCATAGGGGGTACAGAATCCAACACGGGAAGGATTTGCATTATTTATTTACTTAGTATTGGAAATAAAATATTGAATTCGAGTATATGCTTAGCATTGAGCCAGACGTGGTATCAGCATCTCATACCGACAACCAAGACTAGGGCAGTAGGCTCGAACAAACTAAGCGTGCACCCAGACAGACGAAAAAGCATGACCTGGCTAAAAAAAACGGTACCTACGGTCTGGTCAGAAGTCGTCGAGAAGTTAAGAGCAATAAAAACATAGATCTGAAAAGAGGAGCTGCTGGAAGCCGTCGTCGAGATAGAGCACAGGTCGGGCTGGCTGGTGGAGCTCTCGATGAAATGGTTATGGCAAATTCACGGCTAGCAGACGGAATTTCAGTATTTCGACGATGCCTAGCATCTGGTCGGGCATATATAGAAAAGAACGCGATATGTTGATTGTCCCCTCCCTACGTTGGAAGGCTGAAGCTAAAGGTCCGTCTACTTATAGGTTCGGAACGGGGGGGGGGTATTACGCGCATCCCTTGATGCTGGTCCCCTGCACTGCCCATCGCAACAATATGCTAAATATATATCAAGTATATATTAAATATATGCTAAAATGTAATGAACCCCCAAGTAGTATAAGTACTTGGTACGTTAAAGGTTTATATTAAACAAAAGCGGTATGCAATATAATTTACTTATATACGGAAATATAGTTTTGAAATATTTAATATTTACTGAATATTTATTATTTATATTAAATATTAATTATAATAGAACTGATATTTAAATTAATAATTCAAAAGCAATTATAAAATTTATTTAATAATAGAAAATATTTAATCTTATATATTTAGCTTTTTAATTCTGCTTATATTATATATTAATATAAGTATTATAAGCGGTTTTAATTATATTGCTTATATATTTAAACAAGTTAAGCAAACTTTAACTTTTATTTATATAATTTCGAATATTTAGCATTTTTATATAAAAGTATTTCTTATTTTAAATATTAAATCCGTATTATATTAGCTTTTAAATTTACCGATCCGGCTTATTTTTATAATTTAAACTATTATTAATTTATAATATTATTTCTTTCCTTATAATTTTTATCTTTAAAGATTTCTTATAAGTAATTTTGCTTAATATTTTTATTTTGAATTGTATTTTTTTAATTTATTATATTGAATAAAGTTATAAAAATTCGTTCTTTCAAATCTTTTTCCGGTAGTTTTAAAAGTATTTCGGAATGAAATTTCCTTATTGCTAAAATTCTTATTAATTTTATCGAAATACTTTTCTATTCCTTTTATAAAAGTTAAAGTTTGCATTTTTATTAAGTTTTTTCTTATAATTCTTCCCAGTATTATAAATATATTTGCTTAAGTTAATTTAAATATAATATTTTAAGTTTTTTTCTTATTAAATTGGAAAATATTGCCCGATAGTATTGCTATTTGAAAAACGAAATAAAAGTTACGGAAAATAAGTTTTATTAAACTATTATTAAAATGAAATATTTTTATTATTAAAAGCAAATATAATTTGAAAAAATAATTCGAGCTATTTATTATAATTTAAATAATATAAAAGAGTTAAATTATATTAAGCAAGAAAAAATTAAAAAAGAAATTATAATTTTAATTATTTCAATTAATTTATTTTTTAAAATATTTTTTAATTTTTTATTATAAAAATTTAAAAAAATAAATTGAAATTCTATTAATTTTATTATATTTAATTTTTTTAAAAATATTATTTCTAATTTTAAAGCTATTAAATCTATTAATTATTTAATAAATAATATATAAAAAAATTTTTAATAAATTTTAAATTAATATTAATTTAAATTTTTTTATATATTTTTTTTATATTTATAATTTTTCTATTTAATAAAATATTATTATTTTTTTCTTTATAATTATAAATTAAAAATTATTTTTATTTTTTATTATTATTTATTTAAATTAAATTTAATATTATAATTTAATAATATATTTAATATTATTAATTTGAAAAATAATTTATAAAAAATTAAATATATTTTTATTTTTAATAATAAATTAAATTTATAATTAATTTTTAAAAAGTTTTTTAAAATTTTAAAAAATTTAAATTTTTTATAATTTAATTTATTATTAAATTTTTTAATTTTAATATTTTTATATTTTAAATAAATTTTATTTTTTTTTATAAAATTAATTTTTTAATTTCTTTTTTATTAATATATTTTATTATATTTTTTATAAGTTTTTAAAATATTTTTTAAAATTTTATTTAAATATTTTTAATTTTTTTTATTTATTATTTTATTATTTTTATAATTATTTTTAAAAATATTTTATAATATATTATTAATTTTTATTTATATAATATTTTAAATAATAATATTTTTATTATTAAAATAATTATATTATTATAAATAAATTATATAAATAATAAAAATTTAATTTAATTATTTTAATTATAATTAATATAATATTTAAAATATTATTTTATAATTTAATTAATTTTTTTTATTTATTTATTTATTTTTAAATAAAATATTATAAATAATTTATATTTTATTTTAAATTATTTTATAAATAAAATTTAAAATTAAAATATAAATTTTTTATAATATTTTATAATTATTTATAATATTTTTTAAAAATATATAAAATAATTTTTTTATAATATTAATTTTTTTATAAAATAAAAAATAATTATATTTATTTAATTTATAAATTATTATTAAAATATTATTAAATATAATTTTAATTAAAAATTTTTATAAAATTAAAATTAATAAATATTTAAATAATATTAAATATTTATAAAAATTATAATAATTTATAAAATTTATATTATTTTAATTTATTTTTTTTATAATTATTATAATTATTAATAATATTTTTAATTTTAATTTTAAATTTTAATAAATTTTAATATTATTAAATTTTATTTATAATTATTATAATTTTTTAATAATTATATATTAATGTTTTATATATTTATTTAATATATTTATTTTATTTTTTTATTATTATATTTTCAAATTATTTTTTTTTAATATTTAATTTTAAATATAATATTAATTTCTTATTATTATATAAAATTATTATTTTTATTAATATTAAAAAAAATTTATTTTTTAATTTTTTTTTTAATTTATAATTTATTTATTTATTAAAAATATTTATTTTAATATTTTTTTTTTTAAAATATAAATAATTTTAATATTAAATTATAATAAATATTTTATTTATTTAATTTATTTTTTATTAAATATTTTTATAATTATAAATATAATTAAATTTTTATAATTTATAAAAATTTAAATTAAATATTTTATATTAATTAAATAATATTTTTATTTTTAAAATATATATATTATTATTATAAATTTTTAATTTAAAATTATATATTTAAATTTTAATTTATTAAATTTTTTATTAAAATTTATAATAAAATATAATTTTTTTTAATTATTTTATTAAATAAATTTATTATTAATAATATATATTAATATATTTATATTAATTTTAAATAATTTTATTAAATTTGCTTTTTATAAAATAAATTTTTATATAATTTTTTATTTTAAAATATTAAAAGCTTTTTATTTTTTTAATTTTTATTTAAAAATTTTATTTTTTTTAATTTTTATTTAAAAATTTTATTTTTTTTAATTAATTTTATTAATAATTTAATAATTTTTATATATTTTTTAATAAATTATTAATAAAAATTAATATATTTTAAAAATAATTTAATATTTATAATATTTTAAAATTATAATTATTTTTATATTATTTTAATTTTATTTTTTTATATTTTAATATTATTTAATTTAATAATATATTTTAAATAATTAATTTTTTAAATATAAAAATAATTCTTTTTTTTTTAATAAAAAATTTATTATTTTTAAAAATTTATAATATTTATTTAATATATTATTTATATATTTTAAAATTTTTAAAATAAATTAAAATATTATTAAAATAAATAATAATAAAATAATTTAAATATTTTTATAAAATATAATTTATATATTTTTAAAAAAATATTAAAATATTAATAAATTTAAATAATATAATAAAATATTTATAATATTTATAATATATTTTAAATATTATTTTTTATTTATATTTTTTTTTAATATAAATATATATATATATATATTTATAAATTTAATATAATAAATTATTTTATATTATAAAATTTATTATATAATTTCTTTAATAATAATAATAAATATTAATTTTTAATAATAATATTATTAAATTATTTATAATTTATATAAAATTATAATTTATTATTTTTTTTTAATATAAATAAAATTTTTATATAAATTTTTTTTTTAATTATTTATTAAAATATTTTTTAATTATTTCGAATTATATTTTATTTAATTTATAAATTTATTTAAATATTAATTAAATTTTTAATTTAAAAAGAATTTTATAATTATAAAATTTATATATTAAAAATTTTATATTTTTTTTTAATATAAAAATTTTTTTAAATTTATAATATTTTTTTAATATATTTTTAAATTTTAATTTTAATTTTTCTTTTATATTTATTAATTATAAAAATAAAAAATATTATTTTATTATTTTTTTTTATTATTAATTTTTTTATAATTTTATAATTTATATATTAATATTTTTAAATTTTATTTATAATTTAAAAAAATTATTAATTTTTTTTTTATAAAATTTTATTTTAATATTTTATTTTATATTAAATTAAATAATTTCTTTAATATTTATTTATTTATTATATTAATTTATTATTATTTTATTTTTTAAAATTTAATTATTATATAATTTTTTTTATAAATTATTAATTTTTATTAATTTAAAAATAATATAAATATTTCTTTAAAAATTTATTTTTAAATTTTATTTAATAATTAAATTTTGTTTTTTATTTTTAATTATAATTATTTTCTAAAATATAATATTATTTTAATAAATTTAATTAATAATTTAATTAATTTAAAAATTATATTTTTTAAATTAAAATAATTTTATAATTATATTATATTTTATTATATTTATAATATTAAAAATTAAATTTATTATATATTTTTAAATTAAAATAAATAAATAATTAATTTTTATATTAATTATTTTTTAATTATAAATAATTAATTTTCTTTTTATAATATATAATATATATAAATTCTTTTTTTATTTTTATATAATATATATTTAATTAATAATTTTTAATAAAATAAAATTTTTTTAAATATTATTATTTAAAAATATATTATATTTTTGCTTATTAATTTATATTAATATTTTAATATATTTTTAATTTATTTTTGCTATTAAATTTAAAGATTTAATAAATTTAAATATTTATTATTTTATTATAAATATTTTTCGTTTTTTAAGCTTTTTATAATTTATTTAAAGCTTTTAATTATTTATTAAATTAATTTTTAAATTTATTTTATATTATATATATACTTTTATTTTTAATTATATTTATTAAAGCTTTTAAAATTTATTTATTAATATTATATATAAAATTTTTTATTAATATAAATTTTATATTTTTCTATTTAATATTATTATTATTCGATTTTTTTATTAAAATATTTTTATAAAAAATTTTTAAATAATTTTATAAATATAATATATTTAATTTTATTAAATATTATTTTATATTATAAATAAATTTCTTTATATATTTTAATAATATTTTATAATTTTTTTATTAAAAATTAAATATTTTATATTTTTTTTAAAAAATATATTTTATAATTATTATAAATATATAAAATTTATAATAGCTTATAATATTTAAAAAATAATAAGCTAATCTTTTTATTTTTATATTATTAATATTTATAATTTTATAATTATTAATATTTTAATATTTTATTTAAAATTATTTTATAAATATAATATTTTATTATTTTTAAAAATATATATTTTAATTATAATTTTTTAATATTTTCTTTATTTTTTATATTAAAAATAATAAGTTTTAATAATTTATTTAATTATTAATTTTAAAAATTTTTTTCTTTTTTTAAAATTATTAATTTTAAAATTTTATTAAAAAATTTTTTTATTAAATAAATTATTTAATATAATTAAAAGTATTTTCTTTTATTTTTTTTATAATTATTTTAATTAATAATTTTTATTAATTTTAAATTATTATTAAATAAATAATTATATTTTTTAATAATTTTCTTTAAAGAATTAATAAAATAATTAAATATAATATTTATTTTAATATTTTTTATTATTAATTACTTTTTTCTTATTAATATATATAAAAATTAATTCTTTTTTTTTATTTGAAAAATATATTAAATAATAATTATTATAATAAGCAATTTAATTAAAATTATTATATTTTTTATTAAAATTTAATATTTATTTCGAAAAAGTATATTTAATAAAATAATTATTTATTTATTATATAATATTAAATATTTGCTTTTTTAAAACGGATTTCCAATTATTTCTTTTAAATTACTAATATTCTTTTATTATATATTTTGCTTTTCTATAATTATAATAATTAAAATAAAATTTTCTTTTATTAAAATTCTTTTAAATTATATTTAATTTTATAAGTTTTAAATAAATAATATTATTATATGCTATATTATATTATTAATTATATTATTGCTATTAAAGCTATTATAAAAGCTATTTTATATTAACTTGAAATTTAAAGCGAAAATATATTTATATTCTTTATTTTTTTATTTATTTCTTATATTATTAATTATTAATTTTAATTGCAATTTCTATATAATTCGAAAATTTTTTAAGTTTATCAATTTTATAAAATTTATTTTTAATTTTATTTTTAAATTTTATATAATATTAAGTTATTATTCAAATTAAATTTTATAATAGCTTAAATATAATATAATTAAATTTAATTATATAAATTAAAATTAATTTAATTTGCTATAATTTTATAAGTTTTCATTTTATTAATTTAATTTTATTTAAATTATTAAAAGTTTTTTTAATTATTCGTTTAAATTTTTTAAAATAAAAAAATATTTTTTTAATTTTTATTTTATAACCTGCTAAATTGCTTTAATTATTTAAATAATTACAGAAATAAAGTTTGTATTAAATTAAAGCTTTATATTAAAAACGAATGCTTATAAAAATAACTTTTTTTTTTTCAATATTAAATTAAAAACTATAATAAATAAAATAAGCTTTATATTAAATAATAAATCTTTAAAAGGTTTTTTAATTTCTATTATAAATATTAAGTTTATTAAGCTTATAAAGTTTATCGGTAATAAAAATTTAAAGAGCTTTTTTTTAATTTTTAAATTTTTAAATATATTATTATAAAGCTATAATTTAAGTTTGCAAAGCTTAAAAGTTAATTTGCTAAAAGAAAAATAATATAAAATAAAAAAGAGTTATTATATTTCCGTATTATTGAAAATAAATAATATTAAACCGATTTTTAAATAAAAATTATTAAAATATAATAAACTTTTAAATAATATAAATACTTAATATATTAAAGATTTATATTAAATAAAAGCAATATATAATATAATTTATTTATATATAAAAATATAATTTTAAAATATTTAATATTTATTAAATATTTATTATTCGTATTAAATATTAATTATAATAAAATTAATATTTAAATTAATAATTAAAAAGCAATTATAAAATTTATTTAATAGTAAGAAATATTTAATTTTATATATTTAACTTTTTAATTTTGCTTATATTGCATATTAATATAAGCATTATAAGCGGTTTTAATTATATTATTTATATATTTAAGCAAGCTAAACGGACTTTAACTTTTATTTATATAATTCCGAATGCTTAATATTTTTATATAAAAGTGTTTTTTATTTCGAATATTAAATCCGTATTATATTAGCTTTTAAATTTACCGATCCGGCTTATTTTTATAATTTAAACCGTTATTAATTTATAATATAAAATAATACTGTATAATAAATTATTCAAATAGCAAATACTTAATACGTTTAAAGGTTTATATTAAATAAAAGTAATATGCAATATAATTTATTAATATACGGAAATATAGCTTTAAAAGTGCTCGTTAAATATTTATTATTCGTATTAAATATTGTTTTAAAAGTAATATTTAGAAAAATACTTAAATTAATAATTAAAGAGCGATTATAAAATTTATTTAATAATAAGAAATATTTAATTTTATATATTTAACTCTTTAATTTTAATTAATTCTAATTAATGCTTTAATCGGCTTAAATTAATTACTAATAATTAATATTTTAATTTTATTAATTACTTAATAACTTTAACCCTTGCTTATATAATTTTCGGATACTTATTATCTTTATATAAATAAGTTTCTTGCTTCGAATATTAAATCCGTATTATATTATTCCTGGATTTATTAATCCGGCCTATTCTTATAATTTAAACTATTCGTTAATTTATAATATTATTTCCTTTTTTATAATCTTTATTTTAAAGATTTTCTGTAAGTAATCCTGCTTAATATTCTTATTTCGGATCGTTTCTTCCTTATTAGTAATGTTAGATAAAGTTATCCAGTTTTGTATCTCGAAACGTTCGTCCGGGAATAGCTCCTTGCATTAGCATCGCTTTTTCGAGTTAATCTCTGAATTTAATATTAAAATATTTGCATATTCTTATTGCTATAATTATAATTTAACTTGTCGTTTTATCGATAGTTTATTCTATTATAGCAAATATATTCGTTTGGGTTAATTATATAATATAGGAAGTTTTTTAATTTCCGTTAATATATTAATTATTCCTTTTTCCCTTTCTGGCTGCTATAACTAATAGTTATTTAGCAAATTGCTTGATTCGAGAGAAGAGGCGAATTCTGAGCGAAGAGGCGGCTGCTAAGAATGCTAATGCTCTGGCCTTGCAAGCCCTGCTTGCTTCTCAGGCTCGCCTGGATCGTGCTCGGAAGCAGTATCGTTTATTGGAAGAGCGCGCTGCTGAGATGATTCGCTATAGTTTCAATTCCTTGGATGGTTTTGCGAATAAGAAAGATTGTAATTTTCGTAAGGAAGAGATTCGTATAATGGCCTCTGGGCATATGGATATGGTTAATTGGTCTGGTTTTGTGGATTTTGCTATTGCTAAGACCCGTTCTGAGATTATTGGATCCGGCAATAGTTTTGCAAGTAGTTTTTAAGTATTATAATAGAAGATGGTTTGCCTATTTTTCTACTAATATTTCAGGTTTTTGAGCTCTTTAATATTTTCATATGCTTTTTTTTCTTAAAAGGTAAATTGTATATAATCGATAAAATCTATTATTTCTAGGAATATAGCTAGTTATTATGCTTATTTCCAATATTCGTTAATAAATTTTAAGTTAATATTATTTGGTTTTTTCTATATATTTTCTTTATATCTGTAATTTTTCTATTTAATAAAGTATTATTGTTTTCGTTTTCGTAATTTTAAATCGAGAATTATTTCGATTTCCTATTATTATTTGTTTAAATCGAATTCAATATCGTAATTTAAAAGTATACTATTTAATATTAATTCGAGAAATAATTTGTAAAAGACTGGGTATATTCTTATTCCTAGTAATAAGTTAAGCTTATAGCTGATTTCTGAGAATTTTTCTAAAATTTTAAAAGGTTTTAATTTCCTATAGTTTAATTTATCGCTAAGTCTTTTAATTTTAATATTTTTGCATTTCAAGTAAACTTTATCTCCTTTCTATAGGATTGGTCTTTCAATCCTTTTCTAATTAGCGTATTTTATTATATTTTCTATAAGCTCTTAAAATATTTTCTGAAATTTTAATTAAATGCCTTTAATCTTTCTAACTCGTTATTCTGCTGCTTTTGCAATTGCTTTTAGAAGTGCTTTGTAATAAGCTATTAGTTTTTATTTATATAGTGCTTTAAATAATAAGATTTTTATAATTAATATCGTTATGCTATTATATACAAATTGTGCAAATAGTAAAAATTCAATTTAATTATCTTAATTATAATTAATATAATGCTTAAAGTATTATTTTACAATTTGGTTAATTCTTTCTATTTATTTATTTGTTTCTGAATAAAAAGCTATAAATAGTTTATACTTTATTCCGAATTGTTTTATAAGCGAAATCCAAAATTTTAATATAAACTTTCTATTTCTATCTGAAATAATTTCTTATAGCATTCCGTAATTGCTTATAATATTCTTTAAAAATGCGTAAAACAGTTCTTTTATAGTATTAACCTTTTTGTATAATAAGAAATAGCTATACTTGCTTAATTTACAAACTATTATTAAAATACTATCGAATATAACTTTAATTAAAGGTTTTTATAAAGTTAGCAGTTTAATAATAAAATTTAAGCTAATAAATGCTCAAACCGTATTTAATACCGGTAGAAGTTATAGCAATCCGTAAGGTTTATATCGTTCTATTTTATTTTTCTTATAGCTATCGCAATTATTAATAATATTTCGTATTCTGGATTTGAATTTTAATAGATTCCAATATTATCGGATCCTATTAGTAGTTGCTGCAATTCCTTAATATTTATAAGCTAGTGCTTTATATACTCATTTGATATATTCGTCCTGTTTTTCTAATATTATATTTTCGAGTTGCTTTGCTTAATTGCTAATTCTAAATGAAATATTGATTTCCTATCGTTATACGAAGTTGTTTTCTTTGTTAAAGTCGAAAAGAGTTTATTCTTTAACTTTTTTTTCTGGCTTATAATCTGCTCGTCTGCTAAGAATATCAGCTCTAATATTCTCTTTTCCTAGCGTATATATAATCTTAATATCAAATTATAATAAGTATTCCGCTTATCTGATTTATCTTCTATTAAAAACTTTCGTAATAGTAAATATTGCAAGGTTTTTATAATCCGTAAATACTTAAATCGAATATTTTATACCGATTAAGTAATATTCCTATTTTTTAAATGCGTAAATAATAGCTATAAGTTCTTAATCTAGTATTCCGTAATTTTGTTCTGTCTCGCTAAGTTTCTTACTGAAATTCGCGATACGGTAAGGTTTTCTTTAGTCGTCTTTTTGAATAAGTTTATTTCCGATAGCATATTCTAATGCGTCTATATTAATTTCGAATAGTCTTATCGGATTTGCTTCTTGCAATATTAATTCTTGCATAACTTATTCTTTAAATATATCGAAAGCTTTTTATTATTTATTTATTTATTGGAATATATTATCCTTTTTAATTAGCTCTATTAATAGTCTAGCAATATTTGCATATCCTTTAATAAATTATCGGTAGAAATTAAAGTATTTTAAGAATAATCTGATATTTATAATATTTTAAAGTTATAGCCAATTTCGTACGGCTTTAACTTTATCTTTTTGCATTTTAATAGCGCTTAATTTAATAATATATCTTAAATAGTCGACTTATTATTTGTAAAAGTAGCTCTTTTCTCTATTAATAAAAAGTTTATTATCTTTAAGGATTTGTAATACTTATTTAATATGCTATTTGTATATCTCAAAGTCTTTTGAATAGATTAAGATATTGTTAAAGTAAATAATAACGAAATAATTTAAATATTCTCGTAAGATATAATATATATATTCCTGGAAAGATATTGGAATATTAATAAGTCCGAAAGGCATAATAAAGTATTCCAAATGCTTATAGCGTATTCTGAACGCTATTTTCCATTTATATCTTTCCTTAATATAGATATGCGCATATCTTTCTTGTAAGTCGAATATTATAAACCAATTTGCGTTGCGAAATCTATTATATAGTTCTTTAAGTAATAATAAAAGGTACCGATTTTTGATAGTAATGCTATTAAGTTATTTATAGTTTATATAAAATCGTAATTTGCTATTCTTCTTTAATACGAATAGGATTGAATATTCTGCTAATAAGTGGGATTTCCGAATAAATCCTTTCTTTAATTATTTGTTAAAATATTCTCTAAATGCTTCGAACCGTACTTTGTTTAATGTATAAATTTTCTGTAATTCTGGCCGTATTCCTAACTTTAATAGGATTTTATAATCGTATAGTCTATATATTAAGAATTTTATATCCCTTTTTAACATAAAGATTTCTTTAAACTTATAGTATTTTCTTAATATATTTTCGAATTCTAATTTTAGCCTTTTTTCTATATTCGCTAGCTATAAAAATAGAAAGTATCGTTTTGCCATTTTGTTTTCGTTATTAATTTCTTTATAATTCTATAGTTTATATAACAGAGCTTCTAAATATTATTTATAATCCGGGGAGAAATATTAATTCTCTTCCTATAATATCTATTTTCGAGGTTTTGGCTCGTATTAAGCTATACGCTTATATTAGCATCTATTCACTTATTGCGTTAACTTACTATTACTCTATTCCGTAAAATCCAACTATCGTATAATCTTTCCCTATAAGCTATTAGTCTTTGCTAATTTGGAAATAATATAAATATCCGTTTAAAAGCTTATTATTAAGCTTTGCTTAATAATTAAATTTCGCCTTGCACTTTTAATTGCAACTATTTTTTAAAGTATAGCATTATCCTAATAAATTTAGCCAATAGTTCAATCGATTCGAAAGTTATGCTTTTTAAGCTAAAGTAATCCTATAATTATATCGTATTTTGCTATATCCGTAATATCGAAAGTTAAGTTTAACGCTTGCTTTTAGATTAAAATAAATAAATAATTAGTCTTTATATCGATTATACTTTAATTATAATTAACCGGTTTTCTTTTTACAGTATATAATATATACGGATTCCTTTTCTGTTTTTATATAATATATATTTAATTGATAATTTTTAGTAAAATAAAGCTTCTTTAAACGCTACTGTCCAATAGTACGTTATATATTTGCCCGTTAAGTTATACTAATATTATAATATGCTTCTAGCTTATATTTGTCGTTAAGCTTAAAGACTTTATAAGTCCGAATGTCTGCTATCCTATTATAAGCATTCTTTGTCTTTTAAGGTTTCAGGATTCTGTTTAGGGCTTTTGGCTGCTTCTTAAACTAGCTTTCTGGCTTCTTTTATGCTATATATGCGCCTTTATTTGCTGCGGATTTCAAAATCCTTCTGCTAATACTATGCATATAGCTTCTTGCTAGCATATATTTCGTATTCTTTCGTAAAGCATTCTTGCTAATTGACTTTCTTATTTAAGCAGTTTCGAGAAAAGTTATTAAGTAAACCGATAAGTCCAAAATAATTATATCTATCGAATTTAACTCTATAGCGGAAATCCTTCTCTTTATAAGCTTTAACGATTAAATATTAGTTTCGTTATAAGAACTAATTGTTTGCTATTTTAGCTGCAAAGTGCTCTTTACAATTATTATATATATAAGAGACCCATATAAGTTAGTAATGCTGGAATAATTTTATATTAATTCTTTCGTTCTCGTATTTCTTATAAATATCGTCTTGGAATTATATTTCTCTGAAAACTTCGTTAAGCGTAAGTTTAAAGATTTCGTATTCCGTAATACTTAGAGGTATAAATGCTATAGCGGTAAGTATTTCTAAAGCGTCTTCTTTATCCTTTATATCGAGAGTAATGGGTTTTAATAGTTTGTAAGTCTGTCGGTCCTGGAAGTTTTCTCCCAGTATTGCCGATTCTAGTTCTTTTTCTAAAGGTTCTTATGCCAAGCGGTTTACCCAATATAGCTGAAAGTATATTCCTCTATCCTCTTTATATGCCCTTTAATTAATAATCTTTGCCAAATCTGCATTATTATCGTATAAGTAATTATATCTACTAGCAATTTTCTTTAGTAAATTAATAAAGCAATCGGATATAGCGTTAGTTTCGATACTTCTTACTGCTAACTATTTCTTTCCTCTTAATATGCATAAAAACTAGCTTATTGCATTCTTATCCGAAAGATATACCGAGCAATAATTATCGTAGCAAGCAGTTTAGCTAAAGCTATTATATTCCTTAGCGGAATCCGGTATATGCTTTAGAATAGTTTTTAAGGAAAGCTGGTTATCCTTTCGCCAAGTTGCGTTAAGGTATTTTTCTTTTAATACGGGTTTCCAACTATTTTTCTTAAGTTGCTAGCATTCCCTTGCTATATATCCTGCTTTTCTATAATTATAACAGTTAAAGCGGGGTTTTCCCTTGCCAGGGCTCCTTTATGCTGCATCCAGTTCTATAAGTCCATTATGCGTTATGCCGCTTTAAGCTATGCTTTTATACTGATTTTAATACTGGCCGCTCTATTATAGCTATCCTGTATTGGCCTGGAACTTAAAGCGAAAATATATCTATATTTCTTATTTTTCCATTTATCTCTCATATTGGCAGTTATCGATTTTAACCGCAATCTCAGCATATTCCGAAAATTCTTTAAGTCTATTAATCTTATAAAATTCGTCTTTAATCTCGTTCTTAAGTCCTGCATAATACTGGATTATTATCCATATTGGGTCTTATAATAGTTTGGATACGATGCATTTGAATTTAGCCGTATAGGTTAAAGCTAACTTAATCTAATATAATCTTATAAGTTCTCGTTTTGCCGATTTAATTTCGTCTGGATTGCCAAATATTCTTTTGATTATCTATTCGAATCTTTCAAAATAAGAGAATATTTTAATAATCTCTATTTTGCATGCCGTTAAATTACTTTAATTATCCAGATAATCTCGGAAAAAGGGTTTGTATTAAGCTAAAGCTTTATACTAAAATTTCGTACTTGCAAATACAACTTTCTTTTCTTCCATATCGAATTAGGAACTATAATAGGCAAAATAGGCCTTGCATTGAATAATAAATCTTTGGAAGGTTTTCTGATTCCCGTTATAAGTATTGGGCTTGTCGAGCTTATATGGTTTGTTAGCGATAGTAACTTGAAGAGTTTCTTCCTAATTTTCAAATTCCTGGATATGCTGCTGCAAAGTTGCAATTTGAGCCTGCAGAGCCTGGGGGGTAACCTGCTAAGAGGAGGACGGTATTGGAATAGGAAGAGCTATTGTATTTCCGTATTGCTGAAAGTGAATAATATTAAACCAATCTTTAAGCAAGAATTATTAAAATATAATAAATTACTTAAATAGCAAGTATTTAGTATATTCAAAGGTTTATGCTAAGCAAGGATAATATGCAATACAATTTATTAATATACGGAAATATAGCTCTGAAAGTGCTCGTTAAGTATTTACTATTCGTATTGGATACTATTTTGAAGGTAATACTTAGAAAAGTATTTAAATTAACGACTGAAAAGCGATTATAAAATCTATTTGATAGTAAGAGATGTCCAATCTTATATATTCAGCTCTTCAGTCCTAATCAGTTCTGATTAGTGCCCTGATCGGCCTAAACTAATTACCAGTAATCAGTACTCTGATCTTACTGATTACTTAATAACCCTAACCCTTGCTTATATAATCCTCGGATGCCTGTTATCCTTACGTAAGTAGGTTTCTTGCCTCGGATATTGGATCCGTGCCACGTTATTCCTGGATCCACTGATCCGGCCTGTTCTTGTAACCTGAACCGTCCGTTGGTTTATAATATACTGATAAAACTTATATATCGAGCATATATCGACCGTATGCAGAAAAAGAAAAAAATTCTTTCGTTACTTATATAATAAGGACTGCAGTACTAAGTATGCAAATGGTTTATACTAAGCAAAAGCAGCGTTAAGTAGGATCTATAGTATATGGCAATATAATATAATCTAAGTACCAGTATTTACTATCCGTATTGGATACCAGTTATAGGAAGACTGATACTTAGATTGACGACTGAAGAATAACTATGAAATCTATCTGACAGTAGGAAAGTTCCAATCTTATATATCCAGCTTTCCAGTCCTAGAATCACTTGAATTATCTGCGATTCGAGTGATTCATGGTCAGAATCATCTGAATTGCTACCGATTGTAGTGATTCACTTCTAACCCTAACCCTTGATTATATAATCCTGTGTGCCCAAGTTTCTTCCGCAGATGTTGGCCCGGGTCGTTGATTTATAACAACCTAGCGAACCTGCTATTACACCCACTTTTCTATACCCCCCACGAGTTAGAACCCCCCAAGAAGGCTTGGCGGCCGTGCTAGGCATCGGGACTCTTTAGAAGTAGGGGTTACATCATATAGCTGTCCCACAAAAAGAACGGTGAATCCGCCCGGAAGCTTCACGTCGTCATCTCTCAGACCACCTTAGCAACTTCCCATGCGACAATGGAGTTGAGATTAGTCGCACTGACTCTTGCTCTGCTGACGTCCATAGGGGCGAGTGCGTCGCTGCCACCACCTGAAAAGGGCTCGCCAGAGCAGCACCAGGTGATACTACTTGGCTCGCCGGTCAAGGGTGTCGGACACTTCAGCGAGTGGAGCCGTGACACCAAGAAGCGATTCCTCATCGACTGGCAAGCCGGGAAGGAATCAGAATGGAGTATTGTGCAGGGAAACGAAGCTGGAGATCTTGACAGCATGACGGCAGCCCTGACCTGGGCCTATCACCTTGAGCACTCGACGGCGAACACCTCTAACCCTCTCAAGGTTATCGCACTGCTGCAGACACCGACTCACGCCCTCGACCTTCGCCCGGAGAATAAATTGGCTCTGCATCGCTCGCAGATGACGCCTGGCCACGAGGACCTCTTGACATCCGACGAGCTGCCTGAGGACCCGGAAACCCTGGGACCAAAGCTGCGCGGTATCGTACTAGTTGACCACGCGAAGCCACTGCGCAAGTGGCAAGGAGCCAAAATCCTCAGTATATTCGATCACCACGTCGATACCGGTACCGCGCCGGATGCCGAACCTCGAATTTTCGAGAGGACGGCGAGCTGTACCACCCTCGTCGCCAGGCAGATGCTCGACGAGCTGGAGAAGTTGCCGCTAGAGTACCATATGCCACACGAACTACTAGAGCTGATATTGAGTGCCATCGCGATTGATTCGGGTGGGCTAACAGACGATATCACCACGACAGCGGATATTGATGTCGCTAAACGTATTCTCACTCGCAGCAACTGGGCCGGCAGGAAGCTTGACGACGTTATGAAAGGCCTCGATGATGAACTGAAAGCGGCAAAAAAAGATCTTGGGCATCTGGGCCTCCGAGACCTTTTACGTCGGGACTGGAAAGGCGATCTGGTCGACACACCGTCACCCCAAACGCCGACGGTCAGCCTGGGATTTGCTTCAATTCCCTACTCGATGGATCAGCAGATAAAGAAGACCGATTTTCAAGAACTCTTTGACTGGTTTGCCATCGAAGCTGCTTGGACGGCCGAGGTAGGAGTCGATCTCAGCGTCGTTTTGAGCAAGTACAAAGTTAAGAGGGGAGAGAAGAAGACAAAAATCAGGGAAATCACACTCATCGTTCGTGATGACGTGCGGATCAACCAAGAACAGGCGGACTCGCTCTTCCGAACTGTGAAAAAGAGGCTAGAGGAGAACGAGGATTTAGACCTGGTCCCGTGGCATAGAAGCGATGAGCTTTCTTCTCGGCAAATGGTATGGGTTGAGAGGTCTGGTGCTAGCAGAAAAGTTGTCAAGCCAATCGTTGAAAGGGCGGTGATGAACTGGGACAAAGTCTGAAAGATATGTCATATGCGGTACTTGTATGAATACACCGCTGGCCATAAGTGATCGTTGCATTCAGATTAAATCAAGACAACATCTTTAGAGTGCATATCGCGAGGCAACCGTCCCGGGCTGTCTCATAAGGGATGACATATCATCTCGTGCTCCCTATCAGGCCATGGGAGGTGTGGGTGAAATGCATGTTGGTCCTGTTTCGGGTGAAATCCTCTCCTAATAATTTAGTACTGCTTTCTACCTCGCCTTCTTATCGAGAGCCAGGCATCGCACAGGACTTTGCGTACATAGCCTCGGCTAAATACCCAGGGGAGTCGCTCACCTTTCAGCCTGGCAACTCGACAATATGTGGAAGCGACTTTCTTTTCACCATGAGAGGAGGGGGCTTTGCGGGGGAATCTGCGTGACCACTCTCGAAGCCATTCTCGCCCGAAATAGGGGACACTTGGAATGATTGTGTCGATGACATCGTCCTGCGAAATTCTTCAGTGCTGGAAGGCCTGCACGCTGGCTTATCGACTTCACCATCGGCCCGGAGCGAAGTCTCACCGCCGGTAGCCGTTTGTTTGCATAGCGACCCGTCTCCACCGTCCAGTTCTCGTGGCGAGGCCGCCGAATATGACTCAAGCCACGCCACAGGATCTTCCATACTGCGGATTTGTTCAGAATATACGGACCCAACTCCTCCCATACCTTGACCCTTCATCACACTGTCGGTTGCAGGATTGAAATCATTCGCATTTCTCTCCTTTTCAGGTCTCCTTTTGCAGAACCACACTGTAAAACATAATGTCAGCGATCTAGCACTCTCCCGAAAGAATCTGATGGAGCGCATAATTGCGTAGGAAGTTAATAGCAGCAAAAACAACTTTGGATGAAAATGTTCATTCTGCATCATAATTCTCGAGAGTAAGCTTTCTTACTGGCAACGGATATAAAGAAGAGTGCGAGCACAACGGCACCAACAGTAGCCCCAACTGCTACTCCAGCCACCTCGGGGGTTTGAAGACGATGTGATGGCGTGGTTATTGGCGAGGATGTCGATGATGATGTGGTAGCTGAGGATGAAGATTTTGAGGAAGAGATGCTCGATCCCACAGACGCAGCTGGTACTGTAACTGGAAATATGCTGCCAGAACAGAGCGTTTCCCCCCCGGAACTAACACAGTTGTTGTATAGCGGACAGCAATTCCCATCTCCGCAATCCACAGGAAAGAGGATCGGGCACGAGGCTTGGCGTTTCCGAGCAGAATTCGACTGTCGATCGACTGATTTGGGCGTCATTCTTGCCCAGCAAGCGAGCCGCAATCCAGAGTACGTAATGGCAGAAAACTGTCGGAATCGGCCGCAGACATGGACACCTTGCGAAGGTGAATTCGAGGATGCCAATATTTATCGTATTTGCCCTCAATTTCGCCAGAGATGAGGATTTATAGGTAGCCCTGTTATAACCGAGGGATGGCATCCGTCACGATCGGTCGATTCGGCTCATGTGCTTGAATGTCACATAGCAGCCAAGACTACCATCGACGTCACATTGTCAACCCTGAGAGTCCTGTGGCAGATTGAGGTGACCGGTTAATGCTATCGAAGTTAAATTTGAGTATGCTTGTTTGGTTCGCCCAATGAAAGATCGGATGAATGAGTAGGTGTTGTACCAGACTAACGATCTCGCATGGGATACCAAAAAGTTAGCAGCGTAGCTTGGAGTCTCGTCTCCTATTCGTGGCCCCAAACTCAGGGCTACCCAGTCTGCCAGCTGGACACACGGGGCGGTGCTTCACAAACCGCATGCGCCCTAGAGCTCCTTGTCGATGAAACTGGCAAGTGTGATCACCCGAGAAACCCTGTCTGGCTAATTGCCGGACTACATGTCATGTGCTGGGTTCCTGAAAGGGAATAAGAGAATAATATTGGTAGATTGAGAAAATTGCCGTAAACCTCTGAAAATGATGCAGATATAGACGCCGCTAGGACAGCACCCATGGCCCTCGTGTTTGACTTGGAGACTGGCCTCCTTTAGTGTCTGCCATGTCGTGAAGAAATAGGAGATAGGAGACAGAAAATGGTAGTATGGAAGCAATTAAAAATATTCTACGGTATACACATTCATGGCTTGAGTATCAACATGGCCCGAAAATAAACTAGATATTTATCCAGACGGGGTCCCGCCAATCGCAAGTCCTACAAGCATATGGTAGCAACTGCTGCATAGAAAGCCATCTGCAGTGCCACAGTGACTAAGACGATATCTATGGCTCATCATGCATATCCTAATATAGTATGTGCGCTAGTCCTTCAGTCCTTGGTCGGTCTGTCTGATCGTAGGAAAGATATTTCGAGTATCATTGGAGAGCTGGTGAACTTGATATCTGACACTCAACTGCGTCTTCGTTATATCCCGCAGTTCATCTCTGAGGACAACATAGTATCTGTACACAGCACCCGGTATCAATGCTCCTGGCTATCCCATGTCATTACTAAACCTGGAGGGTATTCAGATACTGGCCTCGCGATGGGGGGGGTTATTGGGGTTCATTTGTGATTACTAGAGGATTTTATAGTTTCGCCGTGTTTCAACAATCAAAAAATAAACAAAGAAGATTTACCGGTCTTGATTCAGAACCCTTGTGAGTTTGAGACGTAGATTATTAGCAGCACGGTCGGAAGGCGTGTGACGCGCTCTACTCATCAATATTATCCACCTATGTTCTCGCTCCATATATAAATGTTTCCGTCAATGAGAGTACAATCGTAAAGAAAGCCCAACGATATGTTCACAGATCCCAGTGCTCGCCCTTCGGCACGACAATTTTCGTATCGTCCATCCTAATACCCAAGTGCCATCTTCCTATACCTGGCCAAAAGTTCTCGAAAGATGCCGTAGACTTCCCATTTTCATTCTTCTGGCTGATATCAAATCAGCCAAGATGGGTCCTAGATGAATCCTGGGTGATTAGGCACTTACACCGTTTATTTGTTCCGACAACCTCGCTCGCTCTACCTTGCGGCACCGGTGGCTGTACGAGCGTAAGATCTAGACCTAGATGCGTTGCCCAGTCTGTTGATAGCGGGAGTGCTGGCACAAGAAGAACTGTTCTGAACATTGCTTGGAAGAGCGGCGTTGAGCTCGCATCCGCTTCAG
This sequence comes from Chrysoporthe cubensis, assembly GCA_001282315.2. Classification (NCBI taxonomy): domain Eukaryota; kingdom Fungi; phylum Ascomycota; class Sordariomycetes; order Diaporthales; family Cryphonectriaceae; genus Chrysoporthe; species Chrysoporthe cubensis. The sequence continues at coordinate 462,947 of LJCY02000008.1, read as the reverse complement.
CTGCATCGCCGCTCGTGTCGAACGGAAAGATCTTGATTTTTTTTTTTTTTTTTTTAGCACCGTTCGGGAGACCTTGCCAGTCAAAGTGGGCGAAATGCTTGGGGATATTCCAACCTATTTGGGTTGAACATTGTATTTAGCACAGAAAATAACAGCGCTTAGTCAAGCAGTGCTACGTACTTGGTCTTCCGTTGTAAACAGTATCCTTCTGTGAGACATATATCCGTGATATCCTCAAGTTCCGCTTTTCTTTGAACTTTGCGCTCTCTTTTGCGAGATTTGAGTATGGCCCAGGTACAATGATTAATTCATCGTACGGTCCGACTGGTGTTTCTGTATATCGAATGACCATAAATCCTGCCAGACCACTTCATAAACTACCTGCTGCAACTGAAGTGAAATACGACTCAGCTTCTAGCGGCGAGTATGCAGTTATGGACAAGTCGCTTATTGGAATCTTTTTAGATCTGGCAAGGAAATACATGGAGTAAACTTAGGCTATACAATGCCATGGCGCTGGAGCCTTTATGAAAGTTTGATCCATGTCTACATCCTGCTACTACGTTTTTCTGAAGCCTTGTTGCAGATAATTAGTGCACGTAAGAACGCTGTTGTCTGAAGGAGGATAAAAGAATGAAAATTAAACAGCTGTGCAAAGGCAGCTACTCGCCGTCAATGGGGGTGTTGACCATGTCCAGAATCAACAAATCGCCACATGCCAATACTTTCTCGTTTTGGTAGCGAAATTTTGATAGCCACTGTTGGATAGCGGCTTGGATCGAGCTGAACTTTTGAAATCTTAGGACCACAAAGAAACACTGACTAAAGGAGGGTGTTGAGATTGAAGGCTGCTAGCTACATCTGACACGATGTAGGCGTAGAAAACAAACCACAGGCTGAATGTAGCAGGCCTCGAACGGAACTGGTGCCTTTTCTTGTGTCTGGCTGTGATTCTGAATGGTGGATATACATACTCACGAGTCTCTTTGCAGTAAGTGTCGAAAGTAGTGAGGATGGCTGCTCGCTTAGTGTTTGCGCCGGAATTCCTCCACTACAATGACAATGATCTGGGAAGTCGACCCGGATGACTTCATGCTCTACTATTCCTGCCCACACCAGGAGCCGAAGCCCAATCCCTTTCCCCTAGCCCTTCTCCGTTAGCAAGCCATTATACATTGCCATCCTTTCCCCTGCAAAAGCCTCAATCGTGTTATTTTAACTGAGAATCTTTTGAGCCATATGTTGGGTCGTTATAGCATAACAATCACCAACATCGTCTTCGTGCTCCTGCTGGCCTTCCAACGCCGATCCGTCAGTGAAGCCTGGAAGTCCTGGAACGGAAACTACCCCGAACCATACTGCTTTAATGTGAGCACTTTGGTGTATGCAGCTGTAGGGATTGATATGTTATAGGGCATTGTCATTGAAGTTATTCTCTTGTCAGGTCTACTGAGTCTCAACTTAAACTGGCGCCGAAAGTTGCATATCATGATCATGTTCAGCCTGGGGATATTTGCACTTGTCACGAGCTGTATCCGCCTATGATTCATGGAAACTATTGTCAGATGCAGTAGTAAATCTTATGCTTTCCCAGCCCCGTTCATCCTACTACTTTACTGGTGAGATGTAACAAGCACGACCACAGTCCTAGGTCTCTCCAACATAAATTCCAAAAGGGCAAGGCCTTGTTTGCACCGTAGAAAGATGAACTGCAGAGAAGGCGTTGCGATGAAGGAGCTGCAAAGGAATCTTCGACTTCGATTTGTCGTTAGTGTTCAAAATTTTACACTCAAGGTTAATTGATAGATTTAATGGCTGGTTGTTTGGGAAGGAGATGCGGTGATACAGGCTGTCTGGCGGGTAGGTACGGTAGGGAGGGTGGATAACATATATTCGAGGATTTCGATATGTTAAGTGAGATACAGAAACTTCGATAGCAGGCTGGTGAAAACTTACAAACACACACACACACAAAAAAAAAGGAACATCAGGCATGCTTCAGCAAAATGACAAGGTTACGGGAGGGCTGCGAAGCTCAGCAAGGTGTGCGAGGCAACGATCCACATCATAAAATAGTCCAATCCTCTCATTCAGTTGCCAGCCGGGGGGAGCCGGGACAGAGATCGAGGAGGTAGAGCATAAGCTAAACTTATCGGCGTGAGAGGATGCCAGAGGATACGGCTGACAGCACGGATACAGCTAATGGCACGGATACGGCCTTGGAAAGGGCGGTCATTTGCTTAGCCTGCCGGACAAATGAGCGAATTAAGAATCGACGGAGCGGAGGACGGTCTCGGAGGCGACAGATGTGTTCGTAACGAGCAATAGGTTATTGAAGTGTACCTGTCTAAAATAGATGCCGATAGTATTGGATGTAAGGTTGACAGCTGTAGCAATTTCAATTTTTAGAAGATCTGACAATATCCCGGAAGGTTTTCCTAGACTTCCTTTGCCTGCTGGCGGTATCTGCTACTGACTGTACCAAAACTTCCTATATAGGCGATCGCGATAGCCTGCTTTCCTCTTTACCGCTCTCTTTATTAACCACATAGGATTTCATTAGTTTAGAACACTCCGCTCCGGCCGGCCCGGGAGCGGCAAGCCGCCTCCAGCCCGTCCTCCGCTCTGTTGAATAATCCGTACATACAATTGATTTAAAGGGCTGAGACGAATCATGAGCCGAGGCATGAACTCGGTTTGACGGTGGGTCCGATCTCATTAAAATTACGGCATTACCTAGCGTGCCTAGGTAGTAAGATCTCAACGCTTCCTTTCCAAGTCAAGGCTCCCTTTCCGGCTCGAGGTCCTTCACAATACAACCTACGGAAACACTGACAAATTTGACAACACGACGTCACCGACTCTGTTCTCCGAACAACGTATGTGCGACCGTACGGGCTGACGTGCTGTGGTCTGATTTGCAGGGCAGCATTTAAAGTATACCCAGCACTCAGCAGTCAGCATTTAAAGTTTAGCGTGTCGCCACTGACCGACACCTTCGTGTCTAGTGGATCGGCCGTTGAGCCTCGGCACGTTAGCCGAAGTATTGGTGACGTTGATGGCACCCACCAGAGCGGAGCTGGACGAAACCCTACTCCCGCTCCGCTGGACACGGACGAAGACCCAGCCGCTGTTCCGGTACCTTACACGTGTGTCCTGGCCTGACCTGGCGCCTTTCCACCGTCAGAAATCGCTGGATGCAGCTCAGGCTCCCCTGACACCAACTGGTGTCACATGCCGAGGCCCTGCAATGGAGCCCGGAGACCCAGGTGCCCAATAAGCAGGCCCATTGCACTTTGATGGCTGTGTCCCTTCGCGTTCGGGAATGTTTGTGTTCGCCGGTATGTCTCGGCCAGGAATTTCTTACGACTCCCGCGCCGAGGCAAGGAGCACTTCCATAGCACCATAAATACGATCCGGCGAAGCTCTGCGCCGGCGGGACACGGCTGTCCATCCGTTCATGCTTCATCACCACCTACGACGGGCGAGATCCCTCCATCTGAAACATAGCGAATTTGGGCGCCTACGCCGTCAGCTACATCTTCACGTCACGTCTCCCGGTCTCCGCCCTTGGGCTCGGCGTTCTCGCCAACATCAACACCATCTTTTCCCGTAGGCAGCATGGCAGAGACCACTGTGCCAATCCCATCCCCTCCGGGGCTGCCTCTCATCGGCAATGTCGGGGATATTGACCCCAGCTTTCCCCTGGGCTCACTTATGAACATGGCTGAGACTTACGGTAGGCTGTCCTGGAACTGTGCGGAGAAGAATCGTGCTGAGACTAATACTCTATCAGGCGAGATATATCGGATGAACCTTGCAGGAAGAAGCGTAGTTGTTGTGTCCTCTTACGCTCTCATCAACGAGGTCTGTAACGAGAAACGGTTCAAGAAGGAAATCAAGGGAGTACTGTCAGAGGTCAGGGCCGGTGTGCACGACGGTCTCTTCACCGCAAAGTCAGAAGAGCCAAATTGGGGTATCGCACACCGAGTGCTGATGCCCGCTTTCGGCCCAATGCCCATCAGTGGCATGTTTGAGGACATGCACGATATTGCGAACCAGCTAGCCATGAAATGGGCTCGTCACGGGCCCACTCATCCCATCAAGGTCACTGACGACTTCACGCGATTAGCCCTGGACACGCTCGCTCTGTGCTCAATGGACTACCGCTTTAACTCTTTCTACCACGATGAGATGCACCCGTTCATCGAAGCCATGGGCGGCTTTCTAGTAGAGTCAGGCAATCGCTCGCGGCGCGCTCTTCCCTCGATCTTTTACAGAGAAGCGGACCGGAAATTCGAAAAGGATATCCAGGTCATGCGGCAGACCGCTGATGATGTTCTCAAGTACAGAAAGGAGAACCCCTCGGATCGCAAAGACCTGTTGAATGCTATGCTCAACGGGGTGGATCCGAGGACAAGCCAGAGAATGACTGATCAGAGCATCACGGACAACCTCATCACGTTTCTGATCGCAGGCCATGAGACCACTGGTGGAACGCTGTCCTTTACGTTCTACAACCTGCTGAAGCACCCAGAGGTGTACCGCAAAGCACAACAGGAAGTAGACTCTATTGTAGGCTCCGGACCCATTACTGTGGAGCATGTCTCGAAGCTGCAATACATCCAAGCTGTAAGCGGTCTTCGCCCATAGCCGTCAACTGAGCGGATTAGAGCTTACAAAACCTGTGTAGGTCCTGCGTGAGACGCTGCGACTCACACCGACCATTGCAAGCATCTCTGTGAGCCCACGGAAGGACGAGATCATTGGTGGCAAGTATCATGTGACGCCGCAAGACTCAGTGCTGCTGCTTGTCGCAAAATCCCAGCTAGACCCTGCCGTCTATGGAGAAACGGCTCAAGAGTTCCACCCAGAGAGGTTGCTGGAGGAGAATTTCAACCGCCTTAACAAAGACTTCCCCAACGCCTGGAAGCCCTTCGGAAATGGCGAGCGAGCCTGCATCGGGCGGCCTTTCGCCTGGCAAGAAGCCACTCTGGCGATAGCCCTCCTGCTGCAGAACTTCAACTTCATGTTTGATGACCCCAGCTATACGCTGACCCAGCAGCAAACGCTTACCCTCAAGCCAAAAGACTTCCACATGCGCGCGGTGCTCCGCCATGGGCTCACAGCAACGCAGCTTGAGCATCGGCTCAATGGCACCACGCCCACGCCTCTCGAGAACTCAGTCGCCAGCTTGTCGCTGTTATCGGGGCAGAAAGCCACGGCCGGCAAGGGCAAGCCGATGAGCGTCTTCTACGGGTCGAACGCCGGCACCTGTGAATCGCTTGCTAGTCGTCTCGCTACCGACGCACCAAAGCACGGTTTTCATGTTTCTACGGTCGACTCCCTGGATGCAGCGCACCAGAACCTCCCTACCGATCAGCCCGTCGTCATCGTGACCGCGTCCTACGAAGGTGAACCTCCAGACAACGCGGCACTTTTCTGCAACTGGATCCAGGGCTTGGATGGAAAGGAGCTGAAGAATGTGTCATACGCTGTGTTTGGATGTGGCCACCACGACTGGGCGTCTACATTCCACAAGGTCCCGAAGATGGTGGATGCCACCATCGAGAAACTGGGCGGAGCAAGACTCGCGCCGCTGGGAGTTGCTGACGCTGCCGAGTCTGATCTGTTCTCAAGATTCGAGGCATGGGAGGACGAGATATTATGGCCAGCCTTGAAAGAGAAGTACGGCATCGCTGAAGATGACCAAGACGGAGAGGCTCTGCAAGGTGGCCTATCCGTCGAGATCTCGACACCTCGATCCTCAACACTGCGGCAAGACGTGAAGGAAGCCGTGGTTCTCTCGACGAGAGACCTGACTTCGCCTGAGGCTCCTACCAAGAAGCACATCGAGATCCAACTACCTAGCGACAGGTCATACTCTGCTGGCGACTATCTCGCCGTGTTGCCTATCAACCACAGAGATGTCGTGCACCGTGCGCTCCGACGCTTCCGGCTGCCTTGGGATGCCCACGTCACCATACATTCTGATAGCGCTACGACCCTACCTACCGGGCACCCCGTGCCCGCCTCAGATGTTCTCGGCGCATACGTGGAGCTTCTGCAGCCGGTGACCAAGCGGGGCATCGCCGCCCTGACTGAGGCAGCGGAAGATGAGGCCACCAAGACTGCCCTGCAGCAGCTTGCAGGAGACGGCTATGCCGATGCTGTCGGCAAGCGTGTCTCCATACTCGACCTCCTCGAGCAGTACCCCTCCGTGAACCTGCCCTTTGCGGCCTTCCTCGCCCTGTTGCCGCCGATGCGGGTCCGCCAGTACTCTATCTCGTCCTCGCCCCTCTTCGACCCGACCCGCTGCACCCTCAGCTACGCCGTCCTCGATGCGCCCGCCCTGTCCGGCACGGGCCAGCGCTACCTCGGCGTGGCCACCTCCTACCTCGCGAGCCTCCAGCCGGGCGACAAGCTGCACGTCGCGGTGCGCCCTAGCCACGCGAGCTTCCACCTCCCCGTAGACGGAGAGAAGACGCCGGTCATCATGATCGCCGCCGGGACGGGGCTCGCGCCCTTCCGGGGCTTCATCCAAGAGCGCGCGGCCATGCTGGGGGCGGGCCGCAGGCTCGCCCCCGCCATGCTGTTCTTCGGCTGCCGGCACCCGGAGCAGGATGACCTCTACCGCGAGGAGCTCGGGCGCTGGCAGGCCATGGGCGCAGTAGACGTGCGGCGGAGCTACTCCCGGCAGCCGGAGGCTAGCGAGGGGTGCAGGCACGTGCAGGACCGACTATGGCTAGACAGGCGCGAGGTCCAGACACTCTGGGACGACGGCGCGAAGGTGTATGTCTGCGGCAGCAGAGGCGTCTCGGATTCGGTGCGGGAGGTCGCTATCAGGATGTACGTCGACGGGGCGAAGGAGAAGCATGGTAAGGAGTTGAGCGTCGAGGAGGCGACTGAGAAGTTCGACGCCGCGAGGTACGAGAGATTTGCTACGGACGTATTTGATTAGATGGGAAGTGCGGACGGATTTCAATGTATCATGGGGAATAGACTGGTTAGACTTAGAGGTGTGCTCTATCAGGCGGATCGGTATTATAGACATAGAATGGACGTGCAAATAGGCACACTTATCCACTCCAGATCATGGTTCTGATCTTGTCTTCAGATTCCTGAACTCCGAAATCATTCTGTCCCTGTCCCAGCCCTCTTTCAATGACCTGACAACCACGTCTAGCTCTCCCACTGGCGTCAGTCCTCCTGGGCGCGGTGGGTTTTTATCCATATTTGTCGGGAAGGGATATTGGTTTGTAATAGCATCCAACAGAGCCTCGAGCTCATCACTCATGCCTTCCTTCTTGTACTTCGCCACGATCTCGTCCCAGCACCTATCAAGAATAGGCAGCGCATCGACCGACTCCATCGGCTTCCCAAAGGCACTGCTGACCTGGATCAGATTCGCCATGCGATTGACATCGGCTGAGACGTTCTCCCCAGCGGCGTGGAATAGCGCCGGGCTAAAGAAGACGCCGTCACCCTTCTCCAGCGGCAGGGCGACGTAGCTTGCGAGGAAGTAGTCTATGAACTCCTGCCTGCGGTACGCCATAAAGCCCGGCTCGAAGGTCTGGCTGTACGGCAGCAGCCGCGTGGGTCCGCTCTCGACCGGGACATCCACGTGTGCCACGGCGCCCTGCAGCGTCAGGAACTGGCTGGCGGCGTGCATCGCCCGGGGGATCTGGGCACACGCCTCGGCGGTCTGGAAGCCGAGGTGGTAATCCCGGTGGGACACCTGCGCCGGGGAGCCGGGCCTGACGTTGTTCGCCTGCGCGGTGATGCGGTAGCCCGGGCCGAGCCACGAGGCGGATATGAGCGCCAGGTAGGGGTTGCTGTAGTAAGGGATGAAGGACCCCGGGTCGCGCAGTGCGTGCTTGCTGAAGGAGTTCCAGATGCGGTCGTTCACAGCCGCGGCAGCGAAGTGGTCACCCTGGGACGTGCCTGTTTCTCTCTCCTGGCTGATAATGGAGTAGAATGCCTCGGTAGCCCTGTCGATGACAGCTGTGTCCCTGAAAAGGCCCTTGGTCACGAAGACACCGGGCCCGGAGAGGAGGACATGGTACCACTCGTCTTGGAGGGCGGCACGCTGGGCGGTGTCGAGTGAGGACACGGGCGGCAGGTCGTAGATCGGGACGTTCTCTCGGATGGTGGACGCCAGAGGGTACTGCTCAGGTTTCGTTACCTGGGAACAGATCGTCTTAAGTTCCTCCAACGATGGTGCCTCGTGAAGGGCAAATAGGCGTGTTGGAACCCGCACCGGAGCAGATCCGGCTGTCGTGCGTTTGGGCTGGGCTGTCATTTCGGCAGGTATTATTCACATCGTCGATGTTGAAGACGCCGACCAGCCAGTGCCCGAGAAGTTCATCCCCCAACCTATTTATGTTTGTGTGTAGTCAACTACACGGAGTCGGTCGCCATCAGACGGAGCTTTCCAAGTCGGGGAGAAATCGGCGATCTTGCCAGTGCCACTCTTCATCGCGGCTCTTCACCATCTTGCAGATCTTGGGGTATAGTATGGGGAAGCTTGCGGGGCATTCGACCGGCAGCTCGCTAGAGGATTCATGGAGCATCGTGCGGCGATCTCATCCTGGTTTGTTCTGAGCCGCACTCCATCCAACCTGCGGAGTACGAAGTTCTCATTCACTTATCCATGCCATCTGAGGAGTCATTGGGCCACGAGGACAGCGTCATGCATCTAGACACTCAACAGGCTCCAGGCTTAGGTCTCAGGAGCGCTCGGCTTCCTGGTATCGTCTCAGAGCTTTCCTTAGGGGCTCTAGCTCGTGGGGGGTACAAAAAACTCATGGGGGGTACAAAACGTCGCGGGGGGTACAAATAGCTTATGAGGCTTACAAAAAACTCGTAGGGAGTGAGCTTTTTATACCCCCCACGACCGTTTCTACCCCCCATGAGCTATATGTCCCTTCTTGGTAAGAGACTTGAATGCAACACCGACAGGGAAATTGTCCCCGATGTACTTAGAGTAGGGTGCGACTTCTCTATACGAGAGAGCATCGTGATCTTGCATCTGGCGATGGAATTACGCCCAACTTCTTGCGATACCTGCAATACTGAGTCCTGCGGTGTCCCAGAGTGGTTAGAAACCAGTCGCTGACCCGCTGCGGATCGGGTCTTATCTTGCCACGATTGCCTACGTTGCCCATGCGCTAGGTTTTGACGTGGACGGCAGAGGCGGCGTTATGCCGGTCATCGGCTTGAGGCCATCCGGCACTTTTGTTCGCTTACGCGCTGGCGCCCAACTCCCAGGTACGTTGGCCGTTGCAACGGGATCTCGCGGTCGACTATCTAGGGTTTAGTACCAATCCTTGGGAATTCAGGCCAAGTCTTTGCACGACGAACTCGACCAAGTTTTTGAATATAAAAGTCAACGTGGTGTTCCTGAGAACACAGTTACCAGTTTACCTTCCAGCTACAAGCGCCAAGATGTCTGATTCCAAAGCCAACAATTCGCGAGAGGCCGCCTGGGAGCAGATAGCCGCGAGAAAGAGGGCAGCACTCTTGGCTTCGATACCGGAGGAATGGATCATCCCGGCGGATCTGCTGCCTCCAGAATCCCAGGACGATGTCATGGACTGGCCCGAGACTTCCGGGTGGTTCACCAAGGAAGAGCTCGCCATCACCGACCTTTCGGCCTCGGAGCTGGTATCGAAGCTCTCCTCTGGTGCGCTCAAGTCCGTAGACGTTACGAAAGCTTTCTGCAAGAGGGCGGCGGCCGCCCATCAACTGGTATGCATCTCAGAGCTCGCACTCCCCGTGTACCTTTCTAACCTCTCTGCAGACGAATTGCCTCTCTGAGACGTGCTTCAGCCGGGCTTTAGAGACAGCATCGGCACGCGATGAGCACCTGGCCCGTACAGGGAAACCCATAGGTCCCTTGCATGGTTTGCCTGTGTCCCTCAAGGACAATTTCAACCTCAGGGGTCTTGATGCGACGGTGGGCTTCGTAAGCCATGTGGATGATCCCGCAGCTTACGACTCTACGCTTGCAACGATGTTGGAGGAAGCAGGGGCGGTGTTCTACGTAAAGACGAATGTGCCCACGGCAATGATGATCCCAGAGAGCGTTAATAATGTCTTTGGTCGAACTGTCAACCCGCGCAACAGGCAGCTGACTTCGGGTGGCAGCAGTGGAGGTGAATCTGCACTCATCGCATTCAAGGGCAGCTGCCTGGGGATTGGGACGGACATTGGAGGCAGCTTGCGCATTCCGGCGGCCTGCACTGGCATCTTCACGCTACGGCCAAGCTTTGGCCGCTTTCCTACACTCAAATGTCGAAGTGGAATGAGCGGACAGGAGGCTGTCCAAAGCGTTAATGGACCCTTGGCGAGGACGCTCGAAGACATGACGCTGGAGGCCAAGACGATTATCGACCTACAGCCATGGCTTCATGATCCCCGCATGGTGCCAATGCCGTGGAGAGAGGTCAAACTACCCGAAAGTCTGAAGATTGCGGTCATGTACAACGATGGTATAGTGGTACCCACGCCACCTGTCACCCGAGCTCTGAAAACAACGGTGGACAAGTTGAAAGCAGCGGGCCATGAAATCGTGGAGTGGGACCCGAAGGATCAGGCTCAGGGACTCAGCCTCTTAGGGCGGATGTTCGTCGCCGACGGGGCCAAGTCGATCAAGAAAGAGCTTGAACGTTCCGGAGAGCCCATGAGGCCTGAGATGCACTTCTACGAAGTTGCTAAGGAACTAAGCACCTACGGGATGTGGCAAGTTCATCTCGAACGGAACGATCTTCAAAAGCGATACCTGGACAGATGGAACGAGGCTGGAATAGACGCAATTCTCTGCCCTACAACGCCTTTCAGCTCAACCCAAAATGGCCGGTTCAAGCATGGTAAGTTCCTTCAAAACGTTTAACTTCCGGATTCTTACAAGCTAAATGTACTATAGTTGGGTACACCGGTGTCTTCAACGTTTTGGACTACTCGTGCGTGTCCTTTCCCACTGGGTTGACAGCAGACAAGGCGATCGATAATTCTCTTAAAGGAGAATACACCCCGCTAAGTGATATTTGCAAAATGATTCACGACGAATGTAAGTTGATTACATATTATTGAGCGTTGCAAGTTTTTCTCTAACTCACGACTATTTTAGATGAACCACATCTTATTCATGGTATGCCCATAAGCCTTCAGCTCGTAGCCAGAAGACTGGAAGAGGAGAAGGTATTGGCGATGACGAAGCAGATATTATCAACATTGTAGAAGTCGAAACATATGGTACCTTTGGTAACAGGAACGAATGCGTGGTATCGAACGGTCTAGTCATCTCTTGGTATCATGCCCGCCGATTTTGAGCGCTGAACCTGACGTCGGTCCATTCAAATCATGATTTTATTATTAGTATAGAAAGCATTCTCATTAAGTGAGCTATATGATTTTTCGTTCAAATTGCTCACTAATTTTCTCTAGTTTGAGTAATTATACTATGATTGATTGATCTTAGCAGTACAACCCAATTATGGTATGACTGCATTGTCTAACTAATTTTGATCCACTACATAAGTTCCTACATATCCACTTGAAAATTCAGTAATAAAAATAAAACTTGCTCATAAGATAAATTATCGGAGACTTCTCAACGCATGACATCGCAGACAGTAGTTTGCTGGGTACTTCGTAGGTAGCCCCACCTTTGGATGACAAGTGCAATTGTTCTCACTTATCTTTGTTATTTCGGATAATAACCACTGTCTCGACTACACGAATCACTCCACACTTTACCCGGTGCTGTCCGTGAAACTGTGAAAGACATCTCCTTCATGATAGACTGATGACCCACTCCTGCGTCTTGCGCACGGCTATGTGATGCAGTACTCGAGATGTATGTGCTGCTTTCTCCTTTGCCTCTCGGAACAAGTGACATTAAAATATTCTCAGGTCTCCTCGGGGGTATGAATGGTGTCCCTCCAATTGTTCGTTTCGCAATCGGGGTTTGTTCGGGATCTGTCTTCGTTGACTTGTGGAAACGAAAAAGTCTTCCAAGAAATAGCATGGACCCGGCTATGAGGCCAACGGCACATTCGATTATTGTTAACGCTGCAATCCAAGATAACCGATCTACATATAGTAGCCAAATTTGTCAGTTTCGTAGTCAACCTATCAGAGCTCAGTGGCCGATCGACGACTCAAATGGACACTTACACAGAAACCATGTGGACTGAGAATCTAACATGACCCCCACAAGTGACCAACGGACAGCACAGGCCACAACGGCGAGCGACCCGAGTGAGAAAATACCCATGAGTATGTACTTGTTTCTGGCGGGGATCTGTACCTTCCAAATGGCCCATACAAGCATGAAAGTGAATACTACATCTGTCAAAACCGCAACGGCAGATATCAGATGAAGTAGCGCAGCATAGCCGTTGTAGTTGCATCTTCCTAGTGTCCTATCCCAATGAGCTGCGACAGGCCGGCAACTGGAGAAGAGCCAGACGAAAAAGCCCAGAAATATCAGCACAGTCGACGTGATTATACCGTATACGATATACGTGTGGGCACGTGTGGTGCAAACTGTACGTAGAACAGTGATGCCGATGGAGGTCTTGATGCATCCCTGGACAATGAAATACGTCGCTTCGGATAAGGTGAAGTATTTGAGCCCAATGATCGAGTTGTCTTCACTGAGGTATTGCGGCGGGACACCGAAGCCAAAGCATGAACCAAAGACTGTTGCTCCAGTTGATCAGCGCTGGGCCCTCTCGATACGGAATCTTTTGTTGCTCAAAATGGCTTCCTGTCGGGTTTCTCTCCCACCGTTGACGGAGAACTGCACTTACTCGTGAAAGCGCAGAGGACACTGAATACAATCTACACATCCGAATACGCGTGAGTCAGTATGAGTTTTGGCTGTTCTGAAGCCTGAGCTCACCAGTCCAGCAAGCGCCATGATATCATCCCAGCCCCACATTCTGACCTGTTGCCGCCTGTGAGCACGCAGATATAACCTGAGGCAAACCAAGACGACAGAGATAGTCCACAACACCCCAGTCACGCATATGAGCGCCAGAGACCAACCTCGCGGCGGAATAGGACCTGAAGTCGGTGTGGTCGGCATTTTTGTGAATTCGAATGCGCTGAGCGCCCAGGCAAACCTGGACGAATACCCATGCCAGAGTGCGACATGAGAAATGCAATGAAGGTCGTCAAGTTTTGATTTTCGAACTTTCTTGAAACTAGATGATGATGGAATTGCACGAGTCCGGATAACACGGGTGGGACCATACCAAGTGCGGCGAGCGTGGATGAGGGAAAATCTCAAATCTATAACTAGCGTATTTCTTTGGTTTCCCCATCACCATTCATGACTGTACTCCATGTGCATTTGTTCTGAAATTCCGAATGTGTTCAATTCCCTTTCGGAGGTTTGAGATGACAAGACCCTTGATTCTTTAGGTCACTGCTATTCTCATCGCAACCTCTTGCACGTCTCACCTACATCTGCGCACCCATTTCTTCTAACTGGATGCCAGTAGCTCCGGCCTATGTTTGCCCGAGGTACCTAGATGATTACGCGCTAATGTGATCGGGTGAGACACTAATTAGTTCAAGGCGAATGTAGTGCACCAGGCCGAAGGCGGCGAGGCCGGCACACCGAGTGACTGGCAGACTACGTATTACTGTTTCGCCGGGCCAAGACCACTCTTGTAGATAGCCTAGACCTCCTGTGACGTGTTTCCAAAATAGTGCCATGCATTTATGTGACTGAGATCCACGTCGAACCCTTCCAAATTCGAGTCTATGTGAAGGCTGAGGCACTTGAAGTGAAACGCGCGGCCAGGTGGACGTTAGGTAATTAATTAGCTGGTGGATATACTGCCCCTTGATATCTCCCAAAGTCTCCTGCGAGAGGAGTGTTGACGTATCAATTCTTAGGCTAATGATTTCGCAAAGCTTCAGTGAACTATTGCCCGCGACCGAACGTGACTCTAAACCCCCTGCGACCTTCTCGCCGGCAACGGGCGTACCTGCCGTTTTTCTGGATCTCCGGCCTTGAGACCTCTAGCAAGGGCAGCGATATCCATACCGAGATCTCGCCATGCAGATGTCTGTGCTGACACAAGCACCTTCTTCGCTCCCATGCACTCCTCTTTCGTCTTGTTCCCGAACTCGGCCTCGTTCTCGCTGATATACGCCTGGAACTCGTCGACCCAGACATGCGACCCGTAGCCTCTCAGGGCCATGTCCTGCTGTATGATCGATCGGCACTTATTGGAAAGTCCATCCCATACCTGCTGTGACTCGCCCCTGTAGCCTGAGTGTAAGAAGTAAAGGGCGTGCAAGGCCTCGTGTGGGATTGAGGATTTGTCAGAGACAGAGATGAGGTAGCTTGGTAATCCACCACGTGCTGGTAGCTTCCCGAGACAGCCAACCTGGAGGAGATGGGAAAGAAGGCGAGATTCTGCAGTGTTTGTGAATGGACGCCACCAGTCGTCGGATGGCCTTCCAACGTTGCTTCCGATGCTTTGGGGTGTGGCCGCTTCTGCAGCCCGCATGGCACCTAACCAGTCGTGCACGGCACTGATGGGAAAGTTGAAAGCTTCGTAATGGGGACAGAGTCTTTTCGTTTCGGCTTCTGCGATGTCGATGTATATTTTGGTACTCGCCTTCGATTCGTAGAATGTTTCCAGCCTGGCCAAGGCCTGATGTTGAAGTTTGGGTGAATGGAATTTGAAAACGATCAGCGTTCCGAGCTGATGGACGCTGAAGTCTGACAGATCTTCAATATTTTTACTCCTTCCATCGCGTTGTATGTTGAGACTTGCATTTGGATGCGCTTTGGTCCTCATTGCCTGCTTGGGCGACTTATTGCCCATTTGTACAACACGCTGGTAATCATAATCTTCGAGGGGTTTTGTAGGGCTGAATTAGGCCTGGGGGTGCTCTTGCCCATTGTCTGCTAGGGAAATCGATTCTTCTGGCTCCGAAAACGAAATAAATGTGTGGGAGAAGGCCAGTACAAGCCACATAACAATGGCAATGCTGAATCTTTCACTGAGATCTCACAGACACTTGTTTTGGCCTTAAAATAGCTGCAGGTAGCTGGGTCGATCTTTCGCTCCAGTCACCTGGGCCACTACAACTTTTTTTTCTTTTTACAGCAGGAGCCCCCGAGCGGACATTTTCATCAATATAAAGGATTGCCAGTAATGCATTTGACTCTGGAAGGCGTGAGAATGCTTTCTCATTATCATATGGCTAATAATAAGGGGATGCAGAAATTACTTTTCAAAATTATCTAAGTAGTGAAGAAGGCAAATTGAAAGCCTGTCTAGTAAGGTGACAATCCATATGTCTTCAAGACACACTTAAGCTTCCTTAGAATACTTTCAAGTTTTAACACCGTAAAGTATCTAGAGAATAAAGTATACAAACTTATAGCCATTTAAAGCTTTAATACTTATAATAAACTTTTAAATAATACAAATACTTAATATATTAAAGGTTTATATTAATGTAATAAACCTTTAAATAGCATAAGTACTTAATATATTAAAGGTTTATATTAAGCAAAAGTAGTATGCAATATAATTTACTTGTATACGGAAATATAATTCTGAAATATTCAATATTCGCTAAGTATTTACTATTTGTATTAAATACCAATTATAATAAAACTAATATTTAAATTAATAATTGAAGAGCAATTATAAAATTTATTTAATAATAAAGAATGTTTAATTTTATATATCCAGCTTTTTAATTCCGGATTATTCGAATTATTCAATAATTCTAATAATTCGGTTTTAATTCTATTAAATTATTTTTTAATTCTTATAATTAACTTTAACCTTTTAATTATATATTTCTAAATATTTTGTATTTTTATATAAAGCAGTTCTTTTTGGCCCGAATATTGGATCCGGCTATATCGGTTCCGAACTTATTAGTTTAGCTTATTTTTATAATTTAAATCGCTCGTTAAGTTATAATATTATTTCCTTCTTTATAATCTTTATCCTTAAAGATTTTCCGTAAATAGTTTTGCTTAATATTTTTATTCCGGATTATACTTTCTTAATTCGTTATATCGGGTAGAATTATTAAATATTATTCTAATAATCTTTTTGCAAAAAGTTTATTCGATTATTACTTTTTAATTTTTAAAACTTTTGCGAATTTTATTAAAATACTAACTTATTCTTTTTGCAAAAAGCAAGGTTTAAATTTCTATCAAGTTTTAGCTTAAAATTCTTCCCGTTATTTAAAATATATTTAGTCTGGTCGTACGAAATGCAATATTCTGAATCTTTCCTTTGCGGAGCTTCTTTAAATTGCTATTTAATATCGCAAATTGGAAGATAAAATTAAAGCTTGCGAAAAGGAGCTATTCTGCTTTCGAAAGCAAAAACGTATATAGTCTGAAAAGATAAAGCGGGCGTTTTATCGGAATATTTTCCGGGTAAAAGAGTTAAATCGTATTAAGCGGAAAGAGGCTAAAAAAGAGGTTATAGCCCCGGCTATTTCGGTTAATTCGCTTTTTAAAGTTTTTTTTAATTTTTTATTATAAGAATTCAAAAAAATAAATTAAAGTTTTATTAATTTTACTATATTCGAAATTTTTAAAATTATTATTTTTAATTTTAAAGCTATTAAGTTTATTAATTATTTAATAAATAATATATAAAGAATTTTTTAATAAGTTTTAAATTAATATTAATTAATTTTTCTTATAAATTTTTTTTATATTTATAATTTTTTTATTTAATAAAATATTACTATTTTTTTCTTTATAATTATAAATTGAAAATTGCTTTTATTTTTTATTATTATTTATTTAAATTAAATTTAATATTATAATTTAATAATATATTAATTAATATTAATTCGAAAAATAATTTATAAAAAATTAAATATATTTTTATTTTTAATAATAAATTAAATTTATAATTAATATTTAAAAATTTTTTTTAAAATTTTAAAAAATTTAAATTTTTTATAATTTAATTTATTATTAAATTTTTTAATTTTAATATTTTTGCATTTTAAATAAATTTTATTTTTTTTTTATAAAATTAATTTTTTAATTTTTTTTTTAATTAATATATTTTATTATATTTTTTAAAATTTTATTTAAATATTTTTAATTTTTTTAATTTATTATTTTATTATTTTTATAATTATTTTTAAAAATATTTTATAATATATTATTAGTTTTTATTTATATAATATTTTAAATAATAATATTTCTATTATTAAAATAATTATATTATTATAAATAAATTATATAAATAATAAAAATTTAATTTAATTATTTTAATTATAATTAATATAATATTTAAAATATTATTTTATAATTTAATTAATTTTTTTTATTTATTTATTTATTTTTAAATAAAATATTATAAATAATTTATATTTTATTTTAAATTATTTTATAAATAAAATTTAAAATTATAATATAAATTTTTTATTTTTATTAAAAATAATTTTTTATAATATTTTATAATTATTTATAATATTTTTTAAAAATATATAAAATAATTTTTTTATAATATTAATTTTTTTATAAAATAAAAAATAATTATATTTATTTAATTTATAAATTATTATTAAAATATTATTAAATATAATTTTAATTAAAAATTTTTATAAAATTAATAATTTAATAATAAAATTTAAATTAATAAATATTTAAATAATATTAAATATTAATAAAAATTATAATAATTTATAAAGCTTATATTATTTTATTTTATTCTTTTTATAATTATTATAATTATTAATAATATTTTTTATTTTAAATTTAAATTTTAATAAATTTTAATATTATTAAATTTTATTTATAATTATTATAATTTTTTAATAATTATATATTAATATTTTATATATTTATTAAATATATTTATTTTATTTTTTTATTATTATATTTTCAAATTATTTTTTTAATTTTTAATTTTAAATATAATATTAATTTTTTATTATTATATAAAATTATTATTTTTATTAATATTAAAAAAAATTTATTTTTTAATATTTTTTTTAAATTTATAATTAATTTTTTTATTAAATATATTTATTTTAATATTTTTTTTAAAATATAAATAATTTTAATATTAAATTATAATAAATATTTTATTTATTTAATTTATTTTTTATTAAATATTTTTATAATTATAAATATAATTAAATTTTTATAATTTATAAAAATTTAAATTAAATATTTTATATTAATTAAATAATATTTTTATTTTTAAAATATATATATTATTATTATAAATTTTTAATTTAAAATTATATATTTAAATTTTAATTTATTAAATTTTTTATTAAAATTTATAATAAAATATAATTTTCTTTAATTATTTTATTAAATAAATTTATTATTAATAATATATATTAATATATTTATATTAATTTTAAATAATTTTATTAAATTTATTTTTTATAATATAAATTTTTATATAATTTTTTATTTTAAAATATTAAATATTTTTTATTTTTTTAATTTTTATTTAAAAATTTTATTTTTTTTAATTAATTTTATTAATAATTTAATAATTTTTATTTTTTTTAATAAATTATTAATAAAAATTAATATATTTTAAAAATAATTTAATATTTATAATATTTTAAAATTATAATTATTTTTATATTATTTTAATTTTATTTTTTTATATTTTAATATTATTTAATTTAATAATATATTTTAAATAATTAATTTTTTAAATATAAAAATAGCTTTTTTTTTATTAATAAAAAATTTATTATTTTTAAAAATTTATAATATTTATTTAATATATTATTTATATATTTTAAAATTTTTAAAATAAATTAAAATATTATTTAAATAAATAATAATAAAATAATTTAAATATTTTTATAAAATATAATTTATATATTTTTAAAAAAATATTAAAATATTAATAAATTTAAATAATATAATAAAATATTTATAATATTTATAATATATTTTAAATATTATTTTTTATTTATATTTTTTTTTAATTTAAATATATATATATATTTTTTATAAATTTAATATAATAAATTATTTTATATTATAAAATTTATTATATAATTCTTTTAATAATAATAATAAATATTAATTTTTAATAATAATATTATTAAATTATTTATAATTTATATAAAATTATAATTTATTATTTTTCTTTAATATAAATAAAATAAAATATTTTATTAATAAATAAAATTTCTATATAAATTTTTTTTTTAATTATTTATTAAAATATTTTTTAAATATTTTAAATTATATTTTATTTAATTTATAAATTTATTTAAATATTAATTAAATTTTTAATTTAAAAAGAATTTTATAATTATAAAATTTATATAATAAAAATTTTATATTTTTTTTAATATAAAAATTTTTTTAAATTTATAATATTTTTTTAATATATTTTTAAATTTTAATTTTAATTTTTCTTTTATATTTATTATTTATAAAAATAAAAAATATTATTTTATTATTTTTTTTTATTATTAATTTCTTTATAATTTTATAATTTATATATTAATATTTTTAAATTTTATTTATAATTTAAAAAAAATTATTAATTTTTTTTTTATAAAATTTTATTTTAATATTTTATTTTATATTAAATTAAATAATTTTCTTAATATTTATTTATTTATTATATTAATTTATTATTATTTTATTTTTTAAAATTTAATTATTATATAATTTTTTTTTATAAATTATTAATTTTTATTAATTTAAAAATAATATAAATATTTATTTAAAAATTTATTTTTAAGTTTTATTTAATAATTAAATTTCGCTTTTTATTTTTAATAATAATTATTTTTAAAATATAATATTATTTTAATAAATTTAATTAATAATTTAATTAATTTAAAAATTATATTTTTTAAATTAAAATAATTTTATAATTATATTATATTTTATTATATTTATAATATTAAAAATTAAATTTATTATATATTTTTAAATTAAAATAAATAAATAATTAATTTTTATATTAATTATTTTTTAATTATAAATAACCGGTTTTTTTTTTATAATATATAATATATATAAATTTCTTTTTTATTTTTATATAATATATATTTAATTAATAATTTTTAATAAAATAAAATTTTTTTAAATATTATTATTTAAAAATATATTATATATTTGCTTATTAATTTATATTAATATTTTAATATATTTTCAATTTATTTTTATTATTAAATTTAAAAATTTAATTAGTTTAAATATTTGCTATTTTATTATAAATATTTTTTATTTTTTAAATTTTTAATAATTTATTTAAAACTTTTAATTGCTTATTAAATTAGCTTTTAAGCTTATTTTATATTATATATATATTTTTATTTCCGATTATATTTATTAAAGCTTTTAAAATTTATTTATTAATATTATATATAAAATTTTCTATTAATATAAATTTCGCATTTTTTTATTTAATATTGCTATTATTGAATTTTCTTATTAAAATATTTTTATAAAAAATTTTTAAATAGTTTTATAAATGCAATATATTTAATTTTATTAAATATTATTTTATATTATAAATAAATTTCTTTATATATTTCGAAAATATTTTATAATTTTTTTATTAAAAATTAAATATTTTATATTTTCTTTAAAAAATATATTTTGCAATTATTATAAATATATAAAATTTATAATAATTTATAATATTTGAAAAATAAAAAATTAATTTTTTTATTTTTATATTATTAATGCTTATAGCTTTATAATTATTAATATTTTAATATTTTATTTAATATTATTTTATAAATATAATATTTTATTATTTCGGA
This sequence comes from Chrysoporthe cubensis, assembly GCA_001282315.2. Lineage (NCBI taxonomy): Eukaryota > Fungi > Ascomycota > Sordariomycetes > Diaporthales > Cryphonectriaceae > Chrysoporthe > Chrysoporthe cubensis. The sequence goes on along the minus strand of LJCY02000008.1, from coordinate 442,157 downwards.
AAATATATATTTTAATTATAAGTTTTTAATATTTTCTTTATTTTTTATATTTAAAATAATAAGTTTTAAAATTTTATTTAATTATTAGTTTTAAAAGTTATTTTTTTTTTTAAAATTGCTATTTTTTAATTTTCTTTAAATATTAATTTTTTATTAATAATCTTTTTTAATTTTAAATTATTATTTATTAAATAATTATATTTACTAGTAATTTTCTTTAATAAGTTAATAAAGCATTTAAAAAAGCTATTTATTTTAATGCTTTTTATTATTAATTATTTCTTTCTTTTTAATATATATAAAAATTAATTCCTTTCTTTTTTATTTAAGAAATGCATTAAGCAATAATTATTATAATAAGCAGTTTAATTAAAACTATTATATTTTTTATTAAAATTTAATATTTATTTTAAAAGGTTATATTTAATAAAGTAATTATTTTTTTATTATATAATATTAAGCATTTGCTTTTTTAAAACGGGTTTCCAATTATTTTTCTTAAATTGCTAGTATTTCTTTATTATATATTTTGCTTTTTTATAATTATAATAATTAAAACGGAATTTTCTTTTATTAAAGCTTTTTTAAATTATATTTAATTCTATAAGTTTCGAATATATTATATTATTATAAGCCGTATTGCATTATTAATTATTACGTTGCCCGTTATAATAAAGTTATTTTATATTAACTTAAAACTTAAAAGTATATTATTTTTTAATATATTGCTATTATTATTTATATAAGCAATTATTAATTTTAATTGCTTAATTAATATATTCGTTAAAATTATTTAAACGATTTATTTTATATAGCTTATTTTTTATTTCTTTTTTTAATCCCTTATAATATTAATTTATAAAAGGGCTATTTTCGTAATTTAAATAAGCTATAATTTATTAAAACTTAATAATATAATTAGTTATTAATTTTATTTATCGGAATTTCTCGAGTTTCCAAATAATAATACGTTATTTATTTGAATTGCTAAAAGTTTTTTTTAAAAGTTTCTTAAAGTTAAAATATTTTTTGAAAATTTCTTTAATTGCATTATTCTAATCCAAGCGGGTATTATTTATATAATTGCGGAAAATAAGTTTTTATTATTAAAGGGCTATTCTTTTAAAGCAATTGCTTGCAAAAATAATTTTATTTATATTATTAATAAATTAAAATCGATAATACTAAAAATAAGCTTTGCATTAAATAAAGAAAGCTTGAAATTCGCTATGCTTGCTATTATAAAAACCGGGTTTATTAAGTTTATAAGCTTTAGCTTGCTAAAAAGTATTAAAACGAGCGATTTCCGCTTTAATTTCAATTAATTAATTATAAAAGGTTTAGTTTTAAGCTAAGAATTCCTTATTAATAAAAAGAAAAAGCGCAAAGAAAGCTTTTCTTTAAAAAGGTTTTGCTTAAAAAAAAGCAAGAGTTTATTATAAAACTATTATATTTCCGTATTATTAAAAGTAAATAATATTAAATTAATTTTTAAATAAGAATTATTAAAATATAATAAATTTTCAAATAATATAAGTATTTAATATATTAAAAGTTTATATTAAATAAGAATAATATGCAATATAATTTATTTATATATAGAAATATAATTTTAAAATATTTAATATTTATTAAATATTTATTATTTATATTAAATATTAATTATAATAGAATTAATATTTAAATTAATAATTAAAGAATAATTATAAAATTTATTTAATAATAAAGAATATTTAATTTTATATATTTAGCTTTTTAATTTCGAATTATTTGAATTATTTAATAATTTTAATAATTCGGTTTTAATTTTATTAAATTATTTTTTAATTCTTATAATTAACTTTAATCTTTTAATAATATAATTTTAAATATTTTATATTCTTATATAAAGCAATTCTTTTTAGCTTAAATATTAAATTTAATTATATTAATTTTAAACTTATTAATCCGATTTATTTTTATAATTTAAACCGCTTATTAAATTATAATAATTAAATAAAAGCAATATATAATATAATTTATTTATATATAAAAATATAATTAAAAGATATTTAATAATATTAAATATTTATTATTTATATTAAATATTTTTTAAAAATAATATTAAAAAAAATATTTAAATTAATAATTAAAAAATAATTATAAAATTTATTTAATAATAAAAAATATTTTAATTTTATATATTTAGCTTTTCAATTTTAAATTAATTAAATTATTATATAAATATTATAATTTAAATTAATAAAACTGCTTATTAGTTTTTATAATCCTTTACTTTAATCTTTAATTATAGAATCTTTTAATGCCTGGCATTTTTATATAAAGGGATTTTCCATTTCGGATATTGGATCCGAGCTACGTTAATCCTGGATTTACAGATCCGGCCTATTTCCGTAACCTGGTTTGCCCGTTAGTTTATAACAATACTACAAGGCGTTATAACGCCTGAAAGTCCGAGAGGGGCAGGGGGGAATTTGTTGGCTTAAATACCTGATTTCGGCCCAATATTATTCTTTCAAACATTGAATAAATACGTTACATTTTGAGCTCTAGTTGCTGTATCAACTAATTAAGGATATATTTTCTTCTTGGTTGGACTTATATGGATGTGCTGTAGACCGTGCGGCTCTTCACGGCTGCACAGCCTGAGAGAGATCATGTCTTTGCTTCAATAGCTTCTCGGTGTCTGAAATGGCACTGAGTGTAGAAGTTTGAAGAGAGGTACTACATAGACAGTCACGCAGTATATACACCCTTGAGCGTACCTCCCCACGCAAACAGGTGTTTGGATATGCACTTCGGAACTTGAGTGAGGTGTTACCAGCCACATAAAGCTGCAGTGTATGGGCCTGGCTAGCCTAGACATATACGGAAGCGACACGGCTCCAGGTGCTGCGATTAGAAGCCCTAACTTATACCCAAAGTGTTGAGACGAAAGCCTTGGAATTCGCAATGATATCTGCAGGTGAACTTTCTGTCATATAGGAGCTAGTAAATGCCACTAATAATTCGGATGCACTTCGGAGATCACTTGCTTTAGTAAATGCCCTGCGGCCTGATTACTAGAAATCACAAATCTAGATTGAGACTGAACCCGTAGACCAAAGCATATAGCTAATACTACATAGTTGTTATAAACCCACAACGGTTCAGGTCACAAGAACAGGACGGGTCAAGTGGGTCCAGGACTAACGTGGCACGGATCCAACATCCGAGGCAAGAAACCTACTTATGTAAGGACAATAGGCATTTAAAGATTACGTAAGCAAGGGTTAGGGTCAAATCGGTTAAATTAGTAGCGATTTAATATAGGCAAGACTGAATTGGTTGAATTAGTAGCGATTTAAGCGATTCGCAACTGAAGAGCTGGATATATAAGATTGGATATTTCTTATTATTAAATAGATTTTATAATTACTCTTTAATTATTAATTTAAGTATTTCTCTAAGTATTACTTTCAAAAGCAATATCTAATACGGATAATAAATACTTAACGAATACTTTCAGAATTATATTTCCGTATATAAGTAGATTATATTGCATATTACCTTTGCTTAATATAAACCTTTAAATATACCAAGTATTTTGCTATTTGAGTAATTTATTATATTTTGACAATTCTTATTTAAGGATTAGTTTAATATTATTTACTTTTAGCAATACGGAAATATAATAGCTTTTCTTATTTTAATACCGTTTTCCTCTTAGCAGGTTATTCTTTAAGCTTTGCAGGCTTAGATTGCAACTTTGTAGCAACGCATTCAGGAATTCGAAAATCAGGAAGAAACTCTTCAAATTATTATTGCTAATAAATTATACAAGCTTAATAAACCCAATACTTATAATAGAAACTAGAAAACCTTCCAAAGATTTATTATTTAATGCAAAGCTTACTTTGCCCATTATAGTTTCCAGTTCGATATAGAAGAAAAAAAGGTTGTATTTGCAAATGCGAGATTTTAGCATAAAGCTTTAATTTAATACGAATCCTTTTTCTAGAACTATTTAAATAATTAAAGCAATTTAGCAATACGCAAAATAGAAACTATTAAGATATTCTCTTACTTTAAAGGATTTGAATAAATAATTAAAAGAATATTTAGCAACTCAAATAAAATTAAATCGGCAAAACGAAAACTTATAAGATTATATTAAACTAAGTTAATATTAACTTATATAGCTAAATTCAAACGCATTGCATTTAAGCTGCTATAGAATTTAATATAAATAATAATCCAGTATTATGCAAGATTTAAGAATAAAATTAAAGACGAACTTTATAAGATTAATAGACTTAAAGAATTTTCGGAATATGCCGAAATCGCAATTAAAATCGATAATTATTAATATAAGAAACGAATGGAAAAATAAAAGATATAAATATATTTTCGCCTTAAATTCCAGGCCAATACAGGACGGCTATAACAGAATAGCTAGCACTAAAATTAGTATAGAAGTACAGCCCAGAGCAGCACGATATACGCTAAACTTATAGAATTAAATGCAATATAAAAGAGCTTTAGCAAAGGAAAATCCCGTTTCAACTGCTATAACTATAGGAAAATAGGATATATGGCGAGGGAATGCTAGCAACTTAAGAAGAATGATTGGAAACCCGTATCAGAAGAGAAATACTTTAATGCAACTTGGCAAAAAGATAACCAGCCTTTCCCGAAAGATATTCCGAAATATATATCGGATTCCGCTAAGGAATATAATAGTCTTAGCTAGACTGCTTGCTATGACAATTATTGCTCGGTATACCTTTCGGATAAGGATGCAGCAAGCTGGTTTCTATACGTATTAAAAGGAAGAAAATAGCTAGCAATAGGAAATATCGAAACTAATGCTATATTCGATTGCTTTATTGATTTATTAAGGGAAATTGCTAGCAGATATAATTACTTATATAATAATAATTCGAATTTAGCAAAAATTATTAATTAAAGGGCATATAAAGAAAATAGAAGAATATATTCTCAGTTATATTAAGTAAACCGCTTGGCATAAAAACTTTTAGAAAAAGAACTAGAATCGGCAATACTGGGAGAAGATTTCCAAGACTGACAAACTTACGAACCATTAGAACTTATTACTCTCGATATAAGGGATGAAAAAGATGCCAGAGAAATATTTATAGCCGTATTATTCGTACTTCCAGGCATTACGGAATACGAAATCTTTAGACTTACGCTTAACGAAATCTTTAAGGAAATACGATTCCAGAACGATATTTACCGAAAGTATAAAGACGAAAGAATTAATATAAGGTTATTCTAGCATTATTAATTCGTATAAGTTTCTTGCATATATAATAATTGCAAGGAGCATTTCGTAATTAAAATAGCAAACGATTGGTTTTTATAACGAAATTAATACTTGATCGTTAAAGCTTATAAAGAAAAGAACTTCCGTTATAAGGTTAAACTTAACAAATATAGTTATTTTGGATTTATCGGACTATTAAATAACTTTCTTCGAAATTGCTTAAATAAAAAAGTTTATTAGCAAGAATGCTTTACAAAAGAATGCGAAATATATGCTAGCAAAAAGCTATATGCATAGTATTAGCAAAAGGATTTTGAAATCCGCAGCAAGCAAAAGCGTATATATAGCATAAAAGAAGCTAAAAAGCTAGCTTAAGAAGCAGCTAAAAGCTTTAAACAAACCTTAAAAGCTTTAAAAAACAAAGAACGCTTATAATAAAATAGCAGACGTTCGAACTTATAAAATCCTTAAGCTTAATAACAAACGCAAGCTAGAAATATATTATAATATTAATATAACTTAACAGGCAAATATATAGCGCACTATTAAATAATAACGCTTAAAGAAACTTTATTTCATTAAAGATTATCAATTAAGTATATATTATATAAAAGCAAAAAAGGAATTCGTATATATTATATATTATTAAAGGAAAACCGGTTAATTATAATTAAAATATAATCGATATAAAAACTAATTATCTACTTATTTCGATTTAAAAGCAAGCGCTAAACTTAACTTTTAATATTACGGATATAGCAAAATATAATATAATTATAGAATTACTTTAACTTAAAGAGCATAACTTTCAAATCGATTGGACTACTGGTTAAATCTATTAGAATAATGCTATACTTTAAAAGATAGTTGCAATTAAAAGCGCAAGGCGAGATTTAGTTATTAAGCAGAGCTTAGCAATAAGCTTTCAAACGGATACTTATACTACTTCCAAATTAATAGAAATTAATGGCTTATAGAAAAAGACTATATAATAATTGGACTTTAAGGAATAGAATAACGGTAAGTTAATGCAATAAGTAAACAAATGCTAGCATAATTGTACGGCTCGATACGAACTAAGATTTCGAAAACAGATATTATAAAAAGAGAATCGATATTTCTTTCCGAACTATAAACGATACCCAGAAGCTCCGTTATATAAATTATAGGATTATAAAGAAATTACTAACGAAAACAAAATAGCAAAATATTACCTTTTATTCCTATAAATAGCGGATATAAAAGAAAGGCTAAAATTAGAATTCAAAAATATATTAAGAGAGTATTACAAATTCAAAGAGATTTTTATGCTAAAAAGAAATATAGGATTCCTAGCATATAGATTATACAATTACGAAATTCCATTCAAATTAAGAATATGGCTAGAATTATAGAAAATTTACGCATTAAACAAAGCATAACTCGAAGCATTTAAGGAATACTTTAACAAATAATTAAAAAAAGGATTTATTCGAAAATCTTACTTATTAGCAGGATATTTAATCCTATTTATATTAAAGAAGAATAGCAAACTACAACTCTGTATAAATTACAAATAACTTAATAGCATTATTATTAAAAACCGATATTTATTACTATTATTAAAAGAATTATGCAATAGATTTTGCGGCGCAAATTAGTTTACGATACTCGACTTATAAAAAGGATATACGCATATTCGTATTAAAGAAAGATACGAATGGAAAATAGCGTTCAGAATACGCTATAAACATTTCGAATACCTTATTATACTATTCGGACTTATTAACATTCCAGCATTTTTCTAGGAATATATGCATTATATTTTATAAAAATACTTAAATTATTTCGTTATTATTTACTTTAATAATATTCTAATCTATTCAAAAGACCTTGAAATATATAAATAGCATATTAAATAAATACTATAAATTCTTAAAAATAATAAATTCTTTATTAATAGAGAAAAGAGCTACTTCTATAAATAAAAAGTTAACTACTTAAAATATACTATCGAATCAAGCGCTATTAGCATATAAAAAGATAAAATTGAAACCGTACGAAATTAATTACGACCTTAAAATATTATAAGCATTAAATTATTTTTAAAATATTTCAATTTCTATTAATAATTTATTAAAAAATACGCAAATATTGCTAGGCTATTAATAAAACTAATTAAAAAGGATAATACATTCCAATAAACGAACAAGCAGCAAAAAGCTTTTAATATACTTAAAAAACGAGTTATATAAGAATTAATATTATGAGAAGCAAACCCGATAAAACTATTCGAAATTAATATAAACGCATTAGGATATGCTATTGGAAGCGAACTTATTTAATAAGATAATTAAAGAAAACCTCACTTTATCGCAAATTTTAGCAAGAAACTTAGCGAAATAGAACGAAATTATAAAATACCAAATTAAGAATTTATAGCAATTATTTACGCATTTAAAGAATAGGAATACTATTTAATCGGTACGAAATACTCGATTCAAATCTTTATAAATTATAAAAACCTCGCAATATTTACCATTACAAAAGTTTTTAGCAAAAGACAAATCAGATAAGCAGAATACTTATTATAATTCGATATTAAAATCAAGTATACTTTAAGGAAGGAAAATATTAAAGCCGATGCTTTTAGCAGATAAACGGATTATAAGCCAGAAGAAGAAGTTAAAGAATAGACTCTTTTCGATTTCGATAAAAAAGGAAATTTCGTATAACGACAGGAAATCAATACTTCGCTCCAAATTAATAACCAGGAAAAACAATCCGAAAATATAATACCAGAAAAACAAAACGAATATATCAAATGGATATATAAAGCACTAGTTTATAGATATTAAGGAATTGCAGCAATTACTAATAGGATTTAACGGCATTGAAATTTACTAAAATTCAAATTTAGAATACAAAGCATTATTAATAATTGCAATAGCTATAAGAAGAACAAAATAAAACAATACAAACCTTACGGATTATTATAACTTCTATTAATACCAAATACGGTTTGAGCATCTATTAGCTTAAACTTCGTTATTAAGCTGCCAATTTTACGAAAACTTTTAATTAAAATCGCATTCGATAGTATCTTAATAGCAGTTTATAAATTAAACAAGTATAGCTACTTCCTATTATATAAAAAGGCTAGTATTGCAAAAAAACTATCCTATATATTTTTAAGGAATATTGTAAGCAATTACGGAATGCTATAAGAAATTATCTTAAATAAAAACAGAAAGTTTATATTAAAATTTTAAACTTTACTTATAAAATAACTTAAAATAAAATACAAACTATTTATAGCATTTTATTTAGAAATAAACGGATAGACAGAAAAGATTAACCAGATCGTAAAATAATATTTCAGATATTATATTAATTACGATTAAAATAATTAGGTTAAATTCCTATTATTTGTATAATTCGTTTATAATAGCATAACGATATTAATAACGAAAGTCTTATTATTCAAAGCATTATACGGACGAAAACCGATAGCTTATTACAAAGCATTCTTAAGAATAATTGTAAAAGCAGCAGAATAACGAGTCAGAAAAATTAAGGATATTTAATTAAAATTTCAGAAAACATTCCAAGAGCTTACAGAAAATATAACAAAATACGCTAACCAGAAAAGGATTAAAGGACCAATCCTATAGAAAGGAAATAAAGTTTACTTGAAATGCAAAAATATTAAAATTAAAAAACCTAGCGATAAATTAGATTATAGAAAACTAAAACCTTTCAAAATTTCAGAAAAACTCTTAAAAGTTAATTACAAGCTTAACCTATTACCAGGAATAAGAATATACCCAGTCTTTTACAAATTACTTTTCGAACCAATACCAAATAATATACTGCTAGATTACGATATCGAATTCGACCCAAACGAATAGCAATAAGAAGTCGAAATAATTTTCGATTCAAAATTACGAAAACAAAGATAATAATACTTTATTAAATAGAAAAATTACGGATATAAAGAAAATATATAAGAAAAACCAAATAATATTAATTCAGAACTTATTAATGAATATTAAAAATAAGCATAATAATTAACTATATTTTTCAGAAATAATAAATTGCATTAATTATTTACAATTTACCCTTTAAGAAAAGGAAGCATATAAAAATACTTAAGAACTCAAAAACCTTAAATATCAGTAGAAAAACAAGCAAACCATCTTCCCTTATAATTCCTAAAAGCTATTCGCAAAACTATTGCCAAACTTAGCAACCCCCGAATTAGAAATAGCAATTCCAGGAATACTAAAATCAATAGCATTCCAATCTACCCCTTCAAACTCTCGCAGCAGGGAATCGGGAAAGGCTTCAGGCAGCGGACCCAAGGGTTCGGAAATGGAAGCCTCGGCAGCTTCCATTCGATCCAACTCCTCTACCCGAGAAATGCCGCAACGAACTGCGCGCTTTATTTTCTCCGATTACATTCGCTTCTGTTTCCGAAAACGAAACAATTCCTCCTTACGGGCCTCGATCTCATCTTCCAACTTTCGATATTGACAAGCAATATTTTCCAATTCCGCAGGAATAGGACCAAAGACGTTATAACGAGAACGGCCAAGTCGAATGCATTTAAGGCAGCGGGAAGAATCCCGAATTGAAACTTGACAGGAGCTCAGGCCTTGGCCCTCGCAAAAAGAACAAATTGGCATTTCGATAAAGTTAGAAAGAATTCTAGAAACAAGAAGGTTGCGCTTAATAGAGCTTTTCGCAAAAGAATTAGCAGATCTGCGCTTTAAGACCCTATTTATAATAAATCAGGAAGGTACGATCCGAAGTAAAAATATTAGGCAGGATTACTTACGGAAAAATCTTTAGGATAAAGATTACAAGAAAGGAAATAATATTATAAACTTATAACGGTTCAGGTTATAAGAATAAGACGGGTTAAGTAAGTCCAGGATTAATATAGCACGGATCCAATATCCGAAGCAAGAAACCTACTTATATAAGGATAATAAGCGTTTAAGGATTATATAAGCAAGGGTTAAAGTCAAATCGGTTAAATCAGTAGCGATTTAATATAAGCAAAACTGAATCGGTTAAATCAGTAGCGATTCAGGCGATTCGCAACTGAAGAGCTGGATATATAAGATTGGATATCTTCTACTGTCAGATAGATTTCATAGTTGCTTTTCAGTTATCAATTTAAGTACTTCTCTAAGTATTACCTTCAAGAGCAGTATCCAATACGGATAGTGAATACTTAGCGAATACCTTCAGAACTGTATTTCCGTATACAAGTGGATTGTATTGCATACCACCCTTGCCTAGCATAAACCTTTGGACGTACCAGGTACCTTGCTACTTGGGTGATTCATTACAATAGTCCAATTTATGCTAATACTTATTTTGAACGTAGTTGTCCTTTGTGCCCCCTAAGAATTGCGATTCGATGACGCATATGCGTGTATGGAATGTGGGCATTATAAATCCTATTTTCCGTGCTGCGGACTGGATATCACTGTAGCTTGGCAATGTACGAAGCACAAGACTGATCTTGTCACGCTGCTCTAGCTTGTAAGAAAATCTCCGACGACCTTGACAACTCTCTCCCTCAGCCCGCGCTCGAGATGGCACATGCGACTTCCATTAGCAAATGTGATCCACAGTACTCGAGGAACGAGCTCGAAGAATGGTACCTGGGACATGTCATGCAAAGTATCAAATTCCGCGTTATAGACGAGTGTCGGGACATTGACCTGAGGAAGGCGCGGAATGCATGTCCTCTCTGCCATTGAGCCCTCGCCAAGATTAAGGTGGATAGACGAACCCAATCTGGACACCGAGGTCTTTAAAGAGAGCAGGTAGCTTAGATTGCATACATAGGCAAGCGTGACTAGAAGGGAGTCATAAATATTCTTAGAGTTCTGAGAAAGAATTTGAGAACGAACATTGTTTGATTCACAGCCGTCTCGCTCAGATGTTGGAGTGCCAGCATCATCAACTCGGGCATCGGGTCCTCCCGACAAAAGAAGATCTTACTATAGATTATTGAAGCCGCCTTAAAGGCCGGGCTCTCGAAGTCACGCTTTGCAACGCATTCCTCCTGTATATGGATTAGCCCTGATGTGAAGCCCAAAGTGCGACATGGGGGCATCTTCTCAAAGAGACGAGATGAGGCTTCGTGGTGGACGGCATACCAGTATCTCGCGGGTTTCTGACGGTAGCTCGCATCTCCGTAGTTCGTTGCCTCGGATAGAGAGCTCGGTACTGGCCAGCGCACTAGCGAGTACAAGTTTCTGTAACTCTTGTGGCCGACTGGCGGCGAAGGCCGTGGCCGGTCTGCCGCCAATGCCATGGCCAAGGAGGTGGACATCCGGGCCATTGGCGTCGCAAAGATTGAGATGGTCTAGAAGGTTCTTCAGTTCCGCAATAAACAGCGGTTCCTGCCAAAACGTCTTATCGCCCGCCATCCAATTTGATCGTAGAGGACGACCGGAAGGCCATAATTGAACCAGGAATCTGCAAAAGGCAAAAGGTATTCATGCCATGCCCAACACCAGGACCGCCGTGTAGGATGACTACCGCTGGGACGCCGCTTGACAAATTTCCAAAGACCTTGTAATATGTTGAGCAAGGAATGTCTTTCCTAGGAATCTTGAAAGGCACCTTGCCTTCCTTCGTCGCAGTCGAAGTGATTGCTGAAGAATGGACATGGGCCACGGAGAAGTCACTGGGCAGAACGTTGAGGAGGGATCTTTCCCAAAAGGTGCCGCAAATTGGTAGTGAGCATTCATCGGTCAGCTACCTATGCACTCTGTAAATTAGGTGGAGACTGACAGGGATAATTAGCATGGCCATTGGGAGCCGCTGACTGCAGGGTTAAAACTACAGTACCTGTTGGACGCCTTCAAATAAGGCAGGAGCTTGACGTTTGAAAATCGTTGGTGGACCAACCTGACCAACATGCATCAGTAGTCGTATCATATATGCACAAAGTACAGTCTCAAATAACATTTTTCCACTGTTCAACCTATCTAGAACCCTGGTATGGTGTAGATATCACCATCTTTAGAACCTGTGCATGCATGTACCTCGGCGTTTCCCACCAAGGACTCGTTGCCTTGCTCAGTGTGGATATTTCAGCGAGCTGATTTGTCTGCTTGAGTTGCACAAGCTGTCATTTCACATTACGCTGTTCGTCAGGGTTGCTGAGGGCCTCTTTAGCTTTGTTTTTCGTCGTTTGCGTTGTCCTCAGAGTCGCCGGTGTTGTTGTCTTGTCCTCCGTCAAGATTCTCAAGGTAGGTTCGGAGAGGTGCTTTCTGCACATTCAAGTCATCATGTCGCCGCACCGAATTCCTTGTCTAAGTAGGCTTGAAGCTTGGCCCATTCTCCCTTCACCTTGTACGCTGATGTCCAGTAGTTTCCCTTTGAATCTTTGCCCAGTATAAAGAAGCCATCTACGGGCTTGACCGGTCCGTGGTTCTCCTGCACGTAAGAAGGTGTGCACGGCAAATTTTCGTTCTTCGGTGTCTTTCGGGCGGGTGCAAAGTCGAGATTGAACAAACCTGCCTTACTCCAGTTCGAGAAGCCGATCTGGGCCATGCCTCCTTCGCCGAAGATGACGATTGGCAGGCCTGTTCCCGCCGTCCGCACCATAGAATAGTAAGCCTCGTGCTGAGCGCGTGTGCCTTGCTCGTTGATGGCTCGCCGGACTTGGCGCGCGAGCCAGCTGAGCGGCTTGGATGTGATATTGCCGGCGCGGACGAGCACATGTGCCCAGCCGAAGGCGTTGCCTACATAAGGGTGTTCCGTGTCTGCAGGAATGAGATCATCCATAAAACTCTTCCGAAGTGACATTGCGACCGATCCGTTAATCTGAGAGGCAGGTCACAGATCAGCAGAAGCTCAATCACCATGTAAATCTAGAAGGGTTTGCGAATACAGGACTGATCAGAGACCAGGACATACCAAGCGATCGGGATTCATGTTACTAGGACCGACGACACAGCGCATGATCCAGGCTGTGAGGATATCATTCTCGGTCAAGAATACCTTCGACACATCCTCGCCTTTCTCGGCGGCCTCAGCGCGAAGCTCCTCTAGGCCTTTCTGGTGCTGCGCACGCCAATACGATTCAGGCATGGAAACCATCCTGTTCTCTTTGGCACTGAAAAGCATGTCGACACCATACCCAAGCCCCCATTTGATGATACCACCGATGCCACACTTCTGGTCCAACAGGACGTGGCCCGCCTCAGTAGGCCGCGTGCCCTTTGCCAAGGCGTCGAAGGGGTCTACCTCTGGACTGCACGGCGAGAGAACCTGATCCTCTCGGCCCCAGAGCATAGATGTCCAGGCCTCCACGACATATCGCATACCTAACGCATCAAAGGCAACATGTTGCCATTGTAGGACTACGAATGTCATATCTGTGAATGAGTTGACCCGTAAGCCTAGGACAGGCCGATCTGAAGTCAAATAGTCCTTGATACCATTTGGTCTGTATCCAGGCTCCCACGCCAGATCCGCCAGTTCATCTGGGTCACCCACAACGGCAGGCCGCGTTCTAGGACGCGGGATGCGGGATGCAGCTGGGTGTGACGCGGCGGGGATTCCATGATCGACGTGAGCAAATGTTAGGGCGGGTCGTGAGGCCGAAAATTCGGTTGGAATGTGCCATTCGATCTTTCCGGACACCTGTTCCGGGTCGTCAGTTCCCGAACATCAATCCAACAACCCGAAAAGCCATTCAAGCCAATCTCAACGGACCAGACATGATCCACTTCGGGGCGCGAAAGAGTCGTATACCAAACAGTCAGCGAGACACATGTAGATACGTACATTTTTCCGCAGCCGGCCCCCTAACCTGCTCCATCCTTCTCGCTTTGTGAGGCCCTCAAGAGCTGCTCTCAGTTTCTCTGGGTCTAGAACCTCATCAAAAACAAGCGATACGGCCATATTATTACCCTGAACGAGCTGATTATCCTCAAAGAAGTGAAGCGGGAGGATTCGGTCACCCGGTACCGGCTCTACGGTCGACATGCCTTCGAAGAAAATATTCATGACCAGTCTGGAAGGACAGATTACGTACAATAAGATGATGGGACTGTGGAGGGGGTGCCAGTGCAAGTCAGATTACACAGAAACCTTGTCCAATTTAACTGCTTCGGCAGTGATGGACGCAACAGCTATATAAGTAGCAGTTGTACGTGTGTTATTTCTCATAGCGCTCAAGTCAGAAGCACCTTCCTAATCAGTACATGATATGCAATGAGACATTCCTGTATTAGGTTTCATTTCGCCCTAATAGAGTGTTCAGATAGATATACTTTTGTCTAATAGGTTGTGCGTGGTCAGCGGGTGTGTCTTTCAGAGATAAGGTCTCATATTTTCCAGTGATGTACCTTTTTTCCTTTAAGTTTTAAGACAAATGATCGAAGTCGTTGAGGGCGAAAAAGTGAGAGGGAGATTGGATTTTTGTATGGTACTTATATCAAAATAGCTTATCCCACTATTACAATGTAACTGTAGCAATGAACAGGATGACAAAATTTATTACTACAGTTATATTGCAACAGTGGGATAAGCCACTTTCAAATGTTACCCAATGTCAGCTAGGTAGAGCTGCCTGCATATGTGAGCCGTCTGCTCGGTTGGGAGCACTGGTACTTATCCAAAAGCAAGGTTAGGCTATTCTTCCGTGACCAACCATCATTACGAATAATTGTTATACCGTACCACTACCACAACCCCGCCCGTTTTCTCGATTGCTTGTGTTGCCTGCGGGAATGCTATTTCGCGCATCGAGAAACTGCTCTTCTATCTGTTATATCTCGTCTCCCCAAACCTCCGGCTCTCGCCAGATCTCACCATATTTCAAAAGCTTAGACAAGACAACCACTTTCTATAGGTATCCTCACCTTGTTCACGATGACAGCGTACCCAACGAGCGAAGGCGAAGTTGCTTGGGAGGCGCCGAACGCCGGAAAGCCATGCAAGACATGGTACAAGATCCTTGGCAGCCTTGAGTCAACCACAGGTCCAGTGCTCATAGCGCTCCATGGAGGCCCTGGCTCCGGGCATGAGTATCTGGTGCCTCTGGCTGACCTCTACAAGCCATATGGCATCCCCACCCTTCTCTACGACCAGATTGGTTGTGGTCGCTCTACACATCTCCGCGAAAAGATGGGGGATGCTGAGTTCTGGTCTTTTGATCTTTTTATCAAAGAGCTTGATAACCTGATCGATCACCTTGATTTGAGGGAAAGGGGCTTCTTCCTGCTTGGCCAGAGCTGGGGTGGCGTTCTTGCCGCCTCATATGCTATGAGCGGCCGTCAGGGGAAGAGTCCAGGTGGACTGAGGAAATTGGTCATCGCTAGCGGACCCTCGAGCATCCCGCTATACGGTAGGTCCTTTGGTCCGATCTTGTTTCTTTTCAGCGGTCTACCAGCTTGTCATATCGTATTTCTAGGCCGTCAAGGGAGGAGTTGTATTCAATCAAGATCGCTTCATAAGCCCGAGCATAGATGCAGTCTTAGAAAATTCAGAGCATCTGTTGATCTGAATGAATACTAACACGAAGTGCTGCAGAAAAAGGACTCAAAGGGCTACTCGCTAAGCTGCCGGCCGATGTTCGTAAAACACTTGAAGACTGCGACAAACGGGGCGACCACGAAAGCGAAGAATTTCAGAAAGCATCCAAGATTTTTAACAGCCACTACGTTTGTAGTTTAGACCCATTGCCTGAAGAAATTATGGCAGGTTTCAAAAACATGAGCGAGGATCCTACTGTCTACCTAACGATGTGAGTGTTTCATTGACAATGTCATCTCCATTGGAGTCAAATCAATTACAGATAGACCTAACCTCGATGGTGACGTAGTCAAGGTCCAGCGGAGTTTGTCATCATCGGTTCCATTAAGGGCTGGGAAGGCTGGAAGGAGGGGCATAAGATTCAGGTTGAGACACTTCTTATCAATGGCAAGACTGATGAGGTTACGAACCTCAGCATGTATCCCTGGTTCAAGACCATTCCTAAGGTAAGATGGGTGAGCCTGGGAGGTAGCCACATGTCACATTGGGAGGACAGGGTGCGTTATATGCAGGAGGTGGGTGACTTTTTAGTAAGCACGCCCCCAGATAAGAGAATTGAGCTTTGAGAGGGATGGAAGAATCTATACTTGAAAGTACTTGAAAATACTAGTACAAAGTTCTGCCGAGTATCAGACACATTCATTTCTACCGTAACGTTTTGAGGCCTAAGTGGCATAGGAAGATAAGATAGTACCGGCGCACACTAAATCTCTTTGTCGGCTGCTTTGAGTATTGAATCCTATTTTAGCGGGATTGGCCCTGTTCTATTAACTTGTTCCGCGACCTATAAGTTGAGTGGGTTATAACAGTAACCTCTTGACACTATAACTGTTAGCATAAATCCTCTGTGTACCTCTAGGACCCTACACCCGACTACACCAAGCGCTAGAGTGTCGCAATCAAGACTCACACAGGTACCCAAGTGGAGAAAGGGTCGCGCTATTTTGCCCGTGGGAGTTGATACTAAGAAACGGATACGAACGAGCTCGAAACGAGCTGCCCTCCTGCAGAAGGTGGACTTTGTAACACGAGCGTTGATATGTCTAGCTCAACCAGAAGGAAATACTATGATTTGGAAGAAAGGAGACTCCTTCAATAAGATGCACATACTGAATAGCTCCAATCATATGTCTACAGTCCGCATCATTTCTGGACACCTAAGAGCCTCAGGATCTTTGCGACACCTTGCTTGTCGCCTTCAACGGTCTCTTGTAAGTTCTCATCCACCCAGCCGTCCGTCCAACCGCCGCCAAAGTCGATGAGCCATGCATTGTCATTCAAGTCGATAATGATATTGCTCGGCTTTGCGTCGCCCCAGACTACTCCAACGCCATGAAGGGCCTGGATTGTCTGCTTGATCTGGCCTGCCCACTTCTCCCATAGTTCCCGTGGGACGTCGAGATTCTGATTTTCAGTGTCCTCGAAGTCCCGAAGACTGTATTTGGATGGGATCCACTCTCGCAAGAAACCCAGGATAATTCCATTCTCCGGGTGCTCGACGTATCCCTTGATCGCAGGAACTTGGCAATCTGTCGTGTTGGTATTTGACAGGCTAGGAGAAGCATGTAAGACCTGTTGCAGACAGTCGATTTCTCGCTCGAGGCTCGGGTTCCGCAAACCGTCCTTTCTGGCCTTGCATAAGAATCTTTGGTTTTCGCCATCGACTGTAACCAGACAGACCGTGCCTCCACCGCTAACAAATTCCTCGATGACTTGGATTCGGTGAGGCGAATATCGTGGTAGTGACGGATCGGCCTGGACTTCTGATCGGTAATCTAGCAATGCCTGACCATTATCGAAAGACAGCCCGTATGCTTCATGAGATGGAATCGGTACGAGAACAGGCCTATTTCCCGTTGTTTGTAGACGGTAGTACGATGCTTTTGGGTATAGGATGCTGTACAGAGACTTGCTTCGGTTAGGTTGATGTGTTGTAGCTGACGCCTCGGCTGCGGCCTCAGCCTGGGAGATTATAATATCGGCTGCATGGTAAATAGGGTCGAGAGCTTCATCCTCCAAAGCTTGCTGCTCTTCGTAATCTTCTGTGATGAGAGATTGACTAAGAAGCTTAATCAATCGGTCGACTAATGGCAGGCTCCCTGACAGTTCATCCGAGATTTCTGTCGCGTCGGATTTGAAGAGGGATACGACAATGAGCTCCCCAGTGCTCTGAAGGCGGAAAGTAACCTGGGTCCCTTCGTACTCGTCATGGTCGCCGAAAATTTCCACCACCTCCATTGTGGGAGATGAACCTTGCGACGAATTGTTGGTTTGGCTATTTGAGCAACGTTGATCCCAACTTCAAACACCAACATTCCTGATAGAAGTCCAGCAACTCAGGGACCAATCGCGCTGTTGCAGCTGCGGTGGGGAAAATGCGAGGTTGGCGCAAAACTAAACTTAGCGCATATCTCTTAGAGGGTCCAGAACCGTGGGCCGGGAATTAGCCGGTTTAGCGCCGTCCTTATTGCTATTAGAACCTTGACCCGGCTTCTCTGTTGTATACGGCTATTATGTCACGGGTGGTGCCACGTCTGGGCTACTGTACTGTTGAACTTCCAACGAGCCTTTAGATGTCTGCTACAGAGTTAGGCGACGTTGGCCTGCGGTCAAACGGTCTTAGGAAGCCAGGCATTCTGGATGTCGGTCCGCGGTATACAAGGGAAGGTTATTCGGGGACCGGTGTTATCTATATGGTATAATTGAGTTTGAGAGGATGCTGCCCCTTTGGGGGCCAACAGTAGTGAATTGTGGGAATAGCTGGGTAACTAGAAACCAACGAGCATAATATTAGCGCCGAGCCGTCGTTTGGAGTTTCTAACAATAACTGTCGACACCATTCAAATTTCAAGAATGCAAAGTTCGTTGGAGCTCCACAAGGCCGCAACCATAATTGGGCGCGCTCTTTCTGCGACTGCCAATACATAGGTCAGCTCATGTTGGAACTATCGTCACCCCCCTCTAAGGAAAGTTTAGCGCTGTCCGGTTTGTGATGGCTATCTACGTGTTTTAAAGTACCACTTGCTAGAGGGAACTTTATGCTTCAACGTTCAAGGCGCCTTGAATGCCACAATTTAGTGATCATCGACTAGTGGTAACTAATTATCTCTAGAACACAATGCCCCCCCCTTAAGCTTCAACCCGGACAAGACACTCAGATTTCTATATCTACCTGCTTGATGCTCGTTTCTCAGACACGATGTTGTATTAAAATCCATTCTAGATTTTATACTAGTATCCTGTACACAACCAACCCTTCTTGCTAATCCTGCTTCTAACGATCTTCGTTTAATCAACGTCAAAATTTACCAACGGAAGACCATCTATCATGTGCCACAACACCACAGAGATCTTCCGCTGTGGCAAACATACGGGGCGGTCCATCTCTTACTGCTCGAACTCCAGACCTCACCCCACTCAAAAAGGCAAAAGAATTATGTGCAACAGACGAAGTGGCACCAGATCAAACCAGAGAGACGCATTGTACAATAGCCCTCGCTGTCGCCACAGGCAGCTCGGCGGTGTCCGGACTTGTTGTTATGAGGGTTGCGGATATGGTCCAAACCGCTATGGGCGATGTGGTGGCCAACGTGTCGTTCAAGCCAACTACGTGATCAATCCTTGCAACCATGCAGTCTGTGACGCGTGCACAGCCTATGTCCGGCGATAAACCTGTCAACCTGACAATGGACACTTGGGTTAATTGTGCACCTACTTATTCTTAAACAAGGCAAGATTTAAAATCATTATGCTTACATGAGCAAAATAAGTTAAAAGATCCACTGTGAGCCTGAGGTTAAGATTGATTTGGGAGTGTACAGAAGTGTGGGTGTAGTAATTATAGGATGACTGTGGGACCTGTTATTCACGAAGTGCTGAATTTTGCCTTCTTTTTTTTCCTCCCTTTTTTTGCTCCTGACTTCTTTCTTTCTTGCAGAAGCTATAGTTTGCGTTTGAATAATAGGAGAGGAAACAAATCGAGCCCGGATGCCGTCCGTGTAATTATACCTTGAGCAAGACGAAAGACATCAGCAGCCCGCCTTATTGGAAACCATTTGTACGAAATGAAACAGTCTTTCGAGGTTGTGAGGCAGTGATCGTGGACTACCACCCAAGCATATGTATTCCAAGAAATAAGATGTTTGGTATGGCTTCCTCGAAAGTTATTGCGAGACATGATGTTGAATATTGTACTTTGAGATTCTGGGTATTAGTAGGAGAATATATAATATCGTGAGCTGTTGCGAAACATCTGGAGATAAACCTTTTGTAAGTATCAATCAAAGATGAATTTTTCTGATGCTTTCGTTCTTGAAGTGCTCAGGAAGTGTCATTTCCCATTTTCGTCCTTTGCTGAAGGCATATAAGGACGGCATCTGGGCTTGCGCTCACCGTAATTACAATTGTATAACTTACACAAGCCAGACATCAATGATATGTATGTATATGATATTACGATTCCAAGCTTTTATTACTTAAAAAGAGGCATTGGACAGTCAAACCTGGTTCGGTATATTCTTGCCCCTTGGGATTTTCTCACTGAAGGCGAGCGTCCTGCCCAATTAATATATATATATATATAAAGGAGAGGGAGAGAAGGAAGATAGGGAGAAAAGAGCGACCGCAATCACTCCGCATCAAATTTCCTTGGACCACTGGTTTTCGTGTGAACCTGGTCACGGGCCGCGAACAGTCCCCGAGTCTTCCTCATCGAGGCCAAAGGAGGGCAAGTGACCGAATTCCGCCAGAGACCTTTCTATCTTGAGAACCCGCACGCGAGTCTGGTAGGTGGGACCTGCATCACTCATCATGATTTGTTTGGCCTCAGGCTCGGCTGCATCGGCGGAGCGACGGCTAGTCTATCCAAAGTTGTTCGGGGTCTTTTCTTGCTAGCGCTTAGAAGTTACTTCACTTCAGCTGAACCTAGAAGGAAAAGCGAAGCTACGCACTGGTTCCATACTTCTCTGGCACTATTTCTTCTTTTACTTGTCGCTGATATAACAAGCTCCAAGGGCTTGTCATCCAGCTCATCTAGACAGCTGTCGATCCCGTCGGCATCAATATCGAGGACATAAGGAGGCGTTGCGAGACTGTGAAAGGAGGCGGAATAAAGTATGAGTGCTAAGAAAGCCGCATTTGGTGAAGAAAACAAAGCTGTGGAAGAGCTTGGGCATGCAGGTGTGCTGGGCGAAAAGAGCGGCGGCGCTATTTGAACACCAGCCCAAACACTAGAAAGCTGAAGTGAGCTATCTGTCGCTGGCTCGAAGGTGATGAAGGTAGAGTGACTTGATATGAAGAGTCTTGATGGGAGGAGGTACATCGTGACCCCTAGGAAGTACTTGCAGGCTGAGCCTCGCTCGCCCATCAATTTCCACAGCATCCTCCCTTCCCTGCTTCCTCTTCTGTTTCCATTCCTATTCCCTGTCGCTTGTTGTCCCGCAGCAGGCGATCGACAGAGACTTGATGTGCTTTTCTGTCGACTACTTTCCAGTTATCAGCAATAGACAATAGGAAGTGTTAAGAAAAAGGGAGGGCGGACGAAGGATCCAGAGACGGAGGGCGTCTGCATGCGCGGCGAGGTGAACAACAAGAAAAAAAGAAAGTAGTCCCGGAGAGGATCGAACTCGCATGGCCCATGAATGAAGCGGTGCAAAGAATAAAACGGAGAATCCGAAACAGTTACTGCATAGACGGAAAGACGATATATTGAGAAAGCCGAATACAAAAATCCCGCAGTTCATTTGGCGCATCTATTGCTTACGTGCTGCAGCACATGTACACATGCATGAAACCTGAATTAGGTATTTTCCGATACAATCATATCACAGATCTGCTTGGATGCTCTCATCAATCCGCCGATGGTTCCGCCGTGTGGCCAGTAGCCACAACAGCTGTGGCGAGCGCTTTGCGACTCTCGTCGCGGGCTCTGACGAAACACCATGCGAGCTGACGGAGGGACATGATACATCTCGGAAGGTGTCGCGTACCATCGGTGCGTACTGCCTGCTTATGGTTGTTTGGGCCACTCAGAGTCGAGTTCTACATCAAGGGCAAATGCCAGTTATTTCAGCATCGAACGTTGATATAGAGCGTTCCATGCTGCCGAGAGGTGATCTAGGCGTGCGTTTGCTAGCACAAAAAAGAACTTCGGTTGCGCAAATTTCCTGGCAATACTCCCATTAGAATCGTGTGCTCAAGCACCACTAGTTCGTAATCCCCCCCTCACCCCCGGAAAAAAAACGAGCGGCTGTAGAGCTTGAGTACAGCGCACAAAATGCCAGGGCAGTCTAGTATCTGACACGGCCTTGAAAGTAAGCGCCACGCTGGATAGCTCGAGGTTGCACGGGGCACTAAAGGTCCAACCCGGTCGTTCTAGCATCACGAGCCTAATACAATATACCAGGGCCCACAGATCGGCCTTTACGGCGCTTCGTTGTTAATTCTAAGAGCCTGCTGATCCCAACGCACGACAGCTGGCTTCACTTCAGACTTAAAATATAATTGGGACTTGCATCGCGCTGCTACCCCTCTCGCTACATATAGCGAAGCCCAAGAGTATTACAACTTCTGCTATATAAAGTCCCCCAGAAAAACTGCTTGGAGCTAGCAATAGTACGACTCCTGCATTTTGGATGAGTTTTCTTACATGTGATTCCTGCTGTTAGCCGACAGATGAGGCCTCAGTTTAGATGCAGCACAAGTCATTTATAATGAGGCGTGTTTCTGATTTTTATCAAACTATATACACACCACGGAGAAATTTTCAACACAGGAAAAACAAGGCGTCTTGGAGATAGAGGTATTTACCGAGAACATTGAATTAATCTGACAGCTCATCATAACTTAGCTCAAAGCAGTCGGCCCACCGTATGCGTTCACCTCTTTCTAGGCTATCGACCCATGTGCCCACCTGGCTGACGAAAAAACCAGCACTGCATTGCACCATTGCCTCATAGAAATCCACCTTGACACAGCTATCCTCCACAGGACGACCCGGCCAAAGCTGCTTTAGTCTCGCATCGTAGACTTCCTGCATTCGCGTCACTTCGTACTCCATCAGATGGATCCAGAACAGGACATTCTTGCCCTCATTGTCCAAGCTGTCTGTATCATCATTCTCTGAGGCCGCAGAACCTTGAGGCGACTCATCCATATAGCCTTCTCGCTTCGGTTCCTCCTGCCTGCCGCCCCCAGTGAGAAACTTGGGCATCTTGGCGGTCATCCAGATTGGTAGGGCTGAGACACACTCCCAGTCCACAATAGCCGTTATATTACCTCCATCATCCACGAGAATATTATGCAAGTTCAGGTCGTCATGCCAGATAGCTGTCATCTCGGGGCTATCTTGTGTCGCAGGGAAGACCTTAGGGAGGATAGAGAGTAACTTTTGGGCTGCGCGCAGGATTTCCTCGGCATCTTCTCTGTCGTCCTCATCCTTGGCCTTCTCAATAGCTGCTGTTTGCTCTAGAATGATAATATTCAACTGAGAGCTTAGCCAATCGTGACTGGAGTAGAAAGGACCCCGCGGGACGTCGTAGCGGAGACGATCACCCATGAAGAATTCGTGGGATATCAACCGGCCAGGAGTAAATGTATTCGGCTTCCCGATCATTCCTTCCTCAGAGTCTGCGTTCTCAGAGCCCATGTTAAGCGTCCCTATAGTTTTGAATGCAGCATCAGGATCACCACAGCGGAATAGTTGCGCTTGAAATTCCGCGAGTCGATTTGTAAAGGCCACTTTCTGGCTCATCGACATAGTACGCCATCGTCGGTGAGCCGGTGATCCAGGTATAAGCTCCATCAAAATCCACTCGAACCCAATCTCGTTTGCGTTGCTATCCTGAAAGGCGACAATCCCAGGGACTGGGATATCAGTATTATCGCGTACCCACTGCAAAGTAGCGACCTCGCCGCGGGTCTTCAGGTGGGGATGAACGGGGAGTGAAACGCGTATCAGTAAGGGCTTTTTGGCAGTAGAAACCAGGTAAAGCTTATTGAACGCGCCAGTTGCGTAAGGTGAGATGGTACAGGTATCCTCGGGACGAATTCCCAGCTGCTGACGACAGATGCTTTCAATCGCTTCTAGTGATGGTTCTCGTGTCCAGCACGGCACGAAGTCGAGACCCTTGTCACGCCACTCCAGCCCATCTTGGCTATCTCGGGACATATTGGATACTGGAAAGGCAGCTGTTGTGGCGCCAGTTGGTTGATGTTCTGTAGTGTGCTGTCTTGTTGTTGACAGAACTCTGTTAGAAGATTGACATGGGGAAAAGCTGGTGTGAAGAGATTTACCAAACAGTCGCGTGGGCGAACCGAGACTTGTCTTATCGCTTATCGCTACTCGGCTGCCTGCATACAACAGATACATTGCTACTGACTGCAAGGGGTTTTATTAATCAGGTATCTGTCGCACCGGACGATATCCTCAGCAGCAATATATACTCCTGACTCTCCATAGCAGCATCCATGCTAGCAGCCCTGCTGCCGGGCCTGTGGTCGCCGATCATGAGTTGGACATGAACATGCAGTTTCCTATTATGACAGAGAGGGATACAGAGCACCTTTCACGGGGGTGCCCCAGCTGGAGCTAGGGTGTTTTGAACAGAAGACTTGAGCCCACGATCCTTCACCTCCCCTTCCACCAGTGAAGGTCAAATGCGCGCAGCCCAACTGGCCCCGCAACTACCAGCACAGGAAGCCACGTCCCTTCTTCCGTCCCTTTTCCCATCCCTCACCGCGGTTGTCAGCAGGCGACTGATCAAGAAAAACAAAAAAGAAATGGTCCTGGAGAGGATCGAACTCGCGGCCTTCGCATGGATCAAAGAATAAAGCAATGGAGAGAACGAGGCATGAATAGACGCAAACCTTGAGAAAGCCAGAAACAGAAAACCCGCGATTGTTCATGGCGCGTCTATTGCCTACGCGCTGCAGCACATGTACACACGCATGTAACTGCTGCTGGCTACTTCAGTTGCAAGATGTACTGACTGGCGGCCGCTTTATGCACTGGCATGAGTAATTTAGGCTCAAAGGGGAAGGTATTCAGATATGATCACATCACAGTTTCAGCACCATCAAAAGAAGAGGGCCAAAATTTAGTAAAGACAAAAGCTTAGCTCTTATGTTGGGCTGAACTTTTTTAAGTCCAACCTGCAGGTTGAATACCTTGGATTAAGTATTGAATACTACCCAGGTAAAATGATGCTAATCCCACTATTACGGAGCGTATTCTGAAGACACACCAGCGAGGAGAGGATGGGTATCTCACCCAGCACTGCCCGGCGCCGAGGGGAGACCATGGTGCGTACGAGTCGCTGCTGCTCCGTGCGGCGTGGTTCTACCAGCACGAGGAGGCCATCAGCGCCACCACAGCGAGGTTTTTCGGTCTCGTCCCTACGCATATTATCACGGCACTCGAGCATGTGCACATGCAGTCATATCGCCGCCCATTTACCTAAGATGGACTCGTCTATAATCGGATGTCTGGTGCACCTCACGGAAAACGTGACAAGGGGTGGAACAGCTATGTACGAGCAGTGTAGAGCGGAGGCCGTCTATGCAAGAAACTGCTATTGATAGGAACAAAGCTCCCTAGCATGTGCTCCGAGTACCAGGGTCGGTCGGTACACCTTACAAGCCCACTTTACCTGTTGCTGGGGGCTATGAATGATGGGCACCGTTGAAGTGCGGCCGACTTGAACGGGGGGGGGGCTTCAGACTTGAGCCCGGCTCTGACGACACCCGGACCAGGGCGAGGGCGTGCAGCTCAGTGAGGAGCGATTTGGACCGCACCCACGCAGAACGTGACCTGCCAGATTGTCACTCCCAATCATTGCTGCTATCCGGCGACAAGCCTGTAACAGCAAGCCGCTGTTTCTTGCTTGGCTGCTCGTTGTCACCGCCGCTGTCCGCGTCCGTCGTAGTGCATCGCCGTCTCTTGGAGGACCGACCGCGTTCCTCTTCTCCGGCGCTAACTTCCTGAAGGATCCAGCCGTGCTTCAGTAGCTCCGCAGCTTCTTGTAGGTCGTCTATCACCTCGGCCCCGCACATTTTGTATTTCTATGCTCAGGCCTATACTTGGTCTCGCTCTTGTTAGTATAAACTCTTTGTGTACTTAGGAATCTCCGGATTACTGCAGTGCTTATTACGCTTCGCTATTCGTGTAGCTTAGTTCGTGACTTGCATATTAAATAAGTTATAATAAGATCGTAGAGATTTATATAATATATATAAAGATAAGGCAAACTCCAAATTCTCTAAAACCGCTTTCACTTATATAAAGATCTTTAACTTGGGATCCTCATAGTATAATCTCTTTCAGAGCCCTCGGCCTTTCCGACCATTTCTATGACTATAGAAGCTGTGGCATAGGACTGCCAAACAATGTGATATATCTCTCCGCCAGCATCCGCTGGCGCGACCACTTCTCGATGAAATATCTCTTGAAGCTTCTCCCCAGAATCAGCTCGCAAAGACCTTTCGCACCTCAACTCTGCATCGAGACTCTCCCAGCTTACCAACATCCACAAAGTGGAGGTTGGATTCTTGTCTGTATCCAGTGCCCATGCTGCCGTTCCAGCAATATATCCAGCCGCATCACCATCCGCCGCCCGAGCTAGACTCTGATCGTATAGGCTGAATGCTGTTTTCATTCCCGAGCGTTGGCTATCATTGAGGGAATCATAGACCAGCTTCCTCACAGTCGTCGAGCCCAATGCATAGCCTCCGGGCACAACGTAAGGTTCCACGATGCTCTGGTGGAGATCAACCACCTGAGGCAGGCTGGATAGCACAATAAGCAATGGGTCTAGGAGAGCGGCGAATTTCGTGTAATAGTTGCGGAGGAACTCCTGCATGGCACCGTCGCTTTGCCATTCGACGAGTAGGGTCATGTGGTCCAGCGCCTCGTGATGACGGCCCCAGCTAGAGCTGACCCAGTGGGGACAACTCGAGAGATAGCCCATGGCACCCTTCCAAATCTCGCCATCCGCAGTGGCGGGCTTATCAAATTCAGAGTTGCTTTTGAGAATCAAGACTTGAAGAGTGAAAGACATGGTGAATGCTCTGGTACTGGTGGTGAAAGGTGTGAAATGGATTGATCCAACAAAGAGTAAGAGTACTAAAGGATGCAAAGAGAATAAGGTAATACAGGGCAGCTGTTCAAGGTGTGGGCTTTGATAAGTCTTTTATGCTCTGATGCTGGAGTTGGTCCTGAGATTTGTTTGTTGGTCTGACTGTCGCAAAAGCTGGGAGGTCATTACAGTTAGCATTGGGAATTGGCATCGCGTGTTATGAACCAACGGGCAAACCAGGTTACGGAAACAGGCCGGATCTGTAGATCCAGGATTAACATAGCTCGGATTTAATATCCGAAACGGAAAATCCCCTTATATAAAAATACCAAGCATTAAAGGATTATATAATTAAAAGTTAAAATAAAAGATTATAAAAATCGATAAGCAATTTTATTAATTTAAATTATAATATTTATATAATAATTTAATTAATTTAAAATTTATTTTAAAAATTTTAAAATATATAAATAATATATTAAATAAATATTATAAATTTTTAAAAATAATAAATTTTTTATTAATAAAAAAAAAAGCTATTTTTATATTTAAAAAATTAATTATTTAAAATATATTATTAAATTAAAAATATTAAAATATAAAAAAATAAAATTAAAATAATATAAAAATAATTAAAATTTTAAAATATTATAAATATTAAATTATAAATAAAATTAATTAAAAAAATAAAATATTTAAATAAATAAATATTAAATAAAAAGCTTTTAATATTTTTAAAAAAAATTATATAAAAATTTATATTATAAAAAATAAATTTAATATAAATATATTAATATATATTATTAATAATAAATTTATTTAATAAAATAATTAAAAAAAATATTTTATTATAAATTTTAATAAAAAATTTAATAAATTAAAATTTAAAAATTTAATTTTAAATTAAAAATTTATAATAATAATATATATATTTTAAAAATAAAAATATTATTTAATTAATATAAAAATTTAATAATATTTATTATTATAAAAATATTTAATAAAAAATAAATTAAATAAATAAAATATTTATTATAATTTAATATTAAAATTATATATATTTTAAAAAAAAATATTAAAATAAATATATTTAATAAATAAATAAATTATAAATTAAAAAAAATTAAAAAAAAAATTAAAAAATTTTTTTTTTTAATATTAATAAAAATAATAATTTTATATAATAATATAAAATTAATATTATATTTAAAATTAAATATTAAAAAAAATAATTTAAAAATATAATAATAAATAAATAAAATAAATATATTAAATAAATATATAAAATATTAATATATAATTATTAATAAATTATAATAATTATAAATAAAATTTAATAATATTAAAATTTATTAAAATTTAAAATTAAAATTAAAAATATTATTAATAATTATAATAATTATAAAAAAAATAAATTAAAATAATATAAATTTTATAAATTATTATAATTTTTATAAATATTTAATATTATTTAAATATTTATTAATTTAAATTTTATTATTAAATTATTAATTTTATAAAAATTTTTAATTAAAATTATATTTAATAATATTTTAATAATAATTTATAAATTAAATAAATATAATTATTTTTTATTTTATAAAAAAATTAATATTATAAAAAATTATTTTTAATAAAAATAAAAAATTTATATTTTAATTTTAAATTTTATTTATAAAATAATTTAAAATAAAATATAAATTATTTATAATATTTTATTTAAAAATAAATAAATAAATAAAAAAAATTAATTAAATTATAAAATAATATTTTAAATATTATATTAATTATAATTAAAATAATTAAATTAAATTTTTATTATTTATATAATTTATTTATAATAATATAATTATTTTAATAATAGAAATATTATTATTTAAAATATTATATAAATAAAAATTAATAATATATTATAAAATATTTTTAAAAATAATTATAAAAATAATAAAATAATAAATTAAAAAAATTAAAAATATTTAAATAAAATTTTAAAAAATATAATAAAATATATTAATTAAAAAAAAATTAAAAAATTAATTTTATAAAAAAAAAAAAATTTATTTAAAATATAAAAATATTAAAATTAAAAAATTTAATAATAAATTAAATTATAAAAAATTTAAATTTTTTAAAATTTTAAAAAAAATTTTAAAAATTAATTATAAATTTAATTTATTATTAAAAATAAAAATATATTTAATTTTTTATAAATTATTTTTTAAATTAATAATATTAAATATATTATTAAATTATAATATTAAATTTAATTTAAATAAATAATAATAAAAAATAAAAATAATTTTTAATTTATAATTATAAAAATAATAATAATAATATTTTATTAAATAAAAAAATTATATAAAAAAAATATATAAAAAAAATTAATTAATATTAATTTAAAATTTATTAAAAATTTTTTTATATATTATTTATTAAATAATTAATAAATTTAATAATTTTAAAATTAAAAATAATATTTTTAAAAAATTAAATATAATAAAATTAATAAAATTTTAATTTATTTTTTTAAATTTTTATAATAAAAAATTAAAAAAATTTTAAAAAATAAATTAATTAAAATAATTAAAATTATAATTTTTTTTTTAATTTTTTTTATTTAATATAATTTAATTTTTTTATTATAAATAAATTTATTATTTTTAAAAATATTATATATATTTTTTATATAATTTATAAAATTAAATAAAAAAATAAATAAAAATAAAATTTTTTTAATAAAAAAATTATAAAATAAATAATAATAAAATAAAAAATATAATAAAAAAAATTTAAAATTATTTTTATATTTTAATTAAAATAAAATAAATAATTTAAATTTTTTTAAAAAATAATAAAATAGAAAATAAATAAATTATAAATTAAAATTTTAAAAAAAAAATATATTAATTTATATTTAATTATATTATTTTTTTTTTTTAAAAAAATAAAAAAATAATATAATTTATATATATATATTTAAAATTTTTATTAAAATTTAAAAAATAATATAAATATTAAATTTAATTTAAAATTAAAATAAAAATTTTTATTTTTTATAATATTATATTATTTAAATTATAATAAATAATTTAAATTATTTTTTTAAATTATATTTATTTTTAATAATAAAAATATTTTATTTTAATAATAATTTAATAAAATTTATTTTTTATAATTTTTATTTTATTTTTTAAATAATAATATTATTAAATAATATTTTTTAATTTAATAAAAAAAAAATTTAAAATATTATATTTAAATTAATTTAAATAAATATATTTATAATATTAAAAAGAATTATAAAAAAAATTTAATAAAAATATAAATTTTAATTTTTATAAAAAAAATAAAAAAGTATTTTAATAAAATTAATAAAAATTTTAATAATAAAAAAATTTTATTTTAAAATATTTTTAAAATTATTAAAAAAAAATTTAAAAAAATAAATTTTTATAATTTTATTTAATATAATAAATTAAAAAAATATAATTTAAAATAAATATATTAAATAAAATTATTTATAAAAAAATTTTAAAAATAATAATTATAAAAAAAAATAATATTATAAATTAATAATAATTTAAATTATAAAAAAAAATTAAATTAATAAATTTAAAAATTAATATAATATAAATTTAATATTTAAAATTATATAAATAAAAATTAAAATTTATTTAATTTATTTAAATATATAAATAATATAATTAAAATTATTTATAATATTTATATTAATATATAATATAAATAAAATTAAAAAATTAAATATATAAAATTAAATATTTTTTATTATTAAATAAATTTTATAATTATTTTTTAATTATTAATTTAAATATTAATTTTATTATAATTAATATTTAATATAAATAATAAATATTAAATATTTTAAAATTATATTTTTATATATAATTAAATTATATTATATATTATTTTTATTTAATATAAATTTTTAATATATTAAATATTTATATTATTTAAAAATTTATTATATTATTGAAAAAAGGTTAGCTTTTTAAATTAATAAGAAAAGATAATTATTTGAAAAAAATATTTATTTTTTGAAAATTATTATTTAATATAAATAAAAAGTTTATTTAGCTAAAATATTAAATTTAATTAGCAAGCAATAAGTTTTTAGCTTATCCGACTAGTTAAACCGCTTTTTAGCTTTTTTCTTTTCGAAAATAGCTAATAATGCCGGCAAGCTTAAATATATTTAAATTTAAAACGTTTAATAATATTCTCGGAACTTCTTTTAAGCTAATTAAATATATATTTAACTTTTTAAAAGGCTAAAGATTTATACTATTAGCTTTACAAAAACCGGCATTAAGTTTTAACTATTTCAGCTTAGTATATACTATTCAGAAAAATTAAAAAAGCTTAAAAAGAAAAGGACTTTAAGCTAGCTAGAGCTTTAGAGGAAAACCGAGCTTTAAAAGGTCAAATTGAAGCTTCTCGGCCAACAAAAAGAAGGAAGGTCGATACTAGCCCGAATTCCAAGTTTGCTAGTATCAAAGCTATACAGAGGGCTCAAAATGCAGTTAATCGAGAAGCGGATACTTCTGATAGAGAGAGCGATATCGAATTATCTAGTTCTGAAGAGGATTGCATTATGGTAGCTATATAGGGTCGAAAAGCTGAAATATATATCTATATATCTATATGCGATGTGGCTGACCAGGGTGCGCGGAAACGGGGGGTGCGCGGAAAGGGGGTGCTTTGACTTAACGCGAGGTTGGGTCCTTGCCAATCTCTGCGGGAGAAGTCGCGCTCAAGCCTAATGTCACCGACGCCGCGAAAGAAGTATAAGATAGGAAAAATCTAAATCTTATCCAGCAAAATTGATGCCAATGCTGTCCGCGTAGGAAGTGGGGTTCCGGACAGCTGAAGGACGACACGACATTGCTTGCTTGAGCATCATAGTTTATAAGAATTGAGATGGCTTTCATTAAACGGTCGATCATTCCGATCAAACAACACACGGAACGGAGTAATTGGAGCTTACTCAACCTATCCAATGAGCTACTTCTGCTTTTCGCTGTGGCTATCTCTGTCAGTGCATGGTCGGTTTTCACAGGTTGGACAGATTTCGGCGGACAGCTGAGCAGCTGAGGTCCTAAGCGCTCGCTAAGATGACTGTTTTGGTTGACTGAGGGTCGATGGTAACGTCGGCCGTGCTATTTTGGACCTCTGCAGAAGGCAAAACATACCAGAATCACATTTCAAGCTACTACTTAACTACTTGCGTTCTTGCGCCGCTCAGCTACGCAATCACCACCCCTCTTCAAGACACATGACACCCACCCGGACCTTGCGCAGAATATGGTGATCTATCATGCCATGCACCTCTAATCGCCATCCACAGGCGGCCGCCTCAGGGACTTGCTGACCTTCTTCTTGTCCACAAAGTCCATCCTCGTCCGACACAGCGGACACGTGTTCTGGTTCGCCGAGCTGAACCACTTGAACAGACAGTCCCGATGAAACAGATTCTTGCACGTCGCGCACTTCTTGTCCGGCATTTTCCTGTCGACGGCGATAAACGAGTAGCAGATGGCACACTCGACATGGCCCTTGAGGGCACCAAGAACATTCCGGCGGAATGTAGATAGTCCGTCAATGACCGCGCCGTTCGAGATGGTGATGATCCCCTGCGTGATGCGCAGCCACGACTGCCACGTGCGCTCGCTGCAGGCGACGCGGTTTAGCCCCACGACATCAACGAAGTCAAGCGGATAGTTGGGCTTGATCCGAATGAGCATCGACGCCGACTGCTCGTCGCCGCCGTCATCGATGGCGTAGGCCGCAGTGATTTCCCGCTGCGCATAGTTGACCTTGATAGCGAGCTCCTTCTCGTCTGGGTCTGAGACGTCCTGGGATTTCGACCACTTTTGGACTTCTGCGATGGCGTCATGGATGATGATCGGGGAGAAGTACTTGATCATCCAGGGTTCAATGGCTATCCTTGTTTGTTTGGAACGACAGTCAAGGAACCAAGTCTTGAACAAGCCTGGAACGAATTTCAATATTAGATAGAAGAGGTGAATGAGAAGCCAGTGCATATTCTTCTCTTCAGGAAGAGAGTCAGCGATCTTTACGTCATAGGCTTGTATGTCGTCAACAGTCAACCCTTCCTTATCAAGATTGATTGGATTGGCAGCCGAGTGACCCAAAACATCGAACATGAACACCATTAGAGGACCAATGGCGCCATGTATTTTCAGGTCTTCAGTGTAATCAGTCCGAACCTTGTACGCAGCTCCTTCATAA
Organism: Chrysoporthe cubensis; assembly: GCA_001282315.2. Taxonomy (NCBI): domain Eukaryota; kingdom Fungi; phylum Ascomycota; class Sordariomycetes; order Diaporthales; family Cryphonectriaceae; genus Chrysoporthe; species Chrysoporthe cubensis. The sequence continues at coordinate 408,992 of LJCY02000008.1, read as the reverse complement.
GCGTCGAACACAAGCTTCCAGGAGAAGAGATAGGACCGTACAGGTGTTGGAAACTGTACCAGCACTTCTTCTGGAAAAGTTTCAAGGGTTGGCGCATCGAGTAAAAGTGATGTGAGCTCATCAGGAAGTCTGGCTTGTTTCTTCTCCAGGAGCACATCAAGGGACACTTGCTCCTGGGCCACAGGTAATGCCCGGTGGATGAGACCGAAACCGGCTGTCTGGATCTCACGCGATTCAGATGCCACCAGCCCGTAAATATCGGTCAGATCTTTCAGGTGATCTAAGGGAATAGTGGCGGTTTCACGACACAACAGAGCGTCGACTATTTCTTGAGGTTGTGAGTTGGTAGGCCCGGAAAGCTTGAGAAGATCTAATATGCCGTGGTACATGGAGTCGGCATGCGTATCGAGGGTGTCCACAAGATCATCATTCGGCTCGTCGAATCTGCGAAGGGCCGATAGTAGCTTAACAGAGGCGTGGATGTAGGGAAGTCGCTGCTCGGGTTCATCCCTGGAAGCATGATCCCAGAGCAAGAGACAGAACTGGATTGTTTGCTCCCAATAGGGTCCATAGACATCGCATACGCATGGAAACAGACGCTGGAGGGCTCGGCAGCTTTCCGTGGTGACTCTCGCGCCTAAATCTTCCGGACCGCGTGCAAACCATGACGTGATCTGCTTCACAGCAAACACAAGACGATTGTTTGCCACTGGTAGCTGACCAAGTTCGTAGACAGGCATACAGGCATTGAGGAGGACCAAGGAATGTAAGGTCTTTCCCGCTCTAGGGTCAGCTCCAGCAATGTCACTGATCAATCTGTTCAGAAGGTTGGAGACGACTTTGGACCCAGCCAGCATCTCACCGTAGCCCATCAAGAATGCTGTTGCGGAAAGGACTGTCGTATGCGATGCCCTCATGATATCGAGTTGAGCCACCCACTCCTCAGTGACACTTCCATGTCCGTGGGTATCGGAAAATGCTTCAAATATCTCACAGAGAGCACGGGCGCTGTAGACACCGGTAGGAACAAGGTCCTTGGTTTGTTCCATCAGCGTGCTAACAAGCCCATTGAGCAGACCCTCCCCTGACCCTGGTCTCCAGTCCCGAAACTTTGCGAATATGTTATGAATGATTCTCTTTGTTGACGTCACGAACTCCTCGACCTCTCCGAGGAGATTTGGTTCCTCAAGGTTCCTGAACAGTTTGTTCGCATCTATGAGCGTGATCTGGTCAGATGCGAGCTCAGCGACAAGATAGAGCAGATATAGCAGCTCAACCTGGAAGCGTTGAGATAGTGAATCCATCTCGATGCCACAGCCGAGTATCGAAGTGGTGTACATTGCCATCCGAGCTGGGATGGAAAGACCTCTTGCGTCGCGCGGAATCCTTGTAATGGGCGACGGCAGGTCGTCCTCGGAGAGATAATAGGCACCACCGATATTACTTGTCAGTGCCAACGCTGGGTTGACATGACCATGCAAGAATTTAGAAAGCTCGGTCGCCCATACTTTCGTGTTCGGCAACAGTTGCTCTAGGTCGTTATTGCTCATCTGCAATATAGCTGTGGCCTGCTGTACTAAAGTCTCAATACTCAGGGAGTCTGGACCCGGTCGTTCTAAATTATCCTGAATGATATTTAGGACAGACGGCTGTGCATCACCTTGTTTCTCGAGCAATGAACGGAGCTGGGCCGCTCTTGATGAGATGACGGGATCATTGATCTCCATCATGGCGAGCAGTTTCGTGGTCAGGCCGAGGTGAAGCGTCTCGTCCTCTGAAAAAATGTTTGGCCGCCTTTTTAGTATGATCTCAGTTGCTCTTACGCTTGACTCATTGTCGCATCCGAGAGTCTCAACGGTAAGCAAGGCTAACCTTCGCAGACTCGACTCGGGCATCACGTCCCAAGCTAGAGTTGCATCGAACATGTCCCAGAAGCCGGCTCCGAGTTGCACGCATGCCAGAATGTTCTTCTCGAGGTGTTCTTGAAGGTCTGAAGCGTTCCTTGCCAGTGTGTTTGCGGCGGGGCTCGAGATGAGCTTTGTGATGTAAGCGTTTGCTTGAGGATTCTCACCCTGCGTCGTGATGAGGGACTGTACGGTAGCGGACCATAATTCTTCAAATTCATCATGATGATTCTGGCCCAAAGCCTCAATGCAGGAGATGATGGACGCAGCAGATGGTGACGATAGCAGTTTGGCCATCTCCTCGTCGGACTCCCTTGGTATGACCGACGTCCAGAATCCCTGGCTCCCCGTTGTGAAAAGGTATGGTGTCTTTTGCAAAGCTGACAGCAAGATCACAGCTGCGCCGAAAGGCTTAAAATTCCTCCGCTTCAGTGAGTCCGCTGCTCCGTGGATCACCATCCACGCAGCGGCTTCGGTATAATCCTTGGCTTCCCGTTCATTAGGTGGGCTAGACAGCGCGGTCAAGGACGCGTGAATAGCACCGACCACAGACAACCAACGTTTTCCATCTTCGGCGAGCTTTTTCTGGGAAGACTCAAATTCCTGGGAAACCTGGGGCAAGGATGTTGAGAGTCGAGCTATGAGTGTTTCTGCCAACCTCTTCCATTCTTTGCCCAGAAATTCTGTCACTTGCATATCGCTTGACAGAGCTACCACTCGGTAGGCCTGGGAAAGAACAGGCAATTGGACACTTGCTAGCCATTCCCCCTGGCGTTCTGTCGAGAACAAGTAGTTGTCTGTCAGCGGGAAGACCGTTTCGGTGATCATCTTAGCACGTGATCCAGAATCAACTTGGTTCGAGAGCCGAGAAGCCGCGTTGAGGTAGCACTTCCAAGCGTAAGGAGCATTCGCCCTTGGCTCCTCCCTTCTGCTGATGCCAGTCCTGAACGACTTGAAGAAATCCGAGACAGCTTCTTCGGAGATCGGATCAGTAGGAAGGGCAGCCAAGAGCTTGTCCAGGCTATCCCAGAAAGACGGTCGGCTACCCTGAGAGCCTCTCTCGATAAAGCTCCGTAATCTCAAAAGTGGTGATTTCTTGGTACCCCAAAGCTCCCCGTTGACCCGCGTAAGCTTGGTTAGGACCTCAACCAGGTCCTCTGCAGATCCCAGCTGAGGCTTCTTGAGAGCGTCAGAGGTGAGTATTTTGGCGATTCGAGACATGTGTGGGTCTAAGAGAGCCTGTCGTCTTTCTAAGCAAAGCTGGAGTAGCTGATAGACGATTTTCCGAACGCGAGAGTCATCAGCAGTGGCAAAGGACCAGGCTGAGTCTCCAGGGCCAGACGAGAAGAACGACTCATATTCAGGGTTAAACTTCTCCGTGTCTGCGTCGGAAAACCTTTGAAGGAGACCAAGTACCAGGGAGAAGCCTCCCGCTATCACACGGTAGTACTTAGCCTCGGCATCTTCCGGCTTTGTAGACCGCTCGTCGCTGAGGGTGTCGGGCGTCTCTGTTACGGCCTCAGTCGCATACTGCAGGACCTGAGGTTGGCACTTCTTCCAGAACTGAACGACCTTCTCTTCGGTTGTCAAGAATGTAGACAATCCTTCCGTGGCAGCCCTTGCCACGGGCTTGTCCCTGTCGAAGGTGCCGACCAGCCAAGCACCAGCAATTTTGGGTATGTTCTTCTCCATTCGTTTTCTGGCGGACTTCAACAGTTCGAACTGCAGGGTATGTGATAGCTCGCGGACTCGGCGGTCGTTATCGATCGAAATCCTTGGGTAAAGCTGGACCCACGCGTCCAGGACAGCGTCCTCCACGCCCCCATCCTGCTCGTGAGGATGTGCTTGTGTATATGTGATCAGATCCGCCAGCGCCTTCGATTTCGTAGTGGTGTCCTTCTTTAGGAGGTTCTTGAAGGATACGACGGTGTTCGGGTCGGAGATTGAGGACAGGTTTGGAGGGTCGGAGAGGTAGGAGAGGCTGCCGGCGCTTGTTGACGGCGTGGCAAAGCCTCCAAAGGTGGACGGGGCTGGGCTGCCAAAGCCTCTCCCACCGGCAAGGCGGCCTCTGGCACCCGATTGTTTGGGAGCCATGCCGGAAAACGTAGCTTGACGATATAGCTGGAGGATGAAATAGGCGCAGGAGTCGGAGGAGCGAGGCAAATGAATGTGACAGTTGATTGCAGAGATGCGGTGCAAAAAGAATAGAATGGACCCAAGAAATGTGATGACCAAATGGAAGTTTTTGATTGAAGAGCCACAGGTGACAAGGGCATTGGATATTCAGAAAGGATGAGAGGTGGTCATCACAGTCATCTTCATGGTTTGAGCGGCTTGTACAAAAAAACCGTCTTCAGATTGACCCCGCGGTGGGATGTAAAGCTGCGTCACGCCGTCCGCTGGTGGGGCTAGCAGTGAGCTACTTAGGTGCAACCGCCCCACCTATCCAACCGTGCGTCCGTGCCAACCCAAGGCTTCAGCGGGTAAGTGGGCACCGTGTGGCATCTGAGCATGAGGCTCAACTCGGACCGGCTACTGATTAATACCATATGTGACGAAAGGGGGTCGGCATGCTAGAAAAGCGCAGACGTTGACCTGCAGTAGCAGAGAAAATGGCAGAGAAGAAAGCTTGAAACAAACCTGGAGTCGCCAATATTGTACTTCCTTACAGTACCGTGGCCTCCATGAAGCCCTGAGGACACCGCTGTAGTGCTCACGAGAAGTGTTCCGGCATAGCCATGAGGAATATCAGTCAACGGCCGCGAGACGCTCCCAGCATCACCCGTTCTCGATCGCCTTTGTGAGCGGCCAGGGACTGGGTGACTGTCTCATGCATCCTCGTCTGTGCTGAACTGCATATAGCAGGGGGGTGGAACTGTCTATTCCCGCGGCAGCGCTCCGGAGCTCGTCGGAATGCTGGATTGACAGGCTATCTTCACACATTTTCCACATTTCTAGCCCCGCCCCCCCCTTTTTTTTTTGTCGAAATAATCCCCGGATACAAACAGAAGCACGTCAAAGCGTATCGGTATGGCCTCCAGAGCTTTTGTAAGAAGAGGATCAAGTTGCTCGGGTTGTTACTTGGGCTCTATACTGTGCGCCAAGAACTCGGGGCTGCAGAGCTCTGCGCTACAAGGCACTTCCGGCATATTGGGACTCTCGCCGCGTCTATGTTGTCTCTGCCGCTCCCTTGTCTTTCCTTACATTCTCGGATATGGCCAAAATAGAAAAATAAAAAATTTAAAAAAAAAGAAAAGGGGGGGGGGTTCGTCATGGGACCATGCCCCTGCACTGCCCACCACAACGTTTAATTGAAGAATAAAAGCGCAAGAATTCAACTAGTAAAGTTAGTAAGCTAATTAAATTAATTAAATATTGCATAATGAACGTAGTTTTTAATATTATAATAAAGCGCTTTGCACGATTTAAAACAAATTTAGATTTTATATTATATTTAGCAGCGAATGTCTGCCTTGCATGCTTATTTTAGTATGTCTTAACAATTTCTGCTCACTTGCGAAGTAAATACTGCTTTAGGTTAGTTTTTGAATAATGAACTGTTGGCATAGTAAGGGTGCTGAACCATTTTACGCGTGTCGCAAAGAATCCCGCTGGTGCTCGTCATTTTTGCTCGGTGACTGTACATCTGCGACTCCTCAGCCCTGCAGAAGCCCATCCAGATCTAGAACCCTCGCTCAAGTGGTATTGGATGCTAAGCGAGTGGGCTACGCCATGCGACCGCTCGACCGGAGCCGCTGTGTTGGAACCCTGAAAACGAAGCGGAGCCGTGGCAATTACGGATCTGGATAGATGATACTTACTATGGTACATAGTAGTCCCTCTGGACCGGCACGCTGAATGATCTGGCATGCCTGGGCACCCTGCCCAAATGGATCTCTGGCGCCCCCTGTCCCTGCATTATCTGTCGAGCCTGGAGGGTCCCTTCCGGCGCTAACCCCGCGTCCAGCCTGGCTCCACCTGATCCTACGATGACGCTGCGACGCTGCGTTGGACAGGCGCAGGGCACCTGCAACATGGGTTGTGGGCGGTATCGGGAGAAGGTGGTCTATGAAGTGCTTAGAGCCATGAAAAAGCCAGAACGGTGAGGTATCCATTCTGTGCAGTTACGGTATTTGAGCAGCGAGATTGAACGTACTACCTAGGTACCTCGGTCTGCAGCGCCTGTACGTAGCCTGTTGTCAGTTCCCAGGCCGGTTCCGCCGGTCCGTTTCCAGAAGCACGCACAAGGGCTCCTTTGGGCCGCTTCAGCGAGCACCACAGCAGCTGACAGCCCATATCGACCCCTCACTTCTCGACTCCAGGTATCCACCCACCTACATAGTACAGTACAACCACCTTCCGGGTCTCTCTTGGGCCTGGCGATCTTCACGCTTCCATCTTGCCTTGTTCCACAGCAACGTTTGTCAGCTGTCATACCCTCTGTGCCTCTGCAGCGCTGCGAAGCAGACAAGGGATACGGTCACTGCTTGGGCTGGGCTGGACCTGATCCCGTCCTCGGATGCTGCGGTGACTCGACACCTCCAACAATACGCTGCTTTGTCACCCACCATCGCCTTCCTCAACCTCTCTCCCCTTTCAACAAGGTAGAGAGCCGTTCTTACACCCGCAAACGCACATCGGTGTCCTTGATGCCATAAACCACCATCTCGTTCCTGCTGCGGGCGAAATAATTATAATACTCGGTACATCTGTCGCCGAGTAGTCCTCCACCCTCCTCCACCCGCGCCACACGTGAATCGGCGGACTGCATCTGCCGCACCGAATCATCCTGTGTATCCTCGCGAAGCCTCATACGCAATCGGTCCGCTTTCCTTGGTCTTTGGCGTCCCGCTGACTTCCACCACTCAGTCTCGCTGGGCGGACCAGGCATCATAGCATGGTCCCGTCTCAACCGACTGCGACTTCACCATGTTGACTACCGCCTCCCAGTTCACCCCTCGAACGAGGTCCCTACACGCCCAGCATGCCGCCAGCGCCCGGGCTCTCGGCATCGCTGGTTACCGGCACCGACAGCAGTCCCGGGGCTTCCGCTTCGGCATGTGGTCTAGCTACCTAGACGACGACCTCAAGCGCGAGATACGACGACAGCAGCGCATCCTGAAGCAGAAGTACAACGAACAGATCCACCGGCGACTGGCATGGGAAAAGCACCCTTTCGCCGAGGACGCCCGACACGCCCTGAAGCGCATGATGAATAGTTACTGGCATCCTCATGATGCGCGCCCGCACGGCCGGTCCTGGGACGACGTCCAGCCGAAGCGACAGCGAACCCCCGAGAACAAGGACGGGGTGCGGCCCGGTCGGAACATCGAAGATGTCGAGCGCGGGGCAATGGATCATTTGATATTCGGCCAGGAAGAGGAGGAGGTTTCTCGCACATGGCGCAGCAAGCGGATGACGCGGAGGGACGGCCCGGCTGCTCAAACAGATCATGGCAAGCCCATCGAGCAGGGAGACTTTGTCATCGACCCGATTACGAACCGGAAAGTTGCAAAGCACCCAAGTCCGAGCAGCCCCAACGGCGATGGGAACATTCCTGTCAAGACATTTAAGGACTACCGGTCGTGCTTTACCCACCCTAGCTCCCCAAATCAGGTCAAATCTCAGGATCCTACCAGCGAATGGCCTTCGGTCAAGGACCTTCGAAGAGATAACAGTTTTGAGACCGACACCAATACAAAAGCTCCTGATGTGTCCTGGAGTACTTCGGGCAGGGCAGACCCAAACGCACAGAGCGGTGAACACGGGCGCAGCCATGGTTCTGCGGACGGCGAAATCGGCCAGCTCCATGATACGAAAATTCGGAAGGGTCGAGCCAAGCTATGGGAAGATGCGCCTCGACGACCAGATTCCAAAACCGATAATTCATACGAGGATAAGCCGGTCGTCATGGACCAGGCGAAGACCACCAAGCTTCAAAATGGCCCCGAAGAGACCCTAAAATATGATGATTTGCACAAATACAGGCCTGTGCAATATCTAGATTTAGACAGAAGGTCTGATCTCAATGTTGAAGAGCTATCTAGGCAGCACGATGATGTTGACCGATACAAAACTGTCGTGGATGAGGCTCATGGGCAGTTTGACGATCTCCAACCCCCAAACGAAGATCTCGACAAGTCTGAAAGTCAGCCTTGGTTGGCTGATGAACTCGCAAAGCGCATTACGGAGGATATCGATCCGTATGAGCCAACCCCTGATGAGGCTGCTGCTCTACGAAAGGACGCGGAGACATCCTCCGACAACCTGGATGAGTTCCAAGAGGTTCGGCATAATGAGCCTAACAGCAAGCCCCTGGGATTCAAGGAGAAACCCGTAAAGCCCGAGGTCCTTCTCAAATACCAATCCTTTATCGAACAGCTAGAGCCCGGCGACTTCCCGGAACCGACCATTGAAGATTTACGGATGAAATATGGCCAGGCTGAACTGAAGCAATTTACTGCAGTGAGATATCTGGACCCCGACGCGAAGCCTGGCTCCACTGCCGAGAAGCCCAGCAAGCAATACGACCCAGAGAAGCCTGATGGACTACTTGCGGTGCAGCCAGACAAGCCGCAGGATGGTCAAGAACAGTTGGGTATGCAGAAGGATTACGAGACTCTAGCACGGATGGCCTCCGAGGAGCTGGACAGTGCGGATGAGTTGGATCACGAAAGTCTGCAGAAGATGAGCTCGGTGAAGCAAGGGCAAGGCACACAATCGAACTACCGCGAGATGCTGGACTCGCTGATGAAGCAGCATCAGCGTTTGTCAGATGCTGCGGATAGAGAGGCAGATCTTGCATTGAAATCGGCAAGGGCCAAGACTCAGCAGAGCGGCACATCAGGAACCAAGATGACTGGCAACTTTGTACGTGATTTCCCGGAGGAGTTCGAAAAGTCTTGGACACAGACCCTAGCCTCTGTGCCTACCGAGAGCACAGACACCTACCCGGATGATGTTCAGATCCCGAGCGAGAACATGGACGGCGGGCTGGAGGGAGCATTTGGCAGACCTTCGCCCTCGAAGATTCAACCCGCTCTAGATCGACAGCTCAGCCAAAAACCGAGCATCAACCACGATGATCCTTATTCCAAGGATCCTCAGGGTCTGGAGACTTCATATGCCGAGGAGGGTGGCAACGACACACAACCTTTACTGGTCAAGCAATATGGCATCTCATCCACTGCGGGCGGTGCCAATCAGGTGCTTCCGGAGGAGATCAACTCCTCTACCACCACCGAGGAGCCAACTGCACTCCTCCGGGTGGTCAGCTCTGGATCAGCGGATGGTCCTACTCTCTACAAGGTTCTGGCGTACGACCCAACTATGCAGAAAGTTAACATGGCCGAGACCACATCGCTGGTCCCGGATTTTGCATCTGCTTTGTCGCCAGCCGACGCACTTCTTCGTCTTTCGCACCCAACGAAGTTCTTTCCACACTTTGCCGCTCTCGAAGCACAGGGATTTGAGATCGTCTCAGGCAGTGGTGACGTTCTCATCTTCCGGAAGGTCCGTCCATCAGCAGCCGAGCCCACAGACAAGAGTTTTGCAGAGAAAAGAACCGAGCCCGCACCCGCGCGAGCCGAATCTCAAACCGCCTCAGCACCCATCAATCCCATCGATATGACCGGTCGACCCAGAATCATCTCGCCGGCCAGTGCGAATTTCGCCTCTCCGACGGGGTATGTGAACTACGATGACTTGCCAGAGAACGAGGCTAGTAACCTGCCGCCCCCGCCGCCCCGTGTCAAGTATAACATCGATCTTCGACGTGAGGAGCCTGTATACAGTGGTCCCAAATATCAGACCCACGATGGCCAGAAGCAGAGGAATAGCTTGGGCAAGAGATTGCTCGTGGGTGGTGTCTGGGTCGCTGGTATTAGCTACGGCCTTGGTGTCGTGTCGGAGTATTTCACGACCGGCGGTATAGACGGCACGGGGCCTCACGGTTTCTAGGAGGTTGTGCTTCTGTATACAAATGAGCGTGTTCTTTGACTTGCTTGACCTATAGATAATTTCCATCTTGAGCAAGATTGGCACACTGTACGAGGGGATGACGGTTCTTCACTACTCACCATTGGAATAACAACAAAACTATCTCACGAAGTACGAACATTGTATGAATAGCAACGACAGACAGCTCCACTCCTTGATGTAAAGGGGGTTTAATGAGGAGGTAGTGGGCGTTCTAGGCTTGCAGTTGCGCAACATCAATCTCGCCAGTGAGAGCCTCGGCTCACCTGTCTTTTCTTATCACTGTCTGGGTCGGCAGCGCCATATACCAAGCATGGGCATGAATTCAGGGACTGGAGCTAGAGCAGGATAGGACAGGATATTATTAAGACTAGGACGGACACTCTCAATTCAATTTTCCAATCTGATGATTCCTAAAGACTATGTATGATGCAACCGGTGACGATGCTGGATGAGCGGTGTTATACAATTGATCCTGGAAATGCAGTATGCCCAACTGATGACGCGCGATGCAATCTTGGATCCGTTTTCAACTTTTATCCCCATAAATAGGGGTGCCAGAAGTCTCTGATCGTATTCAGACATCCATCCCTCAGGTGAACAGTCGACCAGAAGGCAAGATGAGCCGAGAACCAGCCTTCTCAAGCCTGCCATGTCTGACCTCGCCCCACCAGCCTACAAGCAGATGCCAGACCCCGTCCTGACCCGAACCACACGATGCCCCAGCCAACGACCATGAAACTCAGCTGCCGTCCTCGCCCTCCGCTCCTCCCGCGCGGCCCGTCCCTCTTCCCCTCTCCCCAGAGAGAAGAAAAAACAGAAAAAACCAAAAAGGTCTAGGCCCCCCTCTCGCTGAACCCGGCAGCGTCACCCGCGCCGGGCGGCCCCCGCGCCGAGAGCGTCCCGCTCGCGGCCATCATGGCGTGCTTATGCTCCTCACGGTCGAAGGAGAAGGCCCGCTGGGGACGGCCCGGCGGCAGGGGCGCGGACGCGGACCCCGCGGCGGTCGTCGGCGGGTGCCACTCCGAGGTGCGGCGCATGGCCTCGGCAGCGGACTTCTCCGTGGTCGGGGACACGGGGGCCGCGAGGCGGGCGGCGAGGTCGGCGTCATCGGGGCCGCCGAGGGGGCTCTGTTGGTGGTGGGTGGACATGTTGTTGATGGCTGATACTGGTGGGGTGGTGGTGGGTGCGCGTGTGTGGAGCGGGAGGGGTTTATGTGAGGAAGCCAGTGTATGTGTGTCAAGTGGCCGTCTTGGTAGTAGAGCGAGGATGATTTATACCTGAGAAGGGAGGGTCTGAGCTCGGTTCTCTAGGTACCTGGTTCTTGAGAGAGCTCGATAGGTGTTAGTCGAGGAGGAGGTTGAGGTGAAGTCTCGCAACCTCGCGCCACAGATACTCCCACAACAAACAGCATGAGGTGGCGCTGCAGTCGCCACCCCCCGCCCGCCGCCAAATCCGTTGGACCCTGAGAGAGCGATGCGAAGGTGATTTGGCCACTATCGACGGTGGGCCGTCGGCCAATAGGGTTCTTATGCTGCGGGGTAGCTGTTGCCTCCCGCAGGGCGTCTGCAGCAGCTGGTGAGCTGATGCCGCCGCATCCTGACCGCAAGCGGACCGCTAGGCTCGCATATCTCGGTACAGGATCAGACCCGTCGGGTGACAGTCAGCTTCCCTTAACGTCGCCCTCCTCCCCGCCTAAGTACTCGGGTCTCACCACGCTGGACAAGCCTTAGAGACGTGCATTAAGCGTTTTCAGAAGACATGCGCGGCAGCATACAGCGGCATTATGAGAACAAAATTTGGACACGGAGCAGCCAATCAGCATGGTCCCGTAGCTCAGCTGGTTAGAGCGTCGTACTAATATTTCTCGAATGAAAAATATTGAGTAAATTAATGCGAAGGTCGCGAGTTCGATCCTCTCCGGGACCATTCTTTTTTTCTATGTTCTTTTATTACCAGCGGGCCGCTCTTCTCTCTCCCTTTTCCCTTTTTTCTCTTTAGTATCTTGTAAAGCCAGAAGTCATCTTCATTTCTCACTTTCCATTTCTTATTTCCTATCTCCTGATATTGATCGCAAGAGCGAGGGCAGAAGAAGAGGAAACAGGGAATAGGAAATGGGAAACGGGAAACGAGAGATAGAGACTCTACTCTATTGAGAAGTACCTTGCCAAGAGCGTAGAATAAGGCAAAGTATCGACTTGATATTGGAATAGATTATAATTCGCATTCTTAGCTTCTTATTGAAGCCAGCTCTTATTGATGTGGTGGCGGCCAGTGGGGTTCACCTCAGAACACGGGGTGCAGGTGGATCCGGGAGCTACTCAGATATAAGAGAGTCACTCTTTTTCGAATTTTCTCGACACACATAGTAATTGAAGCATTCCTTTCTCCTTCTTTTCAAGTTTCGAGGAGGCGCAGCCTTATTTCTTAGAGTTAGTCGATTATCACTAAAGGCCGGCTTTTACTCTTGGACACAAACCGAACGAAATTTGACTTCTCCAGACACACCAATATCCAGGTTTTGGACAGCTGCGTGGAAGACAATCTCGGGACGAGAAAGATTCGAGCCAGTAAAGTTGGCCCCGGTTCCTTTCCAATCTCCCGACAGACCGACCTCATTCTCGATAAACACTGTGTTATGAACCCACAACGGTTCAGGTTACCAGAACAGGCCGGATCAGTGGATCCAGGAACAACGTGGTACGGATCCAACATCCGAGGCAAGAAACCTACTTACGTAAGGATGACAGGCATCCAAAGATTATATAAACAAGGGTTAGGGTTAGGAAAGGATTATAATGGATTATAAATCCAATTATAATTACTTTAGATTATTAGTAATCCAGAACTGAAAAGCTGAATATATAAGATTGGATATCTCTTACTATTAGATAGATTTTATAATTGCTTTTCAGTTATTAATTTAAATATTTCTCTAAATATTATTTTCAGAGCAATATTTAATATAAATAGTAAATACTTAGCAAATACTTTTAAAATTATATTTCTATATATAAATAGATTATATTGCATATTATTTTTGCTTAATATAAATTTTTAAATATATTAAGTATTTGCTATTTGAAGTATTTTATTATATTTTAATAATTTTTGCTTAAGGATTGGTTTAATATTATTTACTTTTAGCAATACGGAAATATAATAGCTTTTCCTATTCCAATACCGTTTTTCTCTTAGCAAGTTATTCTTTAGATTTTGCAAGCTTAGATTGCAGTTTTGCAATAGCGCATTTAGGAATTCGAAAATTAAAAAGAAATTCCTCAAATTACTATTGCTAATAAACTATATAAGCTCGATAAACTCAATACTTATAATGGAAACCAGAAAACCTTTTAAAGATTTATTATTTAATGCAAGGCTTACTTTGCCCATTATAGTTTTTAGTTCGATATGAAAGAAAAGAAGGTTATATTTGCAAGCGCGAGATTTTAGCATAAAACTTTAGCTTAATATAAACCCTTTTTCCGGGATTATTTGGATAATTAAAGCAATTTAACGGCATATAAAATAGAAATTATTAAGATATTCTCTTATTTTAAAAGATTCGAATAGATAATTAAAAGAATATTTGGCAACCCAAACGAAATTAGATTGGCAAAACGAAAACTTATAAGATTATATTAAACCAAATTAATATTAATTTATATAGCCGACTTTAAACGTATTATATCCAAACTGCTATAAGATTTAGTATAAATAATAACTTAGTATTATATAAAATTTAAAAATGAAATTAAAGACGAACTTTATAAAATTAATAAACTTAAAGAATTTTCAGAATATGCTGAAATTGCGGTTAAAATCGATAATTAATAATATAAGAAACGAATAGAGAAATAAAGGATATAAATATATTTTCGTTCCAAATTCCAAGCCAATACAGGACGGCTATAATAGAACGGCTAGCACTAAAATTAATATAAAAGCATAGCTTAGAGCAGTACGATATATACTAAACTTATAAAACTAAATATAGTACAAAAGAGCTTTAATAAAGGAAAATCCCATTTCAATTGCTATAATTATGGAAAAGCAGAATATATAACAAGGGAATGCCGGCAGCTTAAGAAAAATAGTTAAAAGCCCGTACTAAAAGAGAAATACTTTAGCGCAACTTGGCAAAAGGATAACCAGCCTTTCCCGAAAGATATCCCGAAGCATATGCCGGATTCTATTAAAGAATATAGCAATTTCAGCTGGACTGCTTGCTATAACAACTACTGCTCGGTATACTTTTCGGATAAGGATATAGCAAGCTGGTTTCTATACGTATTAAAAGGAAGAAAATAGCTAACAGTAAGAAATATCGAAACTAATGCTATATCCGATTGCTTTATTAACTTATTAAGGAAAATTGCTAGCAAATATAATTACTTATACGATAATAATTTAAACTTAGCAAAGATTATTAATTAAAGGGCATATAAAAAAGATAGAGGAATATACTTTCAGTTATATTGGGTAAACCGCTTGGCATAAAAACTTTTAAAAAAAGAATTAGAATCGGCAATATTGAGAAAAGATTTCCAGAACCGATAAACTTATAAACTATTAAAACCTATTACTCTCGATACAGAAAATAAAGAAAATGCTAAAGAAATACTTATAGCTATATTATTTATACTTTCAAGTATTACGGAATACAAAATCTTTAAACTTACGCTTAACGAAGTTTTCAAAAAAATACGATTCCAGAACAATATTTATAGAAAGTACGAAAATAAAAGAATTAATACGAAATTATTCTAGCATTACTAACTTATATGGGTTTCCTACATATATAATAATTATAAAAAGCACTTTATAGCTAAAATAGCGAACAATTAATTCTTATAACGAAACCAATATTTAATCGTTAAAGCTTATAAAGAAAAGAACTTTCGCTATAAAGTTAAACTCGATAAATATAGCTATTTTGAACTTATCGGACTACTAGATAACTTTTTTCGAAATTGCTTAAATAAGAAAGTCAATTGGCAAGAATGCTTTACGGAAGAATGCAAAATATATGCTAGCAAGAAGCTGTATGCATAGCATTAGCAGAAGAATTTTGAAATTTGCAGCAAATAGAAGCGCATATATAGTATAAGAGAAGCTAGGAAGCTAGTTTAAGAAGCAGCTAAAAGCTTTAAACAAACTCTAAAAGCCTTAAAAAACGAGAAACGCCTGTAATAGAACAGCAAACGTTTGGATTTACAAAGTCTTTAAGCTTAATAACAAATGCAAGCTAAAAACATATTATAATATTAGTATAACTTAACGGGCAAATATATAGCGTACTATTAAATAATAGCGCTTAAAGGAACTTTATTTTATTAAGAATTATTAATTAAGCATATATTATATAAAAATAGAAAAGAAATCCGTATATATTATATATTATAAAAGGAAAACCGGTTAATTATAATTAAGGAATAATTGATATAGAAACTAATTATTTATTTATTTTAATTCAAAAGCGAATATTAAACTTAACTTTTAATATTATAAATATAGCAAAATACGATATAATTATAAAATTACTTTAGCTTAAAAAATATAACTTTCAAATCGATTGGACTACTGGCCAAATTTATTAAAATAACGCTATACCTTAAAAAATAGTTGCAATTAAAAGCGCAAAGCGAAATTTAATTACTAAATAAAGCTTAGCAATAAGCTTTTAAACGGATATTTATACTACTTCTAAATTAGCAGAAACTAATAGCTTATAGAGAAAGACTATACGATAATTAAACTTTACGGAATAGAGCAATAGCGAATTAATGCAATAAATAAACAGACGCTAATACGATTGTATAGCTTAATACAAATTAAAATCTCGAAAACAAATACTATAAGAAGAAAATCGATATTTTTCTTTAAACTATAAATAATATTCAAAAGCTCCGATATATAAACTATAAAACTATAAAGAAATCGATAACGAAAATAAAATAGCAAAACGATACTTTTTATTCTTATAAATAGCAGATATAGAGAAAGGGCTAAAACCAGAATTCGAAAACGTACCGAAAGAATATTATAAGTTCAAAAAGATCTTTATGCTAAAAAGAAATATAAAACTCTTAGCATATAAACTATACGATTACGAAATTCCATTTAAGCCAGAAATACGGCTAGAATTACAGAAAATCTATGCATTAAATAAAGCATAACTCGAAATACTTAAAGAATACTTTAATAAATAATTAAAAAAAGAATTTATTTAGAAATCTTACTTATTAGCAAAATACTCAATTCTATTTGTATTAAAGAAAAATGGCAAATTACGACTTTATATAAATTATAAATAACTTAATAGCATTATTATTAAAAACCGGTACCCTTTACTGTTATTAAAAGAACTATGCAATAAACTTTGTAATGCGAACTGATTTACGATATTTAACTTATAAGAAAGATATGCGTATATCCGTATTAAAGAAAAATACGAATGGAAAATAGCATTCAGAATATGCTATAAATATTTTGAATACCTTATTATGCTATTTGAACTTATTAATGCTTCCGTATCCTTTCAGAAATATATGCATTATATTTTGCAAAAATATTTGGATTATTTTATTATTATTTACTTTAACAATATCTTTATTTATTTAAAAGACTTTGAGATATATAAATAGCATATTAAACAAATATTACAAATTCTTAAAGATAATAAACTCTTTATTAATAGAGAAAAGAGCTATTTCTATAAGCAAAAAGTCGACTATTTAAAATATACTATCGAATTAAGTATTATTAATATGCAAAAAGACAAAGTTAAAGCCGTACGAAATTGGCTATAACTTTAAAATATTATAAGCATTAAATTATTCTTAAGATATTTCAATTTCTACCGATAATTTATTAAAGGATATGCAAATATCGCTAGACTATTAACAGAGCTAATTAAAAAGAATAGCATATTCCAATAGACGAACAGGCAGCAAAAAGCTTTCGATATACTTAAAAAACGAATTATATAAGAACCAATATTGCAAGAAGCAAACCCGACAAAACTATTTAAAATTAATACAGATATATTAGGATATGCTATCGGAAATGAACTTATTTAACGAAACGATTAAGGAAAACCTTATTTTATTGCAAATTTTAGCAAGAAACTTAGCGAAATAAAATAGAATTACGGAATGCCAGATCAAAAATTCATAGCAATTATTTACGCATTCAAAAAATAGGAATACTATTTAATTAATGCGAAATATCCGATTTAAGTATTTACGGATTATAAGAACTTCGTAATATTTACTATTACGAAAGTTTTTAGCAGAAAGCAAATCAGATAGGCCGAATACTTATTATAGTTCGATATTAAGATTATATATATTTCAAGGAAAGAGAATACTAGAGCAGATGCTCTTAGCAGACGAGCGGATTATAAACCAGAAAAAGAAGTTAAAGAATGGACTCTTTTCGACTTCGATAAGGAAAGCAACCTCGTATAACGACGAGAAATCAATACCTCGTTCAAAATTAATAACTAGGGAAAACAACCCGAAAATATAATACCCGAAAAACAAGATAAATATATCAGATGGATATATAAAGCCTTAGCTTATAAATACTAAGGAATTGCGGCAACTACTGACAGGATCCAATAATATTGGAATCTATTAAGATTCAAATCTAAAGTACGAAATATTATTAATAATTGCAACAGCTATAAGAAAAACAAAACAGAACGATATAAACCTTACGGATTGTTATAACCTTTACCGGTATTAAATACGGTTTGGGCATTTATTAGCTTAAATTTCGTTATTAAGCTGTTAATCTTACGAAAACCTTTAATTAAAGTCGCATTCGATAGCATTTTAATAATGGTTTATAAACTAAGCAAATATAGCTATTTCCTATTATACAAAAAGGCTAGCACTGTAAAAAAACTATCTTATATATTTTTAAGAAATATTATAAGCAATTACGGAATGCTATAAGAAATTATTTTAGATAAAAACAGAAAGTTTATATTAAGATTTTAAATTTCGCTTATAAAATAATTTGGAATAAAGTATAAACTGTTTATAGCATTTTATTTAGAAATAAACGGATAAATAGAAAGGATTAACTAGATCGTAAAATAATACTTTAAGCATTATATTAATTACGATTAAAATAATTGAATTAAATTCTTATTACTTGCATAATTTGCATATAATAGCGCGATAATATTAATGATAAAGGTTTTACTATTTAAAGTATTATACGGACGAGAATTGACAGTCTATTACGAAGCATTTTCAGAAGCAATTGCAAAAGCAGCAGAATAACGAGTCAGAAAAATCAAAGATATTCAATTAAAATTCCAGAAGATATTCCAAGAGCTTATAAAAAATATAACAAAATACGCTAACCAGAAAAGGATTAAGGGACCAATCTTATAAAAGGGAGATAAAGTTTACTTAAAATGCAAAAATATTAAAACTAAAAGACTTAGCGACAAATTAAATTACAGAAAATTAAAACCTTTCAAAATCTTAAAAAAACTTTCAGAAATCAGCTATAAGCTTAACCTACTACCAGGAATAAGAATATACTCAATCTTTTACAAATTATTCTTCGAATTAATACTAATAAATATACTATTAAACTATAATATCGAATTCGACTTAAATAAATAATAATAAAAAGTCGAAGCAATTCTCGATTTAAGATTACGAGAATAAAAATAATAATACTTTATCAAATGGAAAAATTACGGATATAAAGAAAATATATAGGAAAAACCAAATAATATCGACTTAAAATTTATCAATAAATATTAAGAATAAGTACGATAATTAGCTATATTTCCAGAAATAATAAACTATATTAACTATATACGATTTACTTTTCAAGAAAAGGAAGCATACGAAAATACTTAAGAACTTAAGAACCTTAAATATTAATAGAAAAACAGGCAAACTATTTTCCATTATAACCTTTAAAAACCATTCGAAAGACTATTAGAATTCGCAATTTCAGAAACGGGAAAGTTTATAAAACCCGACTAATCTATAATAGCATTACTTATATTTACGGAATTCCAATTAAAAGGCTTAGGAATAGCTATTACCTTACGAACCGCTTTAGCCGCTTGCTTATACTTTTCCTTAACAAGCTTTTAATTTACCAATCGGACCCCTTTCTTATAAAAGAAGTGCTTCTGCTTCTTTAAACGAGATAGGCATATTAAGGATTCGGAAATCTAAGCCTATTGATAAGAAATTAAGGAAGCTAACTCCTTTTGCTAAGCTTACAAACGAGCCTCTTCTTCAGCCTTATAATTATCTAACCAAATTAATTTATCGGTAATACGAAATATTGCGAGAAAGTTAGCAGAAAAGATAGCATAATAGAAGGAATAACTTACGAAAAGAAATAGAAATTCGGGAAGCATTGCACAAGCAACTAGCTTTTATGCATTAAGCATATCGCTAAATACTGTTAACTATTTAGCAAACGACTCCCTCTTCCAAATAGAAAGAATACGGCATAATTTCGTAACCGTAACGCTTAAAGAAAGAAAAACGCTTTAAGATAACAAGACGCTTTTTAGACAAATAGAAAAGATCTTTTAACGAACGCCCTTTCGAAATCCTATTTATATTAAATCGAAAAAGTACGATCCGAAATAAGAATATTAAGCAGAATTACTTATAGAAAATCTTTAAGATAAAGATTATAAGAAAGGAAATAATATTATAAACCTATAACGGTTCAAATTATTAAAACAAGCCGGATTAATAAATCTAGAAATAACGTAATACAAATCTAATATCCGAAATAAAAAACTTACTTATATAAAAATAATAAGCATTTAAAGATTATATAAGCAAAAATTAAAATTAAAAAAGGATTATAATAGATTATAAATCCAATTATAATTACTTTAAATTATTAATAATCCAGAATTAAAAAGCTGGATATATAAGATTGGATATTTCCTATTATCAGATAGATTTTATAATTGCTTTTCAGTTATCAATCTAAGTACTTCTCTAAGTATTACCTTTAGAGCAGTATCCAATACGGATAGTAAATACTTAGCGAATACCTTCAGAACTGTATTTCCGTATACAAGTGGATTGTATTGCATACTACCCTTGCCTAGCATAAACCTTTAAACGTACCAAGTACTTGCTATTTGGGGTGTTTCATTACACACTGCTTCATTAGTGATAGGCAGATTGTACCGAAACAGGATTCCGCTTTCAAAGATTCCAGAAAGCTGAACAGAGAGAGGCCCGTCGTTGTATCCACGAGGAAAGCCTTCCGGGCCGGCGTTGTGAAAACTCGTTCTGAGAAGAAGTGGACACGGCATCGAAATACCACCTTGAGCATAAGTGTTAGTATTGAAGAAACCCGAAATTTAGGAACTTTTTGCTAACCATTCGTAGGAAGTTGTATTGGCCGTGGATGAAAACTTTAAACCGTCGAGGGATTTCGTTCCAGATACTGTCTGTGCGGTCACTGTACCATTGTATAGCTTGTTGGGAAGTACATCTACCTTTCCATTAGCAGTAACGCAATGCAGCAAGAGCATAAACGTAGAGATAACCGAGTAGGCTTTGTATGCCATTGTTTCTAAGCCGTAGAATACTATGCATCTTGTTGAGATATTTTATATGGTGTATTGAGTACCGAATTGTTGTTAATAGCAGACATTCTTTCGTATTCATATATTTAGCCTGCCTGGTCGTTAACTTTCAGTTTTTGTAAACACGGGTCGAAGAAGTAATCCGAGCACAGTGTACTGCCTCATACCGGCTCCCGTGGAAGCCGGTTTGTGGAACGCTCCACCAATTACCGAGGGTCGCGGCATTGAGCTACAAACATACTTTGCAGGAAGTACAGATTATGACGAATAAGCCTTGAGCTACGTGGCTTATAATTCGATCACAGGGACGATTCACTCAAACATATACTCAAGAATACCAGGCATTTATTTCCCAGAACTCCGGATATTCCATTCCTCTTAATACAATTTTTAGTATACAGGGCCAGCCAATATATATATCCTGTAACGACCATCTATGAAGGCGGTCTGGTAGGAGTCATCCTGTGATATATAATATGTCACGGACTACGTAGTAAGGTCCGCTGCCGTTCCTGTCACCCAAGAGTTCTTGTGCAGATAGCTGGCCATTGCGTACAGCATAAAGGTATCTGCGTTCTTTCGGACCTTGGCAGGGCTGAGCTTTGCCGTCAATACACACGTCAGAGCGCCATAGATCTCTGGGTTGTTGGCAGTTTTGTTGGTGCTCAAGACGGCATGGGAGAACTCGTGGAGGAGTACTGCGCCGGTGGATGTCATGGTGTCGAGGTTCGTTTTCTTGGCCTGAGCGGTGTCTTTGACACCCGATAGGGTCTTGTATGTAAGGTCGAATGCTCCCTTGCAGAGGACGACATAAGGCTCTCCAGGTGCCGAGGCGCCGGCAATGGCCTTTGAGTTGTCTGGGTGCGCACAGTAGTCCGCGCGCTGGGTTCCCGCAATGTAGACAGCATCCGTACCCGCCGCTCTCCTGTCTTCAGGGATGTACCAGCTGCCCGCCTGGCCCGAGGTCAAAGGTTTGCCCTTATCCGCCCCTTCTTGTTGCTCTGTGACCCATTTGAAGGCCGTACCGTCACAGTAGAGTGAGTATTTTCCGGATTGCATATTTGAGCCAAGCTTCCCGTATGCAGACTTTACGAGTGCAGAGTTCGTATTGATATCGATGCCTTTGGAAAGCTCGCCCCAGTATGCATTGAATGTGTTCTTGCTTTGCGTTGTCCACGTGAACGAGTCCTGTGCAGCTTGAACAAGTGCATTCATGTCATCGCCAGCATTATTGACATCTGTGAGGTACGAATCACAACTTTCGTCGACATATTTAAAGAATGTCTTGACTGAGAAGGTAGCCCGTTTGCTGGGCAATATGGCCGCTAAGGTAGGAACTATAATCGATGAAAAGAGGCCAAAAAGCATGAGAAAAGAAGTAAAAGGCGAGAGATATATATGCTTTAAGTTTAACAAAAATATAATGCAAGCTGCATATTTGATAAACACTTAATACAATATTAAATAAATTAAAGGAAATTGGTAAATATATAAAAAGAAGAAAATAAGAAAGAAATATAGAAAATAAATGCTAATATATATTAAAATTAAATAATAATATATTATTGCAAACTTTTATATATATATAATATTATAATATATATATTAAATTATAATTATATATAATTATTTAATAAAGAATTATATTTTTTTATTAATAAATTAAATAATAAATTTAAAAATTATAATTAAAATATTATTAATATAAATTTTAAATAAATATATTATATTTAAATTAATTAATAAAATCCAGTTTTAATTATAAAAAATTATATATAAAAAAATATAAAATTAATTAATTAATTTTTTATAAAATTTATTAATATTTAAAATAATTTTAAATTAATAAAAATTTATAAATATTATTTTTTTTAATAAAATTTTAAATTTTAATAATATAATAATTATTTTATTTTTAAAATATAATATAATAAATTTTTAAATAATTTAATATTTATAATATTTTAAAATTTTAATTATTTTTAAATTATTTTAATTTTATTTTTTTATATTTTAATATTATTTAATTTAATAATATATTTTAAATAATTAATTTTTTAAATATAAAAATAATTTTTTTTTTATTAATAAAAAATTTATTATTTTTAAATATTTATAATATTTATTTAATATATTATTTATATATTTTAAATTTTTTAAAATAAATTAAAATATTATTAAAATAAATAATAATAAAATAATTTATATATTTTTAAAAAAATATTAAAATATTAATAAATTTAAATAATATAATAAAATATTTATAATATTTATATTATATTTTAAATATTTATTATTTATTTATATTTTTTTAATATAAATATATATATATTTTTTTTATAAATTAAATAAAATAAATTATTTAAAATTTATATAAAATTATAATTTATTATTTTTTTTAAAATAAATAAAATAAAATTTTTATATAAATTTTTTTAATTATTTATTAAAATATTTTTTAAATATTTTAAATTATATTTTATTTAATTTATAAATTTATTTAAATATTAATTAAATTTTTAATTTAAAAAAATATTATAATTATAAAATTTATATATTAAAAATTTTATATTTTTTTTAATATAAAAATATTTTTAAATTAATAATATTTTTTTAATATATTTTTAAATTTTAATTTTAATTTATTTTTTATATTTATTATTTATAAAATAAAAATATTATTTTATTATTTTTTTTTATTATTAATTTTTTATAATATTTTATTTTATTATTTTATTTTATATTAAATTAAATTATTTTTTTAAAATTTATTTATTTATTAAATTAATTTATTATTATTTTATTTTTTAAAATTTAATTATTATATAATTTTTTTTATAAATTATTAATATTTTTTAATTTAAAAATAATATAAATATTTATTTAAAAATTTATTTTTAAATTTTATTTAATAATTAAATTTTATTTTTTATTTTTAATTATATTTATTTTTTAAAATATAATATTATTTTAATAAATTTAATTAATAATTTAATTAATTTTAAAATTATATTATTTAAATTAAAATAATTTTATAATTATATTATATTTTATTATATTTTTAATATTAAAAATTAAATTTATAATATATTTTAATTATAAATAATTAATTTTTTTTTATAATATATAATATATATAAAAAAAATTTATTTTTATATAATTTTTATTTAATTAATAATTTTTAATAAAATAAAATTTTTTTAAATATTATTATTTAAAAATATATTATATATTTATTTATTAATTTATTATTATTATTTAATTTAAAAATTTTATAAATTTAAATATTTATTATTTTATTATAAATTTTTAAATTTATTTATATTTATAAATATATTATTTATTATTTTTTAAATTTTTTTATTAATATTATATATAAATTTTTTTATTAATATATATTTTATATTTTTAATTAATATTATTATTATTTTATTTATTTATTAAAATATTTTTATAAATATAATATATTTAATTTTATTAAAAATTATTTTATATTATAAATAAATTTTTTTATAAATTTTAATAATTTTTTATAATTTTTTTATTAAAAATAATATATTTTATATTTTTTTTAAAAAATATATTATATAATTATTATAAATATATAAAATTTATAATAATTTATAATATTTAAAAAATAATAAATTAATTTTTTATTTTTATATTATTAATATTTATATTTTTATAATTATTAATATTTTAATATTTTATTTAAATTTATTTTAAAAATATATATTTAAATTATAATTAATTAATATTTTTTTTATTTTTTATATTAAAAATAATAAATTTTAAAAATTTTTTTTTTTAAAAATTATTAATTTTAAAATTATAAATATTATTTTAATTTTATTATTTTAAATAATTTTAATTTTAAAATTTATTTAATAATATTTAAAATATTATTTTTTATTTTTTTTAAAAAATAAATATTTAATTTTTTATTAATAATTTTTTTTTATTTTAAATTATTATTTAATAAATTAATAAATATTTAAAAATATTATTTTTTTTAATATTTTTTATTATTAATTATTTTTTTTATTTAAAAATATATTAAATAATAATTATTATAATAAATAATTTAATTAAAATTATTATATTTTTTATTAAAATTTAATATTTATTTTAAAAAAATATATTTAATAAAATAATTATTTTTTTTATTATATAATATTAAATTATTATTATTTTTTAATTATTAATATTT
Source organism: Chrysoporthe cubensis (assembly GCA_001282315.2). NCBI lineage: Eukaryota > Fungi > Ascomycota > Sordariomycetes > Diaporthales > Cryphonectriaceae > Chrysoporthe > Chrysoporthe cubensis. Next base: position 384,295 of record LJCY02000008.1, on the reverse strand, counting down.
TTTTATATATATTTTATTTTTTTATAATTATAATAATTAAAATAAAAATTTTTTTATTAAAATTTTTTTATATTATATTTAATTTTATAAATTTTAAATATATAATATTATTATTATTATAAATATTATATAAATTATTTTATATTAATTTAAAATTTAAAATAAAAATATATTTATATTTTTTATTTTTTTAATTATTTTTTATATTAATAATTATTAATTTTATAAAATTTATTTTTAATTTTATTTTTAAATTTTATTTTATAATAATTTAAATATAATATAATTAAATTTAATTATATAAATTAAAATTAATTTATTTTATTATAATTTTATAAATTTATATTTTATTAATTTAATTTTATTTAAATTATTAAAAAAAATTTAATTATTTATTTAAATTTATTAAATTAAAAAAATATTTTAATAATTTTTATTTTATATATTATAAAATTTCTTTAATTATTTAAATAATTATAAAAATAAAATTTATATTATATTAAAATTTTATATTAAAAATAAATATTAATAAAAATTATAATAAATAAAATAAATTTTATAATTAATATTAATTTTATTAATTAATTATAATTTTAATTTTTAATTATATAATTTAAAATATTTTATATTTTTATATAAAAAATTTTTTTAATTTAAATATTAAATTTAATTATATTAATTTTAAATTTATTAATTTAATTTATTTTTATAATTTAATTTATTTATTAATTTATAATAAATAAGCTTTTTTAAAAAAAAAAAAATTTTTAAATTAAAAAATTAAAATATATAAAATATATAAAAAAATAAATAAATTAATAAAATATTATTTTAAAAATATTTTTATATAAATTTATTTATTATATAATTATTATAATTATTTAAAATTAATAATTTAATTTTTAAAAAATTTATTAATTAATTAATTAAAATAAATTTTTTTTTTAATTATTTAAATATTATTATATTATTTATTTAATTATTATTTATTATAAAAAATTATTAATTTTTAAAAAATTTTAAAAAAATAAAAAATTATTATTATTATATAATTTTATTTTTAAAAATAATAAAAAAAAAAATAAATATTTATAATTAAAATATATTTAAAAAATAATATTTAAAATTTTAATTTAAATTTTTTTTTTAATTATATATAAAAAAAAATTTTTAAAAATTAATTTGTTTTTTTTTTAATTTTTTATTATTTTAATTTTATTTATATTTTATTTATTAATTAATTTAATAATTTAAATAAAAAGAAAATTAAATAAATAAAATTAAAATTATATTATTTTTATTATTATTTTATTAATTTAATTTAAAGCTATTTTTTAAGCTTTTTAAATTTAAATTTTAAAATTTTTTTTTAAAAAAGCTTTAATTTATTTCTTTTTTAATAATTAAAAATTTTTTTAAATAAAAAAGATTTTTTAAATAAAAAGCTTAAATATAATAAATATTTAAATAATATAAATATTTAATATTTTAAAAATTTATATTAAATAAAAATAATATATAATATAATTTATTTATATACGAAAATATAATTTTAAAATATTTAATATTTATTAAATATTTATTATTTATATTAAATATTAATTATAATAAAATTAATATTTAAATTAATAATTAAAAAATAATTATAAAATTTATTTAATAATAAAAAATATTTAATTTTATATATTTAATTTTTTAATTTAAAAATTAATATTAATTATAAATAATTATAAATAAATTTATAATATATTATAATTTTATTTTAATTTTAATTTTTAATTATATAATTTTAAATATTTAAGCATTTTTATATAATAATAATTTTTATTTTAAATATTAAATTTATATTATATTAATTTTAAATTTATTAATTTAATTTATTTTTATAATTTAAATTATTTATTAATTTATAATATTATTTCTTTTTTTATAATTTTTATTTTTAAAGATTTTTTATAAATAATTTTATTTAATATTTTTATTTTAAATTATATTTTTTTAATTTATTATAAATAAAATTTTAAAAAAATATTTAATAAAAAATTTCTTTTATTTATTTTAAAAGCGTTTTGCTATTTTAAAATATTTTTCTTTTCTTAAATATTATAATTATAAAATTATATTATATTCTTTTTATTTGGAAAAAAAAGTTATTTATTAAATAATTAATAATATTTAATATTATATTTAATATATAAAAGCTAATTATTCGTATAATACTTTTCAAATTTTTATAATTTTTTATAAATTATTTTTTATTATATTATTATTTCTATTAATTTTAATAATATTTTTAATTATTAATAAATTAATTCGGTTAAATAATTATAAAATTAAAAAAAAAGCTTATTTATAAACTTAATAAAAAAAATTAGCTTTTTTAATTTTTTATTAATAAATTTAAATTATTAAATTATTAATATATTTATTTTATTTGAAAAAAATAAAAACGTTTTTTTTATAAAAAAAGAATTTATTTAATAAATAAAGGCTTTATTAAAGAAAAATATAAATAAATTATTAAAATTATTTATAAAATAATAGCTATTTTTAAGCTTTTTAATTAAAATTTTATAAATATAAATAATATAATTATAAATTAATCTGATTTTATAAATTTTTTTATATTTAAAATTTTTAATTTTAAAATTATTAAATTTATTAATTATTTAAATAATATTTAAAGAATTTTTTAATAAATTTTAAATTAATATTAATTAGTTTTTCTTATATATTTTCTTTATATTTATAATCTTTTTATTTAATAAAATATTATTATTTTTATTTTTATAATTTTAAATTAAAAATTGCTTTTATTTTTTATTATTATTTATTTAAATTAAATTTGATATTATAATTTAATAATATATTATTTAATATTAATTTAAAAAATAATTTATAAAAAATTAAATATATTTTTATTTTTAATAATAAATTAAATTTATAATTAATATTTAAAAGTTTTTTCGAAATTTTAAAAAGTTTTAATTTTTTATAATTTAATTTATTATTAAATTTTTTAATTTTAATATTTTTATATTTTAAATAAATTTTATTTCTTTTTTATAAAATTAATCTTTTAATTTTTTTCTAATTAATATATTTTATTATATTTTTTATAAGTTTTTAAAATATTTTTTAAAATTTTATTTAAATATTTTTAATTTTTTTAATTTTTTATTTTATTATTTTTATAATTATTTTTAAAAATATTTTATAATATATTATTAATTTTTATTTATATAATATTTTAAATAATAATATTTTTATTATTAATATTATTGCATTATTATAAATAAATTATATAAATAATAAAAATTTAATTTAATTATTTTAATTATAATTAATATAATATTAAAATATTATTTTATAATTTAATTAATCTTTTTTATTTATTTATTTATTTTAAAATAAAATATTATAAATAATTTATATTTTATTTTAAATTATTTTATAAATAAAATTTAAAATTATAAAATAAATTTTTTATTTTTATTAAAAATAATTTTTTATAATATTTTATAATTGCTTATAATATTTTTTAAAAATATATATAATAGTTTTTTTGCAATATTAATTTCTTTATATAATAAAAAATAATTATATTTATTTAATTTATAAATTATTATTAAAATATTATTAAATATAATTTTAATTAAAAATTTTTATAAAATTAATAATTTAATAATAAAATTTAAATTAATAAATATTTAAATTATATTAAATATTAATAAAAGCTATAATAATTTATAAAATTTATATTATTTTATTTTATTTTTTTTATAGCTATTATAATTATTAATAATGCTTTTTATTTTAAATTTAAATTTTAATAAATTTTAATATTTTTAAATTTTATTTATTATTATTGCAATTCTTTAATAATTATATATTAATGCTTTATATATTTATTTAATATATTTATTTTATTTTTCGAATATTATATTTTCAAATTATTTTTCTTAATTTTTAATTTTAAATATAATATTAATTTCTTATTATTATATTAAATTACCGTTTTTATTAATATTAAAAAAGGTTTATTCTTTAATTTCTTTTTTAAGCTTATAATTTATTCGTTTATTAAGCATATTTACTTTAATATTTTCTTTTTTTAAAATATAAATAATTTTAATATTAAATTATAATAAATATTTTATTTATTTAATTTATTTCTTATTAAATACTTTTATAATTATAAATATTATTAAGTTTTTATAATTTATAAAAACTTAAATTAAATATTTTGCATTAATTAAATAATATTTTTATTCTTAAAATATATATATTATTATTATAAATTTTTAATTTAATATTATATATTTAAGCTTTAATCCGTTAAGCTTTTTATTAAAATTCGTAATAAAATATAATTTTCTTTAATTATTTTGCTAAATAAGCTTATTATTAATAGCATATATTAATATATTAATATTAATTTCGAATAGCTTTATCGGATTTGCTTTTTATAATATAAGTTTTTAAATAACTTTTTTTTTAAATATATTAAATACTTTTTATTCTTTTAATTTTTATTTAAAAATTCGGTTTTTTTTAATTAACTTTATTAATAATTTAGCAATTTTTATATATTTTTTAATAAATTATCAATAGAAATTAATATATTTAAAGAATAACTTAATAATTATAATATTTCGAAATTATAGCTATTTTTATATTATTTTAATTTTATTTTTTTGCATTTTAATATTGCTTAATTTAATAATATAATTTAAATAATCGACTTTTTATATATAAAAGTAATTTTTCTTTTTATTAATAAAGAATTTATTATTTTTAAAGATTTATAATATTTATTTAATATGCTATTTATATATTTTAAAGTTTTTAAAAGAAATTAAAATATTATTAAAATAAATAATAATAAAATAATTTAAATATTTTTATAAAATATAATATATATATTTTTAAAAAAATATAAAAGCATTAATAAAATTAAATAATATAATAAAGTATTTATAATGCTTATAATATATTTTAAATACTATTTTTTATTTATATTCTTTTTTAATACGAATATATATATATTTTTCTTATAAATTTAATATAATAAATTATTTTATATTGCAAAATTTATTATATAATTCTTTTAATAATAATAATGGATATTAATTTTTAATAATAATATTATTAAATTATTTATAATTTATATAAAGCTATAATTTGCTATTTTTTTTTAAAATAAATAAAATTAAATATTTTATTAATAAATAAGATTTTTATATAAATTCTTTTTTTAATTATTTATCGAAATATTTTTTAAATACTTTAAATTATATTTTATTTAATTTATAAATTTATTTAAATACTAATTATATTTTTAATTTAAATAGAATTTTATAATTATATAATTTATATATTAAAAGTTTTATATTTCTTTTTAATATAAAAATTTCTTTAAATTTATAATATTTTTTTAATATATTTTTAAATTTTAATTTTAATTTTTTTTTTATATTTGCTATTTATAAAAATAAAAGGTATTATTTTGCTATTCTTTTTTTATTATTAATTTCTTTATAATTTTATAATTTATATATTAATATTTTTAAATATTATTTATAATTTAAAAAAAATTATCGATTTTTTTTTATAATATTTTATTTTATTATATAATTTTATATTAAATTAATTTATTAATTTAATATTTATTTATTTATAATTATAATTTATTATTATTTTATTTTTTAAAATTTAATTATTATATAATTTTTTTTTATAAGCTATTAATTTCTATTAATTTAAAAATAATATAAATATTTATTTAAAAATTTATTATTAAATTTTATTTAATAATTAAATTTTATTTTATATTTTTAATTGCAATTATTTTTTAAAATATAATATTATTTTAATAAATTTAATTAATAATTTAATTAATTTAAAAATTATATTTTTTAAATTAAAATAATTTTATAATTATATTATATTTTATTATATTTATAATATTAAAAATTAAATTTATTATATATTTTTAAATTAAAATAAATAAATAATTAATTTTTATATTAATTATATTTTAATTATAAATAACCGGTTTTTTTTTTATAATATATAATATATATAAATTCTTTTTCTATTTTTATAAAATATATATTTAATTAATAATTTTTAATAAAATAAAGTTTTTTTAAATGCTATTATTTAAAAATGCGCTATATATTTATTTATTAATTTGCATTAATATTTTAATATGCTTTTAATTTATATTTGCTATTAAGCTTAAAGATTTAATAAATCCGAATATTTATTATTTTATTATAAATATTCCTTATTTTTTAAAGCTTTTATAATTTATTTAAAGCTTTAAATTGCTTATTATATTAGTTTTTTAGCTTATTAATATTTATAAATATTTTTTTATTATTTATTATTATTTATTAATACTATATATAAATCTTTTTATTAATATAAATTTCGCATTTTTAATTTAATATTATTATTATTTAATTTCTTTATTTTAATATTTTTATAAAAAGTTCTTTAATAATTTTATATATATTATATATTTAAATTTATTTAATATTATTCAGTATTATAAGTTAATTTCTTTATATATTTCGAAAATACTTTATAGCTTTTTTTATTAAAAACTAATCGTTTTATACTTTTTTTAAAAAATATATTTTATAGTTATTATAAACGTATAAAATTTATAATATTTCGTAATATTTAAAAAATAAAAGGTTAATTCTTTTATTTTTATATTATTAATATTTATAGCTTTATAATTATTAATATTTTAATATTTCGTTTAATATTATTTTATAAATATAATATTCTATTACTTTTAAAAGCGTATATTTTAATAATAATTTTATAGCATTTTTTTCATTCTTTATATTAAAAGTAATAAGTTTTAATAGTTTATAAAGTTATTAGCTTTAGAAATTTTCTTTTTCTTTTAAAGTTATTAATTTCGAAATTTTATTGAAAAGTTTTTTTATTAAGCGGTTTATTTAATATAGCTAAAAGTATTTTCCTTTATCCTTTTCGTATTTTTTTTAATTAACGATTTTTGCTAATTTTAACTCGTTATTAAATAAATAATTATATTTATTAACGATCTTTTCTAAAGAATTAATAAAGCAATTAAATATAATATCCGTTCCGATATTTCTTATTATTAGCTGCTTTTTCCCTTTAAGTATATATAGGAATTAATTGCTTTTATTTTTATCCGAAAAGTATATTAAGCAATAATTATTATAGCAAGCAGTTTAATAAAAATTATTATATTCTTTATTGGAATCTTTTGCTTATTCCGGAAAAGTATTTTTAATAAATAGCTTATTCTTTCGCTATATTATATTAAGCGTCCGTTTTATTAAAACGGGTTTTCAACTTTAATAGTTTTATTATAATTGCTAGTATTCTTTCGCTATATATTCTGCTTTATTACAATTATAGCAGTTAAATATATAAAATTATCTTTTGCTAAAGCTCTTTTAAGCCGTATTTAATTTTATAAGCCTTAAATAAATTATGCTATTATATGTTATGCTGCGTTATTAATTGCGCTGCTATTATTAAGATTATTATAAAAATCGTTCTGTATTAACCTGGAATTTAAAACGAAAATATGCTTATATCCTTTATTTTTCTATTCGTCTTTTGTACTGGCAGTTATCGATTTTAACCGCAATTTCGGCATATTCTGAAAATTCTTTAAGTTTATTAATTTTATAAAGTTCGTTTTTAACTTCGTTTTTAAATCTTATATAATATTGGGTTATTATCCAAGCTAAATCCTATAGCAGTTTAAATGCAATATAATTGAATTCGGCTATATAAGCTAATATTAACTTGGTTTATTGCAGTTTTATAAGTTTTCGTTTTGTTAATTTAATTTTATTTGAATTATTAAAAGTTTTTTTAATTATTTATTTAAACTTATTAAAATAAAAGAATATTTTAATAATTTCTATTTTGCATGCTATTAAATTGCTTTAATTATCCAAATAATTACGGAAATAAAGTTTATATTAAGCTAAAACTTTATATTAAAAACGAGCATTTGCAAAAATAACTTTCTTTTTTTCAGTATTAAACTAAGAACTATAATAAGCAAAATAAGCCTTATATTAAATAATAAATTCTTGAAAGGTCTTTTAATTTCCGTTATAAGTATTAAGCTTATCGAGCTTATAAAGTTTGTTAGCAATAGTAACTTAAAGAGTTTCTTTTTAATTTTCGAATTCTTAAATATATTATTGCAAAGCCGCAATTTGGGCTTACAGAATTTAAAAAGTAATTTGCTAAAAAGAAAATAGTATCGGAATAAGAAAAGCTATTATATTTCCGTATTATTGAAAATAAATAATATTAAATCAATTTTTAAGCAAGAATTATTAAAATATAATAAGTATTCAAATAGTATAAGTACTTAATATTTTAAAGGTTTATACTAAGCAAAAGTAGTATGCAATACAATCTATTTATATATAGAAATACAGTTCTGAAATATTTAATATTCGCTAAATATTCACTATTTATATTGAATATTAATTGCAATAAAACTGATATTTAAATTAACGACTGAAAAGTAATTATAAAATCTATTTAATAGTAAGAGATATCCAATCTTATATATCTAGCTTTTTAATTTAAAGATTAATATTGATTATAAGTGGTTATAAATGAATTTATAATCCATTATAATCTTATTCTAACCCTAACCCTTGATTATATAATTCTGGATGCCTAAGCGTTCTTATATAATGGTGGTTTTTGCCTTGGATATTAGATCCGTATTACGTTGGTCTTGGATCCACTAATCCGGCCTGTTCCTATAACCTGAACCGTCCGTTAGTTTATAATATTAAGCGTTAAATAGCTTGGAAGGAACCTTAAGCTTTTTTGAATTCGAATCCATTTAACTAGTTTTTTTTCTTGGCTAATAGAGAGCCTTTGCTGAGATTTAGCCCCTTATCAATAGTTTTGTATGCCGGATAAACAGTCCCGAATAATTATATTCGGAATACCGTATTCGATTAAAGCCTTTCGAATAGATAGGCCTGCCTGAATAGCCGGGATAGCTTATTGAATATCAGATTCAGAATATAGCTTCATTATAAACTAATTGACATATAGAGAAAATTTGAAGTTATTCGGAAAGGAATTGATGGAATAAAATAAAAATATATAAAGGGGGTTAAATTGGCGGTGTGGCTGACCAGGGTGCGCGGAAACGGGGGGTGCGCGGAAAGGGGGTGCTTTGACTTAATCAGTGTAGAGCTGCAGGGCACCGCTCACAAATGAAGCGAGCTATTACTAGTATGCTGGCCAAAAGTACTCGACTGCAGACGATGTTCCGACAAAGTTTCTCTACTTTCGAGATCTTTGAGTGAGGCCTTTGCAGACTCAACGTTTGGAGGTACCTTGTGTTCCTGTAATCTTAGACGAAAGGGACGCGATGCCTTCATTGCCGTCTCTGGAAGGATCCGCACAAGCTGGCTGTAATTGTAGTAATTGTTATAGATGTCACTAAAACAACATCTATTATTTACTTGGAACCCTGGGGTAGGAACTATCCTGATAAGTAGTTTACGATGCGAATAGCTTTCCAAACAGACGGTGCAATCCACAAACCTATCTTCAATATCCGTTCTAATAATTAGATAACTCAAATCTCAAACTGTGGTTCGAACTATCGAAGTTGAAAAGACGGCATGCGATCTTCATTATATCTATTCTTTTGCTGTTTTCTAAATATTCTTAGCATAGGCTCATGTGCCTCATATCTCTCAATTCCTCTCTCAGCCAACCATTCAGGGATCCTCCTGACATCGAGAGCATACGACTCATAAACTCGCGAGTTGATCGATGCTCGTAAGACGTTAAATTATTTTTATCAACAAATATACCTCTGAAGAGACACCAAGTATTCGAGGAGCCATCTGAAACTTGCTACGAGCAGTCAGCTAGCCAGGACAACTCAAGTCGACTGAGTCGTTCTCGGCTTCTCCTTACGTGGAGGGGAGGCTGGTCAGCAATTTTAGGCTAGATATGACATCCGGGGAAGGCGATTCTAATGGATCGTTATGTTAACATAGGATACTCTGCGGACAAGCCACCAGCCACGCCTAGAGACATGGTCCGGTTGCCCCGTGCTCTTGGATGTCAATTTATCTAGATTATTGTTTTATGTGTCATTCATAGTGACGTATGCGGCCTGGAGAATGAGTGTCCGTGGATGGCCGAAGCGGGCCAAAATGCAACCTTCACCATTATTTCAAGCCGAAGCAGATTTATTTTCGACCGGCTTCTTTACACCTTTTGGACGTGGCTTATCGACATTTGGTTCTCGTCTCAGACTGAAACAGAAGTGCACGTAATATAGTCCATTCACAATGTTCGAATTGCTACGACAGATCCGACGCGTCTGCGCTCCCAAGGGGGCTCGAGATGGATAACTTATTCCAGGACCTACAGCGAAAGGCTGCCGAAACCGTTCAAGCTCCAAATTTCCAAGGTCGATATTTACGACTTCATCGTGGTCGAATATAAAGTAGCCTTGAATCAAGCGTGAGGATTTAGAGGAAGTTGCCAAGGCAGGACTCCGTTCGCCCATCCAAGTGAGCAGCAATTCAATTGTTGATTTTGGCCCATGTTAACTATACAGCAGCTCAAATGTACACGTACCTCGGCCTTAAAGTAGTAACTGCCTTCAGAAATGAGATAGCGGGGACTAATTAGGCGTCGGCATCCCCTTCCGGGAGGACTTCACGGTCGAGTTGTTACAACAGAAGCTATCTACACAACGACATCAGGTTCCACTACGTAAGCATATAGAGTCGCTTGGCTAGTTTATTACAATTATGAAATATTTTATAATTTAAGTACAACGATTTTAGCAAGCCATTATTGCAATTGCTATACAATAGCAGCATAAAGCAACGGCGTTCAGCCAGCTTCGTGCCCGTCACAAACGGCCCAAAGTAACAGCGTCTAGTCATTTTCGCTTTTTGTTTCGATATAGGCGCCTTTCGCAAGCAGCTGCTGCATAATAGCTTCGTGCCCGTCACAAGCGGCCCAAAATAACGGCGTCCAGCCATTTTTGTTTTTTGCTTCGATATCGGCGCCCTTCGCAAGCAGCTGCTGAATAATAGCTTTGTGCCCTTTACAAAAGGCCCAAATTAACGGCGTCCAGCCATTTTCGTCTTTTGTTTCGATATCGGCGCCCTTCGCAAGCAGCTGCTGTACAATAGCTTCATGCCCTTTACAAACGGCCCAAAGCAACGGCGATCGGTCAAATAGCTTGTCTTTCACTTCGATATTGGCGCCTTTCGCAAGCAGCTGCTGTACAATAGCTCGATGTCCAAAGAATGACGCCATTATAAGGACTGTAAAATCCGGATTGCCGTCACTTTTCTCATAGAACCTAGTCTCCCAGAAAAGCTTAAACCATGCTGAGTAGCTCTGAGAATTTGGATCACAGATTCTAAGAATGGAAGACGCTATTACAGCATCATCATCGATACGAGCTTCACGAACGTGATCACCCCAATTTGTGGCTGCATAATTCAAAAAGGCGATGCGGGGGTCCCAATCACTAATTGTACCCAGCAGCCCAGTGCTGTGATTGAAAAGATCAAGATAGGCAACACAAGTCTCTGCAAGAACGCTATGTGCATCATGGGTAGTGATGGAGCCTTGCCAGGGACGAGGAGTAGCAGGCCGTGACAACTCTGCGAGGAGAAATTCTCGAACAGTTTGATGAAGAAAATAGACTTTGCCATGGTGGATTGAGACAAACAATCCACACCAGGACCGGAGTCTTGACTTGAAGTGTTCTTCTTGCTCCAAGTCGAGATTGTCGATGGACCATAATGAGTTGTCGGTGTTGATAGCACAGTTCATTTCAGCCACGGTTAACGGCTGACTCGCTGCTAGGATTATGCACAGGGCCTTTCGAACCATCTGGTCGTTTTTGGACCTGTCGAGTATTTTCTCGTATGCCTGGTTAACGTTTTTCGGGAGCGTCGCAATCGTAGACTCGATCCCTTTAACTGTCTTTTTGAAGTCTTCTGTCTTCAATGAGTCGAACAGAAGGTACACCCAGAGGTATGTGCGGTGCGGCACTTCACACAATTTGCCGACGAGGAAATCCCTGTTTTGGTTCGAGAGCTCCTTTTCCTCCGCCAGTTTTTCGGCTCGATATTTAATAACGAGGTTCACTTCTTTGCTGATGTCATCCGACTGCTCCTCCCCGGGGATACGAACGTAGGGGAAAGCGCCTGCCAGGTCCCGAAAGTTGGAATTGATTGATTCATACGGCCGGCTCGTTAGCAGCCACTTCAACTTGCTATGGTTCGACTGGCTGTTGCGGAATTGGCTTTTCAGGTCCCGGATCAAGTCTTCAACTTCTGATCCAGCGCATTCATCCAGGGCATCCAGAACCATGATTACGGATCCGGCTTGAGGATCCTGTGCAGCTCTTTGCAAGATGTCCCATAACGATGCTGTGACTTTCGTGAGATTGGGTCCGTTCTTGGAATATTCTGGCATGGCATATTGAATTAGAGAAGGCTGGTAGGAGAAAAGCTGATGCAATAATGCGCAGAGTGCCTGATTGATCGTGTTTTGGTCCTGGTCCTTGAAGAAGAAGTAGCAGATGGTGGCTGCCGGCCCCGGCAGTCCGTGGTCGATCAGGTATTTGGCTAGGACAGACTTTCCACACCCAGGATCCGCCGAGACTAGCAGTGGCCCCGAGTCCTGTTTCAACCAATGCTTGAAGTGCTGGTGATGGAGGAACCATTCGCATGTGCCGCTTACACGGTCTTCCACGCGATTTTTGTACCACTCGTATGTCGCATCATTGCTACCCTTCGTGAGGCGGAACACTTGGTGACATTCCTGTTCTTTGTCGGATAGCCTCTCCTTCGCTGCTTCTTTCTGGAGATGTACCTGCGCTTGTGCAAGATCCCGGCTCTCTTCTGCAACCTGTAGTTGTTTTGTGCTCACGGACAGAAGCCGTTGCATGGTTTCGAGAGACTCGGCGCTTATCTTCTCGAGAGATTCCAGCTCTTCTCTCGATGCGAATGCGTTTACTCGCCCCTGATCTCGAATGACCTCGGCTTCGAGTTCTTTGATCTCGTCTGTCTTCTGCTTCCAGATCTCGGGCTTGACCACATCGCCTGCACGCTTCTTGAGCACGCCCTGGTGGAAACGCAGGACGCTTAGAATTTGGAACTCCAAAATGTGCTGATACAGTTCCACAATGTGTCCTTCGATTGCCTCTTTTAAACCATCCTCGACGGAGGAGTTCTGGCCGAGACGCAGCAACATTGGCTCAAACTCGACATAATATTGCATGCGGTTAGTTACGTATGCGAACCCGTCACGGTTGGCTTCATTCGCGATCTTGGGGTTCGTAAGGAGCGGAAGAACGATGCAGACGCCAGCCCAAGCGATCGAAGCTTCTGGCGAAGCCTTGACAGCCTGTCTGATGAAGTCTTTCGCCCACAGCACCAAGTCCGCTGCCTGTGACATCTGTTTCACCAGGAAAGATTCATGCTTGTTATCCATTTGCTCCAGTCTATTTTTGATGATCGTATTCAGACGAGCTTGACGGGGTTGTCTATCGGCGTCGTGGGTGGTGTCGTTGACTGCGTCCGGCATCACAGTCCGCGAGGAAGGATCGTCACTTGGCGCGGAACCTGCATTGGAGTAAGCTTCCGCGACTTCTGGCTTGCCATATGAGAATACATACCCTTTCTCTGTGACTCCTGGGAAAGAAGCGTCTCGTAATCGTGAACCAATCCCGAATTCTTCTCCTTCAGTGCGTCGTATGCACGGTCCCAAAGCGACTGGTTCGCACGCGCGTTCGGATCACTGTCTCGAAGGGCCGGTCCGGTGCAGTCTTCACAAGCCTCGTCCCGGCATCCATGTCCGGGTTCATCTCGGGCCTTGTCGCTGCCGCTGCTGGCACCCGGCTGCGTCTGCCCTCCTTCCTTCCCGAACAGTCGCGCTAGTCTTGCCTTCCAACCAGAAGATCCAGCCTTCTGAGCTAGATCTCGCTCGTGCTTGCGTTTGAAGATCCCCATCGTTCTGGTACTGGGTGCTTATTTTAGCGCTGGATGCTGATTCTGGTGCTGGATGCTGTTCTGGTAATGGATGATGTTTTGGAGCGTCACTCAGCTGCATCATGCATCATGCTGACAAGACAACACACACACCGTTGCATACATCCAATCAATCACTGTCGACACCCGCACAGCCACATTCACCGTAAGAGGTGGGTGAATTGAATTGACCTACTTGCATACACTGCCCCGATTAAGCTCGTCGACCTCGGGAGGTAATTAAATGTTGCGTCTCTCTATTATTAGTGCCGCTGATTGACAGCATTTGCCAGTATCTTTGCACGGAATATTCTCTAGGCTGATCTTCCGAACGGAAAGGGTATCGATCATTACGTCGATTCACTGAGCCTTTGTAGTCAAATGCGTCTCTTATCATGGTAATGTGTGAATTTGTATCTGCACTTGGCCGAAGGGGACAACAATATCCTAGGACGATCCTCATCGTCTACACCCATGCACGAGCAAGAAAATGACCCGCTCCCATGTCCTCCTGTTCATTTGTGTGGCTCCCGCACGAGTCCTAGCTAAAGTCTGGCTAGAAGATCATGCCGTCAGCCATTCCGCCTCCTTTCCGCGGACAAAATGGGAAGGTGTACCGCCTCTTGAAGTCGCAAGAGAAGCGTGTTCGGAATACGTTCCTCAGAATACATACATTTACGTTCCTTGCCAGACTCCATCGCAGGCTGCATCAGTCGGATACAAGGCCTTTCAATATAGGCTAATTCTAGTATCCGTCCTGTCCGATATGTAAGAGCACAAGAAGGTCTTGTTATTCGCAGCATGAAAGAGGGGATCCACCTGATGTTACTATTCCGCCTGCGCAGGCGACCGTAATTTGCTTCGCTATACTCAGCACAACCAGCGTGATAACTATTATGATTCCAAAGCCGCATTTTCCGCCACCTACAAAGCCTTTATTAGGTAAATGCTGTAGCGGTGGAAGTAGTATTATTATACATAATCTCAGATTGCTCTCATTCGCCTAATATGCTTGCAACAGCTTTTCGTTGCTTGATACTGTGGGTGTGTCAAGACCTCGTTATTAATTAGAATAATACCAGAGTACAACGACATTTGCTAGTGATGGAATCGCTGGTACACCTCGCGTGATCACCATCAGCTGCTCCGATGGGGTTCTGTCCGCTCTCTGCCGGTCTCAACGTAACAGAGTACCAGCTGTAGATGTTGACATAGTGATCACCGCCATTAGTCTCCCGAAAAGGCCCTAATTTAGCATGACAATGCGGTTGGAGTCTTCGGAAGGGAGAGTTCACAGTCCTGCGCCGACCCCAGACTGATTCCTTCTTGACTGAGACTGGCAAGAGCTTTGAGTGTTTGACTTGCGGCCATGCGGGTAATAACGGCGCATGCCGTAATGCGATACTTGACAATGATAAATGGCCATCCAAACTCTAACATCTGTTATCTTTCAAGGGTATAACTCTGGGACTTTGGACCACTAGGCAATGCGCCAAGCTTCAGGTCTAGGCGGATCGAGGTCTATGGAGCGCCCAGGACCGCATCAAGTTGCCTCATTCTGCGAGGCCTTATGGCAGCTAACCAGTTGATCCTTATACGTGCAAATGTTGCGAGCACACAATTTGTCCACTGCAGGAAGACCTGGCCATTCCAGATCTGGGGCATCTCTCAAACAACCTGTGCGACGGTCCTCCAGTGATGATAATCCCGCTTCCCTTCTCACTCCCTCTCGAAATGCAGACCGGACATCTTCGTCTCCTGTCGGTTCTTATAGTGTAGCTGGAGAGGGCAGCGTGTGCGTGGGCTTTCAGTGTGGTTACTGTGTAATGTGGGACGTCGATGCAGCTACACTACTCAGGCAATAGACACGCTGATGACGAATGCCATGCTGCGGCATATCTCGAAATTGCGGTGAACACAGCATATGAGTAGCGGCTGGGCGGCCATATGCGCACCCCTCACCGGGCTGACCACCCGGCGGTGATGATGATCGGGATTTCGAGACCCTTAGATAAATCAAGTCGTCACCGATCTGTATAAAGTACCTTGAGTCGGCCCGGGCCCTGAGCCCCAGCGCAACCAGCAGGGGGTCCACCATAGTATGGTGGGCTGGGCATGGCGCGTTCGATGTCGTCGATCGGGGTGGATGGTGGTCCCGGCCGCACCCGCAGTGGATCCCCCAGTCTTATTTCCCGGGGGGGGGATTTCTGTGTGATTCCTGGGGTCCAGAGATTCCCGACCTGATCACCCCCTTTCCACCGCCATCTTCTCCAACATGTCCCTCGCATAATCAACTGGTGAGGCCTTTTCAGAGGCAGGTAGACTTCAGTGCAGCGCGCGGCGCAGGCCGAACGAGTCACGCTGGTTCTATAGTCACGCCACCATTGAACGATCGAGGCCGCGGGACAAATCGTGTGACTTCCGGTGCGGCAGCGTCGCCACCTCGAGCTCTCTCAGCATTCCGGACCAGGAGCGCGGGGGAGAGAGAAGCTTCTACAAGATGCAGAACCTGAAGGCCCAGGCGGCGCCCCGGAGGAGCGGCATGATGG
Source organism: Chrysoporthe cubensis (assembly GCA_001282315.2). Classification (NCBI taxonomy): domain Eukaryota; kingdom Fungi; phylum Ascomycota; class Sordariomycetes; order Diaporthales; family Cryphonectriaceae; genus Chrysoporthe; species Chrysoporthe cubensis. The sequence goes on along the minus strand of LJCY02000008.1, from coordinate 367,659 downwards.
AACGCCTGCGTCGCCTGCGCTCGGAGCCGAAACCCGAGACGGACCCAAGCCGTGCTACGGGATGCGCGGGCGAGGACCATGGCAAAACAATGACCAGCGGCATGTCACGACACCAAGAGCACGCGTCGGGCCTGCATACGCTGGACGACAACCTGGAGCTGCCCACTCGGTTTGGTGGGGGAGATGAGGATCGGGCAAGACCCGCGGGGCAGCTTGACGGCGCCGTGCAGCCGCCAGAGGAGGCCGGGCCCTCGGACTATGAGGTCTTCCTCCGACAGGCTGCAGAAGACGAGCGCCAGCGCGTCGAAGACGGCCACGCAAACTTGCCGAAGCCGAAGCAGGAGCCACCACTCAACCAGTTCTACTCGAACGACTGGGCAGACGCAGCCCCGGGACAGCCAAGGCTTGTGGGGATCCAGGAGTCCGACGACGACGACGACGACGACGACGACGACGACGAAGACAGCGGGGCCGAAGACATCTCGCCGGCCCAGCAGCGGGGTGCGGGCTGGAGCCCGTCGTCCTCTACGAGCTCCGGGAGCCACGACTTTGCTGATGCGCCTGACACGAGGCCGACCCTCACGCAGACGTGGCCCGGGACAGGCCGGGAGGGTCGCCATGTGAGCTTCAAGGAGCCGCCGAGGGTCAGGGGGAGGAGCGGCTCGAACCCCAACGTGTACCATGCCCGCTATTCCGAGTCGCCACAGGGCCGGAGGGCGATTGCGAGGCGGAAGAACATTCGCAGGACGATCACTGATTGCGTGCGTCGGCTCACATGAGTAGGACTTGGGCTATGGCCCACAGCTTGTAGCGCCAAGCATGATGCGATACTCATGGGATTGGTATCGTTATGGTATCATTATGCGTCTCTGTCAAACTTCGTGCCCCTAGACGGTAGTGCCTCCGTGTGAATCTCGTAGGAAAGATCGCTGTAGACCCTGAACTCCCAAGTGCAAATCGCCGGCGTTCCCGAGATGGCCTCTCGAGAATCGCCTCCATACATGTTACAATCTCAATGCCTCCTGCTGTCCCGGTCCCAGATCACCAGCCCCGTCGCCACGGCCATCACCGCCCACCTCTCCCCCAGCACGCCCGAGACGCCCGTCCCGAGGAAACAGAACTTCCACAGTTTGGTCATGCTCACCACGGCGCTCGTGCAGACGGCGACCACCTCGTGCCCGTCCCCGCTCGGCGGGCCGCTCCCCGCGACCGTCAGGCCGCCGGGGGGCAGCTCGTTGGACAGCCGCACCAGCTTCCAGCCCGTGTTGGAGCCCGCGAGCCCGGCGACGGCGAGGTTGTTGCTCCTCCGCCACTCGTAGGCCTCCTTGCGCCACACGACGCCGCCGCCGGCCGCCGCGCCGGGGTCCGGCCACGGCACCTCGACCCGGAACTGGAAGGTCGTCGTCATCATCGACGGCGCCTGCACGGGGAGGGGCTCGGCGTGGTTCCGGCCGGGCAGCGGGGGCAGCGTGACGTCGATGCGCCGGCCCCAGGCATCGTACGTGACGGTCGCGAGCGGCGCGAAGTCCTCCGTGGGCCCGTTGTGGAGGACGAGGGCGTTCTGCGCCGCGGGCCAGCCGTGCCACGCGGCCACGGCGTACAGCGGGGAGTGCTGGTGCTCGCCCAGGAAGTGGCGCCGCTGGGCGGCGCCCGTCGGGAAGGCGTCGCGGTAGAGGTTGATGAGGGGCGGGAACTGGCGGTTGACGGCGTGCGATGCGGGCAGGAGCTGCGCGAAGGTCTGCGGCGGTGCGTGGTGCTGGGCTGCGGTTGGTGTCGCTGGTGCTGCCGCTGGTGCTGGTGCGCCCGGGGCGCCGTCCTCCTTGCTGGATGTGCCCGGTGCCCTCCTCGGCGGCAGGGCTGGTGTTGGGTGGTCCTGTGGCCGGTGGGTTATGCTGGGCCGGCCGGTGGCTTCTTCGTAGGACGGCGGGGGCTCGTCGAATATACCATCGTTGTTGTTGCTCATCGTGTGTCTGGTGGCGGATGAGACGGAGAGATAGTGAATGCGTCTGAGCCTTGGTTCGAGACTCTAGCTAAGTCAGGTATTTGAGTTGATGTTGTGTCTGGGTTATTTCTGCATCCCAAAATCTTGTCTGCTGCTGCGCTTGCGCGTGGGGAAGACCAGGCGTCGGGAGGTCATACATATGCACGTCCAAGTGGTCGGCAGGCGGAGGTTACACGCAGTGCGTGCGGCGACGAGAGGCTTCTGCGCGATCTAAGCCTCGGCGCAGCAGTGGCTGTGAGCATTCGTATTTGCTCGGGCTGCTCGGCTTTCTGGACCAGCCGGTCGCCGTCTTCAACAACCTTTGACAGTGCCAACAGCTGGGAGGTTCGGGATCATCTACCTGGCCCTGCGGAGAGGCCCTGCGACGTCGTGTGCATAGTACCAAGTGATATGATATAATATAAGCCTTGTACTGTACGTGTTTTGGGCTGCGCTCGGTTACAGGCCCAAAATAATACGGCACGGACGCGCTCTCGGAGCCACCGGAACCAGTCCCAGCCTATTAAACGGCCTGAATGACGCAGACTTGGTGTACTATGGTACCAAGATGATGCACAAAAACACTCACACAGCTCGTACGTAGTATTTCAGATTTCATTAGTGGCATGGGCACATAATTCTCTATCGATGACCGAACCTCCCCCGTCCAAGATCGTCGAAGGGGTTGTTCTTCCTCCCATAATCCTCGCCCGGCGAATCGACGTAGGGCGTTGCAGGCGTGCCTGGGGTCAGACTCCCCACCAGCGTGTTCTCGCGACTGAACGTGTTGAAACTCGACTGCCGACTTGACAGCTGGAAGGACTCCTTGTGGCTGATCGTGCTGAACGGCTGCTTTCGCGGGCCCATCTCGGGACTCTCCTCGCCCTTGGCAGGGAGCTTCGGGCTTGCATCCGGGTCGTCGCCGTCCTCGGACTCGTCAACCTCCACGACCCTGTAGCGCCTCGGCAGACGCTTGCCCACTCCTTCCGTGATCCCGAAAGCGTTGAAGTAGACGTACTTTCCGATAACGGGCGCCCAGACCATGATGGCGATGAGCTGCCCAAACGTCCAGTCCGAGGCGGTCGTGCCCACGAGCTTAAGGATGTCGATCACCGACTTCAGGTACATGCCGATGTAGATCAGCAGCGCGAATTCCAGGAAGAACCACCCTGCGGTCTTGAGCACCGGCCACACGCGCCGCCGCAGAAACAGCACCCTCGAGCTGGAGAGCTCCCAGCCGTCGAGGGCCTCGTTCATCCTCCCTTTGCGGTTCAGTGTGTGCCAGAGCTGGTCCAGGACCAGCGCCGGGGCCACCATGCAGCCCACAAACAGCCCGGAGTTCATCCTGCTGAGCGCCTGGTCAATCCCGCTCAGCGAGTCCAGGCAGTACGTCATGGGACTCGGGTTCCCGCCGCACATGTCGATGGGTGCCTCCGCCGTGAAGTAGCTCCAAAGTACCTCATAGTCCGGCATCAGGCTCTTCTGCGAGATGATGATGGCCAGGGAGAAGACGGCCAGCATGATGGACGTCATGTACCACCAGCGCACGCCCAGCCGCATCAGGCCGATCTGCGTGAACAGCACGGGCAGCATCCCGTTGATGGAGAGCATCTGGACGATCTCGACGTTCATCACCGCCTCGGCGAAGGAGGTGGTGCTGCTGAGCATCGCGGAGTGGTCCGACGAAGCGAAGATGACGAACGTAGCGAGCTGGATCGAGACGACGAAGAAGCCCTGGACTTCCTGGAACTCGACGAGGGCGGACGTCAGCGCCGCCGTGGCGCGGGACCGCGCGATGTTCCTCTGGTGTTCGCCGGCGCGCTGCCACGGGGTCCTCGTCGGTTGCAAGCCCACAGCCGAGATGTCCGCCGTGCGCGTGGATTGCGAGCTCGACATCCGGTCCTGGACGGTGTAGAGGAAGGAGAGGATGGGGCGCAGCCAGCCTGTAAAGAGGTTGATGAAGACGTAGACCGCGATCGCGAGCGCGGCCTGGAGGATGTACGAAAGGACGACCTGTGATGCAGAAGGCACGTTAGCCATGCCTCGGACGACGTGTGGCCCCGCTCATTGGAGGTGAGTTGCCGGCGAGACCTACTCCTGGACCAGCAATGTCGGAGTTGACGGCACTGTCCATACCGCTGCAGTAGCCCTGCAGGCCATCGAAGAGCGCCTGCACCTGGTCCGAGTCACCACTGATATCCAATGTCGTAATGTTCCTCGAGCACGATCCTAGGCTGTAGTCCTGGCACGACCCCTTGATGCACTCCACCGTGTTGGTGAATATCTGCGTCGCATTGAAGTCGCTCAGGTTGTTAAACCCCATGCTGCCCCCGGCGCTCGTCAGCTCTTTCGAATCGATGATCAGGTCCTGGCCAGCGACGTATTGGCTCGCCGCCGCCAGCGTCAGGCAGTTCCACAGCGTATAGCTCGAATTGAACATCAAGTCCGGGCTGGCACACGCGGTGGCACAGTCGCGGTACCCATTGCCGGCATGGGCGCCAGCACCGTCCGCGGCCGATTCGCTCGTGGAATTGACATAGCAGCCCGCCGTCATGAGCGTGAGCGGGGACGGGTTGTCGCCATCCTGCTGCGCCTCGGAGATCTGGATGACGCTGCCCACCTGCGCGAGGATGTCGCTGAATGAAGTGGTGTTCAGGATGACTTGCGCCGTCCCGCCGAAGGCGCTGGGGAGGAAGCTCTGCTCGCCCGGGTCGACGAGGGCGACAGGCACACTGTAGACCATTATGCCGAAGCGGCCAAAGCGCCTCTCGGAGCCGCGTTGGGAGAATTGCTGCTCGCGATCTGAATTCTTAGGATTGTGGTTGGTAAGTGAACGACTGTACAGTAGTTGGATGATGTTAGGAAGTATTCAAATGAGTGTCATTCGACATGGCCGTCGAGGCTGATGTCGCTCAGATCTTGGTCCCAGAGCCTCCGATGTAGCACTTCATCAACAGCGAAACCAAGGATGTAGGAGTTCAAGGTTTGAAAGGGGTGGATGGTCTCGGGGAAGAGCCTTAATCTGTGGATCGATGGAGCATTGCTCATGACTCGGGCCTGTGATAGGACGGATTCTGTTGGTGATGCACGGATCTTCCCTGAGCGTCGTATCCCTGATTTTGGGTGCTCTGCAACTCGAACGCATTAGCTTGGTGGTAAAGCGGGAAGATTTTTTTATCGAGAGCGAGACCGAGGCCGTCTCGCATTCAGGCACTGATAAACACAATTGCGCCAATGGGCTTGGCAAGTTCGTCGGAAGAGTGCAATCCTAACGATCAACATGTTTTTGTGAACAGGTGAAAGCCCTACTAGGCTACGAGCCTCAGCGTAACAACGACAGTCAACAGGCTCGTCGACACTATCCCCGGGCACTCCGAAACTAATATGTTCAAGGGGGCTTAAATTGCCTGGTATCATTGATACGAACCCTGCTCCGGGGCCTGTTTACTTAGTAGCTGTAGTCCATCTCGGCTTGCTCTATTCGCTATGCCGGTAGTGCTGCGCATGCCTAAGCTTGCTACCATAGGAATTTCCGATTTCAGTGGTCTCTCGATTTTCTTTGCGTGCAGGGTCTCGAGATTGTCGGCGTGGGAAAATGGTGAAACATGACACACTGTTGCGGCCTGCCAAGGCCAAGGAGTTGGTGATCACACTGTACTATTTTCGTATGCCATTCGCGAGACAAGTCACTTGGCCCTGAAATGCTGCAGAAGCAGGCCAGGAAAGGTAAGACGTCCGGGCTTATGAGCTGTTGAAAGTCTACTAGATTGTATACTGTTCCCGTCCTTGTCGGCCGACATTGGGAAAGGCTCCTCCCAACTCTCTACGCTTGTTAGAGTTTATCTATTTATCGGTTAGCTCTCGAAGAATACAACGTGACTATTATGTGTTTCCCTTGGTAAACAATGTCAATCAGGTACAGGTAGCATGTAGGAAAGAAGTAGGGCTGATTCGCTCGACGACCTGATAACCTTTTCGGACCTGAATGGGCTGGTCGAGCCCTGCGCGATGAGGACGCTCGACAGTATCAGATAACGACTGGCGATAATGAGGGGTAAAACTATATTTTTCTTGGCACCCTGTCAGTCTCTCTTAAATTGTCCGCCACCACGCACGGTCTGCTGAAGTGGGGCGGTAGGTAACGCGATACTGACGTCGCGCGACGACTCATCTATTCAGCCATGCCAGACTCCATGTTTTCAGAGAATCAACGGTAGATGAAGTCGACATGACGAAGGTCTTGCTTCTTTAGCCCCGTGACTCTTAGCAGCATGCCCCTGTCTTAAAGATAATTATCCCAGGCTGATCTTATTATTGGAACATCTCCTACTGTTAGAAAGATTTCATAGTTGCTCTTTAATCTAAACACTTATTTAATATTCGCTTGAATAGCCAACAGGCTAATGATCATTGCACGCGACAAAACACGAGTTTACTATTATAATACATGGTAATCCTCTGAAACTCTATTGGAGATGGGAGCAGCTGGAATACCAAGACCATCCTGGGGGAGGAGGCTTCAGCCCCGGGAAATAGTCATTCCTACGCCACAGTAGGTGAAGCTACGTCGCGGCAGAAACGCTGTTGTGAGTGAAGCATGGTGAGAGAGAGTCTAAGCTCACTCGCTCATAACAGCGTTTCTACTACGACGTAGCTTCACTTCCCACTGTGGTGTAGGGAGCTCACTCGCTCATAACAGCGTTTCTACTACGACGTAGCTTCACTTCCCACTGTGGTGTAGGGAGCTCACTCGCTCATGGCTCTCACCCGATAATTCATAATTCATCGTAATTCACGGACTGATTTATCGTAATTTACAGGCTGATTCATCGTAGTCCCCAGACTGATTTATCATAATTCACTGACTGATTCATCGTAATCCGCGGACCGATTTATCGTAATCTGCGGATTGGTTCATCGTGACCTACCGATGTTGGTCCTATGCCTGCAATAATAACCAAGTATGACTGACCGACAACAGAAGTAGATCAGATTACTGCCTTCTTGATAGTATCATAGCATCGTAATGGGCAATTCAGTAAACTCTCCCTGACTCACTTCTTATGTCATGAGTTTACAGACAGAGAAGACACTAGGTATAAATTTGTCGGTTCTACACCTGTTTTTTTTTTTTTTCCTTTTTTCTTTTTTTTTTTTCCATTACTCCAGCTCAGAAAATGTTCAAGCATACGCTACATATACGAGGTATGTCAACAGGTCATTTCTGCAGTGCTACTTATGCCAGCGGATGCTGATTGCTCGTCTGCTGGATGTGGACGGAAGTGGCTGCAGGTGTTCTACGGAGGGGACAGGAGATCTGAAGTTTAAACGGGACCCGCGGATGTCGACGCCCAACTGGCGCGTTTCGAGGCAGGGTGAGGTCTGCCACTCCATATACTCGTGGATCTTCTTCATACAGCCCTGCGGCCCCTGCACTTCGTGTCTGCTCCGGTCCTTGGGTAATGCGGTATTCGTGGTCGTGGTTGTGTCGGGAGAGGAGCCTCGAGGGCCAAATGTATGATCTGCAGGGACACGATTCGTAGATTTGTCGATAGAGACTAATTCATCGGTCGTCTGTCGAATGCTGGCTTTGTGGAACTGGGGCTGCTGCAGAGATGAGATGTTCGAACCGTAGAAGATATCGAGCTGCCCTCCTGTCACAGCTTACTTTCACACCCTAGACAGGCTACGTGCGATGAGACACGTAGTAAGACACGTTTGGCGCCCATGGTCGGCGGCCTCACCAGATCCAGGTGTGAGAATGCTTTCCTCGGCCAGCATCCAGGGAAGCGGCGCGCTGGAGATGCCCTGCGAACAAGACTTGTTCTCATCGAAAGGTCTCCAGAGAACCGCTAGCCCCCTAGACCTCCCATCGTGAGTCCCGGTCTTCCGTGTCCTGGGCCTCGGCTCAGGCTGGCCCAAGCACCTCTTCGACCTATCGCATGGCACGTGGTACGTCGATCAGCGAGCCCACCGCGCAGGGAGGCCGCGCATCTGCGATGCCGGAGGCCTGGGATTTTCAAGACAGCGTACGCAACACAGGAGGAGTTCGGGAAGGGGTGGTGGGAGGCAGGTCAGAGCGCGGCGGCAGTGTCCGATCGTAATCCGAACGAATTTAGGTCGGAGGTTGGGCAAAGGGCGGTCGTCGGCCGTTGGCATCTGCCCAGCAGGCAGCTGAGGGCCTCGAGCTGAAATATTCGCAAGATCGCGAAACAAATTTGGCCGGAGCCGCGGGGCCGGAGTGGGGACTCTCGAGAGCACCATGCGGTGGGCCATGCACCATAGTAGAGTATTCCGGGAACCTGGGATGGAGGTGAGGTGCCGCAGCCGCACAGCTAGAAGTGGCGCCGGCGAGATGAGGCTCTGCTAGGAGGGCCCCCACGCGGCAGGCCACACGGTGGCGCCAGATATAGATTGGAACAGGGCGGTAGCGAGGCTGACAGAGGCCGCGAAGGAGGGAAGCCTGCGAGCGGACGAAAGTGGAAGTCGTACCACCCGGCGAGTCTGGCCTGACATCTATGACCTGCAGCCGGCCGAGTGGCGCTGGCATGTGCATCTCCTGATTATTTCCTGAGCGTCACTTGTCAGTGCGCGGGCCACAGCAGAAGGGGGACCCACACGAAAAAGAACCGTGGCGTGATTCCCGTCGCTCGAACACATGGAGCCACCCGATTGATCTTCGGTAGGGATCCGAGCGAGACCTGCAGCAGGGTCTGTGAGCTCCCAGCGCAGGAGGGTGGGCACGGCACCACGGCACTGCACGGGTCTAGGCCGTATGTCGGGCCAGCTGTCAAGGCGTGCCTCCCGATATCTATTTCGACGAGGCATGGATCTAGATACCGCGAGGAGAGTGGATGACGAAGGGGGAGCAGGCCACCGCGGCGTCTCGTATCGTCTTCCGACTTTTTCTCTTCACACCACCTCTGGCGGCATGGGCCGCAATGGAGACAGAGACAGGATAGGGAGGCCCTGCGACGACGTGACTCGTCCCGCCGGAAGCGGTAGACCCAGTTTTTGCCAGCTTTCTGCGAGCTCCAGGCGGGCTGCCCAGCGCCCCCCCGAAGATCGCAAGCGTAACTCGAGGCCGGGCTCGTCTTATTTTTTTTTTTTTCTTGTCTTATTTTTCGTGACACGCTGCTTCCACTCTGCATCAGTCCATCCGGGAAAGATTTTCCCAGGGGCTCCGGCCAATGGATCCGGTCGCCGCTTCATCGGACGCTGGCGATGGCCAGGGCGGCGACCGTAGGTCCAACGCGCGGTCAGGGGCGGCACGAACGTGTCCTAGCAGGACGTATAAAACTGCCACGAGCTGGCCCTCGGACGGTGAGGTGTACAGAGGGAGACACATCATCAGCATACTATACAGACAATAAATAGTCGTGACACTATACATACCGCCCTCCTCCTCTCCCCCCTCTCTTACCTCCTCGGTAGACCTTTCTCACAGCTCTCTCTCTCTTCCTCCCTCACACACACACACACGCACACATCCTCCCCCAAGACATCATGACAAGTACGCCAGGAAAATTCACCGTCGGTGACTACCTCGCCGAGCGGCTGGCGCAGGTCGGCATCCGCCACCACTTCGTCGTCCCCGGCGACTACAACCTCATCCTGCTCGACAAGCTCCAGGCCCACCCGGACCTCAAGGAGGTCGGCTGCGCCAACGAGCTCAACTGCAGCCTGGCGGCCGAGGGCTACGCCCGCGCCAACGGCGTCTCGGCCTGCGTCGTCACCTACAGCGTCGGCGCCATCTCCGCCATGAACGGCACCGGCTCCGCCTACGCCGAGAACCTCCCCCTGATCCTCATCTCCGGCTCGCCCAACACCAACGACGCCGGCCAGTTCCACCTGCTGCACCACACCCTCGGCAAGCTAGACTACACGTACCAGTACGAGATGGCCAAGAAGGTCACCTGCTGCGCCGTGGCCGTCAACCGCGCCGAGGAGGCCCCCCGGCTGATCGACCGCGCCATCCGCGCCGCCATCCTGGCCCGGAAGCCCTGCTACATCGAGATCCCCACCAACCTGTCGGGCGCCGCCTGCGCGCGCCCCGGCCCCATCTCGGCCGTGACCGACCCGGTCCACTCGGACCAGAGCGCCCTCAAGGCCGCCGCCGACTGCGCCGCCGAGTACCTGAGCGGCAAGATCAAGCCCATGATCCTGGTCGGCCCCAAGCTGTCGCGCTGCGGCGCCGACAAGGCCCTCGTGAAGCTGGCCGAGGCCATGGGCTGCGCCGTCGCCGTCCAGCCCGCCGCCAAGGGCATGTTCCCCGAGGACCACCCGCAGTTCGTCGGCGTCTTCTGGGGCCAGGTGTCCACCCAGGCCTCCGACGCCATCCTCAACTGGAGCGACGCCATCATCTGCGCCGGCTGCGTCTTCAACGACTACTCCACCGTCGGCTGGACCGCCATGCCCAGCATTCCGCTCATGAAGTGCGACATGGACCACGTCACCTTCCCCGGCGCGCACTTCTCGCGCGTGCGCCTCGCCGAGTTCCTCGACCACCTGTCCACCGAGTGCCAGTTCAACGACGCCACCATGGTCGAGTACAACCGCCTCCGCCCGGACCCCTACGTCGTGCACACCGCCGCCGAGGAGGACGAGCTCACGCGCAAGGAGATCCAGCGCCAGCTGCAGGCCCTCGTCACCCCCAACACCACCCTGTTCATCGAGACTGGCGACTCGTGGTTCAACGGCACCCAGCTGTCGCTGCCAAAGGGCGCCGGCTACGAGATCGAGATGCAGTGGGGCCATATCGGCTGGTCCGTCCCCGCCTCCTTTGGCTACGCCATGAGGTTCCCCGAGCGCCGCACCATCTGCGTGTGCGGCGACGGCTCGTTCCAGGTTACCGCGCAGGAGGTCTCCCAGATGGTGCGCTTCAACCTGCCCATCACCATCCTGCTGATCAACAACCGCGGCTACACCATCGAGGTCGAGATCCACGACGGCTCGTACAACAAGATCAAGAACTGGGACTACGCCCTGCTCATGAAGGCCTTCAACTCCACTGACGGCAAGGGCCTCAGCTTCACCGCCAACACCGCCGGCGAGCTGAAGGAGGCCATCAACAAGGCCAACGAGTACAAGGAGGGCCCCTGCCTGATCGAGTGCTCGATCCACCAGGACGACTGCAGCAAGGAGCTCATAACGTGGGGTGTAAGTACCTGACCCTATTTATGTCTTTCTTCCTTCCCACTTTTCCAAGCACCTTAACTGACCTGAACAAAAGCACTATGTCGCCGCGGCTAACGCGAGACCGCCCAGAAATGCGCCAGTGGACGAGAACTAGAAGGAACCGCCCAGGCCGGCGACGGCCACGACCTGGCGGCGGGTGGCGCATCACCATCACTGAGAGAAGAAGTGATCGAGGCCGTCTATGACGGCAAGGGGAGGCTAGACGGCTATGCCCTCTGCAGCCTCGTCACGGGGATGAGGAAGTAGCTCTTTTTCTTGTCTTCAAACCTACATAAATTTCCAACGGAGTCTGGCTGGTAATTGGAGGGTGCTGGTGGTCGCATTGATTAAACTCGGGCTCCTAGATTTTCTTGCGGCTTGGGGTACGGTGTCCGTATATACTTAGAAAAAAGCATAGATACCTTAAAAATGTTTTCGGGTTCTCCTCTTCAGAGATATCTCTAGTTTGTGCCTTCGAAACTTCCGACTGTCTTTTGGTGATTCAAACTTTGCCCGCCCCCAGTTTCGCATTCAGATGGGCCCGGCGCGACAACGATCGCAAGACCTATCCCCTCAAATCATTGGAATGATCCGGTGAAAATTGCTCAGCCTGCCATACGTTAACGTGAGAATGTTGTTTATTTTGTGGTTTATCTACCCACAACCCGGCTCATCGCCAAGGCTGCCCGCGCTGGCGACTTCTTTGCCTCCGTAGATGCCGCCATCTAGTATGACCCCCTCATTGTCGTCTAGATCGTCCTGAACCCTACGCCACCTCGTGTCCTTCCTGTCCTTCCGGCCCTCCAAAGCCAGGCCCTTGCCTTTCATGTCGTAGACAGGCTTGATCATTCCACCAAGCAACGGGTTCCTGCTGAACGCGCCTCCGGTAGCATTTCCTCTATTGCCGTCCGTCTCCTGCAGGGCTCCAGACGTGATGTCAAGCTCGTCCTCCTCGGGCGTGGCCGGCCGCTCTCTCGCCACCATCTTCTTGACCACTTTCCCACCAACCAGATCTATGCTCACCACCTGCTGCCTCTTCTCGTAGTCCGGCTTTGCGTTCCACTCCATCTCTCGCAGCAGCTTCTGCTGCCTCTTGAGCTCCTTCGCCCTCTCCTCCGGACTCGCCCACATGCTCCCACCCGCACCGGCCATGGTGCCCGAGACGTCAAAGTCCGCAGCCTCGTCACGGACCGTTGTCCGGCGCGCATTTTGTGCCTGGAAGTTCAGCAACTTGTCTCGGTGCTCCCTGGCCTTCGCCTCCGCCGCACTGACGGCCTCGTCCTCGTATCCCGTCCGTGCCTTCGTGAAGGGCCGCGGCGCCGCTGCTACATCCGGCCGCCTGTGCGCCTCGCGGTCCGCCGCCTGTTTCTCCCGCCCACGCTCGACCTTCAACTCGCGTATCATGGCCTGGACCTCGTCAGAGGAGAGCAGCGGGTGACCGCAGGAGGTACACGGGCCCAGCCCCTCCTTCAGACAGATCACCTTCCCGCAGTTGAGGCAGTTCGGAGCCGCGGTTTGCAACGGGTGTAGTGTAGCCACACAATTACACCTTCTGGCTGCGACATCGTCTGCCTTGTTGCTGGACAGCGAGGGATTCGTCGTGATCTCGAGCGCGCGGATGGCGGCGTCAAGGTCCGCTATCGCGCCGGAAGCACCGTGCATGGGCACGCCCCCCGTTATGGAGACCTTTGTCGCGGGGGCATTATTCTTGCTGGAGGGGCCGGGGGTCGAGGTACGAGAGGGAGGGTTGGACTTGGGTTTGTGCTTGGGCGCAAGGAGGTCGGAGACGAGGGAACCGGCGGCAGACGGGGGCTGCCTGTTTTGCTTCTGGGGCGGAGGTGTGGCTGATTTCGGTGTCGGCGCCTTTGAAGCTACGTTGCTCGAGGACGGCGTGGACTGGCCGGAACGGCCGGGCATGTAGTCATCCTCGAGAGACTTCTTATAGACCGTGCCAGGCCCTATATCCGTTTGTGCCACCTGGCGCGGTGGAGGTGTGTGAATCTGAGCCTTCTTCTTCTTTGGCGCTCTCGGCCGCTTGGGAACTGCGTCTGCATCTGACGGGGGCCGCGAGTTCGTCGTAGTTGCTGGAGCAGGCTTGGGATCTTGTCGTCGAGAGTTGAAGGCGGAGATGAACTCGATGGCCTGCGGCGAGTCGCCGAGGAGGTTCTTGAAGTGGTCTGCGGCCTCCTCCTTGGAGAGTGTGTTCGCGTAGTCGACAATCTGCTTCAATTCGGAGTCTGGGAGCCCCAGAAGCATCGACAGCTGGTTCAGCGACATCTTCCTTGGGCGCGACGTGGTTGCATGTGACTTGGCGCAGACGACGTCTGGAGCGCTGGAGGGAAGCAGAAGGTATATGACGTCCTGGCCATACTGTAAGCCGCCCCTAACCCTGCCAACGTCGCCGGTCTGACTCAAAGTTCGCCGGCCACCGCCGGGGGGGGGGAAGCCTTTCAAAACTGTAGGCGCCCATGAGCGAGCTCTCATCCTACCAAGCAACCATAGGTGCATGCATGCAGGTGTGGATCATTCAATAACCCATCTCTATTCTATCCAGCCTTTTTCTTCCACTCAGACCAGCGATGTGCAACACTCGAGCATTGATAGCACGAGCTTGTCCGCATGTTTCAAGCCTCTGGTTTCATAGCTCAGAGCACCAGGTCCCTTCTGGGTTTGGTAACCCTCTTGGATGGAAACACGCGGCTTGGATTGAAGTTATTCCCATGCTAGCCCCTTTGGTGAAGCTATGGAATCTCTGCAGCGCTGCTAGTTCTCAGGTCTCGAGGTTGACCTGTAGAGCACGCTCTGGGCCCAAGCTTGCGGAAACGCATCTTCCACACCATCTAGCCGTTCATTGAACGCTCTGATAGCTTCTGTGCTGGACGAGGAAGATGTTGCTTCGAGCATATCACGAGTAGCCCTCGGTTGTTTAAAAACACCTGTGGTATTGATACCCAAACTCTTGCTTTGCTAAGAGATGAATCCACTGCAAGACACTTCGAAAGCAATATTTTCCTAGGCCATCCCCATCAGGATGAGGCCCTAGTGGCAGACTCCAATTCGAACGCCTCGATCTCGGATTATGCAAACGATCACCGATTTTATGACGTTAAGGCTGCCTATGATGCCCGCCAATCTTCCTTCTTCCAGGCACGAGATTGAAGAGTAGCACCTGGCTAATGCAGGTTAGGACCTGAAGCCCGGCGTCTAAGCCATCACCACCGCCATCATAATAGCCAGAAGACCGCTTCCAGCCATAGCAGCTCCCGCATTATCCTTCGGGGATCCAGTGCTCGTGCTGGACGCAGTTGCCGAAGCGGTCGAAGTTGTCGAAACTGTCAAAGCCGTCAGAGCTGTCGAAGCTGTAGAAGCCGTCGAAGTTGTCGAACCGTTCAGAGCGGTCGAAGCAGTCGCGGACGAGGTACGGCCGGTCGTCGTCGAGTTTGCGGTTGCATTGGCGTTCGCGTTGGCTGCAAACGTGCCACCGAAGGCGCTCGTGTCAGGAGAGATGTTAATGCTACTGTTCTGCGCTGCGGCGCTGTACGTTGCCACCACGCTGTCGTCCAGCTGGTTGACGAATCCGAACATGCCAGCCTGACAGTGGTTGTGATTAGAGGCATTCTGTGAGCAGTAGTAGACGATGGGATCTGTGTCGTTGATGGTAACTTGGAAGACTTGGGCCTGGGACGTCCTGTCAGCATCATGCACTGCCAGTCGACTTGCATTGGATAATATCTCTAGCATTTGGTATGCTCACATTTTCACCGCTGGAGACAGGCAGGAAGCCCGAGTAGAAGCCGCCTGTCACGGCCGGTTGGCAAGGATTGCTCACATCGCCCATTACGACGCTGTGGTTGTGCGGCAGGAAGTGGAACTCCAAGATGTCCCCGATGGAAGCATTGACAGTGGACGGACTAAAGTAGACATCGCCTGCCTCGATCACTATCGTCCTGGCCGCTACAAGGTCTGCGGACCAGGCGGCAAACAACAGCCCGCTTCGGATATTGCTGAGATGCATATTAGCTGTCGCAAGATTCATAGGAATCCACAAGAGGAGACTTTGTGAGAAGAGCTTACCAAGCCCCGCCGGGCAACAAGGGGGCAAGAACACTCCTTTTGTATGGGCATCTAGGAAGTCGACGATCGCTCGTACCACGTCATGTGTCTCGTGCACACCCTTGTTCCTCACACGTGTCTTGGTGCTACCGCCGCTCCTCCATACTCAGCCCCGCGGTCGTGGAACAATAGCTTAGGATTATGTATCCGATGTGGGACAGCGCCCGTGCATCTGGAAATGGCGTTCTCGTTTATATGAGATCATTGGCTGTCAGCGTGTCAGCAGAAGCAGATCAGCCGAATCCTCGCCGCACGCTAGCTCTTGGCACAAGTGGTAGGATGGCAGGCACCTTCGCGAGACGACGCTCGAGACACTCGAGACCTGATGGCGGACGTTTATCATTTATGATCCTGAAAAGTGGGCCTGAGATGTAACTCTTTTACCCGTTATGTTTCATTTTTCTAGCAATATTGAGACTCGAATAATTTCCGCAGCTTGCGATTCTGTCGACCGTTGACGATGAGGACTAGCCTCGACTAGGATTTCTCATGCCACAGTTGCACAACAGATACGAGATGCATGTTGACATAAAATTAATGATCTGATCTGTTGTCATCGGTCATGCATTGTCAGGCGTAAAACAAACATAGGTAGTCATGAATTACCTACCGAGTGAGAGCTATGAGCGATCTAAGACTCTCTTACTGTGCTTCACTCATAACGTCCACCTCTTCAGACTCGCACCAGCAGATCACATCAGTGAAGTTACTTCTGGTAGATGGGACTGTTGCGTGGATTGCATTCTATCTCTCGTCGCCATGTATGCAGTGTGCTTATCTATCTGAGCGTAATCTGTTACGATACCTAGCTCGTAAACACCATTCCGGTATGCCTTCATCGTGATTATCTGTATCTACCCGGATCTCCGTGTTGCCCACGTGCACCCGCTACACTGTCTTCACGGCGTCCGTAGCTCGGACCTCGGCAATCTCCCGCTTCAGCTCGGCAATTTGCTCCTGAGACGGCATACTGAGCCCACGATCAAGCGCCGTTCTAGCCCAGGTCAGCAGCCGCTCTTGCGAGTTCTTGAACTGCTCCCTAAACTCCCCGGTGTGAATCTCTGGATCGCCTGGGTAGTCGAGGCAATCGCCCGCCCATTTATACAAGGCGCGGACAAACTTCGAGTCCAGGCCAAACGTGTGCTTACCATCCAGGCAGGCGATGCTGAGGTAGACGCGCGCAACGTCGCGCATCGTAGACCGCTCCACGAGCTCCGAGTTCTTGGTCGCCCCGACCCACTTGGCTTCGTCTTCGTTCGCCTGTGCCACGAAAAACGTGAACTTGACCAGGTTCACGAGATCGTTAGCCCAGCGCGGGCCGAAATGGTCGCGCAGATATAGGGTACCCTTGAGCACGAACTCGAGGCCGACAACGTAGTGCAGGTCGCGGTACATAGCGCCCAGGCTGCGGTAAATGGATGGTAGCGGTTCGATATGGTTGGGCCAGTGGCCGCCAGGGTAGCTCTTCTCGACGATCTTGCCAATCTGGTCTTGGAAACTGAGGCAGGACTTGACAACGTGGGATCCAGCGAAGGCTTTCTCAGCATCCTCCCCAAGATGAAAGAGGTCCAGCTGTCCCTGTTTGAAGATTGCGAGGTGATCCTGGCGTTTGACAGCCGCAGCCACGTGCTCAGCCATCTCCTCTTTGCATTTCTTGCCTGGTCAAAGGTCAGCTATTTCCCTGCTTCCCCGTGCATTGTGTGCGATGTAGAGTTCTGGCAGTTATATCTTACAATTGCAAGTGATAAACATGTATTCCTTGAGAGTGTTGCGTCGGAGGAGAACGTCGAGGCGAGGCGTTGGGTAATAATTCACGGTGACCTCTGTGCCAGCGGGAATGTCCCTCAGGGCCCGGCAACGAAGCTCTCGTCCCTCGAAGAAGACATGAGCGTTGGCGTCACAGGAATGGTTGATCATAGACATAGTCAAGTCGAGAAAGCTTCCGTATTGGACCTCAGCCTCGGCAGGGCAGATGGCACCGGCGTTGGTCATCAACTATCGAGGATTTTAGTAACGGCTTCGGCGATGGTTCCAATTACGATGCTAGACTCACCATGCAGTATAGCTCCTGGACTCGAAGCGTATCGAGGTACAGGCCGGGGTTGACGCTGCTGGGGTCATCAGGTGTGGTCGCCTGCCTGACGTTGCTCGCAACCATAAAGGTCGGGCACACACCTTCATCATGCTGCTCGTACCAAGCATCGTTGAGCTCTTTATAGTGGGTCTCGAGATTGACGACAGCCTCGTAGTTGGCTTTTGACAGGATTCTGTTCTCGATCCACAGAACCAAACGGCTGAGAGCTCGGGGCATGGCGCCCATGTTCTTGTTGAACTCATTAATCTGCTTCAGTATGGCACACTCGTACTTGTGATAAGATTTCCATGCTTTCTTTTGGCACTCCTGTGTGCAGTGATAGCGGTTAGCAAGAAGTCTCTGACACATCATTCGGCGGGCGCTGACCTTGGAGCAGTACTCAGCGATGCTGCAACCTGTGCAGGTAGAAATCTTGATCTTTGACCTGTCATCGCCATCGTTGAAGAATCGGCCATCGGGGTGAATCGACGAGTTCTTGTTGAGGAAGCAGTAGTCGCATACGTTGTTGTTGTTGCCCTCGCTGACGACCAACAAGGGTTGCGACAGAAAGATGTCTGAACCGGCCACCACATCGTTGATGACAAACAAACCACTGCCTGCGCCAGGGATTGAAGAGGCGTCGATACGAAGGGGCACACTCGAGTCGGCGACGCGCCCAAGAATGTGGTTGCACAGCTCAGGCTGCTCGTGGATTCGCTTTTTGGGTTTGTCCGACATCTTGACAGCGTCAATGAGGAAGAGTCAGGGGATCAAGAGAGAGGGTAGTCAATATGAGGTGAACAGATGAGAATCAGGAGGCAGCAGGGCGAGGAAGGTAGGGAGGTAAGGAGGTAAGAAGGCAGGCGGTCAGAGACAGGGTACAGTGGCAATCAAAACAATGCGAGGGTCGCTATGCAAATGGAGCAAACCCTGTTCAACTTGAGGTGCAAGCGAAAAGACGAACTTGCATCCAGAGTTGAACTCTAGCTTGGTAGATCGAAGCTGGGGAGCCAGACAGTTCTTGTTTTATGGCGTCTTTAGTGTCTCACGTGAGTGAAAGTCTATGAGAGATGGAAGATGCAAGGCATTTCGAGAAGCGTCCAGAAGCTATCGCTTCACCACACCCAGCATTTCAAGAAAAAGAGACCAAAAAGCATTCCCATTTTACAACAGCAACAATGCCACTCTATTGTCCCATGAGATAATATCATACCCACTCTTTGAGAATCACAAGTCTTTTCACTTAGTATATCAGTTTTGAAATAGGCTTGTCCCTTAGTCTTGGAAAGCAAACAGTTTTGTGACATGGCACATCCCACTGCTATCTATGTTTGACTTCACGGCATATTGCATGATCTTGCAGCTCCTAGACGACAACTTTATTGAACGAATTTGACGTAATCTCAGCCCAGAGATATGAGAGCTGGGCCACTAGTGACCACCGACAATGAGAGTGTAGTCATTATCGCATGTGGTGGTAAAGGAGGTAACAAAGCAGATCTGGTGGCACTCGTGGATCATAAAGGAGACCACAGTAACGCCATAAAGGCGGACGAATAATCTAGCTGAATAGGTACAGATTTCACAGGTGTCAGTCGGTGAGCCGATGAGCCAGTTGTATGAAGGGCCTCTAAAGAAAGTTTGGCTGATATGTTGCTTGGGCTGCTGTGATTTAAGTCAATGCAACGAGTCGGATTTGGCGCCAATACAGGAAAGTTTTGACCAGGGAGAATAATAAAGAAACATTTGGTCCTTGGCCCTATTCCTATCAGATTCAATAGTAGGAAAGATAGGCATTCCGTCCTCGAAAGCATGCTCTAATGACACGATGGATCCGTCCACGTGAAGTTGAATGTTCAAGTGCGTCTTGCCATCACAATACGATTCATTGAGGCACACAAGACAAAATATGCTCCAGTACTCCAGTTTATCGTGCCAAGTATTAAATGGCTAAACCGAAGGCGCCTCATATGGCAATGCTGCTAACGGGTGCATAGTTGTCAACGTCGTCACCCATGGTAATGGTTTCAATTTGTTGAAATGCAAGCAAAGGTTTGCACAGTCAAGAGATATGTAATGTTAATTACCTAGGGACCCTCAGAGGGACTTTGTTAAATGCGCCTTAGCGTGGTCCAGTCGGTCCCGCATACATTATATCATAACGAGTGTAACACCAGGCTCGACAAGCTTGTGTGCCTTACGCATGGTGCAGTGCAGGTTCGCTGTAGCGTGAAAGACTAAGGATGCGACGACAAGGTCGTAAGTTTCCGTGGCCCCTGAGACAGAACCTGGTTCCTTTTCTAGTTTTGCCTCGATATCAAGCCACTTGCAAACCTGAAAAACTTGGGCCTGGTCTGCTATGGCTGTTTTCGACATGGATGCTGCTGAGAACAGTGAGCGTGATAGTTGTCGCGTCTCCGGCGCTCGCGCCGATCCCAAGGACACTTGCGGCGGGGATCCTCACACCTAATCGAGACACCACAGTATGGACCTGCGGGTACAACCGCACGCTTCGCGAAAGACTCTCGTAGTATTGTCCCAGTAAGCCGTCTTCCATTATCAGTTTGAGAGGTGTCCCGGGAGTCAACATCGCAAGAAGGACCGTAGATAATACACACGTGCTCGATAAGTCAATGTATCAGCATGCCCATTATCTATACTGGTCAACTTAAATAGTAGAAAAACGCATACCGATTAATTAATTTCAAGTTCAGAAGGGTCTGGCCGAGGGCCAATTTAGAAGCGATGCTGTGACACCACAGCTGATTAAGCAGAGCACCTTGGCACCCTGCAAACAAGTCGTACATGTTTGCTCATTGCCCGTGCTCAACGGTGTCAGCATGACGTGCGATTTGTCCTCCATCAAATCTTACACTTTCAACCAGACCCTTTAGCTGGTTCAATATTCATTTCAATTTCTTGTCAAGTTAGGCACTACCTACAGCCATGGAGGCTATTATCGCCCAAGCAATCAAAGACAGCGCGGCCTTGCGAAAGACCTCGGTGCCTTGGAGTCCGGATGAGCCGCAGTTCCAGCCCTACTACGCCTTCGACCTTGCAACGTCTTCCTGGGTTTCAAAATCGTGCCCTTCCACTGACGCAACCCAGAATCAAGAACATGTTGGGATCACCAGAATCGCTCTCTATGCCTGGAACATCGACTTCATGCTGCCCTTCGCCGAGGCGCGCATGAAAGCAGCTCTGGCTTGTCTTGATCGCTTGACGAGCTCTCTCCCGTCTACCACTGCTTCCATCATTTTCCTCCAAGAATGCACGCCCTCCGACTTGAATACTATCGGCGCCACACCCTGGGTTCGACAGCGTTATCATTTGACTGACTTGGACCCTACCAATTGGGCGACCACACACTATGGTACCACCACGCTCGTTGACGCTCGTCTGCCCATCACGGCCGCCTTTCGTTTGCACTATTCAAAGACGCACATGGATCGCGATGCCTTCTTCGTGGATGTCTCTCTCGGTTCTGATGGCAAGAAGATCCGCCTCTGCAACTCACACCTCGAATCTCTGGTCTTTGACCCCCCCTTCCGCCCACCCCAGATGCAGCTTATAGCACGTTATATGCATGAGGAACACGTGCATGCTGCGTTGGCCGCAGGGGATTTTAATGCCATCCAGCCATTCGATCGTACGCTACATGTGGATGGCAACAACAACCTCAAGGATGCGTACCTTGAGCTGGGTGGCAAGGAGGATACTGAGGAGGGTTTCACTTGGGGCCAGCAGGCGGCAACTAAGCTCCGAGAGCAGTTTGGCTGTTCACGGATGGACAAAGTCTATTACTGTGGCGGTGTCAAGCTGATCAAGTTCGAGAGGTTCGGGGAGGATGTGATGGTGGAGGGGGAGGGGGAGAGCAAGCGAATCATTGAGCTGGGTTTCGAGAAGCCGTGGGTGACGGACCATCTCGGGGTAATGGCTGAAGTGGAGGTGTTGCCAGATTTGTAAACGGCGCGTTTGGGCCAAGATCGAGATACTTGGACAGGACTCATGATGTACGCAGCTCTCATACGGCTAGGTATGAATCATGTGATGAGCCCTGGTGGTAGCCACTTTTGAGATTTAGTTCGTAGCGAGTATGACAACTCTCTACTCCATCAACTTGTCGAGAAAAGGACTTCACTCTCGACGTTACCTTGAGCGGTTTTAAAGCCAATACAGGAAATGCCAGCCCGTGCTTTGAAGACGGCAATGGCGTTCCTAATAGACGCGGACGCTTCAGTCTAGCTAAATAGCGCCCTCACGCCCATTCTGTTGCCCGACCCAGGCCGAATATCTATATCTAACTGTACGAAAGGCACGTCCGATGGTGGCTCAGAGACATTGTACGGCTAGCTGAACGTCCTGGCGCTATTTGTCTGGCCGAAACCTATAGCCTATACATACGTCTTGTTGTAGTTGCTGATATGCAAAGCAGCATACAGAAGGGAAAAAGAGGCTCCCCGGGTAAAAAGAAGAAAAAGACGATGGCGATAAAATTAGACGGAAGAAAAAAGTTCAAAACGACAACGACCGGATTCGAACCGGCGCCCCCGAAGGGACTGGCTATTCTGATAATCCCTAGGAATTAGCAGGCCAGCGCCGTAACCACTTGGCTACGTTGCCGTACTATACCGAATTCGTCACATCTGCAATATTATATACATCATATTGGCTTACCTGCTAACCGCTCTGTGAGTACTCCACTCGCCCAGGCCTACATATAGAGAAAAAAGAGGAAAAAAGTTTGTCAACGGCTGGGCCGTGATAGCAGAACAAGAACAATGTAAAAATCAATTCGTCGTGTCGGTGGTGCCGACTCAGGCACGGTTGTGGGCGGCCGGACAAATCGTCCGCTTCGGACGCCGCAGCATGAACACCAGCGACACTAAGCCCTTTTCGGGTCGATGACCACCTTCGTCCGCATCCTCGTCCGCCGGCCGGCGTCCGTTCAACGTGAATATATTCGCGCCGCTGCCCCCGAGAACAGAACCCTCGCGTGTGATTCTTGCTGTGAACTAGTGGCGCCCTCTGCTTCGGCAAGTATTTCGAATCCATGGACGGTGGGAACAACATTGTAATTCTGGGCGCATCATATGGTGGCCTGTCTACCGCCCACTACCTTCTCAAGCATGTGTTGCCAAAACTCCCAGCCGGGGGGTCCTACAAGATCATTCTAATCAGCACGTCATCTCAGGTTCTGTGTCGGCCTGCCTGCCCGCGCGCGATGATCTCCGACGAGTTGCTCCCCCCAGGGAAACTCTTCGTAGATATCAAGACACAATTCGACAAATACGACGAGGCAAGCTTCTGCTTCACACAAAGCAGAGTCATGGAACTGGACCACAGTCACCGTAAACTTACCGTCGCCACCAGCCATAGAACCTCCGAGACGATCAACTTTCATGCAGTAATCATAGCGACCGGTGCATCTGCAACATCTCCCCTGCTCGGTCTACAGCGGGACGAGAAGTTCCTCCGTGAATGCTGGCAAGCGCTCCGAAGCAGACTTTCCACAGCCAAACACATTGTGATCGCTGGTGGTGGCCCGGCTGGTGTCGAAGCAGCCGGCGAGTTGGGCGAATACCTCAACGGCCCGGCCGGGCTGGCCGGCCTCTTTACCTCACGACAGCCCAACCCCAAGGTGAAGATCACCGTCGTCACAAGCGCACAGAGGATACTGCCCGCCTTGCGCACATCTATCGCCAGCAAAGCAGAGGCACTTCTCGCGAAAGTCGGCGTGACGGTGATCAGAAACACCCGGGTCGCCTCCGTCACGCCCGAAGGCGCAGGCACCGACCCGGCCCTGCTGGCCACCAGCGCAACCGTTTTGCTGGAGGACGGCCGGTCTCTGGAGGCTGACGTCTACATCCCAGCCACGGGCACAGCGCCGAACACGACCTACATGGCCGACAAGTCCCTCCTCGCGCCGGACGGCCGTGTCGAGACCAACGCCTCAACCCTCCGGGTCGACAGAGCCGGCCCGGGCGCGCGGGTCTACGCCATCGGCGATGCGAGCACCTTCGCGCGCCCCGCCGTGCACAACACCCTCGCGGCGGTGCCTATCCTCTGCGCCAACGTGCGGCGGGACCTGGTTCTCGCGGCAGGGCAAGCGGAGGCGTCCGTGGGAGGGGATCGTGTGTTTAAGGAGGACACGCGGGAGACGCAGCTCGTGCCTATCGGGCGGGCCAAGGGGGTCGGCGCGGCGATGGGGTGGCAGATCCCCAGCTTCTTGGTGTGGCTGATCAAGGGGCGGGACTACTGGCTGTGGACGACCGGAGATCTGTGGAGTGGGAAGCAGTGGGCCAAGGAGTCCTGAACTGAAGATACTGAGGTACATGATGTCAAGACTTGATGCAAGTTAGGGAGCCGAAGTGTAGTGAAGAGGACTCAAGTACGGAAGTTGCACCACAACTTTCCTCCTTAGAAGGTCAGTCTTAATCTATAAGCTCCCAGGGTTGTCTCGCAGTCACGACTTTACTGCCCGGCAGATCTTGAGAAGTCGTGTTCTGATCCTTGTCCCACTTCGATGTAGACCAATCGAACTAGCAAGCAGTAAATGCCGAGACAGCCCAGATGCTCTACATCCACTAGAATGCGGTGAAAAAAGTGCCAACAGGGGCGTTGCATGCCTCAGTCATTCCAGCGTGAAATTGCTGGATGGCAGAGGCGTGAGCATTATTTCTGATCCCATATAGAAAATCCTCTGACGAAATTCAAATTTACAGACGGTTTACTAGCTTTTTTATCTGAAATTGTAAGGCTGAAAGGTGAGGTTGAAATTTCGTGAGCTGGAGCTGCAATGCAAAGGTAAGGAAGGGTCCGGGTTCGGGTTCAGGGCCGGCGGTTCCGGTCTGCCGGGCCGGAGCCGAAGACGCGTCTGAGCACGGGCCCCCCGAGACCCGAGCACTGCCGAGGTGCGGGGCTCCTCGCGGAGCTCCGGGACCGGGGGCCCTGCGACGTCAGGCCGACTTTGTCTCGCCCGCCTGAGGACCAGATAAAATGACCTTGCGCGCCGTGACAATCGCTGCTGGCTGGAGGGCCCCCACAGGCTCGAGGTGACGTCTGCTGGAGCACCTGGCCGGGAGCAGCGGAATGTGGTTGAATTGGACGACGCGACGGCAGGGGTTGGCGCGGTTTGGGCTGCAGCCGCCGCAAATTTAGCTGCGCCGTTTTCTCGCCAATGACGCAGTTCCGGGGGACTCCTTCACGTCAGCAGCATGCACACGCCCGGCGGAACAGGCCACGGGGTCCCTCGACGCTCCGCACGATGCTGCGAGCGCGCGCCCCTCTGCGTTTTCCCTGGCTGCCCCGGTACAGCGCGGCCGGGGTCAGACGCGCCGAAGCCCGGCAGGAGGTGCAGGCCTTCATGCACCTCTATGCACAACACAACACGAGGCCCAGCAGCGAGTCAGGCCGGTTAGCGACAGGACGAGGTGGGAGATGCGGGCGCAGCTTCAGGATTCTAGGGGCCTGGGGCCTGGGGCGAGGGCGAGGGGGGCTTGCAGCAGCCCAAAACGCGCTTGGATCCCCGAGAAACGCGCAGGGAGACACGGGTGTGGGTTTGCGGGTGCAGACCAGGCTGGGCCAGGCCCAGTGGAGGAGAGCAGTTCTAGTTGGCCAGAGATTAACGGATTACGGATTACGGAGCCGCGGTTACGAAAGACGGAGCGAGGCCACAGGAGACAATCAACCCGTCCTCCCTGCGTGCCCTATCCATTTACATTATACTTTGCGCTTCCTTGCCTGACGTCCCTCTTTCTGGACCTCGCCCGGCCATTCCTGAGGCCTGAAATAACATCCTGCATCGTGTCTCGTGTGTATTTGTTCTTGTCAGGATTTTTTTTTTTTTATAAAAAACCCCAGGCTCGTCCGTCTCCTGGTTCCATCCCACCTTACGCGCCCCTCTGACGTTATCGGGCGGGCGGGCGCTCCCACACACGGTGCGCCTTACGCTACTACGGTGGAGCTCTGCCCGAGTCGGTCTGAGGAACGCGGTTACGCGACGTGCTGGGCCAGCACCTGAACCGCGACTTGGAACACCCGCAAGAGGGTAATAAAAAAAAAAAAAAAGAGAGAAGGGAAAAAGACAGTGGCAGAGAAGCTTAGCTCGGCCCTTTTTTCCACACACACTTTTTCCGTGTTCACCTCCCGACCTTGACCTCTGCGTCTGCCTCTCAGTGGAGTCGTCGTCCTTCCCATCCATCCACTCCATCCACCCGTTTATTCTTCAGTATCAATTCGTGCGCCCTCCCACCTCTCCTCTTCTCTCCTCGCCGCGCATCGCCTTCCTGCGCCGGCTATGCCATCCTCACCCTGACCTCGTGCGTCTGAAGTCCCAGCCTGGGCCTCTCCTCTCGTCATGGACCTCTCGCCACGCAGCAGCAGGCTCCCCTCCAGCCAGCCTGCTCCCACCGCACCGCCGTCATCCTGGGATCGCGATCAGGACCAGGACGCGAGGCGGCCCTCGTCCCAGTCCGCGCTGCTCCCTCCCCTGGAGCTGCTGTCCTCCTCGCCAGGGCTGCCCAACGCCTCGTCCTCGCGACGCCCGAGCCGGCCTGGCTCGTCGGCCAAGGCCCCGCCCGCCACCGTCAACAGCAGCAGCCATGCCTACCTCAAATACCCCACGCCCGTGCCGACGTCCAGCACGGGCATCCTGTCGTCCTCGCCTCCACGCGTCAACCACGCCGCCGCCGCCGCCAGCACCACTACCAATACCACCACCATCGCGGACGCCGGCCCGCCTTGCCCCCCCGGACGCGCCCCCTCCATCGCGTCCGAGCGCGCGCCCCTCTCCGCCGTCCCCTCCGTCGAGCTCAGCGAGAACGGCGACACGCTCCTGATGGGCCGCTCCTCCAACTCCAGCCACTACCAGCTGTCCGCCAACCGCCTCATCAGCCGCGTGCACGTCAAGACCCGCTACGTCCCCGCCTCGGTGCCCCTGCAGGCCAACAAGATCGAGGTCGAGTGCAACGGCTGGAACGGCCTCAAGCTGTCCTGCCAGGGCCGCACCTACGACATGCGCCGCGGCGAGGTCCTCACCTTCGAGACCGAGGGCGCCGAGATCATGCTCGACGTCCAGGACGCCCGCGTCCTCGTCCACTGGCCCAAGCGGGACGCCAGGGACGGCCTGGTCGACCTCGGCTGGGAGGACTCCCCGCGGTCCACGCGGGGCAGGGGCGGCGCCGACGCGGACGCGGATGTCGGCGCCCCGCTGCAGTCCAGCCCCCTGCGCCGCACCGCGCGCATCAGCTCCCCCGAGTCGCCCACGCCCGCCCACGCGCTGCTGCAGCAGTCGCTGGCCGGGGGCGGGGGCGGGCCCGCGCCGGCCAGCTCCCAGCACAGCAGCATCCTGTCCGACCTGCCCAGCGCCAGCGAGCGGGAGCAGAGCGTGGAGATCTACGAGGATGACGACGCCGACCTGCTCTCCTCGGCGGGCCGGCGCCCGTCCACGGCGGACCAGAGCTTCCTCACCGACGTCAGCAAGAGCTTCTCGAGCGACCTAAGCGAGATCCCATCCGGCGACGAGAACGACCCGGACGAGGAGAACGACCCCGTCATCACCTCGTTCGGCCCGTGGGGCCACGACCTCAACAGCCGCATGGCTTCCTTCAAGGCATCCTCGCCCAAGCGCCGCCGCCTCGGCTCCGGCACATTCGCCTCCTCCCCACGCCCCACCATCAACGACTCCCACCGCTCCAGCAAGTCGGCCTCCACACCCCTCCAGGACAGCACCGGCGGCAACGCCTTGTCCACGCCCCAGCCCGCTGACGACGACCACCACAACTACCACCACCACCATCACGGGGAGCCGGCGGACGACAAGGCCAAGGAGGTCGTGTACGTGCCGGACCTGGGCCATATCGACGTTGCGACCGTCACCAACCACGTCATCAACCAGCTGGCGTTCTCGCGGCTGTCGTCCAACCCACTGTCGACGCTGCTGTCGAACCTCCCCGCCGACGACAAGGTCGGCCTGGCCCACGATGAGCTCAGGTACATCGTCGAGAACACGACCTGCATCGGCACGATCCCGCGCCAGGGCAAGGACGCCGACGGCAAGCCGCTCGAGAGCCAGTACTATTACGTCCCGGAGAGGGACGACGACGAGAACCGGCGCGCGGCCGTGGTCGATGGGCTGAGGAAGCCGACGTTGCGCAACTGTCGAAAGCACCATGTGGTAAGTGGGCCCGTCTTTGTCTACTTCAACTGCCGTCCGTGTGGGCCGTGCTCCTCCAGCAGGCAGTCACACCTTTGTATTTTTTTTTTGCCAGATTGACACGACGTTCTATCACTGCCATATCTCTCTGTGCGCCACAAAAGCAATAACTGACACCTAGCACAGCAATACTATTGGAAGCGCCCACGAACGCCTTAGACGAGATGGAATGATGGCATCATGACACCGCCATGAATCCTAATATGTCTACGACAGAAGATACATGCTAGTGTACTTCTATCACGATTTGTCTTGCTTAGGTCGCTACCTGGGTATATCAGGTTCAGCCTGGGCGAACCAAGCTCCCCCTTCCCCCGACCCTTGGCGTTACACGCGGTTCACGAACGGACGTTTGATGAGTATTGGAGGAAAGGCAGGTCAAGGGTACATTTCTCGGAATTCTCACTTCCTGTCCCTGTATAGTTCGTTCCCCCTAATGAATGCCTTTCACTTCCCTCCCCTCGTCGTCACATCACGACCTGTACAAATCCTCTTTTACGGCCGCCCTCTGCACATGCCCACTTCAACTTCTGCATAGCGGGAGGAGTTTTCCGGTTTCCCAGCTGGCTTGCCCTTCGTTGTGTACCATCTATCGCCTTGCCACGAGCCTAGAGAGCACAGAAAAGCACAGGGGAAAAAAAAAAATAAGTAGGACATTTGCACTATACCCGTTTCACAAACTCGTTGAGAAACGTGCATGTCTTTGGGATCAGACCAGGGGGCTTTTGCTGCTGGATGTCACGAACGTATGGACATCACAAAGTGTATTGTCGTAGGAGTTTGTCGTTCACTTGAGGGGCGGGGCAAATGGAAGATCAAGTTTCCGGCTGGAGCCACTGCGCTCTGCAGCTCGCCATCGTGACGTGACCCCCTCCCGCCGCCTAAGAAGCACCGCCCCCTCCGCCCCCCGAACTCGTCCCTACAAACACGACCAACACGGCCGCATACGTCGCCGTCGACACCAGTGTCTCCATGTTCGACACCTCGATCCCGAACGACAGCAACAGCGAGAACAGCACTACAGCAACCGACGTCACGACCAGGCTCTTCGTCTCGGAAGGCTGCAACGTCACTATAGAGCACCTAAGAGTTAGCAGTTGCACCGACAGGAAGAAACGGAATGGTCTTCCCATGCCATAATCCAAAGTTCATCGCCCTTCCCGGCGTTGGAATTCAATCTTCTCTCTCAGGGTTTGAGAACGGCAGTACGTACTCACGATCATCGGCACAACGAGCGTCACCCCGCCCACGATAGCTATCGCGAACCGCGCGAGGCCGTCGACGAACGGCGAGAGCTCCCGCGGCAGCTCGCCCTCCTCGAATTCCCTCGCGCGTGCGAGCCGCTCGTGGCGGGAGAAGGTCAGGCGCGAGGGGAGGTGGCGCCGGAGAAAGGATCGGAGGGGGTCGGGGGTGGAGCCGTGGAGGTGGTCGGCCTCATCCCGGAAGTAGGAGTAGTGCGAGTCCCATGGGTCGACGAGGCTGGAGGCCGAGTGGAAGTACTTGTGCAGGCGTAGCCTGCGATCCGTTCGCTCGGCCACGCCCAGGGGCTTCTTGTCGCGGAGATATTGGTAGTCGCGGAGCGCAGTTGCTGCCTTTGGAATTAGCAGTGCGAGCGCAAGTAGGAGGATATTGCGAATCGTCCAGCTAAGGCTCCGGAGGGCTCGAACGTAATAATTAGTATCCACTCACCATAATGCTCAAGTTTGATCCTCAAATTCTCGAGATCTCCGGAAGTTATGTCCTGCGAACATAGCATACGACTTTTTATCTGAGCGAGGTCGACTTCAAGACTCGTGATGTTGAGTCGCTGCAGGAACTCGAATCGTAGGAAATGAAAGTCTTCTTCAGCGTTCAGTGAATCAACGGCATAGGCCCTCAGCTTCTTGAAGTCCACTTTATTATCTTCCATAATCTCGTCAGGGCATTATCCCCCGAACCGTAATCTATTGCTTGAACGTCATGTTGACCCAGAACATGGTGACGTGAAATGTTCTACGTAGGCCTCGCGGAGAATTACTTGGTACTGTAGGTGACCTACCTGCATGCATAGTCACTACGATCTGCGCTGCTGACGCCGAGCTGCATTATGCGCACCACCACTGCGCCACTACGCTTCCCACATCGGACCTGCAGCTCAGCCCCCCATGCCCCCTTGTCCAGGCCAGGTCGTTGGTATTGCAGCTTGGCCCTATATAAATTGTCAATAATCTCTGCCCTCGAAATTACTCATTTACTCAGACGTCTTGATCAAATATTAATCGCCCAAATTTGTTTCCAATGCGTGAGCTGTAACATCCAAGAGGCAGCTCGTGTAGCAGAAATCATGCAAAAGTCCAACTCCCCGATGACGCTCTGCGTGGAGGTTAATAATATCATCCCCATGGAGAGAGAAGTATATGAGGTGATTGGTGTCGCCCCAGAAGGGTCCAGCGAATATGATAATGATCTGACGAATATTGTTCAGAACAAACCAGACGGAAGCAAGAACCTAAGATCGACTCCAGAAGCAATATCGATACAAAGTCCGAGATATTCCGCATCAAATCAATCCGGGCATTTTGAGGATACTTCCGTATTTCAAGACCTTAGCGTTACGCTCAACAGTGCGGAGAACTGCGAGCAAATTAATACAGACCCACCGTATCCGCTAGACTCGCCTATCGGAGCATCATACCATAGCAGCCGCACATCTGACGGGGCTTCACTATTCTCCCAGACTTCGAATTTGTCCAAGGCGTCTCAGATATCTTGGGGAGGAGACGATGACTTTAACCAAGTTCTTCAGGCGATGTGCCAGGATGTCGACCAGCACTTGAGGTTGCTCAAAGGCTCGCCTCATTCTCGACTTAGACGACTGATGACCAACAAAGGCCGACTTCAAAGTAACCTAAATCTCAGTGCCAGGAAGGAATTGCAGCACTTCCAGGACACACTACGGGCAAATCTTGGAATGTCTGGCTTGGGGGGACAGGGTCAAAGGAACTCGAGGGGGTTTAACCAATACCTCTCGGACCGTGGTAAGCCTGTCGCTCTCCCTCAGATTCGGAATCAAGTTGACTGACCGCCATATAGAGTTCTACTATCCCAGGCTTCTTCAGATTCGCGATGACGTAAACCGAGAGTTGCGATCTCTGAAAATAGAGGCTCGGTCAGACAATCTCAAGACGACTCATATCGAACGAATGAACAAAAAGCTGCAAGAACATGGAGATGAAATCACTACAATGGGAAAGGTTCTACGAAATGAAGGCCATGCCAGGGGAACTAGTTTGGTTCAAGATGAAAGTAGCAGTCAATTTGTTGCTGTTGTTGTTGCGGAAGAAGGCCAGAAGCCCAGACGGCCGCCTAGAGATAGCCCTGCTTATGGCGCACCCCCCCTTTCGGCGCACCCTATTGAATATTGACAAGGCTCTCAGGCACACTCTCAAGCACCCTCTAGGCACTCAGGTCAGCTGACCTCCAGATTGGACATGTCTGGCCATGCCTCTCTCTCGTCTTCTAGAAGGGGCGAGAGAAGGGCACAGCCTATATATATAACAGAAACCCTGATCAGGGTTTGAAAAATGGCATAGATGTTGAATCAGGCCAGGGTTAGAGCCAGAATCCCTGTTCCCCACGACACCGACTGGCCAAGCCACTCCTCAGCCGTCTTTTCGAAAATAGTCAACAAAGCTACCAGATCCAATTACGTTCAATTTCAGAACGAGAATTTACAGCATCTAGTTCTATCCCGAACCTCTCTTCAAGCCGGCCGGATATATATTCGACTCTTCGAAAAGCTAGAGATCTATACTATCCGTTCCACAAAAACCAGTATCAATTTTGAACCGTATCAGCATAGCGTATACTATTCAGAAAATTTCAAAAGCTTGGGAGGAAATGTATTATGAGCTAGCTAAAGCTTCAGAAGAAAACCGAACTTTAAAAGCTCAAATTCAAGCTTCTCAGCCGACAAAGAGAAGGAGGGTCGATATTAGCCCGAATTTCAAATTTGCTAGTATCGAGGCTATACAGAGGGCTCAAAATGCAATCAATCGAAAAGCGAATACTTCTGATAGAGAGAGTGATATCGAATTATCTAATTCTGAGAAGTATTGAATTGTGGTGGCTATATAAGGTAACAAAGCTGAGAATGTATATATATATATGCAATGTGGTTGACTAGGGTGCGCCGAAAGGGGTTGCTTAAACTTAGTGTCTGCTTCAGGCTCAATTTCGTAATTCACCCGGTATTATCAGATTACGTTTCCGTAAGAATTCGACTGCCAGCAGAAGGATAGCATAGAGGTGCTTGATACCCAGAAATTCAAATAATCGACCAACTTAGGATTGGTCGCAACCCTAATTATATCTAAGTTCCCTCATGGGCCAAGTCTATATGTCTCTGTCCTTGGAACGCCACATAGTAAGACATATCGACAATTAATCTTGATGCCGGACCGTACCGGGGTGCTTCCGCTTAGTTCTGGAATTCTAGCATTAGCTAGTCTTGATCACGACGTCCCGATCAGTCCGAGGCATGGTAGATAAATAGTAGTGCCGCTGATGCCGTGTGAAACTCTTGAGCCTCTTTCGTAGATATGCCTGTCGTAATGAGAAAATGCAGTCGTGAGAAATACTGTCGAATTGTGCTTTGGACACTTAGCTAGACGGCATCTGTTACGCTATACTACATCCAAGCTAGTTGACAATTTCTATGTCATCGCTGTTTGGAGCTAAACAAGCCTGAGACTACGCGGATCACCTCGTCACCGGTCGAAACGCGTAGTTTTTCTCTTATCTGAAAGTCATCACCTCTGCCCGACTAAAGACATATTTCTTCGCTTTCGCTGCAGCTGATGTTGTTTTTAAATAACCAACTCTCTGCCCACTACATCCCTTGCCACCATGTCGACCGCGTTCTCCGCCTTGTGGGCTGCTCAACCTGAGAAGTGCAGAGCTCTCAACGATGTCGACTACACAAACTTTGGCATCAGCTTGTACGTATTGCACAGTCTCTGGAACTGTCATATCTGGAGGTAAAGCTATCAGGGACTAATCGCAGCCCTGGATTTTTAGAGTTTTGCTCATCGGAATCCTACTATCCTACTTGCTCCAACACTTTCGCATCATCACCCGTGGGACGTCCTTCGGCCTCTCCCCATACTTCGTTCTCTTAGGCACTACGTCTGCAACATCAGCGTTCGCCAATATCGTTGTGCTCCCTCCCAGCAGGACTTCCATAGAATGCTGTCGGTCTATTAGCGGCTTTGCCTGCTCTGCGGGCCTGCTTGGGATCGCTCAGATCACGGTCCAATGGGTCTGCTTCAGCATCATGTGTGTACTATTATCCTTGAAAATTCTGGTTCAATGAGCATTTCGTTAGGCAAGCGATGAGACGTCTTCGGACACAGGCTCACAGCTTTCCAGAATGATTCTTTTTCTCGTTTACTTTCCCAAGGCCACCCCCAACACGCTGGACGTCAACACGGATAAGGAACCTCCGTCTTACCGTTCCGCAGTCACCGTCGTCCTCATCTGCATACTATTTGCAGTAGCACTAGGAGTCGCCTCCACGTACATTATCCTCGCCCGGCCGGGTCTAGCCTGGAAATGGGCTGATGCTCTTGGCGTCACGGCCATCACACTAGCGTCCATCCAATATTTCCCTCAGATCTACACGACCTACAAGTTGAAGAGCCTGGGAAGCTTAAGTATACCCATGATGTGCGTGCAGACGCCTGGCGGGTATGTGTGGGCGGCGAGTCTAGCGGCGCGCCTGGGATGGGAAGGCTGGAGTGCGTGGATCCTGTATGTGTTCATCTCGACTTTACAGGGCGTCGTGTTGGGGATGGGATTATACTTCAACTGGAAGAAAGGAGGTAAGGGGGCTGAGAGTGACGATCAGGAAGATGATGGTCAACAGGAGGACGGGTCCCAAGGCCAGGGAAACGAAGAGCGGCCAGGCACTGGAGACGAGCATGCCCCGTTGCTCCGCTCGGACAATTAATCAGAAAATGACCTCGGCTTGGGTTTATGTATAGACTTGTCTTATATACTAGTGAGTAGAGTTTGGGTTTTAATAAAAATGGTGACAGAAGACCTTTTTCAGAGTATAACATATAATTATAATCACCATATTCTTCCCCACTCGAACAGATGCTAGCAGAGGGAGGTGGGCAACCATTGCCAGGACTCTTAAAAATCATCTTCTAAATTCTAGCAAGTCTAGAAACACGATAATACGGAATAGTGAATTTATTGAGATCGTCAAGGAACTCCTCCTGCTGCTAGGACTAGTGTAGATGAATTGAATTGTTTGTGCTGGAAATTTTCTCTTGATATTCATAGTGAAGCCAGTTGCCTCCTCAGCATACTTGACTCAGCCTATTCGAGGTGTATGGCCAACCACGTCATCATGCTCCGACGGAAAATATTGGGCACATATTACAAGACCAGGCAGAAAATGTTGTACCATTTCTGACTGGTGCCTCTGTTGCCAACAAAATATGCCACAAAGCAGGCTGTGCAGAGTGTGCAGAAATACGCATCAAGCTTAGTTTCATTTGTCTCCAATTGGACACCATGCTGCCAACGAACTCTGTTACGAAGCAGGCTGCGGAAATACTAGCAGGGGAAGATGCATCAAGGTCGATCTTACACCTCTATAATTGGACAATCTCTTTGCCAACAAATCACGCTACGAAGCAGGCTGTGCAACAAATATGCCGAAAATATGCATCAAGCGCAACTCTTGTCGTGGGCGCCATTGGGTGGACATATCTTGCAGAGTGCCACATGTTTCACATAAATCAGTCTCCTTGGCAGCTTCTAATGCCACTTTCAGCAGTGTCTCCCCTGCCCCTGGGAAATGTATTTTATCTCAGCCGTAACCCAAAGAGCCAGAATCCTAGCCCACTGGTTGTCTATCTTCATAAGCACGTGGTTCTATCCGCAGCATTCATCTCTATGTGTCATTGTTCCAACTGTTAATGTCTGTTTGTAGCGTCTGAATTATTATCGGCACCTACATCCACATTTGCAGTTCGCTCATTCCTACACACCGACACAGTGTTTATTTTAAGAACACAATGTCCATTTTCCGTCGGGTGAAATCTCACGTCAAGACAAAGTCGCCCAAGGACTATGACTCAGTGCTGCCGAACCTATTTTCTCGCTCGGATGCCAAGCGCGAGGAAGAAGCACCCGGGTTAGGGGAAACAGCAGTATGACATGCCTTCAATTTATATCGTAAGACATTGAATGAGTAGTTAGTCGCTAACTGAAACGACCTGAATACGGAAAAGCCCAGCACAATCCCTTCCAAGGGCGTTGCCGACATCATCGAACTCCACACAGAAGGCTTCGGTGGCTCCAGGGTGGAAATTATTCCAACCGACCGATTCCTTCCCAAAAGAACGAAGAAAGCCAAGAAGTCGCCGACTTACAAGGATTATACGGTTGTGCTCCGTCGAACATGGAGGCAGGAAGGGCAAATTTCAGCTCTAATCCGTGTCGAGCTGGAAATCCAATCAGAAGCGCTCTGTAGGGCATTCCGGAAGATTGCTATTAACTCTTACGAGGACAATGATCTCCAATCTTTCCCTATCAAGCTGCAGAGTCCGTTTATGGAGCTGTTCTTCTATCGCGATGAGATTAAAGCCCTGGCCGAGGATAAAAATAATAGTCAGGCGCTCCGTGACGAAGCAAAGGTGCTGCATGACTTCATTCAAAACAACGGTCTTATGTCAGGCATCATTCAAGATTACGAGAGATATTCCAAACAAGGTCAAGTTGTCGGCGACATCCTATGGACGATCTACCGCCCAAACAGCATGGTCCTACTTAATGCTGGGATGATCCAAGAATGCTGGATTTGCCGCAATATCTCGATAAAACAGCAACTGTCAGGGCTCTTTTGTGAAGTGACTGGTCTGAGAATCGGGTTTGATGGTACATCACCTGGACTGACTCGACAAAAATTCATTCTTCCAATGATAGGGATGCATGCGCAAAAGATCTGCGACTTACCCCTCGTTCCAATTGAGTATTGTCAGGATTGGGACTTGTTGAAGAAGACCTTGATAGCTAGGTCAACAACGCTAAGGAAAGTTCTTGGCAAAGACATGTCGTCGTTTTTGTCTCAGACTTATAGCGGTGCTGTTTGGAAGGAGAGTATCGACGTGTACGAGACAGGGTCTAGTCCTTTGCGTCATGCTAAGCAGGTACGTGACCTCCTTTACTGGCTTTCACCAGCAGGACTTATAGTTTCATGAATAGATAAAGGCAGCTAATATACGAGATAGATTGATGAGCGCGTTATCGTGGACTTCAAGGCATTCTTCGACAGAAGCCCCGATAGCGTTGCAGTTCTCGAGGACTTCAGGAACAAAATCAAAACAGGCAAAGTCAAGACGAAGGCAAGAGGCATGCTTCTCAGAAGTGATAGACATCATCACTATTTTGATTCTGATTCTGATGACTCTGGAGACCAAGTCCCGGCGTTCAGTTCAGAGGATCACGAAGACCCAATGGCGTTCAGGGCATTGACGCATTCGCATGAGACTGAAGATTCGCCTGAGCCCGATCTGAGAGATCTTTATGGTCTGTCAGAAGCCGTGTTTCGCAGATTCAATATCCAAAAAGAGGATTTCGAGCTTCTGTTTCCTGCTCTGGTGCCAGCATTTGGCCTCAAAGAGAAGGAATGGCATTGGCTGCTCAGCGACAAACTTCAGGATGTGCACTGGAATACGTTAGCTTTCGAGTCCCTTCAACTCGAAGAGGTAACGAAAAATCTCGTACGAGCTTTAATCAAGGGGCACAGGAACAAACGTCTTGCATTCGACGACGTAATACCTGGGAAGGGCCAAGGGTTAATATTCCTCTTGCATGGGTGAGTCTCCTATTGTGACGCTGTACGATATGTGCATCGTTAATATATTCTTACAGCAAACCTGGATTGGGCAAGACACTTACAGCTGGTAAATTGAATCTTCCAAAGACTGTAGACCGTGAAGCTGAGTGGTCTGCAGAGAGTCTGGCAGACTATCTTGAGCGACCGCTGTACTCTATCTCGGGTGGCGAGCTAAGTACGGAGGTCTCTAAACTTGGGCAAAGGCTGAACAATATATTCGATCTCACAAAGAGATGGAATGCAGTCTCGCTTCTTGACGAGGCCGATGTTCTCTTGTGCAAACGCAACTCGGCCGAGATAGCTAGAAATTCTATTGTTGCAGGTACGCCGTACCCTAACACCCTTACATAATATTCCGAAACTTAACTGAAAAGAAAACAGTGTTCCTCAGAAAGATCGAGTACTTCCAAGGTGTCCTGTTCCTCACCACCAATCGGAAGGAAGATTTCGATGATGCGTTCAAGAGTCGCATCCACGTCACGATCTCGTACCCCGAGCTTTCAGCTGATGCCCAGTCAGCCATCTGGAAGAAGCTGATTGAGGCGAACAAGGACGTTAAGGTGGATGACTCCTGGACCGATGATGTCTATTCAGCTCTTGGGAAACTAAACTTGAACGTTAGTATGGGCCTATACATTGCTAACATAGCTTCCGAAATTCTAATAGGCATATGGTAGGGTCGAACAATCAAAAACACTTTGCGGACTGCTGTTGCATACGCTCACGCCGACGACGAAGCGCTCGGAGCTCACCATGTTTTGTCGATTGTCCAGACCGAGATAAAGGGGGACGAAGATTACGAAGAAATCGTCATGACTCCGGATGCAACGAGCCAGGCCGCAAACCCTCTCCGAGATCTGCAGCGTCTGGTTACCACAAAGGCTCTAGGCAATCAGGCATCAACGCGTTAGGCAAGGATCGAAATACGCGGGGTCCAGAAGTTTTTGGGTTAATGTGGTGACCCAATACCTAGATTATAACAATCAATAAACTTTCAATACTGGTGCATGTGAACGGACCGTAGCGCCGTGATTATTACGGCACAGATCCCTCGCATGATTGACTCGACTTCTTCGATCCGTTTCATCAAGTCAACGATAGTACGAGATATTCGGCATAGGTTCGGGCGCGTGTCAATTCTGAAGCTTCTCATAAATCTGGTACGAAAATTTGACAGATCCAAGGGATATCCTCTTCTCGATCATATGGTAATCATGCAACGAGCAATCTGGCCTACTCTCTCCTCTTCCTCTCAGAAGGAAGACCATACCAACACACCAGCATAACAGCAAACAGTCCAATCGCAATAGGATGCAGCACAAACGTACCCGCAGCCTGCGCGAGCAGCCCGGTAGTAAACGGCGCCGCGGCTCCCCCAGAACTCCCAAACGCACTGATCACGCCCATGCCGCTCAGCTTCTCCGTCCGGCTCATCGTCCTCATGAAGATTGCCGCGGCGCAAGGGTAGACCGGCCCCAGTAGCAGCCCGACGATCGCGACGGCCACCGCGTCCCCGAAGACGTTCGGCACGAACCACACCAGTAGCTCGAACACAGCCGCGCCGACCACGACGCCGTAGACGAAGACCTTCTCGCCGATCCTGTGCGCGGGGATGCTCAGGATGAACCGCCCCAGCGTGATCCCTGCCCAGAACCCAGACGTCACGTAGCCGACCCGGCTCGGGGCGCCC
Source organism: Chrysoporthe cubensis (assembly GCA_001282315.2). Classification (NCBI taxonomy): domain Eukaryota; kingdom Fungi; phylum Ascomycota; class Sordariomycetes; order Diaporthales; family Cryphonectriaceae; genus Chrysoporthe; species Chrysoporthe cubensis. The sequence goes on along the minus strand of LJCY02000008.1, from coordinate 329,515 downwards.
TGCCGCGTGTCCTCGAGAAAGGAGATCACCCACCCGCTGATGCTCACCTCCGCGCCCTGGTAGGCAAAGATGAAGAATGCGCCCAGCAGTACGACGCGCGACCGGAAAGCCAGGAGCATACCGCGGAGCTTCGACGCCGCTCTCGACGAGGTTTGGGGCGGTGCCGGTGTGGGTGCGAGGGCGAGGGCGGCGTTGGCGTGTTCAACTTCAAAGTGCCAGTATGACCACAGCGCCAGGAAGCCGTTGAGCACCGACACGACCAGCGTGAGGAGGTAGTACCGGCTCCAGACCATATTGAAGACGGTCACGAAGGCGTTGGCGACCAGCGGGCCGCAAATACCGCCGATACCGTAGGACCCATGCATCGCGCCCAGTGCGGTCGTGCTGCTGATGAGGTTGCCGCAGAAGATGTTGCCCAGCGCCAGATTGATGCTCATCCCCAGGCCGATAAGGAAGAAGGCGACAACGACCACGGGGAAAGGCGCGGTAGCGGCGAGCGCGGCGTAGCCACCAACCATGAAAATCTGTGCCAGAGCGAGGGAGCGGCCACGGCCGAAGCGCTCCCGGAGTGGATCGATGAGGCCTGCGCCCATGATGAAGCCCATGGCTTGGCCCACGAAAATGAGGGAGACGATTGCGTAGCCGATGTTGTAGTACCTATCTGGTGTCAGAGCCAGACTGTGATATCACACTCAAGGTAAAGCCCGGAGGGAAGGGGGGGGTGGGGACCCACTTCTCCATGTACGGCAACAGTGGTCCGGAGGCGGAATCACTCATCCCATTGCCCAGGTTGATCAGGCAAGCCGACAGCAGCCTGAACCTGTTCATGTAGGGGTCCCATATGCTCTGCAGAGCCTCAACGCCATCATCTGGGCCGACTACTGGGCTCGCAGGACGGCTCTCCAGATCTGGTGTGGGCGAGCGTGAGAAATAATTCGGTGTCGCCGCTCCGGACTGGTAGCCTCCAGTATGCGTCGCCGGCCGGGAGATACGGCCCAGCTCGATCTCCGTGCTGTCGCTCTGGGGAACAGCAGGGTAGGTCTTAGTGACGCTCCTCTGGGGAGGGAGTGGCATGGACTCGATAATTGCCGGCGCCGATTCAACGGTGACTAACTGACTGAGGAAGGCTGCCTCCATCTTGGAATAGGTGTGATGATGTCCGCGTAGGAGCACTGTAGAGACAAGAGATAGAAGATTATTTCAAGACTTAAAATCAGAGGCAACTTCCTCGAGCGTCACTGAAGACGCTGAAGTCAACCCATTGACGTTGTGAAGATAAAACTGCAAAGTGTGTTAGATAGGAACGTGGCAGGCCGCGAGGAAAACTTATACTTCTCATCCATGGGGTGGCTGTCCACCTAGCAGAATTAGTTCCCGCCGTGCCGACCAGGCCGATTCACGATGGGTGTCATGGTGCTGCCAACCAGCAGCCAGCTCCCCCTTTGTGATGCATTTGTCATGGGCAGGCCGGGGGCTTGCGATAGCGGAAAATGCCAATCATATAGACTCGGGGAGCGTCCGGCCAACTGTCCTCCATTGGGATCTTGGATCACTCTGCGGGCATTGAGGTGGATTAGTCGCCATGACCACCCCTCCATCAGGGCGGCAGGGCGCGCTTGTCCACTTGGACCGTAGAACCAACGAGCCCTTGCTTGCGGCCACCGCGGACCGGCGCCAAGCCGGAGTCCAGACCGGTCAGGCCTAGAAGAGGGGTGGCCTTCCTCGTTACGGGATACCATGGAGCATGTCTCCCGGCGCACTCTCGAACTCTGGTGAGGCGCGTCGTCGAGAATTCGAGAATGGATCTCAGGCGATTAATGCGGGGACCTCTCCACTCCGTGGCAGGATGCAGCTCCTATCAGTATGTAGAAGAAGGGACCCTTAAAAATTTGCCAAGAGCCTCAAACAGTGGGTCTTATGATTCTCAGTGATGCAGAAGTGTGTGCTGATCTCTCTGGAAAGTATTTACGGCATCAAGTCTGGGAGGGACAAGTTCGATAGTGAGACCTCACGGCTTGCTGAAGCAGTCATACATTCGCGGGTTGGTACCTCGAAGTCCGATATCGCATTAAACGGTTTAGTCCCTTAACGCGATTCAGCCCCTCCGTCGAAAAGTTGGCGGGGCATCTTTGCTGCTGCAGCAGTCGAAGACACTCCTGTAGGCACACCAATTCCGACTTCGTTCAGAAACCTCGACGACGCTTCTAGACAATGGGTCGACCAAAGCGTAACATACTCGCTGCCGCCGAGGAATCCACCACTCCTCCAGATGAGATGACCGAGAACCAATCCGTCGCACGCGTTGGAAAACCGGAGGGCAACAACCTATACACCTGCATCCTGCCCAACACCAAGACCGTCCTCGTCGAGCTGGCGCAGCGATTTCGCAATACAATATGGATCAAACGTGGTGGATTCGTGCTGGTCGATCTGACGCCAAGCCAGGAGCGTTCCAAAGCCAACAGCAAGGTCCAGGGCGAGATTGTCAACGTGGTCCGAGACGAAAAGGAATGGCGAAAAATGCCATACTGGTACGTGCATGGTATTCCACCAGAACAAAACTGCCACATCATCCTTCCAGAGCCGTTTCCTCCATTCCGATTCTCATACTTAGTGTTCGTCGAGTTCCTAACGGGTGTCAACGAACAGGCCCAGCGAATTTCCGAAGCACACTTACGACGACGATGAGGACATGAATCCTCGCGATCTTCCCCCAAGCGACTCAGAGGACGAGGTGTGAAGATAATCATGCTGTCGAATTGGAAAACATCGCGGCCAATTACTTCGACTTGGCGTGATCTCTCGTCGATGGCTGCTGGGCACCCCGGGCTGATGGCACGTCGTCTGCCGTCCCAAACCAGACCAACCCCACCGTGGCTGCCATGATCACGACAACAACGGCCGAGCTGATAGGCGTACTCGGGAAAACGTTCCAGGCCCACTCCTGGGCTGCCCACAGGACGTACTGCAAGACTGGATGCTGGCCGCTTCGCCAGAGCAGATACGGTGTAGACCAGGCGAGATAGGCGTAGAACTGGTAGTGTAGGGACCGAGCAAAGACCAAGCCGATCACGTTTGCGGTGAGGATAGTGGTTAGAATGTATTTCGGGCTGAAGGTTTTGTACAGTGGACCCCAGTTCTGTCCCTGCCCTTGGCGGCTGAGCGTCGCTCGTAGAATGTCCGGGATCGTCTTTCCCGTAGGAGGTAGCCAACGGGTGAATATGAACGTCAGCAGGACAGAGGCGTGCAGTGCAAGCAGGGTGTAAGAGAATTGTTTGCTGAGGAACATCTCCTCCCTGACGAAGCGCCAATTGACGGTCCACTTGAAGAAGAATTGGCGGGAAAATTCGAAGGCTCTGGATAAGTACGACCAGGGGAACTTGAGGAAAGGGACTGCTATGAGTGCCTGCAGTGCACCCATGGATCCTAAGGCAGCCACTGTCCCAACAACGCCTTGGGTGAAGAAGATGAGGATGCCGACCGCAGGCAGAACCAGGAGCAGGGTCATCTTGATGCCCACACCCCAACTGTAGATGAGACTACCGGGCAGCCAGGACCCATGCTGGAATAGAAAGATCGAGGCCCAGAGGAAGAATGTGGCGAAGCAGTCGTTGAAGCAGCGGAGCATGTAGATGCTATGAAGACGCTTCGACAGGATGAGCATGGGAAGCACATAAGGTGGAGCCTGGTGTCTGCGTCAGCTTTTTCCTTTGTAGGGCGGAGAGGATCTGAGCTTCACCTTCGCTTTGAGGTAACAAGCCATCACAACACCCACTGTGACGAGATACAGAGCCGCAAACAGCTTTTGAGCCAAGAAAATATCCTTTCCATGATCTGTCAAATCGTACAGAATGCGATAGATCCACACGTGAGCAGCTGGGTACACAAGCGGGCCAGTGCCGCCCTCGATCTTAGTGTAATCCCTCTCTCCATCCTCGAACAGCTGGACCTGTTCCATGTAGGCCCTCCAATCGATCTCTGTGTCTATAAAAATGTCACTTAAGCGTCATGTTCACCTTGAATAAGTCAAACTCACAAGGCACTTTCTTGATGATCACCACGCAGAGAGCGGCGTCCAGGAGCAGCAGGAGGGGTGGTATGAGTCGAGCCAGGAAGTGCCGGCCTGTTGCTATATCTTGAGCAAGCCTGTAAGCTTGCATATGAATGCTAACTCTGTCTGCCATTGTGAAGGCGCTGCCGCGTTTGGTTGTCCGCTTGATTAATCGGGGCGTTTGGGGTGTTGAAGTCGTCGAGATCCACAGGTTAGTGCATTAGAGCAACGTGTTTGGAAGCTGCTGGTATCCCTGCAGGGTTCCCCCACCCCCCAACCAGGGTCCACGCTCCCAGAGTAATGAGAGGAAAATCAATATGTGAGTGGCATGTTGCTTCCATTTCCATTCTTTTCCTTTTTTCTTTTTTTTCCTTTTGTATTTGGGAGGAAGGAGGTGTGTGTTTCTCTCTTTCTATCTCTCTATTCTTTCACCTCTATTCTTTCACCTCTATTCTTTCACCTCTATTCTTTCACCTCTATTCTTTGATATAACAAAACCTCCCACAAAAGGAAAAAAAGGAACGAGAAAACAACCCCCCCCAAAATAAAACGTGGTGGCTAGTGAGCTACCGGTAATTAATGCACATTATTGTCCCTATTTTACGCCATCATGACGGACTCTTGGAACCATTGAGGTTTCTAGGCTGCTTATTCGGCCGAGGACAAATGTCCTTCAAACAACAGCTGCTCGAAGCTGATAAGTACATGTGCGGTCCTCCCTCCTGGAGCCAAGTGTGTGGGTCGTATAGGAAGCCGTCCTCGGTAGGCAAGTTATACTTTTTATTGAGATACATGTTGCTTGATCGAGACTCCGCCAAAAAGCGGCTGTCACGGGTCTCGTTCTCACAGCAGCTGACTTGTCACCCGCAAATCGCGATGCTTGGAAGATCCGCCGGCAAGCTATCGTAGTTCCCGGACCCTGTAAGCCGTGCCGTGGAAGTGCTACTGATACTATAATCGAAGAGGTGAAGAAGAGGCACGATATCGACGCTCATGCACGAAGTTGATATGGGATCAGTCATCCGAGGTTACGCCCCGCGCTTATCCCGTTTCCTTCCTCGCTGTGGATGTTAACCACTCTACAGATAGCGACTGCATTTTTATAGTCAAGATTGGTAGCTTAGGCGTTTAATTAGGGTTTTCTAATCCATTCTAATCGTTTATGAAAGCATAAGTCTGGCTAGTGAAAGCCAGTAAAGGAGATTGCATACCTGAAGATATATTATAGGGACTACGATAGGTTGAGATTCCTTATTAATAAACTTTTGATATAAGGAGTGAATTGCGAAAACTTTACTTAATTGCCCATTACAATGCTATGATACTATTAAGAAGATGATCTGATCTACTTCTGTTATAATTGCTCATGCATAGAACTAACATGTCAGGGGAACAAGGTTTGGTTCAAGATGAAAAGTAGCAGTCAATTTGTTGTTGTTCAGAAGGAAGGCCAGAAGCCCAGATGGCTGGCTAGAAATAGCCCTGGATAATTACGTAATATAACATAGGTAGTCATGAATTACCGACTGAGGAGCGGTCCAAGATTCTCTCACTATGCTTCACTCATAACGTCTTCACCTCCTACTGTAACATAGGGATGACGCTATCGGGGCTTCTGTCAGTGAATGCTTTGAAGTCTATAATGACGCGCTCATCAATCTATCTCATATATGAGCTACCTTTATCGTATAGAGAAAGAAACTAGCACGACCTCTTCTTATCCTGCAGTGTCATCTAGTCAGCCTTGGAACATATCATGACCATTAATGGGCCTACTTGGCTTGTAGCGTGCTTCTTGTTGGGTCGCTCTGATATTAACCTGGAGGGACTAGCCTAGGCAAAGTACTTTGAGAAGAGCAAGGCATAGTCAGTCCCTTCGCAAAACGACACGAGAACATGCAGCAGCCTTTTCGTGACAGGTATGAAAGATAGTATCTTTAATGGTAGTTAAAATCAGATAGCTACTAGAGATCACTTAGCCATGCTCTTCTAATCACTTAGTTAGATCCCCTTCGTACAAGCCCCCGACTCTGGCCAAGAGCCTAATGCGCCGACCGCCCTACAGCTTTCCCTTCTCCTGGATCCCGGGGGTTGGCTTCCCTTGGATTTCGTCCACCAGCTCGACCACCCTCTCCGCGGTGCCATACGAGCCCTGGTAACCCCAGCCGGCGTGCCCGTAGTTGTGCACGACCCACGTGTCCCCGACGCGCTCCCGCTCGAGCCGCACGCCGCCCTCGCGGTACGGACGCAGGCCGACGCCGTGGCGGACGACGTCCAGGCCCTCGACGCCGCGCCCGCCGGTGACCTGGGGAAACTTGGCGACGATGCGTTGCATGATGCGGTTCGCAATGTTCGGGTCCGGGTTCGGGTCCCAGTTGCCCTTGGCGTACGTCCCGCCCAGCACAGTGCCGCCGCCCGCCGCCCGCGTCATCGCGTAGACCACCTCGTCCGGCCCGTCCGCGTCCGTGCTTGAGACCGCGTACATGGCCGGCGCCACGTTGCGCACCACCACGATCTGGCCCCGCGCCGGCTGCATCGCCGCGTCCTCCACGCCGCCCAGCCGGAGCGACCCCAGCCCCGTCGCGTTGACGACGATGTCGGCCTTGCGGCCGCTGCCGGCGCCGGCCACCTCGCTGTCGAGGTGCAGCCCCGCGGCCTCGGAGATATGCGCTAGCGAGGCCCGCCTGAACACGACCCCAAGCTTGCGGCACTGGCCCAGTAACCAGGGGAGGTAGACCGCCGTGTTGATGCAGACGGAGCCGAACTCGTGCCCGTAGGCCATGCCTGGCGGGAGCTCGCTCTTGGGAACCCTGCGGTAGTCCGCGAAGAAGGTGCTGTACCAAGGGTTTTCGTCGAAGAGCGTGTCTCCGAAGCCAGACTTCTTCTCATTGCTGGGCTGCAGGCGGCGGTGAGTCTCTCATGGCACGACGATGTGCGTGGTCTGAGGGGTGCTGGAGCGACTTACGTCCAGATCTTTCGCGTTGCGGTAGACGAGGGCCTCTGGAGCGGACGGGGTTCTGTGAGCGATGGACAGTCGAGCTTGGGGCGTGATCTCGCAGGCTCATACTCACTTTGCAGGTGTATTCCGGCCTCAGGAACCTCGACCGCGAGTCTCCTCAGCTCAGGCCACGTCCTCCTCTCCCACCGGCTGGTCTCTGGCGTCGACATCCTGGTCTCCAGTCAGCAAACCGCGATCCGATCTCCAGGAGAAGGGACGAGGTCCTGCTCACGGGAGATAGTTGGCTCCTGCCCACGGCGACGCATACTGGATATCGTAGTCGCCCGGCATGTGCTTCGCAACCACGGTCACCACGTTGTCCTTGTCCTTGGCCAGCAGGAGGGCCGAGGTGAGCCCTACGACTCCGGCACTGAGGTTCCCAATCAGGTCAGCCATGCCCGTCTCAGAAAAGATGGCTACGCGTTTGCATAGCGCCTTTCCCGACAAACTCACCCAACCACTACAATACGAGGCATTGCACAGTATGTCACTGGTTCTGCGATAGAGACAGGTGCTTGGGATCTAGGAACCAGAGGCCGAGATGTTGAGAGCTTAATTAGGAGGAGATGAGAACAGCCGGCTTATATAGCAGAAGAACTCCAAGAGCTAGAATGACAAAAAAGCATTTGATCGTCGGGAAGAGCAGCCTGAGATAAAAATGGCATGACCTGCTTAAGGGACCGGCTAGGGGCGATTAAATCTGCCTCGGGCGGCAGCCAAGGCGGGCGACCGCCCCTCCCCCGCCGCGCGATCGGAGCTGCACCGGCGCCGGGATCAGTCACACCGGCACGGCGACGCTCGTACGACGCCTAGGGCTTCTTCTCGCTATTTCATGGTGCCGGAAGCGAGGACTCGTCACTGAGATTTGATAAGCACCGGCGGCTGCGCTCTTGATTGGGAGAGCCCACGGGTTGCTGCGATCTCGCGTCGCGAGCTGGGGGAGGACTGGCGGACGCCGTGGCTTGTTGGGGCAAGCCTTGCATAAGCAGACGGCGACATTTGGTAGCCACCTCGCATACAAGTGACGACTGCTTGTGAGGGGGTGTGGCCACTTTAAGGAAGGCAGTGCATGTTACGCTGGCGGTGTCTCAAGCAGTGGATTGTCTGATTTGGAATTCAAGTAGTTCTTACGATCAGCTTAATTCCTTAGATGTCTGTCCCTACGAAGTCTTAGGTGATTGTTGACAATATAAAAGGCGCACAACCTTCCTAGCGGTATATTGACTTTGATCTTGACATTCTCAGCCCCATTTCCTGCTAGGACCTGGAACATGACCGAAAGTAAGCCCTTGCGAGTCCTGATCGTGGGAGGCGGGATCGGTGGGTTATCCGCAGCCATCGCGCTCCGTCTCCAAGGGCATGAAGTCGAGGTATGCCTTATGCTCAATACCGACTGAGGAGTCCATGCCTCGAGATATTCCAGCAGCTCATCATCTTGTAGGTCTTCGAGAAGACGAGGCTGCACACCGAGCTTGGGAACGCAGTCTACTGCGCGCCGAACTGCACGGCAGCACTGAGCCACCTGGGCATCCACCCGGGTGAGAATGGAGGCGTGGTCTACCGCGGGGTGGGTTCACGACCCAGGTCCACGAAGTATCAGAGCGAGGGGGCGGCGCAAGCGCTAATTCATCGCGAGACGGCAAACAGGCCAAGTTTCTGGATCCAGACTGCAATGTCTTGCATACGAGGCACATAACGGACGAGAGCAGGGCGGCGTGGGCGGCGGTGCGTGCACCCACCTTCGCGCCGAAGATATCCTCCTACCGCGTCACGGCGTGTTTGCTGACCAGCACCCACTCGACCAACAGGAATGGTACCTCATCACTCGCGTCAACCTGCACAACAGCCTCAAGAGCAAGGCCCTCGAACTCGACGTCAAGATCCACACCGCCTCTCCCATCACAGGGGTCGACGCCGAGACGGCCACCATCACCCTCGCCAGCGGCAGCACCGTGACCGGCGACCTCGTCGTAGGCGCCGACGGGGTCTACTCCACCGCGCGTGCGAGCGTCTTGGGCCGCGACGTGCCGCTGTACAGCTCGGGGGAATGCTGCTACCGCTTCCTCGTCCCAACGGCCGATCTGCTCGCCGACCCGGAGACCAAGATTTTTGCCGACATGCCCGGCTTCTTCGTGGAGGTCAGAGGGGCAGACAGAAGGATTGCGATGTATCCGTGCTCATCGGGGGAGTTGACGAACTTCGCGGTATTGGTGCCGAGGGGGGAGGCTGGAGAGATCAAGAGAGGTGACTGCGCTGCTCTCCAAGCCTTCCGTATCCATTCCATGTGAAGTGCTGACCGGCTCCCATCCTTTCTAGGCGTGACCGGCTACGACCAGACGACAAACAAGACACAGCTCAAGGGCCACTTCAAGGAGTTCTGCCGGCCCGTCCAGCGCATGCTTGATATGGCACCCGAGGGCGGCGTGAAGTTGTGGGATCTCGTTGATATGGAGCTTCAAGCCAGCCTTATCAGGGGGAGAGCCATCCTCATCGGGGACGCGGCGCGTCCTTTCCTGCCTCGTCAGTCAATTTACCACGTCCCCCGGGGAGCAACGAAGTCAATCTCGTCTGCCGGTAATATATAGTTCCCGAATGTTTGGCTGACCTCGCGCGATGTGCATCTATAGACATGGGCCAAGGCGCGGCGCAGGCCATCGAGGACGGTTGCGTGCTCGGAGTTGTCATGCCACTCGGCACTACGCCCGAAGAGATTCCCCAACGCCTCGAACTGTGGCAGCGGCTGAGAATGGACAGAGCCGCCCAAATCATAAGGTTCGGGAGACAGAGGGCGAGGCCGGCGGACGGGAGCAAGGGCCCGCCTCCGAATGGTGAGTATCCAGCCATCCAGGGTGGTCAGGGTATGGCATGCTGCTGGGCTGACTTCCCATAAATTCGCAGTTAAGGACTTCAACGTGGCGATGGATTACTGTATCCATCATGACGCCTGGAGCCATGCTGAGCAGCAGCTCAAGGCCTGGACGGACAAGGGCGTGGGAGGCTCGATCTGAATAACATATGCCTCTCTCTCTGCTCTACGGTAGAAAGAGATAAAGATTCGACCCTAACCCCCCAAAAAAGTGCCCCTCTTTACTTATCTGCTTTGTAGTAAGCACTAGAGCACATCCATCGGTAGTGATGGGGTCCTGTAGCGCTGATATCGGCAGTGCCCCGCTGCGAAGCCGGCGGGCTGTTGGGAGGACCCCGCGATGACAAAATCGAGAGCCGGGGCCGCGATGATAAAATCGAAAGAAGCTCACGCTCTGGAAGCGAGGCGTCACACAGCAACACAAAAGCTCAAGGATGGGCACATAAGCTGACGTGCACGTAGGGCCTGAAGATGCCAATAGTGTGCGGTCGCGATGAAACCGTTGATTCACTTCGGAACCGCCAGTAAGCAGTAGAGAGCGCTTGATTGAGGTATAAATTGTGTCCTGCAAGGGTTGTTTCTCGTCTCCTCCCGGCCCCTCTACTCGGCCTTCTCCTCGCCCTCCTTCTTCTCCGGGTTGTGCTTCTCAATCAGGGCCTGGACCTTGGGCGGGACGGCGCTGACGAACTCCTCGGCGGCGGTGGAGTTGCCGTCCTTGAAGACGTGGAAGGTCGGCATGGCCTTGACGTTGTGCTCGGCGGCCAGCTCGGGCAGCGCGTCGACGTCAATCTTGACGAAGTAGACGCCCGTGTACTTGTTGGACCACCTGCAGGAGGGAGAAGAAGCATGCAGTGTCAGTATAGATCTGCCCGCCCGTGGATGTGTCCTCGTGTAGTGCGGTTGAGGGCTTGAAGGGCCGGCAGAAGTGGACGTTTCTGAGTGGAGGAGGAGGAAGGAGGGGTGGGAGGATGCGCATCGCAAAGTGGGAATGAATGTACGCACTCTGATATCTTGGGGGCGATCATCTTGCAGGGCCCGCACCACGTCGCGAACCAGTCGACGAACACGACAGGGTTCTTGGCGAGGATCTCCTTGAACTGGGAGGCGCTGTCAGGCAGGACAGGAGCAGGTCAGCAAGCAGGTCGACGTCAACAGCCGCATCGGCGCGAACGGCCGCACTCACGTCTCGACGTTATGGACAGTCATCTTGGGCGGCGTGGCGTGGAAAGATCGCGCGGAGGTGAGTCTGGCAGGTGTGGACAGCGGAAGGGAGGCTCGGGTCGCGGTGTTGAGGGCTTGTCGGGCGGCGTTGATGGACATTGATCTGTAGAGGCGAGTAGTGGTAGGAAGTTGGGATGGAGAAGATATGCTGGTGGAGAAGGGCAGTCGAGTTTTAAATATCTCTCTCTGCGTGCTTCGGCAGGTCCCCTGAACGAACGTGGATGACGCGCCGGCTAGCTTCCAAAAGTACGTCTATCTTGTCACTGCGTTCAATTGTCAGGCCCCGTCCCAGAATGATTTGCCGCCCTGCCATGCCCATCAGTGGTAGTCCAGCTCGCTGTCTCTCTCTGATTCCTCAAATGATGTAAGCAGACCTCGAGGCTGGTAGGCCAAGTTTGATTTGTCACAATGGGGACCTGGACCCCCTGGCCCGAGGGTCCCTACTCTTTTTTTTTTTTTCTTTTTTTCCGTCTTCCCTCGGCTGCATGTCCGGTTCTCGGGTTCCCGGCAGCAAGCCTCCTGCTAGCAAGAACAAGGCTACGCCGAGCTGAATAAAGCATATACATGCATGCTCCGTCAGCAGCGGGGTAGACAACTAATCGCCTCAGCCTTGTGATCACATGCGGCGATGGGTTGATCATGTTATGCTCACACATTATGGCGACAACATAAACAGCCCCGGCGCGCCCTGTGGGCGATACCACCCACGAGGCGCGAGCTCCGAACTAGGCCCCACTGCATGCCTATCTAAGCACCTTATACGTATCACCTCTGCCTTAGGCCGGCGCATTTGCAGACACCTGCATCGGCGGCATGTAGCGTGCGGTCTCCGCCGTTTGGGCAACCTGGCTGCGCTATCACTGAGCGGCAGGTCCCAGACAGACAGACAGACAGACAGGCAGGCAGACAGGCAGACAGGCACTTAGACACACAGACTAGGACATGAAGATGCATTAGGTAACACTCGTCCTTCATTCCTTCATTTCCCCCAGATGAGACGACCACACTCGATAACCTATAACATGTCACCCTGTCCCGCCGGGGCGCAGGACAGGACGACACCCGTCTGTCCGCCCGCCTTTGTCTGTACGAGATGGGACGGGCCGCTCGCTGCCTAGGGTGAGATCTACAGTTCTTGGCAGACAGACGGGAGAAATGCCTGTGCAAGGTGATCGAACACGCGTACACCCTCGCTATCCCTGACACTCAATGGCGCCCAAGGACCGTCCCCAGGAAACCCCGATCACACCGCCTGTTCATCACCAGATAGCATACGAGCCGAACACCCTGTTATCCGAAACTAGGCGTAAAGGGGTATCTGTGTATCTTGGGATGTTGAGCCTGCTAGCAGACTCAAGTAGAGAGCATTAACGTCTATGTAAGATGCTATATATGGAGAAGTAGAAGCCCGGCGCGCTCTTGTGGCGGCTTGTTCAAAACGCCGCACCCCGCCCAGGTTTTCCATATCCCCATCCCGTCATCTTCTCATGGAACAAAACAAGACGCGCCAAGGGTATCCTGTATGTGAATGTATGAGATGTAAAGAAACCAATGAGCCGGATCACGAAAATTGTCCCAGCCAAGCCCCCCGAAGTCAATAATTTTTTTTTTTTCCCCTTTCAGTGCACCCGGTGGTGGGATTGGGTGCTCGGCTCTTTAACGGTCCTAGGCAGTGCCAGAGGTGTAGACGGAGACCAGCAGGAGCAAGAGTCGAAGCAGACTGCTTCGTGAGATGCCTTGTTCATTTTTCTTGGTTTTCAACTTTTTTTTTTCTTTGGTCGATTTTCTGGAACGGTTTCGAGAGATTTAAGGAAAGTTGAACGAGCGCATAGTGGTCGGTGGCTGAAGATTGTTGTAAGGAAATGTCGTCGAGACTGTGATCTTCTGACAGGATAAAGGAAATGGTAAAGAACGTGGTAGGCATCTCAGTCTGTCAGTCATACTACGTCAGTCCAGCTTCCAACAGGTCTCCCCCTCTCTTCCTCGGACCCGTAGCTCATAACGGTCTGGCTGACACCCTTCGCGCATCTACTGACGATCGGGGTGTGATCTCCAGCAGCTTGGCACTTCCTCTGGCGTGACGAGTAGCGCTGGTCGCACGGCGGGTCCCGTTTTCTTTATCCTCCTCGTCGACTACTATGCTGTTTGAGTCGTCATCTGATTCGCTGGCGTCGCCGTCATTAGAGAAGGTGTTTAGAAGACCCTCGCGGCTCTTGACAAAATCTACCGCGCGAGGCTCAACAAAATTCGGCTGCCGGCCTCCCACTATGCCCCAGCGAGCGTCGTCAGACGCATCAGAGGAAGCACGTGCATGTGTCACGTGGGAACCTGAACTTCGTTGATTGGCAAAACGAGATAGGTAATCGTCCCCGGCGATGTCAGAATAATCCTCGTGAAAGTCTTGTGTAGGCAGATCTGGGTCATGATGTGAGTCGTCGGTGCTCGCGGAGGCCGGTCGCTGGTGCTGGATGCGAGGTGGTGTCAAAGGCGTGGGCACGGACCGACGATTAGGGGCGCGTTTACCAAACCAAGAGCCTTCGGAATCGACCGAAGCGAGTGATACTGTGACTGGTTCAGGTGAAGGATCGACGGTTGTGGGTATGCTCGCTGGAACACTTCCCAATACTTCATCAGGAGACATGGGTGTATCTCTGCGCTTTGGCAACACCAGTGGCTCATCCAGATCCATAGCCGCCTCGAGCTCTGGGGAATCCTGCTCCATGATTGCGGAGGGTGCTAGCTCTGGCGATGCGTCCCTTGATTGTGGGGGCGACAGAGGCAGCTCCGGTAAATCCTCACGGAACCGGGACAGAGTCCTCTTGGGCACACCGCTGCTAATCTTCCGGGACAGAGAGCCCGGAATATAAGCAGGAGCAGTCGGCGCATGAGCTCCAGACATGGAGTCCCGCGAGGTATTCGAGAACGACGAGGGACCAGACCTGCGCCTCGACCTCGAACCCCAACGGAACAAGTTGCTCCAGGACCTCTGCATTTTCTTAAGGCTCCCTTCAGATGTTTTCCTATCAGACTCGGGCCTCTCAGGTTTCGGCGGATTGGACAGCGGTGGGGGCGACTTGGACTTGGATGCTCGAGGCATCAATATAATCTTCTTCCGGGGGCTCGATTCACGTCGGTTTGGCGGATCTTCGGGAGCTGGTGCCATCGAGGCATCATCGAGTGGTATACTGTCAATCCGGTGGAAGTGCTCCAGTGGTCCCTGGGCAGCCTGCTTATCAACCTCCTCTTCGTCCTCCATCTCGGCCGCAGGGCGTTTGCCCAGCTGCTTTGTTGTTGGGCCGGGCGAAGACCTGGGCGAAGACCTTGGTGTCGACGAAGTCACAACAGCGGATTCAGGGCCGATGCCCAGACCGACCGACTCCCGACCGATCACGCCTCTTTCCAGGTTGGGTGGAGATTGCCGTCCCTCCCTTTCGGCAGCCTTCTCCTTCTCTGCTCTTCTCGCTAGTCTTCTTTCAAGCCTCTCCCGATCTTGCTCTTGTTTCTTTGCTCTTCTCCGGCCATCGCGTTCCATCAACTCCCGCAGGTCGCTAGCAGTGAGGTCATCCGCAAGATCGTCGATGCGCTTGTGGGCTTTGATCGTGGCCTCCGGAATGGGTTGCTTTTCGGCCACCTTATGTCTAACCGAGACATGTCTGTTAGGGCGCTCCAACGGCGGAGAGCTGTGACGCGGGTAAACGGTATACCGCAGCGTCGGCCGAGGCGCGAGTGCTTCGAGCGTAGAGACCTTGAACGAGACATGCTCTGAATCGGAGGAGAGGCTGGAGTGAATACTCCCAGGCAGTGGGAGTGATACGTCCGAGTCTGGTTGCTCTCGGTCCATAGAGCGCCGGAGACTTAGCCCGAGCCCGGCCTTTGCCCTCTTGGTCTCCCTTCTCATGGGCCTCCCAGACTGCCACGGCTCGGCGGCCGGTCGAACTGGGTCGGACCTGCTCATGGCTCTGATGTCTGCTTCACGGGCGTAGTCGGCCTTCCTCCGCTTGCTGGACTTCTTGCGCGACAACTGTTCGGCATTTCGCTTGTGATGTAGTGTCGGCATCCTTGGGAAGGTATCTTGGTTAAAAGGGGAGCTGTCTGCGTTGGGGGCACCGAGACCTCTTGTATAAGGGTGGGAACGGGGATCCACTGGACCCTGGCCAGCGGCCCCTGACGTCCGTTTCCGACTCGTTCTCCGGCGCTCGATTGCCAGGGCATCCTCTCTTCCCTTCTCAAAGCTCAAGCTGCGCTCGCGGCGGTGCAGCTTGTTTGGTTGCCTCTTGGTAGGGATTGGCTGCGTTGCTGGTTCCGGGTCGATCTTCCTCCTGCGAACTCGAGCTTGGTCTTCTGGCGGGTCCTGGGCGGCGGAATCGGGGTCGCTGTGAGTTCCACTACGGGGCCGTTTCCTGCGGCTTTTCCGCCGAAATGGCCAGACAGCCATGATGCTGTCGCTTGACAGGCACCTGCCCAGGATGGCGTCGCTCACGGACCAGCTACCAGATGAATGAGATGCAATTGCTTCGCACTATGATCGAGCGGGACGCTGGGCTAGCTGCGATGGTCGGAGTTGCGATATGCTGTCCGGCAAGAGCGAAGGCATCCTGATCGAAGGATTCGGCTGCTACTAATAAGTCTCGTTCATCTGCAGACGGTGGGCCCGGCGCTTGGGTGAGATCGAAGGTGGGTGTGACGCAGAAACCGCCTCGACGTTGTGTGAGTTGCGACGAGTGTGCTGACGGGTGTGCACCAAGGTCAGTCAGTGCCTCGCTCGGCGCAAAGGAGCCAGTAGAGCCGTGAAGGGGGGGGGTGGGATGAGGCGTGTGAGTTTATGAAGCAAACTGTGGGTGGTGCAACTCCGACAGCGCGACGCCGCGGGGGGTGGCGAGCCTTTGCGTAACTGTGAGACGGTGCACGCAGACTGTGTGAACTGTGGGTGGGTGCGATGCCAGAGTGAAAAGGCCAGGCTCAGGCCGGCGATGAGCAAAGCTGCGCAGGCTGGCTGCTCATGTGGGACCCGACAGATGCAGGTACAACGGAATGTCTCGTCTTTACCTCGTGATGGTGATGATGATATATGCTAGGGCTCCCGGCGCCGTGCTACGTTGCCGATGCTGTCGTGTCGCTGTCACGCCTCTGGCTCGGTAGTGGAAATTCAAGAAACGAACTGAATCGAATAGGTGGGCCGGAGCTCGCAGGGCCACTCGTTGTCAAGGGAGGGACCTGGGAGCGTCCTGATGCTGTTCGGAGCAGGCAGTCAGGAGAGTCGAGGGGGGGTGGGTGCGCAAGAGGGTGGCTTAAAAGGGGAAACTGTGGCGAGCAGGCCAAGCACACCCTAGCAGGGGAGCGCGCCTGAACGATCAGCCACGGACGAGCCCAGAGGGCGAGGATGGAGGGAGGGAGCGAGGGAGGGAGGGATGGGATGGAGGAATGGGTCGGATGGCAATGCAGGCTTCAAATGTAGGAAGGCCTGGATTGCCTGGATTTGGGGGGGGGGTTGGTGTGGGAAGGCTCGTATGCCACCAGCCAGCCATGCAGCCCGTACAGCCATGTCATGTCATGTCATGTCCGTCCTGCAACCCACCGTGCCACCCAAGTTCGTCGCTCTGGCGCCGGCTCTGGCTCTGCAGCTCTGGAATCCAGTTACCGGCCTCGACGTTGGAGAGTCCAGTGACCTTGAAACTGTGACTCTGGGCAACAGGAAGTCCATGCTCCTCCCCTTCCCCTGGTCCAACGTCGGTCGTGCATGGTTCTAGTTCTCCACTCGGGAAAGGCGTGGCACAAGTCCCTTCCCGTCAGGCAAGGGCAGGAGAGTGACCTGCAGCTCCCAATTGCGCCCTCTGACTGGCCGCGCTCCTAGCTAAGTGGGTCCTATCACTAGCAAGGCAGGAACGGCACGGCAGAGCAGGGCAAAGACCACAGGCAGGGGACCAGGGACTTTGCTGTAGCCCACTTTCTTCTCGAGCCAACCACGCCTGCAGGGGGAGTGGAAGGGGGTGGTCTGTGTCAATATTTGCCGATCTCTTCTCTACAGAACGATGAACCTCCAGCTCTTCAGCGCGGCTTGTACCTGAACGCTCGACCAATATGCACTGACAAAAAGCCTATTTCGTGGCCATCACCCGGGAAATGTGACCAGTCTCACTTCGATCGACAGCCAAAAGTATACGTACCGACATGCTTAGAGTTCAGCGCGCCTACAGCTCCCAGAGCGTGTCTGGCCTGGCCTGCAAACTAGGTAGACGCTACTGTGCTGAGCAGGCGAGAGGTGGGTGGACGAACACGAGGAGGGCAGCGCGCATACCTGGAGTCTGCAGTACTCTGTACAGTCCCCTGTCGTGCCTGTGCCCCGGACCGCCTGCCAGGATCAGGTTCAGGGCATCCCGCAGAAAGCGGACAGCTGGCAGGACATGCATTTGCATTTCGCCTGCAGCCGCCTGGGGAGCCTAGCACTGGGCACGGGGAGATCGAATGCGAGGAGACCGTGTCGCCCACGGGCCTGCTGAAGAGAGATCATTAGTCCGCTGGCGCTCCCCCCCGTCCTCGCAGCGCCGCCGCCGCCGCCGTCGGAAGCAAGGGATGGCGGCAGATCTCAGAGTAATCTCTGCGCGGTCGTCGATGGCTGAGCTACTGGGTTACGTATCTTCTCATGCCCAATACCTGCGTACGGCAAGGTGCTTATGCACCGGCGCTAGACAGATCAGACCTTCTTGGGCGTTTCGCCCCTTTCTGGGCCAGCCCTCCACGCCCTCCTGCCCAAGAAATACTGCTCATAGGCATCAGCTGCCACGTTCGCGACGACGATCGCGGGATCACCAAGCAGACGGGCCAGATCAAGATACAGCTCCGTCTGGCAGGGCCAGCCTCGACGATCGTCTTCCCTGTTCAGGCATCCGCGGCTGGGCACCGCCCAAGGTGGCGCGCCGGCAGCGAGCGGCATTGATGTCATATCTCGCGCCACCCCTGGCACGGGCATGGGGGCGATCTCGAAAATGCCTTCGCTGCTATGTATAGCTGTGCTTATGACGCCCGCCGCGACGCGCCATCTCCGGGTCATGCCTCAGGAAAACGGAGCATCAAATCTACCACGTCCCCTCGCGGCCGTGGCGGCCTGTCCGGGGTGGAATTAAGTGTCTCGGCAAGGTCGCGAAGCTCAGGAATGGGCCTCCGCGCTGGCCAACGAGCAGCGCCAGCTGCTGCAGAAAACTCGCTTGCGGCCGACCCTGCAGGGGCAGCTGCAGGTATGCTTTCCGTACCTGACGGTATCGAATGACCACGTACCAGCTGCATTGCATGACCGTGTAGAGCCGGCAGACACGCGCAGGCCCTTGCGGCCGTCCTCTTCGCACCTCGAACAGCAGGTCGGCCTCCCTCACCGCCAGTGACCTGGCGGGAGGGCGATAGGATCCCCTACAAGCGCTGGTGATCACGCGCAGGCCATGTAGAAGCAGACGGGAAGAGAAAGGCTCGCCCGCCGTAGGTTCCGGGAGTGTCCCCAAGCTTCGACGATCAGCCAGGCCAGCCCGGCTTAGGGCGCCGCCAAGAGGCAGCCGTTGTATGAACCCTGCCACCCTGCCTCAGAAGGGGCCTGCGACTCGCTGCCGGCGAGGCCACCTGGAAAATAGCAAGCAAGCCATTTCGTGCATCCCACCACTCAGGGGTCGAGGGCTTCCGACCTCTTGGGTGACATTGGCCTAAGCAGTGCTGGACTACTGGGTACACAGGCGCTGGAAGTGCTGAGCTTCCGTCAATTGGACGAGGCATCTGCAGGCAACTTTAGTCCCAATCTGCTTTCTCAGTCGACGTGTTGCTTCTCCAGGGATCTCGGTGAGACTATAATTCGGCCGTCCACAGCCAACCCCAACCGACAGCCGACACCCATCGCCAGCATCTCCGGAACATGCCATAGTAGTCTCTCAGCCTGTGCGGTAAGGATGCTAACGGAAGCACAGTACTCGACTCAATGCCCAGGTGGTGGAGCCCAGGAGCCGGCTCTACATAGCGCCATCAGCATATCCACACACACCGTTGAGTGGATATCCGGGAGGGTACTGCCGTACAACTCATCTCGTCGCATGACACACATCGAGGAAGAGGCGCGGCGCGCAGAAGGGGGAGAAAAGCCAATCTGGGGGGTACGCGGCGCCGGTGCGGCTTGGCTTCTGGAAACTGGCTGGGTACGCAAGATACGTTTTCCGCCAGCCCAGATCTTGATCCCGGAGGTTTCAGAGGCCCTGGGGAGGACCCTGAGATTTTCTTTCCTCGCGGGAAGCGATTGTCGCCTGCATATCGGACAAATCCCCAGGGCCCAAACATCTCGTCCCACCGGGCTGCTGGGGAACGAAAAGCCGGTTCGCGTGGCAGTCCCCTGGCCGGGCAGCCAGGGTCGCTGACCACCCGTTCACGCCGCAGTTGTCGGAAGACCCCAGGGTGATGGACAGATCGGCTTTCCAGATTAGATCGGACAAGCTTGCCTCGGGAGTTCGCCACCGTCATTCCCGTGAGATCTTTGCCAATTGCTGGGTCGGAGGGCCCGTCGTGGATGGGCACGAGGGTCGGACAAGCCCTGCCATGCTTCACCTTCTGATCGTTCCAGGTAAGATCGGCCACACCCAGAAGTATAGTCCGAGCCTTGCCTCTTGCGGGGTGAACAACTCGACAGTGCAGGCTGAATAATGGACGCCGGTAGAAGGCGACCGTTGTCAATGGCACAGTTGCTCCGTGTTGCGCCTTGACGCCCGACAAGCTTTGGCAGTCCCCCAGTCGAAACCTCCGCGTGTGACAGCACACCCACGCCCCTCCCCCCACCCAGGATTACGGAACGCTGGTGCGAAGCACACGAATTCGCCTCTTAGAGTACATGGAGCGAAAAAGCTGCACAATGGAAGACAAGTGAGGGGAGCTCAAAAAGCAGGCACCCAAAAAAAAAAAAAAAAAAAAAAAAAAAAAAAAGAGCGAGCATTCGTCCTGGCCCACCACGGTCGACTTGATTTTACCATGCGGACGTACTATTATAGAACTATGTGAGGGATGTTCCTGTAACGCTGCGAAGCTCTGGCAGGGATGTCGAGTGGACTGCGGGGGACCCTCTTTAGCGCGTTGCCCTTCCAACGCCCGGAGACGGCAGCACCCGCCAGCTTTCTGCGTGTGCATGTGTTTTCTTGCGAGGAAACAGAACAAAGCACATGCCGCCCGCGTCTCTGCCCGGTACAGCCCCAACCTCTCCACGAGAACTGCCTCGAGCAGACCACCCTACCTCGGCTCCGTGACCCTCAAAAAAGACCGGCACCATGGCCTACAATCCCAGGATGAGCATCATCCCCCCGGGGCAGCAGCAATCGCGCAACCAGCGCACGGCACGCAGCAGGCGCGAGGAGGCCAAGGCCGCGATGCGCCTGCCCGACGACGAGATTGTCGGCTGCATCACGGACATCGGCATCCCCTTTACCCTGAGCGATCTACAGAAGCCCAACCCGAACCAGATCCAAAAGATCTTCGAGTGGTTCGCCCAGCTGGTCCTCAACGCGACCCGCGAGACCGTGGCCCCCGCCATGCGCGCCGCCGCTCGTGACGTGGCCGGCGACCACGGGGACCTGCTCTTCCCACCCGACACCACCGACCTGATGGGCTTCTATGTCTCGCTACGGCGGCTACTACTCAAGTGCGGGCTCGAGGACGAGGACTTCAGCTTCGCGGACCTGTACAGGCCGACGCACCCGCGCCTGGTCGACATCTTCAGTCATCTGATCAACTTCGTGCGCTTCCGCGAGAGCCAGACGAACATCATCGAGGACCACTTCAAGAAGAGCGACGAGGTCAAGGCGCGCATCGAGGCGCTGTACGAGGAGAACCAGGACCTGGAGGCACGGCGCGACGACATGCACGGGAACCTAGAGCGGACGCAGGGGCTGGTGGCGGAGAAGACGAAGCGCAACGAGGCCCTCAAGAAGAAGCTGCTGGAGCTGCGGCGGAACCAGGAGCAGGTGGCCGCGAGGCTGGAGGAGGCCAAGACCAAGAAAGGCCAGCTGGCGACGCAGCTGGAGGAGAGGACCGCCCAGAAGGTTGCCGTCCGGCAGGAGAGCAACAAGCTGCGGCCGTACGTCCTGCAGAGCGCATCGGCGCTGCAGGCGAGCCTGACGGAGCTGTCAAACACCCTCGCCAGTGACAAGGCGCACATCGACTCCCTCGACCGGCGCGCGCGCGCGCTCCAGACCTCGACCGACTCGTTCTCGGTGGTGTCGACCGACGTGGCGTCGTGCATCAAGCTGCTGGACGAGATCGCAGGCGAGCTGCAGAAGGAAGAGGAGGAGAACTCGCGCAAGACGAAACAGAAGGACGCGCTCCTCGAGCGGCGGACGGACGTGCAGGACGTCGAGCGTGCTGAGGCGCTGCTGCAGAGGCAGCTGGCCAAGTGGGTCGAGCGGACGGAGAAGCTTAGGGAGCAGGCCAACGCGAAGGCCCAGGAGGCCAAGAGGAAGATGGAGGAGCTCGAGGTCGTACACAAGAAGCTGAAGCAGGAGCGCACGGAGAAGGGCAATGATATCGAGAAGCGGCGGGTGAGGATAGAGCAGACGGAGAAGAAGGTAAGCTGGCCCACGTCTAGACCTGCTAGTTGTTCGCCGGATGGACCGGACGCTGACTGGATGAGCACAGATGCAAGATCTCAAGGAGAACATCGAGAACGAGGTTCACAACGCTCACGATGAGTACCTCAAGATGGAGGCGCACATCAAGCTGTACATAACGGAGATGGAACAGGCCATTCCGTCGGACGAGTAGGTAACGGGGCGGACTCTCACGTTTTGAAAGTGTATTGGGCGGTATGATACCATGTCTGGAGTTCAACGGAATCGTGGTGTTTGGCTACGGGTATTTCGGTAGCACATGCTTCTCGACGGCTGGAATTGAGATCTTGCCCATGGGTTCATGGACTGCTTGTTATTGTCATCTTTGCTTCCTTCGGCGTTCCCGTGGAGACCACTCCGCCTCCCTCGCCTTGTTCTGTCCAGTCACCCTCCCTGTATTGGAACCACCGACCCAGCACCCTGCCCAGCGTCACCTTCCGCCCCGTCCACGCCGCATCATCCAGGTCGCCTCCTGCCCTCACAGTACTCGCACCCAGGACCGGCACCTCCTCGTCCAGGACCGACTGCCCCGCTCCGGCCCCAGCATCCTCATCCGTATTCCCCTCCTCCACAGCATCGTCCCCTCCTGCCGTCGCCCTTGGCGCATCCACCAGTACGGCCCTGAACCCGCACCTCCCGCCGGCCTCGACCAGCGCCGCAGCCGTGGCGTTGATTCCCTGCGCGCTCCACTCGCTCGTATCGCGGTGCAGCCGCAGAAACCCGTACACCAGTAGCAGCGGCAGCTTCTTCTTCGCCCTCGCCGGCACTGGGAAATCGGCCGGTGGGGGAGGGGCCTGGCTGTCCGCGGGATCGAAGACGGACAGGTACGCGCGGAGGTGTGAGACCGTGGGCACGCAGATGAGCCGGATGTGGCGTGCTATGGCGACCTGGTAGAGGGGCGAGGATACCAGAGCCTTATGGGGGAGAGCCGTTCCGGGATCATCTGTGTTGGCCCCCGAGCTGCGGACATCCTCGATGAGGGAGGAGAGCAGCTGGGCTCTTGATGAGCAT
The DNA here is from genome assembly GCA_001282315.2 of Chrysoporthe cubensis. NCBI lineage: Eukaryota > Fungi > Ascomycota > Sordariomycetes > Diaporthales > Cryphonectriaceae > Chrysoporthe > Chrysoporthe cubensis. Next base: position 306,752 of record LJCY02000008.1, on the reverse strand, counting down.
ATTATGAGGGTCGTTGGGTGGTACTCGTTTTGGATGATGTAGGTGAGCAGCTCCGAGGGGAGGGCCGGTGAGAGGATGAGCGGTGTCGCCGCCATGCTCGGGCCCGTCGAGTCTGTCTATCTTGTCTCCTGGGCGGTGATGTCTTTCCCACAATATGGCTGCACTTCTGTTCTGCGAGACAAGCCTCGCCGAGCCGGAAGAAGGCGGCCGGCCGGCGCCACGGCGCTGGAGCGGGACGGAGGCCCAGGCCAGGCCAGGCCAGCACCCCACCACCGGCGCCCTCCCCCGTAACCCGTGCCTGTGCCTGCCCGTACCCGCGCCTGCCCGTACCCGCCCGTGCCGCCAAGATCAACCTTGCCTGCAGGATGCGCTATAGCACGTCACCTTGTAGTGTGTTGTAGTGCGTGGTCGGTGCTCCCAGCATCAGCATCTCACATTCCACCTCCCACCTCCCACCACATTCTCTTCTCCTCGGGCCCAGCGATGCACGGGGGCGTTACTGCACGCGAGCATGGAGCCCTTATCGCGCATTTCAACTCTCCTTGAGAAGGGTGAGCCAGACTATTGCCCAGCATGCCCCCTCCTCTCCCCATCGCCCAGGACTGACAGCAGCCCCGCGAACAGCCCAGGAGCTCACCCTCGATGCCGCGTCCGCCGCCCGAAGCTCGCGGCACTCCTCCCGGCCCCTGGACAAGAACCAGATCAAGAGGCTTGTCGACAGCCGCAATGAGCGCGAGGTGCTGGAGGGCCTGCGCAAGGTCATCTCTGTGCGTGCCCGCTCTCAGCGCCCTCAGAAACGGGGGGATGATACAGAATAATCCATGGGAAGCTGACCATGCTTGTGCGTGCAGATGATGTACCGCGCGCAGCGCACCCTCCCCTTCTTTTCCTCCGTCGTCAAGAACGTCGCCTCGCCGAACCTCGAGATCAAGAAGCTCGTCTACATCTACCTTATCCACCATGCCGAGCAGGAGCCCGACCTAGCGCTGCTGTCCATCAACACCATCCAGAAGTCCCTCTCCGACAGCAACCCACAGGTCCGCGCACTGGCCCTCAAGACCATGTCCGGCATACGCGTGCCTGTCATCAGCCAGATCGTGTCGCTGGCCATCAAGAAGGGGACGGGGGACATGAGCCCGTACGTGCGGCGGGCCGCCGCGATGGCGATACCCAAGTGCTTCCGTCTGGACCCAAACCAGAGCCCGCAGCTGACCGAGTATCTGTCGACGCTGCTCGGGGACAAGCAGTACTACGTGGCGGGTGCTGCTGTCACCGCGTTCATGGAGATCTGCCCCGAGCGCATCGATCTCATACATCAGCACTACCGCAGCCTGGCTAGGAAGATTGTGGACATGGATGAGTGGAGCCAGCTCTCGACGCTCCGGATGATGACGATATACGCCCGGAAGTGCTTCCCGAGGAGGACCAGGAGTGTGAAAAGCGCGGAGAAGGCAGCCGATCTCCAGGACTTCTACGGAGAGACGGCCAGCGGCGGGGACCCAGGACGGGTGCCCGCGCTGGATCCAGACCTGGAGCTGCTGCTGAACGGGATAAAGCCGCTCCTCCAAAGTCGAAACTCGGGCGTCGTTGTGGCCGTCGCTCGCTGTTACGTCTCGATCGGGACGCCCGAATACATCAAATCAGCCGCAGGTCCTCTCGTAGCCCTGTTAAGAGGACCTTCCGACATCCAGCAGGTAGCCCTCTACAACATCGTCTCGGTCTGTTTGCTGCAGCCTACCGACTTTGTCAGGTATGCCTCGCACTTCCTCGTCCGGGCCACAGACAGCGGGCCTGTGTGGGAGCTGAAGCTCGAGGTCTTGACGCTCATCTTCCCTCACGCCCCGCCGCACGTCAAGTCGCTCATACTCAATGAGCTGGAGCACTTCTCAAGAGGCTCAGACAAGATGCTTGTCCGCGAGGCCGTACGAGCTATTGGCCGGTGCGCGCAAAGTGATCCTGCGACTAGTCCAAGATGTCTGAGGCTGTTGTTGAGCCAGATTACCAGCCTTGATGGCACGTTAGCCGCGGAGAGTCTGACGGTCATCAGGCACTTGATACAACAGGACCCGACCGCTCACACTGGAACAGTTGTCAGGCTGGCCAAGAACCTGGACTCTGCCACAGATCCACAGGCTCGGGCCACCATCATATGGCTTGTTGGAGAGTTTGCTGGCCTCAACGGCGAGGACAACATCGCAGCGGACGTGCTCCGCATATTGCTCAAAGGCTTTGCTGAGGAGTCGGAGATAGCCAAGCGGCAGATCATCCTGCTCGCTGCCAAGGTATACCTACATCACCTGAACCGTGTCGCAGAAGAAAAGAAGGACGACAGCGGCGAAGAAGGGATGAACAGACCGCCACCGCTTGACAAGGTAGCAGATCACCCTGTGGCACGACTGTGGGACTATGCCTTACTCCTCGTGCGCTATGACACCTCGTACGATCTACGAGACAGGACGCGGCTGTTCAAGGCGCTGCTAGGTGTCCCGCAGCTGGCAACACTCATGCTACTCGCGCCGAAACCTGCCCCGCAGGCGCCCAGTCCATCTGAGATCAGGAAGGGCTTTACCCTAGGTTCTGCAGCTCTAGTTCTCGCCGGCGGTGGCGGCGTCCATGGTCTCAGGGGCTACGAAGCTCTACCAGACTGGGTCAGGGAAGGCGAGGAGCCGGACCCACAGCTCAGGTCCGAGGGAGAAGCTACATCTAGCTACGCATATGGCGAGAAGCGCGTCGTTCCCGCGGCCGAGAGCCTCGACCGCGCTGCTGCGACGGGTGGTGTGGTAAAGGCAACCAATGGCGTCGAGCAGGCGGGGCTTGGGAAGAAGTCACTTGCGGACTGGCTTGCTGAGGATGAAGAAGAGGAAGGCGGGAGCGAGGAAGAGTCAGAAGAGGAGGAGTCTGAGGAGGGTGGGTCCGAGGAGGAAGAAGAAGAGGAAGAAGAGGGCGACGAAGAAGAGGAGAGTGGAGAGATTACAACTTAAGGTTCAATACGTGTTGAATCTCATAGAAGCTCTATAACTATCCTCGGGCTACCGAGTGTGTTCATAATTTTGCGCCTTTTTGAATACACGGTACCCCTAGGCCAATATACCCCTTAGCGCCGTCTCAAAGGAGTACCTATGTAACGGCGGAACTTCTATGGCCGTTAATTGCGTCGACTTGTTGCGCCGGCGTCACCGTGGTCTAGGTCACCCAACGTGAAGCTTGGCGAGTTCGTATGAAATCACTGTATTCTCACAGGCCAGGTCACTGGAGACTTGCTCGCACTGAGGTCATTGGACTGACCACGTCATGAATTCCCCCAGAGACAGCTTGTGGGTGTTGGGGGCTGAATAAGGCGCGTCGACCAGACAAAAGAATGACGTGCATACAACTCGAAAATGATGTTAAGCAGGACGAAGCACTTGGTAATTATTGATTGTATCGAAACGACACGCACCTCAATTTTACGCGTATTTGAAACTGATGTGAGGTCTGAACAGGCTGATGCAAACCAGAATCTCACGCAAGGTGCGACCACGATGAAGGAAAGAATTATTAGTAATGACGCTCAAAATTATGGAATCTATTAGGCATTGTGAATTTGCCCAGTCTTATTTCAAACTCCCCATCATTTCCTTAACTCCCCCCTTGCTCTTTCGTAACCCGAAAAGCTTGACTATGAATCTCCACCAGAAGATGCAATCAGCCACGAACTCCTCAACCTTGAAAAGTCCAGCTACAAGGACCATGAGGAGGAAAGCCGCCCACGACATCCACTTCAGCTTCGAGCCCGACGAGACAGTAATCCCCACAACGTTGCCACCCAGACCTATAATGTAGGCGACAAGAGCAATCACCGTCAGTATGACGCTCCCGAGAAGGAGAAAGAAGGCAGCCAGAGCGGCGAGTGTGCCGCAGAGGGAGTACACCCTCGCCGGGAGGCCCTCGCCCTGCCTCAGGCTGAAAGCAGTCGCCGCGATGAGAATGAGAACCAGGATACACGTCAAGACGGACGCTATGATGTAGACGGCCACGATTGGGATGAAGAGGAGATCGACCGTCCAGCTGGACACGTCGTTCCCGGCTTCCTGCAATAGCCTCTCGACGGTGTTGGCGGCGCTGTCGACTGGTTCCCGAATGTCGTCCTGCGCACCCTGGGGGACGTAGAACACCCCGAGAGCCTTGGCAACAAAACTGCCAGGCTGGAACCCAAGGATCGTGCCGTTATTCGTAGTTGCGTTGAAGGAACCTGCTCCACCTAGAATTAATGACTAATTAGCATTGATCAGTTCGGACTCGGGGGATTGGAGACACCTACCACGCGAGAATAATTGGCTACATGATGCTTGCGTCGAGTTCGAAGCACTTGTCCTTGACTTTGTACTACAGTACGTGGTCAGGTGAAGTGAGACCTCGTCCGGGATATCCACGTCATAGAGGGCACTGGCGGTCTCCTGGAGCCATTTGTTCAGCTCGTCTTGAATAGTGTCCAGGACCTTGTCCATGAGACCCGTGACGGCGTTCTCGATATCGTCAAGAGTGTCTCCGATGTCGTCGATGATCTTATCTGCCTCAGCCTCGGCGGCTGTGGCGGCGGCGGCGGCGGCAGTCTCGACGGCAGATGCAGCACCCGAGACTGCGGTCTCGACCGCAGTCTCAACACTTCCAGCCGCACTGGCAATATCGCTCCCCCATGACCCTATGCCCCGGCGGGTCTTGCTGGCTGACGTGGAGTTCGACACGAGTTGAATGGTCGGTGGGTTGAATTTTGCGAAGTCGGTCATGTTCACCTAATCGATGTTAGCTCTACGTGATCTCAGGCTACGGCGGCGCAATTAATGATATTACATACAGTTATCAGGGCAAGGTCACTGCCCCCATTGCCATGCCTGCCGACGACAAGGATGATGAGCGTCAGAACGAGCGCGGCGATGGTAATCGCTAATGAAACACCAAGTCTGAACAGCCTCCACAGGCTTCGTTTCGACGTTTCTGAGTTCTGTGCATGAGGCTGCTTCTCTGGGTAGTGAGATTCGTGGTCCGATTGTTCTGACTGCCAGTCCTCGCGGGCCAGCCCACGGTTGGGGTGTGTGAACATGTCGGTACAAGTAATTTCAAAAAAAAAAATAAAAAAAATTGAAGGGCTCCGGCAATTATTTGAGGAAATACTGGGGCAGGTCGAGGAAATAACGGAGTAGATTGAGGAAATACTGTCCTGCAGTCTTAGTCTTAGGCGTCCTAGCTCTCGTTATTCGAAGGATACAACGAGCCGTCTGGGAATGAGACACCACCTGCGTATATATGTGCATTGTCTTGTCTTGCAACAGCCATACGTAACGGGACAATGGCCGGGCACTGCCAGGGAGGCAGCCCCAAGCCAATGACAACACTGGAATGACGGTAGAAGAAAGAAGCAAGACAATGGCATCGCCAAGAGAGGTAACCAGCTTCGCGCTCAGGTGCAATCCATTGGTTGGCCGCTCTCAGCCCTACAATGACAATAGGCGCCCCCAGGCTCCACAGCGGCAACCGGGGTTCATCCGTGCGCCCACGACCACCAATTGGCAAATCGCTCTTGTTTCAATCCAAGTGAGCTCCTCGCCAATCACTTGGTGATCTACTGAGCATATTGACCCACCCCTTCGAAACGCCGAGAAACAAGCGGTTCATACTCTGCTGGGTGATGGGCTGCATTGGAACCCAATCCCAGTCCGAGCCTCAAGGCGTAGGCGCCTGCTTGCCTTTCATAATGTCCGTCAGCTGATACCACACACGTGTTTGTTTATCGGTGAAAGGGAGAACAATGCCCGAGATAGAAGAACACCGATAGCTTTTGACACGACCCCGCCTACTCTGCTGAGGGCCAAGGATGTGCAGAATCTCGGTAACATATTGAGGGTTAGGGTTGTTCCAGCTTTTACCAGTTCTGCCTTCCACTGCTTTCGAGCTTCAAAGATTCAACTTAAAGTTGTTAAGCCCAGGACACAAGAACAAGTCAAGTTGAGTCCGAATTCTAAATTTGAAGCTAAACAGAAGGCTTAAGATGAGCCCGTCAAATTACGAGGAATTTTAATGAAAAGGGCAAGGTCGGATTGCTTAAAGTTGAGTGTAATGATCACACACCTAAGCCTGAGGTCTGATGCATATGAGTCTGTTGGGTTCGTGTTAGCAGTCCGGTCCAAGGGGAAATACCTTACAGATGTCCAATATGTAGTACCTGTCAATTGTGTCTATGCTCGCTAGCTGTGAGGCTATTTGGATAGTGGTTGGAACCCTTGAATTGACTGCTGAAGAGCTATAAGGAAAACTATCTCGAAAATAGAAAATCCCCATCTTGTCCGGTCCTTCAATCCAGGATGGCCTTGCCCTAACATCATCTCCCACGATCACTTGGATCACCTCCTCCCTTTCTCCGGAATCCTTGTTCTCCGTCATGACCAACACTTAGATCGCCCGATCCTACATAAAAGATATCCGAGGCGGGGAATGTTGGATCCCTTAAGCACCATGCGTTCGTATGCCACTTGTGTTCCGACCTGTATGTTGAATTGGGTCATAACACTGAGAAGGGCCGTTTACGTTGCCAATTGATGAAAAGAAAAATAAGGACGAGTAAGAGAGACAAGACGAATAAAAGAATGAAAAAATAGCAAATACATATGTAGGCATGCGATGTGGCTAACAAGGGTGGTCCGGAACAGGCAGTGATCTGGAAATGTATGGTCCAGCTTGAGGAGTCATTTACCTCCCCGAACCCTGCTGCTGCTGCTTCCGTTGCTCAACCGCTGTTGTTGCTACTGCCACTGCTTTTGTTGCTGCTGCCACCGCTGCTGCCGCTGCGGCCACTGCTGCTATCGCTGTTGCTGCGCTGTTCTCTCAAAATTTCAACTACACCGGAACTCTTAGAGTTCCCACATTGTTGGAAGCTGCCACCTGTAGCGCGAGCCCCGTTGTACTCGTTTTGGCCGCCGCAGGAACTGTCCATATTGCCTAAGTGTTGGAAAGATTGGCCCTCTGAGACAGGGTTGTTGTAAAGATGGCCCATCTCCTGAGTAGGCGTTGATCTTGTCGACAGAGCAGATTGTGTGTGCTGTGGTTGCAAGACAGTCGTGGTGGCAGAGGCTGCGCTCTGTCGTCCACGCCTATCAGCCGCAAGTTCTCCCATAAGTCTGTTGCCTTGTGACATGGTAGAGATATCGAATACCTCGCAGTCGAGATCGATGCACTCTGTTCAGAAAGTTGTTAATACATTAATCGGGACCAAAGAGAGCCGCCAGTAGACGTACCAGGTTTGGTTATACTGTTGCTGACTTTTTCTAAATTGCTGATCAAGAAATCAAGGTCGGAGATCAAACAGTCAAATTTCTTCTTGTCTCGGATCGCCCAGACCGCTTGTCTGCGGATCGAAGGAGTATTCTTGGGCGGCTGTTGGGACAAAGAGCTTTTTATATGCGTTTTCTGAGGCTTAAGCTTGAAGAGATAGATGGGTGGATGCCAAACGAGACGTCTGGTCTTATCTAGCCCATATTTCTGGCTCAGCTGTGACGCATCGCCGAAAATGTCATTTATGCCTTTGAGGCTCTTGGTCACAAGACCTCCCTCTTCCACCAAACATTGGCGCAACCCTCCATGTTCTTGACCGGGGTCTTGAACATGCATTTGATCGCCCCATTGCCGGAGACGTGTCTTGAGCAGGCTTAGCTTCATATTAGCTAGGTCCCGGTCAGGACCTAGACTCTTCGCTGCCTCAATATATTCCACGAAGTCGACAGCTGTTTGGAACAAGCTCACGAGCGCGACAGCACCAAGGACTATTCCAGCTGCCTCTGCCATTGATAGTCGTTGAAAGTACGGAGATCTCGTGCCGCCAGCTGAACAAGGCTGTGAGTGGTGGTATGTCTTCCTACTTCGTGTGCTGAAGCCTGATGAGTATGGAGTATAGGAATGGGAAGACAATAATGCTGACTGAAGATACCGGAAATTCACCGGGCATGGCGAGCCGCACCTTGCTCGGGCGACTGTTGAAAATCTTGTAATTTTTATCAGTGGTGTGTTACACCTCTCTCTTGATTGAGCTGGCGGCGACCCCGCTTGTTGCGTGTACTGCATATGCAGCCTCATTCGACTGGGTGCCCTCGGATGCCTTACGGATACTGAGGCTGTGAGAGGGCGCTGGGCACTTGAACAGCCAGCGGTGCCCACTCCCACCATTATAGCAAGAGAACGACAACAAATTAGCCATGGCTGATGCGCGTGGCAGGATGGCGGTCCAGGGATACTTACAACCCCCAACACAACCCCCCCTCCAGGCTTTGACCGTAGCCTTATTCTACACCTTAAAACCTGGTAGTGCGGTGAGCTCATTTTTTCGCAACAGCCCACAGAGTTGACAAGCCTTGTTCCACCTGCAATTTACGCAAACATAAAACGATGAGTAACCAAGAAGCTCAGAGATCACAAGGCCAATCGGCCCACCCTCCATTGACATTCCATTTCTACGGTCAAAGTTCAGATAGCCACGACGCTGTCTATGGGAACAAGTACAATGGTATCACGACAAGTGGTCAATCCGTCGGTGTATTTGGCAACATAGGTCAGGCACAAATTTGAGCACAAGAAACAAAGCTCCGTGAATCATACTAACAAAAGCTATAGAAGAGCATTCAGATGTCTCGGATGGATATGGTTGCGACTCTTATGGAGATTCTCAAGAAGGACAAATGCGAAAGCGCAAGCGGCAGAGTCATAATGGGCATCACAAGGAAAGAGAGTCATCATATTTAATGCTGCAAGACTTGCCCATGGAACAAAGTCTGAGCCGAAACCAGAGCCCGTCACGTACCACGTTGACAATTCCCAAGCATAAAAGTGTTCTTTCCACTGAGCCTAGCCAGAAAGTATTCAGGAAGGACACTGCGTCATGGTTTGAACAGGGAAAGCTGTTCGAGGTATGCCGTGGCACATCAAACGTTTCAGGGGATTCTCTGATAGTGTTGGGTCGACGAGGCTCGACCGTCCTCTGTTTACCATTGCGCAGACATCCCGGCATCATGGGCCGCGACCTGGAATTTCTCAAGTCACGGATTCGCATTTATGCTAGAGGCAAACATGCTGTCGATCGTTGGCCTGAATGTCCCTACAAGCCATTGCTGGTCGAAGTCAACACAGAGTCGGAGTCCTTGGATGATATGTGGATTAACATCGAGGAGCCACAGACGATCAAGAACGTCCAAGATGTGGAGGTTGCTCTTTGGGGCATTCTGGATGAAAGCAACTTCGCCGCGCTGAGACAGGCCTACATGGACGCGCAGGACCGTATCACCAACCCGCACAAGAGACCTCAAGGTACATTACTTTGGCACCTTCAGATTATCCCTTATTACATTTGGGTTGGTGTCATGAAGCTCTTCCAGTATTTGCAGACTGTATGAGCGATCAGCCCCATATGGCAAATCGCCGAGTCTAAAGGAGTATGGAAGAAATGTGACGTACCGGCCTAGCTACTTTGTTACATAATGCTTCGAGATCCTCTTTTCACGTCATCAAGTCTTCATTACCGGCCTGAGCTCAATATTCTGGTTGCTTAGTATGCTATATCACCGGGTCCAAAACGAAACGGCCCATACAACTAGTCATAGTTGTTCGTATAGTGTTTGAAGGTTATTAAATAGCAGTTATCTAAATTTGCAATAGGGTGGCACATGTATGTTAATACTTAGAATTTGGTCGAGAGGCCTATAACCGGGTTGGCAGAGCCGGAGAGGGCGCGTGGACCGTCATCTCGCAGGTCTCTCAAGGTTTCAGTGCAGCTGTTACGGTGGATGGGCCGTACACGAGAGGTGCTTCGTGAAATGCGGTGCCGATTTGGTAGCCTGTTGAGTGTGCCAGGCTGGAGAATCCGCTGCTTCATTCTAATCGACGCAGCAGGCTCTCAAGCTGCATCTGAAGCGGGGCAAAGCCGTCGTCGAAGGGGCTGGTTACGAATGTATAGATGACTGCAGCAGACCTTGTGGTGTGTCGCACGGAAGCATTCCTCGCTGGCAAATGACCCGCGACGGCCCAATTAAAAACCAAATGGTTACACCTCGGGCGTAGAAGCCTGCCGCACACCACCCATCTAGATGTGCGTTATCAGCAGGCTCTACAGTGCCGTGCACAGCACATTCTTTTTACGGCAGTTTCGACCGAACGCATCCAGAGTCATGAGCCGCGACCGAAGCTGAACGTGCCCACGAGCCCCCAGGAGAGTGGAAAAACAACCCCCCCCCCGGCATTATTCTTTGTCATTGTCGAGAAAAAGACCCATGCCGGTAAATGTTCGTTGCTTATGTTCATTTTATCTCCTGTCAATGTGACTTCGTTCCACATATTCCGTGTGGTCGTCGTCGTGAGGCTCTGCGGAAGGTGGGGGCGAGGAGGCCATATAGTAAACGGGCAAAATTCGAAGTATATAGTAAGCCGGAACGCACCAGGTGAGACTCGGCTTAGCCTAGCTTATAGCCATCCTTGCCTACACGTCTTAAGCCAGCCGATTCGAATGGGCGTCTGGTTTCGCTCTGGAGTCGATGATTCCTAAGGAGGTCAGGTATATCATCAGAATGATCTGGACATACCTGAGCAATTCCTCCTCACAATTGTCATTGTCTTCGTCAAGTTCTTGTGCCAGATTATTGATCTTGTCTGAATCCACATCGAGAAAAGACGTGCTCGGAAGAAAACATTGGTCTGAACACCAGGTCGTGATTGCAAAGTCGCTATAGAGAATGAAGGAGAAAAGAGAGTGAATAAGGCCGAGGAAGCGAAGAAATACGAGCTCGCAGAATCCGATTCCTACAGAGCATGGCTCTAAGCACGCCGAGGTCGAAGTTTCAAACTACAAATTTTATGGCTCTTTAACAAATGCCCTCTTTTACTAAAATTCCAACAGTATTGAGAAGAGTCATCTTGCGAGAAGCCGGAATATCATTTCCGGTAAAATACTAAATTAATAACCGCAAGCAGAAGCCTACATATAGATATTCATATCAATTCGAATACGGATGAGTGGGAAATCCTAGCTTTATTAGGCCACCTTAGTTCCTCATAGAGAAGAGAACAAGATCTCCTATGTGCACCTGTCTACGAGCGAGTCTTTTGTGAATTGCTGGGTCCTCCGGTGGGCTTTCCCCAGGGTCTATTCACTGGCTTCCCCATCGGTTTTCCAAAAGAGCCCCTAGAGCTCTGCCGACTGTGCTCTGATCCAATTGTAACCCCCCCTGTAGATCGTCGCCGTACTGCAGGCCTTTCGCCTTGACGATTCAGCTCTACTATCATGTGTATCGATACTCGGTCATAGTGAGGGCATAGTAAGTACGCTGTAAGCTGAAGAACCGCATGATCAGGATCGAGGGCACTTAGGGCACGCGCCACAGAGCCACTGCAGCGCGCAAACAGGTTTTCGTTCCAAGAAGCATCAGCAGGAGTGATTGTTACAGTCTCGCCCGGCTGTGCCCCCTGGCGATCGAACTCTCGGCTTATCGCCGAAATGACCGACTCGTTGATGATGTGGTGGAAGGCTATGTAGCGTAGGGACCTCGGAGTACTGCCCGCCTCCAGCCAACACGCAATGATCATCTGCCACAGTCGCATGTCCGTTAGTCTTGTAGGTTCGGGTAATTCTCCCGGTTCGAAGTCTTCAGTATAGGCCGCGGGCAACTGCTGGCAGAGAAAGGCCTTGAAAACCATGAAACAGCCTTTGGAGAGGCAAGTGGCATAGGTAAGAAAGGTGTAGTTGTGTGCAGAGTGCCTGATGCGCTGGTGATCCCAGTCCTCCGAGGTTGTAGCTCCAATGAACGGGGATGTGAATCCACAGAGCCTACTTCTTGGCAAGATTGTTGGTAGCGCCGGCCTGCGGACAAGGCTGAACTCCTCTAAAGTTCTCAGTTGCGACATTTTGAGGACGTGTACGTGGGTAATTAGGCTGTATGTAGGTGGGAAAGAAATAGGAACAGCACTTCTGGATCTCAGAGTCCCTATGTTTACCTAACTATATACTTATAAATGATAAATCGGGAAAGACAATCATCAGAACAGACAGTCATCATGAAAGAGAATAGTCAGGAAAGGCAGCCATGCGGTCGAGAATGTATTTCAGGAGCTTTATTCCACTGTCATTTATGAATAGTCCTACTCACTGTATTTCTTTACAAATTGAAGCAAGTGCGCATATTTCAATTAGCACCAATATCCAAGCTCCGGCTTTGTCGCACATGGATGATTCATGTAGGTTGCAATGAAACACAATAATTGGCACTGACTAATCATGGTAAGCCATTCAGGAAGAGCTTGTAAATGATCTGGTAGAGGCATGAACGTCGGTTGAGAGCGACGTCGAGTCCTGCGTTGCCCCCAAGACTTCGGATATTCGTCATCGTATGTGGCCTTATCATTGTCCCTCCAAAGTCTGTAGGTGCCAGTGAAGCAACAGTGGAATGATTAGTGATACTATTACATGACTGTGGGTGGCCATCTACCTAAACGTCGAGTTATCTTGGACTATTGGTCTTTATGAATCATGAGGAATCACATGTCCGGCTCAAAATGGTCCTGCAAGCCTTCCAGTTCGAACAAGCTACAACTTTTCGACACCACCTGTGTCATCTTACCTCACCTGCAACATGATTGAAATATGATATGGTCGATTCATCCTGGTTCAAGTCGTCGACCCAGAATCTCCAAATATGCTAGCTTCTCACTTACCTGGCGCCTGAGGAGACGATCAAGTCAGTTGCCAGAACATACAGACGCAAACTTCGCCATACACCGGCAGTCTGAGCAAATCTCACTCCAAAAGATCAGACCGGTCTTCAGGGCGGCTCCTCAGGTCATGAACGAGGATCTGCACATACAGGCGTGCTATCACGCTTTGTTATGAACCAACGAACGGTTCAGGTCACAGGAACAGGCCGGATCTGTGGATCCAGGACCAACGTGGCACGGATCCAACATCCGCGGCAAAAAACCCACTTATGTAAGAACGACAGGCATCCAGGAATTACATAATCAAGGGTTAGGGTTAATCACTGCTATTACGGTGATCGAAGTGATCGAATCACGGCAGTCACGGTGACTATGGTGATACAGAACTGAAGAGCTGGATATATAAGATTGGACAATTCCTACCGTTAGATAGATTTCATAGTTGCTCTTCAGTCGTCAATCTAAGTATTTCTCTAAGTATTTCTCTAAGTACTACTCTCAGAGAAGTATCCAATACGGATAGTGAACACTCAGCAAACATCGAATACCTCAGAACTGTATTTCCGTATACAGGTAGATTGTACTGCATACCACCCTTGCCTAGCATAAATCTTTGACGTACCAGGTACTTGTGCTACTTGGGTATTCATTACACGCTTCTTATTCATCGCTATGATTATAGTATCTGTAGCATTTTTACGGGCACTGTTTACAAGCATTGCGATTTGCGGGTGAGACTCAAGGCGTTATGAAGCAGTTATTGCTGCAAGTGGTTAGTATACGAAATACCAAACAATACTTCCAAAATATTCGATTCTGTCCTATATTTGTATCAAATTCCAAGTAGATTAGAGTAAATTTGAGGTTACTATATTAAGATAAAATGGAAGATAATGATTTACGGCAGTGCTCATTACAGATTCTGGCAGTAGGAAGTATCCAAATCTTAGCTCACCTCATGCTCCTCTCTCACCAGGTAATTCATAATTCATCTATTACTGATATTTGTCCTATATCTGAAGTATGATTGCATCCATAATAACATAACTAGATCAGATCACTGCCTTCTTAATAGTATCATAGCATCGTAATGGGCAATTCATTAAAGTCTCCGCAATTCACTCCTTATGTTATGAACCCACAACAGTTCAGGTCACCAGAACAGGCCGGATCAGTGGATCCAGGAACAACGTAGCACGGATCCAACATCCGAGGCAAGAAACCCACTTACGTAAGGATGACAGGCATCCAAGGATTATATAAGCAAGGGTTAGGGTTAGGAAAGGATCATAATAGATTATAAGTCCATTTATAATCACTTTAGATTACTAGTAATCTAAGGCTGAAAAGCTGGATATATAAGATTGGATATCTTTTACTGTCAGATAGATTTCATAATTGCTCTTTAGTCGTTAATCTAAATACTTCTTTAAATATTATTTTCAGAGCAATATCCAATACGGATAGTAAATATTTAGCGAATACTTTTAGAATTATATTTCCGTATATAAATGGATTATATTGCATATTACCCTTGCTTAATATAAACTTTTAAATATATTAAGTATTTGCTATTTAGGGTATTTTATTATATTTTGATAATTCTTATTTAAGGATTGGTTTAGTATTATTTACTTTTAGCAATACGGAAATACGATAGCTTTTCCTATTCCAATACCGTTTTCCTCTTAGCAGGTTATTCCCCAGATTTTGCAAGCTCAGATTGCAGCCTTGTAGCAGCGCATTCAGGAACTTGAAAATCAGGAAGAAACTCCTTAAGTTACTATCGCTAATAAGCCATACAAGCTCGATAAACCCAATACCTATAATGGAAATCAGAAAACCTTCTAAAGATTTATTATTTAATATAAGGCTTATTTTGCCTATTATAGTTCTTAGTTTAATACGGAAGAAAAGAAGGTTATATTTGCAAATGCGAAATTTTAGCATAAAGCTTTAACTTAATACGAATTCTTTTTCCGGGATTATTTGGATAATTAAAGCAACTTAGCAGCATGCAAAATAGAGATTATTAAGATATTCTCTTATTTTGAAAGATTCGAGCAGATAATCAAAAGAATATTTGGCAACTCAGATAAAATCAGATTAGCAAAATAAGAACTTATAAAACTATATCAGACCAAATTAATATTAATCTATACGGCCGACTTCAAACGTATTATATCCAAGCTATTATAGGATTTAATATGGATAATAACCCAGTATTATGCAAGACTTAAGAATGAAATTAAAAACGAACTTTACAAGATTAATAGACTTAAAGAATTTTCGGAATATGCCGAAATCGCAATCAAAATCGATAATTGCCAGTATAAGAGACAAATAGAGAAATAAGGGATATAAATATACTTTCGCCCTAAATTCCAGGCTAATACAGAATGGTTACGACAGAATAGCCAGTACTAAAATCAGTATAGGAGCATAGCTTAGAGCGGCATAACGCATGCTGGACTTATAGAACTGGATACGGCATAAAAGAGCCCCGGCAAGGGAAAACCCCGTTTCAACTGCTATAACTATAGAAAAGCAAGACATATAGCAAAGGAATGCCGGCAACTTAAGAAAAATGGCTGGAAACCCGTACCAGAAGAAAAATACTTCAGCGCAACTTGGCGAAAAGATAACCAGCCTTCCCCGAAAGATATACTAAAGCATACGCCGGATTCCGCTAAGGAATATAACAATCTCAGCTAGACTGCTTGCTATAACAATTACTGCTCGGTATACCTTTCAGACAAAAACGCAGTAAGCTAGTTTCTATGCATACTAAAAGAAAGAAAATAGCTAGCAGTAAGAAATATCGAAACTAACGTTATATCCGATTGCTTTACTAACTTATTAAAGAAAATTGCTAGCAAATATAACTATTTATCCGATAATAATTTAAATTTAATAAAGATTATTAATTAAAGGGCATATAAAGAAAATAGAAGAATATACCTTTAGCTATATTAAGTAAACCGCTTGGCATAAAAACCTTCAGAAAAAGAATTAGAATCGGCAATACTAGGAGAAAATCTCTAGGACTAACAGAATTATAAACTATTGGAACCTATTACTCTCGATATAAAGGATAAAAAAGATGCCAGAGAAATACTTATAGCCATATTATTCGTACTTCCAAGTATTACGGAATACAAAATCTTTAGACTTACGCTTAACGAAATCTTTAAAGAAATACAATTCCAGGATAATACTTATAAAAAGCATAAGGATAAAAGAATTAATATAAGGTTATTCCAGCATTACTAACTCGTATGGGTTTCCTGCGTATATAATAATTGCAAAAAGCATTTTGCAGCTAAGATAGCAAACGATTGGTTTCCGTAATGAAATCAATACTTAATCGTTAAAGCCTATAAAGAAAAGGATTTCTGCTATAAAATTAAACTCGATAAATATAATTATTTTGGATTTATCGGTTTATCTAATAACTTTTTTCGAAATTACTTAAATAAGAAAGTCTATTAGCAAGAATGCTTTACGGAAAAATGCGAAATATATACTAGCAAGAAGCTATACGCATAGTATTAGCAAAAGAATTTCGAAATTTGCAGCAAATAAAGGCGCGCATATAGCATAAAAAAAGCCAGAAAGCTAGCTTAAAAAGCAGCTAAAAGCCTTAAACAAACCCTAGAAGCCTTAAAAGACAAAAAACGCTTATAATAAAATAGCAAACGTTCGGACTTATAAAGTCCTTAAGCTTAATAACGGATGCAAGCTAAAAATATATTATAATATTAATATAACTTAACAGGCAAATATATAACGCGCTATTAAATAGTAGCGCTTAAAGGAACTTTATTTTATTAAAAACTATTAATCAAGCATATATTATATGGAAATAAAAAAGGAATCCGTATATATTATATACTATAAAAGGGAAACCGGTTAATTATAATTAAAGTATAATCGATATAGAAACTGATTATTTACTTATTTCAATTTAAGAGCGAATGCTAAACTTAACTTTCGATATTACGAATATAGCAAAATATAATATAATTATAGGATTACTTTAGCTTAAAGAGCATAACTTTCGAATCGATTGGACTATTAGCCAGATTTACTGGAATAATGCTATATCCCAGAAGATAGTTGCAATTAAAGGCGCAAGGCGAAATCCAGTTATTAAGCAAAGCTTAGCAACAGGCTTTCAAACGGATACTTATATTACTTCCAAATTAGTAAAAACTAATAGCTTATAGAAAAGAATTATACGATAATTAGACTTTACGGAATAGAATAATAGTAAGTTAATGCAATAAGTGAATAGATGCTAATATAACCGTATAGCTCGATACAAACTAAGATCTCGAAAATAGATATTACAGGAAGAGAATCGATATTTCTTCCCGGACTATAGATAATATTTAGAAGCTCTATTATATAAATTATAGGATTACAAAGAAATTACTAACGAAAATAAAATGGCAAAACGATACTTTCTATTCTTATAAATAGCAGATACAGAAGAAGGGCTAAAACCAGAATTTGAAAATATACCAAGAGAATATTACAAGTTCAAAAAGATCTTTATGCTAAAAAGAAATACAAGATTCCTAGCATATAGACCATATAATTACGAAATTCCACTCAAGCCAGGAATACGGCCAGAATTACAGAAAATCTACGCATTAGATAAGGCACGACTCGAAGCACTCAGGGAATACCTCGACAAATAGTTAAAAAAAGGATTTATTCGGAAATCTTACTTATTAGCAAAATACCCAATCCTATTCGTATTAAAGAAAAATAGCAAATTATAACTTTATATGGATTATAAACAATTTAATAGCATTATTATTAAGAACTAATACCCTTTATTATTGCTAAAAGAACTATGCAATAGACTTTGCAGCGCGAACTGGTTTACGATAATCGACTTATAAAAAGGATATGCGCATATCCGTATTAAAGAAAGATATAAATGGAAAACAGCATTCAGAATACGCTATAGATATTTCGAATACCTTATTATGCTATTTGGGCTTACTAACGCTTTAATATCTTTCTAAAAATATATGCATTATATCTTGCAAGAATACTTAAATTATTTTATTATTATTTACTTTAATAATATCTTAATTTATTCAAAAGACTTTGAAATATATAAATAGCATATCAGACAAATATTACAAATTCTCAAAGACAATAAACTCTTTATTAATAGAGAAAAGAGCTATTTTTATAAATAAAAAATCGATTATTTAAAATATATTATTAAACCAGGCACTATTAGCATATAGAAAAATAAAGTTAAAGCTATACGGAATTGATTACAATCTTAAAACATTATAAGCATTAGATTATTTTTAAAATATCTTAACTTCTATCGATAATTCATTAAAAGATATGCAAATATTGCCGGACTATTAATAGAACTAATTAAGAAAGATAGCATATTCTAATAAACGAATAGGCAGCAAAAAGCTTTCGATATATTCAAAAAACGAGTTATATAAGAACTAATATTGCGAGAAGCAAACCCGATAAGACTATTCGAAATCAATACAAATATATCAGAATATGCTATCGGAAGAGAACTTATTTAACGAAATAACTAAAGAAAACCTTATCTCATTGCAAACTTCAGTAAGAAATTCAGTAAAATAGAACGAAATTATAAAATGCTAAACCAAAAACTTATAGCTATTATCTGCGCATTTAAAGAATAAGAATACTATTTAATTAATACGAAATACCCGATTTAAGTCTTTATAGACTATAAAAACCTCGTAACGTTTATTATTACGAAAGTTCTTAACAGAAAATAAATTAGATAAGCAGAATACTTATTACAATTCGATATCAAAATCAAATATACTCTAAAGAAAGAAAATGCTAAAGCAAATGCCCTTAATAAACAAGCAGATTACAAACCAGAAAAAGAAATTAAAGAATAAACCCTTTTCGATTTCAACTAAAAAAGCAACCTTATATAATAACGAGAAATTAATGCTTCATTCAGGATTAATAATTAAGAAAAATAACCTGAAAATATAATATTAGAAAAACAAGATAAATATATCAGATAAGTATATAAAGCATTAGCTTATAGATATTAAGGAATTATAGCAATTACCGATAGGATTTAACGATATTGGAATCTATTAAAACTTAAATCCAGAATACGAAGCATTATTAACAACTGCAATAGCTGCAAGAAAAACAAAACGGAACGATACAGACCTTACGGATTATTACAACTTCTACCGATATTAGATACAGTTTGGGCATCTATCAGCCTAAATTTCGTTACTAAGCTGCTAATCTTATAAGAACCCTTAACTAAAGTCGCATTCGATAGCATTTTAATAATAGTTTATAAATTAAGCAAATATAGCTATTTCCTATTATATAAAGAGGCTAGCATTGCAAAAGAACTATCTTATACATTCTTAAGGAATATTATAAGCAATTACGGAATGCTATAAGAAATTATTTCAGACAGAAATAGAAAGTTTATATTAAGATTTTAGATTTCGCTTATAAAACAATTTGGAATAAAGCATAAACTATTTATAGCATTTTATTCAGAAATAAATAGTTAAATAGAAAGGATTAATTAAATCGTAAAACAATATTTCAGATATTATATTAATTATAATTAAGATAATTGGGTTAAATTCCTACTATTTGCACAATTTGCTTATAATAGCATAATAATATTAATAATAAAAGTCTTACTATTTAAGGCACTATACGGACGAAAACCGATAGCTTATTATAAAGCATTCTTAAAAATAATTGCAAAAGCAGCAGAATAACAAATTAGGAAAATTAAGAATATTTAATTAAAATTCCAAAAGATATTTTAAAAACTTATAGAAAATATAACAAAATACGCTAACCAGAAAAGGATTAAAAGACCAATCCTATAGAAAGGAAATAAAGTTTACTTAAAATGCAAAAATATTAAAACTAAAAAACTTAACGACAAACTAAACTATAAGAAACTAAAACCTTTCAAAATCTCAGAAAAACTCTCAGAAATCAGCTACAAGCTTAACCTACTACCAGGAATAAAAATATACTCAATTTTTCACAAATTACTCCTCGAACCAGCACCAAACAATATACTGCTAAATTATAATATCGAACTTAACCCAGACAAATAATAATAGGAAATCGAAATAATTCTCAATTCAAAACTACGAAAACGAAAACGATAATACCTTATCAAATGAAAGAATTACGGATATAAAGAAAATATATAGGAAAAACCAAACAATATTAACCCAGAACTTATTAATAAATATTAAAAACAAATATAATAACTAGCCATATTTTTAAAAATAATAAATTTTATCGATTATATATAATTTACCCTTTAAGAAAGATAAGCATACGAAAATACCCAGGAACTCAAAAACTTCAGATATCAGTAGAAAAACAGGCAAACCATCTTCCATTATAACCCTTAAGAACTACCCGAAAGACTACTAGAATTCGCAACCTCAGAAATGGGAAAATCTATAAAACCCGACCAATCTATAACAGCATTACTTATATCTACAGAATTTCAATCAAAAGGCTCAGAAGCAGCCATTACCTTACGGACCGCTTCAGCCGCTTGCTTACGCTCTTCCTTAGCAAGACCTTGATTTACCAATCGGACCCCTTTCTTATAAAGAAAACGCTTCTGCTTCTTCAAACGAAATAAGCGCGCCAGAGATTCGGAAATCTGGGCCTATTAACGAGAAATCAAAGAAGCCAACTCCTCTTACTAAGCCCACAAACAAGCCTCTTCCTTAGCCTTACGACCGTCCAACCGAATCAGCTTATCGGTAATACGGGATATTGCGAAAAGGTTAGCAGAAAAAGAACGATATAACAGAAAAAGCAATATACGGGAAGAAATGGGAACCCGGGAAATATCGTACAAGCAACCAGCTTTCATGCATTAAGCATATCGCTAAATACTATTAACCATTCGGCAAATAACTCCTTCTTCCAGATAAAAAGAATATAGCATAATTTCGTAACCGTAACGTTCAAGAAAAGAGAAACGCTCTAGAATAGCGAGACGCTTTTTAAACAGATAGGAAGGATCCTTTAACAGACGCCCTTTTGAAATCCTATTTATAACAAATTAGAAAAGCATAATCCGAAATAAGAATATTAAGCAAGACTACTTACGGAAAATCTTTAAGACAAAAATTACAAGAAGGGAAATAATATTATAAACCCATAACAATTCAAGTTACTAGAACAAGCCGGATCAATAAATCCAGAAATAATATAATATAAATCCAATATCCGAAACAAGAAACCTACTTACGTAAGGATAATATGCATCCAAGGATTATATAAACAAAGGTTAAGGTTAAGAAAAGATTATAATAGATTATAAATCCATTTATAATTACTTTAGATTACCAGTAATCCAGGGCTGAAAAGCTGGATATATAAGATTGGATATCTCTTACTGTCAAATAGATTTCATAGTTGCTCTTCAGTTGTCAATCTAAATACTTCTCTAAATATTATCTTCAGAGCAGTATCCAATACGGATAGTGAATACTCAGCAAATACTTTCAGAACTGTATTTCCGTATACAAGTGGATTATATTGCATACCACCCTTGCCTAGCATAAACCTTTAAACGTACCAGGTACTTGCTACTTGGGGTGTTTCATTACACCTTATATTAAAAGTTTATTTTTCTTATGTGAAAAGTTTATTAACAGAGAGGATATTAAGTATAAATCTATCGGTTTTATACCTGGTCTTTTTTTCACTCTTTATTCCAGAGCTATCGATATGAATTTGATAACGCAATTAATAATAATAATATAAATAATTAAAGTAGAAAAGCTTGATTATATCTTTATTAGTTAGGATATATATAACTTTTATATGTAAATTCCTTTCTGCCATAATAATATGGAACAATATCAGATTTCGCAATACGAGTGAATATACATATATCCAGAAGAGCGGGAAATAGATAGAAGGATAGCTGGAATCTGTCCAGCAATATCAGGCTTCGATTAGGGTCACGCATTGGATGCGAGGGTGCAGATGCGGTCAATAGGGAGGGATGGAGTATCTAGTGAGACATTCAGGGCAGCCAAAACCAATCGAGGAATTCCAGATAAACAGTGTTAGAAAAATGAGCCTAGAGGGCGTGTCTTATCGAATAGGACCTGCGAAAGGTGTTCTGAAGAAGCGGCAAATAGGCGGGCTTCTGCTAAAGTGCGAGACCTGTCGGCGTACCGGCCTGGTAATTAGAAACTTGGGAAGAGGCAGACAAATAAGCTAAGGTTGCAAGAGATCTAGATATGTTATCTGCATCGATTCATATAAAAATTATAAGCAGTCTAGAAACTGAGTCTTGTGCTTAATATCTTCAGCAGCTCGGGGTTGAATACTATACACTCGGAATGCTTAGGCATCCTTCTTCGGGCTGTTGCAGTCACGGGCTAATAAGCAAGAACCGCCTGGTCGCCATCCCGCAAGACTTGCCACCAAAGTTGTATACAACCTGCGCCGGAGAAGAAGCGATTGGGGTATCTATTGTCAAATGCACAGCGATAGCAACACTCTTTGGTATAGACATTAAGGTTTTACAAGATATGCAAGTGCATAGACCGGGTCGAGCTATCAGGTCATGTCACCTTCTGGGGCCAAGTCGATCAGGCCTGGCACAGACAGTCCTTTCCCCTGGCTACTGCCTTCGAATACAGGCCGACGTGATGAAGGGCTCGATATAATGATCGACGATTCGCCGGAGAACGTGCCAGTATGCGCGACCGAGGGAGATGAGTCTGAAGCATCGCTCGTATTAAGTCATCGCCATTTGGTATTCCTCCCCTCATCATCCGCGACCTCATCCTCCTCGCGCGTTCTCCTCCGACCTCGCACAGGTGGTCTCGGCTCATCCGAGAATACCTGGTGGTCCCATCGGGCCTCGATGTCCTTCAGGCCCGCATCTGCCCGCTCCACCTGTTCACACCACTCGCCGATGTGGCGGTCATCATCGTAGCAATCATTATGTCGGTAATTATGGCGATAGCCTTCGTTCCAATCTGGCTCCAGTCCCCAGTCAACCTTGCTGTCGAGACGAAGACTCCCATCGTCTACCGCGCCCTGTGAAGATGTCGTCCGGTTGCGCTTCCGGGACCGGGAACTGGCACTCCTCGAGCCGCCCCCGCCAAAAAGCTGGTCGATCTCCCGAGGTGCCAGGTATTCTTCCTTCTCCTGCAGCGCACCGTCTTCCCAGATACGATACCTCGCGAGCAATGTCTGCTGCCGTGGCAAGAGTAGGAAGACCTTGACTAAGTATAACACCGCCCACGCAAATTGAGCGAAGATATATTCAACACGCCCGCTGTTTGTCATATGTCGGCCGTGGTATTCGTGGACAAACTCGCAGAAGTGTTCGTAGGCAAGGTTTCTCGAGAATGAGATCGTTTGGACCACAAAGCGTCCGTGGCGAGGCGCAAACGCCCATATTCGCTTATCCATCGCGTCGTGCAGGGAACAGTCGAGGTGTACTCTGTTACTCGCGCTATTGATATCGCCGACCGAACTCGAATCGTACGAAGCCATCGCGTTGCTCGAAAACCATATATGGTCTTCCTTCGGGATTAAATGAGCTAACTTGACTGTGAACCGCCCCGTGACCGCACATCTTGGACCTGGACTAGCGCCCCGAAAGGCAGGGCGGAAAGCCGTGCCGGCCTCTCTCCAAACCTGCGGGAGGGTAGCTGGAAATCTCCATTCCTGGAAACAAGGAACGACGGCGTATATTGGATTATTTGGGACGATGAAGAAGTATTCACTCTTCAGAAGGATTGTGTCTGGGTCGGAAGCCTCATCGAGTCGTCCTTGGCCGTCGGCACGCTCTGCAAGGTAGCCGTCTAAGGCGTTGTTGGCGATGATCTGACACGCCGTGAGGGCTGTCACATAGTGTACGCCCCACTGATTCCCAGCTCCAGCTTGTTCCACGCGAGCTAGGTTGAAGAGCATGTTCAACGGCGCCGCATAGCCAGGATGACGGAATGCGATGAAGACATCGACCTGGGGCAAGGCGGCGCGCATGGGGAGGGGGTAGTCTTCGCCCGGTTGAACACGCAGTGGCGCCTCGGCAGATTGAGCCGCTGCAGACGTCAACGCATCAGCTGGTGCCCAGGGGGCCGACATGATCGATAGTCAAGGGCGATTGCGCTCTATTGCGATCTGTGGTTCAGTGTTGTCGTTGAAATACGTCAGAACCATGTCGACAGCCAGGGTTGGACACCTAATGAATGGCCGCAGTCAGCTGGCTGACTCATCTAGCGGTACAAAGTATTACCTAGGCAGGCAAGGATCGATAAGCATATGCTATAGTTAAAAGAAAATAGTTTCAGTATTTAAAAGAAATAATAAAATAATTATCATGACCTATCCAACATGCAGGTTACAAAACGGGTCACATGGACTACAAACGCTGGGTATCAGGATCTAACATTGGACAAAGTAGCGTTTACGTAATCCAGGGTTAGGGCTACAGCCAACCAAGAGAAATGATCAAGGTTCTGCCTCCTGCTCTCGATGGTCCTGAAGGTCTTGCAAGACGAGATGGTCAACTTCTTCAAAGTACAGCGCATACTGTCTGCCACTAGTGCCACAGAGGGCTGAATGATCTGGAGTCCGGACATCGTATATTCCTTTCCTGAGGAAAACAAAGCTTTCGGGGGTTCTGAGGGCCAGTGTCAACTCCCAGTCGGATGCCGACGGTGTGAATGTAGCTTCTACTACCGTTCACATTCAGCAGCGCGCCCTCTTGACCCCCACTGCCATGAAGAGATATTCATTGTCGCTGAACGGTAGAGCGGTGACCAATAAATCCCCTAGCTATGTCCATACGGACGAGGGTCGGTGTCTACATAAGGCTATCGTCTCAAGGATGTAATTAATTAGTCTTTTTTTGGGGGGGGGGGATTTAAAAGAAAATGCAGTTCTTGTGTATGCTAACAATCACTCTTAAGCCCATTATAAGTTTCTCGGCAGCTTACTATATTCCTGTTTCGTTGATATAGTATTCGAATTAAATCATTCATTTTCGATATATTGGCTGACTGAGTCTCTGGTCTAGCCTTCGTGCGACGGCGCCGCATTTCTGGACCAATGTAAGCCAGTCAGCTTACATGCAACGGCTTCGGTTAAGTTGAGCGGTGTTGCACCGAAGGGGCTTAGACAACCTAGGCCAACCGCAGCCATGGGTCAGGTCATCTCGGTTGTCTTCCTGCTTCAGGGGGGCGGTTAACTCTCTGCCTCCCTCTTCGGTTAATTATTCGCAGCGAGATCACCACGAGAGCTTCTGGGACTCCCACGCTTGTGGTGTTAACGCCATGTCAGCATGCGGCTCATCAATACGCGTAGTCTACAAATCGAAGACTTCGTTTCGTCCAAGATCCCAAAGTACGCTATTTTATCCCACACATGGGGTGAATCCGAGGCGACATTCGCGCAGTGGCGCTCACGGATGACGCGGCTGCGGAAGGCGAAGAAACCTGGGTTCGCAAAGATCCTCGCCACATGCGAACAGGCGCGCCGCGACGATATCGATTACGTCTGGGTGGATACGGTATGCATTGACAAACAGAGCTCGGCCGAGTTGTCAGAAGCTATCAACTCGATGTTTGCGTGGTACGAGAGGGCTCATGTCTGCTATGTCTATCTTGCTGATATACCGGACAAACCGCCGGACGGCGTCGAATTGATGGAGCTGATGGGGTCGAGCCGGTGGTTCTCTCGGGGCTGGACGCTCCAAGAGCTCATCGCGCCCGAGAACGTGGTCTTCTTTTCTCAGTCGTGGGGGAACCTGGGAACGAAGAAAGCAAATTCCAGCTTCCTGTCGGGTATTACGGGCATAGATGCGCTATGTCTTCGAGATCGAGAATACGAGCCGCTGGGAAAGTACTCTATTGCGCAACGAATGTCCTGGGCAGCCGACAGAGCGACCACGAGACCAGAGGACATGGCATACTGTCTCCTAGGAATTTTTGATATCCACCTGGCACCAATATACGGGGAAGGCATGAAAGCCTTCGTCAGGCTGCAGGAAGAGATCATACGGACCTCAGGTGATCATAGCTTTCTGGCCTTTGATACGATCCAGTCCCGGAACTCCCTCCTCGCGGACCACCCTTATCTATTCCGCGACATGCGAAACGTACAGCCCATGTTGAGTCTGATCCCTCCAAAGTTTTCGTTGGGCAACGCCGGGCTCTCGATTAGGACACCACTCATTCGGACACTCTCACCATACTGGGTATTCGCTGTCCTCAATTGCGCCGAGAAAAACGGCACTGCGAGAAGCCAGATCTGCCTCCCACTCCTTGGCAAGGATGGCATATATATGCGAGCCCACGAGCCCGTAAGCCTCCTCCGAAGAGATCTCTCCGCGGTTGAGATTCCCAGGATCGAGACTGGGATCGAGGACCTGACAACGCCGGTGCAGACGAAGTACCTGGTATCACATTTCACCCGGGTATATCCAATGTTTAGCCACGATCCAGAGTTTTGGTCTGAATTTGATAGCCTTAAACTCAAGGCCGGGTTAGTGTTTTGGTCGGAGGAATCTGATAGCACTAGGCTCAAGGCCGGGTTTCTGCTGACATTTCCTCGGGGCATGGGAAATTATCAACTTGTTGAAGCCTTTCCCACTGATGCCCTCCAGCGGAGCACGAGTTTCTTTAGCCCGCGCCCCCGAGAGTCCGGGCATCAGCCTTTTGCCCATGGCCTCTTGGTATTTCAGACTGTAGTGGGATCAGGAGAACGAAAGAGAATAGGTGTTTATCTAGCCCACAACCTGAGCCACGGGGGCAGCCACTGGATGTCCTTGCTTGTGCCTATCTCAGCTGAAGATGAACTGTACGACTTCGTCGACGAGTGGCGGGACTCATGGCCATTCCACGAAGAGCCCAGGGACTGGAGACATTATGACTACCGGGAGAACTGCATAGTAGCGGCGAGGACGAAGTTCGCCCTGGGCGACGGCGGTCGCCATGCTATCATGGTTGAGATGATATTCGATGCGGACACTCTGCTGCGGGAGCAAGGTCATGATAGGGCTCTCGTCAAGACCAGGGAGAACGGAAGTGCCTAGGTATACTGACAGTGACATAAACGTGATTTAAGTTAAAAGAGAAATTAAAAAGAAAACACGAGGGGGAAAATACAGGAAGAAAGAGGCAAGGGGAGGGTATAGAAACGGAGAGAGAACAACCCTCCCGAGTCCTAGTCCTGTTCTCTTTCTCTCCAACACTTTACACTGCCTTAGAGCGGAGATTTGTCTTGTGTGCCCCGAGCAGAGTATTGGTGGAATAGTTTCAAGCGCTGTCTGCTTCTCAGTGCTCACCACCGGGCGGCGGTTCCAGGTCTCACCTGCGGCGTCATGTTTGCTGCAGCCGCGGGTGCTGTGGGCCATGCCCGAGCACTCGATGACGTACTGCCCCGGGCTGATCGCACCTCGCATTCTCCACGATTCCAGGGTTTTGTCTTCCCATCGGCGGACTGCGTGACCACACGATGCCGCTGGGACCGGTCTCGTGGCTGTCTAGTCTCGGAATAAAACAAGCGTGCCTCGCAGCCGTAATGATGTGAAGCCTTTGCTGGCCTCCTCCCTCCCTGACCGCGCCCTCGACTTCTTCTACTTCTCGGTCGTCTTTGGACGTGGTCACGGGCTTACTCTGACAAAACAGCCACAAGTGCACACGGATCGGCTGTCTTTCTTCTAATTCCTCCAGTAGTATGCATATTGAACGGCGCCGATCTCTCCTCTCTCTTCCTTTGACTCTCTCCGGGCGCGACAGTCCGGCCACTTCACCCACGGCGCCGCCGCAACCATGCCGGACGCCATCCTCTCCAAGCGGCAAGAGGTCGTGCTGTTCAGCTCGACGGCCATCGCCCTCTATGGCTACGACCAGGGCATGATGTCCCTGATCAACACCAACCAGGACTACCTACGCACCATGGATATCGGCCCCGAGGATCCCCTCGTCGGCATCCTCGTGGCCGTCTACTATCTGGGCTGCTCTCTCGGTGCGGTCCTCTTCTCCTGGCTCTCGGACCGCCACGGCCGGAAGAAGGCCATCTTCGCCTGCCTCGCGGCTGCCAGCCTGGGGAACCTCGTCATGTTCCTCACGGGCCTCGGGGGCTGGACGCGGCACGCCGTCCACA
The DNA here is from genome assembly GCA_001282315.2 of Chrysoporthe cubensis. Taxonomy (NCBI): domain Eukaryota; kingdom Fungi; phylum Ascomycota; class Sordariomycetes; order Diaporthales; family Cryphonectriaceae; genus Chrysoporthe; species Chrysoporthe cubensis. Next base: position 278,837 of record LJCY02000008.1, on the reverse strand, counting down.
TGTTCTGGGTCGGGCGCGTCATCATGGGGCTGGGCGTCGGCGGCGTGGACGCCGTCATCCCCGTGTACAGCTCCGAGCTGAGCAGTGACAGCGCCAGGGGGAGAGCGCTGGCCCAGGAGTTCCAGATGAACATCTTCGGGCTAAACATGGCATTCGCCATCAACCTTCTCGTGACGAACGCCCTGGGCAAGGCGGACCAGTGGGCCTGGCGGATCCCGATCATCGTGATGCAGGCCTTCCCCGTCCTCTTGTTTGCCGTGATCGGGAGGCTCCCGGAGAGCCCTAGATGGTTCATCTTCCACGGCCACAGGGACGATGCGAGGGATGCTCTAGTGGATATCTGGGGTGAGGGCGAAGGAGGGGCAAAGGCGGAGGAATTGTTTGAGCAGCACGAACGGGAGAAAGATGTCCACATCGGGTACATAGAAATGGTTATCCCGGGATCATCAACTTTTCATCCGACTGTCATCACAGTCATGGGTCAGATCAACCAGGCTCTCACTGGATATGGCGCTGTCTCTGTCTACGGCCCTCAAATCTTCCAGGTAAGCATCTCTTTGTCCTTGATGCCGGGCGCATGAGCGAGGCCGGACAGGAGCAAAGATGAGCGGACATTACTGCTTCCATCTCCACCCCCGTGCTCCTGCGCCCTGTTACGTCCTCAGAAGCCACCATACAAAGCCTTCATCTCACTGACCCCCTCTTCCCCCTTTCCCAGCTGCTCGGGTTCGGCGTCAAGGAGGCCGAATATGTCACCCAGGCCAACTACATCTCCTACTTCCTACTCATGACCGTGGCTTGGCTGCTTATTGATGCCGTCGGCCGCCGCAAGTTGCTCCTGGGCGGCAGCGGCGCCCTGACCGCCTGCTTCCTGCTCCTGGGCCTCTTCGGCGGGCTCGCCATGACCTCCCCGGACGGCGGCGGCCTGGGCGTCCCCGCCATCCTCGGCACCGTCGCGCTGTTCGTCGCGACGGGCGCCTTCGGCATCGGCTGGCTGGCCACGGTCTGGCTCATCCCGACCGAGATCTACGCGACCGCGGCGCGGGCCCAGGCGTCCGCCATCTCGGTCATCGTGTGGGGGCTGGCCAACTTCGCCGTCACCCTGCTGAGCCCCATCATGTTCAACAACCTCAAGTACTGGATCTTCCTCATCTTCGCGGCGACCAACGCGTTCGCCGGGGTCTGGACGTGGATCTACCTCCCCGAGAGCGGCGGGCGGAGCTTCGAGGACAACCAGCAGTTCTTCGAGGACGCGAAGGAGGAGGGCACGTGGAGGGTGGCCAGGGTCGCCGGGGGCGTGTATAGGAGGCTGGCGTACGGTGGGACGCTGGAGGGAGAGAACGAGCCGTTGCTGCAGAGGCTGCAGGAGCAGGTACAGAGCGGCTGAGGGTCTTGACGGGCGTGATCGGCAATGCCATGGAAAGCGGCGGCATTCAACCTGCCGATAAGGCACATACATGATATATATTAAAACAGCCTCATGGCCCCAATTCTGACGAGGGCTTCTTGGCCACCGGCTCCGGCTCCGGCTTCGGCTCGCCCTGCTCAGCATCCTGACTCTTTGCTGGTTCGGCACTTTTCCCCTTGGGCGCCTTGCTCATGCGCGGGAAGAAGATGCCTGGTGGGAAACAGGCTAGCAGCCACACGTTGATGAGCATCATGAAGCTGTCGAGCACAGTAAACGACGGCTGGTCCTGCATGATGGGGTTCCCCCAGCCGCCCGCCATCTCCGCGACACTGTTCACAACCAGCAGGTCAGCAAGCAGGAAACCCAAAACACCTTCGCTAGGTACCCCTTGCCCAAGACAGAGCCAGCCGCGGGAAGGGCAAAGAGAGGAGAGGAGGGACGTACCGATAGATGCACCGGATCTGCACACAAGCGTACGCCACCATCACGGCGCCCACAAACATCCGCAGCCTCCGGTCGGCCCACAGCGCCCGCGCCTCCGCGTTCGCCGTGCCGCCCCTCACCCACCGCCGTGCGCGGACGTAGTAGTCTGCGCTCAGGAGCCCGAAGGCGAGCAGCACGACGACCTGGAGCGCGATGCCCGCGATGATGGCGTGGTTGCCTGCGCGCAGCAGCGACAAGTTGGTCCCGCCGGCCTCGGCGGCCAGCGCGCCGCCGATGGCCTGGACGAGCAGGCAGCTGACGTCCGCGGGGACGAAGAGGAAGGGGTACAGCCTCGGGGGCACGCGGGAGATCTCGGGGTTGAGCGCGAGGCAGAGGTGCTTGAGGGTCAGGTAGATGGAGATGCAGATGATCGTAGGGGCGAGGATGATGCTGCATATCTGCGCTTCAAAGGCTTGCTCGTTCCAGGGGTTGGTGTTCATAACGACGCGGGCGGCGTATCCTGCGCGGCAGAGCGTTAGCATAGGCGATGGTGTTTCTCCTTCCCCAGCGACCCGTGCGGGCTGCGCTCAGGGTAACACCAGTCGAAGAGACCAAGGCCACCCCCTGAGAGAATTTTATTTCGCCTGTGTCGTCGATGCGCCGGATTATATCAGGGAGCATCTCGCGCTGGTACGTATGAGGGATGCGCCTACCGGAGAGCTCAAGCAAACACCCAGCCACGATGAACACCATGTAGGCCCACGTCCTCTTCCATACCCCAAAGCCCAGCGTAATAACCGCGGCGAGACCAAAGGCGGACGCGATGAAGATGTTCAGCGGCTTGTTAGGATAGTAGCCCAGGGTGGTCGCGGAGACCGGACACTCTGGAGAGACCTCGTTGCAGACATAGTAGGCGTTCCTGCCGTGAAGCGCCATCGTGGAGAGTACTGGCTCCGCCCACGTAGGCGCCAGCCTGGCTGTTACCGGAGGAGTGCTCGGTCGAGTCGGTACGGTTGGACAAAGGAGGCTTTCCCAATTACTTCCCACAGAGAATCAAGCCACTTGGGATACAAGAGACTGACAATGCCCGGCCCCGAGCCCCTCGAGCGGCTAGAAGCGATGAAGTGACAGCAACAGACGGAGTGTCAATATAAAGAGTAACGGGAGAGAAGCGAAAGGGCACCACTTTGTACGGATGTCGCCAGATGTAGACGAGTCCGACAAAATACGCAAACCTACCTGCATGATCCTACCGCGCAGACGGTACGAGGACCCAAGAGGTAGGGGATGGAGGTATGGGACCCGCCAATAGTGGCAAAAGTCCTTTTGTACGAGGGGCACATTTTATCCCACAACCTCCCACATAATCTCACCTGTCCTAAAGCGGCATCCTCTGCGCGATTGCCTACGTCCCCGAGCGAAGAAGTCGTTGGAGGTGGAGTGTCTTTGGCCCCAGATGGCGCAGGTAGGGGTGGGTCTCTCTCCTCCCGGATCTGCATCGCTCCGACCCAATCTCGTGCAGGCCCGGAAAGATCTCCCCAAGTATGCACACTTATGTAGACGGTCACGGGGGCTGCGACGGACTTGGCTTCGGAAGCATCACCGAAATCCGCCAGCAGCCTTCCAGTAAGATGGACATTGCCTGTAGCCTCAATACTTCTGGTCAGCGCACACAACCACTGGACGCACGGCCTCCTCATCGCCCATCCTCCTCTGGCAGTTTGGGAGTACCATGATGGTGCGGACGATCAGTTAAACGCGACGCCGATACACGGAATAGTCGGAGGCCCAGTGGGTGATAAGTATGCTTGCTGCTCATTCCTTTCCGCCCAGGTACCTATAGACCACGCTGAAGTCCCGCCCCTTGCACGCCTCGTCTTTCTCGGCAGCCTCGTACAGCTCCCTCGCGCTCTCCGCAAGCTCCAGCCGCGCGCCCGCCTCCCGCGCGGCGACCATGGCCAGCCTGAGATCCTTCCGCATGAGCGAGATGCCGAACCCGCCTGCGTAGTCCCGGTTGGCCGGCGCCTTCTCCGTGACGCCCCTCACCGGGTTGTTCACCTCGCTCGGCCAGCACCGCCCCGTGCTCACGTTGATCACGCCGGCGAGCACCTTGGGGTCCAGGCCCCACCGCATGCCCAGGTTCATGGCCTCGGCGGTCGCGATATTGTTGATCGCGAGGAGGTAGTTGTTCGCCAGCTTGGCGGACAGGCCCGTCCCTTGCCTCCCGCAGTGGAAGACGGCCTTGCCCATGCGCAGGAGTATGGGCTCGACCCGGGGCACGACCTCCTTGGGCGCGCCGAGCATGAAGGTGAGGGTGCCTGCTGCGGCGCCCACGATCCCGCCAGACATGGGCGCGTCTACAAAGTGGGCTGTTCCTTCTGGGAAGGCCCTCGCGACCGACGCGGCTACCTCTTGCGAGGAGGAGGGGTCAATCGTGGAACAGTCTATGAAGATGCGTGGCCCGGCTCGGGGGCTGAAGTCTGCCTCGAGGATGGAGGCGTAGACGGATTTGACGTGGCTCGGCTCGGGGAGGGCGGTGATCACGACATCCTGTAGCGAGGCCGCAGCGTCAGCAAGACTGCCAGAGAAACGTGCGGACTTCCGGAGAGAAGATAAACTTGGTGAAGGAACTTCAGAGGATTGGCTTTGTATGTATTGATAATCACAGGAGGGCCAGCAAGCTGACCCCAACTTAGATCATAGATAGGATAATTTTGCTCATCATGTAACAATTCCCAGCAGGGGGAAGAGGATTGGTGGAAGAGCGAAGACGAGGAAGCAAAGTGTATACGTACAGCATCCTTGGAGGCATCTGCTGCGCTGGGAGCCAGGGCAACAGATGCTCCTCCGGCGTGGGACGCCTCCATCTCCGCAGCCAGCTTCTGCACCGCATCTCGGTTGATGTCAAACAGGCTGACGCTGTCCTTGGGGGAGAGTGTTGCCTGGAGGTTCTTGGCCATGTGGAAGCCCTGCAGTTCCCATGTCATCAGCCTCTATCCGCGGCCTCGGTCGGGAGACCCAGGAGGGCTGCTGCTCACCATCTGGCCCAGGCCGATGAAGGCGTAGCTGTCCAGCCGCCGCGGCGTAGACGAGAAGCAGCGCCGCTGCAGGCCCAGCCGGCCCCATGATGTGGAAATCGGCCGCATCGTGTCTGTGTGTCAGCTGCGAGAAGAGAGGAACGCCTGTCACCTCTCGAGAGGTCGGTGGGAAGCATTTTGTAGGTGTTGTTTTTGGGTAACGCAGCCCAGCTCCATTCCCGAGGTCACTCGCCCGCCCGCCGCCGCACACGGTTGAGCAGCGAGGGGTAGCTCAGAAAAGCCGCCCATTGCCGCATGTTGGGGGAACACGCAGCCGTGATCAGCCATGCGCCAATACGCTGCGGAGAGCAGGGCGGATCGTCGCCGGCCGACCTGCCTTGGACCAGCGCCGCCGAACTGAACTTACCTGCTCTTACCTCATGAATGCAGTATGGTATCTGGCTTCTTCTCAGAAGATGAGCCCCTACACCTCGTGATCCAGACCACCTCGATCATAGATGGAGGTTTTGCTCTCGGTAGGGTTGCGAACCTGGAAGGGAGGAAGGGCAGGAGAAAAATTTTAGTGGGAAAATAAGCACCTGGTCTTTCGGTGGGAACCCCAGGGCCAAGCGACGGGAATAAGAAGACAAATCATGTTAGTAGGTGGGCGGCAGAGGCGCCAACGCTGCTGTAGCACATCCTTGCCGCCTCATACTGACTGGCCTCCCACGACACTTTTATATCTCTATACACGTTCATAGGATAAACAACTCAAATTTCAGTCCTCAACTGCGTAGGCATCCGGTTCAGTATGAAATGTCATCGCATATGGAGGAACACTTGAGCCACCAATCCTCTACTGCGCCCCCTTCTCATCCCATTTGGTAGGAGCGACAAAGCTTGACAGACACAGGCAGTGGTCGGTCAAGGCACGATGGCCAGGGCGGTGCCATTTCCAACACACGGTCAGGAGGAGGTATGAGAGAGAGCCAGGCGGCTGGGTGTAAGACCTAATACAAGACCTGATAATAGTTGTAATTACAGTCACAGCCGTCCGTGCCTCGCCTTTACCCACTCAACTCCCGCCCCTACATAATCGGTGGAGAACGAATCGACGATCAAGTGAGAGTGAGGCACGATCATGATGCTACATCATGTGCGTCCATCGAGAAGAACAGTACACCAGAGGTGTGCCGCTGAGCAGGCAGTCACCTCCCCGCTGGGACGGGAACGCCCTATCCAGAACTCCAATCCAAGCCGATAGTAAGGGTCCTGTTCGTGTCCAGTGACTTCGCCTTTGTTCCCCCCAGCAGCCCATACGAAACACGTCTCCCGCCCATTCAACCGGATGTCCTCACAAGAAGTTCGCCGCGTAGGGTGCCAGAATACTGCTCTGCTGTTAGCAATGGTAGCCCCGATGATGATCTGGGTCTGGACCGACTCACCCAGCTGCCCCGGCTGCAAGCGTCAGTGAGATGCCCCAGAGGGCGCGCCTCCTGACTTTCTGCTTGCGCACTTCAATTTGGGTCTTGGCCCTCTTTGTGCGCGGCTGTACGGTAGCGCTGCCCTCTCCGTTCTCCGCGCCGTCCTCGGCCTCGTTGTCGGCCTCGAACTCCTCCGCCTTGCGCTTGCCCTTGGCCGCCTTGGCGGTCGGCTTGACTGAGGATGCCTCGGCTTCAGCAGCACTGACCATGTTTCTAGCCTCCTCGATCATCTGCCTCGCGTCGTCCGGGCTGGGTATGCCCGCCGAGAAGGGCACCTCCAGTTCGAAGTTGGTGTGCTTAACCGCAGTGCCATCCTCCTCGGTCTTGATTTCTTGGTGGATATTCACCTTGACCTTCGGCTCCTCCTCCACGGGCTCAAGCACCGGCTGCGGTTCCCTCTCGGCCGCCTCGATCTTGACGTCCTCCGCCTTGAGAGGCTCGCCTGGCACCAGGACCGGGATGTCGCCATTGGTCAGCGACGGCTTGCGGCTGCTGCCGGAGGTCTCGCTCGCGTCCACCTGCGAGGCTGTTATCCTGGTGGAGCGCTTACGCGGGCTCGCAGTGCCGCGTCGGGTTGCAGTGCTCTTGGAGGGGCTGGCAGATCGCCGGCTGCGGGTGCTCCGCGAGGGCGTGGGCGGGATCAGTGTGGTCGGGGAAGCACCGCGGAAGGTGAACTTGGGAGGAGGATTGATCCTCTTCTGGGGACTGGCGTCGAACGAGGAGTTCGAGGTCTGAATCTCGGCCGGGTCCAGGAGAGCCTGGATCCAGGGCTTGATGCCATACTCGTCGGCCAGGACGAGGGAAGACTCGGGCGGGATCCAGACGTTGCCAGCGGTCTCCTCGGGACTGGTGTCCGAGAGAGACTTGATGAAGCGCCGTTCCGCTTCCTCTTCCTCGGCCGTGGCGTACGGGAAAGTTGCCTTAAACATGCCAGTCGCGGACACAAAGCCGTCGTGACTGCGGCGCATGAGGAAGTAGCTGTTGGGGCTCGACTTGAAGATGCCGGAGACAATACCCTTGGGAAGGGGCGCGCGAAGGTGCGCGTAGTCGAAGATACCGAGGGTCGTCGGGTCGACCTCTGCGCCAGGAACAGTCGCGACCATCTTGGCGGTCAGCTGTGTCTGGCCGAGGCGGCGCTTAGCGGCGAGCTCATGACCTGGGGGAGAACGAGGTTAGCTCCTCTACGGGGCGGACAGCCTCGCGAAAACAGCTGGGCCTTACAGTCTGGCGCTGGCCCGATGATGAGTGGGTTGCGCCTCTGGGGCAGGTTCCTGTCTCGTGATGGCGCCATGGTCGCAAGGAGCTGGCGCGCCGGCGTGCGGATCGCGTCAGGACGATTGGCTGCCGAGGTATTGAAGTTCGCAGAGGCGCGCTGTTGGGTGCTGCCGAAGCTTAAGGGTCGCGGCGGTGGCGGGTGCCTGGGCAGGGTCGAGGTCCTCGAAGGGGCTGTTGATTCTCGACAGGTCGCGATGCGACAGCGGAGATGTCAAAGTCGGAAGGTTCCGAGTCAACACCGAGCGGGGGACGCAGGTCAGGACGCGCGCGCTCCGGACGGCTCTGGCTCTGCGTTGGCTGGCTGGTAGTGCCTAGGCGACGTGCCTTCTGCGATCGACTCGAACTGAAACCCGCGACAGATTGCTTTGTCGGCAGGGTCGGCTGGTAGAGGTTGGGTGAAGCTTAGGGGGAATTTGCGCAGCAGTGGACGGACTACGCGCTACTTTTTGGGTGGAGCGCCAGAGATCAGATTGGGGGGCCGCTGAAAAAGGGGGTCGACGGTGGGTAGGTGCTTCTGTGTATTCTTTCTAGCGAGACAGTGAAAACATGAACCATTAACAAGACGTAGGATTGTGTTTTTTTCTCAAACAATTCGTGGCATGTGCGCCCGGCGACCGTATACTCTGCCCAGAAGTCGGCAATTGACGATGTGGTAGGGAGAATGTCAGAAGTCGTTAGGGGACCTAATAACGGACTGGGGGGAGGGGCCCTTCTCGCGCCCGCGAAGGAGGAGATCGAGCCTCTTCCTGGGCGCTCTGGGGAAGGTAGGGATTCGAGCGTGATACTTCCAGATATCCGAGACCCCCGCGCCCGCAGTCTTCACCACACAGACGGGCGTAGTCACTAGCAGGCCTCATCAGCTTGCCGGATCCAGTTTTATCAGGCGCAGGTGACCCATGGGCACTGCAGCTCGGACCACTTTCCGCGCTCCCCTCATTCTCCTGCACGCTACTTATCAGTGCGGACTTGCTGCTCGGCTCGAGAAGCAGGCGTTACGACGATATCATGAGAAGGGTGTCCCGCCCGCTGAAGGAAGCCCGTCCTCCGCCCAAGCATTGCGCAGCAGGCCCGAGCCCAACCTCGGAGAGATCCCGGCCGAAGCACAAGCTCCAGGCGACACGGCACCAACCAGGGGCCGAGCTGGGCCACTCATCCGCCGCGCTAGAGGCACCACCATCCTTGGGCAGGCCAGGAACGCCTCACGCTGCGGGTGTCTCGGCCGGTACCCAGCAGAGCCAAGCATGCCACCATGGTACTATGGCACTACTATGGTATGTAGGTAAGGCTGCAAGAGCCGGTGGGGGTGCTTTGGGCGGACTGGATTGGCGCAGCAGGGACCGGGAGAGATTCGTCAGAAGTCGTCCCATCTCTGCGGTCTGGGCGATTTCCCTGGCTGGGCGCCGCCATCTGCAGATGGCTGGCAAGACTCGTTCTCGACACGGAGAGCACGGTGATCGACACGCGACCAGAGGCTCACAGAGCTCCTCGGAGGGTCCGGACTGTGATATGGGAGATGCGATGTATACTTCCCCCCGTACACCGGTGACCGGCTCCCGGTTAGGCGAGGATGGCTAAATAGGGGAGCTAAACCTCTGCGGGCCCCCCTCCTCAGTAGCAGAGGCCTCGTCCGCCTGCCTGCCAGCCCGCCTCGACTAATCTGCCTCGATCTGGGGGGGGGGTCAGAGGACTACGCTCAGGATGCTCTCCCTCAGTGCAGTTGGTACTGCGCTGCGGTAACGGGATCGGTCCTTGGGGTGGAGTGACAGGAGCAACCCGAGTCGTCTCCGTATCTGCATCAGAGTCCCGGCCCAGCCGTTCCAGGACAGCAAGGTCCCGGCCAATCATGCAGGCGTCCCGGCTGCGTTGTCGACAGCATGGACCCCACCATCGACCTGGACCGCCCCACGGCCCATGCTTCTGGCCGACAGCTGCCCCTCACCAGGCTGGGAGAATAAATGTGTTGACATCGCCAGCGGCCTCCTTTGTGGACACTGCATATCGCTCACCGTATCGACACCTCGAGTGCGCATTCCTGCCGTCGCAACGCACTTCAGCCGCCCGCAACAGCATCATCTTCTTCCTCAGCGACAGAGCCCGCCAACATGGCCTCTCACCACGATGACGACACCATGCCGGAGGAGACTCAGGGCTACAAGCTGTCTCAGCCCAAGCAGAGCCTCGCTGAGTATCAACAGATGGGTATGTCTGCAGTCTCTCATCCTCTTCCCCCAGGGCACTCTATTAGCTGAAGGGGGCTCTGGGCAATGGACTCATTGCGGGCACCGGGCCAGCCTCACCAGCAGAGCGAGCAAGTGCTTCATGTCTACAGCCCGTCCTCTCTCCGCGTTCTCGTCCAGAGGATACGACCAGACATTCTTCCCGGCAGCCTCTCTGTGCGACTAGCGAATATGGTCTAGCAGATGCCCTCTTCCCCTCCCGGCGCCTTTCTCGGTGAATGGACAGTACTGTGGCTGCCCTCTCCTGGGCCGACCCGGCGTGTCCTAGGGGCATAATGGCTACCGTCCTCGGGAGAGGCGGTGTGGTGTATAAGCCTGATGCCGTGGGGATAGCTGGTGTCTCCTTGGATTTTCTCCAATATGATACCCAACAGCCTCGCCTTGACATACCCCTGTGGGATGATCGACATACTGCTGCAGGACAGTCAATATGGCTTTGTTCCAGTGGGGTACTCGATACTCTCCTTCTGGGTAGTCTCCCATGGGATAGCGGGATGGTCCCACAGCAGGACAGTCAGCATCGTCACCGATATCCTCCCCTCGGCATAATCGTTAACATCCGTGGATAATTGCTATGTCCTTAGGGCATCCATCCTCCCCAGTGGGAGAATCGATTGTGTCCCGTGGAGTGACCGACCTTCTCATGTCGGTGCCCCTCCCTGTTGCCCTTCCCTGTGGTACACAGGACTTGACACAAGGTTACCACTACATGTTCTCCTCCAACGTGGGCAGCCAACGTCCCACACCCCCTTCCAGGCTCCAGCTTTGGTACGCCTCCAGGCTTTCGCTGGATGCGAGATAACTGTTGACCGAGTGGTTTTCCATGGGTTCCATCACTAATCACAGGCGACCTCATACCCAAACCAGGCGGGCCTACTCTGGGATGTTGTCGCCTGGGATATACCCCTTCCAGCTCCCGTCATGCCTACCCAGCTTTCCCACCAACCTTGCCAACGACAACATCATCACGAGATGTCCAACCCAAGCAGCTATGCCAAGGCCTCCAGCATCCCGTCGACGACGCCGAGGGCATCCTCAAGGCCAGACCCACGTCCCCTCCCAAGCGACCGTCCCCGTTCAGGCCCACCTTCCCTTCTCATAGGGCGCATCCATGCCGCACAGATGCGCTCCGTTACTGACACGGCCGCCGGGCCTCCTCTGCAGACCAGAACGACGAGTCACTTCAGCGCTACAAGGAGTCCCTCGGCCTGACCGGCGGCAACGACCTTAGCGACCCCAACGACCCGCGCGTCTGCATCATCCACTCCCTCACCATGGACTCGCCCGGCCGCCCACCCATCACCATCGACCTCGGCTCCCCGGGCTCCGAGCACACCCTGAAGGACAAGCCCTTCAAGATCAAGGAGGGCGCCAAGTTCACCATGTCCGCCACGTTCAAGGTCCAGCACGAGGTCCTCAGCGGCCTGCACTACGTGCAGATCGTCAAGCGCAAGGGCATCAAGGTGTCCAAGGACAGCGAGATGATCGTGAGGCCCCCAATCTAACATGTTATCATACGGACAGCTGCTGACACGGGAGACACAGGGTTCATACGCCCCCAATACCGACAAGACGCCCCTCTACACCAAGAAGTGTATGCTCACAGGCCCCGAACAGCTTTACTCTTTTCTACGCTCGGGACGGGATGCTAACGTCACTGCACAGTCAACGAGGAGGAAGCCCCCTCCGGCATGCTCGCCCGCGGCCACTACAACGCCGTCTCGTCGTTTGTCGACGATGACAAGAAGGAGCACCTGAAGTTTGAGTGGTCGTTCGACATCGCCAAGGACTGGGAGTAATCGTCCGCCTGCACGTGTGTCTCTGTCCTGGGATGGAAAATCTCCACCCAACCGGGTGCCTGCTATGTTGAGAAAATCTAGACAAGGTCTGAAGAGTAGAAAGGGCAAGTCTCATAATCTGATGTTCATTCCGCCCCCCATGCTCCGTCGTCGTGGTGTGGTCTTCGGCCGGTCTCCCCGGACGGGAATCCTCAATGTTATGACCACCTCTGGAGCTAGGAGATGTTCTAAGCTTCACGACCTCCATCCAACCCGAGTCTCGGCGATGTGCTAGAGAAACTCCGACCGAGACAACCTTTTTGAAGGCTCCGGCACAGGCCACTCCCGCAGCAGGATGTCTCAGATAAGATGCTCTTGCGGGACGATGGATATCGCACGCGACGTAAGCCCACGGTCCTTCAAGCCACCCCCTGGATGTAGACCCATGTGCACCTCAAGGCTTTCGGTGGGATCAAGAGTTTTTAGACTGTTGATGATACCAGTACGCCCGCTGTCCTAGGGACGAGGCAGAATCCTGATGCAATTAGTGGTACGGGTGATAGTTTGGAGGTTCCCCGTGCAAAGATCTTCCAGCCCTTTTCTGAGCGTTTGGAAGTATAGGTAGGGATTTCAATGTTTGCTTTGTACTGCCTCCTGATATTGACTCTACCAGGTATCGGCCTGAATATCGTTCCTGTAATTGTGTATGTAAATTGCTGCCAGCTGTCTCGACAGCGATTCGTACATGAAGCTACGTCTTAACCTAGCCCCTCCCCCTGAGAGACGGCTGTGTAATGTCTGGAATGACTGAAGTACGCAAGGCAGAAAACGAGCATCCGTTCTCTAAAACCCATCCTCTGGTCGGACCATTGTCTCTACAAGAAATAATCCGGCAGCGCGCCGCCGTCGGGCCCCTTCTCGGCACCCTGCTGCAGGTCCTTATGGAGGTCATTCTCGGGCGCAGCGGCAAAGACATTAAAGAACCGCTCGCCGGTGTCGCTGACTTCCAGCACGCTCGCCATGTTGCCGCACCGGTAGCAGTAGTTGGGCGCGCTCCACACCGTGCTCAGCTTGTCGTCGTACAGCACCTGAAAGCCCTCCTGGCACAGCTGGTGCGCGCGGAGGATGTGGTTCATCGAGTTGACCTCTAGGAACTTGCGTACCACCTGCGCGCCGAAGGTGTACCCTGCACCGCGGGGGCTGAGCGAGAACTCGTCGCGCTCCGAGTCCGGGTCGGACCAGACCAGGTCGGCCATGGGCCCCTCGTGAGGGATCTCGCGGAAACGGTCTATAATCTTGATCTGGTCGATGGAGTGGATGGAGGGAGAGAGGCCTGTCTCGCAGTCTTCATGTCAGCGCTGATCTCCATGCCTGACACCGTGGGTTGAAGTTTTTGGGGGGGGGGGGCGGTGGCTGACCTCCGTGTACGCAGAATATCTGGTCATTTATCACGACGCTGAGGGTCAAGAAGTCGAACATGTCGGTGAAGTAGTGCCACACATTCGCGTTCCCGTACTTGCGTGAGCATTCTGTGTAGAAACCGTAGGACTGTGTGACGCCGCGCGACTCGTGGTTGCCGCGGATTAAATGCACTCGGTTGGGGTATCTCAATTTCAAACAGACAAGAAGGGAAATGGTTTCAACGCTGAACATGCCGCGGTCTACATAGTCGCCTGTCGTCGTCGTGAGCTGTAAGCATGTGTCATCTGGCGACCCGTCGAACAGACGAGCAGGGAAGAAGAGAAGGAGGGGAGAGGAGGAGGGCGCACCTAGAAACAGGTAGTTGGTATCGGGACACCAGCCTCCTATCCTGAATATCTCGATCAGGTCGAAGAACTGCCCGTGTATGTCGCCGACGACGGTGACAGGCGCGCGCACGTGGACGACGTTGCTCTCGCGCATGAGCAGCTCCTTCGTCTTGGCGCATATTGCCTCGATGACCGACTCGGCGAGGAGTTCCTTCTTGTAGAGGCGCGATATGCACTCGTCCAGGTCGACCGAAGCTGGCAGGCCTGGCATCTTCCTTCCTTTCCTTGCTGTGTGCTGTGGCGCCCTGCGACGGGCAGAGGCGGCGCACGTGGGAGGGCAGAGGGTCGATGCTGAGAGGTGATGCGCCGCGCGCTACGGCGGGGTCGTCCTGTCGCTGTTGGGACGCAGAGGAGGGGCTGTTGGGCGGCGGCTTCGGCTGCTTCTTCTTCTTCTCCCGGCAGACAAGGACGCGATGGTGGAGGTGGTTGGCCGAAGAACCAACATATTCGTGCGGGCTGGCTCACATCGGAAGCGTCGAAGCTCTAGAGGTGGCAGAAGACATTTCGGATGGCAGAGGAATAGAACAGGCACAGGCGGCCAGGAGTCAGGGGTCTGTCGAAGGGCGCGAGATGCCACCAGCTGAGCTTCCAGTTGCAGCGGACGGCTTCTCGACAACAGAGGACGGGAGCTGAGGGTTCCTCTGGTTGCTCCGTAATCCGGATGAATGTATACTATGGCGTGTGAGTGGCCACTCGTGGTGGGCGGCAGTGGGCGGCACGGCGGGCATGCTGGTAGGTCGAAATTGTTAGTGCATCCCCTCTTGGCTGGTGGTTTAAAACCAGGCCTCGCCCACTTCTCCCGCTCCCTGGCACCCCACGTCCTTCTTTCATCCTTCATCTACCTCTCGTTGCTGCCCGGATCCGTGCCTTGCGTCCCTCTCCTCAGGGCTGCCACCGCCAGTTCGGCAGATCTCGCGCATGTGCGGGCCCCCGAGCTCGTGTCGCCCGCGGCCCTCTCCGGGCAGCTGCCGACGGTGCCAGCTTTGATACTTCTCAGTCGCTGCCCGTCGCCCTGCCCGTCCCAAGGTATTCGCGGTATTGCTGTTGGAGTGGATTTCATTTGTTTCACTGTGAGGGCTGTCGACAACTGTCGGCTCGGGACGGTCTTCGTCCCTCTCTTGAGCTCATTCTGATACTCGTCCTGCTCCCTCGTCATGACGAGCCTGCATCTAGCCTCGTTTACCGGTGTTCTCTCACGCGTCAAGCCGTCCCGGCCGTCCTTGCAGGGGGCCGTGTCTGGACGGGATCGTTGATCTCTGCTTGTCTTTTCTTTCGTCGTCGAGCGTTGCTTCTGCGTGTACGACCCCCGTATAGCACATTACTCGATGAGATATGAGACATGGCGGGAGCCTTCTTCCATAAAACACAGTGATGAATGCGTGGCACCCACGGACGCGTACTGCTCATGCTCATTCTTGCAAGCCTCTGCTGCAGGCCAGTATTATTTCCTCCGTATGGCTTACGAGCTGGCCTGTCCGCCGCTGGTGGGCACCGTGCGATCTGCTGCTGCTGGCATGACGTGGCCGGCCGTCCGTCCACCTAGAGGTATATATGCAAGCAGTGGGCCTGGTCTGACGGCATCGACGATGTACCACGGCGGACGTCAGAGACAAGAGTCGAGAGTCAGGTCAGTGAGCTTGCTCAGTCAGCTCTGGGCGCCTTCCCAGATGCGACTGACGCCCCGGGCCGAGTTTTAGCCGTAACGAGACTGGGGCGGGGCAGGGCAGGCCCGAGTGGTGCAGTCGCAGCAGTGGCTGAACCGGCGACCTCAGTCGTTCCCTCTCAGCTCAACTCCCGTGGTCTTCGTCTCATCAAGCGGCCATCCCCATCCCGCGATATCTCGCCTGCAACGCCGTGCGCACGGTTCGACACCGTTGGCGCACCTCATAGACCCGTCAGACCGGCCTCGCGGAGCGCACGCCATCCTGCGTTGGCCCTTCAGGTGCTGGTCCCGTGACGGAGGAGCCACGGGGCACGGTCGGCGCAAGGCAGCTAACCCTCCGGCCGGGCGACCACACGAGGCTTCAGAAACACATCCTCAGCCTTGCGGGTCTTGTCGTCCACCTCTGAAGGCCCTATTACTTTTTTGGCATAGAGCGCCTTCATTCGTGGCTTCTCTCTCAATGTTGACGATCCCTTGCCCTGCCTGGTCCCAGCCTCAACCCCTGTCGCCGTCCGCATCTGCCCGACGCTGACACCCCCGGCGGCCTCAACCCAGACATTCCTGGGCTGCCACCGATCTTTATTTTACCCCTTCCTTTTTTGGTCAACTATCTATCCCAATCACGATTTTCTAGCATCTCAAGACGGCTCCAGTGTCAGCGTTCCGCGCGCAGGTCGTTCTGGCGCGGACCCCCTCGCCTCGAGGACCCTGTCCTAAAGGGGACCGGCCGCGTCTCAGAGGACTCGCCTGTGTCTTGATGCCCCGATCACCATGACAGACCGTGCGCCAGGCCTTGACGCCCCGAGAAACGATGGAGGCTGTTTCAACTGTGGCAGCCAGTACCACTTTGCTTACGCATGTCCCGAGCCGGTGCGAAAAGAACCATAGTATGTCTAGCCTAATCCCACCACCGTCAGCATAAGGCGCCAGTGGATTAGGCTCATTCTTCGCCCGCTCTGTACCCTGTATATCATCTGGTGGCTAACGTGCCTCTCAGCGGCGCTGGGCTCTTCCGCCAACGACAGGCAGAAAGAAGTATACAGGGCAGCGGAGGCCATGGCTCGGAGAATTCGAAGCCCAAGAGCGGCCTGGTCGTAACGAGATACGGACCGCCGCCGTCTCAGATCCCTCCTCCAACATCTGCTTGGGGGTCAGTTGGGTCATATCCCTCTCCGGCCACGGTTCCCCCTCCGAATCCATACGACCAGCATCCTCCGCTGCCTTATCCGCCTCCAGGTCAAACGCAGCCGCCATATCCTCCTCCCTATCCTCCAGCGAACGCAGGCTACGGACCACCTGCGCCTCCTCCCAGCACATCTGGTCCGGTCTACGGCCAGTATGGGCAAACCCCTTACCCGCCTCCTCCTCCTCCCCCTCCTCCATCCTCATCCTTTCCTGGTGGGCCGTACCCACCTGCTCGGCCGTATACGACAGGCACCTATCCTCCTCCCTATCAGCCGCCTCAGCCAGCATATCCTGGTGCGCCTCCACCTGGGTATCAAGGTCCACCGCCTCCAGCACCACCACCACCTAGTTACGCACCTGGCTATGGGGCCTCTTTGCCTCCTGTACCCCCTCCTCCACCACCAGGCACATATGCCCCGCCTCCTCATGTACCAGGCTATGCCCCTCCCGCCCCGTATACAAATCCGTACCCTCCGCCGCACACTTCTAGTTGGTCGCAAGATTCCGGCAGTCATGGAAATAACCGGCAGAGGGACCGCCGAGATCGACGCAATGAGCGAGACAAAGGCTCAAAGAACAGGCATCACCGGCGTGATAATGACAACCACCAACGGGGAAGAGGACAGCGCCGTGAGAGATCCGCTCAACGCCCCTCATCAGCCTCGCGTCAACGGAGTCCGCCGTCCGGCGTCGTAGCTGACGATGACGCGAGGGAGGAATCGAAGGCAGAGACTTCCTCGGTGATGAAGGATGTGGTCGATGACAAGGACGATCAAGCCGACCAAGACTTCCTCTGGGATTTGGAAAAGGCATTCGTGGAGTTGGAAAGCAAGCCCGCCGACCCGGTAGGAAGACCACTTGCCGCTGAGTGGAATGATGACCCGACAATACCACCAGCCTATAACGCTAAATGCATCAAAACTGCATTTTACGATCCGAATTATCCCGATGCATTCCTTGCCTCTGTGCGAGATACTAAGTATTGGACCGACCTCAAGCGCGATCCGGTGTTCAGATATCGGCGCGGTATGGTGGCCGTCCAATTCCCCGGATCACATCACGAGTATTTCACGTACCATTGCTCTCGGAAAACCAGAGCGAAATGGTCCAAGGATAGGGATATCGTCCCTGAGCCCTCCGATGAGGCTCTTAATGACGCGATAAAGCCTCGCAACGACCATCGTGATCCCATCACACACAGGGAAAGCGATTCGACCTTGAAGCCGATAAGCAATAAACGGAGCTATGTTGATGCTGGCGACTACAGACGAGATGTCAAGAGATCAAGACAGTCAGAGGGACGGGATCGCAGTCCTTCGTCAAAACTTCCTCCCCGACCACCGCCTCGGGCCGTGGACTTCGAAAGAGACTCATGGGCACCACAGCCTGGAGACTCTCGCGTCGACTCTCCTCATAGGCCATACTCCAGAGAAGAGTATTCTCACTCTCCCGGCAGCTACCGTCTACAGGGCGGCGATCGCGCAAGGGCTCAGAGCTCGACACCACGCCACGACTCTGGTTATCATAGTACTCCTTCAGTGGAAAAGCTGAGACAATACCGAGAAGAAAGGAATGGCAGTCATCTATCGCCGCCGCCAATTCAGGCGCATGACCGTGATACAAGCCGTGAACGGGAGTGGGACAGAGATCATGACCGCGAACGAGGACGGGATCCGCCTCGATCGCCGCATGTTGCGAGATCTCGATCACACTCACGTTCGCGGACCCCACCTGCCGCTGAGAGCGACGACGAGTCGGTCATGTCGGATCTAGAATATGAGCTCCTGGGCTTGGAACGGCCTAAGAAGGTCCTGCCACAAAAACCAGCGATCAAGAAAAGGATAAAGGTCAACGATGCCTTCAGGTAAGGACAGCTCCTACCCATTTTATGGCGTACGTAGGGTCGCTTTACTTACGCCTCTTGCAGCCGACGCTGGTAATCGAGCCCATCCCGGCTTGATCAATCTCCACCCTACTTTGCGCCCTGGACATTTGCTTTTTATTCGGCGCAGATCTTCTCTGCTTACATTTCTAGCGACGGCGTTGGTCTGGATTAGCCATTCTCGGTTGCATTGTGTTTGGCCTCGTGAGGATATACGGCGTTCCAACTATAGTATAAACGTTGTAATGCGTAAGTCACGGAGATGGACGGGCCATCTTCATTTACAAATATGGTCAGAGGTGATCAAGCTCCAATTGCATAAAAGGTCAAGTGTTTCTTACTGGGGAGAGCTGCCGACTCCCTGACCTCCTTGCAGGCGTGTGCTTTGTCGAAACAGGCGTTTGCAGCGGAGACCCAGGCAGACAGTCGGAAGTCATTTCAGCAATGACAGGCTCCCCAGCCTCGTCCAACAAGGTTCGCGTGCACATGAAAGCAGCATCAGCAACAAGCAGCTTGCGATGTGTGCAACAAAACATCTGTTCACGACACGGGGAGCACATATCGGAGAGACGGTTATCTCCGCGTCTGTACGTATTTCTAGATGCATCGAGATGCCAAAATATACTCGAGAGGTATCAATCTAGTTTCGCCCTGTGAATGCCCTCCCGTATGCCATGCCCTGAAACCCATACATATGCCCTATGCAGCTGTGTCAAGCATTGCAGATGCAGAGTCGTCAAATGATAAATCAGGAAACGAAAACGCCCAAGAGGAGCCCGGCATGTATCCAAAAGACGAACTCCAGTTCCCTCTCATAGTTAGACCAGCCAGCCAAGCAGCCCTTACTGGTCAAGCTTCTGCTCCTGGTGCTCTTCTTCCTGCGCCCGCCCTCTCAACCTCCCGCCGCTCCTTCTCCTCCTTCCTCCTCTCCTTCTCGGCCTTCCGCAGCTCCCTGCGCGCCCGCTTCTCCTCCCGCCACCGGATCCCGCACCTCGTCTCCGCCCACAGGATGGGCGCGCAGAGCAGCGGCAGCAGCGCGAAGAAGGTGAAGCACCAGCCCGTGCCCATGGCGGCGATCATCAGCTCCATGACGGCCGTGACCGCGGCGCCCAGCTCGCAACGGACGAAGTTGTTTGCGGCCACGGCCGTAGCCGGGGCCTCCGGGCTGAGATCCACGATGAGCGTATTCAGGATGCCGAAGGACCCCGTGATGCACAGGCCGATGCAGAACTGGAGGCACAGCGGGGCGGCGACCGAGGGCCGCAGCTCCAGAACCCAGCCGTAGAGGACCATGGCGACCAGACCGACGCTCACGAAGAAGCACATCGGCACGATGCGCGCCCTCTCGATCGGGAACTTGGACAAGTCGTCGCCGCGCTTCCTGTCCACGGTGAAGCCGATGCTGTGCGCGACACGGCGGTAGTTCCAGTCCAGCAGGTACCCCTGGCCGATGGCTGCGCCGAAGCAGCCCGCGCCGTACGGGAGGTAGCACAGGCCGATCTGCAGGTCGTTGTAGCCGTAGATGGCCTTGAACTGGGTGGAGAGCGTCGATACGGTGATGATGAAGACGAGGTACAGGAGGGAGTTGTACAGGATGATCAGGCCGACACCCTTGTCCAGCGCCACCGCCAGCGCGCGCAGGGGGTTGGGAAAGCGCAGTTTGGGCCGCTGCGGCATCGCCTCCTGCTGCCGGTAGTGAGTGCTGATGCTGCTCTGGGCGCTGCGCTGCCGCGTGAGCTGGTCCCGGCGTCGTCGCCGCGTGTGCACGAGGTCGATGAGCGTCATGTGCCAGCCCTGCGGCGGGATCGAGCCGTTGCCGACAATGGCGCGGCAGGTCTCGGGGACGGTGAGCGCATAAGGGATGAGGACGGAGCTGGCGAAGATGAAGCAGAACCAGAAGATGGCGCGCCAACCCAGGTACTCGGCCAGGACGCCGCCGATCACGGGTGACAGCGCCGGCCCGACGTTGATGCCCGCGCCCACGACGCCCATATACTTGCCGCGCTCGGCGCTAGTCGCGATGTCCGCGACGACGGCGTACCCGAGGGCGAGTGTCCCGCTGCTGCCACCGCTCTGGACCATCCGGAGGACCATCAGGGCGGCATAGTTGTCTTGAAGTGCTAGGCCGACGTTTGCTGTTCAGAAACGGTTAGGACACTCGGGTCGAGACGGGGAAAGGCTTGGGGTCCGACGTACCGATAATGAAGATCAGTACAGCAAGAATGAATGCCGGCCGCCTACCGGCCATATCACCAAAATCACCAAATATTGTCGGTGCAATTCCCTGAAAGATCATGTAGGTTGTCAAAGTCAGGTTGATGAGACTAACATCAACGTGTAAATCTTCGGCTATTGGGTTCAGAGCAGGAAAGTAAATATTCTGTAGGAACCATTAGAACTACTCTCAGGAAGCTAGAGGATAGCCCTTGTTGCAAATTTCGCTCACAGCCGTCATTGGTGATATGAAGGACGTCAAGGTGACCACAGCAATGATCCATCTTTTCATGCCGGTAGAGAACGTGGAGTAGGCAGGCCCAGTAGATACCCGGGTTAATGCCTCCGGATCCGGCTCCGTGTCTGGGGTTTCCGATTCGGCTCGGTCACTGGTGTTGTCGGTGGGCCCATCGTCCGAAGAGTGGACGTCTGTAGGCGGACGGGCGTTGATGCTATGTCTCACTGCCGGATCCTGACCCGCTACGGATGAAGCAACATCGACGACCCCCTCGGGAGGCGTGGGTGAGAGGTTCGAGGAATCTTTCTCGGGGTCATGGAACTCCATGTCTGTGGTGACTAGGGGCTGGACGACGGCTATTCTGCCGGTTGACATCGAGAGAAGAAGAGGGTAGGATGGAAATTTCGCCGCTCATGGGAAAAGAGGTCAAGGAAGAAGCCCTGCAACCGAATGACTTATTAGATCAGTAAGAGGAAGGGTACGGAAATCCGACGGGGTCCCGGCCCCCTTCAAGTCCTAGATGGGCCGCGAATGTTCAAAGGGGCTACGGATGAGGGACAGAGAATGACAGCAAGAACAGGAGAATTTCCGGGGAAAATCTGGAGGCGAAGAGACTGTCACTGTGGTAATAACAATACAGCGGATTGGGGATCACGGCAGGAAAGGTGGACCGTGAAGGGGCCTTATTCCCGCTAGCCTCCCTGTCAACGGTCAACGTCCGGTCCGCTTATCAGGTTGGGACCCTGCGCGCGGAGTACAGATCGAGGCCCTCCCTCCAGGGCGTTCCATTGTTCAGCTCGCGTTCAGACTATACCTGCAAAACGCGAGGCTTTGGCGAGGGTCTGGGGCACCGTGTCCTCGGCATATAGTCTGGCTGAGGGGCGGGATTGGTAGCCCGGATGAGACTCGCACAGGTCCAAGTGGTGACGGCGATTTGTGCAAGAGTGAGACCAGATCTGCGGCTCGGCCGGAGAGACCAGCCCACAGACAGGCAGAACCAAGTCGGAAAGCTGTCTGGCCAGCCGTTCAACGGTCTGGTGGCCGAGGCTGCGGTCGAGAAGGGTGGCCCGGTATCGGCCCCGCAGTCGGACGGAGGCGATCACGGACAGCGCAGGGCGTGCAGAAAGGAGTTCCTAGGTCCAAGGCAGACGGGTGCCGGAATCCCGCTTGGGTGTGCCGTGCCACCAATGTGCCCACCCATCTACTCGGTCGTAGTTCGACGGTGCAGTGCGTTGATCTTCCACCACACTCCCAACGCGCGCGATCCCCTCTTATGGAAGGTGCATGTCCAGCAACAGACAAGCACACGGCGCCTCGGGGTGGCCATTGGTGAAGGCCCGGGCCTGAGCTCGCGAAGCCAGTCAGCGCTTGCATTGCGTACGCCATCGACAGCAACAGTCGCGAGGGCAGACTGTCTCAAAGCTCTGCTTAATGCAGCCTGGTCGTGTCCCAGGACGGGCATGTGTTGCCAGTGGTGTTGGGCAGAACCGGCCACGCCGTAGGACTGTATGCCCGTCCGGGAGGCTGATCGTGAGTCCTGTGAGAGGTGACAGGCGACGTATCGAGGTAACGAGATGATCTCGAACTCAGCAAGGCACCTCATCCATCGTAGATATCCGCATCCTCTGGGTTGATAGCTGCCAACCTAGGTGCTCTCGAGGGATGGCCGTCCACTGGTAGCCGAGCACCTAGACGAGACTAACCATAAGAGCTAGGCCCTGAGGCTTTCAAGGTGCCTCGAGATCCTGGTGGTCACGCAATAACGAGCGCATTGCCATGGTGGAGTCGACTAAAAGGTCGTCGAGGTTGTCGAGGTCGTGAGACCCATGCAGCCAGCAGCCCCCAGCATGGAAGTTGTCCGACTCTAGAACGACAAGGATCCGGGCTGCTCGTTCAGCAAGTGGGGTTGTGTTCCTTTAGCCGGTGGGGAGCAGACGGAGGGGGTAGCCTGCCTGCCCTGAAGGCCCGTGGCTTGAGACAGCGCCCAGCGGCGGGTCAAGCCACACCTGCACCCAGCAACAGCCACGTCGCTGGAGCTCTCCAGCAGCGGTTCAGAGCGAGCTCGATCTCAGCCGCAAGCTGTCACGATCATCAGCATCCCAGCTTGCAGCCACGCCGCCCTGCACATTTCTCTCACTTCCTAGGGCCCCATCGAAAATGGAGCTCACGCCCTCCTTTAACGAGCTCCTCAGGGCCCGGCAGGCCCCCCCGACCCGGTCCACCCTCACCCTCGACCAGATCGACGGCTTCCTCAAGACTGCCTCCTCCATCAACCGCGAGATCGCCACCCTGCACCACGAGCTCTCCTCCATCCGGCAGGCCTACCTCTCGACCGCCGCACCGCGCAAGACACACCTGCGGCGGAGTGCGGACGCGCAGCAGCCGGCGTACCTAACCGACGCAGACCGCAACGTCATCGACCGCGACGCGAAGGACATGCTGCGGGCGCTCAGCGCGCGGATCAACGTGCTCACGCAGGAGGAGATCAGGAGGCAGGAGGCGGCGGCGGGTGCGATCCGGCAGAAGTACGCACGGGGCCTGCGGGCCCTGACAGGGTGGGCGGCGGGCGGGTCCGGGCTCGACGGCAGCGCGGCGGGCGCCAGGAGCCCGGAGCACGCGGCGGCCGTCGAGCAGGAGAGGCAGATCGTCGAGCACCGCGGGGGCGTCATCGTGTACCTGCAGCAGAAGCTGCAGGCGGCGGCGGCGCTGCAGCGCACGATGATGGAGACGCGGCTGGCGAGGGAGATGGAGAAGAACCGGAGCGTGCTGGCCAAGGCCCGGCGCGGGCAGGGGCTGCCGCCCAGCCTGGCAAGGGAGTTTGGCTTTGAAGAGGCGGGGCCGGGCGCGGGGGCTACGAGCTCCTCCGTGCCGCTGGACGAGGAGGAGGCTAGGCGGCGGCAGGCTACGGACCTGGATCTTACGGACGAGCAGAGGCAGATGTTCGAGCGAGACAACCAGGACATGCTGAAGCATTACAACAGCGCTACGGAGAAGGTCAAGACGGTCGAGCGGTCGCTCGTCGAGATCGCGGAGCTGCAGCAGATGCTCGTGGAGAACCTCACGGTGCAGTCGGCGCACATCGACCAGCTGGTGGCGGACTCGGAGAGGACGGAGGAGAACGTCGGGGGTGGCAACAAACAGTTGAAGAAGGCGACGGAGAGGAAGTTCAGCCAGGCACGGCTGACCTTCTACGCAGCCAGCGCGCTGTGCACGTTCCTGATCGTGTGGGATCTCGTCATATGACAGAGGGTCGCGTTGGGATGCCCAGCCAGCAGGCAGAGTCCTCCGACCGGGCGGGCGGGCGGGCTGTAGTGGCGACCGGCGTAGCACAAAAAAAAGATCATCACGTCAACAGCACTCCAGAAGTGCTCAGCTTCCCGAAGAGAAAAGTGCAGGCCCGTGGGCAACACTTCGGGGAGGTAGAGGGGGACTGCATCCAGCAGCCGCAATTTGCTCATATGACGTGCTGGTGGGCAGCCTGCCGGGGTTCATTGCCTCGGCGTGCTCGGGAACTCGAACCATGATCCCCGGCAGGCCGAGCCAGCGGGACGGGGGCCCAGCCATTCGCCAGCTTCGCCCGCCGTCGAGATGGAGGCCATAATCACATGCATATCCCAAGCGACCTGCTCCCTAACTGCCTCCCAGAGGGCCCAGCCGTGGTGATAAGTCCTGCTCCTCGTGCTCCTCGTGCTCGTCCTCCTTCTTCTTCGCCTTCTCCTCCGAAATCGTCATCAAGCCCTCTGCTTTTCCTGCGGACCCCTCGACTACAGTTCACCTCATCCGGCAGCTGAGCCCGCCCCGTGCCTGGCGGCTGCATCGCGCCCCTGAACCCACCCGGAGCAGCGGCTGGACGCACTGTCCCGGCTTATCGTCACATCACAGCCACGCCTCCACGCCTCACAGCCTCGAGCAGTACGTACACCCGGGCTTCCTGGCTTGCTGGCACACGGCCGCCCAGACCGGAGCGAGCTGCGGAGCGAGCTTGGCCTGTCTCAGGAGCCTCTGCGCCATCCACATTCCCAACCCCCTCTCCCCCGTCTCGCGCGCGGGCGGCTGCAGCATTACGATTGTGTAATACTAATCCAGCACCCCTCACTGGAGCCCGGCCCCTGCAGCAGGATCCAAGGCCCCAGGACCCCGTCTGCCCGCGCTGCCCAGGCATGCACTGCGTACCCCGGGCCTCTCTGACCCTCCCCCAAGGCACCCCTCCCCGCAAAAACAGCTGCTTCCTTTTCTAGGGCAGCTCGAATCGAACGATATTATGCCCGCCTCCGACTCGAACGTCTCCCAACCTCACCCTCAACCTCGTCCTGCGTCGTCCCTCTACAACACCCGCTCTTCTCCCTCCACATCCACCAACAGGATACGCAGCATCGCCAACCAGATGGCCGCCCCCGTCCTCACCACCAGCTTCCCAGCCGACGCCGTCCCCCAGGCCCCAGAGGATCCACTCTTCGGCCTGGCGAGGCAGTACAGGGCCGACGAGAGCCCTGATAAGATCGACCTGGTGGGGCATCCCCTCGGGCGCTGCCCTCATGACGTCGTGAGCCCTAGGTGAAGCTGACCAGCGCCCTCGTGTCCTCTAGGGAATTGGAGCCTACCGCGACGACAATGCAAAGCCGTGGATTCTGCCCGTGGTGAAGAAGGTGAGTCGTGCATCCTATCCCTCCTGCAGCTCTGGGGGCATGCCCGTGCCTCCATGCACACACCTGCAGCACCGAGTCAATCGCGTCGCGCTGTCGTCTGGGGCCCCTCACCACCACCCCGCCCTTCCCCAGAACATCCCCAGAGTGCCCACCAAACATCACGCCACCTGCTGACACCAGCAACCCCAGGCCGACGAGATCATCCGCAATGACCCCAACCTCAACCACGAGTACCTCCCCATCGCAGGCCTGGCCTCCCTCACCAGCAGGGCCTCCGAGCTCGTCCTGGGCAAGTCCTCCGCCGCCCTCGCCGAGAAGCGCGTGACCTCCGTCCAGACCATCTCCGGCACCGGCGCCTGCCACCTCGGCGCCCTCTTCCTCGCCAAGTTCTACAAGGGCAACCGCACCGTCTACGTCTCCAACCCCACCTGGGCCAACCACAACCAGATCTTCACCAATGTCGGCCTGCCCATCGCCCAGTACCCCTACTTCGACAAGAAGACCAAGGGCCTGGACTTCGAGGGCATGAAGAAGGCCATCCACGACGCACCGGAGGGCAGCATCATCCTGCTGCACGCCTGCGCCCACAACCCCACCGGCGTCGACCCCACCGAGTCGCAGTGGCGCGAGATCGCCGAGGTCATCCGCGCCAGGAAGCACTTCCCCTTCTTCGACACCGCCTACCAGGGCTTCGCCTCGGGCGACCTCGACCGCGATGCCGCCGCGATCCGCTACTTCGTCGACCAGGGCTTCGAGCTGCTAGTGGCCCAGTCCTTCGCCAAGAACTTCGGCCTCTACGGCGAGCGTGCCGGCTGCTTCCACTTCGTGACCGCGCCCACGGGCCCCTCCGCCCAGGAGACCGTCACCCGCGTCGCCTCGCAGCTCGCCATCCTGCAGCGCTCCGAGATCAGCAACCCGCCCATCTACGGCGCCCGCGTCGCCTCCACCGTCCTGAATGACGAGAAGCTGTTCGCCGAGTGGAAGGAGAACCTGCAAACCATGTCGGGCCGCATCATCTCCATGCGCAAGGCCCTGCGGTCCAAGTTGGAGGAGCTCGGCACCCCCGGCACCTGGAACCACATCACCGACCAGATTGGCATGTTCAGCTTCACGGGCCTGTCGGAGGCCCAGGCCCTGAAGCTGCGGGAGCAGTACCATGTGTACATGACCAAGAACGGCCGCATCAGCATGGCGGGCCTCAACACGCGGAATGTGGAGTACTTCGCGAAGGCGGTGGACAAGGTCGTCCGGGAGGTGCAGTGAGCCTGCGGTAGAGCGGTGTGTACAATTCCGAGGACAAAAGGTGTCACACTGTAAAGTTGCGGGCCGGTATGGGAATGGTCTGTGAGGCCGGAAAAGCTAGAATTTCTGCTTTACTAATAGACACGCCGCCAATGGAACTTGATCAATGGTACATACAGAGTCACGCTGCATCAGCTCACCTGCTGGTTGATGTACCAATGTTGGTGCAAAGCCGCTGAAGTCCCTACCCAGTATATGTGACTATCTTGTGACCCCTACCAGAAACGACACTTTAGCGCCTATCAAGGCGTTAAGTATAAATCTCACTTGCACCACCATTTCGAAAAGGATGTCAGTGATTTTTCATCCTGTCTCGTCTGCAGCGCGGATGAAAACTCCCAAGGTGCTTCTCCGAAAGGAGCGAGGCCTCCCAGCAAGCACTCAGGTCATTCCCTAGCCATGACTTAGCAGGGATGATCATGGACTCTTCCGAGATACAGGATGCCCATCCAACCCCAGAATCTACGCTGCCTAAGGTACGCACCTACCTAGGGTAAGTCATTGGCCGCGATGGAAGTGATACATCAGGAAATCGCAGGGTGCATGCTGTCCGCTGCGGAGCGGGTGCGTAACGCTGGGGCTCATGCACGCTGCGGTCCTCGAGGGTCGTGCCGTGCAGGAGTCAGGAGATGGGCGGTGGGGACGCAGAGCTGAAGCTTGTGTGCACCCTCTGCTCTGCAGCCTGTCTCTCCTTTCGCCTCGGCGGAGAAGCAGACCGCATTTACCGGTCTCGAGACGGCCTGAGAGATCCTGTCTCCGGCTTCTGAGGGGATATCAAACTATCTTGAGCAAATCAGCCGCGGCCTCAACATATCACCCGCGAGCGATTCTGCACCCTGAGCCCGGAGCATCAAGGTCCGGACATCGGCTTTGGCCCTTGATAATTATATTATAAGAAGGTAATTCGATCACCTGCTAGCACTGCATGATCTCGGTCCTTGTACTTGGAGTACTGCTGCAACAGTAATTTCTACTGCAGGAGATTATACTTAATTTATCAAGCGATCACATTCCAAACGTTTACAGACCGTATCCGGGGCTGAAACGTACACTCACTTCTCCACTAATAATATAGTACGATGTAAGCCCGAGGTCATGAACCGCTTAACGTGAAGCTGGTACTATATTCCACACCTCGCTTCTTAATCGTAGCCTCGCTCCTCCTGCAAGACACCCCCGCTGCTTACTATCAAGATGACGGATACCTGAATGCTATCTTCTAGCAATTAGTTCCACTCCTCCACAACCCAACTGAGATTACAGGTGTCAAGTTACATCTGCAAGTTTCATGGATGATTGGGTCCTGAGCGTGTTGCGCGAGTCCTCGTGAACCTCCAGCTTGAAAGGCATTGAACAGTCCTAGCGCGTGAGACTATCACCGTCTAGCAGTGCCTTGATGTCGTCTTGCGGCTTCCCCCCCCCAAAAGGCCCTCACACTCGCTGGTGTGCAGGTTGTAGCAGGTAGCCACGCCCACTGCATTGTCGCTCTGATCCCTCCCCTTTTCCTTTTCGGACCTGACATGATCCCCTCGAGCTCCTTGTTACTCTTCCCGTCACAGAGTCAACAACAACTTGCCCCGGCTGTCGTGGTAACCTTTGCAGGTAAGAAATCTCCACTCCCATCTACAACTCTCGCCACGTCCTAACTCATCACAGACTTCCACAAGGATAAACGCAATCATGAATTCCCGCAACACGGGATCGGTAAGCCAAGATGTATTTCAGAGCCGCTTCCACTTTCTGCATGCATCCCTGTGTGCACGCACACATTTCGAGTGAGATTGTTGTTGCTCTGGTTCTATCACCGCACTTTTACTTTCCTTCGGCGTGGCATTCTCCGCCAGCGTCATGACGCATCAGAGACCCCATCAGTACTTCAGTATCTTTAGAGCGTTGCGGCCGGGCTCTCCGCTTCAGAGCCGTTGGATACCGGAGAGGAATTCTTCGACGAGCTAGGCTCGTTGCGGGTCATTTACAAGGGACACTCTACTGAAGGGTACCCTCTCATGAGAGGACATCTGCCCACGTTGTTCCATCGGAGCATCGTCCAGTGAATTGTCCATCATTAACTCATCGGGTGCTAGGACTCACACGGGGTCCCGGAGCCCAGCCTTATGGCTCTGTACGCAGCGTTGTAGGTGCCCCAGACACTCTTGTGGCCCTGTGGTCGTCAATGAGAGTCCTTCGATATCATCCTTGTGACTCCGTGGTCCAGGAGTCTGTTGATATACATGATATTCAGAGAGGACATAGAGCACGACAGCTTGTGACCTTAAGTCCCTAGAGGGTTCTAGCTCGTGGGGGGGTACAAAAAGGCTCACGAGAAGTACAGAGCTTGATACGGAAAAAATCTCCGTTGGTTGTTTAATGAGTAATAATCGGAAATATATCGAATACGATGAAGCTCGAAATTTCGGATAGATGCAGATACACTGCATGTATGCTTAATATACATCTAAATATAAAAATATATTCGTAATATTTTTGCATATACTATGCAATTGCTAAACTTATATTTGAATGTAAAAGCATTCTTACAATATAAATATATATAATATATACGTGGCATATCTTAAGGATCTGATAATTAAGTTGCTATAAATAATATTTCACTGATTAAATGCTTTGCAGTTTGTTTTCGTTTCAATCCTCGTTTGCTCTAATATAAATTTGAGCTTATTGTCCTATATAAAAATAATTGACATACGACGTTATTTCTTGCTCAGCCTGCTGCAAAATCCGCTTTTCTGCACCCCCTGTGAGCTACCTGTCCGTCTCTGGGACAGCGTAAGGGGCCTGAGTGAGCGGGATCTAGTGACCTGGGCAGACTAGGCAGATATGTGGATCCACAAGACGTACAAACCTCAAACAGCGAGGTCCCGCCTCCTTGCAAGGGATGGACATGTAAGATATTAGGGAACTATCTTGGCATATTTTGAACAATTCACAAGTCAAGAAGACGTCAAAATAAACTTCTCAGGCGATCTTCGCGGCCCCGCTCTCCAGGATGGCCTCCCGCGGTCCCGACCACTCACCGCATGCAATCCCGAAACAAACTTCCCGTTCTGGAAGCGGGATCTCGAGCCGGTAAGCCCCAGAAGTCTAGCTCACAAAATTAATACTCCGAGTCCTAAAAGATCCAACCTAACCTAAGTGCATCTAGGTAGTTGGTAGGTAGTGTGCAGCAGGCAGACTTATAGCTCATCGACGGACCCAGTCCGTAAAGGGCCGCAGGCTGCCTTCTTGATACCCAGAAGGCAGACAGGGGATAGCTTCACCTCCCCAGCCGCAGATCTTTATGCTCATCAAGATGTATTCCGCTTCTGAATGTACTCTCCCTGCTGCCACCAGAACATAGTCGCATCCCGCGCGGAATCTAGTCTTAAGCGAGGTGCCCAGACGGTCCATGCCGCCGCTATTTCAAAACAGGCTCTGCCGTCGAGGCCCGATCACCTCATGCCTTAATCCGGACATCGGACAGAATCATCCTATTTGTCGTACACTACTCGCCTACTATGGTGTGCCACAGCAAAGCTGCCCAAAAATATTACCGACGGTATGGCTAGGAGCACGATATCTGGATAAGCAGAGTGGCGCGTGTACCAGGGCCGGTATCTAGGGAGCCACTCTTACATGCAGCAAGGCATCTTGATAGCTAGCGGCGTCTCCAGAAAATGCAAGACATTCTCGAGGCGGCTACCACAGCTACTGTAGCAGTCCTGGCAAAAACCACCGAAATGCTCGTCTTCGAATTGACGGAAAGAAGTACTGAGAGGGTAATATTTGCTCGCTGTAACCACGATCACCATGGCTACGGCTGCATAAATGACAGCGCTTGTGGCAGCTGGCACAATCATGGCTCACAATGGAGGCTTGGCACCGAGTATTACAGCATTGTAACTCCTTCATGCTTAGTGCCTACACAATCGCCAAGACTGGTGGGTGCAGACGCACTCCTGACTTCGTTCATCAAATGACGTATGCATAAGAAAGTGAGACTGTTCCAGCATAACTAGTCCTTGTTGCTTTGATTGCCAAGCAATTGATGAATGTTCTCGTACATATCATTCCGGATCCCATTCGCCCTAACAATTAATCACTATTCATAGTAGTTATCTTTAAATCGTTGGCCATCCGTCTACCCAGTCGATGACATTCCATCCCCACTGGTAGTCCGCAACAGCATAACCAATCGTCGTATTAACTAGGGGATTTGACGTCAGTATTGCTCTTGGGCTCTCACGAAGTGAGGCGAGAGGGATGGCTCACCATATCGGTAGTACATGATCACGCCGTAGGTAGGATCATCATAGATTCCCTGTGCCCCCGGCCCGTAGACATAGTCGTGGCTCTCCAGGACATAGTTGCCACCACCATCCAGGCAACTTGTCCCGTTCTCGTCCGTGTACGGGCCCTCCAGAGATGAGCTCCTGCAGGCTCGGACTTTGTACTCACCTCCGGCCGCAGGCTTGGCCGTATCATACCTGTTCGCCTGGCCCTCGCTCCAGAACTCATAGTAGTACCCATCGTAGTAGTACGGGAAGCTCGCTTCAACCTGGTGGGTGCCTGCTGGCTGATAGATGACCTGCTCTGCATCGGCTAGGTCCGCCACGGTCTCCGCGTTCGATTCGAAGGGGACGAGGAAGATATTCTCCCAGTATGAGCCGAAAGAGAGGTAGTAGGAGCCGTCGGACAGAATCATGGTCGGGTCAATCGCGTTGTAAGCGCTTCCGTCCACGGACTCGACGCCTGTCGAGCCGTGGTCGACCCATGTCCCATTCTCCATGGTCGTGCTTGTTGCGTATCCGATGGCCGAGTCTTGACTGCCTAGTGAGGATACACTATAATACAGGATGTACGTGCCGTCGAGCTCAATCACCATGGGCGCCTTTTATCTCCAGTCAGTCGTCTCTCTCTGTTACGAGCAAGGTTTGTCGACAACATACCCATAGACCCTCTCCCTCAACTATGTCGATGATACTCCCGTTCGGCAGCACATTACCAACGTTCTCCCAAGGGCCTGTCAAATCCCCCGTCGACTTATAGATGTCGATGTAAGTATCGGTGTTGAAGCGGAAATAGACACCGTCAGAGGCACGACGCATGAGCGCCGGATCTTGGGCAAAGCAGCCTCCGGTACATGGCTCAGGGTTGGCATAGCCATATACCGTAGCACTAAAGGCCAGCAGTTGGAGGAGGGCGGTCCGGGAAGGCGACATCATGACGCCGAACTATTTCAAAAGAACGAGAAAGGGAGAGTCCGCCGATACCAGACGCCGACCGTGACGTGGCAGCAGTTAAGGGCACGAAGGTCGCTTCTTTATATACACGCAGGAAAAGCTGCGACTTTCAAGACCCTGGCCCGTCCGAGCGTTCAATGTTACTCCCCAGGTCTGTGGCGGTGATGGCACCTGGCCATATCGAGCACACCGGCATACCGCTTTTCATGTACGTTCATGGCGTCGAATAACAGCTATCTGAAGCCTGATAGTTCCCCACAACGGGCAGTTGATCGGCAGGTGGACAATATCAGGTGGAAAGCCGCCAGGAACCTGCAGAGATGCGGGTCACCTGCTCACACGAGGATCTCATTCCAGGTAGTTCAAGCGAGAATGTTGGTAGGGTCCGCGTATGCTGGGTCCTGGCACATGGTTCCGGACTAGTGCTCAGGTGAGCGACCTAATGCCGTGCATAAGATTGGTATGGGCGGAAGACACTTCGTCTTTGGAAAACATTCTTAACTCAGCGGTGAGTGCTTACGCACTTAGCAGGCAAATCAGGTTGTTGAGTCAGTCAACTGTAGATACAAAAAGCCCAAGCCCCGCACTCTCTCTAGAAGCATACAGCATGATTGTAGAGATACGAGGAATCCTTTCATCAAATTTGCTGCTTTTCAATCGGTATCACTCAATCGGGCCCATGTCCTTTTCAGTGGACCTATGTCCGTTTTCAGGCTTATAACAGGCCATGATTATTATCGCAACATCTCTGCGAAGGTATACGCAAACGCATGGATGAAAGGCGTGATCATGCGTACCGACCCTAGCTTACGTACTTGACGCTTAGACGACGTTCCAGCCCGTACTAAAGCGCCCAATGCAAGTCATTTGCGGAGCTGCGCCCGCTTCGTCACCTGCTTCTATTTCGATTCGCCTACACGCCAAGAGGCGCAGGCTAGGCCCGCATAGACCTACATCCGACTGCCGACTCCATGACACGGGACCGAGAGTTTACGTTACATTTCTGAAGGGGGCCTTCACCACACACTCCGCTTACAACTTGGACGTAGGAACTGGATGGGGCGCAAAACAGGGAACGTGTAAACAGAGCGGTCTCCAACATATAAACCCATGCACTGATGTCCCACCTGCTCGGTCCTGCTTATTGGTTGCCAAGCCGAGTGTCTCCGCCGGAATTGATTCCTGAAGGAGACCTCTATCGCTCATCGCGAAATTATTTCATTCTCCTCAAGAACTCAGTGCCACCATCAAGAAATGCCTCTCCGCTGTTCTGGTGTAGAATTGGGGGGAAAGGGGGAAAGTTAGTATCGAATGAGACGCCTCACAATACCTTGGCTGGGCAAGAGCTAATGGACTAAATCGGGAGAATGAAGGAAGATAATGTTTGTGGATAAAATCGCCATGCAAAATTAGAGCTATTTGAGCAGACCTGAAATTAAGCGAGAAACAAGCCATAATTATTGCACACCCCCCCCCCGGAAGCCTGATTTCTGGGTCTATCTGGTGAACAGCCAGCAGCCTATTTATATAGAGAGCATTCAGAGTCTGGCTGCCGGTCCTGGGACCCTTTTTGAAACAGGAAGTCGTCACCATATCGTTTCGCTGTGGATCCCGTTCGGCCGTGCCCTTGAGCCTTGCTAATACTTTCGTAATGAATGAGTGAAAGCCTTCTATTCATGAAAAGTGCTTTTTCTCTAGAGATTGGTACGCTTTCCTTATAGTCAGACGAGAGCGTTCATCAATAAGACTGAGGGATTCAGTGCATCTCGGGGACCATGTATCGGCATCATATCTCTCTAGTTCTGAGAGGAACGGCGAGTGTCCGGCACAGTAAACGAGGTGGAGGCTGATACTGAGAGAACATTCGGTAAGCAAGCACGAAGTTTTGAACGTCCGAAGAGACTTGGGCAGTGCCCCTGATATAGGTTCAATACTATGAAATGGGGAACAAGAGAAAGAGAACAGGGAGAACAACAGGTCAAGAAGAAACACCTAGTACATAAACAAACAAAAGACGCTGCAGGTGATGACAATTGCGGAGATTTGTGGAGTTAGTCATATGGCGTGGTGTGGTCGCAGTACATAGTATCTGACAGCCCAGTTCTTCAAGTTCGATAATTGGACTGACACACCGAGCGTCAGCGTGCTTTTATATTCACTTAATCTCATTCCGGTCTAGTGTCATGCAGTCAGATCAGTTTTCAGCCGCATGTGTAATCACTCTTGAACATGGCAATGGTGTTGCCTGGAACCTAATTACCTCAGTAATTGATATAGATCAGCTGGTCTCATTAGAATTCCGCGGGTCCGGGATCGTATAAAAGCGCATCTGCACGCATGCAACTGGAAAGTCTTCAAGAATGCTCCCGGCGCCACAAGACCGTTTTGCAACAGTAGTTTAAGAAACTTTTGCTATGAGTGACACGGCCATCTCGCCTCTTCAGGGACATCAATTTTGGAACAGAGATGATGTTCCTGACGAGAACGACAAAGCATTCAAGGACTTGATTACATGTGTGTTCCCCAATAAAACCAGCAGATAGAGAATAATCGGCTGATAATTGACAAAGGGAATTCTGAGGATACAGAAAGAAAAGACCGCGTACCTCAAATATTCTCGCCGAGGGATGAGCACTGCGGCATCTGGAAGAATGCGCCAAACCAAGCTTGCCATGCCTCTTTTGGAGACGGAGGAACGACAGCGTCTGTTTCTTGTCATGGAGAAATGATTCAGATGAGCCAATTCCTAGACGCCGGACATTCAGGCATCTTCACAATTGACCACACATCAGTCGATGAGCCGATCTTCACGAGTTTCAGAGCCTCCCAGTTGGACGGAATGTCCAAAAGTAAATCTTCTGAGGATTTTTCATTTGGCTTGCACTTATCCGGCGACTTGTCCCCAGAAGACAAACCTGAAGTCAAATGGGTCAATTGGAGGTGGCCACGATATGAATGGCGAGCGGGTGACACAAATGTCTCCTGCCAATGGCTAATACACGACAGTATTGTACTGCAGCAATTTGTCCTGAAGAACTCGAGCCAAACGGTCAATGATGTTGATTTTCAGCTCCGCAAAAATATGAACATACGCGATCTCGACTATCTCGACTGGGTGTATCGTTTTAACGAAGACTGGCGCGACGACTATAAACAAGTGCTGGCCCCTAACGGATATGGCTTGGTCAATGTACATTTTTTGAACCCCTTGACTTCAGGCGATGAGCCTCAAAGTGAAAGCGATACGCAATCTACAGCCTCATCCGAAGTCAAGGGGGACGCATCGGAGCACAGATCGGAGACTTCGTCTGCCAAGGACGCCCATGCTGTTGTCTCTGTGATGACGCTGTATATTAATAGCGTCTCACAGACGATCGACCCTGACGATAACAAGCACATTCCGCTCCACATCGGTCCAGCAGGCAGCGACACAGATACTCATGAAATTGTTCTTGCTTATAAAATGATTGTCATACCCAATGCTGAGATCCACTGGAGGAATTTCCTAATTCCGGCGAAGGCAGCTGATGTTAGCACAATACTGCGCGAAGAGACTAGCCGGCTTTGGGGACACTCTACTACTGAGAACCCGAGCTCATCACCATACGATGTGGGAATAGCTATGGTCGGCTTGGATGAGCGCGTACCAAGGAAAGCAGAGCAGGTATCCAGCGGCAGCTGGAAGGCTGATAGTCCCGACATCACGAAACGAAAAGTCCTGGAGACCACAACAGGCCTCAGCGAAACAACATCGGTTCTTCCTGATAAAGTGGCGACATATCACGCACCTCTCCCGGAACTCAAAGTCGACCACGACACTAGCGGTGGATCGAATCATCTTCCTACATTTGATGCACCAGAAGGAACACCGGGGGAGTCCTCTCCTAGAAACTATATCGAGTATCTGACAAGGAGACATCTGGAACACATACTTTCGGTCTGCGCTATTCCATTGCGAGTCCCAGTTCTATTCGAGGACTTTGAACAAGCCGAGCAGGCTGTGCCAGCACCGGATGAACTCATCGCTCTTACGTGCGGAGATATGTCTGGTCATCGAATATGTACTTCAGCCAGCTTGTAGGCTCTACCTTCCTATTAAAATATCATAAACTTGAGCTGATATTGAATAATCAGTTTCGCATTTGACTTTCTCATCAACGTCTTGCTGCGGTTGCAACACATCGAGGAGTCTCTGTATATCATCTCGCTTCGAAGACGGATCAAAGCAATATGTCGAGGTCACATGAGGTGGTTAGAGCTGATCAATAAGAATCATTCGGTCCCAACGAAAGGAACCAAGAGCTTGCTGAGTTCTGGATGCTTTGCAGCCTACCATTGGGTCAACGCAGACGTCATGCCTAAGACCAATCGCAAGCCGCGGATCCCCATCACCAACACGCCATTTCAAATTCTGAAGATGACGGCGTACAATAAATTGTTTCAGGGCGGCAACAACATCGAGATTTCGGGTGAGGAGGAGTTTCGAAGTCTTCTAGAAAGCGTTTGCAAACCCTGGTTTAAAGAACTCAAAGATTCGGACAGACGTGGAGCTTACGCATGGAGGCACGTGGAGGAAGACGGCATCAATACCTATCGACTGGACGATCATGTCTGGTTTTGGAGGTGCCTCAAGGAAGTGGAAGCTCTGGGGCTTCTCTCGCTTGACAACAACGACGATAATGGCAGCGACCCAAGCCTTCGATCTGGCGATGTACAGCGGGCAATATTGCAGCGCTTCACAATCGAGAACGATGTTTCACGACAGCGCATGCTTGCAGTAACCAGGTCACCGAGAGAGACGCGGTTCCTATTCCACGCTCGCGACACTGCGCTTTTTTACGCTCATGACTGGGGTTTCTTCCGATTAGACACATCCTTTAATGAGCTTTGGAAGAAAACGATCGAGTCACAGTCTCATCACGATGAAAATATAGATATTGAATGGGAGAATGTCTTAAGATTCGGGTTGACTGTCGTTGCCACCACGCGAGGATTCTCTATCAACAAGAAGAGTGCGACTGACTTGTTGAAAGATTCTGTTGAAGCCCTTATACAAGCCAGCGCGCACAATGGTTTCACCGCCGGACAAATAGAAGCAAGATCCAGGGCACCCTCAATCCCCAGTGAGGCAGACAGAGACTACTATTTCCATGTGGGATTTGAGATCTGTCATATTCTTCTCGCAAATGCCAGAAGAATCGACAGGGCTTTTGAGGCATCCGGAGAAGCCGCATCGCCATCGAAAGAGACAAGCCCCGTGGACAAGACAGAAGAAATTCGACATCAGATTCAGCGCGAGGTGATAGACCAACTTTGGACGGAGTTCTTGGCACAGCCAAAACGACAAAAAAGCGGAACCGATCAGCCCGCAAACGAATTAGAGTTTATGTTGAAAAGCCTGGAGTCGAATGGACGGCTGGGTAGCAAGCGAAGTTTGGCGATGAAGAAGTCCACGCCATTCAACAGCATGATAGACGTCAGCAGTATCACTCTGCTTGATGAAGAGTGGCTGTACAAATATCCAGACTTCCTGCTGACCGAGGACATCGATCTGAGACAATGCCTCAACTCGCCCTCTAATGAAAGCTCGGACCAATCCACAGGGGAACCTATCGGCACTATCATTGGTGAAGGGCTCAGTCATATGTCTCCCTCTCGTGTGGACGAAATTTTATCCCCTGGGTCCTCTAGGAAGCCGCGTGCATCCTCTTCCGCAATAAGCTTTGTAGCAGGTACGCCAAAGCAGAAACACCTCAACAAACAGAGATTGCGAAAGGGTGGGAAGCCATGGGCGCACCCGCTCGAGAATAAGGCCCTATGGCAAATAATTAGCCAGGCTCGGACAGCAGAAAAGGCCAAGAAGCGCTTCCTGTGGCTGCCGCACGCCAATACGGAGACTGCGTTTCTCTGCTGGTCGGCAAGCACTAACTCAGAAAAGCCTGCGATGTCCCTCTTCTTCGACCGCCATTCTAGGTACGAGAGTTATGTGTGGGACGACACAACAATGGTTCTGAATACTTGGCAGACGGAGATCCACATCAAGTTTCGGGTGCTCGTTGACAAGGTGCAACCGCAACATGTCGGGCTTCCGGACCCGAGCAGCGCCCCCTTTCCAGGCCCCTCCAAGAAGGAGGTACGACGTGCCTCAATGGGATTTCGATTTGATGGCGACTTCTTTGATCGCTACTGGACTTGCCATTTCATTCAATATATTCTAAGCATCAAGCCGTCTGGCGCAACAGAGCCCGACACCACCTGCCCCCAAAATTTCTGGAACTTTGGTTTTCACAACGATGGCTCAGGTAGGCCTCAAGACAAACAATGGTGGCAGCGAAAAGTCCTCGAGCTTTATCTGTTGCATCGGATGTTGCGTACTGTCCTGGGGGGTTCGGCGGACATCCTGGAACAGATCAAAAAGGAGCTTGGGGTCGGAGAGAGCACCCCGTCCTCCTCTCTCCTGAACGCCGAGACGTACGCAACATCTAAGAACAACTGGCAAAAGTACGAACACATTCTCCAAGCGGCGGAGGAAGATTTGACGTCGGTTATGACCACCCTTCAGAAGTGGAACAACAGGGAGCATGATCGTGGCCCGGAAAAGCCCAGATGGACACGGAACGACGAGAGAAAGTACCGAGGATACATCAACAAGTTCCGCGCACAAACGGAGAGGCAAATATGGGACCTTGAAATCCATCGTGACGGTATGCGAAAGCTCCGCGAATCCCTCACCACGAGCCGGGAAAAAGCCCGGGACGATCTTGAGATCAAACGAGGCGGTAATATTCGGTACTTCACGTATGTCACGGTCATCTTCTTGCCTCTAGGCTTCGCAGCAAGCTTTTACAGCATGAACGGTGTTCCAGGAAACGATCTGATCGTCTCACTGGCCGAGTTCGCTGCCGCTGCTTTCGCGGTCACGGTTTTTTTGCTGTTCTGCGCAAAGACGTTCTTCAGAATGGCTGATGCCGTTCTGGGCCATCTCCGATCTATTGTATTGGAGCCTCTCCAGTCTGTGACCTTAGTGCCTCTTCGCTACATGATAGAAGCGACAGCACATTCTGTCGAGGAGTACGCACGGACTACGAGAGAAGGAAGTTTACTGCTGAGGAAAGATGCCGACCAATACCGAACAAAGGCCACGCGACGTAGGCCGGGGAGCAGCGAGCACACACTTGACTCTGAGGATCGGCCTCAGTTGTCCTTAGCTAGGAGCTCCATGTCGACTTTCTGGTTCTGGCCAGCTTATTTTTTACTTGAATTGCCAGCTCGCAGGTTGTCTTCGGCAATTTCCGCTCTTGAGGAAGGGCACATGTCAATAGAGGCGGCGTGGAGTATTGTCCTTGTGATTGTCGACTTGCCTGTCTACGGGGTATCCTGGATACTGCAGATCATAATTGGTAACCTCTTAAGTTTAGTGAGGATCTTACGAGGTAAGTATATGGCTCCGACCGAACTTTTGATCTCCCACTGAATTGATCGGACCAGAATGGCTTCGCCTACACTATTCCAGGTGGAAAGACGCAGGCTCGAAAGGCAAAGTCTCGGAAGGCTCAAGCTCGGGAGATTCAACTTCAGAAATCGATTCTGTCGAAGATCGGTCTCTACGTCGCTTCTATCGAATGACAGATCCACCACGACTATTTGAGTCACTGGAAGAAAGGCTAAGGAAGAAAAGTCCGGTGCGTGGACAAGAGAGGCACCCAGGTGACGAGTCCAGCAACGGGGTCAGAAGTGAACACGCTTGAAC
The DNA here is from genome assembly GCA_001282315.2 of Chrysoporthe cubensis. NCBI lineage: Eukaryota > Fungi > Ascomycota > Sordariomycetes > Diaporthales > Cryphonectriaceae > Chrysoporthe > Chrysoporthe cubensis. The sequence goes on along the minus strand of LJCY02000008.1, from coordinate 239,287 downwards.
GAGTCCCGTGTAGGAGGCGTGGGGATTGTATCTTCATAAAGCCGACCTGAGATTTCTGTGCTACCGATAGGGATTCAAGACGTGGACAGCAACGCAGAAAGATCGAAGCCGGGCACGGTTTTTGCGAACTCGGCAACAGTCTCGTCCCATAACCTCTTCTGCGTCGCCTGGCCCTCTTCTGAGAGCACAAACTTCGACGGGCTATAGTCTCATCAGCGACAGACACAACTCTACACAAGACCCGCGGGGCATACGTACTTCGTCAGCCGCTGCTCGCTAATATAACCGCCCTGGTGATCCGCATGCCGGGTCACAGCATCCGTCAGCGTATGTGCGCCCTTCTCGGCGGACCAGGCCAGCAGGCTAATGCGGAAAGCCTCCATGGCCGTCTCCGTGCGGTGCAGGGCTGTGGCGCAGAGGCCCGGATTGACGAGGTTGATCACCACGCGGTCCCCGCCGACCCGGCTGGCGAGCTCCCGCGCCCAGAGCACGTTGAGGACCTTGCTCGTGCAGTACCTCACGTTGCCGCGGGACTTGAAAGAGTCTCTCTCGTCGAGGCGGGCCAGGATGGATGGGGCGTTCCTCTCGTCAAAGGGCGTCCAGAAGTGGGCTTCCGACGTGACGATGAGCATGCGGGAGGGCGCGGCTGTCTTCTCTGCGGTGGCCCTGAGGGCCGGCAGGAGGAGGAGGGACAGGGCAGCTGTGCCAAGGTGGTTGACCTGGGCGGCCGGTTAGTATTTGTAATGCAAGCTGAGATAATCATTGCTGTACGTACCTGAACATTCTTCTCGTGGCCGCCCTTGGAAAGCTCGAACTCTAGGCTCTTGACGCCAGCGCACAGGATGACGATGTCGACGCGGTCGAGCGAGCGGGCCCGCTCGGCGAAGGCGGCAATGCTCTCCGGCGATTCGTAGTCGAGGTCCCAGACCTGCGCGTCGCACTCTGGGGCCACCTTCAGGATCTCCTCCCTGGCAGTCTCGCCCTTGGCGGCGTTCCTTACGGCGAGGATCAAGCGCGACAGCCCGTGCCGGGCCATCTCCTTGGAGGCTTCGAGGCCGAGGCCTACATTCGCCCCCGTGATGATCATGGTTTGGCCATCGAGCCTGAGCGACTTGGAAAGTGGCTTGGGTTTGAAGGTGAGTTGACGGTAGAGGAAGCCCGTCTGGGTGCCCATTGTGCTTGTGTGTGTGTTGCCGCGTGTTGGTTATTCTCAGGGGGAATCCAGGATTTGGGGTTCCCTTGGAGACAGCGCCTGATGTCTCTACTTATGTAGTCCAGAAGCAATTCCGATAGGCACCGCGGGATGGGAGGACATTGGCCCAGCAACCAGAGGTATGATGCGTAATGACGTGAAGAAGGCCATACTGCCGCTCGTACCACGGTATGTGGCCGGAGCAACAGCTGATTTTCGGAGATACGCATCTTCTGTGCCGATGGGCGCGAAGGGAGTCGAAGTACAGAGAAGACGTCGACGTTGTCACATGTGACAGCAGAGTACATAGTAGCCGGGCTTGCAAACTCACTTCAGACCTATCGTATCGCGTGGGCGTCAGCGTAGCTAGTCAAGTGCCCTGCGAGTATTGTCCTAGATTATCCTCGCTACTGTCGACTTCCCTTGAGATCGTAGTAGGGAGCCGCAGTCCAGGCATCGATATACACGCGTGTGTGCTCAGCCTCCTGGCCCAAGGACTATAATTCAACAAGGTGTAACAACCAGGTGTAACAACCAGGTGTAACAACCAGGTGTAAGTCCCGGAAAGGCCGGGAGGACGAGATCTTCACTGCAGTCACGTCTTGGCAACTGGAAGTTGGAAAAATCCATGAGGTAAGTGGTCTGCTGTCGAGATCGTACCGATGAGCCCTCGCTCTCTACTGCACAGTACGCGGAAGATGGATGCCTGGCTTCGTCTTCCTAAGGACCTGAGCAGAAGTTACTCGAGAAATTAGTGGAATGGTTGAATTAAGCTCAGCACCCCTGACGTAGAGGTCGCCCCACCATGGCGGGACTTAGACGGGGTACCCTGTCGCGAAAGTCGGCGTGGCACTCGACGGAAAGCTTCAGCTTGCCGTTCTCTTCTCAACACAACGGTCACCAATATCCCCCCCTCCTACCTCCGCCTCCTCCCACACAACCTTTGCTGCCCTGCTTTCCAATCGCCAATGATGGGCCCTGTAGCTGCTGCTCGGCCCATCTTGAGGCCTGGGTCGACACTCCTACTCAAGCAGCTCAGCGGCCCAGCAATAAAACCATCGAGACCCTCCCCGGCCACGAGCTTCTCGAGACTGAACAGGCCACCAGGGCAGCTGTCGGCGTGCCTACGATGCAGGCTGCAGCACCAGCTCCGCCCCTTCTCGACCGAACCGCCGAGGGCGACCCCTCCTGAGACGCCCAGGGGCCCGGAAGGGCCAGCAGCAGAAGCGACAGAACCCACCTCGACGCCCGCCGCGCCCTCCTCCTCCCCCGCGCCCTCCTCCCAGGCGGCGGCCCACGAGCTCCCCTCCCAGACCGACTCCCGCCGCTCCCCGCTCTCCCAGTCCTTCTCCGCCTTCATGGACAACCTGCAGTCGCGCGCCTTCGTCGCCTCGCAGACCCTCAACGACCTCACGGGCTACTCGGCCATCGAGGCCATCAAGGCGACCAACGCCCGGCTCGAGGCCGACCTCGCCGCCGCGCACGAGGCCCTCCGCCGCGCCCGCGCGCAGTACAAGGCCGTCAACGCGCAGCGCGCCGCTACGCAGCGCGAGGTGACCGCGCTGCTCGCCCGCAAGGACACCTGGTCCCCGCTCGACCTGGAGCGCTTCACCACCCTGTACCGGCAGGACCACGAGCTCGAGGCCGCCGTGGGTGAGGCCGGCGCCGCCCTGACCGAGGCCGAGGCCGAGGACGCGCGCCTCAGCCAGGCCCTCAACAGCGGTATCCTGCGCCGCTACCACGAGGAGCAGATCTGGAGCGACCGCATCCGGAGGCAGAGCACCTGGGGCACCTGGGGCCTGATGGGCGTCAACGTGCTGCTGTTCCTCGTGCTGCAGTTCGTCGCCGAGCCCTGGAAGCGCAACCGCCTCATGAAGGGCATCGCGGCGGAGGAGAAGGCGGCGCTGGAGGCGGTGCGGAGGGAGCTGGAGGAGGTGAGGGGCTTCCTGGCGCGGAGGAACGAAGAGGAGGAAGCTGCTGCTGCTGCTGCTGCTGCCTCTGCGGCCGAGGCCGGAGCGGTGGCGCCAGAGTTGATAGTTGAGGATGCCGGCGTGGAGGCCGCGCCTGTTTCGTCTCCGGCGATGGAGACTATCCCGGCACCGGAGGCGGTGTCATGGAAAGAGTTCTTCTCGGATCCGAGCCGATGGAGGCCGGCGCTGGAGGATTTGTGCAGCGAGAGGAGGATAGACCTGCGCATGAGGGACGCAAGTATCATCGCACTAGAAGGCGCCGTGACCGGGGCCGCCATTGTCGCGAGCGTGGCCCTGATGCTGATGCGCCGAGCTTGACCTCATCTGTCTTGGGTATTCAGAAGCATGTAGATATAGATCTTGCGTACCGAAGAGCAGCGGCAATCTCATGTGGAGGTTGTCTGAACGTAGATCAATGTACGATATACCCCCGAGGTGGCACTAAACAATGCAGCTCGCTGCGTTGGTCTTATTCTCGCTCTCGCGGTCTATTAAAATATGCTATTTGCTCTTCCAAGCTGTTGTCGCACTTCGTCTACCCGTCACATCGTTTCTACAACATCTAACATCCAAACGTGCAATTTTGCTGCGACAGGCGACTCAGAACCGCGAAGGCAAAGCCCAGACACAGATGGACGGATCGAAAAACGACGGTGGCTTCCTTCTGATCTTGTTTCATGGGCATCAACGTCCAATCAGCATCGGAAATACGATTTCAGACTTCATCCTAAAGTGAAGCAGCTCAGCTTCTCCCGCGGACCATGATGTGGCCGCAATATCCGCTATCGGATGCATAGGAGGGTGTTCGTCTAGGAGCTGCTCCTATTTTCTTGCCATCCTGTTGAATAAGGCTGCATTCTAATCACTACTCAAAGTCGGCAGTGTAAGAGAAGCCACGGAACTCTTCCTGCATAGCTTGCGACAGGACTGCATTGCAAGTTAGCCACCACGTATCGGCCCAAAAGAGGAAGAGGAAAATCGATTGACATACCAGATTGGACAGGGGTGAGCACCGGCGTGACACTTGTGAACTCGGAATCGAAATTGCTAGTATCGGTCGCGTTCTTGATTTGGGGCATGAATGGCGGTGCCACCTTCTTGTGGTATATGTCATCCCAGTTGATGTTGCGGAAGAAGGGTTGGCTCATGACCTCTTGAGCATCTGTGGGACCGCTTCCCAGTCGCTGGTCCGGCTCACGGGTGAGCAGCTTCTGTAGGATCGAGACCGAGTCCCGTGGCATGTGAATTGGGTACAGGGGCTCGTCAGCCAAGATTGCGTCGTAGATTTCGTCTTCATCCTCGCCTCGGAATGGAGACTGTTGCAGCAGCATTTGGTAGATCAGGACACCAAATGCCCACCAGTCAACAGCGCGTCCATATTTCTTGTCCAGCAGAATCTGGTGAGAGTTAGTAATGGCCTAACAACGTGCACATGACTAGAGTCTCTTCTTACCTCTGGAGCCATAAACTCAGGAGTACCGCAGAAAGTACTAGTCGTCGACCCGTACCACATGTCTTCCTTGCAGAGACCGTAGTCTGCAATCTTGACGTGACCGTCAAGTGACAAAAGGATATTGTCGAGTTTCAAGTCTCGATAAATGACACCATTCTCGTGGAAGTACTTGAGGGCCAAGCAGACCTCGGCAGCGTAGAATCTAGACATTGTTAGCAATGTGCCGCGGAAACGAAAGACCATCATCAACTTACTGAGCACGCTTCGTTCCGAACTGGCCACGCTGAATGTGGAGCATTAGGTCACCACCGCTAACGTATTCCATCACGAAGTACACCCTGGTCTCCGTCTGGAAACAGGCGTGCAGATTCGTCAGGAAGGGATGTCGCTCTCGGTTAGCAATCAAGAAGACCCTCTTCTCAGATCGAATGCTCTCGACTTCATCGTTCTCGATGATGAACTCCTTCTTCAAGACCTTGATAGCGTAAAGCTTCCGAGATCTCTTGGTCTCAGCCAGCATGACTTTTCCGAAGTTACCTTTTCCAAGGACAGCGAGGAAGTTGAAGTGATCCAAGCCAATGCGCATCCCGGTCCCTGGATCGGTAGCGGAAGGCAAGGGCTTCTTCCCTGGCGCAGACAAGGCCGAGGAAGTAGTTGGTGAAGGCGCCACGGGTTCTGGCTGCGGCTTTGGCTGAGCCATTGGTGCGGGCATTATTTGCTGATAGGACTGCTGCTGCTGTATTGGTGGAGCTTGAACAGGCCTGGCCTGCGGCATAGGCTGGCCGTACTGCTGGCTATTTACGTTGGCGTAATCAGCTGGGTTATACTTTCGTTGCTGAGTAGGACTGCCGTATTGTTGAGACGCATAAGGATCCTCTTGCGCTTGGTCCGGTCTAGGGAACGAGTCCTGGCGGGCCATGTAGTCTTGCTGTCCTCCCTGCTGCGGTCTTGGTGACTGGCTGCCTACTGCTCCACTCATCGCCAATGTTGCCGCAGCCGCCGCATCTGAAGAAGTTGACACTCGACCGCCTTGTTGGAGTTCCGGAGACGGCTGACCATACGTCCTTCTTGCTGCCTCGGCAGCTTGTGGAGATGGCTGGTTGTACGAGTTCATGCTGGTCCGATCGTACAACGTAGAGGACTGAGAGCTTGGTGGACTGCTGGCGCTTGAGCGCAGTGTCCTCTCGCTCAATGATGTCTTCTGAGACTGCCGCTGTTTCTGAGTCCTCATACCCTCAAGAATTTTGTTTGCGTTGACCATGGACATGCCACAGAAATCAGGAACCAAGTGCACGCACTGAGCGTGGGCGGTGAGACCGCATTCTGTTGATGTTAGTTAAAGGTCTTAAAAGTCAAGTATTAGGATATGGATTTTGCGTACCAGTGCACTTTCTGCAATTCTTCTTTCCGAAAGGTAGCAAAGAACCATCATGACAACACCAGTTTGCCGTAAGATTTGAGAAGGTCTGGAACCTGTGAGGAATTCTGTGGTTGATCTTCTCTTCGTCGGGGTCGGTCTCAGCATTGGATTTGCTAATACACTTGGTGACGACGCTTGTGTAACACTTCGTATGGCATGTGTACTTGCAATCCTCACACTGCATGCCGGCAGAATATTTGAGAAAGTCACCACAGAACGCACAGCGCATGATGTTGTAGAACTGCCGTTGTACAAACTTGTGGCCGTAGATGTCGTGAACCTCTTCCTTGCGTTGCCGCACAGCGCCCTTCCGTCCGAGACCTGCGTCAAACTTCTGCATGTTGTTCGTCTGCTTGATGAAGTTCAAGCTCAGTTGAATCTGGCCGGTTGGCTCCAGATTAAACCAGCCTTCGATAGGCTGATTCACCTGGGGCTGGGCCTGAGGCGGTGGATAGGTAGGCTGAGGGCTCTGGTACCCAGGCGAAGTGGGAGGCGGCCCAAATTGAGGCTGCGGCTGTTGTTGTTGTGTATTCATGGGAAACTGCGCAGGACCCCGCGGGTTGGCCATCCTATCGGCTGAGACCCATCCAGAGTTGTTGATCTCCGCCTCGATCCTCTTCCTACGTAGCTCTTCAGCGATATCGGAAATGCGGACCCAGAGCAGACCTATCGGGAGAGCGTGCTCCCCAGGCTTGTCGTAGACCGTAAGCTCAATCTCGTTCGCCTTGTCGACCTCGACGGTGTGGTACTCGGCTTCCCACCTGTCATTCTTGGTGGCTCGCGTCCGTGCCATAACTTGGTCCTCGACCTTAACAGCGACAAAGGTATCGGCAGTTCGACTGAAGCGTCCCGTGGGCGCATGGTCGACATCTTTGACAGCGACGACCCGGATCGAGAGCTGACCGGACAGAGGTTTTCGCAGATTCGGCATGTTGATGCTGTCGTCTGCAGACCATTATGTTAGCGTGACACATTCCTAGCAAGTGATGCTGCTGCTCCTCCTCACTACGCACCATCTGCATTGTCGGCGCTGTCAACATCCACGTGCAGCTCCTCGTATCGCTTGAGAGCCTGCTTCAGGAGCGTGATCTTCTGCCTGCTCTCGACTTTCCTGGCGGCGGCGTCGGCGCGACTCTTCTTGTCGCCCTCCATCTGGTACAACTGGACCATCTTCTCGACGCCCTTGAGATACTGCTCTTCGACATTTAGCTTGAACTGGATCTGGGACAGCATGAGCTGGATGCGAGGACCGAGGTAGGGGGTATCGTATTTGATCAGATCTGATGGTAGGAATCATGTCAGCTCTCTATCCGCACGCTTCGAGGCCTGTGGACAGGCAAGGCGATAACGGGTCAGGAAGCGTACCGAGCTTCGTAAAGTTTGGTCGTGGTTTAGGCGTCGAGCCTGGGCCAGGCTGGGCGAAAGGGCCGCGGGGAGGCATCAAGTCAGGGCCGCCGATCTGACTGTACTGAGGATCGCCTCCGGACGTTGGCATACCGGATGCGTCTTTGGGTGGTGGCAGAGGAGGGCCATCGGAATCATGGCGTGACCCGTGTGGTCGTGAGGAGCCGGGGGACCCTATGCTCATGTCGCCCATTCCCCGACGCAGCTGCAGCTCCTTGAGCTTCTCCTCGAAGAACTCGAGGTTCCGCTTGCCCTCGCGCATCTGGTTGTCGAGCTTGGACCGGACCTGGTCATTGTTGGTCTGCTGGCGCATGAGGTTGGCGGCCTGGATCAGAGCCTTCTCGCGCTCGATCTTCTTGTAGATGTCCATCATCTTTTCTTCTTCGCCGCTCATGGTGGCGGTGTTGGGTCTGCGCGGGCGGGCGCGCAGAGAGGGGTTGAGAGGAGGGTTGGGCCAAGGGTGTGCGGGATGGGATGAGGGACTGAAAGCTCGGGGCGGGTCGTATCGCGTCGGGCGACACCCTGCGTCGTGGTGGGAGGCTGTCGAGGGCCAGGGCAATGCAACGTCTCACGACCTACGCCGGGCTCGAGGGCGGTGATTTGACCTGGACTTGACCTGACCTGACCTGTCTGGCGGTTTGCGGAGTGGCGGCAGCTCCGTCGAGAGGGCCGGTCGAGTTGGGTCCCGGTAATGCGTAAGTAAGGAAAGCCGTCCAGTCCAAGGCTAGGACTCCACTTCTAAGTCCTAGTTCCTGGCTCGGCTCCGTCCTACAGCGCAGCCACTGTCACTGCCACCGCCGCTACAACAAGGCTTTTCCTCTGTTGGGCCTCAACTGTTGTAGATCAGACCAGCCCAACCAGCAGACTGCGCTAGAAACGAATGGAAGCGGTCAGGCTCACAGTCAAGGTACCTCCCGCCGACTGGAGTGAACAATGCTGGTATGATTGTGTGCGCGGGTGATATGACGCGAGGTCGTTTGTTGGGGGGTAATTGGATTCTTGTTGGTAGGGAGAAAGATATGTCGTCAGCGAGGGTTGTTAGTTTGTGTGGGAGGTTGAGGAGCATCAAGAGTGGCGGGGTTTTTGTGTTTCGCATCGGCACAGCAATCAGGCAAGCAGCAAACCGGCCTGGCGGCACCAAGGCAGGCGGGCGGCCCAGTGTCACGTCACCGCTCAGTAGCAACGGGTGCTATCGCTGTCGCTATGGGCTTGTCGCTATGGGCTGTCGCTGTCGCTGTATCGCCTGGACGTCCGAATACCGAGCGAGATCAGACCAACCAGCGTGCGGGGTTAGCCTTGCGCCCAACTTACTAGCACGATACTATCACGACGCTATCTTTGGCCGGCAAAGACACAAAGAGTGTCTGTCACACGCCGCCCTCACTTTATAAAGAGGTGATCTCTTTGCAACTGGTAAGCTCCTGCCCCATTATGAACTATTTGTTTACCCTACCTAGATATTGAGCTCCACCGGATCTTTCCTTCAAATCCCACCTAAATAAACATTTACCGCCATTTCTTTTTTACGATACCTACGCCCTTTTACCTCTCTTATGGCGACAAAACAGGCAGTTGATCGATCAGTTGATATCAATGTCTCCTGCCCACTGAATCCACTTGACCCCAGTTACTGAAAACCAGAAAGGCGTGCAGCAAGTCTCGAACCTCTCGACCCAGTGGATCATCAGGCCGTCCGTTAGCACGACGATATTGCTTTCAAACGCCCGGTTTTCTGCCTAGCTTTGAAGCTCACTGTCAGGTCACTCTCTGCGTGAAGGGTGGATAAAACGCAAAATGGAAAAAGGAGAGCCTTCTCATTCTGAGCTCCTGAGATCGAGGTGGAACGACTTTCGATCACGGTGCTATACTGGCTACCCTGAACTCCACCCTCACAAAACCTTTGACATCGCACTGCGCACGGAATTCAGCGCTGCAGAAGAGCGCAAGCGCAAGTTCAAGGACCACGAAATGTCCAAAGAGGAAGTGCTCCATCACCTGCGCGGAGAATGGGAAAAGGAGCATCGCTGGCGTATCCAGCACGGTTTCGACTATTACGCTTTCTGTTGGAACTCGAAGCCGACACAACGCCCTTGTCTTGATAAGAAAGCACGCTTTTGGCGGGCACGGACGCTGCAGAATTACGTTTCCTACACCCACGACTTCTTCCAGCTCTCCAACAAGTCTGTGCCGTTGTACGTGCTCACAAGCTCACGGCTGGGGAAGCTTGAATACAACATCAGCAAGGTGCATATCTGCTTGCAGAAGTCTCTGTGCTGCTACCTTTACGATAAGTGGTTCCGTCCGTACTATAGCGACATCGATTTTAACCAGTTCATTGCGAAGATAATCGTCCCAATGGACTTGGAATCTCGCGACACGAGGCCGTCCGCAGCACTGGTTGATGACATCGTCAAGATCAACGGGGAGATCGTCAGTTACCTCAAGGCAGCTAAAGAAGAAATAATCAAGGGGGTTGAGAGGCGCATCGCAGAACGAAAGAATCAACCTCTGGAGCCAAGATTTGCAAATTACTCATGGGAAGGTCGCGACCTCGCTGCATCACCAGGCCGAGTGATGCATCACTACTCGGTCCCAGCACTCTTCAAATCCCTGGGAATCATACTCTGTACGGAGGCTTGGGATGAAACCGGCCCTTCTGAGATTGGGAATACTTCCGTCTGCATGTTCTTGACGGGCATGGAGAATTCTGGTCTCAGCGCGCCCATCACATTCGACTCCATCGAGGACAAAATCCAGGCTGTTCTACAGCATGGCCCAAAGAAGGCAGTCCAGACAACGCTCGACACAGCGATCGATTTTATTATGAAGCTAGAACGTCGAGAGGCCTCAGCAGCAGCAGTGAGTCATTCAGACCCCGCTGTGGGGACGGACTACCCGAAGCCCAAGTTTCCGGAGGCGTATAACCATTTCTTTGAAGGGGTGACTGCATGGGGCCCATCTTCAGAATGGATCGATGGTAATGCCTACCAGAAATGGACTGGCTCGGGAGCGAATGTGGACTTGTATTTTTATACCGAGGAGGAGGAGGAGAGAGTGACGTGCCGTATGCTCAAATAAAAAAGTAGCTTAGAAAATGTTGTTGCAAATTTTGGCAGCGTTTATATGATGGCTCTGTCTTGGAGGTTGCAAAATTGGAATGCTACTTATTTAAGTATGTAGGCTGGTTAGAAATTGAGAGTATCGTTTTGCGAAACTGAGATCTGCCCTGGCTCTTTTAAAGAGAGACTATGAAATACAGACTCCTGTTTCTTTAGTGCTCGGTCCGAATCTTTGCACGTTTAGCTAGTGGATACCGGCTTTCCACTAATACACATCTTGGTTTTTGAAGTAGCTGTGTGACCAGCCCAGGGAGTTAAAACGGATGAACGATGCCGGTGCTGAGAAAGATCCCTATAGTGCCACCTCTCCCGGGCTACGCACTATTCATGCACCCTTCTGTACCCTTCCCGGGTGTACGCGCGGTCTACGCTGAATGAACGGTTCAAAACTGGGAGCTGTGCTGGCCGAGAGCGGCTCTAGACTACTGAACGGTACCGTTACAACTCATTCGGGGGAACGACTCATTGTGGGCACAATTCTCATATTTCAAATGTGCTACATATGAGGTATTTAAACATTTGGATGGTTTATATTTGGCACGCTCTACAAATGAACTGTATATACTTTGAAACCGTGCATTCACAGCTCTATCAAATGAACCGCATTTCACAGTTCAAACTTGTAAGACTCTGCTCTGGAAACAGCCTAGACACAAACATTGACTAGGCGAAAAACTATATCGTGGGAAGCCACGTTGCAAGAATGGTAATGGGAAATAGTTACATGCTCTTTCCAAAACAAGGGCTGGAACTCGATTTCGTTTCAAAAAATCTTTTCCGGCCTCAGCGGTAATTTGTACTTTCCCTTGATTATCCAAACATTTCGATTTGAGCACACAAACAAAAAAGATATCTCGAAACTTTTCGGCCCGGGAAAGAAAATATTTGAGTCGATAGGAATCGTCACACCCGCGTGGCAACCACGTCTGATAGGACACCATCAGGCACCTACCTCCGTCTACTACAACCCCAACTGCCTCTATTATAACAGTCGCCCTCCTGTTTACCGATATGATGGCGGGGTTGTATGGGTAGCGAAGTCGGACTCTACACCTCCTCATGGAGCTGCCTGGAAACCTGTTGATGAACAGGGCTAAGTACAGAGACGCAGTGTGGCTACCTAGATAAGAGTCAATGATGCTTTCAAGTGCACACGAGGAAATTTCAGATTGGCCGGGCATAGCGAAGCACCGGAGGTTCTGATCGCATGTTCCGATCCTATCCCCCCGCTTGGTGGTGTCTCCCCCGGTCTAAGCCTCTTCGAGGAGTCATGCATTCCTTCATCACTCCACTACGTTCCGCTCATTCGCATTGTACAACCCGGCGGCCGTCGGTTACGTAGACAGCGAGGGCGGATGACATGGGATTCACAAAGACCGATGCTCAGCATTATATACGCCGAGAGGTCCGGATCAATGCCTTCCTCTCGATCCTGCTTCAGCAGTTGGAACACTGGACAACCCCAGGCACTGTCTCGACAGAATCAATTGTTACATCCGATTTACAATTCTTGAAGTAGAAAAGAAGAAACAAGTTCAGGTATAGAGACTGCAAATTTGAACATGGGGGCGCACATCGACGTTCACTTCCACGCCCTGCCCCCGGCCTACAAGGCCGCTGTAGCGGCACATGGAGGTGACCCTTCCGGTTTCCCTGAGCCAGAGTGGTCTCCAGAGGCAGCTCTCAAATCGATGGAAGCGGTGGGATCATCCTTCGGTACCTTCATCCCCACAAGATCATCCTTTGAAGCCTGAAACTTTCGGCTGACAACAGACTACTAGGGATATTCTCCGTCTCCTCGCCCGGAGTCCCTATCACCGGAGCAGGCGAAGAAGGTCGGAAACTAACCCGGGAGCTTAACACCTACCTCGGTGACCTCTCCAGCAAAAGCGAAGGTCCTTTCACCGGCAAGTTCGGCTTCTTCGGCGTCCTTCCCAACTGGGAAGATGTCGAGGGGACCGTCGCCGAGATCGACTTCCTCTTCAGCGAGCAGAAGCTCTGCGCCGGTGTGGGCATGTACACGACCTACGGCGGCAAGCTGCCGGGCCACCCGATCTTCAAGCCCATCTGGGAACGGCTACAGTCCTACAAGGCCCTCGTCCACCTCCACCCGACGAACGTCGAGATCACGCCCCGGTTCATCGGGGGCTTCCTCCCGCAGCCTATCGTGGACTACCCGCAGGACACGACCCGCGCAGCGGTCGACCTCATCGTCACGGGAACGGTGCGCGCCTGCCCGGACGTCGACATCATCCTCTCACACGCCGGCGGCACGCTGCCTTTCGTCGGTCCCCGCGCGCTCGGGTCCCTGACTATCCCTCCGATCGCAGCGCGGGCCGGCGTCACGTACGAGGAGGGCGTGGAGGACGCGGGGCGGTTCTACTTCGACATCGCGCTGAGCACGAGCCCGTCGCAGCTCAACGCCCTGCTGGACTTCTTGCCGGATAAGTCGCATATCTTGTTCGGTAGCGATTTTCCCTATGCGCCGATGCCGAGCATCTTGCAGGTGGTGCAGGGATATAAGATGTTTCTAGAGAAAAGCCCCCGGGCGGAGGTGTTGAGGCCTGAGGCGTTGAGGGGGAACGCGCTTGCGTTATTGAATAAGCATTCTCAGGGAAAGGTTTATGAATAGGTAACTCGCTGATGACTCTGGTCTTAGGGATGGTGCTTGTGATAAGTAGCAGATGTGCGAGACCGCACGCAGCAATATAGACCAAAGGTCATCTCCAGCTTTACAATATCTGAGAACCAACGTGGCCTGATCCTTTTGACCTAGCCTTCGTCTTAAACCCCGTAGGGAATCATGTACAACCAAGCAGGACTAACGTGAACATTTCCACGGTTTATAAAAGGGGTCTGGAATGACCAACATACCTAGGTAGTGATTACCCCTTTCCGTACCTCATCGTGTGCCCAGACCCCCTGATCGGGGTGTCTCTACTCGCCCAGCTACCTTTCAAGTGTTGTAACCGTAACAGCCATAGTAGTTCATATATTAAAGAGGCGGCGTCACATTTAATAGCAATGTCATTGGTGCTCACAAGGTGAGTCGATACTACTCGTCCACCTTCTCGTTCCCATCGGCCGGCTAGGTCATATGAACGCCCTGACCCGTTGTATCATTATGCTTTCAGTCAATCTGAAACTGCGAGAACTACCTCATTTCACCGTGGAGGTAGACCTTAGGCCATTCTTCGACTGCAGGCCGCAAGATCGGGTTGATGAGAGTGATATTATGAGATGCTGGAACTTCATGAAGATAGTGCAGCCGATAATACATCTAGACCATAAACCTATCATCGAATATAGTGATGCATTAGATGCCCTTCACGATCCAATTTTAGGCTGCCCAAGCATAATATCACGATGTTGATCTTGCCGTATAATGCCGATAACACTTGGGCGATCACGAACTGGTCGGGTTGACTGATTGACTCCTGCACTAAATTGCGCATGATAAAAAAAAGAAAAGAAATATAGGAAGGAAGGAAGGGGGAAAAAAAAAGAGGTTCGACTCGCATGAGTGCCTCTGCTTTTCCTCGTCCGACGTCAACCTTGTTCACACCTATTCTGTCATAAATGCATCTCAACCATGCGACGTGACGAAGGGTTTTCTGGTTTAGACAATTACTTCGCATAGCGTCAATAGTTCTGACCGTCCTGAGAAGATCTAGCCGCTCCCAACGAACTCCTCCACAGCCTCTCTGTGGGATCAGTACAACACACAATTCAGCTCGAGACGAATATACCCGATGACTAAGCGGCTTGAACATTGCTGCTGCAGGGGCGGAAGGATTCTGCATGCATACATGCATGCGGATGCTGCGGGACTTAAAGATCCCCTGGACACTTTGTCAGCGGCCCTCAAACACTTGGGGATCTTTCCTTCAACCTTTTTCTCACCCCATCCTCGGGGCGTCTTTCGCTGTCTTCGTCTCTTGTAAGCTGCACGACATCAGTCCGCTTAGGAAGCATGAGTCCTGGTGCCACAACAAAAAGACAAGCTTGCGACGCTTGTCATAAGCGCAAAGTTAGTGCAAAGTCCCACCTCCATAGTATGGAATGGGAGGGCCTTACAAGTCGTAGATCCAGTGTATCGCAGACGGAACCAATTGCGACTGGTGCTTTCACCACGGTATCACATGTACCTTTGACCGACCATCACCACCACGTGGCAGAAAGCGACAGAAGCAGCATGTGTAAGTAGCCATGTCTCTGGATAACCAAATAGACGATTACCTCTTGTGTGACGCTTATGTGGCTTCCTCTGGAGAGCGTCTCGCTAATACCCTTGCGAGGCCGAACAGAGCAGACAGCCAGCATAGAGGATTATCTCCCCCATTAGATGAGCTGAAAAAGCGCCCATTAGAGAATAGTTGTCTTTCAAGCTTTCCGAGAGTTCAGCCTTCCGTGTCATCTAAAGTAGTTCACTTCGCTGGGCATCACCTTGGCGAGCTGAATTCGTATAATGGTGTACCGATCTTCTCAAATGAGGGAAGAGAGTGGATTCGAAGCCGGACTGGCGAAGACAGCATTTTACATTGCGTACTGATACACGGGGCGCCATGGCAAAGTGAACAGGAACTCGACCAATCGAAGACCGAATTCGCGTTGAATGGCGTTGACCTCCCAAAGAAGAACATTGTGTTGGACTGTCTGCAAATGTTTAGGGGGGCGCCTTCTCGACTGGCTTTCCCCTTTGTTGACGATGTCTTGTTCGAGAACACAATTGAACAAGCGTACAATGGCTCTGTCACTGCCAAGGCATCCATATTTTCATTCATGTCTGTCATGTCGCCGACGGCTCTTCATGACGGCGATAGGTATTTACTTTGCGCACAGAACTTGATGCTCCCGATGTTCTTTGAGAGCAGTCTCACCACCTTACAGACCTGGTTCATGTTGGTGAGTACATGTGCCAGACCTCCACTCCTGGGCCCACCCCCCCGGGGAACGTTTGCAGTCTGATACTCGTTCTTAGTTCATATACCATTTCTTCTCGGGCCGGACTCGGCAGAGTACAATGTACCTTGCTCTTGCATGTCGAGTGCTATTTACCCTAGGAGCTCACCGCCAGGAACTTCTGACCGGGGCGACGGATCTGGACCAAAGAGAAAAACGCCAGCTCCGCAAGCTGTTCTGGCTCTGCTACACCTTTGACAAGTCTGTAGCTTTCCGCACTAGTCAGCCTCCCTGCATCGATGACAGCCACTGCGACCTTTTCCTACCCCCCGGTTATGGCTCCTTCGACGCAGATCTCGACGATGGCCTGAGCCACCTGCCGGGAGACTTGAGACTAACCATCATCAAATCCAAGACCTACAGGCTGCTGTACTCGGCCGAGACAAGGGAGAAGTCTGATGCCGAGCTGCTTAAGGACGTTCGTGAGCTCGACGATGAGCTGGAGAACTGGCGGCTTTCCCTTCCGGCTGAGGCCCGACCAGGCCTCTCAGCAAGAGACAGTGCCAAATTTCGAGATACTCCGGACATGCGGCATGTTCACTGCATCATGGTACATTTTGAGTATCATCACCTGCTTGCCACTATCCATCGAGCAACAGGGCGCTGTCGCGCCTGGACTACTGGAGAGGCTGAGGAGATGAAAGGAGTCAGCTCCAGCCAGGTCTTGGCTCTCGAGGCGAGCCGCGCATGCCTATCGCACCTACGCGTGGCGGCTTCTGTCCTTGATGGACCGACTTATTGGTAATTTCCTCTTTGAAGCGTCCATCCACTGTGAATATACTCGCTGACTACCGATTACCGCAGGATCACCATCTTCTACCCTATATCCGCAGTTTTGAACATCTTCTGCGGCATCTTGCTCGATCCGTCCTGCCCACAAGCTGGCGAAGACCTCTCCATACTCAAAACTCTGCCGGAAATCATGCGGATCGTGTGGACACGGCAGGCTTTCCGTTTTAAGAAATCGGCCCTGGATGCAAGTAAGGTTGAGGCTTTTGTTACAGAGGTGATCCGACTAAGCGAGCTCGCTATCACAAGGGCACGCCCCAAGCATTGCTAGTCATGATTATTTCATCGCTTTTCAATATTCTTGAGGGAAGACTAGGTGGGAGAAGAATAATTAAAACGCTTTATACTTAGAATCACGGATAGTACTGAGCAAGTGACCACTTTAGTCAGTAATATAGAAACGAGGAATAACCCAAACTCAACTACGACGGCGCCGTCCCCCTTCTAAAGATCTAGATCATCGGCATCTAGCCCAATCTCCCCCGATAGATTCGCCGAGTTCCACCACGTCTTTCTTGGAGCGACGCTGGGAGGAGAAACCTGTCGTCTTCCATTCGCCCTTAAAGATGGGGCCGGGGTGGAAGACTGCCAGTAGCAACGTAGCAAGGGCAATCATCATCCCGTCGAACACCATGAACAACACTTCAGCATCGCTGTTCGGTGCCGAAAACCCGTTCTTGAGCTCGTCAATTCGGTATACCGATCGTATGAGAATGAGCACCGCAGCGGTGAAGCAACCTGAAGAAGGGTTAGAACAGTGCTCGAACAAAATCCTGCAGGAATCGTTCGAGAACGCTGACTATACGGCTGTACTGACCAATTACAAAGTATTTGAACATGGTTCTCTCTCGAACATGAGCGTAGCGCGCGGTCCAGCTAGTCCGATGGCGATACACCCGGATGAAGAGATCCAGGGACAGGAGTATAAAGACGGCCAGACTGGCAACCTGCAATCCAAGGCCTGCTCTGAGGACCGTCAACGCGTGTTGCAACTCTGTGCTTGTGATATTCGACACCTGTGTCCACCCTGCTCCCCCAGCCTGCAGGAGAAGACATGCGATATCCATTGTTACGAAGACGATGGTGTAGGCTTTGTACGGAATGCGTGAAAGATGAAACCCGTATGCGAGCACGATTCGCCCGTAGGAAAGATAGATTGTGAAACACAGGAAGGCCGGTGCAATGGTTAGGATTACTATGTATCTGGAGGAAGAAGATCAGTACTCAAGCTCTAGAGTAATATTATCCACCACGCTGTTGGGATTTGCTGCAGCACTCACATAATGAAAAAGCCAGTATCAAACGGATCATTGTGGAGTCTCACGCGAGCAGCATAGCCAACGACTTCCGAGGAGAGCCCCAAGATCTGGCCCCCGAAGTAGCTCCACGTCCCGTACCGGAAGGATAGGAAGGCCTGAACCAGGATAAGTAGACCAAACAATGCAGCAAGGAAAATATTTCCGCCCAGGTTCGGGATATATCCCAATGGTGATTCGGATGCTGGGCAAGTCGAGATTGTGCAGTTGCTTGTGTCCATTGTCGTTATGAGGCGGCACCACTGGTGGGGTTTTTATCCAAGAAATAGATAGCAAGAGCAAAAATAAGGATAGGTAGTATAAGAAGCGTAATTTCTTCAACAAATGGACCAAAACGAGTAGCGGTGCCATCACGACTTATAACAAAAGAGAGATATGTCTTAATAAGCGGCGTATAGGTGACTAAGCGGGAGATGCTGCGTCCTCGAGGGATTGACAGGCAGAAGGATTCCTCGCAGGCATGTATGGTTGCATTATCACAAGGCATCCGAACGCCGTATATGAATGGTGTCCTGCTAGTGTCAGATCGAGCCTCTCAGCCGTAACTTTAGGTTGATCTGTGTGGTTAGTGATCATCCCACCCCACTAGGTCTACTTTTGCATCACACTTTCAATTTGTCTAGTGACCGCTTGAGGAAAAGTAGCCACTGGATACACAATCCTATGGGGGATCAGGTTGTGGTATACTTTCTTCATAATATCTAGAGTGATATTGCAGCTCTGTAAAACAAGTAGTAGGGATTCCCCTACATAATTGATTCTACCGCTCGTCTGATGACACAGGAGAGAGCCGAGAACTCCTCACATGCAACAAATTGCTTCAAGTAAATCGCTAGAGCTATCGTCTAGTACGTATACTCCTTTTGCAGCAGCTTGGCGATAGTGTTCAACCTGCAACAGTCAGCATCATGAAACCCAGGCGGATCAAACGGGCTACTCACTGGATATTACTTGTCCCCTCGTAGATGGCACCGATCTTGCTATCCCTCCAGAACTTCTCTGCAGTTCCCTCTCGCACGAATCCCATACCTCCCATCCACTCGATGGCGAGGCCGCTTACCCTTCCAGCCACCTGGGAAGCATACAGCTTGGCCATGGCTGCATCCTTCACAAAATCTTCACCTGCCTCCTTCTTTCTTGATGCGTTGTACACCAAAGCCCTCGCGGCCTGGATCTCGACGTATGACTGCGCAATCTGATGCTGCATGCCTTGAAACTCGCCGACGAGCTGGCCAAACTGCTTCCGGTCGTTCCAGACGTACTTGACCGCGTTCTCCCACGCGCCCAACGCCAGGCCGGTCATTTGCGCAGCGATGCCAATGCGCCCCTCGTTCAACAGTCCGATCGCGTACTTGTAGCCCTGGCCCTTCTCCCCCAACAGGTTCTCCTTCGGCACCTCGACGTCATCAAAATTGATGACACAGGTACTGCTGGCCTTGATTCCGAGCTTTTTCTCCTTCTTTGCGATCGAGAAACCCTTCATATCTTTCTCGACAATAAATGCCGTGATCCCCTTGTAACCCTTGCTCGGATCTAGATTCGCAAACACGATAAAGAAGTTGGCCTCCATTGAGTTGGTGATCCACATTTTGCTTCCGGAGATCTTATACCCATCTGCCGTCTCCGTCGCCTTGGTCGCGAGCGCAAATGCATCGCTTCCGCTCACGGGCTCACTCAGGCAGAAACTCCCGACTGTATTTGTCGCCAGCTTCGGCAGGAATCTCCTCTGCAGGTCCTTTGACCCCCACTTCAGGACCGCGGTATTGACCAGTGTATTGTGGACATCAACCAACACGCTGACGGAAGGATCGACACGAGCGAGTTCCTCGATGGCGAGGATCCCCGCGGTGAAGTTCATGCCGGCGCCGCCGTATTCCTCGGGGATCTCGACGCCCATGAGGCCTTGCTCGAAGAGCTGCTCGACGATGGCCGGGTCCATCTTCTCGGCCTCATCCATCTCGCGCACCTTGGGGGCGATCACGTCGGTGGCAAACTTGGAGACGGATTCCTGCATCGCGGTCTCGATCTCGGAGAGGTGTGTGATGGGCGTCGGGGGGATGTCGGTGATGTCGGAGCGGAGGAGGGGGGTGCCGGATAGACATCTTGTACTGGGATCCTTATGAGTATGGGGGTTTGCCTGGATTTTCAAGGACAATCTCTTACTTTTGTATACTTGCTGCCCTTTGAACAGGTCGTGCTGTCCTTGGAATCGTTCGCAGACCGCCCAAACCCCATGCGCTGGCCCGGACAGCCGGGCGCAACGCTCTCGCGAGAGACGACATATTTAGGTGTGCGTATAGATCACCAGGAGATTTTAAGACAAGGTAGATTCGCGGTTAAGGTTTGGAGAGTGCAAGAGTAAGAACACGGGTCAGAAAATCTCGTCAGTATGGAACTGTCCAAAAGTCGTGGAGAATACAGCCTAGGTAAGAAAGCAGACCTCAAAAGGCAAGTATCATCAAGCCGAGGATAACCAGCGCGGGTCTACAGGGGCACGAGCGTCGTGCAGGCGTCATTGGGGAATTCGGGGTCCGGGGAAGGACCGGCCAGGATCTGCTCCGTTCTGCTGGATACGCTCTGGAGCATGTGAATGACTAAGCGGATACAGCGAGCACGGACCAGCAAGAGCCAGATCAGATTTCGAGCCAGGGCGAGGCGCGCCATCGATATCGACTTCGGGGAGCTGGCCAAGGTGCGACCAGCATTGACAGCAGCTTCAACCCGACCGCTCAAGATGGCAATGCCAATGCTGCGGCACCTACTGGTGCCCTCAATACGGCGGGCACCAATAGCAACCGCGAAAGTCACATTCAGGCCATCATCTTTCGTCAAGCCATCCGCCGTCACACCCACCCGATCTTTCGCCTCGACACCGGTCCAGAACGCGACGCTGAATCAAGTACTAAGGGCAAGCCAGACACCCCACACGTCTGCCAGTCTCCTCCCCGTGGTATGTGCTAAAATACTTCTCTGACACAGGGCTGCCGTAAACCACGACGAGCCCGCCACGCCGTCTCCCCCGCTCTCGCCGGCGGCGCCGACCCGCAGCGCAAGGGCGTCTGCATCAAGGTGGGCATCACGCGGCCCAAGAAGCCTAACTCGGGCGAGCGGAAGACGGCGCGTGTGCGTCTGACGACGGGGAAGACCATCACAGCGTATATTCCCGGAGAGGGCCACAACATCCAGCAGCACAGCGTGGTGCTTGTGAGGGGCGGGAGGGCGCAGGATTGTCCCGGTGTGCGCTACAAACTTGTCAGGGGCGCTCTGGATCTGGGTGGTGTAACGAACCGGACGAACTCGAGGAGCAAGTACGGAACGAAGAAGCCCAAGAAGGCTTCAGTGGGTTAAGGAAGCGCAGTCGAGGGTAGGGGGGGACTAGGACTGGTCAACGAGTCTGCGTGATAGGCGCACGTGGAAAGAAACATATGTGCATCGGCTGGATGGCCATGCAAGTGTATATTTATACCTGAGACGCAAAAACCATGTGCATGCTGCTTGAAGCGTAAATTGATCGATTGTGTATTCCCATATGTCGTGTCCGTCAAGGACTACCCGGATTACCCAATCCGGCCTCATAGCCAGCCGCCCAGACGCCTTTCGGATCTCCTTTTCCGTTGCCTTCCAAATGATGCATGATGGAAAATGTGCTCGTGAGCAAGCCTTAAAACTACAAAAATTGTGGAGGTTACAACGAAGATGCACGCATGCCGCCGGCCCAATCTAGTCAGACTGGTTCTCCCATCCTTCCGGCTTGTCCATGCCGTTGATCTCAAAGAATCTTGAAGTGCCTGTTGATACCGTTAGCAAATGCAACACATCGGGTCGAGGCCCAAGGGAACGTACATGAATACCCCTTCCAGTCAAAGTTGTCCTTGGGGTTGCAATGGCAATGAAGTTGCGTTCGAACATTCTCGCCTGTTGGACAGTGTGTAAAGGGGACGTGATAGTACGCAATGTCATTGAAGAAGTGGATCTCTTCCTTCTTGAGCATAAGACCGGCAGCAATCGAGTGTACGGGAGCGTCGCCCCACCGTTCGTAGAAGAAACCACCGTCCTTGTCGAGAGCGTCGAAGTAGTCAAGATACGCCTGCGAACGCAGCCAATTCAGGTTGCCGATTTCGAAGTTGGACCACTGCTGATGGTTAGCACGTATGGAATGTGGCTATGCCATTGGAATGCACTTACGAAGTGGCAGTGGTTGTAAGACTCGCCGCCGTCGTCGCTGAGGAAGCCGAGAGAGTTGTCCTTGACAATATGCTCGGGGTGGTTCTTCATGAACTTCTTGACGCTCTCCCAGAGCGTGGGGATAGTCTCGACATATTCATACAGACTGAGGACAAAACTGTACTTCTTGCCCTGCTCGTGCATCAGGCGGAACGGATCGTAGTGGATATCGCAGAAGAGCTCGACGCTGGGCTCGACACGCCAGTAATAGTCGTAATTCATCATGAGGGGTTGGCGGAAGAAGAAGCCGGACTCGAATCGGCACATGTGGCGGTAGCTGACGGAGTCGCCGTAGATGATCTTGCGCTCTCTCATGTCCTCACGCACTTTCTTGGCCTTGTCCTGGTCGATGTGGGGTGGGAATGACCAATGCTCCTCCGGGATCTCGCCATAGTGCGTCTTTCCCGACACCAGGGAGGATGTCACCTTTTTGAAAGTCGAGTCGAATGGCTTGTCGTTCAGGAATACCCAGTCGTAGTTATAGCGGCGGTTGAAGCGGTCCTCGACCTGGCGGATCGATCGTGCAATCTCCCAGACGTCCGAGTTACGGGCCAGGGTCACAAAGGTCGCGTTCATGCGCGGACCTGGCGCAATGCTGACCAGGTCCTCCCATTGCGGACTGCCGGGTTGAGTAACGAGAGGGCTCGACCCCAGATTCTGCTGCTGGTTGCCGCCGGTCTGTGGTGTGCTTGGGGGTGTGTACACTTCCTCCTGTTTCTCGCCGCCACTTGACCCACCGGTCACCTTTCCTGTATTCGGGAAGCTGATGGGGCTGTTGACTCCGATAGTTTCGTAGGAGGATGAGGAAACAAAATACCACAATGCTACGAGCTATCCCAGATGTCAGCAAGAGAGACGCCTCTTTGGCCTGCACGGCGTGTAGGCTCGCATGCGCAGATGGACAACTTACAAAAAAGGCGATCAGGATGTATCGCACGATGCGTGCGCTGCCTGCCGCCATGTTGAAAGATGTCGGTCACTGCAGAGACTCGAAAGAAGCGGCGGCGATGAGTGGTATAGGGGTCTTCTGCAGGAGCCGATACTGGGTGCGCCGTGGCCTCGAATGGAAGCAGGTCCGGCGTGCGACCACCTCACCGATTCCGTAGCCGCAGTCTGGGCCGTCTGGTCTCGACTTGCGATGCTCGGTGATGGTTGACGGATTGCTGGCAAGACCGTACTGAGTAGACTGCAACTTGCTTGTTCGTCACCGTACCATTCTCCGGGTCGGTCGGTTTCGCTGCTTCGGAGAATGCAAGGGAGAAGATATGCGTCGCTGACCAGAAGAAGACAAGTACGGAAGTGGACCAGGCCGTCCCTGGAGTAGGACAGGTTTGTCTGGTGGATAAAAAAGGAAGTTAACCTGTCTCTGCTGACGGAGTACGAGAGTACTGGGACACCTACGCCTGATGGCCGAGCCCACGCCGCGTCAACCGTATGTATCCATTTGCACTAATGCTGCAGGGGTAGTGAGATACCGCTAACAGAACTACACGCTGCCGCCGGCTGAAGTCTGTTAGGGAGGTAATCGATAACACGAGCCCCCTTTTTTCCCTTCGAGACAGGAGCATTTCGCTCAAATCTTCTCGTGACAACTCATTTATATACCGGCATGGCTTGGCCGAGTTAACCCCCCTCCTTGACGGCGGCTGCAAGATCTAGCTCCTCCAGGAGACCCCGAAACCTCCGACCCATCGACCAGGTGCCCTACCAGCTACCAGCGTGCCAGCCTACCTCAACTATTGTTTCTTGGTCAGATCTGCACGGCGCTTTGGTTGAAGTCGGCAGCCGCATTTCCGAGACGGGCACGGATAGGCACACATGCGACCTGGCTTAGTTAACCTGCACAGTGTTATGCAAGAGCCACTACTCTGTCTTACTATGTATATGTGGCTTTCAACGTCCACGGGTCTATCTCACCGTGGGCTGGCGAGGAAGATATCATCATCATAGTATAATTTCATCTATAGACAGGGGATTGAGTCAACCTGCCCCCGAATCAAAGACTCAATTTTGCAGTTCAGACCAGACGAACAGAAATATCTGCCAGTCCAAAGTGAGCGCAAACCCAAAGTTTAGCTCAGGGCCATTCCTGGTGAAGTGTGGTAGGTGGCCCGAGCTCAACAGGCGCTAGTGCAATCTGAGCTTTGTCTCGTCCCTCCATCTTAACATCATCCGTGTATTGCCGCCTTCGCCAGACTTCTTCAACTCCACCGCAACACTCCACCATTGTTATCACGCGCCAGCGTCGTCGCCTGTCTTGAACTGTGCGACAGCACACTTCGCCATCTCGCCCTGCACCCTTTTTTTGTCTTTTTATTCTTATTCCCTAAGTCTTGCCGCTGTGTGCGCACTTTGATCTTGATCTGAGCTGCTGGTCAATCTACGAAGAAAAAGGCCTGCTTGTCTCGCTGCGACTTCCTCATTCCCAGCTTCGAAATGATCATGATACAGCCAACCTTTGAAGAAAGCTTGTGCCCTGATTCCCTCTAATTTGTAAGTTCTGCATCCTTACCAGCGACCCCTCGGTCCTGGGCGGCTTGGCACAACTGTGCCACTGTGCTTGGACTTGGTGGTCGCGATGTCTGGTGGGCCTCAGTCCAGTGCCCCTCGTCCCTCGCCCACCAAAAGTTGGACCCCAGACCGGGACCCACCTCCGACCTCACCTAACCTAGCCCGCTGTCTCGCCCAACGTTCGCGTTTTCGCAACTTCAGTCCCAAGATCGATCCAGCTAGATTCCTTACCCCGGCTCGCCAACTCGAAAGAAAGCGGCCTGGCTTGAGGTTCTACTGCTTCCAGCGAGCTCTCCTCTCGACCACTTCGAGGCGAACTGCACGAGATTCCGAGGCGGCTGTTGGGCGCGCGCGGGGGCTAGACCTCGACTCTCATTTCTCTCTGCATCACCGTCACGACTTGGTCGCCCTGACATCACTCTGCACCCTGTCCACTGCTAATTCGTGTGTCCGACCAGCATTTTATTTCGTCTCTTCTTCAGATCTGAACCTCGAAATCCAAGCTTCTCAAGATGTCCTTCTTCGGCTTTGACACGTCAGGCCACAACAGGGCTGCGCCTGGCTTTTCCCAGGGCAATGATCCCTTCGCCGGTCTTGGTCAACAGGAAACCGGTGGAGAGTCTGTTGACTTCGAAGATACATACGATGGCTTGGGCGATCAGCTCGAGGAAGCTGGTGACGAGCTCAACGATGACACCTTTGGCGGGGATGCTGGTCCAAGCGGCGGTGCTATCGGCAAAGACTTCGACTTCTTCGGCCGAACCGCTCAGGTCTCCAGTGCCATTGACGAGGAGCACCTTCTTTACAGTCGCAACAATCCCACTACCAGGGCCGTCCCCGCTGCCCCGGTTCAGACCCAGCCTATGCAATCCTACGGGTACGCCCAGCCAGCTTATAAACCTGTGCGCACGGGATACGAGAAATATGAGGCGCAGAATTCCAGCATGGACCTCCAGGTCGACCCTACCCTGTGGGGTGTAGCTCCCAAACAGCCGACACCTACCCCTGCTCAGAACGCTGCGGCACCGGCTCCAGCTACTGGTCGCAAAGTCATGAGCTTGGAAGAGGTGGAGGCGGCGATGAGGGCTGAAGCACAGGCAAAGAAGCAGGCGCAGGCCAATGCTACCGCCGCCGCACAGGCTCCTCCCCAGCAGCCCATGCAGCAGCAGCCTCAGATGCAACAATCAGTCCAGGGCGGTTTCGAGCACAACGATTTCTACTC
This sequence comes from Chrysoporthe cubensis, assembly GCA_001282315.2. Taxonomy (NCBI): domain Eukaryota; kingdom Fungi; phylum Ascomycota; class Sordariomycetes; order Diaporthales; family Cryphonectriaceae; genus Chrysoporthe; species Chrysoporthe cubensis. Next base: position 213,705 of record LJCY02000008.1, on the reverse strand, counting down.
TCAGCCTAATCGCATTGAGCAGCACACCGCCCATGTCGCTGACCAGCAGCAGCCTAACCAGGCCTCTCAGTATCCTGGCCCTGGCCATCCCGTGCAGATACTCCAGCGACCCCAATCCAAGTCTCAGCAGCCTCACCCGACCATACCGAGCGCCCCGAGCCCGATGATTCAGCAGCGTCAACAGGTCCCTCAGCAGATCCAACCTACGCAAATTTTGCAGAATCCTAATCGCAACTCTGGAGACAGCGCTCGCATGGGGCCACAAGGTTACCCGACTCATCCCGCTCACCAGTCTCAGGGATCTATCGGCCGCCAGCCCATCATTACTCACCCAGCACAGCTGGCTCAGCTCTCTGAGACGGAGAAAGCTGCTTATCTTGAGCAGGAGGCACGACGGGCCAAACGCAACCACAAGATTTTCCTCTTGTCTCGCGATAACGGCATTATGACGCCTCACGACAAGAACTTCATCACTCGCATCCAACTGCAACAGCTTGTCGCGGCTACAGGCAACCCGGCGGATCACGGCACCGACGAGGCTCTCGCGGAGGATTTCTACTACCAGGTCCACAATCAAATTCGTGGTGGTCAACGCCAGAATCCCAGTCAACCGTTGAGCAATTTCGCGCAGACCTACCTTTACCAGACCGGTAACCGCCAAGGTGGGAACCGTCGTCACCGCGGTGGTCCTGAGAATCACATGCAACGCATGGAGCAGCAGGTCCAGCGGGCTGTGGAGGCAGCCAAGAACAAGCCCAAGAATTCTCAGCTCGTCATCGAGGGCAGTCTTGGAAAGATCTCATTCAGCAATGCAAAGACCCCGAAACCCCTTTTGAACATCAAGCGCAACGAGAGCAGTGGTGACGCCAACCGCCAGGGCACTCCGCATAAGTCCCACAGTGCTAGCTCCAGCTACAATAAGAGAGCAGTTCTCGCTGATGTTGAGAAAGTCTATGACACGTTGATGAAGTTGGAGGATCATGAGCGCTTGATGCCGCCACCTGTGGCTGACGAAGGCAACACTGAGCTGATTGAGCAACATGTTGCCTGGCAGGAGACGAGCCGGAAGCTCAACGAGAGGCTTTGGCGTGAACTCAAGATCCACGAACCTGTGCCCGCTGGTGCTGCTATCCACCCTTTCATTGCAATGCTGGAGACTGCCAAGGGCAAAAAGGCCGTTACCCGCGTCTTCCGACACGTCAACCTCGAGCAGCGCACAACGATTCTTACTATCATCATCGTGAACCTCGACAAATTTGATGTTGTTCGACGTGGCTCAGTCACTGATGGGCACATCAACCTCGACGCTAAGCTCCGAGAGGACATCGAGCTCTTCAGCGTTGCCGTGTGCAACACATTGTTCGTCTTCATGGGAGAGCTTGGTCTGGACATGATCACCGGGATACTGGGTCTATTCTGCTCCGAAGTCAACGTGGACCTCGTCGCCAGAACTCGTGTTGGAGTTAGCTTCCTGACCATGATTCTCAGCCGCGCAGAGATCATGATCCAGACAGCTGGTGGTAGAGATGCCATCCGGGCTCAGGATGGTGGTGCATGGTGAGTACTGAATTCTTCTTCGAATGACGCGTGCCTTGCTAATGGATTTTAACGCAGGGAGCGTAACTACTCAAACTTCTTCAACCAGCTGGAGCCAACACTTCCACATATCTTCCCTGGAACACCTGCGTCGGGCGAGGACGGCTACGTCTGGCAGCTCCTGGCTGCTCTTGGTATCGGGGCCAATGCTGAGCAGCAGCAGCGCCTTGTTGTTGCCGTCAAGGAACGCGTGCTCGGAACTGTTGAAGTCGCGAAGACTCTGCCGCAAGACCTTGCAGTACAGCGCCTTGCTAATGTCAACCTGTTCATGCAGGCCATCGGCCTCGACGTGTCACTTCTCGGATAGACCACCCAAAGGTCCGCCGACCGGGATAGATTACCTCGGCTTTCGGCATGTGATGGTTCACCACGACCACTTTTGGCGGTTTTGTGAGATGGCGAAGACCACTACGACAGCCTCTAGAAACGAGGGCAAGACTGCACTGACGATTCTTGTTGCGGACAACGGAATAGAACCGCGGACGATGACGAAGGGTTACGAGTTCCGTTCTCGACGGAATGTAAAACAGCGGCATGGTCGTGGTGCATTTTCATGCGGCATCAAGACTTGATAGTATCGGGGGTGGTTTATGGTTCAGGTCTGGTGCGGTAATGTCCATCAAGAGCGAGGGGCGGCAGGCTCACATCGAGTACATACCCATGTAGAGTAGCGAGAAGCGGGATTTGGGAAATTGTGCCCATATGGAGAGGCACCAACAAAAAGCCAAGATGGATTGTCACGATCAACCACCATGGCATCCATTCAATGAAGTCAATTTTTTTTGCTGCGATCCTCCCTTTAACTTTTTATTACGTAGCATTTCCTCCCATGGTCTCGTACATGAGTGGCGGGTATCTACATCTGGCCATTTCTACCCTACCAACCTGAACGCCGATTGTATGCACCTGCCCCTGAATGTTCATGCTATCACGTAAACCATCATGACCCTAAATACCAGGAACGCCGGCTTCAGAAATCAGCACTCGCCTACTCATGACAAGCAATCCTTCGTAGCTCCCGTTCAAGACCCCGCCTTGGTAGCCTCGTTGGTTGTGGTGGGCTCTTTCTTACCCCGTCGTGCGGCGGGCGTCGTCTTCGCACGTCCAGCCGGCTTGCCGCCCGTTCCCGCATCCGCGGCCTTGCCCTTCCCCTTCTTTCCGCTGGCCGACGAGGCAGGCTGCGCGGGCTCGTCGTCCGAGATCTCCACCTTGGCCGGCCTCTCCTTGACGATGCCGCTCGTCGTCTCCAGCATCCCATCCTCGTCCATGCCCGCCCGCAGCGCGGCCACCTGCTCCGCCAGCTCCGCGATGCCGTGCTCGTTCACCACCGCAGCGGCGACCATGCCCTCGCCCTCCGGCTGCTTGCCAATTGCGGGTGCCGCGCCGCCCCCGGGGCCCCGCAGGTACAGGGTCTCCTCGCTCACCGCCCAGCTGTCCATCGCCTCGTCGTGCACGTAGCGCATGCGCCGCCACGGCTCCGTCTGCACCTTGCGGAGCCGGTCCGCCATCGTCTCTTGCACGATCTCCTCGTCGCCGTCCTTGGTCTGCTTGATGGTCATGTGGATCGCGCGCGCGGCCTCCTTGGGTGCGGCGGCGGCGCCCGCCGCGCCGGCGCCGCGGGCCAGGCGCTCCTGCTCGGTCGTCGCGTCGATGTGGTGGAGCTGGGGGCGGAGGTGGACGAGGGACGACGCGGGGGTGAGGTGGAGGTTGCCTGGTGCACCAATTGAGTCAGCGCCTGCGACCGTGCAGCGAGTACTGAAAGAGGGAGGGGGAGGGAAGGCCGTTGAGGTAGAAGAGGGCCATCACGTACTTCCAGCGAAGACACCAACCATGTACTTGCTCTCGGCGCTCACGTCCGGCGTCTGGCCGCCCAACGTCTGCGTCCTAAGCACCAAGTCCCGCCGCAGGGCCTCGCCCCAATCCATGCCCATGTCCAGGACCTCGTCGCCCCTGCCGCCCGCGGCCGCCCTGACCCGCGGCGGGGGCGCGCCCACGCCGAAGCCACCCGCGAGGCCGTGGCTCCCGCCCTTCTTGGCCTCGGTGCTCCTGTGCAGGTTGGTGCCCCAGTTCAGGCCCTTGGCGCGATCGTAGGCGGTGTTGTAGTCGACGGGGTAGTCGACCTCGACCATGCCGGTGGCGGCCTTAACGCGCAGCTCCATGGGCGCGCGGGGCGGCTTCTTACCGTCGGACTTGTTGGGGTGCTCGAGGATCAGGACGCGGCGGTTGGCGGCGAGCGGGGGCTTCAGGAGGATGTTGAACGTGGCGACGACGGGGTCGTCCTCGTCGCCGCCGTTCATGGTCTGGGAGGAGTGCGGCGAGAGGGCCGGGTCGATGGGCGTGGGGTCGAGGTTCATCTTGGGCGGTGTGATGTGGCCGGCGGGGTGTTCTCCTCCGTGCGGCGGTAATTAAAAGAATTGGAAGGGAGCCTGGCGAGAAGAGACGAGGTTGAATTTGGCGAGGCAGTGCTGTCAGCCCGGAGGATGCGACAAGATCGGGCTTCGCAAACAAGCTCGTCGAAAATTTGGCGAGGATTCGCTTCGAGAGCCGCGCGCTGGGCGTAGTGGGGTAGGTCCCTGGAGGCCAGGCACGCCAGGCCACCCACACCCCTGGAGAAAACGTGGCGGGCCAGGCTAGTGGGGACGGGCAGGATCAGGACCACGCTGCCTAGGGCGAACTGCACAGTACTGCTACGTACTTGCTACATGTACCTGGCTCGAGATTGGCCAACTCGCCCACTGAACAAAGCTGCCGATAACACGACAAGAGAGCAGAGGAGACATGCCAGAGAGTAGGCCTGCATGCTGCGCTGCCCTGCTGTTTCCTGCTAGGGCGTCCTGCGCTTCCATTGTCCACTGATGTCATCGCACGATTAAGCATTAGAGGACCTCGGAGGAACCCCCGTTAATCCTTGTGGAGCCGGCCAAGTTTCCCACCTGGGCCGTGAGTATTTCGAGATGGTGGGTGCCTGGCACGCCTGGTCAGCATTGAGCCGTGCCGGGTGGATGGATGGATTCCTGGCTTGGCTTTGATGGAGATCTCCAGTCAACGGAATTACAACGTCATCCACGGCCCAGACGAGAGCTCACAAGGCTGACTCTAGGGACCTGCATGCCTCACGGCAACGAGACAGCAGGCCTCGAGATTGAACCGCTTTGCCAGACAACGATGATCTCAAACGCCAGAGCAAGCCGCATCAAACTCGCTGCGAGAGGGCTCGCGCCCGTGGAGACCGCATGCGTCTGCTAGTATACCGCGCGATTTAACAGGAGAAAACCAGTCATCTCACCGGGGCGGCCCATCGCAGAGCGCGAGACAAAGTGAAGATATATACAGAATTCAGTTTGAGGTATCAAACAGGCTATACTCAGGAACTCCCGCCTCGCCATGCTATGCTGCTATACGAAAACATTCGGCTATATACAAATACATGCATGAAGTCATCAACATCAGTGTACGCCCGACACTGTCCCGGCGCTCGTCACGTCTGATATGAAAACCGGCTCCGCGGTATCGTCCTCGGTATCGCCTTCGTTACCGGCATAACCAAGGTCCCCTCCAGCTCCTGGGCAAAGACTATAGGCGGTATTGCCGCAGGCAGTTCCTGGGGCGGGGGATGTAGATCTGATAAGTCGTTCGGTGGTAGTTCCGCGGGTTGTTGCTGAGACCCGGTCGGATATTTGGGCTTCTTCTGTTGTAGCCGTAGTTGTTGTTGCTGCTGCTTCAGCTGCTGCTGGTACTGTTCAATCTGTAGGTCCTGCTCGCACTGCTGACAGCTGTACGCCTGCGGCGAGATGTGGTACTCGGGCTGCTGGTGGTGGTGCTCGTGGTGGAGGTGCTGGTGCATCATGTGGAGCGGCGAGGGCGAGCGCGGGCTGCGGAAGCTCGTCGGCGTGCTCACGAGCACCTCCTTCTCGGGCACCGGCTGCTGCACCACCTGCTGCAGGTGCGTCACGCTCGACGTCGGCGCGATGTCGCCGATCCGGGCGGGCCACTTGAACTCGGTCGTCGCCCGGATGGTCTGCCGCCTCTCGGGCGAGATCTCCACCAGCCGCGGCGTCTCGAACGGCGCCGGCGCCGGCAGGCTGCTCTTCTTCCTCCCCCACGTGAGGCACCCCATGGCGGCCGGGTGCGTGTTGCGGCGGCGGGCCCCCGGTAGCGCCAGAGCTGCGGCGGTGCGAGGATGGGAATGCGGTCGGTCTGGCGGGTGTGCCCGTCGCGCTAGCTAGCGGTAGGAGCTGCTCTGCTGGTAGCTAACTATCGCGAGTCAGTCTCGAGGATCGTTCGTTCGCGGACCCTGCTGCCGAGGACGCTCTGCACCGCAGGATGGATCTCAGAGGCCGTGGGCCAGGTCATGAGCTGTCACATACCAGCACCAAGTCGTGGCCAGGCCGGGCCGCACCCCAAGCGCACCGTACACAGCAGACACCGGGGATTGCACTGCTCTCGTGGGCGGACGCAGCGGGCGGGCTGCGTATGAGCGTGCGTGCGTGCGAGCGAGGGAGGTCGGTCGAGACGATCTCGAGTCGGCGGAAGCAGAGGAGCTCGAGTCGAGTGGTGAGGCAGGTGTAGGTTGTGGTCGAGAGGGAGGGCAACTGGCGGCGCAGATTGGGCGGTGGGCGGCTGGTGGTATAGTGAATTTGTGCCTGCTATGGTTGTCGGAGGGACCAAAACTGCGGAGGCGGGCAAAGAAGAGGAGAAAGATAGAAGAAGAAAGAGGCCGGACCCGCTACTTTGGGCTAGGGTAGCGGGCAAGAGTGGTGCGATCGTCCCCAAGCACGAGGACTCGACTGAGGAGAGGCGCAAGGGCAAGGGTGAGGTGTGAGGGTGCGGGTGAGGATGAGGGAGAGGGAGAGGGAGAGGGCCAGGGCCGGGGCCGGGGCCAGGGCCAGGGCTGCATGCTAGGGCCAGGGCCAGGGCCACTACAGACGCAGGCGCGGGCGCAGACTCAGACAGCACACAGACAAGACAGGTAGCGCTGGGCGCCGCTGGGTTACAGGGCAGGAGAGCACTCTTTTTTGGTGCTGTTCCAGGTGCGCTGTTGGTTTGGGGGGGGGGGAATATTGGCCGACCTGCTGCAGGCTCTAGTACCGGGTAGGCCAGTAGGCTGAGGGAGACCACCGGAAGCGCTGCCTATTTCGTGATCGGCAGCGGTCCCACCCGCGAGTCGCCGTGGTCACTCACCCACTGATTGCAGAAGGGATCCAGCGTGCTACCAGGTATTACGCCCAGCACCGTCGCAGCAGACCTCCCGCTTCTCGGCTCGCGCAGATCGTCGAGACCCGGGAGCTGAGCCCAGGACTCGGATCGCATAGCAACCTCCGACGGCCGGGGAGACTGGGCGAGGCCCGGGCCCTCGAGGGGCAGACCCATATTCGCTTGCGGCGCTGCGGTACTGTGGTAGAGGGGAGGGGACCCCGGCGCCTGGCTGCTGGGCTGAACTCGCTTGTGGCCGAGCGCCAGCGCGGGTGGGACCCAGCGAATAATGAGTTGGAACTTTTGTACGTAGATGTGGGGTAGCGTGCCACCGGGCATCCGCCTGCTAGGTACCGTGTCTCGACCTGGACTTCCCAACGGCATCTCGAGCGGATCAGGGGATTCAGTCTTTGGGGGGGGAGGCGGCGAGGATGGGAGGGGTGGGTTGGAATGGGGGCATCGGGAGATGATATGCGTCCAGCGCCGGTGGGACTCACGCGTCACCCGTCGCCGCTCGAACAGACAAGCAGACAGCCTTGGGGGCCGCCCGCCGTCCAGCTCAAACACGCCGCCCGCCGCACGCCTCGCACACGCTCGCGCGAACTTCCCCGTCTCGATACTACGATGCTACGTCACAGCGGAAAGCGCTGCTGGGCGTCTCGGCCAAATCGCAGGCCGGGCAGGCAGCCCTATCGCCCTCGCACGCCACCCACACCGAATCCTTCGGCGTCGAGACGTGAGAAGTCAAAACGCAACGGTACAGGCTGGGCAGGCCACGCCAGGACATGTCATACTCGTACATATATGGTGCAGCAGGACTCGGATCGACAGCCAAGTAATTTGACAAGGGAGGAGGACGACGGCGAGGAAGAAGAAGAAGAGCCGAGCCAATGATCCGGAAGGATCTCGCTAAACCACAACCCGATTCAGCCTGCCCGAGCCCTTAAATGAGGCCGTCCTAAATCCGGAAGGTCTTCTCCCTCGTGTCTTCGTGTGCTATGTATGTACGTATATGTGTATATGTGTCTGTGTTTATGTCTGGGCCTGGGTCTCGCTCTCCCTCTCTCGCGATACCTGGCCCCCGTGGCAGAACCGCCGCCGAGAGCCATGGGGGCGGGTTCCCCAGGCACAGCCATCATCATCATCGCCGGAGACCTGCCCAGGAACGAAGCAGGGAAGCAGGGCAGCACACAAAATGCATGGCCCTCCCGCCTGGTCGCGCGCTCGGTCTGCACGTGCCTGTCGTGTCACCACACCTCCCCCGTGCCGTGCGCGAGACCTCGTTGGCCCGGGGCGCACACTACCCGGATCCTTCGCAGCCCGCAGAGCGTGCGGTGACGCTTCAGCCTGGAGGTGCGAGCCCTTCAATGAAACACCCGGCGAATGAGCTTGCAGCGCACTTGCGTCGGCATCGAGGCCACCCGGATGCCACCACCCTTATTACTCCTGTCCGCCCGCGCCCCGGCGCCACAGGAACCATCCCTTATACCCGCCTGCACATACCTACATAACCTACTGCTGCAGAGTAGCTTTTGGAGATAGGTTCTTGGCGAGATCCCTACGCATCAACGCGCAGGGCCTCCTCCTCCTCCCCGCCCACAGAGACCGCTGGTGAACCTTGCCCTGCCAATGCGGAATTCGACCGTCGCGCGGAAATGAGTGGTGTCGCTGCGACGGCGGCGGCGGCGGCGGGTAGCAAAAGCCCCATCTAGCGCCCTGCTCGCTCTACTGGGTAGAGGTGCCCCCTCCTCGGCCCCCAACTCCCCCCAAGAAGGTGACACCGATGGTGCTTCTATGCATGCAGTCAGCAAATGTGGCCAGGGTCCACGTGCGGCGTTCTCAGGGGTCGACGTCCGACCTAAAACTGCCCCCCTTCGGGCGCCGGGTGGTCGGCGCAACCACCGCCCAATCTGGCCCTTGTGCGTGCCTCTGGCCGCTCCACTACGGCGTGCGGTGTGCGCCGGATGACAGGCCACACTCGCCCGAGAGCGATGACAGGGTGGCGCCTGGGGGCGACCTCAGGGTCTTCCGGGGAAGCAGGTCGACGCATTCGGTAACCTGGAGAACACCAACAGGTACGTAGGTTCTGACAATATCATGGGTCACACGAGTCGGGCTATCCTGGCAAAATCTTCCAAAGAGGAAGGCAGTAGAAGAAAGCAAGAAAAAAAAGAAAAGAAAAGAAACGCAGAAGAAAGGGGAAGGCCCTCCAGAGATTTGGTTCTTGTCTTTTCCATACCGGACTATTGAAATGTGTAGCGCTGAGCAACGGGTTCAGAAATGCAAGGGAACTCTGGATCCCTCTTTCGCATCCCTCCACGATTACCCCCCATGGGAATAACGCCCTTCCCGACGTTGCGGCGGTGAAGCCCCATTGCCACACACGAGCAAGAGAGGCTATAAGCCAAGCAAGCGATCCGTCTGTCTCCTGCCGTAGAGGTGAACTAAGTCACCGCCTTGCGATCATCGCCTGTACACGTGTACAGGCCGGCAGATTGTTCGTAGGGTGGCCAGAACGCAAGACCAGTAAGGCGTATCGCAACAACGAAGGCGGGGTCCAGACCAGTAGACTATAGATCTGGCCAGGCTTCCTGTTCATGGGGAGAAATGACACAGACAAGCACAATTCGAGACTCTCGTTTTCATAATTCATAGAGAGAAGCCCAGCCTCTAACGTTATTACGGTACCCAAGCAACCAAGATGTGTTAATCACTCCATCAGTGTATTTACCCTAAGCGCTAAATGCCTAGCGGCCAACAGCTTTGACCTGTGCGATTTGCATATACCTTTTTCATCCAGCGTTATGGGAATCGTCGTTCCTATAGGCCCCAGGGAGTCTCTTCCACTATGTGCCCTGACTAGAGCTGAGTCACAGGGCCACAGCTGCAGGAACAATTAAGTGGAGGTATAGTCAAGCAAATATACTACTTAATGTATTCTGCAAGGTACTATTAAGCACTTACAAAGACTCTATCCCAGTACTCACTTAGATAGTACCGGCTGCTAGAGTAATTAGAATAAACCCCAAGATCTCTATAGTCCTTAAACCACTTACTAGCTTGCTTTTAAAGAGTTGCTAAGAGTCACCCATCTCAGTAAGTTCAGAATACAGATGGCTCCGAAGAAGTGATGCCCTGCATAAGTATTCAAGAGCAGCCGTCACGTCTAGAAAGCATCAATGTCGCGCATGCGAGTCACAAAAGAAGGGGTTGTAAAGCAATCACACTCTGCGTCTATCAAGACCCACCGATCTATCAAATGCCTCTAAACCGATCAGAAGCGCATCCCGAGACGATGCAGCTTGAACTCTTCCTGTTCCCTGGGCCCTAGCTCCTGGATAAATTGCTTAGCATCATCATGAGACATGTTTCTGGCCAACTGCTCACCCTCCGCATAGTCCTTCTCTCGCTGTGCAATGATAATGGGCTTCTCTATTTCCTTCCAGTAAGTGCATGCGTTGTCCCAAGCATCTTCCCCTTTTCTCGTCAAAGTCCTCTTGACGAGGAGTGGGAGCACGGCCGAGTTCTGTAAGTTGAGGATGCCGAATTCATCCTCCAGCGTCGCCACGCTACAGGGGAATCCAACAAGGCGAAGGAGCGACTGCAGAGTTCTGTTGTTTGCGCAGATGCAGACGATGTTTTCATCATCCTCCCGCCAGACGAAATCCAAGGCCTTCCGCCAGCGCTGGTCAACATCGACCCAGAGCTCCTCAACCGATGCGCCGGACCGTATCCGCTCCTCGAACATCTCGTCTTTCTCGGGAAAGCGCTCGCCCCCAAACACAACGACAGCGCCCTCGTCTCGAGCACGGGTGCGGATCTGCGTTCTCGTGCCTCGGCAGTCTGTTACCTCATCGTGGCCATAGCCCATCCACTCCCTCATCTCATCCATAACCGTGACCACGGGCGGGTTGGCGTTTTCGCCAAGCGTCTTCGCCATGATGATGGCCTGGGTGATGCAGCGTTGGTGCGGACCGGCATAGAAGCTCCGTGGCGCCAAGCCGCCCGTATGCTCTTTCAGCCGGAGCGCAGTATCGCGAGCTTGTATCTTGCCCGCTGTCGATAAATCCTTGTTTGCTCCATGCCAGTTCTTGGCCGAGTATCTCTGGACCGCTGTCAGTAATCACTCATCATTTAAAGGCATGTATGGTGTTCAAGCATCGGAACCGAGGTCCAATGAGCTTAAAGAGTTACATCATATAGACGGCGATCCCATGCGTCCTGCCGCTGGTTATGCTCGGCCGTGCCGTGCCGAACGATGAACAGGAGCTTGTAGCTCTTATCGTTGTCAAGCCGCTCTTTCACTCGGCTCCACTCATTAGCCGCTGGCTGTAGGTTCAGCAAGTCCGTTGTCACCTTGGAATCAGTAAGTCGCAAGAAACCAGGGCCGACATGAAGTCATGCGACGTACCTCTTCCACATCCCTGCCTCGCTTGTGCTTCGTGGCAGTGATTTTGTGAGCTATAGGATTGAAAATTGTAAAGTCATTCTGAAACAATCTCGGTATGCCCGGTTTGACTTGAGGGCAAAATCGTGCGTTTTGAGTAGTCGTGGACATGATCGAAAGGTCATCACCTTGGTTCAGGTATTTGTGCCAACGAGGTGCGTGGTAGGTGGTCCTGGCCGGAGGCTTTTGTAGCGCATCAGGACAGTCGCTTTGATTTCTCCTGCATGGTGTGATCAACCTCTCTCGCTTGCTGGAGTGTTATCTGGCTCGGAAAACACATCGAATCATCTGAGAGTGGCCTCATGATGATGTCGTGAACACGGGCGAATATCCAATACTCTCACAGTGTCCGGTCACAACCAGGAGAACGCCAAACTTAAGAGCAAGGGCTGTCCTTGGCTCATTGCCACGACATATATTAATATTTGCTAGTTGTTTGCTATACCCACTATTCTCCTGATTGGTTCGGTAACGCCTTTACCCTGGTTGCACATAGTTCACTGTCACCATTGTGATTGTGTCCAACTGTATGCCATCCTCGCCATGGCGTTCACTGCCTTGAGTGACTCCAGACGACCGCCTATCACCGCCGTTAAGCTTCCACCATTTTCCTCTGCTAGGTTCCTCGATACTTTGGCCCTTGCTTTGGCTCTTGCTTTGGCTTTGTGTTGCCCCTTCAACCCAAACTATGTTTCCGTAAACTCTTTCAGGGGTCCTGATAAAGTTGTATTTGCCAAGACCAACTTCCTCAAGTTCTTTATGTGAGCTGAACAGAATAGTTGTGGACCAGAGAATTGCATCCAGCAACCCGGCCACCGATGATAGGATCGACACTAGCGACAGATACATGTTGGTGATCCGGGTACCGCTTGCAGCGATAAGGCCGACAAGTAGAATTGGTGCCGAACACAAGGTAAAGATAACAGGATATACTAGAAAAGCCGGGTGTAAGCCAGAAGGGTCCCTCGGCGTGTTCTCCCCCCTGAGCCGCAGCGTTCGTCTGCTTGCCAGTTTGCGCCGCACCCACACGATGAAGATCCACGTGTAACAGATGAGGGTGAGCCCGATGGCCAAGGTTATCCAGAGATTCTGGAACCAGAAGCCGTACTTCGACGCATATTTCCAATTTACCCAGCAGAGCGACTTAGACCTGGCATAGTACCACCCCTCATGCTCGGAAAATGTGCCTCGAGAGACCCCCAAGCTTACGAAGGACAGCAGGAATGCGAAGATCCAATTCATGCTCGCGAGGAGCCAGGCCGAGCGCCGGGAGAACTTGTAACCCCATACAGCCGTGAGCAGGGTGTTCAGCGAGATCGATATGAGAAAGGCGCTGGTAGAAAGGCTCCCGAGGTTGAGGAAGAAGCCCTGGGCCGCGCAGGTCGCCGAGGGCACGAAGATCCCATCATACCGCCACCAGGTCAGGCTGAAAAGGAACGACGTGGCCTGGAACATGTCGGCCACCAGGAGGTGGTGGATCAGAGTGAGGAATGAGTTGAACTTTAGGCTCGTCGCAGCCTGGGCCTGTCGGTTTTCCAAGTTCTGTGATAGGATCTTCGTCATATCCGAGGTAGGCGGCTGTCGATTCGCCCCAAGTGTCATCTTGTCGAATGTATCTGCGTCGTGGGTGCTGAGCCCCGGTTTGTCTTCATCGTTGCTCCGTCGCGATTGGAGGACTCGGACGGTGATGTACGCAAAAAGGGAAGCACAGGCCAAGAATGAGAGCAGCCCAAGTATGCCCATAGTAGCAACATCTCTCTTAACTGGTGGCGATAGAGGCGAGAGGGTCCCAATATCGTAAGATATATTCGCGTCGGAGGCCATAATGTGGGATATTGAGACACACTGTACATGTGCGTTGGTGATCTCAAATAGCCAGATAAGGGGGCAAGACAAGCACAGACGGCGATAAATGGTATTACCGGAAAGCAAATGGGCAACTGGGGTCGGAGCCTGTCGTTGCAAAGTCCGTTTATCACAAAAGTAGATCAAGATACCTCGGTCTCGAGGAGCAGACGCAAAACCTACTGGTGTTTCAATGCGTTACGCTTTGACACTGCAGCAGTGATATAAGGACAACCTGGGAACTTTGTAAGGTGTGAAATCTGTAAGATCTGTAAATCGTGCCGTCCTGCCCGTCCCGCCTCGCAGGGATCAATTCTAGCAAGAAAGCCTCTAAGCCCTAGGCGGTTTGAGAAGTATGTTAGTACGCAATACTCAGTATGCACCCAGTGGCACCTAATGCCCATGTCGTTAACTCAATACCCCACATTCTCGAGTTAAGGACCAGGCTGGTGGTTAAGTCTCGAAATCTAATCCGGATGCAGCAGACCAATCGCGCGGCGCCATTGGAGAGCCACGGATTTGATCAATCTGTCAGGGGACTCAAAGCACTTCATAGGTCAGAATCCGAGTAGTTCGCGTCTGATCGCAGAGCTAAGCTCGCTCAGACCAAACTGATAAAGTCGCATCCTTGTATTTCAGTCCCGCCAGGAGCTCACGCTGCCTAATGATACCTGCGCTCTTTCGCCTCAGCCTAGAATTTTGGGGCTCCGGCCGCTCTGAAAACGTCTTAGCGGTGCTGTTACGAAGGACACCTACGTCAGCCATCGCCAATCGTGCTTTGCTCGTGTGGGTTGTTCCTGGGACATCCCTTAAGCTGGGCCGGCACGAGAAACTTTGGGATCGTATCAAGCGGGGTGCATAAGATTCGTTTCTGAAAGAATCAGCATTTAACAGTATGACCATATTTGTTTTCTTGGCGCATGGAATTTCTTCACCTACGTGGAATATGCTGGATGTATTTACATTAACCTTCAGGAATTGGCTGTAGTCAAAGCTCTGGGCGCCCATGCGGAAAAGTGTTTTGGCACGGAGAGCTCAGAGTGCTCAGGTCGAAAGTGGCGGCTTCGACCTGCCAATAGTGCCTTAGCGAAGGTCACTTAGATCTGGGAACAAGGATAATATTTACGATGAGAGATACTCTGCCAAGCGTCTTTGGCAGTCTGAAACTGACTTCACACGTCACTTTCATGTAATGATCACACACACCTAAATCTTGGGTCCGATGTATCCTGTGGTCGGTTGGGATTAGGTCAGGAATACAGCTCAGGGGATCACCTTGTTTTGTCGTGAAGTCTGTGGTATGTGCAGTGATCACTCGTGGCTAAGCTATTCAAGTGAGGAATCAAATGAATAAATACTAAGATCGACGACTGAAGAGCAGCTATAAGATCTATCTGACAGAACGAAACGTTCCAATTTTATAAATCCGCTTTTCTGTCGTAGATTACTTGATCCTGCTTTAGATTTATGCCGGCACTTACTGATCTGTCTTAATCTTAATAACCTTATTTTTTGGGTTATATAAGTAATAAACGCTTATAATTCTTATATATTCCTATTTTTATTCAAATAAAACTTTTTATTCTTTTTTCGTTAATTCGTAATACTATTACTTTAAGCCGGGGTTTTTTTTTTAATTTTTTTTTTAAAAAAAAATAAATTTATATTTTTGAAATTTAAAGCTTGAAAAATAATCCTGAAAATATAAAAAAAATTTATTAAAAAGAAAATTAAATATATAATATAATTTATATATTATATTTTATTTAAATCGCAAAGTTACGTTTGAAAACGAAAAGTTCTTTTTAAATATAAATAGAATAATAAGTATAGCAATAAAAGATTTGAGAGTTTTCGAGAATTTTTTTAATAAGAATTAATTTTGACTTTACTTATCGGTTATAACTTATATTTTAAAAATAGGGAAGAAAAAAAAATTCGAAAGCTGAGAATGCAAGTTTTTTAATATATATTTCCTCTTTTTTCTAGCTTTTGTATTTGTCAAGTTGAGATTTTCTATTTTTTTTTAAAGTTTGGTAATAAATTAATGAAAGAACAATGGGGTATTCCACTTGAATGCAGGTGGGAGTAAGAGATGTTGGATCCGGAATAACATTATCCTAATACTACTAAGCCTAGATCATAATACAAATAGTACAGCGGTGTGGCTGCCAGAGGTGCCAGGAAGTGAATGTTCCGACTTATCGGAAGAATGCTGGAGACGCGGCAGATCAGCGGCCAGGAGAGCTGGTCACCTAAATGCGAGCTCTCACCTGGTCAAAACGCGAGCTTTCAACTAATCAAAATGCAAGCTTTATCTGGTCAAGGCCTATGTAGCTCACGTAACGTAAGAAACTGTTGCCTGTGCCTAGTCCTCGTCATGTTTTTCGTCACGCTCCTAGTCATGCTTGTTAGCAATGATCTGCAAGCAGGTTGACACGTGTAAATGGGCAGATATAGCCGCCAGGAAGCTCGTGGCCCACTTGCCTCAATCCTTTGCCTCGCTGCTCCGCCTCTTTGCCTGATCCTACGACTTGAACTTCGCATCCCAAGTGCACACCTAAATAGTGCTCTGGGACTCGAAACCGTGCATAGGACTTGATCTCTTGAGGAGAGTCCAGTGCTCTTGTTATTATGAGAAATCTAGTCACCCTGTAACGATGCCCGTCTCACGTCTATTGCGCCGCGGACTGTCCTTAGCCCCGACCTGCACATCAGCAAGTCTATTTGCCCCCTTCGTCGCAGCTAAAAGTCGATACCGTGTATTATGGAATAGAAGCATCCAAAAGCTGAAAACCCCTAGTGTCGAACGGGATGTTGCGTTTTGGCTTGCAACATGCATGAGCGGATGCGGTATAGCCATGTGAGTTAATTGTCCAGACGCCTTGCCGATAGATCTGAACCTTGCGCATGCAACTCACAAGAAGCCCGATAGATTGTGCTTATTTACGTTGCTCTTCCTCGATAACCCTCTAATGTTGAAGACGTGGCGATACTCCCAATTCGCAGATCCGCTCTCCCAAGATGGTTCCCTCAGTTCGCTGTGGATTCAAAATTTCTCGGACTCCGTCTTCCCAGTCCTTTGCCACTCGCACAACGACTACTGGCGCGAACACCCCCTCTTCACTGCCTTGATGGCCGGGTGTACGGGTACGGAGGCGGACGTTTGGCTCACAGACGATGGAAAGGACCTCCTTGTCGGCCACGATCGAGCATCACTCTCTCCGGAGAGGACACTGCAGTCTATGTATATCGACCCTCTTCTACGGATCCTCGACTATCGCAACACTGTCGAGTCGTCGTGGGACAACTTCACGGCCTTCGACCGCGCCTGGGGCGTCTTCGGCTCCAAACCAAACGAGAGCCTCATCCTATTAATTGATGTCAAGTCCGATCCATGGGATGTCTGGCCTTTGGTCATGAAGCAGCTAGAGCCCCTGAGGAAGAAGCAGTATCTCACTCGCTACGAGCGTGTCCTTGTCGCTCCAGACTCCTTCGAAGGTCAGCGTATGGAGATCTGGCCCGGCCCCATCACTGTCGTAGGGTCAGGCAACCTGGACAAAATGACATACTACAAGGTGCAGGAGGACATCACTCCAGATGGGTACAGGATTCGTCCTTTTCCGGATGGATATTCCGCCTTCCACGCGTATCATGACACATTCTTAGATGCTCCTTTGCTGGACATGATGGAGAATAACAAGTTTTGGGACATCAACTACAACGGCCAGACCTTCAAAATGGCCGGGAGTATGAGAAAGTACTTCCCCGAGAACGCGTTTTACACATCAGTCTCATTTAAGAAGGCCATAGGCGACGTCAAATTCGGGTTCAGTCGGAGGCAACTACAGACACTGCGCGAGCAGCTCAGAATCGCTCGCCTAAGCGGGCTTGAGCCTCGCTACTGGGATACACCCGACTGGCCTAAAAGCTATCGCGATTACATATGGGGCGTCCTGGCTGACGAGAATGGAGGGATCCTGAACGCGGATGACGTGTTTTCCGCGGCAAGGGGGGACTGGACGAGTGTCTATGTGCGCAATGTTCACCTGATGATCGCACTTTCAGTGATGGCCGGGGTCATTGGCGTGACCGCAGGCTGGATTGGATATGCTAGGATACTCAAGAAATGGCGTTTGAGAGAAGCACAACCCCCAGAACCTGTCTATATGGATTGAAAGCGGTAGTTCCGAAGGTGAGCGCGGGCGCCAACGGAAGGTACATCATTGGATAGGCAAGGCTTGATCACACATGCAGCCCTCAGCAGAACAACAGCCTATGACAAATAACTTTCATGGTCTGTATTTCTCATTACATGAGGAGCCTAGTGGACAAAGAGACGGCGCTTTCGCGACGAATATGCAGTCCGCTCTGCTGTGTGCTCGGAAACAGCGGCGTGACTAGAGTCAACGAAAAGCCTAGCTTTCAAACACTGTGAGAACATCATGAAGTGCACCATCTCCAGAAGCCGTCACTCCGAGCTTTCTCAGCCTACCGAAGTTGAAGCAAGTATCATCGCTCATTGTAAGATCAATATGCTAGTATCAAAGCTCCTAGTAGAGAACTTCTCCGTATATCCCAACTGATAGAACACAACTCTATGCACGAAGGACATAGATACTATTAACACTATTCAACGTACTGTGACAACCTTCTCAAGCTAGTCAGCTTTCATTTAACCATACAGCCCTCTTGAAAACACTCGTGCGGCCACTCACTCAACTAAATTGCCATCTGGATCTCTGACGTAAACACTCCGGAGTTTGCCCCGTGCTCCGGTACGAGAAACAACCTTTGCCCCCTCAAGTACCTCTATGCCCTCCTTATGAAACTCTTGCACCAGGCCCTCCAGGTTCGATTCCTCGCCCACAAGAAAGCACACGTCCGCAGTCCCTGGGAGGGCACTCGCAGCCTTTGGCTCGAACTCTTTGCCCTTCTGGTGTAAATTGATCTTCTGTGAGCCAAATCTCAAGGCATGACGCTGGACGGAAGGATCTGACGGTGGAGTGAATGTCTCGGCCTTCATTCCGAGGTACCTGCTGTACCAGCTGATCGTCGCCGGTACGCTTGCGCAGGTAAGGACAAGATGGTCTAGAGACCTGACAATTGCCAAAGGCTTGGACATCTTGAAGGTAGTGCCTCACCACAAGCGTGGGTAGTCAAAGTCGTGACGGGTGGTGGAGGACGCAGTGATGCACATTCAGATAAAGCAACCATGACGCAAGACTATGGCTGCCGATTTTGGAGACAGTAGGCTGCATCATAATTTGTGGAGACTAGATGGGGCTACACACAAAGTTTCCGGGATACCTAACTAGGCAATTCAGCTAATTTTGCAATAATTACTAAAGCGCCTATTGCGACCTCGTTCAACGATAAGTCGATGCGATGATCCATTTAACTGTATGCATTTCCAAGTGCTATGTGAATTTCGTGATCAACGCCGATTCAAGTAGGTACTCAGGCATCCAGGTAGTGCTAAAAATCACTGCACCATGGGCTTATAATAAGCTGACGTGAGAGTCGTGCGACAATTCTGCCTCACTCCATTGTTCAATGTCTAGGCAACCAATCAATATATCTTCCTGATATTCAACGAATATATTTAGTATATATAGATAGATATTCTCCTTACCCGAGTTGCTGGGGCTGAATATTGAATTGAATTCTTTTCCCCTACTTTCTGAGTCTTTGAACTAGTCTTCCTACAGGTTGTGATCTTACAGGACGCCATCTCCATTTTCTCCGCTTCAGAGTAGCACTCGTTCACAACTATCCCGAGGAGCATGAGCGCAAGTAACCTGGCTAAGGAAGGTGTCAACAGCTGACAGCCAGTTGCCAAGATATTACACCATTCGAGAAGATTCAGGCGGCAATGGGCGACTGAATGCGGAGATAAAGTTACGAAACTTCGAGCATAAGATTTGAGGGGAGGCATGGCGGACAAATAGTATCAAACTCTACCACGAGAATATTCCTTCACCAGAATCTTATAAAGCACCATACTGCTGCTCAAAAGAAAACAAGAAGAAAGAAACCGCCGAAAACGACCATCTTGGGATCCATGGCGATGAAAGGTTTTCGTGTCTGCCTACTGCTCCGCTGGCTGAGTAGCCCAGCTTTGGCCGCTCTTACCGGTTCAGCCACTCTAGATGCGTTTTCAAGTTTAGTGTATGGAGCCTAGCTCGCTCGAAAATTTCTATCAGATTTTCTAACGTAAGGTTGACTTTCACAGAGTATTTGGCGATTCCTACACGGACGATGGAGTTCACTCCTACACCCCAGCGCCGGATACAAGCCCTGTGAGAGACCCGTCCATCGATGTTAGCTGAAGGACAGGTGCTGATAGAGACTTGCCTGCAGTCCACAGATACCACGACCGGTGGCCGAATCTGGACTGAATACGTCCAACAATATACTGGCATCAATCTCTATGATTATGCTGTCTCGGGAGCGGTTTGTGACACCTATTTCTCTCCGTCTACTCGGAGCGGGGTGAAGCAAGACCAGGTGCCTTTATTTCTTGAGGATAACGAATATATTGGCAACGGCTCTCTGGTTGACTCAGCCAATGAGACAATCTAGTAAATGGCATTCTCTTACGCTTCTATTGAACAAGTTCCCTAACTTCTTGTGAACAGTGCGATCTGGATCGGCACAAATGATCTCGGGCCAGGTGAGAATTCCGCTCCACAATATATAATGACCTGCTCTCTCGAGCGAAGGACTGGTGTCACTGGGGCTCATCTAATTACCACAATCAAAAGCCTGACTCGAGAAGAATATCTTTCTAATCAAACACAGCTGCTTTCTTCACGGATAATCGGCTGAATATTAGTATTCTGGACTACATCAGCTGTGTCTACGAGCAATTCGACGTATTGTACGGTATAGGGGCACGTAACTTTGTGCTCCTAAACATAGCTCCTCTCAATTATGCTCCGATGTATGCTCTCCCGGGAAACGGAGGGGTTGTTGATTCTCAATACTGGCTGAACGAGGACCAATACAGCCCCAACGTGTATGCTTCCTTCTTTCATATTGTTTCTTCCCCTTTAGCTCCAGGAGCTCCCCCTTGCCTGCTCGATTCCATTTGGCGCATCTTTGTCAGAATACTCAGAGGCGGGACTGCAGAACACTCGTGAGCGAGAAGATGCGCGAGTACGTCGCACTAGTCAACGCGGTATACAACTTTCAGTCGCCGTACGAGATGTTGATTTCTGGACGATATCCTGGGAGTTCATTTACGATCTACGACGTTCACGCACTGGTAAGGAAATTATCGCCTACCTGTTCGAGCTTCTCAATTTTGTCAACATGCGCTTCTAACCACAAGATTATACAGTTGAGCGATATCTGGCATAACCCTTCAGCGTACCTCAATGGCACTGTGCCTCTGAATGTGACCTCGACAATTACTGAATGCGGCAGCACTTGTGACAATTCGTCTGTCCGAGATAGCTACATGTGGTACGATACGCTGCACCCCTCGGAGCAGACGGATCGGATCATTGCCCAGGAGTTTGTGAACATTGTCAATGGCAACGGAACCTGGAGTAAGACCTGGACGTCGGCGAGTTCATGATACACAAGCTCCCCGTCCGTCCTCTCTCGCGAGAATGGAGGGGGGTGGTAGGTGACCAAGGGCAGATAGGCAACGAAGGTAGTTCCCCATGAGCACGCATGTGAAATCCATTACTTCGTTGATCTAGCTCTGGCTTTCTTGCACTTCGAAGTGGCCGAAATCGTCTCCGACGAATTATCGTACGACTGTCCGAGGCCCTCGAACTATGACCTACCAATACCCTGCATAGTGTATCTATGTCTTAGGTCCTGACTGGCGATACAATACTCGCCCGTCAAAGTACATTCGTGGTGGCGATCTGAAGCGAATGAAATAACACCTAAGGTAAAAGAGTTTTGAAAGGAGGAGGGAGGGGGTAAAAAGAACGAAAATGCATAGTAAAAAAGGGGAGGTGGTTGTTACAGCCTATCACGACATCTGAAGATAATATTCGCGTCTCCAAATCCCCAACCCTTCCGGCATTCTTCCCCGCATGCTGTCCCCGGTTTGACAGCGGCATCTACACACGGCTCGATCCCTGGAAATAAATCACCGAAGCATCGTGCTGCAATTTATTCCCTTTTGACCTTTCCTTCACCATCTGGTCTTCTTCGTGGTCTCCTGAAGCTCCTGCAAGAAGGTCTCAGGTCGACAATCAGCTCTGAGAGTCCTCTGCTGACCACGGACCTACCTCGTCAAGCTCACTGCAGGAAGTAGTACGTGCTATCCGACCACCGCCGCCGCCGCCATGTTGAGCGGCTCTGAGATCGCCAAGCACAAGTCCTCGGACTCTTGCTGGATAGTTATACACAACAGGGTCTACGATGTGACCACTTTTCTAGATAAGCATCCTGGAGGCTCTGCGATCCTGCTCAAGCAGGCCGGGGCCGTAAGTGTCAAAACCACCCTGGTCACCCTGCGAGAGCCCGAAGTCTAATGCGTGTCTGCCTAGGACGCCACGCCAGAGTTCGACAAAATCCACTCGATAGAAGTCATCGAGGACCTGCCTGCTGGCAGCGACCTCGGCGAGCTAGACCCCTCCACAGCCAAGGCGCTGAACACCCCAGCGCCGGAGGACTCACCGGCCGTTGCCACCAACAGCGAGGAGGTGATGCCATTGGCGCTATGCGTGAGGGCGTCGGACTTCCGCGCCGAGGCGAAGAAGGTCTTGAGCCGGCGGTCATGGATCTACGTCTCGAGCAGTGCCAACTCTGGCCAGTCGCTGCATGACAATCTCAGCTCGTGGTCCCAGGTAACGTTCCGCCCGCGGGTCATGCGCAACGTGGTGAGCGTGTCCGCGCGCACCTCGATCCTTGGCCAACCCTCCATCGTGCCATTCTTCGTCTGTCCTACGGGGACGATGGGAATGTCTCATCCCAATGCGGAGTTTGAGATGATGCACGGTCTGGTGCGCAAAGGTGTGCACGCCGTCATCTCTACGGCTAGCTCGAAGACGTGGGAGGACATCATGGACTATCATGGGAAGGAGATCACAAAAGTCGGGGGCCGGAAGGACAACCCGTCGCGATTGTTCTTTCAGCTGTACATCCCAACGGACAGGCAAAAGGCCATCGAATTGGTACGCAGGGTGAAGAAGGCCGGATACAAGGGCCTCTTCATCACTGTCGACACAAACGTCCTCGGAAAGAGGACAGCGGACCGTCGAAAACAAGCGGAAGAATCTTTGGAAGATGGAAGAGACCATAGCACCACCTCGCAGCCCGCCGGAGTGGAAGGCAATGAGAATCAATTCGCTCCTGCAATTGGTGCGCGCCCTGTTCCCGGGCAGCTAAGCCCGATGGTCAACTGGGAGGATCTGGAGTGGATCAGAAAAGAATGGACTGGTCCTATTGTCCTAAAGGGGATCCAAACCGCCGAAGACGCAAAACTGGCGGCGGAGAATGATTGCCAGGGAATCTTGCTCAGTAACCACGGAGGCCGGCAGCAACCTTCAGCCCCGAGCGCGCTAGCAACGTTGTTGGAGATCAGGGCATATTGCCCAGAGGTCCTCGAGAATATGGAGGTCTACGTAGACGGTGGGTGCCGAGACGGCGCTGATATCCTCAAGGCGCTGGCACTGGGCGCCACCGCTGTGGGATTCGGGCGGCCATTCCTCTACGCCATGGCTGCTTATGGCTCAGCGGGAGTGCAAAAGCTGGTAGACAGTAAGTCATGGCGTGCATAGCAGCACTAGCTCGCAACCTCTTGGCTAACTGCTTGATGTCCTAGTCCTTTCAGAGGAGCTGACCACGGGCATGGCATTATTGGGCGTCACAACTATCGACCAGCTGCGGCCTGAGATGGTGAACGCCCGTGTCCTCCAAAACAACATGTGGAGACCTGAGGTTCCTTCTATTTTGAGCCGTCTCTGATGTACAAGACCTCCCAAGAGATGAAACTTTTGGGGTGGATGGATATTGAGCTTGGTCGCTCTGTTATATGAGCTGGGCCCTGTTTTCCTTGAGACAGTCAACAACAACACACACACAAGAAGAAAAAAAAAAGAGAGAGAGAGAGAGAGAGCTCGAAAGATCTTCCTGCGGATCTCTCGGCACAGCATTTTAAGCCACCAGAAGATTACACGAGAACATAAGTTCGGAGAACAAGAGACCTGGAACTCGCGGAAAAGCGCGCGGCTTAGACTTGCGATGGTCAGCCCCGGAGTAGCAGAAGCAATGAGAGGCAGATTAGTGCTATGAAAGAGCATTTGAGGGATTTCTATGAAGAGGAACATCCTTCCACACATGAATTGGCACGGAGACGACTAGAAAGCTACGTTTGTATCTTACTCCCGCCACTCACATGGGTGCGCCTCATCGTCGGTGCCTCATCGTCGGGATGCTGCACGAATCAAGCGATGATTAACCCCATCTTCAAGCTGGCACACCATGCTGAACTGCTAAGTGACCGGGTAATCGGACCCAATAACAAAATCGCGAAAGCACACACCCACAGCTGAAGAGCCGCTGCTGTCCTATCAAGTCCTATCTCGACTGAGACATGCGATGTGGCTGCAGAGAGATCCCCGAGGGTGGGCAGCCAAGTCCACATCTTCGGCGTCGATAACGACATCGTGAATGTACTGATGGGCGCGTTTTCAGTGATGGTTTGAAAGCCATATATACCAAGTCTTCAGTCCCACGACCTCGATCTTGTATTGAGGCTGACATTTTAAATAAGTGTTTTGACCTTGGTCTTATCCACAATACCGCTATCACAACCCTAGACTAGAGGAAAATGGGCTACTCGAGCTTAGGCGAGGCAATTCCGCGTCTTGCGAACCTCACATATCGGGCGCCGAGCGGACTTGCCATCACATCTGGCGGGCAGAACTTTACACATTGCTGCCTCGTCGCCATGAACCAGTCTCTCAACGTTAACGGGCCGAACGGATCACTGGCGTTTAATACCCCTTCGTACTTCGTCACGGATCTCAACATAACCGAGTTTGCGTCTGCAATCTCCGGAGACTCTGGTCTGTTTCCGTGTGGCGCAACTTGGAATGGTGATGGGCAAGGTGCCCCCCTTGTGCGCGTTCCCTACGGCTGGTGTTTGTCGCAGTGCGGCGGATGGGAGATCAGCACCTTCGACGTGCTGTCCCAGTGGGTTGGTCCTCTGGTGCAGTTCATCTTGCCCAGCTTGGCCTTTTGCCTCAACATCCCGAGGGTGAGAAAGATTACCATTCCGAGCGGCGTCTTTCAGGCACACCCACGAAGTATCATGGGCTTCGTAACGTACTGGATCCGACTCGGCTGGGCAATGTTTCTCATGACGGTCGACACATTTATCTGGCTGTCGGTCTGCTTCGCGTTCGCGGGCCCGATGTTATTAAGCGCGATGTACGAGTTTGTGCTGGACCGAAAAGTATTAGAGTTCCTCAGTCCGCCGAGGGAGAAAGGAAAAAGGAAAAGGCCCGAGATTTCGACGCGGCTGAAGGCCCAACTCCTGTTGATAGTGGTGGTGGGAAACTTGCGGCTCTCGACGGGCCGTAGAAGCCCGACCTTGGCTTCTACCAAGACCACTCGTAGCGATGGGGACCCAGATATGAATGGCAGGCATCCATCTACCACAACCATCGACCCACTCTCGGCTAACACCTGGTCGAGGATCATGGCGATGGTGGACGATGAGGCCCATACCGAGGATTCTCGCAAGGTGGCGTTGCCAACCAAGCTGAAAGCCATTCTCAACTCCCAAGCAAGGTATGTAAGCCAGATAATATCCCACGATCCGAGCGCTGATCATTAGAGAAAGCTTCGGGTCAACGATCGGCGGACCTATCCTCTTCTTCGTTGGAGGCTTCATCTATACGTGCATAGACATACGCAGCAACAGCCTCGGAGATAATGACACTGCTCACGCGTTAGCATTCGGAATGTGTGAGTCCTGAGGTTCGCCATTCTCAGAGACTTACTGACCATGTCGTCAGGGTACATGACGGTCCCCCACTTGGCGATCATTGCGAGTGCCATGCTTGCCGCTGAGAGCCCGAACGCTCTACAGGGCATCGTCTGGGACGGTGGTGCAGCGGCTTCCCAAGATAAGTTCGAGAAGGGGTTTTGGGACTCGGTCAAGGCTAGAATGCAGAAGTATACTTTCTTGAAGTGGATATTTGAATGTTTGCGTGGGCATGAACTCATCGAGAACACCTACCATGGACACTTCCAGACGGTATCCTTGTGGAACCGAGGCCCAAACAAACGCCGCTGGATACAACAGGCAGTTCGAGACTACGGCATGAACTATGACCAAAACAGCGAGTCTCTGATGACACCAGAAAAGGTGCGAGGGGATCTCAAGGAAGATCCTGGCGATATCATGAATGCCCTCATCGCAACGGCGTTCCTCTTGATTGTGCCGTCAGCTTTGGCATTCCTGACCTCGTACAATACGCCGCGAAAGGGGATCGCATGCCGAAGCCTGACGTATCTCATCTATGGGATCAGCCAGGTAATCGAGTGTTTGCTCTGGGTCTGGGAGGTCTGGCTGAAGACACAGTACGGCGAGAGGTGGTCCACAGCGCACACTCGAGCGAAGACCATCAACTGGCTGGGCCAACTGCTTGTCGGATTCTGGGCGATGTTCGCAGCCATCATTGGTACTCTGATGCAGCTCCTTGGGGTGTACAGGTCATGTGCTTGCGAGGTTAGCCGTCCTGTCCAAGAGGGAGCTGCCGACCTCATACATACTGACAGAGAGGCAGGTCCCCATCAGCTACTGGCTGAACCCGAATTCTCCCGGCGCGTATGTTGACCTGAGTACTGATGATCGCGCTTCTATCAAGGCCGCTAGTCAATACTGGGTGACTACAGGTGCCGTGGCAGTGGGTTTCATTTGTTGTGTATGTTCTCTCGCGTGGTGGCATCAGAGGAGGCTGCGAAAGGTGTTCACAGACGAGGCCGATAGTTTGTCTTCTCAGTGATCGCCGTGAACCCTAGACGATCGTATGTGTATCCGAAGTCGAGGCTGGATCACACATCGTGGATAAAACGGTTCTAGTCGTGATGATGTTTTGAATATCAATCGAGGTCACTGTCATGTTGTGAAGCAGACCCTACCTGCAGCGTGTCCTGCTCCCCTTGGGCAACCTAGGATGCCACCCGAACCCGGGCCGGTTGAGGGGTTGCCCAGCACCGAAGCCAGAGGGACTCGTCGCTAGCGATCCTCCCGCTGCCGGTCCGCGAAAGCGCCCTCTTTTGTAAAGTGTATCTAGACCAACGCTCGCAAGCCTTGTCTCACTTGCGAGCAATTTTGTTCGAACCCAGTTTTCTCCATCTCTTTTCTTACCTACAATGAGCCGCAGCGCAACAGTCCGCCTTGAGCGGGTGACGGTAGCAGGCTCCCTCGAAATTTCCCGAATAATAAACGGCCTTTGGCAACTGGCTGGTGGGCATGACCAGGAGGTGGACATTGCAAAGGCCTCGGCTGCCATGGACGATTTGTGAGTGATCATGCGCATCGGCTCGCGAGACTACAAGTTGAGCATACCTCTTCAGAATACACAGCGGCTTAGACTGTTTCGACATGGCCGACCACTACGGCGATTCCGAGCTCGTCATAGGCCACCACAACGTTCGTCCCACCTCCAGGGCAGTGACAGCTTTCACCAAGTGGTGTCCAGCTGAGGATGGCGTGAAGACCCTTGAGAAAGCGGAATCAGCTGTGGATCTCGCCCTCAGGCGGATGCATCAGGAGCAGATCGCCCTGCTACAATACCACGTCTGGGATTACACAGATGATACATACATCCACAACCTCACGCACCTGGCTCATCTCCGCGCCGCAGGAAAGATAGCCCACATCGGCCTCACCAATGTGGACTCTGCCCACCTGGCCATGCTGCTCGACACGGGGTTCCCGATCGCCACGAACCAGGTCTCTTGTTCCGTGCTCGACCGGCGCATTGTTCGCGGACGGATGAGTGCCCTCTGCCAAGATCGCGGTGTCGGGCTTCTCTGTTACGGAACACTGCTTGGCGGCTTCTTGACTGAGAGATGGCTGGATAAGGCTGAGCCGGGGGATGCCAGCGCGCTGAATTGGTCGCTGCGGAAGTATCTCCGGTTCATCCACGCTGCAGGCGGCTGGGGCCCTTTTCAGACCGTCCTCAGGGCCCTAGCCACCGTCGCGAGGAAGCATGGAGTCCCCGTGGCAGCAGTCGCGACAAGGTGGGTGCTTGACATCCCAGGCGTGAAAGCCGTGATTGTAGGGACGAGGCTCAACGCGGACTCGTCGGCGCACGCTGAAAAGATCCTGCTCGCGTTCTCGTTCCAACTTGACGTGGAGGATCGAGCCCTGATAGCGGGGGCTCAGGAGCTGTTGAAGGATGTCCCCGGTGATTGCGGTGATGAGTATCGACGGCCGCCATATCTCACTGCTGCGGGCGATTTGAGTCATCATTTGACACAGACAGACCAGAGCCGAGCAGTCAGAGAAGCCATTGGAAAAGGTCAAAGGGTAGAGTATCTGACGGGAAGCAAATGGGAGCCCATCTGCGTGGGTCTCAATACTATGTTTGATCCTCGTCGGGCCAGAATCTGACAACCTTTACAGGGCTACTGCCGCGCTGTGCGCATAGGCTCATGCGTCCACATCTCGGGAACAACTGCCAACCCACCGCCCGGCATCTCGTCACTCACTTGCGTAGGTGGTACGTCGGCCGCCGGCCAGGCTGTCTGGGTTTTGGATATAATCGAAGGGGCATTAAAGGCCCTCGGCTCAACCATGAAAGATATTGTACGAACGCGAGTGATCTTGCGGCACGCCAAGGATGCCGAAGCAGTGAGTGAGGAACACGGCTGGAGGATGCAATGCGCTGGAGTCCTGCCGGCGAACACGCTAATACAAGCTGGGCTGTATGAAGAGCAGATGCTCGTAGAAATAGAGACCTGGGCAGAGGTTGGGTCGGCTGAGCACGGCGTGCTACAGATATTCAAATCGTAGTGGGTACAATTGCTCGTTGAGTAAGCAGCGTACCTACGTCCTGCTGTGAAATATACCCTCGAGCACTTATGACGAAGACCTCGGAACCCTTGATTGATTCGGGTACCTTACGAAAGATTGACGAGACGATGCTGCCTACCCGGTCTCTTCCGCTCCATCATCCTCAGCCTCATCACCATCCTCGGCAGTGGGCAAGTCTGCCATTTCGTGGTCGTGATCCTCAGCGGTCACACCCATAGTATTGTCCTCTGCTTCCTCCTCCTCTTCCTGCTCGTCATCGCTATCCTCGCTCTCGCCACTATCACCACTAGACGTGCCAGCAGTCCTCACTGACTCGTCAGTTGAGTTGTCCACGCTCCTTCGCAAATTTGGAAACATCAACGTCTCTGAGATATCCTGGTCGAACTCGCTTGGGACGTCACTGAGATCGCTCTCGTCGTCTGCATCGTCATGCTCAGGTCTCGGGCTCGCTGTCTCACTCTCACCATCGCCGTTTCCTGCGGTCTCGATGTTTGTTCCCTCATTGCTACCTTGTTGCCTCTCATTAGTCTCATTGTCATCCTTCATCTCCATATCCTCACCCTCGCTGTCATCGCCGCCGCGTCGGGCTCCCACAGCGTTCTTACCGCTCGCGATACTACCACGACGTGACTTCCGGCCGTTCGACCTCTCGCTGACGGCAGACTTGGGCGGTGGCTGCTCGGTAGCTCGCAAGACGGCCTGCTCGGCCTTGCGCAGGATATCGGCACGTCGAACGCCGATAAGCCGGCGGCGAACGGCCCCACCCTCCGCTGCATTGTTGGAAGTAGATCTCTCCATCTTCTCACCATTAGCAGCGCCATGAGAAGGCGCTTCACTCGATGCGCGACCTGCCCCATTCTCATCTTTTCTATCGAGACCATTCGGATGTAGTAACCCATGGAATTGCTCCTTGTCAGCTTGACCACTCGCCTCCAAATCCTTGAGCCGATTGCGCTCTTCGATGACCTTCGAGGGCGCTGGTCCTGGCAGCTCGTTGGCGATGTCCAGGTAGAGGACGGAATAGCAGTCGTTGATAAGATCATCGATCATACCGGCCTTAGTCAGACCGCCGTTCAGCTTCTTTAGCTCAATCGTGTCTTTCATGGCATTCAGCGCGTTGTGATCTCTATCGTCTTTGCCGGCCCAGTCGGAGACTCGTTCTGCCAAGATTTCGAACTCCTCGGGACTCATATTCTTGAACACGTCCTCCTCGACAGGAAGAATCTTGTATGTGTGCCGCAGAAGCCTGGTGTACGCTTGCACACAACTTGCCCAGAGGTCACTGAAATGGTAGAAGTCTGCACCCTTCTTCCGAATTTTCCTCAAAAGTGCTTCCATGTTCACACGATCATTTGTGAAAGTCAGCAGGCGTACTATGTACCGTACATACTGCTCCGTGAACACATGATGCCGTCCAGGACGTTCAGCATCGCACTTCCACACATTGATAGCCATCGTCTTGGTCACCATGTGTTCCCGCAGTACCGCAAAAGCCGCCTGAGCTTCTATGAACTGGTCCGGAGAGTCATTTTTCTGTGGGTCGTATATCATACGGGCGTGTCGCATGATTATGCGGTGCTGCCAGTGCGACTTGTCCTTATCACGAAGATGACGTAAAATTTCGATGACATATCCCTCCCAATCATCCAGTGATTCGACTGTGACTTTCTCGCCGCGCAAGACAGTGTTGGGTTGTCGCTGAAGGATATCGGCAGCCTCTTGTGGTGACATTTCATCGCGGTTGACGAGTTTGCTCAGAACTGAGACGATTTTGTAATGCGGCTCAAGAATTGGATCTTGGCCGTGGCGCGGCTTCGGAAGAAGAGACACCACTTCGACCGTCTTCTCCAGGGCGGCGACGATCACTGAAATAGTCGGCTTTGCCTTCTCGTCCTTGGCCACCAAGGTGTCGACCGGCTTCTGGTACATCTTCCAGAGACACTTTGACAACATGTAAGGATTCTTCCAATCCTTAGGCCTTCCTTTCATCGCCTTCCTAAACAGGGCAGCTGCATATTTCCAGACCTCGAAGTCCGTCATCTCCTTGTGCGAGAGTCTCTTGAAAGTTCCACTGCCGTCTGCGTCCGGGTAGAACCGGGCATAGTCGCTGTGCTGGAAAGGTTCCATCGCAAAAGGTTCTCGGCTGGACGCATACATGCGCATGGCAAAATTGTAGTACAGCTGACAGAGTTTCTGCTCATCTTCATTGGACTTCGGGGTCCAGGAGTGCGAGTGAGATAATGCCAGAGTATAACAATGGATCGCTTGGCGCTGGAATTTGAGCAACTCGTTACGTTCCTTGTTCATCTTGTCAGCCGACCACAAGACTGCTTCATCCAGCTCATAGTCGAAGCATTCGGCGAGTCTAAACCATGCTTCCCACTTATCCGGGGTAAATTGCAACTGCAGACGCAAGAATGTCGCTCCGATGCGCAGATCGTCTGTGGCGCCCGGCGTCTGACGACGGTTCAAATCGACACCCTTGAATTTTGTCAGAGCTATCATCCCCAGTAGGAAGAACCAGTCATTTTTGGCGAGTGATGCCTCTGCTGTGTTGACGGTCATAGCATCGAGTGGCACAGTGCCATCAAGAGCCTGATACAAGCGTAGGGGATGTATAGGCTTCTTGATATATTCCTGGAAGTTGCGCAGGTTGTGAATCATAGGAGTGCTGGATTTGGCTTGACCGATGGCTCCTTGCATGTGCTCGATGGTAGTCTTGAGATCTGATTTCAGTAGATCCTTCATCGACATGCGGTTCGCCAGCAACATGATCTTCTCAACGAGCTGCACCGCCTGGCGTTTTTCAAGCTTCTCTGGCACACAGCCGTGGTCTTGGACCTCCCAGATGCCAACGCCCAGCTTCAGCCCGTTGAGATCGTAGAGAACTTGTCCCAGGTAGTCCTCCCAGTTCTCGATATTTTTTTGTTTCAACAGCTCGATGCGCATCATCTTGAGGAAAACTTTGTTAGATGAGCTGCATGCTTTCCGCAAGCCCAAGACTTGATGGACAGCGTTCAAAAACTCGGCGAGATCATTGTCAGGCGTCTTGAAGATAGACGCATTTTGGTGGATGCCCACTTTGATCAGGCAATACTGCAAGGTCCACGTTCTAACTTGAAGATCTCGCAGACTTTCGAGTAGTTCGTTGAAGCTGGACGATTTTGAAGGAGCCGGGGTAATGCCAAGCGTGAATTCATCTTCCTGCATGACTGCGGTGTGGACGAAGCAGCTCAGCCTGGCCAGAGCAGATGAAGTAGACCTGAGATGGTCCTCGTCGATGATGTCGAATGCAGTGTTGTCATTGAGAGCCAGCGAAAGAGCAGATACCATCATGTCGTGGATTGACCTGGTCAATTTCAAAAGGAGAATTTTCCGTGAGTCTTGTGGGGTGTTCAAGTATGTCTCGCTATCCATGTCGTCGATAACCATCTCGATACTTTTGAGGAGGCAGGAGAACTGTTTTGTTGTGTAGTTGATCGTGCCGTAAGCATCACTCAAGCGGGACCACAGCAGAAGTCTGAGATCAGTGCTGCTCGCGAGAAGAAACTTCCAAAGATCCTTCAGACCTTGGTTGGCACATTCCTTGATTGATACATTGGAGAGCTTCTCGGCATCCATCTTTCCTCCATTCTTTACGACGTCCTTATCAGCTGCGATGAAGACGGTCTCTGGATTTAACACTGGCTCAAGAGTGTCAATGACTGCGACAGGGTCGGCCATCTCCTCCTGGAACAGGCCAAGGAAGAAGTCCATAGTTGTGAGTTTGCTAATCTCTCGATCAGCCTCCGCAGAAGAGACCTCTGGCATGACAGCATTATTCGGCAGCTCAACCTTGTCACAGCCTGTCGCTGCTAAGTAATCCCGCAGACTATGCCAGCATGCAAGTATGTGATCTCGAGAGATGCCATCAGCGAGCGTTGTCGAGAACACACAAGCCCACAGGAAACGCAGAGACAACTGCAACCTAGATCCAACCGGTCTTGAGCGGCTGAGGTCCGATGCCAGGTCTAGCCAACGACCAAGGCGAATTTTGGTTCCTATCCTGATGACATGGTCGACGCGGCTGTTTGGGTTGGTGATGCGCTCGTAAACATCAAGGTAGACTTCGAAGAGCATCTGCACAAGGTTGTCTAATTCAGCCAGTTGAGCATCACCATGATTCTTATCTGTAATCCGACGAAGCTCATACTGCATTCGATCGTAGATAACCTCATCGTAATGGCTAATGGTTTGAACAACTGCAGTCTTCAGCTGCTCAGACCACTTCTTGGAAGTGTAGCTTCGCGACATCGTGACGAGCCACTCGAAGGCCACGTCTTGAGCGGCCATGCACGCTGTGTTGGTCTTCTTGATGAAGCTTCCGAGACCCATTGACTCATTCAAAGTGGCTGTTTCGGAAACGCGCTGCGCCCCGGATTTGGTGTGCTCCAAGAAGGCGTTCATTCCTAACGCAGTCGTTTCCTCCTTGCTGAGGAAGATGTTTGCATTCTCTTCGTCGAATGTTGCTAGTGAATCTCGCAAATCAATGCTGGCAGTATGACTGATTTTAGAGGTTCGCTCTTCCAATGCACACGAATCGAGTATTTCTCCTATTCTGTCGACGGTGGCCTTGTCCGTCACGCCTAGGTTCTCCAGGATGTCCTTCGTCAACTGAAAGAGATTCTGGTCGGCGCCCTGGAACGGCTGCAGCTGTGCTGCGCGCAAAGTAGTCTCGTCGACCGCCTCTTCAGCGAGGGTGTCTCGCCTCCTGATGCGCTTGGGCCTTTTAGTGTCTCCATTTTCTTCTTCAGCAGGCTCAGGCAGGCCTGCAACAGACACAGATCGCTTTCGGGATGGCAAAGATACGCTCCGCTGTCGACTGTCGCTGCGCGTAACATTAGTTCCATTGGCGCCATTCTCTAATGACCCATCTCTAGCTGGCGTTTTTGCATCTGTTTGCGAATCGGCTGCTGTTCCCTCAGTGAGCGGCTGAGGCACATCATCAGGAGCCTGAGATTGCTCGTCAACCTCCATCTCCGCAACATCATCTTCCTGCTGCTCATGGCCCTCTGGTAGCTGAATCAAGATGCCCTGCCCAGAAAACCCGACTTCTTTGACGAAATGGACTAAAGCCATGCCCAGCTGCGCCCACGATAGATTTGAGAGTTGTATGACTGGTCTCGGGAGACTGACCTCCGCCGCCAGACCTTTGCGTGCACCTAACTGTTTCGTCGGGTTGGGTAGGAAAGGTACCGGATCAATATGCCGCTTGAGAAGTGGCGGCATCTCTTTTTCCAAGTATGTCTTAATGCTAGGATGTGTAAGGGAAATATCATCACCCAGAACGCGCAGTTGGTCTTTCAATTGTTCCCCAGCAAAGCCCTCGGCGAGGGACGGGGGCTCCACATCCACCACGGTGGGATCATCGTCTAATTCGATTGCTGCTTCGAGACAATATCGACTCATCCGTGTACTGTTCAGGAATGCAGCTGTCCTTGCGGTCCTTCTCCACAACTCTGCGTCGGATGGATCTCGGTCCAGAGCAGCGTTGAAATCGTCTATTGCCTTCCGAGCATCCTGTACCACCTGGGGCTCCTCGAAGACTTCTTGTGCTGATGAACCAGCTCGGCGTGCTCTAGATTTTATTCTGTCCAGTATGAACTGCCCATGGTTCTTGTATGACAGAAACAAGGCCTGTGGAAGACTAGTCCCGCTGCCATCTCCGTAGGTGCCGGCGGCATCGAGACCGGCGGCGAATGAGGATTCAAGGGGGAGAAAAGGATTCTGTTGTCGCTCTGTGCGCTCATACTCGGTGGAGCTCTCGGGTAATTTAAAGATGTCGGACAGAAAGAGTTCGTCGTAGGCACCGGCGGCGTCCTCGAAGAACCGGGGCCCTTGGGCATGAAGCTTGAGCGCGTTCTGGAAGAGCTTCAGGGCATCGTCAACCTAGGCTTTTGTCAGTCACTGGTAGTTGCAAAGGTCTAAGGAGTCATTTCTTAATACCTGGAGTTCCCGGGAGGTATCAATCTCCTCCTCGACGTTGTCTTCGGGCTCAAGATTGATGGCTGAGAAGGCAGGCTGCGCAGATCGCGTCAGTCGAATCAGCGGGAACGAAGACGCGTCAGTCCAAAGTCCGGTCGATACTCTACTCACCATGGCGTTTGATATGGGGACAAGAAGTCCGTATCATGCAACAGCAGATGTATTCCGGGAAAACCATCGCCCAATAGGTCAAGTATTGCAAGGGCAAAGTTACATAAGATATGTCTCTATATGCGCATGGTTATTCGGTCGCCAACGAGAAGATGCAAGGCCGACTTGCTATCAACTCGGAATGATCGCTCAGGCTGCCTGCCGCAGGATGGGGAGGACCCTGTCCTGCCTGCCAGCCTGCAGGGGCACCCCGCCGCGCCCACCATCTGCAATTGTTCCAGGCCCCCAGCTTCCCTAGCGCTGGTCCTCGATCTCGTCGCGTACCGGGTAGTAGCAGCTTCCTGATACTGGTCGACGACCACCAACGTCTTTCCGTCTAGCCAACGTCTCACCCACTGCAACAGACCGACTACCATCCGAATCACGTCGCATTTCCGCCTCCAACCTCTTGTCGGCCAGCAGCTCAATCGTACAGGTCTGCCTGTCATTCCTGCAGAACCCAATCCCTTCTCAGGCGAACACGCATGCTGAGTACGTGTCCACTGGAAGCTCTGGTGTATCGTCGCCAGCTGCGTTGAATTGATCGGGCGCGAACAAGAAGACATACCCCTTTGACCCTGTGCCCCAAATAGGGGAGGACTCCCTCAACGTCGCAATGGTTGCCCCAGCTGTTCCAGAGTGAGTCGATGCCCAATTGTCCTAAAGCCGCCTTGGCGCATAGCCTTTGCGTCGTTACTGACCTGTCTATCGTTATGCAGGATTACGGAGGAGGTCCTTCATGAGTCTGTCGAGGCTCGCACCGAGTCCCTGATCTCCCTTCGAGAACTTGGCCCCCCAGATCTGGTCCATCTCCTCAAGCAGCCACAGAGGAATGCTGTCAAACATGTACGTTGGTCACCCACCCAGTGGAAACGACAATAGTGTAAATGGCTCTAACCATCTACTAGATCGGAGTCTACCACCATGTCACCGGTGTCGATGCTTCCTCTTCCGCAAGTCTGGCTGCATACATAAACACACTTACCTATAAAGAGCACGGACAGCCGCAGACCGCGAAAATTGTGGAGGGTGTCTACTGGTACGTTCACCCCAATATCGCGAGAGACGTGAAGCTGATGGTGGCGCGAACAGCTGTTACAATGCCTTCTCCAGATTGGACATGCGAGTCCACGTCACCATTCCCGGTACTGTCGAGAGCTACTGCGTTGATGAGCGCGGCGAGAAGAGGAAGGCTACGGACGAGCTCTGGCTGGAGACATATCTCTGCAGCGTCCTGCGCGCCTACTCATACGCCGACGACGGCAGCGGCGATACGATCAGGAAGATCATGGGTGTGCGACGGTTCAACCCAGTGACCAACACAGAGACCGAACAAAGACTCTTGGGCGCTGCCGAACAATTGTTCTTCAGGGGTGAGTCAAGAATCTCGGGACCCACTGAGGATGAGATACTGATGCTGCGACAGGGTGGCAACTTGGCTCCGACTCGGTTGTCCAGGTACCAAACATCGTCTCGAATCATCTCACCACGGGCCTCTTAAAATACTTCGAAACTACCGGTCGCTACACGTCAGGCATCAATCTTTTCGAGAAACTACGCACCCAGAATACAGAGGTGGCTTCATTGCTAGCCAAGGTTTTGTTCATGGGCAACGAGGAGGTCGAGGGCGTTAAGGTCTTACACTCGGCCTTGAAGGAGCGGCCAATGGACTATGTGATGCTCGACACGCAAGCCGATTTCCTGCTCAAGAAGGCCCAGACCGCTACAACACCGGAACAGAAGGAGGAGCGTCTCCGCCTAGCCTTGGGATGCGCCGACCGGAGTACGATCGCGGCGCCGAGTGAATTCGGAACCTGGGCTAGGCTTGCGGAGGTTTATGTTGCCATGGAAGATTGGGAGAACGCGTTGACGATCTTGAATTCCTGTCCCATGTTTACGTACCAGGACAAGGACGCACCGCTGATGCCCGAACCTAAAGATGTCTATCTACCAACCTTGCCGGAGACGAGGCTTGACGAGATCGACAGCGAGCCAGAGTCGAGGTACTCAGAGCAGGTGGAGCCCAGTCTCCTGAACCTCCGGGCCGCCTCTTACCGTGGAACCTTCAAGAAAGCCTACAGTATCCTGACCGAGATGACCGCGAAAATTGGTTGGGACCAGCTGCTCAAGATCCGAAGCAACGTGTTTGTTATGGAGGACGAGTATCGGACAGAGAAGCAAGAATCTGGCTCGCCGTCAAAGCGGGGCGCTAGTACTGATGTTATTCGTGGCACGCCGGAGCCCACTACGAACGGGGATCACTCGGACGATGAGAACAATGCGGAAAAGGAAGGCAAGTCGTCGAACAACCTCGAGGTCTCAGCAACCAACGGTCACGGGGAGGGCCTGGAGAAGCCCACCAGTGCAGCTGAGCCTAGTGAGACCAAAGCTGAAGAGAATGTGAGTATCAATGTCGATCACACACCCTTTTTGTTCGTGGCGTGGCTGATTATGCTGGACAGGGGTTGGCCTCTCAACCTGAGGAGCATCTTTCTCGCCTCAACAATAAGCGTCTGTGTGAGCGCTGGCTAGACAGTCTGTTCATGGTGCTTTACGAAGACCTACGTGTCTACACTATCTGGCGGACACAAATGGCTCAGTTTCGCGCGCAGTCCATGCAATACAAGAAGTCCGCCGAGGAGTGGGAAATCCTTGGCTCCCTGGCCGAGCGTTTGCAACACACCGAGGAGGCAGTCGAGGCTTACAGGGGCTGTCTGATGCAGCGCTTTAGCCCTAAGGCACTGACGGGTATCCTTAGAGTACACGAGAAGCAGAAGAATACGCGGGAGACGGTAGCGGCGACGATCCGCCTTGTGACCTGGCAATACCGGTGGTACAGCGAGTTCAGCCCGGAACTACTGCACACGATCCGGACGCTGATTGAGGACGAGGGTGCCGTCAAGGTCCGCAGCATTATCCAGGCCACGAGCCTTCCGCAGAATGTGCTGGACCTGACCCATTACTACGCTGCTCTCTGTGCCACATTTAGGAGTGGCGGCACAGACTCTTAGGTAGAGGCCAGGGCAGTATGGAGAAGAGAAATCGGCACGTTGACTAGATGAAAAGCCCACGGAACTGCAAGGATGGACAGATAGGACTTCGAAGATCTGGCGTTGAAGGGAGCCTGGTTGATACCTTTACGCTTGTGGCCGGAGCAGAGACACGACAAGTAATGCTATGATGAAATGAATTGGGCGGGCTAGCTGGCTGTGCAAACTCATGTTCTCTTCTATTGAGCAACGGTCATCAACACGCCATCACCGTCGAAAATGTAGCAAGTGGCGGGGATGTCCCAGTCTACCGTGACCATGAGCAACGAGGTCGTCACTCCCTCACCACTCCCCAGGTTCAAGTCTTGCGGCGTCCCACGATCCGCGCAAAGGAGCACAAAGC
The DNA here is from genome assembly GCA_001282315.2 of Chrysoporthe cubensis. Classification (NCBI taxonomy): domain Eukaryota; kingdom Fungi; phylum Ascomycota; class Sordariomycetes; order Diaporthales; family Cryphonectriaceae; genus Chrysoporthe; species Chrysoporthe cubensis. The sequence goes on along the minus strand of LJCY02000008.1, from coordinate 176,032 downwards.
CCAGAGGCACGGCTAGGCACTACCAACCGTAACGTGCACCGACCAATGCCGGCAGCCTAGAACTGTATAATAATTAGCCGTGGCCCGAATGCGACGGTGGAGTTTTGAAAGGTAGCGAAGTGTTCCATAGTCAGAATTTTCAGTGTTTTACCGCTCACAGAACCACCACACACAATAGGCAATGGCAATTCTCGCAGTGTGAATATAAGGTTCATCCTTCAAGCAGGGAGACGGAGGGTTGTATCTGAGAGCACACACGTACCTTCTGGGACATGACGGACGGGCAGCTCACGTCACAGCCGGCCCAGGGCTAGGGCAAAGGACTTGCACGTAAAGGCTTGTCTGATGCAGTTGTAATGGTCCAAGGGTAGTCTACCAGTGCCATGAAGGCAGCAGTACTCGACGCAGGCAGAGGAAGCACTGATGCAGGCAGCCGATCTGAGGCTTCAGTCGACGATGCCGACTTCTTTGCACCTTAGTACCGACGGACTGGATAAGCAAGTACTTCATGCCATACTGTAGTACTACCAGTCTGCATCTGGCATAAAGACTTGGTCCCTGACTAAGTCGCCATACGCTCCGTGTCCAGAGGTCAGCATTCTCAGCCTCGCATGATGGCGTCGGGCGAAAGGGTGGCAGCGCCTGGAAAAAATCCAAGAGGGACGTTGTGTGGTGGAAGGAAATTTCGCACGAGGTCAGAGACTGCGCACTGGTGGCCCAAGCTCCTGGGGAGCGCGGGGCAAGGGTTACCCTGCGGTCCGTGCCATGGCCAAGCAGCCTGACAAGCCGCGGATGCAGTCGTTCAACGACATGCCGTATGCTCTGCTCTGTGCCCCTCAAGTCTTCTCGAGGGCGCTCATGGCTGCAGTTACTGCGGGAGCCAAGGCGGCTCGCAGTCTATGCACTCCTTCTAGCCAAACAATACGTCTTGCCCCTCGCGGCACACAGGTGTGTCTCTGGCACTGGAAGCTTGGCAATGGAAGCCTGGCACTAGAAGACTACAGACAGGCCTGGCACTTCGAGCATGATTGAGAATAGAGAGGCATGCCGGCTGCCGGACGTGTCTAAGCGAGGCGCACCAACATCCGCCCAACCGAAGAAGCTATCCGCTGATCCAAGCCTCCTAATGACCAGTCACGTCCGAGACCCAGCGCGCTGCACCCCTCGCCCTCGGCCTCGGCTTACAGCCTCAACCCCACGATCAGGGCCCGTACCAAGAGAGTACACCAGAATATGTACCCATGGTTTGATCCCCAGAACTTCTTGTTCTGGTAGGAATGACGTCTTGCCTACGGTCCAACAATCGCATAGGTGGGATGAGTCTCATCCCTAACCCACCGTGCCACGGTCAAGCACATGCGCCAGGCGGACCGTGCCGGCGCACCGTCTTTACTTAGGCCCTGTTACGTGATCCCTCTCGTCTAGCTATGCGAGGTCCCTACGAGGGACTTGCCTCACCGAGGCCTCTTTCAGGGATCATGGTCGTACTCAGCCGATCGCAGAAGCATCGCGGCTAGGTACCGCGGTCCCGACTTGCCACATGAGCATCATCAAACATGGCCGACCCACAAGATGGTGACCATCCGATTTGCAGCGCGTCACCGGAGGTAAAAGTCCAGATGTAGTTGTCGGTCAGCATGGCGAGCGCACTCCACTTGGTGCTGCGCTACCTCTCGTCACCCCTGAAAGGTGCGTACCTAAAGGGTAAGCATCTGCATGATATCTTGACGTATCAATTGTCCTAGAGCATCTCTAGCCTGATAACTTCGATCGAGACCCTCAATCCTGTTATGAGACACTGCTGGTCGTCTTGTTCACCAAGGCGCTCCAGGGAAATCACATCTTTGCCTTTTAACTGTGAGCGCACATCATGTGGAAGAACGGGACGGACGCCCCCCCAGACTGTGGGCGAAGGTTACTTCCCGCTGTCATCGACCAAAGAGCACGAGACGAGCCGAACAGCCCATGGTGCTCCCTTCCTATAGACGACTACGACCTTTCCAAGGGGTTCGAGGACATCTCTATCGCCAAATTTGCAAATGCCATCAACAAGTTAGCATGGTTCATCGATTCCACCATTGGGAAGTCGACCACTTTCGAGACCGTGGCGTACCTCGGAGTGGCAGACATTCGCTATCACATGATCCAGATGGCAGTTTGCAAAACAGGACACAAGGTCTTATTCTCATCACAGGTGAACAGCAAGGCAGTGCATCTCTCCTTGATGGAGCAGACAGACTGCAAGGCTTTTCTCTCGGCACTTGGGGTACATGTGCGTGATATCCTGGCGGACAGACCAATGAAACATGCTGTCATCCCCGAGCTGGACGACCTCCTGGACGCCGACGAGGTGCCTCACTGGCCATACACGAAAACATATGAAGAAGCCGAGCACGACCCCTACGTCATTCTCCATACGAGCGGAACCACAGGAGACCCGGTAGGTTTTTGGACCACGGCCGTCATTACTTCTCGCTGGCACTGAACTTCACGTGCAGAAACCTATTGTGTGGAACCACAGGTTCATGGCGACACAGGACCGTCATCTGCTACTCGATGATGTCCAGGGAAGAAAGCACTGTCTACTGTTAACACATCCAGGAGAGGGCGTGAGATATTTGCTAAATACGTCTCCTGCACATGCCATCTCTGCTGGCTTCATGATGGTAAGAGCACAATTGGGTTCATACCATTGGAGGGGCTGAGGCTGATCGTTTATCGCAGTGCTTGTCGGTGTTTGGCAAAGCAGTAGCCATCCCAGGCTTCCGGCACCACGGCGTGAACCCAAGCGACCTCTGCCAAATCCTGCCGCAGGCGAAGGCAACAAAGGGGATTATGACACCGTGGATGATGGAGGATCTTGCTCGCCGACCCGACGCCGGAGATTTTATCAGGCCGTTCGAGCATGTCTGTTTCGGTGGTGGTGAGCACACATGATAGCCTCGATCGCGCCTTGGCGGGTTCCGTTTGCTGACACTAGACGGAACAGCTGTGCTTTCGAGATTCGCCGCAGGTGTATGGGCGAAATACACAAGAATACAAAATGTGTGGGGTGCTACCGAATCGCTATTTGCTCCGGAACTCGAGGCCGACAACGAAGATTTTGAATACAGCTACTTTGACGTGTTCACGGAGGGATACGAGTTTCGCCATGTCGAGAATCTTGACTATGTCTCAGAGGATGGTGTCCCGCAGGAGCTGTACGAGTTTGTCATGAAGATCACAGAAAAATCTGCGCCAATCGCAAGCTGGCACGCCCGCCAGGACATCGAACCGTCCACCGGTCCGCCTCCGCCTCCTGAGTGGGAGACGGGAGATCTCTGGGCTCCCCATCCGGATCCAGCAAAGGCGGCGTACGCCTGGAAGTTCATATGCCGGAAAGACGACCTCATTTCCTTCTCTACAGGCGTCAACGGCCACCCCGGCCCCATCGAGAGGGCCATCATCAGCAACGGGAAGGCTCGCGCCGCGATCCTCGTCGGCGCCATGCACCAGCAACCTCTCGCGCTGATCGAACTTGTCGACGGCGCCGAGGTGTCGCGGGACCTGGCTGTGGAGATCTGGGAGCAGGCAATCCAGCCCGCTAACGAGAAGGCGCAGATGCATATCCGCGTGGCCAAGACGCATGTCCTGTTGGTCCCAGCTGGTGGATTTGTGCGGACGGCGAAAGGGAGTGTCGTCCGCAAGTTGACCGAGCAGAAGTTCAAGGATGAGATTGAGGATGTCTACGAGAGGTTTGGGGATAAGTGGCAGGACGCGAAGGACCGCTATGGCTCGATCTCACAGGAGACGTCCATTACCGTTGAGATCTCGACCAACGAAGCGGCAGCCGGAAGTGGCACGGTAGCTTAGCTCTCCCCAGAGGACGATCTGACCACTGTCGTCACCGCATGACCTCCTCAGACTCAAGGTTGAGTCTGGGTCATACCGCCCCATAGGTAAGCCACCCCATGAGTTAGCGCAAGTCACATGTTGAATCCTAGTGTGGAGACCTGATTTAGCTGTTCGTTGTGGACAGTTGGCCGGGGAGGTCATGTTGGCTCGACGGACGACGCTCTTTGTATCTCAGTGGAACGTACCTTCCCGTTGTTAGATTTCATGTTATGCATCGGCTGCGAACAACTCCCTCTGTTCCAGTTGACTTTATGTATGACACAAGGCAGACGCCCCGGCTTCATTTCCTTCCGCTATCAGAGTACGGGCGTCGGCAGATAGCTAGGGCCCAGATTAATGTGACTACGAATTAGGCGCAGGCCACATCTTGGAAGCTCAGGTACTACTGCCTAACGAGATAGTTGTACATATTGGCCAAAAATTGCGAGAATACTGGCCGGTTCATGACGATACCAAGCAGTCGGCCACGTTGCGGTGTCGCTCAGCTTCACCGTCCAGACCTACCCTGATGTCGGACCGTGGCCGTGCAGGACCTCTACGTCGTCCAAAAGGTCAGCGCTAGAGATACATTTGACCTCCTCACTATCACAACCGTCTTTGTACATTCCCCCCCCCCCAACCTCAATGACGTTGTATATGCCAGAAAATTGATTCCAGTTGAAGAATTAGCCCTAGAGCAGCTTCATGGCAATTCCTCGCCCAGGAACTTTCGCCCTTCATTGGCATACTGCAGCATCGAGATGAGTTCTCAATGCGGGCACAAACGAAGCGGCGGGCTTCAGTGATGAATGCGTCGTACTGAAGTTCGAAGAACATAGAACAAAGATGATGCTCGCCGGTGTCCGGCCTACCTCCAACGGGTCGTGCTGAGAACACACTCAAATTCATTGACTTGTAGCAGTACCTGGCGTCATGGCAGTCTGGCTGATGTCCAACACGATGGCATTTCGTTAAATTGAGTGTGATTAAAGAACATGGTAGTGGCACAACGGGAGCGTGACCACCCACCCAGACTGGGGTCTTCCCGCTCTCTGACTGCCCATGTTGAAGACGTTCCTTGATGACGACGTCTCTGTATCTTTTCGGCTACCACATCGCACCTCCCCACTGGTATATCGTCAACGCTACTGAAAATTTCGTATGCAACTCACAAGCATACTTAACTTCGTCCCGGACCTCTATTCTCGTAATGCAGTCTATATAGACACATGGATGCTCCTTCTATCACGACACCGCCGTGGTATCATTAAAAGAAGCTCTAGCATTCAGAGCGTATTTGACAGGTACCAGTAAGGCTTGAATGGCATAAATACCGCCATGGCTAGTGAGCTCGATGGGTTTCCGCGGCATTTACGAGGTGTCCCCGATAAGCTCACTCACCGGTGCGAAGGGGACTCTTTGCCCCTGGACGGGCACTCCTCGGGCGTCAACATGCCATCCTCTGTCCGAGGTTCTCCAAGTCGCCACACAGCAAGAATGTAGTCAAGCTATCTGCAATTCTTTATTCGTTAGGGCCCATTCCAGCCGCAGATCGTCTTTCTCGATCGCAGGCAGGATGAAGCGGTGACTGATATAGGTGTATTTGTTAATCACATTTGGTAGCTTTGGCCAGCTTTACTGCTGAAGTACTTATCTACATTATTCTTGATGCTATTGCTCACAAAGACCTCATTAAGCCTATTTCCTTTAGAAAGCTCTTGACCTCCTCGTAGACCTTCTCATCAAGTAGAAAAATCTCTTTATCATCGCATATTGCATGACTACATGGGCGCACAGTCACTCATTGCACCCTCTCTGATACATGCTACGACTCTGACATTTTCCTCACTGTTGCCCAATGCATCTGCCTCCTCACAAGGCCATTCTCTACAGCGATAGCTCTCGAAACTTCCTCAACTGTCGTCCATCACATCCGTCTCCTCACGCAACTACCCTGAACCGACGGCTCTGGAAGTTTCCTCAGCTGCCGCCCATCCCATCTCACAAGACCATCCTGAGGCGATAACTCTGGAAATTTCTTCAGTTGTCGTCCATCACACTCGCCTCCTCACTGACTACTCGAATGCGATAGCTCTAGAAATCTCTTCAGTTGTTATCCAGAAGCTTCTCCATTGTCTCCTATTGTTCGTTACCTGAGTAGGTACTCAATGACAGGTATATCAATGTATTATCGAGCCACTGCCCCCGCATTTTCAGAAAAGAAAACCATGGAGAAATCACATTATCACCCATCGTGCCTTCTAGAAAAGTCACAATGTGGCTTTCTGTGGCTTGCTGGACCCACTTAAAAATAATATATAACGTCGTGTCGTCTCCCACTGCACCAGCCCAAAAGACTCTCTCGTCGCACACTCGACAGCTGTACCTGTCAAGAATATTATATCGCCATAATGGTCTTCCAATGCACCCGCCTCGACACGCCTGCTCCAAACGATGAGATCCTCGAGGGATCTATATCTCTCCTGGCGCCCTAATGGCGTGATGAGAGAATTCAGAGAATCGATCTGACTAGTAATATCAGAGATATGCGGCAGGTGAGTCCCCCATTTCACCCGCCAAATGACGACTATACAACAATACAGTCGCTTGCTTCACTTGTCCCATCAACACCTGCCCTCTATCTTCTGTCACTTCTTCAACCTTCCGCCTACAAAACAATGCGGCTACTCAGTGCACTGCCCTGTCAGACACCTATCCTCCAACCCTCTCGCTTCTTCAACCTTCCGCTTGCCAAACAATGACTATTACACGATGCTCTGGTCACTCACTGCACCGCCCTGTCATACATCTGACCTCCAGTTACTTCATCTTACTTCCGCAACATTCCGTCTTCAATACAAGGACTATATCGTCTATAGTTGCCCATTGTGCCTGCTAAAAACTAACTAAACCTCCATCTAGTCGCCCAATGCGCCTGCCAAACAATAACTATATCATTTATGGTCGCTTCTGGCACCCAACGCAAAGGCAAGACAATGACTATACCCTCGTATATTCGCCCATTGTGCCTGCTCCACAACACCTGCCCTTACACCTATATAACCTCGTCAACCTCCTGCTGCAATTGAGGTTCTTCTTTCCTTCGACAGCAACCACAATCCGTTTCGCCCATCAACACAGCCTGATCCAGTCTTACGAGCCTTTGTTGCCGTTCATTCTCATCCCAACTTCACCACCACCACTCTTATTCCCCCATCATTTCTCAATTCAATCAACATGTCCGCCAACGCCACTACGTCCGGTGCTGCTGCTGCCGAGAACATGGCTGTCAGCACCAAGGTCGTCAGCTCCAATGTCAAGAACGCTGGTCTCCAGGACGTTGTCGTCGTTCCTTACACTGGCCCTGGTGGCGTTGTACGACTTCTCTTTTCCCATCTCTCGCTCCAGACATGGCTTAACTGACTTGCTCTCGCTAGACCTATGACCAAGACACTCACCACACCCAATTCCGCGACTGGATCGCCTACATCACTTTCTGCCTCAATGGGTATGTAGACTGTCTGGTCAAGGCCATCATATCTTGGTTTAGCCTCTACTAACCGTCTACACTCAGTCCCAAGCTCCGTATCCTCTGCGCCGCCAATGCCAGCAACGAGGGGGAGGTCCTCTCCTGGTACGAGTACATGGTCAGCAAGAAGTTGTTTTGCGACTTCGGCGATTACTTCACTGCTGCCTTCCGTGGCCCCTGGCTCGAGACTGTCAACGACGAGTTCAAATTTCAAGATGTTGATATCACGGACTTCATGCGCCTGGACATCTGCCTGAAGGCCGGCGGTGCCGCCGCCCGCATCAATCTTGGCCTTCCCGAGGAGACTTTCACCAACATGATCCGCATCTACATTTTGGCAGACCGCTTTCAAATGGGTCAAGTCATGTCTTGGATGCAGGACTCAATTTTCGACCACTTCAATATCAATGCTACCTGGCCATCCCTCTACAACCACCAAGTCATTGAGCACCCTCCTCTGGCCGGAGCGGAGGATGTTCACAAGGCAAAGCTGCTAGACTACAGCGATGGTTACATGATGATCAAGGACATGAGGAAGGAGATGCGACCTGTCAAGGACGAAAAGGTCCTCGACTTCATCATCGACTGCTGCCCTCGGCATCTCCTGGCGGGTATGACCCATGATATCGATCCCGAGTTCGGCTTGGACATTCTCCAGAGAATTCTCACGCGCCAGATCTAGTCGGTTCAGCCTTGTTCCGAGCTCAAGGCTAGCTTCATTTCCCTCATTCTGTCTTCGTCATCATCGCCAGTCTAAGGGCCATCTGCGCACGTTCGCCTACACATTCGACGGCTTTCTTCATCGCCTGCTGCCTACGACTTTGCCTACGGTCTTATCCATGCATTTTTGCCATCGTTACGAGTCTCGGTCTTCTGCATACTTCGGTTGACACCACTGAGCTGTCGCCCCTGATCAGATTTCAGCATACAGAGGGAGGGAAGGTCTCGATCATGAGTGTGGTATTTCTGACATCTTGTCTTGTTTCATTTTTGCGCCGTCTGTTACAGCTGGTCAAGGCGTTTATGGTGGCCTTCTAGGCCGGGCTAGTTATGAAGGGAGGCCTTTAAGTTTCTGTTTCTGTTTTCGATAGTCACGATACTTCATGCCCTGCTAGGCAGATGGAATTGATAAAAGAGCCGTGACTTCCCTTACTATGGTTCCGTTCTTGCCTGTGCTAGATTGGAAGAGGAATCATGGTCTGATATATGTCTATCTGAGTATAAATGCCCAGGTGGTTTGGTGGAAACCAGTACCCAGGTAGTCACCATCGCTGATAGTATGTTTATCGTTGATGATATATTCTGCCTCTCTCCCAGTAAAGCAACGGAGATGGCACTTCAGGAAGCCCAGAAGAAGCAACATGAGGATTCATCGCGGATCTAATGAGCGAAGCAACGCGGGTAGTCTCTTGAAGCCCCCCAGGGCAGACCACAAGCACTCAGAGTGGACCCAACGACTACAGCAACAGTACGGTAGTTAGTTATTGTCAGTGCTCCACATGGAGAGTAGCTCACAAAGGTGATGTCTTGAGTTGAGGACATGTGGTCAGCAGGTGATATTGTGCTTACCAGGTGCCCTTCGCATCCAGCTGTAGTAAGTTCACAAGCATATTGTCTAAAGCTGAGGACACGTGATGAGCACGTGATATCATTGCGTTGACTAGGCGGCCAAAGCATGAAGTAATACTCAATAGGTAAACAGCTATGTCAACAGCCCACCAAGTTTGCTAGCTAGGCAGGACAACCAAACCACCCTGACACAACATGTCATTGACCCTACCAGCACCTCCGCACCATCCAGGCACCATAAGTTCCATTTCAGATCACACAAGCTCCATAGGATCACCCGATAGCAGGTCCTGTGGTGCCTCATCTCCCAGGATCGGAGTTGGGGACCTAGATGTTCATCTGTGAGGTTTCTCTATATCTGAACATTCAGTCCAACCCAGGCGCTGCCCGTCTCCAAGCATATCTATGCCATACCAGAATAAATGTCGCCGACCACGTATTCGCCAATGGCTGTGCGGCGGACGGCCGCGTCTGAGGAGCCTGAATAAAGTCGGCTTGATAGAGGCCTTCGAATGTTGTGCCTCTGAAAAGGCACTCGTGTAGAGACGCATCGTGGCGCTGCGCTCAGAGGAAAGTACGTTGCCTCAGGTGCCACAAAGCATAAGAAAACGCAATCGCACAAATGACGGTCAAAACAACCACCCATGGGGCTTCAATATCCCTATAACCTTTACAGTCAGATCACGCTTGCTTTAGAGAGGATCCGTTGGGCGGAGTATAGATAGATCGCAATAGGTGATACACGACGGGCATGTCTTGCGGTAGCCCAGTCGCACGGCTTTTACGTCTCATGAAGGGCCAAATCACAAAGAAATGATTGTCTCAGGGTACCAACTCCACAAGTAAATCATTGATGGTGACGATGTTGATGAGCAGGCAATGTACTGTGCTCTGATGGAGAAATAATGCAGTAATTTGGTGCTCGCAAAGGAGCCAGTGCGAGGGCCTCTGAGTAGTCGAGCACTCCTAGATCAAGACGATGGGTCGAATGGTTCGGCTGGTGACATATGTGGCGCATCTGTAGCATGGCTATGAAAACTGCAAGCCAGCCCGGTGATGGTGTGCTGGAGGGCAGCGCCCAGTGCGAGTTGTTCAAGCCATGGCAGCCCGGTACCTGATTCTCGAGACCAGCAGCATGGTCCGACCCATGATTCCATCCCAATAGGCATGTCTTGGATAGCGTTCCCCGGTCGCCCATGGCGCACGCGACGACTTGCCTCGATCTGTCCCGAGCGTCTTCTCCGAAACCCGGCCGTCCGTCGTTATTCTGGCTCCCACCCAGGGCCAAGGATCCCTCAGTCCAGGTTCAACTTCCATAGCCCATCGCCAAGGAAATGCGCCTCCTCCACCACCGGCCCCTTGCCCTTTTCCTTCACCTCCTTCGTCCCCGCAACCAGCAATCCTACAGCGCACGCGTGTTCCTTCCCCTCGGCCATGATGACGACCGGTTCCTCCTTCTCCAGCTCGCGACTCCAGCGCCCGTTCTCGTCCACTCCCTCGTCCCCGTCACGCGGCTCCGGCAGCCGGCCCCCCTGACTCGTCAGCCCGGGGGCCATGAGCGTGGCCCCGCTCAGCACGAAGCGGATGGCACCACGGTCTATGCGCACGGTGGGGAAGGCGGCGGGGAAGCGGTGGACGAGCCGGAGGTGCGGGAGGAGGGTACCGCCGTCGTGCTGGAAGAAGACGGGCTCGCCGTCGATGACGTACAGGGACGCGCGGTCGGGCAGCTTCATCTGCTCGAGGGACGCCTTCTTGGGGAGGACCTCGTCGATGTAGGGGTTGAGGAGGGGGTAGGTCGAGAGGAGGGAGCCGCGCAGGGAGCGCTGCACGGAGGACTTGAGTTTGGATTTGGGCGCGGACGGTATGCTGCGCGGGAGATGGTCAGTCTTGCATCTTCGTGGGTCGGGGGGCGAGGCCGCTGGGCTTGACTGCCCTTGTTCGAGGGCAGTGAGGGGCAGGGTCTGCTCTGCGGAGCTCATGGGAACGAGAAATCTGGGCGGACTGGGATACTGACTCTTTCTTGAACATCTTGGCGACTATAAGGGGGACCGGCAGCAATTGGATTTGCGTAATGGAAGTCTGAAGGATCAGAGTGTAGTTTGGTCTTGCTGTCGAAGACCCCGCGATGCGATCGCGGGGTCACTGGAATTTGGGGTGTGGGTCCGGCGCTGGGGTGGGGCGTCTCTAGTGGCGGCGCGGGGCAACGACACACGGCCAGTTCAATGCCAAACCATCACATCACATGTTGAGCTGAAATGGTGAAGTCGCGTTCGCGAGGAGGAGTTCTTCATTGAAGTGTGTCTAGGTCGCAAGAGGCATCACAGCACAAAGTGGGCTGGTAGCAGCGGCCACTACTGCGTCCGCTACGGCTCCCAACTCCATTCAAAAGCATCAAAGAGACCAGGCCTCCAACATCGCAATAGTACGCCCCGGTTCAGCCGTGGGTGACGTGAGATACGGTGCCATCTTCCTTCACGTGGATGTTGAGGCGCTCAGGATTGAAGTCCTTGGTCACCATCTGGCCAGGTTGGATGACACGATGGCTCTCGGGGAGTTCTCTCTTTGCAAAGAGCTGGAGAAGGGGGTCCAGTCAGCCTCCTCTGCAGGCGTGATTCTCGATCTTGTATCTCTTGGACTTACAGTCTCGTTGGACTCTGCACCATCGTGGAGCTGCTTGCCTACCAGCTTGTTGGTCCACACCTCAGTCTTGTCGCCAGACTGCGTGGTCACACCGGGGACAACGAGAGGCATCTTAGGCAGGTGGCTAACGGAGTTCTTGTGAGGAGTTGGTTGCGTGGTTTTTTTTCTTTTGGGTGAGGTCTATCTTCTGAGGGGTGCTCGGAGAGAAACTCTATTCTTATAAACGGCTCGAGAAGAAGGCTGGTTGCAGCTCTCGTGTTGCATGAGACAGCCCACACTGACAGCGATGCGATGACGTAGGCTTGTCACCCCCAGACGACCTTGGCAGTACGCTGTCACAAGATCCCTATTCGCTGCTCCTGTCAGCAACCCCAACCCTGCCAACGTCATGCCATGCTTGCCGGGCTGAGCACGGGTCAGCTGCGGTAGTACCTAGTTACGAAGTAACGTTTGGCATGGCGTAGCTCGCGACCGAGCATAGCAATAGCCTAGCACATACACGACGTTGGGAAGGATGAGCCGCCCTCCAGGCCCGGCAGTGCCGACGTGCAGCTTATCGCCCTCGGACTCGGTTGTACGAACGACTGCTATCCGCGGCCGATCCGGAAGAGCAATGCGTCCTGAAGGAGGGGTTATCGAAAGCCTGCAGTGCACGTTGGTGTATTTGAATACAACGATCTCTTGAGGAGTTATTCTGCCTGTACTCGACGGCACAGCGCGATGATCGAATATCGCTGCTCAAATCAATAACAAGAGAAGAAGTGAAAGTGACGAACCGCCCGCATGAGAAGGAGCATGTAATTAGATCTCTTTCATAATCCACTACTAGGACGCGAGTGTGTCCAAGGCAACATAGACTCCACATGAGGTATTCTTCCCACAAGATCCTACTATGTATACTGGATGTTGGGATTCTTTGATGTACCACCCTCGTCTCAGCGGCTGGACAAGGGAGAATAAACAGGCACTCGTCTCGCGTCACCTTTCCAAAGCTACGTGATGGTCGAAAGAAATCAGTCTTGTGTAATTTGCCTCCTCTGTCAGTTTGGACCATGTCATGACTTTTATGACCTCCATTCCTTTCTGTACGAGCTTGTTGCATAAGCTAGTTCAGAGGATCTTCATCAATCCCAATCTTGAATAAAGGGGCATGCAACCCAGTTCCATAATTCGTTCCCCTGTAGGACGTTCTTTCTCAATCACAGCCTGGGGCGCAAATGCAGCAGGCCATAAAACAGCCAAGAAAACTCGGTGGCATTCATTCCGCGAATGCACCTATAATCAGTCAAACCCCGGAAAACATCTGTATTTATCCGGGCCTGGTCAGGCTACCTACCGCTTTGGGGCGAAGGCAACTACCACATGTTGGATCATTCAGCCGACCAATCCGTCCTCTACATTCTCAGCGCTTATCCTGATTAGGCCAACCCAATACGTGCCCAAGGCCGCAAGGCTACCCTGTCCTCATATATATTCCTGGGCAGTTCATATTAAAATCCAGGGAGTTTCTCACATGTAGTTCTAGGAACAGTGTTTCTGGCAATATGGTACTCCAATCAATCATTTTTGAGGTGGAGTCAGCACCGGGCCCTCCCAGACCTCAACATGTTCCTTCCTAGGAACAAAACCAGATTGGGGGGAACCAGATATGAAACCAATCTATCGGTTCAATCGAGAGTATATTAAAGTGCTTTACGAGCCCGTAATATAAAGAGCTGCCGGTGCAGCTCGTTTACCACCGTTTTTGCGTATGTGCTTCACGTCAAGCTAAACCTCGAGCCTCAAAGATCTACAGAAAGCCAAGATCCTCTGACAGCTTGAGCCTCATTAGCGAGTGAAGAACACCATGAAGTCTACCCTGCTAGCAGCCTTGGCGAGCCTCGCCACTCACAGAGTTTCTGGTCATGCTACATTTCAGGAATTATGGGTTAACGGAGTTGACCAGATAAGTTCTAGGCTCCCTCGGGACGTCGTTCTCTGGATTGACAACCTCGTACCAGGGCTCCTGTGCTCGTCTTCCTCTGAGCAACTCACCCGTCACTGATGTCACATCAAACGACATCGCCTGCAATGCCGGCACATCCCCCGTCGCTAAGAACTGCGCAGTCAGCGCCGGAGACACAGTCACGGTCGAGATGCACCAGCAACCGAATGACCGCTCGTGTGCAAACGAGGCCATCGGTGGCTCCCACTACGGACCGGTTCTAGTGTACATGGCAAAGGTTGCTGATGCCACGACGGCCATTGGTGCCTCATCAGGGTGGTTCAAGATATTCGAGGATACGTGGGCGAACACTGGAAGCTCGGGATCGAGTGATGCTTGGGGCACCAATGACCTGAACGCCTGTTGCGGTAAGATGGACGTCAAGATCCCCGCTGATATTGCGCCTGGCGATTACCTCCTCCGCGCTGAAGCCATCGCCTTGCACGCAGCGGGCTCTTCTGGGGGCGCACAATTCTACATGACTTGCTACCAGATCACTGTCAATGGGACCGGCACAGCATCACCAGCAACAGTTAAGCTTCCGGGAGCGTACGCGGCTACCGATCCAGGAATTCTTATCAATATCTGTAAGTAGTCCTTCTTCCTCATGCGATGTCTTATCCTGCCCCTCTCAGAGACTTCTAGAACGAAATACTTCGGGCTCTGCAATACAGAGTTTTAACATTGAGCAGATCAGACAATGACGACATATGTCGCCCCAGGGCCGACTGTCGCGCCGGATGGGTCGACCAAGAGTGCTGGAGCTGCGTGTGCTGCGTGTGAGTCAACCTGCACACCAACGGCCGCTGCGAAGAGGGCGGTGCAGACAGACTTCTAAGCGCTTGAGTGCGAAATCCTCGTCGCATATGAGTACTATACTTGGCCTCATAAGGAATTTGAGAAAGGACATCGGTGCGCTCCATTTCGGGTGGTTCATGCTATATCATGCCCGATGCTGTTGAGAAATTGTGAAAGTTATCATCATCAATCCTACGGCTATCCACATTCTAGCTCTAGAGTGCTCAGGCGGGAAATCTTCGTCATCCATAGTTTTGAGGTCGATGCAAGGTATACAGCGGCTTTCAGACGCTAAATTCTATGTCAAGTCCCTCGAAGAATGAAGATCAAGAGCATGCTCCAAAAGAACTACCCAAGACCCTGGGCGAGTCTTCGTGAGACGTCTTCTTCGGTACATCATCATTCAGTGCACCCAAGAGACGGCTGGGCTACTAAGCGGATGCTTTCGTCGAAAAGTTGAAGCGGATCCCGTATGTGGTAGGTCCATGGGCTGACAAAGCCGGGGTAAATGGCTGTAGAGCGGCCGCCAGACCAGGAGGCAGTGACTCACGATGCATCCCTGAGACCAGACCAAATTTGTTCATACCTAGGCAACTAAATGATCTCTTAAGCCTGATACGGTGTGAGTCAAAGACTGAGCTACTCATCAAAATATATCACGGATCACCCTGCGATGACTCCCATTTGCTCACCAGGCAGCAGTGCGGCGATTTTTCGACACCGCTCCCGAGCGGGTCTGCCACACTCATAAATACGGCCTCTCCTCGCGGTCACCAGAGATCGGGTTTCCTTCCTTTTCTCTTCAACCTTCTCAAGTCAATTCAGCTTTGATTAGATGTAGTATCTGTTCTTCACAGTGTGACAGCTGTGGCACCGACCTCAGAAAAGGGTCGGACCTCTCTGCTCCAAATTTTTTGATCCTCGGTTGCTGGCCGTCTGCGGCTTGTCTGCATGGCCAGCGGCCACTGTGTCCCTGGTATTACACTGTCTCCAGGTGGCGCGAAGTTTCCTGCCTAACTGTCTTTTCTGTCTTTTTCATTGCAGTCCTGGGCTTGCCTCGGGATGCGACGAAGAAGAATTTTGAGATATGTGGACTCTTTGCTCTTGACCGAGCAGCCGCATCTAGGTGTGACTAATTTGAGATGATCATTTTAATTATTTGGGAAGATGGCACTAAGTAACGTCCAAATATTCTCTCCTCCAATTTTCAACCCTTCGAATTGCGGCAGCGCGTAGAGGTCATAAGTTGCACGCCTGTCGCGACGATAGCATAAGTTGAGCTACACCTTCCCCGTCCAACCATACAAAACAAAGTGTATACTTAAGACCCTGTTCAGTTCGTTGTTTGGCATTACGGTCTCTTTACGGCGTTATGTGACATCACCATCACTGCCTGAGGTGGGCACAGGAGATGGGGCATGAAAGCTTTTCGTGCTGTCCATCAAATACTGACCTGTAGAAGATTCCGCTCAAAGTATTTCCGAGTCTTTATAGTTTAGGTACATCCAAGCTATCAAGTAGAAGAGGTATGCATCATGGACGATGAGTAGCTTCGACCCCGTAGAGATCTTCGCGTGCATTTCGCTACGTATGGATATTTACGATCGTTACAGTCATAATCCATACAAAGGGACATGGGCCCGCTTCACCACTCTGCAAATACGCTAAATCGGTGGTCATACTTAGCTCGGGAGAAACGGAGACATCCATGAGGTTGAGGGCCGAAAACAGAGTGAACTGGTAGACATTGCACGGTGAAGTCGCTTTAAATTTGCGATATCGACACATGGGCGTCGTTCCATGGCGTGGTGAGGCCATTAAACGAGAACAACAAGGGACATCCGTCTCCCAAGAATCCTTCTACCGGCTGAAAGACGAGCCCGGGCTCGTCATCTGACCAGGGGCACCGAAACCACCATAGGCCTGAGGTACCTTGTCTGGGTTCCATCTGATGCTCCTGCCGTTGCCGTCTTCCTGAATGTCGAAGTTTCCGCCGCCGTTGGCCATAGTTCCCTCCGTCTCGCATAGAGCCAGAATATCGATTTCCGTGATCGGGCCGTTGCCCAAAGGGTTATGCTCAACTCGGTCTTTCAATGTGTCCTGGACCAGGTTGAGCGCAATGAAGCCATCCTCAGTAGGGGCCTGTATTGTGAACTCTCGGCACACTTGGCAAAGCTTTTGCCTGACCACACTGGCGGGTTGGCGCGATGGGGCGGCTGGCCTGCCCATCCCGATGGGCGCACTAAACCCTGAAACGGGGCTCGTGATCGGCCAACCTCCAGGACCGGCGAGACCGGGAGGAGGAACCGGTGATTGTGCGAACGGATTCATTGCAGAGGGCTGTATCGGACTGGAACTCCACAGCGGTTGCGACTGCTGTAAGATGCCAGGGTCGCCGAAGGGCAAAGACGGAAATGCTTGTGGTCGAACAGGAGCCACGTAACCTCGTCGCCCACCAGGAGCAAAATCCGGTAGCGTTGGTACAACATCATCGGAGTCGTCCAGGAGCGCACTGCTTCCAAGATGATTTTCCGAATCATCTCCGCCCTTCGGTACAGCTCCAGACGGCGAACCTGTAGGTGGTCGCTGCCCCTGCACAACAGATGCCGGCCGACCGATTGGCGTGGGGCGGCCTATTGGCTGGGCGGAATGCATCATCGGGGAGTCAAAGCCGCCGGATGGATGACGCGAATGTGAACTTGGAGTTGCGTCTTTCGAGCCATGTGCACCGAACGGCCCTATGGGATCGGGAACAGGCTGATGAAATCCTGGCGGTGGAACAGGTGCTGGGAAGCCTCGGCTTAGCAAAGGGCTGCTCAGTCCCGGAGGTCCCATCCCTGGGGGCGGTCTGAAACCTGGCGCGGGCGGAAACATGGGGTTTGCAAAACCGGGAGGTGCAGCGTGTAGACCTGGCGGGAAATTCATGCCCACAGGCGGCATATTGACCTGCGGAGGCTGGTTTGCTGATGGAAACCGTGCCATGTTCGGTTGCAATGGCGACATTGCGTGCGATGCGTTTGTGGAGTGGTGGCTCGCCACACTTCCTCTGTGACTTGGAGGCCCTGATAAACCAGGACTGGTCGGAGCAGGTGTGTGACCGATCGGAGACTGGCTTAAGCTAGCATTTTCCGATATCGATGCGGTGCCCGGGCCTGTTGAGACGCCATCCTGTTGTGATGCTTGGCGTGGCCGCATGGGCGTCGGCGCCTTCGGTAATGCTGGCGCGGCAACTGATGGTTTCGGTGATGCAGCAGTCGTTGTCGGAGGCTGCTGAGGCAGGGCGGGCAGTGCTGGGTTCGTAGCTTGTTGAGCCGGTCTTTTGGGCAGAGTCATCGTCACAGGTGTCGTAAGAGCCGCAGCTTTCTTAGCTGCTCGCTCCTCCTGCTGCCTCTGCTTCTGACTCGATTTGGACTCGGCTTTGGAGGCTTTGCTTTCCGCTTCCTTCTCCCTTTGCCGTTTCTCGGCCTCGTGCTTCTCCTTGAGCTCCCGAGCCTCACGTTCCTTCTGCTCCCGAGCCTCTTTCTCCTTCTGCTGGCGTTCTTCACGGGCCTTCTTCTCACGTTCCTTAGCCTCTTTAGCTTTCCGCTCCTGCTCAGCCTGCAGCTGTTTCTGTCGTTGCCTCTCTGCCTCCTTCCTTGCCCGCTCCTCTTCTTCCTCTTTCTTTTGGGCCTCTCTCTTCTTGCGCTTCTCCTCGGCCTTGCGTCTCGCCTCCTCAGCTTTCTCCGCTTCAGCCTGTCGTCGCGCCTCTTCTTCTGCTGCCTTCTCCGCCTCCTTGCGCGCTCTCTCTTCCGCAGCAGCGGCCTTCTTCTGTGCCGCTTTCTCTTTCTTCTTCTGCGCCTCCTTTGCCTTCTTCTCTTTGCGCGCCTCCTCCTTCCGCAGCTCTTCCTCTTCTTCCTCCATGAGCTTGGCTTGTCGCTCTCTCGCGACCTTCTCGCGGTAGGCTTGTAGCACGCGCTGCTCGAACATCCTCGCGGCAAATATTTGGAACATTCGACGGCCTTCCTCCATGCGCTGTTCCTCGGTCATTGTGTCCTATAGCTTGTCAGGTGTTTCACTCTCACAGGCAGTGCAGCTTGCAAGATCGTGCGGCATGCACTCACATCGTCGTCCTCCTCGTACTCGTCATCCTCTTGAGAATCGTAGTCCTCGTCTTCATCATCCTCGTACTCCATGTCTTCGGGTGGAGGCGTAGGATCATCAGGACCAGGGATTCCGCCGTTGACACCATGACCGTAGCTTCGAGAGTAAGGGTCCTGAGCCGAGTCGACCTCGCGTGCCATACGTCGCTCGGCGAGCTGTTCCATCATTTCGATGAATTTTTTGCCGTCGTTCTTCAGTAGGTCGTCCGCTACTGTGAGTATGCCACCTAGAACAAAGCCATGTTACCATTTGCCAGATCCAAGCACCCAAGCACAAAATTCCAGACAGATGACCCATACCCTGAACAGTCAAGCTGCTGCCAAAGTTGAAGAAATCGGAAGCGTAGTCGCGAGGGACCTCCTCTTCGGGTTCGTCGTCACTATACGCGTCCTCGTCGAGTTCGTCGTCGCTATACGGTTCGTCCAGCTCCTCTTCTTCTTCGTCGTCCCCGACATGCTCCACTATTCGCCCGCGCGAAGGCTGGTGTCCTGCATAACCCGAGAACCTGCTGCTGTGGGGAAAACCAAAGTGCCGCGATGAGCCCATCATAGGCGGGTGACCGTCCTGTTGTGGGTGATTGGCGAACTGCTCGAGCTCTTCGTAGTAGGCGTCATACAGACCCTCCAACTCCTCCTCTATTGCAGTCCGCTTCCTGCCACATACTGAACAGCTACACGTGTGTTTCTGTTGCTCCTTCATCTTCTTGAGTACGGCGTCCTTCTCGACTTTGACCAGGGACTTGCGGTCATCCTCGCCGAGGCCGAGCCAGAATTCTTTGATCCTCTCCCGCTCTTCCTGGGAGCTGGTGTTCCATATCCGCTCTCTCGAGATCCCGGAGCTATGAGCTGCAGAGGGTTGGGATGTCGAGGGGATCGGTAAAGCGTCCTCTTCGTCCACCGCTGCGCCGGCCTTCTTTTTTTTCTTCTTGGACTTTTTCGACTTGCCTGCGGGCTCGGCTACATGACCATTGGCTGGGGCGTGCGTCTGGCGGAGCTGGTTGTCAAAGCGGTTGCCCTCGTCACTATCGTCCACTGGCTCAGGGTCCTGGGATGGTCCGTGGCCTGCAGATGATGAGGGATTCGACGCGCCGTTGACAGCCGCGGCGGCAGCAGCCTTGGCGCGTTCTTTCTCGCGGCGCTTCTGCTTCTTGCGATTCACGGCGGCGGGTCCATTGCTGGAAGCTGGAGCAGCGGTATTGGTCGGTGCTTTCGCAGGCGGGGCGGCGCCTGTCGTCGGCGAGGGCTGCGCGGAGCTGGGAGCGGAAGTGGTATCGGGCAAAGTGATGAATTTTGAGCCGTCTCGATTCCTATACTTGGCGCCTTTGCCGGTGGGAGATGCCGGGGGTTGCTGGCCTGCGACGGGCGCCGGCGGGTTCCGAGCTCCTCCCTTGGCCTTCATGATGAGGAGCGTTTTCAGAGGAAGATGGCGAGTAGCAGTGTCATAAGGGGGGAGGGGGCGGTTCGGCGACAGCTCGTCTCGATTCGTGGGAGGGGCGAATGGGGCTAGCCGACAGAAGCTACTGGGTGGTATCGTGAGTCGGTCGGTCGATCGCTCGCGTTCTGTTCGGCGACGGGATGGTAGTCAGTAACGATTGCGCGCGACAGAGCCGGAATGTCATCGAAGGCAGAGGATCGGGCCAGCCACAGGTCGTTGGGAGCTGACGTCCCAGACGACGCCGGCAGCTTCGAGGGGAGCTATGACGACGGCCGCCGCCAACGGCGAAGGATCGGATGGATTCGTATGGACTGACCATGCGAATAGGCCAGAAGCAGGAGCAGGAGCGACTTGAGCCAGGAGGATGTGCTGTGCTGTGTCTGCGGCGGAGCTCAAGACCAAAAGGGTGTGGTGTTGGTGACTGTCGTCGTGGCAAGGGAGTTTGAATGAACCCAGGACCATCGCCGATGCATCGAGCGTAGTGCCAGTGCATGCAATGCAGGGCAGAGTGGGCAGTGGGCAGTGGACACAGGGCAGGACAGGGCAAATAGGAAGCACCTGAGGGAGGAGGGGTTCCTCTTCCTCCAGGCTGCCCAACGGGCAAGCGAGGATTGCAGTGGGTTCGGTGGCCCTCAACTTACCTGGCTTATCCTGAGCTGCACTGACTGCAGACTACCAAGCGACCAGCCCTTCAAAGCGCGTGGAAGCCTAGCTTTCCTGTCGTGTCTGGGGAGGATACCAATCTTGGCCTAGCTGTGAAAGACAAAAGAGAGCTGTGCTGCATGTCGCAAACCTTAGGAATCAGTGGTGATGGATGTTGCTGCACGGGGGGCCGTGAGACCGAGCAATCAGTCAGTTTTCCTTACCAGGCAGTCGGCAAACGGAAGCCAGTGCACGCTGGTTGCACGGTAAATGTCGCCTCAAGGTATTCCCTCGGCGTGGCAATGTTAGCAGGGTACGCGACAACAACCTTGGAGGCCCCACAGGCGCTAGAGGCAGCAGTCACGTGATATATGGGGCCCGTTCCTCTCTCCCGGGGACCTTGAAGGCTTGAACTCAAAAGTTCCCAAGTCCCCTCCCGTCGAGTCCCCAGTCTGGATTATTCCATCTACAAACACCCTGCATGCGCTGTCGGCAGGCGGCAGGCTCTGGATCGGCGGCTGGGAATAGCTTCTAGGCGATCCCTTCCCATGCCATGGTCAGGTGTCCTTGAGACGTTTCATCCCAGCACCTTGAGCACCACCAATTTTCATCACATGGTCAACACGTGGGCACCCCGGTCTTTCATAGCCGCCCAGCAGTGGAGCAGGCCCAGAGAACCACCGACTGCTGGTCAACAGAGGCATATCCAGTGTGCGATGTTCTGCAATGTGTTTGCTCTCTTTACCTGGAGCTTACATGGGCACATAAAAAGAGGTCCTGCCTGCGCTAGTGCACGAAGAGGATGTCAAGCTTTGCTGACAAGATCAATATCTTTTGTCCTGACTGCTCGGAACTACAGATGATTTCTCGGAACCGCGGTTCATGGATGGATCCACTGCGCAAGAGTCCTCTGCTCGGCCTCGTCGACTAGCAAAAGGAACCCTTGGTCCCGGTCTTGATCGCCAGTACCTGTCCTCCTATGATGATATCGCCATCCACTGGCGTCGCAGAACCGCCACCGGTCGTCACATACAAGACATCAGCGTCATCCTCCCGTCTCCCGAACTTTGCAGACGTTGCCTCAGCAATGACCGTCGAGTTCAAGTTTCCAGCAATAATTTCAACATTCCCCTTCAGGTCGACCCGCTGGATCGTGTTCGCTCCTCCCGTTGCGATAAAGATGTTTCCCCAGCAATCAAAAGCGAAATCATCCCACTGATCATAGGCCGTGAGCGTCTTGGCGATCACCTCGAAGTCACCGGCCGGCGCACCGTCAGTCGCGTTGAGAGGCACTCTCACCAGGATGTCCTGTCCTGGGTTGTCGAAATACAGGACCTCGTCTCGAACTTGGACGCCGTCTGTCCCCGCGGTTCCGAAAGCGTACAGATCCCCCGGCGCCGTGTATGTGTTGTTGATAGCCACAGCATAGTCACCAGTGTTGGGGTCTAAGCTATAAATGGTTCCGGCCTTCACGTCACCCACGATGAGAAATTGCTTTTCGGCGCTCGACAACATGGACAGCCCGTTCAGAAAGGTTGCTTCTGGGATGTCGGTGATCTTCTTCACTTGCGGCGGATGAGAGATGACAGTCTCGTTCGAGGTGACCTTGATACCGCCGAAGTCGACGCTCCAGACAGCCCACGTACCAGCGCCCGAGTCGCCCGTGGACAACGAGAAATTCCCTGTGAGAACCGCGAAGACGTCCGGTTGGTACTCGACTATGCCGCTGAGACCGAGGATCTCGGGGAACTCATGGACGACGAAGATCTCCCCGGGGCGCCGCGGCTCCACCAGATAAAGCTGAGGTAGCGTGAGCGGGTTGACGAGAATCTGACCATTCGACCGCACGGCTAAGTTCTCAACGTATGTCTCGAAAGGAAACTCGTAGAGAGTGTTGACCGGGTCGCTGGATCGCGGGATGTGAATGTTTGGGACTCTGGCGGCTGCTGCTACCGCCGTACAGCTTGAGAAGACGGCAAGGGCAGAGAGAGCGTTGGACTTCATTTCTTTGAGAGATGACCCAGGGTCTGGTATACGTGATCCTTCACATGTCCTATCATGTCGACCGCCGGCTTATAAATGCCTCCTCTGTGAGGATATTCGATATTCGTAGAGGAGCATATACTGTAGACTAGTGCTGACAAAGGCACTAAGACCGACACATTCTATGATTTGGTAGACCATATCGCCGACAAGGTGCTCTTCCCCCCGACTCTTGTCGCCGATGGAGTCAGCCCTGGGAGAGCAGGCATGCAGATCTAAAGACCGAAATGCACTCGCCTAAGTAAATGCGACGAAGGAGTGGCGCGCTGAGTAATGCCTTTGCCCTGGACAGAAATCCAGAGCCGTCACCTGAAAAACTGGCAGGATGCTTTCAGATCTTCGGCGGCGGCCAGGTTGTAGTAAGTTCTCTTATTCGTGTCCGCATCCCAGACTAGATCCAGAAGATTCCTCGTCGGATGCCCCGGGGTCTCTTGTAGGGGGGAGAACGAACATTGACTCCAGGCTATGGGTATGCACTTTGCAAAAACACTACTCTTGTCTGCGCGACTCAGTCGGCTTCTCCTAAGGTCTAACAATAAAATTCATCTCGAATCTCCCAGAGGATTACAGCATGGCAGACTTGGCAGTCCAGACATGCTCACAATATCCTCAGCATAAGCCGTCCATGCGCTGATTGGGTGTTGATCTGGGGTGGATCGACCGCTTCGGTGGCAGTCTCGCGCAACGACGTGACGAGACAGACAGTTCACACAACAGCAGACGAACTTACAGGCCTGGGAGGGGCGTTGCTAGCTAGTCGCGAGCTTCACAAACGCAACGTTCCAGTTCCTACCGAGGCAACCCAGATTATGCTTCTCGGAGCCGACTCGTATCGAGGAGCGGAACCAGGACTGAGCGACGAGGCTCCTGGTCCTCGCAGGGCCGCAAAGATAACTTCAGCCCTAGCAGGCGGGCTCCACGGACGACGACCAGAAGCGCTCCTATGAAATCGGCGGGCTGCCTCTTCGCATATCTCTTTCGGTTAAGCAGACCCGTAGCGCCAAGACACCACCAGCTCGCTATAATATTACTTGTGAGCTGGACCGCATCAATCATGCGGCCGTGTCCTTTTCGGGCTCATCTCTTCTGACTCGGTGCGGGAGTGGACGACCTCGTGTCGCGGGCGGCGGGAGCGGTCCCCTGGCCCCGGCCGTTGCACAGCCTCAACGACCAGCTGGTGCGCCCGTATGATGATGTGCATGGGCTGTGGCCTGTGGCCTGTGGGCTGGAGCTGCTCGCGCACCGCGAGCGCAGCGTCTCGCTTCCTTTGGGGCTCCACACCGCAACAGTGCGGGACGGGCGAGGGAGTGGGCTGCTTCGGGTGACGCCAGGGTGAGCAGCTCGCGATTCGGCGTGAGGGGGCAGCGTGTCCTACACGATGCTGACCTGCAGCAGCATCGCGAGACTGGCCGGCTGGTGTCAAGCCGCACACGGAGAGGGAAGCTCAGCTAAGGGCGCCTCCCGCCTCGCCCCCGGCCCAACACGCACACAGACAGTACTCTGGTAACGCAGTGCACACGTCTAGAGGCGGCGTGGTTCCTGTCACCCCCCAGGAGCTCTGGCCCGGCCCTCTAGTGATGCGTCGGCGAGGCTATCAGGTAGCATTGCAGTAGCGCATGCGTGTCCTATCAAGCATGCCGGGTGGTCAGGAGGAGGAGACATCCGTTTCGTTGATACTCGTCGGTGAGGTTGAGCCCCCCTGGAGCTGGGCGCAGGAACTGGCCTCTGAGAGAGATGCCGGCATGTAGTGCCGTGATACTTCGTACTGCCTCGATCGAACGTCACGAGGCTTCATGCGAGCTGTCGATAGCGTCTCTGCAGGCCTCAGGGCGGAGGACAGCATCACGAGGACCTGAGGCTCGAGGATAAAGACATGTCGTCATGATATTCTGGGCGGGATGAAACAACCACCCGAACGAACGGTGAAAAGAGAACGTTCAAACTTGGACTGGACGAGCCTGGCCAGGCCCTGAGCTGAGACCCCTAGCAGGCCCAAGTAGGTCCCTGGGGCCAGCTGCAGCTGCGGGACCTCTGCTACGCGTGCTACGGTAACGTCTGGCAGGCCCTGATGCAACCTCGACGCCCCTGTCCCTGTCTCACTCCCCCAGCGGACTCCCAGTTGCAAACAGGGCCGCGGCCCCATTGAGGCGGCGCAGCATGCAGCCTGCAGCCCGTGAGCCCCAACTCCCAATTTACGCGGTATAGCCTGGACCTCCATATGCCGTGTTGGTTCAGGTGCGGGCCTCTCTGGGCCTTGGCTCGAAGACGCTCTTCAAGGTTCCTTTTTCCCCTCCAGATCCTCCGCATGTATTTTCCCTTTCGCATCATTTCCCCCATCTTTGAATCCCAAACTCCAAACTTAGATCCCAGTCCGAAACATTTCTGTTCCGCCTTGACGGACCAGGACACGGCCAATTCGTTGTCTTCACTGCTTCAGATACATTCTGTGTTTATTGTTCAGACAGGCAGCACGCTCGTTCAGAGGAGGAGTGGGCCGCAGCAGCGAAGGGCAGCGCACCTCTTATCGTCGTCATCATCAATCCGCAACAGCACCCAAGACATCTCCCAACCACCCAGGCAACCGACCGGCGCCCGACATCCGTGATCGACCCATTCCCGCCTCCGATAGCTAATAGCGAACCGCGACTGCAACGATCGCCAAAATAAGCTCTCCAGGTTGCGACAGGTTGGGATAACTATCCGTCACCCTCCCTCTCTCCCTCCTCTCCGCGACACAACACACTCGACACATTCCGGGAAGGGGAGCATCCAACGGCGAAAGAGGGCGGCACCACCTCGCACCTCACGATGGCAAGCGCAGCGAACTCTCAGAACGTCATCCGCAGGTCCGCATCCCCTCGCAGCCCCTGGTCGATGGTCCCATGCGAAACGGACGAGGTCTGGCGCTGACACAGGAACTCCTACACAGGAAGCTGGTGATTATCGGCGATGGAGCTTGTGGCAAGACCAGTCTGCTCAGCGTCTTCACGTTGGGTTACTTCCCTACAGTAGGTCACCCCATCTCTACCCACCCACCTCGCAATCTCATGTTCACATGCTGACTTGTCGATGCTCCGCAGCACTACGTAAGTCCGCCACCCATTGGCCCTTGCTGCCCCTGAAATCCTACCGGACCATCCGAGCCCACGAGCACCACCCCAACGAGCATCTAAGGACACGAACGATGTCTGACTCGATGAATTGTCTGCACAGATCCCCACCGTGTTCGAGAACTACGTCACAGATTGCAGAGTAGATGGCAAGTCAGTGCAGCTGGCGCTGTGGGATACAGCAGGACAGGAGGACTACGAACGGTTGCGCCCCCTGGCGTACTCCAAGGCGCACGTCATCTTGATAGGGTTCTCGGTTGATACGCCAGACTCTCTGGACAACGTCAAGCATAAGGTGAGCTACTACCAAACATATTCCCTGCGATTCCAGGCCAGAGGGACGGACGATGGTGAGGGGGGTTCCGTACGACCGCGCAATTTCCCCTCCTGCGACTCCACGTGGTACACTCATTTGCACACACCGATACCGGACGTCACCTTCCTGCTGATCAATCCTTTCTCCGGGGCATTGGATGTGAGGCTGACAAGAGGTTCTCGGCGCAGTGGATCGAAGAAGCCACCGAAAAGTGTCCCAACGTGCCCATCATTCTCGTCGGCCTGAAGAAAGATTTGCGGGAGGATCCAGTCGCCATCGAGGAGATGCGCAAGAAGTCGCTGCGATTCGTCACAGAACACGACGGCGAGGCGGTCGCACGGGAGATAGGGGCCAGGAAGTACCTCGAGTGCTCGAGTCTGAGCGGAGAGGGCGTGGACGACGTTTTCGAGGCAGCGACACGAGCGGCGCTGTTAACCTTTGAGAAGGGTGAAGGCAGCGGCTGTTGTGTGATTCTGTGAGGGACCCAGCCAGACTCAAACGATGACTGGAAGAGAGGGTAGACGTGCTGTTCATGGGACCATGGTCTTCCGGACTCGACTCACGACGGATACGGATACGGAACGAGGATGGCGACTCGACCGATATCGTTCTTGGCCCACTGAGCCTATCAGAGGTTGTCATGAACTCGACGAGCTCAACGGCCTCGACGATCGACCAACGCATGGTGATGTGTCACGACCACAGCGGCATATATTGACAGCCGTAAAGACTCGCGACCATACCAGCTGAGCCCAGGCGCCGATATTGTAACACCATGCCGGGGAGATCCTGTAGAGGCGAGCCCGCCTCCAGGCTCATGTGGCCGCGCGTCAGGTACAGCAGCGGAGGGATGTAGGAACAGGAGCGGCGCACAGCCGGGCTTTCGTCATTCATTACTTCACCAGAAAGGATGAATTGCAGCGTAGCAGTGTTTAAACAATTAATGGCATCTAATTTCAATTCTCTGCACACGGTTGGCTAGACGATCTTTGAACGTCATCCGGAAAGGTGTGTGTGGTGTCTCTGTGAACACCCCTACCACAACATGTACACAACCATTCATCCAGCGGCCAAGTCTTCTGAAGCACCACGCTCAAGCCCTTTTCCACTCATGATTCCACGGCTTCTCACCAGGCGTCTCCACCAACGGCCTGGCATACTCAATCGGCACGGCATCGGGCCCCCACACGCCCACCTTCTCCATCGACTTCCGGAACAGCCAGCCCTTGGGCCGGGTGCCGGGCCCCTCGAGGTTCTGCAGCTTCTCGCACGCCTCGCTCATGCTCTGGCTCATGCGCATCATCTCCCTCTCCCGCGCCTCCTCCAGCCGCCTGCGGAAGAGCTGCCACGCCCGGTGGATGGTCCAGTGTCGCAGGTGGCGCTGGCGCGCCATGCGCAGGGGCGGCGGCTTCTGCGACGGCGCGTACAGGAACTTCATCATCCCCGCCACCTTGGGGTCGAGCTTGCTCACCGCTTGCGCACGCCGCTTGCGGGCCAGCGCGCGCGCCGCCGCCGGGTCGAGCTTCTTCGGGGGCGCCTTGCCGCCCGCGACGGGCTTCTTCTTCACCACGCGCGCGCGGAGGGGCGGACTGGTCGTGAGGGGCCGGGCTGCGGGGGCCGGTAGCAGGCAGGAGGGGGAGGAGAGGAGAGGGGTCGCGGGGGTCCGGAGGATGCCGGTGTGTAGTGTGGACGGGCGCATCGCGCTGGTGGGCAGCGATCTGAGGAGACCGCGCATGCTGAAGGAGGACGGCATCTTGGCGGAGCTGGGAGCGGTGGGAGCGCGTGGTTATCGCCGGCGATGGTCAATGGAAGCACGGGCGCGCGCGTCTCGGTGCGTGTCGCTGTGAAGTCGTGTCGCCTGCTGGGCTGAAGATTCGCGGGTCCCCCAGGGTCCTATTCGACGAGAAGTTGAGGCGGCTCGACAACGACCCCGCTCTTTCAGCGCACCTTACGCTCGCCTCAAAGGTGATGCCGTGAGCTATAGCCGTCCCAAACCTCCTAGAAACAGCCCTCCCCGTCCTGACCTGTCCGGGTTCGAATCAAGGCCCTTCGATCCAGACCAGCCCGCAGATCCTATTGCCGGTGCAGCTCCCTTGCCAAATTAGATGGTACGCGTCTCGAGCTAGGGCGGCCGTCAATTTCCAGGATGGGATGCGGTGGTGGGTTGCGTGTTTGTAGCTTAGAGTACAGGGCTCGCCATGAAAATCCCAAGCTCCCGAAAATCTGTTTCCCAGGGCGCATCGTATTAGCTAAGCCGAGCTCGGCTCAGCCTCCGGGTGGGTGGCACTTGTGGCATCCCTGTCCTAGTCACTTGAGGCTCCGATCCACTAGTCAACCTCGTCCGTGCGACAGCCCAGTCTAAGCTAGGACTCGCATCGTTCTCTCCCTCACGCTACGACACCCTAGGGTATATTTCATCAACAGATAGTTGGTAGACTCGTTCCAAAGACATCTGGACCAGGTAGTAGCAATGACTCTTACCTGCGGACTAGTCATTAGCCTCAGAGGCTGCTATAGACAGAGAGCACCCCATGTCGACAATTCAACCTCCTCCAATTCTCGCCGTAGCCGTGCAAAAGGTTACAGTAGCAATTCTCCAGGTCATATTATACGCATCTGAAAATCCATCCTATATGGCAGGTCTTTCAGTTACAATGGAATCGGGAGTCGGGAACAGCTTAAAGATGGTAGAAAGAAATGAAGTCTAGCTGATCTGATTAGAGTGCTTGTTCTTTTTTTTCTTTTTCTTTTTTTTTCCCCTTGCCCTTATTCTTCGTCTTCCACTACGTGAAGTCGTCATAGAAATCTTTCCGATTCTACCTAGGTACTTAGGGGCTTGATATTGTGGACACTTCTGTAAATGTATTAGACGACAGTTCTGAAGTTCATTCCCAACCTGGCAATGGGGGTGGAGATGATAGTATCTCTTGCCCACAGCGCATGGGATGACCATTCCGCTCAACTCTATAGAGAAGGTTTACGGAGGAAAATCTGTTACGGCGAGACTGATAATGACACTACGCACACTCGCTAGGACATATAGACTGTGTCTACCAATCCACAGAGTGCGCCTCCTTTTCGCCAGAGCAACTAGTAGCTGACCAAACAACTACAGAATGAAGCCCTCAGCACGCAGACAGCGGCCGCATGCTATGCTAGTCGTCCTAGCTAATGTACATTTCTCTCAACTTTTCCACTAGCTGCCCTAATACTTGCTAATGTTCGAGACATTTGCGTTATCATGCTCATATGTGTAAGTGATCGACTTACCTAGCTCAAGAATAGTCAGAGCTCAGAGCTGCTCGAGCGACTTTTTCTCAATTTGTAGCTGCACATACGGTTACACGCTGGCAATGAGTATCCCCTCCTTTGGAATATAAATTCTCGAGTTGTCGCCCTCGAGTACTGCTTGTAAAAATGCTCTTCAAGACAACCGCCAACTTTACTCAGTACAACAACCGCATTCTTCACTATTGAATCAACCCAGGTAAAGAAAGACCTTGGTAAATTTTGAACACCAATAGTTTCGAACAGAGCCTCGTGGCCACCACAACTCGTGATGTAAGTACCCAATGATTCTATACATGATTCTGGCTGTATCCGGCCACGTCTCCAACCCTCTTCATCCTGCGTTTTTCAGAAGCAATACTTGGAATCTTGTCACTGTGTCTTCGGGTTCTGCCGTGTCAGGCAATAGCATTCTTCTGCTTTGGATACACCTGAGAGTCCTTGACTGCTTCTGTCTTCGCTCCTGAGATTGCGCTTGCCGTTACTTCCATCTTCTAATAAAGTCATGGGAATCTATTGTGGACTAACAACCACTGCCACAGGGCTCTTCACTTCGTACTTCCCGATTCAAAAACAGGAATGGGGTCACAATCAGTCACAATGTCACCCGAATCAACTTGCAACGACTGGCTAGCGTCCCGGCCGCCTACACCATACCCGTGGCGGACAGCCACCAACACAACCAAAGCAACATCACCACTTGACACCACATCATCTGGCCTCACAAGTAGTGAGCCAAACTATCTACATTCCCGACCGCCCACTCCATACCCCGGGAGGGAGCCCAGAGCGGTGTCCCAGGGAGTGAGGCGGCCCAGAAACGAGCCGACCCAACTCCGACGTCCCAGAAAGTTTCGCGAGGAGTTCTATGACCCCCTCGACGACATCCCACCCCTCGACCTCGGACCCCCTCTGCTACCACTCTCCACCAACCCCTTCCGCATCTCGCCCACGGGCGCCCCATTCTCGCTTTCGGCGTTCCAGGCTGGCATCTGGAACGCTGAGCCCACCCTGATCACCGCAGAAGAGAAGCCAAACAAACGCAGGGTTCGGGCCCATTCGATTCGAAAGTTCTTTGGCTATATGCGGAAGCTGGTGTGCTGGGTCCATGACCCTTGGGAGCCTC
This sequence comes from Chrysoporthe cubensis, assembly GCA_001282315.2. Classification (NCBI taxonomy): domain Eukaryota; kingdom Fungi; phylum Ascomycota; class Sordariomycetes; order Diaporthales; family Cryphonectriaceae; genus Chrysoporthe; species Chrysoporthe cubensis. The sequence goes on along the minus strand of LJCY02000008.1, from coordinate 145,540 downwards.
GCCCATCTATGAGCTCCTCTTTCAGAAAGGATGAGAAGATGAAGGTTTAAGGGAGAACAGACTTTGAGACTCTGCATCATCACACGCAGGGAAGTTTTGAGTATACGAATGGTAATGGCAGTGAATGGACACGAGCTGGTTGGGAAGAGATTTGGGTAAAATATGGAACCAAGGCCACAAACCTGAGTGATACATATGGAAGCACACATAAAGGGTCTCGCACATTGGTTTTTCACTTGTTAATATCATTATCCTACTAAATCCTAGGAACACACACATGACAAGTACATAGAAATACACAACACGCATACTTCATAACCGCATACCAATCGTAGAACCCAAAGGCTGCTTTTCATGAAACAAAGACAAAACAAAACGACAGGGACCTTTTCCAAGCCCAAGCCCAAGCCATAAAGCCCAAACGCTCGAGACGATAGGAAAAAAAAGTAGAGGAGCGAAGCATCATGAGATCATACTTGCGCGCTCAGCGACTATTTCTTCTTCTTGCCGCCAGGGTTCAGGATGGCGCCGAGACCGAGGCTGTCCAGGACCTTGTTCAGGCCCAGGGAGCCCAGGAGGCCGTCGAGGATGCCGCCCAGGCCGAGGCCGTGAAGCAGGCGGCCGACGATGCCCAGCACACCGCTGAGCAGGAGGCCGACGGCGGCGATGATCTGGAAGAGGGGCTCGCCCAGGAGACCCCAGAGCGGGTTGAGCTCCTTCTTGGCGTGGGGCATTCCCTCGAGCTTGCGCTTCGCGCCCTCGATGGTTTCGGTGACGTGCTCGGTAAGCTGGCGAGAACGTTGTTAGCATGACTCGTGTGTCTACGGCGACAGGGTGAAGGGTGAGGGGGTGTATGGTAGACAAGCAGCGTACCTCCTTGATGACCTCGGCGAGGTGGTGCTCCTCAGGCGAGGCCTCGCGGGTGCCAGACTTGTATTTCGCGTTGGCCTGGATGTGGCCATCGGGATCCAGACCACGAATGACGCCGTGGGCCTCGCGGAGGATGTTTCCACCCTCCTCGATGAGGGGCCGGACCTCTCTGACGAGAGCCTCCTCGTCGCGCTCGTCCTCGGGCTTGCTCTCCTCGACCTGGATCTTGTTGGTGATCATCTTGCAGAGCGGCTTGATCTTGTCGAGGCACTGCTCGAGGGCTATGGACATCTGGATGGCGAGCTTCTTGTCCTGCTCCTTCTGCAGGCGCGCCTCCTTCTCCTCCTCCGTCTCCACGTCCTCCTCTTTGATCTCGGACAGCAGGTTGACGTGGCCGACGGTCATGCCCTTGGAGTTGATCACGTCGCCGTCGTCGTCGATCTCCTTGCCCGAGCAGATGTGGGGGTCGCCGCTGGTCAGCTTCGCGATGACGTTGCCGTGCTTGTCAACGACGTTGCCGTCATTGTTGACGCGCAGGCCCGCGAGGGGGCCCTTCTCCTTCTCGGGCTCCACCTCGGGCTCCGGCTCCCAGCGCTCGGCGTGGCCGAGGACGTTGCCGTTGCGGTCGAGCACGTCGCCGTCCTCGTCGACGGAGCGGCCGGCGAGGATCTTGGGGTCTCCCGTGACAAGGCGGCCGACAATATCGCCGCTTGGGGTGACGACGGTGCCGTCCTTGGCGACGGTCAGACCCGAGAGCTCGGCGAAGGGGCCCTCCTTGGAGCCCTCGCGCTCGCCCTCGGTGACGAGCTCGGCGTGGCCCAGGACGTCGCCGGACTCGCTGACGATCTCGCCGTTCTTGTTGCACATGCGGCCGACCATCTTCTTGACGTCGCCGTCAATCACGCGGCCGTAGATGACACCGGACGAGTCAACGACGTTGCCCGCCTTGTTGACGCGCTTGCCGGCGAGGATGGACATGTCGACGGGAGCCTCGGGCACCTCCTCCTCGGGCTCGGGCTCCTCCCAGCGCTCGGCCTTGCCGATGACGTTGCCGTACTTGTCGAGGATCTCGCCGTCAGGGTCGACGGTCTTGCCCTGGAGCGTCTTCAGGTCACCCTCGATGACCTTGCCGACGGTCTGGCCGCCCCAGCTGACCCAGCCCTTGCCGTCGATGGTGTTGCCCTCGAACGACTCGAAGGGCTTGGGCTCGAGGAGGTCCTGGAGTTCATTGTCCGGGATCGGCTCGGCGCGGCCGATCTCCTTGCCGCTGTCATTCCAGATGATGCCGTTCTCGTCGACCTTCCTGCCGATCAGGTGCTGCATGATACCGGAGGTGATGCGGCCGATGGCCTGGCCCTTCTCGTTGACGACATTGCCCAGCTTGTTGACCTTGCAGTCCTTGAGAATGGAGTAGTCGATCTCGGCGGGCTCGGCGGTCGTGTTGGTCTCGTAGCCCGTCGCGGAGGTCAACACGGTCTTCTGGTCCTCGGGAACCTGACCCTCGGGAAGCTGTTGGCCCTCGACGCCCTCAGGGAGCTGCTGGCCCTCGGCGCTGACTCCTTCAGGGAGGCCCTCGCCCTCAGGGATCTGGCTGGTCGGGACCTGGGACTGCTCGCCCTTGGCGAGCTCGGTCTCACCCTCGGGGAGCTGGGTCTCGCCCTCCGGGAGGTCGGTCTCGCCCTCCGGGCGGGGGGTCTCGGCGCCTTCTAGGTCTCCTGATCGAAGACGGGAGTTGTCAGCTGCATGGGTGATAGAATCGTCGGGCCGCAGCTCCTCACTGTCGGGCAGCCCCTCACCTTCGGTGAACCCCTCGGTGAAACCGGCGTCGCCGGTCTGCTTGGCGGTGGTGGTGTGTCCCCACGTGGCGGTCTCGCTCTGGCGGCCGTCCGGCGTCTCCTCGGGTGTGTCCTCCTCCTCGTCCTCCTCCGTGCTGGTCTGGGTCTTGTCCTCGGGGACGGTGAGGGTCTCGCCGCCGCCCTGGCTCTGCTGCTCCTGGAGCTCGCGGACCGAGTCGGGCTGCGCCGAGCCGCTAGCCGCCTTGCTGGCGCCGCCGCCGAACGAGGAGGCTATGTTCTTCGCGCCGGAGAAGAAGCTGCCCAGGCGCGAGCCGGTCTGGGACTGGGTCTTCTCGGTCTGCGCGCCGAGCTGCTCGCCGGCCTGCTCGCCGGCATCCTCGACGGGCTCGGTCAGGTCCTTGCCCTCGTCCTCGGGCTCCTCGGGCGCCTTGGACCCGATCCGGGACCCAGCCTTCTCCGTCACCGACTCCGCGGCCTCGTTAGCCTCCGACGCGACCGAGGGGTCCTTGCCGGTGCGGCTGAAGCTCTTGGTGGAGCCGGGCGCCTGGACGGACACGGGCTGCTCGTCCTCGTACTTGACGGACTTGTTGCCGCTGACGGACTCGGGGTTGCGCATGGCGGACGCCCGGGACTGGGACGTCTGGGACGCGCCGTCGTCCTTCATGCGGATCGGCGTCGGCGAGCCCTGGGCCTCCGAGCCCAGCTGCTCAGGCTCCTGGACGCCCTTGTCCTGGAGCTGGGTCTGGACGGCCGAGGCGGCCTCGGAGGTTCCCTTGGCCGAGTCGCCGCTGGGCTTGTTCTTGCCCCACGGCCAGCCTCCGGGTGGGTTCGAGTCCGCCATGTTGGCTAGGTTGTGTGTGATGTAACTTGATAGAGAGGCTTAGGCGTACTGCAAGGGGTGAGGCAGTACGGTAGCGCTGATGTGGTGTGTAGTATCTCAACAAGAGGTGTGGTAGGATGGGAATATGATGGGTGGATGATGGGACTTGCTGACGTTTATGATGTTCAGGGTGATGGGATTGTGATTATCGTGATAGCTTTGTATGAATCTCAAGTCTGGAAGGGTCCTGCCCGAAGCTGCCAAAGCGCGATGGCAGCTTATATCCCATCACCAGCTCGGTGAGATGGACCCTGGACGTGCCATTGCGTCGTCCCAGGTAGCACCAGGCTGTCGACAGCATCCCCCCAAGGCGGGACGTCATCAGCGGCCAGACAGGAGAAGAAGCAACCCCCAGATTTACGTCACAGCCACAGGTGGCCATCTCGATCGTCAAGGACCCAGGACCAAGCCGGGGATCATCACGCAATGAGCCACTCTGTCTGCGTCTTGTGTTGAGCGATAGCTGCAGTGCGAGGGCACAGAACATGGCTGCCGTGCAGCTGGGGCCGGAGAGCTCTCGCCCAGGATGACTTCATCGAGGACGCGTAGGGGGGGTGGGCAGATAGGTAGAGGGTGGGTAATACCGGCAAACATCATCTCTGGAGGAGGGGGGTCCCCAGAGCAATGGCTGTTCAGCCACCTTTGGGGGTTCGCGCTGTCACACATGTATGTCTCAGGCTGGGGGAGACAGAGCTATGCTGCGGATTGAGTGTATCAATATGGACGCCCGCTGCCGGTGTAAGACGATTGGTCAGTATGAGGTATGGGGATCCCTTGCCAAGGTGGGATCGGTCGCGGGAGGAGGGGAGAAACAGGTTATTGCTAAGGTGTGGCTTGTTGGTCTGGCCTCGCTGTGGCGAAGAGCTTACACCACAATGAACGCAGACGGGATCAGGCCAGCCACTGAGACAAGCAGGAAGCCCACCTTTTTGCTTTTTTACTGTGGATCTTGTGTTGATGTGCTGATCGGCGGGGCAGGTAGAGCACTTCTGTATACTGCGCGCTTCTTTGCGTATCGCGTCGGGCGAGCTCGTCTCCCAATTCTACGTCATCCGGCCTGTCTGTCAGCCTGTTCGGCCGAGTCCTCCGGGCCCTGAGGTAATTGGTCCCCCGGCGGTGTTGGTGGGGGGAAGCCTGTTTGGATTCGACCTGGCCTTTTGCCGTATTGCTTCTTCCATATTGGTCCTCATGGCTTCCTGAACGAGTGAATCACCACTGTGTCTCACGGCTGAGACTACCTACCGTCTTTGGTCTCGAGGTGGTCTCAGTTGTGTGTTCATCTTGACATCTTGACACCATCACCACTATGCACATTATGCTTAGATCCCAAGTCCGCAGCCTGTCAGCCTGTCCATTCACAACACCAAGATGCTGATGTTACCACATGAAGTTGAGCCGAAATCCCCGAACCGCCACTAATGCCACGCCGACTCCTTGAACGCCTGCCTAGCCACACCCTCCCCCGCCTGACGCCGGCACCGACCTGTCCCTTGCAAAACCCAACATGGCCTTAACTATTCGAACACTATTTTAGGCCGGCGCGGCTCGCCTGCGCTGTTGAACACGGTAGGTATGCGGATCGTAAGCTGTATGCCCTCAGTTGTTGACTTGACGTCCAGGAAGATGTCTGAGGGGCTCAGTGCCGGATCCTCCTTCCTGTGGCTTTGGGCGTTCTCGCGCGGCTCCGGTCGCGAGGACGGCTCAGCCTCGTCCACTTCAGGCTTGACCTGCCGAGGAGCTTCTCTGGGCGCCGGTTTCTGCGGACGAGACCTGCCCTCCCCGGCCTCGCTGTCGGAGGCAGATTGGGCGAATTCGGCAGCCTTCTTTCCAAAGCCCGAGATATTATCATGGAAGGATCCCACTATATTCCCGTCCGCGTCGAGAATGTTGCCGAACGGATCAACTCGGAGCCCGCCTGGCCCTTTGCCAGCTGCGGCCATTGCCTTCATGACCTCTGCCAAGCTCCAGGTGGGCACCTCTTCCTTCGCCGGCTTGTCCTGACTCTCTCCAGCTCCGAGCGCAGCTACATATCCCAGAAGCTCGCCGTCGTCTCCGAGCACGTCGCCTCTGGCATTGGATATCTCACGGCCAACCATAGATGGTAGGTCTCCCTCCACGCGCCCGAGGACGCCCCCATCGCCATTCACAATGTCTCCAAACTCGTCGATCTTTTTCCCGACGAGATAATCTTTTGAGGCCTCATGTATAGGTGTCTTTCTCGGCGGCACTTCTGCGTCGTCGGGTGGAGGTGTAGGCTGGGTTTCGGAACGTATAGGCTGTACGGAGGGAATCTTAGGTATCTTGGGTATTGGGGCAACGTAGGCTGGACTGTCCTTGGGCGTCTTCTTCCGTAGATTGGCCTTCGGTGGTTGTGTCGTCTGCTGCTGCTGCTGCCGCTCCTCCTCATAATCATCCGGGAGCTCCTCGACCTCAATTTCTTCCCTGCGAGCGCCGCCCCTGGGGTAAGGCTTCAGCTGTTCGCGATCTGATGGGCGATCGCCAGCATTGCTGCCATCGTCACTATCCATCTCGGACAGCGCAGTCTTGTAGCCCACTTCACCGTCCGAAGCCGGCTCGACGGGAAGCATAACAGAGCCTCGCAGTGCTCCCTGGTGAGATGCGTTGATATCGGGCATCGACTACACGGCGACCGGCGGGCAGCGGAGATCCTGCCCTTCGGCTACCAGACGAGGTAGGACAAGCTGGGGTAGACGCTGTAGATGGGTCCAAGGAGCGCAATGAAGCTTGCCAGCCGCGTTACCGCGACGGATGAGGGGACGCGTCTGGAAGCTCAGGCGCGAAAATTGCAAATGTGAGAGGGCGCTACTACGTCACCAGCGTAGATGCGCGTACTGTAGCGAGGACGTTCTAGGCCCTTGTGAGGAAGTGACACAAAAGAAATGGGAGGGCGCTCTGGAAGGGGGGGTCTGGATAGCAACGCAGCACAGTGTAGAGATGGAAGCTCGGCACCGGACGGACGTAATGTGTACGAACAGAGAATTCCGGCCCCTCTGTCTGAAACACTGGGAAAGGGCCGTCAAGCCACTGCTGTCCGCAGTATCCACCATCTAGCTTGTGGGATGACATCAGCTTGACACTGTCAAGAGATGATCGCGATGCCTGGAACAGCCATGAGGCACGAGGCACGGGGAAACCTGTTTGAGCCCACAGCAGCCCAACAACCCACCCAGCGATCCTGGTCCATTTTTGAGCTACTATGGTAGGTCCGTCCACCCGAGAGGGTGTGGCTGACGCAATGCGAAGCTGCTCTTTACCACAGCGAGATGCTCTGGGCCAGGCCCCCTTGGAGGGAGGATCGACCGGTCTGGTGAGCCACACTGGCGGCTTGACCGGTTGGGTCGGAAAGACGAGCTATTGGGTAGGCTGTTGTGGCCAGCATGAACGGCGGCCTCACAGCGAGACGGTGGTATACAGCGGTCGTGGCTGGTGAGGGTATGGCTCGCCACTGCTGCGCTGTGCTGGGAAATATGCTCGGACTCCCCTGCCACGAGCCGCATATTGAGTCTTCTGGCGGGCTGGACGTATCAGGCTCTCAGAGGACACGCTCCCCCCCAGACAGCCCCAGACAGTGGCCGTGGACACAATAGCGCTGTCCTGAGACCGCCGTGTCGCCGCACGGTGCCAGACAGGTCGACGGCGGTGAACGCAGCCCGTTATGAACGGCTGGCATGCCTATGTGCTGAGCCCTCACGACCGCCGTGACCGCTGTGAGAAACCTGTGAGGTCGCAACGGGCAGGGTTGCGTGCGAGCAGGCCGGAGTAAATCGCCCGGCCCAAGATCCACTGAAGACTGGTCTTGTCGGTGGGTCATGCGCGACATCGATCCCACACGGATCTAAGTGGTCACTTTGGGAAATTAGTGGGGGGCGGATGCTGCAGGCGGCTGCTGGGGGGCAGGCGGCGAGGGAGCCGCCTAGAAGAGGAGATCTCGAGAGGGCGTTACGCCTGCCTCGTCAGCCCATGAGGCCACAGCTCTTTGAGCTGGTGAGCTCGACTGGCCGCGCGACGAGCCCTCAGGAGAGATCGAGGCGGTGGTGTGAGAGGACTACGCCGGCGGATGGGAGCGACGAAGTTAGTTCTCCAGCGAGCCAGGCACCAGCCACATCGCACAAGCCACAGCCGACGTCCCCATCGAAGCATCCGGCTCAACGGTTACCCGCAGGGGCAACCAGCATACTATGTTCGTCCGTACATAAGTCCCCTCCCAGGCGCTACCAAGTTAGTACACACGTGGTATAGTACGGTCCGTCCTATACCGTCTTCTAGTCCTTCTACGCTTGATCCCGCACCACGGGAGGAAGGAAATAAGAGAGAAACGAACAAAGAAATTGTCGGTGGTTCCTGAAGCTTGCGTGGCACTGGCAAAAGAACTCGTCACCGGCGCCGTCGTTTCCGCAGATTAAGGCCTGGTAGCGCCTCCTGTGGCGCCCCGTACTGCTATTTTCCACGAATTTCACGAGCCGCTAGAGGGAGAAACATCTCCACAGCACCGTTGTGTGATCGTCGAGTCTTCCCGCCGGCCCTAAACTAGGCCGGAACGAGCCAGTGCTACAGCGATCGATGCTGCTCCCCGATCACCGACGGCAAGCGATAAGCTGTCGCTGGGACGTCGCCCACGGGCACGGACAGGAGGTAAGGCATGGAAGCCCGTCCTGGAGACGGACCGAAGCCAGCTGCTTACTGGGTACAGGACCCCGAGGGCTGGATCTACGAGGCGCCTCGGACCGATCAGCACGCTCCTGCACGTCCTGGGCTAGAGCGCGAGGCGAGATGGCGCGGCCGTGCAGCGCGCATCTGTCTGGAGTCGAGCGAATTCGTCCAGAGCGTAGTAAGTATGCGACCTTCGGTATATAGACACTGAGTAGCATCGGTGCGGCGCCCCACAACGAGAGGGGCGCCGAGCAGCTTCCTCAAAGCGGTCAAGCCTGCCGTGCGGCTTGGAGGCCCACAAGGTTTCGGTCCGCGCCCCTCGCCGTCGAGGCAGAGCTGGAGAGCTGGAGGGGTCTGGCCCTATCAACATCATCAACAGCAACACGCCGTTGCGCTTGGGGGATGCCGTCCTGCCGTCCTGCTGTCCTGCCGCCCTGCCCACCCTCGACTCATGGGAACCAGCAGAGCCACGGCCGTCGAGAGCTCTGCTCGTGTTCTTCTGTCGATCGAGCCGGGCGCAGCAGCACATAATTGTCATTGGACGCCCCCCTCCAGGTCATGAGCCGCCCGACGCACCACCCCGCCGAGGCGTGTGGATGGGCAGCAAAGACGTCAAGGCTGCCCCGCTGCCTTGATTTCGGACGTCGCCCTCGTATGTGGCTTGTCGCTCTGAGTGGCTGGTGCTCGGGACTGCGGGGCTGGCGGGAGTCTAGACGTGACTAGCGACGTCGCCCGCCGCGATCGCCGCCGGGGCTCGACGACACCTCTTCCCCGCCTGGCGATGGCTCCTGGTTCGAGGAGGAAGGCCCAGACCGCGCCGAGCGCTCTCTGCCCCCCGCCGGCGGTAGCCCTCTCGAGGCCGATCTGCACAGCACGTCTCGAGAGCGAGCGTCGGACGCCTGCCGTCCACCCCAGAGTCACAACAGGCCGTCCGAATCGCTAGCGTCATGCCGTGCCATCGGGGGGAGTCTCCAGTCTCCAGTCACACGATCGGCGCCATGTCTGTCCAATCTGCTACAATGCCCGACGAGAGGCGTTGCCTTCGTCCCACCTGCTTCGTCCGGCCTGTCGCCTGGTGTCCAGATAGGCACGGGTAGGGCACAGAGAGTGGTCCGTCCATCATCTGCGCAACGTGGGCGACGCTGTGGCGGGGGGCGCCACCTGATTGGCATCTCCCGAGGGCTCGGAACCGGCGTTGCAGAGGCTCTTTTGTCCTATTGGGCCACAGGAAGTCACTCTGGACCGCAGATCATCGAGGACACCAGCAGACCGGTCCTGATCGAGGCTCCTTGCCTATTTCTTTTTTTCCTTCTTTTCTCTTTATTTTTGATTCTGAGACATGCATGCTTCACGATACGTAATTCTCGTGTCATGGAAGGATGACTCGCGGCTGCATCACGATCAGAGACCCGCTTTCGCTGACAAGAAAAAGAGAAGGGGGGTAAAAATAAAAATAAAAATAAAAATAAAAAATAAAAAAGTCTCCCGCCCAAAGCCAAGCCTATGAGGCGCATTCACATGTGTCGTCTTGAATCCCATGCCTGTGCGATGGCAATATGGCCTCGCCGCCCGCTGATCAAGCATCGGGAGAGGCTTGACTGTCGCCACCCAGATGCTGCAAGATACCGCTGCCCCTGATGAAACCCCATAGTGGCAACGGTAACAGCGGGAACTGACAGTGTGGAGGCGACTCCGATCAAATACTATTCGAGGTGAAGATCTACTACCACAGCCCGTCCTATGATACAACACAGCTCTTTTTCTTTCTCTTTTAGACGAGCCGCCAAGGTATATCGCAAGAAACTAAAAAAATCGTAACAGCTCAATGGCAAATTACATTGAAATCTCCATAGTAGTCATAATCATCCCCCTGCTAAAAGAGGGGGGCTTGGGGCTGAGAGCCGCCATGTCATGTCATGTCTCTGAGAGCAGCCCCATCCGAACACCGCTAGCCCAACAAAAGAAATCCCAGAGGAAAAAAAATTCATCAAAAACCTCCCCAGAGCGTTCAGCTCTTCCGCCGTAGCGACCCTGAGGATGCTCTCCTCTCTCTCAATTCCTAGTGCGTCCCAGGGATTAGTCTCCGAACGTTCCTCTTCTTCCTCTTGTTTGACATGAGTGTGGAAACAGGGCGCGGCCTAATCGCTCGGGACAACACTGCACGCAGCCGAAACGGAAAAGACAGGAAGACTAATAGTACAGGATTCTTTGCTGCATCCCACCACCTCCGGTCGTCGAGGCTCGGAATGTCGAGTCGACCTTTTTGTTTTTTCTTCTTTTATGTCTCACTGTCTTGACCTTTTAGCCACCGTCCTCAGGACCCTGCAGTGATGTCTTTTACGACACATCCCTAATCCGTCCTTTAGAATCGGAGAACGAATACAGAGCTTTTGGTAAAAAACGAGGACTGGGCAGTGTTGTGTCTTGTCGCGATCTCCCTCTCCTGTATGCTGGACGACAAACGAAATCAAGCAAACTCAAAAAATTCAGGGGCGAAATATTAGGTTCAGGCCTGTCCACTTGGGCAGGCATGATTGGTGAAGTGACATCAACCCAAGACACCAGTGCGAGCAGAGAAGGGTATCCAGGGGCACAGGTAAGAAACAACTGGGGGTGGTAGGGAACTTACAGCAGAGCCAGCTCGAGGTCACCGTGGATCTTCGCCTTGAGCGTGATCTCGATATCCAGGTTCAGGTCCAGCCGCAGCCGGAGGGTGTCACTCTTGCCGCCGCCGCCGCCCTGCTGGCCGAGCGCCTGCCCGCCGACCTGGCCCAGGGTGTTGGTGACGCCGCCGCCGAGGTTCTGCGCCGTCTGGCCGACGCCGTCCATGCCGCCCAGCGGGCCGCCCTGCTGCCGCTGCATCATCTGCTGGTTCTGCTGGCGGTTGCGCCGGTTCGAGCGCTTGGGCGGCGGCGCCTCGTACTGCTCCTCGGAGCCCGAGTCCTCTGAGCCGGAGTCCTCGTAGACCTGCTGCTGCGGCTGCTTCTGCTTGCGGGGGGCGCGCTCTTGCGATGAGGAAGACATCTTGTCCAGTATTGTGTGTGTTGTTGCTAGTGGTGGTAGTGGTGATGCCTGGGTGCCTGGGCAGGAGAGGATATCAAGTGGAACTGAGTAGGAGGGATACGGGTAAGTTCTTCTCTTTGACAATGACGAAGATGAAAGACCAGCTCAGCCGTCAAGAATACGGCGATCTATATGCCGTATGTCCTGGCATCAAAAAACAGGATTCAGGGTCCATCTGTCGAAAAAGCAGAGAAAGGGTAGGCCCATCATACCAAACACATATGAGATCATATCTCACCGCAGTGAGTCCAGGGCCCTCCCACGCCTCCTCACACGGCCTTCGTCATCTCGGGACCACAAGCCTTGGTCACCCTCCTCCAGCCCGTAAAGGGCCTTGTGCAGGAAGGGTCGTGATCTGGCGCGCACGCAAGCAAGCTGGACATGATCCCGATCGATGCTATCCGATGACTGCAGTGGCGGGGATCCTGGTGGACAGCGAGCCGGGGGGTTGGACCCATTGGGTACATGAGGTACATGAGGTACACCAAGGTGAGCGGTAGGTTCAGTGTGGTTCTCATTTTCCCCTGCCCCCCTTCTGCCTGTCCACCAGTATTATGATTATGCCATACAGCCAGCCCCGTCCAGCGGCGGCAAAGAGGCGTGGCTAGACGGCGTGGCTTGCTGCTGCTCGTACTGTAAGTGCGCGCGCACCGTGACCCATGCAGTTCCGGTTCCACTTTCATCTTCTTTCTTTTGTGCAGCCTGCCTGTGCCCTTCTCCCTCGCCCGCTCGTCATCTATTGCCCGACTGGCCTCCCTTTACGTACGAGCTGTCCACCCCCAGCTGTAGTTTTCTCAGCAGCCTGATGGGCGCCCACCTGTTGGTGTATCTGACATCAGGCCCGTCGTCTTCCTCGTCCGCCTCCCACTTCTCGTTGTCCCCCTGTGGTACCCTCCTCTCCGCCTTGGGCTTCAGACTGCCATCTCGATCCCGCGAGAGGTAGACTGCCCAGCACTTCCCAGTTTCTTCTCCCTCTTCGCCTTCGTCCTCCCCACCCTTCTCGTCAGTCTTCTCGCCAGCCGTCTCGCCCTCACCCTCTCCGGCTCTTGGTGGTCGCGGCAGGTCCTCCTCGACCGCGATGAACCTCCAGTCGTCCTCGTCCATGCTGAGGAACCTCTCGTCCTCGCTCCACCCCCACGGCCCGATGACATGGCCCACCGTGTCCTTGCGGGCGCCATACCTCACCGCGCCCGTGTCCTTGTCCACGTACAGCCAGTTGAGCATCGGGGGATCGTCTGAGATCGTCGACACTAGTCCCTGGTACCCCTGCTCGCTGGGATACTTGAAGTAGTAGCCATTGAACTTGTGGGCCGGGAGGGGTGCCGCCGGATGGTCGATGTACATCTGGAGGGTTAATTGGCTCGTCAGCATAAGGTCGTGTGAGCCTTTTCGTTTTGCATTGCGGCCCGGATCCTCTCGTTCTGTCTTCCCTCGTCCCTCGTCTGAACCCTCTTCGTCCACCGGGGAGGGAGAGAGGCTGTTGTCCTCGTCGTCATGTCTCGATCAGACAGTGAGCTGGCAATGTCGCCGCCAGAGACACACCATGGATTTGATCAGAGACACTGCAACGGTCTCGGCCCCGGTGTCGGTAGTGCCCGCTGGCAGTTCCACCTAACGCTCTGCGTCCTGATCGCTCCGCTAGAGATCATAGCGGCATGGCATGAAACATGGTGCCAAGCTCCATCACGGTGACGATCTCGGTAGGTGCCACTATGCCGGAAGGGGGAAACTCTTTCTCGTACAACGGAAGAAACAAGATTCTTGAGGAAAAGGATCAACTCACCCTCCCGCCATAGAGGACGATCCAGGCCTCTGTCGGTGGGCCCCCGTCGATGGACAGCGTCGCCGTCATGTTGAATTTGATCTTCTCCTTCATCGCGGCATTCTGCTGCTTCTTCGAGCTGATGGCCTCGGCCACCCCCGTCACGGTAGGTATCGCCGTGATGATGAGGAGTCCGAGAACCATGTTGGCTTTCTCTCTTATGTCGTCGTCGCTGTGGGTTCGATGTCTTTTCGTTTGTGTCTGTCCGTTGGTCGCTCTCGTTGCCACCGTCGCCAAGATAAAGTCGTGGCCTCGCGGGTTGTCGCACCGTATGTGTTGCACGTAGTCAAGGAGTGTATGGCGAGCAGTGCTCCCCCGGTGCGCGTGTACATTTCACAGAACTGGTCTCGAGATTATGACTCTATTCCCTACCGACCCGTCAGCATACGTGTGTCTCTCTTCTGCCCTTCATGTCACGCAGCTCTTTCGTCATCGTTCCCCAGGTTTTCCACCTCATCCCAGCCCTACAGACGGGGCCCACCGCTCAGCTCTCTCCTCTCATACGCACTCTCTCGGAACCCATCTCAGCCATGACCTCACAAGCCACATGGGTGGCCCACACCATCGCGGCCACCCATGCCGGGTACCTGCGAGTACATGCAGCTGTTCCTCCAGCGCCGTGCGCACCTCGCTGCACGCCGCGCTGCCCACACTCTCTGCCCTCAGCCTCCCCGACGTCATCCGGGCCTCATCTCACGGGCCCCGCCTGCTGCTCTCCCCTTCCGTCACATCCACAGGCCGAGTTCTAGACCACTCGTGATGGGAGAATCAAGATTCCACCCCAGCCTGTCACCCGCAATGCCTACCCCCTCTGACGCAAGAGGTGCGACATGACGCCTCGTCCAGGCTGGGCAGGTTGGCGACAAGTCGAGAGGGCGTGCATGCGCATGATGTTTGTATTCGACGGGGCGATAGGGGGGGCATCGCATCGAGATCAGGTTCTTCGGGGTAATCTCGTTCTCTCACTCCCAGATCGTACACACCACACACAGGTCGCTCGTTCCTTTCGGTACTGCAGGTTAGGCATTGCGTCAACCTGCCAAGTTTCTGGACGGCGCAGGGTCCTGTTCGTAACTTTTTGATCGAATTTAAACAATAGACACACCTGCAAGGGCAACTTTGCTCTCACCTGGACCCTGAAGAAAGGTTTACCAAAACTAAAGAAACTCTCTCGATACCCACTCGTCATCCGACAGCTGAAGGCAGTCATCTCACTTGAGTAACGTGACGACGATAACAAGAGACGACCAGTGACAAGACAACAGGACCAGCAACCATGTCCTCATCTGTAAGTTGTGCCTGTCACCACTCGGTGACGACCTCACGCCGCCGACTAGCCGCGACTCGATGTATTGACTGCCGCACTCGCAGCAGCAAGGAACGCCCCGGACCGAGGAGTCCCCCTCGGCCTCGCGTCCGGAACAGCCAGAGCGCCAGGCCTCCCAGGCGCCGCAACAAGAGAAGCCAGAGGCAAGCCGGACTGCCTCATCCTTCAACCAGGATCAGGACCATGAGGAGCCAGAGGCGGTAGACCACAACGCGCATGCCGAGTCCGACAACGAGGAGCCTGAACCAAGCTACTACGACGACGAGGACGAGGGGGAGGGGGAGGAGGAGGAGCAGCAGGAGGAACCAGAGGAACAGGAAGGGGAGGAAGAGAACTACGACGCCGAGGAGGCGGAGCCCGAGCCCGAGCCAGAGATGCAGCGCGACGCGTCGACGCCCACATCTGACCACCAGCCCGCGACGCCTAAAGACAACGAGGAGACTCCGTACTGGCAGCAAGGTAATGAGCAAGCGTCCCGCGAGCAGGAGCAGCAGGTCGCGGCGCCCAAGAAGAAGGGCCGCAAGTCGCGGCGCCGCCAGCAGCCGCAGTACGACGACGAGGACGGCGAGGACGGCGACTATGACTACCAGCAGCAGCAGCAGCAGCAGTGGCAGCAGCAGCAGATGATGCAGCAGCAACAGATGATGCAGCAGCAGCAGGGCGGCGGCGGGGACAAGAAGAACCCGCTGAAGCTGAGGCTGGACCTGAACCTCGAGATCGAGATCGAGTTGAAGGCGAGGATCCACGGTGATCTGGAGCTGGCCTTGCTGTAAGTTTCGACCTCGTCTCGTTTGTGTTCTACTGTTCCTCCTTCGCCGACGGTCCGGATCCGTCACGCCGTCGGCATCATATCATGTTGTGTCGTCGAACATGTCGCGCTTTGGTCCGCCGCTACATCAACGTCCAAAGGTCCCCGGCTAATATCGAGTGCTAACTGAAGTACGATGTGAACAGTGACGGTTAATAGGTGTATTTCGGACATCGTCGTTCTCTTCTATGTTGATGGTCAGCGGCGTTCATTTCCGGGTCGGTGGGCGCTTTGTCGGGTCCTTGAGACGAAGTGACGAGAAATGGTGGCGGAAACGTCGGCCTCCCCCACGGCTGAACTTGCTCCCAACCCAATAATTTCCAATATCTTGTAACAACTTTCCCTTTGTCGAATGTCTCAAAATGACTCTTGAACGACGGTTAGCGTTTGGTTGATGACTTAGATGAGTGTTTCTGCAGATTTATGAAAGGGCCGATGTCCCGAAACAGTGGCGCGGGTCCAGCGAGTGCATGCTTCCGTTGTGAGATCTTTTCTATGCCGTGCTAGAGAGGTGCTCATCCTATACCTCGCCACGTCCATGTTAGAGGTGATATTAGGTGTTGAATATCACCTAACCCAATTGCAGTGCAGGTGGGTTTCAACTACGCAGCGCTCACCCACGTCTGTGCGCCACACATTCGCACCTCGCGGGCCCCCTCCCGCGCGGCGGTCCGAATAGTCGGGATGTCGTCACGTTTCCACACAAGCGCAGAGCCTCATGGTGGGCCCGTGTTCTTCAGCCTCAATGTCACGGGCCCCCTCCTCGTGGGACATCGGGTGCTCCGCAACACGGCAGCCGTCGCGCCACGGCACGATCCGCTGCGCGCCGCGTTGTGAGATCGTGATAGTCGCACGTTGGGAGGGTCGTGCGATCTGGCGCCAACCGGTTTCTCGTGGCACGGGGCCGCCGCGCGGCTCTTGCTCTTGTCCTCCCCCGCCAGCCCGACGGTGACAGGCTGGGGCTGTTTCGTTGCGGTAGGACATTCGAGATACACCGATCTGGTCGTCGACTGCGTCGGCTTGTAGAGCAAGCCGGGCATCCCACTAGGGGTGTCGCAGGAATCGTGCACGCTCCTTGCGCGACTCGTCTGTGTGACCACATGGCAGCATGGCAGATGATGGTATCGATGGTTATCGAGCAGAGTCGTTGGATCGAGCCCATTCAGGAAGGCCCATCAGTCGTGTGTATGCACCTGGTCCGTGATCTCTCCACATAGCGTCCCTGTGCAAATCGCCAAGGTCTGCTACCCGATCCGTGCCTCGTCCTCGAAACATCTGTCGTCAACGGTCAGTCCTCCGCAACATCGCGCATCAAGCAAACCCAAGGTACGTCGAGCTATCGAGTGAGGAGACGCCCGTGTCATCACGCCGTAGCACGGCATCGTCAGAAAATGCCGCTGACGTATATGATCAGGTCCCGTCCACCCTGGACCTTCATACAAGTCGCCAAATCGGTCCATGCCGCGCCTCGCGCTCTAACTTCCAGTCTGTAGAGCCGTTCCGTCCTTTGCTTCGATCGACGGATACGAGCCTGCGGCGAGCTGGCGAGTCGGAAGACCGGTAGATGATCGTCACCTCATCTTGTCGTCGACTCAGCATCTCCAAGACGTCTTGACCGAGTGTCTCCTTCTCCTCCGACCCTTCAAGCGTACATGCCACAGGGCTGTCATTGCTTGAATGAACTTGCGATGGCTCTCGCTTGTGAACGAAGCCAAGAAAGCAGTCAGGTCACACGTGCGGGCGTGGTCAGTATGCCGTCCCCTATGCTCTAAAGATGTGTCGCTCCGGGTCCTATCCACTTCGCGAGGGTCCAATCACCCTGAGAAAGAGTGAGAGCAGGCTAGGGCAACCTGTGCTGCCCACCAGATCGGTCGAGTCCAGTCGTCCAGTTCACAAGCCAAGTTTTGCCACGCCTCGCTGATGTCAAGTGTCGAATAGCAAAGGGCGGGTTGCACAGACAAGAGGCTGAGGACAACTCGACAGTTGAAGTGCACGGAGACTCGCGTTTGTAAGCCCAGCTACCGATCGTCCCTTTTCTTGAGACGTCGGGAACTCGTTGGTCGTGGGAGTTCTCGAGGAGAGGAGTTCTTCGTCAACTTCGCGGGGTAAACCTCGGATAAAAGGAAATGGCGGACTGCCCAAAAAGTTTCGAGAACTCCACTAGAGAATCCCATCACATGAAAGAAAAAGGGCGACGGCATAGAACCTCGAGGCTAGAATGGGATACAGAAGAACTGTCGAGGACTGCTCGACAGAGTCAAACGAGATGGAATCATTCACAGGAGGGCAAAATGGGCCTTGGACCTGAGATAAGACGGAAACCAACGGAGCGACTGATGATATATCCAAGTTTCCGGTCGAGCGATCCGCTTGAACCAGTCGTCATCGGCCCCTATAACACAGGACGTTGACCGGGACATTGACCGACTTGAGGCCGACGGCTCCTTGTCCCGGGCCTTGGAAACTCGTACGACGGGTGGCAATCGCGGAAAATTCGCCATTCGTATTCCTCGCTACCGTAGTTTATGGCGGGTTGAGTCTTGAGACGACCCTGGATAAGTTGGACGTTGACAGCGGTGGGCGGAAGGAGACCCCTGACGATAGCAGCATCACATAAGGCCCAAAGCTTGGACGGGCGAGCTGGAGGAGGGCGGCTATTGGCGAGCGAGAGCCTCACGGCTTCCTCTTGTTGCAATACGCGAAACCTTATATCATGACTAGGCGTCGTGGCGGGGACCCTGAATGAGATCATCTTGTTTCCTGCCACCATCGTCGGCATGCCAACCTGAGGGGTGCCCTGGCGATGGGGAGCGCTGGGTTTCATGCGCCTGCGCAGGAACAAAGAAACACCAGATGCTGCCTCCCAAGGCTCAATCGTGTACCTGCTACGGTCGCCTCGGGCACCGAGCATCTTGATGATGGTGGTAATGCGCCAAGCTGACTCTGCATTCAAAGGTGGAGCCAAGAAGGACAGAGCACACCCAGGCCTTTTCCCTGCGAGGTCAGGATGGGTACAAACCGCATTGACCCTGATGTATGGTGAGGTGAGATGATGGTGGGCAGCGAGGTGCTCTCAAGTGTCCATGTGGCCGATCCATCTTGGGGAAAAAAACTTGTCTGGGAGGGAGGCCGGCAAGCGCAGACGCTAAAGCGGCAGCAGGCTGATGATCAGGGTCCTCAGAGTTGAGGCTGAAATGCAGAGCGTAGCCCAACCAGCCAGCCTCGACCTGCCGAGTAGTTTGGCAGTGTAACTGTTTAAGTATCGGTCCAGTACGCCGCCGTACTGAGTAGAGATTTATTCGGATCCCCCCCTTAAGGAAAAAAAAAAAAAAAAAAAAAAAACAGTGGTTGGAGTCATCATCAGGATTACCTAACGTGGTGGTGCGTGCGGGCGCTGCGCTGAAGAGTCATGAGCGCGCCTGGTCCGGTCCCTGCGGGCAATCCGACAATCCGAGTTCGCCGCCACCGGGCCGTGTTTTCTGGGGTGCTTTTACCGCTCGAGGCTTTACCCCACATTCCAAGCTCTGCCAAACAGGAGGCGCACAATTGGCTCCGATTCGGAGTTGACTCAGGACTCAATTCCACCCTCAAGACTTAGTGAGAGAAGAACTAGACTCGCCGGCCATGGCCGATTGACTCTTGGCCCGATTCTTCAACGCATCACAAAATTCCCACAACCTCGGTGCTGTCACCATCACCACTGCTGTCGACCTCCTCCAGTGCTCTCGAGGGCAGAGCGGCCACTCTCTTCCTGACCAAGGTGCAGCATCAGCCTGTGCAAGAGGCCATTTTTCTTTTTTCGTTTTTGATACCCCATCCTCGCCACTCTTCACCCTCGAGACCCGGCCGCAAACATGCTCCGTTCCGGCAGCCAACAGGCCAGCAAGGCCGTGAGGGCTCTGGCCCAGCCTCGACGAGGCTTTGCGACCTCAAATACTGTCGCTGCTGCCTCCACCACAACGACAAGAAAGGTGCACTCCACGGCAAGGAGACCAGCGACAGCCACGCCCGCCCCGTCAGTTTCCCTCCCTCCCCTATGGTGACTCAACAGCCCGGCACAGCACACCCAGTCTTGCTAACATGTCAGTCGAGCCGCAGTGATGTCCGCGCGAAACCCAGCCCCTCGTTCCAGGCTGAGACCAAGCAACATGTCCAGCCGCTCGCCAGCCGCTCGCCCGACATGGACGAATCGTACGTCCTCGTCCGCAAACTCCGCCGTCCTCGGACGACAGATGATCACGTATATTGACCGCCCTGTATAGGTTCATTGGCAAGACCGGAGGCGAGATTTTCCACGAGATGATGCTGAGGCATGACGTGAAGCACATCTGTATGTCGGGTGCAGAGAAGGGCCCATGGTTGTGTCGGTTCTTGTGTGTGACTAACTCCAAGCACAGTCGGTTACCCCGGTGGGGCTATCCTGCCCGTCTTCGATGCGATCTACAACTCGCCACATTTCGACTTTGTCCTGCCTAGACACGAGCAGGGAGCCGGACACATGGCCGAGGGCTATGCTCGTGCCTCGGGCAAGCCTGGTGTCGTTCTGGTCACCTCCGGCCCTGGCGCCACCAACGTTATAACACCCATTGCCGATGCCATGTCTGATGGTATCCCCCTCGTTGTCTTCACCGGCCAGGTCGTCACGAGCGCCATTGGCAGCGATGCCTTCCAAGAGGCAGATGTGATCGGCATCTCAAGAGCTTGCACCAAGTGGAACGTCATGGTCAAGAGCGTGGCGGAGCTGCCCAGGAGGATCAATGAGGCCTTTGAGATCGCGACCAGTGGGAGGCCGGGACCTGTCCTCGTCGACCTCCCGAAGGATATCACGGCTGGTGTCCTGAGGAAGGCTATTCCCACTGTGTCTGCCCTGCCGGGGCTGCCCAGCGCTGCTTCTCGTGCCATGGCAGACCTGACCAGGAAGCAGCTGCACGACTCGATCAACCGCGTGGCCGGCCTGATTAACATCGCCAAGAAGCCCGTCATCTACGCTGGAAACGGAGTCATCTGCTCGGAGGAGGGCCCCGCGCTGCTGAGAGCTCTGGCTGACAAGTGCTCCATCCCTGTGACGACCACCCTGCAGGGCCTGGGCGCTTTCGACGAGCTAGACGAGAAGTCCCTACACATGCTCGGAATGCACGGCGCAGCTTACGCAAACATGGCTATACAGGAGGCGGATCTGATCATTGCTCTGGGCGGGCGGTTTGACGACCGCGTGACCCTGCGCGTGGGAGGCTTCGCGCCGGCGGCCAAGGCGGCTGCGGCGGAGGGCCGTGGCGGTATCGTCCAGTTTGAGATCATGCCCAAGAACATCAACAAGGTTGTCCAGGCCACGGAGGCCGTCGAGGGTGACGTCAGTGCCAACCTAAAGCACCTGATTCCCCTGGTCGAGACCAAGTCGATGGAGGACCGCAAGGAGTGGTTCGACAAGATCAACGGCTGGAAGCAGAAGTGGCCCCTGAACGCCTTCGAGCGCGCCGGGGACTCGGGCAGAATCAAGCCGCAGGAGATGATCGAGCAGCTGTCTGACTTGTGCAAGGACCGCAAGAACGACACCTACATCACCACGGGTGTCGGCCAGCACCAGATGTGGACGGCGCAGCACTTCCGCTGGAGGCATCCCCGCACCATGATCACCTCTGGTGGTCTCGGCACCATGGGCTTCGGTCTGCCCGCCGCCATCGGCGCCAAGGTCGCGAAACCCGACTCCCTGGTCATCGACATCGACGGTGATGCGTCCATGTGCATGACGCTGACCGAGCTCGGCACGGCGGCACAGTTCAACATCGGCGTGAAGGTGATTGTCCTGAACAACGAGGAGCAGGGCATGGTGACGCAGTGGCAGAACCTGTTCTACCAGGATCGCTACAGCCATACGCACCAGACGAACCCCGACTTCCAGAAGCTGTCGGATGCCATGGGTATCCAGTCCAGGCGCGTGTCGAAGCCCGAGGAGGTTGTTGATGCCCTGAAGTGGCTGATCAACTCGGACGGCCCGGCCCTGCTGGAGGTCATGACTGACAAGAAGGTCCCGGTCCTGCCTATGGTGCCAGCGGGTCATGCTCTGCACGAGTTTATCACGTGGGATGCAGGTGAGTTTTAATCTACCTAAGCACTGTTCAAAATGGTGAACGGCTACTGACTTGACGTGTGAAATACAGAGAAGGACAGGCAGCGGAGAGAGACCATGCGCGAGAGAACGAAGGGTCTGCATGGCAACTAAGGCGTTCGACGTTGTGCATTTGAACCAAAAGCAAAGCGGCGGGTGTTTCTAATTTACGTTTCACTTCTCGCACAAGAGTTTACACCGGCCCGCGACTGATAAGGAATCGCAAGTGAGCGATTCGCCAATGGGCAGGAAAGCCGATGATCGCGCTGGCCAGTGTTGTGTGGTCACGTAACGTGCATTGTCAACGGGCCTGGCAAGAATGGCATGTGTGGAGTATGCTAAGTCTTTCGCTTTACGGCTGGACGATTCAGGTGCCGCTCGGGATGGACAGAGAAAAAAACAAAAAGGGAGGGGGATGGTGTTCGGGGAATACCTCCAGTATGCGCCCAAAATTTGTAAATAATATATACGCACACCGCGAGCCAACGAGTAGGGGCGGAATGGAAAAAAGCAAAAAGTCGTTTGCATACTCAGACTGCTGGCACGCTGTCCTAGATCAAAACCCCGGAGCATCCAAGTCCCAAGCGGTGGCGGCGTTGTCTACCAGCACTGTGCCATTGCGGTGCTCTCGACGACGGCCCATCGACATGAGCGAACGAGAGTCTGGTTGCCGCGCGAGGAGGCGACCAAACCCACACTCAGCTCGCCGGTCTGAACGGCCGGGAGACGGCAGAGCGTCTCGACCGGTGGCGAATCGGCCTCAGCGCCAGTACACAGTTGCGACCAGAGCGTCCAACAATTTCCGGGCACCTAACCTTTGTAGGACCCGCTCGACTGTCATAACCACGCACTTAGCTACCCAGGTATCCATCCGAAAGCTGCTGCCCAACCATCGCCTCCACTCTGAAGCCAGATTTGGGAAGAGGAGGGGGGCGCTTGTACGCAAGGAGAACAGATTGCGCACCTGTCTCTCCTGAGTGTCACTTACTCAGTCAGTCCTTATGCTTTCGGGTCCGCATGGCTCGTGTACAAACTTGCGGGCATGTATATATATGTTCTATTGCAGAATTCTTAGCTATCACCTTCGGTAAGTCGTCCGGCACCAGGCCTGGTATACCAAAACCGAATACCCACAATCAGGGTGCTCGCATTCGTGGCGGCAAAATTCGTCAGAAACAAGAATCATAAAGGGTTCTCACCCTTGCCGCCATCAACAAACCGCTGAAGCCCATGTAGACGACCGCGTCTTTCATCTCCGCTCACCCTTGGACTCGCGAACAGCTTCCTGTACTCTACCTTGCTCCGAACGTTCAGTAATCAGGGCGTCAGAGCGAGGATCCTTTGCAAGAGCTCGAGCCCGCTCCGCCGATGACCGCCATCCTCCAGCCCCAAGATACCTGTTCCCAGCAGAGCAATTTCGTTGGCCTTTCTCTTTTTGGGGGGGCGGGGGGATGACAGCATAGCTGGGAGTCAATTCATGAGATGCCAGTGGTGCTTTTGGAAAGGAAGCAGGTCAATAGGTAAATCGAAGGGAGAGAATGTGCTTTCAGGGGCTAGTTTCACGAGAAACAGACAGAGGACGGGCGGTGGCGGGGCGGCCCATGATAGAGCGCCCTGCTACCTTTGGGCACCACGAAGTATATGCTCGGTGAGTGATCGAGGAAAAGACGAGGGACGGATTGTGGCAAGATCGCCCTGAGACGCTTATGGAGGTGAGCTCATGCCATCTTGAGAGGCCACTCCGGCGTTTCTGCTCATTTCAATTCTCTTCGCGTCTCGATCCTGGCATTGGGTTCTGGGCGACGGTAGGAGGACAGGCTTGGGGGCTGAAAGTGTCGTGCTGATGAGCGCTCAGTCTTTGACACCTTTGCTAACCATGGCCATGCGGCATTGGGCCTCGGAAGAAGTTTGAGAGCGTCCCATAAGCTTAGGGAGAAAAGTCTCCCGGAAATAGAGGGTTGTCTCCTGCGTGAGGCTTCTCAGTTTGAATATGTTACTATTCTTGCAGCGCTCGCACATGACATAGGGAAAGGACTCGAAACATATGCCTGATTTCTCGTCCTGTGGCTTGCCATGCTATATTCCTCTCACTTTTCATGCGTGCAATGGCTGAGACAGGAGTACCAATCTCTCACCCATGATGGTCAGGCCACCGGGCCTAGAGGGCTATATGTGTATTCTGGAAGGAAAAGGGCCCGAGCATCTGGGCCTCCTTCCCCATCCCAAAGAAGGAGGCCCGTAATGGGAGAACAAAGGGGACTCTGCAGGCCGCGAAGGAGGAGGCAGAGTCGCGATGGTGAGAGCAGGCGAGGCCTCATCCTCCCCGATACGGCCCCCGAACGCGTCCTGTAAGCTCTTTTAGCACCTGTTGGTGGCAATACGCACCGTGTAGCTGTCGCTAGTGTTGGTACTGCGGATGCTAGCTGTGACACGCAAATTACTTTGGCAGCCTCAGGCGGAGGACATGTCTGGAGCTGTAAACACGCCCAGGACCCTGCCATCTATCCAGGGGCTCACCAAATACGGGAATGAGGCCCATGGCACCAGGCGAGCTCGTGTGAAGGAATTGGGAACGTCGGACAAAATCCTAGTGCAGGTAAGTACCGCTGTTGGGGCTCCTTCCCGGGGACTCTACCACGAACCGATGGCGTCGGGGCCGTATGTGAGGATGCTGACAGCCTTACCACGAGGCCAGGGTCTTGATCCTGCTCTTGATCAGGCGCCAAGGCCGGCGCCGTGTGAACCAAAGCCTCAACTGGGTGAACGCTTTGCTCTCAATATCGGTGTCTGGACCGCAGAGCATCAATGTGCCAAGCGTGTCTCCAACACAACATAGGCCTTGGACCCCTACAGGGCTCGACGGAGAGTCCCTGTTGACCGTGCCCCGGCCATCCCGGGATCTCGAGACGGGGGAAGATCAGTCTGAGGCCAGGCAGCCCATGGAGGACCAGGTCAGGTAGGGCCACATCAGCTTGCCGCTCTGTACGAGGCAGTCGGCGCTCTCGAAGGAGGGGAGCTGACCGGTGAGCGATGAGCTCGACCTGGGCAGAGGCTGGCCCTGCGCGGCTCGCCCTTGCACGACGGGCTGCCAGGAACGGTGAGATGGGCGGACAAGGCAATGACTTGCATGCTGAACCCTCTGGGTCGCGGTGCCTCCCAAGCCAAAGGGAGGGTGGGGGGAGAAGGGGAGGGGGGAGATCAGGGCGAGGAGGATGGCCAGCACGTGGAGAAGGAAGCACGGAGGTGGAAGCTGGGTAAGGGGTGCCGGGAGGCAAGGGGGACCAGGGGAGGGGAGTGGAAAGGCTGGGGGGTGCATATCAACAGATAGCATTGACGCTTGAGTCCTGATGTGGAGGGTGTGGTGATATGCGGAGGATTTGTCAGTGCAGGGCACGGAACCACCGTCCCTCTCTCACCGGTAAGTGGCAACTCTTCTGGAGCGCAGCTAAGAGCCGCGATCGTGTATTATTGTGTTGCTGCACTCCGTCGCTGAATCTGCCAATCTGGATGCGATCCCCTCCAACACCCGAGGAGAGACGCAGCAATGGCAGTGTTATTGTTCCCCTACCTGCTTCAGGAAAGGAGGGCCACTGACAAAGACCAATTTGGCATCCAGCGTCTGTACCTGGCGGCTCGCCAGTCTGAAAATGGCCAAGAGGAACGCTCAACAAGACAGGAGGATTAGTGCCGATCTGGAAGGGCCTGGCGAAACCCTGGCGAGCCGCAGAGACGTATGTTTGGCTGCAGGACCCTGGCCAGTGGACATAAGTACTTACCGCCGAGGAGAAGAAGGGGGGGGGGGCGAGGAGTGAGCGAGGGGACTAGTATCGAGTGCAATCTCGGCTGTGCGATGTGGTCACCGTTGACTGGTCACGTCGCCTGAGTGCTTCTCAGCCGAGCCTGTTTGTACTGACGGCCTATTTGGACCGTCAATCATATGCCGCGGGGCTTGAGCCGCCTGACGGAGAAGCTGAGGGGATGGCATGGCATGGCATGGCAGGGCACGCGAGGGAGGGGATGTGCGGGATGGGCTGGCCTGGGGCGTCCTGACGTGGACCTGTTGAGATCGTCCATGGCTGACGGAGCTAGGACGAGCGAGAAAGATGTGATAGAATAGGCATGACCACGGGCAGGGACACGGACCTGGGGTCATGGTGACATTGGTGACGAGGTGACAAGGTGATAAGGTGACAAGATGGTCGGGATCATGCTCATGGTCGATGTTGAGAGTGAGCAGGTACTGGGTAGAGAGCTCGACGTCAGGGTCAAGGGAAGGCCAAGGCCAGGGTCAGGGTCAGGGGAAGACGGGAAGCCGCCGAGAGCAGGGCCAGCAGGGCCAGTACGGCCAGTACGGCGAGCAACGCCTGGGAAGGCACGAGGGCCCGGGGGTCGAGGGCAAGCACGGCCCAGAGCAATTACTAGCACACCTTCCTGACACGGCCAGAAACAGATGGGACCGTCGGCCCCGGTCGCACGCTACTGGGTGCGCGCCGCCCTGCCATGTACCACCTCCCCCATGGCAGTATGGGTGGCACTACTGTGTGGTACTAGTGCCAGTGCGACCGTGCAGGTACTCGGGTACAGGCAACAGCATTTCGTGTTTCTATTTTCAGCATCATGAGCGCACACGCCGGCGTTGAGTGGCTCCTGCCGTCCTCAACAAGCTTCTGTGGAGCGTGTGGGACCGCAATTTGACTTGCATGCGTGATGAGCTGTGTGGGCCGTGCGACCATGCAGCCCGTGAGCCCATGCAATCCAACCCCACCGTGCCCAGCCCGCCCAGGCCCTGATTGAGCGAGCGGCCAGCAGGCGATCGGGATTCAACGAACGACAGTCGAGGACCCCCTCCCACCAGCTCAAGCCACACACCCACTGGCGCGGCTGGCGTCCCATCCTAATTGTTAGGATCACCGCCTCGGACCAGAAAACGCACACCCACGCGACGCCCGTACGGTCGTATCCGGTAATTTCACGATGACCCATTTTCGCACCATCACGCTATGTTCATCAATGTCAGATTGGACGACCCAGTTTCCCGTTGCGGCCTGTCCGCCCAGCGACCTCGCAGGACCCATCTCACCTGGCGGGGGCCGGGGAGCCCTCCTGACGGACGGCCAGCAAGTCCTGGTGGTGCTGATGCCGCGGCAGAGGTGGGAAGAGCAGGCGATCACACCAAGATCGACAGCCCTCCCGCTCGACGGCAGGTCGACAGGTGTCAGAAGATGCTACCCTTCTGGTGCTAGCACCGGCTAGGGATCTGGCGTCTCCTGCAGAGCTGAGCAGGCTCCCCCGCCGTGCCTGCAGATGAAGTGGCATTCCCGTCCGCGCTGGCCACGCAGAGACGCAACCTGGGGCAGATCATGCTGACGGGCACGGGACTGTACGGCGAACATGACGGGCAGCTGATGGCCAAGCCCAGGACGAGGGGTCCTTGGGCGCTGCATCGGCATATGGCGGTCGATGGAGGGTGGTGCATCCTGCATCTTGCATCTTGCCTCGCGAGGCTGGGCTTACGTCCTGCGAGCACACGATACAATGGACGTGGACGACTTCTCGAGTGACACAAAGCCGCCTGCTCCACGTTCCGGGCCCTACTGTACTGTACGTACAGAGTATGTTTCCAGCAAGCCGCCAAGCCAGAGCCCGCCGTGAGCCTATCGATCTCATCACCCAGCTCCCAGCTCGGCTCGGCGGCGGGCCAACCTTATTCTCCCCTTCCCTTGTCAAATGTCACTCCCGGCAGGTCCAGTTCTGCCGATGCTACGCAACGGTTCACTTATCGCCTCACACCTGACGCACTGCGCGAAGCCCGGGCTTGCGTCGAGTCGGGGTTTTAAACAACCCCCCCACCGATAGCGCCCCCTCGAGTCATCCCCTCGCATGCCTCACATGCATGGCATGTGTAGGATCTGGGGACACACATGTTCAGCAAGAGCAGCTTGAGCCCCGAGTGCCCTTCACCCGCATGGCTAGAGCCTCTGCAGCCGCGCAGGGTTTCAGCTGCTTGCCGCCTTGGGTTACGCCGCAGACGGAAGTCAACCATGTCCGGCTCTCAGAATCGAAATGGAGGGGGGGAGCCCCCCTGCCGTGAACCGTCTCCCACTGCAAGCCACATCAGCTTGTATCTGGGCCGTGCGCCCGTGGACAAAAATGGGCATTGTGTAGGATGCACCCTTGCCATCACCAGGCCAGGCCGGCTGGCACATCTCTCCGGAGCTCGGATCCATGGCGGCGGGCACCCGGCTTACTACATCACTACATACTGTCGTGGTATGTGGTAAGTAGAGATCTGACTGGCTAGCGGCGATTGCGTCTGGTCGAAACTCGCGGATCCCCGTTTCAGGTGGTTCTAGCGGCTTTCGAAATGCCTTCTTCAGCAAGTCGAAACACCACCAGAAGCCGTGGCTACCCCTGAATCCTGATAGGTGCTCCAGCCGAGGACGAGTCCCCTGGCCCTGGCACGCGATCGAACCCGAACTTGCCTGTGGCGCAAGCGCCCTTGGCATTAGAGCGGAGAGGACCGCTGGACACGCTCAGGCTCTGGCCCACCAGGTTGCTCTGGGCAAAAAGAGGTTAGACCGTCGTGCGTTAGGCGGGATGGGACAGCCGGACAGGCGCGAGAGCCTGGCGGGCCTGGCGGGCCTGGCGGGCCTCGCTGGCCTGGCACGCCTGGCTGGCCGCTTGACCAGACCTGTCCCTGCGCCGTCTCCTCCCGCCTTCCCAGCAGGACGGGCCTGGACACAACAAGGCGCATTCCAGCCGATTTGCAATCCACACGAGGCATCGTCCCAACCTGATCGAACTCGACCCTCTAAGCCTGACGGGTTTCACCCTGCTGCTTCTTGCCTGGATCGCAGCGACGCACGGCTCTGCATCTCCGCACGCGACCGCACCGGGTTCGATCGAGCCTGGTGTCTTCAATCAAAGACCAGACCACGTTCCCCATCAATCTGCCTGCAAATTGCAACCCCCGCAACATCACCGCTCGCCTGTCCTCCCTCGCTGTCCTGGACACCGCTCGGCTCAACCTTACATTCCCAAAGGCCGGGCTGTTCCCACACTGGATCGTGGACAGTACCGCGTCCAAACCGATCTACCCTATTCCTATATGAGATTGCACAGCCCACCTGACCGACTTCCTCCTCTCTCCCAGCTCTTGACTTGAGTCGGGCCTTGCTGGACGCGAAACGCCCTCTTCCACTTGCAGATGAGGATCAACATTCTTTTACCCTCTACCTTTCCCGTCGCCTCCGATTTCCGTTGCACACGATCACTACGGCATCGTCACGCCGCCGGCTACGAACCTTCCGGGTCGTCAGCAGGCCACCTGTTTACCGACATTTACGCCTAATCAAAGCTAGGCGAGCGCACTGCGGCCCCATTTCTTACGTCTCTCAATTAGCAGCCGCGTAGATTTATCGACCTTCTCGACCCACGCATGTCGTGCGCATCTTTACCCCTGAGCCTTTTCGGACATCCTGAAGGGCAGTGACTGAACTCGGGCCAAGATGGACAACAACAACAATAATGCAATGGACGACACTACTATGATACGGTACTTGCTGGGCAAGTATGGGTTGACGGACTTGGTAGCTATGCTGCGGTCCGCAGCGGCGAGTGGTGAGCGAGTCCCACCCAGCCCGTCTCCACGTCGACGTACGATCTAACCTCTCCTCCTGTAGAGCCGGGAACCGCGATACCGCCGGCGACGTCGAGCAGCGGCCACATAGCTGTGGCCTTCGAAGCAAACCCGAGTCCCATCTCCTTCTCCGACGCCAGCTCCATAACCGGCAGCCTCTACTCGACATGCTCCGACACATCATCGTTCCACAGCCTGAGCCTGGCGCCTTCGCCCGCAGCCTCGTCCGCTAATGTCATACCAGGGCACAACGCTGCGCCGACGTCCTCAGCGAGATCTATTGGCCGTAAGGTCGTCCGTCGGGCTGCTGCCGCTTCCAAGCGCTCCAACCTCGGAGGCATCGGTAGCTCGTGGGGGAACAAGAAGCAGGAGCCATTCGAGTGTCCCTTTTGCGGAGAACGAGGCATCACGGTCGAGATCAAGCGCAAGAATGACCTCAAGCGCCATTTTCACGAGTTCCATACCAACCATTCCGTGTGGACATGTACCGCGGCGGGATGCGGGCTGCCGTTCGAATGGAAGTCCGCATATACTAACCACCTCAAGTCATGCCACCAGGGCGTGGGCCCACTGCCCGACGACGCCATGGCCAAGACATGCCCGCAGGTTGTCTTTGCATGTGGCTTCCAAGACTGCAAGCGCATTTTCGAAGCGCAGAGCGACGAGGACGCTGATAAGAAGGCCCACGAATACTTCGCACACGTTGCCGATCACTTTGACGGAGACGGCCTAACACATCGGGACTGGTCCTACTCGGCGAGATTCCGCAACCTCATGCGCCAGTCTCCGGTGGATGAGGCATGGAAGCGCCGGGTCAAGCTGTCCTCCGAGTCGCCTGCTTGGGAGGCTCTTTCGTCTTTCACCCTACGAAAGATGCTCGAATGCCGGCACATCCCAGACGTGCAGTCATTCGTGCAATGCGCATCAGCCCTGGGGTATGCGAAGAAAGGCACGCCAACGCAGCTTCCGCACGGTTTCTTTATCCCGATCCGCGGCTCGTGCCAGATGGCTTCAGTCAACCACCGCGTGGATCGCAGCCGAGGCGCCATCGACCAGCAACTGCAGCAACAGCAGCAGCAGCAGCAGCAGCAGTCGCACATGGACATACCCGACTTTAGTCCATTCGAGACACCTTTGCCCACATTCCCCAAGGTGGAAGAGGATGCCGCGAGTCTGTCAAAGATTAGTATGGTACCGCCACCTATGAACTACACGCCGCAGAGCATGCCACCGGACGCTGGGGCGTGGACTACTCAGCAGGATCCTCAGTCTGCGCTGTCCACATCTCAGGATCTCTCCAACACATCATTCTTATTGTACGTCGTCATGCCCTGACTATGTCTCTCCTCGTCCACATAAGATTCTGCGAATCGGACTTCACGGAGCCAAAGCCCCTCAATCCTTGGAATGTATTGCTAACCGTAAACCTAGTCTTGACCCGGACGACACTATCATCACAACACCGCACATGCCCAATCTCCCGTTGCGCACGCCGACGCACTCGTTTGGCTACTGGACCGACCTCTTATCAAACGGCACCAATTATGCCAACATAACCGCGACCATGGGTGTCCCCGATGAATCGCAACCATACCCACAGCAGGGTCACCCTCAGTATCCGCAACCCACCCATTACACAACCTCGCGCGCTCCGGATCCTCCAATCGGCCCGAACATGCAGCAGGCAGGAATGAACGCAGCCGCGCAGAAGAGGCGATGGAGCATGCGGACGACGAGCTCCGGCCGAACGGTAGTGCCGGCGCGGGATTCGATGCGCGATTCGATGAGGGACTCGATGCGGGATTCTATGCAAAACTCGATGAGAGACTCCATGCAGAGTTCGATGAGGGACTCGATGCAGAACTCGATACGGGATTCGACGATGACGTCCGCAAACTCGACCACCGATTCACGACCAGGCTCCATTATGTCCAGCGTTTTCCACTTTGGCGGATCATAAGACATGTCTCTCTGACGATCATTACCACAAATTCTTCGATCCGACCGGCTAATCATATCACCGCCGATACCGAACCAACTTTTTTTGTCACCCACCAGTGATACGAAATCTAAACTGCACGATCTCTACCCCGTCATCTCATAGCCTGTCATTACTTTCTTCTGCTGGTCGGTCTGCTAAGTTTTTGAGCGTTTCTTCGGGATGGATGATGCAACTACGTTTCGTATGCGAGAGAAAGATACCGAGATACCCCTGCCTGCCCCAGTCCTTCGCGTTATTCTTCTTGTTCTTCATTGCTACTGTTCGGGTCGCTCAGACGAGGAGGTAATGTTCTTGCGTCATTTCGATTGTTGAACTATTGTCTGTTGGTGGATTCTTGTGGAGCGTGTTGATCCTCGTTCAGTAGCTGTTGCCAACTTGGGCACTTTTGTCACTCACTGTGTATTTGTTTCCTTTATTCATTTTTTTTCTCTCTCTTCTATTTTTATATTTTCAGGAATATTGAGACCAGATCTACCAACAAGCGAGTGTCTCCTATGTGCTTTGTGCTTTGTTTTCAGGGAGGTGCGGATAGATACGGGGGAAGATAGCCCTCGAGGCGCCGGGATGGGAAAGGGTTGGCCGACTGCTTCGACGTTTTTTCAAAGACCATGATCAAAACCTTTTACTTCTAATGCGGTCTGTCGTAAGACAGCGCATCTGCCGAGCCAAGGATTTGATTTGCAGTGCTTCTTAGTCTTCTTAGATATACGAATTTCTAATCTATCGATAGACGTCAGGAATCCAGAAAGTTTGTCTAGCCTCCTCCGCCCAAGCGTAATAGCCTACCTGCCTGCCTGCCTGTCTGTCTGTCCAGCGGATCAGTCTTCCCAGGCGATGGCACCTCAGACGTACGACCTACATCGGGAGGACCACGAGCTCGTGAAAGCGACGGCTAGGATGTGAGAGGCTCTCCGTCTCTGTGCTTTGAGAAAAGTCCCGCGGAGCACACCACTGTTGTCGTCCTCGTAGAAACAAGTTTCGAATCTATGGCGCTGAGATGGATACCGGGAGCTCGCTGATGGGCGGATGCGTGGCTCCGCGATTTTGGATCGTACCTCTGCGCGGATCGAAAGTTGAGCTTGCCAGATAGATACAGAGAGAGAGATAGAGAGAGGTTTGAGGGGTACCATTCAGCTGCGAGGATACGGCGAGTTGGCCCATCAAGGTCCGCCACAGACGCCGAGGGGTTAGTATAAATTCGTTAACCCACATCAACCAGCTAACAATTGGAATGAGAGCCCGACTGCTTCCTCCTGACTACGGAGATTCAGACCTGCCTTCTCGAACAGAGCAAGTCCCGCCGCGCCGTCGCGAGGCATCACCGGGAAAGGGGATCAACGGCCGGGCAATATCAGCTGTTCCTGCCTGTATGCATGCGGCTTGTGCGCCTGTGCGCGGCTTGTGCTGGCCTACTTGCCAGCCGCCCGTGTCTTCCCTGGCGTTGTTGCCAACGAAACCAAGTCTCGGCGCCCGAGATAGTCATCCACATAGGCATCCCGTGATCTCCCTATAGCCACGCCGCCCGCCAGCTACCTCTAGGCGTTGGCGATTCTGTTGATACACGCCGAGACGTGCCTTGTTAGCAGGAACTGGACGCAGCTCAGCATCCCCATAAATTTACCCCAGACCACCTGCGGGCTTTCCCCACACAGCTTTGGGGGGTCAACCACGCCGAAACGAGCCTGACGTGACGTGTTGGGGAAAGATTGCCGCCACGATAGCTGGGGCCGTGGGGACGGTTGCTCGCCGCCGTCGTACGACCTGTGTGTCTGTGTGTCTGGCGGTAGGTATAAAGAGTGGCCAGCTTTGATGACCTAGCTGGTCGTAGTTCACGGTCGTCCCTGGCAAGATATCTACCCGGATTTAAACACACCTCGACCGGGTCTATCTTCTATATACTGTGATAATACTATTCTCACACACACACATATATATATAAAACAGCACCCGCCCACCACAATGCCCCATGCCGAGTCCCCTCCGCCGTCCGTCGCGCCCACGATGGCCGGCGTGCCCCTCCACGTGAACGACGGGCCCCTCGCCCCGGACGAGGTCGGCCCGCTCATCCCGTCCCGGCCGGACGAGCCCCTCGAGGTCCTCCGCGCGCGGTACGCCGAGCACGGCTACCTCTTCGTCAAGGGGCTACTCCCGCGCGCCGATGTGCTTCAGGCGCGAGAGGCGTACTTCCGGTCCATGGCGGACACCGGGGTCCTGGCGCCGGACTCGGCGCCCGTCGAGGGCCGGTTCGACCCGTCCCGGCGCGCGGCCGACTACCCGGGGATCGGGGCGGGCCAGGACACGGGCGGGTCGAACGGACGGCCCGGCGACGGCGGCGACACGGCGGCGAGGTTCGTGGACGCGGCGCTCCGGCAGCACACGGCGTCGTGGTACTGGAGCGAGGACGGGACGGGGTTCGCGCAGCATCCGGTGCTACGCGAGTTCGTGGAGAGGTTCTCGGGCTGGGGCGCCGGGCGGACACTGCCGGTGCAGCGGTCGCTGCTGCGGAACAACACGCCCGGAAACAAGGCCATCGGGGTGCACTATGACCAGACGTTCATGCGGCACGGCGAGCCGACGAGCGTCACGGCCTGGGTGCCGATCGGGGATGTTCGTCTCGAGGGGGGCGGGCTGATCTACCTTGAGGACGGTGGGTGGCCGATCTCTCTTCTTCTTCTTCTTCCTCCTCCTCCTCCTCCGTCCCTCTCCGCGGTAAGAGGGCCACGGATTGCTGACCTGCTGGCGTGACAGGTGAGGCGCTGGGCGCCGAGATCGAGGAGGACTTCTCCAGGAAGGCGAGAGAGGCGGGCATGACGGAGGAGGAGATGAAGTACGCCTTCAACAAGAACATGCTCGAGACGGGCATGCTCTGCGACGGGCCGAAGGGGTTCGGCCAGAAGCACGGCAGGAGGTGGTTGGTGACCGCGTACGAGGCTGGCGACGTCGTGCTGCACACGCCACACATGGTGAGTCCCTCCTTTCGCGCGCCGCCGTGCGCTGATCGTTCCCGGCTGACCTCTGGTCGTCCCGTTTGTGCCCAGATCCACGCGTCCACCGTCAACCACGACCCGGAGGGCCGGATCAGGCTGGGGACGGACCTGCGCTTCGTGGACTCGTCACGGCCTTGGGACACAAGGTGGAATAAGCACTTTGAGTTTGGTGATGGCGTGTAGACATGCAGAGCGCCTGAATGGATGTCTTATCTTGGCCTGAACTCGACCGTACGCTGGCTTGCGAGCCATTGCTCTGCTGCCGTAACAGAGGCCGTCGTGAGTGACGTCTGTAGATCCGTGCCGGGGGTCCTCCTCGGTCGACGAGGCGTTTCGACGTCGTCTCGTGACGAAAAGGCCTTGGTGGGCTTACATGCTCGGACGTCGACCGAGGAGGACCTGCGCTTCCCCAGACCCGCCCGCCGGTGATCGTTGGCCACCCACCGCCACCTCTCTACAGCCTCTGTGCTTCCTCGCCTCCCCAGACAACTTCCTCGTTAAGTAAGCCGTGTGGTGATCTCTGGCCCGGCAGGACGGAGATGCGCGTTAAGGGGACCCATCCGCTAGTGGAGATCGAGACGAGACGCCAAGACAGAGATAGACTTTAAGGTTAATATCCTGCAGTGCATAGTCCAGGCAGAGAGATAACACTACTGCTACAGTACTTATATAGGTACGGATGTACATGGTTAGGTACGCCTCAGTAGGCACAGCGGGCACAGCAGGTGGTAGCGGGCCCTGGAGCCCCTGGAGTAGAGGCCTGGAAGGCTTGCTTACATGGTGCATAGCTACCCCCCGCAGCCGCTGTCGTGAGGCCGGCCAGGGCCCACAGTAGCTCCAGGATGATGTAATCCCAGCGCGTACCTGAAGCTGGGGGAGCTGGGGCAGTGCGGGGCAGCCGCCGGGGCTACACGGTCCTTAGTAGTAGAAGTAGTAGTAGTGGTGGTGGTGGTGTGTTAGTGGTGTTAGTGGTAGTACTGGGTAGTAGCAGTGCTGGGTAGCAGTACTAGGTACTGTAGCAGCCGCAGTAGGTTGGCGCGGTTGGTTGACTTACATAGCACGGCTTGACCTGGGCCGCGGCTCTTCTCTCGGCGCGAATTATGCCGTGTCACGAGAGCATCGTCACCCCATCCCGTCCACATATCACCTTCTCCTGTGCTCTCCTGTGCCCTCAGAGATTTCCTAGCTGCCTGTGCTCAGTAGTATAATATCCTGACTGCTCTGCCTGCCGCGCTGGGCCGTCCGGGCTGAGGCCATATCGACCCCCTCCACACCAGCTCTGCCTCTGCCCCGTGTGTCCTCCCGCGCCCCACGATAGCTTCACCATGGCCGGCCCCGTCCCCTTCGCGCGGTCGCTGGACCAGATCTACACCGCCGACGCCCTCAGCGCCCAGGCCAAGCGCTGGAACAGCCTCCTGACCCAGTTCGAGTCCACCTACCACCAGCCCGCCGAGTTCGTCGCCCGCTCCCCGGGCCGCGTCAACATCATCGGCGAGCACATCGACTACTCGCTGT
Source organism: Chrysoporthe cubensis (assembly GCA_001282315.2). Lineage (NCBI taxonomy): Eukaryota > Fungi > Ascomycota > Sordariomycetes > Diaporthales > Cryphonectriaceae > Chrysoporthe > Chrysoporthe cubensis. The sequence continues at coordinate 110,054 of LJCY02000008.1, read as the reverse complement.
ACTCGGTGCTGCCCATGGCCATCACCGCCGACGCCCTGCTCGCTGTCTCTACCAAAGTCGACCCCGCCGCCGTGGCCCCCGGCACCTACAAGATTCAGATCGCCAACGTCGACGGCGCCCGGTTCCCCGCCCACGAGTTCGACATCCCCTTCGACGCCGTCGACATCGACGCCAGCGTCCACGAGTGGACCAACTACTTCAAGTCCGGCCTGCGCGGCGCCCTCGAGCTCCTGCGCAGGAAGCACGGCGCCGCGTACCAGCCTGTCTCCATGCAGGTCCTCATGGACGGCACCGTCCCTGCCGGCGGCGGCCTTTCCTCCTCCGCCGCCTTCACCAGCACCTCTGCCCTGGCCGTCATGGTCGCCAACGGCGAGAAGACCGTCGACAAGACCGAGCTCACCGAGCTGGCCATCGTCTCGGAGCGCGCCGTGGGCGTCAACAGCGGCGGCATGGACCAGTCCGCCTCGGTCTTCTCGGAGCGCGGCTCCGCCCTCTTCGTGTCTTTCTCGCCCGCCCTGACCGCCCGCACCGTCTCCTTCCCCCGGACCAGCCCTGAGCTGTGCTTCCTCATCGCCCAGAGCTTCGTCGCGGCCGACAAGTACGTCACGGGGCCCATCCACTACAACCTGCGCGTCGTCGAGTGCAGCCTCGCCGCCGCCTACCTGAACGCCGTGCTGAACCCCGCCGGCACCCAGCTCCCCGCCGACGCCGCGCCGCTGGGCGTCTCCCTGCGCGGCTTCCACGACGCCTACTTCGCCTCGCACCCGGACGCCGCCGCCCGGGCGCCCACCGCCGAGGACCAGCTCGCGGCGCTCATCGCCCTCGCCGAGTCGACGCTGGCCCGGGAGGACGGCTACACGCGCGACGAGATCGCCTCGGCCCTCGGCGTCACCGTCGCCGAGCTCGACGCCCGCTTCACCTCCAAGTTCCCCGTGCGCGCCGACCGCTTCAAGCTGCGCCAGCGCGCCCTGCACGTGTTCCGCGAGGCGCTGCGCGTGCTGCGCTTCATGGCCCTGCTCGAGGACCCGGCGCACCACCCAGTGGCGGCGGGGGCGGTGGAGGACACCACCGCGTATAACGAGCGGCTGGGCGCGCTGCTCAACGAGACGCAGGACAGCTGCCGCGACGACTACGAGTGCTCGTGCCCCGAGATCGACGAGCTCTGCCGCATCGCGCGCGCCGCCGGCAGCTACGGGTCCCGGCTGACGGGCGCCGGCTGGGGCGGCTGCAGCGTGCACCTCGTGCCGGCCGACAAGGTGCCGGCCGTGCGCGCCGCCTGGGAGCGCGAATACTACGCCAAGCGGGACCTGACCGAGGAGCAGAGGGCGGCGGCCATCGTCGAGAGCCGGCCCGGCGGCGGGAGCGCCGTGTATGTGGTGGCCGAGGGGACGCTGTGACGGGGCCTGGAGCGTGAGCAATGTTGTGTGTGTGTATAGTATATATTGTTCATATAGACGTGGGGGGCGGGAGGGGGGCATTAGTCGCGGCATTAGATCCTACCTAGATTACCGCTGGCGCTCACAATCTGAAGACCATCAACAACAAGACGCTACTTGCTAATTCACTGAGTGGCGTAGGTGACAGCAGTCTTTTCACTATGCAAACCAGAAGTCAATCCTGGCTGACCCAAGGCCTGGTGACGTCCCTCTATTGGTACAAAAAAAGCTAATGACCGATTTGCCCCATCCAACCATGCTTTGCCGCGCCTGGAGAGCCATATCATGTATGTGTTTTTAGATCCTCGCCCACGAACGCCGAAAGAAGAAAGATCGAACCCTCCTCGCGTAAAGGTTCTCCCACGCGCGCAGGCGTGCGCGCCTATAAGGGCGCCGGGGTTGCCGAGCTGCTGCCCTGCCTCGACACCTGCCGGGACTTGCGCCGCGGCACGTTCCGGACCCGCCTGTGCTTGCGGACCTTGACGCGCCTGTGCTTGGTGTAGAGGTTCACCATGTCCCTCGCGACGATGAACAGCGCGCCGCCCACCAGGCTCCGGCCCCACTGCTCCTGGAGGAGGCCCGTCGCCGCGCGCGTGTAGGTCCGCGTCACCCACGGGGTAGGTAGGGTGTACCGGAGGACCTCGCCGGCGCCCCAGCACACGAGCGGGAAGGTCAGGGCGCTGACGACGCCGTTGACGAGGTCCGTCAGCGTGGTGGAGGTCCCGCGGGCCTCGCGGATCGGCTCTTCGGGGGCCAGGTTGTTGTTGTTATTGTTGTTAGCAGCTGCCGCCGCCGCGGCGTTATTGTTGTTGTTGTTTAGTGCCCGCCGGTCGCCTGCGCGAGGCTCGACACGGACGGCCGGTGGGGGTTCGGCTGCGTCATCGCCGCCGTTCGGCTGCTCGGCCGGCTGCCCTGCAGCTGCGGCTTCTTCCTCGATCACGACAACGTCGTCGCTGTCATTGCCGGCGATCTCGTTCAGCTCCTCCTGCAGCTCCTGGATGGCGGCCTGCTCGTCCTCGCCGGGCCCGATGTGGAGCTCGATCTCGGCCACGACCTCCTCGTCGTTGTTGTCGTCGCCGATCATGTTGAGGACGGCGGTTCCGACCCTGAGCGCCTGGGCGAAGTAGCCGTCGTCTGCGTCCTCAGCGGCCACACCGTTGTCGGCCGCGACGTCGACCTGCTGGTTGCCGTCACCCTCAGCGGCGGGAGGCCCGTCATTGGGCAGCCCATGGCCCCGAAGGGCCTGGTTCAGGCGCCGCTCGTAGGCGCCGAAGAGGTCGTAGTAGAGGCGGTTGTAGGAGAAGCTGACCCACGGCAGCACCGTCATGACCCAGGCGGGGGAGGGGGGCCACTGGGGCATGTCGTCCCTCAGGACGAGAGAGGCGCCGTACTGTGCATATTGTCAGCAAACCGGAACCTGCAGCCTCGTGGGGCTTTGGGAGGGTGGGGGCTCACAAGTACCGACGCGGGCACGGCCAGGAAGTCGATGAGCTGGGGGGGCAAGGCCTTCTGGATCATGAGGGCCGGGGCGATGAAGTGCAGCAGCCAGAACCTGAAGCAGAAGTCCCAGCCGGCCCTCCAGCGGTACCAGGGCACGCCGGGGTTCAGCCTCCTGTCCGCGAGGGCCTTGCCCAGGCCGAGCCAGCCCATGGCCGGGGCGGGCCCGGCGAAGACGCACAGGCTCAGCATGCCGTAGTAGCTAGACCCAGCCATAGAGCAGCCGGTCAGGATGCCGAGCAGGATGGCGGGGGTCATGCGGCTGTACATCTTGTGGAGGCGGTCGCGGAGGCCGATGAAGCGGTCGCGCGGCTCGACGGTCTTGATCTTGCCCTTGCAGGCGGGACAGCGCAGCGACTTTGTGCTCTCGCGCTCGTGCTCGGCGATCCACCGCAGCATGCAGTCCTCGTGCGCCTCGAGGGTGCAGGGGCAGGCGTTGACCCAGACGGTCTTGGGGGTCTCGCTGGCGGTCTGCAGGCAGATGAAGCAGCTCCGCAGGTTGGGGTCGGTCGGGGTGCGCTGGAGCGGCGGCGCAGGAGGAGGAGGAGGGGCGACGGCGTCGGGGGGCGGCGACGAGGTCGTCACGGCTGCTGCGGCGGCTGCTGGCGCCGCGTCTGGTTCGGACGACATGGCGGCTGGGCTACTGGACACGACAGTGCGTGCGTGCGTGTGCGTGTGCGTGTGCGTGTGTGCGTGCTGAAGCCCTCTCGATCGTCGCCGTGACGCAGGACCCTGGAGGTCGGCGCGGGCTGCTGCGTCAGCGAGCGGGTGATCGGAAGTCCCGAGCGAAACGGTTCGGCTGGGGAGGACGGCAGATGGTCACGGCAGCGGGCTGTGCGTCAGGCAGGGCCTATGCTGCCATCGCGAGGCGGGCTCAGGGCTGCTGGCAGAGGGTGGCGGTGAGGAGGGGAGGGAGAGGCGAGGAGAGGAGAGGATGTCGAGCTGGGCGAGGTCGGCCGTGGGAAGAAGGATCGAGCGGCATTGCCCCAATGGGCCGTGAAGTGACCATTCGTTATTTAAATGGCGTCTTTTGTCGCCCTTCCTGGCCTCGGCGGCGGCGCGCGCGGGTGTTCGTGCCGTGCTCGCGCAGGGGAGTGACATCAGCCCTCAAGGGCCCATGGATGCTACTGTACATACCTACCCCGGCGTGCCTGGGCTGGGGGCCTACCAGCTGCTGGGTACCCGCTACCAGACAGACTGCCAGCTACCCGTTGCCCACTGTCAGCAGAGCCAGGGCCTAGAGCCGGGGCCCTGGCGCCTGCAGGGCCCCCCGGGCACATGCTCACATGCTGTAGCCTACCTAGTACGGTCTATACGGAGCGCCTGGAACGCAGTAGCACATACTACTAGCACCTATCCGCCACAGCAGACAGGTCTGGCCTGTGCCACCCATGCCCTCCTAGGGTGGCACGGAGGTTCTAGAAGGAACCCCTCATGCGAGGCGGGACGCGGCCGACGGGGTCCTCCTCCTCGGGCATCCAAACTTCTCCCAGCGCCGACAGCTTGTCCCGGCGCCCATCTGTCCTGACCCTCACTCACTTTTTCATATACCCTGTCCCTCGAGAACGCCGCCCTCCCCCCTCACCTCCTCGCCTTGCACGTTTCCCTCCAGGAGCCGAACCATCCAGCCACAGGACCTGCTGAAGAAGACCTCCTCTCGCCCTGCCACGCCAGCCGGTACCTTGAAATGGTGAGTCTGCCCCGCGGTTGTCTCGTCTCGCCCCCCCCCGGGGAAGCATATGAGAAGCGCCCGGCTGATATTCCCTCTCCCCTCCCTCCTACAGGCCAACTCTTCCAAGCAGCGCCTCGCGCTGGCCATCTGCGACTTCCTGACCACCTCCGTCGCCGACGGCACCCTCGCCGCCGACGACCAGGACTCCATCGATGTCGCCGTCAACTGCATCGCCGAGGCCTTCAAGGTCGACCCCACCGACAAGGCCGCCGTGACCGACGCCATCGGCACCCAGAACCTCCAGAAGATCTACGGCGCCTTCGAGAAGCTCCAGGCCGCCACAGCCAAGCCCGCCTCAGCCCCTGCCGCTGCCGCCGCCGCCGCGTCGTCTTCGTCCCCGCCCGCCGCCGTCACCGAGGAGGCCAAGAAGGAGGCCGAGTCCCTCAAGTCCAAGGGCAACGCCGCCATGGCCCAGAAGGACTACAAGAAGGCCATCGACCTGTACACCCAGGCCCTCGCCCTGAACCCCGGCAACGCCATCTACCTGTCCAACCGCGCCGCCGCCTACAGCGCCGACAAGGACCACGAGAGCGCCCGCGCCGACGCCGAGGCCGCCGTCGCCGTCGAGCCCACCTACACCAAGGCCTGGAGCCGCCTGGGCCTCGCGCGCTTCGCCCTCGGCGACGCCAAGGGCTCCATGGAGGCCTACAAGAAGGGCATCGAGTACGAGGGCAGCGGCGGCAGCGACGCCATGAAGAAGGGCTACGAGACCGCCAAGAGGCGCGTCGCCGACCTCGAGGTCGAGGCCGGCGCCGGGAACGTCACCTCCCGCGACGCCGGGTCGCCCCCCGCCGGTGGCGGCCTACCCGACCTGAGCAGCCTAGCGAGCATGTTCGGCGGTGGCGCCGGCGGTGCCGGGGGCGGCGGCGGCATGCCCGACCTGAGCGCCATCATGAACAACCCCATGTTCGCCTCCATGGCCCAGAACCTCATGAGCAACCCCGAGATGATGAACAACCTGATGAGCAACCCCAGGCTGCGCGAGATGGCCAACTCGTTCGGCAGCGGAGGTGGCATGCCGGACATGTCTGCCCTGATGTCGGACCCCAACATCGCGGATATGTAAGTACCTGAAGCGCCTGGCCTCCAGAGGACTAGCTATGGCTAACAAAACCCCAGGGCAAGAAACTTGATGGGAGGCGGTGCTGGTGGCGCTCCCGGGGCCGGGCGCGGAGCTGGCTCTGGGCCTGAATGATTCCAGATCAACACCTAGTTCTCCTTTCTCGAGCTTAAGAATAGACGGGTTACTTAAAGAAAAAAAACTTTCCATTGGACCGTCGGCTGGATATATAGTTGAAATCTCTCCACCCTCCCCCCTCTGAAAATTTTATCCGCATTACGTTAAGTAGCTGGCGTCCAGATATACCCGAAGAAACCACGCAGACAAAGAGTTGCATTGCGGTGGGAAAGTACCCAGGATCTGGCCACGTGAAGTGAATGAGACGTAAGAGATGGGATGCTGCCCACTGACCCGCATTCTAATGTAACCGACCTGGTGGTCTGGGCCCTTTCTTCTTGCTGGACGTTATTTTAGCGGGTTTCCTCTGTGCCTTGTCGGTCCTCTCCAGAAGATAGGTCAGGCGTTGGTAAGTCCCTGTAGCCTCTCTCTAAGTCTGCGGCTTAATAGTCTAGAATCTGCTCTCGTCCCATTTCTCCGCTCTCAACTTAAAACAGAGAAGAAAATCAGAATCGGCAGAGGGCATCTAGTTCTGTTTCTGAGAGTAGAGAGGCAATTTCGTCGTATGATGGATCTGCCAAGATCATTCGGGAATTTAGACATGTGACAATGCAGGGTGGGCTGGAACCTGCAGCACTAGATGCCCTACACCAAAGCATGGCGAGGTTCAGCAACCGGATAGGGTTCATCATTTCCGCCTACTATTAGGATAGCAAGTGATAATTTCTTCTAGATGGTATAGATGTCGAGAAATGCATTTCAATAGACCTAACACGGCAAAAAAGGAAAATAAAAAGAAAGGCAGTCTACTTATGCTTTGGACGTATCCCATTCTTCTTGGACCTCTACAACAAAATGTCCTTCAGAAGTACTCAGCCCCGACTCTCGCACCTCTCCTTCAAAAACTAAGAGTATCCTCATAAACTTCAGCTTACGGGCTAGAATTTCATCCTCGACACAAGCGTATCATTCCGCTCCTGTTATTTCTTGCATCGGCCCTCGGGTAGACACGAGATAGCACACCTATCATCACACCCCCTGATCTACGACTCCGCGCGCTATCATTGCTGTGTTGGCGTCTCAGACAGAGTACGCATCCTTAAGATGCCTCCAAGAGATTCGCAATCGAATGATGCTCAACGTGCAAGTGGCGCCGCGTCGTCGCATTGAACAAGATAAGAGGGGATGGTCGTCGATGCCATAGGCCCATCGGGACAACGCTCCATCCTTAGCCCACATGCGCTCGATATATTGCCTGCGCTGATTCGACACTACTCCAAGCCGCGATCACCTGGGGAACGCCGTGTCTCAAATACCTCGGAAGGTTTGTTCTTTTAATTGTGGGGAGCGTTGCACGGTGACGTCGGCAGAGGGTGGCTGTGCGGTTGGTTTCAGCTGCGGGATCTGCCTGAAGACCAGCTTCTGTTGCGATATGGGCTGCTGTGGCCATGTGGACGCTGGCGAAGGGGCGAGGAGAGGCTGTGATCTCACGGTGGCGAGGTGGCCGCCTGCAAGTACTACGCTGAGGCTATAGCCGAGAATAGGATGGAACTATACAAAGGAGCGAATCCATACTTGGCGCTGGCACTTATGAACCTCGCTATGGCGTAGGACATCGCTCTATGCCGCCGACTATTTCCCTGAGTCCCGCCGGTAGATGCCCAGGTAGACCAGAGCGCTCATCGATTTTCGCTATTTACCTAGGTAGATTCTACACACCGTCTGTCGTTTGATGGAGGAGTTTCAGACAATATATCGCGGATTCCAATGTTGTATAATAGTATTCCAGATCATGATCTTGCAGAAATACTATGGTATCGAGTATTGCGGCTTCTTCTTGCTGAGATCCCGGCGCTGTACCATGGGCTGAAGTGTCTCGGATTGAAACTAGCTTATTTATACCTGACGCTCTCAGCAGGCTGGATCCGGCTTAATACATTAGCCCAGCGTGTGACTGATAGCCCAAGCCTTCTATAGCAAGTCCCAAAAGTCCTACGGCGACGGAGAGGACATATGTATATAGTAGTTTGTGACATGAAAAGTTCGCATTGCAGTTGCGGATGGTTGGCAGGCTGCTGGGATTGAAAGATGCGGCGTGTCTTCGATGCAGCATCTAAGTACCACCGGAGCCTGGCTCAACAGTTGAGCGACTCAAGATTACGACAAACATCTTGTAACTGATCACAGGTTTGACTGCCCAAGCAGATGAAACATTTCCAGCAGAGTACGCGCTCAAACAAGACCGACCAATGGCGTGTAAGACAAAAGTGGAACGGAACCGCTGCCGCTTTGCACAAGGCACACCTTGTTGTGCCTCATCGACGTTCCACACGAACACAAAATTAGAAACATGCAAACCAGGCAGGGAGGCCACTTGCTCGGTTGATAATAAGCCTTCTCCAGGCTTTCGAGTATTACAGTGGACATGCTGCCAGCCAGGAACTATGCTGATTAATTCAGCAAGCCTCACATAATTACCCCTTGCGGGATCCCTCGGCCTTATGAGGCAGCCCAGTTACGCACCCAGCTTTTGAGCTTGTAGCAGATAATTCTAAAACTTTGTAAGGACCGGTCTCTTGCTCTCTGTTCATTCTCGACGCTTTACGGGGCTGTCGATAGATCCAGATCAGTACGCAAAAGTCGACTTGAGTTTGGAGAGCAGAATAACCGATCAAAGAGTTCATACAGTGGGAAATATAGATCTAACGGCGATATGATAGCCTTAGTATTAGCGGCTTGGTTCGAAATAAATCGTAAATATGATCTAAAGTCTACATGCCTCATGGGTCGTGTGGTAGGAGGCCATTCTGGGTATTAGTTAACCCCTCCCTCCTTCACGGAAAAAAAAAATAAATGAACAGAAAGAAAGAAAGAGAAATAAAAGCAAAATAAAAAGGTAAAAACTTCAAGGGGAAAGAGGTATTTTTACGGGAGTGGGCACACTTATATAATCATCAACGCTATGCTTCCCTACAAGTAAATCACCACTACCCAACTTTCTACCACGGGTATTATTGCACCATACAAGACGTGCAGAGTCTTCTTCTTACGAACAAGCTCTTAAGACATTAATTTTCTTTCGGTTTCTATATACATTTTCTCCAATGTCGCTTTTCCATCAAGGACGATAGCCAGGGCCTCCGCCAGGATACGGATCATAAGGCACCTGAGGCATCTCTATGCCGACGTCATGCTCATAGACAGGTGTATATGGTTGAATCACAATCTTCGGCGTGCCTGTGTATAGGTCCGGCGTCTGAGGGCCAGGAGGGTACTCCGGAGTCATCAACGGCTGCGTGTCCGAGACGTGTTGAGGCATCGAGGGTGTGACATCAACCTCCGATATGCCAAACGCCTCTTTGATCCCATTGTCGCCGCCCATAGTTTGCATCATTGTCGGCTCCCACTGGCGGTTTGCCCTCTGCACCAGCGCGGTGTTCATCCCGTACCGGATCAGGATGACTGCGCCGATGCACAATGTGACGCCACCTAAGACACATCCGATGATGATGCCGTGTATTGGCACCTTGCCCTTGACATAACAGTTGAAGTCGCCTGTGTCTGTGGCGAAGCTGCAGGAGAACCTGGTGAGACAAGACGGTGTGACCGTGGGCTCGGTCATGCAAGGCGTGTACCATTCGCCGTCGGACTTGTAGGTGCTGCAGACAGTTGTCGAGAAGTTATGCTCAGTGGCGCAGGTCTCGGTGATGTTCACGCCGTTGGCGGTGGTGACCGAGACCCAAGGGTTGTAAGAGCTGGTTGAATGGTTGAAGCAAAGCTTAATATGGTGTTGCTTGTAGCGGAGGTCGAGAGCGTAGATGAAGAAGACTCCGAAGTTGTGGAACTGCTGGAGCTGGAGCTGGAAGTGGAGGAGCCGGATGAGCTGGAGGTCTTCGACAAGGAGGTACTCGACGTGGTCGAAGTTGATGTCTTTGTTGTACTTGAGGATGATTGATCATCGTCTTTTGTATCATAATCTTTCGTATCGTCGGATTCGTCGTCAGCCTCGGTCGTCTTCGTCGCCTTATCGCCTGATGAGGTTTCTCTTTCCAACACTTTGAGCTAGCGAGCATTTCCACGCAAGTGGCGTAGCTCGTGGCCACCGCTAGTGTCTGTCTTCGCGGTGACAGTATTGCCCTGGCACTTTCTGGCAGCCCGGACTGCTTGAGACTTCGCTTCGTCGTCACTGCATCCAGCAACTTTAAGCCATGACTGCAATTCACCCACGTCTGCTCCGTACCATTCCACTGCAAATGTGACAGTGCTTCTTTTCCCACACCTGATTTCGCCGGCGACCTGGTCAGACAGATCCAGAAGACAACCCTTCTGGCTGAATTTAATTCGCTGGGCGTCCACAAGGGATCTCGCAAACAGCAGGACAAGAATCGGGCCGGGCAGCCTCATTCTTCAGTCTCGATATGATGGGCCGTCGACGTGGCTTCAAGGCCTGACAAAATAAGAATGAAATCAGATGAGCAGTTACAATTTTGAGCGCTTTCAAGTAGTCGATAGTGATAGGATATGAGACACCAAAATATTCATACAGAAAAGAGATCTCTATGTATGTAAGAAAACGCAAGCACAAGAGATAAGACCTCATACGGGGCTGTCACAGGTGAATACGAACTATTTAGCATATCAAGATCTCTTTTCCCTTTGATCCTCCGAGAACTGGGCCCGACGACCTAGGCGTCTTCGGATGCTCTTCGCTTCTGAAGTTTGCATAACTCGACCAGGATTTCGATCCCAACTGCTCACCTCATCCGCTTATTGTGCCAGCAATGCTTTCAGCAAATCTCCGCATTGAACCAACAGACACCTTAAAGATACCCAAAAGGTCCAGAAGAGGGCCTGATTGGACCACGCTTATCGCGGCTCCTGCGGTTGGTTCAGGCATCGGCTCTGCCAAAACTTGTGCGGCTCAGCAGCTTGTGCGGCGCAGCAGGGACCTGGGTCGTCCGTCTACTGTAATGGGACGATTTGAATCCTTAGCGTCGCAGCTAAAGAGTACTGGCATGCAAGAATAGCGAAGCTTTGCATGCAAGCGACCGGTATTAGATAGACAACTCGCGGAACTGGATGTGGAGTGAGGCTGAAGTAGCGGAAGCTGTGTTGGACGATGGAGCTCTGAGCTGAAAATCAGTATATGACAGGACTTTCATCCCTGCAGCATGCAGACCCTTCGACCTGAACAGCCCGGGTATTATTAACCCCCAATGTCCGGGTTGAGGCCTTCGTTTCTCATATTCAGATAGCCGGAGCGGATCTTGAAGTCAGGACAACCGAAGTCAAGACGTCGGACTGGAGTTTGGACCTCAGCAATGGCCAATTTTACCTAGAACGAGTAGGCAGAATCCGCTTACTTTAGACGCATTTACAACAATGAGCACACAACTGTCACTTCGTTTGAATGCTTAGGCGTCTCACGGTCTGCAGAGATAGCAGAATTACCACGTTACATTTCGACTGCAATGCATCTGTTCGCTGTCAATACTTACACCGCATGTTACGCCCTTCGGCAAATAAAACAGTCGCATCTTTTTGACCTCAGCCGATCTTCCGGAGGATGAAATAAGGAGGATAGAGCTGAAGTAGACAATGCCTAAAAGAAAGCAAGACGCTAGTTAAACCGATCAGTGTAAACCTTAAATGCAGCCAATGAAGCATGGGCGCAATCAGTACTCATGCTTGTGGACCTTTGGATCAAAATTCCTAGGGGGATGCATGTCAGATAACTAAGTGAGATGAGCAAAAAGATCGACCGAGCATTATTTGCAGAAATACAGGACTGAGACGGGCCTTGGTCATTCTGAGCCACTTCTCAGATTGTCACCACGATCTTCTTTGCCGAAACACCCTTCCTCAGGACATCCATAGCTTTCTGGGCATCTCCAAGACCCTCTCCAACCACCTCGACCGGTGGCAGAGGTTTGAACAAGCTGTCCTCAATAGCTGCGGGCAAGTAGTCATGGAAAATAGCTGAGGCCAGCTCCTGGTCCCCTCTCAAAGGCTCAACGCTATTCCCGGTCGCTAATGTCAGCGGCTATTTCTTTCAAAATCTCACAGGCAATAGATTCATTCAACACCTTGCTCAGCGGTCGTTTCCTAGTGAAGAAACCCGTACGGCAGAGAATCTTAGGCTAAAAGAAGTGTTCGACTCACAATTTGAGCTGAACGCCTTCGAAAGAAGGGCCCCACGTCGGAACCATTGTCATGGCTACGAACCTCTTTCCTTCGCAGCTCTTGACGACCTCCGCACAGGCCTCAACGATTGCTGGCCCGTTACCGGATGCACCGGAGCCATTTGCGACGGCACCCGCGATCTTCTTGCCCTTGAAAGCGGCGATCAGGTCCTCCTTGACAGTTGGGCTGTTATAATCAAACGCCTGACTTGCACCGAGCTTCTTCACATAGTCGAAATTCTGCGGAGATGCCGTTGTGATCTATCGAACCGTCAGAGGACTGAACTTTTCTTCCAAGGGGCTGCCAAAGGTCAAAGATTGCCCGGGCCTGTCTCGAAAGACCTCGGCGGGCCTTTAGACGCCAAAATTACACTGAGAAAAGAGAATATGCCACAGATAGAGCACAGAGGGGAAGGCTTATTGTTTGGGGGACCTACCACCTCGTATCCCGCAGCCACAGCGAGCTGGATTGCGCAGCTGCCCTAAATATTGGAAGTTATTAGCATTTTCATATCACTTCAAGGGAAGTAAAAAGGGGAATTAGGAAGAAGAAGGGGGCTAGTAACAGCGAGCCGGGAAATCAAGTCCAGAAGTGGAACATACCATGCTTGTAGAGCCGCCCCAAATCAACACAGTTTCTCCCTTCGAGGTGGACTTCGGGGACGGGAGGTCCATTCCCAACAAGTCCTTGTGAAATAGCATCTTTGTGCTCACAGAAACACCCATGGGCAATGTAGTGGCCTCCGCCCAGGGGACGGAGTCTGGCACCAACGTCGTTAGGTGCTCTGGGAGCGGGACGTGCTCTTGACATCCACTACTAGCGAGGCCAGCCACCCGGTCGCCGACTTTAAATTTGGTCACGCCTGCCCCAACTGCCTCCACCTCACCCGTGACATCGAAGCCCAAGATGGCCGGGAGTGTTATCCACTTGAAGACTTCGGGGCCAAACTCTTGCATTGCAACATCGACTGGGTTGAATGCGATGGCCTTGGTCTTGATCACCACCTCGTCCTCCTTCGGAACAGGGTACGGAGCTGGTTTGACCTCGAGAGGTGCTTTAGTTGCAACGAGATATGCAGCGTTGTTGGCGGCCATTTTCAATGAAGATATGATGATTTCTGTGCTTTTCACAGCGAGGTTTCGCAATAGGCAAGCCCGATGTTGTTTCTCTCAATATATCGAACGATCTGCAGGAAGCGATGATTATATGTCGTCTCTTTTATATATCAGTTGTTGGCCTTCATCGTCTTTATGCAGTCATCCGGATGTGGCACCTATGTCCGGTTCTGCTTACATCCGAAAAGTCCGCCAAGCTAGATCATAGAGCGGTCGGTCTATGTTGTCATCGACTGGACTTAATGGACCTAACGGGCCCAGAACTACTATTTATGGTAAATTTTTCGGACTTGGAGACAGGACAGATGACGGTGGATATCTGAGGGCTAGTAGCATGGATAAATTGGTGCGTCTGTGCTGCAGGCAGCTGGACTACAGAGTGAAGAGGACGCTGGAAAGAAAGGCGGTGACATATAGGCGCGAATTCTTGGTAACGCCCTCGATTATGATTCTGAATCGGTTGTATAAATAGAAAGGAAATAAGCTACAGGGAAAGAGGTGGGATCATTCGTCTAGACGTGAGTGCTCGGAATTTTCTCATGGATACCATAGTTGGGTGACCCGCGCAAGTGATTGCGGGAGCGATGCAGACCAGACCTTGGCCAAATCAAGATCCTGATTTCGTACTTATTTTGTAAGACGCATTGGATAATAATCCTCTTCCTTCACATCGAGCGAATAAAATTCTGTCCCTGAAAACCTTGACTTGACGTATCATGCTTAGCTCGGAACTCATGGTCGAGCAGGCAACAATGGGTGTGCCAGCGTTCTCCATCTAGGAAGAGCAGCCCAAGCGCGATAGAGAGAGCTTATTTCACTTTTGACGGAGTCACGAGGTTCACCGGCGCTTACAGCCAACTGGCTTATCATGCATGGATCAGCTGTTTCGATCAATGTTGAGCACTGCTACAGGAAGCTGAGGATGGAAGACACATAGGTCTGATCGGAAATACGAACTCCGTCGGCCGGTGATTGCATCCTGCGGTTGCCGATCTGGATGTAAACGAATGTTCGTACTTAAATAGATGATATTCGAAGGAGAACTCGCCAAACTCAGCAATAGTTAGTTATTAGTGTCTTTAATCTTCATAACAACCACTTATAGAAAACACTGCTATCTGCCCATTCAGATGTTTTATTACTATTCGTAACCGATCTCCTGTTGTATAGAAAAAACCTCCTTCTTCACCGTCATCGAGCCATCATCGGGGACTGGCCGTCCATATTTAAGATTAGTGATAATTACCGTTTTGATCCTGGGAAGTTGTACGGTTCAGTGAAGTACTCTACGTCTACATGGAGAAGGATAGAATATATCATCCACCTTGCTAAATTTCAGAGGCTGTACTCCGTTGGAATCCTCCTTCCAGCGGGGGTGTTGAATGTAGTGCCGCTACGCTGCACTACCAGGGATCCTCATATCGTCTACACCACAACTAAAGTGTGCCGGGGCATGAAGTTAGAATAATGGGGTAGTGTGTTCACACTATATCAACATACCCTGTCATGTCTATGCACATCGCTACCATGATGTACCAGGCGTCTAAACTCACTCTACCTTCTGCACAGTAAAAAGAGTACCTTCTTCCACGGCATATTGACCAAAGTCAGCGAAAACCAGAGTCGTCTTCCAACGAGTCCCTGTGCGCTGTCCAATTTCATCCCACATAGCCTGCCATGTCTGCTCGTTGTGGAAGTACCTCATCCTGCCTCGTTCGCTGGGTTCATCCGTCTTCATGGTCTCACGACGGCCCCTTTGGCGACCAAATATAAAAGCATTCGCGCCCGGCTTGAAGAACTTGACCATCCTCTCGCCGAGGCGAAGTTGGACGTCCTTTGTGAACAGGTGGAAAAAGCTGGCCGTGTGGATGATGTCGACGGTCCCGTCCAGCTCATTGAAGGACTTGTTGGTGGTGTCCGTCAGATCACCGGTGTAAAACTTGGCCTGGAAGCGGCCTCGATCCTTGAAAAGCTCATATCCGAGGTCGATGAACCCAGGTTCCAAGTCGATACCTCTTAGATTCTCAGCCGGTGCGCCGTCGGAGGCGAGCTGGCGCAGTGCGGTCCCGAAGCAGCATCCGATGTCTAGCAGGACGTCGCCGGACTTCACCCGCTCCAGCACTTCCGGATACTGAGGAACATCGGGCACATACACATCCAGGAAGTTCCACTTCCCGATGCAGCCATACGGGTAGATGCGCCAGGCTTTGGCCCTCTTTGAGTGCGAGAAACCTCTTTGGTCAGCAGCCGGCTTCTTGTGCTATGGTACGATGTTATGCGTGAAAGTGGCCACTTGCTATTCCACGCAGATGCGTCTCGAGCGCATCGCCAGAGAGACCGCTGTAAGCCTCCAATAGCTTGACTAGTCTTTCGAACTTTTCACCCTGGGGTAGTTCCTCCACATAGGGGGCGGGTTTTAGCGACGCTTCTGCACTCATTTTGGGGGATCTGACAAACAGTCGTCCAGTTGTGTTCACTCAACGGTAAAAGTTAGATGTTGATGGGAACCGTGGTTGCTACGATCTCTCTCTCTGTCCAAACTTTCATTGAGTCATGGGAGGGCGCTCGTAGGTCCATCTGATAGGCAGGTTGTTCATTGCCGTGATCCGACTCAGATCTCGCACCATATGCAGTGTGACGTACCGAGGGCACACTTCGAGGCGGGTGGCCTGACACCCGAGAGCTCGTGCGGGTACTGAGTAGTGAGACGGGGAACGATGAGTTCGCGCCATGCCAATTCTACATCGCGACTGAGCTTTGTTCCCGAAGTATTCGTCGTCTCGAGAAGCGGCGCAGTCTAGTATCGACCGGTGGATAGGAGAAAAGAGGCAGCGAAAGATCGCCAACTCATCTCCGAGCTGGTAGCGACATGATATATCCACCATGGGGTGCTCGCGTGCCCATTAAAAATAGAAGAAGCTCTACGGCACGCGAGATTCGAACCAAAAAAAAAGCTCATGCGCCTGCTCGGTAGTTCGGCCACCGCAGAAAGCTTCCGAGGGGGGAGCTTTGGTCCCCCGGCTAGGAGGTCCACCCAAGCACGCCATGGAGATACTGACGCGTCGCAGTGTTCTAGGTGGCTCGTGGGAGGGGGGAGGGGGGCCCACGGAGAACGCATACTGAGTCTCACATCCTCAACAACTGCTGTGTCTGAAACCCCCTCCAGGTCCGCCTCGCCCCCGACAGCTTCAGACGTCCGCCGGGCAGACATGCCTATTTCTGTCCAGAGGCCGCATGCATCGCAAGTCCGGATCGGGCCGTGTCAGTCCTCAGTTTCATTCTCAAGGTTTTGGGCGGTTCACACGCTCGAGGCCGTGGGAGCATGGTGGGTCCTCGAGATCGGATAAAACGGGACAACGACCTTCCCCTTTTCAGCGCTCCCCAGCCGGATTGGACGCGTGTCGAGGAGGGTAGGTGACGTTTTGTAATTTCCATCATTCATCGAACCGTCAATAATTAATATTCCCTGTGCAACCTCGTGTGTGAGTTCTCAAAAACTGTTTGCCAAACACCACCCTGCATATCGGAGGTCTTTCCCCCGTCAGCACTCCAGTTACGCCGTCGAGACTGCCGGCTGCCGCGCTATTTGAACACCAGGTCATCTGTGCATAATGCAGTGGAGAAACTGGGCTTACAGGCCAGTCGCCGATACGAGTGCCGGCGACTCGGATCCCGAAGCCGACGAGAAGGACGGCTCGCCGCGCTGGGTCCTGCGCCTCAGGAGACCAGCCTCCGAGACCGTGATCCCGTGGGCCGCCTCCATCGCCGCCGCCGTCTTCTTCCTCCTCTTCGTCTTCATGCCGCGCCCGTGGCTGCAGGCGGACCGCCCGAGCCAGATTCGATATTACAGCTGCGGCAACTCCACGGCGGATGCCTCGGCCGCCGGGTGCAAGTTTGACGTCATGTCGTACACCTGGGTCCATCCGAATTGCTTCGACCAGGAGCTCATGTACGACTTCCTGGGCCAGTACGACTGGAGCTGGTATTCCGACGAGGAGGGCACCCAGCCCCTGGCCTTGAACGACGTCGCGAGGGGGCAGCACGACTATGTCTACGTGACGTGGAAGTACTACAACACCCACTGCACCTACAGTGAGCCACATCCCACAGGCCCTTTACTGCATCATATCCGGTGGCGGCTAACATTGTTCCCAGTGTGGAGAAAGATGCACCGGTCTCTCCTGACCTCTAGGGAGCTCGACTCGTACGTCTCGGACTATCGACACACGGAGCAGTGCGAGAGGGTACTGCTGGATCGGGAGCGCGAGATGGAAAAGACAAGTGTGATGCTTGTAGCCAAGTTCCCTTCCTGCCCTGTCAACTCAAAGTGAGGCTAGAGACTTTGATGATTGGCCTATTGTTAATTGTCTTCGCTGTTTGGCGTTGGGGGACCTGGGCATGGGTGCACTTGACGAAGTGCTTGGCGTTCTAAAGTCCTTATATTTTCTGTGATACCAACATACCTACATATCGACCTAGAAATCCTATCTTCCATATATCAAGCCAAGTTCCTAAATTCCGCGTCACTAGAGTCTGTACAATCTGAGAAGGTGCCTTGGTCTTCAAGCGGGCGGTAACAGTCCCTCGGGGTGGCACAGCAGGTACTTCGGCGTGCAGAGGGACAAGTGATAGACATGAAGATCGCTCGCTTGCAGTCATTTAAAGTTGTGCCTCCTTGATCTCATGATAAGCACAGGTTTCTAGACCGTGGCATGTGGAACAGCTGGTGGACCCCTTATCTGCTCCCTTTCCTAAGGACTCATGTCGAGGTTCATTGATATATATTATTATGTTAACATAGTCTACACATAAATACTGGAGGAAAATCGTTATCCGCTACTAACATTACGCTATAGAGCCATGTATTGAATAGTGCATTCGCTTGTAGTCTGCTTTAGGCTAATTACTCCATAAGCGCATAAGCAATATTCAATTTTCCACTGCTTAGATAGAATATCACTTCCACCCAAAGCTATGAGCTATTTATATAACAAATCAAATGCTATTGTAGAAAATATGTGCGAAGATGTACCGAGTAACTTTGCAAGAAAATGCTTGTAATTGCTTGTGGGGCAGACAAAGTGGCTCATGATTCACTGACGCGTACCCTAAGCCCGCATAACGGTTTATGTCCACCGCCAATTGCTCATCATGCCACGAAGACATCTCAACAACTTTGAAATTGCTTGATCTTCGAGCCTAATGGTGTGATCTCCGCAGTATTTATCAGGGAGTAATACACTGAACCCGCCAATCACAAGACGTCAGCCGAGGGATACCACGAGATGCACAACATGGCACATAGTACACGCAATCTCTCACACAGCTTTGGAAATGCATTATCTAGTTCGGATGGCTGTAATATACTATGTCATACGTAAGGGTGTTGTTATAGGCGAGGAGAAATCTTTGCAATTTGGTGCATTGAAGAGAAGAGAGCAAGGCAGCAGCCCTGCCAGATTTCTAGTGAGAACCAACTTTAATTGCTAGAAAGTATATTCCATAGGCCTTTTTTTAGCCCTCATATTTTTAGTTTGGGCTTGATAGGAATTGGAGATGCGACAGGCCTATCCCCGGTTCTAATAATAAGATTTTTCTTGGCTGGGCGTCATTAAAAGTTGACTGGTCTTGTGGTCTAGTGGTAGGTACTCGATCATCTCGCAATGAAAACGTAAAACAATTCTAACAACATCCAGGTATGATTCTCGCTTAGGGACAACCCTATTCATCATTGCGAGAGGTCCCGCGTTCAATCCGCGGCAAGACCCTTTTCACTGCGAATGTAGTTGAAAATTGCATTCTTTTTGTTCGTTGTGGGTCCGCTAGGGGCATCGCGAGTCGGTCAATATACGGTGAGTGGAAAACAAGCGGTCGCCAGCGGTAGCAATTTTCTTGTCTGCTTTTTTGTGCTCGTCTTCTAGGCGAGGAAAAATAGAAATCGGATGGTCGATAAGACTTTGCTAAGGGTTGGTGCACATAAGGTTACTATAAACCCAATAATCGGAAATTGAATGCATGATATTCATATGTAGAAAGGCCGGCCTAATGTCCTATGCCTCTCGAGGACGCCGTTCAAGAATGATCAAGGAGATGACTTGGTCTGCTTCTCCGACATCGCCCGAGGCGCTCGAGCTTAGCTTTTGTGTGGATATACGATATATTACATGCGTTATACTATATGCGATGCCTCACAACGAAACAAGACCTGGAGAGTTCAAACTTGGGATACCGTGTTGAGAGGTGACTATTGTAGCTGTAAGAGGTCTGATTCGATATTACTCGAGATCGCGGGCCCATTGCGCCCACCCCATTTCATATCTTCGAAGAACCCTTGCCAGCAGTATCGAGTGATGCCGACAGACCACCTATTCTCCAAGCTGATCCAAGATAGCGAACCCATAATCACCACCGTTAGGCATGCGTGTGATAGTGTGTATGTGGAATCGTGCAGGCTCCTCGTTGGTCAAGAAGATCCCGGCATGATGGTCAAACTCGCACACGATGACGGGGCTCTGTATGCGGTAGGAGAACGCATCGCCCTCTTCAAACCCACCGATCCAGCAGAAGTACGTGTCCTTGATATGCCTCCTCACCTGCTCCAGCCGGTTCCATCTCGCCGTGGCGGGCAGGTACAGGTGGAACTGCCCCACGACCTCCATCAACAAGTCGACCGCCGCTGGATCTCCCCCCTCGCCCAGCAGCCCTGCTAGACATACGCCCTCGTACGGGACGATGCGGTTGTCCTGGAAGGCGCCGCACAAGTGCCTCTGGTCAGCTGGGTCCCATCGCGATTCCGGAACCTCGGGCGGCCCCATTGTCTGGAAGACCTGGGCCTTCTCTTGCATGCTGGCGGGCAGACGGCGCATGAACGCGAAGCCGAGGTCCTGTTCTGGAGTCATTATCGTTGTGCCTTGGAAGGGGCCGTCGTCGATGATGTTTGGTTCCGCGCCCGTGAAGGTCGGCGAGATGATGATCTGCGACTTGCGCATGAAGGCGCTCAGGCAGAGGTGGTGTCCGGAGAGCATCCAGCCCCAGGGTTCGTGGGCCGAGGGATCCCCGAACAGGACAAAGTTGTACGAGTGTTGGTTGAGCACCAGGGGTAGGTGGCAGAGCTCCCCGAGGAAATGGTTTACACGCATGGCAGCCAGGGCCTTGTCGTAGCCCTCAGGTGATAGAGTAGCCTCGACGAGGGCGAGTATAGCATCCCGCAGAGGCTCCTGGATCTCGTCGAGCCGGAGGCCATAGCGAAAGAAATAGAGTTCTGGGTTGAACCAGGAGCGTCTCTCAGGCGAGCCCAGCGATCGCAGGATCTTGCTCCGGTCGTCCTCGCTGCACTGCTCGAGGAGGCGGGCCCCAGCCGCCACAGCTCGTTCTATGTCGAAGCCATCGTCCCCTATACCGTAAAGGTCCGGAATGACCTCCCCTTCGGCTTCCCTGTCAGAGTCCACACGTGCCTGAGACGAGGTGGGAACGGACCGTCACTTGTCACCCCCCGAAACGGCTCCCGGGCCCGCTTCTCGAGCTGCTCACGCTTCGCGGCCAAGAAGGGACTGGCCCTGAGCACCTTTTCCGTATGCGCCACAGCCGTGTCCGTCTCTCGCATGCCTCTGGCGGCAAGCTCCTCCGCGGAAAGCCATTGCCGGAAGTCGGATCGCGGCGCGCCGCTCATCTCGTCGGCCTGTGGGCTGGAGCGTGAGGCCGTGATGCTGAAGTCGGCGAATATAAGCTCCGGACTTCGGGATGTTCGGGTCGTAGATGGCTAGTCGAGACATCCAATTGTCGTCGCCAGTGAGTCCCTGAAGGCCGAGAACAACTGCCGGTCCGCTATGAAAGAACGCGGGGAAAGCCACTGCGAACCATGACGGGGTTTGGGACGTCGCCGTTCTCCGTGGTATCGAGAACTTATCAGCATGTCATCCTGCGCATACAATGCTGAGACTCTACACTAGATCGAGGCAACGGGCTGGGACAACAGAATCTAGACATGGCCGACAGCTTGGCACGAGATGCCACAATCGAGTGGTTTGGTAAATACATGTAGAAACACGCCCGCGCGAAGAGACGCATCGCTGACAGCCCCAAGGGGCGACGACCTTCCGCCTGAAGGTGAAAGGCCTTACCATTTTCCTAGACACATGGCTGGAGCGGCCTGCGTCCATCCCGACGTTCCTCAAGATCGAGGACGTCGAGGAGTGTGACTACATCTTCATCAGCCATGCTCACTTTGACCAGTAAGCCTCGCCAGCCCATCCCGCCCTAATTCCCGCGCGCACAAGGGCTCACTGAACCCGCCATGTTACTAGTCTTTCCGGCGCCGACCGCCTCGCCCGAAAGACGGGTGCGACCATCGTCGCCAACGGGGAGGCTATCAGCGTGATGCGCGCGGCCGGCGTGCCCGAGGCGCAGCTGCAGCCCGTCGCGGGCGGCGAGCGCATCCCGCTCTTCACCAAGGCGCGGCCGGACGAGGCGGCCGTCGACGTCCACGTCTGGCCCGCGCTCCACTGCCTGCTCCCGCCTGGCGACCACGCCGCGCTGCCCGAGGTCATGGACACCGGCGCCGTGTACACCGGCGACGGGGGCAACCCCTACGCGTGCACGATCGACATCACGCGGATCATGACGGACGTCTTCGGCCGCCTGACGACGCTCCCGCCCGGCGAGCTCCCGCCGCAGCTGCCGGAGGACATGCGGGCCTTCCTGCCGTACATGGGCGACCGCGAGAGGAACCGGTACTCGTTCTACGACGGGGGCCAGCTGATGTACAACTTCCTGATGGACAAGGAGGGCGGCGCCGGGCCCACGCTGCTGTGGCACGGGCACCTGGGGTGCTACGACGGGATCATGCAGACGATCGAGCCGAAGCCGGACGTTGCGATCTTGGCCATCGCAGGCCGGGCGAATCTGAACGGGCGGCCGTTCGATGGGTCGGCGGCGGAATTCGTTGTTAAGCAGCTGCGGTGGCTCGGGGAGCCCGAGAAGGTCATCTGGTGCCTGCACGACGACGCACCTGTCACCCCGAAGAGGATGGACACGAGGGCTGCGACGGAGATGGTGCACAAGGAGACAAGGAGCAGGGTCGCGGACCTTGAGCACGTCAAAGCCTACAAGGTTTTCGAGTGAAGGCACTCTGAATAGCCAGAGACACCACGCCCTTGTTGTATCGCCACCAGGAGCTCGTGGGTGGGTAGACTGTGAAGTCAATATCGGGATCAAGCTTTTTGAATAAGAGCAGAGGGTTACCAAAAATACATTCCGGCTTACCGTTGACCCGCAAGATATATACAGCTTTCCTTGTTCTTTGTCTTGAGGGCATCGGGACCTTTTGTCGCCTGGCCGCCCGCCCCCCGGGCCCAAAAGACATAATGATCTGTCTATAACATCTTTCTATCCTGCTTCGCCCTATGAGAATCCAGCACAGCATTATGCGTTTCTGGAGCAGACCCGTACCGAACTCAGGAGCCTCGGAAACCTCACCATGACCCAGGACACCATGAATGTAGAGGACCAGATGCTGCAGACCCTCGACACCATGGAGGGCCAGATCGCTGTGCTCAGGCAGAGACTCGAAGCCATCACAGCCCAGGTTCCTCCAGCGGACAGCCAGGCAGGCGGAGGCGACAACCCAAATGTAAAATCCCCGACTCCCGAGTGCACTCTCGCGCCCCGCGGGAGCGCCGGGCAGCCGGGCAGCTCAGGGGGACCGCAGAGCGAAGAAGACGCCATCTTCCTCTACCAGAAGAACACGGAGCTGCGGCTGCGCGTCCGCGAGCTGGAGGAGGCGCGCAGGCTGGCCGAGGTCGACTGCGACACGTACCGGATCCGGCTCGAGGCGGCGGAGGCGGCGTGCCGGCGGCTGCAGCTGGAGAGGAGCGCGTGGCGGCAGTCCGGCGGCGGCGAGGCGGGCGAGACGCTGCAGAAGGTGCTGGTGCTCCGCGGCAGGATGGAGCAGTTCATAGAGGAGATATCGGCCGTGACCAACTCATGGTGATTGTGAAGAAAGCACCGTCGCTGCGGGCTTCGAGGCACGGGGAGCAGTCCACACTGTTGGTGTGGGGGGGGGGGACATTTCGTATTTACTTCGCTCAACATGGACAATTTCTTTCAGGGCTTCGCAAGTGAGGCAAACTAGGGGGGCTGGGTTGTGGATTTCTTTGTGGGTGTTAGGTGGTGCTCGTGCTAGGTGGTTTTCAAAGGGCTTTGAATCGGGCGGGTCACGCCGGCAATGCACACACATGCCGCAGTGGACATATGTATTTGAATACTGAGTACTTCGTTTACAGTCATTCGGTGCTATGAGCTACACTGCTACAACACCCGCTAAACTGAGCCCCCATGACTTCAATAGCTACCAACATCCTTCTGTTGTGCTAGACTTCTCACTTAGTAGCCTCTGACCTCATCCCTCACTACTGAGCAGCATGACCTCTACACGCCCTTGTCAATACGCCTCAAATCCGTACGAACTGTCTGCTGTCGTACATAGACATCTGGCTCAACGTCGCCGCAGCCTCGCTCTCACGGTGCAGCTGGCGATTGGGACTGTCATAGTCATCAGGTACAGGCACAGGCACGATTGGCGCCGGCGGCGATAGGCTCAGCCTGGCCGGGCGACCAACCTGAGGCGGAGAAGTGTCCACCAGAGGCGGCTGCGAGCCTGGATCTGATGCAGGCGGGCGCGTTGTATCGTCGGACGCCGGCACACCAAAGGGACCATTCTGCGGTAGTGTTGTGAAATCGAGACTTCGGCGTGGAGGTGACATGTAACTTGCTACCGGGTCCCCGTAGCTGAAGGCACAGCTGCGCCATTGATTCGGGGAAACGATAGGCGACATGCTGGGAGGCACGTCGGGCGGTGGTCCGGGCGATACGCTCGGCTCGAGGTAACTGGGAGGGGTGAAGGTGCTTGGACTGCGGAAATGACTTTGGCCTAGGGTCAAGTGCAGCAACGACTCCCTGTGCTCGAAATGAGCCCTTCGCAGGGGTGCCAATGTGATGGGCTCATGCGGTGTCTGAGGTTGTGAGCGGTCCACAGTTGCGGGAATCGGCTGGGGACGAGGTGGAGGTATCGGGAGAATGGGCTTGTGGTTCATGTGTAGATCGACGGGGCTCCGGCCATGATGCAGATCCTCCGCCTGTGCGGGTTGACCTGTTTGAGAAAAGGGGTCTGCTTTTCTCGCCTGAATCACGGCTCTACCCTTCGCTTTCGTAACGCCAGGGGGTGTGTCGCATCGTGAGGGTGGGTCCGAGGAAGGTCTGGCCTCCCCGAATTTCGCCTTGGGCTTCCTAATCCTATGATTGGATTTGACCGCGTCGACGATCGAGTTGCCTTTGCCGACTGTCGTGGGGCCGGTATTAGGGACAGGGACTTCGACAAGTACTGTGGTTCCTTGTGGGGTTGAGTCCTTGACAACCTCCTGCTTGACTGAGAATGACGGGACTGCCTGTTTCTCGTGATCCCCGAGCGGGCTGAACCGAGCTTCAACAATTCTGAGAGGGTCCGTAGAACCTGAACCTTCTTGCTGGCACTGTTGCAATTTTGCGCTGGACTTGGCTCTGGCAGGCTTGCGGGCAGGTTTCGGCTTCTTTGCTGTGGATTCCAATGCGGTAGCAGCCCCAAGAAGCGTAAGCCGACTCTTCGTATTTTTAGTGCGAGGACCGCGTCTGGTCTTGACAGGCCCAGCCGGCGATGCCGAGCCTTGCTTTGCTGGAGCGCTTTCCGCCGGCAGAGCTGCCGTGATGGAAGCTGACACGATCTTCGAAGGTGGAAGAGCAAGCGGCTTTACTTCACGTCCAGTCATCTTGGCCAGGTCCGCCAGGATCCTCGATGTCCAGTAGGCTCCATTTTGTTTACAGTCTCGGAATGCTGCTGGTCGCTTTGGCACGGGTTTGTTCTCTTCAAGTGGCTTCTCCTTCTTCAGCTTCTCCGGCTTCGCGGGCTTGTCCGGCTTCTTGTCCTGCTGGGTCGCCACTATAATTGCAGATGACTTCGTGTCCGTACCTTCAGCATCCTCGGTTTTCTTCGACCGCTTGCTGTCCTTCTTTTCGGCTTCATCCTTCGCAGGGCGGCGTCTCTTCGTGTTTTTCGGCTCTTCCTCGACAGATCCGGGAGGCAACCACATGATGGGCTTCTTCTCTCTCAAGTCCTCCACCCAAGCATCGCAGTCCATCTCGATCCAGAAGTCGAAGACGTCGGCCCAGACACTGTCGGCTGGTTTCGTATAATTGACAAAGATGACCTTGCCATCCTTTCTATTATGCACCGTCTTTGCAAATTCTCTGACGACAGTTTTCAGGCCGTGGACCTTCAAACTGGTTCCCATGACGATGAGCATGTCGGGCGCTAGGGAGATATCGTGTTGTATAATGGTCGAGATTCGTTGGGACTCGGGGTGCTCTTCACCGTAGAGCACAATATCGGGCCGTAGTTTTCCCACACCGAGCGCACGTTTCCCACGCTCCTGTCTGGCAACGGTGGCGTCTTCACACCGGGGACAAGGCGGTTGTTGGCCTGACATCGTCTGCAGTTCCCGGTCTCCCTCGTCCCAGTCGGCAACACATCCACACTGGAAGCAGCGCAGGGCGCGGAGCGAGCCGTGGAGGAAGACGCATTCTACGCCTTTACTATGTTCTGGGGGGGAGGGGCCAGATTCTGCTCTTGCAGGAGGTTTGTCAGTGGTGCATTTAGTCGAGTTCGCACCGACTGGCTGCGAGCTCGCTGGCGCGCCGTCCTGCTCACGCTCTTCACCCTGCCCCGTGCCGCACTGTTGTTTTTGGTCACTCTTGCCTTCGGCCACTCCTTCGTCGCCGCCACTTGGTTGCTGGCGATCGATGTCGACTTCCTCCGCGAGGCCCGACGGCGCTCCTTGACTGTTGGCGGGGACGTTTTCCCGGGGGGAGGCCGGTCCATCCGCAGTATGTTGGGGCGAATCTCCGGCGGCGACAGGACAAGAGACATCTGAAACGGGAGCAGGCTGATTATTGTTGTTGTTGTTGCCGGGATTCCGCGGGGTGGCGGATCCAGACTGACCTTTTGAAACTCGTGTTGAGAACCGTCCTCGGCTTCCTGGGCCGAGGAGAAGACGCGTCGAGAGACCGACCTTGTCCTCGAGAAGATCAATGTTCTGCGTGTAGCAGCGGACCATCTTTCCGGCTTTCGAGAGGTGGCTGATGAAGTGATGACAGCCTGTTGGAGAGGCATTTCGAGATTTTTGGCGGAGGTTGGTGGCGAAGGTGTAGAAGACCGAGGTCTTCAGAGGGTCCGACCAGATGGAGGCATCGAAGAGCTCACGGCCTTTCAGGGTCGACAGGGAGCGCCTAAAGGTAGAAGACCGGTTGAAACGCTCTTGCGACGAGAATTGCTGACTGTCATCGTCCTCGTCTTCTTCGTTGCCGTCCTCGTCCTCGTCAGACACTGGCGAACTGGGCCTGCTGCTGGAAGGAGGCGGCTCAGTAGATTGCTCATCATACCCGTCAGAGAGGTGGGATGGAGGCGAGGACAGGGGAGAACTGGAACTCGGCTGTGGTGCGGGTTTTGATGATGGTGGTTTCGGAGTTGAAGGGTCTGAAGACAATGCAGCCGCTCCGTCCGCTTGAGCAGACTCCATACTGCTCGGATGATGCGGGGCTACATCCCGATCTGAGGGCTTCAATGTGGGTGATGTCGCTCTTGTCCGTGCCCGCGTCTGTGCTTGTGCGGCTGTGGCATTATGCCCAGGCGACTGCTGAGACGATGCGGCCTGAACTGTGGCGCATACGCCAGCATGCGGCTCGTTCTTCTGGTTCTTGTCTTCTTGTTGAGCATGTGGGCGATCAGAAGCAGCTTCCACCTCAGCATGATCACCCCTGGCCCCGTCCCCGTCCCCATCAGGAAGGTCAGAATCACCAGCCAGGATCGACTGCTCGCTCAAGAGCACCACTTCCTCCTCGCTCGGGTCTTGTGCGTCACAATCATCGTCTTTAATTTCGACTTGAATCTTCGCGTCTACATCTGGTCTTGCCTCATCCTTTGGGGAAGCGGCATCTCCGGTGCTGCTGGGCCGAGTCTGGCCCTCGCCTTCGCTGTCGTTCGACCTCGACTGATCCTCGTCAGAGCTTGTTCCCTTCGTGCTGCTGCCTTCGGTCGAGGAAGCTGCATCTGCGCATGGGATTATAGGGGCCACCTCGATGCTATCTTGTATTGGTGGTGATATCTTCCTGCGCTTTCGAGGCCGCTCGTCCGGCCCGCTGTCGTCAGAGTGGCTCCCACATGGTTGCGACTTGGCCGTGCCTAGCCTAGCTGCAGCATCAAATTGACTCTGGATCATGGAGTACAGCCCGTTTTCCGACCGAAAGTCCTGCACCTTAAGCGTTAGCAAAATAGAACCCCCCGGCATCACGAGAGGGAGGACGAGATACTAACAGGAATCCCGGAGTTGGTACTGATTCCAGCTCCCGTAATAACCACGACCTTCTTGGCCTTCCATAACGCGTTGGCGATATTCTGGAGTTGGTCTGTCGACCCGGCTGGAACGTGAAGCGTTGGCATCTTGGGCAGAGACCCCGGTGCGGAGGTGCTTTCTGGTTCTCTGGGCGGCCAAGACAAGCCTTGACGCGAGGCGCGTGGCCCCAGCGGCCGATGACCTGCGACACCAGAACTAAGTCTTCGCCGAGAGGGACGCTCACAGCTGAGCCCTTAATTCCATCAGATCATTCGAGTAATTGATATTGCGTGTGTGCGAGCGGGCCATTCGTGTTTTGGGAGGTCCCTGGGCGGGATGGAGGGGCGCGAAAGAGTTGGAAACCTGGGGTCTGTATGTGGATGAGATGTGTTGTAGAGTCGGAAAGCATTTGGCCTGATGGGGTCTTTCGAGTTCGAGCGATATCGACCAGCGCCGTCGTCCTCGCGTCGCGCTACAGCGTCGCGTGGATCGGCGGTGGGGTAACCTGATTGGAACGTCCTCAGCAAGACACCAAGATGTACATGCCTCGAGGAAACACGGGCGGTCCAAGGTGGTCCTGGGGGCAAGTCCGGCCTGCAACCTGGTGACCTCGAGAGCCAGGAAATCGTCGGCGGAGCCGTCTGCCGTGCGGCGCGGGTCTTCCAGGCTGAGCAGGTTGCGGCTGGGGTCTTCTCGCCGGACACCAACCTTTCTCTCTATATACTCTCGCCGTGCCTTGTCGAGAATGCAGTATCGAGGGCCCTCAGTCGCTACGTGGCAACCCTGTGAGGGATGGATGGGGGGCAAGTCGGCCTGGACGTCGTACGTCGTACGTCGTAGTTCTCCGCCCGAGGACGCGTTGGACCCGGACAGACAGGGGGGTCCCGAGGCTCAAGGTACCGGTGACTGAGCTCGCAAGACCTTTGAGGCGTTTCTGCTGGTGATATGCGACGGGCGGCCGCGTCGTGAGGTCGTGGCGGGTCTCGCCCGGGCTGGCCACGGAGGGAGGAGAGGCCGTGGTGGTTGGTGGTGGTGGTGTCAAGGGCTATGTCGGCGTCAGATGCTGTCCAACAGGCGGTAACTAGACCGACACCGACCCTAGAGGCGCGAGAGGCCGTCCAAAACAACTCCGCACGGGCCAGATCCGGTCCCGAGCTGAACCCTTGGCACGCCTGGGCGTGTCTTGCCGTCCCCACAAGCGCGCTACTATGTACCGCCGTGACAGCGCCTCGGCGGTGGTATAGTAGTGGGGGACCCCCTGTAGGATAGTGCGGTACATGAGGACTCCCCCACCAGCTTGCTCAGGGCGCCACACGCCTACGCTGGCGGGTTTAGATGGGGCCAGATGGGGCGGAGACGCCAAGTCCAGGATGCCTTGGACAGATCAGAGACGGGGTGCGGATCTTGCCGACCTTCCAGAATATCTTCCGATCTTCCCCATGACTGTTGAACAGTGCTGTCTACAGTAGAGACCTCGAAGGCCACCCCACACTGGACTGCCGGCCAGACTACCTGGGTACATACCTACATACTCTGTAGTACGTAGGTAGACGAGGTCCTCCACCATGCCTCTCCTCCCTAGCCTCGACATTCGACCCTCGGCTGGGATTACAGTGTATATCGGAACATTTCCTATTGCCACATAAATTTCATAGTGAAGTGACAGAGTGTGAGAAGCTTCCAAGCAGTGTATTAGCAGCTAGGCAACGGAGTGTAAGGATTGTTGCTTCCAGTCCTGAGCCATTCATGTATTTGGCTTATCGCTTTTTGACGTCGCTACGATGATTTGCTCTGGCGCTGCCCCCTTGCTGAGCCTTCGCTGCTCTTTCTCTTGATCTGAAAAGCCTCCTTACGTTCATTCCCGTGTGCTCAATTCTTCTCTGTCCAGTCGCCCGTTTCCCCCGCTTTGGCCTTGCTCCCTCGCCGGGTTGGATGCGTCCGTTGCTGGCTTGCCGTCCCTGACAGAGCGCGTGATTGCAACGAAAAATAATGAAAAATCAACTCGCTCGAGAATGCAGATATGAAGCTGTTCAATACAGCATTCGGAAGGCCGGAATGCCAGTATACAATAAATGGTTTAAGTACGGGACTTTGGCCTCTGGGTCTCTAAAATCTCTGTTTTTTTTTGGGGGGGGGGGGTTTTTAAAAAAAAAAAATCGGAACTCAAGATTGCAACGCACAGCGACAGGCCTAGACGGCACATACCTGCGCGGGTATCTAAGTACATTAGCATTACGCACCCGGCTAGAGATTAGCAAGGCCGTAAATTATGAAGTGGCCAATGTACCGAGCTTGGTTGGTGATGGATGACACAGCTGCCTTGGCTCTGCATGCGTGGGACAACAAACTCCACACAGCACCGGGAATCCTGCAACGCGGTCTAATGACTGGATAGCTCCCTTATTTAGCATGTACACATGGCACGCCTCTGGGACTGCGAAAGGCATGGGCCCTGGTGAGCTGAGTAGTGACCAGTCTGCTGACGACCAAAATGCGCAAATAGGAACGTCCAAGGCGAAAATAGGTACTTCTTCGTGACTGCTCTTCGTAACTCATTTAATAGTCAGTATACTGACCCTGAGAGTTCCCCATAGGTTCTCCCATCACTGCGACTAGTCCCTGTCCCGACCACCCGCGACCACCCACGATCGGCAATCCGTAACCAATAGTCCTAAGAGTATGGTCAGCAAACCAGTCACCTCTGCACTGCTAGTACAGCCAGGGCTCCTGCCGTTGGCCAATGAATATCAGGCCGTTGCGGCCAACTACGAAGAAATGCTTGTTTTAACCTTGGCACTAGTCACCAGCTGCGCATTTGGTACCGTCTACCTGAACTGCTAACAGATATTGATTTCAGGTCCTTACCGGGCACGCCCATCGGACTGTAGAAACAATATGGGTCAAGGTCAAAGGCCTCCAAATAGGTGAAGGATGTGTTAAATTTTGCACGAAATCCTTATTTGTAAGGAATCCTAACCACGACCGTGACATTTTGCCTATAAAACACTGTAGCCTCGAGCATAGATCTCTTGATTCTACTGCTTGAGGGACACACTGAATTCTTCAATACAAGCTTATTTCTTTTGTTCTAGGCTCAAGGGTGGACTGAATCTCTCACAGTATTAGACAGGGAGGACGAACAGCTAATAGAACAAAGTTTCTCTGTTATTCCATTTCGTTTTTGAAACAAAAGAGGAGAAAAAGATTTGCACTTAACCAGCAATTATAGTCCAGGTTGTATCATACCCTTCCTTGAAATGGATGGTGGTACAAAGCAGGCTGCCATGATAGCACCTGAGGATCCTACTGGACTGTAAACTCGGAATTCCTAGCCGTCATCCCTAGTTCTGACCGTATCATCGTTGCTGGGTCCAATAAGGAGTAAAAGGATGTCATCCAGTCATTTGGGCAGGTTGGGCATCAATTAGCCTCCAGTAACTATATAATATATTCTAGCGTTTCTAGCCATTTCATCATTCTTTGTATCAAATCTTCACCCTGGATATTCTCTGCACTGTAAACAACGTTGCTATGGCCAATTTGAAGTCTCCCCAACCCGGACCACCCTCTCGTTGGGCCGTGTTAGTTGGCATCGATCACTATTCAGACCTCGACCCACAGATGAACCTGTTTGGATGTGTGAATGATGTCATGTTGGTACAAAGATTTCTGTCCCAGTCTTTGAGTGTTCCTGATTCGAATATCAAACTACATGTCGCTCGAAGTCCAACTAGTGCCGCGACCGCTCAAGATCCGCCCAGCACGAGCCCAAGAAAAGCAAACGTGCTTGCTTCCTTAGATGAGGTGGCGTCTAGATCAAAATCCGGCGACTTTTTACTTTTCCACTTTTCGGGACACGGAGATCGACAACCTACTAAATTTCCGAAATGGAAAACCAGGACTGACCAGGACGAACTACTCTGCTTCCTTGATGACGAGACCCTCGCGGATGTTACATTTGGGGAAAAGCTAGACGAGTTAGCTGGAGACAAATACAAGCTTGTGGTTCTTGTACTTCTCGACTGTTGCTTTTCCGGAGGTGCAACCCGTCAAGGACATGGATACCACGTGAGGTGCAAGCCTCCGGTTTCGTCCGGAGTGTCCCCTATAACGGCAGGGGAAAACTTCACTGAGACCGCCGGGCCGCATGAGCAATCGTCTGAACAAGCAGACCCGAGCCGAGGGACGAGGAATGCCATGGTTCCTGCTGGCTGGCTGTATCGCCCTCGTGCGTACAATGTGATCGCTGCTTGCCAGCCGCACGAAACGTGCGTCGAAGGAAAAGATTCCTCGGGCACCTATTACGGGATCATGACATCCTGTCTGATCAATGCTCTGATGTCTTTCTCAGATGGTTTCACGGATATCACGTATTCGTACCTTCAGGGAATGCTTGGGGCTGCAGTCAAGGCGAGACTTGACGTTCGACAACAGCCTATGTTGATTGGAGAGCCAAACCGGGTTCTATTCGAGGGCCGCACACACAACGCTGCCTCTTTCATCAAAGCGCACATCATCAAAGTGGTTGGCAATACCTTGACTTTAGACAAAGGAGAAATATCTGGTGTCAACGTCGGCGATGTGTACCACGTCTACCATCCTGACAACAAACAGCCCAAAGAAAACTTCAGGGAAGTCATCATCACCGCTGTTCTGAGCCATAAGGCGAAGGCGAAGGCGAAAGCCAATCCCATGGCCGTCTCCAGTTCGGAAAATACGGGCAGCTTGCATGGGATCGCGACAGGTTACATGGCGGAGTTGCACAGTCGTGCTCGCTATGCCCTAGCCTGTTTTCTCCTGGATTCGGCACAATTCCAGTTGGAGGAGATTACAAAGCTCCAAGATAATTGGAAATCATGCATGAACCCAATCACTCCAGTGCACCTGGTATTCTCAGAACGACAAGCTTCAAAGGCTAGTGGTCCCGAATCTCCAGAAGCACCGCAATTCTATGTTGAGCTTAGAGGTGGTGAATTCGTCTTCTTTGACGCAGACAAGAAGCCTTTCGACCACTTTCCAAAAGTGCCCGCAACAAGCCCACATTTGGCAATGGATATAATGCACCTCCTCGTTCGCTTGCAAGAATTATTGCTGCTGTTCGAGCTCAAGGCACCAACGAGAGCCCAGCAGCCCCCGGTCGACATAGAGTTTGTTCCGGTTGACGACGAGATAGAGGGCGTGAGTTCATCATTGAAAATTCGCGTTCAGAATCGTCACAACTGTCGTCTGTTCATCACCCTCCTGAATATAACGCCTCTGTACGGTGTCTTCCAGCTTTTACCAGATCCTCAAGCTAGTTGTGGGATTCCCATCAAAAGCGGAGGCTCCTGGGAAGACACCGTGGACATTGTGATACCGGAAAAATTAAAAAAGGCCTCTCGTCAGCGTTCGTTCTCAATGAGAGACGTGTTCAAGGTTTTCATATCGACTGAACAGGTGGACCTCAGGCAGTACCAGGTGCTGGAACTAACAGATATTAAGCATCTCCACTTCCGCAATGGACAACGACGTGTTGCTGACATATCACCATGGTTTGTGAAAGAGAAAATCATCATCACAAACAAGAATTGTTAATTCCTTCTGCATTTAAACCTCAGAATGAACAGATAAGGAGACAGCTATTGCGTTTCACCTATCCAATAGGACAGTCTGGCGTTGAATTCTAGAACATGCGGCAGGGGAGGGGAAGGGGAAAAAAAACACCGGAAAACACAAAAAAAAAAAAAATCAGTTCCCGCTACCGCTTATATATACGACTAG
This sequence comes from Chrysoporthe cubensis, assembly GCA_001282315.2. Lineage (NCBI taxonomy): Eukaryota > Fungi > Ascomycota > Sordariomycetes > Diaporthales > Cryphonectriaceae > Chrysoporthe > Chrysoporthe cubensis. The sequence continues at coordinate 76,737 of LJCY02000008.1, read as the reverse complement.
AAGCGCAGAGTATCTACAATTATATGATGTATTAGCTTAACCGTCAAATTCACGGAATAGTTGTCTATGCACTTACGTAGCTCCTGCCACAAAAACCTCACCTACGCTCTGCCTCGCCAGCAGGGAGGTGATAATAATAAATATGGCATTAGCAACCAGGATCAAGACGAGCCTTGCATAATACGCTTTGACAAGAGAAAGTAGTACAATAGGAGCGTATAGGATCGTTAAAGCAAAAATGGCAAGGATAGTCCGGCTAAGTGTTCGGATGAGATCTTCGGAAAAGATATACATATTTGGATCCCGAGAACGAGAAGCACGAAAATCCCTCTGTATGTGCATGTTAGTGGAAATTATAAAATCCCACCGAAGGCGGTGTCCCGAATAGGGCAAGCCTGGACGTGGGTACTCACCCTACCGAGGTGGTTCGAGATCAGAATCAGGAAGTCCTCTACCAATCCAGCTACGGTCTCGAGGGAACTGTCTGGTTCCGAAGACCCAATAGTCATAAGGTCGTCTTTCCAGAGATACCCAGACTCTTCGCGTGATATACAACCAAAGTCTCCCAACCAATCGCGTAAATTGTGAACGTCCCGTCGACAAGGAGAGTTGGATCGCAGAGTCTCACGAGTGCGGGTAAGGAGGCCATCTAATTAAGTTACCATCATCGACATCAATCTCGATATTCTCGGCAACGGCGCGAAATCGGCCACGAGCGCGAAATCGGCCACGAGCGCGAAATCGGCCACGAATTGGGGTTTGAGGGATATCCAGACCATGGTACAGCAGATGAAACTTACCAAATTCAGTCATCGCTATATCGAGCTCGCTTAGTATAGCCTGCCTTTCCGTGTTCGCATCTCGCCGCCGGCTACCGTGGAATAAAGGCCTCTGTTCTTCGCGATCGACTCGTTCAAGCTCTGATTCGAGATGAGAAATTTTATCCTGTTTGTAAGATAGCATACGCGCCCGGAGTCTTGAGAAGCGCCGGAAGACATGGAATGATTTGTGCGAGCTGGTCAATGCGGCGAAACGGGGGTAGCCCGGCGGAAACTCTTCGACTAGCAATCATCAAAGAGTAGTTAGTTATGGTAACTAAAGCAATATACGCATCTTGGGAATTCTAACTCGCACTGTTTGTTCCAGAAGACGGGGAAGAGCCGGCCCATGTTGGCTGAGCTGAGATCGGTAAAGTCGACATTCCTCTCTTCAGCAGCCTTGCTTCAAGTATCGCTTGCCTCTTTTCTCTATTGTGATGGGAATCCTAGAAGCTGTTGATCTGGAAAGGATCTAGTGAGAGACAGACACTGGAACCAAAATTGGGAGCGGCTAAGTTATTAGAAAAGAAGCATTAGCCGCCACCTCAGTCAGCGGCAGCCTCGATGCATCACCTACAACCAATGACGATTTTCGTCTCGGTGGTGGCTTGTAGGCGAAGTGCAGGTGGCAGAGCATGTGCAACAAACAGCATTCTAATGATAAGTCAGAGTACCCACTTCCGGCGCCCCCCCGAGCCTTGTCATTTTGCCACGCCACCCTCTGACAGGGATGCTCCAGAAGGCCCGGCTCACGCGGAGAGGTAAAATCAATTCTTCACTAGAACAAGTTTTATTCCTCCTACATTTACTCAACAACTCACATCAGGCTTGTTTCTGTCACATATTAATTTGGCTAGCCGGGCCTACATTAGTCGTTTACTTTTCCGATTAAGACTGAGCGGAACCTTGTGTAAGCGGGAAGATGGCAAGTAATGCTGACGAGCGCTGGTGAGGCCATTGTTCGATCGTGGGAGTTTCGGGGACTGACTCATCGAATAGGCTCGAGTGCGAAGCAGATATGGAATCAATAAATAACATCCGTCTTGAGACCATAGAAGACTGCGTCCACGTAACAAGCGAGCTAAGTCGCCAATACAAGAGCGGTTCTAAAATATTCGAAGTGTGCACCTCCGGCCTACATGCAGCAGAGCAGGCGTTGGCATTGACCCCAACGGACCACGAACTGCGGTGGGACAGATTCGTAGAGATCTCGATCTGGAAATACCGACTTTTCATAGACTTTTCAAAAGATATTCGGGACTTATGTCAAGCTATATCAGCAGCAGAGACGGCCCTGCAAGCTGTTCCCAAGGGGGGGATCGACCATTTTTTAACGGCTATCCGACTTGCTGAGTATCTTTTTGAGAGAAGCTCCTGGACCCCACAATATAGTGATGTCGACCAGGCCACCACTATGTACGAAGCAGCCCAAGAATGGTGTTCTCAAAGTCACGAACGCTTCCTCCCCGTGGTTCTGAAAGGAATAGCCAAGTGCCTTGAAAGAAGAAGCGAGCTTGGTTCATCCATCGATGATCTCGACCGTGCAATCGAGACGCACGAGCGTGTTCTGACACTCACACCAGAGGATGTCGAGGTCGCTCTTGACTTCGCGCTGTGCCTACGACGACGATGGGATATCAAAAGAAACTCCGACGACATATATCGATCTGTCAAATTACTGGAGGATTTGACCTCACGAGATTCCGAGAATCCTAGCCCATGGGTTCTCGCAGAGCTGGGTGTGACGTTGAGCCTGCGCTTCCTGCAAACGGCAGATCCAGTAGACCTTGATACGGCGGTCGCTTTAGGACGTGAAGCGGTAAAAAGGAATGAATCATCCGAGGACTTGGAAAAGTGTCACACTTTGTACTGCTTGTCGAAGTCTTTGAGCATCAGATTCGGGCAGCGGGCAGAAGTGGAGGATTTGGAGGACGCTGTCTGGCTTTCGAGGGATTCGGTCAATGGCATCGCCCAGGATTCTATCAGGGTAGATCGACTCTATAACCACGCATGTCGATTACTGGACCGATTTGATTACTATGGATCTCTTCAAGACCTTGATGAGGCACAACAAACACTCAACTCTGCGTTGCAGCTGGAGTCTGGCTCTGGAGGGAACGACACCACTATCAGTCGAGCACGTCGAACAATACTTGCCGAAATGTCTTTCATTCATTTCCACCGTTTCCGTGAGATGGGAAACATTCAAGAGCTTGACCGGGCCATTGAGATACTGACAAAATATTTCGAGGACGTCCAGGGACACAACGAAGAGACGATTTTGGTGAGTGGACGGCTTGCCCTGCTGCTTCTAACTCGAAACAACTGGTTTCCAGCTAGTGAAGACATCATCAGAGCCATCGAAGAGGCTCAAAGATTGCTGGATCTCTTGAGACCGGGAGACATCAGGCGGCGTGGAATATTGACTTTAATATCACAATGCTATGCCCGTCAATTCAGCCAAACGGACGCTATAGACGATCTGGATAAGGCCATAGCCACCATAAAGCAGATTCTAGCTGATACTCCTGTCGATCATCATCGCCGTGCGAATGCCCTGACGATGCTGGCAGAGCGAAGTCGAACTCGAAGTGCCGCATTATGGGAACGGCTAGCGCCAGGGGTTCGCTCGCAGTTTCTAAGTGCCAATGAAGCTATTGGATACGCTCGAGAAGCTCGCGCTCAAAGCCAAGAAGGGAGCCTTGATTTCAATTATGCGACCATGGTACTGGCTAGGTGTTTGCATGAAGGCTTTCGACAATCCCCGAAGCCTGAAATGCATACTGGATACATCGACGAGGCCATCGATTGCTTCAAACAGTTGATCAGACTCGAGAACACCGATAGTGATCCCAACGAGGAGAATATATCTTTTGGTGCTGCGAGCTCCGGCGACCGGAGCCGTGCTCGCTTGTCTCATCATGAGCCAGTCTCCTATTACCTTGGTCTGGCTTACGTCGCGCGCTCGGATATACACATCAACAATAAAGCTCAGCAGCAAGAAGATCTACGCAGTGCAATTGCCGCCTTCAAAGATTGTTTCTCAACGTTGAAGGATATACCCCTAGAGCGACTTCTTTCTGGGGTTTATATTGCGCAAATACTCGTGGATCTAAATCAATGGGATGAGGCCGTCGAGTTTTGGCGCAAAGCCCTCCAGATAGTCCCAGTCTTGGTTCCAAGATCGCTGTCTCGGGGAGACCAAATCAAGGCTCTTCAAGCTCTCCAGGGCATGTCTCGTGTGGCTAGCTCCCACGCTCTGAGCTCTGGCGCAGCTCCGTCCGAGGCTCTAGAGATGTTGGAACTTGGCCGTGGCGTGATGGCGAACTTTCTGCTTGAGGAGCGGGTTGATATTTCCCTTTTGAGTTTGGAACAAGCATCTGCCCTCATCCAAGCACGTTCGAAGTTGGAGGCCCATCGAGCATCAGCATCCCCTAACATCCCTCTTGAACCGGTTTCAAAATTCACCCAATGGGTATCCAAATCTCACAGCACCTACGCAGCAGGGCAACAACTTCAAGATGTCATAGCGATGATTCAGGCCGATCCCAAGACAAAAGACTTTCTGGGCCCACAGTCTCTTGAGGAAATCAGGAATGTTATGGGCAACGAAGTCATTGTTGTGGTCAACGTCAGCGAGCGAAGCGATGCGTTCTTGATCGAGAAAAGAAGCGATGTCAGAACAGTTAAGCTCACGAGCCTGAAATGGGATGATGTGGAATGGTGGGCAGCTCGCCTGAAAGCCATCAGACCCATGATGGATCTCCTCATGCTGAGTTGGCTCTGGGAAGCAGTCGCATTACCGATCCTCGAGGAGCTAAAATTTATCCTGCCAGTATCTGACACTTCACTGCCGAGGATTGTCTGGATTCCGACCGGGCCACTGAGTAATTTTCCTATTCATGCCGCCGGTACATACAACGGCGCGGCGTCGACAGTAATGGACTACGTCGTCTCATCCTACAGTCTATCCTTACGGGCTTTTGTCCTCAGCAGAAGGAAGCGAAGTAAAACCAGTCTCGAGGAATTTGGATCCGCAGAGAAAGCGGTTCTTGTTGCGATGGACAGAACTCCTGGTCTGACCCCTCTCCCCTCCGCGTCCAAGGAAACAGAAACACTATCAAAACTTTGCCCGTCCCTGGGCTTGGATGCTATTCACCTAGCCCAATCTGGAAGAGATGCCGTTTTAAAAGCGCTCTCTCTTTGTACCATCTTCCATTTCGCTGGTCATGGTCTGTCTGACCCCCTAAGGCCGGAAAACAGCGGCCTGATCCTGGCAGACGCGTCTCTCACTGTTTCCGACCTCTTGAATCAAAATATCCAAGGACACTCACCGTTTTTGGGATTCCTATCTGCCTGTTTGACGGGGGCCAACGACGTCGACAACCTCATTGATGAAGGCATTCATCTAATTAGTGCTTTCCAGCTCATCGGCTTTCGGCATGCGATCGGGACTCTATGGCAAGTAGAAGATGAGACGTGCGTAAAAATTGCTGAGAAGGTTTACGAGCAATTGGCAGAGTCTGGTATTGAGGATGATGCAGTGTACAGAGGGCTGCACAAGGCCATTCTTGCCATACGAGAACAATGGGTGGAGAACACTTTCAACAGAGACGATCATTTTAAAAGGCCTCGTACAGATGATATGGGGAGAGGCAATGAAGATCGAGTTTCAGAAGAGGAGGAACTGTCACTCCGAATGCGGTCAGTGGAAATTTGTGAGGCGCGTGCTAGGGCAAGGGGAGAGCGGAATGGAAAGTCACGGTCCAAGCGGGAAACCGGCAGGCTCGTAAAGGCTGATTGGATTCCTTTTGTTCACTATGGGGCGTGACATCGAGAATATCGTTTTTGTTCCATGCTGAACTGAAAGGATTGTTCGGAGACAAGTCAAGTCTAAAGTTTTTAATCATTATGTACGTCATTCCTGCATTTCCAAGCTTTACCTTAGCCCCCCTCTCCACTGCGACTTAAGAAGCCCCCCCCCCCCAAAACCTCGTCACTCCGCCTTTGCGATCAAAGCTAGAAACCTAATAGTTAAAATACGAAGAATCAACACAAATTTCCATATTTCACCTTCAAAGCAATTCTCTAAATTATGAGGCTGATATAAACCCAATAGTACTTGCAAATATGTCGGACTTCACAATTAAATATATAATCATATACAAGTTTATAACTGTAAAAGTACCTAGCTTATTTTCGAATATTAAAAGAATTAAGTTTGTATTAAATAATTCAGTGTAGTGATCACACACCAGACCCTGCGGTCCGACGTATCCGCGGGTTACTGGGTTTATGTTAGCAATACACTCCAATGGACTATCACCTTTCAAGTTGAATAGGAAGCTCGTGCTGGGTCTCGTGTGTTATAACTGCTTGCAATTATCTGCTACTTAGTACTAGATTAATGACTGAAGAGCAATTGTGAAAGCTATTTGACAGCAGCAAGTGCTCCAGTCGTATATATCCGTATCTTTCGAGCAGTGAAAGGAAAAAGTGCTGTGCTCGAGAAATAGTGTTTTATAGATAAATATGTAAAGGGTTAGGGTCAGAGCTATGATTTCCCTACAGCACTCATCTGTTGGGTTACGGAAAGTCAGCAGCCCAGCATCGAATTGTCAGCAAATTGACTCTGGACACGAAGTGCTCGTAGGTTTCGCAGGGCACGACGGACGGCGGCACTCTGTAAGGTTAGCCATACACATGTGAATGGATCGCTTAATATCCCGTGCAATGCACGGCGTATTCTACCGACCGCCACTTTAGGCTAGGTATGCACGACCACGTGTAAGATTACACGCATCACCCGAATCTTGAGAAGAAACTACAATCCACTTCTACACAAAAAGGTTCGACGTACCGTTACTATATGTTTCGACGAAACTTGTCTTTCAACTACTTCCAGGCTACTATCTCATCACAGCTTCAACGCTACCAGGGACAAACAGCAATCACTTCAAAATCATAAAGAACCACTTAACCATCACACTATGTCATTGAGAACAAGTTGGTCTTACTGAAGAAGACAATATAGTAGATATGGTGGACGAGTCCAAGCGCTCGGATGAGCCTGAAGAGTGGGTAGTAACTCCACCCAAAGTATAATTCCTGACTTGCACTTGAATTAATCACTTACCTGAACGTACACTGATATGCTCACCATCAGAAAGCCGATTGGATCGGACGACGAAATTCAAGATGGGGACAACCAGAACGAGGACAACTGCGATGAGGACAGCCAAGACCAGACCGAGGAATGGAAAGAACGCCCAAGATATAAGTCAGTTGGAACAGTATGTACCGCTTGTTGTACGCCGATTGGGAAGTATCCGCATTATTAATAATGGTTTACGCTGCTCCAACTAGAGCAAGTTTTTTGTCAACGATGAGGTGTACCTCCGAGACGGGGCGAACATGACCGGGCCATATCTAATCGCCAGGGTGGTCCAGCCTAAGGTATATATGCTTTCCGATGCGAAGGGCCAACTTGTAAACGACGGAGCGCACGTTGCGGAGATCTCGCTTCTCCCCGTCTGAATATTGGACCTTACATGTTGGACAGGAACAACTCTGTGGTTATGTCTCTACTATCACTGCTGAAGAGCTCGATATATAAGATTGGAACTTTACTACTCAGATAGAGTTCATAGTTGCTCCTTAGTCAATCCAAGTATTCAGTTTCCTTATAACTGAGGAGCCTTACCGCTAGTAATCAGTACACAATTTACAGGGTGGGAGTTTCGTATTGCAACACAGTCAGGTAACCGAGTTGCTACATAAACGTAAACGACCACAGCATACATCACGACCTAAGGGTTTAGTGTGTGATCATTACACGCAATGGTACTCAATACTTGCGCAGGTATACATGAGACATTAATGGGTAACTTGGGCTGCTGCTCTCCCGCCGCATACGGACCGCTATCAGTCCCGTGCGTTGGCGAATCAGAATCCGGCATCCCGGGCCGCATTACAGGAGCTGGGTGCATGCCTGTTATGGATTAGTCTGTTTCAATGTACCGCTGGGAGTGAGTCTGTAAGTATGTGTCATATGGGAGGTATGCGATATTGCTGGTTTCCTTCCTAGGCAGCGTTGTGCTTGTGTTGCCAGCTTCTCGACACTGAGCTTCTCCGCTCTACAGCAGCGATTTATCTGTTCAGGATGACTACCTCGCCCTGGGCCCTGAGGCTCCTCAGGCGGCTGTCCTGGTCTCAGAAGCACCAGGACGGGCCTATAGCTACCGACCCGCTGCTCTACTACGTCTCGCCCTTGCAGCTATGGCTGGGACCTCTGGTCTCCGCCGTCAATAGGACGGGAACTATGCAGGATGAGTGGCTACCCGTCTTCACGACAGCCAGTGCGCGCCTCCGGTCTGTCTTCGCCAAGATCCGGTCAGGGCACGGGGCTAGAACCGCCTTCTTCTTCCAGTGGGAGACCGGCGGCATGCTCTGCTTGGGTGTGACTCTTGAGGTAAGCTGTCTCCGGAGCACGTGAAGTGTAGACCTGCTCACTAGGCATCACAGTTGATCTACTCCGCCGCCTCGGTTGGCGCCCCTCTGCTCTTGCGGCTGTTGCTGTTGGACCCGCACAACATGACACTGGCCTGGCTGCTGGTCGGCGCCAACATCATCGCAACTCTGGCAGGCAGGGCGAAAAATCAGGTGTGCCGAGCGCAGAGCACCTGGATCGAGGTCATGCTCTGTACCTCCATATTCGAGAAGAGCCTGCGTCTGTCTCCAGCAGCCAGGAAGGCACACCCTGCGGGACAGATTATCAACATGAGTGCCGTGGACGTGGACTTTCTGTCAACCTACGTCCTGAAAATTCACGACATCTGGGTCGCCCCGCTACAGATCATCGCCACCGTCGTGCTGGCAGCCAGCATCATGGGCCCGGCGGCATTCATCGGCTTCCTGTTCCTGCTGGTCATGTTCTTCGGCCAGAGCATGGCCAGCCAGATCACCCGTGGGGCGGTGGTCAGGTACGTTCACCTCAATGATCAACGCCTGGGACCGCTGCGCGAGCTCCTCAACAACATCAAGAGCGTCAAGGCCGCGGCCTATGAATTCGTGTTTCGCGACCGGGTGTCGGGCGTCAGGAACGAACAGCTGAAGGCCCTCTGGGTGTATCTTTCCATGGCCTTCTGTCTTTTCTCTGCGATCAACGAGAGCATCCCAAGCTTCACAGCCGCCGCTGCTTTCCTGGTGTACTACCTGACCGGACATCAGTTGACCGCGGCCGTGGTCTTCCCGGCATTGGCGTACTTCAATCTCCTCGGCCAGCCTGTTTTCTTCGCTACATTGGCCGTGACCAGGCAGGCTGCCGTCCTGCCGTCGTTCAGGCGCATTAGGGCACTGATGGCCGCGGAGGAATCTGACCCGATCGCACAGGCCTCCTCTACCAGCAGCACTGGAGCGGCGATCGAGTTCAAAAATGCGTCCTTCACCTATTCATCCTATAAGGATGACCCAGCAGAGAGTCGAAAGCTCGAGGTTGGCGACCTCGTGATCCCCCAACATAAGCTGACCGCGGTCATTGGGCCCACAGGAAGTGGCAAGTCGAGCCTGCTTCAAGCTATCCTTGGTGAGATGACCCTCGATGGGTCCGTCGAGATACACGGAGCCCTCGCATATGTTTCTCAGGACCCATGGATAATGTCTGGTACGCTGCGGGACAACATTGTTTTCATGAGCAAGTTCGACCAGGCACGATACCAAAAAGTGGTCAGCCTGTGCTGTCTGGACGAAGACTTCCGCTCATTCCCTGGAGCCGATCAATTCGCCGTTGGAGAGTCAGGTAACAACTTAAGCGGGGGTCAGCGGGCCCGGATTGCGTTGGCTAGAGCACTGTACTCCCAGCCGCAGATTCTGCTTCTGGACGATCCACTGTCTGCGGTTGACGGGAGGGTGAGACAGATGCTCTTCCAGACGATAAGATCCCTGGACATCACTGTGATCCTAGTGACACTACACACATCCTTCGTACCACAGGTCGACAATGTTGTCATGATCGAGAGAGGCCGGGTCGTGGCGTCTGGCAAGGACGTGCTGGCCAGCCCCGGCCTCCATGATGCAGTCATCCACGAGGAATGGCTTCATGAGCCACATGCTCCGGAAGTCAACGACCAGGCAGACGCTCTAGGAGCCAAAGACCAAGACGCCAACAGCTCAACCGATGTGGAACCCGAAGACAGCACAATCACGGCACTCGAGCTGATCGAGGAAGAGGAGCGAGCCAAGGGAGCTGTCAAGTCGGACGTCCTGGGCTTCTACGCGCTAAACGCCGGCGGTGTCATTCAGGTTGTCAATTTCATCATTGTTGCAATCTGTCTGACTGCATCCAAGGCAATAGGAAATTACTGGTTTGTATGGTGGATTGACGGACGAATCGGGCTTACACAAGACCAATATCTGGGCGGATATATCGGGCTGACGTTAGCAGCATCTGTCTTCATATGTGAGTCGACTAGCCGTGCAATCCGGTTACTCTTGATTCTAACATGCGCTGCAGCCCTCCTGGCGATCATTCTCATCCAGAGCAGCATGCGAGCTAGCAGAGAAATCCACGCCACGATCATTGAAAACCTTCTCACCGCACCCATCTCCTATTTCCAGCGTCAACCGACCGGGCGGATCCTGAACCGGCTCTCGTCTGATATTGAGGCTTTGGACACCAAGATTATCAACGCCATAGATGCCGTAACTGGAACCGGCACCCGTCTGCTCGCTTCTCTCTGTCTGATCGCTGTCTCCTCGCCCATCGTTGTGGCAGCAGTCGTTCCTTACATACTAGTAACCGCTTTCTATCAGTCACGCTTCAGGGTTGCCTCCAGAGAGACCCAGCGTTCCTTATCAATCCTTCAGTCGCCTGCCACGGCCATCTTGTCTGAGGCTCTGAATGCACCCGCATCCATCAAAGCCTATGGCGCCGTCATGTTCATGGTCTCGAAGCACGGTGCCGCTCTCGACCGTCTCATGTCAGCCAAGCTTGTGCGCAAGTCTCTCGACACGTGGATCACGCTTCGCGCTGAGGCGGCCGCCGTCGCCTTGCTGCTTGTCGTGGCCCTGTTGACCGTCAAAGGTTACATCTCAGATGTGCTGGGCGGCTTGGCTCTGACATTTGCGACGGGGCTCGCAAACGATGTGTTTCTGATGACATGGGGCTTTACCGACCTCGAGGTGCAGATGAACTCGGTCGAGAGGCTCCAAGAATACTGCAATAATCTGCCCAAGGAGGGCCGGCTCCGAGGTCTCTTGGTGGAGTCCAAGCCGGTACCGAAAGACTGGCCCCAGAAGAACGATATTGACATCAGAAACATGTCGCTCCTTTACCCCTCTCGCCCCACGCCGGCTGTGGACAATCTTACTCTTCACATCCGGAGCGGCGAGAGGCTGGGAATCGTGGGAAGGACAGGCTCTGGAAAGTCGACACTTGTCTCATCCATGGCCCGCCTGGTCGACCCCACAAGCGGGAGCATCGCCATCGGCGGGATAGAGACCGCCACCATCCCACCACAGCGACTCCGTTTGGCCGTGCACACGCTTCCGCAGGAGCCTCTGATTTTTGAGGGCACCGTACGCGAGAACCTGGATCCAAGAGGCCAGCACACGGACGAGGAGATCCTAGATGTCCTCGACCAATGCGGCCTGAAGTCAACACTGGCCGACAGCGCCGCCACCAACATCCTCACCAGGGCCCTCACAACGGGCGGTACGGACCTCTCCGCGGGCCAGAGGCAGCTCCTGTGCGCGGCGCGCGTCCTGCTCGAGCGACCGCCGGTGCTTCTCGTCGACGAAGCGGCCGCGAACATCGACTACGAGACGGACGAGGCGCTGCAGAAGGCCCTGCGGGCGGTGCTGGCCGAGTCGACAACGATGGTGATCATCGCGCACAGGGCCGCATCACTGGCATGGCTGGATCGAATCATCGTGATGGAGGCGGGCAAGCTCGTGGAGGAGGGCACGCCGTTGGAGTTGCTAGAGAACGAAGGGAGTTATTACCGCAAGGCGGTCAGAACAGAGGGCGAGCGAGCTTTGCAAGCGGCCTTGGTGGTTGCGAGGGAGAGACAGAACAGGTGATCGTGACAGAGTGCTCGGAGCGAGGCGCTGCGAGCCAGGCTACTAAGTGTATTGAACACCCCCGGGGGGCAGCATACACCCAACCTCAACGAGGGCGGTACCGCGAGGCTGGAGATCGTCTCCGAGTCGGATCGGCCCATCATCCGTGGCCAACTGTGGGTAGCGGATCTCGATTATGCAAATTCAAGAGGCAGCACCATTCAAGCAGAATCTATTCTTCAGCTCGCATATGCCGAAGGATGCGAGATTTTGGTGTTTCAGCATCCCACGGCGCGGTTCCCTGGCTTGATGAGATGTCGTGCTCGCACCCCGGTCGCCAGAGGCACATCCCTAGGCTCTACTCCAATCACGTCCCGGGGCCGAGTCTGATGGGCACATAATCCGCGATGTCGCCATCGCCCCTAGCGATGGTTGATAACTTAGATTCAGACCCAGCAGCTTAGGACAACGGGCAGCGAGGCACAGGATATCTCAAATAAATCTCATCATGCCGTATTTCGTCCGCCCAGAGGTTCTGCCCCCACCCTTATTGCCAACACCAACGTCGGCCTTGGACGTATTCGAGCCCGCCGAAACCAAAGTCTCGTGAGACTAAGCGCAAGTTCTCGTCAAGTGGGCCTTGAAATCCCGATGGCGGAGCAGAAGGCCGAATATCAACATGACAAAGAAGCGGACGAGCAGGCCGCGAGCCCCGGCGGCTCTGGGTCCGTCAATGAAGAAGCCGGCGCTGTGAACATCAGCGAGGGCGCCCTGCTCCGGAAGATCGACTCCCGGCTTCTTCCCGCAGTCGGCATCCTCTACCTGCTGTCCTTCCTCGACCGAAGCAACGTCGGCAACGCGAAGATTGAAGGGCTGGCGACCGACCTTGGCATGAGTGAGTGGGCCCGGGCCCCGGGCGGAGATGCGGGCGGCTGCTGATGACAGAGACAGCGGGCAACCAGTACCTGACGGGCCTGACGCTTTATTTCATCGGCTATGTCTTGTTCGAGGTTCGTGGCGCGGTGTGGTCTCTGAAGCGCGGGTCTGGGCGTGGCTGATTCTGTCGAAGATCCCGTGCAATATTATCCTCAGGCGGACATCGCCCAAGCTATGGCTCCCCACGTTGACCGTCCTCTGGGGCATCGTTGCCACGCTCATGGGCGTCGTTCACAACCTAGCCGGCTTCTTCGTTGCTAGATTCTTCCTGGGGGTTGGTAAGTTCTGTCGAGTCCTGCCGCCGCCTCCGCCGACGCATATGCTGACCTCGATGCAGCCGAGTCCGGTCTCTTCCCAGGCGTTGTCTACTACTTCTCAATGTGGTACAAGAGGCGAGAGCGCCAGTTCCGCATCTCGCTCTTCTTCAGCGCTGCCGCTCTTGCAGGATCTTTTGGCGGCATTCTCGCATACGTAAGTGCCATCACGCAGAGCTCTGCACCCTCTATAGTTTTTCTAACGGCGGCACCAGGGCATAAGCTTTATGCGAGGTATCGTCTGGTCCAACGGCTGGCACTGGATTTTCATACTCGTGAGTTGTATCGCCCGCCGGATGAAGGGTTGGATCCACTCACTGGCTTATTCTCTGCAGGAAGGTCTTGCGACGATCGTCATCGCGGCTGCGTCATATCTGTTTATTTACAATTACCCGAATACAGCGGGCTTCCTGACGAACAGCGAGCGGGCTGTGATACAAGCGCGACTCGCGGCGGATAGTGACTGCACCCATGAAGAGCGGTTCACCTGGGGCAATGTCGCGAAGGCCCTCAAGGACCCCAAGTGCTGGCTCTATGGCTTTGCGTTTCACACCATGAGCCTGCCGCTTTACACCTTGTCTCTCTTCTTGGTAAGTTGTTATGTGATGCTGACATAGCTGACATACTGTTGTTGTATGGAACTTTGTGGCTGACCCTAGACTTCAGCCCAGCATCATCCAGTCCCTCGGCTACACGGCGGCCGACGCCCAGCTGCTGACCATCCCGCCCTACGCCTTCGCCTTCGCCACCACCCTGTCGGTGGCCGCGCTCTCCGAGCGGCTGAACAAGCGCGCGCCGTTCCTGGCCGGCTCGTCGGCGTTCGGGGCCGTGGGCTACATCATCCTCCTGGCGAACACGCACCCGACGGCGCGGCCGGGGGTGTCGTACCTGGGCACGTTCTTCGCGGCGGGCGGCATCTACCCGGCGACGGCGCTGGCGCTGTCGTGGCCGGCGATCAACGTGAGCGGGCAGACGAAGCGGGCGGTCGCGAACGCGATGCAGATCTCCATCGGGAATTGCGGCGCGGTGCTGGGTACGCAGCTGTACCGCGCCAACGACGGGCCCCGGTACGTCCTGGGCCACAGCTTCGCGCTGGGGTACCTGCTGGCGAACGTCGCGGTGTCGGGGGCGCTCTACTTCATCCTGAAAAGGGAGAACAGGAAGCGGGACGGGGTTGCGGCTGAGGTGAAGGAGGTGGGCCACCTGAAGGACTGGGATGGGGACGATGATCCCAGATGGCGGTTCCAGTACTGAGCCGGATGGAGACGGCGTATCGGCCGAGATTTGTATACAAGCCGAACTAAACACATATACCCATACTGAAATACACGAGCCTTAATATCCTAGACAGCGCAAGGTCCTCGGTAAAGCCCCACATTGTAGCACAGTCGAGAGGAACGATGCGATCTATTCGCTAGATAGCCTCACTTTAGGCTTTCACCCCATGCTTTGAAATGAATTGCGATACGTGCTCGAATCATCTCTGCACTGGGCAGCGTCATTTTGTCCCGTACGGCCTCGTCGTAACCAGAGCCAACAGGTTGGACACCGCCATTGTGAATCCCGCCAGCAGGCATCCCGCGTGTCGACGGCTTCCCCCGCGCGCACACCTTCACACCGGTACTCGGCGGGCAGAGAATCAGGTGATCGACACGAGTTATACGGATTCCGCCCGCTCACGGGGCCCCTTGACTGGCCGGCTCAAGCTTTGCGGGCGACATCTCTAACGTGCATTGGTCATGGATGGGCAAGGCCCATCCCAGCATTGTGGCCCCTGCTGGCAGGTTTTCTCCGTCGACAGGCAGTCTGCGCGGTCAGTCCCTGGTGGGCCGGTGGGCGGTCACCATCGTGAGTCTCGTGGCGGGCACTGGAGAGGCCAGCTGGAGCCACCTGCGAGGCCGTTGAGGGATGCGCATGCGCCTTTGCTTCTGCTGGGGCGCTGCCGCTGCGGCTTGGGGGTGCGGTTTTTAAGCCGCGCGCGGTGTCACATGTTCTGGGCCCAGGGCGGGCTGGTTTCCGCTTGCAGAGGAGGTGTGGCTGTGTTGTGGCTAGTACCTGGTGCAGTGAGGGTCGCTGCGCGTTCTTGAGCCGCCGCCTAGGGGAGCAAGAGCGCCCTCACGAGGGCATTGGGCCCGTAAGGAGTCTGTCTCCTGCGGCGTTGAGCCTGGGCACGGCGTGGGAGGAAATGTTGAAGGTGAAAATGGAGAGGCTGGGCGGGGGGCCTCTGTTGCTTCCTGCCCTGCCGTACGCGGTGGGCGCGGTGGTATTGCCCTAGTGCTCAGGAAAAGTTTACATGGATGGCCCTGTGTTCCGCCCTCTGCCCCCCAACCCCTCCCCTGTGGCACAGGCGGTTTTAGCGTACGGCCCGGGCCCTGAGCCCCTCAGCGCACCCCCCCAGGGCCCCCCTAGGCGCCCTACCCCCTCCCCTCGTCCCCTCCCCTCAGCGCCCTCAGCGCCCGATCTCCAGCAGCGTGACACGCCAGCAGCAGGGTGGAGCCTCCCGAGGCATGCCCAGGGCCAGGGCCGGGGGCCGGGGGGGTCACCTGCAAGCAGCAATTCGATGACAGTGATTATAGCAGCCGAGCGAGTCGCGCTGGACCGCGTACTCCCGTGCCCTCCTCCATCCAACCTTGCCTGCACTCATCAACGCTCCCTCCAAGCGCACGCAACCTTGGCCTGGCGCTTCGATCCTCCTCCTCCCACCCCCCAAACCCACTCCTCCTCCCCCTACCGCCCCGTCGCCCGCCAACATCGCCGTCTGCTGCCGACAACCCACTCAGTTCCTGCTCTTCCGGCCACCCCCATCGCTGCTGGGCACGCCACCGCACACGCAACACGCACCACCTGCACCGATTGCTGCGCGCATCGCATCCCCCCCCCGCCGGGTTTCAAGAGCGCGTCGCGACGAGCACGGGGTCCGGCCCAAACCTTGTCCACAGCACCTCGCCGCACCGATCAGCCCCCCCTTCCTCCTCCTCTCCTCGTGGTTTTGGGTCGCCTGGGTCGCTCGCCAGCCTCGCACATGCGCTGCGGTTGAACACGACCCGCGACTCGATCAATACGGGTGGCGCCCTCGAGGGGTCCAGTTCCTCCGGAAGACGACCATGTCGTTCCGGCCCGTCAACGCCCCGCCGAAGCAGGCCGGCGGCGGTGTCAGCGACGGTAATGCCTCGCTCTCGACCGCCAGCCGCCTCGCGTCCCATGACCCGCCGCCGTCGCAGGGTCGCGTCGCCACCGCTCCCGCCGCCGCCGGCGCAGGCTCGCACCCGTCGCAGGAGCAGAGCTCCAACGGCGACTCCCAGGCCACCGTCCTCTCGTCCGCCTCCACCGAGTCCAACCGCGTCTTCACGCCGCCCATAACCGAGAGGAGCGCGAGCAACGGCCCCGCCAGCAGCGGCCAGGGCTCCAGCCAGGAGTCGCAGCTGCTCCAGCTGTCGCAGCTCGCCGCCGCGCAGGAGAAGATGCCCGACCTGGGACCCCGCCCCTCCGTGAAGAGGACCGCCGACGGCGCGGTCAAGGAGTCCAGAGCGTCTCCGAGCGCCTCGCCGCCCCGCCCGGGCTGGCACTCCAGGAACGTAAGCGGCGTCAGCGTCGCCTCTACTACGACCAGCCGTGTCACCGAGGTGCGTTCCCTCTGAGCAGGACCAGTCTCCGCTCGTGATCCGCGATGGTGGGCCTGAGGCTGACGCGTCTAACCTGCAGCTGTCTTCCGAGCTGAAGGCTCGCCTGTCCTATGCCATGCTCAAGGTCAACCACGGCTGGCAGTCACGGACTATTGATGAGGTCGAGAACCTGGCTTCCGCGGCCGCTTCTCCTGCTTCTAGCAACTCTACGCTTCCTGGGGCCGCCGCATCTTCCATCAGCCCCCAGATCCAGACTGCACAAGATCCGCTGAGCCCGAACGCCAATCCCCAGGCGCATCAACCGCAGACCAAGGACGACGCTTGGAAGGGTTCTTCGGCGAGTACTCGACCGCAGGATGTTCCGTCGCTAGCCCCTCCGGTTTCTATCCAGCCTCATCGCAACGAGGCTAACCCTCGAAGGAACTCCAACCCGAAGCACACTCCCAACTTTCTCTCTCCTAGATCCCATCAAAACAGCCCACATACCCCAACTTTGCCATCTCTCAATATCTCACGAGACCCTCGCGCCTTGCGCGCGGCAGCGGATCCGGTTGTCATCTCGCCCACCCACAACAACCGCGAGAAGGATGCGATGGAAGCGCTGCTCTTTATGAGCAGTCCAGGAAACTCTGCAAACCTGAAGAACTACTACCCAGGCTCTCAGCCGGTCAGCCACCTTCGCAATGGCGGCCTGCCCGTATCCAGCTCGCAGAGAACGGCGCTGCCAACATCTGCGCCGAAGCGCAAGAGCCTGCCAAACGGCCGCCCGACGCATAGCTCACAACCCCTTCCGGTGGCTCACTCACCCAAGAAACGCGTCGGTTTCGGGCGATCTCCATCCACTTTTAGCGAGATGGACATAGACGAACCGGCGAGCCCTCGCCGCCACGCCGCCAACGGGCGCTCCGCACCGCACACCACCCAGAAGACCAACGGCACCGCGACTCATGGGAAGTATCCGAGGCCGACCTCCACGGGATTCAGCAAGCCTCCACCGCTCAAACCGAGGTTCTCATACGATGATCTGGACAAGGTCCTGGACCAGGTAGCTGCGGAGGACCCATCTTCAGAGTCCGAGGCCGAGATTGAGCTGCCTGCGCGCCGAGAAGGAGCTGGCATGAAGTCATGATGGGGCGGCGAAGCCCTGGTCGGCTAGTTCCTTCTCAGGAACAACAGAGAGTCTCTTATCATCCCGTGAGACGACTTCACCAAATGCTATTTCTTGCTACCCGGTTGGACAGTTCGCACCCAGCGCTACTTCGCTGCACCTTGGCCCACGGGTTGACCACAGATATTCTCGGGGGCCGGGGATCCCTCAGAATAGTCTCAGTGGCTGATATTGTTGGACCAATTCTACTGCTTTGCTCTTAATGTTATGGAAGATGCTCCCACTGGTCGAAGGGGACATTTCTGATCCGGCTCTGCCGATTCTTGCATTCATGTACTACAATCAGTTTTGGATTTCATCATATGCGGAGTTACGGGGTCATGCTGCTTACCAGAAACAGTCTGGTCAAGGCGTTCTGGGTCGTTTATGGTGGTGAGCGAACCCAGTTCGCCGCGAGTGGAAACTCGCCATACATCACCACCCGTCATCATCATGCGCACGTACACGTGCGCGTCTTCATACGTTGCTAGGTACTTCAGTACTCAATACAACGCTAACAGTACTGATGTGAGCATGTCCGATCTTCCCGACATATGTCATCTGCATTCATGTATGCGGTGTGCGCCTCGAGCCAAGTTAGGGCACCTACGTCCTGAGGATGCGATGTAGATACGAACCTATCGTCCTGGACATCCCTGGCAGTTCCTCGCTGGGGGAGCAGAATGCCTTATTCACACCGGAAGAGGTCGTCCTTGAATATCAGAAGAACACATGAAGTTGCATTCTTACTTGTGCTAATTATCTGATACCTCGTTTATACAACCTCATAGACCTCAAAACCCACCAGGTCGGGAGCCCATGTTACCGCATCCCCGTAGGACGTGAAGATCACCTCATTCTCCGCACCTGCAACAAATCCGTCAAGATATACATACAGGCGCCCAGAATCATACCAGTCCCCGCCGCTGATGGGGAACGCAAACCGCGTCCCGTTCCCAGCCGCCTGGTTGACCGCGATCGTCATGTTGCGCGTGTTGTCCCCGTAGCCCCAGGCGGTCTCGAGCGCCACGTCGTAGTTGCAGAAGTCGACGCCCAGCAGCTTGGTCCCGGCGGTGGTCGCCTCGACGCCCGAGAAGGTCACGGACGCCGCGGACTGGCCCTCGCCGATGTCCCCGACCTTGGTGCCGGCGGGCAGGCACTCGCCGGACGCGCAGTCCACGACGGCGGCGTTGCCGGCGAGCGTGGCGTCGGAGGCGGCGGTGTAGTAGGCGACGGGCGTCTGCACGCTGGACGTGGCGTTGACGACGTCCGAGAGCACGAGGAGCCGCAGCTCGTGGCCCGCGAGCGTCGTCGTGTACGTGCCGCTGAGCGCGCCGGCGCTCGCGCCCGTCCAGGCGTCCTCGGCCGTCGCCGACGCGATGCCCAGGTCCGCGGGCAGGCTGACCGTCACCGTCTGGCTGCCGTTGTACCAGTTCGCCAGGCCGACCACCTGGCGGCCGCCCGAGAGCTCGCCCTGCCAGACGTCCCACTGGGCCTCCGTGTAGCGGCGGACCAGCTGCGCCTGCTTGCCCAGGCTGTCCTGGTTGATGGCGATGACATTCGCGTTGGAGAGGATCTCGAGGGAGGACGACGGCGTCAGGGAGTCGGCGAGGGCCGACCCGATGATGAGCGGCGACTTGTTGATCGCCCACATCCCGAAGTGGAACTTCTCCTCCTCGTTGGACAGGGCGTTGAGGCCGACAATCAGCATGTCCATGTCCGCGTAGGCACCGACACCGGTGTGCTTGTAATAGGGCACGACCTGGTTGGTAATCCGCCAGATGCTCCTCCAGGCATCGTAGATGTCGTTGGAAATCCGCCAGGAGTTTGCGATTTCAGGGGCCCTATTTCATTCAGCAAATTATTACTTTCGGGAGTAAAGACAACGGTGGGAAAGGCCATACCAGACTCCGATGTCCTCGCCCACGCCCCATTGGCACACCTGGTACACTATGTCACGAGACGTCGCCGAGAGCGCGCTGGCCATGACATCGAAACGCGTGGGAGAACCCGAGACAGTGCCTGTATAGTCTGCCTCCGTGGTGGTAGAGTTCGCGTAGCAGTTGTCATACCTCACGGAAGCGTTAGCTGAGGTTTTCAAGGCGCAAGGCGCAACCCATAGGCCGCTTAGGGTAGCGGGGCTGCGAGATAGACAACGCGCAAGCGTACTCACTTCAATGAATCCGCACCCCATTCTGCAAATGAGTCCGCATCGGTTGTCTCGTGGCCTGCAGGGACAAGGTTCAGCTTCAGCTTCCGCCAGGCCGGGTATGAATGCACATGATAATTCGTCCAGATAATAGAAGCCCAGACGACTCACCCAGTGAAGCAGGCTGGTCCGTCGAGCCACACTGATAGTAGCCGGCCCCGGAGTACACGCCGAAGTGCAGACTCAGGTTGTGGATGTACTCGCCGAGTGCTGCACCACCTGACGGGAACGTGTCAGGGTTCCAAACCAGCTGGCCGGACGAGTCACGATAGTCGGTCCCCCAGCCGCAGTCCGTTGTGACATAGGTGTAGCCCAGGGTGTCCAGGCCCAGGCTGACCAGCGCGGCCGCGTTGGCCTGGATAATTGCTTCGGTAGGGCTGCAACTGTAATAATTGTAGCTGTCCCATCCCATCACCGGCGTCGATGTCCGGACGGTAATTGCCGACACAATAGTGCCTGTCAGGCACAAGGCGAAGAGGTGCCACATTCTCACGGTGCGGTTGGTCCCCCAACGGTGCAACTCGAAATTGCGCTGAGCTGTAGCGCCGGAACAGGTGCAAAGAGAGGCATCTCCAGCACCTCTCTCTTGGATGGGCTTGTTGAATTTATGTCTAATTGCGTAAACTCATTCATCACCTGCAGTTCAGAAGAATCCCATGACACCCAGTCCACATTCCCCTTTGGAGGCTATTTCCGTCCGGGGTTGTATCCAGTGGCCTTGGAAGTGAACCCCGCATACTAAAGTTAATTTGCCGTTCGCCGCCGAAGAAGCGCACCTGTCAGAGACTTCCGCGCCTAAGGTTGCTACTTAATACGGAGTACGCCTGGGCTTTATGGCAATAGCGCTTGGGGAATTATGAGTGGCTGCAATACCTGTGCGTATTCGGTACCAAGCGTAATAAGACGTTCCATTCTTTTGAGGCAACAAACAATGGAAGATGACGGCCGCGTAACCTGCTAAGCTACACACACACAGTCGTGTCCAGCCCACAGCTTCTCTTCGGAGCCCTCAGAATGTACTCGAGGTGAGGCACGTCGCTGTGATATCTCTCCAGATAGATGCAAGCGGCCTGACACTCCAGCACCGCCCTCTTCCTGTAATTGCCAAGAGTCAGCACTTTGTACGTGGATTTGTACCATTTCCCCCTGCACACAATTCCCTCGTGGAGGGCATTCAGGGATTCAGATCAGAAAGGTGTAAGTCGTACCATATCCACCAGTATTGTGACGAGATGGCCTTCGAGTACCAGTAGACGACCAAGATTAGCGCCCCAGGATCCTTTTGCTTCCACAGTTCTCGAAACTCTGGACTCGTGTAGTGGGTGAATGTCGCAAACTTCATGATGTTTTGCTGGTTATAGTCTTGCGGCAGCAGCTGCGATAGGATGTTTGCAGCACGGAAGTATGGACTGAAAGCCCATGTGGAAGGGTCCGTCAGATTGAGGAACTCCAAGATCTCGCGCGGGATGTTCGGGAATCCGCCATCCTTCAGCTCGTCAGGGGTAAAATCTTCGTCCCCACCCCAGGGATTGGCCTGGACGAGCATCTCTTGAAAGCAGCAATCCGGCCTCATAGGGTCGCAGAAGTCCCAGATGTCTTGCTTTCCCAGGCTCAGAACCAGCCAGTCCGGCTCTCCGGGCCCGAGAGACTTGAGCGGCCACGCCTCTTGTGGCTTGGTCGCTTCGATGTGGCAGATGTAGATGATGCCAATGATAGTCGACGCGATCCAGCATGCATCGCGCTCTGACGGAGTTGCGTCCACGTCGCACAGTTTCTGGTTGAACATAGCTATACCGGTGTAATAGTGGAACAGCTCTTTTGGAGTGAATTTGGCATCTGACGTCGTCTGCGAGAGACGATCATGCATCAGAGTGAAGGTAAGAACGAGGTGCATTAAAAAAGGGTGCTAAGCCTGTCAGTGTTCATTCGAGCGGCGAGACAATTACTTCATGTTTTGGACACTCAGTGTATCCAGGCCATGAGGTTTCTCACATCAGTGCCCGGATACAGCGAGGGAACGGCAAGATTCCAAAGCGGACAATAAGGATGAATATCAACTTCTGTTTCCACTTGGAGAGAAGATATCCTTTTCGCGTCATATAAAATGAGTGGCATGAGCGCAACCGTTCATGAAATGATACAAGGGAATAGGGCATGCTTTCGGCGGGAAGCACAAATGGAAAATATCGAGACCGAACTACTCACAAGGCAAGCAAGTCTTGGTGTTTCCGCCTGTAGAATCCATCTCGAACTCTCCGTGCCGAGAGTAAGGATAGACCGTTGGCTGAATCTATTTAGAGTATCGAGGTCGGATTGCTTCAGATTGTAGATCTGATTCGGGCCACCGAACATCGCAGCACTTGGCGACTCCCGCAGGGAACGGTTGACCAGACTCAGGATCGTCTGATCCATCGAGACGGGCGATCTCGGGGGCGAGTCCATGAGCGCGGCTCCATCGAAGGAAAGCACGAGCTCTCCTGCAACGGTGGCTGATCTAGGGCCGTAGTTGCACGCAACTCCGAAGGCGACACATGTTTTGCACTGCGGCTTCGCCTCATCGCACTGAACAGGCTCGGTCAGTTACGATCAGCGTCTCCTTCACTGCCGAAGGCCGCTCTCACCTTGACGCGCCGCAGTTTACAGTTTCCACATCCCGATCTCGACTTGCTGTGAGCTTTCCTCTTCCGCCGAACCGCTTTGGCCGGATCACTTGACAGTACCAAGCTCTTAGAACCCATGGTTGCTGAATCTAATACAGGAGAAGCAGGGTGGGCTGAGTGCTATGTTCGGACCTTTTTCGTCGCTCGAACTTCGCCGTAGGGGCATACGATCCCAAACATTGAACTAGGGTTCGAGCTCAGTCCATAAAACAACCCTGGGTCCTCCGAGATCACAAGAGAAGGAGACACTAGTAGCGTGGGGCTCACAAAAAGAGCAGATGAAGCTAGAACAAGGTCGCGATAACGTATGGAGAGGTGGGAGATGGAAGACATGTTGGATGACGGCTGACAGTGTTCTTTGTTGTAAGCTGTCTCGGAGCTGGTCCCATAAACTCCGATTGGATTGAGGTTGTGAGACTCTCTCTGGCGCGCTAAGGATTGAGTCTAACCTCGTTTCGTATTTTCTTCAACTTGTCATAGGCCCCCCAATCTCGTCAGATTTGGGTGGAGGCCATTGCAGCGGACGCCTCTGCCTGAGGACTGCCTTCGTCTGATCTCGGCCAAGAAACATACTACGTCAGTAACCAAATAAATATCCAAATGCCATGCCGGCGATCTACTACCTCAACCTCTCACGTGAGCGACGAGCCAGTAATTAGGTGATGGTGTCTCAGGAGACATCAGCCGTGAATGGATCCCTGCAGAGCTTAAGCCGACATTTGCATGCGGTTGCATCATTCGTGACACCATACTTCCTAGGCAGGGCGTCCGTGAAGTAGAGGCACATTTGTCCTGAGGATTTTCACAGGGCCTCGTCTCTTCAGCGATTACTCCGTACTAGGCGTTGTCGGCATTTGTACCCGGAGGATCAATTAAGGGAGGTGATCGACATGAAAATAATTTCCAATAGCCGCAGGATGCATGGAAGTGTTTGGAATGATGATACGGGTCATGATCACATGTGGCAGAAGCCTTGTCACAGTGCCCTTGGGCCAGTATAAGGCAGACGCTGCTGGCTGTGCATCAACCTTGCGGTCGCACAATGCGATTTGTCATCCTACTTCTAGCTTTGATGCATCACCTCTAGCCAGACGAAGAGGCCAAAAATTTCTCGACTTCAGCCGCTAAAATGGAATGAACGTGGGTCGTCCTATCATATCCGTAAGTCTCTACTGCTCACGATTCGTCGAGTATCAAGTGGCAACAAGAACGCGTTTGTACTCACAGGTGCCCGCTATCATACCAAAAATATTCATAGAGAGGAAGGCATCCGTACTGGGTCACTGGTAACGGCTGGTTGTACTCCGGACAGTATGAGGTTGTGTTCGTGATTCCGTACTCCGTAGCGTTATCTAACACTTCATTCAAGAACGTGTTCGTATCAAAGACCAGCGTTGTGACATCCCCATGCTGGGACGCGAATTCGGAGGCATGTTGTTCCAAGGTGCTGTCCCACCACCCGATCATCGTCGTGTTTGGAAGAGGCCCAGCAGCACGCACGAGGTTCCCCGGGGTGCGGTTGAGCGGAGGCAGCTTCATGAAGAGCCACTTCTTGTACCCGGCTCTGTAGACCGGCTCGACCGCTTGTTCGAACATAGTTGTTATGAGCTCCTCGTAGAAGCTGGGAAAGTCGACATCGAGCTCGGCCGAGTCACCTATGTCGTTGATTCCTATCCACATGGCCACCAGCGTCTTATCCGGGTCAATAATGTGCTTGAGCACGGGTTGCCCATAAAGCAAGAACTGTTCCGTCTGGTTCACGAGCTGTACAGACCAGTTATGGTGCAGCGGAAGGTACTCGACCGATATATCCGCACCGCCGAAGGCGAAGTCCCAGAGCTGGATGTCGCATGTCTGTGGATCGGTGAGGCCTTCCTTCACACCGCACTGCGTGATGTCTTCGATCCAGTTCGGCCCACGATTCGCGGTGCTGTCAACATCTTCCTGCATGATCTGGTCTGACAGTAACTGCTCCGGTGTGTAGGAGAAGTTCAGATTAGATCCGATGAATGTGGAGTTTGCATAGCCCAAGGTCCCCTGGGCATAGGTGTACGAATCTCCAAAAGCGATGCTACAGTTAAAGATTAGCCACCTCTGAATAATGATTCGCTCCCTTTTCGAGCCGCGTACACGTATTTCGTCTCGTCCCACCGAAAAGGTGACTTTCTGGTCTGAGATACTGGAGTCGAGCTCGCCAAGAGCGGAAGCGATAGAGTGGCTATACACGCCGTCACGAGCGTCGAGGAATCCATCTTGCTCTATGGCAATGCTAAGACTAAGCGAAGGATATGCTACTCAAGACCTACATCCTCGAGCGAGAGTGCCAAGATCAAGGTAGTTATAGTTGGACAATTTAGAGCGCTATTCAGGGCTGTTTACGACTCCATCCATTGGTGGAAATGACATAGACATAGTGGCGTGCGAATGGATTTCTGCAGGAGGGCAGACACCATAGATCCAGTTTTTCTTGGGAGCCCTGCATGTGTCAATTCTACGTATCGCCCCATTTCCTTATATTCCCAGATCTACCCCAACTTGCACTGCATCTCCTCCGCCATTACCCCTCCGGATTGTGTGGCGGATCTCCACGGCTAAAATGCATGCGCCGGAGGACATTGTAGCGAAAGTCTATGGTATACACCGCCAAGTGCACTGCAGGCTCTCGCCGCCTCTGCACGAAACCTTAAATGGGGGGAGGGGGAGGTTCCTTCTACCTAAAAATGCTAAACAGATCAGGTGGGCAAGCGACCAGTTTCTCTGTCTTCTCACTTTGAAAGATGGGATATACCAGTGAAGGCGTCGAACTGCCAATATCGTAGGCTTCCATGAAGTGGTGTCGCGTTAGGTTTGCGCTGCCCGCCGGACTAACATCATCAGGATATCGTCCTCACCTTTGTTTGACGTAGATGTCGGCGGCCACCAGTGCGATTAGATATGTACTCTATATGAGCGCTTATAAGGGCATATACATTGCGTGCATGAAATCACTACCCGCTCACAGAGACTAAGAATGTCTGAATGTGCTAGAGCCTCGGGGCCGCTGACGGACCGAGGTGACAGTGCTGGGACTAGAGGCACTCACGTGGCGGTGCAATTTTAGGCCACGACTCGGCCTTCGGACGAGGCGTTCTCGAAGCCCAGGCGAAGCCAAGCCACTCTGTCGCGGTCGTCGTCAAGTGGCAAGTTTGGTCCTTCGGATTCGGTCCCGCTCCGTACGGGATGTCAGCACCAGCTGTCGCCAGCTGGCATGCCGACGCCTCGCCACTTGTCCCAGCCTGTCGACAGGGATCGCCAGGACGCAGAGATCTCCGTCATGGGGCGCAGCCGAGGCGCTGAGATGACACAGCCACCTCCGGCCGGCGTAATCGGTCGGCGTACGTACTCGGCGGCAACCAACGAGGCCGCGCCCCATGACCATCAGGCACAATGACGCTCGGTCTCTGGGGGTTCTCCGTGACTGGACGGCTGTACTGTATATATAAAGATGGACGCCTGGTGCCCGATGTTGAGAAATTCTAAGTTATTCGCAACTCCTACCTTCACACTGCCTAACAAGCAACACATACACTACGCTTCAAAGCATATCACCAACACTACCTCACACACAAAGTTCTTCAACCACAGCGATATCATGTCGGCAGCAGAATACTACAACAGCGGCTCGAAGGGCGGCTACCCAAGCCAGAAGCACTACGCATCCTCCTACGACGCACCAAAGCAGCAGCAATACGCCGGCGCACCGCCGGCCTACTCACAACACGCGGGCCAGCAGCCCCAGGAGGACGAGCGGGGTTTCCTCGCCACCGCGGTCGGCGGCACGGCGGGCGGCGCGGCGGCGCACCACTGGGGCGGGCAGAGCAAGCTGAAGACGGCCCTGGGCGCCGTGGGCGGCGCGGTCGCCCTGAACGTCCTCGAGCATAAGTTGAAGGGGCGGAACAGCCACCACGGCGGCCACCACCACGGCCACCACGGCCACCACCAGGGCGGCGCCAGCGGCGGGCTGCTCGGCGGCTTGACGGGGGCCGGGCACCACTACCAAGGCGGCTCGCCTCAGTTTGGTGGACACCACCACCACCACCACCAGCCTTCCTTTGGGGCCTTCGGAGGTGGTCACCATGGGCACCACGGCCACCACGGCCACCATGGACATCACGGTCACCACGGAGGCTTCGGCGGGTGGTAGCCTTAGAAAGAACCGAGCGGGATAGACGGCATTTTCATGAACTTTTCGCATTTCGGACTGCATTAGGCGTTTTGGATAGGAGGAAATCGGGGGGATCTTTTTTTGGTTAAGGACAATGGGATCCAGGCATGGACTTGGTCAGCTGCCAGATGACTGCACGCTTCAAATACCCAGGGATATAGATGTTAAACTCTGTGAATGAAAATGAAATCCGTTCCCGTTGCACCAAGATTCTGTGCTCACCTTGCGTCCTTCAGAGACCGTTGCCACAAATACGGGTGCCCATACCTTGCAAATGCCTGTCTCACCGAGTGAGCTCCTCAACGTAGGCCAGCAACTTCTTCCCAACAGCCTCGTACATCGGGTCCTCCAGTCCCAGCCCGAGGCAATACGAGACGTGGTTGTGCCCCTCCAGCACCTCCACCAGCGGCAGCTTGCCGAACCTCTTCCTGTGGTCGTGCACAAAATCGAACGTCCCGTCCAGGATCTCGTCCGCCTCGTACTCGCCGACGACCATCTTCAGCGGGCACGAGAACTTGGCCCGCGGCGGCGCCGCGTCGGTGCCGAAGAACTGCTGCCGGAACAGCGCGAGCGCGCCCCACCGCGAGTTGATCTCGAAGGCGTTCTCGGTGCGGAACCAGGACAGCATCGCCTTGCGCCGGAACGGGAGGGAGTTGTCCATGGTGAAGGCCGCGGACAGCGAGACGGCGCCCGCCAGGAGCGGCTGCGGGCTCGGCTCCAGGTAGCCCAGGAACAGGGCGGTCAGGAGGTGCGTGCCGCCGGCGGACTGGCCCACCGCCACCACCTTGGCCGGGTCGCCGCCGTACCTGGCGATGTTGGCCTGGACCCAGCGCAGGGCGCCCGCCACGTCCTCGGCGCCGTTGGGGTGGTGGCCCGTCTGCAGGGCGAGGCGGTAGGTGGCGAGGCAGGTGATGCAGCCGTTCTTGGTGAAATAATTCCCTGCATGTCCTGGTCAGCCGGCCCATCTCCCCAGCGAGCGGATACCGAGTTTGTTTGTCGTGAGGTCTGGCTCACCAATGTTGGCGTAGATGTTGGGCGTCGCATCGTTGTCCCCCGTGAACATGCCGCCGCCGTGGAAGAAGACGATGACGGGCCGACCGGACGCTCCGGCAGCGGGGCTGTAGACGTCGATGCGGTTCCTGTCATCCGGCCCGTACTTGAGGGCCTTCTCTGCCTTGATTTCGCCGCCATACTTGGCGTTCTGCTCGGCCTGGAGGGGCTCGTAGAGCTGGGCGAGCGTTTGGGGCACATCGACCGTCCAGGCGTTGCCGAACTTGGCCAGAGCCTCTCTGACGGCCTCCATGATACCGAAGGTGGTGGTGGGTGCTAAGATTTAGGGACGGGACACGTGCGGCTTCCTAAGACGACACATAGAGAGCCTTCGCCCGACGCAGACTAGGGAGGCTGACTTTATAGAAGCAAGTCGCCTGGACGCGACTCCATCCTGCTTCCCCCCCCCTCCCAGCACGGTATTATCGGGGTCGGGCTCGGCAATTTTTCCGAATACGCCCATTTACTTACAGCATTCCCCTCCCCCTCACCCCGCGGACTGCTGCCTCCTTTCATGCTACTGCTGGTAGATAGATACGGCCATATAGAGAGCAGCACACGATATTCAAGGGCTCCAGGGGCCCTTGTTCCTTGCCTGTCTGCTCTGCCTGCAGAAGCGCGCCCCGTCACGCACCTTGGCAGCATGCCTGCTTCGAGGGCTCGGAAGTAGCGGGCCAAGGTGTGCTGTGGATGGCTGACTCGGATCTGATGTCCTTCCCCGCGCCTGAAGGGGTCGGCCCAGAGCTTAAATCCTGTATGCTGGAGGGTGCCGCTATATCGCCGCGTCGTATGATGGGTGTCTTCCCTTCTCGTTGGCCCTTCCAGTAGATGGTCTCCCTTGGCCTTGGACCCTGAGGAGGTCTCATGCAGGATGGGTGGATAGCGCTCCTGTTGTTGGTCTTCTGCCATGCAGGTCTGTAGCCTCACAGCACAATGGGGTGCTCACATATTGACGAGCCAGCACTGCCTTTTTGTCTCAACAGCAGCTGCTGCGCGTAGTATTTGTTGGCAGGCCGTGGCAGGCAGTGTCTCCAACAAAATCCCAAAGCACTCACCCACCTGCCCGAAAAGCTCCGGTGCGGACCCCCTGTCGGCGCTAGACCTGGAATGGGCCCGCTCGCCTGTTCGCTGGAGCTGTGTACTGCCGAAACCCCAGAGCCAGGCCAGGCACTCCCAGGTCGCGCCAGGGCACCCACAAGGCCGAGGGAGCACCAATAGGACCCACACTAGCAACCCAGCAATGCGACTGGACACCAAAAGCCGCAATCGCACCTCGTCGACAAAGTGTCGGGTCAACTTTTTCTGACCACATCACCAAGCCCATCTTAAGCAAGCCAGCCTTCATTTTTTTTTTCGTTTCTTAGACGGGACAACGTCGTCTACAGAGCAGCCGCCGCCGCCTATCTGATTCCCTCTGTTCTCCATCTCTCCTCCCCCCCACTTCAGTCAAGATGTTCTCTGCTGCACGCATCCAGCGCCGTGCCTTCTCGGCCTCCGCCCGCCAGGTGCGTATCGTGTAGCTCTCTGCCGACCCGAGGCGATGGGTAGTGCCCCGGCGAAGGAGGAAACCGACACTGACAGCAGTCATTGTGATCTCTCCAGCTGTCCAAGGTGACCGTCCTGGGCGCTGCTGGCGGCATTGGTCAGCCTCTGTCCCTGCTGCTCAAGCTCAACCCCAGGGTCACCGAGCTCGCGCTCTACGATATCCGCATGGCTCCTGGTAAGCTCGCGTCCAGCCCCAGCCCTAGCCCTCATCTTCCCTTGACCCGAGGCGACCGCCCGCCGCCCGCCCACGGCTGCTGCTGCTGCTGCTGCTGCTGCTGCTGCTGCTCGTATCTGCCCTCCTGCTGACCGGCTGCCTCTCACCCTCCCCTCAGGTGTCGCCGCCGACATCTCCCACATCAACACCAAGTCCACCGTCCAGGGCTTCGACCCCACGGCGTCCGGCCTGGCGTCCGCCCTCAAGGGCTCCGAGGTCGTGCTGATCCCCGCCGGCGTCCCCCGCAAGCCCGGCATGAGCCGTGACGACCTGTTCAACACCAACGCCTCCATCGTGCGCGACCTAGCCAAGGCCTGCGCCGAGTCCTGCCCCGAGGCCAACATCCTCGTCATCTCCAACCCCGTCAACTCCACCGTCCCCATCGTCTCCGAGGTCTTCAAGGCCCGCGGCGTCTACAACCCCAAGCGCCTCTTCGGCGTCACCACCCTCGACGTCGTCCGCGCCTCCCGCTTCGTCTCCGCCCTCAAGGGCACCGACCCCGCCGACGAGAACATCACCGTCGTCGGCGGCCACAGCGGCGTCACCATCGTCCCCCTCTTCAGCCAGTCCGCCCACCCCGAGCTGTCCTCCAACGCTGAGCTGGTCAACCGCGTCCAGTTCGGCGGCGACGAGGTCGTCAAGGCCAAGGACGGCGCCGGCTCCGCCACCCTGTCCATGGCCATGGCCGGCGCCCGCATGGCCGAGTCCCTGCTCCGCGCTGCCCAGGGCGAGAAGGGCGTCGTCGAGCCCACCTTTGTCGACTCCCCCCTGTACAAGGACCAGGGCGTCGACTTCTTCTCCTCCAAGGTCGAGCTCGGCCCCAACGGTGTCGAGAAGATCCTGCCCCTCGGCAAGCTGGACGCCAACGAGGAGAAGATGCTCGAGGCTTGCCTGGCTGACCTGAAGAAGAACATCGAGAAGGGTGTCGCCTTCGTCGCCAAGAACCCCGGCGCGTAAGGGGTGGTCTTAACCCCCTTCCCCTTTTTTCCAGGAGAGGACGAGGTTCGTGACCCTAGGCGGCGCGAGTTAGCTAGCTAGAGTTTCCAGGGTTATGTCTCGGTCTGGATCCGGTTTTATCGCGGCAGTACAGGGCACACGAAACAAAAACAGAGAAGGTGGATGGCTGCTCTCGGCGTAGTCTAGTCTCTTTCGTGTTTTTATGGGCTCATAGACCGCTTGTAACATAGCACAATATTTACGGTTCCCATGCATGTGCGCTACGTGTCCGGCCTGACAGGCTCTGCGTTGTCACGAGTAGGAAATGCGGAAATCGCGTGATATATGGGACGCCTACTGCTCTGTAAGGATCCAAGCGGCGCAGATTGCACGACGGCTTCAACTGAGCAGAGGCTTCAGAAGCACGATTGCCTAGAACAGCACCAGGGCTCATGAAATGGTTGGTGTAGGTCTCGCCTGAGTGGACTTTGTGAGTGGTGTATTGGTACACGTGTCTATGATGTCCGGGCTCTACCTCTAGACGACCCTCCACCGAACCATTGACGCTGCCCTGTCTACCATTTTGATGCATCCCGTTGCTTTAATGCACCCATCGATCCAACAATCCGGCTAGCGCCGCCCCTCTGTCCAGGCCTGCAGCCGCTGTCTCTGCTGCTCGACCTTGCGCTCGAACTCGGCCACCTTCTCCAGCCTCTGGCGCTCTTCCTCTGCCTCCTTCTTCTTCTGCTCCTCCTCGCGGCGCGCCAGTTCCCTCTCGAGCTGGTCGGGTCTGCGCAGCGCGATGTCGCGGGGCCGGTAGTCGGAGAACAGCTTTTTCAGCACGACCTCGATGACCCAGCATGCCGCGTAGTCGATGATCATGACCATGGTCATGGTCGACCTGAACTCGGCTGTGAAGGGCACCAGCTTCATCTGCTCGTTGAGTTCCGGGATGAACTCGGTCGAGCAGGAGAAGGCGATGGCCGTCACACCGACAATACCGTAGTACATGCCCTTGTTCTCGGAGAGCGACTCGCGGAAGGGCCGTCCTTGGTAGTTGACAGCAAATGTGCTGATCTGCTGGATAAGCTGGAGGAGGTAGACGGCGCTGTTGAGGAGCGACGGCGAGAACTCGGCTTCGAGGTCGACAATCTCGGAGCGACTGTGACAGGGAGTATTAGCACGCGAACATAGCAGCAGAAGAGGTAAATATTGACTTACGGCTCAATCGTGTCGCAGAACCTGGAGATGTAGATCAGGGTGACGATATGAACAGCGAATTGGCCCAGGATAGATCCGATGATGTAAACGTTGAAAATGTTTGGCTGTGGCCGCTCCTTGGAGAGACCCTCGACAGACTTGGCGCGCGAGATAGACAAGAAGCACACACTCATGAGCATGCCGCTGATAGTGTACTGCCCGTCTCCGAACTTAATACCTTCGAGGTACAGGACACTCAGGCTGTAAGCGGTGATCAGACAGTTGAGTGCGAGAATCTTGTACATCTGGATGGTGGCGACAAGGGTACAACGACCCTGTCGAATGATATTGGGAATGGCAATGACGTTGCGAAGCTTAGATGTAAAGGGGGCGGCCACGGAGGCGTCACCAAGCTTCAAAGCGGGAGGCTCGCCGTCGTCAAGCTCGTTGTCCATCATCGACTGCTGGAGCTTCTCAGCGAGGCTTTGGACCTTCTTCGTAGCCTCTGCTTGCCTGGCAGCACGAGGATCCGCGTTGATGAGCTGTTGAGCGCCAGGAGAAGTGACGGTCTCGATTGGCTGTTGGTGGCCCTGGGCACGAGCGTAGTCGGCGGGGGAGACACCCTTCTTCTGAGCTTCGCGTTCGATGGCTTTCTGGTAGTTAGGGTTGCTCGGTCCGGGAGGATAGAGATGAGCGATCATGGGCGGAACCGGAGGTGCAGGCTGGTTGAAGCGCTTCATCAGATCGACCTGCTTCTGGTACATCTCTTTCATCCTCGTGTTCCGAGAATGCTCGGCGATGCGGTTGAGGTCCTCTGGAGTTCCGTTGAGCAAAGCGATGCCGATGTGGGCTTGTTTCAAAGCACCGACATCATTCGTTCCGTCACCAGCCATCAAAGTGAAGTAGCCCATGTCCTTGTAGCCAAGTAGAAGTTCCTCCTTTTGCTTTGGCGAGACTCGGGCGTAGACCCAGGCGTATCGCAGAATTTGCTTCCAGCCGATTTGATCCTTGAACTTGGACAGGGCGTAACCAGTCACACACAGGTCGTACTTGGTCAGGATCTCTGAGCTGATGGGCTGAGAAGGATCGACTTGAATGTTGGTGTGTCCATCAACGCTGTGCCAGATGAGTTTGTCTCCGTTGGCGCTCTGCTCAGGGGTATCCAAGATGAGTACATCCCGGTCAACAATCTCGACTTCCCTAGCAACATGAACAGCAGTGAGAGGATTGTCTCCAGTGATCATGATGACTCTGTGACTACTCTCGTTGAGCATCTGGACAGCTTGTTTCGCATCGTCCTTCAGCGGAGTGTGCAGAACCAGGAAACCCGCAAAAGTGAGCGCAGATTCGACAGTCTCACGCTTGAGCTCGTTAATTCTTTTCGAGCCCAGCTCGTCCCCGGTGGACAACTGCTTGTACGCGAGGGCCAAAACACGAGAGCCTCGTCGCGTAAAGTATTTGAACGTCTCCTCGTAGTTCGTCGGGACCGTGACAAGCATTTTCAGGATAGTCTCTGGAGCGCCCTTCACGCCAACAAAAGTTCCCTGGATGTGTTCGCCGGTCTTCGGATCTTTGCTGTTCACTGTGGCGACAGAGCTCTGTCGCTTTAGGGCAGAAGAAAACTGGAATCGGCGCTTGATCTGAACGGTTCCCTGAACGCCACCAGCGGCAGCTGTGGCAGGCTTGTGCATCAGAGTATCATTCTTTCCAAGGTTCCAACCGAGAGCCGCCAGCGTCGCCTTTTCCATGGGGTCACCAACAATGTCTCCTTCGTCAAGCTTGACGAGAGCATGGGCGGTGGCCAGGACCAGGGTTGTTTTTAAGCCGGTGTCCTTGACGGGCGTCATGTGGCTATGGGCGCCATCGGATTCCATAGGTGTCGAGGTACCAGATTTACCCAGACCAAGACCAGCGATACCTTCAACAACAAGGTCCTCTCCAGTGAGCGTACCGGTCTTGTCAAAGCAGGCCACGTCGACGCGTCCCGCGAATGGGATACGGAACGGCTCGGTACAGAAGATGGCATATTTTGCGAGAGCAGACAGACTTGTGTTGACAGCCAGACTCAATTCCATAGGTAGCTCGGGAGGTACCACACTCGTGACGATGAGGACACAGTCCAGCAGGAGCTTCGATCGCTTGCGGTCCTTCTCGACGCCTTCAGTCCACACGTACCATGATGCGGCAATTGCGAAGACGAGAAGAAATAGGATGAAGAGAAGAGCTTCGGCGTTATTGGCCGATACTCGTTCGGTAGAGTAGATCATGGTGCGAACCAGACTGCCCTGCGAGGTCTCGAATCCCGTCTTCATGACAATGGCCATCGCCCCGTTGTCTGGTGGGAGAGGCACCCCGGATGCGATTGGTGGCTTCTGCTCATCGGGGTTGCCGTGGGTGATCTGAAGCACCTTAGTACCTCCCCAGAGGAACGCATTCTTGTCGAGGCCCTCAGTCTCTATAGTCGCGTCGCCAGGGCGCAGCTGGATGGATTCCTTCAGCAGAGGTGTGCTCTCTCCTGAAAGCATGGCCTCGTTAACAATGGCTGTTCCCTCAACCAAGAGCATGTCGCAGGCGACACCACTGTCTTCCTTTGTTCGGCCGACGGAGACCAGGTCACCTGGCAAAAGCTTGTCGCTGTAGGTCTCGGTCCATTTTCCCAGTCGGTAGACCAAAATTTCGTACGGCTTGATGCTCATCCCACGGAATTCGTTCAGGGTGCGCTGGCGTTGCCAGACCACAGTGCTCTCGAAGACAACGAGCATGAACAGGGTGAACAGCGAGTAATACCAATAGTCGTCCAGCATCCACAAGCCAACACAGAAGACCTGGAACACGAAGAAGGGCGCAACAGCGTGCTCCTTGAAGAGTTCGGTAAAGGTCGGAACAGGGATGTCAAAGGTATTTGTCCCATAGTATTGCTCCAATTTCTTGAGTTCCACAGCGCTTGTGATGCCCTTGGACTTCTGGAAGGACTCGATAGTAGGCTTCGGCTCTGCATCGATCGCGTAGGTCAGGGTGGCGAAGGTCTTGTTTTCAGGACTGTACAAGAATCGGCGCTTCTGAAAGAGGAACGAGACATTGATCTTGTCTCCGACCTAGAGTGCTCGACGAGTTAGTATAGTGCAGGCGCATAGCGATTGGGACGCCCCCCGCGCCAAGTGCTTACCTTCTCACGATCCAGTTTGCAGATATCGGCAGCACCGGCATTCGCAATAGGGACGACCTTGATCAACTGCGCCTCATCGATAGACCTGGCAGTCGTCGCAGTAAAGATGCCCTTGAGGTCGACGCTCCAGTGGGTGCTCAACCAGAACAGGCTCTGGAAGGTAATGATTGTTCCCATCCACACGAAGGTCCATTCTTGACCACCGATGTGTTTGTCGTAGAGTTCAGGGTTCAGGTAGAAGGCCAGGAATACTGGCCATGCGATCGCGAAGGGCCATACGTAGGCATGCAGGAAGAGAGGTCGAGGGGACAGGAGCTCGGCAGATTTGATCTGCGAGTTGTCCACGAGCCTCGGCGGCGGCGGCGGCGCCATGGTCGGGTCGCGCGCAACAGTACGAGGAGTGGTTGCGAAGGGAACGAAGGAGTGATTATTGATCCATGCACCAGACGAGAGATATGACAGATGTTTGAGACAAATTTGTCATCCAGCTTCCTGGAAAGACAATGCCAATGTAGCTGGGCGGTGGGAAGTAGTAGGAAGTCGTATCGCAGGCAGGACACTTAGTTACGACAAGAAATTTGGAGTCGTTATCTGGCTACCTGTACTTTTGAGCAGGGAGCCGTCGTCCTGCAGGGCGCCGTCGTCCCGCAGGGAGCCGTCTCTCAGCTCGCTCAGCTTCCCCATGCAGCAGCGCACAGACCATCCTGAACGAAAGCAGCGCCTTGGCTTGGTATCAGCACAGTGCAATCTTGGAATTACATCTCATGCTGGTGAACTGCTTTGCTTCTTGAACGCTTAGTGAGAAAAGCCGAATCACTTCTCCGTGGCTCCTTGATGATCTCTGTGTCCCCTGCATTCCACCTTATAGCAGCTTTCCCCCTCCATCCTCCAGAGAGTCAAGGAAATTTAGTTCTTCTACGCCTTATTCCACCTCTATCCCCCCTTCTTCTCCTTGCAGCGACCATCATTTGTATGGAGGCCAGTCCCAGACACAACGTTCTTCCATTCTTTGGGTGACGGCCACTACATCGCCAACGCTGATCTCTGCCCCTTCGTCCATGAGGAAACCATATCGGCCGAATATTGGCGACCACCGATTACCTCGATCGACTCTCCGGTCGCGCATCAGCTTCTTCAGAACCTTGCCAGATTCTCCCGTGCACGGTCTCCCGGTCTTGTAGTCCACATTGATCGAGGAGCAACGCCCACAGTTCCCTGTCAGGGCAAATCGAGGCCCTCCATCGACGGCTATCTCCCCCCAAAAGTCCTCATCGAAAGGCCCTTCGCCGTTGACGACTATGTTAGGCCGAAACTTGTGCATGTCCATCTCCTCGCCCTCAGGCAGACGGGCACTCACGTCCTTGACGGATGCCTCGGTGGTGATGAGGAAGGCGGCCACGCAGGTGAAGGTCAGCCAGTGAGGATCTTCATTCCCTGCTCCGGTGAGAGAGCTTCTGATCGACGAAAGCCAGCCTTGATTTTTCTGGGCTCGAGTGTTTGGCGACATGGTCCCAAGGACGGGTCGTCTCGCATCACCGATATAAACGAGGGTGGCCTCGAACCCGAAGCAGGAACTGAACCATGAGCTGTACGTCTCAGGCATGCAGTAGCCCAGGCACTTGCTCTTATACAGGTCCACCTCGATAGTGTCCAGACCCGAGATGTCAGGGTCGAGGGGGATCCGGAGAGCCGTCTTCTGCTCAGGAGTCGGTGGGAAGAGCGGGTCCTCCGGGATCTGATACCTCACGATGATGTTGCCATCAACGATCTCGGGGACGAATAAGGCACAGGATGGAAACCGGACGACCTCAATGGGTTCCAGGTGGCCATCGTTGTGTATCTTAAGCAGCATGAACCGGCGGTCGTACTGCACGCCTTGCCGGTCGAGCTTCGCATGTTGCAGCGCAATGCCCCGCAGCGACTTGATCGGGTACACGTAGAGCTGCGAGAATTAGCATGGCAACCTGAAGAGCTATGTTCATTTTCTGAGATCGACGGCCTGTTCTTACTTGTGTAATCTTCATGATGACTTGGGTCTTCCCTCCGGGGTCATTCTAAAGGTTAAGATCTCGAGGTTTCATGTTTACCCTGCCTAGATAGTGCCTGAACCTTAACCCCTCGCGGTTATCAGTACGCGCGATCGCCGCCGCCCTATGCTCGTCCGGAATGTTCTCCTGCGGAACACGCCGGGAAGGTATTACGTCTGCGTCGTCTTATCTGCTGGTCTTTCCCTTCCATGCCGGCGGCTTTATACATACATAGGACAGCTGTGACTTCCTCCGGCCGTCGAGAATATTTTGGGCGTGCGATTGCCCTGCAGCGCGTGGCTGCCCCCCGCCCCCCCCGGCAATATGGGAGCGACCCTTCTGTCAATTCCACAATCAGCAATGACGTCAAGTTACAAGGTTGTAATAATGGCATTGAGGTCCTCGTCCGGCAGCACCACCGCTCCTTGACAACAATTCCGGGACCATCTTGTGGTGTGGATATTCATTCTAACGTCGTCATCCTGCTGTAACAAGAAGCCTTTCGTGAGGATGATTTCCTTGCCGTTGGGAAGCGAGTTAGTGGTGGCCAAGCACCACCAGAACTCCTTTGCCGTAGGATGAAGGCATTTACTACTACCTGGCAAGCCCTTTGGAGCGGTCACTGTAAATTCGGAACAATGACATTTAAGAGCTAAGGGCGGGTATTTGAGGATATCCGAGTGCTTGATATTGTCATCTACCCTGCTTAATATTGTGTGCATGCCTCGTGCCAGGTGACTCCTACATAACCACAGAAGAGTCACAAAGAGAACATAGGACCAACCAGGTCCTCTTATTTCTAAGAAAGGTTGCATTGTCCATGAAATGTGTCCTATCAGTCTACTTATGGTCGTCAATCTGTCGTGCTAGTGGCGTGGAGCATCATTCGTACTGAGGAAACTTCTAAGTTGATCTAGATACAGTCAAGTCAGCAGACTGACACCAAGAAGACGAGGACTACGAAGTGCTTGTCCCACACCTCACGGCATGAATTTCTCCATGACCTCACTCGCATTTACCCTCATATCCCTTCTAGCCCTCTGCTGCCATGCAGCCCCAGCAGGAACCGTGTCAGCACCGGCCGTTCTTGCAAGGAGCAGCTTATCACCACATATGGACTGCTTCAACGGAGGCGAACAGTTCCAATCCATTGGAAGCTGGGACCTTATCAACGCTACCGTCCTGGCAGGTTGTGAACACTTTGCCGGTTACGACGGCCACACTTTCAACATCGGCGACTCGGTAAAGTGCCTCTTTTCTCTTTCATCCCCCTCCCCCTCTTGGTCTCCTTGAATCAGTCAACTGATATCTTGTCTAGATTAACTGGTGCGTAGACGTTACGGCAGGGCAGGGTCCCAGTATCAACCTAGCCATGAAGTACAAAGGCGAGTCCGAGACCTGGACCGCTGAGAGTGCGCACTACATCGGAGGCCTCACATCCTACTGCTGGACGGCCATGGAGTGGGCATTGACTGAGTGCGTCTCCGGCGGCGAGTTCGAGAACCATAAGCTGGGCTCTAGTATAGGTACTGCTGGGTGGCAGTACTGGGATGTGAAGCTCGATCCGAACTCCAAGGCTTGCTAGTCCGGAAGTTCCGCACACCTGCGTCGATTTTCGCTTTCCAAGATCTGTAGAGTTACAACCATCGTCGCTTCTTCTTGTTTTGAATAGAATGTTCTAAGCTCAGTAAATCTGCGAATCTGCAGAAGATCGCTCCTTTGATCAGAGCTAGACGCCTAGGATGCATCTAGTTCACGTATCGAGGAAAGCGTGGTAGAGACAATACTTACCATTCCTCTATATTCCGC
Organism: Chrysoporthe cubensis; assembly: GCA_001282315.2. NCBI lineage: Eukaryota > Fungi > Ascomycota > Sordariomycetes > Diaporthales > Cryphonectriaceae > Chrysoporthe > Chrysoporthe cubensis. The sequence continues at coordinate 37,821 of LJCY02000008.1, read as the reverse complement.
TACCGTTAATTGTAGATTTCGTTAACTCATACGTAAGACAATTAGTATGAGCTAGATGGCACTGACGATAGGAGGTTAAGCATGGACAATGGCACGAGAAAGAACATGGAAAGGAGAGGGCGTAAGAGCTGCTAGTGGCAAGGACTTTGACAGGCGGAATCAACAAATTGATCATCAGTCATGGTTCAAGCATGCATACAACTTATGTGTACAGAATTTTGTCATGATTAAGATGTTAAGATAGTATCTGCGCTGGCGAGCAATGGCTTTATTGGTGCCCTTCTCACGAGGCGTTGTGAGACTAACACGAATCCACCTGTACCTGAAATGATACCAAGTGCGCCTGGAAAGCCATCCTCAGATGCATCTTTTCAAGCAGCTGATCTCCAGTGATGTAGACAGGATTCGGGAATTGCGTCCTTTTGAGTTATGGGTTCCTAATGGTGTGTAGGAACGAGATCAGTAGAAATCGAAACCCATCGCAGTTTCGGTACTCCCGGCCTGAGCAAAGTTTGAAAAGTCTAGGGCACTGAGAGGGTCAAAAAACCGGCCTTCGTCACCGAGATCCGTTGTGAAGTCGCTAAAATGAGGCGCTAAGTAGGAGGTAGGTGTTGTCTCAGCAGCGAAAGCTGCGGGCGCTGTACGATGTTCGCGAGCCTGCACTTGTGGTGAAAGTTGTGCGTCCCAACGGGCAAAATTCCTGAGTCCACTGGTCAGTGCTCCAACTTTACAGCTGGCAAGTTCACGGGTGAGCCAGCACGAGCAGCGGCCTCATACATGACATTTGCATTCTCAGGCCGAGACCAAGGCTGAGGCATGCTGGCGTGGATAATGTCGCCCGCTCGAGGTTGGGGTGTGGTTATTATGGGAGGCATATTGGGAGGTCTGCCTGGCTGAGACTTTCTCGGAGGTGGTCTGGATACCGGCTCATTAATCTCGGAACGCATATTGGGAGGTCTGCCTGGCTGAGACTTTCTCGGAGGTGGTCTGGATACCGACTCATTAACTGTCCGGCGCCGCGAGCGCGCAGCTCGAGAAGATGTCGTCGGCGCCGCGTTCCTAGGCAGCGATGGTTCGCTTACATTAACGCTGTTCGGGGTAGATGTTCTCTTCTGCAGCGCTGCTATCAACTGTTCGACGGCATGCGCACATGAATCCGGCCATGCTGTTCCTCGTTTTGAAAGCTGTCTGAGAACCCTAAGCGTGCGATTGGCATAGCCCAATGCAGAAGAGGTGTTGGTCACTCCTTCGAATGCTGCATATGTAAGGATGAAGCAGCTCATCCAAACCGACCAAGTCAGTAAAGGCCACACTATGACCGGGCGTACATCAGCATTGACCGAGTTTCCTGCCGGCCGGATTAACCCGTTTTCGTCCACAGTCTCAATTATTGCTCTGGAAGCTTGGATACAAGCCTGCAAAGCCGCCCGAGAGGCGGGCGTTGGTGGCTTCTTGGCCAGAAGCGGTCGATTTAGAGCGATAGTAGATTCGTGTTGGAGAATGAGCAACAGTGTCTGGTATTGACGAATAGGCCCCTCTCCGGCTGATACTGTATTGCCGTCCTGAGTTTCGTTTTGCGCGTCGTCTACATAACAGCCCATGACCGTGTCGTGGGCATCATTCGACCATTTCGTCAACCGTGACTGTACATCTAGTGCTCGGTCCATGCTGTCTTCTCTGACATGAAGGCTCTTATGGCGGAGCTCCAGGATCATACCACGAAGTTGTGCGTGCTTAGATAGCAAACCAAGAAGCTGAAGTTGACGATCTCCTAGACCACATAATTAGAAGCGGTTCCTGACGGGCTGAATAGACGTCATCGAACGCATTTACCTGGGGATCCGTTTTGGTCTGGGGTGCCGGCATCTCCTGCCTTTCCGTGCATTTCGGTTGTAGGCAGACAGACATCCACATCGTCATCTTGCACGTCAAGTGGCAAGCCCAACGCTTGACAGATTAGTCTTTCTAAGCAATAGAAAGACCACCATATCCTCTTCCGCATCTGTACCTCTTGAGGGCTGAAGTTTGGATAGCGCTGAGGGCACCTGTGCAGGCCCTAACCAACGAGTATTAGTATTTGCTCTTTCAGGAGATTTTCTAAATTCTCTCAAAGTCGCATGAGACGCTTCAGGGGTATTGCACAAGCACAAGTAAAACTGCTGTTGAGATGATTCTCGTGGCATTTCACACCAGGCGTCGTTCGCCAGGAGGGGGTACTGAAATCGTGACTCAACCTACTAGGTGATATGCCATTCTGACTATAACTCCTCCAAGGCGCGATGCCATGTTGAATTTCAAGATTGATACGAGGAATAGCTCGACGGCCAGGGCAGCCTGCAAGTTTTTGAGTGAGGCAGGGCTGCCAAGAATGAAGGATATACAAGATGCGACGTGGTCGAGGCTGAGAAACACGAGGTCCGAAGGAACTGCTGGTGTGTGACTGCCGGGGAACTGACGGGCATCTGCTAGCGAGATCGATATGATCGATCGTACAATGGCGGCGTCTGATCCTGAGACTCTCTCGATGCCGTTGTCTCCGATACGCTCGAGAGTCTCGAGCACCTCAGGACCATGAAGAAAAGGAAAGGCCGTGTGCCACAGTTGAAAATAACTTTGACTCCATTGGATCAAGTCTTCGAATGACGTCCTCGAGGTGCCGTGGCCATCGCGAGAGGTGGTCTCGTCGTCTCGCCAGAAGGAAGCGTGAGCTGCAGTGCCAGGGCTGTCCACAGCCCCAGGCCCAAGCTCGCGCGTACCGTCCAGTTGGTCGTCCTCGCCTGGGACGAGCTGCGAATGAACGCGAGGCGGCTGGCCACTGTTGCGCGCAAGAATGTCGTAGACGGTGCGGACGAAGTGGATCCCGGAACTGCTGCCCACGAAGCGAGGAAGCCCAGGAGAGTCGCCGTCTCTCATCAAGCCGGTCTCCTGGTTCCCAGCGTCGCGGTATGAAGCAGTGCGTCTCCTTTTACCGGCCGGTTCGCTGGGCGACCTCACCTCGATTTCGTCTAACCATTCGTCCTCATTATCACTGGGCCTCGGGACGGCCATTGCTCCAGGGTGAATCCTCAGCTTGTAGGAGGTCGAAATCCTGAGCTGACCGCGACAGACTCATTTGGTGTTGAGGATGTTTAGCGTTTGCAATGCTGGAAAGCTGCAGGATCCATGGCTGGCATGGGGCGCTCTAGCGCGAGAACCCAGCCACTGCCAGCTAAGCCACAGCGCCAGAACTACTGTGGGAAGCGGTGAGCCATACATGGACTCCCCGCATTTGGCCTCTGGAATGTCAGAACGTCCTGCAAACAATTATCAAAAATAGAGGTTTGAATTTTCTCTAGCAAGAAGAGTTGCTTTGCTAGTTTGCAAAACGTCTGTTGCCACACCGGGAATTTGTCTGGATGTTCTAGCCTCTTGACGGCTGCGAGGCGGCTCATCTAGAAGAACGTGTATGGCTTGTTCAGGCTCCGGGCTACGATGTTCTCTGTCTCCGCCTAGCCGCTGCCTTCCCACTCTCTCCGTCCCGCCTCGCATCGTGGGTCCATATTCGGTTCCAGGCGTTGCTGTAGAATGGACCGTAGGACCCGGCGAGGATATTGTGATAACCTGTGGTGGGCTTCCACTGACTTGATGATGTCCTCTCAGCCTGGACTGGAACCACGTTTCCGCCTGTGACCGGGTTTCCAAAGGATACCTGGCCCAGCTGTCGACCAAGTCGTTCTTCTCCTGTTGCGTCGTCGGCGCTGGAGTGGAAAGCACAGACGAGTCGAATCCTTGGTACGTTGACTGGATCCCGTGCTCATTTTGAACGTCCGTGCCCTTGTGAATCTCGGCCAACGCGTGGAACAGTGCTCGTTCTGTCTCAGCTAACCGTCTCTCCAGAGAAGTCACGTACCCCGCCGGGATACCTCTGCATCATATCCACAGGTCAGATCCAGTAGTTCTGCTCATCGGCAGTTGCGCCGCCAGACGAGACCAGGACTCAGACTCGCGGAGGTCCTCACCTTTTGTTCTTCTCCGGATACAGGCAATCGCCTGGAAGGCCTCTACACTGGAGACAGGAGGGTCTAGACGAGTGAATGAGCCCTCTATACAATACAATCCCAGGATCTGAGTACTTACAGCCTGCGGTCGCACTTTCGTTCTCGAGACACCCTCGTCAGTACATTGACATGCCGCGGTGGTCCTCCACTAACGCGGGGGAAAGCAACACCAACCTTGCACTTCTTGCGTCTGCACGGGTCGCACGCCATCGGCGCTTTTTCGATTTCGTAACCGCTCATGTTGAATGTTTTTGTCGTGTTCACCGCCAAGCCCAGTCCGACAGGCGCATCGGAAGATGCGGCTCTCGAGATGCGTTGTTAATATGAGCAGAAATGGCGGATCAGATCCCGAAGCCGAAGAAACACCCGCGTGGAAGTCAGACGAGTGGGGGCGACCCTAACCCTGCTAACATCGCTGCCACTCCGTCGTTCGAGGGAGCGAAGATGAAGAAGAGAGAAAAGGAAACACGCATTTTAAAAAATTGAAGGAAGCATCGATCTATATGCTAACTAGGTATTCATGGTTAAAATTTTAATGAGAGCACTCTAATGCTTACATTGCGACTTGCCCTGGACAGCCCGTACATGAAGGGTGTTGGGCCGGCCGTACAAGGTCAACATAAATTCATAGGCTTATATCGAACATTATCGCCACGATGCGACAAAAGATAGAGTTAAAATGGATATCTTGATATTTTGGTGAGTAATATATGGAATACTTTATATTAACGTCAGAAGTTGTAAGTTACAATCTGAATTCTCGTTTAAATCCGTATCTGAGACTTCGAGGCTTACTTCCTGTCAATAATCTCCGTCTCCCGGCTCACCTTCACAACTTATTCATCGTTCATTGACTCTCTGTCTTTCCCAATACTTTCCAGGTTTGTGTTCTTGGAGAGACAGTGACGATGCTGACGAGGATCTTGCATATCCCAAACCTACGCTTACAACGCTACTCTCGAGTATCAAGTGAGATGATTGATTCAAGCTCTGACGATGCGATCCTGCATTACCTAGGTAATCACTTTGTCTTACCGTATGTGCCCCTGATCTCCTCGCATACAGCACTGGTAACCTCAGCAGTCTTCGCGCTGCCCCCGAGATCGGCCGTAACGACTCCTTTCTCGCACACGCGCTCCACGGCCTCCAGCAGCTTCGTGCTAGCGTCGTCCTCACCCAGCCACGCCAGCATCTCTGCGCTGGTCCAGAACGTGGCAACTGGGTTGGCGATACCCTTTCCGGTGATGTCGAACGCCGAGCCGTGAATTGGCTCAAACATGGAGGGGTTCTCCCGCGTCGGGTCCAGGTTGGACGTTGGGGCGATTCCGATTGACCCAGCCAGCGCGGCTGCCAAGTCTGACAGGATGTCGGCGTGCTGAAGACATGTCAGCCCGTCGAGCCTTGGTAGGTGTTGTCGACCTCTGAATATGCGCCTCAGCGTCATGCGAAGGAAACCAGGCCACTCACTAGGTTCGTTGCGACGATCGTATCTATCGACTCAGGCTTCAACACCATGCGGCAGGTCATCGCATCCACGAGCATCTTGTCCGTCGTCACGTCCGGGAACTCCTTCGCCACCTCCGCGGCGACCTCATCCCACAGCACCATCCCGTTCCTCTGTGCGTTGCTCTTGGTCACGATGGTAAGCAGCTTGCGCGGCCGGCTCCGCGCCGTCTCGAACGCAAACCGCATGATGCGCTCGACGCCCTGCCGCGTGAACATGGCAACCTCCGTGGCCGTCTCCCACTTCTGCCCACGGTGCGAGCGCCCGCCTTGGCCGGCGTACTCGCCCTCACTGTTCTCGCGGATGATCACCCAGTCCAGATCGCCGGTCTTGCAGTTCCGGAGTGGCGACTGTGTGCCGCGGAAAACCTTGGTGGGCCGTACGTTGGCATACTGCTGGAAGGTCTGGCAGATGGCGAGGCGCAGACCCCAGAGGGAGATATGATCGGGAACGTCTAAGAGGATCTCATCAGCACACACGCTGCACCTCCAACGGAAACGGCCGTGGAACTGACCTGGCGCACCCACGGCTCCAAACAGGATGGCATCATGCTTCTTCAGCTCGTCAAGGCCGCCGTCCGGAATGTATTTGCCGGTCTTCTTATATGTCTCGGAGCTCCAGTCGAAATGAGTGAAATTAATCTCAAAAGAACCCAATGTCTCTGAAAGCGTCTTCAGCACAGTGATGGCCGCATCGATCACCTCAGTTCCGATGCCGTCAGCCGGAATGCTGGCGATGTTGTAGCTTTTGCTGGCCAGGGGTGCTGCTGCGGGAGACATGATTCAAGCGGGATCAAGTGGTGTTCGTACCCGTCGCGCGAGTAGTATAAGGCACTGTGAGCAGGATTCACATGGAGAGGATGTCGAAACTTCGACTTCAGCTGGTAGATGAATCCGGGCGGGGTGTGATGACAGCACAATCCCCCAAGCAAGACCCACAGAACATTGGCCCTGGTACGGGTAAAGGCAATGCCGTGGAAGTAATGGCATGCCGGACTTGCAATACACCGCCGCCCCACGCGAGGCTGTCCATAGTTAGCTCCCTTGTTTTTCTGGACATTATCACATCATGGTCTACCTTCGTCGCCACAATGAATTCGTTACAGCATTTCCAAGGCGGGAGTCTGGATCGAAAAGGCTAGCGGGGCTTACCGATCACTTGGATTACGCCGTAAACAATCTTTGCAGCGACGGTTTCACTCCAGTAATGGCCATCCAAGTTTGCCCATCTGCCATGCCCGCCGGCACGCGGTGTACCTAGTAGTACCATGTATAAAGACAATGGGTGCCAGCTTCAGGGGACGTTCTCTCATGTATCCACATTCCCAGCAAAACGTGGCAAACGCGGGACGACATTCGCGCGAGAGACCCGTTCCTACAGTTCAAGATCTAGGGGCAGCAGACAAGGTTGCGAATCCCTGACAGCCACGAGCGGCGGGATGTCGCGCAGGTCGGTTATCGCTACAGACATCCAACTCACTACCGTAGCCGTCTTACAGCATCCCATTTCGACATTTTTCCCGACAAGCTACAAGAGCGGGTCTTTTATGTCAAGATGTGTGCTGCGATACGTGGCAAAATCGAATAATGATTCCGGATACGAACCTCGACAGCACCGGCCTCACGAGCAACAGAAAGAAACAGAAAAAAAACAACTAGCCGGCATTGGATAGAAAATATGGATTGCGACTGGCTGAGGTTGTCTGGAGATTACTGCATCTTCCCCGCGCTAATAAAGGGCCGAGCAGTTAGCAGCAGGACTTAAGAATTGTCGTCCCACCTCCCGAGGCCCGGGTCCACTTGCTACCTTTTGCCCCATCTGCAGCTCATCTCCTAAGGACGGGCTAAATATCTAAGACCATTGTTGTCCCGGCTAGCGGTAGGCACGCTTGTCTCCTCGAGATTGTTCACCGTCTCTTCATGCTATCGTCCACCCTCGCGTGTAAACATGTCGGCTGCTGAGCATCATCATGAAGAACCCGCCGAGTCGACCTCAGCTCCAGCCCCAGCCACGGAGCCCGAGGCCGGCCCGGCGGACACGTCAGCAACGGCCGGGGCCCATCAGGCCGCTGCTCAGGCGCCGCAGGCTAGTGCGTCTGGGCTGCTGTCTCCAACCCACTGGACGCAGCTTGCGGAGGTAGGTGATCAGGAGAGCGGCGCGCCGAGCGCGTGGGCTTCGTTGCTGAGACTGGTCTGGGACAGGAGCAAGCCCAGGACTTGGAGGACGACGACGACTCCGCTTTCGGGGACGCGGCCAGCTCAACGGATTCCATAACGTCCAGCATTCTTGAGTACAGGACGATCCATGGCCGTACTTATCACAGCGATTCCGTGCCTGGGAACGCCCAGTACTGGTGAGGCGACGCCTCTGACTGCGGAGCTGTGGAACCTGGCCACTGACGTCGTGTCTTACCGCAAAGGGGCTCGAACGACAGCCAGCAGAACTACGCAATGGACGTCAAGTGAGACAGAACCCGGCATATCTGACTTGGATGCACCGATAGCTCATCATTGTCGTAGCCATCATTTTCTCACACTTTGCACGGAGAACAAGCTCTACTTCGCTCCTATCGACGACAACGTTCAGGTACTGTCTTGATGCTTGTGCTGCGCGCCTGCTCGGCCGCGCTAATGACCTGACAGAAAGTGCTCGACATCGGCACTGGTACCGGAACCTGGGCAGTGTATGCATGATTCCGCCGCCGCTCCTCCTCTGCCTCCGACCCTCTCTAACAATGAGCACAGGGATTTTGCGGATGACCACCCGGATACCGAAGTCATCGGCACCGACATCTCGCCGATCCAGCCCCAATGGATCCCGCCCAACCTGAGGTTCGAATTAGAGGACTGCACCTCGGAGTGGACGTTCGCGCCGGCCACCTTTGATTACGTCCACATACGGTACCTGGTTGGCAGCATCATCGACTGGACGGCGCTGTTCAAGGAAGCGTTCACCGCCCTGAAGCCTGGCGGGTGGCTTGAGAGCTTCGAGGGCTCACCACACATGCTCAGCGACGACGGCACTGTCGCCGAGCACTCGGCCATTGCCCAGTGGGGGAGGTTCTTTGAGGAGGGCGGCAAGAAGATAGGACGCTCCTTTCTCGTCGTCGAAGAGGGCGTGCAGAGGAAGGCTATGGAGGAGGCAGGGTTCGTTGACATCCAGGAGTGGGAACTCAAGGTGGGTCTCAGCCACACTTGCCCACCGGCTGACTGAAGACTATTGTGTTGGACAGTACGTGCCGGCCTTGACATCGAAGTTTGCTGACCAGACATTCCTCAGGCCCCTATTGGTAGCTGGCCGCAGGACAAAAAGCTCAAGGAGATAGGAACATGGGCTCAGAATGCGCTTTTGACCGATATCGAAGGCCTTGTCCTGTTCGTCGCCAATGTGATTGCCGGCTGGACGAGGGAGGAGGTCCTCGTCTACATCGCCCATCTTCGGCGCGAGATCCGCACGAATAAGCACCATGCGTATTTCAAGGTCAAGGCTGTCTGGGGGCGCAAGCCGGAGGACGCATAAGTACGGGTAGACCGGGCTCTATGTATTCACTTCAAGCAGGCGATTGTTTCGTGCACACACATAGCGTTGAGTGGGTCCGATGTGCCTGCCCAGTCAAATTGGACTTTGGTTCTGGAGCTTTCATCCCATTGTCACCACCTATGCATGGCTAGGTACCCGCCATCTCAGATATCGTGGCAAATAGTACATAAGGTTAATATGCAGCGGCGTATGGGAGGCAGTGCTCCCGGTATCCCTACACTGAATTCTTCCGGAAAAAAGATATAAGAGCTGCACTCGGAGGACTCGGTCATGTCACCTGGAAGTGGATCCTATACTGGGGTGTTAGGCCTAAACCAAACCTCCCCACCATGAAGCTATAAGCCACCCTTGGCGTGGTTGACAATTGGCTAGAAGACTATTAAAGCCCCTGATGCTACAGTAAGCTCCCGGACCTGCGAGTCTTCGATAGCACGGAAAGCTCGATCGCCATTCTTGAAATGGTGTGCTGAAGCCTGCGCAGGAAAACATTGTCGGTACTGCTATCTGATTGGAAGCTGATACCTGCCTTCTCCAGCCTAGCGTTCTCACAGTCTGATTGGTTGCCAGGTTGCTGAATTGATGTTAAATTTAGTTGTGAAGCTTAGCTAAGCTAGAGGACAAGAGAAGCCGGAGGGTCTCGGATAGTGGGGAAAATTGAAGACTTCTTCCCATTCCTTTTCAGACTCTTTGCAGCTTTTATTTCCCCCTTGCGCTATAATTGCCAGGTCCTGTCTCAGTAGAGGATGGCTCCCGCGGCCGAAGTGGCTTGCCCGCGCGGGCGCTAGGTATCGGTCCGCGTTGACCGTTTCTCCGTGACTCGTGAGAGGCTGAGTGCCCCTTTCGGAGATCGCAAGGGTGGCGCGCTAAGAGAGAAGTGCCGGATCATGGAGGCCCAGTGGCAGTGAAACTATCCGACGGGCAGGCTATCCTAGAAGGGGGAAACAGGGCGCAAGAAGGTTGATAGTTTCTACGAGAGACTGAAGTTGGGGCCTCTTCCCGATGCCGCCGAGGCTCCGAAGCGCGACAGACGATAGGCGTCCGTGGGCCTTTTTGTGGAGTCTTGATGACAGCGTCTCGATACTACCACGGGTCTGATCTGCCGCGAGGCCGCAGATGGCGCTAATCGCAGAGTGGGCATGTTTTGTACCTCTACTTCGCTATTCAACGAGTCCCCAGGGACGGCAATAACTCTCACCGAGCCTCAGCCGTACTCAAACACATCTTCAATAGAGTGTAGCGGGCAAGTTCCAAGAGGCCGAGATCGATATCTGCTTGCGCAAAGTATTGTCCAAACACGACTTTTGTTCATTGCCAGGTTGGACGGGTTGGACGTTTGCAATTCCTAATCCTACCTAGCTAGGCAGCTAAACTACTAAGTATGCTTTGACAGCCTGCGGCACTAATTTTACCTACTGGGGCAAAACTGCGCGAGGCTCTTGACGGACCCATCTGATACCAGCTCGGGTAATGCAACTTGCCCGTTGGGCCGTCACCTCGGATGCGAGCTTTACACCGACTTGAGCTTTGCGGCCACAGAACTCCCAACCTGCGATTCAGCATATCATCGATATTGCAACTGCTATACTATGCCGCTATACGAAACCGACACACAATACGTGACCCTTGTCCCGAGCGTCATTTTCGTAGCATCGGCGGTCGCACTTTGGCGGGGTTGATCCGTAGATATGTGGTTGATGGCCCACAAGGGACACCAGAACGGTTATGATCTACCGCGCGGTGGATAACGAAATAAGTAACCGAGCGCAGGAAAGTGGAATTCCCGTACCGCGTCCTGAAAATGGCCACTAAGGTGCGAGTTTCGTACCCCACAAGGGTGCATCGAATGGGTCTCAATACCGCATTACGTCGGGTTCAAACAACGACCTGGCCGACTAGTCCACCTCGAAATCATTATGGTCCTCGCGGTCCCCAACTTCATTGCATCAAGTTCGAACCTCTTCTCGATGGATTCACCTCTTCCTCAACGGGAGTCCCCATCTCCCTATATAATGGGGCCGCCCGCCCCAACTTCAGTGCCAGATAGCAAACACAACTTCACCTGAGCAACAGTCTGTCTACACAAGATTCCAGCCCAAGTCAAAACACGAAATTTCAGCCACAATGGAGTCCAAGACATACCCTCATGTGCTCATCGTCGGTGCCGGGCTGAGCGGCTTGACGCTCGCCCAGGTTCTGCGCAAGAACGGCGTCTCCTACGAGATCTTCGACCGCGACGCCTCCGCGAGCGCCCGCGCCCAGGGTTGGGCGATCGCGCTGCACGGCCCGGTCCTGAGAGACATGCGGGCCACGCTGCCCGCTGATATTGGCCCCATCGAGCAGACCAACCATCTCACCCCTCTCGATCACCTCCCGGCGCAGTTTATGTTTTACAACACCGCCAAGCCCGAGATGCGGGTGGGTGTCAACGACGATGAGAGCGGTCAGATTGTGCGGGCCAACCGACAGCGGCTCCGTGACTGGCTGCGCCGCAACATCCCGGTGCAGTACGACAGACGCGTGATGCGCGTCGAGGAAAACGGGGACAAGGTCACTGTCTTCTTCGAGAATGGTCTCTCTGCGACCGGTGACTTTGTCGTCGGCGCCGAAGGCAGTCGAAGCAACGGTATGTCTAAAGCCCCCGTATCCTTCGAATTCACACAAGACAGTGCTGATACCTGATTGCAGTCCGCAAGCACATCCTCAAGGGCCAGGATGTCATGACCCCCCTTCCCATCGGCTCTCTGGTGGGAGAAATCGAGCTCACTGGCCGCGACTTTGAGCACCAGCTGGAACTGGGCCATTCAGCCTACATTGTGCTGACACAGGAGACGAACCAGTGCTCCATCTTCGCTGCACTGAACAAAGTGTCCGAGGACGGGAAGACGGGTTACTTCTACTTCATCCTTCACTGGCTCGATGAAGAAGCCGCCCGAAGCACAGACGAGAAGCCGTACTGGACTGTCAATGCAACCCAGGAAGAGCTGGCTACTTTCGCGAAGGCCCAAGTGAAGAACGTCCCTGAGAAATTCCGAGTCCTCGTGGACAGAGTCCCGGTCGAGCGGTACAAGAAGCCAGGCATCGTGTTGCAAAGTGTTCAGTTGTCGCAGGAGCTGCTCCCCGCCGGGAGAGTGACGGTGATTGGTGACGCAGCACACTCCATGTCACCTTGTAAGTTTACCCAGTCACCACGCCTGTTCTGTTTTCTGGACGCTGTATCTAACGTTTGATAAACTAGTCCGAGGCGAGGCTGGCATCAATGCTCTGCAGGACGGTCTGAACCTCGGTAGGGCACTTACTCAGATCAGGGACACTGGGGCCACGGGTGCCGACCTTGAGAAGATCATTACCGACTACCGCGATGAGATGCTCGTCCGGTCCGCCAAGTCCATCAAGGTGTCAAACCCGGTGCTGGAGAAGCAGGCGGCTGATCCCAACTACAAGTTTGTCACCTGCGGCAAGGAAGTCGCGCCCTTGCCGGAGGTGACAATTACGCTTTGATACATATAAGTATCTCTTCGGCCGTTTCGTTTCTTCTACCATAGATTGGAATTTCAAGGAGATTAAATTCTAGTCTATCTGTCTTCTAGCACAATCAAACCAGGCACCTTGGTGCGCAATTGCTTGCCTGAACAGCATTGAAATATTGTCTATAGTGACTTCGAGATGCTGATTACCTGACAAAATATTTCCACCTCACCCACAACCTTGATGTGTTTCTTTCCATCACCATCCTCCCTCGCGAATATGGATAGTAGTTATGTAGTGGTCGTTGATAAGCTCGAAGTCTTTGAGCTGTAAACAAACTTTCACTAATGTATGTGAGCCGCACTAATCCACGATCTGGGTACTAATTCCCAGGGCGTACATTGCCTAATTGATCAAGACCTGGCTGATGACAGAAGCATAATTTTTCTTGGCATGGGTGAACACCTTGGCAGCGGCCAGTCAAGCTTTGGCATGCTGATGGAATCGAACGTCATTCAGAAACATAGCAATGAGACAGGCGCCGATCCAGCGAGCGGACAGTGTCAAAACAGAATGTTCGAAGGCCTGATGACGGCATCCCGGAATGCTTTTTAAACTTCTCGGCTAGCCTCTGTGATGTCTCTGCAGTTCACTCACTGCATCGATCCTGGGCTGGCTGCTCGCTTTCGCTATCGAGATCGTATCCTGCACGTCATCCACACTGCTGGCTCTATCTCCAGTACACACTACACAGGCTGACGGAGTCTGATTGGAATTGTGTCAGTCAGCCGAGTCTACAAAATCGGGAGAGCAGGAGCCGGCTTCTTGAACCGCATGCTCAGTTGGCTCCGCTCCGTAGAGAAGTGAGCAGCATTGGTGCCGTGTGAGCTGCTTTGTATATTGCATCTCTCATTTGGAAGTATTGGAATTAAAATGGTTTTAAGCTGATTGTATCTCTCGTACTGATCAAGTAAAGCTAGGGCCCGATCCACTGACAGGAATCTGCGGTTCAGATACAGCAAGCTGAGAATACTGTTCCAGGCAGAAAACAAGGGTGATACTAATTGTGACAGGGCAAAAGGAGTGATCACTCCTAGACGACTGGGAATGACGTTTGGTCTATATGTTGCACGGCCTGACACACTAATTGGTGAATAATTTCGTCCGGAATAACTTCAATGGTTATATCAGAATATCCATATATGCTGCTGATGTGTATTTCTCCGTGATATCTAAATTGCGCAGGCTTCAAAGGTTATTGCAAAGCCTTCATGGAATGTCAGATTGCAAAAGATTCCTACTAGGTGCATAAGAGAAGTCTCATCAAATTCAAGAGCCACCAGGCCCCAATCTCATATTATCATATAGGGCCCCCATTTACTCAATAATCGAGTGGCTCAGTTGAGATTGCTGGATCTTATGATAAGATAGACCAACACCTTGACTGTTAAGCCAGCCTTCGCATCTTGTTCCGTAGCTCTACCCATTACCTCGTTTAATCTATGCTTCACGAATTACGGACTCAACGTCAGGCATAGCAAAGCTGTTGACGGACTACACAACACTAATTGAGATAACCAGTCATGTGAGGCGGCGGTAATAACGTCCTCAGCGGACGATACTACTTTGAAATCCGCCTGCACAGCAGATGAAGCGTCAGCGATACAGATAGCCACAGTTCCTCGCTCGCTGGGCGATCTGTGTAATCGTTATCGCTATCCAGCTCAATTGACTTTCGGGTCAGCAGCCTTCCGGGGAACTGTACCGGATTAGAAATTTGGCAGAGTAGTTTGTTCTGCACTTTGGCTACTGATAAGCAAAACAATCGAGAAGAGATGAGACAAGACTTTCCGAGGTGTACATCTATTGCTGAACTGATCGGGGTCCAGAAAGTCGCAGAAACAGGATGCCAAGCAGCTATGGGAGCTGGCGACTTGATGCGGTTGGGAGGATTGCTTTCTCAGCAAAACCCCCACTGAGCTCTCGCTGTCCCCTTTCTTGGCAACAGCGGCATTCTATATCGTTTGGTTTGAAACACAGGAGAGCGCGCATATTTCTCGACCCGGACCTTTAGCCTTGGGGCTTGAACCACACAACAACTCTATTTTCGAAGAGATTGAATACCGCCCCAGGTGGTGAAACGCACTCTAGCGCAATCCATTCGACCCGCCTGCATCAAAGGCGTGAACCTGTCGTGAATAAACGACATTTGGCTAATATCGAACGCAGTCTGTGTGGCCGTAGATTGCCTACCTGCGTTATGCTAGAGATCCCTGGACTAGCTCTGGTGATCGGTTCTACTGCTCGCGGCTCGACTGTTTCAGCGCGATAGCAACATGGACATCACACATCTTGGCAGCCAAGCTTCTCTTAGCTAGGCTTTTCAAGGGAACCCGGCACCTTTTGTACAGCACCTGGAGCGCGTGAGAGAAAATGCTTCGAGATCTCCTGAACTTCATGGTAGGTCCAGGAGACCTTCCTCTTATTTACGTAGATACACGTCGTTGTAGACGGCCAGGCGCTGCTACACCTTCTTCCATAATCGATAATAGGTAAACATGAGCATCATCATGAAGGCGACAGTGCTGCTTGGCCTTTTTTCCGCTGTGCGAGCAGCACCAGCACCTCAAGCTGGGGGGTCGTCAGCGGCCACGGACCCCAATGCGTGCGGCGTCGTATCACAGACGTATGCAAAGCAGATAGCAGCGGACCCGGAAGGTAGCTGGACACCACGGAGTGGGCCTAGATGCGACAATCGTCGAGCTGACAGACTTGCTAGGAACTCCGAGGGTGTCAGCAGCACAGGCGTTCGCATGCCTGCAGACGGTACCGAACAAGCCTGAGCCGGCGATGAGGCTCATCAACTCCTTTAAGGCGTATGTGTCATGGGAAAGTACACTGGCATACCTGAAGGACCCGCCACAGGCGTACGGGCTTCCGCCTGTGGATATAATGGGAGGACTCGACATGATCATGCAGAACGCCGTGGCGGGGAACTTCCAAAGCGAATATGAGTTCCAGGCGAACATAACGCAGGTCGTGAGCCTCGCTCACGATGGCCACTTTGCCTTCCGCCCGGACGTGTTCAAGGCATTTGGTTTCAGGAACGACCTTGCCATGGATCTGGCCTCGATCTCTGTCGACGGGAAGCAGGTTCCAAAGCTGTACAATTTCGGTAAGGCACAGGGCAGCATGGGGGCCACAGTGGAGATATTGACTGACCAGAATTTCAGGCTTGGTTAACGGCACGAAGACCATGATCGGGAACGTGAGCATGTCCCTTGACGCAAACGGACTTCCTCCTGCTATCACTAAGATCAACGGGCAAAATGCGACCGAGTTCCTGGTGCAGGACAGCTTGAAGTTCATCAACACCCAGGACCAAGACTCGCAGTGGAATGCCCAGTTCCAGGTCTACGCCAATCCCGCCGCCTTCCCAGTGATAGGAGGCTCCATCCTATACCGCGGCGACAGTGTGACCCTCGAGTACGAGAACGGGCAACAGGTGACGCAGGATAGCTATGCCATAATCCGCCCTGGGGCGAACTTCACTGGCATCAACACCGGCGAGGACTTCTACCAGCGCTTCTGCAATCCTGACGCTGCGCAGACCAACGGAACGAGCACGAGCACGCAGCCCCAGCCGAGCACTATGCCTGAAACTATGCCGCCGCCGCCACCCAGTCTTCAAGGGTTTCCGACGCCGGCGATCCGCGACAGTGGCGCGAACGTGACTTCGGGCTACTTTCTGACAGGCCAAGGATATGACGATGTCGCAGTCCTGTCTGTGATCGGTTTCTCTCCCGAGAGTGCTACCTTTGACACGACAGAGTACATCACCAACCTCCAGAATATGACCGCAGAGTTTCTGGCCATGTCGAAGGCTGCAGGGAAGAAGAGGCTGGTCGTCGACGTGACAAGTAACGGCGGCGGTCTCGTCGTGGCGGGATACGAGCTCTATTCGCAGATCTTCCCGAACACGCCGCTCTTTCAGGCCAACAACCTGCGCCGTTCAGACAGCCTCGTGCAGATGGCGAACATTGCCGATGCGAACCTGGATAAACTCCTCAGTCTTGACTTCAACAGCATAGGGGCCAACTCGAGTCAAGAGCAGCTGGCCCTAGCGGCCCTGGCGACGAGCGCCGTGGTGGGCAATCTTCTCCCAGGAGGCGTGTTCAGCGCCGGTGGCCAGGTGAACTACACCACGACCGCCCAGATCATCTCCCCTGTGACGCTGCATGGTGACACTTTCACCGCGTATCAGTCGACGCCCCAGAACCAGACCTCTTCGGACTTCAACCTGACGGGCACCGGAAACAGGGCCAACCCACCGCCAGCCGTCTTTGCCCCCGAGGACGTTGTGATCCTCACCGATGGTACATGCGGGTCGACATGCACGCTCTTCTCGTACCTGATGATCATGCAGCAGAACGTCAGGACCGTCGTCGTCGGCGGCCGCCCGCAGACCGGGCCGATGCAGGCCATCGGTGGCGTCGAGGGCGCCCAGGTATTCGATCTCGAGGACATCCAGCAGGCGGCGGCGGCGGCCATGTTCCTCGCGCCGCCGGAGATGCAGGCGCAGCTGAACGGGACCGAGCTCAGCGTCGCCGCGGAGGGCTACGCGATCGAGCGCGCCGCGATCCCCGGGTCCTCGGGCGCGGTGAACGGCAAGAACGCCTTCTCCCACACGGACGCGCAGACGCCGCTGCAGTTCCTGTACCAGGCGGCCAACTGCCGCTTCTTCTACACCAAGGACATGATCTACGGGCCCGAGGCGACGTGGAAGCGCGCCGTGGACGCCGCGTTCAACGACCCGGACCAGTTCTGCGTGGAGGGCAGCCAGACGCCGCTGATGGGCGTGCAGGCGCCGTCGTCCGACTTCTTCACGCCCACCGCGGAGGGCCTGTCGGCGGCGGCTGTGGGTGAAGACAGTGCTGTTGCCGCTCGCTCCGTGGGAAGCGGGTTGGCGATATTGTGTGCGGCGTTGGTCAGCACGGCGTTGTTGCTTTGAGCCGTCAGTACGTGGGCCTTGCCAAGTTGCCCCCACCAGCCGGCGAGTGACCTGTCAGAATCATTTCACTCTTCCTATCTCCGTTCTTTTTTTTTCCTTGCTGACTTTCTCCCCTGTTTCGTCGGAGCCGCTGGGACTGGGTTGGTAGACGTTATTCGCCTTCGCGTGTGCCTTGTGACTGTAGATCAGGGATGCCGAGGCGCTCGGTGGAGATGTTACTACTATGTAGCCACCAGCACTCTACTGAGTACGTACTGTGGTCTCCCACACATCGATAGCAGCTCCGCTTTTGCCCGCAAGAATGAATCGTACACCCCGCATACGCATACTGCAGACGTGAGGGCATCGCATATACACAGTAGACCCGTGTCCTCAGGTGCGGAGAGCCAGGTCTGGTCTGGTCTGGTCTGATCCCCTGATTGCGCGGACTCCCATCCTGCAGGATGTCGGGATGGAGGGATGGATATGTCGTTTTGGAGTGCAAACGGAATTATTCAACATAGATAAGAGTGGGCTTAGGTCTGCGGATCCGTGGCCATGCCAGATTGCCGAAACAGGAGAGAGAGTTTGGGGGAGACTCCACCGAGTCCCATGGGGCAGTGGGCCGCACGCACATGGCATGAGTGATGGAAATTGGCTGATGGTTTGACTCTGTTTCCACTTCGACACTTCGACACTTCGAGATCCAGTTTCACAGGGTCCGTTGGCCATTCCGAATGCGGACCTGCGTGTGAGCCTTAACTTAGTACTGTAGCTAGCAGCTCGAGCCGCCTCGGGGCTAAAGTAGGTCATGTTCGGAACAGAGGCGCAGTCCCCGGATGTCAGACCCTCCTCGACGTTCCGGGTCCCTCCTCCAGAGCGAACCTGCTGATTTTTCTTCCCCCCACGATCCGAAGGAGTCCAACCCTGGCCTCCCTGATCGCCCTGGTGCCTGGTTTGGTGCAAACTCTACCGACCACCCTCCGAATACTTAACGACGCCCCTCCCGACCTGGCACACACCACCTCACCTGCAAGTGCCGGACGGGCCATCTTGGTCACTGACAGGAGGAAGCCGGTTCTCTGCGCGCAGGCTGATAGGTCACCTGCATTGCCTGCTTGGGCATGTGCTTCCGAAGCCACATCTACAGCGCGTCGGTCCCGGCGACGCGGTAAGAACGCCACATCTGACGGTCCAGGCCGGAGAAGCTTAGCATGCCGGCTCGTCCGGGCTGCTTACATGAATAATGGCTGTTGGCCTTTGTAATGATAAGCCGCTCTAGCTTGATAACGGTCCCTGGCCGCCGCTGGCGGCCGATACGAATCCACACACAAGGGAGCCAATGGACAGGCTTTAACTCGGCGGATCGCCCAGGATACATTGTGGGGGGCATTAGACTTGCGACTCGCCCGTCGGCTGCTGGTAGCGATCCTGGGCGAGACCGGTGGGTTTTTTCTTCGCTCGATGCCGTCTTTGGCAAGTACACACGAGATGGACCCCGGAACCAGCTGAGGCAACGAGGTCGATCCCTACATCATAAGGCTCTGTATAACTTCTTCGACGACGGCGCTACTCTTGCGCCCCCTTTCGCCCATCTTCCCTTCGTCCTCAGCCCTCGGTCCCATATACCACCAGGTCGAAGTCAAAAGAGAGAGCCTCGCCGCCTCCCTCTCTCCGTCCTCGAAGACCATCAACCTTCCTGGACCCCTCGACCCAAGACACAATCATGGAGGAGTCTAAACATCACGGTGGCGGTGGTCACGACGATGCGCGGGCCCTCGAGCAGCTCGGCGTGAAGCAGGAGCTCCAGCGGAACTTCAGCCGGATCTCCATGCTGGGCCTGGCCTTCGCCATCCTGAACAGCTGGACCGCCCTCGCCGCCTCGCTGTCCCTGGCGCTCCCCTCCGGAGGCTCCAGCGCCATCCTCTGGGGTCTGATCGTGGCAGGCCTCTGCAACCTCTGTCTCGCCGCGTCCCTCGCTGAGTTCCTGTCTGCGTACCCCACCGCGGGCGGACAGTACCACTGGGCTGCCATCATCAGCTGGAAGCGCTTCGCCCGCGCCATCAGCTACTCGACTGGCTGGATCAATGTCGCCGCCTGGGTCTGCCTGACTGCCACCGGTGGCCTCCTGGGCAGCCAGCTGATCCTCGGGGTCATCTCGCTGATGCACCCAGAGTACGAGTCCAAGGCCTGGCACCAGTTCCTGATCTACATCGCCTACACCCTCGCTGCCTTCCTCATCAACACCTTCATGAACCGGCTGCTGCCCTACTTCAACAAGGCCGCCTTCCTCTGGTCCCTCGCCGGGTTCACCATCATCTGCATTACCGTCCTCGCCTGTGGTTCTCCCAACTACCAGAGCGGCTCGTTCGTCTTTGGCGGTTTCATCAACGAGAGCGGCTGGCCAGATGGCCTGGCCTGGCTCCTTGGTCTCCTCCAGGGTGCCTTTGCGCTGACCGGATTCGATGCGACCATCCACATGATCGAGGAGATCCCCCGGCCCCAGATCGAGGGCCCCAGGATCATGCTGGCGTGCATCGTGATTGGCATGTTCACCGGGTTCATCTTCCTCATGTGCCTGCTGTTCGTCGTCACGGACGTCGACGGGGCCATCTCGTCCGCCGCCGGGCCCCTGCTCCAGATCCTCTACGACGCGACGAGCAACAAGGCCGGCGCCGTGTGCCTGCTCATGTTCCCGATCGTGTGCATGCTCTTCACGACCACCTCCATCATGACCACCTCCAGCCGCATGAGCTACGCCTTCGCCCGCGACCGCGGCCTGCCCGCCAGCCGCATCTTCGCCAAGGTCCACGAGGGCCTGGACGTCCCGCTGAACGCACTGATCTGGACCACCGCCTGGGTCATCATCTTCGGCTGCGTGTTCCTGGGATCCTCGAGCGCGTTCAACGCCATCACTGCGGCCAGCGTCGTCGCCCTGGGCGTCACGTACGCCATCCCTCCTGCAATCAACGTCCTGCGGGGCCGTAAGATGCTGCCCGAGAGCAGGGCCTTCAAGATGCCCAACTGGCTCGGGTGGTTCACGAACCTGGTGAGTTCATCCCGTGTGTACCCCTGTAGCAAGGAAAGTTTACTGACAGCTGAATGACAGGTCGGCATTGCTTGGACACTCCTGACAACAGTGCTTTTTGTCTTCCCTCCCGACAGCCCGGTCACTCCGGACAACATGAACTACGCCGTCGCTGCCTTCGGTGTGGTCCTGGTCATTTCCGTCGTCCAGTGGATTATCGACGGCCGTAAGAACTACGAGGGTCCTCACATCGACCCAGAGGCGATGAGTAAAGGTGTTGTTGAGGGGATCACGGGTGTTGAGAGCTCGCACTCAGCAGAGACATCTGATGCCAAGCTGGCGGAGCAATAGACAGCGCTTTATAGAAGATAGAGGCGGCTTTGTATAAGAAGTTACTCATGTATTATGAAATTTAAATACCCAATCGTTCACGCAGTGTGTTTCGTGCATATGATGACTCTGTGACGTCAAATCCTTCAGCCTTGAAAGCATCGGTATCTGGAATCAGGTATGGTATCCATACCGACGCCCTGTGGTAGCCCATGCTCCAGGTCTATATAAAATTAAAATGAAAGGTGGCTAGAGTATAAATCATTCCCCGATAGCACCCTCGTGAGATTTGTGCTAGCTTGAGACTCATACTGACAGGGCAAAGGTACCCCTGGAGAAGATAATGTCCAGCCTCATTCGCCATGCTGAACAGCATGCCTTCTCCCTGGTTTTTTTTTTTTTAGAGTCGTGATCACAAAGGACCCTGATGCAGAGAACTTCTGATGTCTTGCACTGGTGACTCGGTTGTGTCAAGCAGGAGCAAAGGAAAAATAGACATAGAAGAGTCACAAAACCCAAAAGGAAATTGATGTCCCAAATTTGGGGATTCAGATCCTGGGGTGTCTGGTTTGGTAGTGGGGGCAGGATGCAAAAAGTCCAAAAAGGGAAAAAAAATTCAAAATAGTAGCTACGATTGGTTTCGATCCAACGTCCTCCGGGTTATGAGCCCGGCGCTCTTCCCCTGAGCTACGTAGCTGTTGACGAGACTTGTTTTTCAATTTGCTTATATTGTGTTGTGAGCGTGATGACTCACACATCACAATGGCCTTTGGGTCCACAATGACTCCGGCCGCTCGCCGTCCCGCTGGATCGCGATTCCGCCCACGTCCGTCTAAGCTGGTACCCGACTGCGACTTTTGGCCGCCACCTAGATAAAATGCAGATCTTGAAATCTAATAGTGCACTCACAGGCTCCTTATATTATGGGAGGTATCCGCGTTATTTAAGGCTATCCACCGCGAAACATCCAGTCATCTCGGTCCGTATATCATTTCCAAAGCCCCGCAGACTACAAGACCAGCACCTCAAATCGGTACCCTACCCTGTACTGAGTACACTGACTCCCGAGATACCGGACCCCGAGATGCTGCCGAGCAGATGCATCACAGGGATTCGACAGCGTAGATCTTCTAGAAGCTCGGCGCCACGGGTAGAGGCACACGGTAGTAGTCCATGTCTCGAGTTGAGCGGCCGTCTTCATGCTTTCCAAGGTTGTTATCCGACATGCTCGTTTCCGAAACACCAATGAGCGGATACGAAATCCTCGGGACAATAGGCTTCTCTTGATAGTGCCTATCCGTAGCTATTGGCTTTGTTGTTCCCATCCGACGCCTGGGCCTCGAGAAGCTCTGAGCCGCGACTGGAAGCATGAGCGTGCGCAACTCTATGAAACAATAAGCTTTCAGGCGGTGGCAAGATCTAGATCCCGTATAGATTGCGTCTTGGGTCAGGCCAATACCCGGTGTGCCCGATGTACACTATGCCACGTGGCGATGAAGGGCGGGTATATATTACGTTCTAGTGAGAGTCGGTGTAACTACCTAGGTACGTGGGAAGACTAACTGTGTAGGTTGTATCAACCTTCGACTAGACAAGTAATTAAAGTTAATTCTTCATAATTACCACTTGAATGATATCCTATACGAGACTCACTACTAGATCTGCCCATATATAACTTACGCTTTGTTCCTTAACTGCTGCAGATGCGTACTCAGGTATCCTGGATCACTCCAGACCCCTGTTCTTGCATAATACCACACAGTCGAGGAGAATAGTCTGCAGGAGGTCTATTGAAGCCTTGCGGTCTAGTTTTCTTCATAGCCCAACCTCAGCTTTTAATACAACAAACGCCTTGACAATGGGCGGCAAGGTCTACGGCGGTACTGGTACCGCCGATGGGATTGGCCTGGCTATCGCCATTGCCCTGGCTGCGATAGGGGCAACGCTGTCACTGGCCGATGAGAATTAGCTTTTGCTGATAAGACTCATCGCAGGTATTATGGAAAGTATTGCCGATACCCCAAATGTCGCAGAAGACGCGTTAGACCAGATCCTCTATGTCAACCTGAAGGGCACATTCAGCTGTCTGCACGCCCAGCTCCCTCGGCCATTAGTGGAGGGAGCAATGTCAACACTACCAGCATGCCGATCTGAGTGACGTGCCCTTCTTCTCGCCTTACTGTGTCTCCAAGCACGCTGTGATTGGCCTGACCAAGACGACCGGTGAAGGAGAATGCGGGGCGTGGCATCAGGGTCAACATAGTGTGCCTGTGAGTAGATCTCGAAAGCCCAGGGTCTTTCCAGGCCACGTGATTATGCTCGCTGACTCGGCTATCGCTGGGGTAAGAATAATTGATGGCGACCTCGGGGGTTTGTGGAGCTATCTTCTTCACACGTACGAGAGGAGAGTGTAAAGAGATCGGAGCTTCCAGGGGTGCATTGGTACTGTCTCTTGGTAAAGTATACTTCCAATACAATGACGTGGTCACCATTGACGATTCATAGGGCAACATTCGTAGTTGATCGATCTTTTTCGGTGTGAGGATTTTCGTTCAGCGTCTATATAAGGCAGAAGAGCACCATCGAGGCCGCCAATTCCCTTCTTCGCTTTCGATATTATTGTTAGCATGAGATTGGTTCTTTGGTCTCGTTATTGGTCTAGCTATCACAAATTTAATAATTTTTCAAATTCGACGCTGGTCAATTATTTACCGAACATACGTGCTCGCTGGTGTTCTGTACACTGTAGGGACCGAGTGCTTCATCCATGATGACGCACTCACGGGGCCGATTCATGTGATCTTGTATAAGGTCGTTTCGCGTCAGAAACAGAATAAAAGCTTGAGAGAAGCAGAGAATTTGTTTGTATTTTTTTTTTGGGGGGGGGGCGGGCCACAGGAAAGGGAAAACGAAGCCAAAAAGAAAAAAAAAAAAAGGGGGGGGTCACTTCTTTACCCTAACCCTCTAACCCTCTGGCGGCCCAGACTGCCCGGCTCATCCTCGGCTGCAGGTTTGAAGTTTTGGACGTCATCTCTTCATCTTCGGATCCTCGATGCTGCTAACATGGACATAATGGCATCATGTGCGGCATTCATGTTGTGATATCCGCTTCCGAATCGACTGAAACCCTAGCGCACCTCCGACGATGTCTTTGCAACCGCGGACCAGATCACATTGCCACACACGAGGCGCGACTTTGGGACGAAGACGATGACGCGCCCACAATACACCTCTCATTCACATCGACAGTGCTCGCCCTACGTGGGGATCACATTGCGCGGCAGCCATTCGTCGATCCTTCCAGTGGATCGGTCTTCTGCTGGAACGGCGAGGCATGGAGGTTTCGCCATCACGACGTCGCCGGGAATGATGGCGAGGCGATCGCCAGCCTCTTGGGCGAGGCAGTGCGGCAGGAGGAGACGGGGCGTGAGGCAGCTATTCTAAAAGTGCTTCGATCTGTTGATGGCCCTTTCGCATTCGCATTTTTCGATAAGATTTCGAAGAAGCTCTACTTTGGTCGCGACAGACTCGGAAGGCGATCTTTACTCATTCGGCATGACGAGCACCAGCTGGTCCTTTCCAGCGTCGCGGACTCTGTTGACCCTCAGTGGAAGGAAGTGGAAGCTGACGGGATTTACGTTATTGACTTGGGCGTCAATGCACTTGGCGGTGAAGAAGATGGATTGATTGCTTCCGCTACAGCCCTCGACTGGCTGGAAGACGAGAAGGCGGTGGACTTCGTGAGTGTCCAGTTGTAGGAAGAGTTGCACGCTCCCATGAATATTGGAGCGAATTCCTAGCTTACCTCTGCAGGTTTCGGCTATCGGAAGGTTCAATGACTCTGTACCGGAAAAAGAAGCGCCACTGGCAGTCGACTCAACAGCACTACGGCAGCAGTTGACCGAGTCGCTCAGACTACGCGTCTTGAATGTACCTGCACCGCCAGGCACCGAGTCCCAGCAATCACCAACTAAGGTGGCTGTACTCTTCTCCGGGGGCCTGGACTGTACCGTGATAGCGAGGGTCTGCCACGATCTCCTTCCCTTCGATCAAGGCATCGACTTGATCAATGTCGCTTTCGAGAATCCTCGAGTAGCTGCGAATGCCAAGAAGTCGAAGGACCCAAATTCAACCGAACTTTTCGATATATACGAGGCTTGCCCAGACAGAGTAACAGGAAGGAAGTCCTTCGCTGAACTCCAAGCGGTCTGTCCTGGGCGGGCTTGGCGTCTCGTTGTAGTAAGTCTACTTTCCTACCGTCGTGGTACAGCTGATCTCTTACATCCCTTTCAGGTCAACGTCTCGTACTCAGAATACCTCAGCCACAAGAGTGAGGTGACTTCACTGATCTATCCTCACAACACGGAAATGGATCTCTCCATCGCCTGCGCGTTGTATTTCGCCGCGCGAGGCCAAGGAATAGCTTTCACTGATGCCTCATCCACCGCCTTCGTACCTTACACCACTACCGCGCGAGTGCTGCTCTCGGGACTCGGTGCCGATGAGCTCTTTGGTGGCTACGTCCGCCACGCTACCGCTTTTCAAAGGGAGGGCTACCGGGGCCTGGTTGACGAGCTGAAGCTCGATGTCAGCCGGTTGGGCAAGCGCAATCTTGGCAGAGACGATCGAGCCATGTCACACTGGAGCCGCGAGATTCGTTTCCCTTATCTTGATGAAGACTTGGTACGATGGGCTATTGGAGTTCCAGTCTGGGAGAAATGTGACTTCGGGCAATCAAATAGTGATGTTGAGCCCGGGAAGCGGGTCTTACGGCTCCTGGCGCTGGATCTTGGCTTGACCAGTGTGGCCACAGAGAAGAAACGGGCAGTGAGTCTCTTTCCTACGCAGGTGGTCACTCATATTGACTTTGATCGTCACAGATTCAATTCGGCTCTCGAACAGCAAAAATGGAGAGTGGGAAGGTGAAGGGAACCACCCTATTGTCGTGATACCCAAGTTTCCGCAGCCAATCTAGTGCCCCAGCCTAGCCGTGATGACACCACAGATACTTCCGAGTCGAGAAGCATACACTCAGACAGCATGGCAACTGTGTCGTTTCGCGAAGAAACCCTTTGTCATGTATTGGTCTGGCTTTCTCTGACAATGACGTCGTAAAAGGCAAGTCTGAGCCAGGCATGGATACTTCGAATACCTTGGTCTGTAGTTGCAAATAGGTGCCCGAGAACTCTCAATCCATTCCCTGATTTAATGTCATTCCCAAGGGTTATACGAGAAAACCACGTGACAATGACCGTGAGCATCAACTCATCAACGCATCAGCATCACAACGGCGGCTGTGCCGCAAGAAGAAACGATCCCACGCTGCAGCTGGTTGACATGTACTCCATCACAGAGTATAGCATGCCAGTATTGAACTCAGTACAGTGACAAAAAAAGAGTGCACACAGCAATTGCCTACCAATTCGGTCCTTCTGCAGTGTGCACACCCCAACCAATAACCTACCATGATGGCACTCGAGCCTCTCTTTTACTTCCACTAGCGTACGATATCTAGATATCATCGAATTGATTCCTCAGCTCGAACAGGGACATGCCGGTAAGTTAAGCGGAGAACCAGAATTTGGACGCTTATTGGGCAAGAGGCGTAATGATAGACTTCCTATGACGCCTCTCGCGGAGTTAAGCAGACTCTTTCCAGTATTGAGTGGTATGCTATATGACAGATGAAGGCGCCTGGGCTTTTCTCTACCATCCTCCATATTTGGTCTCTGAGACGTGCTGGTCGATTTGATGAAGATTGACTTGAGAGACTATTTCCAGGATGTCTCTTCTTGGGCCTGATGTTGGCCCCAGGGCTTTCCAATAACTATCGTGGGCACTCTTCACAACTCATCCGCAGGCCATTGGGCGGCGGGTAAGATGTCATTCGCATGTGCTTCGACGAGCATCTCAGTCTGGCTGAGCTTGCCGTCTTGTCCGTCATCCACATTCCTACTGTTATTGCCCAATGGAAATGTGTATCGACCGGTATCAATATCCACACGCCATCCAGCCTTTTGCAAAGCTTCTTGGGCCAAGCGAATCAGAGCCAAGTCGGTGCCTGAACAAGCGAGTTAGAATCAATTCAGCCAGGCTTCCAGGTCATTCATATTCCGATACCTACCTCTAGCGCCCATGATAGAAGCACATATCGGTCTATATTCGGTAGTTCGGCTTATGCGAGACTCGTAGGCAAGTTGAGCAACTGCCGAAACTCAAATTAGCTGCCAAAGCATGCACGGTCATCTCGTACGTATAGGTGGATCAACCTACAGCACACAACTAGATGAGGCGTCCCCAAGAGTGGTGACAACATCTGCGGCTCGATACCCTCGATAATTGAGGGCTCGCTTGTCCATGTTTAGTATTTAGTAGAACATGCTAGGTAGTAGCGATGAGGAAGCAGATGATGACGAGCTCTACACGTAAATGACAAAGGAGTGCCAACTTACTCTGGAGGGACGTCTCGATATTTAGGCTCGGCGATCCCACAAGGCAAAACGACAACTGTATCTTGGACATCCCCGTGATTTGTGGACATAATCGTTGTATCAAACCACGCCCTGAAGGTATCGATCTTTCTGACGTACAGATCGTATTCCTGTTCTGTGACGTTGGCGCCGACGTTCCTGCGAACAAGGTCAGTCAGTCACGCCCACACCTCCAAAAGTGTGGGCACTAAGATACGAGATGCATACCACCAAAAGCGAGGTGAAGCCTCAACAAAAGGTTCTTTACCGAACTTCTCGCGATAGTCGCAAAGGAACTGTTCTAACATGCGATAGTAGTCATACAAGAGAGACCATGCAGGCGCCTAAACAGGAAAGTTAGTTGTGTATCACCGAACTAAATGACGCATACAGCGGGTCACCGACTTTCTTCATGAATTCCTGCAGAGATTGGCTGGCTGCATGAGGGTCGGGAGGAGGGCTCTCCTCCCAGAGCTGCGCAAGACTGACTGCAACCTTTTTGACGCCTATGTACGTCTCCAAAATTTCCAGGAATTGGTCGAAGAGTCGCTGATGCTCTATGTCCGGCAAAGGGAAGAACTCAGTTGGAAATATGATCCGCCGAGGCGAAATCTTGCCTCCATCTGGAGGTATGTCAAGGCTGTGCTCTACGAGAAAGGCGAGTTCATCCAGGCTACGCCCAAGTAACCCAACCGTGTCGTATCTCCTAATACAAGGTTATCAAATTGAGCAGACACAAACCAAAGCCCATGACAATTATGCTCACGGAGACATGATCCAAACACCGTCCAGGGATGCTGAGCCGAATGTTGGGCGGAGAGCGTGGAGGCCATGATACGTGGCCGGCCCTCTGACGCTTCCTGCAGCTGCAACATGCGAAACGGTCAATATGCCATCGCAAAAACTCTCAGAGAAGATCAAAAAGACTTACAGTCGCCCCCGATACTATGGTCAAGCCAAGTATACCCCGCCAGAGATGCCGCAGCCCCTGTTGAGCTGCCTGAGGGGGATTGGTACCCATCGCCTCTGGGGTTAAATGGTGCCTGGAAGTCGACCCACTCCCTTCCGGTCGCGAACTGCGCCGTCTTAGTCTTTCCGACAATGATGGCACCCTGGTCAAGCAACCGCCTCACATAAGCGGCATTTGTGGTGACTGCAGGATACAGCTCCGCCCAGGCTCGGCTCGACAGGGTTGTCTTCACACCCCCGATGTCAAAAACGTCCTTCACTGACACTCGCGCACCTGCCAACGGCCTGTCCGAGTCAGGTTCGTGGTAGAGACGACTGGGTACTGGGATCGACCTGGAGAGGCTGTCTGAAGACTGAGGCGCTACGGCTTGAAAACTGGTCCACGTGTCAGAAACCGAATATAGGGTACATGCAATAATGGATATGAACGTTCGTCACCTTATTGGGTTGTGAGGATCGTCCGGTAGCAGACCAAACGCAAAGGCGTCGAGATCGTCTGGATACAGTCGCCATGCTTGGTGCAAATTCCGACCACTCAGGAAGTAGGGCCCCGAAGGCAGCTGGTCCTGCTCTTGCAATGGACTCAGCTCGGAGCTCATATGGTACACAGAAGCAAAGCGGTCAAAGGCTGGGCCAGAACTGGTGTTCTTCAGCGCCTCATCGGCCTCTGGAGCAGATGCAGAGGGCTTGACGACGAGGATGCCAGTGAACTCGTCTGTACAAACGTCGTCATTGTTGACAAAGTATTGCAGGATATTCCAGAGCTCTTCGGGGCCAGAATTGAGCTCCTCTTCGCTCAGGACAACCACAGGGATGATCTGGTCTGCCCTCACGCTCTCCTCGACGGTGCCCTAGCCTTTCTTAGCTGCCTATTTGGGTGCTCGTTGGTACGTTGAGTGTCGGTGACTCGGTGGGAAGTGGAGCATTACCGTACCAGGACTTGAGGATGGAGCAGATAATCGATGCCTGCAATCACGCATGTGATGAGGTGCTTCAATGCCATTTTGCGATGTTGCCAGCAGAGTCGCTTGCGTAACGCATCGCTGTATCTCGACTCGAGCGATACCGATTTACGGGATGTGTTGCTGCAGCCACGACTCCATTGCCTGTTGTGTCAGCGCTGACTTGTCCCACTCGTAGGGCGTCACATTGAAATCTGGTCTAGCCGTTTTGAGTAGTTTCTAGAACAATCACTTAAATTTCGACGGCCCTTCTAGAAGGATGAATCAAACAAGGGACAGGGGGGGAGGGAGGGAGAAAACATTGAGGCTACGTAGGTACGTAGGTACCGGGGGCCTGCCAATTTTCCTATGATTTTTAGTCTTTCAGCAGTATACATGCCGTTCAGAGAGCCCGTGAACCATATTGGCCATCCGAATCTACTTCTGTTTCACCATGCCAGTATTTTTCAATGTAAATTCGAAGTCGAAGAAAGATATAAGTTCTGAGGCCCTCGCCCGTCCTACTTCCACGTTCGGACTACCTACTAAGTCATTAACATACCTTGACGTACGTAGGTAACCTGTTCAGGCGGAAGGGCTCGGGAAGAGCGGCCGAGGGGAGCCATTGTAAACTGAGAAGATCAGGCGCTAGACAGAGTTGGTTCCTGAACTCCCAAGACTTTGGATAGCCAGTCACATACGAGGCGTGTAGTAAGCTCAGCTGCGATCTCAAGACCGATGGAGCGTAGGATCCGAAGGCCATTCAGCGAGCTCGTCCCTGATCATACTTTGTTACGTGACTCACGGTCTGTCGTAGCATGCCTTCTTCTTTGCCATCTTTCCGAGTATGGCCGACCTTGTGGCTGACCTGGCGAAGAATGACCCCGTGATCCAGTGCCAACAAGACTGAGTCGCGGCTCGATAGTGCTTTTCCTGGTGGCTTACTTGAGTTATACCTTATTGGGCTCATGGTTTCCTCATAGGTAGACGTTGGGCGCCATCTACAAATATCCCGTTTGCACCCAACCAAGCAGGTTTGCCTATCTAGGGACTAATATTCCTTGTGCCACCAATATCTTCCGAGGGGGGTTAACCTGCAGATCAATTTAAGGTTGCCAGCAGTACGAGTCATGGAATTTGAATTGTTGAATGCAGAACTGCCACCGTACGAGGTAAGTCAATGCGTCTTTGGGGTAAGCGGCATGTTAAGGACTGCCAGCCCTCGAACGACTCGACTCATGGCCATCTGTTCCTCCCGTCAGCTTGTAATCACTTACGAGACCGGTGAGCAAGTGGCTCAACGTACTGTACAAAGAGCTATCCTTCGACAGGCGACACAACTCTTCTGTACATCCCTTGATACGGACGGCACTCATCAACAATACTCTCACATCGCCAAAGCTATGCAAGATCACTATCACCATGAGTGCCAGTCTACCGTTCATCCTGCCTCGTCAGCTCCGCACCCATCTATTGCAGCACAAAGTTATGCAGCGGACCACTGACCTTGACGCGGATGACGGAGTGTCTTCGACTCTGCGTTTTATCATGGCTTGTCTGATGGGCATCACACTCTGGAACGCCACCGAGATACTTGTCTTCATATGGTGGACTCTCAAGCGTCGTCAAAGCCTGTACTTCTGGAGCATCGTCGCAGCCGCCGTCGGGACCCTGATCTGCGCTATTTCACAAGTCGTCAACTTGGAGGTACCAAGTCAGAGCGGCACAGTCACGACGGCCATCGGCTCAGCAGGCTGGGTGCCGATGGTAACGGGCCAATCTCTCGTTCTATACTCACGACTTCACCTACTTTGGGATAACGCACGCGTTCTGAGATATGTTCTGGCCCTTATCATTTTCGACGCCGTCGTTCTGCATGTTCCGACCATCACTGTAAGTAGTTTCCAGCGTCGAGTCCATCTGAATTGTCCTTGCACCTTTTCGGCTTTCTTAGGCATAGTTCAGATAATTCTATCTTCTTTATAAAAGTCCAGTCTTCACATCTATAATGGTCGCCCTTCTGTACACTGACAGGCTTGTGCATCTGCTCTTTTATCGCTAACTCACCATGCTATACTTCAGGTCGTCAACATAGTATCATTCGCCGATGGGACCTCGCGAATTGCCCGCGTTTATACCATCTTGGAGAGGCTCCAGGTTACTGTATTCTTCGTACAGGAATTCTGCCTATCAGCCTTGTACCTGTGGCGATCCTCGCACTTCTTAAAGCAGCATGGCCGTCAGATGGAATCAGAGGGTCCCGCCGCCATGACGAGGATGCTCAGGTCACTCATCACGATCAACATAGTTGTCATGATGTTGAATTGCAGCATACTCGTCCTGGAGTATCTGGACCTCTATATAATCCAGCTGACCGTGAAGAATTTTGTCTACAGCGTCAAGCTCAAGGTGGAGATGAACATACTCAACGACCTTCGGAACTTCATCCAGCATTTTCGGAAATTTGATTCTAAGTTCCAGAGAAAAGAGCAACAGCGCATACAAGAAAGCATGGAACGGCACTGGGAGTTGGCGCTCGAGAGGGCATTTGGAACCACAGCCTCAAGACGGACGACGGCGACGACGATGGAAGAGCCCAAGGCTACAGAGTATGTGGCGGAGGGTCAGCAGGTCTTGCCCTCCGATCAAGATGTATCCTCACCATAGACGGGAGTTCCAACGCTCAGAGAAGTGTCTGCTGTCACGGCCTCACGGGTTTCTGGTTCTGTCTTGAGACTCAAAGGAATTCAGCATTTAATTTCCTGGATAATTTCTCCCACATATGCCAAGTAGTTCAAATCCATCTGGCTATCGCAGAAACCATTCTCTTCGTTTTGAACTTATTGTCGCCTCCCCACCTGAGCCTGGTGACAACAATGTGGAGCCTCCTTCAGTTCTTGTACTGGGTAAGCAAAGAAACAGTGCAGGGCCCCAGAACCAGACCTGCAATGGACCCTGGGCCCACCTATCCCTCACCCTCTGCCCCGCTACAAGCCGGTGCTAAGGTGTCAGTGCCTGAGTCGGCATCGTCCAAGTACGGTCCGTACAGCGAGAAGCGAGATCTCCTTGAAACATCTCGAGCTCTTCAAACCTGCATACCCTCGGAAACAGATGCACCTGCTTGGCGAGACCCTCCATAGCACTGATTGACCGGGACACACACCGGTGAAGCCATTCTGGCCTGCCAAGGAATCTCATGTGCCAGGGTAACGGTAACGGTGATGGCTCCGCCATCCGGCTGCTCCCTCCCTTCGGATCCGACGCAGTCCCTCTTAAACCAAGCCTGATGCTCCTCGACGTGTAGACAGATGCATCAATCCTTTTACTCCATAGCCTGAGAGATCTGGCTCGAGACACTACTTCGAGAACTTCGTAAGGTTGAACCTGCTAACTACATTGATACCGTGGACGCACGCAACGAGAAATCGGGATCCTTTACGACAACATCAGCGACCGCGGATCTCGGACCAACTGGACCCCGCTCTACATACCTAAGAGTATGCCGAAAATATCTTGGGCAGAGTGCTGAAGAGGTCGCGCCTTTGCCACGACGGCGCCGGGTGTCAGTGACACTTGCGGCACTCGCGAGCGTTGCTGGGCGGATGCAAGAGTTGGTAGCTGTGCAGGGGGCTCAGTTTCAAGTTCGAGGCGTGAGGATCACTTCAACAGCCGTTGTCAACTAGGCGAATGTCGAACGGCGTGATAACACCCCGTTCGGCCGCCGCCCGGCGGTCCCTCTTCCGAGAGGCGCCGATGGAGTACACGCCGGCGAGCTCGACACACGAGGAGATTCCCGGCGGGGAGGGGCAGGGTACTTCTGGTACTGGACAGAAGGCTGGGGCAAGGTGGTTTTGAGGCTGCTCAACGCCACGCTTCACCTGGCATTGTCGTGCGTGCTCGTCGTCATTATGGCGGAGTTTCTGGTGCGCTACAGGGCCAGAGGCGAAGGTTTGCATTTCTTCCTCCTCTACCTCTGCAGTACTCATCTCGTCGGCACAGGCTGACGTGATTTCTCGACGTGACAGACCGGAGGCCGCCGCCCTGATCACCCTCGTCGCTGTCGACTGCTTGATCGACGCGTACGCCGTCGTCCGGTCGACAGCAAGGTATCCCGGCTGGATCATGATCCTCCGGCTGTTGCTCTCGCTCGGATACATTGCACAGTTCTTGGTCTACATCGGGTCAGGAAGATCTTCCCGCGTGGCTACGCATATTGGGGCATGAGTCCAACTTACTCCGAGCCGGTGCTGTATATTTTGATCTGGGCCATCGGGTAAGTAGCGGTGGGGTTGTTAAAGTTGGTGCCTGCTGGGTCCTGCCTGTGCGCAAAACTGACCCAGCGTCGCAGCATATGGAATCTCTTCCATACGATGATCCACCGGCATGCCATCGGTCGGTTCGTCAGAGGCCTCCACTCCGAAAGACATCGAGCAGCCCGATCCGAGCAGCGAACAAAGCACTCAAGTCAGCGCCCATTATCTCAACCCGGAGAGATCGGCTGGAGAGCAGTGCGGCCTACGCGGATCGCGGGTCTGATTCTGAGGTAATGATGCCCTCAGCGAGGTCCACATCGACGGGCAAGCGCCAGATGAGGCAGTGGCCCAAGAGAAGCGGGCCGTCCTCGACATACGGAGAGTCGACATCACTCACTGCAACCATGGACGGGATGGAGAGCAAAGCCACTAGCGCAGTCACAAGCAGACGGACAAGCATCGCAGTATCAGATGAGACGGAAGAAGCCAATGCTGGAGCGGATGATGTGGCAGGACTACAAGTGAGCCCTGATGGACACATTATTGTAATGAGTATTGAGTTATGGAGGCGATACCGTCAGCAGGTCAGCCTGCTCAGCGATTCGGGATCCAAGCAACAGCGACGAAGTTCTAGGCAGCTATCCCTCAAATATCGATCTCGGGTAGACCGGCGGAGCCGAGGCGCACTAGGAGGGGAGATATGCTGCTAATGCCACTCGTCAGGTTCCCTCCAAGCCGAGCTGCCGATCGTCATCGGAAGATAGGCTGGTGGGCTGCTCAGTGAGCTCTCGCTACTTCCATTTCCTCTTTCTTGCTGTGGTCCAGGCTCCTAGACCTTGACCCCATTCTCCTCAACCTTCTTCCCCTTCTCATTGAAAACAATGACGCTGAACGCGTCGTAGTCACTACCATCCACCAGCTGACGGTCGTCGTCCGCCTCGGGCGGTAGCCGGCTGTACATACCCTTGCCCGGGCGAGGCCACAGCTTCGTAAACGACGAGTCTCTTCCTCGGTAAGAAGTTGATGGCCGGACGACGACCTCATACCATGCGCCTGCGCGGCGTCCTTGCTCTGCAGGCTGCCCGGGCCGGAGCGGGCTTTCGCCATGGTCGACTTCTTGGCGTTCGCAGGGATCTTGCGGATGAAGTTCATCTGGCCCGTGGGGTTCGCCTCGGCGCGGCCAAAGAGACCTTCCGTAGAGTTGCCGGCGAAGAGTGAGCGGGGCATGGGGGATGCCGCCTTCTTGATTGTGGCGTCCATTGGGAAGATGGGGAGGTCTGGGTGAAGCTCGGTCACGCGCAGGAGGAGGTTGACGAGGTCAGCTTGAGGTAGCCCGGAGAGGTATGCTCGCTTCTATTTATTGCAGTCAGCGCATCATAATGATCCGATGAAATCCGCGTGCTACTACTTGCCTGACTGGCTGGCTTCCCAGCCCAACTCCCCAGCTTCGGCTGCTCGACCACAACTTTTTTCTTGGGCGTTGACCGGTCCCTCTTTGCCTGGCAAACCGCACAATACCACTTCACATCGGGATCCCGCACCACCTCATCTTCGATCCACGGCTCATGGCAGCGCTGATGCCAGGGGTCATTGCATCCATCGCAAAATACCATCTGGTTGGTGGCTGGGCTGTGCATGCGCGTGCACTTCTTGCACAGCGCCTGCTCCGGCGTTCGCTTGCCGAGCTGGTTGCGCTTCTTGATCTTGTCCTCCGCGGCTGGGTCGTACGTGTCCGGCTTGAGGACGTGTCTTCCCGACTTGGTCGTAGTTGGTGTCGAAGATGCCGTTAGTTTGGGGGTGCTCCTCCTGATCCCCTCGCCGTAGTCGGATGCCTCTGCTGGAGAGGAGATGTCGCTTGCCTCGTCTCTACCACGTTTACGCTTGTTCCCTACTAGTGCAACGGTCGACGCCGTTGTCTGCCTCGGCGATGATACAGGCAGCGGCAGCGTAGCGGATGCTGTGCCCGGCGACGAGGACGGCGCGGGCATCGAGGTCGACCTGCCACCGCTGCTCATGTTGGCGATGATACGCTCCCTGACGCTGTCGTAGGTCGGCTGAGGAAAGCTCGGTCTCGGCGCACCTGGCGCGGTTACCGCAGCCAGGGCGGAGCCCAGGCCGCCGGGCTCGCCGCGCATCCGCTTGAGGATCATCTGGGTGGCGGCTGAGAACTGCGGGACGTAAGGTACCCGTTGGAGCCGGAGGATGAGGCTAGTCTGGTGCCACTGCCGGCGTGCGGGCTGGCTGAACGCGATGCTGGAGCACTGCCTGGAGGTGGTGTGGCTGGAGCAGCCGTCGTCATGTTTGGTGCTTGACGTACGCCCTGCCGCTGAGCCGGTTCATCGCTGGGCACCAGGCCTCCAGCACCTTGGTCTGATTCGGCCATCGCGGTGCGAAGAAGCCGGGCAAGCATGAGTGAGGCTCAGACCGGCGCTGTGAACGGATCAGAACGAATTGACGAGCAACGGTCACTGAGGCAACACAGGGAGGTTACTGCGCCTCTGGACGGGCGAGAAGTGGATCCCAAGAGCTCTTCTCGGCATTATAGACGGGATGCGCGCCTTTCGGATGGAACCTCAAAGCGTCGTTCGGTTCGGAGCCCGGCATTGGTCTGAACCTTGACGGAAAGAAGTCGCGGCCGCCGCACGTGCGCATCACGTGATAATGACGACAGACCAGGATCAGCGCCTCCAGAAGGGGTTCTCAGCGACAACCTTCCTGTGACAGTTTCTCCTGTTCGTTGATGGTTGGAACGATGGAAATTAAACGTCGCTTCGTCCTTCCCCAGAGGGCGGGGACACGATGTGCTGTTCTACCTGTATGTTGTCCAATGCACCGGGTCTACCTTACCACGCCCTTCTCTCTCAAACGGCTTATTTCGGCCTCATCATATCCAAGATGCTCCTTTAGAACCTCGTTCGTATGTTGACCCAAGGTCGGCGGCGGGCTTCTGAGCCCTGGCTTGCTCTCGGAGAACTTCAATGGCGTATTCACCAGCTTGATCGGGCCGCATTCCTCATGGTCCACCTCTATCACCATATTGCGCGCCTTCGTGTGATCATGGTTCAGCGTCCCCTGCACATCGTTCACGGCAGCATAGGGCATGCCCTTGCCCTCGAATACCTTCAACCATTCTTGGGTTGTCTTCTGCGTTGAAACCTTCTCGATCTCTGCTTCGAGCTCGTCCCTATTCGCAACGCGCTGAGAGTTAATCTTGTACTTAGGGTCATCCTTCCACTCTGGCCTTCCAAGACCATCACAGAGGATGCCGAAGAGGCGATCATTTCCACCGCCGAAGAGAATGTCACCGTCCTTGGTCTTGAAGGCCTTGTACGGCACGATGGATGCTACTGCTGTCAGCCGGAGTGGGACAGTAGGGACCAGGAGAGCTCACGATGTGCGGTGCCCCATCTTCCAGTATCCTTCTTCCCGCTGATGAGACAGCTACGCAATGTTGCCAGGGTGGCCGTCTGGCAGTCACTCAGGGCAACATCCAGATGCTGCCCCTTGCCGGACTTCTGCCGAGCAAGCAGGGCCGCCATGATGCTGTTACTCGTGTATAAGCCGGTCGTCAAATCGGTAACAGCCACTCCAACCTTCACGGTGGTCCATCTCTGGTGCCCGTGATGTGCATCAGTCCGAATTCCGCTTCAACCATCACATCGTACCCGGCGCGCTGTGCGTACGGACCGGTCTGGCCGTACCCGGTTATCGAGGCATATATGAGCGCTGGGTTGATCTTGTGAATGGTGTCGAAGTCAAGACCATACTTCTTCAATGCACCTGGGATGTAATTTTTCCACGAGGATGTCACACTTGGCGGCGAGCTTGTGCAAGATGTCGACGCCTGCTGGGTCTTGGAATGACAAGGCCAGGGACTTCTTGTTCCGGTTCACCTGGTGCTGTCAGTTGCCATGCCTCGGCATACGGGTCACGAATCGCTCACACCTAGGAAATACGCTGCTTCACCAGGGCCCTCATGCTTCGAGTCGACCTTGTATTTAGCATATGGCGGACCCCATGCCCGCGTATCGTCGCCGCGGACAGGATGCTCGATCTTGATGACCTCGGCACTGCGCGATCTCAGTACA
This sequence comes from Chrysoporthe cubensis, assembly GCA_001282315.2. NCBI lineage: Eukaryota > Fungi > Ascomycota > Sordariomycetes > Diaporthales > Cryphonectriaceae > Chrysoporthe > Chrysoporthe cubensis. The sequence goes on along the minus strand of LJCY02000008.1, from coordinate 206 downwards.
CCCCAAGCCTGGCTAAGGGAGAAAGCGGATGGTAAAAGACTTACCCAAGGTCGCCCAGTATCTGAGTGCAGTATGGCTGCAGACCGTCAGTGATCTTCTATTTGGAAGTAGACCAAGGCAACCTTACCCGGCCAAAACGCGGGTCATATCAAGGACTCGTACCCCTCTAGAGGGAGCAACCCAGCAGTCGTGGACGAGCGGCGAAA